>CM062365.1:26386920-31386920 GCA_031216115.1 Senna siamea | reverse complement strand
AGGACCCCAATGGATTTTACAAATTGAACCACACATATTTACAATAGCACACAATCCCAACAGCAAATAATCCATCAGACAATTAATTAAACAGCAGATAAAAAAATAGTAAAAATTTATGCAATCCTGTCTTCTCAATTGCCCAATGGTCTCTGTACAGAATGGTCACCGAAAAACCACCGAAAGAGGATCAAAAAACTGCCAGAAAAATGCCAAAAAACTCAAATTTTTGGGTTGCCCAATGATGCTGCGCAGGTTGGGTTGGGTTGGATCGTTGGTGCTTGGGCACTTGACAAATTTGCACCCTTCTGGTGACTTGGACGGCGGCAGATAGTTGGGGGACACCGAGGATGACTCACGGATGATAGAATAGACAAAAACTGGACGAAAAATGTGAACAGGTCATGAAATGCAACCGGATCATGCCTATCTGGTCTATCATGGATACCGTGATCTGAGGCTTTACGGTGGCCGGCAAGCTGGCAGAAGCTAGCTGGTGTGTTGCTGAAGGTTGCGAGGATGGTTGCTGGTAATGGGTTGGCCGAAAAATGTGCGAAGGAGTTAAAATGTGGACAGGTCAAGCAACCAGGTCACGTGGGTTTCTCGGTGAAGCTTTATAGTTTTGCTGCATTCCAGTGGCTAAAGGCAATATCGGTGTCATGATTGTCGTTCCCCGTCACTGGCCCATAGTCGTGCCACTGCGAAGCTCTGGTTGGACCTTTGAAATCGCGCGCTGCACACACAGGTTCCTTCCTTCGCGCACGAGTCACTCAATTTGGTACTCTTCAATGATGCTCGGGTACTATTCGTATTGACCATTTCATGTTGCACTCAGGTCTGCTTCGGTTTTCCACGCAGGTCAGCTCATTTTCTCCTCTTCCCAGCCCGGTCCAAGGCCCAGTTAGCCCAATCCAAGGCCCAATAAGCAAAATTGGCCTAAATGTCCTATTTTGAATGCTCTGAAGTTTATCTAGGCTCAAAATTGCTCTGTTTACTGATGATGACTTGATAAAATGTGTAAAAATAAAAATAATACAAATTCAGGTGATTTTAAGAATAAAATTACATAAAATGCTCAAAAAATAGATAATTAAGATTAGGAAAATATGTATAAAATAAGGCTCATCAATTATACTTAAATTAATATCTAACAAACATCTCTTAATCATATTAGAAGCGGATGTTACGAGCAGGTTTAGGGACCTCAGTTGACTTCTTGAACAGTAGATAATCTTTAGCATAATGTCCTGGCTTGCAACATTTGAAACAAACGTTCTGATCCCTCCAAAATGGCTTATTTCCTTGATTCTTTCCACACTTTAGGAAAATATATAGAGTAGTTGGCATACTCATGGGTCTTTTTCCTATCTGACTCCTGCAAATTTATTTCCTCTACCTTTAACGAATCTTGGTTGCATCTTTCTCTTGAGAAAGTGGGGCTCTCGCTTCTCTTTCTCTATTGGCACCAGAGTTCTGGAAGCAATGTGACATTTATTCACCAAACATAATCCTAAATCTCTTGGGAAGCAACAACATTCTGCAATTCTGGACTTAGACTAACCCAAGATGCATAGCTTTCCAAGCCTCATCAGGTCTTTATTTCAAATAGGAGGAAAATTTTGAAAATTCCTCAAATTTGGCCAGATGCTCATTAAATGATAAATTCCCTTGCTTAATCTGCAGAAACTTTGAATTTCTCATATTTTGGGGAAAGTACTTGTCTAGAAACACTTTATTAAAAGATTCCCAAGTAATCCAAACTCCTTGAGCTTCCAATAATTGTCTAGCTTCCTTCCGCCAATGTTCAGCCTCTCCTATCAACATGTAAGTGGAAAAGGAGACTTTCTATTCATCAATACTGCCAAGGATTGCAAATAACTTTTCTAACTCACTTAACCATTCTTTAGCCATCTTTGGATCATATCTTCCTTAGAAAGTAGAAGGCTTTGCTTTTTGGAACTCGGACCACCCACCATTGGCACGATTCCTTGCCTGTTCACCTTCAAGGTTACCATTTACATTCCTATTCTCATTAACTTGCCTAAGGGCTTCTGTTGTAGTAGTAGCTCGTTCCTTCATTACTTCTACCATACCCATTAAAGCTTGCATAACCCCAGTCATATTTGTATTCCCATCCTGACTCTAAGCACTACTCGTCCTAGTTTGTGCTATATCTTACTCTACAAAACAAACATTACAAACATAATCAATATCAATAACATAATATTTAATAGAGAACATATGAAACCCATAGGAGTTACCATCTTCCTGAACCTAATACTGCATTCCTCAAGTGAAAACAAACATAGGCTAGCCAATAGCCTAGGTTCAGTCAACTAACCAGAATCAATCCCTTTGTTGAGGAATCTACCCTTTTCTACCCTAGGCTGCTATGCTCTAATACCAAATAATATAACACCCCAATCTTATAGCCTTTTTTTATGTAATGTTTACTTTATAAAGTATTTTGTTATAAGAATGGTGTGTTATCTTTACTTTCACCTAAGTGCAATTTCACTACCATTTAATAATTAAGTAGGTTTAGGTTCCTTTACTTAGGTAATCTTATTTCATTCATTGCACAGTGGAAGACTATACAATAAAGATTTCTAATAACACAACAAAAATAAAACTTTAATTATATATATATTCCTCATACATGAAGTTCTAGTCCATATATAGGGTAAGGAGACAATAATCCTACCACTCAAACCCTAATTCAAATGTTCTTATTAGTCAATACAATTTTCACACTGCTAAAACCCATATCCTTTGACCATAGAGAGAATATTTCAACCAACGTTACTTCTGTCTCCACTTGTAGGGCATACCTAGTTATCTGATACATACCAGGACAATTATGAGAATTTCATTCCCAGCAGCCAACAATCTGTTCTTTAAAAATCCTCTAGCATGTATCACCATGATAATGCAAAAAACATTCTACAATCTTTTCTTTAAAATACAATACAATCTATTGGGTATTATGCATGGTTCATGATGTGTTTTACTTTATACATATTTTATTGATGTCATTTGTCCATTTTATAAGCATTTTACGTAATTTTATTTTGAAAATCACCTAATTTTGAATTCCTTTTCATTTCAGGCATTTTATCAAGTCTTATTCAGCAAATGGAGAAAATTTGGGCCTCGACAGCCTTTAGAACACCTAAAATAGACTATTTGGGCTAATTTTCCTCATTGGGCTAAGCTAATGCCCTTATTAGGCCATGGTTGTGGGTAAAGCGGCTAGTGGAGATTTGTTCAAGCAAGGGTGATCATTTGGAGAGGGGACATGAGACTGTACCAAAGAAATGACTGGGAGAAAGGGGAATTTAGAGAAAACCTTAGTGAAACCTTAAGATAGAGAATTGCATGATTTCATAATAGGAAGGAAACGGTGTAAGATTTGAATTGTTTGCCTCAGGAAACTGATTGTGGGGACAATTCCAAGGTAAAAGAGGAAAACTCTTTTCAAAAGAAGAGCAAACTTTAAAAGGTAGAGTAATCTACACGCCCTTAACTTTTAACTAATTGTTGTGAATTACTGTTTTAAGAATAAATTGTGTATTGAATGGAAATGATTGCTGAACAAGATTGATTTACTTAAGATTTTCATATGAGTATAGAAAAGACTTACCTGTGTATGAGATGCTCATTGTATGTTTGCTAGATTTGGCTATTAGGTTATATGCCATAGTAACAGACTAGCTTAGGGTGGATATTCAATAGTTGGTATGGGATAACCATTGAATGTTCCCTATGTAGACTATTTTATAAATTGATATTTTATTTGAATTGGTCTACATTTTTTGGGAATTTTTCATTAAACCAGGATAACCCTATGGAAGGTTTAAAGGGTAAAAAGGGTGGATAGCCTATACGGGGTGATGTTGTGCTTTAAGTATAGTATCCTATAACCTTGAGCATTGGTAGACTATGTGTATATATTGCCATATAAACTGTATGAGGATGAGACTAGCAATGTGCACATGTCGGAGAACGCCTAGGAAGTTAGCTCTCGCCTATCCTTGAGTAGGTGATTGGTGTTACGGATCACACTCACAAAATAGGGTATTGTTTTTGGGTGATTAGTGTTATAGATCACACCCAACCAAAACCATGTTTTAGATAAAATGGCATGAAATTTGAGATGATTGATCACATGAGATGTGTGATAGAATTACATATGAGATTTTTCAGGCATGATTTTAACTATGACTTTTCAAATTTAAAGATACCATACTCATGCTTTACATTCATTTCCTATGTTTATTATAGTTTGAAAGTATTTAGTGGTTCATTTGTTTTTGAACTAATTTGTGGGGAGATGTTTTCTATGCTTGACGCAGCTAAGTATGCAACTAATTTTGAAAGTAATAAGCTGTAAATTGCTTTATTGGTATTTATATATCTCATTAAGTTGTTTGCTCAGATGATCAGGAACAGGGGATGCTTAGGAGATAGCTGGGTATGAGAGGAGTACTAAGGCTACCAAGCAAAGCCAGAAGAATTGTATATTACTAAGATGGATCTATAGTAGGCTTAAGGTTTTGTATATATATTTAAGGATGGATGTTTGGAATTTTTATAATGAATCTGATGAATTATGAATTAAATTTTGGATGCATGTATAGACTTAGTAATTATGGCATAGTATTTCTCTATTGTCTCTGAATGACTATCAGAATTTTTATTCAAGAGTAGTATATGTTAATAAATCGTGATATTAGAAATGCTGTGCAGGATACGTGGTTGAGTGGAATTTGAATGGACTAGGAGGAGAGTCTATTTGGGTTACACTCAACCAGTAGCGGCCCTCGAATGTTCCCTAATCTGGGAAAGTGAAAAATTTATTGTGATTTTTATGCTTCTGCTAAGATATACTCTATGCTACGTAAAGTAGGATAAGGGGGTCATTACACATAGCACTATGATCTGCCCAAATCAGAAAGGAAAGGATATGTTTAATGATAGTGATCCCATGAGTTAGTTTTAGACTGACTATAGAGAGAAATCCTACCAAATGGGGAATGATCTGTCTATATGACAGTGACTATTGACTGGGGAATGATCTATCTTTTAATAGTGCCATTGATTGAAATTTGACTAGAATAGGCACTTGGATCCACTAAGGAATGCCTCAGATAGTATCAGTGGCAAAAGTGTCACATGACTGGGACTGGAAATAAAAATAACTTACTCATGTATTTAGTAGTACATGGAGTTGTCCATTGGATGACACTCCCGATACTCTTAAGTTCCTCTTTCATTGATAGTGACTTTTAGCCAATGACTAATAATAGTTTTCCTTATGATTGGCAATGTTTTCCTTATAAATGGTTAAATATGTTTTCCCTATTTATGACTGGAAATGTATTCATGACTAGAAATGTATTTATGGCTAGATATATTTTAAAATCATGATACTGAGATGCCTTGACTGATGCTTTTGAAGGTGAATTGTCACATGAAACATTTATAAATGTATGCCATACACACTTATGTAATATACATGTTGCATCCCAATAGAATAAATTATCTTTTAAAATAAAGAATGTAGAAATGTTTTCCATATCACTATGGTGGTACATACTAGTGTTTTCAAAAAGAAAAGGATTGTTTAGCTACTAAGAATGTAAATTCTCATTATTATGTCTGGTATGTATCAGATAACCCACTGCATGATTTGGCTTGAAGTTGACATAGTGTTGGCTGAGATTCCATGGTTGAGTTGACTTACAATCCTAAAATATATGGATGACAATGTAAATATGTAGCAAATATAAATATAAACAAGTTTTATCTACAACATTGTAACTAAATTTGATTATTTATTTATTTATTTCGCTGCATATTGTATGAATGTAATACCGAGTAAATAATCCTAGACCTAATTCAAATAAATGGATAAAATTGGTAAAAGGAAATTTTACTTAGAAATAATAAAGGACTAAGAAGGAGTAACACGTTAGCCTTATAGCTAAAAAGAATTATTTAAAGAAATATTATCAATAAAGTCTATAAGGTTAGGGTGTTACATTTTGGTATCAGAGCACAACAGCCTATGTTAGGAAAGGGTAGATTCCTCAAGAAAGGGACTAAGTCAGGTTAGTTGGCTGAACCTAGGCAGTTGAATAACTTGTAATTGTTTTAACTTGAGGAATGGAGTTAGGTTTGGGAAGATGATAGCTCCTATGAATGTCATATGTTCTTTATTAAATATTATGTTATTGAGACTGATCACCCCAATAATATTTGTTTTGTAGACTGAACTATGGCAACCACTAGGAGAAGCAGAGCTCAAGGCAAAGATGAGAATGTAAGTTTGACTGAGGTAATGAAAGCAATGAGAGAATAGGCTATTGCCACAAACAAATAGGCTAATGTTGTTACACTGCAAGTAGTTGCTACAGCAGAAGCTATTAGCCAAGTGAATGGGGATAGGAATGTACATGGAAATCCTGGAGATGGACATGGAAGAAATCATGAAAATGTTGAATTTCAAAATGCTAAACCTCTTACCTTTCGGGGAAGTTATGATCTGAGAATTGCTGAGAAGTGGTTGAATGAGCCAAAGAAAATACTCACAGTTCTGGGTAATAAAAATGAATAAAAAGTTTCCTTTTCCATCTATATGTTAAAAGGCGAGGCTAAGTATTGGTGGAAGGGAGCCAAACAGCTAATGGAAGCTAGAGGGATTCGTATTACTTGGGAGTCCTTCAAGGAAACATTCTTGGAAAAATACTTTCCTTAGAATGTTAGAAATGCAAAGGAGGTTCAATTCATGCAAATTAAGCAGGGAGATTTTTCTTTTGAGGAGCACTTGGCAAAATTTAAGGAGTTATCAAAATTCTCCTATTATTTGAAGTATAGACCTTATAAAGCCTGGAAAGCGATGCATCTAAAAGCTAGCCTAAAGCTGAAATTGCAAAATGCTGTTGCACCACATGAGATTCAAGATTTTGCTACTTTGGTCAATAAATGCAGAATTGCTTCTAAAACTCTGGTGACAGTAGAAAAAGGAAAGCAAGAATCTATATTTATAAAGAGGAAAATGCCACTAAATTTTATTAAAGGAAAGGGAAGCAAGTTTGTCAGAAATCAAAAAGAGAAGCAGCCTATAATTGTACCAGTGATTCCTAATAGCTTCCCAAAATGTGGTAAAAATCACAAGAATAGACCCTTTCTATTGGGATAGAATATTTGCTTAAGTGTGGCACACCTGAACATTTTGCTAGGGAGTGTCCAATATTGAAGAAGCTGACTGAGATCCCTAAACTTGCCACTACGGAAGAGTCTATACCCTGAAAGGAAAAGAAGTATCCCAGTTTGATGAATTATAAAAATATAGAGGTTTAATTAATAACGTCGCTTTAAACTATACCATATGACTATGGTGCTACCCATTTCTTTGTTTCTTTGGATTGCATGAAGAAGTTGAATTTGCCATATCAAATTTACCTTATGAATTATCCGTGTTGAATCCAAATAAAGACCAAGTTTTGACATCCTTGATTTGTTTGAACTTTCAAATTATGACTGAAGATAAGTCCTTTGTGGTTGATCTTGTCTGTTTATTTTTAGTAGTTTTTGTTGATGACATAGGAAAGAGCATGCCTAACATTTAAAGTTTGCGCTACAATTGCTTAGGGAAAAGTAATTATATGCCACATTGTCCAAATGCAAATTCTAATTAGAAAAGGTGAAATTAGAACATGTAATTACCAAGAATAGAATCTCTGAAAATTCTAATAAAACTAAATTAGTAGTACAGCGAGAAAGACCCACTACCATAAATGAAGTCCGTAGTTTCCTTAGGTTAGCAAGTTATTACAGATGAGTTATTCAATGGTTCCTGCAAATTTCATTACCCTTGATTGAATTAGCTAGAAAATATGTTCCATTGAAATAGGATTCAGAATGTGAACATAACCCCCAGACCTTAAAGAAAAGGGTAGCTGCGGCACTTACCTTAACAATTCCTCATCCTTTAGGGCATCTTAAGTTGTATTGTGATGCATCCAAGAAAGGAAGATAGTGGAGTAAGGTATGCCTCTAGAAAATTATAACCTTATGAAGAAAACCACCTTACCCTTGAGGCAAGGTTAAAAACTATAGTGTTTCTTTGAAAAATTTAGTGACACTATCTTTAGGGATCTAAATTTAAGATCTTTAGTGACTATAGAGGTCTTAAGCACCTTTATAATCTGAAGGAGTTGAATGTGAACAAAGGAAATAGATGGTATTTCTTAAAGACTATGATTTTATGTTGGAATACCACCTTGGGAGTGACGGATGCCTTAAGTAAGAAAATCTCTTTATATGGCTCAACTTATAGTTCATGAAATAATTCTCATGAAGAAGTTTAGAAATTTAAGTTTATCTACCCTAATGTTGTTTGATAAAATATATCTGAGAGAATTAAGAATTGAGAATGCTTTCCGAACTCAAATAAATCTTAGAGGCTCAAAGGAATGATGAATTTTTGAGATCTCAAAAGGACTCAACGATGGTCTTTATTTTTCATTTATGATGGTCTACATTTGTTAGAGGTTACTCTTTAAACTAATACAAACTTATGAAAGACTTAAAGAGTAAAGGGAGGATAGTTTATATAGGGCAAATGTATTAGTTTAAGTGGAAAAACTCTGTGACCCCAAGTATTAGTCACCTATTTGTATACATTACTATATAGTTATGGATAAAGAGACTAACGAATGATGTGCACGTGCCAGGGGATGCCCTGAAAGTTAGAATCTTAATCAAAGGGATAACGGTCTTATGAAGATCACTGGGATAATGGTCCTTATGATGACAACAATCTCAGTCACATGGATAATGGTCCTATGACATTCACTAGGATAATGGTCCCCTTGAATATTAAAATTGAGATTGGGGAATAGTATGCATTATGATGAGGATGTTAATTGCTAGAAACGTATACATATTAATTGTGAGAGAATATGCAATTTTTATGTGATATTTGAAGTAACATGAGAAATATTATGCAAATAGGATTTAAAATGGAAATACAAGTATTATGTGTAATGACCCCCTTATCCTACTTTACATTCATCTCACCATAATCTATGCGGAAGTGTAAAGATACCTTATTAATTTTTTTTCCCTTTTTTCCACATTAGGGAACATTAGAGGGTCGCTATTAGTTGTGTATAACCCAAATAGACTCTTCTCACAGTCCCCACTTTTCCTGTGCAGCATATCTATTATTGCATTATACCATCACATACTTCTCTAGAATATAATGTAACGCACCTATCAGTATTACAATTCCTTCGATGCAAACAAATAAGTTCGGTACATTATTCTTATCCTTTTATTTAATTAACGTCGAGTAGTCATACCATTAAGTTTCATTAAGCGAATTAGGTTTGGGATCTTTTGCTCAGATCAAACCTCATATGCACAGTGGAATAAAAACAATACTATACTACACAGCGAAAATTTAAACTTTCATGTAATTCAAATAATACAAGTCCAATAATGTCCATTAAATTCTGGTAAACATGTCCCCGAATATATGAAGTACCCATCTATAGGAAGTCAAGGGACAACAGGTCTGTCACTTAGACTCCCTTACAAATTTTCTAAGGATGGACTGGTCCTTCAAATATCCTTCCTCAGGGATTTCCCATGAACATCTTATATACAGCCAAAAGAATCATCCTAATTCCAACAATATGTCTAGACTAAGACTCAAAATAAGGGTTATGAAAAATTTTCTTTAAACTAAAAGAAACCTCTATCTCCCAGCCCTGCTAAGCGCCTATATCTAATACATATTAGCATATAAATGAGAAACACAAGTTTCTTAGTAGCTTAACAATTTGGTTTTAAAACAACTAATATGTATCAGGGTGCAAGCTCTAAATATTTAATTCTACATTCTTGAAAATAAAAATATAACATTGTGTATAAACATAAATTAGCAAGCAATGTATGATCAATTTAAATGTTAATGTGAGAAGATAATATTCCTTTCAAATAAACATCTTGCATGCTATAAAATCGTGTTATTATAAAGTTAAAAAATCCATTTATGCTTATCATTCTTAACTTACTTTTATTCATTAGTTGTGCACACTTAGCACCATGGACACTCAGCCACCCTTATAAATCTTTGTGCACACTTGGGCACTTGTGGACACTTGGCCACCTTTAAAATTCTTTGTGCACACTTTGGGCACATGCGGACACCTGTCCACCTTTAAAATTCTTTGTGCACACTTGGGCATATGTGGACACTTGGCCACCTTTAAAATTCTTTGTCAATTATCAAGGGAAATTTTCTTTTTCTTGAAAATTATTACTAGTGTTCATCTCTTTAGAATTCTAATATCTTCAAGGATAAAATTCCTTTTTCTTGGAAATTATTATTAATGTACATCATTTGTGAAAATTATATTAATTTCAAGGATAATTTCCCTTTCTTGGAAATTAATGTAAATGTACATTTCTTATGAAAAATTCTAATATTTCAAGGGTAATTTCTCCTTCATTGGAAATTAATTCTAATGTACATTTCTTGTAAAAAATTCTAATATTTTCAAGGATAAATTTCTCCCTTGTTGGAAATTAATTCTAATGCACATTTCTTAGGAAAAATTCTCATATTTCAAGGATAATTTCTCCTTTCTTAGAAATTAATTCTAATGTACATTTCTTATGAAAAGTTATAATATTTCAAGGATAATTTCTCCTTAAATCTAATGTACATTCCTTATAAAAATTCTAGCATTTTAAAAATATTTTCTTTTCTTGCAATAACAATAATATCCTCTCTTGTGACTTCAATAATAAATTCCCATATTTTGAATCAATATCATGGTGCATAGCTTATAAATTCCAAGAATAAATTTCATGGACTTGGCCTCGGGAGATTTGTTAAATTGGCAATTCAATTTCCTTCTTTTATTCCTTACTAACACCCTTAAATGGTAGGGTTTCTTTCCTCTATGGTCATCATGAATTTAACACCATCTAACCCTAATCCTTTTCCAACAACAATATGCATGCCATCTCATCCACCAACATCCTAACTAACCACACATGCTTAGCTAACATACATACATATTGTCAAGAATGTAAGGAGACAATTATGTTCCATGGAAAGCTTGTAAAAACATGTTGGTTGCATAAACTGAAGCATGGAACATAAATCTTAAATTTTTAACCTACTTTAATGGTGCCCTAAGATGGATTTAACTTGACCTTTGCTTTAACTTTCCCTTGCTTCCTCCTTGTTCCTTTACTTCCTTTGCTTTCCTTTGTGGTCTCCTTTACTTCTTCCTCCTCACAATTTTGGTGTCTTTCTCAATCTCACGCCCTCACTCTCTCTTTTCTTCTCTTTTTCCTTCTTGCCGTGTATGTGTGTGGCTCTCAAGGTTGCATGCTCTCTCTCTTTTCGTTTAGGGACATGTCCAAGTGTGTATGTGCATGTGGCTATCCATGAAATATCCTCTTATCTATTCGGTGATGGTTCCACACATGCATCCCATATGTAAAAATTAAAAGCTTCTAATTCCATTGCTTGCAAGGCTTTGCATGAAATTCTAAACTCTTTTTGTCTCTTGCTTAGGTGGCATGGAATACACAAAATTTTTTTAATTTCTTCTCCCCTCTCTTGCACGCTACATCACCCTCTTCTCCTTAATTATTATTGTGATTATCATTATTGTCCAATGGTCTTCACGTGCGGTCCTAATGTACACCTTTCTTACAAATCTTACTTTACTTCTCCTAACTCACGTTGCACTTGTTCTTTCCCACTTACACCTTCTTATTCGGCCAAAACCAAGGGAGTGGGATGCTACACACCCTCTCTTTTATGTATTTCATGGCTACACCCCTCTCTTATTTTGTTCTTTTATGATGTGTGAGGATTTCTTGTTGCATACACCATCTAAATTTCCACTCCTCACATAAAATTCTGCACTAAGTGTACTTGTAGGTACACTTTTCTTTTCTTGCAAGTTACTTCTTCCCATAGGTTACTCCATCTCCTTTTCTTTTCTTATTTTAATTTCCATTCAGTCATGAAGGACACTACACCTCTTCTTTTCTTAACTATATTTCTATAACTTCACGTGTGCATCTATATACTTATACCATTGCCATACATTCCTTGCTTTTCCACGTAAGCTCCTCTTTCTTTCTCATTCTAATTTCAATTTGGCCATCACATGAAGCTTAGCCTTTTTTTTTCAACTCTCTCTCTCTCTCATGCAAGGCCAAAGTGTTTAATTATTTCCCTTCTTTTCTTATTTTCGTTTCCTTTCGTCCAATACAAGGAAAGGATGTTACACTCTTTCTCCTTTATGTTTTCATAGTCGTGGGGTCCATGCATATATATTTTTGCAATAAAATTCTGCACCCTTCCCTAACTTGTTTCATGTACTTACACATAATTGACTTCTCCCCTTTGTAAATAAGCTATTTCTTCACGCTAAGCACACACCCATCTAATGTATGTTTGTTTTAAGTAAATCTTACACCTTTTCCTTTAGCTACTCGGTCACGCCATGCATGCAAAATATATACAAAAGTTTTCCCCCCTTCTTCACCAATTGCATGTGTCTTTATTGCCATGCATCCTTTGAAACCTCTATGCATATTTAAATTGAAAATCTTGCACTTCCACCTTGCCTATTCGATCACCTTAATTGGAAGAACGGGAAAATAAGCAAAGGGAAGGAAAAGGGAAGGACTAGTCTTACACGCCACTTGTCCTAGTATGCATGTGAACTTTTTCATTGTGGTGCCAAAGGAGGGAAAGGAAAGGACTTCACGTAGGTCCCTTACTTCATGCAAGACTTGCATGGCATGCAAGGCACACATGGGGTCCCATTTTGTTGCCACTTCATGCAATGGATGAATATATATATAAAACAATTAAGGACTCTTATCCTTCACCAATTTTATTTTGAACGTGCATGAGATTCTTAAATTGGTTGTGCTCTTCTCTCCTTGACGATTCGGTTAATCAAAAAGGAAAATTAGTCAAGCTCCTCAATTTTTGGCAATGTTATCTTTTACCGTATTTATCCTCATCATTAAATGACACAAGTAATTTCATCCAATTAATTAAAGAACATTAATTTATACTAATTAAAATTAAGGGGTGTTACATATAAAGTTCTACCATCCATCAAGTAAACAATTGAAATTTGCTATGCCATACTACTCAATCCATTCATTCATCAGTAAATAAGATCCCAATCCCTCAGATCCATTATACAAATCTACATTTCAAAACATTCACCAAGGGACAACATCCTTATATATATACAAAATTTTGAGCCTACTACAAATCTAGCTCAGTACTATACACATCTTCTAGTATTTTCGTGCAGCCTTGGCATCTTTCTCCTACCCAACTATCTCCTAGGCATCCCCTATTCCTAGTCATCTGAACAAACAACGTGATGAGATATATAAATCCTAGTAGAATAATTTACAATTCAATACTTCTAAAATAGTCGTATGCTTAGCTATGTCAAGCACAGAAATTGTCTCCCCAAAATCAGTTTAAATACATGTGAATTACTAAATACTTTCAATTCAGAATAAATATGAGAAATCAATTCAAAACAACATGATTATAGCATCTTAAATCTGTAAAAATCATACTTTTAAATCATGCCTACAAATCTCATACATATATATATCTATCACAAATCTCATGATCTTCTCAATTTCATGCCATTTTATCAAAAATCATAGGCTTCATTTGGGTGTGATCCGTAACACCAATCATCCAAAAATAGTGTCCTAATTTTGTGAATGTGATCCGTAACACCAATCACCCACTCAAGGATAGGCGAGAGCCAACTTCCAAGGCATACCCTGACATGTGCAAATTACTAGTCTCATCCTCATACAGTCTATATGGTAATACATACATATAGTTGACTAATACTAAGGGTTATAGGACATTACACTTGAACCAAAACATCACCTTGTATAGACCATCCGCCCTCACTCCTTAAGTCTTCCATAGGTTTTCTTGATTTAATGAGTAACCCTTAATAGATACAGCCTACTTCAAAAAAAAATGATCAAGTTTTTACAACCATCTGCATAGGAAACATTCAACGACTATCCCATACCAGCTATTGAATGTCCATCCTAAGTTAGTCCGTCCCTATGGCATATAACCCAATAGCCAAATCTAGCAAACATGAAACGAGCATCTCAATACACACAGGCGTAAATTCTATACTCATTTAAAAATCTCATACTTATCAATTCGGTTTTAGCATTCATTTCCCATTTCAATACAAAGATTTCATTCAAATGAGTAATTCACAACATCAATAAAATCAGGGGAGTGTAGATTACTCGACCTTTACAATTTGCTCCTCTTTTGACTAGGGTTTTCCTCTTTTACCTTTGGATTGCCTTCATAATTTGTTTCCTAAGGCAATAGGTAAGGTTAATATTCTAATCTTGTCAATGTGTATTTATGCAAAACCTAGGTTCTAAGGTTTCCTTAAGGTTTTCTCTTAATTTTTCTATTCATTGCTATTTCTTTGGTTTTCTATCACTCATCTCATGTAATTCTCATGTAGGATGATGTTTGAACCTTTTTCAAATCAAACCTAGGGGTTTCCAAGCTCAATTCATGTTTTAAAAAACTATTTTTCACATCAGAGGAGCTACCAGTCGACTGCCAAGTGTAACACCCCTTATCTCTATATTATGGCTTTATAATATGTAATAAGATAAGTGGTTACATTATTCTTTACCATATTAGCTTATAAATCTGCTTGAGCATTTAAATCCATCAATAATCAATTATTTTATCAAGTTTGGGTTCTTTTGCTCAGGTTAACATACTTTAGCATAATGGAAATAGAATTTCATATATCACAACAGAATTTGTAAAACATTCCATAACCATATGTATATCATTTAAATCTTCTGATACACAACCCAAGAGATATTAAGTATTCATATATAGGATGAAGTGAAAATAACCCTACCACTCAAACCCCTGTAATACTTTGCTATTACCATCCATAACTTTTACATACTAACAGAACGCATATTCCTGGCAATACTGTGCTTGATTCTAGAAAAGATATTTTAGTCCATGTTACCTTTATCTCTCGTAGAAGGGTGTGCCTGGTCATCTAACACACACCAGGATAATTATGAGAAATAAATTCCCAGTAGCCAAACAATCCATTCTTTTAAAAAACCTCTGGCATATACCACCGTGATAACACAAAAATTCTCCATTCCTTTCTTTAAAATATCATATTATCTATCGAGATATCATGCATAGTTCATAGATGTCAATATGGCATGTATTTATGATAGCACAATATAGTTCAGTATAAGAATGAAGTTCATAGTCATTATCATTTTTTAACATCATTTCATAATGAAAGTGTCAAATAGGTGTCATAATGATATGCATAAATCATTCATCATTGTAAGGCCATACAAATCATAAAATCAGGAAAATAGGAAAACAATCATAACATTATGGCTAATGCCATTCTTTAGAGAAGAGAAACCTAAGAGTATCGGGAGAGTCACCCAGTGAACTACTCAATGTACCACTACTTACATGAATGAGTTAATTTAAACACATAAGTAACAATCCTATTAGTGGTATTATCTGAGACGTCCCTCAGTGGATCTAAATACCGTGTGTCACTACCCCTTTTGTAGATCATCCCATATACAATGGGATTTTTCTTCCCTTTCTACCCTATAGGGATTTCTTTTATCTTTAAGAAGAAAATTAAGCTCACAGGATCACTACTAACTACACAGGTCATTTCCTCTCTGCTTCTCAAGTGGATCATGATGCTATGGAATCACCACCACTTTTCTAGTGGATCACACTCCCACTTCGTTATTCCTAATATATAATCGTGGATGAATCAACTTGTACCCATGACTTTGTAAATTCTAAGTAAATGTCCCCTCTTTATTAGTCATCTAGGTTACACTTGTAACATCCACTCCTGACACTTGCATTTTATGATGATGTTGCTATTATTATTATTGTTAGTAATATTCATGGGATGTTAAGGATGAATTATCAAGGAGTTAGAATGGACACTTTCATCAACATATAATTATTTTGCCATGAAAAGAATGAAATTGGAAATTTAGCAAGGAAGGGTAAAATAGTAATTTTACCATGAATAGAAAAAAAAATTAGTTTAATTCCCCTATTTCATGAAATTACATCAAAGAACTCTTAATATTTTCATTTAAGAGAGAAGAAGAATCTATTTATGTAAGAAATTACTTACATTAGTGTTTAAAGACAATTTTCCCTAAAAAGGGTAAAATTGTAATTTCACACTATGGGTATGATAGCAATTTTATATGATGTAAGAAACATTTAGTTTTTACCCTAAATATTCTAGGAAGGTGGGAATTAGAAATCTTTACTCATTCTTGATCAGAAGGAGAAAGAATGAGAGTGAAATGATAGTTTTAACATAAAGGGGAAAAAGGTAATTTTTCCTTAGGGGCAAAATTGTAATTTTGATAAAGTGAGGGTAAATTAGTAAATTCATGAAAATAAGCCTTATGAAATCTTATTTAAGTGATTTTTGCTCCTTGAAACTGAAAAGAGTGAAAAATGGAGAAAAAATGGCCAATTTGGACTTAATGGGAAAATAGCACTTTTCTTAGGGACAAAAATACAATTTTTTGAAAAGTTGAGGGACCACTATGAAATTTCAAAATTCTTGAATGGCCGAACAGTCCCAACCTATGGAAGTTGCATAAAATTACAATTGTAAGGAGAGACAATGCCATTGTTAAAAAAGAAAAGAAAAAGGGATGAAATGGACAATTTAGCATTAGTGGCTTTTTGCAAATAATCTAAACCCCAAATTCAGCCTTCTTCTTCTCCCACAGGCTAGAAGTGTCATAAAAGTGGTGGAGAAAGAGGGAGAGGCTGAATTGCTTGTCTACCTTGGAGAAGAAGGAGCTTTCATCAAAACAACTTGGAATTCACACTTTTATTGGATTTTTAAGGTAACTAAACAATCCTATGCCATTATTTTCTTGTTTTATGGTGTGTTTATGGTGTTTTCAAATTTGCAAGAATGATGGCTATTTCTCTATCTACATGTTTATGGTGGATTTGCATGCTTGGGTGTGAAATATGTTGGAAACAACTTGTGTTTATGACATGTTGGAAAGCATGGAAACTCATGAAATGGTAAATTTTCATGGATGGAACTTTGATTTTGCCAAACCCTAACTTGTGTCAAGGCTGAGTTTGTGTTTGTAAGAGTGAGAAAATGGTGTTTTTGCATGGATGTTGTTGTATTGTAAGCAAAGTGATGAAACAATTCCATTTTTCTTGTTTTCTCACCTTAGCCGAATTTCTAGGGCTATAATGGTGCTAAATTTTGGCAAAATTTTAGGCTAGAAAGTGTGCTATAAAGAGTGAGAAAATGGTAAGAGAGAGAAAGTAATTAGATTAATGTTTAGACATTTTTCTCATTTTCTAGTTTCACCATAAACTATGGGAATGTGATATACCTATTTTGGCCGAATGAGTTCATGTGATTGGTGCTGAAATTTTTTCTTGTAAATGGTTAGAAAGCCTTGTAAAGGTTATCATAAGTAAAGAGGAGAGAGAAAGTTATGGTAAATTTTATGCTTTAGTAATTTGTCCAATTTGAAGCCTTACCATTTCAACTTAAAAGTGTGCACAAAAATGCAAAGTTTTGGGATTAGATGTATTGCCATCATTGGTATGAACAATGAGTTAGAAAAGTATGAAAAAGGAAGGCTTAAAGTTCACTTACTCAATTTTGAGGTGTGATAAAGTGTTAGGTATAATTATTGGAATTGTTGCCATAATGTTTAAATGGTGAGAATGATGCTAGAAATGAATCAAATGAGTTAGAAATGCCATGTTCTCATGATTTCCTTGCCTTAGTCGAATGCAATATAGCATTTTCCCTAGAATGGCCAATCTTGTATGTCAATTGGAAGTGGCTTGAGGTACCATCCGAATAGGCCTATGTTATGTGAATAAAGGGAAAATGATGTAATGATCAAGAATGAATGGTAATAATGTACACTTTTGCCATTGATTGAAATATGTCCAAAATTATTTGAATATAAATGAATAGCATAGAAAGGCCTAATGTGATTGTGAAAGGCAAGGTTAAAGTTTCCTTGTGGGGAATGATCTGGTGATTACCTCCTAAGACTAAAAGCCTGTGAAGGAATGATTTGATGTATACCTTCCAGGGAAGTTACCTTAAAGGGAATGATTTGGTGTAAACCCCCAAGGAATTGAAATGCAGGGGAAATGATCTAATATAAACCTCCAAAAGCATAGTCATATGGGAGGGAATGATCTGGTGTATACCTTCCCAAAGTTGAGTTTATCACATGTTATGTTGTGTATTGCAAAGATGTGACTTATGTGAATATGATTGTGATCTTTAAGCATTGAATTTTTGTATTTCATTCCATGAATGAATGAATTGGCTGCATACCTCATGTCCATAGATGCATACACACATATTTTCATGATAAGTCATATCCAAGTATCTATACAAAAAGAGTTTTGAAATTAAATTGAATGTAGAGTTATTTTCTGTATTATTACAGTGGTACATGTCAGTTGTTTGAAAATAAACTGGTTTGTTTAGCTACTAGAAATGTATTTCTCATTATCGAACTGATATGTATTAGATGACTAGATATTGTGTGATAATGGGGTTGAATTGGCCACAGTGGAAATTCCCTTTCTGGGAACTTTCACTATTGTCAAGGATGTTTATGTTATCATTGTTTTTGAGTTCCCTATGGAATAGATAAGTACATTAACATGTAGCTATAGCCCGACCTTTTTAGAGTCCTAATTCTACATGTTCTTTTTGGGTTGGAATTAGTGCTGATATGTTTGGCTGTATATAAAAATAAAGAGGGCATATGTATAGGGATATGTGAAGGACCTATTCACCCACGATATTTTGTAAAGGAGTATGAGTGGCAGGCTTGTTGTCTCCTTACTCCTTATGGATGGGTACTTCATCTATCCCAGTGTATGTATACAAAATGATGTACTAAACAATTATTATAATGTATGTATATCAAAAAAGTTTTTATATATTCATCTATCCCAAAGCATTTTACCTGAGCATAAGAACCCAAACCTAATTGCAAAATAAATCTATAATGGATTGGATGCTCAGGAGATTTAAATATAATTAAAGACTAGAATTAATGTAACCACTTATTTGAATAAGCAATATGACGTTGTTAAGATAAGATAAGGGGTGTTACAACACTAACTTAGAATATGCTACCATCACAGTGTTTTCTAAACTTCTTACATCGAGTAGATGTTTAACCATCCAAATTCATGACACAACCATGGAATGCTTAACAGTCATCCCATACCAACAATTGGTCACTTGTTACAAGTCTATCTATCCTAGATGATACATTAGAAATACTTCCTCTAGGTTTTCTTTTCTTTCATTCTATGTTTTTCCTTTTCTTTCAATGTTTCCTTTTTACTTTCTTTCGTCTATTTTTATTATACCTATTTGACCCTTTCACAATATAGCCCTTTCTTACTTGGCAACACTTTCCAATTGAATTACATGAATATGGAAGGTTACATACGAAATTTATAGCGTATACCATGGATATGGAAAGCTAGAAATTTATTCCATAAAATGCATAGCACACATCACTATACCCCTTTGCCATATTAACCCCATTTTCTTTTTCTCTTGAAATTGGGTAGCATAAAAATTTTACATTTTTCCTTCATAATATCAATAACAAGATTTAATCAATTCCAAGAGAAACAAGAGTGATGGTCTCAGCCAAGGTGAGAAAAGAGTGGAAGCTAGGGATTTTCATACTATTTATTCCCTTTCTTCCATCCTTTCTACCGCTTAGACATAATGGTACAATTTCCTTCCACTATTCATGGCACTTTCTTATACTTAATGTGTATCTATATGTATAGCTTTTATTTTCTTCATTCTTATGACTTAAGTTCCTTGCCATACATATATTTACACATAAATTTTTATTTTCATATCAAAGACACTTTTCAAGTTTGGATTCCATGAATAAGAAAGGTAAATTCATCATTTTGACACCATGTACCTTACTTTCTCTCTCTTCTTCACTCATGGCCATTTCATTTACATATATTCAAGAGCACTTTCATGAAAACTTCAGCCATACAAGTGCATACTACTCTTAGCCATAAAGGATAAAAGGGAGAAAATGTAAGGATTTCATTCCTTTGCTTACCTAGCTTCCATTTTCAAAATATGAGTTCAAAATCATATTTTACCTTTCATTTTCATTAATTTCCAGACATCTTTAATCCTTTCAAAATTAGTTTTTTTTATGAAAATAGGTACCATTCTTGAAAAACTTCATTTTCTCATTATTTCAATCGTGCAAAAATTCTAACATCCATAAACACAACCATATTTCTATGCAAGCAAAACCTAATAGAAAAACAAGTCATAAGGAATGTAGAGAGAGAAAAAACTAACCTTTATGAAACTTTAAAACACTTAAATCAATCCATAAAAAAGAAAATAAGGGTTTAGGAATGTTTAGCTACCTCGAAAATGCAAGAAAACTTGAATTTCCTAAGTGTTTTTCCTTGTTTTTGCACTTCTTCTCCTTCGCTTGTGAGTATTTCGACCAAGCCTCCCTTTGCATAACTTCTCCCCCTCTTAAGGAAGATGACTTAAATTAGGGTTTAGGTGAAATTATCAAAATGCCTTTGGTTTAAAATGACCATTTTACCCTTGCTACTTCTCTTTTTCAAGAACGACATTCCCTCGCATTAGAATTGTAATTTTATGGAACTTCTATAGGTTAGGACCATTCTACCCTTATCTTTTTTGAAATTATAATTTTTCCCCTTAAATTTTTAATTACCAATACGTCCATTAGGAAATTATCATTTTACCATTTGTGTACAAATGGCCATTTTAACCTCATTTTTCATCCTTTATGAGTTTAGTGGGCAAAAACTTCTTAAATAATGTTCCATAAAACTTCTTTTTATGAAATTACTAATTGACCCTTCTATGATAAAATTACCATTTTGCCCTTTGTGTCAATATAATTGTTTTTACCTTTATTCTTCCTCCTTTCTAAAATAGAAGGGTAAAGGTCTTCCAATACTATTTCCATGAAATATTTAGGTAAAATTTAATTTTCATATATTATGAAAAATTACTAATATGCCCTTGAGACGAAATTACAACTTTGGCCTTTTTAGGGAAAATTACTATTTTACCATCAAAGCAAGCATATTCACTCCCGAACATTTGGTTCTTCATTGTTCTTAGCCACACAATTCATTTCCTTTAGATTTGCAAATCCTCAAGCATCATGTGTCATCTCATTAAAATCATCAACCACAATATTATCATCTTCCCCTTGACCATCACGACTACAACTGTCAGTTCTTACAAAGGCTTCTCTATGTAAGTCCCACACTTTATAACTATCCCAAAATCCCTTTTTCAATAAATCGAATCTCACCATATTTCTTAGCTTAAACTCTGTGCTCCTACACCCCTTGCATGGACATTGAATCAAAGTATTCACCCCTAGTTGATTGTATGCCCATTCAAGAAATCCATCTACTCCTCTTATGTATGTTGGACCTTTTCTATTTTTTAATATCTAGCCAACTTTTGTCCATTCTATTTTCCAAAATTTTGATAAGAACATTTCAATACTTTTAAAATCTTCAAATAACAACAAAACACAGGCATCATACTATAATGTTACCTACAAGACCCATTGAAGCAACTCTCTAAAACCAAAAATGGTAAACTAGAAAGGATTCATTGAAGGAACTCTTTAAAACCACTCTAACAACTTAGTTATTCCAAAAAAAATCATATGAATAGTTTCGGACAAGAATTACCAATTGATAACTCTATGACATGCATATATGAATGTTATCTTCCTATCTTTCTTATGATAAGCCCCCACTATGGATTATGGCTTACCACTATTTTTTATCCCATTTTTCTAGAGTCTTAGATAATACAGATGAGAGAAAAATAGGAGAAAATCAACTACATGCTTATGCAATATATCTAAGGAAATTAAAACTCAAATCTTCTACACAAATTTAGTTAAAATACAACATATATACTCTTCTAACTTAGAATATATATTTTATATAGATAAAATGAAAATTAAATATTATGAGGTAAAGGCAACTTATTCCTCATTTCTTTTAGAAGAATTAATTTTTTAACAATTTTGTTCACTCTAATATTCATACATATAGGTAATATAGATTTAGATATGAATTTTTTACATGTTTTTACTATATAAATTACGACAAAAAGTCATAGAACTAGCAACATCAATACTTTATAGATTTGGGGAACATTTCACATTTGTTAACTACAAAAATTGCAAATGGTAGGAAATTCGACCAATCATCACCATTAAAGCTTGAATCAGTTGATGAAAATGACTTACCAGTGACCGTGGAGGTTGGCCAATGGCAAAGCATGGAGAAATAGACAATAAAGTTCGTGGTGAAGATGGGTGCACAAGAATAAGGATGGTGAACCACCACAGAGCACATTAGAGCAAAACCTTGGGGAGAGAGAATGCGTACAGATGAGGACGGCAAACATCACAGAGGCATGGTGAAGAAAGCCGTGGAAGCACGGTGGATGCCATGAAAGCATGGTGAACAATGATAGCTCGGTCAGAGAGAGAATGTGTGTGGATGAGGAAGATGCAAAATTTTAGAGCCAATTGGGGAAGTCCCTTGCACCGATGCCAGCTTAAGAAGCTTGGTGATATTTTAATCTATTGTAATATATACCAAGTGCTACAAAATATACATAAAAGACTTCTGTGGCGTAATGGTAAATGTTGTAGCATCACATTAATTTACCCCGTGTTTGAGCCTGCAAATGAAACTTTTATTTTTTGCATTTCTAGGGAATTAGTGGAAAAAATTGTAGTCGCCACTAAAAGCCTCTAATGGCAATAGTTAAATTATCGCCACTGGATAAAATCAATGGTGCCAAATTTTTCACCACTAAAGTGCTTCAATGGCGACATATTAGATGTTGCCACTAGTGACCTATAGTGGCGATAGTTTTTTTTGCCATAGAAAACGTTTAGTGGTAACTTATACTTGTCGCCACTGAAGGTTATCTTTCGGTGGTGACATTTTTTTTCGCCACTAAAACTAACTTTTCTTGTAGTGAGCCAATCTTTATCAACAATTTCATTGACATAGAATCCTTGTTTTCCTTGAGATGCCAAAACAAATGGCTCATTTTTCTTCAATGAACAACAAGCATTCACACTTGTTAATCTTATTTCCTCTAACATGAATGAGCCATATCCTACCAATAACACTTCAAGAGATACACTTTCCTATTTCCTACATAAGACAACTCATAAACATGATCCAATACTCCATAATACTCTTTCATAGAATTTGAATCATCCTCCCTTACAAGAAGACTACTATTTTGTGTTTTCTCCCCAAAGAATGTTCTTTTTTATTAAATATAATCCATTGTCCATGAAGATGGGATATCGATTCACAACTCTAAGGGACCAACTTCTAAGCTCACAATCTCAAGACTTACATGTCCTTGGGCTTGTAATCTAAAGACTTGTATAAACATAAAACACTTGTAACCATTCAAAGGTTATGCCATCAAGTAAAATATTTACTAGTCTTGTTCGATGGATAAATGCTTATGTAACATCCACTCCTAAAGTGATTAAGAGATTTTTTTAGTTGTTAATTTAAATTTAAATGTGTGTGTGTTTTGCATTAATTGCCTATTGTTACATTAGTATAGGGACTAAATTGAAAGGGATCAAAGCTTAATTAAAGTGTAACCAAGGACCCAACTGGAAAGGGAAAACTGAGTAAGGCCAAATTCAATTGTCGACATATATTGTCGCCACTGAAACCCTTATAATGGCGAAATTTCAATTGTCGCCACTGAAAATCTTCAATAGCGATAAAATGTGTCGCCACTGAAAACCTCTAGTGGCGACATTGAAAATGTTGCCACTGGAACTCTTTGGTGGCAATAGATTGTCGCCACTGAAGCTCTTCAGTGGCGACTTTTTAAATGTCACCACTGGAGGTCTTTAATGGTGACACATTTTGTTGCCATTGAAGATTTTCAATGGTGACACAAAAAGTTGCCACTTAAAGAGGACTTTTAGTGACAAATTTTTTTGTCGCCACTAAAAAATCGCCACTGAAAGTCATATTTTTTGTAGTGTTGGCCGAATGAAGAATGGAATGAAAGAAGGAGTGAGGGTGGCATGAAAGGAAAAGAATATAGTAACTTGCAAGAAAAACAAATTGTACTTGGAAGTACACATGTGGCATAAGCAAGGCTAAATTAATAATAACCAAGAAATAAAACAATAATAAAGGAAGAAAGTGTTGCACTTGGACACATGAAAGAAGAAAGAAAAGAAAGAGTGGAATACACATACAACCAAGGCTAATTGCACCTACAAGCACAAGGTGTCCTAAGAAATAATTTTAATTGGAAATGAGAAGGTGTGCAGCCCCATTGACCGAATACATGAAGAAAGAGAATTGGAAACTGTATTGGATGCTTGTAAATGCCACCTAAGCAAGAAGGCAAGAGGGAAAAAATTTTAAAATATAATAAAGGAAGAAAGGGGTAGCGTGTAAGTAAGGGAAAAAAAATGAAAAAACATTATGCATCCTATGCCACCTAAGCAAGATACAAAAGAGTGAGAAGTCCATTTCATTTTGCATACATACAATACACGCACACACGTGAGGGAAGCAAAGAAAAAGAGAAAGAAAGGTAGAGTGACGTGAGACAAGGGAATTCCACTTTGAGAGATACATGCTACACAGCCTCACGTGAAAGGAGAAAAATAGAGAAAGGAAAAGAGAGCACTTTGAGGAAAGGAGGAAGCACGTAAAGCACCACCATTTTGAGGAGGAAGAAGCAAATATGATCAAGAAGGGAAATAGAAGGAGCAAAGAATCAAAGAGGAAGCCAAGCAAAACCATCTTAGGGCACCAAAGAGGTAGGTTAACAATTCCAACAAAATCATGTTCCATGTTTTAGTATGTGTAACTACCATGTTTTCATAAGTCTTTCATAGAACATGATGTTATTGCCCTAAATTCTTGATAAAATGCATGCTTTATTAGCCAAGCTTGTATGTTAAGTTGATGTGATGAATGAGGATTGTATTATGTAAAGGGGATATATAATTAATAACATGCTCATAATAAACTAGGCTTGAGTATGAGATAAAGGGAGGAATGATTTTGAGAACCATTATTTTTCCATGGAACTCCCTTTATGGCCAAATAGAAGATGGGATGTGATACTAAAATGATATTGAAAAATTGATATGATTGAGTTAAAGAATTTCCCTTAAGCCAAAAATTTTTTTGAACTTGGTAGACTTCCATAAGAAATGATATTATCATTATCATTCAAGAAAGGAAAATTTATTCTTAGAGATATTGGAATCTCATAAGAAATATACATAAAGATTTGATTTTTAAGAATTAAATATTTTGGTGCTTACACCCTAATACATATTAGTTGTTTTTTTTAAAACCCAAATTGTTAAGCTACTAGGAAACTTGTGTTTCTCATTATATGCTAATATGTATCAAATGCAGACGCATAGCCAAGCCAGGAGATCGAGTTTCTTTTGGTTTAAATAAAATTTTTGGGTAACCCCTATTTTTAGGTCCTAGTCTAGATATACTTAGTTTAGAACTAGGATTATTCTTTTGGCAGTAGACTTGGGGTGTAATTAGGAAAGAACCAAAGAAGGGATATGTGAAGGACCGGTCCGTCTTAGTAATTTGTAAAGGGCTCTGAGTGATAGGATTGTTGTCTCCTGACCTCCTAAGGATGGGTACTCCATATATCCTGATACATGTTTACTGTAATGGACATTATTGGACTTATATTATTTGAATTGTATGAAAGTTTAAATTTTCACTGTGTAGCATAGAATTTCTTTTATGTCGCTATGTATACGAGTTTAATCTGAGCAAAAGATCTCGGACCTAATTCGCTTAATATAAATTAATGGTATAATTGCTCAAACATTAAAAAAAAAGGATAAGAAAAATGTACCAAACCTATTTGTTGCATCAGATGAATTTGGCTAGAGAAAAAGGTAAGCAAGAGAGAAGTACCCTTTATAAGGGTACCTGAAAATGTTTATTTTGGATAGTATAGGCACATGTTTAATTTGTACTAGTCTTTATGATTTTTGAGAAAGGCTAGTAAAGATTTTCTCTTATATAGCCTATATTGATGTAGATGTATATGGATTAGTTTGAATTTATGGATACAAAATTTTAGGGGGTTTGAGTGGCAGGGTTGTTACCTCCATGCCCAATTAGTTACGTTAATGAGCATTTATGTATGTGTATCGCTAATTAGATGAATTATGTATATGTAATTGATCTGATATTTCGCTACTATGTGTAAGAACCCAACCTAAATGGCACTTAATTAATCAACTTGGTAAAAAGTTTAAAATTTACTCGGGTATAAGTAATAGTAACACACCATTATTATGATAATTATATATTATACCTTTTAAATAATTAAAAGGAACCATAGGCTAAGGGGGGTATTACAGCTTACATGTGCAAGGAACTAATTAGGAAACTCCTTGAGATGTTTTTCATCTATAGACGACTTGATTAATTATGTTTGAAGCTCCCTCTTATGCTCCCTACATTTCATGAGCATGTTAGAACAATACAAATTACTAGGAAAGTTTGAAATCACAGACAATTATTATCTACTTACTCCATTAATGGTGAAATCTTTTCACAATTTTTAAGTACATAAATACAAGCTTTTTGAAACTCTTCATGAGACAAGTATATGGATGTATAACCCCCTTTTTCTTGCCCTATTTGTTTAAAAATTGAAATTTCACAATTTTTCATATGGTCATCATCATTCCTATGAGGTTTATTAAACTTAGTTGAAATGTTCTTCAAGTATCGCAAGCAAAAAGTTAAACTTTCTTCTGTCAAATGTCCTTCTACAATTGATCCCTCTGGATGTGTTTTATTATTGATGTGCTGCCAATACATCTAAGGTAGTGAACCTATCAATGCAGTCTAGTGCAATGGTGAGTATTAAGGTCGTATCCTATAGGAATGAGAAAGCCCAGAGTTACTACTTGTTCTCTATTATCTAGCCTAGAAATTAAAGTGATTGATTTTTAATTAAACTAATAATTAACTAAATACAATAAACAATAACTAGCAACAAGGAACAAGAAGAAATTACTCAAGACAAGGAAAGCAAACCTACTGGAGACCTATACTAGTTGGCAAACACATAAAGGGTAATGGACTATTGAATCTAATGATACTACTTATGAGTGGATTCTAAACCAAATTCAACTTCACTGTCATTGTGTAACATCCACCTCCAATATTTTTTATATATTATTAGTATCATAAATAATGATTATTTATGTAGGTGTTATTGTTTATAAAGTGTTAAGAATGATTCACCATAATGGTAGAATGGAAATTTTCATCAAAGTAGAACTAACCATACCATAAGGGTAAAATTGAAAGTTTTACCAAAGAGGGCAAAATAGTAATTTTTTCTAAAGGAGAAAAAACCAAATTCTAACTTAGGTACTTCATGAAATTGTGTTTGGAGGCTTTTATCTTTTTTTTTTAAGAAAAGAAAAGGAATAAAGGTGAAAAATAATTATGTTGACATAAAGGGCAAAATATTATGTTATTGAGACTGATCAACTCGGTAATGTTTATTTTGTAGAGTGAAGTATGGCTCCACCTAAAAGGAATACTGGAATCAAGAAAGAAGGAGAGGGTAATATGGAGAGACTAATGCAGACTATGATGGGAGTGGTAGAGGCTATCAAGGAGCAGGCAGCTGCTAATACCCATGCTATGAGAGAGCAGGCAGCCACTGTAATATCCTCAATTCTATGATATCAGGTATGTCTTAGAATCCTAGACTCAATATTTTTATGCATGGAAAATAGTCCAAAAATTATTTTATATTACCTTAAACAAAGGAAGGACTAAACTGAAAGGAAATGATTAGGGACTAAAATGAAAGGAAATTTGTTTCACAAAATATCCTGATAGTAAGCACGCAAATTGAGGTACATTTATGGCGCACATTTATGACGTTTGAAAATGGCGCCAATGTCATTAATGCTGTAAGAAAAATATTTAGGGGCAAAACGGTCAAAATTTTATTTGAAAATAAGAATAAAATATTTATTTATCAGATAAAATGGCTAATTTTTATCTGGAAAATTATGAAATTGCCTCTAGAATATTTTTCCAAAATTTTTCAAAAAAAAAAAAATTTTTGGTTCGGCACTTAAGAGGGGTAAAATGGTCATTTTACCATGAAGGGCAAAATGGTAATTTTGACACCAAGGGTAAAAAGGTAATTTTATCACAAGGACGTAAGGGTAATTTTACCTAAAGAAACACTTTAAAATTTCTAAAATATCCTTGCATGTCAAGGTTTTAAGAAGGAAAAAGTGAAGGGTATTTTGGTCATTTTGCCACTAAGGGCAAAATGGTCATATTAGCCATTTTAAATAAGTCACACTACTTCTTCTTCTCCTCCTTAGCAAAGACGACGTGAAGGCTTTTGGAAGGGAGAAATACCATAGACTTCATAAGGGAGAGAAGGGAGAAAAAGCAAGGAAACTTCAAGGTTTATCCACCAAAAATTGTAAATCAAGGTAGCTTAGCATTCTTCCATCACTTATTTCATGTTTTAATGGATTTTTCCAAGATTTTGAGATTTTCATGGTTGAATGAACAGTACATGAATAGTGATGTTCTTAAGTTTACATTCTTAAATTCTCAAAATTTCTATGGATTAATGCTTAGAAAGTAGTATGGAGTTGTTTGTGATGGTTAATTTCAATTATGAAAGTGTTTATGTTCATTTTTCAATTTTGTTTCATTTGCCCTAAAACCCCCAAATTCATGAATGTCATGCCAAATTGTTTGTTTTGCCTTGATTGTTATGGATAAATGGTGATTGATGGTTTTTAGATGATGAAAATGGGATTAAAGAAATGATTATATGAAAAATGATGATTTTTGCACAAAACTCCTCTTTAGGCCATGGCTAGAAAAATGGGATTTGGAAAATTGTTTGAAAAATTTTAAAGTAGCTTATTGGTAATTCAAGTTATGGCCAATGGAGGATAGAATAGATGTCAATTGGTTGAAAGGCCCAATTTTGCCTAAAAATCTCATCTTGGCCAAGAGTATGCAAGTTTTTGATGAAGGAAATGTGTTGAAAATTTTGTGTGCGTGTCTTGGTTGAAGCAAGATTAATTGGCAATTATTTTTATGCAAAATGATTCCATTAAATTCCATGTAACCTACTTGACCAATTTTAGGACATGGAAATATTTATGGAAATTTTTGTACAAAAATGTAATGAAATTGGTCAAACTATACAAAGGAAATAATATGACGTTGCAATTAAATTTTAATGAATATTTTGTGCAATCTTGGCAATTCTAGCAATTTGTGTGCATGCTTAAGTGTGGGGAGACAATGATTATACACACCTTGGGTATGTATAATTAGGTGAGAAAGGGGGAAAATGGAATAATAAGTAGGAAATGGAAAAAGTTCAACTTTGAAACCCTTTAAATGCAATAAAATGTGAAAAAGGGAATTTAGTGTAAATGGGAAGGAAAAGTAAATTTATTTTGCTTATTATATGGCAAGAGTGACAAATAGAAATTTTTAAGTATGAAAATCTTTAATTTCTTAAGGATTTCTCTTGACTAAGAATGAACCTTCCTTTTTATACAAATTCAAGAATGGAATTGTTATTGAGATTTAAAGGTTTTCTTTTTAGAAAGTGAGAATGATAGTATCATCATGAATGAGGAAAGAAAAGGATTGATTTATGACATAGATAAGGAAAAACATAGCATGGTATTGGAAAACATTGAATCGAAGGAAAATATTTGAATGTTCAATAAAGAGAAACATAGAGGAAGTAATTCCAATATATGTTCTAAGGTAGATAGGCTTATAACCGAGTGAACAATTGTTGGTATGGGACGACCGTTGGACATTCCATGATTGTATCATAAATTTGAATGGTGAAACATCCACTCGGAATGAAAGAATTTCAAAAACGCTGTGATGATTGTGAATTCTAAGTTAGTGTAACCTAGATGACCAATTGAATAGGGGACATTTACTTAGAATTTGGAAAAATTATGGGATTAAGCCTAATCATCCTAGTTGATATATATATAGGAAATAGCATACTGGGAAATGATCCATAATGTAGGTTGTGGTGATCTATGGCATCATGAATTGCCCATAAAGCGGGGAGAAGATGATCTGTGCGAATAACAGTGATTCCATGAGCTTAGTTTGACTGAACCCTGGGAGAAATTCCCGCTTAGATCTGTCTTTATGACATGATCACTGAATGTGAATGGGTACTTGGATCCATGAGGGACGCCTCAGATGTACCAGTGGCAGAATTATCACACACTTGATAGAGCAGCTATCTCATTCATGCACGTTGTAGTATGTGGAGTAATTTATACTTCTGATACTCTTGTGTCTCTCTAAATTGAAAATATGGCTTTTAGCCAAATATGAATGTTTATTTTCCTTATAAATAATATAGTTTTCCATTAATGGTAAATTTTGTTTCTCCTAAATTATCTATGGCTGAATGGAAATTTAATGAATGTACTTTCCTGATTATGGTACTAAACGGTATATGGTGAACTATGGTTGTGACTGAAATTGATACTATTTTTATTTTATAATTGATATATTACTGATATACCTCATAAACTTCATCCTATACATCTGACTGGTTTATTTATAGCATTTCCTAGAAATGATGGAATTTAAGAATATGGAATGTAAATTGTTTTTTGTACCCATACGGTGGTACATACCATAGCTCAGAAATAAAATGTGGAATGCGTAGCTACTGAGAAATTATTTTCTCATTATTTTCTGGTATATATTAGATGACTAGGACCATTATGGTACTACAAGACAGAAGGGATTAGCTATCCATCCCATGAAATGGAATAATATATATTATGCTAAGAATACATATAAGTATATGGATATGTAAGGCATACATATCAGGTTTATGAAAAATAGTTAAAAAGGGTGTGAGTGGCAGGTTTGTTGCCTCCTTACCCTATGAAAACAAGAAAACTACATATATCCTGCAGTATATGTAACAACGTTGTAAAGTTGAACTGGATGTAAATGTATGTAAAGGAAAAAGTTTAAATTTATCCTGAATTTTCATGGATTATGGTGTATGATTATTAGACTTCCGCTGTATTGATAATTGATATGATACCTGAGTAAGGATCTGAACCTAATGAAATGTATATTATAAATGGATATTTAAAGAACTCAGGTAAGAAATAAAGGGTAGAAGTGTATATAACACACCAGTTTCTTAAGTGAAGGATTTTTCAATAAATAATATTTTAAATATGGCTATGAAATTGGGGGTGTTATAGCCACTACTACTCATGTCCTCAGGTAATTTTGGGAACAAGGGAATAACCATAATAACCCTAACCCTCAAGAAGGACAAGCTGAAAACCCAATATATCATGGTTGGTCAGAATTCCAAAATGTAAAACCTCCTTCTTTTAAGGGTGAGTTTGACCTAAAAGTGGCTGAGGGATGGTTGAAATAAATAGAGAAGTTATTTGTGGTTCTCAATACAACAGATGCTCAGAAGGTTTTATTTTCACCTATATGCTAGACAAAAAGGTAGAATATTGGTGCAAGGGAGCGAAGCAATTCATGAAGCTCAAGGAATGCAGATTACCTGGGATTCATTTAAAGAAGCATTCCTTAGAAAGTATTTTTCTTAGAATGTGAGGAATGAGAAAGAAATTGAATTTATGAAAATTAAATAAGGCAACATAACCTTTGAGGACTACCTAGCTAAATTTGAGGAATTGTCTAAATTTTATTCCTATTTCCACCTTGGCTATAACTTTATATGCATCATGATATGCCTTATTTTATACATATTTTTCTAATGTTAATTGTCCAATTTATGAGCATTTTATGTAATTTTATTATAAAAATCACTTGATTTGCATCATTTTTTTTATTTCCAGGCATTTTATTAAATCATCATCAGCAAATAAAGTAATTTTGAGCCTGGATAGCCTTCAGAGCACCCAAAATAGGCCATTTGGGCTAATTTTGCTTACTGGGCCAAGCTAATGCTTTATTGAGCCTTGGACCGGGCTGGAGTAGTGGGTACTTGGAAAAAAAGAGAGAGACTGCGTGAGGAGAAAAGGCAGACCCAAGCAGCATGCATTTTTGGGAACAGTAGCAACTCGTGCATCGCGTGAGAGAGGAGAGAACCCAAGGTGAGCATCATGCAAGAGAGGTGGTTCTAGGAGGAGTTTGCGACGGTGAGACTTAGCTTCGGTGACAGGGGACGACAGGCAGGCCACCATCGTCGTGCATTGCCTCCAAAAAGCATCAAACCTATGACAGATTGCATAACCCGAGAAGCAACCAGTCTGAGTTCGTGACTGTTCTGTGGCATTTTCTGGCCAACCCACCATCTGTGGCTGCTCCTCCATCTCTCGATGACACAACCGTAACCCTCTATCAGCTCACTAACCACCGCATTATGCCAAATCAAGAGATTTGACATAGACCTGCGATGCGACCCTGTTGGGAGATTTAACCCATCTAACATTTTCCATCTAATATGTAGTTGAAAACTGCTCTTCCATCGCTTGACCGTGACCTTCTGCCTCAGCTCCAGCCACCATTGCAGCCTTTTTTTGTAGGGTACCCGAGAACCATGACCCACGACCCATTTTGTGACCCGCGACCCTTGGAGCTTTTGGACAGATTTACAATTAATTTTTCTAGCAAATTTCTGGCAGTTTTGCAACAAGATTCCAGTGGTTTTTCGGTGGCCAATCCGTGTAGCCACTGTTGGGCATTTGAGAAGACAGAGGCATGCATAATTTTTACTATTTTTATCTCCTATATAATTGATTGTCTAATGGATTATATGATGGAATTGGATAAAATTGTAAAATTCATTAGGGTTACTGACTGTGTTGGTATTCTGTTTTAATATGTATGGATATTGATTTTGATGTTGTGATCTTCTTTGCGATTATGCATGTATTATTTAAGTTTTCCTTACAAGACATGGTTGTGAATGCTAATTAGATTTCTTTTTAAGATCGAGAGATGATAATTGAAATTAGAACCTAATCACAGAGAACAGTTAATTTTTGCTTAGAGATGAGGTTAATTAATTACTGGATTAAGGAGTAGTTATTCTTAATAGTGGTGAATTAGAACGATAAGGCTGATATGAAATCAATCATTAGGAAGAGATTCCAGTGATAGATTCTTAGATTTAGAAATTTAATTGTCTCGAGAGGGAAATTAAATTTAACTTAGAATTCACTCACAAGTAGCATAATTAGATTCAATAGTCCATTATCCTTCATGTGTTTTCCAACCAGTATAGGTCCTTAATGGGGTTGCTTTTCTTTTCTTGACACATTTCCTTTTTCTTTCACAGTCGCTAATAGTTATTATTGCTTTTTATTTAGACATTAGTTTAGTTAAAAATCAATCACTTTAATTGCTAGTCTAGATAACAGAGAAAAAGTAGTAACTCTAGGCTTTCTCGTCCCCAAGGAATACAACCTTGATACTCACCACTGCACTAGGCTGCATCGATAAGTTCACTGACTTAGGTTTAGTTGCGTTGGTAGCAAGCAGCACATCAATTTTTTGGCGTCGTTGCCGGGGAATTATTTATGAAAACTAAAGTAAAATTGCTATTTGTTACTTTAGCCACTTTTATTTGTTCTATTTTATTTTTTGTTTCTGGTTACATTTCATTTAGTTACTAGCTTTTATTGACTCTATTTTGTCTTTTTTATTTTATTTTTGATTAATTATTTTGCTATTTAGTTGGTTTTTATTTGTTTTGTTTTTGTTTCAGTTGTTAGTTTTTATCTGTTTTGTTTTATTTTTGTTTTGGTTTATTACTCTTTGATCTAGTTGTTGGGCAGTTTCACTGCTGTTGGATTCAGGTAAATTATGACCAGGAGTTCCAATCCTGTACCTGTAGACCCTCTGTTCGATCCATAATGACTGTTGTGGACTCGTTCACACCGTCGTTAGGAGGAGATGCCAATTGAGGTACTGGAGGAGGAGCCAGTTGAGATCCCTGATCATACACCACCAAAGATGGCAGCTGCAAATAACAATGATGATGCCAACCAAATGATGTACGAGTTTGCTAAACTTTCATTGGAAGGGACACAGATGTGCATTACTCGGCTTACAGTAGCAACTAACAATTTTGATATCAAGCCAAATGGTGTATCAAACTATACAATTTAGAGGGATGCCCAGTGAAGACCCTAATGCTCACATAGCCAATTTCTTAGAGATATGTGACACTTTCAAGATTAATGGAACTACCGATAACGCCATTCGACTTAGATTGTTTCCATTTTCCTTGAGAGACAGAGCAAAGAGATGGCTACAATCCCTACCACCTAACTCTATCACTACTTGGGATACTTGGGCTGAAATTTTTTTGTACAAATATTTTCCACCAGCTAAGACTACAAAAATGCATAACGACATTTCTTCTTTTGTGCAAATGGCTGATGAGAGTATGTATGATGCATGGGAGAGGCACAAAGACTTGTTGAGGTGTTGCCCACATCATGGATTGCCAGTCTGGATGAAAGTGCAGAATTTTTATAGTGGTTTAAATACAGCCACAAGGCAGATGGTGGATGCAACAGCAAGGGGTGCATTAATTAATGAAACCCATGAACAAGCCCAGAATTTAATAGAGGAAATGGCCGTGAACAACTATCAGTGGCAATCCTCAAGGGATATACTAAGATGGCAAGGAGTGGTCAACTAGTCGACTCTATATCAACCTTTGGCAACTCAAGTGGAGCTTCCGGCCAAGAAGATTAACCAACTCCAGATGCCAATGCAAGCAACACAGTCGAGTTGCAAGTTTTGTGGTGGCCCGCATTATAGTGTCAATTGTAATGCGGGAGGTATGTTTGCTAACCCTCTTCTTCATTTTCTTCTCACAGTGGTTCTGCCGATTTTGAACACGTAGATTATATGGGGAATGCTCTAAGACAGTAGAAAAATCTATATAGTAACACATACAACCCTGGGTGGAGGAATAATCCAAATTTTAGATGGAGAAATAATAATAACCAGCAGAAACCCCAACAGCAAGCTAGTCTAAACCAATTTACTCAAAGGCAGGAAAAGAAGCATCATCTAGAGGAATTGATCATGAAGTTTGTGTCCACTTCAGAGAGCAAGTTCCAACAGATGAACACAGCCCTTAGAAACCAATAGGCCTCAATTCAGAACTTAGAGAACCAGATAGGCCAAATTTCTAAGGTTTTGGCTGAGAGACAGACAGGGACGCTCCTTAACACCACAAAGTTTAATCCAAGGGAGCATTGCAAGGCTATCACTTTAAGATCAAGTAAGAAAGTATCTAGTCCTTTACTTTTAACTGATGATGATAATACTGATGTGCAAGAAGGAGCCAGAGCCTGAGGTAAATAACTGAGAATTAACCTTCCCTTTGTTGAAGCTATTTCATAAATTCCTCGCTATGCAAAGTTCTTAAAGGAAATACTGAGCAATAAGAGGAAACCGAAGGATTTGAGGCTGGTGATGTAACACCCTTATCTAGTATTACAACTCCTCCGAAATAAATAGATAAGTTTGATACAATACTCTTAGCCTTAATTATTCATTTGCAGCGTTTGAGCATTTATACCATTAAGTATTATTATTATGGATTAGGTTCGGGTTCTTTTGCTCAGATAACCATACTTTCTGCGTAGCAAAAATTAAATTCAATATATCACCGTAGAATTTATAAAACTTACATGTAGTATAAATAATAAATGTCTAATAATGAATTTTCATTACATTCTTCTGTGATCATATACCAGGATATATGAACTACCCGTCTATAAGGAGTCAAGAGAACAAGCCTATCACTCACACTCCTTTTTACAAAATACTGGGGATGAACTAGTCCTTCATATATCCCTTCCCCCATGATTGCCCTCTTTTCCATTTTCTATATACAGCCAAAATAATAGTCCTAATTCTAATCCTAAAAATATATATAGAATCAAGACCCCAAGATAAAGGAATACAAAATGCTCTTAGAAAAAGGGACTTCCATCTTTCCCTGGCATTGCTAAACATCCGCATTTGATACATATTAGCATAAAAATGAGAAACACAAGTTTTCTAGTAGCTTAACAATTCATTATTTTAAAATGAACTAATATGTACCAGGATGCAAGCACCAAAACATTTTCATCTATATTCTAGTCATTTAAAACACATTCTCATTTATATGTATCAAATGGTAAGCATTACATGATGATTTGAAATGTAAATTTGATAAAAGTAGATATTCTCATTTCAAATATAACATTATTTCATGGGGTTATACGTGTTAAAGTTGAAATAGACACTGATTCATTATACATTTCATTCTTAGAACTTATCTTACCTCAAATTGTGGACACTTGGCCACCTTTATCATTGTGCACACTAGGTCATGGGTGTGAAGCACCTTCGGTCACACCTCATTAGGTCACATTGTGGACACTTGGCCACCTTTATCATTGTGAACACTAGGTCATGGGTGTGGAACACCTTCGGCCACACCTCACTAGGTCATATGTGTAGAGAACCTTCGACCACACTTCAAGAATTATGGACACTTGGCCACCTTTATCATTGTGAACACTAGGTCACAGGTGTGGAGCACCTTCGGCCACATCTCACTAGGTCATATATGTGGAGCACCTTCAGTCGCATTTCAAGAATTGTGGACACTTGGCCACCTTTATCATTATGAACACTAGGTTACGGGTATGGAGCACCTTTGGCCACACCTCACTAGGTCATATATGTAGAGAACCTTTAGCCACACTTCAAGAATTGTGGACACTTGGCCACCTTTATAAAATAATTGTGTACACTAGGTTACAGGTATAGAGCACCTTCGGCCACACCTCAGTAGGTCACACTTTTACCAAATGACACCATGCATTAAAAATTCCTGTGGTGTCTTCTTACATTCAAATCATGTAATCATGTTATTGACAATTCCTTTTATTTTTATCATTTTAATCTCCCTTGCATTTAGCCCTCATAAGGTACATTCTCATGGATTCATTATTAGTAAAGTGCTTCGGCCACCAAGATTTGAAATAAAATATGGGTTTCGACCACCATAAAAAATAATCAAACTTGGGAATTTTCATTTCACATTGCCATATTTTTCTCATCCTTACCCTAAGTTAAACTTCATAACATTATGCACTAATTCTTAGGATACTTTCTTCCACATTTAATTAGTATAACTGTTGCCATAAATAATTTATTTCCACTTGTTCTCTTGTCTCATACTACACATGAAATTTAAGGTTACACAGCCCTCTACATTTTCACATTTTAATAATAGTGTGGGCTTTATTAAGTGTAAAAAGGTGAGCTAGTTAGCTATACCTTAATTAACCATATTTTCTTTCTTTCCCTTAGCCAAAATTGACGTGTGATTCCTCTTACATAATTTCCATCAAGCCATTTCATACCTTAAAAAATTCATTTTCGGGTTAGCAAGCTAACAAGAGCAATGTCATAAATGGTAAACCAAATTCTTGCTAGCAACCTTCATTTTGATGTCTACAACTCAACAACACATACTAGTCATGCCAAGGTACAAAATTTCAGCACTATCTTATGGTAGAGCTTTCCATGATACATACCAAATTTTTACTAACAAATAGTTCTTTAATAATAATAACAACATCCATTTAGCACATCAACAAGCACCTCCATTTACCATGCAAGCTTAGCCAAGAGACATTCAATTTTTCAAGAATGTAGAGGAGTAACTAATGTTCCATGAAAGCTTGGAAAATCATGATGCATATATTCTAAAACATGGAACTAAAGTCAAGAAATTGCTAACCCACCTCAAGGATGAAATCAAGTGTGTAACACCCCTATCTAGTATTATGATTAGTTCAGATATAAATAGATAGGTTCAATACATTATCTTTATCCTTATTGAATTAATATATGAGCAGTTATACCATTAAATTATATTAAATGGATTAAGATCAGGATCTTTTGCTCAAATTAAAACTTACATGCACAGCGGAATAAAGAAATTCTATACTACACAGCGAGAATATAGACTTTTATGTGATTTAAATAGTACAAGTCCAATAATGTCCATTACATACTGATAAACATGTCCCTTGATAAATGAAGTACCCGTCCATCGAAAGTCAGGAGACAACAGGTCTGTCACTCAGACTCCTTTACAAATTAGGGATAGACTGGTCCTTCACATATCCATCCCCCGGGATACCCATATACATCTCATGTATACAGTCCAAAATAAATGTCCTATTCTAAATCAGATCTCCTAAATTAGGGGTTACAAAAAAAAATCTCACCTAAATAAAAAAGAACTATTATTCCTCGACCCTACTACGCGTCTATATCTGATACATATTAGCGCGTGGATGAGAAACACAAGTTTCCCAGTAGCTTAAAAATTCAAGGTTTTAAAAAAATAACTAATATGTATTATGGTGCAAGTACCAAAACATTTAATCTACATTCTTGATATTAAAACATAATGTTATCCATAAATGTATGCAGGCAAGCATTACATGATAAATTTAGAAGTCAATGGGAAAATTAGATCTCTTTTTAAGTGAAAAATGTTCTCTTAAAATTATATGACTTATTGCAGAATTAACAAAGCGCTTATGAGTTTAATTCTTACTCTTACCGTGGTGAATTAATTGGACGCTCTGGTGTATTACGTGGACACTAGGCCACCTTTATGAATCATCGTGAACATTAGCTCACGAGTATGGAGCACCTCCGACCACACCTCACTAGGTCACTCGTGTGGAGCACCTTTAGCCACACCTCGTAAATCATGGACACTCAGCCGCATGTACAAAGTCATCGTGAGCACTGGGTCACAGGTATGGAGCACCTTTGGCCACACCTCGTAATTTTTGGACACTCGGCCACGTATATGAATTCATCGTGAACTATAGGTCACAAGCATGGAGCACCTTCGGCCACGCCTCCCTAGGTCACTCGTGTGGAGCACCTTCGGCCATACCTCGTAATTTGTGTATTTTTCTATAATTTTCCCTTATTAGCTGCATTTCTTTTTTTTTTTTTCCATTAGTGTACAAGGCCTCTTTGTCATATTTATTTATGAAAATTCTTTGTCTAAATTAATTTAATTCTCCCTTCATAACTATCATGTTTCCCTTATAAAATTTTACTAAATTTTAATGAAAAATTCCCTGATTTAAGCTTAAGGAAACTCAAGGGAATTTCATGTTCTATCATTTAATTCTTTTCTGTTTCCATTCCTTAAATAATACCTTTAAAATGGGAGAATTTCTTTCCTAAAATAAGCCCCATTAATTAGTTAAATTTCCCTAATAATGTTCATCATTAATTATCCATGATTTTGGGCTAAGGGAAACACAAGAGAATTTATTGTTTGGCCATTTAAATTCCCTTTTTCCTAGTCTTTAAATATGTCCATTAATTTGGGATAATTTAATAATACATTCCATTTTTTTTTTCGTCCTTAAATTATCATCATTAAATTGGGATAATTAATAATGCATTTTTGTTTTTCTAATCCTAAAATATCACCATTACAATTGGAATCATTTAGTAATACCTTTACCCTTCTTTTTTTTAATTCTTAAAACATCACTGTTAAAATTGGGATTCTTTATTACCACATTAAGAAAATGGACATATCATCCCTTTCATTGGAATATGGTTACCTCACTTGCATTTACATGGTTATAGAAAGAGTTCACACTTCCAATAATGCTAAAATATCTCTATCACTCCCATTATGGAGAAAATGGTTTTCAAGGAACATGCATCCATTTCTATTATCCTCAATCATATTCCATCATGGTAACATTATTGATTAACCTACATTTCCCACAACAGCAATATTCATTTTATCATATGCCCACATATCACTCTATCGTGCAAATTTGGCTAACAAAACATAATTAATATCAAGAATGTAAGAAGGTAACAATGTCCCATGAAAGCTTGTAGAAACATGGTATATACATATGAAATCTTGGGACACTATTTCTAAGAATTGTCAACCTACCTCTTTGGTGCCCCAAATTAGTTTAGCTTGGCTTCCTTTTTGTTCCTTTTCTTCCTTTGATTTCCTTGGCTAAACCTCCCTCTTCTTCTTCTTGCCTTAACTGAATTGTGTGAGTTTGTATGCTCTCCTTTTTCTTTCCTCTCTTTTCTCTCCCTTTACGTGTAACCATGTTATTATTCTCCTTCTATGCCTCACGTGTAACCATGTGCAAGCCTTATCCCCCACGCCACCCTTTCTTATTACTTGCACGTTTGGTGTAGCTCATTTAGCTATTTTCAAGGAAGGGAAGAAGGAGATCACGCTACCCTTATGCTCACATGCAATAGGTACGATCTCAAGTAGCTTCACGTTGGCATCCTAATACAATTGATATACAACTCTATTCGGTGGCATCAAAAGGAAGGAGAAAGAACCATGTGAGCTGTAAGGTGTAGGCTAGAATTCTCACTTGAGTTCTACATCATCTTATGCCTTTAAGCAACTTACTTTCATTATCTTGGTAGCCTAGCATACAGACAAAGGGAAGGGAAAGGCCACACGTCTCTTTGCCCTCTTGTCTTCTTGCTTCCATACTCCCACATGAAATTTGTATTCCAATTAAGTTGCACACTCTCTCACACACAAGGTGCTAGTCTCTCACCACGCAAGTACACGTTTGTCCCAATACAATTTACTTCTTACATACTAACCATGTGGTGGCGCCAAGGGAAAGTAAATACATATATATAATTCCTTCACGCTAGATTTATCCCTCACGTAAGGTGATACGGTCATGCTGCACTTTCCTTTCTTCCTTGTCGTTAGTTATTGACGTGAGCTTCTTTAAGTCTTAATTAAAAATCCTAATTCTTTTGCCCATCCTTGATGGCTTTCACGTGTGGCTACATTAAGTCCCCCTTCTCATTCTACACGTCACGCTTCACTTTCACCTCCTCCACCAAATGCACATATGTATATTTAACTTTACCTATTTATTTCTTACTCGGTTACTCCAAAGTAATTAAGGGAACAAATTGCAATGGGTTTCACGTGCACTCATGTGCATTTATACCATTCTCCTTTTGCTTATTTTATTTATTAACTTTGGCAAGCTAGTTGGTTGCTATGCTTTCCTTACATTTTCTATTTATCCTTGCCGTGACTTGACATGGCTTTGACAAAAATCCAATTCACTCTTACCCTTGGCATCTCGGCTAGAAAAAGGAAGGAAAGAAAAATCAATTCAAGCAGATTAAATGTATCAAGCACCTCAAAATTTATTGAAGCACCTCAATCACCTTAAGCACTTCAATTTTATTATATGTCATCCTTTCCAATATTTATTCTAAATATTACATTGTAAAAGCAATTTCCTTGCCAAGCAGCTCTCTTGGCTAGTCAAGAACATTAATTTAGACTAGTTAAGAAAATATGGGGTGTTACAAAGTGGGATTCTCTTGGCTTCTCCTTTGAACTTTTCCCTTACTCCTTTGCTTCCTTCTCTTTTGGCTAGACTATCTCCTTTCCCCTCACGAGCTTCTCTTTTTCCTTGCCAAGCAGCTCTCTTCTTCTCTTGCCCTATATACCTTTGCTTTCCTCTCTCTTGTATATGGTTTGATCGGCTAAAAGGGAATGCCACCCCTCATTCTCGTTTTTTATTATTCTTATTTAATATCCTTGTGTGTGATTTTAGTGCAGCCCATTTTTCTTGAAATGTTGTGTTACTTAATCCCCTCACAAAACTTTTTATTTTCCTTAGTCCTCACGCTGCACTCACCCTCTCCTCCTTGTTGTATCAAATTTTAATTCATTTCCCTCATGTATATTGTCATTCGGTTAATGGGATGCTACTTCTCTTCCTTACTCTTAATTATTATTATTATCAAGTACAACCCATTTACTTGCACTCTTACCTTAGCCACTCATCATGCTAAAGGAAAGGAGAAAGGAAGGTTTATGCAAGTTGCACCCTGTACGGCTCACGCAAGTCCCACGTTCTAGCTTTATGCATGTATATAATTTCCTTCACATGGTGGCACCAAAGGAAAGGAAAGGAATGAACTCACGCAAGCTATTTCCTTTATTTCATTTATGTTGGTTACTCGATCACGCAAGCCTTTCACCTTAGCATTATTCATGCCTATGTAAGCTCCTCATTCGGTGGCATCAATGGATTCACGCAAAGTCCACATTTTAGCAATGTACCTTTATGTATGAGAATTTAGTCCATGTGAGGCCTATGTGGGGTCAAAGAAAAAGGGGTTAAGCACCTTAATTCCATTCCAAGCATCTCCATTGTCCCATCTTTCAGTTACCTTGAAGATAGCACATGTAACACCCTCTATCCTATGATTCCTTTTATTTATCTTAAAAACTATAATATGAAAATAATTATTAGAGTGTTGGTGTTACTATCACTTCTACCTGAGTAAATTTTTAACTTTTTACCAAGTTGATTAATTGACTACCATGTGGGTTGGTCTCTACTCTCGGGTTCTCTCAACATCACAATGGAATAAATACATGTAGCATACACCTGGATTAACTATACATAGACATGCATTTTTAATTAAATATAATCGATTAACTATTGGGCATGGAGGCAACAATACTGCCACTCATAACCCCATTAATTAGTCTATTCATCAATCTAGCCTAATTTATATACAAATAAGTTAGAATAGGTTATACAAAATAATCTTACACTAGCCCTTCTCAAAATATCATGAAGGCTAGCTCAATCCTAACACGTACTTATGTTATCCAAACTAAACAGTTTGTGTGCCCAGATTGGACACTTCTTCATATCTTACCTTCTTTCTCCAGCCCAAGGGGACCTACACATCTGGTACACGTCAACACTATCATGAGAAATGAATCTCAATAGCAATACAACAAGTTACAAAATCCATTGACCTATACCACCGTGCTCGTACGAAAAACTCTACATTCTTTCATAAACCATATCACATACTATTGGGATGAAATGAGTGTAGCATTTAATCATGTCATGTACTCATATGTATGCATGTGCATTTAAAACATATCAACTTTAAAACATGGGAAGTGTATTCATCATCATTCTCATCATAAAACATTTCTTATAAAACACATGTGGGATAGTAAACATAACATTATTTCATTTCCATAACATGCGAGTAGTACATAAAACACCCTAAGAGTAATCAGGAGAGTTGCCCAGCAACAACTCCATACACCAATGTCTATATGAATGAGCGCATGGCTATCTAGTCATGCCTTAACCTTTTGTACATTCTGAGCATCCCCTAGTGGATCCAAGTACCTTAATGGTCCCTGCCCCTTTCTGGTAAATCATCCCTGACCAGCGGGATTCCTCCCTTTTGTCCCAAACGGGGCTGGTATAACTCTTATGGGATCACCGTCAACTCTACCCAGATTATTTTCTCTCTACTTTTGGGTGGATCATAATACTATGGAATCACCACCATTCCTTCAAGGTGGATCATACTCTCGGTACGCTATTCTCTACATATACTCTAAGGTGAATTGATCCATGCCTATGGTTATACTTAACTCTAAGTATGTGTTTCTCATATGCCCTTGGGAGATGACACTAACTTAAAGTTCACAACCATCACAGTGTTTTTGAAATCATCTAAGTTCAAGTGGATGTTTAACCATCCCAATTTATGGCACAATTGTGGAATTCCCAATGGCCGTCTCATACCGACAATCTGTCACTCGATTATGAGCCTATCTACCCTAAGGCATACACTGAGAACACTTTCCACTTTCCCTCTTTGTGTTTTTTGTTCTCTCTTTCTTTCATTATCCCAAGGGTATCATCACCCAAAACTCCTAGTTTCCTTTCTTATTTATGTCGTGAGCCCTTAATTAAGTTAGTATGAAAAATTACTATGCTCAATTGCCATTAAAAACCTCATTTAGCAAGTTAGAGGGCTACTAGTCAACTGCTGGAAGGCTAGCAGTTAGCTGGTGGCTCTCTGTATTCTTTATATGCCAAACAGTAAGCTAGCAGTCAGCAGCTAGCATGTTGGTAGCCGGCTGGTGGCTTTCTGGAATGCGTTATGGGTAAAAATATGAGCACGACAGTCAACTGCTAAGACAGCCAGTCGACTGCTCAATGCAAACCTAGGCCTGATAGTCAACTGCTAGGAACCTGGTAGTTGGCTGCTAAGCCTCTCTCTGCACTTCTGGGTTTCCAAGAACATGACAATTGACTACGAGGATGGCCAGTCGATTGCTTAGTGCAGAGCCGAGCCCGATAGTCGACTGTTAGGTATCTGGCAGTCGACTGCTATGCTCCGCGGTAGTTCAGAAAACATGAGTTTGATAATACCCATTCTAGAATGCATTCCATTTTCAATTCTAAACATATGAGCTTAATTCCCATACAACAAAATTTGCTTTTCATTAAACATTTCTCATTCATTAGCTCAAACATGGTACATTCAAGGAAATCTAGTCTATATCTCTAGATGAACACAACCCAGCCTTTCCAATCCATTGCAAGCACATATATGAGCATACATTCAGCAACACAACATCCCATAGAAATAGAAAAGCATACAGAATGTAGGTTTAACCTCAATCTCAGTTCAAACATGTAGAAATCCATATTTTCAAACAATAATAACATTTCAGAAAAGATAGGGGTTTTTGATGGATTTCTACCTTGATTCCTTTGAAATGTGTGTGTTTGATGTGTTAGAATTGATTCTCCCTTGCTATTGGGCTGATTCCTAGCCTTAAATCTGTTCTTTCCTCAATAGAATTTCATCCTCAATCCCTAGCTCGCCCCTTTCTCTCTCTAGCTACCCCTTTCAGCTTCTCTCTCTAAAATCTGGTATGGTGGAAGTGTGTGGGGGTTTTGGCTGGAGCTAGGGTTTATGAGAAAGTTAGGAAATTACATTCTAATCCCTGGCCACTTTGTAGTTTTAGTCTCCATATATTTTCCCTTTTCCCTTAGGTCTTTAGCCTCACTCTTAACTAAGGAATTGTAATTCTTTCAAGTTGGTCCCTATACTAATGCAACTATATGCACCAATGCAACATACACAAGCACTAAACATCAAATTAGCAATTATCAAACATCTCTTTAATCATAACTGGAGCGGATGTTACAGTATAAGGAAAGGAGAGAAAGCTAGTAGTACACACCTCTTCCTTCTTCCTTCCACTTTTTCGTTTCATTCAATGTGTGTGTGTATATATATATATATTTTAAATGCTACATTTTTTTTGTTCTTTCCTTTCCCACTTCACGTAAGGCTGCACTCTTGCTTGTATTTTTCACTTTGGCCGAATCATTGTTTGAGTAAGGGTGCTGAAATTTGGTTAAAAATGTTGTTAGAAAAAGTGTGAGAAAGTGTTAGAAAATGGTAAGAGAGAGAAAATCTAAGTAGGTTAATGTTTAAGTATTTTTCCCATTTTCTAACTTCACCATTAACCATGAATGTGTAACTTACTCATCTTGGCCGAATAATGCATGTAATTGGTGCTGAAATTTTATGGGAAAAATGGCTATATATTTTGATTCAATCAATAATTACAATGTCATACATATATCTTAGGATATATGAAATCCATTCAGTTTCTTAGGGTAAAGAGGCAACAAACCTGCCACCCAAACCCATCTCAATACTATTTTACTATCATATATCACTTTCACATATCCTATACACTTTCATTACATACATACATTAAGATGATTTATCTGCCAACATAATTTCACAATTATTCAACAGTACAATATATCTTCATTTCACTGAGGAGAACATACTACCATCCATATCTCTTGCAGTACCATAAAGGCTCCTAGTTATCTGATACATACCAGGACCAGTATGAGAAATAAATTCCTAATAGCCAAACAATCCATTTTAAAACTCTGATATGTACCACTGTAGTAATATGGAAAAATTTTCTACATTCTTTATTTTTAAAGCATCATTTATTTTATTGGGATGCAACATATAAACTATATATGTGTTTGGCATGTATTTACGAGTATGCATCATAACTATTCACCAAATTAGTTCACCACAAGTATTGTTTAAGTATCATGACTATAAAAACATTTTAGTCATAGATAGGGAAGACATTCATCATTCATAGAGAAACATTTATTAGTCATAAGGAAAATATTTATCAATCATTGCCTAAAAGCCACACAGCCAATGAAAGAGAGACTTAAGAGTATCGAGAGGTTCACCCAGAGAACTACTCCACGTTGAGAATCATTAGTACTGAAGTCAAACAATTAAGGGATAAGACGATTACACTAGTAAAGGTATTGTGGGATCAGTCATCACCACAGGAAGCTATGTGGGAAAAGGAAGATGATATGAAAAGAATTCACATAGAGTTATTTGTTTAGGAGGGGAGAATTGTAACATCCGCTCCTTCTACGCATTAAGAGATATTTGTTGATTTTTAATGAATTAAATGCTTATGTTTGTTGCATTAAATAGCATATAGATGCATTAAAATAAGTTAGAATAAGAGTTTTAAGGGAAAGGAATGAACGGGGACTAAATTGAAAGGAAAAAGATGAAGTAAGGATAGATGTGTGAATTTTCAAAACTTTAGGGCAATAAACTGTAATTTTAGTTAAAAGATTTACTATAGCAATAGAATTTTGAAACTTCCCGCCAATAAGCTAGGGACAAAATGGTAATTTAACATATAGTTGGAGAAATTATCATTTTGGGCCAAATGGTCGGGAACTAGGAGTAGAGTTGCAAATGACCGAATTCACCTATAAATAGGTGAAGACCTCAGAACTACCATTTTGTATCCTGAGTTCTGAAATCCTAGAGAGAGAGAGTGAGTTAGAGAGAGAAAGTTAGGAAATTGTGAAGAACAAAAGTTGTAAAGCTAATTTCAACATTTCAAAAGTTAGGAAAACATCTCAGAACACTTCACCATCATCAAATACCAAATTTAAATAAGTAAAAAGGTAGCAAATCACTAATCTCTCTCATTTTTGAAATATCACTGTTTATAACTGAAAACTTTGATTTTTCTGTTGTTTAAGTTTAAGATAAGTTAAAACCTACATTCTTAGTGTTTTTGACGGCTATTGGATGTTTTAAAATGCATGAACATGCTTATGAATGCTTGAATGAAATCCTAGAAATTTTGTTTTTCATGGTTTTTGAGAAAGAGTTTAAATCTAAGATTTGAGCATGAGTAATCCGTGGTTTGGGCTATTTTGTGTGTTAAACAAACCTCCTATGCTGTTATTGAGTTTTTAATCATCAAAACCATTTTAAAAATGTTCTTGGGCTAAGAAAATTGGTCAACTGTAAGTTTAAAATATAGCATAACGTTGCAGTCGACTTGTAGCCTCTTCGTGCTCCTGAGTTACCCAGAAACGTGTCTAAAATTCTAGCAACCGACTTTCAGGGGCTAGAACTTAACTGTAGTGATCTTATTTTCTAGAAATTTTCCTAGAACAGAGCAGTCGACTATCGGGGTCTTAGAAGTCAACTGGTTGCTCTCTGTTTGAAAGATTTTTAGGATAGTAAGCTGGAAGTTAATTGCCAGTAGGTTGGAAGTCGACTTGTAGCTCTCTATTTTCATAAATTTGACTCAATGACCTATTTTAAGCCATAATTAGCCCAATACTTCACTCAAATGTAAGATCTAAACCTAAGATATAATGGTTAGCATGAGAATTGAAAATTCTTGAGAATGAATAAGAAAGAAAAGAGAAACATGAGATTTTATGAGCTGAGCATAAACCAAAAATGAGAACAACTACAAATGGTTAATCCACGAGAATAGTTGCAAATGATTATGCCACAAGAATAACTGCATTTGGTTATACCACAAGAATAGCTGCAACTGGTTATAATTTAAGAAAAGTTTTACAGATGGTTAACCACAAGAATTATTGCAGACAGTTAACCATGAGAATTAATGCAGATGGCTAACCACGAGAATTGTTGTAGACAGTGAAAATCACGAGAATGATTGCAGGTGGCTCATGTCCACGAGAGAACTCATTTATGGATGAAAATTTTTAAAGATTTCTTTTGTGATACTTTTGATTATGGCTATATCAAATTGCTTGATTTCCTTGCTTATGCTCTATACTGAGCTCTATATTAATATATGACTCTTATTTGCTGCCATTACGATCTGAGAATAGATTATGTATGATGACTATTTGATGACGTGCATACGTATTCATAAGTATGTATGTATAATATTTATGGATATTATTCTAATAGCATAATATTTCAATTATTGTGAAAGAATGTAGTGGACTTTTGGATTAGTACGATGGTACAAAACAGCAAATTTAATATTTTCGATGATTCTTGCTACTGAGAAATGTTTCTCATTAAATGCTGATTTGTATCACATGCCTAGGTTTCAAATCATGCTAAAAGTAGAAGTGAAGATAGTAGAGATGCCCTTTATGGGGTATTTTTCAGTTATTAAAGAAATATGGATTGTATATGTATAGGATGTTCCTCCCACCCCTTGACTGCATGAAACCTTAAGAACTGTATAGTATATTTTGAGAAGCCCCATTACCTTGAATCCTTATAAATACTTGGAAAGGATCAAGAGAATGAATTTTAATGTAAGTAAGGAAGACATATATGTATCAAGATATGTGAGATAAGTATCCATTAGCAGTTTTGTTGACGGGTATGAGTGACAAGCTTGTTGTCTCTTTACCCTTGGTTAACACTCTCACATATCTATAGGTATATGTCTCGCACATATAGAGGTTTATGTTTTGTAAGAATTATTATGTAAATTTGAATGTGTATGTACATACATATATCTATGTATCTTATCTAAATTATTTAATTATTTTCACTACGTAACGTGTAAAGACCCTAGTGTAGTAACCCAAACTAGTGGCATTCAATTTTTTAACTTAGGAAAAGTTAAAAATGTACTCAAGTAGAGGCAGTAGTAAACTCATCAATCCTATATTATATCACCTTATATTATTTAATCACCTAAAAGGAATATAAGGTTAGGCATGTTATACTTAGTTAGTGTCAGAGCACGGTTATCATAGCTAGTTGACTACTAGCTCGGTAACAAAGGGTAGATTCCTTAGGATAGAGACTAATAAAAGTTAGTTAGTTGAATCTAGACTGTTCACTGACTTGTATTTTGTTTTGACTTGAGGAATGAAGTTCTAAGTTTGGGGTAGATAGTATTTCTTATTGGTGCCATATGATCTCTTAGAAATACTATGTTATTAAGACTGATCACCTTGGTAATGTTTGTTTTATATAGTGAAGTATGTCTTCACTTAAAAACAATACTGGAAAGCAGAAAGAAGGAGAGGGTAATATGGAGAGACTGATGCAGGCTATGATGGGAGTAACAGAGGCTATAAAGGAGCAGGCAGCTGCTACTACTCATGTCCTCAGGCAATTTTGGGAATAGGGGAATAACCATAATAACCTTAACCCTCAAGAAGAACAAGCTAGAAACCCGATATATAATGACTGGTTTGAATTACAAAAAGCAAAACTCATTCTTTTAGGGGCGAGTTCGACCCTCAGATAGCTAAGGAGTGTCTAAAAGGAATGGAGAAGCTATTTGTGGTTCTCGGTATAACTGATGCTCAAAAGGTCTTATTTTCCACCTATATGCTAGATGGAGAGGCAGAATATTGGTGGAAGGGAGAAAATAAATTGATAGAGGCTAAAGGAATCCAGATTACTTGGGATTTATTCAAGGAAACATTACTTGGGAAGTATTTTCCTCATAATGTGAGGAATGAGAAAGAAATTAAGTTTATGTAGATCAAGAAGGGTAATATAACATCTGATGAATACCTGGCAAAATTTGAAGAATTATCTAAATTTTCCTCCTATCTGAGACTTCAACCAGATGAAGCATGGAAATCAATGCACCTAAAGTCTGGATTAAGGTCTGAGTTGAAGAATGTTGTAACTCCGTCAGAAATCAGGAATTATGCCATGTTAGCAACCAAGTGTTACATAGTTTCCAAGAATCTGACGGAGACTGAGAAAGAAAAACAAAAGAGTAACTTCTTCAAAAGATAGCAACTAGGATCTTTCTCAAGGAGAGATAATAGATTTGGTAGAGGCCCAGAAGGTCAGAGGCCAATGGGGAGGCTAATATTGCCAAATGTCTATCCTAAATGCCATAAAAGTCATGAGGGACCCTGCAAATGGCTATAACCAAAGGTACAACATGGTGTATGTTATAAGTGTAGGAAGAAAGGACACTTTATCAAAGAATGTCCACTATGGAAGAGACAAGGTGACACCTCTAAATCTCTTACGACTAGAAGAGTCTATATGCTCAAGGGCAAGGAAGTGGCTTAGTCTAATTATTTAATGAAAGGTAAATGTTTAATTAGTAATGTATCTTTAATTGTACTGTTTGATTTTGGCGCTGCTCACTCATTCATTTCGCTGAAATGTGTGAAGAGATTAAATCTACCTATGACTAGTTTACCTTATCCATTTTCTATTTCTATTCCAGTTGGAGACCAGGTTTTGACTTCTTTAGCCTGCTTGAATTGTCCTATTGTTATTGAGAATAGATCTTTTGTTGTTGATTTAATTTGCTTACCTTTAGTGAATTTGGACATTATTCTTGGGATGAACTGGTTATCTGTAAATAATGTAATCTTGGATTGTTCGAAGAAGTCTATAATTTTTGTATATATCTTACCGGTAAGTAAGAGTATTGAGGAAAAGAATGAAAGAATGCAATTTCTATACAATTATGAGATTAAATTTTAGCATAAACTTAATATTATTCCTGTAGTGAGTGAATTTCTGGATGTTTTCCCCAATGAAATCATAAGTCTTCCAGCTGAGAGAAGATAGAGTTTTTTATAAAATTGATTCCTAGAACAGGACCAATCTCTATAGCACCCTATAGAATGTCTCCCTTAGAGTTGACAGAGTTGAAAGTATAGATAGAAGACCTATTGGAAAAAAATTCATTAAACCCAGTGCTTCACCATGGGGAGCCCCGATATTATTTGTTAAAAAGAAATATGGAAGTTTAAGGTTGCATATAAACTATAAGCAATTGAAAAGGGTAACAATAAAGAATAAATACCCACTCCCTAAGATAGATGTTCTGTTGGATCAATTGAGAGAAGCTACTTTGTTTTCAAAAATTAATTTGAGGTCAGGGTACCATCAAATCAAAGTGAGAAGAAAAGACATACCTAAGACAACTTTTAGAACCAGATATGGGCATTATGAATTTCTTGTAATGCCATTTGGATTGACGAATGCTCCAGCTATTTTTATGGATTACATGAATCATATCTTTAGACCCTACCTTGATCAATTCGTGGTAGTGTTTATAGATGACATTCTTGTATATTATAAAAGTAGTGAAGAGCATGAACATTATTTAGGATTGTGTTGCAGTTGCTTAGAGAGAAGCAATTGTATGCTAAACTTGAGAAGTGTGAATTCTGGTTGGAAGAGATAAGATTTTTAGGTCATGTGATTACTAGAGATGGAGTAGCAATAGATTCTATTAAGATAGAGGCGGTAGTTGGTTAGGAACGACCTACCACAGTGACTGAAATTTGTAGTTTTCTCATATTAGCCGGTTACTATAAGAGATTTATTCAAGGGTTTTCACAAATAGCACTGCCTTTGACTAAATTGACTAGGAAAGAAGTTCCATTTGTGTAGGATACCAAATGTGAACATAGTTTCCAAACTCTAAAAGAAAGGCTGACAACCAAACATGTCTTAATCATTCCAGACCCATTAGAAATTTTTGAAGTGTACTGTGACGCATCTAAGAAGGGCTTAGGGTGTGTCTTAATGCAGGATAAGAAAGTAGTAGCATATGCGTTTAGACAATTGAGACCCCGTGAGAAGAATTATCCTACTCATGATATTGAGTTAGCAGCCATAGTGTTTGCCTTAAAGATTTGGAGACATTATCTCTATGGATCTAGATTTGAGATGTTTAGTGATCACAAAAGTCTAAAATACCTTTTTAATGAAAAAGAGCTGAATATGAGGCAGAGGAGATGGATGGAGTTTATTAAGGATTATGATTTTGAATTGAAATACCATCTAGGAAAGGCAAACGTAGTGGCCGATGCTTTGAGTAGGAAATCCCTTTATATAGCTCACATAATGGTGAGTGAAATGAACCTAATTGAGAAGTTTAGGAATAGTTTGTACACTTTGGTGTTGCCAGATAGGCTATACCTGAATGAAATGAGAATTAAGCATGATCTTAGAACTCAAATCCTAGAAGCCCAAAGGGAAGATGAATTCTTGAAGTCCTTAAAGGATCCAAAAGAATTTAAGAAAGAACCCGATGGGGTAGTAACCTTCCAAACTAGGTTGTATATCCCCAAATCAAGAGGATTGAGGGATAAAATTTTAGAGGAAGGCCATAAGAGCAACTATACTGTTCATCCTGGTGCCACTAAGATGTATCAAGATTTGAAAAAGAATTTTTGGTGGCTGAGTATGAAAAAGCACATAGCTAAGTATGTTGCCAAATGCCTAGTGTGCCAGTAGGTGAAGATTGACCATCAGAAACCTGCGGGAATGTTACACACTCTAGAAATTCTTAAACGAAAATGGGAGAAATTTTTGATGGATTTTGTAGTGGGTTTTCCTAGAACTCTGTCGTGAAATGACGCAATCTGGATGATTGTTGACAGATTGACTAAATCTGCACATTTTTTGCCCATTAAAATAAATTTCTCATTGGATAAGTTAGCCTACTTGTATATACAAGAAATAATAACACTCCATGGAATACCCACTAGTATAGTATCAGATAAAGATCCTAGGTTTACTTCTACATTTTGGAGAGCCTTTCAAGAGGCATTTGGTACTAAGTTGAACTTCAATACTGCTTATCATCCTTAAACTGATGGGCAAATTAAAAGGAAGATATGCTTAGGGCATGTACATTAGAAAAAAAAAAGGAAGTTGGGATAGAATTTTGCCTTTAGTTGAATTGTCCTATAACAATAGTTTCCACACCAGTATAGGAATAGTTCCTTATGAAGCCTTTTATGGTAGAAAATGTAGATCACCTTTGTGTTGGTTTGAGGTAAGGGAGAGACAAATATTAGGGCTAAAATTAGTTCAACAAACTACTGATCAAATAAAAATGATTAGGGAGAAAATGGCTAAGGCCCATGATAGATAGGAAAGTTATGCTAATAAGAGAAGGAGACCCTTAGAATTTACAGAAGGGAATCATGTTTTCCTCAGAGTATCTCTAATTACTGGTATTGGTAAGGCTATTAAGTCTAGAAAATTGAATTCTAGATACATTGGACCATACTAGATTTTGAAAAGAATAGGTTCATCTGCTTATCAACCAACATTACCTCTATTTTTGTCCAATCTCTATAATTTTTTTTATGTTTCTCAACTTCATAAATATATCCCAAATCCTTCTCATATTCTTGACGCCAGTACTATACCATTGAAAGATAATTTAACTTATAATCCTAGACCTTTAAGAATCATTGGTACTGAAGTCAAACAACTGAGGAATAAGACGATTCCACTAGTAAAAGTATTGTGGGATCAGTCATCACCATAAGAAGCCACATGGGAAAAGGAAGATGATATGAAAAGAATTCATCCAAAGTTATTTTTTTAGGTACGTTTTAAATTTTAAGGATGAAATTTTTAAAAGGAAGGGAGAATTGTAACATCTACCCCTTGCATGTATTAAAAGATGTTTATTTATTTTAATGAATTAAATGCTTATATTTGTTGCATTAGGTTGCATATAGATGTATCAAAATAAGTTTGAATAAGAGTTTTAAGGGAAAGGAATGAACAGGGACTAAATTGAAAGGAAAAAAATGAAGTAAGGATAGATGTGTGAATTTCCAAAACTTTAGGGTAATTAGTCGTAATTTTAGTCAAAAGATTTGCAGTAGCAATAGAATTTTGAAACTTCTCGCCTGTGAGCTATGGTTATAAGTGTCCACATAGTGCCCACGTGTGCACAACCCAAGTATAAGGGTAAGTTTTAAGAATGGAACGTATAAAATATTTCTGGTTAATTTCCTGATAACATGTATAATTCTATGAGAATATGTTTCACTTGAAAGAGGATATCTATTTGTATTTCACTAATATCTAAATTTATCATGCAATGCTTGTCAATCTGTATTTATGAATAAGGCTATGGTTATAAAAAGTGAGAATGTAGATGCAAATGGTTTGGTGCTTGCACCCTGGTACATATTAGCAAATTTTTTTTTAAACCTTGAATTGTTAAGCTACTGGAAAACTTGTGTTTCTCATTTATATGCTATTATGTACCATATGCGAATGCTTAGCAAAGCTGGGGAAGATAGGAGTTCTTTTTAGCCAAATTTTTTGTAAATTTCTTATTTTAGGGTCTTAATCTTGGATATATTTTTGGGAAGGATTAGCTGTGTATAGGAAAAGGTAATTGGGAAATTGTTGAAAGGATATGTGAAGGACCTGTCCATCCCCATTATTTGTAAGGGAGTTTGAGTGATAGGATTGCTGTCTCCTAACTCCTTATAGATGGGTACTTCATATATCCTAGTATCGGTTTACAAAGAATGTAACAGACATTATTAGACATTTATCAGTTGTAATATAAAAGTTTTTAAATTTTCTTTGTGTTGTATAGTATTTTATTTCCGCTGTGCATATGAGAATTGATCTAAGCAAAAGAACCTGAACCTATTCCACTTAATAAAATTTAATGGTATAAATGCTCAGACGTTAATAATAAAAGGATAAGAATAATGTACCAAACTTATCTATTTATATCGAAGGAATTGTAATACTAGACAAGGGTGTTACAACTCTTATTTGCTGCCATTACGATCTGAGAATAGATTCTGTATGACGAATATTTGATGACGTGCATATATATTCATAAGTATGTTTGTATAATATTTATGGATATTATTCCAATAGCATAATATTTCAATTATTGTGAAAGAATGTAGTGGATTTTTGTATCAGTATGGTGATATAAAGCAACAAATTTTAATATTTATGGTGATTCTTGTTACTGAGAAATGTTTCTCATTAAATGCTGATTTGTATTAGATGTCTAGGTTTCAGATCATACTTGGAGTAGAAGTGGAGATAGTAGAGATACCCTTTTCTGGGGTATTTTCCAATTATTAAAGAAATATGGATTGTATATGTATGGGAAGTTCCTCCCACCCCTTGACTGCATGAAACCTTAAGAATGCCTGTTACCCTGAATCCTTATAAATACTTTGGAAAGATCAAGAGAATGACTTTTGATGTAAGGAAGACATATATGTATTAAGATATGTGAAATATCCACTAGCAATTTTGTTAAGGGATATGAGTGATAGACTTGTTGTCTCTTTACCCTTGGTTAACAGTCTCACATATCTATAGGTATATGTCTCACACACACAAAGGTTTATATTTTGTAAGAATTATTATGTAAATTTGAATGTGTATGTACATACATATATCTATGTGTCTTATCTAAATTATTTAATTATTTTCGTTGTGTAACGTATGAAGACCCGATGTAGTAACCCAAACCAGTGACACTCAATTATTTAACTTAGAAAAATTTTAAAATGTACTCGGGTAGAGGCAATAGTAAACTCATCAATCCTATATTATATCACCTTATATTATTTAATCATCTTAAAGGAATATAGGGTTGGAGGTATTACATTGGTAGGCTTTATACCACTTCAATTCAATTAAAATTAATGGTCCAGTGCATGAGACCTTTAAAGTAACTTTGTGTCCACCTAGCTATATATATAGATGAAAATTTTTAATTATTATTCTTAATTAGTTCATCACAAAATGCATATCTAGAATTAATTGTCCTCATGGATTATAATGATGGCCACACACCCCATGATCATCTTGGAAGCTTCATATATATATATATATATAAAGATATAGCAATCACTCAATCTAATTGAAAAGTAAAAGAAAAAAAATTCTGTCCAAACTGATCTTGGGTAGAAGTATTTGCAGGACTCTGCATATTTCTTATTGTTAATGTGAATATGCTTTAAGTCTCATGGTTATGGCATCAACGTCAATATTCAACAGTATTATAAAATTAATTTACACGTCCAAACCATTTTGCACTACTTGGTATTTCTACATGTGGTTGTTCCATTATTTCAATGCGGTTGAATTGGGAGAGCTCAGGATCAAGGAATTAAACGATAGAAAGAGAAATAAAAAAATTATTTTACTTGACGAAAAGAACCAAAAGAAATAAATAAATCATGACAACCAAACACATAAACAAATTCCAGCAAGGTAGCAAGAACCCATCACTAGCCGCACTAAAAACAGAACAAATAAACAAAGAATAAATGCAGAAAAAAATATAAAACTAGCGAAAACAGAACAGAAGAAAAATCATTCAAAATGAAGTAAAGACCATAAGTCACTACAATGAGGGAGTTTTGCTTACTTGTCTCCATGTTTTGCTTCAATGAAAATGGCCATGATGGTGTTCGTCTCTCTGCCAAGTTTCTGAAAATACTAACGGGAAGAAGATGATTTGAGCGCACTGGAACTGGATTGACAAAGCTAGATGTTATCCCTCAGAGGACAGCTAAGAATTTCCATTAAAAGGAGCAGACTAATGGGTTCATTTTTCAAGCGCGAATAGAACGATCTAAAGGGGTGTGCAACCTAGAGAGATGGTTGTATCTCTTTGATGAATGTGGTATCGAGGTTTGGTTCATTTGGAAAAGAGGTCAGTCTTAGGGGAGAACGAAACCAAGCCTAAGGAACTTCAATCGTTATTGGTAGTTCACCCGCTAAAGGACATGTCCTATGCCCACTGACTCTGCTCTTGAATGAGAGGAAGAAAATGGGGTTCGTGCTTGAAACAGAGGAAGAAATGAGGTTCGCGCTTAAATGAAAGGAAGAAAATGAGTTGGCGCTTTACTGTGGAAAATGGGAAAGATGGACAGCTTTAAACTTTATTTTTTCACTCTTACTAGGTTTTATATAAAATGTGACATTACTAATGGGATAGTGTATCTCTAGCCTAGTGATCCATTATGTTGTATTTTGCAAAAGTGAACTGTGTTCGAGACCGCTAGATTGTAATCTTTGAATATTTTTTATTAAATCTTTGGTGGTGACTATCATTAGTAGCCATCTATTTAGCTTTAGGTGGTGACTAACAATCCCCACCCATAGTCACTTTATAAAAAAACAATTCAAAAACTTTGATCATATCTTAGGTGGCAATTAACCGTAGTCACCTATATGCCTCCTTTTTTATGGTAACAATGGCAACAATGGGCAATCGCCACCTATATTGACTTTGGTGGCACTCCATGGTCGCCACCATTGTATCTTTTAGTGACGACTAAGGGTTGCCACCTATAATTGCTTTTTAATTCTTTTATTATATCTTCTGTAATGATTGGCGATAGATGCCATTAAAAACTTTTGGTAGCAACCTTAAATAGTCACTTTCAACACCTTTTTAGGACAATTTTATAGTCGCTGCTAAAAGATTTTTTATGGTGACTATATAAAGTTGTTGCCAAAAATATAATTTAAAAATAAAAAATAAAAAATTTCAAAAATTATTGGTGGTGGCTATCAAATTGTCGCCACCAAAACCTATAGTCCTCGATCATTTAGTCATTGCTAAACAATTATTGGTGGCAGCTATAAATCGTTGCTACTAAAAATATAATTTAAAAATTAAAATGTTCAAAAAATTTTGTTGCACCAAAGCCTATAGGCAACGAGTATTTAGTCGCCCCCAAAAGATTATTGGTGGCAACCTTTAAATAGCCACCACCAAAAATTATGCTTAAAAATAAAAAATAAAGAATGACAATTTATAGTGGCAAATTTTGAAATTCATCACTAAAACTCAAATTTTTTGTAGTGAAAGGGTAGCGGAAACTAGAGGAAGGTTGACATATTGGGATGATTGTAGGCATAATTAGTTCAAAAGACAAACTAGATGAATATTGAACTATGATTGAAGAAAAACTTCTAAACAAGTCTAATTATGGTATTGAGAAATACGTATATGACTTGTTTAAACAAAACAAAATTCTATTAGTTGAGTGCAGTTTTCTATTTTTTTTTAACATGTAAAAATCAATTTTTATTGTGTAAAAGTATTATTATTGTAATGAAAGCATTACAATTTTCTTCTTTTATCATGCTTACCAAATGATGTGTTATTTTTATTGATTTATTTGCTATTTGGTATCTATTAGTGTTACTTTATAGATTAGGAATATGAGAATATTGTAACAAAATATTACAAAAAAAGAGACAAATGTTAACGTAAAATCATTGGCAACTATTAAGGTTGCTACTAAAAACTCTTGCCACTGAATGTCTTGTCCAGTGGCAATCCTAGGTCGCCACTAAAGGAGCTTTTAATGGTGACTTACAAAGCTCGCTGTTGAAAGAATCTTTCGTGGCGATTATAGTCGCCACCTATTGCCTAATATATGATAATAAGACAACCTTTTAATGACAACTTCTATCACCACTTAAGGGCTTTTGGATCCCCTGCTGGGCGCTCCTTCTTAGTTCCTTGTTGGGCTTTTTAGCGGCGATTTTATCTGTTGCTAAAGTGTGTTTTAATATTATTGCAACGAATATTATTGTTGCTATAACTTTTGTTTAAATAATTAATTTAACAAAAGTTATAGTGACAATAATATTTGTTGCAAAAAACTTTAGCAACAAAAAAAATCGCTGCTAAAACACATAGCAGGGAATCCAAACACCACCTAAGGGTCCTTCAGTGGTGATCTACAAAGTCACCACCGAAAGTTGAAGTGTTTGGATGGTTACATGGAGTCACCACTGAAAGCCTACCAATGGTGACTTTATCACAATCCAATTAACTTCTAATGGCAACACACTCTCTTTAGTGACGACTCCAAAAGTATTAATGATGAAAATATTGATGACAAGTTAGTAACAACAATGCAAGTCACCACCAAAGCCCTTCAATGGTAACAATCATACTTTCCATTGTAGTATTTCTCTAAAGTGTATTTGAAGTTGGATAGAGAAAGACAATGTTTTTTTACTTCTTATAATATTATTTAATTAATAATTTTGATAGAAGATGAGAGAGATAATTTAAAAGAGAGAGAGTCGAAAAATATTAAATGAAATTTAAATTTTGATGTGGATGAAAAAGAGTCATTAATTGTGATCTATGAGAGATAAGAGAAACAATTTAAGAGAGAGAATTGCTCAAAACACATTACAAGATTGAACATGGCTATACGAAAAAATATTGATATCATAAAATTTAAAATAGAAAGTCGATATAATGACAGATGTCACAAATTGATCTTCAGTGAGAAAAAAAAGTAGACGTGGAAGCATGTCAGCATTTGAGACACGTTGACTTCTCTCTACCTGTCTATATATATAAATATTGAACTAAATGATATTTTTACAATTTAAATAATTTAATTAACTTTTAAATTAAAAATCTGTTATTTATATTGTTAAAAAAATTATTACAAAAAAATTACATACACACGTATTGTCTATTAGTATAGTAAACAAATAAATCTCATTCCATATGTACAAGAATATGATAGAATAGAAGAGAGAGAGAGTCAAATTCGAAAGCGGCAGTGCAAAGACCAACATCATAGATCTAAACTAAAGCAACCAAACCAACCACGCACTCCTCCTTCAATATACCTCGTGATCACCCTGTCACGCGCATATTCACATATTTATAACTCCAAAAATTCATTGAAACAAATAAATGGTACTAATTACAGCTTTTGATGTAATTAATGAATGGAACTCACTTTCTTGGTCGTGATAAAGTCGACGAACTTTTTCTTGCCCTTGGCACCAGTAGTAGGGGACTTCTCTTTTCTGTTGTTGGGGACGTGGTGGCGCTGCTCTCTTCCCGTCACGTATCTCTTGATGTTCTCTCTCACGAACTTTTCATACAAGAACGCAGCCCCATTGAAGTGTGGCAGAACCAGCCATGCCACCAACAATAGCTTCCCATCGTACCATATTGGTATCCTTCATATAAATATATATTATTTCAAACTTATTTATTTTTATGTCCTCACAAATAACAATAAGAAACAATTGTTAATCGTTATATATGTCGATCATCACTCACTCACCACTCTAGAATTGGTTGTAGAACCATTTCCGCAAGCGTAAGGAAGGAGTATATGATCCAATAAGAAAGCCACTGTTGATCATCTACCTTGGATGGACTCTCTATAGCCACCACCGATGCATACCTGAAATTAAATCCACCGAATTGATTAGCGTAGGTACGTAAACCCAAAAACAGAGCGAAAGAGAATTACAAAATACCCATACTTACAAAGGATACAACAACATCAACACTGGCCTGCAAAAGCAACGGGAAGAAAGATTAATTAGTACGTATTAATTTGGATCGAGATTTCGAATGATAAATAAGAAAAAGGTAGTCTGGAATATACCCAGCAAGAGAATGAAGATGGGTGATCAAGGTCCACAATTTGCCCATATTCTCCAATATTACGAAGTAGAAAGAGAAAACCGATTGGACTCAAAGCGCAAAGTTTTGAAAGATGCGCAGCAACAACAAACTGAAATGGGAAAAAGAAAATGTTTCAGAGGCTTCGGAAAACCAAAGTGAGAGGGGAATGGCGTTTATAAAAATACCTATATCGTACGACAGAGAGGGCGCGTGGGGAAGAGAGGAGAGAAAGGATCGATTCTGGCTTCAACGTGTCACTTTTAGTTTAGTACCGTTGGCCGTCTCTCCTCATCTGTGATCTCATCTTCTCATTTACATCAATCAATCCTTTACTTTTTAAATTGTTTTCTTTGCATTACCATATCTTTGCCTATTAAGCTACGTGTACACGCTTCTTGTCAGTCTTCACCATGAGTCGGTGACACGTGGTTAAAGTGGAGTCATCTGATGGATTTTGTGGACGGAAAATCCAAAGATTACACTTTAAAATGTTGTGATTAATTAATATTGGACGGACACTGGTGGTCCAAAGTCTTTCCACATCAAACCGCCCAAGTCCTAGCAATTCCTCAACACAAGAAATTAATTGTCAAGTTCATGATTTGAGTTGGGTTGATAAATTTTTTATTTTATTTTAATTAATATATGATAGATTAGATTAAGTTTGATCGAGTTTGGTTAAATTAGGTATACTTGGAGAAAATAGTTTGAGTCAAATTAGGGGTTGATTTTTTTTAAAAATAATATATAAATATAAAAAATAATGATTATATTTTATTTAAAATTATTATTATAAATTAATATCAAAATTATATGATTTTTTATCTATAATTATTAAGATAAATTAATTTTAAAATTATTTTATGATATATAATTTGTATATACTATTTTAAAATATAATTTTTTTAATTTATTTTATCATTTGTTCACATGTAACAAAAAAATAATTGATTAAATGTCACACTCAAAATATGAGGTGAATGATGTAAAAAAGTTTTTATTTTCAAAAAATATTTTGTAAACCAATTAAAAAAATTAAGAGCTATTATCAAAATTTTACTTTAAAAGAAAATTTTGAAAAAGCCTTTTTATTAAAGAAAAGATAAGACAAAATAAATAAAATAAAATTGACCTACAAACCAGAGATGAGTTTGAGAGTCAATTGAGTATAAAAAATGTGATAGGAACTCCACAACACCTATCTGAAAGACCATTAACCTAGGACAAATGTGTAAAATACTAAATTGGCTTAAACTTACTTTGTTTACCCCATATTAAGCACATAAAAAAAGTTATATTAAATTAAATATGTAAAGAAGAATAAAAAAGAAATTAATTAGAAAAAGAAGATTAAAATCACAAAAGGAGAAAAAATTATTTACAACGAAGGACTTAATCTAAGATGAAAACCTAGTGCCTGCCTACCACAAAAGGAATCAAAGTTCATGTAATTCATGAGTAAAAAACCAGTGTCACTTAGTTAGTAAATTTTAAATTACCATTTTTAGTGAAAAAGGAGATAAATTAAACAATAAAATGATTTCAAAAATATTTTCATTCATTGTTGAGATTTAATTTGTGAAATTAATTATTCTCATTTTCTTAGTCTCTTCATTTTCTTTCTTTTTGATATTTTTTATTTTTGAAATAACTTTTTTGTTTATTATTTATTACTATTACTATTTTTAATTACCATTTTTGGTGAAAAGAAAAGAAAAAGTTGAATAAAGAATTGATTTTAAAAATGTTTCTTGGTTAGTACATTTTAATTTGTGAAATTAATTATTCTTATTTTCTTAGTCTCTTCATTTTCTTTCTTTTTAATTTTTTTGGTCTTTGAAATAATTTTTTATTATTTATTTATTTTTAATTATCATTATATTATTTTTCTGATTACCATTTTTGGTGAAAAGAAAAGAAAAAATTGAATAAAGAATTGATTTCACAAATATTTCTTGGTTGGTGAATTTTAATTTGTGAAATCAATTATTCTCATTTTCTTATTCTCTTCATTTTCCTTTTGTTTGATTTTTTTATTTTTTAAATAATTTTTTTATTTATTTTTATTCTATTTTATTATTTTCCTCATAAAATAAATAAATAAGTAAATAAATAAAGTTAAATGAGAAAATTCAAATTTATCTAGCATTCATACTTATGACGACTTAGTGCCACCTGTAACGACCCCCTAATACAATATACACGATGCTTATCTAATTAGCGGAAGCATATGGGTTGATTTACATAGTTAATCCCGATGTGGGAACGTCAAGGGATCGCTACTGGTTGAGCGTAACCCAAATAGACTTCCCGTCGTCTATTCAGATTCCGTTCAACCCAAATTCACATGTAGCTAACTAATTAGACATACATACATCATAATTTAATCTGGAATGAAATCTAAAACTCATATACACATCACGTCATACATTCATACACATTCCAACTCAAATCCACAAGTTTACAGCGGTAAACCCTACCGAAAATCCGGCAAAGTTTCCTCTGTATTTCGAACATACCCAAAGTACAATGATCACCTGTTTACAATCATACAGCCAGTCCATCAACAACATAAACATAATTAACAGAATCCATATACAGCAACGTCAATCCCACCACTACAGTCATCACACAACACCTGATTTATACATGTACAATCAATCCAATCACTACAGAAAACATAAAAGACAGAACCCAATATACAGTAACGTCATCAAAATATATACACAAGATGATTCAAGCCTAAACTAATTCATTCTCCCGCTTATCACCAAGGCCTCATCAGCTATCGTCTGGGTTCCTGTCCCTGTCCCTGTTCATTTGAGTAAACAACCTGATGAGATATAAAATCCCAGTAGAATAATTTACAATTCAATTATCATTCAAAAACTGGTTGAATACCCAGCGGTGCGAACACCGAAATCATCTTCCCAAAATCAGTTCGAAAACAGTGAAATACCTTATTTTCAAAAATCATTTAATTACATGAAAATTGAGGAAATTAATCGAAATCATAAAATCCATTTCTTTTTAAAATCAATCATCAAAATCAAGTAAAATCCCATGCTCGGTGTATCTAAGTCCACGTTGGTCACAAATCCACTGTAACCAAGTCTAAATCATCATCTAATTGCACGTCGTCTAGAGAGAATACCTCTCTTATCGTTGGGTGTGATCCATAACACCAATCACTTGAATCAAGCCTATATTGTGAGTGTGATCCGTAACACCAATTACTCACTCAAGGACTGGGTGAGAATCAACATTTAGGGCATCCCCTAGCATGTGCACATATGCCAATTCTCATCCTCATACAGTCTATTCGAACTCACATGCACTCGGTCGACTATTCCTCAGGGTTCTAGGGTATTACGCCTAAATCACAATATTTCCCTGTGTAGGCTATCCCCCCTTATACTCCTTAAACCTTTATTAGGGTTGTCCTGGTTTAACGCGTAATCCCTAACGTAGTACAGGCCAAATTAGGTAAAAATGATGTCAATTAAAATCTCCCAGTATTCGGGATACTTAACGGCTGTCCCATATCGGCTATCAAGTACCCAACCCTAAGTAAATCCGTCCTAAGGGCATCTAAACTCGATAAAAAAAGTGTCTAACATGAAATTAGGGTTTTTAGCACACAGGCATGCAATTTATTCCATCGAAAGTAACACGTAATTCCATACAAATCATCTAAATCATTCAGGTATCCACTAAGTTAAATCTAGGGTTTAGGAAGCGTAAATTATCCTACCTGGTCTCCTGTCGCTCCAAATCACTTCAGAACTTCATGTAATCTTGGTTTCTGAGTCCAATTATTTCCTGGACATTAAATTAAATATTCAGGTTTTTCACGTCATCCGTTTTTCGATCCTAAGTCCAGTTACCCTAATACCTAGGTCAATTTATTGTCTATTTAAGTTTGGCAGCTATTTCAGTCAGATATCATTAGTTTTTGGAAAATCAAACCTTACCAATGTGATCGGATGATGGAATTCTATGTCGCGGTGGTCTCGGTTTCTCCCGATGCACGTCCAGAAACTCCGGCATGGCGACGCACGGTGGTGCACGATGGCGTACGGTGGCGCATGACGGAGGGGTGCGGTTTGCCTCGAAAATTACACCACGGTGAAGCCCGCAAGTCCAGGAGTCCGAATATGGTGGTGGCACGGTGGTTCACGGCCGTTTGGATGGCGTTTTCTGGCCACGAAGTTTCACGCATGGGAGATGGAGATTGCCTCGATTCAGGTGCGTCTGGCCTCCGTTCGACGTCGGCGAGCTACTGGAGGAAGCTGGCAGCTCAGGCTACACGGTGGTGGGGGCGGTGATGGTCAACGGCGATGGACGGCGGCGATCTGAGCTAGTGAAGTTTTCACACGGTGGAGGAGAAAAGTGACGTTTTCCGGCGACGATGGCGGCCAAGCAGGCCGTGGGTGGTTGGCCGGAGGTCAGGTGGTGAGGGCTGTCGATTGGTATGCTGGGTGGTGGCCCACGGTGGCTGTAGTAGCGGTTCACGATGGAGGAAGGAGGAGAGAGAGGAGAGAGAGAGTGCGGTGAGGAAAGAGAGATATTTGAGAGAAATGGAGGGAATTCAGGAAATTTAAAGCCTCCGGGGGCGATTTCGACTTTTCCCGGACCACCCGGGGATACTTTAGGGTGTCGACATCCTTCCAGAAGTTGGCACGTGTTTCTATGCGAAGGTTTGGGCCTCCGTCAGTGAATTTGATGCACGAAACATCCTCTTTCAGTTTCTGATCGTCGGATTGCATTTCTTTCTGTTTAATCGTGTTTTTGACTTCGAAAAGCCTTCCATTTCGAATCACCATCCTCGAAAGTTATGCCAGGTTTCATTTAAAAGGGATTAGGGTTTAAAAATTCAATTTTATCCTTTAAAACTCTTTCAAAATCCTTTCGGTTGTTACATTCTCCCCCCCTTAAAAGAAATTTTGTCCCCAAAATTCATACCTGTAAACAGTTCTGGGTATCTTTGCCTCATCTTTTCTTCTTTCTCCCACGTCATCTCCTGTGACGTTACATCCTGCCAAAGTACCTTAACTAAAGGGATTATTTTACTTCGAAGTTGCTTAGTCTTATAGTCAAGGATTTGAACAGGAGTAGATTCATAAGTCAAATTTTCCTTTAATATTATCGGTTCATTCCCTAATACATGCGCAGGATCTGGGACATATTTGCGAAGTTGGGAGACATGGAAAACATTATGTAGATTGGTCAAATAAGGAGGTAAGGCAATTTGGTAGGCAACGGGACCGGCTCTTTGTAAAATTTGGAATGGTCCTAGAAATCTAAGGCTTAGTTTCTTAGTCCTTATCTGTCTACCGATACCCGTGGTGGGGGACACTCTCAGAAATACATGATCTCCCTCATTAAATTCCAAAGGCCTCCTTCTCTTGTTGGCATAAGATTCTTGCCTCTGCTGGGCAATTCTCATCTTTTCCCCGATCATTTTAATTTGATTAGTGGTTTCTTGTATCATTTCGGGTCCCAACAGTGCACTCTCCCCCATCTCTACCCAACTTAAAGGTGACTTACAAGTCCTCCCATACAGAGCCTCATACGGTGCCATACCGATGGTAGAGTGACAACTGTTATTATATGCAAACTCTATCAACGATAGGTGTTTGTCCCAACTTCCTTTCTGCTCAAACACACACGCCCTTAACATGTCTTCTAGGGTTTGAATAGTCCTCTCAGACTGCCCGTCAGTCTGAGAATGATAGGCGGTGCTAAATTTAAGTTGGGTTCCTAAGGCTTGCTGTAAGGATTGCTAGAATCTCGAAGTAAACCTAGGGTCTCGATCAGATACTATACCTGACGGTATTCCATGTAATCTCACGATTTCCCTAAGGTAAACTTCGGCTAATTTCTCCATAGAGTAACGCACCTTGACAAGTAAAAAGTGCGCAGACTTGGTTAACCGATCCACTATTACCCAAATGGCATCAAATCCTGCTGATGTTCTAGGTAATCCTACCACAAAATTCATAGTGATCTGATCCCATTTCCTCTCTGGTATCTCCAATGGTTTTACTAGCCCTGTGGGTTTTTGGTGTTCTATCTTAACTTGTTGACAAGTCAGACAGGCATTCACGTAGTTCGTGATATCCTTCCGCATACCGGGCTACCTAAAATTCCTCTTTAAATCCTGATACATCTTGGAAATACCGGGGTGAATAGTGTAATGGCTTCTATGGGCTTCTGCTAACACTTTTTCCTTTAGTTCCTGATGGTTCGGGATCACTACCCTCTTTCTAAACATCAAAACTCCATCAAGTGCTAGTCCAAAGTTGGGTTGGTCTGCGTATACTTCCAAGGATTCATCCTCAAGTTAGGCTTGTCTAATCAATTCTCTCAATTCACAGGTTATCAAAAATTCACTCATCACTAATCTTTGCAGGAACGAGATTACGTTGAGGCTAAGATTCCCAAAATCCTCAAGTAACCTCATCTCACCAATTATTAAACTAGCTAATTGTAGTGACTTTCGGCTTAATGCATCAGCCACGACATTCGCTTTTCCTGCATGATACTTCAACTCAAAATCAAAGTCTTTCAAATATTCTACCCACCTACGCTGCCTCATGTTTAATTCCTTCTTATCAAACAAATACCTAAGGCTCTTATGATCACTATACACTTCGAATACCATGCCATATAGGTAATGTCTCCAAATCTTTAGAGTAAACACTACGGCAGCTAATTCTAAGTCATGGGTGGGATAGTTCTCCTCTGCAGGTTTCAATTGTCGCGATGCATAAGCCACAACTTTCCCATCTTGCATCAAAACACAACCTATGCCTCTCAAGGATGCATCTGTGTATACGGTAAATGGTTCTAGGGGTTTCGGAATAATTAATACAGGAGCGGTGGTTAATTTCTCTTTCAAAATTTGAAAACTAGTCTCACATTGTTTGCTACATTCAAAATCTACCCCTTTCCGAGTCAACCGGGTTAATGGCACAGCTATCTGTGAAAATCCTTGAATAAATTTCTGATAATAGCCGGCTAAACCCAGGAAACTCCTAATCTCGGTGACTGTTCTAGGTCGATCCCAATCCAATATTGCTTCAATTTTCTTTGGGTCGACCGCTATCCCTTCCCCATTTACCACGTGTCCTAAGAATTTTACTTCTTCTAACCAAAACTCACATTTCTCTAGCTTTGCATACAATTTTTTCTTTTCCAGTATCTGTAGCACCGTGCTAAGATGCTAGGCATGTTCTTCGTGAGTCTTGGAATAGACTAGAATATCATCGATGAATACCACAACAAATTGATCTAAATAGGGTCTGAAAATCCTGTTCATATAATCCATAAAAACAGCGGGTGCATTCGTCAATCCAAACAGCATCACTAAAAACTCGTAATGGCCGTATCTTGTCCTGAACGCTGTCTTAGGAATATCCTCCTCTCTAACCCTAATTTGGTGGTATCCTGATCTTAAATCTATCTTATAAAATATAGTCGCGCCTTGCAACTGATCAAATAAATCATTGATACGTGGAAATGGGTATTTGTTCTTGATGGTCACCTTATTCAATTGTCGATAATCAATACACAATCTTAAACTCCCATCTTTCTTCTTTACGAATAAGACCGGAGCTCCCCATGGCGATACACTTGGCCTAATAAATCCCTTCTCTAACATATCTTCGATTTGGACCTTTAATTCTCTTAATTCTGCTGGGGCCATACGATATGGGGTCATCGCTATTGGACCTGCTCCCGGAATCAGGTCAATGGTGAATTCTATCTCCCTAGGTGGTGGAAGTTTACTTATTTCCAAAGGAAATACCTCCGGAAAGTCACTAACGATTGAGATTTGACTTAGTCTATCTTGCAACTCTACCTCAGAGAGATTAAGGGACATATCACCTATTTCACAAGCCCTGTCACTCCCTCGCACAGGCACGTTATCCAGATAAGTAATTTTCCCTTCGAAACAATTCAACAAGACCCGATTCCTAGTCAACCAATCCATTCCAAAAATAATGTCGATCCCAGACAATGGTATACATACTAGGTCCACAAGGAATAAAGTATCTTCAATGGTTAAGGGGCAATTTAGGCATATTCGTGGGGACATAGTGGCTTCTCCCAAGGGTGTGGATATGTATAGGTCACAGGGCAGGGTTTGAATAGGTAATCTTATTCTTTCTACGCATGCATTAGCAATAAAGGAGTGCGTAGCACCCGAATCAAACAATACTATTAAAGAAAAATTATAAATTTTACCTCTACCCTGCATCAAGCTCGAAGACCTGTCGACATTGGCAGCATTCATAGTAAAAACTCTCCCTAGAGCCTGTGGTTTATGGCTACCGGATGTCGGCTGATTCCCGGTGGAAGGGCAGTACTTGGCCATGTGTCCTGTACCTCCACATCTGTAACACTGAAGTGGAGTCTGATGCTAGCAGGGTTGATTCGGATGTCTGGTGCCACACTTCGAAAAAGGAGCATTATCAGGTCGCCTCCCACTACTACTAGAAGCCCCTGGTTGCGGTTTAAACATATCGCTTCTCACGTTAAGGTTTTTGGTTACTTGTCTGGGCCGGTTCCCTGTTCGCTGTGTCATATTCTGAGTCTGTCTCTGTTCTAGATTCTTGCTCAGAATTCGGCACTTGTTGACCAGTGTGGCGAAGTCTCGAATCTCCAGGGTAGCTAACTGAGTCTTCATAGGTAAATCTAGGCCTTCTTCTAACTGCTTTGCTTTCCAGGCCTCGTCATAATGCATTCGCAGATAGGTGGAGTATCGTGATAATTCTTCAAACTGTTTCAGATACTCGTTAAATGGCCTGCCTCCCTGGGTGAGCTTCAGGAACTGTGCTTCCTTTGCTTGTTTTACGCTCTTAGGGATATATTGATCCATAAAGACTCTCTTGAATGACTCCCAGGTAAGTGGAATGCCTCGGCTCCCCATCAGTTGCTGGGCATCTGTCCACCAAAGTTCTGCTTCACCTTTCAGCATGTACGTTGCATATGTGACTTTCTACTCATCGTCGTACTGCAACAATATGAAAATCTTTTCAATTTCTTTCACCCAAGCTTCCACAACAGCTGGATCGGAGGCACCTGTAAATGGAGATGGACCTGTTCTCTGAAACTCAATCCATCCCTGATATAGTGGGTTTACATGTTGGGTGGCTCCGTCATTTCTCATCTGTCTGTCTTCCTGCTGCTGTCTCATTACATTAGCACTGGTAGTGGCCTGATCTCTCATCGCATTAGCCATTAATCGGATGGATTCCATCATGTCACGCATGTCGACATCAGTCTCCATGCTACCACTACCCGAAGCACCCTGATTCCAGTGTCTTGGCCTTCCTTCGCTCGCGGGGTGGCATCCCTGCTAGATTCTGCCATACTTATCTGACATAGAAAATAAAAAGATCAGTTATACAGCAACAATTAACAAAAATGCATTAAATTCATTTCGTTCATTATCGATTCAATATCAGGTCCTATCATTCTAGAGTTAAATCAATCAAAACCCTAAAGTTGCAAGCTCGAAGATTCAAAGTCCTTAACCCACTAAACCAGAAGATCCGACAAATAGGGCTCTGATACCATAATTGTAACGACCCCCTAATACAATATACACGATGCTTATCTGATTAGTGGAAGCATATGGGTTGATTTACATAGTTAATCCCGATGTGGGAACGTCAGGGGATCGCTACTGGTTGAGCGTAACCCAAATAGACTTCCCGTCATCCATTCAGATTCTGTTCAACCCAAATTCACATGCAGCTAACTAATTAGACATACATACATCATAATTTACTTTGGAATGAAATCTAAAACTCATATACACGTCACGTCATACATTCATACACATTCCAACTCAAATCCACAAGTTTACAGCGGTAAACCCTACTGAAAATCTGGCAGAGTTTCCTCTATATTTTGAACATACCCAAAGTACAATAATCACCTGTTTACAATCATACAGCCAGTCCATCAACAACATAAACATAATTAACAGAATCCATATACAGCAACGTCAATACCACCACTACAGTTATCACACAACACCTGATTTATACATGTACAGTCAATCCAATCACTACAGAAAACATAAAAGACAGAACCCAATATACAGTAACGTCATCAAAATATATACACAAGATGATTCAAGCCTAAACTAAGTCATTCTCCTGCTTATCACCAAGGCCTCATCAGCTATCGTCTGGTTCTGTCCCCCTCGCCCTCGCTCATCTGAGTAAACAACCTGATGAGATATAAAATCCCAGTAGAATAATTTACAATTCAAATATCATTCAAAAATTGGTTGAATACCCAGCGGTGCGAACACCGAAATCATCTTCCCGAAATCAGTTCGAAAATAGTGAAATAACTTATCTTTAAAAATCATTTAATTACATGGACATTGCGGCAATTAATCGAAATCATAAAATCCATTTCTTTTTAAAATCAATCATCAAAATCAAGTAAAATCCCATGCCCTGTGTATCTAAGTCCACGTTGGTCACAAATCTACTGTAACCAAGTCTAAATCATCATCTAATTGCACGTCGTATAGAGAGAATACCTCTCTTATCGTTGGGTGTGATCCGTAACACCAATCACCCGAATCAAGCCTATGTTGTGAGTGTGATTCGTAACACCAATCACTCACTCAAGGACCGGGTGAGAATCAACATCTAGGCTGGGTGGCATTTTTCGGTGATGTTGGCGGCCGTTGGTGGCCGTGGGTGGTTGCTGGAGGTTGTGGGTGGTGAGGGCTGTCGATTGGTATCTTTGGGTGGCGCCCACTGTGTGGTAGCGGCGGTTCATGGTGGAAGAAGGAGGAGAGAGAGGAGAGAGAGAGTGTGGTGAGGAGAGAGAGATTTGAGAGAAATGGAGGGAATTCGGGAAATTTAAAGCCTCCGGGGTCGATTCTGACTTTTCCCAGACCACCCGGGGATACTTTAGGGTGTCAGCATCCTTCCAGACGTTGGCACGCATTTCCATGCAAAGGTTTTGGCCTCCGTCAGTGAATTTGACGCACAAAACGTCCTCTGTCAGTTTCTCATTGCCGGATTGCATTTCTTTTTGTCTAATCATGTTTTTGACTTTGAACAGCCTTCCATTTCGAATCACCATCCTCGAAAGTCATGCCAGGTTTCATTTAAAAGGGATTAGGGTTTAAAAATTTGATTTTATCCTTTAAAACTCTTTCAAAATCCTTTCGATTGTTACACCACCCATAACCCACTAGTTGACATCGTATGCCTTGCAAAAACTTAGTAGTCTCACACAGCTAACTCTAAAAAATAAATCTAAATAATAAAAAAAAAGACTTGAATTGAACTTACGAAGAGTTGTAATTTTATATGACTTAGCATTTAATTTTGTGTCAGTGAAGACTTGAGAATCTTACGATAAAAAAATATGATAATTAAATTAATCAAAATACAAACCTTTACACCAAAGTTTAGTGCAAGTGTTTGAAATATTGTTTGTACACTTCTTATCATGTAACAATGCTAATAAACAAGAAATAAGAAGGAAAGAGATTAAAACAAAAGTCACCTAGTCATTTCTTTTGGTCTTCAACTGTTTCACCAGGTTTTCCATTGGACTCGAGTTGAGAGGAAGTAGAAAAAAAAACATCTAGTACATATGCAAAATATTTTAACACAGATTAGCCATGCATCAGACAACCATTCTCATGTCAAAATTCAACTTACTACTATTTCATCACAAGACGTCCAACCTTGTTGAAATAAACACACTTAATGATCCCAAAACACCCAAAACATGTAGAAAAAAATATACATGAGACACAAGGACAACATTTATGCATTTGTCTAGACGCTCAACAAGCACTCAAAATATGCAGACATATTCACTAACCAAAAGGGCTATCCTTTACATGTTTTCCTACATGTTTACAACACTTAAACGTTTAAAATAGACAAACAAACTTATGGACAACATTCATATATTTTCCTACACATCTCATGACCTTAATGAAACACTAAAACATCAACAAACCAAAAAGGACAACATTCATTAATTTTTTTTTACATGTTTACAACACTAAAACATGTAAAACACATCCACAAACACATGGACAACATTCACATATTTTTATACACACCTAATGACCCTAAATAAACACTACAAGATGCACAAACACTCTCAAAAATCAATGGTCAACATTTACATACTTTTACACATGTTTTTGACTCTAGACATTCATTTTAGGATGCAAAAACACACTTAAAATATTTTGGACAGAACTTTCACATATATTCCAACTTTAAATATACACTCTAAGAGGCAAAACACCTAAAAACCAAAAGGACAATATTCATATATCTTCACATGCTTAAAAATAACACTCTAAGATGCAAAAATATATCTAAAACCATATAAACAATCACCACATGCTTTCATGTCTATTTTGAATCAAAAACACACTCTGCAATGCAAAATACTTGCTCAATATGAAGTGGGAAACACATAAATATACATTTCAACACTTCAAGTGACTCACTTATATCATTTTGGACATGAAAAATAACTCACACCAATTTAGAGGGCCAAAACATATCATTTATCATTGAAACCACTTTTTAAACCACCTTTAGCCATCAAAAACATATCATACCAGAAAAAATAGCTATTATAAGCAGATTCATATCAGTAGAGATTGCATCAAGCATCCTATATAATATCGCAAACCATTTTCTCACCATTTGAACCATTCAAATAGCCCTTAGCAGTTGAAAAGAACATCAATACATATTTAGAATCTAGAACTATATACCATCTAGAAATTTAGAGAATATTTTAACCTTGCAACAACAACTTCTCTTGTCACTTTAGCATGGCACATAATCAAAACTTAATCCACCCAAATTGCCATATGCTTTGAAAATCATTTTTTAGAACAAAATTTCCATAAAAAAACATTAAAAACATCGTCAACACGAGAGCAAAAAGGTTGTCAAGTTTTCCTAACAAAACCATCACCTGGAGCTTTTAACTCCTAATAAAAAAAGATAACACTTAGGGTAATTTTTTCAGACAGGGCTAACATCCTTGAAAGACTCCATATTACAATATCGCATTAAGGCAAAATCATATCAGAAATCACGATAGGAGAGATGAAATATTGATAACATAGAAATTTACTCCAAAAAAAATAAAAAAAAATAGGGATTTTGGCCATGGTTGTAATTAGGTGAAGCATTATGAATGGGGGCAGAATCAAGGTGTGAGTTTGACTTACCTTGTGATAACATCGATGGATGTAGTTTGTAATGTGCCAAAATTTGAAAAATAGTCTAATGTCAAAATTTACATAATTATACCTAGCTAATTGATGAAAGCAAAGTGGCATGTAGATTTCAGAAATTTTAACACTTAGACTGAAAGAATGATAAAATAACAATTAGAGTGTCTTAAAATGATAAACTAGAGATTTTAGGAAAATGTAAAATACCTTACTAGGAATAAATTCCCTATTTAAACCATAATTTAATTATAATTCCCTAAATAAATTACTACAAAATTTATTTCCCTCCATATCACATAACTTATCCCAAACCTTCCAAGCTTTCTTTTAAGTCTTATCTCCTTTCCTTTGAAGCCCTCACCCTACTAAATCAAGATACAAGAATACCCTAGAGTGAGAAAGAGGAGGAAGAACTATAGAGAGAAAGCTTCATCTCTCTATCCATTTCTTCTCTAACCCTTCACAAACTTGAAGCCTAGCTTCATCTCTTCCATCTTTTCCTCTACTTCATCTATATCCTCCATTAAACTCAAGACCCAAGCTTCACCAAGTGAGAAAGAAGGAGTAGCATCAATCTTAGCAAGTTCTTCTTGTCTTCCCACAAGTTTTCAAGGTAGGAAGCTTTCCATACCTTCATGTGGGTGTAAGATATCCTTTAGTCTTATGTTTTGATTGGGTTAAGTGGTTTGAAGCCTTGTTTCTTGCTTGGGTTAAATGGGTTAGATTCCAAATATCTTAGATCTTCTACTAAATTAGGTTAGGTGTGAGGAAATTTTGATAGGGGGTGTAAGAAACTCTTGATTCAGGTATTATGTTGTTTGTATGCATCTCGTGGATGGAAAGTTTGTTTGAGTGTAAAGACTTTAACTTTTACTTGTTTATTTGGTAGGGCATGTTTGGTGGATTGTATGGAGTAAATTCTAGGTGTTGTATATGTAACATCCACTCCTCCTATTTATGAAGAGATGTTTTGTTAATTTTAAAATTGCATTAGATTTCATGTAGTTGCATTAGTGTCAGGGACTAAATTGAAAAGAAAAAAATAGGGACTTGAATGAGAGGAAAAAGGTTGTGTGGAGGAAGCTCTGTAAACTTTCCATAATTGAGGGTAGCATACCGTAATATTAGCCAAAAGAATTGTTGTAGCTACCAGGATTTTAAAATTTGTCACCAATGGTTTAAGGGCAAAATGGTAATTTGGCATGTGATTGGGGAATTTGCTATTTTGAGCTGAATGATCAAGAATTAGGATCAGAATGGAAATTCCTGGACCACCTATAAATAGAGCTAAAACTCAGAAGCTCTATTTCCTCATGTTCACTTCAGAATTCTAGAGAGAAAGTGAAGGACATTTTATAGAGAGAAAGTGGGAATTTACAAAGGAAGTGGCATTTTTATAGTGAATTGAGGCAAGAAGTTAGTAGTTGAGCAATCTAGGAGTTCATCTGATAATTTTACACCAGCTGTTACACAAAATAAGGTAGTAAAACAACCCAACCCCTCTAATTTTGAATTACTATTCATATTGATGAAAATGATGATTTTGCTATTGTTTAAAGCAAGAGAGGGATTAAAACTACACTCTTGGTGTTTTTGAATGCTATTAGGTGTTTTAAATTGCATGAATATACTTATGCATGTGGATATCAGATTATGAGAAATGATTTTTTACCTTTTTTTGGAAATAGGGTTTAATCCAAGATTGAGCAAGATTAAACGGTAGTTTGGGCTATTTTTATGTGATAAATGATGCTTGCACATTGGTATTGAGTTAATGAGGCTAAAAAATGAATTACAAATAGATTATTAGGCAAAAATTTGGTTCAACGGAGGATTTGAAAAATAGAACATAACGTAGCAATTGACTTGTATCCCATACCAGTTGATTGTCATGCTTTTCAATTGCCTATAAATGCATCCAGAGTGCTAGCAATTGCCAGAAGGCTGGAAGTCAACTTCCGTGCTCATAGTTTCTAGAAACTTGTCAAGAACAGAGCATCTGACTGTTGAGCTTGGTGCAGTTGACTGGTAACCCTCAGGTTTGGAAAATTTTAAGGTAATGAACTACAAGTCGACTGCCACAAAGGTGGAAGTCAACTAATAGGCCTCTGTTTTGGAAAAATGAACTCAATGGCCTAGTTTGAAACATACTTAGTCCAAAACTTCACTCAAATAAGGGATTTAAACCTAGAATGTATAATGGGTAATAAGAGGGTTGAGAATGAAAGAAATAGAGCAAGAATGATGTGATAATTGAAAAGGAATGAGCATGAGAATTACCAGAGAAATGAGAAAGTATTCCTAGTTAATGGATAGTGGCAGATAAGTATATATTAAGTGACTAGTTGTTGGTATGAGACAACAATTGGGGCATTCCACGGTTAAATTAAATAATTTTGAAAACACTGTGGTAGTTATTAATTTTAAGTTAGTGAATTCCCCTATAGCCAACTAAAGGATTTGCGTACTTAAAGTTATACATAACCATGGTATAAGCTGAATCACCCTAGTCTATAGACTTGTGAATAGTGTTTTGGGGAAATGATCTATTGAGAACAGTAATCCCAGATATATAGGGAGGGATCTGCTAGAGAGGTGGGCAAAGACCTTGTGGTTCTTGGAAGTAGGGAATGCTCTGTCAAAGCGGTAGACTGAGACTTTCATAGGGGTGTTTTGGATGGATGTACTTAGATCCATGGGGGATACTCGAACATGTACATATATTGCATTCAAGGATTGTCAGATTATAAATATGTTGCAATTGAGAACTACGGGTAGTCACAGACTACGAGATACTCACCTATGAGTGAGGGTTGTATATGAGGAGTTGTTTGCTAAGCGACTCTCCTAATTTCTCTTGGTATGATCTTATGATGATCATGATTTGGCGTTAGCTATGAGAATATGCTCTGATTTCCTTGTTTATGCTCTTGTTTCTATGTGATGCCCTGTTACCATTATAATGTGATATATATATATCCTGTGTGATGGATATGTATCATAATATATCCTATTTGATAGATATGAAATATAATTTGATAATCTATATATCTGGCTGAATGGATATGTGATGATTTTATATGATATGCATAGTATGAGTATGAGATATGAGATGATATAGCTATATGATTCATGCATTGTATGCCAATAGGCATAATGTTTTAATTGATGATAATAAGAATGTAATGTTTTCCATAAAAGTATGGTGGTACAGGTCAGCAGCTTTTAAAATTAGGTTGTTATTACTACTGAGATCCATTCTCATGTGAAGTGCTGGTTTTATATCAGATGCTTAGATATCAAGTGTTGTTGGAGATAGAAGTGAAAATGGTGGAAATACACTTTTTGGGATATTTCCCAGTGATTAAAGAATTATGGGTTATTTTTGTGTTTGAAGTATCTCCCACACCCTGATTGCATGAAGTGTTAGGTATTGTATAGTGTTTTGACATGCCCTATTCCTTGATTCTTTGTCACTATTTTGAAAGGATCAAGATGATGATTTTTGGGTGTACACAGAGAGGGCATATATGTATTAGGATATGTGAGCTAAGAATCTACTACCAGTCTTTTGTTAAGTGGGTATGACTGACAGGCTTGTTGTGTCCTTGCCCTAGTTGACACTCTCACATATCTATAAGCATATGTCTGTTGCACCAATACTATAATGAATGTAAACAGATCATGTATGTAAATGAATATATATTTTTTATCTATATGTTTTATTTTAATTATTTCTACTGCGATATTATATGAGAATCCCAAGTGTAGAATTCCCAAACTAGTAGCACTTAATTATTTAACTTGGTAAGAATTAAAAATTAACTCAGGTAAAAGTAGTAGTAACTCACCAATCCTGTATTATGTGATATTAATTAATTAACTAAAAGAAACCATAGGATTAAGGGGTGTTAGATTATACACTAAAATAGCCTTAGGTAATCCTAGGGATGTATAGAGAATGAAAAAGAAAAGGGATGAGCACCTTGTTGCAGATTTGAGAGAAGTGTTGTTGTGCACTTTGCTACTACAAAATGGACTTCTAGTCATGACAAAATGGACTTTTAGCCGCGACGAACACATGTTGCGCACTTAGCCATGATGAAGACACCGGAGTGTCCTAAACTTCCCCTTTTTTGTAGTTAGCCATAGGTTTTTGTTATGGTAGCCTTTGTAACACCCCATATTCTCTTGATTGGTTTTCAATTAAATGCCTTCTTAACTAATTAGATAAGTGGCCATGAAATGTGATGCAATTTCTTTAGAGATGTAATAAATGTCTCAAGGGAACATGTGCAATTGAGATGTTTAATTTGATTCCTAATTTTTCTTCTTTTCACCTAGTTAATTGCCAAAGGAGAGAAGCAAACTAAAAATACATATATATATACACGTGAAATTGGGAAAGGAAAGAAGTAGAGCATTGATATATATATTGAAGTGGCTAGAGGTGCATAGTTCATTGCAATAAAAAGAGCTAGCATCACGTGGGGAAAAAAGATAAAATATAAAAATACAATGTTAAAAGAAGCATCTCGTGTGAATTCACCCATTTCTTTCCTTTTGGCGCCACCAAGTGAGGAGTTGACATAGGAATTCAATATGCATGTATGAAGCTTGTGTGAAGGGGGTGACTTACGTACAAGGGGAGAGGTGTGTGTGTCAATTTCTTTTATCTTTCTTTGCCTTGAATTTTCTTCAAGATGGCCGAGTGATTATGAGGTAGGTAGAGTAAATAAATATATAAATATATATATGAACATGTATGCAGTAAGGAAGCCTCACAAATTCATAATATAAAAAACGCCAATTGGGTAATGACACAACGCAAGAGAAATTTAGAAAAGGAAAAGGTGCAGAATTTATCTAAATTAAACACACATTTGGGAAGAGACACATGTAGCCATGATTAAATAATGATAACAAAAGATAAGAAAAAATATGACTTCTCTCCTCCTTTCCATTGATGTGCATGAGTGACTAAACCAATAATTACAAGGAAAATGGGGCAGCACCTAATTACACATGGGGTATATGAACTCACCTTATTTCCCTTCCTTCCCTCCTTCAAACATGACCGAGTGACTAAAGGAAAAGGGTGCATCATTTATTTAAAATAAACTATGCATATGTGTGTACGGTTGATGGGGAAGATGGAAGAAGGAGGGAGGAAACGTGTACCACAAGTTTTCTTCCCTCCCTTGTGTTATCTTCATATGCATGAGAATGGGAGCTAGCATATGCCTTGTAAGACCGTATGTGTGGCGTGAGGAAGGAGGATTTTGTGACTTCCTTCCTTCCTTTAACTTGTGGCCGAATGAGAAATGCAAGGAAAAGGGGGTTGCACTTAGTCACACATGGAGCCATGAGATCACAATAATAGGAATGAAGGTAGCATCTCTCTTTGGCTGAATAGAAAATGAAATGAGGGAGGGAAGCTAGCGTGAAGTCCTTTCTTTCCCTTCCTTGGTGTGACCAAGTGGCCAAGTTAAGAGTGCAAGGGAAGTAAATTGTACTTAAAAGTACACATGTGGCAAGTAGATAATAATAATAATAATTAGGAGTAAGGAGGAGAAGTAGCATCCTATTAGCCAAATGATAATATACATGAGGGAAAGGAATTAAAAATTGACACGGCAAGGAGGAGAGAATGAGTGCAACGTGAATATAGGGAATAGGGCTGCACTTAATTACCCTTAAGGCCATGAAATGCTAATGATGAGAATGAAGGCAGCGTCCCTTTAACCAAGTGAGAATAAAAAACTTCAAGGAAAATGGGCTGCACTAAACCACACTTGGGAATGAAATTGAAATTGCATTTTTTAACCTACAAGTATACACACACACGACAAGAGAGAAAGAGGGAGCACTTCATATTTTAGAAAATAAACACCCATGCAAAGGTATCCAAAAAGAAAGAGAGTTCAGCGTGAGTCTTGAAAACACACAAAAAATTTTGAGAGAGAAGAATTAAGTTGACTGAAGACAAGGGGAAGTAAGCGAAAAGGGAAATTCAAAGGAAGAATCAAGACAATTGCATCATTTTTGCACCACTTGGGGTGGCTTAGCAATTCTTTAACTATTGTTCCATTTTTTAAAATATATGTATATCATGAGTTTCCAAGCTTTCATGGAACATTAGTTGTTTGTCTACATTCTTGAAAATGTAAATGTCTCTTGGCTAAGCTTGCATGACAAATGAATATGTTTGTGGATGTGTAAAATAGATGTTTTATTATCATGAGAGAACCATTGGTAGGGAAATTTAGCATGTGTTATGAACATCTTTAACATAAGATAATGCTGAAATTTTTCTCCTTGCATGATCCCTATGTTAAAGTAGCTAACATGGCCTCCATAGAAGAACTAGTGTTGGTAAAATTTGGTATGAATAATGGGAAAACTTTAAATTATATTAATGCTATAAATTGTATGCTTGTATGGTTAGCATATGGTCTAGGTGAGCATATATATATATTCTTTGTAAGGTAGTAAATCTTATTATGAGAATTGTGCAAAGGGAGCTACCATTCAACTTTGAAAGGAAATATAGCCAAGTGAGGTATAACTAACTAACTCACCTCTTTGTACATAATAAAGTCACATTAATATTAAAAATGCAAAAGTGGGGTAAGGGTGTGACCTTAATAAGTAGAGATTTGCCTTATACCTAATATGCAACATGAATCAAGAGCATAAATAAATTAAATGATTAATGGCAAGGGTTGCACCAATTAAAGGTGGGAGAAAGTAGCCTAAAAATATCAATGCATAAGGTCATGAAGTTTAAACTTATGGCAAGGATGGGAAAAATAAAAATCCTGAATTAGGCTATTTTTCCATGGTGGCCGAAACCATATGAAATTCAAATCTTGGTGGCCGAATCTAATAAGGAATGCATTAAAATGTATTTTTTTAGGATTAAATGTAAGAGAGATTAAAGTGTTAAAATAAAGAAAATGTAGTTTCCATATGCATGTACAATTGCCCAAGTGTGCACAATAAATTTTATTAAGGTGGCCAAGTGTCCACAAGTGACCAAGTGTGCACAATAAATTTTATTAAGGTGGCCAAGTGTCCACAAATGCCTAAGTGTGATTTTATAAAGGTGGCCAAGTGTCCACAAAGTGCCAAAGTGTGCACAATAAATTTTATTAAGGTGGCTAAGTGTCCACAAGTGCCCAAGTGTGCACAATTAATTCATCAAGGTGGCCAAGTGTCCACAAGGTGCCCAAGTGTGCACAACCAAGGTATAAAGGTAAGTTTTAAGAATGAAATGCATAAATGATTTTTTGTTTATTTTTCTGTGGTAACATGAAAAGAGGTTTTACTAGAAAGAGAATAATTGTTTTCACCACATTGACATTTCCAATAATCATGCAATGCTTGCCAATTATATTTATAAATAAGACTATTTTTTAAATACCGAGAATGTAGATGAAAATGTTTTAGTGCTTGCACCCTAGTACATATTAGTAGATTTTAAAAGAAAGTATTGCTAAGCTAATGGGAAACTCGTTTTCTCATTTATATACTAATATGTATTAAATCCAGCTGTTTAGCAATCTTAGGGAAGGATGGAGTTAGCATTAAACGGCCTTCGTCTGATAGAAATTATTTTGTAGTCCTACATTTTTGGGGTCCTGATTCTAGATATATTTTTGGACTAGAAATTAGGACTATTATTTTGGTTGTATATATAAAAGAGAAATGAGAAATTATTGGGGAAAGTATATGTGAAGGACCTATTCATCCCTATTTATTGTAAAAGGAGTCTGAGTGACAGGATTGTTATCTCCTGACTCCTTATGGATGGGTACTTCATTTATCCTGGTATATATTTTCAAAGGATGTAATAGACATTTATTGGACATTTATTACTTGTAGTATGAGTTTTCAATTTCTGTTGTAACGTATGGTATTTTATTTTTGTTGTGCATATGTGATTTGATCTGAGCAAAAGAACCTGAACCTAATCCTCTTTAATAAAACTTAATGGTATAAATGCTTAGATGTTAATAATAAAAGGATAAGAATAATGTACCAAACTTATCTGTTTAAATTGGAGGAATTGTAATACTAGATAAGGGCATTACAACCTTCCTAAAGTCCTAGATTCACTTCTTGAAGTAGTTTAGCTACTAAACCCTAAAGAAATACCTAGACTAAATATAAAGGAAGCTAGAAAGGGAGATTTGAGGAGAAAACTATAAATAAATCTTGAATAAAACTAGTAATGTTAAAGAGCTAACTTGTGATATTTTGTTCATGAAATTATGCTTGTTAGTTGAATGTGATGTTATTGTAATTGCATTGTCTATGAGTTGAAAATAGCATGAACAACATATATGAAATATACATGCACATTATGATTATGGACATGTGTAACTAAATTTTAATTGTGCCATGAAAGTTTTACTATGAAAGTTTATTATGAAAGATCATGAGAAAGCTATCATAAGTTCTTTTCCAGAATATATGTTTCATTTTAGAGTATTTAAGAGTGGATAGTATGGGATGCCCATGGTTTATCTCATGTGGGTGATTGATTCTAAATAACTTCAGAGTTAGTTGACGCATATCAGGAGAAAGGGGTTAAGTGTACTATTACAAAGGCCTAAGGGGTAGTTCTTATTTATATTCCCATTTCTTCGATAACTCTAAATATGACGAGAGATAATATATACTCGAGGTACATGGAAAGAAAATATGATATGAGCGGGGGTATAGCGATCCCAATGACACTGGATACATGTACTGTAACACCTGTAACACCCCCTTTAGCCTATGGTTCCTTTTAGTTATTTAAAAGGTATAATATATATATCATAATAATGTTGTGTTACTATTACTTCTACCTGAGTAAAATTTAACTTTTAACAATTTAACTTTTGTGAAATGCCCCTTTTCTCTTTTTCTCTCCTCCTCTTGCTGTGTGTGTGTGGTTCTTTCCAAAGCATGAAGTGTTCCCTCTCTTTTTCCTCTTGCCATGCGTGTGCATGCATCCATGTATTAAAAATACAATTTCCAATTCTTTTCCCTCATGCATTTTGTCATTCGGTCAATGGAATGCTACTTCTCCTCTTTACTCTTAATTATTCCTATTATCCACTATCCCCACGTGTGATTTTAGTGTAGCCTTGGCACAACCCCTTTTCCTCCATTATTCTTGATTATTATTATTACTAAGTACACCCATTTACTTGCACTCTTTCATTACTTGTCATGTCATCCCTTCCCTTTATTCCTTCTTATCTAATTGCCACATGTGTACTTTTAAGTACACTTTACTTCCTTTGCACTCTAATCTTAGTCACTTGATCATGCCAAGGGGGAAGGAGAAAGGAATTCATTGTAGCTTCCTTCTCTTATTGCATTTTCTATTCGGCCAAGTTAAAGGAAATGGGACGCCGCACTTGCTCTTTTCTTTTGATGAAATTTGCCATGTGCATGCATGCTAAAAATAGCACAAGGGAGGGAAGAAACTTGTGTCACACATTTCCTCCCTCTTTCTTCCATCTTCCCTACCAACCGTACCCATATATGCATGGTTTATTTTAAACCAATTCTGCATTCTTGCTTCCCTTTCACTCCACCACCTCACACGTAGGTTTTTCTCACTTCACGCAAGGCCCTTGCTCATGCAATGCACATGTGAATCTCCTTCCTCGGGTACGTGGGAGGTAACACAAGGGAAAAGGGAACTTGTAGCACACGTTCCTCCCTTCTCCACTTAAGCTTACTCCTTTCTTGGCCATGTTGTATTGGGAAAGAAGATAAAACAAAAGGGAAATAAAAGGGAAAAACTAATCCCACACCTTTCCTTTTTCCTCTTCTCTCAATTTATGTTGTCTTGGGGACATTTGGGAGCCACGTTCTTCTTCCCTTTCTCACTTTTATCTTCACCAAATGGAGGCATCATTTTAATAAGAATAAAATAAATCCCTCCTCACTTACTTGCATTCTCGGCTACACTTTAGGGGGATTAACTAAAATTTTGTTCATCCCTTACCTTTCTTCCATCAAATGCCTATATATATATTATTTTTAAATGTCCTACTTGTCTTTTATTACTCATTTGCACGTGTATATATATATTTTAAATTTGGTTTAAATAATTTAATCTACTCTATGGGGTGCCTATTCTACTAGCTAAATGAAGGAGGAAAAGAATAAAATCAAAAACCCAAGCTTTTATGCAAGCATCTCAAGGAATTGATAGTGTCACCCTTTAGCATATTTATTATAAATATTAAATCACACGAGCAAAGTCACCAAATTGATGGAGGAAACATTAATTTAGACTAATCAAGAAAATATGGGGTGTTACAAGTACAAAGTGAACATATGCGTATACTATTCAAAATATATATTTCCATATACCCCTAGGTGGGTATCTCTGCCTCATTTACATTCCTTTCCAGCCAAAAACCTACACATCTAGTACACCCAGCACTTACGTGAGAAATTAATCTCAGTAGCAACACAACTTACTTTGAAAATTACTAACCTAAACCACTGTACTCATATAGAAAATCTCTACATTCTTTTCATCATAAAAACATAATACATATGCTATTAGAATCGAGTGCATGCAATATACTTCATATCATGTGCTCATATTTATGCATGTACATTTGAAACATATAAACTTTGAAATATGGGATGTTCATTCATCATCATTCTCATCATAACTTTCATATAAAACATTCCATGGGTAACGAACATACATTTTCATTCAACATATGAGCAAGAGAAACAAACATATCATATGAGTTATTGGGAGCACGCCCAACGAATGGCTCCACATACCACTACATTTATGCATGAGTTCACTTAACATCATATGTGACAATTCTGCCACTGACACTATCTGAGACGTTCCCCATCTGGATCTGAGTACCCTCTTAATGGTTACTACCTTTTTTGTATATCATTCCTTGACTAGTGGGTTGATATCCCTTTCATCACTTTTAGGGCCAGTATAACAATCTATATGGTCCTTGTCAACTCTGATAGATCACTCCTGACCAGCGAGAGAATATCCCTTTCGTCCCTTATAGGGCTGGTATGTTAACTCATGGGATCACTATCTAACTCTAGACAGGTTTCATCCACTCTACTTACAAAGATCATGGGCTATGGAATCACCATCCCTTTTCGATGGATTATGTCCTTGTACACTATTCTCTAACATATAGACTAGGGTGATTCGACTCATGTCCATGGTTATGCTTAACTCTAAGTATGTTTTTCTTAATTGGCCTTTGGAAGATGACACTAACTTAAAGTTTGCAACCATCATGGTGTTTTTAAAATCATCTAAGTTCAAGTAGATGTTTAACCATCCTAATTCATGGCACAATCGTGGAATGCCCAATGGCCGTCTCATACTGACCATTGGTCACTCTTTCATGAGCCTATCTACTACTAAGGTATATGATTAGAATATTTTCCTCTTTCATTTGTGTATGTTTTTCGCTTTCTCTATTTCAATATCCCATGGATCCTCTCATCCTAGTTACTTGTGACTCTATCTCTTGCATGTTAACCATTACATCTCAAGTTTAGATCTTTAGTTTGAGTGAAATTTTAGGCTATATAGCTCTTAAAATGGTCATTGAGCTCATTATCTAAGTCAGAGGGCTAGCAGTTGACTGATCTAATGTTGGCAGTCGGCTGCTAGCTCATTGTCCATTTCACTTTATCTTGACCAAGAGCTATCATTTGGCTACTAAAGGCTTGGCAGTCGACTGCTAGCCTCAACAGTTGATTGCTAGGGCTAGGCAGTTGACTGCTAGGGCTAGGCAGTTGACTGCTAGCTTTCTGAAAATTTTCTAGAAAATGAAGAACATAGTAGTCGACTTCCAGGGTTTGGCAGTCAGTTGCTAGCATTCAAACTTGTTTCTGGGTAGACGAAGAATAAGGCAGTTAACTTCTAAGGTCTGGTAGTCGGCTGCTAGCATACGGTCTTGCCCTAAAACTTACTGCTGTAACCAAAGTTTTGCCCCAAAACATGTTCTCAAGCTATTTCCTTAGACTCTGAACTCAAAGCCAACATTTAGACATCATATAACATTCATTATAAACCCAAAACTCAACAGCACTCCACATTTTCGTACTTAGGGCATAAGCCTACTTTCAAAATCAATGACAAGCATAAATGAGCATAAATATTCAGCAAGCACTACCCAATAGCAGTTAAAAACATATAGAATTTAGGTTTAAACCCTAAACTTAACTTATAACATTTATAAATCACATTTTCCTAGCAAAGAGCTGAGAATTTTAGAAATGGGGTTTAGGTTGAGTTGCTACCTAGATTTCCTAAAGAAATGTGTGTGTACAGTATGTTAAAATGGCCCTCATCTTGCTGTAGGAGCAATCCCTAGTCTCCAATCACCCTTCCTTTAATCTTATCCCTTCTGCTTTGCCTTAACTTAGCACTCTCTCTTTACTCGCCCTTCTTCTTCTCTCTTTAGAAAATGCTTAAGTTTGAGTTATATGGGCTAGGGTTTAGGGTTTCTGAAGTTTAAGTCTCACAAATTGCAATCATGCCCTTGGCCTCTTTTATGACTTTGGCCTCACTTAGTTTTTCCTGTTCAGTTGGGTCTCGAGTCATGCTTTAACTTAACCTTTATCCCTTTCAACTAAGTCCATATACTAATGGAACTATATGCCGTTAATGCAACACACACAAACATTAAACTTAAATTCTTAACTAACAGACATTCCTTAATCATATTAGGATCAGATGTTACATGTATACACCAAGGGACATCCTAGAGTTAGTGGCCAAGGTCAAAGGACCAATATATGTTGCTCAAAGGTAAAAGATGACAAGCTTTATATGTTCATTGAAATCAAGGTATCAAGACAGGTATTACAATTTTTCAGATATGTTATGTTTGGTTTTCCTTATATGTGTTTTATTCTATGATAAGGAAGACTACATGTATTCTAACTTACACATGTTGAGATGTCTATATGTATGCATTTCTTTCCTACTGAGAATTTTATTCGCACCCTTATTGATGACTCTATAGACACCACAGTACTACCTCCTACTATAGATTAAGGTGAAGATGATTACGATGCCGCAGATGGGCACTTTCACGATGATATGTGACATAGTGGTCATCATGATGATTGAAATACCTACTACTCCACCTACAACCACATTCCCTTCTCTAGTTTGAATGTAAATATGAAATGTATGAAGATGGGCCTTTTTGGATAGATGGACAATCCCCATTTTGTATATTTTAGATGTAGTTATATGTGTGTTTGTATGTAGCTATATAACTATGGGAGGACCAACTGATGACCATGTATTTTGATTAATGTATATATATAACTCTGACGTAGCATTATTCTTTTTTTGTGATAAATTTGCTAAAATAATATGTTTCCAATCAAAAACTTGATTAAGTGTTTTTTGGATCATCAAAATTTATTTTATCAATTTAAAGAATTTTAGGCTGCCTAATGAGATCCTGGGAATAAAATAGGCCATTAATCAGAAAGATCAATGAAACCACCACATGTTAATTAATATGTAACCGAGACGTTATGTAGTGCAATAGTGATAGACGACTTCCTTCACCTACACTTTGTGTAATACCCCACCCCTATAGGTACTATGCATATATAATGACCTTATAGGGGTGGTGCGCTACTACATTATCACTAGCTTTATCTACTCGAGTTCATTTTAATTATTATCTAGGATCTTTTAATTAATTGAGTTGGTTCAAGGGTTACTCTTGGGTATCTCACCGATACTCTAGTATCAATGAAAGTATTAACTCACTAATGTCATAAATAAAAGTAGAAGTTTAATATTAATACATATATTTATCCATATGTTTATATACAAAAATCACCAAAATAAATATAAATTCAGTCCACCATCCTATTCCACTAGGCTCTTATTATCGTCTAGCCTTATAACCTTAACATTAATAGGAAAGAACTTGATCAGCTACGTGGACCATGTCTACCTCCATATCCATCATGGTATCAAACCTAATCATCTGACACATCAATTCACATGTGAGATAAGAATATCAGTAATCAAGAGAAATTAGGTTAGGAAATACCTATGACACCCTTAACCTATGGTTCCTTTAAATATTGATTATTTTATAGTTCACAGGCATAGAAAGGTGTGTTACTAGTACCTCCTCTACCCAAGTAAATTTTTAACTTTTACCAAGTTAATTATATTTAGTTGAGTTAGGTTTTGGTTTCTACACTTGGGCTCTCACATGTATATAATATCGCAGTGGAATAATAACATAATATAATGTGATAGAACTTATATTAACATTTCCTATATATATGTGCATATCACACTACCATGAGTCTTATATACAAATACATTCCCTTCACCTTCAAACATATATAGTTAGATGTGTGGTCATTGGCGATATCTACAATTAGCCTTAACACCTCGCGTTAATAGGTCTACCACTCGGGTTAGGCTCAAAAGAAACCTATTATTAGATACTAACCACATATCCTATCATATATGCCTATCCTTACACTATTCATATTCCAAAGAGTGAGACATAGGTCATCCAAAAGATTACATAGACCGATGACTAAGGATAAATTGATCAAAATATATGAAATAGTAATATAGAAATAAGGCTACTATTGCGACTATTGCCAAACCCTGGTCCACTTATTGGAGGAACCATGAGAGGTACCTCCTGTAACACCCCCATTAGCCTATGGTTCCTTTTAAGTGTTTAAGGTATAATGTATATAATTATCATAATAATGGTATATTACTATCACTTCTACCCCAGTAAATTTTAAAATTTTCACTAAGTTAATTAATTGAGTGCCATTTGGGTTAGTCTCTACTCTTGGGTTCTCTCAACATCGCAGCAGAATAAATATATATAGAATACACCTAGATTAACTTTACATAGACATGCATTCTTAATTAAATATAGTCAATTAACTATTGGGCATGGAGGTAACAATCTTGTCACTTATAACCCCATCAATTAGTTTATTCATCAATCCAGTCTAATTCCTATACAGATAAGTTAGAATAGGCTATACAAACTAATCCTACACTAGCCTTTCTCAAAATATCATGAAGGCTAGCTCTATTCTACCATGTACTTATGCTATTCAAATTAAATAGTCTCTATGCTCGGAATGGACACTTCTTCATACTTTACCTCTTTCTCCAGCCTAAGGGGACCTACGCATCTGATACATGCTAACACTAAAATGAGAAATGAATCTTAGTAGCAACGTAACCTATTACAAAATCCATTGACATGTATCACCGTGCTTACACAAAAAACTCTACATTCTTTCACAAAACATATCACATACTATTGGGATGTAGTGCATGTAGCATTTAATTATGTTTTGTATTCATACATATACATATTCATCAAAACATATTATCTTTAAAACATGGGAAGTGCATTCATCATCATCATTCTCATCATAAAACATTTCTTTAGGGTATTAACATGACTTTTGCCCAGGAGGAAACAATCACATCATATGAGCCATTGGGAGTGTTGCCCAGCAACAACTTCAGGTACCACTACATACATGAATGAGCCATCTTGGTGACTACTGCGTCACTACAGTATTCCTTTGAACAGATCCTATCCTCTCCACTTCCACGGATTATGAGGCCTTGGGGTCACCACCATTCCTTTGAGGTGGATCACATGCTAGACCTTATCCTCTCTACTTCTGCGAATCATGGAGCTATGGAGTCACCACCATTCCTTTGATGTGGATCACCCTCTCGGTACATTGTCTTCTAACATATACATTAAGGCGATTTAGCTCATGCCTATGGTTATGCTTTAACCTTAAGTATGTGTTTCTTAATGGCCCTTGGAAGACACACTAACTTAGGGTTCTTAACCATCATGGTGTTTTCAAAATCATCTATGTTCAAGTAGATGTTTAACCATCCTAATACATGGCACAACCGTGGAATGCCAACAGCTATCCCATATCGAAAATTGGTCACTCAACTCATGAGCCTATCTACCACTAATGCATATGCCTATGATACTTCACTCTTCCTTTTTGATGTCTCTCCGATCCCTTTTATATCACTATCACAAGGACCATTCTCATCTAAGTGAACAGTGACTCTATCCTTTGCATATTACCCAAAACTTCTAATTTCCTTGCTTACACATGTTGTGAGCCCTTAATCAAGTTAGTATGAAGAATTAATAAGCTCAATTGCCATTAAAAACCTCATTTCGCAAGTTGGAGGGCTACTAGTTGGCTGATGGAAGGTCAGTAGTAGGCTGGTGGCTCTCTGTAATCCTTGGGTGCCATTAGTAGCTGGCTGGTTGCTTGTTGGAATGTGTCCAGGGCAAAAATAAGAGCACAATAGTCGACTGCAAGGATAGCGAGTAGACTACTTAATACAAACCTGGGCTCGACAGTCGACTGCTAGGGATCTGGCAGTTGGCTGTTAAGCCTCTGTCTGCACTTCTAGGTTTTTGGGAACATGACAATCAATTGCCCTATACTTAAAAGTTGGCTGTTATGCTCCGCTGTAGTTCAAAAAACATTATTTTGATAATACCTAGTCCATAATGCATTCTATTTTCAATTCTAAACATATGAGCTTAATTTCCATATAACAAACTTTATTTCTCATTGAAAAATTCTCATCCATTAGCTCAAACATGGTACATTCTAGGAAAACTAGTCTATATCTCTAAATGAACACAACCCAGCCCTTACAATCCATTACAAGCACATATATGAGCATACTTTCAGCAACCAAACATCCCATAGAAATAGAAAAAGCATAAAAAATGTAGGTTTAACCCTAAAATCAGTTCAACATTCAGAAATTTAGACTTTTTTAGCACAATAAACTTTTTAGAAAAGAGAGAGGTTTAGTGTAACACCCTATATTCTCTTGATAAGTTTTAAATTAATGTTCCCTTAATTAATTACATGATTTTGATATAAAGTATGATGAATTTTCTTGTGTAATTTAATATTTAGAATAAATATGCTAAAGAATAACACCTTCTTCCTTGTGTGAACCGAATTAGAATGTGAGTGAAAAGTGCATTAGAAGTAAGCTTTATTTTGAGGTGCTTACATAAAGAATGAGGTGCTTGAGGTGCTTACATTATTGCAGTGCTTGATACATTTAAAATGCTTGAGTTCTTCCTTGTTGCCTAGCCGAATCACTAAAGGAGAGAGTGAAATAAAATATACATATATGATAAGTGAATTTTATGAAGGAGCTTACAATATTAGAAGGAACATGTAATCATAAAAGTGATTCGGTGATGGAGAAAAGAAGGGAGGAGGAAGAAACATGTGGGAATTGCACTCTTTCCTTCTTCATATCATTCCTTTTGTCTCATCCTAACCAAATAGCTTGCCAAATTAGATAGATAAAATAAACAAAAGAAAAGTGGCTAAAATACATGTGTGCACGATGAAATCCATCCCAATTTATTCCCTTAATTTCTTTTAGGGTAACTGAGTAAGTATTAAAATAGGTGGAGATAAATATACATATATATGCATGCAACAATTTAAGGAGATAGCTTCACAATCACATAATATAGCAATGTCATTCAGTAATGCCACGGAACAATAGAAAGTGAGAAGGGAGAAAATAATTTAACCTCCATTAAATATATATATACACGTGCATTTGGTGAAGCAAGAGTGCAAAATTTAGTATACATATATGTGGGTGTAAGATAAAAGCCATTTAGGGGATAGATATAGGAAATAAATTGTAATGCCAAACCGTGTATCTTGTGTGGCCATACGTCCTGTGTGAATCCATTTCCTTCCTTTCCTTTGGCGGCACTGAGTGATGGAATTAAGTATACATGTAAAATGTTAAAACATGAGTCTTAAGTGGAAGGAGCAGCTTATGTGCAATGGGTGGCTTGCGTGAGTTTCCCTCCTTCCTTTCCTTTAACGTAGCCAAGTGGTAATATAAAATGGCAAGTAATGTGAATTATAATTAAAGTACACATGTAGCACTCAATGTAAGGGAATAGAAAATATGTAAGAGATAGATTGAATGAAAGGTGCATGCGACAATAGCATGTGGGAAGAGTGAGAGCAGCTTGAGAATTAAACCAAACACTAAAACACATTCGGTGAGAGAGGAAGGAAGGCTAGCTTAGCCGAGAAGGGGAGAAGCAAGGGGGAAAGATAAAATTCAAGAGGGACACCAAGATACCTTCATCATTCTTACACCCTTGAGGTAGCTTAGCAATTCTATGGTTTTTGCTTTATGATTTAAGACAGATTCATCATGCTTTCAAGTTTCCATGGAACATTGACCTTCTTCTCTACATACTTTAAATTTTAAAATTCTTTTAGCTAAGCTTGTATGGTAGTTTGGTTATGTTTGTTAATGTGAGAAGGTGGATATTGTCAATTCCATGCAAGAATGATTATTAGTAAAAATTAGCATGCATAATGAAAACGATAGCATAAGAAAAGTGTTGTAAATTTGTATTCATGTATGGGTAAGGTAAGTTTTAGGTTATAGACACCTAAAGGAGGTATGCTAGTTAGAATTTGGTTTCAAATTATGGTATTATCCTTGTTGGATTATCAAAACCGAGAGGGCCTTTGTAAAGTATGGAATTGTTTACTAAATATTGTGTAAGATGGATGACCATTTGGCTTAAGCTAAGAAAAAGAGAGAAAATATGGGAAATTAATGTAAAGTAATTGGTTTACGTTGTTGCACATAATAAAGGTCCATATTATATTAAAATGTAAGGGTGAGAAATATGTGTAATCTAAAACCTAGTATGTAAAATTGGGTCATAAAAGTACGTAGAAGAAATTGCCAATGACATGATTACATAATTTGAAAGTGTGAGAAGGTACCATAGAAATTTTAATACATGGTATCATTAAGCTTAAATCATAGAAAGGAGGTAAAAATGTAACAGTGTAACATGTATGTAGTTATAAAGTGTAGCATGTAAAATAAGCCAAGAAAAGAGGTAAAAGAAATGGAAAATTGTATTGTTACATAACTTAAATGTGAGAGAAAGTAGCATAATAATTTCAAGGTATTGCATTAATAGATTTAAAATATAGAAAGGATGGAAGAATGTGATAAATGGGATATGAAAAACTTTAGATCTCACCTTTTTTTTGATGGCTGAAACAATCCTTCATTTTAAATTGTAGTGACTGAATACATATGCAATGGTAAATGACTTATAAGGTATCTTATAATGACTAAAGTCAAGGGAAAATGAGAAAGTTATAGTTAGATGAATGGTGATTGCAATTTATTCCTATTTATGCCATTAATATTCTTATGCTAAAAAATTTATGAGATTATGGATGGCTAATCTAAGTCCACATAACAATAGATAATTGTAACACGAGTTTCCATAAAGGTGGCCAAGAGTCCACAATGTGACCAAGTGTTCACAATTATTTTCATAAAGGTGGCCAAGAGTCCACAATGTGACTAAGTGTTCACAATTGTTTTCATAAAGGTGGCCAAAATTCCACAATGTGGCCAAATGTTCCCAAATTTTCATAAAGGTGGCCAAGAGTCCACAATGTGACCTAGTGTTCAAAAATTTTCATAAAGGTGGCCAAGAGTCCACAATGTGACCAAGTGTTCACAAATTTTTATAAAAGTGGTCAAGTGTCCACATTCCTTGAGGTGTGACCGAAGGTGTAATACCCCTTATTTTGTCTTAACAATGTCATATAACATATTTAGATAAGTGGTTACATTATTCTTATCCTTTTATCATATTAATTTTTACCGAGATTTAATCCATCAATAATTTAATATATAATTAGGTTTGAGTCCTTTTGCTCAGGTAAACATACTTTTGCACAGTGAAAATAAATATCTCATACATTACAGTGAATTTTATAAGAACTTTGATATCATGTATATATATCATAACCGTTTGGTACATAGTTCCACATACACATTCTAGGTTGTATGAAGTACCCATTCTTAAGGAGTAAGGAGACAACAAGCCTGTCACTCAAACTCCTTTTACAAAATACCATGGGTAAACAGGTCCTTCACATATCCTTATACATCTGCCCTTTTCCCTCTATGTACAACCAAAAAAATAGATAGCCCCAATTCCACCCCAAAAAGAATATAGAGAATTAGGACCAAAATATTAGGGCTACATATACATAACTATAGTACCCAATTCACTCTGGGGGCAATTCTATAATAGACATGATATAAATATCCTTCAGTATGGTGAAAGTTCCCAAGAAGGAAACTTCCACTATGGCTATTTTAATCTCCAGAATTAGGCAATATCTAGGCATCTAATACATATCAGCACAATAATGAGAAATATATTCTCAATAGCTAAAAAAACCAATTTCTTTAAAACAACTGATACATACCACTGTAAGAATACAGAAAACAACTATATATTCAGTTCAGTTCCAAAATTCTTTTCATACAGATCTATGGGAATGACATATGTGAAACATGTGTGTATGCATCTATAAGCATAAGATATGCAACATATGATATCATTAATGGAATGATTAACAAGCTTTCAATGTTCACATATTTAAATCATGCTCACATAGAACACATTCATGTAATAAAAATCATGATATCTCATATATGCTTTACTTTTGGGAGGTATACACCAGATCATTCCCCTACATGATTGTATTCTCTGGAGGTATACACTAGATCATTCCTCCTGAACTTAATTCCTTGGGAGTATACACCAGAAAATTCCCTACAAGGTGTTATTCTTGGGAGGTTTACACCAGATTATTCCTCCTCAAAATTCTAGCCTTTGGAGGTATTCACTAGATCATTCCTCCCTTTAGCTTTGACCTTGTCTTTCACAAGTACAATAAACATTTATATGCTATTCAATCATATGCACATGATTTTGGACATATTTCTTTCAATGGAAAAATGAATGTTATTTACCATCCATTCTTGTCCATTACGTTATTCCTTCTCTTTTCACTTAGTATAGGCCATTTTGGATGGTACCTTAGGCTACTTTCAATTAACACATGAATTTAGCCATTCTAGGGAGATTTCTACATAGCATTCGACCAAGGCAAGAAAAGCATGAACAATTGGCATTTCTAACCCATTTAGTTCATTTCTAGCATTTTTTTTACCATTTAAGCATTATGGTAACAATTTCCATAATTATGGGTAATGCTTTCTCACACCTCATTTTCTTGTAAGTGTACATCAAGCCTTTCTTTTACACACCTTTCTAGCTCATTTTTCATGTTAGGTTTGACAATACACATTATCTTATAATTTCACATGCTTATGCACATTTTCAAAGTGAAATGGTAAAATTTTGAAATGGTTCATTTGCTAAAACATAAGTTTACCATAATTTTCTCTCTCCTCTTTTCTTATGATAAATCTTGCATGGTTTTCTAGCCAATTTCAAGTGAGATTTTAGCACCATTTGCATGGGTCCATTCGGCCAAGATGGGTATAACACATTTTCATGGTTTATGGTGAAGTTAGAAAATGGGAAAAGTGCTTAAACACTAACCTTATTAGATTTTGTCTCTCTTACCATTTCATAACACTTTCTCTCACGCTTTTTAACACCATTTTTAACCAAATTTCAGCACCATCACAAGACCTAGCATTCGGCCAAAGAGGGAAAATCAAGAAAATGAAGTTATCTCATCATCTTGCTTACAATATAACCATATTCAAGTAAATACCATGCAAGACTATCATTTTCTTACTCTTTAAAACACCATTTCAACCTTGGTACAAGCTAGGGTTTTTCAAGACTAGGGTTTCATTCTTGAAAAATTGCTATCTCTTAAGTTTCTAAGCATTTCAACATGTCCATAGCTATAAACACAAGTAGTTTTCAAAAAATTCCAAACCCATTCAACAAATCAACCATAAGAATGTAGAGAGAGAAAAAGCATCCTTCTTGCAAGAGTAAGAACACTATAAAAAAACCATAAACAAGAACAGAATGGCATAGGCATGTTTAGCTACCTTAAAAATGCAAGACAAGTGGAATATCCAAGTTTTTTTGCTATGAAAATCTTCTTCTCCAAGCCTAAGTGTGGGTTTACTCAGCCTCCTCTTCTCCTCTCTTCTTCGACAATTTCAGCATCCTAAGGTAGAAGAAGACTTATATTAGGGTTTTGGTGAAATTACCAAAATGCCTTTAGTGTGAAATGATAATTTACCCTCACTACTTATCCTTTTCAAGAATGGCATCCACTCTCCTCAAGAATGTAATTTTGTGCAACTTCCATGGGTTGGGATGTCTCTGGCCCTCAAGAATGATCCCTCATCTTTTCAGAAATTACAAATATGCCCCTAAGGAAATTACCATTTTTCCATTTAAGTCCAAATGGCCATTTTAGATCCATTTTTCACCCTTTTCGATTTTAATGTGTAAAAATCACTTAAATAAGATTTCATAAAGCTTATTTTAGTGAATTTACTAATTTACCCTTTTTTTTAACAAAATTATCATTTTTCCCTTAAGGCGAAATTACCTTTTCGCCCTTTATGCCATTGTTGTCATTTTCACCCTTACTCTTTCTTCTTTTGAACATAAGAGGGTAAGGACTTCAAATTTCTGTTTCCTTGAAATATTTAAGGTAAAAATTACATTTTCTACATTATGTAAAATTACTAATATGCCCTTGGGTAAAATTACGATTTTGCCCTTTTCAGGAAAAATTGTAACATCCACTCCTAATACTTGCATTTTATGATAACGTTGTTATTATTATTATAGTTAGTGTTAATTGTGGAGGTTTAAGGATGATTGATTAAGGAGTTTAAATGAACATTTTTATCATTATATTATCACTTTTGTGATAAAAGAATGAAATTAGAAATTTGGTAAGGAAGGGTAAAATGGTTATTTTACCATGAAATGAATAATTAGTTTAATTCTTTTATTTCATGAAGTTATGTCAAAGGACTCTTATTATTTTCATTTAAGAGAGAAGAAGAATCTAGTTATGAAAGAAATTACTTACATTGATGTTGAAAGACAATTTTCCCTAAAAAGGGTAAAATTGTAATTTCACAATATGGTTATGATAGCAATTTTATATGATGTGAGAAAAATTTAGTTTTTACCCTAAATATTCTATGAAGGTGGGAATTAGAAATCCTTACTCATTCTTGATCAAAAGAAGAAAGAAAGAGAGTGAAATGATAGGTTTAACATAAAGGGCAAAAAGGAAATTTTTCCTTAGGGGCAAAATTGTAATTTTTCTAAAATAAGAGTAAATTAGTAAATTCATGAAAATGAGCCTTATGAAATTTTATTTAAGTGATTTTTACTCCTTGAAACCGAAAAGAGTGAAAAATGGAGCAAAAATAGCCAGTTTGGACTTAATGGCAAAAAGGCACTTTTCTTAGGGACTAAAATGTAATTTTTGAAAAGTTGAGGGACCACTATGAAATTTCAAAATTCTTGAAGGGTAGAACAGTCCCAGCCCATGGAAGTTGCATAAAATTACAATTGCAAGGAGAGACAATGCCATTGTTAAAAAAGAAAAGAAAAAGGATGAAATGGATAATTTAGCAAGAATGACATTTTTGTAAATAATTCAAACCTTAAATTCAGCCTTCTTCTTCTCCCACGTACTAGAAGTGTCGTGAAAGATGGAGAGGAAGAGGAAGAGGATGAATTGCATATCTACCTTGGAGAAGAAGAAGCTTTCATCAAAATAACTAGGAAATCACACATATATTAGCTTTTCAAGGTAGATAAACAATCCTATGCCATTATTTTCATGTTTTATGGTATGTTTATGGTGTTTCCAAATTTGTAAGAATGATGGAAATTTCTCTCTCTACATGTTTATGGTGGATTTGCATGCTTGGGTGTAAAATATGTTGGAAACAACTTGTGTTTATGACTATAGACATGTTGGAAAGCATGGAAACTCATGAAATGGTAAATTTTCATGGATGGAACTTTGATTTTGCCAAACCCTAACTTGTGTCAAGGCTGAGTTTGTGCTTTTAGAGTGAGAAAATGGCATTTTTGCATGAATGTTGTTGTATTGTAAGCGAAGTGATGAAACAACTCCATTTTGCTTGTTTTCTCATCTTGGTTGAATGCTAGGGTTCATATTGGTGCTGAATTTTGGCAAAATTTTGTGCTAGAAAGGGTGAGAGAAAGTGTTAGAAAATGGTAAGAGAGAGAAAGTTTAGTTAGATTTGCATTTAGGTACTTTTTCCATTTTCTAGCTTTATTAGTAACCAAAAAAAGTGTGTTTATTTCACCTTGGCCGAATGAGTTCATGAGATTGGTGCTAAAATTTTTTCTTGTAAATGGTTAGAAAGCCTTGTAAAGGTTACCATAAGTAAGAGGATAGAGAAAGTTGTGGTAAATTTTATGCCTTAGTGATTTTACCAATTTGTAGCCTTACCATTTCACCTTAAAAGTGTGCACAAAAATGTAAAGTTGTGGGATTAAATGTATTGCCATCATTGGTATGAATAATGAGTTAGAAAAATATGAAAAAGGATGGCTTAAAGTGCACTTACACAATTTTGAGGTGTGAGAAAGTGTTAGGCATAATTATTGGAATTATTGCCAAAATGTTTAAATGGTGAAAATGATGCTAGAAAGGAATCAAATGAGTTAGAAATACCATGTTCTCATGATTTCCTTGCCTTGGCCGAATGCAATATAGGATTTTCTTTAGAATGGCTAAAATTGTATGTCAATTGAGAGTAGCCTAAAGTGTCATCTAAATTGGCCTATGTTATGGGAAAAGAGGGAAAATGATGTAATGATCAAGAATGAATGGTAAATAGTATACATTTTTCCATTGATAGAAAAAGGTCCAAAATCATGTGAATATGATTGAATGGCATAGGAATGCTTAATGTAATTGTGAAAGGCAAGGTTATAGCTTCCTTGTAGGGAATGATCTGGTGTAAACTCCCAAGGAATTAAATGAGGACAAATAATCTAGTGAATACCTCCTGAGACTAAAAGCTTGTGAAGGAATGATCTGATGTATACCTTTCAGGGAAGTTACCTTGAGGGGAATGATCTTGTGTAAACCCTCAAGGAATTGAAATGTAAGAGGAATGATCTGGTGTATAACTACAAAGAGCATAGTTAAGTGGGAGGGAATGATCTTATGTATACCTTCCCAAAATTGAGTATTTATGAAATGTTATGTTATGTATGGCGTGAACGTGATTTATGTGATTATGATTATGACATGTAAGCATTGAATGCTTGTAGTCCATTCCATGAATGACTTAATTGACTGTGTATTTCATTTCTATAGCTGCATCCAAATATGTTTTCATGATAAGTCGCATCCAAGTATCTATATGAAAAGAGTTTTGAAATTAAACCGCATGTAGAGTGTTTTCTGTATGAGTACAGTGGTACATGTCAGTTGTGTTAAAATAATCTGGTTGTTTATCTACTGGGAATGTATTTCTCATTACTGAAATGATATGTATCAGATAACTAGATATTGCATGATAATCAAGGTGGAGTTGGACACAGTGGAAATTCCCTTCTTGGGAACTTTCACTATTATCAAGAATGTTTATGTTATCACTATTTTTGAGTTTCCTATGGAATAGATAAGTACATAAATATATAGCTATAGCCAGACCTTTTGGAGTCCTAATTCTACATGTTCTTTTTGGGTTGGAATTAGGGTTGACATTTTTTGGCTATATAAAGAAAGAAAAAGGGCATATGTATAGGGATATGTGAAGGACCTATTCACCTAAGATATTTTGTAAAAAGAGTATGAGTGGCAGGCTTATTGTCTCCTTGCTCCTTATGGATGGGTACTTCATCTATCCCAGTATATGTATACAAATGATGTACTAAATAGTTATCATAATGTATATATATATATCAGAAAAGTTTTTATATATTCTATTGTAATGTTTAGTATTTTATATTTCGCTGTGCCAAAGCATTTTACCTGAGCATGAGAACCCAAACCTAATTGAAAAATAAATCTATAATGGATTGGATGCTCAAGAGATTTAAATAAAATTAAAGATTAGAATTAATGTAACCACTTATCTGAAGAAGCAATATGATGTTGTTAAAATAATATAAGGGGTGTTACAAAAATTGCTATTTTAATATCAAATGCACATAATCACTTACATAACTAAATTCTTCTTCTCTCTTAAATGAAAATAATGAAAGTCCTTAACTGTAATTTCATGAGAAAAGAAAATTAAATTAAATTTCCCCTTCATGGTAAAATTACTATTTTACCCTTCTTTGCCAGACTTTCCAGTCTCATTCCTTTATGACAAAAGTGACTCTACCTTGATGAAAATTTCCATCCTATTTTTCTAATGAACCTTCCTTATCATCACATAATTAATGATAATAATAATGCCATTATAAGATGCAAGTCATTAGGGGCGGGTGTTACAAAAGGTGCTTTACACTTTGAGGCAAGGTAAGTTTTAAGAATGAGAATATATAGATGATCATTAGCTATTTTAATGGTTATATGTATGCTTTTACTGAAAATATGTTTTATGAGAATGAACATCTTTATCACACTAACATTCCAAATAATCATGCAATGCTTGCCAATCTGTTACATAAATGAGACTATGTTTTAAACAACTGGAATATAGATGAAAATGTTTTCTGTGCTTGCACACTGGTACATATTAGTAGATTTTAAAATATAAGATTGTTAAGCTACTGAGAAACTAGTTTTCTCATTTGTGCATTGATATGTTTCAGATGCAGACATCTAGCAATGTCGAGGAAGGATGGAAGTAACATTAGAGGGAGTCCTTTTGTTAAGAGCATTTTTGTAGTCCTTCATTTTGGGTCCTGATTCTATATATTATTTTTGGATTAGAATTAGGACTGCTATTCTTGGTTGTATATAGTAAAGGAAAAAGAGCAATTATTGGGGAAAGGATATGTGAAGAACCAGTTCATCCCTAGTATTTTGTAAAGGGAATTTGAGTGACATGCTTGTTGTCTCTTAACTCCTTATGGACGGGTACTTCATATGTCCTGGTACATATTCATAGAAGGATGTAATAGACAATTATTATATAATATGAAAGTTTTATAAATTCTATTGTGATGTATGAATTTTTAATTTCGCTGTGCTTATAAGTTTTGATCTGAGCAAAAAGAAGCCGAACTTAATCCACTTTAAAAATACTTAATGGTATAAATGCTCAGACATTGTAAATGAATAACTAAGGTTAAGAGTAATGTACCGACCTTATTTGTTTACATCGGATGAATTGTAATACTAGATAAGGGCATTACATTTAGGATGAATTAATACGTTGATTCCTTGTAAATGTGTGTGTGGGATGTGTTAGGACAACTATCCCCTTGCTACAGGACTAATTCCTAGCCTTGAATATGCCCTTTTGCCTTCAGAAATCTCTCTTTTTGCCCTAACTCGCCCTTTTCTCTCTCTACTCGCCCCTTCTAATTCTCTCTCTAGAAATGCTGAAGGTTGGAAGTGTGTGGGGTTTAGGGCTTCAGCTAGGTTTTAAGGATAGTTTAGGTTATTGCATTTTAGTCCTTGAGCTACTTTGCAACCTTGGCCTCAATTATCTTTCCCTTTTCAATTGAGTCCTTAGCCACCTCTTGCTAAAACTTCATGTATTTTATTTCAATTTAGTCCCTAGGCTAATGCAACTATATGTACTAATGCAATATACACAAACATTAAAAATTAAATTAAAAATTATTAAACATCTCTTTAATCATAATTAGAGCGGATGTTACACCTCCAGAACCATCACCACCCATACATCTCTGATTATCGTGATTGTCCCCGTAAATGGGACCTTTACTACCATCACCTCAATCTCTAGGAGTACGTGCTATTTAGGTATCTAGACATATCAACAAAAATGTGAGATTTATAATTTTTGTAGCTAGATCACCTATTTTACAAACCCACTGATGGTACTAGTTGTACTTGTACAAAAAATCATATATTCTCTTCTTGATCATAGTTTCAGAACATGTATCTATTGAATGCAATGCATGCTTATGTTAAGTAATTAATGATAAATGTACAATAAATTCATCATAAAAACTTTCTTGATGTGTTCATGCATATATAAACATCATTATCATCATAAAACATTTCTTTTTTAAACAATGTAAAATGATCATACTTAAACAACTCTTTTAAGGAAATGTACATAGTCTTAGGCCTTCTGCCCGACATCAGATCGCATAGAATAAAGAGAGCATCATCTCGAAGGCGTCACTCAGCAAGCACTTTATGTACCCTTAAGCTCTACATGAATGAGTACTCAATAGCCTCAAGCCCATTGTGTTTGTAACATCCGCTCCTAAATTTTGAGAGATGTTTGTTAAATTTATTTAATTGCTTGTGTATGTTGCATTTATATTATGTTAGATTACATATAGATGCACTAAAATGAGAGTTTTAGGTGAAAATAAAGAATAGGGACCAAGTTGAAAGGGAAACGATAAAGTAAGTATGGGTGTGAGAATTTCTGAAACTTCAAGGCAATAGGCCATAATTTTAGCCATAAGATTTACTGTAGCAACATAATTTTGAAAACTTCCTGCCAGTGATATAGGGACAAAATGGTAATTTAACATATAGTTAGAAGAATTATCATTTCAGGCCGAATGGTTAGGAATTGGGAGCAGAATGTCAAAGGGCTAGATCACCTATAAATAGGTGAATACCTCAAAACTCTCATGTTGCATCTTGAACTCTGAAATTTTAGAGAGATAAGATGAGCTAGAGAGAGAAGGAGAAGGAATTTTAAGCAAACAACATTGTTACTTGGATTTAAGCATTCTAGAAGATAGGAAATCACTCTAGAACACTTCCAAATCAACAACCACCGATTAGAAACCAAAAAAAAGGTAGCATAATAACATATTCCCTTTATTTTAGAGTTTACTATTCATATTACTAAAATTTGTGAAATTGAACTTATTTGAAAGAAAAAGGGATTAAAAACTACATTCTTATTGTTTTTAATTACTATTGGGTATTTTTAACTGATTGAAAATACTTGTGTATGCCTAAAATTTCTTCTGAAAAATGGGTTTTTCAGCTTGAAAGAAAATGAGTTTGAGTCTCAGATTTGGTCTAGATTATATGATATTTTGGGCTATCTTCTTGTTTTAAATGTTGGTGAGAAGTTTATCTTGAGTTCATCAATTTCCAAATGTGTTTGGAAACAATTTTTTAGATTGAAAATTTAGGTTAATGGCAATTCATAAAATAGAGCAAGATGCAGCAGCCAATTGACACGGTGCAGCAGTTGACTGTCGTGCTCTTGATGTACCTAGAAACTTATACATAATGCTAGCAGTCGACTATCGAGCACCTGAAAGTCGACTATCGTGTTCATCCTTTTCTAAAAATTTTCCAGAAATGCCCAAGAACAGAGCAGTCGACTGCTCGCCTCAGCAGTTGATTGTCGGGACCCACAGTAAGCTAGCAGCCGACTGCCAGGCACTTAGCAATCGACTAATAGCTTTCTGTTTAGAATTTTGAAGGTTTAGACAAAATGCAACTAGTCAACTTGTAGCATGGTACTAGTCGATTGCCACCTTTTGTGATGAAAAGATGAACTTAATTGCATATTTGAATGATATCTAGCCCAAAAACGTAATCCAAACTAGAGATTAAACTTAAATTATAAGCAAGGTGATGTATACTTTGATGTAAATGAGAAAGAGCATGAAAGTGATGAAAGTTAAAAGGAAAGAGCAAGAATGCATAAGAGAAATGGAAATTGTATTCTTAATATATGTATTTGTGGGAGATAGGTTCATATCTGAATGACTGATTGCTGGTATGGGATGGTGATTGGACATTCCACGATTATCGTGATAGTTGTGAATTGTAAGTTAGTGACTTAATGGCCAATGTAAATGAAAAGTCACATACTTAGAATTTATAGAACTATAGTATACACCGATACACCTATATCTATTTGTTTATGAATAACATTTTAAGGACCCCAGTATGTAATCAATGTGTGAAACCTAGAGGTGGGGACCTTATTGTACTTGGATCCACTGGAGGACGCTCCAGAATGTACATAAAGATGATATGCAGTCGAAGACTGCCAGACATAGTTGCCATAGTACATATGCAAAAATATAGAGTGGTGCACATGTTGCCCCTCTAGATTTCTCTTATTATGAAATTATATGATGATGATTACGATGATGATTGGCAGAGGCCAATAAGAAGTGCTCTTGTTTCCTTATTGCTCTTTACGTTATGATGATAGTTATATGAATGATGTTATGTTACTTATATGTTTTGATGAATTTATGAGATATATACTATGAGCTAAGCTTATGCATGCAAGTATGAATATTGAATGAAATGTTATACAAGATAACCCAATAGATGTATTGTTTTTATGAAAAAGAATGTAGAATTTTCGTATGAGTTTGTGGTGGTACAAACTAGTTGTTTTGCAAATTAGTTATTAATGCTACTGGCATTTATTCTTATAAAAATGCTGGTTTGTATCAATTTCCTAGATCCCAGATAGTACTAGAAGTGGAAGTGGAAATGGTGGATATACCCTTCCTGGGGTATTTTCCTGTTATCCACGAAGTGTGGATTGTGTATATATGGGAATTTTCTCCCACGCCTTGAGTATGTGAAGCGTTAGGAAAGTTTTTGGTATGCCCAATACCCTGAATCCTTATGATATTTGGTAAAAGGATTAGAAGAATAGTTTTTATGTATAGGATAAGGGCATATATGTATTAGTATATGTGAGCTAGGAATCCACTAGCTATGTTTGTTAAATGGGTATGAGTGAAAAGCTTGTTGTCTCCTTACCCTAACTAACACTCTCACATATCCATAGATATATGTCTAATGAATGATGCGTATATTTACTATCAATGAATGTGAATATAAGTATGCACATGTATATTATTTCAACTAATATGTTTTAAATTTTGCTGCGTAATGTGTGAGATCCTGAGTGTAGTAGCCCAGAGTTAATGTGAAGGAAATGAGGTGGTGTCCCATTCCCTTTGGCTAAATAGAAAATGTGAGAAAAGAGGAAGGTGCAGTGTTGATTTGGGGAAGACACGTATTCTTTAAGAAAGCCACATAAATTCATAAAAATGCTAGTGGGGTAATGACACAAAGCAAGGAAAAAGGAAAGAAGGGAGAAACCATGTGAGTATGGCGTGTGGAAGAAATATTCCATGATCTCCTTCCCTTCCTTCCTTACGTGACCGAGTGGATAAGGGAAAAAGGGTGCAGGATTTTGTTTGAAGGTACACATGTAGCAACCATAATAATTATAAAGGGAAGAGTGCATTGTGTGGAGTAAGGAAAATAGAAGAAGAAGAAAAAAAAAGGGAAGGTGCAACATTAAATTGGGAAGAAGAAAACCCAAGTGTGCAAGCAAGTTGGGCTGTACTTGAAAGTACTCTTGTAGCTATGAAATTTTCTATTACATAGACACATACACACTGCACAAGAGGAGGAGAGAGCAGCATGGGAAATGGAGTAGCATGATTTCCTTCTCTCCTACCCATTGACATGCCCATGTAGCCAATCCAAGGAGTGCAAGGAAGGGGACCTAAGGGTACACGTGTAGGACAAGATAACTAAGACTAAGTAAAAGGAAGAAGAGGAGAAAGGGTAGCGTGAAGATAGGGAATGGGCTACACTTAGACATCACATGACAATAATAAGAAAAGGAAAGGAAAAGAAAAGAGGAAAGGGGATTTTCATTGTGACATACATACACTACATGGAAAGAGAGAGAGAGACAAAGAGAAAGGAAGAGGGAGTAGCGTGAGTTTGGAGAGCACAAAGAAAAGTTATGAGGAAGGAGGGCTAAGCTAACCAAAGACAAGAAAGGGACCAAGAAGCAAAGGAGCAAGGGAAGAATTCAAAGGAAGAGCTCAAAAACTCCCCTTAGTTCACCATCAAGGTTGGTTGACAATTCTTAAACTTGTGTCCTAAGATTTCATATGTATACACCATGTTTCTACAAGCTTTCATGGGACATTATTGCTTTCCTACATTCTTGATATTATTAAGGTTATGTTGGCTAAGTTTGCAGGATAGATTGGTATGTTGGTATATAATGAAAGGAATATTGTGGTAATGGGAAAAATTTGGTTAGCTAATGATGTTATCATGATGGACTATGTTTGAGCATGATAGAAATGGATGCATGTTTCTTGAAAACCATTTTCTCCATAATGGAAGTGATAGAATTATTTTAATGATTATTGAGAGTGTGAAATTCTGCTATAACCATGTAAATTCAAGTGAGGTAAAAATATTCCAATGAAAGGGAAAATATGTCTATGTGCACATTAGAGTAAATTTTTGAAGAGTTAATGTTCGATGGTGTTTTATGGATATATTAGAAATTGAATAAAATAGGATTGGTGAAATAATAGAAAGTGTTCACCTAGCATCCCTTTGGGTAATGATTAGATGAGGAGATATGTGTTGATTATGGGAAAGAAATCATCCCAATTTAATAGTAATATTTAAAGAATAGAACAAGGGAAATTTAAATGGTAAAATACTAAATTCTCTTGAGTATCCCTTAGGTCAAATCATGGAATTCTCTTTGAAAATTATTAAAATTCTTACGAGATTTGCACTATTAAATTATCCCACTTTAATGGTAATATTTAAAGAATAGAAAAAGGGAAATTTCAATGGTAATATTTAAAGAATAGAAAAAGGGAAATTTTAATGGTAATATTTAAAGAAAATTTTATAAAGGTGGCCAAGTGTCCACAAGTGCCCAAGTGTGCACAAGAAAATTTTATAAAGGTGGCCTAGTGTACACAAGTGCCCAAGTGTGCACAAGAAAATTTTATAAATGTGGCCAAGTGTCCATAAGTTCCCAAGTGTGCACAAAAAATTTTATAAAGGTGGCCAAGTGTCCACAAGGTGCCCAAGTGTGCACAATTAGCAAGGTAAGTTTTAAGAATGAAATGCACAAGTGATTTTTGTTTATTCTGTGATAACATGTACTTTTCCCTAAAAAGATATTTTATTTAATAGAGAAGTTTTACCTTATCACCTAGAATTTCGAATAATCATGTAATTCTTGCCAATTTAAACCCTTGAGGTAGCTTAGCAATTCTACGATTTTTGTTTCATGATTTAAGACATATTCATCATGCTTTCAAGTTTCCATGGAAAATTAACCTTCTTCTCTAAATTCTTTTAATTGTAAATTTCTTTTGGCCAAGCTTGTATGGTAATTTGGTTATGTTTGTTAATGTGAGAAGGTGTATGTTGTCAACTCCTTGCAAGAATGATTATTAGGAAAAAATCAGCATTGCATAATGAAAACGCTAGCATGAGAAAAGTGTTGTAATTTTGTATTCATGTATGGCTAAGGTAAGTTTTAGGTTATAGACATCTAAAGGAGGTAAGCTAGTTAGAATTTGTTTTTAACTTTAGTATTATCCTTGTTCCAAAAAGGAGAGGGCCTTTGTAAAGTATCAAATTGTTTGCTAAATATTGTGTAAGATGGATGAACATTCGATTTTAGCTAAGAAAAAGAGAGAAAATGTGGCAAATTAATGTATAGTAATTGGTTTACCTCGTTGCAAATAATAAAGGTCCATATTATATTAAAATATAAGGGCAAGAAATATGTGTAATCCAAAATCTAGTATGTAAAAATTGAGTCACGAAAGTAAGTATAAGGAATTGCCAATGACATGATTACATAATTTGAACGTGTGAGAAGGTACCATAGAAATTTTAGTGCATGGTATCATTAAGCTTAAACCATAGAAGGGAGGTAAAATGTAACAATGTAACTTGAAAAACCTTAGATTTCGTTTCTCTCCCATGATGGTTGAATACAATCCTTCATTTTAAATTGTAATGACCGAATACATATGCAATGGTAAATGACTTATAAGGTATCTTATAATGGCTAAAGTCAAGGGAAAATGAGAAAGTTATAGTTAGATGAATGGTGAGTGCAATTTATTCCTATTTGTGCCATTAATGTTCTGAAAAATTTATGAGATTATGGATGACTAATCTAAGTCCACATAACAAAGTGACCAAGTGTTCACAATTATTTTATAGAGGTGGCCAAGTGTCCACATTTCTTGAAGTGTGACTGAAGGTGCTTCACACTTGTGACCTAGTGTTCACAATTATTTTATAAATGTGACCAAGTGTTCACAATTATTTTATAAAGGTGGTCAAGAGTCCACAATGTGACCAAGTGTTCAAAATTCTTACAAAGGTGGCCAAGTGTTCACATTTCTTGAAGTGTGACTGAAGGTGCTTCACACTTCTGACCTAATGTTCACAATTATTGTATAAATGTGACCAAGTGTTCACAATTATTTTATAAAGGTGGCCAAGAGTCCACAATGTGACCAAGTGTTCATAATTTTTACAAAGGTGGCCAAGTGTCCAAATTTCTTGAAGTGTGATCGAAGGTGCTTCACACTTTGAGGCAAGGTAAGTTTTAAGAATGAAATGTATCGCTGATCATTGTCTATTTTAGTTTTATGTATGATGCCATGGAGAGATGTTATACTTGAAATGAGAATATCCACTTCTATCACATTGACACTTCAAATAATCATGCAATGCTTGCCAATCTGTATATGTGAATGAGACTATGTTTTAAATAACGAGAATATAGATGAAAATGCTTTTCTGCTTGCACACTGGTAAATATTAGTATATTTTAAAATATAGAATTGTTAAGCTACTGAGAAACTATTTTTTTCATTTGTGACATTTAGCTAATTTGGGGAAAGGTGGAAGTAGCATTAGAGGAAGTCCTTTTGTTAAGAGTATTTTTGTAGTCCTTCATTTTAGGTCCTGATTCTATATATTGTTTTTGCATTAGAATTAGGACTGTTATACTTGGCTATATAGAGTAAAGGAAAAAAGGTAATTGCTGGGAAAAGGATATGTGCAGAACCTGTTCGTCCCTTGTATTTTGTAAAAGGAGTTTGAGTGATAGGCTTATTGTCTCCTGACTCCTTATGGATGGGTACTTCATATATCCTGGTATATGTTCACAAAAGGATGCAACAGACATTTATTATTTTTAATATGAAAGTTTTATAAATTTCGCTGTGATATATGAAATTTTAATACCGCTGTGCATATAGTATGATTAACTGAGCAAAAGAATCTGAACCTAATCCACTTTAATAATACTTAATCGTATAAATGCTCAGACATTGTAAATGAATAATTAAGGCCAAGAATAATGTACCGAACTTATCTAGTTACATCAGAGGAATTGTAATACTAGGTAAGGGCGTTACAGTCTTCTTAGCACATATAATAATAAGGAATGAAAAATTGTACAAGTCCAACATGTCTCTTTTTCTTTTCTTCCTTTCTTCATTACTGATCCACTATTAGTTTTCCTTCCACAAGTAACAAGTCTTTTGGTACAAGAAGGGATTAACTCACTTAAATAATACCTCACGTTCTCTTTTATTCATATGCTAGTTTCATCTTATGTGACAAGGATAGACTACACTTACACGTCTCTTTTATTTCTTCTTTCTTTCCTCATGCATCACATTACCTTCATTTAACCAAATATTATTTCCTTCTTGTAAGCTCCTTGGTCATTTGTAAGGAAACACATTAGTATTACTTAAGCCTCACTTCTCATTCTTTTTTCACTCAAATTTTAATTTGACTAACATAAGAAAGAAAAGGGACAATTTTCACATATCTCCTTTTTATAAACATTTTGTGCTACTTAATACCTAGGTCCATTCTTTCTCTTATAACATTTATTCTAAACACTACATTACCAAATCAATTTCATGACATTTTATGGCAAAGCCATCCAAATACTTAAAGAAACAAAATTTTCAGGACAAAAAGTGGGTCTTACACCAACTACCAAAAAGGGGAAAGTCAACTGCTAGCTCTCTGTTAAGGAAATTGAACTCAATTGCCCATGTTAAGAGGAAATTAGCCCAAATTCTCATTCAAACTAAGGATATAAACTAGGGATGTAGTGGGTAGTATGCAAGAACTAGAGTCATGAGTCACTTGGTTGATGAGACCCTTGTGATGGTGAAATAAAGAGAGAGCTAAAAACACAAAAGAGGAAAGAGGAAAGTATTCTAAGTATATGCCTTAGGTTAGATAGGCTTATGGTAGAGTGATCAAATGTCGTTATAGGACGGCCGTTGGGCATTCCACAGTTATGCCATTGATTTGGATGGTTAGACATCTACTTGAAATTAGATGATTTTGAAAACACTGAAATGACAGTGATTCCTTGAGTTGATAACCAGTCCTATAAGGGGTAGGGAAATGTTGGGTAGAGTTGACAACTATCCTGCTTGTTATAAGAATGGTACTTGGATTCGGTTGGGGGATGCCTTAAAATGTACAAAAGTTAAAGTTAAAAAGATGAAAGTTAGAGTTAGCTAAATGGTGGCTAAATAGTCACAAACTCATTCATATAGATAATAATGCGTGGAGTTTCGCTGGGCGATCTACCGATTACTTTTATGGTGTTTTGTATTCTGCTCTTATGTTGAAAGTGAAATGATGGCATGTTTACTATCCCACAAATGTTTTCATGAAAGTTATGATGAAAATGATGATGAATGGACATCCTATATTGGAAAATGATATGTTTGAAAGTACTTGCATAAATCTGAGCATACTATTTAAGAATGCCTTGTGTACATTATTCTCCTAATGGTATGTGTTATGTACATGTTTTATGACGAAAGAAAGTGGAGATTTTCCATGTGGTCACAGTGGTACAGGCTGGTAATTTTAAAGGTACGTTGCATTGCTACAGAGATTTAATTCTCACACAAGTGTTGGCATGTATCAGATGTGTAGGTTTCATTAGGCTAGAGAGGAAGGTAAAGTATGAAGAAGTGTTCATTTTGGGCACATAAAATTGTTTATTTTGGATAGTATAGGTACATGATAGAATTGAGCTGGTCTTCATGATGTTTTTTAGAAAGGCTAGTAAAGGATTATTTTATATAACCTATTTTGAATTATCTGTATATAGACTAGCCTAAATTAATAGATAAATATGGTGGTGAGAATTGAGTGGCAGATTGTTCCCTCTATTTCCCAATAGGTTGACTTAAGATTAATCTATGAGTACCATGCATGTTGATGTATAGTTAATTAAGATAATTATGTATATGTATATGATATTTATTCCACCATAATGTTAAGAGAGCCCGACAGTAGAGACCAACCCCAAATGGCACTCAATTAAACAACTTGGTAAAAAGTTTAAAATTTACTCGGGAAGATGTAACAGTGACACACTTTTAATATGATTTTTATATATATTAAACCTTTGAATCAACTAAAAGGAATCATAGGCCAAATGGGTGTTACAAGAGGCATTACACCTAAGCTACTTTCTAGTCTTAATATCTGTATATTTTCCCTTTTCACTTAGGTCCTTGGCCACACTCTCAACTCAACAATTTTATTACTTCAAATTAGGTCCTTGTACTACTGCAACTATATGCACTAATGCAACATACAAAAATATTAGAAATTAAATTAACAATTATCAAACATCTCTTAATCACATTAAGAGCGGATGTTACATTTCTCCCTCCTTTAAAATAATTTTGTCCTTGAAATTAGAACATATCTTAGCGATACCTTAAGGAAAACATGATCCCTTTCATCGAATTCCAGTGGTCTCTTTATCTTGTTAGCATACTTATTTTTCCTATCTTGGACCCTAGCCATTTTATCCCTAATCATCTTGATTTGATTTATAGTTTGCTAAACCAACTCTAGCCTGAGTAATTGTCTTTCCCCTACTTCAAACCAATATAGAGGTGATCTACAATTCCTCCCATACAAAACTTCATAGGGTGCCATCCCTATGCTAGAATGGAAGCTGTTATTGTATGAGAATTCTATCAATGCTAGGCTTTGGTCTCAACTTCCTTTATGCTCCAAGGCATATGACCTAAGCATATCCTCTAAAGTTTGAATAGTCTTCTCAATTTGTCCATCCATTTGAGGATGATAAGTGGTACTCAAGCTTAACCTAGTATTAAAGGCTTCTTGGAAGGCTCTCTAAAATCTAGAGGTAAATCTAGGGTCTCTATCTGAGACAATGCTAGTATGGATTCCATTAAGTCTCACTATCTTCTGAATATACAAACGGGCTACTTTGTCCAAGGAGAAATTGATATTAATAGGTAGGAAATGTGTAGAATTAGTTAATTTACTATCACCTAAATGGCATCATTTCTTGACTGAGTCTTGGGTAAACCTACCACAAAATCCATGGATATCTTATCCTATTTCCATTCAAGGATGTCAAGAGGTTGCAACAACCCATAAGGTTTCTGAGGTTCAATATTCACCTACTGACATACTAAGCACCTAGCGACATACTCAGCGATGTGATTTTTCACGCCTGGCTACCAAAATCTTCCCTTCAAGTCTTGATACATCTTAGTGGCACCGGGGTAAATAGTATAGTCGCTCTTATAAGCTTCCACTCAGATTTTCTCCCTCAACTCCCCTAGACTTGGGACATAAACCCAGTTCTGGAATATAATTACCCAATCAGCTTCCTTATGGAATTCCTTTAGGTCTTAGGTATATCCTCACTTCTCACTTTGATCTGATGCTATCCTAACCTCAAATCAATCTTAGTAGATACAGCTGCTCCTCTCAATTGGTCAATTAGGTCATCAATCTTAAGGAGGGGATACTTGTTTTTCACTGTTAGTTTGTTCAATTGCCCGTAGTCTATGCAGATTCTTATACTTCTATCCTTTTTCTTCACAAACAGTACTGGTTCTCCCCATAATGAAGCACTGGGTCTAATGAACTGCTTTTCTAGGAGGTCTTCTATTTGAACTTCTAATTCACTCAGCTTTAAGGAGGACATCCTATATGGTGCTATAGAGATTGTTCCCGCCCAGGAACTAACTCTACAGAGAACTCTACCTCTCTTTTTAAGGGGAGACTAGATATCTCTTCAAGAAAGACATTAGGAAACTCTAACTATAGGGACATTATCAATCTTATGCTAACTCTCAACCTCAGAAGAACACAAGAAACATAATCGTTGGATCTTTTCCTCTGTACCCCTATTCATAGGTATAATGTCCATGAAATTCACAGACTTTTCAAAATAGTTTAGGACTACCTTATTAATATACAACCAATCCATTCCAAGGATGACATCTATATCCACCAAAAGCAGACAAATAAGGTCAACAGCAAAAGGTTTACTTTCAAAAATGATAGGGAAATTTAGACAAGTCAAAGAAGTCAAAACATGTTTTCTAGCTGCAATAGAAATGGAAAACTCATATGGAAATTTGGTTAAAGGCAAGGTCAATCTTTCCACATATTCATGAGAAATAAAGGAATGAGTGGTGCCAAAATCAAATAGTACAATTAAGGGAACGTCATTTATAAAACACATATCTTTTATAGAATCATCAGATTGGTCTACGTCTTTGCCTTTGTGGGTGTAAACTCTTCCTTTAGTTAGAGGCTTAGAGGCCTCATCTTGTTTCTTCCACAATGGGTACTCCTTAATAAAATGCTGCGGCTTACCACACTTGTAGCAGCCATTCTGTCCCAGTAAACATGGCTTGCTCCCACGGTTCTTCCCATACTTGGGGTAGTTGTCTGAAGTAGTTTGCTCAACCATGGGCTTCTTTCTAGATTGGGCTTTCCTAAACTGGTCCTCCTTTCCCTTGGCAAAGTTAGGATGTGATTTCCTTTTAAGGTGATTAAACTCTTTCTTCCTTTCCCCATCTCAACTAAACCCTTTGCTATTATGCAGCACTTGTTAGTTAATATGGCATAGTTCTTTATCTCCAATAAAGCCACAATGCTCCTTAATTCCGGATTCAACCCAACTTGTAAGTGCATTACCTTATCGCGATTCGGGCAGTTTCAGTGGCTGGTAAGCTAAGGTAAGGCGGCAGACTACTTGCTGGAGGTTACAGTGGCGTCGGCGGAGGGTGGAACGGTCAGGAAACGCTGCGGTGAAGCTCGAGCTGGACGGGTTGGCGAGACGGGTCGCGAGCCTTCTCTTGCGCTACGGACACCGTGAACAGTGCCGCGGATGGCCAAGACAGTGGTAGACGTCCGTGGAGCTTCTCCGGTTGTTGGTCGGCCTCCCTCGGCGGCGGTGGTGCACGGGCTCACTCTACGATGGCTCTCACGCTTGGGTTACTATTCATGCGTAGGTGCTGGGTCTTCTTCTCTTTCTTTCTTGCATGATGGGAATGGGATATATTGTTCACACTTTCTCTTTTTTTTTTTGCTTCACGGGCCTTGGGCGCTACTATTTTCTTCCAATTCCATTTCACACGTGGGACTCCACTTTTCACGAAGGATTGTTTGCTTAATGGCCAAGTACTGTACATAATTGGCTCTTTTCTTTTCAATTTCACCTGTGTGTCTCTTGTATCTACTGTTCCTCTTCACTCCCAGGTTTGGTATTGGATTCCATAGGTTTTTCATTGTTCAATGCCAATTTCTCCACTATTTTCACGCTGCCTGGGTCCCACGCACGCTGTTCAGATTTTCCTTCACTCCAAATTGCTCCATTTGCTGACGATGACTTGATAAAATGCCTGAAAACGAAAATGAAGCAAACTTAGGTGATTTTAATAATAAATTACACAAAATGCTCACAAAATGGACAATTCACATCCAGCAATTTTGTATAGAATCGGACACATCAAATCACCCTACACTTAAGCTTTTGCTTATCCTCAAGCAAACATTAACTCAGTCCTCAAACAAATAGCAACAATTTCTCAAAGTGCAAACCTAGTCCATAGTTAATAATGCCTAACACATCCCCCGCGAAACTTAATCATAGACTAAATTACAAAACCTTGACACATAATGGAGATAATAACGATGTATACACAACTTAGCCAGTAATTCAATGCCCAGTATTTAAGAATCAATGCCTCTCAGAGATTACTCAAATCACTCAAAGTGTATACAGGTAAGGAAAATCCCTCAAGCAACTTCACAATAGTATGTCTACTATATGCTTGCTCATAAATCTCATCCCGCTACTACTAAACATTGAATACCAAAATCAAGGGGGGTCTTAATAGGGTGTAATGAGATTAAAGTGATGGTAAGGAAGAAATTTTTGGTAGAAGAGGCATAGATGCTGAAAATTCTTGCAATTGAAGCATCAAGAAGGATTAAAGGATTAAATGCAACAAATGCTAAACATAACAATTCTTACTAAGTTTTCAATAAAGTTAGAGATGCTCAGAGAATAAAATCAACAGACAGGCTACTCCTATTATTATCTTTCTTTTCTTTTCTTTTCTTCTTCTCTTTTTGTTCATTTTTTTTTCATAATTAGCCTGCATGCTTACACTTTTGGATTGAAGGGAGCATCTAGAATGATAAAAGTACTTAGTGTACTATCGTCAATTAAGGCAATGCATTTTAATCCCTGTACAAAGAATAAATCACATAAATTTCAGCAAATGGGATGAAGAAAGAAGATAGTGAATAGAAAGGAAAATGAGGTGTAAAATGTAAGTGATGAAGAAAAAGTGAAGGCCCCAAAAGTGGCTAACTGAGGAAGACACATAGGGTAGGCTTTTTTTTTTATTTTAAGTTACCCAAATCATCTGATATTCAAAAGTTTATGTAACTTAAACAAGTATTACAGAGCAAGTTCTAGAGACACAATCAAGTGAAATACACACTCAACAAAAAGAATTCAAAATATATTTATGATAAATTCTTATCTTAGGCTCAAATCTCACATTTGAAGTGTGGCTAAATTGCATATGATTCTCAAATATTTCCATATGAATTTCCAATCAAGCAGCGCATGTAAACTGCATTATCAACATCCTAAATCAAAATTGAACAATATGAAAGATAATCAAGCAACATGGGTATGACCTGGCCGTGGTCAAGAATACGTTAGGCATTAAAACTGATTTCTAACATAAACTATGAGAAGTAATGCCTGCCCATTCATGACTGAATCATACATGCTCAAAAGACAATCAAAGACTTGAGTGCATAGAATCAAGCAAAAATCAAGTATCCTGTCCTAGATATACTATTAGCATAAACACAGCATCAGCAAAAAGTAGCATCAATATGCGGCATCCTGAACTAATAGAGGGAAAATGAGTCAAAATAATAAAGGCACACACCACCCCACACTTAAGGATCACACTATCCTCAGTGTACAGCCAAAGGGGATACCACAGAAATAAAAGCAGAAAGCACAGCAACAAGCACAGATAATCTAAAAGTTTTAATGTACCTCAACAAAATGAAAAAGAAGAAAATAGACAAAAATAAAATAACACAGATAAAATAAATAAAAAAAATAGTGCTTCTTTTTTGTTTGAGTCTTTTAGCTGGACTCATTCCTTTTATCACTCTTTCAGGTAAAGCACCATATGCACTCGCTCGTCGACCTCTAATAGGTCTCTATAGTAGTGTTTTAGTCTGTGCCCATTGACTTTGAAATCTCCTTTGTCAGGATGATGCAATTCCACTGTGCCATAGGGAAAGACTTGCTTGATCACAAATGGTCCTGACCATCGGCTCTTAAGCTTTCCTAGAAAAAGACGAAGACGTGAGTTATAAAGTAATACCCTATCTCCAACCTGAAAATCTTTAGAGCCACGCAGCCTTATGCCACTTCTTGGTTCAAGCTTTGTAAATGGAAGAATTTTCATAAGCTTGGTGGCGCCATTCTTTTGGCTCATCCAACTGCCATAATCTCTCTTTACCTCCAGAAATAACATCAAGATTGCATGTTTTAAGGGCCCAAAGTGCCCTGTGTTCCAATTCAACAGGCAGATGAAAAGTCTTTCCATACAATAGCCTATAAGGTGTAAATCCAGTAGAAGTTCTATAAGCTGTCATAAAGGCCCATAATGCATCATTTAATTTGGATGCCCAATCCTTCCTACTCACCCATACGGTTTTCTCTAAGATTCTCTTTAAACCCCTATTAGTTACCTCTACTTGTCCACTGGTTTGTGGGTGATAGGGTGTTGAAAACCTATGAGATACCCCATAATGTTTTAGTACTTTCTCAAGTTGGGACCTACAGAAATGGGTCCCTCTATCACTAATCAGTGCCCTAGGTGTACCAAACCTAGCAAACAATTTTGTTTAGGAACCTAGTCACTACCCTGGCATCATTAGTGGGGAAAGCTTGAGCTTCTGGCCACTTGGAAAGATACTCAACAGCCAAAAGTATATACTGATTACCAGATGAGGAAGGAAAAGGGCCCATGAAGTCAATACCCCACACATCAAAGATTTCAACCACTTGTATACTCGTTTGGGGCATTTCGTCACAGGCAGAGATGTTACCTGACCTCTGACAAGCATCACAAACCTGGAAATATGCTCCAGCATCCTGGAATATGGTTGGCCAGTAGAACCCTGCCTCAAGTACCTTCCTAGCAGTATGGTTTGTAGCCTGGTGGCCTCCTGTTGGCCCTTCATGGCAGTGCTTCAGGATTTGGTGGATTTCCTCCCCATGTATGCATCTCCTGATTACTTGGTCTGCACAAATACAAAACAAGAAAGGATCTTCCCAAATGTAGTATTTCAACTCAGCAAAGAATTTCTTCTTTTGCTGTGTAGTCATACCCTTTGGTAAAACCCTTGCAACCAAATAGTTAGCATAATCACAAAACTAAGGGGAATCAGTACATACCTGAACTGCCTCCAAATGCTCATCTGGGAAGTAATCATCAATGGCTCTCTCATCTAAGGCCTCGCAGTTTAGATTCTCTAACCTTGATAGGTGATCTGCAGCCAAGTTCTCCGCACCCTTCTTATCCTTGATCTCAATATCAAATTCCTGCAAGAGCTAAATCCATCTAATGAGTCTAGGGTTAACATCATGCTTACCAAAAAAATATTTCAAGGATGAATGATCCGTGTAAACCACGGTCTTGGATAGAACCAAATAGCATCGAAACTTGTCGAAAGCATAAACCACTGCAAGTAACTCCTTTTCAATAGTGGTATAGTGCTCCTGGGCATCAGTCAAAGCCTTGCTAGCATAATAAATTGGCTGGAACTTTTTGTTAATCCTCTGACCTAACACAGCACCAACTGAAAAGTCACTAGCATCACACATTAGTTCAAAAGGCAGCCCCCACTTAGGTGGAACCATAATAGGGGCTGTGGTTAATCATTCCTTTAGTAACTCAAATGCATGCAAGCAATCAATATCAAAAACAAAAGGTACATCTTTTACAAGCAATTGAGTCAAGGGTCTAGCAATCTTAGAGAAGTCTCTAATAAATCTCCAATAAAAACCAGCATGCCCTAAGAAACTCCTAATAGCCTTAACAGAACTAGGGCGTGGTAGTTTTGATATAGTCTCACCCTTAGCCTTATCTACTGCCATCCCTGCATGTGATATCTTATGCCCAAGAACAATTCCCTCTCTCACCATAAAGTGACACTTTTCCCAATTAAGCACTAAGTTTGCTTCTATGCATCGTGCAAGCATACATTATAAATTAAGCAAACAGTGGGAGAAAGAGTTGCCAAAAACTGAGAAGTCATCCATAAATACCTCTATAGACTCCTCAATCATGTCATGGAAGATTACCATCATGCACCGCTGAAAAGTGGCTGGTGCGTTGCACAATCTAAAAGGCATCCTCCTGTAAGCGAACGTTCCATATGGGCAGGTAAAGGTGGTTTTCTCTTGGTCTTCAGGTGTAATGGGAATCTGAAAATAACCTGAAAAACCATCAAGAAAGCAATAAAACATATGACCTGCCAAACTTTCAAGCATCTGGTTAATGAAAGGAAGAGGAAAGTGGTCATTTCGGGTTGCATCATTGAGCCTCCTATAATCAATGCAAACTCGAAAACCTGTTACTATTTTAGTGGGTATCATCTCATCCTTCTCATTCTTAACCACTGTCATACCACCCTTTTTAGGTACAACCTGCACAGGACTCACCCAAGAGCTATCAGAAATAGGATAAACCAAAACTGCATCAGGAAGTTTAATTACCTCTTTTTTCACCACTTCCTTCATGTTTGGGTTTAATCGTCTCTGTGGTTGGACCACTGGCCTATAGCTATCTTCCATCAGGATCTTGTGCGAAAAATAACTAGGATTAATCCCAGGAATGTCTGCCATCTTGTAAGCAAAGGCCTTAGGGTATTTCCTGAGAGAGGTCAAAGTCATCTCCCTCTCCTCAGGTGTCAAGTCAGCCGCTATGATTACTGGCAGCTTCTCCGCCTCATCCAGATAGGCATAGCTTAAGTGCTTGGGTAATTCCTTCAATTCCAAGGCTGGGGGATCCTCAATTGAAGGTTTCACTTTCAGTACCTCTGACCTGTCAAGAGAAACAAAAGGATTAGTGGAGTTGCTGGGCTCAATAGCCAGCAAATGAGCTAGTTGTTCCAACACTTGCTCGTTGGACAACTCATCCTCATCTCCTTGTAATGCTGCCTGTAAAGGGTCATCAAGTAAAAATTCCTGCAATTCAGATTCAACCACATCATCCAAGACATCCACATAATATACAGTATCATCATGATCTAAGGATTGTCTCTTAGAGGTAGCTAAGTCAAAAGTAACAGTTTCATCCCCTACTCTAAGTTTTAACTTCCCATCACAAACATCTATAATAGCCCTAGAGATTGCAAGGAAAGGCCTACCTAGAATCAAGGGTACGCTACTCTCACCCTCCATATCCATCACAACAAAATCAATAGGAAAGATGAATTTATCAACCTTTACAAGGACATCTTCAACTATACCTCTAGGATATTTAACAGTTTTATCAGCTAATTGTATGTTCATCCTAGTAGGTTTTGGCTCACCTAATCCCAGTCTATCAAACAAGCTAGTAGGCATCAAATTTATGCTAGCTCTTAAATCAGCTAAAGCATCCATGACAGACAGATCACCAATTACACAAGGTACAGTAAAACTCCTTGGATCATGCCTCTTAACAAGTAGATTGTTTTGTAAGATTGCTGAGCACTCCTCATTCAATGTCACCAGTCCCAAATCCTCCAGTTTCCTCTTGTTGCTCAGTAATTCCTTCAAGAACTTCGCATAGTAAGGCATCTGTGAAATGGCTTCAACAAAAGGAAGGTTAATCCTCAGTTGTTTAAATAGATCAAGAAACTTACCAAACTATTGATCCACTTTCTCCTGCTTTAGTCTAGCCGGGTATGGAATGGGTGGCTGGTACTCTCTTATGGGGCTCTTCTTTCCCTCAACTTGCACCGGCTTAGTTACCTCAGGCTTTTGGTCCTTATTGACACTTGTATCCTGCACATCAGTATGATCATTAGTAGGTAAAGGTAAAGGACCAGCTACTTGCTTACCTGATCTTAGAGTAATAGCCTTGCAATGCTCCCTTGGATTAGACTCAGTGGTGCTGGGGAGTATCCCTAGCTGTCTTTCAGCCAACACCTTAGAAATCTGGCCTATCTGGTTCTCTAAGTTTTGAATGGAGGCCTTCTGGTTTCTAAGTACTATGTCCATTTGCTGGAATTTGCTCTCTGAAGTGGACACAAACTTCATCATCAATTCCTCCATATTGGGCTTCTTCTCCTGTCCTTGAGGAAATTGATTTGGAGCAGCTTGCTGCTGGTGCAACCACTGAAAACCTGATGGACCCTAGTTATTAGTGTTTCTCCATCCAAATTTTGGATGATTCCTCTACCCGGGGTTGTATGTGTTGCTATATGGATTATTCTGCTATCTCAGAGTGTTCCCCATGTAATCTACCTGTTCAAAATTAGAAGAACCACTTTGAGAAGAAAATGAAGAAGAAGGGTTAGCAAACATACCTCCCGCATTACAATTCACACCATAATGCGGGCCACCACAGAACTTGCAGCTTGAATGTGCTGCATGCACTGTATCTGGAGTTGGTTAATCTTCTTGGCCAAAAGCTCCACTTGAGTTGCCAAGGTTGATATAGAGTCTGACTGGTTGACCACTCCCTACCGTCCTAGCCTATCCCTTGAGGATTTCCACTGATAGTTGTTCATGGCCATTTCCTCTATTAAACTCTGTGCTTGTTCAAGGGTTTTATTATTTAATGCACCCCCTGCTGCCCATCCACCATCTGCCATGTGGCTGTATTTAAACCGCTGTAAAAAGTCTGCACCTGCATCCACACAGGCAATCCATGTGTGGGCAACACCTCAGTAAGTCTTTGTACCTCTCCCATGCATCATACATACTCTCATCAGCCATCTGCACAAAAGAAGAAATGTCATTACCTAGTTTTGCAGTCTTAGTTGGTGGAAAATATTTGTATAAAAAATTTTCAGCCAAAGTCTCCCAAGTAGTGATGGAGTTAGGTGGTAGGGATTACAACCATCTTTTTGCTCTATCTCTCAAGGAAAATGGAAAAAATCTAAGCCGAATGGCGTCATCGGTGGTTCCATTAATCTTGAAAGTTTCATATATCTCTAAGAAGTTAGCTATGTGGGCATTAGGGTCTTCGCTGGGCATCCCTCTAAATTACACAGTTTGTTGCACCATCTGGATCACATTTGGCTTGATTTCAAAATTGTTAGCTGCTATTGTAGGCCGAGTAATGCACGTCTGTGTCCCTTCCAATGAAGGTCTAGCGAACTCGTACATCATTCTATTGGCATCGTCATTGTTATTTACAGCTGCCATCCTTGGTGATGTAGGATCAGGGATCTCAACGGGTTCCTCCTCTAATATCTCTACTGGCACCTCTTCCTGACGACGGTGTGCACGGGTCCACAACAGTCGTTCTGGATTGGATAGAGGGTCTACAGGTACAGGATTAGAACTCCTAGTCATAAACCACCTGAATCCAACAACAGTGAAACAGCTCACCAACCAGATCAAAGAGCAATAAACCAAAACAAAAGGTAAAAAAGGATAGATGAAAACCAACAACAGAAACAACAACAAAACAATTAAAAACCCACTAAAATAGCGAAGTGATTAATCCAAAAATAAAATAAAATAAACAAAAGAAAAAATGAAATTACTAAAAGCCATTAACTGAACGAAGAGAAAGACACAACTAACCAGAAACCAGAAACAAAAGTAAACAGAAAAAAGTGGCTAAAGTAACAAATAGCAATTTCACTCTAGTTTTCACAAATAATTCCCCAGCAACGGCGCAAAAAACTTGATTCTTGCTGCCAATGCTATCTAGCTAGAACACCTAAGGCAGTGAACCTATCGATGCAGCCTAGTGCAATGGTGAGTGTCAAGGTCGTATTCCTCGAGAACGGGAAAGCCCAGAGTTACTACTTATTCTCTGTTATCTAGCCTGGCAATTAAAGTGATTAATTTTTATCTAAACTAACGTCTAATTACAAGCAATAATAAACTAACAACGACAAGAAACAGAAGAAAATACACAGAGGCAAGAAATGAAAATCCATCAGGGAACCTACACTGGTTGGCAAACACACGAAGGATAATGGATTACTGAATCTAACTATGCTACTTGTGGGTGAATTCTGATGCAAATTCAAATTCTCTGTCGGTCTCAATGAATTTCTTAAACTTAAAATCTACCACTGGTTGGTTCTTCCTAATGGTAAATTTTAAATCAGCATTATCGGTCTAATTCACCACTATTAAGAGTCGTTACTTCTTAATCCGAAAATTTATTAACCTTAGTTCTAAGTGATAACAAATTGTCGCTTACAATTAGTTTTCCAATTCCAATTATCATCCGTCGATCTCAAAAAGGAACCTAATTAACATTACCACGACGTCTCATAAATAACACTAATACATACATTCATAATTGTAAAGGAGATCACACAGTAAATTCAACATCCATGCAATTAAAATAGCATTCCAACACAATTAAGGACCCCAATGAATTTTACACATCTAGCCATACATATTTACAAATAGCAAATAGTTCAACAACAAGCAATCCATCAGAAAATTCACCAGGCAATCAATTATATAGGAGATAAAAATAGTATAAATTAAGCACGCCCCTATCTTCTCAATTGCCCAATGATTATTGCACTGATTGGTCGACAGAAAACCACCAAAATCTCATCAGAACACTGCCATAAATTCACTGAAAAATTCAAATCCCAAGCTGTCTAGAAACGGGTCACCCAATTGGGTCAAAATGGGTCAGATCTTGGTGTATCAGGTACCCATCAGAAAACACCCAAATCGACAGCCTGAGCTGGGGTGAAAGGTCGCGGTGGGGGCGCTGGTCAATGGAGAGTCACTTTTCGGTGGCGACGTGGACAAACTGCAATGGAAGCAGCTCCAAAAGCAACCAAATTGCGAAACGGGTCGCGATTCGGGTCTTGCGATTCAGGCAGTTCCGGCGGCTGGTGAGCTGAGGTAAGGTGGCGGACTACTTGCTAGAGGTTGCAGTGGCGTTGGCAGAGCATGGAACGACCGGGAAACGCTGCGGTGAAGCTCGAGCTGGACAGGTTGGCGAGACGGGTTGCGAGCCTTCTCTCTCACTACGGATGTCGTGAACAGCACTGCAGACGGCCAAGCCGGTGGTGGGCATCCGTGGATCTTCTCCCGTCCTTGGTCGGCCTCCCTCGACAGCGGTGGTGCACAGGCTCACTCCCCTCACGCGATGGCTCTCACGCTTGGGTCACTATTCACGCATGGGTGCTGGGTCTTCTTCTCTTTCTTTCTTACATGATGGGAATGGGGTATATTGTTCACACTTTCTCTTTTTTTTTTCTTGCTTCACAGGCCTTGGGCACTACTATTTTCTTCCAATTCTATTTCACACGTGGGACTCCACTTTTCACGAAGGATTGTTTGCTTAATGGCCAAGTATTGTACACAATTGGCTTTTTTCTTTTCAATTTCACCTGTGTGTCTCTTGTATCTACTGTTCCTCTTCACTCCCAGGTTTGGTAATGGATTTCACAGGTTTTTCATTGTTCAATGCCAATTTCTCCACTATTTTCACGCTGCCTGGGTCCCACGCATGCTGTTCGGATTTTCCTTTACTCCAAATTGCTCCGTTTGCTAACGATGACTTGATAAAATGCCTGCAAACAAAAATGAAGCAAACTTAGGTGATTTTAATAATAAAATTACACAAAATGCTCACAAAATGGACAATTCACATCTAGCAATTTTGTATTGAATCAGACACATCACCTTCCATGCATCATTCTGCCTCACTTTCAGATAAGAGGATAACTTGGCGATATTCTCAAACTTTGCTAGGTAATCGTCAAAGGACATGTTGCCCTGTCTGATCTTCATAAACTCCCCCTCTTTATCATTTCTCACATTTTAAGGGAAGTACTTCTCCAGGAATACTTCCTTGAAATACTTCCAGGTAATTGGGACTCCTTGGGTCTCTATCAACTACTTAGCCCCTTTTCACTAGTGCTCGGCCTTTCTAGCCAGCATGTAAGTAGAGAATTGAACCTTCTGGGCCTCTGTATTCCCTAGCATTGTGATTGGTGTCTCCATCTCTTCCAACCACTTTTCTATCAGTCGGGTTAAACTTACCCTTAAAGAAAAGAGGTTTAGCTTTCTAAAATTCAGACCACACCTTATAGGCCTGATCTCTCACTGGTTCCCTCTCGGGGTTAGGGTTACAATTCCCATTTCTATCCTCCTGCATCTGCCTTAGTACTTCAACAGTGATAGTTGCTTATTGGGTGGCAATAGCGACTTGCTAGGTGTCTGCAGCAACCTGTTCCCTCATGGCCTCTACCATCCCCATAAGGGTTTGCATAACCCTAGCTAAATTTGCTTCTTCATCTTTGTCTCTTGTATCGTTTCTCCTGGGAGACACCATAGCTTACTCTTCAAAAGAAACATTATTGAGGTGATCAGTCTAATTAACAGAATATTTATTAGAGAAAATATGGCTCTACAGGAAATATTGTACATCTCAAACCTAGCACTCCATTCCTCAAGTTAAAACATAATACAAGTAGTCAACTGCTTAGGCTCAGCTAACTAACTTGCAGTAGTCTCTATCTTGAGGAATCTACCCTTACTACCTAATTAGCATTTACCATTATTGAGTCAGCTATATGTTAACTGTGGCAGCTATGCTTTGATACCAACTAATATGTAACACCTGTAACACCCTCTTAGCCTATGGTTCCTTTTAAGTTACTTACAAGATATAATACATAAATATATATATTAATAGTAGTTTATTACTGTTACATCTACTTGAGTAAATTTTAATTACCAAATTGATTAATTGAGTGCCATTTGGGTTGGGTTCTACACTCGGGTTCTCACATGTAGCAACAGAATAACGGATCCAAGACATATACATAATTTATCCTAAGTAGATATACACAAACATACATAAATACTTATTCATTATTTAATTTAGCTCATTAGGGTATGGAGACAACAACCTTGCCACTCATGACCCCTTCAAATTTTGTATCTGTAAATTCAGACTAATCCATATACATCTAAATCAATATAGGCTATACAAGAGATATTATTTACTAGCTTTCCAAAAATCATAAACACTAGTACAACTTAAATATGTGCCTATACTATCCAAAATAAATATTTTCATGTACCCCCATAAAGGGTACTTCTCTTCTCCTTACCTTCTCCTCTAGTCGAGGAACCTACAAATCTAGTACACTCTAATACTCATGTGAGAAATGACTCTTAGTATCAATGCAACCTATCTTAGAAAACTACTAACCTGTACCACCGTATTTATACTGAAACCTGTGTATTCCTTCATCATATAACATAACACATACTATTTTTATTGGGATGTTATGCATGCAACATACTCTCATGTCATAGGCTTAGATTTATGCAAGTTTGTTTAAAATATATAACCTCCAAAATATGGGATGTTCATGCAACATAATCTCATCACAACTTCTCATATAAAACATATTGTGAGATAGTAAACATACCATCTCTTTACTTTAAACATGTGAGCAGGATACAAAATATCATACAAGTAATAGGGAGCATCGCCCAACAATAACTCTATGCACCACTATCTATATGAATGAGTTTGTGACTATTCAACCACCATATATCTAACTTTAGCTTTTAACTCTATCTTTAACTTTTTATACATTCTGAGATATCCCTCAGCCAGATCCAAGTACCATCTCATAACTAGCAAGATAGTCATTAATCTACCCAACATCTCCCTTCCTCTTACAAGACTGGTTATTAACTCATGGGATCATCGTCAACTCTACCTGGATCATTTCCTCTCCGCTTTTGAGCGAATTATAGTACTATGGAATCTCTGTCAACTCTACCTAGATCATGCTTTTGGTGAATTATTCTCTACATATACCCTAGGATGACTCGACTCATGTCCATGATTTTTCTTAACTCTAAGTATGTGTTTCTTAAATAACCTTTGGAAGATGACACTAACTTAAAGTTCGCAACCATCACAGTGTTTTCAAAATCATCATGGTTTAAGTGGATGTTTAACTATCCAAATTTATGGCACAACCGTTGAATGCCCAATGGTCGTCTGATACCAACAATCGGTCACTCGACCATGAGCCTATCTATCTTAAAGCATAACATTAGAATACTTTCCTCTTTTCTCATGTTGTGTTTTTTGCTATCTCTTTGTTCACTATCACAAGGATCTCATCATCTTAGTGACTCATGAATATCTCTCGCATGTTACCCACTACATCTCTGGTCTAGATTCTTAGTTTGAGTGAGAGTTTGGGATAATTTCCTCTTACAAAGGTCAATTGAGCTCATTGTCTAAGTCAAAGGTTGGAAATTGACTTCCCCCTTAGTAGCAGTTGGCTGCTAGCTTATTGTCTAAAATCCCTATTCTTGGTCGACTGATAGCTCTCAGGCTGAAAGTTTGAAAGTGGATAGAGTCTTAACAATCGACTGATAGTAGGGTACCAGCTGACTACCAGCCTGTATGAGTGTATCATGAGCTCAATGACATGTTTGAAAGGTATTTAGCTTAAAAAATCCACTCAAACAAGGGATTTAAACCTAGAATGTGAAAGGTAACATGTACTTTGAAATTAAATAAAAAATCAAGAATATGATGAGATTTGGGAAGGAAAGAACAAGAATAAATAAGTGAAATGAGAATTGTATTCTTAGTATATGTATTAGTGGTAGATAGGTTCATAACTGAGTGACTGATTGCTGGTATGGGATAATAATTAGACATTCCACAGTTATCATGATTGTTGTAAATTCTAAGCTAGTTAACTTAATGGCCAATTTAAAAAGGATCACCTAATTAGAATTTCACATAACTATAGTATGAATTGAATAACCCTATTATATATGCTTATGAATAGTGTAAATTTGGGGACCTTTATTATGTACTCATGTGTGGACTCAATATGTGGACTCTTATTGTGGGGACTCTATTATACTTAGATCCACTAGAAGATGCTCTAGAATGTACATGAATGTGATATAGCAGTCTATGACTACCAATGGGCATGTGTTGCCAAAAATTTATGAGTATTTTTAATATAGAGTGGTTCGCTTGACGACCCTTATGGTTTCTCTTATTATGATTATATGATGATTATTATGATTTGGCGAATGCCAAAAAGAAATGCTCTTATTTCCTTAATACTCCTTATGAGAATGAAATCATGTTACCAGTGTAAATTAATTTTATATAATCTTATATGTTTTATGAATATATGTATATCCTTGGATGGATAATAGATGAGTTGCGCGTGCAACCTTAAGTATAAAATGTGAATATGTTCATGTATGGTGACCCAATAGTTACAATATTTTCTATGATGATAAGAAGAATGTAGAATTTTTTGTATAGGTTTATGGTGGTACAAACTAGCAATTTTATAAATTGGTTATTATTGTTACTGAGAGTTATTCTCATTAAAAATGTTGGTTTGTATCAAATGCCTAGGTACCAGATCTTACTAGAGGTGGAGGTGGAGTTGATGAAGATACCCTTCCTAGGGTATTTCCCAATTATTAAAGAATTATGGGTTGTTTATGTATGGAAAGTTCCTCCCACACCCTGATTGCATAAAGTAATAGGATTGTATAGTAGCATTTCACATGCCTGGTACCCTGAATCTTTATTAATATTTTGGAAGGATCACGAGGACAATTTTTGGTGTATAAGGCAAGGGCATATATGTATTAAGATATGCGAGTTAGGAATTCATTAGCCGTTTTGTTAAATTGGTATGAGACACGCTCATATATCCATAGGTAGATGTCTGATGAATGATACTTATAAATATTGTAAATGAATGTGAATGTACATATATATATTTATGTTTTATTCCAACTAATTTAATTTATTTTTCGCCGTGTAATGTAATGCCAATAACACCTCGCTTAGTCTATGGTTCATTTTAGTTCTTTGAAAGATATAATATATATATTATAATAGTAGTATATTACTGTTACATCTACCTAAGTAAATTTAAAACTTTATACAAGTTAATTATCTGAGTAAGGTTTGGGTCAAGTCTCTACTCTCGGGGTTACACTCAATCTCGTAACGGAATAGAATAATATGATACATAAGTTACTTGATGTGCACTACTTGCTACCTGTGAAACTACACCTAAGGCAGTGAACCTATCGATGTAGCCTAGTGCAATGGTGTGTACCAAGGTCATATTCCTCAGGAATGGGAAAGCCTAGAGTTACTACTTGTTATCTGTTATCTAGCCTAGCAATTAAGGTGATCGATTTTTAACTAGTACTAATAATTAACTAAGTGCAATAAACAATAACCAGCAACAAGGAATGAAAAAGAATATACTGAGGTAAGAAAAGAAAACCCAAAGGGGACCTATACCAGTTGGAAAATACACAAGGAATGATGGATTATTGAATTTGATCATGCTACCTGTGAGTGAATTCTAATTTAAATTCAAATTCTCTGTCAGACTCAATGAATTTTTTAGACCTAAAAACCTACCACTGGCTCGTTCTTCCTAATGGTTGATTTTAGATCAGCATTATCGGTCTAATCCATTACTATGAAGATTTGTTACTTCTTAATCCAACAATTAATTAACCTCATCTGTAAGTAGAAATTAATTGTTCTCTACGATTAGGTTCCAATTTCAATTATCATCTCTCGATCTCAAAAAGAAATCTAATTAGCATTTACAACGACGTCTCGTAATGAAAACTTAAACAATACATTTATAATCGCATAGAAGATTAAACAGTTAGAATCAACAATCCATACAATTTAAAATAGAATACCAACACAGTCAGGAACCCTAATGGATTTTTCAAATTTTGCTAAACATAATAACTAACAATTCCAACAGCAGATAATCCATCAAACAATTAATTAAACCGGAGATAAAAACAATAAAAATTATGCAAGCCCTACCTTCTCAAATGCCCAATGGTCACTATAAAGAATGGTCGTTGGAAAACCATCAAAATCTCGCTGGAAAACTACCAGAAAATCACAAAAAAAAATACAATTTAAATCTATCTAGAATGGGTCACGGGTCATAGGTCAAAACTGGTCGAATCTCAAGTTCTCATGTACCCAACAGAAAGCTACTACAATGGTGATCGAAGATGAGGTAGAAGATCGTAGATGAGGCATCGAGTGACGAAGGAGTGATTTCTGGTGGCAGCTTGGACGGACGACGTTAGATGGGTCACGAAATCACTTATGGATCACATCTTGGATCTGTCTCGGATCTTCCAATCTGGTGCGTTATGATAGCCAGTGAGTTAAGGGAAGATCACAGTCGGTCAGAAAATGCCGTAGAATGGCTGCGATGTGGACAGATCTTCTTCTCAGGTAACTCAGGTCGCTAAAGCTGATGGCAGTGTCCCACTTGTCATCACCCATCACCGGCACGCTGTTGTGCCATTGCAAATTTTCGGTTGGATGCTCCAAAATCTTAATCTTCATTCCTCGCGTATGGTCTCTCTTTCTTTGGGTCTCCTTCCAAAAATGCATGGCTCACTCCTTTTCTCTCCCAATCCACGCTCCTTCAGCCCGGTCCAAGGCCCAATAAGGCTTTAGCTCGGCCCAATAAGCAAAATTGGCCTAAATAGCCTATTTTAGGTGCTCTAAAGGCTATCCAGGCTCAAAATTGCTCCGTTTGCTAATGATGACTTGATAAAATGCCTAAAAATAAAAAATGATGCAACTTATGTGAGTTTTAGAATAAAATTACATAAAATGCTTATAAAATAGACAATTAACATCAAGAAAATATGTATCAAATAAGCATCATGCGTAAATACTTCAAGTCTTGATTATACAACTATTGTGATTTTTAGAATGTATCTATGGTTATATATTCAAGCATCATGCGTAAATACTTCCATAATTAACATAGAATAACTATTGGGGCATGGAGAAAACATCCTTGTCACTAATGGTCCCCATTCAAATCTTCACCAATTAATCTAGTCAATTTCTATGATTATACATGTGCTATAGGCTATACATGAGATAAATTATGCCAACACTTCCTCAAAAATCATGGAGGCTAGCTCATTAAAGTAAAAACCTAATTTATTTAGCTATATTTTCCAAAAATACCCATGAAGGGTACCTCTCTTTAGGTTACTTCCATCTCTAACTGGTATCTACACATCTGATACACGCCAGCATTTATGTGAGAACTGAATCTCAATAGCAAGAAAATTGGTTTTAAAAATCTGCTAACTTGTTCTACCATAATTATACAGAAATACTTTGCATTCTCATCTCAATATTCAAAGCATAACAAGTACTATCAGGATGCAATATATGAACAATGCTTTCATGGATTATGCTTAGGTGTATGCATGTGCTTTGAAAGATGTAAACTTAAATCATCATGGGATGTCATCTTAATATCATGCCTTATCATAAAACTTTTATCTCATACATTTCATATGGTACACCGACATATTTATTTCAAAACATGAACAGGAATCAAACATATAATGAGAGTCTTCAGGAGCGCTGCCCAACGACTGCCTTCAAGTAACACTTAATAGCCATATACATAACTTTGTGACTTGATAAGCACATAATTATACATATTTAATTGCTAAATTCTATACATTCTAGAGGTATATTTTATGTGTTTTATGTATAATTTCCCATGTTTCCAGTTGTTTTCATGTTATCCAAGCTTTTCCAGGTATAAAGCAATTTTGAAGAAAAATGGAAAAAAACCAAGTGTCTAAAGGCTCAAAGCACCTTAAAATGCACTTTTTTGCATGGTCACGTAGGAAGTCTTCTAGAACACACTTATCCACGAACCAAAGACATCTTATGCACCTTCTTACATGGCTAGAGTAACAATCTCTGACCAAGAAATGGCCAAAATGACATCACAGAGGGATGTCTTCTTGAACACGGCCTACAACATGACCATATCCTCCACTTAGGCTACCACATGGCCATGCCACTTTCTAGGTTACTACATGGCCTTGTGGAAGCCTAGAGAGGCACTTCCCTTGCCTATAAATAAGAGAAGGTGCAAGGAGAGAGAAACATCACTTCTAGGCATTTAAGGAGAAGGAAATCGAGAGCGCTTGGAGCAGCTTAGAGTGTGACAATCCTTGCTAATCTTTGGAGCCTAATACTTCAATTCCCTTGCCTCTTCATAAAGGTCACAAGCTGTGGAGAGTTAATCAAGAGTTAAAGGAAGAGATTGGGAAGCATCAAGAGGAAATTAGAAGCATAATAAAGAAAGGAGTCCAGAATCCAAACTAGTCATCCAAAACTTGACAGAGATGTTTTTGTTTCCATTTTGTTCTTCTTCACTTGTTATAGTTATTGTTGTTTTATTCATAAACATGAATAGCTAGATTGGTGGAACCCAGTTGGGCTTCTTCAATTATGTTGATACTTTGATTTTAATATGATTGGTTTATAAATTGAATTGTGTGATCTTCCTCTAGTTAAAGATTAATCAAGTTTTATTACAAGACGTCGTAAGAAAAACTATCTAGATTCCTCTCAAATACTCTAACCAATGATGTTTGGAATTAGAAAACTAACTAGAGAGAACAGTTGATCTTTGCTCAGACAAAGAGGTTGACAACTGTTGGACTAGGAGGAACTCCTAAAAAGCCCTAATGTTAATCTAAACTTAACCATTGGACACGAATAACCAATGGAAGGCATAGGTTTGAAATCCATTGAAATTGACCACAAATCTGGACTTGTTTTATACAGGTAGCACAATCAATTTCATAACTCATTATCTTTTTTTTACATATGATCTAGTCTAAGACCCCAATGGGGTTGCTTTTCTAGAACTTGATAATTTACCGTCTTAATACTTGCCTTACTTTCCCTCCAAAGTCAAGATAGTGATAATTAGATTTAGTTAATCCATCATTATTCTTCCTATACTAGATAACAATGATTAAGTAGTAACTCTGGGCTTTCCCGTTCCCAAGGGATATGACCTTGATATTGACCATTGCACTAGGCTATGTTGATAGGTGCACTACCTTAAGGTATGACTACATATAGATCTGTGGTAGCACATCAAGTTTTTGGTGTTGTTGCCGGGGATCATTTGTGTGAAAACTAGAGCAAAATTAGGAATTGTTACTTTAGCCAATTTAATTTATTCTATTATTTTTTTCTTTTTATCATTTAATTCGTTTAGTTATTCTTCTCTAAGTTTTGCTTCTTTCAGTGTTTAAATTATCAATTATCTCTAATGTAACACCCCTTATCTTATCTTAATAATGTCATATAATAAATTTAGATAAGTGGTTATATTATTCTTTACCTTTATTTACAATAAATTTGTCTGAGCTTTCAATCCATTAGTAATATAATGAAGGAATTAGGTTGGGTTCTTTTACTCAGGTACACATGCTTTGGCACAGCAGAATAATAATATATATATATCACACAGAATATATAAAAACTTTTTCACTGTACAAAGATTTTCATAACTATTTGATACATTGTTCTGTATACTTATACTAGGATAGATGAAGTACCCATCCCTAAGGAGTAAGGAGACAATAAGCCTGCCACTCATACTCCTTTTACAAAATATCAGGGAGGAATAGGTTTTTCACATATCCCCATAGATATGCCCCTTTTTCCATCTATATACATATAAAAATGACAGTCCTAATTCCAACCCAAAAAGAACATTTAGGATTAGGACTCTAAACTGATAGGGCTATAGCTACATTCTACAGTGCCTATCTACTCCAGAGGGAATTCAAAGATATATATAACATAGATATCCTTTATAATAGTGAAAGTTCCCAAAAAGGAAATTTCCACCATTGCTAGCTCAATCTCTATAATAAGACAGTATCTAGGCATCTGATACATATCAACACAACAATGAGGAAAATATTCCTAGTAGCTAAACAAACCATTTTTAAAAATTAGTTGATATGTACCACTGTACGAATACAGAAAAAAACTCTACATTCAGTTCAGTTTTAACTATTATTTCATACAGATTTATGAGTGTGATATATGTAAAACATGTGTATATGTTATTATAAACATGGGACATGCAACATATAGTATCATTAGTGGAATAGATAACAAGCTTTCAATGGATACATATTTCAATTATGCTCACATAGAACACTTTCATACAATATCAGTCATAATATCTCATGAATGCTTTGCTTTGGGAAGATATACACCAGATCATTCCTTCCTACATAATTATGTGCTTAGGAGGTATACACCAGATCATTCTCCCTGAATTTCATTCCTTGGGAGTATACACTAGATCATTCTCGTCAAGGTAACTTTCCTAGGAGGTATACATCAGATTGTTCCTCCTCAGGATTTTAGTCTTAGGAGGTATTCACCAGATCATTCCTCCCTTGGTCTATAACTTAAGCATTCACAAGTACATTTAGCATTCTTATGTCATTGAGTCACTTTTGTATGAATTTAGACATTTTTGCTTTTAAATGACAAAAAGTATGCAAATTACCATCCATTCTTTGACCATTACCTTACTTTCCCTCTTCTTGCTTAACATGTGCCATTTTAGATGACACTTTAGGCTATTTCCAATTAACATCTAAATTTAGCCATACAAGGGAAAAATACCATATAGCATTTGGCTAAAGCAAGATAAACATGGAAGATTTGCATTTCTAACTCATTTGGCACATTTCTAGTATTCTTTCCATTATTTGAACATTATGGTAACCATTTTCATAATTATGCCTAACACTTTCTTACACCTAAAAATTAGGTCAATGCACTTTAAGTCATTCTTTCTCGTGCTTTTCTAACTTATTGTTCGTACTAAACATGACAACACATATAGTCCCACAATTTCACATTTTTAGGTACACTTTTAAGGTGAAATGATAAGGCTTTAATTTGGTAAAATTGGCTAAAGCATGAAACTACCATAATTTTCTCTCTCTTCCTTTCTTATAACTAAATTTATATGATTCCTAAGGCATTATTCAAGGGTAATTTCAGAACCATTTATATGCAACCATTCGGCCAAGGTGAATAAAACACACTTTCTTGATTTATACTAAAGTTAGAAAATAAGAAAGATGCTTAAACATTAACCCACCTATATTTTCTCTCTCTTACCATTTCTTAACACTTTCTTACACTTTTTCTAGTACCTTTTTAACCAAATTTCAGCACCACCATAAACCCTAGCATTCGGCCAAAGAGAGAAAGTGAGCAAAAATGAAGTTTTCTCATCATCTAGCTTGCCATATAATAATATGCATGCAAAAACCATACAAAAGCATCATTTTCTCACACTACACAACACCATTTCAGCATTGGCATGGTTAGGGTTTTCTCAAAAACAAAGTTCTATCCATGAAAACATACTTACTCTTAAGTTTTTATGCATTCCAACATGTCTATAGTTATAAGCTCAAGTAGTTTTCAACATATTTCACACCCACTCAAGCAAATCAACCATGAGAATGTAGAGAGAGAAAATCCCCCTTTCTTACAAGATTAAAATCATCATAAACACACCATAAAACAAGAAAAGAATGGCATAGGTATGTTTAGCTACCTTGAAAAGCCAATACAAGCGTAATTTCCAAGTTGTTTTGGTGAGAAATTCTTCTTCTCCGTGCGTATGAAGCAACTCGGCCTCTCTCTTTTTCTCCACTCTTCTTCGACACTTCTAGCACTTGGAGGAAGAAGAAGGCTGAAATTTAGGATTTAGGTTATTTACAAAAATGCCATTAGTGTTAAAATGTACAATTTGTCCTTTTTTTCTTCTCTTTTCAACAATGGCATTGTCTCTCCTTGGATGTGTAATTTTTTGCAACTTCCATGGGCTGGGACTTTTCTGCCCTAAAAAATTTTAAAATTGTAGAGTGGTCCCTCAACTTTTCAAAAATTGTAAATAAGCCCCTAAGAAAATTTCCATTTTTGCCATTAAGTCCAAATTGGCCATTCTTGCTCAATTTTTCCTTCTTTTCGATTTTGATATGTATAAACCACTTAAATAAAATTTCATAAAGTTTATTATTGTGAATTTACTAATTTACCCTTATTTTAGAAAAATTACAATTTTGCCCTTTTTAAGGAAAATTTCCTTTTGACATCAAATGTAAGAAATCTCTTCACATAACTAGATTATTCTTCTCTCTTAAATGAAAATAATAAGTGTCCTTTGATGTAATTTCATGAAATAAGAAAATTAAATTAATTTTTCCTTTCCTGGTAAAATCACTATTTTACCCCTTTCTCACCAACTTTTCCAATTTCCTTCTTTTATAACAAAAGTGATTATGTATTAATGAAAATGTCCATCCTAACTCCTTGATAAATCATCCCTAAAATTTCATGAATAATACTAACAATAATAATAGTAATGATAACAATGTCATCATAGAATACAATTATTAAGAGTGGATGTTACATCTAACAGTTTCTGACCAGGAGTACTAACCCTGAACTAACTAATCCTCTTTCTAAGCCTGAATGATATCTTAACTTGAGATTACGTTCATGTCACATTAAGGAAGAGCTAGTTTAAATTCCTGTTCATAAACCACAAGAAATGGCTAATAACAACAGTAATGATGGTAACCGAATAATGTATGATTTTGCTAAACTTCATTAGAAGGGACGCAAACATGCATTAGTTGGCTTACCATAGTAGCCAATAATTTTGAAATAAAGCCAAACAACATCCAAATGGTGTAACAAATAGTAAATTTTGGAGGTTTGCCCAATGAGGACCCCAATTCACATATCGTAAACTTTTTGGAGATATGTGACACCTTTAAGATAAATGAAACCACCGATGATGCCATTAGGCTTAGGTTGTTTTTGTTTTCCTTAAGGGATAGGGCCAAGAGATGGTTGCAATCCCTCCCCCCTAATTCTATCACCACTTGGGATGAGTTGGTAGAAAATTTTTTATACAAGTACTTCCCTCCTGCTAAAACTGTACAGATGTGCAATAATATTTCTTCTTTTATGCAGATGCATGATGAAAGCATCTATGATGCATAGGAGAGGTATAAGGATCTGATCAGATGTTGCCCACATCATGGACTACCCGTGTGGATGCAGGTACATACATTCTATAGTGGATTGAACCTAGCCACTAGGCAAATGGTAGATGCACCAGTAGGGGAAGCTATTAACAATAAAACCCTAGACCAAGCACAAAATCTGATAGAGGAAATGGCCATGGCTAACTACCAATGGCGATCTTTTAGGGAAAAAATAGTATGGCAAGGAGTAGCCCATCAAGCAAATTCCACATCTCTTTTAGTAGCTCAAGTAAAGCTCCCGACCAAGAAAATAGACTAACTCCAGATGCCAGTACAAGAAGCACAACTAAGCCGTGAATTTTATGGTAGTCCACACTACAGTTCAAATTACGACACTGGTAGTATGTTTGCAAACCCTTCAACTTCTTATTCATCTAACTATGGGTTTGCTGAATTAAAATAGGTAGATTACATAGGGACTGCTGCCCCAAGATAGTAAAACAACCTATACAATAATACATATAACCCCAGGTGGAGGAACCATCCAAACTTTGGATCAAAAAATAATAATAATTAGGGATCACCAGGATTTTAGAAATTTCATCAACAACAATCTCAGTAAAATCCTCTAACTCAGTTCTCTCAAGGACAAGTAAGGAAGCCCAACATTGAAGAACTGCTAATTGAATTTATAGCCACTTCAAAGGACAAGCAACAATAGACAGAGAGAGATAATAGAAATCAACCAGTCTCGATCCAAAATTTGGAAAACTAGGTAGGCCAAATATATAAAATGTTGATAGAAAGATAGCCAAGCATGCTCCTGAGCACCACTGAATCCAATGCAAGAGAGTAATGCAAGGCTATCACTTTGAGGTCAGGTAAGGAATTGAGTAAGCTTTTACCCTTACCAAAGGATAATGAAAAGATGCCAGCTGAATAGATAGATAAAGAGCAAGAAACGGCTAAAGAAAAACTCGTTCACGATGAAAGGTAGAAGGAACCAGTGGCAAAATATCAGCCACCACATATCCTGTTAGACTAAAGCAGGAAAAGATTGATCAACAGTTTGGTAAGTTTTTAGATTTATTTAAACAACTAACGATCAATCTACCTTTTGTTAAAGCCATTACGTAGATGCTTCGTTATGTGAAGTTCTTAAAGGATATTTTGAGCAACAAAATGGAATTGGAAGATCTTGGGTTAGTAACCCTAAACAAGGAATGCTTAGCCATTTTACAAAATAAGTTACCTGCAAAGAAAAGCGATCCAGGAAGTTTTACCATGCCTTGTGTAATAGGTGAACTCCCGATCAAGGATGCCTCAACTAACTTGGGAGCTAGCATCAACTTAATGCCTACCAGCTTTTTTGATAAACTTGGGCTAATTGAACCAAAACCCACTAGGATGAGCATACAATTGGCAGATAGAACAATCCAGTATCCTAGGGGTATAGCAGGGGATGTGCTTGTAAGAGTTGATAAGTTCATCTTTCTCGTGGATTTCGTGGTGATTGTAATGCCCCTATCTAGTATTACAATTCCTCCGATGTAAACTAATAAGTTTCATATATTATTCTTATCCTTTTATTATTAAGTTTGAGTGGTTATACCATTAAGAGTTATTATTACAGATTAGGTTCGGGATCTTTTGCTCAGATTAAATCTTATATACACAGCGGAAATAAAATACTACACATTTTAGCATAAATTTAAAACTTCATATCATACATAATAATAATGTCCAATAAATTTCCATTACATTCTTTGTAAACATGTATCTGGATATATGAAGCTCTCGCCTATAGGAAGTCGGGAGACAACAAGTCTGTCACACAGACCCCCATACAAATTAAGGATGGATTGGTCCTTCACATTTCCTTTCCTCGGTAATTTCCCATTTACATTTCATATACACAGCCAAAAAGAATAGCCCTAATTCTAACCCAAAATACATCTAGAAGTAGGGCACAAAAATAAGAGGTTACAAAAAAATTTCTTTTAACCATAAAGGAACTTCTATCTTCCCTAGCACTGCTAAGCGTCCACATCTGATATATATTAGCATATAGATGAGAAACACAGGTTTCCCAGTACCTTAACAATTTAGGGTTTAGAAATCAACTAATATGTATTAGGGTGGAAGCACCAAAATGTTTACTTCTACCTTTTTGGTATTTAAAACATAACATTATTCATAATAAAATTTTGCAAGACTTGCATAATTATTGGAAAGGTCAATATGGTAAAATAATATTCTTTTCTAGTAAAATATCTTTGCATGCTATTAACATGTTATCAAAAAATGACCTAAAATAATTTATGCTTAGCATTCTTAAAACTTACCTTTATACATTAGTTGTGCACACTTGGGCACTATGTGGACACTTGGCTACCTTTACACATAATTGTGCACACTTGGGCACTTTTGTGGATACTTGGCCACCTTTATAAAATTCTTAATAAGTTCAAGGGTCAATTTTCTTTTCTTGACAAACAATAATAATATACATCTTTTATAAAATCCTAATAAGCTTTCAGAATTGATTGCCCTTGAAAAATAATACTATACATTTCTTATAAAATTCTAATAAGTTTCAAGAATAAATTTCCCCTTTCTTGAACAATTATAATATACATCCTTTATAAAATTCTAATAAGTGTCAAGAATAAATTTTCCCTTCCTTGAAAATTAATACTAATATACATCTTTTATAAAATTCTAACAAATCTCAAGGGTGAATTTCCCATTCTTGGAAATTAATAATAATCTAATTCTCTTATAAAATTCTAGCAAGTCTCAAGAGTGACCTTTCCCACTCTTGGAAATCAATAATCATAATCTAATTCTTTTGCAAAATTCTAACAAGTCTCAAGGGTGAATTTCTCACTCTTGGAAATTAATAATAATCCAATCCTTTTGTAGAATTCTATCAAGTCTCAAGGGTAAATTTCATGAACTTGGCCTAAGGAAATTAACTATTTTGAATTTCAAATTTCCCTCTTTTATTCCTTAACTAACACCATTAAAATAATATGGTCTCTTTCATCCATGGTCATTATTTTTTTTCACCAATCACAACTAGAAATTTCACACCCGTTTAATGTAAAATTTCATCTTCCTCTCGGCCAAAAATGGAAATTCCATAAAAATTAGTTCTCAAAATCATACTGCCATTTCTATCCTAATCAACCATGGGTCATCATGAAAATATCTTTTAACTAACCCTAATCCTTCCATAAACAATAGTTATTTCATCACATCAACCAACATCCTAATCAATCACACATGCTTAGCCAACATAACATGCATTTTATCAAGAATGTAGGGAAGGCAATCATGTTCCATGGAAAACTTGTAAAAGCATGATGGTTTCATATACAAAAGCATGTAACACAATCTTAAAATTGTTAACCTACCTCAAGGATGACTAGGATGGAATGATCTTAGCACTTCTTTGAACTCCCCCTTACACCTTCCTTTTTCTTTGGCTGAATTCCCCTCTTCTTGCATAGACCGATTGTGTGGGTGTGTATGTTCTAGAGTGTGGAATGCTCTCTCTTTTCTTTCTTTTCCTAGCTAGTGGGCATCACATGTAGTTTAGGTGCTCTCTTCATGTATGAAATGCTCTCTCTCTCTCTTTCTCTTGCTGTATGTGTATGGGTCTTTCCAAAGCATGAAGTGTCTTCCCCTTTTCTTTTCCCTTCCAAGCGTGTGCATGCACCCCTACAAAAATACAATTTCCATTCCATTCCCTTTTGTCTATTCTCCTTGCATTGCAGCCACATGTGTCATTTGCATTTTCTTGAACTCTTTAGTTTAGCTACTAGGACATGCCAATGGGAAGGAGGAAGGGAAGCACAAAATTTTGTTTTTCTTTATTCATGTGAACCTCACGCTGCACTCTTCATTTTTTTTTAGTATAGTTGCTGCATGTGTACTTATAAGTACACCTTATATTGCTTGCTAGTTGGGTAATCCTACTTAACCAAGAAAATGGAATGCCACACTTTTTTTTTCAACTGCTCTTCTCTCTTTTCTCACCTCAGTTTGTCTTTTTCCTTTGTTTAAGGTAGAGTGTTTCCTTCATCATACTTGATTATTGTCATAATTGTACTTTCAAGTACAATTTACTTCCCTTACACCCTTTGCTTTAGCTTCTTGGTCACGTTAATGGGGAGGGAAAGAGGATAAATTAAGTGCAGCCCTCCTTGCTTACAAAATTGGGTAATCCCATTCGGCTAAAGGGAAATGGAACGCTACACCTTTTTGTTTTACTTGTTGCATGCATATATATATAATTAATTCCCTCATTTCTTGCAATTTGGTAATTCCTTCCCTTGCATGTTAGTTACCCCCACAAGCAACTACACTTGTATGTTTAATAAAAATTTCTGCACTCATTCCTTAATTATTTTCTTTTTCCTAATTCTCATGGTTGCACTAAGTGTACTTGTAAGTACACTTTTCTTGGCTTGCAAGTTTGCCTTATCCCATTGGTCACGCCACCTTCACCTCTTTTCTCCTTGCATTTTCCATTCTGCTAAGAGAGAGGGACCTTGCACATGTTTTGGGCTGCCTAATTAAATTCCTACATGAATTCATCATGAAGTGGCGCCAAGGGAAGAAAGGAAAAGAATTTATGTAGGTCACCTCCTCACGTGATAGCCTACCCCTATGGAAGACATATTGTTTTGCATTTTAATTTCCTATATCTAGTTTTGACTACACTATACCCCTACATGTGTGCATGTTACTAAAAAAATTTTGCACCTTTAGCCACTTCCATATATATATTTTAATGCTACACTCTTTCCTTTTCCCCATGTGCACATGTAGGTGCATATGGATATTTAGTTTGCTTTTCTCCTTGCCAATTAGGCTAGGTGACGGGAAGGAGGATTAAATTAAATTAAACACCTCAATTCTATGCAATGTCATTCTATAGTATATTTATTCTAAATATTAAATCACACATGCAATTTATCCAATTAACTGAGGAAATTTTGATTTAAAACCAATCTAGGGGATATGGGGTGTTACAGTGATGGACATGACAGGTGAAAGTAACATACCACTGATCCTAGGAAGACAATTCCTCGCTACATCTAGAGCTCTTATTGATGTTTGTGATGGAAGATTTCAACTCAGAGTAGGAGATTAGACAGTCATCTTCGACCTAGCCAACTCCATTCGACAATCCATGGATCACGATTATATAGTATACTCAATGGATGTCCTAGATGATGAAATAGAAGCATATCTACAGCCTATTGAGTGACTCTTCCCGAGAGACTCTACCAAAAGATGATGGTCTGAAAAATGAATAGGTGTTGTAACAATTGAGCAGTTTGTTAGATATAGAGCCTAGCAACCTTTCCCTAGCAAAACCAGATGAAACAGACCATATCCTTTCCATAGACAGGCCAGAAGAAAAAGAGGTAACACTTTCAATTAAGGACCCTCCATCCCTATAATTAAAAGATTTACCAAAACATTTGAATTATGCCTACTTGGACAAGGAAGAAAAGCTGCCAGTGATAATAGCAGCATATTTAACTATTGAAGAGAGGGAAATGACCTTAGACTCTCTCAGAAAGTACCCCCGAGCTTTTGCATATAAAATCTCATATATCCCTAAGATAAATCCTAACTACTGCTCTCACAAAATTCTAGAAAGATAACTACAAGCCTATGATACAACCACAGAGATGTCTGAACCTTAATATGAAAGGAGGTAGTAAAGAAATAAGTGATTAAGCTTCTAGTTCAGGTTTGATCTATCCTATTTCTCATAGCTCCTGGGTTAGTCCTGTGCAAGTAGTGCCAAAGAAAGGAGGCACTATGGTAATAAAAAATGAGAAGGATGAACTTATACCAACAAGGACGGTAACTGGTTATCGGGTTTGTATAGACTACTATAGATTAAATGATGCAACCAAAAAGACCATTTTCCCTTTCCATTCATTGATCAGATGCTTGAGATATTGGAAGGTAACATGTTCTATTATTTTTTTGATGGTTTTTTAGGATATTTTTAGATACTTATTGCTCCTGAGGGCCAAGAGAAGACTACCTTCACCTGCCCTTATAGAACATTTGCCTATAGGAGAATGCCCTTTGGATTATACAATGCACCTGCCACTTTTCAAAGATGCATGATGGCAATCTTCCATGACATGATCGGATTCGATGGAAGTGTTCATGGATGACTTTTTTATTTTCGACAATTACTTCACACATTGTCAAACCAATTTGGAACGAATGTTATCTCATTGTGTTTGAAGCAAACTTGGTTCTAAATTGGCAAAAATGCCATTTCATGGTTAAGGAAGGGATTGACCTAGGTTACAAAATGTCCTATGCAGGTTGGGAAGTTGACAAAGCAAAATTGAAGTTATATCAAAACTTCTACCTCCTAGCTCAGTGAAAGTAATAAGAAGTTTCCTAGGACATGTCAGATTTTATAGGAGGTTCATCAAGGACTTCACTAAGATTACCAGACCATTGACTCAGTTGCTTACCAAAGACACACCTTTTGAATATGATAATAATTGTGTACAGGCATTTGAGTTATTAAAAGAGAGACTGACCATAGTGTAACACCCCTTGTTCTCCTGAATTTTAAAATTTTATTTCCTTAATTAGTTGGATGAGTTTTCCATAAAGTGTGATGAAATTACTTTGGTGATATAGAATTTAGAAGAAAGATATTAAGAATGAATTCAGTAGAAATTATGGATACTTAGTAATGTAGGAATTTTGTTTCTTTTAGTCTTACATTATCTGAGAAATTAAGGGTGAGTGGAGAGAAAGCCTTACACACATTAGCGTAATCATTAAGATAGAAGAGAAGGAAATACTAGGCCATGAAAAGTGAGGTGCTTAATTTCCTTTCTTTATTCCTTCATCTAACTGAATAAGCACTACAAAGTTGTAAGAGTGAAGCGACAAAAAAGAAAAGAAGAAAGGGAAAGAGACGTGTAGCATTTTTACTCTTAATCTTCCCTTCATTCCTTCATTCCTTTTTGCATTGTCTTGGCCGAGAGAGCAAGGGGGAGAGAGAATGAGAAATGTGTTCTAATAGCTCTCTTCCTTTCTCTTTGTTTTTTTTATATAGTAATCGAGAGACAACATTCAAGCAAGGTACTTAAGTTCAAAGTGCTTAGCTTGAATGAGATGTGAATTAATAATCTAATAAAGCAGCCATGAAGCAGTCATGAGACAAGGTGCTTGACCTCCTTCCTTGTTTTTTTTACCGAATAGGAAATAATACATGGATTGGCTTAAATATATATCAATGTATATAGAAATTGAGGGAAACAGCTTAACATTTATGCAATGTAGATATCCATTCGGTGATGACAAGAAATAATAGGAAATAAAATGTTAATAAGCCATCCATGTGTTTTATTCCTTTCAGCCGAATTGAAGGAATGAGTGAGTCAAGTTGATTAGAAATATTACTAGCAATTAAGGTTAGAAGAAACAAAGCTTAGAAGGAAAGAAGGAAAAGCACACAGAGGGAGGGAAAAAGAAAGTTAACCGAAGGGAGAAAGAAGCCAAGAACTAAGAGCTTCAATGAAATACCAAGACACTTGCATCATTCTTGCATTAGTAAGGTAGCTTAGCAATTCTATTATTTTTGTTTTATGATCTAAGATATATTCATCATGCTTTCAAGCTTTCATGAAACATTAGCTTTCTCTCTACATTCTCTAAGATGTGAAGGTCTCTTTAGCTAAGCTTGTATGGTAATTTGGTTATGTTTGTTGATGTGTTGAAGTGGATATTGTTATTTCCATGGAAGAACTATTGTTGGTAAAATTCAGCATGTGTAATGGAAAACCCTACCATAAGAAAGTGGTGAAATTTTTTATTCTTGTATGGCTAGTATATTTTTTAGGTTATAGACACCTAAATAGAGGTTGCTAGCTAGAATTTGGTTTAAAATTATGATATTGCTCTTGTTGGCTTACCAAATCCGAAAGTAGCCTTTGTAAGGTATGAAATTGCTTACTGAAAATTGTGTAAGAAAGATTACAATTCGGTTTTAGCTAAGAGAAAGAAAGAAAATATGGTAAATTAAGGTATAGTAAATTTTTTACCCTTTTTGCACATAATAAAGACCCACATTGGCATTGAAATGTAAGAAGTGAGAAAGTTATGTAACCTTAAATTTAGTATGTAGCATGAACCAAGAAAGTAAGTAGAATAAATTGCTAATGGCATGAATACATAAATTGAATGTGGAAGAAAGCACCCTAGAAATTTTAACACATAGTACCATTAAGTTTAAACCATAGAAAGGATGGAAAAATGTGACAATGTGACATGAAAAATCCTAAGTTTTATTACTTATTCATGGTGGCCGAAACCAAGGTATCATTTTAATCTTAGTGGCTGAATCACTATACTAATTGTGAATGCATTAGAATGCACCTTATAATGGCTAAATGCAAAGGAAATTGGAAGGATAATAATAAGAGGAATTGTAGTTGCTATATGTATGAATGAGTGACCAAGTGTTCACCATTTTTCATAAAAGTGGCCAAGAGTCCACAATGTGACCAAGTGTTCACAATCCTTACCAAAGTGGCCAAGTGTTCAAATTTTTGAAGTGTGGCCGAAAGTGCTTCACACTTTAAAGAAAGGTAAGTTTTAAGAATGAATTGTATAGATGATCAATGCTTAGTTCAATGGTTAATATGTATGCTTTCCAAAAATGTGTTGTATTTGAAATGGGAATGAACACCTTTGTCACATTGACACACCACTTTATCATACAATGCTTGACAACATGTGTATATAACTGGAACTATGTTTTAAATGATTTGAATGTAGAAGATATTTTGTTTTGTGCTTGCACAATGGTAAATGTTAGTAAGATTTAAATTGTGAATTATTAAGCTACTGAGAAACTAGTTTTCTCATTTATGTGCTGATATGTATTAGACATAGATCTTTAGCATCTTCATAGAGATAGAAGTAGCATTAATGGAGGGTTCTTTTATTAAAATTAATTTTTTATCTTACGGGTTTGAGTGACAGAGATGTTGTCTCCTGACCCTATGACAAGTTAAGCTTTTGACAATCCTCAGATAGATGAAATGATGTGATGTGGCACCAATGAACTATATGTAGCCACACCTTAAGGCAGTGCACCTTTTCAGTGTAGTCTAGTGCAAAGGAGAGTATCAAGGCTGTATCCCACGGGAATGGGAAAGCCCAAATTTACTACTTACTCATTGTTATTTAGCCTAAAATAAAGGGTGATTTAATTAAACTAAGTCTAGCTACTATTATTAAGCTACGAAGAGAAAGTGAGGTAAGTGTTAAGATAGAGAATTATCAAGTTTCTAGAAAAGCAAACCCCTTTTTGGGGTTTTAGACTTAGATGATATGTAAACAAAAGATAATGAGTTATGGGATTGAATTTGCTAGCTGTGTAAAACAAATCTAGATTTTCGGCTGGTTTCAATGGATTTCTTAAACCTAAACCTTCCATTGGCTATTCGTGTCCAATGGTCAAGCTTAGATCAGGATTAAGGCTTTTTAGGAGTTCCTCCTGGTCCAGCAATTTTCAACCTCTTAGTTCGAGCAAAGATCAACTATTCTCTTTAGTTAGTTTTCCAATTCCAAACATCATCAGTTAGAGTATTTGAGAGGAATCTAGATAGTTTTTCTTACGACATCTCGTAATAAAACTTGATTAATCTTTAACTAGAAGAAGATCACACAATTCAATTTATAACCCAATCATATTCAAATCACAATATCAACATAGTCTAAGAACCCCAACTTGGTTCTACCAATCTAGCTACTCATGTTCATGAATAAAACAACAAGAAATATAATAAATAAAGAAGAACAAAGTGGAGGCAGAAACACCCTCATCGGTTAAGTTTTGGATGAATAGCCTTGATTCTGAACTCCTCTTTAATCATACTCCTATTTGCCTCTTGATGCTTCCCAATCTCTTTCTTCAATTCTTGATTGAATCTCCACGGCTTGTGACCTTTGTGAAGAGACAAGGGAATTGAAGTATTATGCTCCAAAGATTACCAAGGATTTTCATACTCCAAGCTAGTCTAAGTGCTATCAGTTTCCCTCCATTGAGTGTTTCTAAGTGATGCCCTTCTCTCCTTGCACCTTCTCCTATTTATAGGCAAGGCAGACACCTCTCTAGGCTTTCACATGGCTGTGTGGCAGCCTAGAAAGTGGCATGGTCATGTGATAGCCTAAGTGGAGAGCTTAGCCGTGTTATTGCTTGTGTTTTAGAATAAATTCATTTATAGTGTGATTTTGGCCGTTTCTTGGTTGGAGATTGTTGGTCCGGCCATGTAAGAAGGTGCATAGGATGTCTTTTGCATTTGGAAAGGTGTGTTATAGAATATTTAAGGTAGCACGGGCATGTGGTAGGGTGTGTTCTAGAAGCTTTACACGTGGCCCATGTGAAAAGGTACATTTTGAGGTGTTTTGAGCCCTTAAATGCTTGGTTTTGGTCCATTTCTCTTCAAAACTGCTTTATGCCTGGGAAAAGCTTAGATAACATGAAAACAAATGGAAATATGGGTAATTATACATAAAACACATAAAATATATACCTAAAGTGAGTGAAATTTAGCAAATAAATATGTATAATTATGTGCTTATCATAATAGCCCACACTTAAACTTTTTCTTGTCAACTTTTGCTTGTCCTCAAGCAAACTTTCATTTAATTCATAAGAGACAGTAATAGCTTTTCATAGTCAATACATACTCCATAGTCTATTTAACTTGATGCTATATGAATCTTAACCATGATTCTTGGCATTGCAGGCCCTTCACAAATATCAGAGACAGTCAGATTGAATGCACATCCTTAACAAGCGTTTCATTATTTGATTAGGAACCACTGCCTCACAGAGATCACTTAATGTAGCTCAGAAGTGTATATGGGTGAATTGAAATCTCTCAAGCAATTTCATAGTACCCTACATTCCATATGCTTACTTATAAATCTCATCTCCACTACTTACGAAAACTTCAATATCATGATCAAAGGGTCTTGACATGGTTGTAATGAGGCTTGGGGTAGAGGTAGGTGGAGAATTTGGGAAAAATGGTACAGATATGTTGAAAATGTATGTGGACCTAAGGATATTTCACAGATTAAATGCAGTAGACATAGTTTTCATTGAGCTTTTTAGTGTTTAGAATACCCTTTTCGAGGATAGTACAGAGACTGCTTTGATACTTTTTTTTTTCTTCTTATTGCTTCCTTTTTTCCTTTCCTTTTCTTCTTTTCTTCCTTTCTTTTCTTTTTCATATATTTTTTATTTTCTTTTTTGGTTTTCACAATCTCACAGTCCTTTTAATATTTAGTCTTGGACTGAGGGGGCATCTCAAAATAAAGAGGAGACTTAGTGAATCCTATCTGTTGAGATACTACATTTTAATCTAGCTATGAAGAACAGCCCATACAAGTTTCAATATATAGGGTGGCAAAGAAAGATAGTGTAGAAAGAAATGGAATATGGGGTGTAGAGGTGTATATATGGAAGGAAAAGTCAAGGCTCAATGATGGTCAACTAAAGGAAACACATAGGGTAGGATTTTTGGTCATCAATGGTGTAACCTAAGTTACCCAAATCATATCTAATATTCAAAAATTCATGTAATTTTGGTAATTATTACAAAGCAAGTTCTAGAAGCATTGTAAAATGAAATGCACCCTCAGCAAGAAAAATTTTTTTTGAACATATTTGTAATGAATGCTCTTTTGGCTCAAATCCTCACATTTATAAGGTGTGGTTTCATAGGTTCCTAACATTTTCAATAACATTGCCAGTCAAGTAATGCATGCATGTTTTCCTATCCATATTATCAGTTAAGAGTGTATGCAATGTAGAATATGGTGTAAGATGTGGGGGCATCTAGGTGCCATAAAACTATTTTTCAATATGAGTTATGAAATGCATTTATTGTTTAATATGGATTGAAAACAAGAGTTTGACTTGCAAGATTGTAAGTGTGTGTTATATTTTATCCATGTTATGACTTAATTCTAAAGCAATGATGAAGAAAATGACAATTACTAATGTGATATACTTCAGAATTCACATTGGATAACATCTTATTGTGATACACTTATTTGAAATGTGAACTGTGATGAAAAAAAAAAAAGAAAATATAAGAACAAAGTATGGCAATAAAAAAAATAAAAAGCAAACTACAAGAAATTTTTGAAATTTTTTTTGGTGTAATAAAGCAAAGAAAATAAATTGAAATAAGATTGAAATAAACTAAAATAAATAAAACTAAGTTGAAATTGAAATAAACTAAAATAAATTGAAAGGAGTCACCCCACACTTGTAACACCTCATAACTTTAATTAGTCTAAATTAATATCCTTTACATTGGTTAGAAGTAATTGTGTCATTTAATGATTAGCTATAAATTAAATACTTCATAATTAATTAGATAAGTTAGCATAAAGTGGGGGGATTCTCTTGCATAATTTAATGGCCTAAGTGGGTATGCTACAAGATAATCTTGCATAAAATTTGGTGTTTAATTTAATTCACCATTCTTCCTTTTAAGTCATTAAGCTTAATTGCCAAAAGAAAAGCAAACCAAAGGATTTTTAAATATGTATATATATACCCACACGGTTATGACCATTGAGAAGTGGGTGGCAATTGGGAACATGCACGTGGAGTTAATGGAGCATGTGAGTGGAAAAGGCACAGAATTTTCTTGCACCCACACACCAAAGACAAAAGAAAGAAGGAAGAAATGGATTGCACAAATTTCATGAGACAAAAGGGGAAGGGTTGTGTCTCATGGTGGCCAAGTAGGATACAGGAGGGAATGGAAATTTTATTTTTGTGAATGGAAGCATACACAGGGTAAAAGGAGAAAAAGAATGCAAATTGCAAACAAGGTGGCGTGAAGTAGTGGAATGGACTACACATACAAGCAAGGCTAATTGTACTTACAGGCACAAGGTGTCCCAATAAATAATTTTAATTGGAAATGAGAAAGTGTGCAGCCCCATTGACCGAATACATGAAGGAATAGAATTGGAAATTTTGTTTTTATTATTATTGGATGCTTGTATACGCCACCTAAGCAAGAAGGGACAAGAGGATTTGAAATTTTCAAGTGAGAGAGAATGCAACATGGAGAATTACACACATACACACATGTGAAGGAAGAAAAGGGAAGTTAGCATGAAAGTGAGGGGAAAGTGTAGAGTGGCATGAGGGAGAAGAAATTAGAATGGTTTTTCTAATATGGATACATGCCACCTAAGCAAGAAACAAAAAAAAAGAGCTGGGAATTTCATGCAATACCCACACGTGAAGGAAGAAAAAAAGAATGGAAATTGGAAATTTTATTCTTGCAAGGATGTATACACACGTAACCCAAATAAAAGAGACAAAAGGGAGTTGAAAACTTCATTTTGCATGCATACAACAACCATACATGAAAAGAAAAGAAGAGAGAAAGAAAAGAGAGAGGGAGGATGTGAGTTTGAGAGAAACACCAAAAGTTTGAAGAGGAAGAAGTGAAGGTATCCAGGAAGAAAAGCAAAGGGAACAAAGAATCAATAGGAAGCTAAGAAAACCATCTTAGGGCAATAAAGAGGTAGGTTAACAATTTAAGATTGTGTTTCGTGCTTCAATTTATGCAACCAACATGTCTTTACAAGCTTTCTATGGAACATGATTGTCTTCCTACATTCTTGACAACATGTATATATATTGGTTAAGCATGTGTGATTGATTGGGATGTGAGTGGATGAGATGGCATGAATATTGTGGTTGGAAAAAGATTAGGGTTAGATAATGTTGTACTCATAATGACCATGAAGGAAGGAAACCCTACCATTTAATGGTATTAGTAAGGAATAAAAGAAGGAAATTGAATTTCCAATTTAACAAATATCCCTAGGCCAAGTCCATGAAATTTATTCTTGGAACTTATAAGTTATGCACCATGATATTGATTCAAAATATGGGAATTTATTATTGAAGTCATAAGGAAGGATATTATTATTATTGTAAGAAAATAAAAATTTTTAAAATGCTAGAATTTTCACAAGAAATGTACCTTAGAATTTATTTCCAATGAAGGAGAAATTATCCTTGAAATATTGGAATTTCCATAAAAACAAATGTACATTAGAATTTATTTCCAATAAAGGAAAAATTGTTCTTGAATGCTAGAATTTTTCATAAGAAATATATATTAGAATTTATTTCCAAGGAAGGAGAAATTATCCTTGAAATATTGAATTTTTTCATAAGAAATGTACATTAGAATTAATTTCCAAGAAAGGAGAAATTATTCTTGAAATATTAGAATTTTTCATAAGAAATATACATTAGAATTTATTTCCAAGGAAGGAGAAATTATCCTTGAAATATTGGAATTTTTCGTAGGAAATGTACAACTAGAATTTATTTCCAATAAAAGAGAAATTATTCTTGAAATATTAGAATTTTTCATAAGAAATGTACATTTACATTAATTTACAAGAAAGGGGAAATTATCCTTGGAATTAATAGAATTTTTACAAATGAAGTACATTAAGAATAATTTCCAAGAAAGGGGAATTTTATCCTTGAAGATATTGGAATTTTAAAAAGGTATGTACACTAGTAATAATTTTCATGAAAAAGAAAATTTCCCTTGATAATTGACAAAGAATTATAAAGGTGGCCAAGTGTCCACATGTGCCCAAGTGTGCACAAAGAATTTTTAAGGTGGCCAAGTATCCACATGTGCCCAAGTGTGAACAAAGAATTTTTAAGGTGGCCAAGAGTCCACATCTGCCCAAGTGTGCACAAAGAATCTTAAAGGTGGCCAACTATCCACATGTGCCCAAGTGTGCACCAAGGCTTATAAAGGTCGCCAAGTGTCCACAAGTGCCCAAGTGTGCACAAAGACTTACAAAGGTGGCCAAGTGTCCACGGTGCCCAAGTGTGCGCAACTAATGAATAAAAAGTGAGTTAAGAATGATAAGCATAAATGGATTTGTTAACTTTATGATAACGAAACTTTATAGCATGCAAGATATTTTTATTTGAAAGGAATATGATTCTCTTACATTAACAATTAAATTGATCATACATTGCTTGCCAATTTATGTTTATGCACAATGTTATATTTTTATTTTCAAGAATGTAGAATTAAATATTTGGTGCTTACACCCTAATACATATTAGTTGTTTTAAAACCAAATTGTTAAGCTACTGGGAAACTTGTGTTTCTCATTTCTATGCTAATATGTATCAGATGCGGACGTTTAGCAGGGCTGGTAGATAGAAGTTTCTTTTTGGTTTAGAGAAAATTTTTGTAACCCCTATTTTGAGTCTTAGTCTAGACATATTGTTTGGAATTAGGACGTTTCTTTTGGCTGTGTAGGAGATGTTCATGGGAAATCCCTAGGGACGAATATGTGAGGGACTGATCCATCCCTAAAAATTTAAGGGAGTCTGAGTGATAGACCTGTTGTCTCCTGACTTTCGATGGACGGGTACTTCATACATCCAGGGACATGTTTATCATAATGTAATGGACATTATGGGACTTGTATTATTTGAATTACATGAAAGTTTAAAATTTCGCTGTGTAGTATAGTATTTCTTTTATTCTGTTGTGCATGAGTTTTAATCTGAGTAAAAGATCTCAAACCTAATTTTCTTATTGAAACTTAATGGTTTAACTGCTTAGACTTTAATTAAATAAAAGGATAAGAATAATGTACCGAACCTAGCTATTTACATTAGAGGAATTGTAATACTAGATAGGGGTGTTACAATACTTAAGACAAATAATGTGCTAAGTGCATAACAAAATGGGGAGGACTCATTGACAAACTGAAAGTATAAAATGAGATGAAGGAGAATGTTACTTATTTACTGTGCTGGTGGATTCTTAGGAGATGGTGGCAGAAGATCCTCAAAGTAGATGTCTAGGTTGTCTAAGTCGGTAAGGATGGTGGTAGTGCATCAACTAGCCTCTAGATTTGAGAAGTCATCTGATGTGACTATTGGATATGGCTCTCTAATCCTGTTGAGATATGTTTGAGAGTGTTTTGGAGAGTATACTGGCGTTCTCCGATTTGTTGCTAAAAAGCTCTGAATTCAATAATATGATATTGCTAAATTTCTACTAACTTGGCTAATTCATCAGTTGAGGTGCTAAGGTTTTTGGGCCTAGGGACTTCTATTGCTACAAGAGATGGTAGATCATATGTTCTTGGGGGTTGTCCATCATTTCTTGTAGCGTTTTTAGGCTGTATAACCTGCTTTTGGATTACCAACTTATAGGTTGGACCATTATAACCACGGGATGTGTATATCATTCGCATATTCATCATCTGCTTTAAACCTACTGGCTGTATGCATCTTACTTGAGTGAGCTCATTTATGCAATCAACTAGGACTCCCATCTTCCTTGCTAGCCAAGTGATGTATGGGCTAAAGCTTATTGTACTCTTCTTGACATCTTCTATGAAAGTGGAGATCTGGTTTGCTAAAATGAAACCAAGATCTACTTTCTTATGTTGATGCATGGCCCATAGAAGGAACAAGTCTGTCTGGGTGATAACTCTGAAGCTATCTCCTCTACATGTAATAGTATAAACTAAGATGAAATGAAGGTACCTTAAGCCATTAGGGAGGCTGGCAGCCTTAAAGCTACTTGAGTTATACCAGCTAGGTTTGAGTGCTATCTGATTCCACATTATGTGAGAGGGAGCTGTTGGAGCGTAGAGGCATCCTTTGTACTCATTTCCATGTAATTCCTCCATTGTCCATAGGTCTAAATGCCTTCCAAAGTGAGGTTTGGACATAGAGAAATCTACTCCCCCTAAGAGGAATGAAATGGTGTCTGGCTCAGTCTACTCAACTATGTGGTTATTTAGAGAGAAGGTGCTACAAAATTCCAAGGTCAAATCCCTATATGTAGGTTTGTTAATGGTGAATAGCCTTGCAAAGGGTAGTGGATCTAGGAGTTCATGGATTTCATCAGTTAATCCTACTGTTAAGATGTCTTTTAGGTTGATGCAGCATCCGTCTCCTATCATCTTGAAGCGAAAGACTTTGTACTTCTCCTCTTGCTCTATTTTATGGAATGTTAGCAATCTATGTTGTGGGGAGTTTTCTTTAGGGTCCCTCTTTTTCTTGATGTAACAGTGTAGGATGAGGAACTCAACATGGTCCTGAATTGACCTGAGTTAGTTATGAAAGAATCAAATCTAAAAAGCATATATCAATCTTTGAGCATGACTTCTGTATGTAACATTATCCTTATGATTTATTTCAAAATAAAAGATGTAAAGAAGAAAGATTCTATTGCTAGAATCTTAATGCATGCATGAAAAGATTTTATTAAAGAATCATGAGCATGATTATTTTTTCCAAGAATGGGTTTTCCTTGTCAAGATTTTATTAAAGAATGGTTCTTTGAAGTTCTTTATAGATACAAGAAACAATCTCATACACGGCCATTTATAAAAAGAAATAAAGATCAAAGATTATATCAAGAAACCATCAAAACCATTTAAAAGGAAGTTACAAGATTCTATAGTTTCCAAAATTTTGTTTTGACACCTACAAGAAATCATAACAAGATTTGCACACAAACAAATGTTTCTTTCAGATCCTATACTATTTATGATAGAATCTTATCTTTATGTTCATAAAAGGATGAATTTTGGAGGCCATGATGATGACATGGTTATTCACATAAGAGATTAAAGAAGCATGAATCTTGAAGAAGAAATTATTGAAGAATGAATCTTGAAACTAAAAGCATGAATCTTGAAAGAATGAATGTGAATATTAAAGGATAATGAATGCTATATGTGTGAATAGTGAAAAAAATTTATGTATGAAATAATTAGAGAATATTCCTAATTAAAATGAAAAAAAAAGACTTTTATTGAATGCTCATGAAAGAGAAAAGAGAATCAATGGAAGAAAACATACTTGGAATAGAGAACAATTATGCTTTGAGAGTTGCTCTTAGGGTGGCCAAAAATTCACACAAAGGAATAAAAGAATTTGAAGCTTACTATTTCATGTGGGAGAGTGTCATAGCTAAGCCTTCATATAGGCAAAGGAAACCATGTCCTCTTAGGCGAAGGATTCCACGCATGAAGAGGAGGAAGGGGTAAGCTTTTGAAATTAAATTTGGATAAGCCATATCTTTTGAAAAAAATTAAAAGGATTCTTGATAACTATTTTTAAATTGATCATACTCTTTTAAAAGTGTTTGAAAGATCCTAAGGATAAGTTAATTTATGAATATGTTTAAAATTTTAATGATCATATTATCCTTAAGAATTTGTGGATAATACAAAGGATAATTCAAAACTTTTGAAAGAATTGAAACAATTTAAAAGAGCTCCCTACTTATTTGTAATTTCAAAAAATTAAGGATAAGGCAAAATTGAAACAAGTTGAAATTAATTCAAAGGCCTACCATTTTCAAAAATTTAAGGATAAAGCAACTTTGAATTTGTTTGAAAGATTTAAGATAATGTAAAATAATTCAAAGAAGCTTTATATTTAAAATTTTGATGATAAGCCTTTAATTTTTGAAGTTTAAAGAAATTCAAATTGCCTTACTTTTCAAAATTTATGTCTTATGTTTTTGAAAGTTTTTAAGATGGAAAAGAATTCAAAACCCCTTCATCCTAATTTTAAATCTTCGAAGACCAAAATTACTTTTTTAGGGAAATTTTCAATTTTTTGAAAAGTATAAGATAATTAGGAAATTAATTCAATTTTTTGAAAACTTGAGACTGTTTTTAAAAAAATAAAGAAATTTCAAAATATTGAAACATTTGAAAATCTTTAAAATTTAATTTGCTTTCATGAAATCTATGCCAAGAGGTTATCTCTTATGATAGGCTATCTTTTGAAATCATGATAACTTATCATTTTAGTGATAGGTTGTCAGAATCTTTTAATCCTAGCCTTCCCCTCTTTCAGCTGGAATCCTTGAGGCACACTTTCTTTGTTTCTCCAAGTAAGTTGAGAAAATTTTATTGGTCTGTAAGCTGAATAAGATAAAACTAAAAACAAACGAAGAATATGTTTATTTTTCCTAAGTCCGCTAACTAAACTCAATAATTTATTAGGTTATGAAGGAAGATTACCTAGTCCTCAAGAGGGTCTCCATGGTAATGCATTGAGACGGTGAACGTTTACCTTTCTGACTGTGTAAGGCTCCTAAGTTTTCTTGGAAACTTGAGAGTTTATTAATTTATTCACTAAATGCAAGAAGAAAAGATGTATATATGTACATGTATGTATGTATATGTAGAGGAGGGGTTTAAGTTTTGTCTCATTCTGGTGGAAATGAGAGAGGCAATGGAATCTTGTAAACAGGTGCCCTGAGATGGTCTTTGAGAGAGGCCAAAATTGTATCCCCTTTAGTAAGGATTAGGTCATCTATGATAATAATTTGTAGTTTGTCCATTTGACATAGATGAGTACAGCTTGAGTGCTTAGGTGATTCTTTCAATTTCAGCACTTGGGGATCCTCAATTGAGGCTTTCACCTTATGTACCTCTGACCTATCAAAAGAAAGAGAGAGGTCAGTATAGCTGCTAGGCTCAGTAGCCAGCAAAACGCTAGTTATTCCAACACTTGTTCGTTGGACAACTCTTCCTCATTTTCTTTCAATGCTATTTGTGATAGGCTATTACGCAAGAATTCCTAAAGTTCTGACTCAATAACATCATCCAAAACATCCATAGAATAAACAAGATCATCATGATTTCAGGAATTTCTTAAAGAAGTAGCTAAGTCAGAATAAACCTTCTCCTGCTTCAGTCTAGTAGGATATGGAATAGGTGGTCGGTACTCTATTTTAGGACTCTTGTCCTCCACTTTCAATGGTCTACTTACCTCAGGCTCTGGCTCTTTACTGATTGGCACATCATGTATAATAGTGTTATCATTAGTCAATAGCAAAGTGTTAGATACTTGCTTACTAGATGTCAGAGTGATAGCATTGTATTGCTCCTTTGGATTAGACTTTATGGTTCTAGGGAGTATCTCTGGCTATGTTTCAACTAATTTCTTAAACATCTGGCCTACTTAGTATTCTATGTTATAAATGGAGGCCTATTGATCTTTAAGGATTATGTCTGTTTGTTGGAAATTACTTTCTATAATGGACATGGTCTTCATGATCAATTCCTCCAAATTGGATTCATTCTCTTGCAATTAAGAAAATTGATTCAAAGAGTTTGTTGTTGGGACTGCTACTAGTGTAACCACGGAAGATCTGGTGAACCTTGGGTATCATTATTCAATCCTAAATTTGGATAGTTACTCCACCCAGAGTTGCATATACTACTGTAAGGATTGTTTTGTTAACTTTGGGAATTCCCCATATAATCGACCTGTTTGAAATCAGTAGAATCAATGTAAGGATAAAAGAATTTAAAGTGTTTGCATTACAGTGTTCACTATAATGTGGGTCACCACAGAATTCACAACAAAATTGTGATGCTTGCTCTGGCTTTAGGAGTTTGATAATCTCCTTGGCTAGAAGATTACTTCAAGCTGTCAGAAGCTCCTCTTGGGCTTCCAAGAATGATGTATAGTTCATGGTCACAAACTACCAAAATGGCAAAACAACCTAACAACCAAATAAAAGAAGAAAGAAAGAAAGAGAATGAACACAAATATAAACAAAAATAAAATAAAATAAATAAGAGTGGCAAAAGTAACAATTCACAAATTCACTCAAGTTTTCACAAAAATATCCCCGGCAATGGCACCAAAAACTTGATGTGGCACCAATGAACTATATGTAGCCACAACTTAAGGCAGTGCACTTGTCAGTGTAGTCTAGTGCAAAGGTGAGTATCAAGGTTGTATCCCATAGGAATGGTAAAGCCCAGAGTTACTACTTACTCATTGTTATCTAGCCTAAAATAAAGGGTGATTTAATTAAACTAAGTCTAGCTACTATTATTAAGCTATGAAGGGAAAGTGAGGCAAGTGTTAAGATAGAGAATTATCAAGTTTCTAGAAAAGCAAAGCCCTTTTTGGGGTCTTCGACTTAGATGATATTTAAACAAAAGATAATGAGTTATGGGATTGAATTTGCTACCTGTGTCAAACAAATCCAGATTTTCGGTTAGTTTCAATGGATTTCTTAAACCTAAACCTTCCATTTGCTATTCGTGTCTAATGGTTAAGCTTAGATCAACATTAAGGCTTTTTAAGAGTTTCTCCTAGTCCAACAGTTGTCAACCTCTTAGTCTGGGCGAAGATTAACTATTCTCTCTAGTTAGTTTTCCAATTCCAAACATCATCAATTAGAGTATTTGAGAGGAATCTAGATAGTCTTTCTTATGACGTCTCGTAATAAAACTTGATTAATCTTTAACTAGATGAAGATAACACAATTCAATTTATAACCCAACAAATCATAATATCAACATAGTCTAAGAACTCCAACTGGGTTCTACCAATCTAGCTACTCATGTTCATGAATAAAACAACAAGAAATATAATAAATAAAGAAGAACAAAGTGGAGGTAGAAATACCCTCATCGGTTGAGTTTTGGATGAATAGCCTTGATTCTGAAATCCTCCTTGATCATGATCCTAGTTTCCTCTTGATGCTTCCTAATCTCTTCCTTCAATTCTTGATTGAATCTCCACGGATTGTGGCCTTTGTGAAGAGACAAGGGAATTAAAGTATTATGCTCCAAATATTAGCAAGGATTGTCACACTCCAAACTAGTCCAAGTGCTCTCAGTTTCCCTCTCTTGAGCATTTCTTAGTGATGCCCTTCTATCCTTGTGCCTTCTCTTATTTATAGGCAAGGCAGACACCTCTCTAGGCTTTCACATGGCTGTGTAGTAGCCTAGAAAGTGGCATGGCTGTGTGGTAGCCTAAGTGGAGAGCATGGCCATCTTGTTGCTTATGTTCTAGAAGGAATCCGTCCGTAGTGTGATTTTGGCTGTTTCTTAGTTGGATTATTGCTTTGACCATGTAGGAAGGTGCATAGGATGTCTTTAGCATGTGGAATGGTGTGTTTTGGAAGATTTAAGGCAGCATGGGTGTGTGGTAAGGTATATTCTAGAAGCTTTACGTGTGGCCCATGCGAAAAGGTGCATTTTGAGGTGCTTTGAGCCCTTAGATGCTTGGTTTTGGTCCATTTCTCTTTAAAATTGCTTTATACCTGGGAAAAGCTTAGATAACATGAAAACAAGTGGAAATATGGGTAATTATACATAAAACACATAAAATATATCCCTAAAGTGAGTTGAATTTAGCAGATAAATATTTATAATTATGTGCTAATCATGTTGTAATATTTATGAAAAGATATGTAATGGTTTATGGATTTATCTCTGATGCATTACGTTTTATTTTCTTTGTGCTTATAAGTTTTGATTTGAGAAAAAGAACTCGAACCTAATCCAATTTAATAATATTGTTATGGTATAAATGCTCAGACATTGTTAATAAATAATTAAGGTTAAGAATAATGTATTGACCTTGTCTTTTTACATCTGAGGGTTGTAATACTAGATAAGAGCATTACACATAGTTCCCATTATGATATCTTCTAATTGGGGATTACCTTTTAAGCTTATGTGTGACGCCAGTGATTATGCGGTTAGAGCAGTTTTGGGCCAAAGAATTGACAAGAAGTTTTAACCCATCTACTATGCTAGCAAGACATTGACTAACACTTAGGATAACTACAGTACTACTGTAAAAGAACTACTTGCCGTGGTGTACGCATTTGATATTAGTACTCTCAAAGACCGTGGTCTACACGGACCATTCAACTCTGAGGTATTTATTTTTGAAAAATAATGCTAAAACTAAACTAATTAGATGGATATTACTGTTGCAGGAGTTCAACATGGAGGTGAAAGATAAGAAGGGTGCAGAAAATTTAGCTGCAGACCACCTATCAAGACTAGAGAACCCAAAGCTTGAGGCTCTGGATGAAGAAGCAATAAATGACAACTTTCCTAAAGAGCACTTAGAGGTGATGCAGGTATCTTCTGACCTCCATTGGTTCTCTAATTATGCTAACTATCTGGTTGCTAAAGTCTTACCAAAGGATGTGACAACTCAGCAAAAGAAGAAATTCTTTGCTGAGCTAAAGTATTACATCTGGGAAGACCCCTTTCTATTTCGAATTTGTGCAGACCAAGTAATTAGAAGATGCATACATGGGAAGCGATCAACCAGATTCTGAGCCATTTTCACAAAGGACCAACAAGAGGACATGAAGCAGCTAATCATACTACCACAAAGATGTTAGAAGCAGGATTTTATTAGCTAACTATATTCTAAGATGCGCGAAAGTTTGTCTAGGTTTGTGATGCATGTCAAAGGTCGGGTAATATCTCTGCCCGAAATGAACTGCCCCAAACAAGCATATAGGTAGTAGAAATATTTGATGCATGGGGTCTAGATTTCATGGGACCCTTCCCTTCTTCACATGGAAATAGGTACATTCTAGTAGTTATTGAACACTTCTCAAAGTCGCTAGAAGCCCAGGATTTCCCCACCAATGATGCTAGGGTAGTAACTAGGTTCCTAAAAAGACTATTTTCTAAGTTTAGTGCCGTTGCTAGGGATCACACAATATAGTTGGCCAATAATATCTCTTATGCATTGCCGTGTTATTTTAGCCTTCAAGAATCATCCTCTTTTTAACATAAAATCAAAAATTCTGTCATGAACAATATAATGCCTGAAAGGAACCTTAATATGCAAGAAAATTTCTTTACGATTCTTTTAGGTAGCACATAAACTAGAAACTATAAATATTTTTTTTTTATGGTTTCTATGATTTCTTGATAGAATCTTTTTGTTCTACATGGCCATGCATTGTTCTTGGATCTATAAATAACTTCAAAGATGGAATCTTGATCAAGAAAATCCATTCTTGGAAAATAAAGAATTATACTCTTGAAATCTTTTCTTCATTCCCTTATAAAATAAATTGTCATCATACAAAAATTCTTAATTTCCTTTCATGCATACATCAAGATTCTAGCAATAGAATCTTTCTTCTTCAGTATAATCAAGAAAGCTCAATAAATGAATAGGATAAACATTACATAAATATTTGCCTTGGATTCTTAAATGTCTTTATAACTAACTTGCGTCAATTCAGGATCATGTCGAGCTCTTCATTCTCTAATGTCATATCTAGGATAAGAGTCACTATGAGTTCCTCATTCACTCATCAGACCATGTTAAGTTCTTCCTCTTATAGCGTCACCTCAAGAAGAAGGGGGACCTCCAAAGATGACCTTTGGAATCGCCACCCACTACTCACGTTTCATGAAGACGAGGAAGAAGAGAAATACCAAGCTTTTCGGTTTAAACTCATAGGAGCCGGATGTTGCATCGTCCCTGCTGGCCTGACTCCAGAACAAACCATTCTCCTAAAAACACCCTCATATGAAAGGTTCTTCAGTATTAACGAACCCACATATAGGGCATTGACCCCGGAATTCTACATTACTTATAAGCACATATTTATACATATTTATTTGCCAAATTTCACTCACTTTAGGGATATATTTTATGTGTTTTGTAACACCCGCTCCTAATAACTTGCATCTTATAGTGGCACTATTATTATCATTAATTATGTGATGATAAGGAAGGTTCATTAGAAAAAATAGGATGGACATTTTCATCAAGATAGAGTTACTTTTGTCATAAAAGAGTGAGACTGAAAAATCTTGTAAGGAAGGGCAAAATAGTAATTTTACCATGAAGGGGAAAATTAATTTAATTTTCTTATTTCATGAAATTACATCAAAGGACTTTCATCATTTCCATTTAAGAGAGAAGAAGAATTTAGTTATGTAAGTGAGTATGTGCATTTAATGTCAAGATGGCAATTACTCCCAAAAATGGCAAAAATTGTAATTTCACCCTAAAGGCATATTAGTAATTTTTCATAATGTAGAAAATTTTATTTCCACCTTAAATACTCCAAGGAAATAGAAATTAGAAGCCCTTACCCTTTTATGTTCAAAAGAAGAAAGAATAAGGGTGAAAATGACAACATTGGCATAAAGGGCAAAAAAGTAATTTTGCTTTAGGAAAAAATAGTAATTTTAATAAAAGAAGGTTAAATTAGTAAATTCACAAAAATAAGTTTTATGAAATCTTATTTAAGTGATTTTTATGCATTAAAACTAAAAAGGGTGAAAAATAGAGCTAAAATGGCCATTTGGACTTAAATGGCAAAATGATAATTTTCTTTGAGGCATATTTGCAATTTTTGAAAAGATGAGGGACCATTATGCAATTTGAAATTCTTAAGGGGCAGAAACATTCCAATCCATGGAAGTTGCACAAAATTGCATTCCTAAGGAGAGTGGATGCCATTCTTAAAAAGGAGTAGTAGTAAGGGTAAATGGGTCATTTCACACCAAGGGCATTTTGGTAATTTCACCAAAACCCTAATTTAAGTCTTCTTCTTCCTTTAAGAGAAGAAGAAGTCAAAGAAGTGAGGGAGAAGAGGTGTTGGCCGAAAGCTTTCTAAGCTTGGAGAAGAAGATTTTCAAGACAAAACAACTTGGAGATTCCACCCATCTTGCATTTTTAAAGTAGCTAAACATTCCTATGCCATTCTTTTCTTGTTTTATGGTTTGTTTATGGTGTTCTTGCTCTGGCAAGAAGGATGGTTCTTCTCTCTCTACATTCTTATGGTTGTTTTGCTTAAATGGGTTTGGAATATGTTGAAAACTTGTTGTGTTTATGGTTATGGACATGTTGAAATACTTGATAACTTAAGAGATAGCAATTTTTCAAGAATGGAACCCTAGTCTTGAAAAACCCTAGCTTGTACCAAGGCTGAAATGGTGATTTAAAGAGTGAGAAAATAATGGTCTTGCATGGGATTTACAAGAATATGGTTGTATTGTAAGCAAGGTGGTGAGATAACTCCATTTTCTTGTTTTTACCTCTTTGTTCAAATGCTAGCTCTTGTGATGGTGCTGAAATTTGGTTAAAAATGGTGCTAGAAAGAGTGAGAGAAAGTGTCATGAAATGGTAAGAGAGAGAAAATCTAGTTAGATAAATGTCTAAAAACTTTTCCCATTTTCTAACTTCACCATAACCTATGAAATTGTGACTTATCTATCTTGGCCGAATGGACCCATGCAAATGGTGCTGAAATCTCACTTGAAAATGGCTAGAAAACCTTGTAAGACTTGTCATAAGAAAAGAGGAGAGAGAAAGTTATGGTAATTTTATGTTTTAGCCAATGTACCATTTCAAAGATTTTACCATTTCACTTTAAAAATGTGCATAAGTATCTGAAGTTGTAAGATAATATGCAATGACAAATTTAACATGGAAAATGAGCTAGAAAGATGTGTGAAAGAAAGGCTTAAGGTACACTTACAAGAAAATGAGGTGTGAGAAAGCATTACCCATAATTATGAAAATTGTTACCATAATGTTTAAATGGTAAAAAATAATGCTAGAAATGAACCAAATGGGTTAAAAATGCCAATCCTTCATGTTCTTCTTGCCTTGGCCAAATGTTATGTAGAATTTTTCCTAGAATGGCTAAACTTATGTGTCAATTGAAAGTAGCCTAAGGTGCCATCTGAAATGGCCTATGCTAAGTGAAAAGAGGGGAAATCATCTAATGGTCAAGAATGGATGGTAAATAGAATGCATTTTTCCGTTGATAGAAATATGTCCAAAATCATGTGAATATGATTGATTAGCATAGAAATGCTTATTGTATTGTGAAAGGCAAGGTCAAAGCTAAAGGGATAAATGATCTGGTGAATACCTCCAAAGACCAGAATTTTGAGGAGGAATGATTTGGTGTAAACCTCCCAAGAATAACACCTTGTGGAGAATGATCTAGTGTATACTCCCAAGGAATTAAGTTTAGGAGGAATGATCAGTGTATATCTCCAGAGAATACAATCATGTGGAGAAATGATCTAGTGTATACCTCCCAAGAGTAAAGCATTTATGAGATATTATGATTTGTATTGCATAAATGTGCTCTATGTGAAAATGGTTAAAGTATGTGACCATTGAAAGTTTGTTAATCTTTCTATTAATGATATCATATGTTGCATATCTCATGTTTATAGATGTATACACACATGTTTCACATATGTGATACCCATAAATTTGTATGAAAAGAATTTTGGAACTAAATTGAATGTAGAGTTGTTTTCTTTATTCTTACAGTGGTACATATCAGTTGTTTTTAAAAAAATGGTTTATTTAGCTACTAGGAATATATTTCTCATTATTGTGCTGAAATGTATCAGATGTCTAAATATTGCTTAATTCTAGAGATTGAGATATCCATAATGGAGGTTCCCTTCCTGGGAGTTTTCACCATACTGAAGGAAATCTATATCATGTCTATTATAGAAATGCCCCCAGAGTGAACTGGGTACTATAGTTATATATATATAGCCTTAACATTTTGGTCCTGATTCTTTATGTTCTTGTTTGGGTTAGAATTAAGATTGTTATTTTTTGGCTATACATAGAGGGTAAAGGGCAGATGTATGAGGATATGTGAAGGACCTATTCATCCATGATATTTTGTAAAAGGAGTTTGAGTGACAAGCTTATTGTCTCCTTACTCCTTATGAATGGGTACTTCATATATCCTAGAATATGTATGTAGAACTATGTATCAGATAGTTATGATATATATATACATGATATCAAAGATCTTATAAATTCAACAGCAATGTATGAGATATTTATTTTCTCTGTGCAAAAGTACGTTTACCTGAGCAAAAGGACCCAAACCTAATTATATATTAATTTATTGATAGATTAAGTGCTCGGTAAAATTAATATGATAAAAGGCTAAGAATAATGTAACCACTTATCTGAATATGTTATATGACATTGTTAAGATAAAATAAGAGATGTGTTACATTAAGTTGGTATCAGAGCACAACTACCTAGGTTAGAAAAGGGTAGATTCCTCAAGAAAGGGACTAGTTCAGGTTAGTTGATTGTGCTTAGGTGGTTGGCTAACTTGTATTTTATTTTGAACTTGAGGAATAGAGTATTAGGTTTGGGAAGATAATAGCTCCTATTGGTGTTATAGAGTCTCTGCTCGATAATCTGTTATTAAGACTGATCACCTTAGTGATGTTTATTTTGCAGAGCACAATATGGTACCAAATAAGAGGAGTGGCACTCAGAACAGGGATAGTGAAGCAAACTTAACTGAAATGATGCAAACTATAAGGGGAATGGCTGAGGCCATGAGAGTTCAGGCAGCAGTTACTGAAGAAGCACTTCGTTAGATTCAGACAGATCAGAGTGAGAACACTCAGCCTGAGACTGACACAATGAGGAACCAGATTGTTGGAAGATGGACAGAATTTCAAAGGGCAAGGCCCCCTTACTTTTAAAGGTGAATTAGATTCAAAAGTGAAAAAGATTGGTTATAGAAAATAGAAGAACTCTTTGAGGTGCTAGGAGGCACGGAAGAGCAGAAGGTCACTTTTGCCACCTATCAACTAGAAGGGGAAGCCAAACATTGGTGGAAGGGGACCAGAAAATTAATGGAAACTTAGGGAACACAGATTATCTGAGAAGCATTCTATAACATCTGCTCTAATTATTATTAAAGAGATGTTTGATAATAGTTAATTTGATGTTTAATGCTTGTGTATGTTGCATTAATGCATGTAGTTGCATTAGCTTAGGGACTAAATTGAAAGGAAATAAATGAGGGTTTAGTAAGAGGGGGTTAAGGACTTAATTGAAAAGGGAAAATTAAGTGAGGCCAAGAGTGTAAAACAGCCCAGGGACCAAAGAGCAAATTCCTTAAACTTCTTAAAACCCTAGCTATAGCCCTAAAACTCCCACACACTTCCAAACCTTCAGATTTTAGAGAGAGAAGTAGGAGGGGAAGTAGAGAGAGAAAGGGGCGAGTTTGGCCAAAGAAGGGAGATTTTGGCTGAAGGAAAGGGCTACTAGAAGCTGGAAATTAGTTCTACAGTAAGGGGCTATCATTTCTAACACATCAAGCACACACATTTGCAAGAATCAAGGCAATAATCCATCCTAAACCCCATCTTTTTCTAAAATGTTACTGTTGTTGAAAAATGTGGATTTTTAGATGTTTGAACTGAGATTAGGGTAAACCTACATTCTGTATGCTTTTCTACTTTTTTCTGGGATGTTGTGTTGCTGAATGTATGCTTATATATATGCTTGTAACAGATTAGAAGGACTGGGTTATTTTTATCTAGGGATATAGAGTAGTTTTCCTTGATTGTACCATGTTTGAGCTAATGGATGGGAAATGTTTAATGAAAAGTATAGTTTATTGTATGGGAATTAAGCTCATGTATTTAGAATTGAAAATAAAATGAAATTTAGACTGGGTACTTTAAAAATTATGTTTTTTGAACTATAGTGGAGCATAGCAGCCAACTGCTAAGCAGGGGTAGTCGATTGCCATATTCCTGAAAAACCCAAAAGTGTAGACAGAGGCTTAGCAATGATCGCTAGATACCTAACGATCATTGTCGGCCAGTCTACACTAAGCGATCGGCCGCCATCCTCAAAGTCGACTATCATGTTCTTAGAAACCCAAAAGTGTAGATAGAGGCTTAGCAGCTGACTGCCAGGTTCCTAGCAGTCAACTATCGAGCCCAAGTTTGCACTGAGCAGTTGACTGGAAATCGAAGCAATCAACTTTCGTGCTCATATTTTTACCCAAAACGCATTCTAGAAAGCCACTATCCGGCTGCTAGCCTTACAGATTAGCACCAGAGGATTACAAAGAGCCACCAGCCGATTGCTAGCCTTCCAGCAGTCAACTAGCAGCCCTCTAACTTGCAAAATAAGGTTTTTAATGGCAATTGAGCTTAATAATTCTTCATACTAACTTAATTAAGGGCCCAAAACATAGGTAGGCAAGGAAATTAAGAGTTTTGGGTGATGATACCCTTAGGATAGTGAAAGAAAAGAGAGCAGAAAACACAAAGAGGGAGAGAGGAAAGTATTCTCATTGTATGCCTTAGGGTAGATAGGCTCATGATCAAGTGATCGATTGTTAGTATGGGACGACCGTTGAGCATTCCATGGTTATGCCATAAGTTGGGATGGTTAAACATCCATTGGAACTTAGATAATTTTGAAAACACCATGATGGTTGCAAACTTTAAGTTAGTGTCATCTCCCAAAGGCCATATGAGAAACACATACTTAGAGTTAGGCATAACTATGACCATGGGCCAATTCAACCCATAGTATATGTAGAGAATAGAGTACCGAGAGTGTGATCCATCGGAAAGGGATGGTGATTCCATAGTATTATGATCTGCCAAAAAGCGGAGAGGAAATGATCCAGGTAAAGTTAACAGTGATCCCATAAGAGTATATCAGCCCCATTTGGGACGAAAGGGAGGAATCCCGTTGGTCAAGGATGATTTACCAGAAAGGGGCAGGGACCATTACGGTACTTGGATCTACTGGGGGACGCCTTAGAATGTACAAAAGGTTAAGGCATGGCTGAATAGACATGCGCTCATTCATATAAACAATGGTGTGTGGAGTTGTTGCTGGGCAACTCTCCCGATTACTCTTAGGGTGTTTTATGTACTGCTCGCATGTTATGGAAATGAAGTGATGTTATGTTTACTATCCCATATGTGTTTTATAAGAAATGTTTTATGATGAGATTGATGATGAATACATTTCCTATGTTTTAAAGTTGATATGTTCTAAATGCACATACATACATATAAGTATATAACATGATTAAATGCCACACTCATTGCATCCCCATAGTATGTTATATGTTTTATGAAAGACTGTAAAGGTTTTCCATGCGAGCACAGTGGTACAGGTTAATAGATTTTGTACTGGGTGTATTGCTACTGAGATTCATTTCTCACAATAGTGTTGACATGTACCAGATGTGTAGGTTCCCTTGGGCTGGAGAAAGAAGGTAAGGTATGTAGAAGTGTCAAATCTAGGCACACAAACTATTTATTTTGGATAGTATAAGTACATGTTAGGATTGAGCTAGCCTTCATGATAAATTAAGAAAGGCTAGTCTAAAATTATTTTGTATAGCATATTTTAACTTATCTGTATATGAATTAGGCTGGATTGATGATTAGACTATTTAATAGGGTTTTGAGTGGCAAGATTGTTGCCTCCATACCCAATAGTTAATTGATTATATTTAGTTAAGAATGCTTGCCTATGTATAGTGTAACACCCCTTATCTTATCTTAACAACATCATATTGCTTCTTCAGATAAGTGGTTACATTAATTTTAGTCTTTAATTATATTTAAATCTCCTAAGAATCCAATCCATTATAGATTTGTTTTGCAATTAGGTTTGGGTTCTCATGCTCAAGTAAAATTCTTTGGCATAGTGGAATATAAAATATTAAACATTACAACAGAATATATAAAATCTTTTCTGATATATATATACATTATAATAATTGTTTAGTACATTGTTTGTATACATACAATAAGATAGATGAAGTACCCGTCCATAAGGAGTAAGGAGACAACAAGCCTGCCACTCATACTCCTTTTACAAAATATCGTGGGTGAATAGGTCCTTCACATATCCCTATACATATGCCCTTTTTCTTTCTATGTACAGCCAAAAATATCAGCGCTAATTCCAACCCAAAAAGAACATGTAGAATTAGGACTCCAAAAAGGTTGGGCTATAGCTACATATTTATGTACTTAACTATCCCATAGGGAACTCAAAAACAGTTATAACATAAACATCCTTGACAATAGTGAAAGTTCCCAGAAAGGGAATTTCCACTGTGGCCAATTCAACCTTCATTACTATGCAATATATAGTCATCTGATACATATCAGTACAGTAATGAGAAATACATTCCAAGTAGCTAAACAAACCAGTTTATTTTAAAAAAATTGACATGTACCATGGTAATAATACAGAAAATAACTCTACATTCAATTTAATTTCAAAACTCTTTTCATATAGATACTTGGGTATGACTTATTATGAAAACATGAGTGTATGCATCTATAAACATGAAATACACAATCAATTAAGTCATTCATGGAATGGACTACAAGCATTCAATGCTTACATGTCATTATCATAGTCACATAAATCACGTTCATGCAATACATAACATAACATTTCATAAATACTCAATTTTGCGAAGGTATACATAAGATCATTCCCTCCCACTTAACTGTGCTCTTTGGAGGTATACACCAGATCATTCCTCCTACATTTCAATTCCTTGGCGGTATACACCAGATCATTCCCCTCAAGGCAACTTCCCTGGAAGGTATACATTAGATCATTCCTTCACAGGCTTTTAGTCTCAGGAGGTATTCACTAGATCATTCCTCCTCATTTAATTCCTTGGGGGTTTACACCAGATCATTCCTCACAAGTAAACTTTAACCTTGAAATTCACATTACATCAAGCATTTTTATGCCATTCAACACTTTTACATAAATGTAAACATTCTACTTATAATAGCAAAATGTATGATAAGTATCATCTATCCTTGCCCATTACATCATTTTCCCTCTTTTCACATAACATAGGCTAATTCGAATGGCACCTTAAGCTACTCTCAATTGACTTGCAAGTTTAGCCATTCTAGGGAAAATTCTATATTGCATTCGGGCAAGGCAAGGGAATCATGAGAACATGGCATTTCTAGCTCATTTAATTCTTTTCTAGCATCATTCTCACTATTTAAACATTTTGGCCACAATTCCAATAATTATGCCTAAGACTTTCTCACACCTCAAAATTATGTAAGTGCACTTTAAGCCATCCTTTTTCATACTTTTCTAACTCATTATTCATATCATTGATGGCAATACATCTAATCCCACAACTTCATGTTTTTGTGCAACTTTTAAGGTGAAATGGTAAGGCTTCAAATTGGACAAATTACTAAAGCATAAAATTTACCACAACTTTCTCTCTCCTCTTTACTTATGATAACATTTACAAGGCTTTATAATCATTTACAAGAAAAAATTTCAACACCTATCACATGAACTCATTCGACCAAAATAGGTATGTCACATTCCCATAGTTTATGGTGAAACTAGAAAATGAGAAAAATGTCTAAACATGAATTTAGTTAGACTTTCTCTCTCTTACCATTTTCTAACCCTTTACAGCACTCTTTCTAGCCTTAAATGTTGCCAAAATTTAGCACCATTTTAGCCCTAACAATTCAGCCAAGGTGAGAAACAAGCAAAATGGAATTATTTCACCACTTTGCTTACACTACAACAACATTCATGCAAAAACCATGCAAAACCACCATTTTCTCACTCTTACAAACACAAACTCAGCCTTGACACAAGTTAGGGTTTGGCAAAATCCAAGTTCCATCCATGAAAATTTACCATTTCATGAGTTTCCATACAATCCAAGATGTCTATAGTCACAAACACAAGTTGTTTCCAACATATTTCAAACCCAAGTATGCAAATCCACCATAAACATGTAGAGAGAGAAATAGCCATCATTCTTGTAAATTTGAAAATACCATAAAAACACAATAAAACAAGAAATAATGGCATAGGATTGTTTAGCTACCTTGAAAAGCCAATAAAAGTGTGATTTCCAAGTTGTTTTGATGAAAACTTCTTCTTCTCCAAGGTAGACAAGAAATTCAGCCTCTCCATCTTTTTCCACCACTTTCACGACACTTCTAGCATGTGGGAAAAGAAGAAGGCTGAATTTAGGGTTTAGATTATTTACAAAAATGGCATTAGTGCTAATTTGTCCATTTCATCCCTTTTTCTTTTCTTTTTTAACAATGGCATTGTCTCTCCTTACAATTGTAATTTTATGCAACTTCCATGGGCTGGGGCTGTTCTGCCCTTCAAGAATTTTTAAATTGCATAGTGGTCCCTTAACTTTTCAAAAATTACATTTTAGTCCCTAAAAAAAGTGTCATTTTGCCATTAAGTCCAAATTGGCTATTTTTACTCCATTTTCACCCCTTTTTGGTTTTAAGAGGTAAAAATCACTCAAATAAAATTTCATAAAGCTTATTTTTATGTTTTTACTAAATTATCCTTATTTTAGCAAAATTACCTTTTTTCCTTTTATGTTAAAACTATCATTTCACTCTTTTTCTTTCTTCTTTTGATCAAGAATAAGTAAGGATTTCTAATTCCCACCTTTATAGAATATTTAGGGTAAAAACTAAATTTTTCTCTCATCATATAAAATTGCTATCATACCCATAGTGTGAAATTACAATTTTACCCTTTTTAGGGAAAATTGTCTTTCAACATCAATGTAAGTAATTGCTTGCATAACTAGATTCTTCTTCTCTCTTAAATGAAAATAATAAGAGTCCTTTGACATAACTTCATGAAATAAGAGAATTAAACTAATTATTCCCTTCATGGTAAAATTATCATTTTACCCTTCCTTACCAAATTTCCAATTTCATTCTTTTATCACAAAAAGTGATAATATAATGATAAAAATGTTCATTCTAACTCCTTAATAAATCATCCTTAACCCTCCACAATTAACACTAACTATAATAATAATAACAATGTTATCATAAAATGCAAGTATTAGGAGTGGATGTTACATATAGTCAATCTAGGTGTATGCTATATGTATTTATTCCACTGTGATATTAAGAGAACCCAAGAGTAGACACCAACCCAAATGACAGTCAATTAATCAACTTGGTAAAAGGTTTAAAATTTACTCGAGTAGAAGTGATAGTAACACCAACACTATGATAGTTATTTTCATATTATGTTACTTAAATATCTAAAAGGAACACTAGGATAGAGGGTGTTACACCTTCAAGGGAGCCTTCTTGAACAAATATTTCCCTTAAAGTGAATGTAATGCCAAAGAGGGAGAATTTCTACAGATTAAAAAAGGAGGCAGACCTTGTGAGGAACACTTGGCATGATTTGAGGAATTGTCCAAATTATATTCTTACTTGAAGCATGGAAGGCCATGCATTTAGAAAATAGCCTTGACCCTGAATTATACCATGAGGTAGCATTATAGGAGATTTGGGACTATGCCACCTTGGTTAACAACTGCCGTATTGCTTCTAGATCCCTGGTGGCCTTGAAGAAAGGGAAGAAAGAATTAGGTTATTTCAAGAGAAAAGCACCATTTGGGCATGACAAGGGACGAGATAGTAAATTTGTAAAGGGTCAGACAGGTAAGAGGCCCATGAATGTCAGAGCCACTTCAAGGAATTGTCAAAAATGTGGAGGAACCACAGGGATAGACCATGCTTGCAGGGCAGAATTTCTGCTTCAAATATAGGAAACCAGGATACTATACCAAAGACTACACACTCATAAGGAAGCCAACTGAGGCCCCAAGACCTACCACCAAGGGAAGGGTGTATACCTTCAAAGTTAAAGAGGCGGCCAAGTCTGAGGATTTAATGAAAGGTATATGTTTTATTAATGATGTTCCTTTGATTGTATTGTACGGTTATGGCACTACCCATTCTTTTCTTTCCACTAACTGTGCCCAGAAATTGAGCCTACACATGTCTAGCTTACCTTATGAAGTGTCTATGGCCGTCCCTACCAATGAACATATTATGACTTCATATGTCTATTTAAATTGCCATATTGTAATTGAAAACAACCATTTACTTGTGGACCTTATATGCCTACCGTTGACTTGGACATTATTCTAGGAATGGACTGACTCTCTTCTAGCAATGCTATTTTGGATTATTCAGCTAGGTCTGTGACATTTGTAACATCCACCCCAATACCTTGCGATTCTTAATATTATCATTATTATCATTAATTATGTGATGGTAAGGATAATTCATTAAAATGATAGAATAGACATTTTCATCAAGATAGAGTTATTTTGTCATAGAAGAATGAAGTTGGAAAATTTATTTAATTTTCTTATTTCATGAAATCATATTAAAGGACTCTTATCATTTTCGTTTAATAGAGAAGAAGAATCTAGTTATGTAAGTGATTATGTGCTTTTAAGGTCAAAAAGGAAATTTTCCCTAGAAAGGGTAAAATCATAATTTTACCCTAAGGGCACATTAGTAATTTTACATTATGTAGAAAATTTAGTTTTTACCTTAAATATTTCAAGGAAATAGAAACCCTTACTCATTCTTGCTCAAAAGAAGAAAGAATAAGGGTGAAAATGATAACATTGGCATAAAGGGCAAAAAGGTAATTTTACCTTAGGACAAAATCATAATTTTTCTAAAATAAGGGTAAATTAGTAAATTCATAAAAAAATAAGTTTTATGAAATCTTATTTAAGTTATTTTTACACATTAAAACCAAAAGGGGTGAAAAATAGAGCTAAAATGGCTAATTGGACTTAAATGGCAAATTGACAATTTCCTTAGGGGATTATTTGTAATTTTTGAAAAGTTGAGGGAGCATTTTGTAATTTCAAAATTCTTGACAATGTCCCTTTAACACCCCTTATCTTATCTTAACAACGTCATATAATAAATTCATATAAGTGGTTACATTATTCTTTACCTTTTATTTACAATGAATTGCCTGAGCATTTAATCCATTAGTAATTTAATATAGAATTAGGTTTGGGTTCTGTTGCTCAGGTAAACATACTTTGTGCACAACGGAAATAGAATTTCATACATCATAGCGAAACTTATAACAAAATTCCATAACTATATACATATCATTTAAATCTCCTGATAATATTTGTGGGAAATCTCAACAACATACATATCTATAGGGGTAAGGAGACAACAATCCTGTCACTCAAACCCCTTTTCCAAAGAGTAGTAGTCCTAATTCTATCTTAAAACACCGATGGCAGAAGTTAGAACTAACGGTGCTACATTATAAAATTTCTATTTACTCCTTACATTTGCTATATGAAGCATCCTTACTTGGGTTCTATGCATCTGATACATATCAGTACAATAATGAGAAATATATTCCTAATAGCTAAACAAACCAGTTTATTTAAAACCATTGATATGTACCATTGTACGAATACAGAAAGCAACTCTACATTCCATTCAACATCAAATTCTTTTCATATAGATATATGGGTATGACATATGTGAAACATGTGTGTATGTAACTATAAACATGAGATATGCAACAAATTATATAATTTATGGAATGGATAACAAACTATCAACAATCACGCATTTTAATCATGATTACAAAGAACACCTTCTTGCAATATAAACCATAATATCACATAAATGCTTTAATTTGGAAAGGTATACACCAGATCATTCCCTTCCACATAATTATGTTCTCTGGAGTTATACACCAGATCATTCCTCCTGTAATTAAATCATTGGGAGTATACATAAGATCATTCCCCACAAGGTAGCTGGCTAGGGAGGTATAGATCAAGTCATTCCTCCTTATGATTTTGGTCTCAGGAGGTATTCACCAGATCATTCCTCCCTTTATCTTTGACTTTGCCATTCACAAATATACTAAACATTTTTATGCTATCCAATCATGTTCACATGATTTTGGACATCTTTCCATCAATGGCAAAATGCATGCTATTTATCATCCATTCTTGATCATTATATCATTTTCCTCTTTTCACTTAGTGTAGGCCATGTTGGATATCACTTTAAGCCACTTTCAATTAATGCATAAGTTTGGCCATTTTAAGGGAAATTCTACATAGCATTCGGCCAAGGCAAGATGGACATGAAGAATTAACATTTCCAACCCATTTGGTTCATTTCTAGCATTATTTCTACTCATTAGGAATTATGCTAATCATTTCCATAACTATGAATAATGTTTTCTCACACCTCATTTTTCTTGTAAGTGTACATTAAACCCTCCTTTCACACATTTCTCTAGTCCATTTTTCATGCTAAATTTGTCAATGCATATTATTTTTCAATTTCACATGATTGTGCACAATTTCAAAGTGAAATGGTGAGAAATTTGAAATGGTTCCTTATTAAAACATAAAAGTACCATAATTTTCTCTCTCCTCTTTTCTTATGACAAATTTTGCAAGGTTTTCTAGCCACTTTCAAGTGTGATTCCAGCACCATTCACACAGGTCCATTCGGCCAAGATGAGTCTGACACATTTTCATGGTTTATGGTGAAGTTAGAAAATGGGATAAGTGCTTAAACATTAACCTAACTAGATTTTCTCTCTCTTACCATTTTGTAACACTTTCGCACAATTTTTCTAACACCATTTTAACCAAATTTCAGCACCCATAAGAAACCTAGCATTCGGCCAAAGAGAGAAAACCTAGAAAATGGAGTTATCTCACCATCTTTCTTACAATATAACCATATTCAAGCAAAAACCATGCAAGGACATCATTTTCTCACTCTTTAAAACACCATTTCAGCCATGGTATAGGCTAGGGTTTTTCAAGACAAAAGTTTCATCCATGAAAAATTACCATCTCTTATGTTTTCAAGCATTTCAACATGTCCATAGCCATAAACACAAGTATTTTTCAACATATTTCAAACCCATTCAAGCAAATCAACCATAAGAATGTAGAGAGAGAAAAGCCATCCTTCTTGAAAGATTAAGAACATCATAAACACACCATAAAACAAGAAAAGAATGGGATATGCATGTTTAGCTACCTTGAAAATGCAAAACAAGTGAAATCTCCATGTTTTGGTTTGAAATTCCTTTCCTCCAAGCCTAAGAAGCAAATCAGCCAGCACCTCCTTCTCCTTCGTTCTTCAACATTTCTAGCATCTTGAGGAAGAAGAAGACTTAAATTAGGGTTTTGGTGAAATTACCAAAATGCCCATGGTGTGAAATGACTAATTTAACCTTATTACTTCTTTTCAAGAATGGCATCAACTCTCCTCAAGAATGTAATTTTATGGAACTTCAATGGTCTAGGACATTTTTGCCTGTCAAGAATTTTGAAATTACATAATGGTGCCTAAAATTTTCAATAATTGCAAATAAGCCCCTAAGAAAATTGTCAATTTGCAATTCAAGGCCAATTGGCCATTTTAGCTCTATTTTTCACCCTTTTCAGTTTTAATGTGTAAAAATCACTTAAATAAGATTTCATAAAACTTATTTTTATGAATTTACTAATTTACCCTTATTTTAGAAAAATTACAATTTTGCCCTTAAGGCAAAATTACCCTTTTGCCCTTTATGCCAATGTTATCAGTTTCACCCTTATTCTTTCTTCTTTTGAGCAAGAATGAATAAGGGTTTCTAATTTCTATTTCCTTGAAATATTTAAGGTAAAAAATAAATTTTCTACACTATGTAAAATTACTAATGTGCCCTTAGGGTAAAATTATGATTTTGCCCTTTCTAGGGAAAATTTCCTTTTTGACCTAAAAAGCACATAATCACTTACATAACTAAATTCTTCTTCTCTCTTAAATGAAAATGATAAGAGACCTTTAATATGATTTCATGAAATAAGAAAATTAAATAAATTTTCCAACTTCATTCTTCTATGACAAAATAACTCTATCTTGATGACAATGTCCTTTTTATCATTTTAATGAATTATCCTTACCATCACATAATTAATGATAATAATGATAATAATAAAGAATTGCAAGGTATTGGGGAGGATGTTACATTTCTCCCCCCATTAAAAATAATTTTGTCCTCCAAATTGATACATACCTCATGTGAATAACTCTGGATAGGTTCTCCTCTGTCTCATATTTAGTTCCTTCTGATCAAAGAGGTATTTGAGACTTTTATGGTCACTAAATACTTCAAACTTAGACCCATAAAGATAATGTCTCTAAATTTTTAGAGCAAATACTATGGCTTCCAATTCCAGGTCATGAGTAGGATAGTTTCTCTCATGTGGTCTTAATTGCCTAGAAGGATAGGCCACTACTCTCCCTTCTTTCATCCTCGAAATTGATATATACCTCATGTGAATAACTCTGGATAGGTTCTCCACATGTCTTCCTCTTTTTCCCAGGACGCTTCCTGCGGTGATGTTCTGTCCCACAAGACCTTTGACAAGGGAATGGTTTTATTCCTAAAGTTCTTGACCTCAGTACCGATGATTTGTAAAGGTTTTGGTTCATATGTTAGATTATCCTTTAATTGTACTGTACTGGCATTAAGAATGTGTGAGGGGTCAGGGATATACTTTTTGAGCTGGGACACATGGAAGACAACATGAAGGTTTGACAATGAAGGTGGTAGGTCTATCTGATATGCGGACGGACCAACCCTCTTCAAAATTTAAAAAGGTCCAATGTATCTTGGACTCAGCTTTCTAGACTTCATAACTCTACCAATCCCAGTAATTGGGGAGATTTTAAGGAAAACATGGTCTCCCTCATCAAACTCTAATGGTCTCCTCCTCTTATCAGCATAACTCTTTTGTCTATCTTAAGCTTTTTGTCATTTTCTCTCTAATCATTTTAATTTGATCAGTTTTCTATTGTACCAACTTAGGTCCTAACAGTTGCCTCTCCCCCAATTCATACCAACATAATGGGGATTTACACTTCCTTCTATATAAAGCTTCATAAGGTGTCATACCTATACTAGAGTGGAAACTATTGTTGTAAGAAAATTCTATTAATGGTAGACTCCTATGCCAGTTTCCCTTATATTCTAAAGTACAAGCCCTCAACATGGCCTCTAAGGTCTGGATTGTTCTCTTTGTTTGTCCATCTCTTTGGGGATGATAAGCTGTACTAAAGTTCAATCTAGTCCCAAAGGCTTCTTGTAGGGATTTCCAAAATCTAGAGGTAAATCGAGCATTTCTATCTGAGACAATGCTAATGGGTGCACCATGAAGTCTTACTATCTCTCGAATATATAGTTGAGCTAATTTATCCAAGGAGTAGTTAATCTTAATGGGTAGAAAATGAGTAGATTTAGTTAATCTTTTCACTATTACCCAAATAGCATCATTCCCTGATTGGGTTCTAGGTAAGCCTACCACAAAATTCATTGAAATTTTGTCCCAATTTCCACTTAGGAATATCTAATGGTTGTAGTACTCAAGTAGGTTTCTGGTGTTCAATCTTTACCTGCTGACAGACTAAGCACTTAGCCACATACTCTACTATATGCTTTTTCATACCTGGCCACCAGAACCTTTACCTCAAATCCTGATACATTTTAATGGCTCCAAGATGAATAGTATATTTACTTGGATGAGCTTCCTCTAATAGTTTATCCCTCAGTCCACCTACTTTAGGAATATAAATTCTATTATGGAAAGTTACCATTCCATCTAGCTTCTTAATGAACTCTTTGGAATCCTTTAGAGACTTTAGGAATTCATCATCCTTCTTAGCATCCAAGATTTAAGCTTTAAGAGTGTTTTCGATTCTTAATTCACTTAAACAAATTTTATTAGGTAACACCAAGTATACAAGCTCATATTCCTAAATTTTTCTATTAAGTCCATCTCACTTACCATTATTTGAGCTACATGGAGGGACTTTCTACTTAGTGCATCTGCACAATATTTGCCTTCCCTGGATAGTATTTCAATTCAAAATCATAGTCCTTAATGAACTCCATCCATCTACTCTGTCTCATATTTAGTTGCTTCTGATCAAAGAGGTATTTGAGACTTTTATGGTCACTAAATACTTCAAACTTAGACCTATAAAGATAATGTCTCTAATTTTCAGAGCAAATACTATAGCTTCCAATTGCAGGTCATGAGTAGGATAATTTCTCTCTTGTGGTCTTAATTGCCTAGAAGCATAGGCCACTACTCTTCCTTCTTGCATTAACACACATCCTAACCCTTTCTTAGATGCATCACAATATAATTCAAATTTTTCTAAAGGATCTGGGATAACTAAGACAAGTGCAGTCGTCAATTTCTCTTTCAAAGTTTGAAAACTCTGTTCACATTTTTTTCCCACACAAATGGAACATCCTTCCAGGTTAATTTAGTCATTGGCAACGCTATTTGTGAAAACCCTTGGATAAACCATCGATAATATCCCGTTAAACCCAAGAAACTACGAACTTCTATTACAGTTGTAGGCCTTCCCAATTTATTATTACCTCAGTTTTACTAGGATCCACTGACACTCCATCTTTAGAAATCACATGCCCTAAAAATTTCACTTCTTCCAGCCAAAATTCACACTTTTCTAATTTAGCATACAATTGTTTCTCCCTAAGAATTCCCAACACTATTTTTAAGTGTTGCTCATACTCTTGTCTGGTTCTGGAATATACAAGGATGTCATCAATAAACAATACCACAAACTAATCTTGGTAGGGTCTAAAGATGCGATTCATATAATCCATAAAAATAGCTGGAGCATTTGTCAGACCAAATGGCATTACAAGAAACTCATAATGCCCATACCTAGTCCTAAAAGCAGTTTTAGGTATGTCTTCTTCTCTTACTCTGATTTGATAGTACCCTGACCTCAAATCAATCTTAGAAAAAATAGTGACTCCTCTCAATTGTTCTAACAAGTCATCAATTCTAGGGAGGGGATATTTATTTTTAATAGTTACTTTATTTAGTTTCCTATAGTCTACACACATTCTTAAGCTTCTATCCTTCTTCTTTACAAATAGTACCGATGCTCCCCATGGCGATGCACTAGGTCTAATGAACTATTTTGCTAAGAGGTCCTTTATTTGTGTTTTCAGTTCACTTAACTCTACAAGAGACATCCTATACGGTGCTATAAAAATTGGTCCCATTCCAGGAACTAATTCCATAGAAAATTCCACTTCTCTCTTAGGTGGGAGATTCTTAATCTCATTTGGAAACACAGGAAATTCACACACCATAGGTATATCACTTAATTTTTGTAAAATTTCAGCCTCTGTAAGACACAGAAAACTCATTCTTTGATTTTTCCTCTCAATCCCCTGATTTATAGGTTTGGTATTTATGAATGCCACTAATCTAGTTGTACAGTCCAAAATAACATTGCTAGAAGAGAGTCAGTCCATTCCCAAAATAACATCAAGGTCAACCAAAGGTAGGCATATAAGATCCACCAAGAAATGTTTATTTTCAATTACAATGGGGCAATTTAGACAAACACATGAAGTCAGAACATGTTCATTGGTTGGGACAGCCACAGACACTTCATAAGGTAAACTAGACATATGTAAGCTCAATATCTAGAACAATCAGTGGAACTAAAAGAATGGGTAGTGCCAGAATCGTAAAATACAATCAAAGGAACATTATTAATAAAACATGTACCTTTCATTAAATCCTCAGACTGAGCTGCCTCTTTACCCATAAGGGTATACACCCTTTCCCTGGTGGTAGGTTTTTGGGCCTCAGTTGGCTTCTTTGGAAGTGTGCAATCTTTAGCATCATGTCTATTATAGAAATTGTAACGCCTCTATCTAGTATTACCATTAACTCTGATATAAATAGATAGGTTTGGTACATTATCCTTATCCTATATTTAATTAATGTCTGAGCAGTTACACCACTAATTATGTTAAGAAAATTAGGTTCGGGATTCTTTTACTCATATTTAAACCTTACATGCACAGTGAAATAATATAAATTCTATGCTACAGCGAAAATATAAACTTTCATGTAATTCCAATAACACAAGTCCAATCAAGTCCATTACATACTGATAAACATGTCCCTGGACATATGAAGTACCTGTCCATCGCAAGTCAGAAGACAACAGGTTTGTCACTTAGACTCCCTTACAAATTAGGGATAGATCGGTCCCTCACATATCCGTCCCCCGAGATGCCCATATACATCTCATGTATACAGTCCAAAATAAATGTTCTATTCTAAATCAAATCTAGTTAGGCCCCAAAATAGGGATTACAAAAATCTCACCTAAATCAAAATAACTACTCCTCGGCCCGACTACGCATCCGGATCTGATACATATTAGCATGTGGATGAGAAACACAAGATTCCTAGTAGCTTAACAATTCAGGGTTTTTTTAAAAAAAAAAACACAACTAATATGTATCAAGGTGCAAGCACCAAAACATTTAATCTACATTCTTGATTTTAAACATAATGTTACACATAAATGTAAACCAGAAAGCACTTCTTGATGAATTTAGAAGTCAATAGAAAATTAGATACTCTCTTTTTGAGTAACACGAATTCTCATATAATTACATATGTTATTACGGAATTATTAGAGTGCTTATGCGTTTAATTCTTACTCTTACCATTACGGGTTAAATAAACGTTCTTGGGTGTTACGTGAACGCTAGGTCATAGGCATGGAGCACTTTCGACTACATCTCACTAGGTCACTCGTGTGGAGCACCTTTGGCCACACCTCGTAAACCGTGGGCACTTGGCCACGTATATAAAATCATCGGGACACTAGATCATGGGTATGGAGCACCTTCAGCCATACCTCCCTAGGTCACCGGTATGGAGCACCTTTGGCCACACCTCAAAATTCGTGAGCCTTTCTATGTTTTCCTATAGTTGTTTCCTTTCTTTTCTATTGGTACACATTACCTATTTTTCATATTTATTTATAACAAATTGACCTAAATCAATCTAATTCTCCATTTTTGAATAATAAGGTTCAATTATAAAACCTTAATAATTTTCAGGGGAGAATTTCCATGATTTTGGCCTAAGGAAAATTTAAGAGAATTTTATATTTTATCATTTAAATTTTCTCTTTTCTTTCTTTAAATCATATTATTGAAATGGGGAAATTTCTTTTCCACAAAAATAATGTTTATCATTATTACTCAACATTATTCAACATTACTAACCCTAAGTTCTCACAACAATGGTCATCATTAATTAGCCTTAATTTTCCCCAATAATAATCACCCTTAATTAGTCTTAAAGTTAGCCATAACAATAATATTCCTCACTAATCTAGTCAATTATTTCCCATAATCATATGCATCCTTATTAATAATCACAAATTTTTCCCCAATAATATTCACCCTTAATTAGTCTTAAAATGGTCATAACAACAATATTCATCACTACTCTAGTCAATTATTTCCCATAATCATATGCATCATTATTAATAATCACAAATTTTTCCCCAATAATATTCATCACTACTCTATTTTAATATTAAGAGTAGTAAGCCAAGCAACCCAGTCATTGATATGAGCTCTTATTTTAAGTTGTTTCATGACCCTAATAAAATAACATTTTAGGTTTAAGCATTAACCATCTCCTAGATTTATCATGCAAGCTAAGTCATTTGTTATTTCTAAATCAAGAATGTAGATAAGTATTCTAGCCCCATGGAAGCAAAATTAATACACATACATATTAAATCATGGAACTAGAATTTAATAAATTGCTAACCTACCTTAAAGATGCACTAAGATGGAGTCCCCTTGACTTTTCCTTGAGTTCTTCCTTCTTCTTTCCTTGATCCCTTAGTTTTTCCCCTCCTCACCAATTTTGTGTATTTTTTCACTAGCACTCACTCCCCACCTTCTTCTTGAAATGTCCTTACCATGTGTGAGTTGTTTCCCAAGCTATAAAGTGCTCTCTCTTCCCTTCTTGTCGCGTGTGAATATGTGTGTGTTACCAATTCCCATTTTTAATTATATTCCCTCTTTCTATTGTCCAAACCAATCATGGTGTGCTACCTTTCCCCTTTTTAATTATTATTATTATCATCATTTAGTAGCCTTTCATGTAGCTTTGATGCAGCTCTTTCTTTTCTTGCAATCCCACGTTACTCATTTACTCACACCATGGAAGAGGAAGGAGAGACGTTAAGCAATGCAAGCTGCACACTCCACTCCATGTAGGTTGTATGATCCAATAGCTGTATGTTCAACCATTAATTCAATTCTTATACACCCTCCATTCGGTGGCGCCTAAAGGGAAGAAAGATGGGGTTCACGTGCTTGTACGATTTATTTTGCAGCCTTTTTTTTCTTTTAAGTGTTGCACATTCCTTGCCTTCTTCATCATTAGTTAGTGTCATGTACTTCCTATTAATTGAATTAATTATTCCCATTTCATCACCTTCATTTACTCCACCACATGTATATTTAATGGTCATTCATCTCCATTACCTCATGGTTAAAAAGGGATTCATATGTCGGCCTTGGACACAGACGAAAAGGAAGGCTAGCAAGAGGGAATTTATTACACATCTCTCTCTCCTTTCTCCCATTTTGCCTTGTGGGTATATATATATATATAGATATGTATATACTTCTTATTATAATGGAAGCTTATCACTCGGTGAAATTAATTTAAGAAAGAAGAAAAGAAAGGGAATTGGCTAATCTTGTACACCCTGCCTCACTTTCTTCACCGAGTGTATGCATGAATATTTAAATTATGTTCCTCTCTTCCCAATTGCTGCATACAATTGTGCATATATATATATTTTATTCCATTAAGATGCAAGGTGCTGCACTTTTCCTTGTTCCTCATTTATTACAAAAAAAATTTTGTACTTTCACTTAATAATATTTGTCCATTAAATTGGCAAATCCCCTCACATGCTTGTCCCATAATGAAGGTTGCACTTCTTTCCCCTCTTTGCTCAATTGCCATGTACATGTATATATTTATTCTATAAATTGCCTACTTAATCAATTAGCAAACCCCTCCACCGAATTCACATGTATATATTCAAATGTTACATGCTTCTTTCCTTTCTTAATTTGGCTACATAAAATTAAATCAAGCACCTCCAGTATCTCAAAAATTATGCAACATCATCCTTTCCATTATTTATTCTAATTATTACATCACACAAAAACTTGACACAGTTCAAGGAAATTTATCTGATTAAATCATGAATCTAAAAATGCTTTTAAGAACATAGGGTGTTACAGAAATGCCCCCAGAGTGAACTGGGTACTATAGTTATGTATATGTAGCCCTAACATTTTGGTCCTAATTCTCTATGTTCTTGTTTAGGTTGAAATTAGGACTGTCATTTTTTGGCTGTACATAGAGGGTAAAGGGTAGATGTATAAGGATGTATGAAGGACCTATTCATCCATGATATTCTGTAAAAGGAGTTTGAGTGACAGGCTTGTTGTCTCCTTACTCCTTATGAATGGGTACTTCATATATCCTAGAATATGTATGTGGAATTATGTATCAAATAGTTATGATATATATATATATACATGATATCAAAGTTCTTGTAAATTATGCTGTAATGTATGAGATGTTTATTTCCGCTGTGCAAAAATATGTTTACCTAGCAAAAGGACCTAAACTTAATCATATATTAAATTATTGATGGATTAAATTCTCGGTAAAATTAATATGATAAAAGGCTAAGAATAATGTAACCACTTATCTGAATATGTTATATGATGTTGGTAAGATAAGATAAGAGGTGTTACATGTTTTATGTATAATTACCTAAGTTTCCACTTGTTTTATGTTATCCAAGCTTTTCTCAGGTATAAAGCAGTTTTGAAGCAAAATGAACCAAAACCAAGTGTTTAAAGGCTCAAAACACCACAATTTGCACCTTTTTGCAAGGCCACACGTAAAACTTCTAGAACACACCCTACCACATACCCTTGCTACCTTAAATCTTCTAGAACACACCTTCCACACATCCAAGGCATCCTATGCACCTTTCTATACGACCAGAACAACAATCTCCAACCAAGAAACAGCCAAAGTCACACTACAGACAAATTTCTTCTGGAACATGGGCAATACCACGACCATGCTCTCCACTTAGACTACCACACGGCCATGCCACTCTCTAGGCTACCACACGGCCATATGGAGGCCTATAGAGGCACTTCCCTTGCCTATAAATAGGACAAGGTGTAAAGAGAGAAAGGCATCACTTAGAAACTTTCAAAAGAGGGAAATTGAGAGCACTTAGACTAGCTTAGAGTGTGACAATCCTTGCTAATCTTTAAAGCATAATACTTCAATTCCCTTGTCTCTTCACAAAGGTCACAAGCCATGGAGATTCAATTAAGAATTGAAGGAAGAGATTGGGAAGTATCAAGAGGCAACTAGGATCATAATTAAGGAGGAGCTCAGAATCAAGACTATCCATCCAAAACTCGACTGATGAGGGTGTTTCTGGCTCCGCTTTGTTCTTCTTTCTTTATTATATTTCTTTCTGTTTTCTTCATGAATATGAATAGCTAGATTGGTATAACCTAATTAGGGTTCTTAGACTACATTGATATTTTAATTTAAATATGATTGAGTTATAAATTGAATTGTGTGATCTTCCCTCTAGTTAAAGATTAATCAAGTTTTTATTACGAGACGTTATAAGGAAAACTATCTAGATTCCTCTCAAATACTCTAACCAATGATGTTTGGAATTGGAAAACTTAATAGAGAGAACAATTGATCTTTGCTCGGACCAAGAGGTTGACAAATGTTGGACTAAGAGGAACTCCTAATAATCATTAATGCTAATCTATACTTGACCATTGGACACGATTAGCCAATGAAAAGTATAGGTTTTAGAAATCCATCGAAACTAACTAAAAATTTGGATTTGTTATATACAGGTAGCATAATCAATTTTATAATTCATTATCTTTTATGTACATATCATCTAGTCTAAGACCCCAATGGGTTTGCTTTTCTAGAAACTTGATAATTCTCTATCTTAATACTTTTCTCACCTTCTCTTTATAGCTAGTAGTAGTTAGACTTAGTTTAATTAAATCACTATTTGTCTTAGGCTAAATAACAATGAGTAAGTAGTAACTTTGGGCTTTCCTATTCCTATGGGATACGACCTTGATACTCCCCATAGCACTAGACTACACTGATAGGTGCACTACCTTAAGGTGTGGCTACATATAGTTCATTGGTAACACATCAAGTTTTTAGCTTCGTTGTTAGGGACATTTTTGTGAAAACTTGAGTGAATTTGCAAATTGTTACTTTAACCACTCTTACTTGTTTTATTTTATTTTATTTTTTTGTTTTTATTCACTTTCTTTCTTTCCTTCTTCTTTTATGTACTTGTTGGATTGTTTTGCTGATTTGGTAGTTTGTAACCATAGAATATACATCATTCTTAGAAGCCCAAGGGGAGCTTCTGATAGCTCGAAGTAATCTTCTGGCCAAGGAGATCATCGAACTCCTAAACCCAGAGCAAGAATCACAATTTTACTATGAATTCTGTGGTAGCCCAAATTATAGTGAACACTATAATGCAGGGGGTATGTTTGCTAACACTTTCAATTATTTTTATCCTTACATTTATTCTGCTCATTTCAAACAAGTCGATTATATGGGGAATTCCCCAAGTTAGCAAAATAATCTATACAACAATACATACAACTCTAGGTGGAGTAACTATCCAAATTTTGGATGGAATAACGATACACAAGGTTCACCAGATCTTCAATGGTTACACCAGCAGCAAACTTAACAAAAAATTGCTCCGAATCAATTTTCTCAGTTGTAAGAGAATGAATCTGATTTGGAGGAATTGATCATAAAGACTATGTCCACTTTAAAGAGCAGTTTCCAATGGACGGACACAATCCTTAGAGATCAACAGGCCTCCATTTAGAATATAGAATACCAAGTAGGCTAGATGTTTAAGATATTGGCTAAGACACAGCCAGAAACACTGCATATAACCATAGAGTCTAATCCAAGGGAGCAATACAATGCTATCACTATAACATTTGGTAAGCAAGTATCTGACCCTTTGCTATTGAGTGATGATAATATTATCACGTAGGATATGACAGTTAATAAAGAGTCAAAGCCTGAGGTAAAGAGTCCTATAGAGTACCGACCACCTATTCCATACCCTGCTAGATTGAAGCAGGAGAAGGTTTATACTAACTTTTCTACTTTTTTGAGACATTCCTTAGATCATGATTATTCTGTTTATTCTATGGATGTTTTAGATGATGTTATTGAGTCAGAACTTCAGGAATTATTGCGTAATAACCCATCACAAATAGCATTGCAAGAAAATGAGGAAGAGTTGCCCAACGAGCAAGTGTTGGAACAACTAGCAGCTTTACTGGCTACTGAGCCTAGCAGTTATACTGACCTCTCTCTTTCTTTTGATAGGTTAGAGGTACATAAGGTGAAAGCCTCAATTGAGGATCCCTAAGTACTGAAATTGGAAAAATCACCTAAGCACTCAAGCTGTACTCATTTATGTCAAATGGATAAACTATAAATGATTATCATAGATAACCTAATCCCTACAGAAGGGGATATAATTTTGGCCTCTCTCATAGACCATCTCAGAGCACCTATTTACAAAATTCCACGGCCTCTCTCATAGACACACACACACACATACATATACATCTTTTCTTCTTGCATTTAGTGCATAAACTAATAAATGCTCAAGTTTCAAGGAAAGCTTGGGAGCCTTACATGGTTAGACAGGTATTTCCCTATGGTGCCATTGAAATCTATCACCTTTACCAAGGAAATTTTTTTTTTAGGTAAACGGTCACCGTCTCAAGCATTGCCATGGAGACCCTCTTGAGGACCAGGTAATCTTCCTTTATGACCCAATAAAAAAATGAGTTCAGTTAGTGGACTCAGAAAAAAAATATATTCTTCTTTTTTTTTATCTGATTTTCTAAAATTTATCTCACATGCCAATAAATTTTTCTCAACTTACTTGGAGAAACAAAGAAAGTGTGCCCCAAGGATTCCAGTTGAAAGGGGGGAATGCTAGGATTAAAAGATTCATGACAACCTATCGCGAAAATGATAATTTATCATGATTTCAAATGATAGCCTATCATAAGAGATAACCTTTTGGAATAGATTTCATGAAAGCAAATTTGAATTTAAAAGAATTTCAAACCTTTCAATATTTTGAAATTTTTTTCTTATAAAAGTCTCAAGTTTTCGAAAAAATTGAATTGATTTCCTAATTATCTTATACCTTTTGAAAAATTGAAATTTTACCTTAAAGAGTAATTTTGGTCTTCAAAGATTTTAAATTAGGATGAAGGGATTTCAAATTCTTTTAAACTTTCAAAAACATGAGCCATAACTTTCAAAAAATATGGCAAATTGAATTCTTTTAAATTTCGAAAATCAAAAAAAAAAAATCAAAGGCTAATCATCAAGATTTCAATTATAAAGCTTCTTTGAATTATCTTAATTCTTTCAAACAATTTCAAATTTGCTTTATCCATAAGTTTTCAAAAATGGTATGAAATGCCTTTGAATTAAGTTTCGAACTTCTTTGAATATTGCCTTATTCTTAATTTTTGAAATCATAAACTCTTTTAAATTGTTTCAATTCTTTCAAAAGTTTTAATTATCCTTTGCATTATCCACAAATTCTTGAGGCTAATATGATCATCAAAAATTTAAACATATTCATAAATTAACTTTTCCTTAGGATCTTTCAAACATTTTCAAAAGAGCATGATCAATTCAAAAAGAGTTATCAAGAATCCTTTTAATTTTTTTTCTTCAAAATATATAGCTTATCCAAATTTAATTTCAAAAGTTTATCCTTTCCCCCTCTTCACGCGTCGAATCCTTCTCCTTGGAGGACACGATTTCCTTTGCCTATATAAAGGCTTACCCGTGACACTCTCCCACATGAAATAATAAGCTTCAAATTCTTTTAATCCTTTATGTGAATTTTCGGCCACCCTAAGAGCAACTCTCAAGCATAATTTATTCTTCATACTAAGTAAGTGTGTTTTCTTCCTTAATTCTCTTTTCTCTTTTCATGAGCATTCAATAAAAATGATTTTTTTCATTTTAATTGGGAACATTCTTTAATTATTCCATACATAAATTATTTCACTATTCACATGTATAACATTCATCATCCTTTAATAGTCGCATTCATTCTTTCAAGATTCATGCTTATAGTTTCAAGATTCATTCTTTAATAATTTATTCTTCAAGATTCATGCTTCTTTGATCTTTTATGTGCATACAATAACCATGTCATCATCATGGCTTCCAAAATTCACTCTTTCATGAACATAAAGAAAAGATTTTTTCATAAATAGTATAGGATCCGAAAGAAACATTTTTTTTGTGCGCAAATCTTGTTATGATTTCTTTTAGATATCAAAACAAAATTTGGAAACTACAGAATCTTGTAATTTTCTTTCACATTAATCCGTTCTTTCTATAATTTCTTGATATAATCTTTAATCTTTCTTTCTATAAATGGTCGTGTATGAGATTGTTTCTTGTATACATGAAGAAATTCAAAGAACCATTCTTTAATGAAATCTTGACAAGGAAAACCCATTCTTGAAAATAAATAAAAATAATCATGTTATTGTTTCTTTCCTCATTCTTTTATAAAATAAATCATCACCATGTAAGAACCAAACAAGATTCTTGTTGCTTTTCATGCATGCATCAAGATTCTATTAATAGAATCTTTCTTCTTTACTTCTTTTATTTTGAAATAAAGCATACGAATAATGTTATAGAAGTCATGCTCAAAGATTGATATCTGCTCTTTAGATTTGATTTTTTCACAACTAACTTAGGTCAATTCAAGACCATGCCAAGTTTGTCATCCTACAGTGTTAGATCAAGAAAAAGAAGGACCTCTAAAGAAAACCCTTCTCCTCCCCTACAACATAGATTGCTAACATTCCGTAAAGCAGAGCAAGAGGAGAAGTACCAAGTATTTCGCTTCAAGATGATAGGAGTCGGACGCTGCATCAACCTGAAAGACATCCTAACAGGAGTTGACCTTGGAGTTTTTTAGCACTTTCTCCCTAAAGAAGCATATAGTTGAGTGGACTGAGCCGAACACCATTTCATTTTGCTTAGGGGGAGTAGATTTCTCTATGTCCATACCTCACTTTGGAAGGCAAGGTACCTTCATTCCATCTTAGTTTATACTATTACAGGTAGAGGAGATAGCTTTAGGGTAGTCACCCAAATGGACTAGTTCCTCCTATGGGCCATGTATAAACATAAGAAAGTGGATTTTGGTTTCATTTTATCAAACCAGATCTCCACTTTCATAGAAGATGTCAAGAGTACAATATACTTTGGCCTATACATCACTCGGCTAGCAAGGAAGATGGGAGTCCTAGATGATTGCATAAATGACCTCACTCTAGTAAGACGCATACAGTCAGTAGGTCTTAGGCAGATGGTGAAAATGCAAATGATATACACATCCTGTGGCCACAATGGTCCAGTCAATAAGTTGGTAAGCCAAAAGCATGTCATGCAGCCCAGAGACACTATAAGAAATACTACACAACCTATAAGAATAGATGATCCACCATCTCCTACTACAACAGAAGTTCCTAGGCCCAAAGACCACATCAGTACCTTAGCTTATCAATTAGCCAAGTTAGCAGAAATTTAGCAATAGCATATTACTAAATTCAGAGCTTTTCAACAAGAAATCAAAGAATGCCAGGATACTATCTAGAGCACTCTCAAACATATCTCAGCTGGATTAGAAAGCCATATCTAGCAGTCACATCAGATGACTTCTTAGATCCAAAGGCTAGTTAATGTACTACCACCATTCCTTGTTGACTTAGACAACCTGGACATCTACTTTGAGGATCTTCTACAACCATCTCCTAAGAATCCACTAACACAGTATGTAACCCCCCAATCCTACAGTTCCTTTTAAAATTATTTAAATAATATAAGTAATATACTATAAGATTAGTGAATTACTACTTCCTTTAACAAAAATATCCTAAGGATTAAGGGTATTGGGCATACCAAAAAAAAACTTTCCTAGCACTTTACATCCTCAAGGTGTAGGAGGAACTTCCCATATATATACAACCCATACTTTATGGATAATAGGAAAATACCCTAGGAAGGGTATATCCACCACTTCCACTTCCACTTCCACTTCTAATACTATCGGGAACCTAGGCATCTGATACAAACCAGCATTTTTATGAGAATAACTCCCAATAACATTAATAACTAGTTTTTAAAATAGCTAGTTTGTACCACCGTAAACTCATACGAAAATTTTACATTCTTTTTCATAAAAATAATACATCTCTTAGGTTATCTTGTATAACATTTCATTCAATATTCATACTTGCATGCATAAGCTTAGCTCATAGCATATATCTCATTAATTCATCAAAACATACAGGTAACATAACATCATTCATATAACTTTCATCATAACATAAAGAGCAATAAGGAAACAAGAGCACTTCTCATTGGCCTCTGCCAATCATCATCGTAATCATCATCATATACTTGCATAATAAGAGAAATCTGGAGGCCAACATGCGCACCACTCCATATTTTCGCATATGGCAACTATGCCTGGCAGTCCTCGACTGCATATCATTTTTGTGTACATTTTGGAACGTCCTCCAGTGGATCCAAGTACAATAAGGTCCCCACCTCTGGGTTCCACACATTAAGTACATACTAGGGTTCTCAAAATGCTATTCATAAACATATATATATGGCTGAATCGGTGTATACTATAGTTCTGTAAATTCTAAGTATGTGACTTTTTATTTGCATTGGCCATTAAGTCACTAACCTACAATTCACAATTATCACGATAATTATGGAATGTCCAATCATCGTCCTATACCAGTAATCAGTCATTCAAATATGAACCTATCTACCACAAATACATATATTAAGAATACAATTTCCATTTCTCTTATGCATTCTTGCTCTTTCCTTTTGACTTTCATCACTTCCATGCTCTTTCTCATTTACATTCAAGTATATGTTACCTTGCTTATAATTTGAGTTTAATCTCTAGTTTAGATTATATTTTTGGGCTACATATCATTCAAATATGTCACTAAGTTCATCTTTTCATCAAAAAAGGTAGTAGTCGACTGGTACCACGCTCAAGTCAACTGGTTGCATTTTGTCTGAACCTTCAAAATTCCAAAAAAAAAGCTATCGGTTGACTGCTAGATTCCTAGCAATCAGCTGCCAGCTTACTGTGGGGCCTAACAGTTGACTGTTGGGTTGAGCAGTCCGCTACTCTATTCTTAGGCATATCTGGAAAATGGAAGAACATGACAGTCGGCTTCCAGGTGCTCGACAGTTGACTGCTAGCATTCTATACAAGTTTCTGGGCACATTAAGAGTACGACAGTTGATTACTGCACCGTGGCAGTCAGTTGCTGCGTCTTGCTCTATTTTATGAATCACCGTTAACCCAAATTTTCAATCCAAAAACTTACTTTTATATCCATTTTAAAATCGATAACCTTAAGATAAACTTCTCAGCAACATTTAACACAAGAAAATAGCCTAAAATAACATATAATCTTGTCCAAATCTGAGATTAAAACTCAATTTTGTTCAAGCTGAAAAACTAATTTTTCAGAAACAATTTTTAGCATGCACAAGTATTTTCAATAGGTTAAAAATACCCAATAGTGATTAAAAATAGTAAGAATGTAGTTTTAAATCCCTTTTTCTTTCAAACAAGTTCAATTTCACAAATTTCAGTCGTATAAACAGTAAACTCCAAAATAAAGGGATTGGGTTATTATGCTACCTTTTTGCTGGTTTCTAATCCATGGTTGTTAATTAGGAAGTGTTTTGGAGTGATTTCCTAGCTCTTAAAATGCTTAAATCCAAGCAACAAGGTTGTTTGCTTACAATTCCTTCTCGTTCTCTATCTAGCTAGTCCTCTCTCTCTCTCTCTAGAATTTTAGAGTTTAAGATACAATATAAGGGTTCTGAGGTATTCACTTATAGGTGATTCGGCCCTTTTCCATTCTGCTCCTAATTCTCAACCATTTGGGCCAAAATGATAATTCTTTAAACTATATGTTAAATTACCTTTTTTTCCCTAGCTCACTGGTGGGAAAATTTCAGAATTCTGTTGCTACAACAAATCTTTTGGCTAAAATTTTGGCCTATTGCCCTGAAGTTTCAAAAATTCTCACACCCATCCTTACTTTATTATTTCCCTTTCAACTTGGTCCTTATTCTTTCTTTTCACCTAAAACTCTCATTCTAATGCATCTATATGTAATCTAATGCAACACACACAAGCAATTAAATAAAATTAACAAACATCTCTTAAAATTTAGGAGCGGATGTTACACAGTAAATCAATAACGTTCTCCTTCATCTCCTTTTATACTTTTAGTTGTCAATGAGTCCTCCCTATTTTGTTATACATTGAGGACAACGTTTGTCTTAAGTGTGGGGTGACTCCTTTCATTCTATTTTAGTTTCAATTCAGTTTTGTTTATTTTAGTTGATTTCAATCTTATCTTAGTTCCATTTTTCTTTGCTTTATTATACTAAAATTTTTTTTTTTAAAAAAATTTCTTGCAGTTTGCCTTTTAGTTTTTTTTTATTACTTTTCTTTTTCATCATAGTTCACGTTTCAAATAAGTGTATCACAATAAGATGCTATCCAATATGCATTCCAAAGCATATCATATTAGTAATTGTCATTTTCTTCATCATTGCTTTAGAATTAAGTCATAACATGGATAAATATAATACAAAGTTACAATCTTGCAATTCAAACTCTTGTTTTCAATCCATATTAGACAATAAATACATTTCATAGCTCATAAAGAAAAATAATTCTATGGCACCTAGATGCTTCTAGGTTCTACACCATGTTCTACATTGCATACACTCTTAGCTGATAATATGGATAGGAAGACATGCATGCAATACTTGACTAGTAATTTCATTGAAAATTTTAGGAACCTATAAAACCACACCCTATAAATGTGAGAATTTAAGCCAAGCGAGCATTCATTACAAACATGCTCTGAATTTTTCTTGCAAAGGGTGCACTTCATTTTACTGTGTCTCTAGAACTTGCTTTGTAATTCTTATCAAAGTTACATGAACTTTTGAATATTATACATGATTTGGACAACTTAGGTTACACCACCATTGACCAAAAAGCCTACCTTATGTGCTTTCCTTAGTTGACCATTATTGAGTCTTGACACATTCTTCGTTATATACACCCTTACACCTCATTTTCCACTTCTTTTTACATTATCTTTCTTTGCCACCCTATATGTTGAAAATTGTGTGGTCTGTTCTTCATATCCGGATCAAAATGTAGTATCTCAATAGATAAGGATTTACTGAGTCTTCCCTCTACTTTTGAGATACCCCTTCAATCCAAGATTGAAAATTAGAAAGAATGCAAGTCTGCCATGAAAAAAAAAGTTGAAGAAGAAAAAAACATAAGGGAAGAAAAGAAAATAAAGGAAGAAAAGAAAAAAAGAAAAAGAAAAATAAAGCAAGAGAAAAATAAAATTATCAAAGTAGTCTTTATACTATCTTAGGAAAGGGTATTCTCTGAGACAAAAAGCTTGGTGAAAACTGTGTCTACCGCATTTGATCGTTGAAATCTCCCCAGGACCACATGCATTTTCAACATATTTGTAGCCTTTTCTCCCAAATTCTTCATCTACCTCTACCTCAAGCCCCATTACAACCCTGTCAAGACCCTTTGATCATGATATTCAAAATTTCGTAAGTAGTGGAGATGAGATTTATAAGCAAGCATATAGAAGGCATAGTACTATGAAATTGCTTGATAGATTTCACTTCACCTATAGACACTTTTTAGCGACATTGAGTGATCTCTGTGAGGTAGTGGTTCCCAATCAAACAATGAAATGCTTGTTGAAGAAATGCATTCAATCTAACTATCTTTGTTATTTATGAAGGGCCTACAACACTAAGAATTGTGGTGTAAGATTCATGTAGCATCAAGTTACATGGATTGTGGAGTATGTATAAACTATGGAAAGCTATTATTGTTTCTTATGAATGAAATGAAAGTTTTCTTGAGGAGAAACAAAAGCTTAAGTGTGGGGTATTATGATAAGCACATATTTATACATATTTATTTGCCAAATTTCACTCACTTTAGGGATATATTTTGTGTGTTTTATCTATAATTACCCAGGTTTCCACTTGTTTTCATGTTATCTAAGCTTTTCCCAAGTATAAAGCAGTTTTGAAGCAAAATGAACCAAAACTAAGTGTCTAAAGGCTTAAAGCACCTCAATTTGCACCTTTTTGCATGGCCATGTGTAAAGCTTCTAGAACACACCCTACCACATGCCCTTGCTACTTTAAATCTTCTACAACACACCCTTCCACACGTCCAAGACATCCTATGTACCTTCTTATGTAACATCCGCTCCTGACATTTGTATCTTATGATGACGTTGTTGTTATTATTATTGTTAGCATTAATTGTGAAGGGTTAAGGATGACTTATTAAGGAGTTAGAGTGAACATTTTTATCATTATATAATCACTTTTGTGATAAAAGAATGAAGTTGCAAATTTGGTAAGGAAGGGTAAAATGGTAATTTTACCCTAAAATGAATAATTAGTTTAACTATTTTATTTCATGAAGTTATGCCAAAGGACTCTTATTATTTTCATTTAAGAGAGAAGAAGAATCTAGTTATGCAAGAAATTACTTACATTAATGTTGAAAGGCAATTTTCCCTAAAAAGGGTACAATTGTAATTTCACACTATGAACATGATAGCTATTCTATATGAGGTGGAAAAATTTTATTTTTTACCCTAAATATTCTATGAAGGTGGGAATTAGAAATCCTTACTTACTCTTGAACAACAGAAGAAAGAAAGAGAGTGAAATGATAGTTTTAACATAAAGGACAAAACGGTAATTTTGCCTTAGGGACAAAATTGTAATTTTGTCAAAAATATAAGTAAATTAGTAAATTCAAGGAAATGAGCCTTATGAAATTTTATTTAATTAATTTTGCTCCTTAAAACCGAAAGGAATGAAAAAGGAGCAAAAATGGCCAATATGGACTTAATGGCAAAAAGGCACTTTTCTTAGGGACTAAAATGCAAATTCTAAAAGGTTGAGGGACCACTATGCAATTTCAAAATTTTGGAAGGGCAGAACAGTCCCAGCCTATGGAAGTTGCATAAAATTACAATGGTAAGGAGAGACAATGCCATTGTTATAAAAAGAAAAGAAAAAGGATGAAATTGACAAATTTGCAAGAATGGCATTTTTGTAAATAAGTCAAATCTTAATTCATCCTATTTCTTCTCCTAACTACTAGAAATGTTGTGAAAGGTGGAGAAGAAGGAGAAGTGGCTGAATTGAATTTTGCCTTGGAGAAGAAGAAGCTTCCACCAAATCAATAAGGAAATCACACATCTATTAGCTTTTCAAGGTAGATAAACATCCTAGGCCATTAATTTCATGTTTTATGCTATGTTTATGGTGTTTTCAAACTTGTAAGCATGATGGAAATTTCTCTCTCTACATGTGTATGGTAGATTTGTATTCTTGGATATGGGATATGTTGGAAATAACTTGTGGTTATAATTATAGATATGTAAGAAAGCATGGAAACTCATGAAATGGTGAATTTGCATGGATGGAACTTGATTTTATTAAACCCTAAGTGGTTTCAAGGCTGAGTTTGTGGTTGTTAGAGTGAGAAAATGGTATTTTTGCATGGATTTTGCATGAGTATTGTTGTATTGCAAGCAAGGTGATGAAACAACTCCATTTTGCTTATTTTTCTCACCTTGGCCGAATTACTAGGGTTATAAGAGTGCTGAATTTTTTGCCAAATTTTATGTTAGAAAGAGTGAGAGAAAGTACTAGAAAATGGTAAGAGAGAGAAAGTCTAATTAGATTTGCATTTAGGTACTTTTCTCATTGTCTAGCTTCACAAGAAGCCAAGCAAGTGTGCTTTAGTCACCTTGGCCGAATGGATGCATATGAATGGTGCTGAATTTGCTCTTGAAAATGATTTAGAAACCATATAAGTTTAGTTCCAAGAAAGGAGGAGAGAGAAAATTATGGCAATTTATGTTTCAAGCAATTTTTCCAATTTAAAGTCTTACTTGTTCACCTTAAAAGTGTGCATAAAAATGTGAAATTGTGATATTAGATGTGTGATTATGTTTGGCATGAAAAATAAGCTAGAAAAGTATGAAAAAGAATGGCCTAAAGTACACTTACCTAATTTTTAGGTGTGAGCAAGTGTTAGGCATAATTATGGGAATTGTCACCATAATGTTCCATTAATGAGAGTAAGGCTAGAAATGTGCCAAAAGGGTTAGAAATACAAAGTATTCATGTTCATTCTACCTTGGCCGAATACTATGTGAAATTTTCTCTAGAGTGGCTAGATTTATGAATAAGTTGGAAATAGCCTAAAGTGCCATCTAAATGGCCTATGTTAAGGAAAGAGAGACCAAAGATGCAAGGGTCAATAATGAATGAATAATAGCATGCATTTTGCCATAAATAGTGAAATGTTTAAATTTATGCAAAAGTGATTGAATGGCAAAGAATGCTTAATGTAATTTTGAAAGACAAGGTTAAAGATTCCTTGTGGGGAATGATTTGGTGTATACTCCCAAGGAATTAAATAAGGAGGAATGATCTGGTGAATACCTCTTGAGATTAAAATCCTGTGAAGGAATGATCTAATGTATACCTTATAGGGAAGTTCCTTAAGGGGAAAAAAGGTTAATGTAACAAGATTTCACATAACTTCCGCCAATGCTTAGCTTCTCCTGCTAATTGGTAAGTAGTGAAAGAGGAAAGGGAAATTCACTCCTTAAGTGCTTAATGTTACATTAAATATTGTAACACTTCTTGTCTCCTTAATGTAACATTATGGCACATTGCTTAATGTAACACACTTATCTTAATGTAACAATTCAAAAACTGGGAGGTCTTTATGTTCAATTTTCACCTGTTGACAAACTAAACACTTGGCTACATACTCTGCTATGTGCTTTTTCATACTTGACCACCAAAATCTTCCTTTCAAATCCTGGTACATTTTAGTAGCCCCTGGATGAATGGTATATCTACTTTGATGAGCTTCCTCTAATATCCTCTCTCTCAATCCGTTTACATTAGGAACATAAATTCTATTATGGAAAATTACCAGTCCATCATTCTCTTTTATGAATTCCTTTGAGTCCTTTAGAGACTCTAAGAATCCATCATTCTTTTGATCTTTTAAAATTTGAGTCCTAAGAGTGTTCTCAATTCTCAGTTCACTCAAATAGATTTTTTTTGGTAACACCAAGGTAGACAAACTCATGTTTCGAAATTTCTCTATTAAACTCATCTCACTCACCATCATCTGAGCTACTTGGAGAGACTTCCTACTTAGTGCATTTGCCATAATATTTGCCTTCCTTGGATGGTATTTCAATTCAAAATCATTTAATGAATTCCATCCATCTCCTCTGTCTCATATTCAGTTCCTTCTGGTCAAAGAGGTACTTGAGACTTTTATGGTCTCTAAATACCTCAAATCTTGACCCATAGAGATAATGTCTCCATATTTTCAAGGCAAAAACTATGGCTGCTAATTCTAAGTCATGAGTAGGATAGTTTCTCTTATGTGGTCTTAGTTTCCTGGAAGCATAAGCTACTACTCTCCCTTCCTGCATCAAAGCACACCCTAATCCTTTCTTGGAGGCATCACAGTATACTTCAAACTTTTCCAATGGATCTGGGATAACTAAGTACACTTACCTAATTTTTAGGTGTGATTGAATGGCAAAGAATGCTTTTAGTTTGTCAACAGGTGAAAAAGAATTAATGTAACCACTTTTCTAATATACATACATTATATAACTGTTTAGTACATCATTTGGTATACATACACTGGGATAGATGAAGTACCCATCCATAAGGAGTAAGGAGACAACAAGTCTACCACTCATACTCCTTTACAAAATACTGTGAGAGAATAGGTCCTTCACATATCCCTATACATATGCCCTTTTTCTTTCTATATACAGCCAAAAATATCAGCTCTAATTCTAAAACCTAAAAAGATAAACTTAGAATTAGGACTCCAAAATGGTCGAGCTATAGCTATATATTTACATACTCATCTATTCTATAGGAAACTCAAAAACAGTGATAACATACACATTCTTGATAACAGTGAAAACTCTTAAGAAAGGAATTTCCACCGTGTCTAACTCCACTTTGATTACCACGCAATATCTAACCATATGATACATATCAGTTCAGTAATGAGAAATACATTCCCAATAGATAAACAACCAGTTTATTTTAAAATAACTGACATGTACCATTGTAATAATACAGAAAACACTCTACATGCAGTTAATTTTCAAAACTATTCTCATATAGATACTTAGATATGAAATATCACAAAAACATATGTAGATGTAGCTATAGAAATGAAATACACATTCAATTAGGTCATTCAAGGAATAGGCTACAAGCATTCAATGCTTACATGCCATAATCATAATCACATAAATCACATTCATGCAATACATACATAACATTTCATAATTACTCAATTCTGGGAAGGTATACATGAGATCATTCCTTCCTACTTAACTGTGCTCTTTAGAGGTATACACGAGATCATTCCTCCTACATTTCAATTTCTTGGGGTTTACATTAGATCATTCCTCCTACATACAAGGAGCGGATGTCACTTAGAAATGCTCAAGAGAGGGAAACTAAGAGCACTTAGACTAGCTTGGAGTGTGACAATCCTTGCTAATCTTTAGAGCATAATACTTCAATTCCCTTGTCTCTTCACAAAGGTCACAAGCCATGGAGATTCAATTAAGAATTGAAGGAAGAGATTGGGAAGCATCAAGAGCCATATAGGATCATAATCAAGGAGGAGTTCAAAATCAAGGCTATCTATCCAAAACTTAACCAATGAAGGTGTTTCTATCTCCACTTTGTTCTTCTTTCTTTATTATATTTCTTGTTGTTTTATTCATGAACATGAGTAGCTAGATTGGTAGAACCTAATTAGGGTTCTTAGACTATGTTGATATTATGATTTAAATATGATTGAGTTATAAATTGAATTGTGTGATCTTCCTCTAGTTAAAGATTAATCAAGTTTTTATTACAAAATGTCGTAAGAAAACTATCTAGATTCCTCTCAAATACTCTAACCGATGATGTTTGGAGTTGGAAAACTAACTAGAGAGAATAGTTTATCTTCTTTCGGACCAAGAGGTTGACAACTGCTAAACCAAGAGGAACTACTAATAATCATTGATGCTGATCTATACTTGACCATTGGACACGATGAGCCAATGGAAGGTATAAGTTTTAGAAATCCATCGAAACCAACCAAAAATCTAGATTTTTTATATACAGGTAGCATAATCAATTTTATAATTCATTATCTTTTGTGTACATATCATCTAATCTAAGACCTCAATGGGTTTACTTTTCTAGAAACTTGATATTTCTCTATCTTAATACTTGCCTCACCTTGATACTCACCATTGCACTAGACTAAATTGAAAGGTGCACTGCCTTAAGGTGTGGCTACATATAGTTCATTGGTAGCACATCAAGTACATTTGCTCTAAAGTAGTATGTCCATGAGTGGAATGATCCAGACACCATTTCTTTTCGCTTAGGAGGAATAGATTTCTATATGTCCATACTGCACTTTAGGTGGCACCTAGGCCTATGGACTTCAGAAGAATATATGGGGGACACCTACAGGGGATGTCTTTGCATCAAAACGGTTTCCCCAAATGTTATGTGGAACCAAATCACCAACCAGACCAAGTCAGTACACCCCTAGCAATGCTCAAACAAGGAACCTCTCAAATAGTTTAAGGTATTTTCATTCCATCCTATCTCACACTCTTACAGGCTGGGTAGAAAACTTTGATGAAGTCACTCCGACAGACCTGTTTATCCTCTGGGCAATGCATCAGCATATGAAGGTAGATCTTGGGTATGTGTTAGCAACCCAAATTTTCACTTTCATCAGGGATGCCAAGCAAAGTGCTATATGCTTTGGTCCCTACATCACTAGACTAGCGATAAAGTTCGGGGCTCTACATGAGCATGTCTAGGATCTGACTTTGATAGGATGCACACTACCCACATATCTAGTAGGGCAGTAATCAGTAACATTTTCTTATACCCTCATTGTAGGTGTCAAGGAGTTTCCCCCATGTTTGTAACTCTGAGGACAGTGTTTCTCTTAAGTGAGGGGTGGACTCCTCATAGTTGTTCTTTCTTTTTTGTTTTACTCTTTATTTTCATCTTTATTTTGATCATCACATATCACTTTTGAAATAAGTGTATCACAATAAACTTTTATCCAATATGTGCATTCTAAAGTATATCATATTAGCAGTTGTCATTTTCTTGCAATTGTCATTTTATTCAACATTACTTTATAGTTAAGTCATAACATGAACGTGAAACACACACTTACAATCTTGCAAGTCAAAAGTCAAACTCTTGTTTTCAATCCATATCAAACAATAAATCCATTTCTAGTTAATATTGAAAAATAGTTTTATGGCACCTAGATGCTCTCACATCTTGCACCATGTTCAACATTGCATACACTCTTAACTGATATTATGGATAGGAAGACATGCATGCATTACTTGACTAGCAATTTTATTAAAAATTTTAGGAGCCTATAAAACCACACCCTATAAATGTAAGGATTTGAGCTAAGAGAGCATTCATTACAAATATGCTCTACATTTTTCTTACTGAGGCTACACTTCATTTTACTATGCTTCTAGAACTTGATTTGTAATACTTGGTCAAAATTACATGAATTTTTAAATATCAAATATGATTTAGGCAACTTAGGTTACACCGCTATTGACCAAAAAGGCGACCTTATGTGATTCCCTAAGTGACCATTATCGAGCCTTGGCATATTCTTCCATATATACACCTATACACACTATATTCCACTTCTTTTCGTTACAATACCTTTCTTTGCTACCCTGTATGTTGAAATTTGTTGAAATTTGTGTGGTCTGTTGATGTGTGCTGTTGTGCTACCAATGCAATTACACCTAAGGTAGTGAACCTAGCGATGCAGCCTAGTGCAATGGTGAGTATCAAGGTCGTATCCCATGGGAACGGGAAAGCCTAAAATTACTACTTGTTCTCTATTATCTAGCCTATGATTTAAAGTGATTGGGTTCTAACTAGACTAATGACTAAGTTAAATGCAACAATAATTGGTCAGTGACAATTGGCAAGGAGAGGAATCAATCAAGACAGAAAAGCAAACCCAATGAGAACCTACACTAGTTGGTATAAACACAAAGGATAACAGATTACTAATTCTGACTATGCTACCTGTGAGTGAATTCTAATTTAAATTCAAATTCTCTATTAGTCTCAATGAATTCCTTATACCTGCAAACCTACCACTGGCTGGTTCTTCCTAATGGTTGATTTTAGATCAGCATTATCGATCTAATTCACTACTATTAAGAGTCGTTACTTCTTAATCCAGCAATTTATTAACCTTAGTTCTAAGTGATAACAAATTGTTCGTTAGAATTATGTGTCCAATTAAAACTAAACTACCAACATAGTTCAGAACCCAATGGGTTTGGCAAGTTTAGTTACACATAAACATCATCCAACAGTCCAGAAAATCCACAATTTAGAGAAATAATTGAGTAAAAATCATATACGTCCCTCTTCTCTCGAACATCAGACAAAACAGTGCAGAATAGTCACTGAAAAGTTGCTAAAAAAGGACCAAAAAATTAATTTCAAATCTATCCAGAAAGCTCCACGTGTTGCAAATGGGTCAAGTTGCGGGTTAGCTGGTACCTGACAGAAAACGATTGCAATGGCAGCTAGAGCTGAGGCAAAAAGTTATGGACGAGGCGCTGAGCGATGGAGGAGTGATTTTTGATGGCTAATAGGATGACATTGCAAACAGCTGCAAACGTCGATGGGTCATAGTCTCGGGTCTATCGCGGATCTCCTGATCTGAGGCATTACGGTGGTCGGCGAGCTAAGGGAAGGTGGTGTATGAGTCACCAAGGGTTGGGCAGTCAGTTTCTGGCAGTGGGTCACCAGAAAATGCTATAAACAACTGCAATCTCAGATGGTTTATGGTCTCAGGTCGTGTAATCTATCGCAGATCTATTGCTTCACAGGGGCAATGCATAACGGCGGTGGCCTACCCATCGTCCCCTATCACTAGAGCGAAGATGCACCGCCATGAAGCTCTACCCAAAACCTCCTCCTTTGCGCGATGCTTCCCCAATCTCTCTTCTTACGCGAAGGTCTCCTCTCTTGCACGATACACTCCATTGGTACTACTCCAAGCTTTCTTTTCTTTTCTTTTCCTCACGTGGCCTCCTTCATTCCAACCTGGTCTACACACTTTCAAAGCCCAATAAGGGCATTAGCTCGGCCCAATAAGCAAAATTGGCCTAGATGGCCCATTTTTGGTGCTCTAAAGGCTTTCCAAGCCTAAAATTATTCCTTTTGCTTGTCTTTGTTTAGAATAAAAATACACAAAATACATATAAAATGGATAGAAAATATTAGGGAAAATTGTGTGAAATAAGACATATCAATCACCCCACACTTAAGTCTTTACCTATCCTCAAGCACACACTAACTTAGTCCTCAAACAAACAACAACAATTTCTCAAAGTCTATACCTAGTCCACAGTTAATAATGCCTAACACATCCCTCATGAAACTTAGTCATAGACCAAATTGCAAAACCTTGATGCAGAATGGAGACATTGATGATGCATACATAACTTAGCCAACAATTCAATGCCAATTATTTAAGAATCAATGCCTCTCAGAGATTACTCAAATCACTCAAAGTGTTTACTGGTAAGGTACAAATCCCTCAAGTAACTTCACAAAGATAAGCCTACTATATTCTTGCTTATAAATATCATCTCTACTACTGCTAAACATTGAATACCAAAATCAAGGGGTCTTAACAGGATTGTAATGAGGTTAAGGTGAAGGTAAGGAAGAAATTTTTTTGGTAAAAGTGGTATATATGTAACACCCTTATTCTTTTAAATTTTTAAATTATTTTTTCCTTAATTAATTAGATGAGTTTGCCATAAAATGTGATGAAATTGCTTTGGTGATGTAGTGTTTAGAATAAATGTACAAGGGAAAAAATGGACCTAGTCATTAAGTAGCATGAAATGTTCATAAAAAGGAAACATGTAAAAATTGTCCCTTTTCCTTTTATGTTAGTCGAATTAAGATGTGTGAGGCTTGATTGATATTGAAGTGTTTTCTTACAAGCCACTAAGGATCTTATAAGAAGAAAGCTAATGTAATGCGTGAAGAAAAAAAAAAGGGGAAATGAAAAAGACGTACAAAATTGGCTTGTTTGTTGTAACCAAGAAGGCTTGTGAATTGGGAAAGAAAATTTTGTTGAAGTTAGATTAAAGAATAAAAAAGATAATGAGGATTTCGGTCTTAAGGAAATAAGAGAAGGAATGAAATGTAGTAAAAATTACTTTTCTTCCTTTAGTTTAACCGAGAAGACAAGGGAGTGGAGAGAATCTTTTATAAAAATTATGTTAATAACTAAGCCTACATCTACTTGGTGAGAAAGAAGAGAAAAAGGGAAGTGATATTACAATAAAAAAATTACATTGACTTCTTTTGTTTATTCTAGCTGAAAGAGTGTAAGTGTGAGTGAAGAGAGACTTCTTACAATTCTTATGTTAATTAGAGTAATGATTCCATTCGGTGACTTATGACTTGTTACCATTTATATTCTAATAAAAGTAATGCTTCCAATTAGTGAAGAAATGAGAAAGAAGAAGGGAAGGTGATATATGAATTAAGTAAAATGATTTCCCCTTTTACCAAAGCACTCTTGACATTTGGAAAGAAAGTTTAAGTAGAAGAGTGAAATGAATGAAAGAAGGAAGGAAAAAGGAGACGTGTGGCAATTATATTCTTCTCTTTCTCCTTGAATTCTCTTTATGGTACCTTAACCACTAGAGTAGGTGGAAATAGAAGGAAGCATTCGGTGAAGAGGTGGGAGAGAGGAAGAGATGTGTTGCAATGGCTCTCTTTCTTTTCTTCCCCTTGCTTTTATCTTCAAGGTGACTGAGAGATGAGAATTATGCATTACAATTAAGGTTCTTGATACAATTATGGTGCTTGATATAATTAAGGTGCTTGATACAATTAAGGTGCTTGAGTTCTTTCCTTACTTTTCTTCCTTTTTGCCTAACCGAATAGGAAAAAGAAAAGTTGAATTAAATATATATATGTACACAATGAGAGACATTTGGAGGAGTTTGGCAAATATAATAAACCACATAAGCATTCGGTGAGAGGGAGAGCAGCTTGGCATTAATGCTACATCACATAGGCATTCGGTGACATAAAACCTTAGGAAATAAATGTTAGAAGAAAGGAAAACAAAAAGAGAACTCGGAAGAGAGGGAGACAAGTGGCTGAAGGGGGAAGAAGCAAAGACTAAGAGAGATTGAAGGAAATGCCAAGGCACTTGCATGATTCTTGCATTATTGAGGTAGCTTAGCAATTCTATGGTTTTTGTTTCATGAATTCAAGCATACTCATCACGATTTAAAGCTTTCATGGAACATTAACTTCTCTCTCTACATTCTTTAAGATGTAAATTTCCTTTAGCTAAGCTTGTATGGTAATTTGGTTATAATTGCTAATGTGAGAATATGGATGTTGTCCACTCCATGAAAGGATGATTATTGGGGAAATTCAGCATGCATAATGAAAATCCTAGCATGAGAAAAGTGTTGTGATTTTGTGTTCTTGTATGGATAAGGTATGTTTTAGGTTATAGACACCTAAAGGAAGCATGCTAGCTAGAATTTGGCTTAAAACTATGGCATTATCCCTTTTAGCTTATCAAATTCGAGAGTGGCCTTTGTAAGGTATGGAATTTCTTGTTGAAAAATTTTATAAGAAAGATTACCATTCGGTTTTGGCTAAGAAAAAGGAAAGAAAATATGGTAAATTAATATAGAGTAAATGGCTTACCCTTTTGCACATAATAAAGGTCCACATTATTATTGAAATGTAAAAATGGGGAATGTGTGTAACCTTAAATCTAGTATGTAAAATGAGCCAAGAAAGTAAGTAGAAGAAATTGCCAATGGTATGATTACATAATTTTGAATGTGATAGAAAATACTAAAATAATTTTAATGCATGGTACCATTATGTTTAAATTATAGAAAGGATGTAAAAATGTGACAATGTGACATGTAAAACCTTAGATTTCATTCCTTTTCCATGATGGCCGAATGTAATCTCTTATGTTATTTATGATAGCTAAATCACTATGCTATTTGTAAATGAGTCATAAAGTGTCTTACAATTGCTAAATTCGAGGGTAATAGTAAGATGAATTGCGGTTGCTATTTGTATGTATAAGTGACCAAGTGTTCACCATCTTTCATAAAAGTGGCCAAGATTCTACAATGTTACCAATTGTTCACAATTCTTACAAAAGTGGCCAAGTGTCCGCATTTCTTACAGTGTGACCGAATGTGCTTCAGACTCTCAGGCAAGGTAAGCTTTAAGAATGAAATATATATATGATCATTGGCTATTTCAATTTTTATATTTAAGCTTTCCCTAAAAATAGGTTATAATTGAAATGAGAATGACTATCTTTATTACATTGACATACCAAATAATCATGCAATGCTTGCCAATATGTGTATGTTAATGAGACTATCTTTTAGATGATTAGAATGTAGATGAAAATGTTTTCTGTGATTGCATAGTGATACATGTCAGTAAATTTTAAAATGTTGAATTGTTAAGCTACTGAGAAACTAGTTTTCTCATTTATGTGCTGATATGTATCAAATGCAAATGTTTAGCATTTTCATAGAGATGGAAGTGGCATTAATGAAGGTTTCTTTTATTAAGAGTGTTTTGTATCACAAGGGTTTGAGTGACAGAGATGTTGTCTCCTAACCCCATGAAAAGTTTCTTAACAGTCCTCAGTTAGATGAAATGATGTAATACTTATGAAAGGATATGTAACATTTTATGCATTTATTTTTGATGTATTATATTTTATTTTCACTGTGCATATAAGTTTTGATCTAAGCAAAATAACCCAAACCGAATTAACTTGAGTAATATTGTAATGGTATGAATGCTCAGATGTTATTAATGAATAATTAAGGATAAGAATAGTGTATTGACCTTATCGGTTTACATTTGAGACGTTGTAATACTAGATAAGGGCGTTACAATATATGCTAAAAATTCATGCTATTTAAGCACCATGAAGGATTAAAGGATTAAATGCAATAAATGCTTAACAAAACAATTCTTACTAAGTTTTCAATGAAGTTGGTGATGCTCAGAGAATACGATATCAACAGATAGACTACTCTTATTATTATCTATTTTTTCCTTTTTTCCTTTTTTTTTCATATGTAGTCTGCATGCTTGCACTTTTGGATTGAAGGGAGCATCGAGAATGATAAAAAGAACTTAGTGTACTATCACCAATTAAGGTAATGCAGTTTAATCCCTATATAAAGAGTAAATCACATAAAATTCAGCAAATGGGATGAAGAGAGAAGATATAACACCCCCAATTTCATAGCCATATTTAAAATATGATTTATTGAAAAATATTTACTTACAAAACTGGTGTGTTATATGCACTTCTATCCTTTATATCTTACCTAAGTTCTTTAAATATCAATTTATAGTATACATTTCATTAGGTTCGGATCCTTACTCAAGTATCACATTTAATTATCAATACAACGGAAGTCTAATAATCATACATCACAATCCATAAAAATTTAGGATAAATTTGAACTTTTTCCTTTACATACATTTACATCCAGTTCAACGTTACAACGTTGTTACATATACTGCAGGATATATGTAGTTTTCTTGTTTTCATAGGGTAAAGAGGTAACAAAGCTGTCACTCAAACCCTTTTTAACTATTTTTCATAAACTTGATATGTGTGCTTTACATATCTATACTTATATATATCTCTAACATAATATATATTGTTCCATTTCTTGAGATGGATAACTAATCCCTTTTGTCTTATAGTATCATAATGGTCCTAGTCATCTCATTCATACCAAAAATTAATGAGAAAATAATTTCTCAGTATCTACGCATTCCATATTTCATTTCTAAGCTATGGTATGTACCACCGTATGGGTACGAAAAACAGTTGACATTCTTTATTCTTAAATTCTATTATTTCTAGGAAATTCTATAAATAAGCCAGTCAGATGAATGGGATAAAGTTTATAAGGTATATTTGTAATATATCAGTTATAAAAAAAAACAATACCAATTTCAGTCACAGTCATAGTTCATCGTATACTGTTTAGTACCACAATCATGAAAGTACATTCATTAAATTTTCATTCAGTCATAGATAATTTAGGAGAAACAACATTTACCATTCATGGAAAACTGTATTATTTATTAGGAAATAAATATTCATATTTGGCTAAAAGCCATAATTTCAATTCAGAAAGACACTAGAGTATCGGAAGTATAAATTACTTCACATACTACAGCGTGCATAAATGAGATAGCCACTCTATCAAGTGTGTGACAATTCTGCCACTGGTACATCTGAGGCATCCCTTAGTGGATTCGAGTACCCATTCACATTCAATGATCATGTCATAAAGACGGATCTAAGTGGGAATTTCTCCCAAGATTTAGTTAAACTAAGCTCATGGAATCACTATTATTCACACAGATTATCTTCTCCCCGCTTTATAGGCGGTTCATGATGCCATAGATCACCACAACCTACATCATGGATCATTTCCCAGTATGCTATTTCCTATCTATATTAACTAAGATGATTAGGCTTAATCCCATAATTTTGCCAAATTCTAAGTAAGTGTCCCCTATTCAATTGGTCATCTAGGTTACACTAACTTAGAATTCACAATCATCACAGTGTTTTCGAAATTCTCTCATTCCTAGTAGATGTTTCACCATCCAAATTTATGATACAACCGTGGAATGCCCAACAGCCGTCCTATACCAACAATTGGTCACTCGGTTATAAGCCTATCTATCCTAGAACATATATTGGAATCACTTCCTCTATGTTTCTCTTTATTGAACATTCAAATATTTTCCTGCCATTCAATGTTTTACAATACCATGCTGTGTTTTTCCTTATCTATGTCATAAATCAATCCTTTTGTTTCCTAATTCATGATGATACTATTATTCTCACTTTCTAAAAAGAAAACCTTTAAATCTCAATAACAATTCCATTCTTGAATTTGTATAAAAGGGAGGGTTCATTCTTGGTCAAGAAGAATCTTTAAGAAATTTAATATTTTCTTACTTAAAAATTTCTATTTGTCACTCTTGCCATATAATAAGAAAAATAAATTACTTTTCCTTCCCATTTACACTAAATTCCATTTTTCATATTTTATTGCATTTAAAGGGTTTCAAAGGTGAACCTCTCCCATTTCCTACTTATTATTCCATTTTCCCCCTTTCTCACCTAATTATACATACCAAAGGTGTGTATAATCACTGTCTCCCCACACTTAATCATGCACACAAATTGCTAGAATTGCCAAGAATGCACAAAATATTCATTAAAATTTAATTGCAACGTCATATTATTTCCTTTGTATACTTTGACCAATTTCATTACATTTGTGTACAAAATTTTTCCATAAATATTTCCATGTCATAAAATTGGTCAAGTAGGCTACATGGAATTTAATGGGATCATTTTGCATAAAAATAATTGCCAATAAATCTTTCTTCAACCAAGACACACACATAGAAATTTTAGCACATTTCCTTCACCAAAAACATACATACTGTAACATCCCATACTTTCTTAACTACATTAAAAATATCACATTGATAGATATTAGTGTAGAAAATTTCTGTTTCTTTTAGCCTTATTTTAGACAACTAGATAAAAGAGAAGTAAATAAAGGATAAGGGAAGGAATTTATGACTTTATACAATAAGGGAGCTAAATCCTTCATTTACAATTAAATAGTACACGTGGGAAAACATTAAGAAAACCAAATAAATAGGGAAATAAATAATGCACGAACAAAAGAAGGGATTGGATGGAAGTACGATGGTGAGATACCTTCTCTCTTCCCTTACCTCCCATTTTAAAATGATTAAGAGATTGCTTACAAGGCATAACATGTGACCCATCCTTCCATTCTTTTTGCTAACCGAAAGAATGAGTTATAAATAAACATAAATATAAAACTAATTGAAGCCAAAGGATTACACGTGTAGCTAAAGAAGAAGGAAAAATAAAAACATAGTAAGGTGAAGGAAAGAATTCGGTGAGGGAGAAAGAGAGAAAAGGAAAGGACACATAAAAGAAATGCATTCTTTTATCTTCATTCCATGCAGCATTTAATTTCATTACAAGATGGGAAAGAGACATGCACACGGTGGAGAGGTGGAAAAGTGAGGAAGAGACGTGTGGAGTTGCATTCTTTCTCTTTCCTTGTTTTGTTATCTCCCTCCCATGAAACGTGATGAATGAGTTGCTTAATCCTTATACAATATTTTCTGTTCTTTCTGTGGCATGTTAACATTAAACCAACCGAGAAGTAGGTGAGAGAAGATAACCATACAAGAGCCACCTTTTCCTACATCCTTAGGATGACCGACCCAGCTTGGAATAGACATCCTTAAATGTATATATGTGTCGCATATAAGGGAAGAGAACGTGGTAAAAAAACACCTAGAAACTAGTCAGTGAGGCAAAGAAACTAGTCGGTGAGGCAGAGAAAAGAAGGAGAAAGAAAATTTGACAAGAGGAGAAGAAAAGCACACATAAATAATGAAAGGAAGAAGCTTGATCGAAGGGAAAAACTCAACACATTAAGTTCACCACTCTTGCAATCATAAGGTAGTTTAATAATTCCCTTATCTTTGGGTATAATATATGAGAAATTATGAGGAATAATTCTGCACCCCAAAGTTGTAACATTCGCTCTAATTATTATTAAAGAGATGTTTGATGATTGTTAATTTGATGTTTAATGCTTGTGTATGTTGCATTAGTGCATATAGTTGCATTAGCTTAGGGAATAAATTGAAAGGAAATACATGAAGGCTTAGCAAGAGGTGGCTAGGGACTTAATTGAAAAGGGAAAAATGAGCAAGTATAAAAGTGCAAAAGAGCTTAGGGACTAGATAGAACTTTCTAAAACCTCTCTTAAACCCTAGCTGAAGCCCTAAACCCTCCCATAATGCCCAAACATTAGAAACTTAGAGAGAGAGAAAGATCAAGGGCGAGTAGAGAGAGTGAGAGAGCCAGGGCAAGAGGGAGAGGAAGAATTTCTGAAGGGAGAGGCGAATTTGAGGTTGGGATTTCATCCTATAGCAAGGGGAGAGTCATTCCTAACACATCAAACACACATTTTGCAGGAATCAAGGTAGCAATACATCCTAAACCCCATTTCTGAAATGTGCAGAACTTTTAAAGTTGAGTTAGGGTTAAAACCTACATTCTGTATGTTTTTCTATTTCTATGGGGTGTTGTGTTGCTGAATGTATGCTAATATGTATGCTGTAATGGATTAGAAGGGCTAGGTTATGTTCATCTAGATATATAGACTATATTTCCTTGAATGTACCATGTTTGAGCTAATGAACAAGAAATGTTTAATGAAAAGTAAAGTTTGTTGTATGGGAATTAAGCTCATATATTTAGATTTGAAAATAGAATGCATGCTAGAATGGGTTTTATCAAGATCATATTTTCTGAACTGCAGCAGAGCATAGCAGCCGATTACCGTGTTCTTGGAAAACCCAGAAGTGTAGACAGAGGCTTAGCAGCCGACTGTCAGGTTCCTAGCAGTTGACTATCAAGCCCGAGTCTCAGATCGAGCAATGATCGGGCCTCTAGCGATCGATTGTTGTATTCTTGGAAACCCAGAAGTACAGATAGAGGTTTAGCAGCCGACTGCCAAGTTCCTAGTGGTCAACTATCGAGCCCGGGTTTGTACTGAGTAGTCGACTGGTAGTCCTAGCAGTCGACTGTAGTGCTTATAATTTTACCCAAGATGCATTCCGTAAAGTTACTCAGCCACAAAGACACCGGCGCTGGACTGCTAGCTTACTGATTGGCACAAAGGATTACAAAGAGCCACTAGCAGATTGCTAGCCTTCCAATAATTGAATGGCAGCCCTCTAACTTGCGAAATGAGGTTTTTAATGGCAATTGAGCTTAGTAATTCTTCATACTAACTTAATTAAAGGCTCACAACATAGGTAGGCAAGGAAACTAGGAGTTTTGGGTGATGATACCCTTGGGATAGTGAAAGAAAAGAGCAGAAAACACAAAGAGGGAGAGAGGAAAGTATTCTCAGTGTATACCTTAGGGTAGATAGGTTCATGATCGAGTGACCGATTATCAGTATGGGACGGCCGTTGGGCATTCCACAGTTGTGCCATAAATTGGGATGGTTAAACATCCACTTGAACTTAGATGATTTTTGAAAACAGCATGATGGTTGCAAACTTTAAGTTAGTGTCATCTCACAAAGGCCATATGAGAAACACATACTTAGAGTTAGGTATAACCATGACCATGGGCTGATTCACCCCATAGTATATGTAGAGAATAGCGTATTGGGAGTGTGATCCATCGAAAAGGGATGGTGATTCCAAAGTATTATGATCTGCCCAAAAGCGGAGAGGAAATGATCCGGGTAAAGTCAACAGTGATCCCATGAGATTATACTAGCCTCATTTGGGACAAAAGGGAGGAATCCCGCTGGTCAGGGATGATTTGTCAAAAAGGGGCAGGGACCATTACAGTACTTGGATCCACTGGGGGATGCCTCGGAATGTACAAAAGGTTAAGGCATGGCTAAATAGACATACGCTCATTCATATAGACAGTGGTGCGTGGAGTTATTGCTGGGTGACTCTCCCGACTACTCTCAGGGTGTTTTATGTACTGCTCGCATGTTATGAAAATGAAATGATGTTATGATTACTATCCCACATATGTTTTATAAGAAATGCTTTATGATGAGAATGATGATGAATACACTTCCCATGTTTTAAAGTTGATATATTTTAAATGCAGATGCATACATATGAGTATATACTATGATTAAATGATTCACTCATTACATCCCTATAGAATGTTATACATTTTATGAAAAAATGTAGAGGTTTTCCGTGTGAGCACGGTGGTACAGGTCAACGGATTTTGAAACAGGTTGCATTGCTACTAAGATTCAATTCTCACGTTATGATTGGCAGGATTGTTGCTTCCATGCCCAATAGTTAATTGACTATATCTAATTAGAAATGTATGTTTATGTATAGTTAATCCAGGTTATTCTATGTATATTTATTCCGCTGTGATATTGAGAGAACCCGAGAGTAGAAACCAACCCAAATGACAGTTAATTAATTCACTTGGTAAAAGTTTTAATTGGACTCGGGTAGAGGTAATAGTAACACCAATACTTTGATAATTATTTTCATATTATACCTTTTTAAATATCTAAAAGGAACCATAGGCTAAAGGGGTGTTACAAAAGCTGTGGATGAAACATCTATACCTCTCTTTATGTTAGGGAAATATACATGAAGTCCAAATGGGGTAATGGTCTGATAAATAAAAGAGAGAATTTCCTTATTAGGACAGAGATTAGAAGTATATAATTATAGGAACCTTTTTAACGCCTTGGAAAAAAAAGGAAAATTTGAAATTATTCTAGAGGTAGCGTTTAGATGAGTTTAAGGAGTAGTTAGCATATACATTAAGGTAGTATAAATTTTCAAGGAAACAAGTGTGGTATAGCTGAGTTAATTAATATAATAAATTACTAGGAGTACAATTAATTATATATAAGAGCCCATTATAATTGAATATAATGCTAGAAGTATAACGTGTAACAGGGATGCAACTATTATGTAAAATAATCTTGTAGGAGCAGAATTTGTAAGACCTAAGCATCCACTATCACGCTGGGACATGAAGTACAATATGGAAATAATTAGTATATTGAGGGAAATTGTGGTGGGAATTAATGGTCCTATATGGGAGACGAATAACTTAGATGTAAGGCTAGGGAATAAAATACCATCTAACCAATTTAACCTATAAAAAAAATTAAATAATAAAAATGAGGTTTATTGGTAGTATAATGACACATGGATAAGAAAATTTTGTGGGGATTAGTGTGGAGTATAACATGGTGATAGAAGGAAAATTGACATAGAAACTTTGGTTGACACAAACCCTCATCCTTATGAAATATGAGATGTAGTAACATAGTTAATTAATTAACTAGATTGCATAAGACGAAGGAACTAATAAAAACCAATATGATATAGTGAATGAGTACTTTAAATGGGAGTGAAAAGGCCACTGAGTGAGCTAATTATGACTATATCATATTGTGGTCTAAAAAGATAGAATATTATGTATAAATAGTGTTAAGTATGACAAGAATAATAATTGTAGTTGCAGTATATATATATAAGTGACCAAGTGTTCACTGATCTCATGAAAGTGGCCAAGAGCCCACCACGTGACCAAGAGTTCACGAAAACTACGTAAGTGGCCAAGAGTCCACAATGTGACCAAGCGTTCACATGAAAAAAATTTTAGTGGCCAAGTGTCCACTTTTGTTGCAGGATAACATGAATGTGGGGCATATATAAGGTAAGTTTTAAGAATGAAAATTTCTTATATATATATATGTTGATGACTACTGGTTACACTGATTACTATTCTGATTTCTACTTATAATTAGGTCCCTGCTAAAATGAGTATTGTTATTGCATTGATAAGTCAACAAATATTTCCTGTATATGTGTACAGTGGTACATGTCAGCGTAATTTGAATTATGAATTGTTAAACTACTGAGAAACTAGTTTTCTCATTTATGTGCTGATGTGTACCAGATGCAGGTAATTAGTGAAGTTTTGGGTAAGATGGAACTAGCATTAAGGAAGGATTTGGTAAGAACATTTTGTAACTAAGGGTTTGAGTGATAGAAATTATGTTTTCTCCTAACCCTAAGTTAAGTATTGATAGTACTAGAATTAAGGCACTATTGTAGTATTTACAGACATATTGTAATGTAGTCATTTCATTCTGGTTAGAATATATTTTTCCTTTGCTATGCTTATAAGTTTTATCTGAGTTGAAGAATTTATATTTATAGAATTAAATACTAATATAGTGATGGAATAGACGCTCAGATATTAATTGTAAATAAATAAGGATAACAATAAATGTAATGACTTTATCTGTTATCAATGCTAAGTTGTAATACTGGATAAGGGTGTTACACATACTCTTATTTTAGGCAAAATCGGGCATTTCAACCAATTAACACTTATTTTACCCTCCATTGGCCATAACTTGATTTATCAATAAGCTACTTTAAAATTTTTCAAACAATTTTCCAAATCTCATTTTGCTAGCCATGGCCTAAGTGCAAAAATTGTCATTTTTCATATAATCATTCCTTTAATCCCATTTTCATCATCCATAAACCATCAATCACCATTTATCCATAACAATCAAGGCAAAACAAACAATTTGGCATGACATTCATGAATTTGGGGGTTTTAGGGCAAATGAAACAAAAATTGGAAAATAAACATAAACACTTTCACAATTGAAATTAACCATCACAAACAACTCCATACTACTTTCTAAGCATTAATCCATAGAATTTTTGAGAATTTAAGAATGTAAACTTAAGAAAATAACTATTCATGTACTATTCATTCAGCCATGAAAACCTCAAAAGCTTGAAAAACCTATTAAAAACATGAAATAAGTGATGGAAGAATGCGAAGCTACCTTGATTTATAATTTTGGGTGGATAAACCTTGAAGTTTCCTTGCCTTCTTCTCCCTTTTCTCCCTTATGAAGCCTATGATTTTTCTCCCTTCTAAAAGTCTTCATGTCATCTTTATTAAGGAGGAGAAGAAGAAGAAGTGAGACTTATTTAAAATGGCTAATATGACCATTTTGCCCTTGGTGGCAAAATGACCAAAATACCTTTCACTTTTTCCTTCTTGAAACATTGACATGCAAGGGTATTTTAGGGATTTTAAAGTGTTTCTTTAGGTAAAATTCTCCTTATGTCCTTGTGATAAAATTACCTTTTTACCCTTGGTTTCAAAATTACCATTTTGCCATTCATGGTAAAATGACTATTTTACTCCTCTTAAGTGCCGAACCAAAATTTTTTTTCGACAAATTTTTGGAAAAATATTCTAAAGGCAATTTCATAATTTTTTAGATAAAAATTAGCCATTTTATTTGATAAATAAATATTTTATTCTTATTTTTAGATAAATTTTTGACCATTTTGCCCCTAAATATTTTTCTTGAAGCATTCATGACATTGGCGCCATTTTCAAACCTCATAAATGTGTGCCATAAATGCGCCATGATTTGCATGCTTACTATCAAGATATTTTGTGAAACAAATTTCCTTTCATTTTAGTCCCTAATCATTTCCTTTCAGTTTAGTCCTTTCTTTGTTTAAGGCAATATAAAATGATTTTTAGACTATTTTCTAGGCATAAAAATATTGAGTCTAGGATTCTAAGACATACATAATATCATAGAATTGAGGATATTATAGAAGAAAATGTATAGAAAGGAAATACGAGGTGTAAAATGTAAGTGATGAAGGAAAAGTCAAGGCCCAGCAATGGCTAACTAAGAAAGATACATGGGGTAGGCTTTTTTGGCCAAAAATGGTGTATCCTAAGTTGCCCAAATCATTTGATATTCAAAAGTTCATGTAACTTCAACAAGTATTATAGAACAAGTTATAGAGACATAATCAAGTGAAATACACACTCAACAAAAAAACAATTTAGAGCATATTTATAATGAATGCTTATCTTAGGCTCAAATTTCACGTTTGAAGTGTGGCTAAATTGCATATGGTTCTCAAATATTTCCATATGAATTACCAATCAAGCAGTGCATACGAATTGCATTATCAATATCCTAAATCAAAATTGAACAATTTAAAAATACTCAAGCAACACCGGTATAACCTGGCCGTGGTAAAAAATACTTTAGGGATTAAAACTACTTTCTAACATGCACTATAAGAAAACAATGCCTTCCCATTCATGACTGAATCATACATACTCAAAAGACAATCAAAGACTCAAGTGCATAGAATCAATCATAAATCAAGTATCTTATCCTACATCCTCGATTAGCATAGATATAACATACAATCATCCGAAACTAACTCAATAAAGAGGGCTGAAATAACCGAAAAGAGTCTAAATGGTCAAAATAATGGAAATGGATACCCATTCACCTCATACTTGAGAAATACACTGTCCTTAGCAAAGGGGTATCACTAAATAAAAGCTTAAAGTAGAAATAAATAGCAAATCCAATAGTCTTATAGTACATCATAAGAATGAGAAATACAAAAATAAAGGGAAATAAATGAAAATAAAAAGCAAAAGATTACTTCTTTTTGTCATAGTCTTTTAGCTAGACTCATTCCCTTGATCATTCTTTCAAGAAAAACACCATATGCACTATTTCTTTGACCTCCAATGGGTCTCCATAATAGTTCTTTAGACGCTGTCCATTCACTTTGAAATCTCCTTGGTTAGGGTGATACACTTCAACTGTGCCAGAGGTAAATACCTGCTTAACCACAAATGGTCTTAACCATCAACTCTTAAGCTTTCCTAGAAAAAGATGAAAACATGAGTTATAAAGTAATTCTCTATCTCTCACCTGAAAATCTTTAGAGCTACAAAGCCTCTGGTCATGCCACGTCTTAGTTCGAGCTTTGTAAATAGAAGAGTTTCCATAAGCTTGGTGACGCTATTCTTCAACCTCATCCAGCTGCCACAACTCTCTTTACTTACAGAACTAACATCAAAATTACATGTTTTAAGGGCCCACAATGCCTTATGTTCTAATTCAATAGGTAAATGGCAAGTCTTTCCATAAACTAACCTATATGGTGTAAATCTGGTTGAAGTCCTATAGGCTGTCCTAAAGGCCGACAATGCATCATCTAAATTGGCAGCCCAATCCATCCTTCTTACCCCCACAGTTTTCTCTAATATTCGCTTTATACCCATATTAGTTACTTCTCCTTGCCCACTGGTTGTAGGTGATAAGGTGTTGAAAATTTGTGAGTTACCTAATAGTGCTTAAGCACTTTATCAAGTTGGGAGTTACAAAAATGAGTTCCCCTATCACTAATCAGTGCCCTAGGTTTACCAAACCTAGCAAATAATTTCTTGAGGAATCTAGTTACTACCTTAACATCATTATTGGGGAAGGCTTGAGCCTCTGGCCACTTAGAGAAATACTCAACAGCTACCAGAATATACTTATTTCCATAGGAGGAGGGAAAAGGACCCATGAAGTCAATACCCCAAACATTAAAAATTTCAACCACTTGTTTACTTTTTTAGGGCATTTCATCATGCGCTGAGGTATTACCTAACCTCTGACAAGCATTACAAACCTAAACATATGATTTAGCATCCTGGAATATGGTTGGCCAGTAAAACCCTGCCTCAAGCACCTTCCTAGTAGTGTGGTTTACAGCCTGGTGGCCTCCCTTTGGTCCTTCATGGTAGTGTTTCAGGATTTGGTGGATTTCTTCCCCATATACGCATCGCCTGATAACCTAGTCTACAAAAATGCAAAACAGAAAAGGATCTTCTCAAATGTAGTATTTTAACTCAAAAAAGAATTTCTTCTTTTGTTGGGTAGTCATACTCGTTGGTAAAACCCTTGCCATCAGATAGTTAGTATAATCACAAAACCAAGGGGAATCAATACATACCTGAACTGCCTCCAAATGCTCATCTGGGAAGTTATCCTCAATGGCCCTCTCATTTAAGGCCTAAGTTTAGATTCTCTAACCTTGATAGGTGATTTGTAGCCAAGTTCTCCGTACCCTTCTTATCCTCGATCTTTATATCAAATTCCTACAAGAGCAAAATCCATCTAATAATTCTAGGTTTAACATCATGCTTACTGAACAAATACCTCAAGGCTGAATGATCCATGTAAACCATGGATTTTGGATAGCACAAAATAGCATCAAAATTTGTCAAAAGCATAGAACACTGCAAGCAACTTCTTCTCAATAGTGGTGTAGTGCTCCTGGGCATCCATCAGGGTCTTGCTAGTCTTTATGGTTTTGAAGAAGGCTAGCATACATTATTTCATGTATAGCCTATTATATGTATGGATATATGTAATACCTATAGTTTTAATTAGTCTAAATTTTATGTTCTTTAATTTATTGGATAAAATTTGCTTGTTTAATTTTAGTATTCAAAATAAATATGCTCTCAATTTGTTAAGATGTTTGATTTAGATTACCTTCCCTATTTTAGCCAAATTAAGGAAGGAAAGAAAAGTGTGGCATGGTAAAAATATAGATGGAGGTACATGGCACATGGAAAAAGGGAAAGGCAAGATAGGATGCAACATTTATAACATATGCATGTGATGAAGAGGCAAGAGTTCATATGAGGTGCATGAGGGAGATTTTGATGCTTAAGTCCCTTTCCCCTTTGTTTCTTTTAACTCCACCAAATAAACATTAAATAAAGGAAATGAGTGGCATGAAAGTATCCAGCAAAAATAACAAAATGGCATGTCTACGTGTAGGGGGAAAATTAATTAAGAAGAGAGAAAAAGGAATAAAGAGAAAATACAATAACTATACATGCAATCGGTTAGGTTCTTTTTTTTTTTAATTTAGCCAACACACATCCCATTCTTTCCTTTCTATTTCTTTCAATTAAGGTGACTAAGTGATAAGATAAGCTATACGAGAAGAGCAGCTTGAATATACTTTCCTTCCTCTTGGCACCACCACATGTTTAGTATGTACAAATTAAATTGTGTTGAGACAAAACTTGTGATTGTCGTGGCTGTACAATGCATGGGGAAGAGGTTGCGTGACCTCTTTGCTTTCCTTGCTTGGCATGATCTCCCTTCCCTCTCCCTTCAAATGTGACTGAGTGAAAATTTCAAAGGAGGAAGCAATTTGAGGTAAGAGGCATGCATAAAGGACGAACCATGAGCCAAGTTGTATAGCCTTGTGAAGGTGAGAGTGGCGTGACAAATGGAGTGAGATAACCTTGCAAGCAAAGGGAATTGTACTTGAAAGTACAATTGGAGCAACATGAACATTTGATAATAATAATAATAATAATAATAATAATAATAATGATACTTAAGAGGAGAAAAGGAAATGACTTGCGTGGAGTGTGTCCTTAACGTGGGAAAAAGGGTGCAGCTTGTATAAATCCACATTCGCTTTCCCTTTTCAAACGCCACCATATAAGGGATTGTATGTGAATGCATGCAGCAAGTAAAGTAAGAGGGTGCAAAATTTTTCATGCTCCTACACAGCAAAAGAAAGGAAAAAGGATGAGTACAGCGTGAATGAAGGGAATGAACGCTGGTATGATGATAATAATTAATTAAGGGAAGGAGGAAAACAAAAAGCATGAGGAAAACGGATGAGTGCAGTGTGATTCCACCTTTTTTCCTTCATACTGAATGACTAATGGTCAAGAATACACATGCAGACATAGGAATAATAGAAAAAAGAAATGTGTGACTTTCCCTCTCTTCTTTCCACTAACTTGTTCAAGGAGGTAAACCAAGGTTTGCAATGAAAGGACTGCACTAAATTTCATGAGACAAAAAAGAATGAGGGGGAGAGATGGCGTGAGGGAATGGAATTAGAAACTTTAATTTTTGGATGCATGCACACGCCACCTAAGCCAAGAGCAAAGTGCAATTGAGAGTTGCATGTGGATATATGCATCACACACACATGAAAGACTAGGAAACAAGAGCATGCAAGTGAGTTATAGAGGGAGCACACGTATAGCATCCAAAAGAGATTGAGAGTTGCATTTTGGGATACAAGCATCACACACACATGAGAGGAGAGAAAAAGAGAAAGGGAGAGAGAGCATCCTACATTTTGGAACATACACACCCACCTATTTGGTCAAATTAAGAAGGGAGGGATTTAGTCAAAGGAAAAGGAAGCAAGGTGTAGAAGGAGATCAAAGGAAGGGTCAAGCTAAATCCATTCTAGTCATCCTTGAGGTAGGTTAACAATCTCAACAAAACTATATTCCATATTTTAGTATGTGTAACCACCATGTTTTTACAAGTTCTCCATGAAGCATGATTATATTTCCCTACATTCTTGATAAAATGCATGTTTTATTGGCTAAGCTTGTATGATGGTTTGATGTGATGAAATGAATATTGTTATTATGTAAGGGTGATGCTTAGTTAACAAAATGATCATGATGAACTAGGGGTGAGTATGATAAAAAGGGAGGTATGATTCTGAGAACCATTTTCCCCATAGGACTCCTTTTAGCCGAATAGAAGATGAGAATTGACACTAAATTGATGTTGAACTTTTGCTATGGTTGGTGTTAAAGAAGTGACCATGAATGAAGGAGATTACACCATTTTGATGGTGTTATCTAAGGAATAGAAGATGGAAGTTAGATTTGCAATGTAGTCAATTTTCTTGAATCTCCCTTAAACAAAAATTATTCTTGAAACTTAGTAGTATTTATAAGAGATGATCTTATTATTATTTTTCATGAAAGGGAATTATGCTTGACTTAGTAGAATTTTATAAGAGAGGATATTATTATTATTTTCAAGAAAGGGAATTATTCTTGAACTAGGTAGAATTATATAAGAAATGATATTATAATTTTTCAAGAAAGGGAATTATTCTTGAACTTAGTAGAATTTTATAAGAGATGATATCATTTTATTTTTCAGAAAAAAAGGGAATTTATTCTTGAAGTTAATAGAATTTTTATAAGAAATGTACATTAATATTAATTTCCAAGAAAAGGGAATTTACTCTTAAAGATATTAGAATTTTATAAGAAATGTACATAAATGATAATTTCCCTTGGAACTTGTTAAATAATTATAAAGGTGGCCAAGTGTCCACATAGTGGCCAAGTGTGCACAACTAATGTATAAAAGCAAGTTTAAGAATGATAAGCATAAATGTTTTGTTAAATTCATGATAATGCATTTTATAGCATGCAAAGATATTTTACCTGGAAAGAATATTATTTTTATCACATTGACGTTTAAATTGATCATACATTGCTTGCCAATTTATATTTATGAACAATGCTATATTTTATTTTCAAGAATGTAGAATTAAATTTTGGTGCTTGCACCCTGATACATATTAGATGATTTTAAACCCTAAATTGTTAAGCTACTAGGAAACTTGTGTTTCTCATTTATATGCTAATATGTATCAGATACGGACGCTTAGCAGGGACGGGAGATAGAAGTTTCATTTTGGTTAAAAGAAAAAATTTTTGTAACCCCTTATTTTAGGTCCTATTCTATAAATATTTTGGATTAGAATTAGGACTATTCTTTTTTATGCAAATGGGAAATTACCAAAGAAGAGATATGTGAAGGACCGGTCCATCCTTAGTAATTTGTAAAAAGGGTCTGAGTGACAAGATTGTTGTCTCCTGACTCCTGACAGATGGGTACTTCATATATCTTGGTACATGTTTACAAAGAATGTAATGGACGTTATTGGACATGTATTGTTTGAACTATGTGAAAGTTTTAAATTTTTGCTGTGTAGTATAGTATTTTTAATTTTGCTGTGCATACGAGATTTAATCTAAGCAAAAGATCCCAAACCTAATCCACTTTAATGAAACGAAATGATGTAACTGCTCAAACTTAATAATGAAAGGATAAGACCGAACCTATCTATTTACATCGGAGGAATTATAATACTAGATAAGGGTGTTACAATATAACTTTACCTGAATTTTTTAGTAGACATTGGATAGGGTTTTGAGTGGCAGGGATGTTGCCTCCATACCTCGATTAGTTAATTTGAGGTTCAGCATTGAGTAAATTATGCATATTTGTGTATAGCTTTTTAGAGTAATTATGTATACATATATATATATGATTTGATATTCCACTGCAATTCTTGAGTGAGAATTCGAGTGTAGAACACAATCCTAAATGGCATTCAATTAATAAAGTTGGTAAAAAGTTTAAATTTACTTGGGTAAAAGTAATAGTAACACACCATTATTATGATATTCATATATTATAGTCCTTAATTAACTTAAAAGGAACCATAGGCTAAGGGGGAGTTATAGGTGTTACAAAAACCATAAAGTTTAATATTTATGTTTAGGGCATCTATAATGTTCTAGTCATTAAGGCTAATTGTCCTATTTGGAAAATAATTGAAGTAAATTAGGCCAACATGAAGACCAGCTTCTATTGTAAAAGGGAATCTACAAATTTATTATGCCTAGCATATCTAAGACAGACAAGGCAAGAAACATTTAATCCCTCTCTAACTAAATCTTTTAAGGCTATTTGTACACATCCTATGTGTAGGAATTTATATTTTTGTCTCTGAAGATTAATAGACTTTTGAGACAAGAGAGGAAGATCCTCCATATCATAATTGATGTTGATATTTTCTTCAAAAGTTTTGATAATAAAATCAAAAACTCTGAAGAATCTACCATTAGGTTTGTAAAGATCATTTTTCAGTATAAATAGGATAGTCCAGTCTTCTAATTTTGGTTTATAACTTTAAAGTAGATTTCTTCTTTGAAGATCTAGTTTGATGAGGATGCAACTCCTTGATTAGAAAGGGAAGAAGAGTCAAGAATAAAAGAGCATCGAGAGAAAGAAGAGAGGGTACAAGTAAACATGATTATCAAAATTATCTAAATATCCCCATGATATCATTACCTTCATTAGGTTTTGTAGAAGATGCAGAGGGTTAGGATGAAATTAAATCTAAAACTCTTTTTTTTTCACCCAAACTTAACCGAATAATATGAACAAGTATAACTTATCATCAAAACTTAGCCAAAGAGTATGAGTAAATATATATTCAAACAAGCGGCTTCTAGACATATTGTAATAACCGAAAGGATTTTGAAAGATAAAACTTGATTTTTAACCCTAATCCCTATTAAACGAAGCCTGGCATGACTTTCGAGGACAGTAAATTGAAACGAAAGATTATTCGAAGCCAGAAACACAATCAAACAGAAAGAAATGCAATCCGGCGATCAGAAACTGGCGGAAGAAGTTTCGTGCATCAATTTCATTGAAGGAGGCCAAAAATTTTGCATGGAAATGCATGTCGATGTCTGGAAGGATACCGACACCCTAAACTATCCCCGGGTGGTTCGAGAAAAGTCGAAATCGCTCCCAAAGGCTTTAAATTACACGAATTCCCTCCATTTCTCTCATTTCTTTCTCTCTCCTCACCATACTCTCTCTCTCTTCTCTCTCTTCTCTCTCCTCTTTCCTCTCAGTGAATACCGCTCTGACCACCGTGGACCGCCACCAAGGGCACCAACCGACAGCCCTCACTGCCCACAACCTCCAGCAACCAACCACGGCCACCAACGGCCGCCAGAGCCACCGAAAAAATGCCATTTTCCCCCTCTATCGAGCGAAATCTCTCTAGCTCGGATCACCGCCGTCCATCGCCGTTGGCCGTCACCGCCCCCACCACCTTGTAGCCTGAGCTGCTAGCTTCCTCCAGTAGCTTGCCGCCGTCAGGCGAGGCCGACGCGCCGGATCGAGGAAACTTGCGTCATGCGAGAAAATTCATGGCGAGCGTCAGCGCCAAGCGGTGTGAACCGCCGCGCCACCATCGTATTCGGACTCTTGGACTTGCGGGCTTCACCGTGGTGTGATTTTCGAGGCAAACTGCACCCCTTCGCCGTGGGCCACCGTACGCCGCCGTGTGCCGCTGTGCCGGAGCTTCTGGACGTGCATCGGGAGAAACCGAGACCACCGTGATGCAGAATTCCATCATTCGGACACATTAGTAAGGTTCAATTTTCCAAAAAAAGATGGTATTTGATTGAAATAATTACTGAACGTAAACAGGTACTAAATTAACCTAGGTAGTTGAGTAACCGGGTTTAAGATCGAAAATTTGATGACGTGACGAGCCTGAATATTTAATTTTGTCCAGGAAATTAATCGGGCTCAGAAATCGAGACTGCATGGAATTCTGAAGTGATTTAGGGAATTCGGAGACCAGGTAGGATAATTTACACTTTCCGAACCCTAGAATTGATTTAGTGAATACCTGAATGATTTAGATGACTTGCATGGATTTACGTGCTACTTTCGATGGGATAAATTGCATGCCTGTGTGCTGAAAACCCTAATTGCATGTTAGACACCTTGTTTATCGAGTTTAGATGCCTTTAGGACGGATTTACTTAGGGTTGGGTACTTGATAGCCGGAATGGGACGGTCGTTAAGTATCCCTAGTACAGGGAGCTTTTAAAAGAGATTATTTTTATCATATTTAGCCTGTACTAAGTTAGGGATTACGCGTTAAACCAGGACGACCCTAAGAAAGGTTCAGGGAGTATAAGGGTGGATAACATACACGGGGAAACGTTGTGATTTAGGCGTAATACCCTAGAACCCTGAGGAATAGCCGACCGAGTGCATGTGAGTTTGAATAGACTGTATGAGGATGAGAATTGGCGTATGTGCACATGCTAGGGGACGCCGTAGATGCTAATTCTCACCCGATCCTTGAGTGAGTGATTAGTGTTACGGATCACACTCACAATATAGGCTTGATTCGGGTGATTGGTGTTACGGATCACACCCAACGATAAGAGAGGTATTCTCTCTAGACTACGTGCAATTAGGAGATGATTTAGATTTGGTTACAGCAGATTTGTAGCCAACGTGGATTGAGATACACCGGGCATGGGATTTTACTTGATTTCGATGATTGATTTTCAAAGAAATAGATTTTTATGATTTCGATTAACTGTAGCGATTTCCATGTAATAAATGATTTTAAAGATAAGGTATTTCACTGTTTTCGAATTAATTCGGGAAGATGATTTCGGTGTTCGCACCACTGGGTATTTAACCAGTTTTCGAATGATATTTGAATTGTGAATTATTCTACTGGGATTCATATCTCATTAGGTTGTTTACTCAGATGAACAGGGACAGGGACAGGAACCCAGACGATAGCCGAGGCTGACTTGAGGATAGACCGGAGGATGATTTAGCTTAGGCTTGAATCGTTTGTACATATGCTTTGATGACGTTGTTATTTATCGGGTTCTGTCTCTTATGTTTTCTGTATGGATTGGACTGAATGTACATGTAATATTTCAGATAGTGTATATAGATTGTAGTGATGAATTGACGTTGCTGTACATGGATTTATGTTAATTATGTTTATTTTTGTTGTTGGACTGGCTGTTTGATTGTAAACAGGTAATTTTGTACTTTGGATAGGATCAAAATACAGAGAAAACTCTGCCGAATTTTCGGTAGGGTTTACTGCTGTAAAATTGGGAAATTCAGTTAGAATGTATGTGAATGCTTGACAGTATATGTATATGAGTTTTGGATGTTGAGTTTAATGACTGTACGCCGTATGTATGGACTTTAGTTTCATTCCAGAGTTATTGATGATGTATGTATGTGTATTTAGTTAGCTACGTGTGAATCAGGGTTGAACGGAATCTGAATGGACAATAGGAAGTCTATTTGGGTTACGCTTAACCAGTAGCGATCCCCTGACATTCCCACATAGGGAATAATTATGTAAACTAACCCATATGCTTCCGCTAATCAGATAAGCATCGCGTATGACGTATTAGGGAGTCGTTACACATATTGTCACTAACTAGACTTAGTCTTACCATCCATGGCCTAAGAAAAGATGGATGAATATATATTTAATTCATATCACAAATTACTATCAGTCCAAATAATAAATCTACTATTCATAATTGTTATCGGTTTAGAAGATTAATATTTCTGTAGTACTTCAACATATAAAAATTTCTATACCAAATTAGCTTCAATTTCATCTATAGTCCTTCATTACATCCCTACTTACCCTTTAGGATTTGATAACATAAGGAGAAGAGAGGATCAAAATATGGGGAAAGAAAGGGGGAGAGAAGTAGGGACCAACACAGAGTCGTTCACATAGTATGCAAATGCAAATGTAATGAAAATTTAAAAATTGAAAATTTAAATCAATAAAAGGAAACCTAGACCAATGGTAATCTGCATTGGCTGAGTAAGGGAAAGCAAAAGAAAAGAAAGATTCTTGTAACACCCTTATCGTAACAACTGAAAGGATTTTAAAAGATAAAAATTTGATTTTTAACCCTAACCCCTTTTAAACGAAGCCTGGCATGACTTTCGAGGATAGTGATTTGAAACATAAGGTTGTTCGAAGCCAGAAACACGATCAAACAGAAAGAAATGCAATCCGGCGATCAGAAACTGACGAAAGAAGTTTCGTGCGTTGATTTCATTGACGGAGGCCAAAAATTTTTTATGGAAATGCGTGCCAACGTATGGAAGGATGCCGACACCTTAAAGTATCCTCGGGTGGTCTGTGAAAAGTCAGAATCGTCCCTGGAGGCTTTAAATTACACAAATTCCCTCTATTTCTCTCATTTCTCTCTCTTTCCTCACCACACACTCTCTCTCCTCTCTCTTTTCTCTCTCCTCCTTCCTCCACCGTAAACGGCCGCTACACCCACTGTGGGCCGCCACCAAGGGCACCAACCGATAGCCTTAACTGCACACAACCTCCAGCAACTAACCACAGCCACCAACGGCCGTCAGGAGCCAGCAGAAAAATGCCATTTTTCCCCTCCATCGCGCAAAACTTCTCCAGCTCAGATCGCCTCCGTCCGTCGCCATTGACCGTCACCGCTCCCACCACCGTGTAGCCTGAGCTGCCAGCTTCCTCCAGTAGCTTGGTGCAGTCGAAAGGAGACCGGACGGGCCCGAATCGAGGGAAACTCTGTCTGCCGTGCGAGAATCTTTGTGGCCAGAAAATGCCACCCAAACGGCCGTGAACCACCGCGCCACCACCGTATTCGGACTCCTGGACTTGCGGGCTTCACCGTGGTGTGATTTTCAAGACAAACTGCACCCTTCCGCCGTGCGCCACCATACGCCACCGTACGCCGCTGTGTGCCGCCGTGCCGGAGCTTCTGGATGTGCATCAGGAGAAACCGAGACCACCATGACATAGAATTCCATCATTCGGTCACATTGGTAAGGTCTGATTTCCCAAAAAATGATGACATCTGATTGAAATAATTGCCGAACGTAATTAGGCAATAAATTAACCTAGGTAGTTGAGTAACCGGGTTTAAGATCGAAAATTTGATGACGTGACGAGCCTGAATATTTAATTTTATGTCCAGGAAATTAATCAGGCTCAGAAGCCGAGACTGCGTGGAATTCTGAAGTGATTTAGAGCATTCAGAGACCAAGTAGGATAATTTACACTTCCCAAACCCTAGAATTGATTTAGTGAATACCTAAATGATTTAGATGACTTCTATGGATTTGCGTGCTGCTTTTGATAGGATAAATTGCATGCCTGTGTACTGAAAACCCTAATTGCATGTTAGACAGCTTGTTTATCGAGTTTAGATGCCTTTAGGACGGATTTAATTAGGGTTGGGTACTTGATAGGCAGAATGGGACAGCCGTTAAGTATCCCTAGTACAGGGAGCTTTTAAACGAGATTATTTTTATCATATTTAGCCTATACTGAGTTAGGGATTACGCGTTAAACCAGGATGGCCCTAAGAAAGGTTTAAGGAGTATAAGGGGGGATAGCCTACACGGGAAAACATTGTGATTTAGGTGTAATACCCTAGAACCCTGAGGAATAGCTGACCGAGAGCATGTGAGTTCGAATAGACTGTATGAGGATGAGAATTGGCGTATGTGCACATGCTAGGGGACGCTGTAGATGTTGATTCTCACCCGGTCCTTGAGTGAGTGATTGGTGTTACGGATCACACACAATATAGGCTTGATTCGGGTGATTGGTGTTACGGATCACACTCACAATATAGGCTTGATTCGGGTGATTGGTGTTACGGATCACACCCAACGATAAGAGAGGTATTCTCTCTAGACTACGTGCATTTAGAAGATGATTTAGATTTGGTTACAGCAGATTTGTAGCCAATGTGGATTGAGATACACCGGGCATGGGATTTTATTTGATTTTTATGATTGATTTTCAAAGAAATGGATTTTATGATTTCGTGGAATTGTCGCGATTTCCATGTAATTAAATAATTTTTTAAAGATAAGGTATTTCACTATTTTCGAACTGATTTCGGGAAGATGATTTCGGTGTTCGCACCGCTGGGTATTCAACCAGTTTTCGAATGATATTTGAATTGTGAATTATTCTACTGGGATTCATATCTCATTAGGTTTTTACTCAGATGAACAGGGACAGGGACAGGAACCCAGACGATAGCTGAGGCTGACTTGAGGATAGACCAGAGGATGATTTAGCTTAGGCTTGAATCGTTTGTACATATACTCTGATGACGTTGTTGTTTATTGGGTTCTGTCTCTTATGTTTTCTGTATGGATTGGACTGAATGTACATGTAATATTTCAGATAGTGTATATGGATTTATGTTAATTATGTTTATTGCTGTTGTTAGGCTGGCTGTTTGATTGTAAACAGGTGATTTTGTACTTTGGATATGATCGAAATACAGAGGAAACTCTTTTGGATTTTCGGTAGGATTTACTGCCGTAAACCTGGTAAATTCAGTTATAATGTATGTGAATGCTTAACAGTATATGTATATGAGTTTTGGATGTTGAGTTTAATGATTGTACGCCGTATGTATGGACTTTAGTTTCATTACAGAGTTATTGATGATGTATGTATGTGTATTTAGTTAGATGCGTGTGAATCAGGGTTGAACGGAATCTGAATGGACAATGGGAAGTCTATTTGGGTTAAGCTCAACCAGTAGCGATCCCCTGACATTCCCACATAGGGAATAATTATGTAAACTAACCCATATGCTTCCGCTAATCAGATAAGCATCGCGTATGACGTATGAGGGGGTCGTTACAATTATGGTATTAGAGCCCGGTTTGTTAGATTATTGGGTTTAGTGGGTTAAGGACTTGAATTTCGAGCTTGCAGCTTTAGGGTTTTGATTAATTTGACTCTGGAATGTTAGGACCTGATTTCGAATCGATAATGAATGGGATGAATTTAATATTTTTCTGATTAACTGTTGCTGTATAACTGATTTGTTTATTTTCTGTGTCAGATAAGTATGGCAGAATCGAGCAGGGACGCCACGAAGGCCAAGGCACAAAAACCAAGGTGCTTCAGGTAGTGGTAGCATGGAGACTAAGGTCAACATGCGTGACATGATGGAATCCATCTGATTAATGGCCGATGCGATGAGAGATCAGGCCACTACTAGCGCTAATGTAATGAGACAGCAGCAAGAAGATAGACAGACGAGAAACGAAGAAGCCACCCAACCTGCGAACCCACTATATCAGGGATGGATCGAGTTTCAGAGAACAGGTCCATCTCCGTTTACAGGTGCCTCCGATCCAGCTGTTGTGGAAGCTTAGGTAAAAAAATTGAAAAGATTTTCAGGTTGTTGCAGTGCGACGATGAGCAGAAAGTCACATATGCAACGTATATGTTGAAAGGTGAAGCGAAACTTTGGTGGACAGATGCCCAGCAACTGATGGAGAGCTGAGGCATTCCACTGACTTGGGAATCTTTCAAGAGAGTCTTCATGGATCAATATATCCTTGAGAGTGTGAAACAAGCTAAGGAAGCACAGTTCCTGAAGCTCACATAGGGAGGCAGGCCATTTGACGAGTATCTGAAACAGTTTGAAGAATTATCACGATACTCCACTTACCTGTGAATGCATTACGATGAGGCTTGGAAAGCGAAGCAACTAGAAGAAGGCCTCGATTTACCTATGAAGACTCAGTTAGCTACCCTAGAGATTCGAGACTTTGCCACACTAGTGAATAAGTGCCGAATTTTGAGTAAGAATCTAGAACAGAGACAGACTCAGAATATGACACAGGGAATAGGGAACCGGCCCAGACAAGCACCTAGAAATCTAAATGTAAGAAGCGGTATGTTTAAACCGCAACCAGAGGCTTCTAGTAGCAGTGGGAGGTGACCTGATAATACTTTTTGTCCGAAGTGTGGCACCAGACATCTGAATCAACCCTGCTGGCATCAAACTCCACTTCATTGTTACAGATGTGGAGGTACAGGACACATGGCCAGGTACTACCCTTCCACCGGGAATCAGTCGACATCCGGTAGCCGGAGACCACAGGCTCCAGGGAGAATTTTTATTATGAATGCTGCCAATGTCGACAGGTCTTCGGGCTTGATGTAGGGTAGAGGTAAAATTTATAATTTTTCTTTGATAGTATTGTTTGATTCGGGTGCTACGCACTCATTTATTGTTGATGCATGCGTAGAACGAATGAGATTACCTGTTCAAACCCTGCCTTGTGATCTACATATATCCACACCTTTGGGAGAAGCCACTATGTCCCCACGAATATGCCTGAATTGCCCTTTAACCATTGAAGATACTTTATTTCTTGTGGACTTAGTGTGTATACCATTATCAGGGATCGACATTATTTTGGGAATGGATTGGTTGACTAGGAATCGGGTCTTGTTGAATTATTCCGAAGGGACAATTACTTATCTGGATAACGTACCTGTGCGAGGGAATGACAAGGCTTGTGAGATAGGTGATATGTCCCTCAATCTCTCTGAGGTAGAATTACAGGATAGATTAAGTCAAATCCCAATCGTTAGTGACTTTCCAGAGGTATTTCCTTTGGAAATAAGTAAACTGCCACCACCTAGGGAGATAGAATTCACCATTGACCTGATTCCGAGAACGGGTCCAATAGCTATGACCTCGTATCGTATGGCCCCATAGAATTGAGAGAATTAAAAGTCCAAATTGAAGACATGTTGGAGAAGGGGTTCATTAGGCCAAGTGTATCACCATGGGGAGCTCCGGTCTTATTCGTAAAGAAGAAAGATGGGAGTTTAAAACTGTGTATTGACTATCGACAATTGAATAAGGTGACCATTAAGAAAAAATACCCATTGCCACGTATTGATGATTTATTTGATCAGTTACAAGGTGCGACTGTATTTTCTAAGATAGATTTAAGGTCAGGATACCACCAGATTAGGGTTAGAGAGGAGGATATTCCTAAGACAGCATTCAGGACAAGATACGGCTATTATGAGTTCCTAATGATGCCGTTTGGATTGACGAATGCACCCGCTGTCTTTATGGATTATATGAACAGAATTTTCAGACCCTATTTAGATCAATTCGTTGTGGTATTCATCGACGATATTTTAGTCTATTCCAAGACTCACGAAGAGCATGCCCAACATCTTAACATGGTGTTACAGATAATGGAAGAGAAACAATTGTATGCAAAGCTGGAGAAATGTGAGTTTTGGTTAGAAGAAGTGAAATTTTTAGGACATGTGGTTAATGGGAAAGGGATAGCGGTTGACCCAAAGAAAATTGAAGTAGTATTAGATTGGGATCGACCTAGAACGGTCACCGAGATTAGGAGTTTATTGGGTTTAGCCGGCTATTATCAGAAATTTATTCAAGGATTTTCGCAGATAGCTGTACCATTGACTCGATTGACTCAGAAAGGGGTAGATTTTGAATGGAGCGAACAGTGTGAGACTAGTTTTCAGATTCTGAAAGAGAAATTGACCACCGCTCCTGTATTCATCATTCCGAGACCCCTAGAACCCTTTACTGTATACACAGATGCATCCTTGAGAGGCCTAGGTTGTGTTTTGATGCAGGATGGGAAAGTTGTGGCTTATGCATCGCGACAATTAAAACCTGCAGAGGAGAACTACCCTACCCATGACTTAGAATTAGCTGCCGTTGTCTTTGCCCTAAATATTTGGAGACATTACCTGTATGGCATGGTATTAGAGGTATATAGTGATCATAAGAGCCTTAGGTATTTGTTTGATCAGAAGGAATTAAACATGAGGCAGCGTAGGTGGGTAGAATATTTAAAAGACTTTGATTTTGAATTGAAATATCATGCAGGGAAAGCAAATATTGTAGCCGATGCATTAAGCCGAAAGCCACTACAACTAGCTAGTTTAATGATTGGTGAAATGAGATTACTTGAGGATTTTGGGAACCTTAGCCTCAATGTAATCTCGTTTCCGCAAAGATTAGTAATGAGTGACTTTTTTATAACCTACGAATTGAGAGAAATAATTAGACAAGCCCAACTTGAGGATGAGTCCTTGGAGATATATGCAAACCAACCTGATTTTGGACTAGCACCTGATGGAGTTTTAATGTTTAGAAAGAGGGTAGTGATTCCAAACCATCAGGAACTAAAGGAAAAAGTGTTAGCAGAAGCTCACAGAAGCCATTACACTATTCACCCAGGTATTTCCAAGATGTATCAGGACTTAAAGAGGAACTTTTGGTGTCCTGGTATGCGGAGAGATATCACAGATTACGTGAATGCCTGTTTGACTTGTCAACAGGTTAAGATCGAGCATCAGAAACCCGCAGGGCTACTTAAGCCATTGGAGATACCAGAGAGGAAATGGGATCAGATCACTATGGATTTGGTGGTAGGATTACCTAGAACACCAGCAGGATTTGATGCCATTTGGGTGATAGTGGATAGGTTGACCAAGTCTGCGCACTTTTTGCCTGTTAAGGTGCATTACTCCATGGAGAAATTAGCTGAAGTATACCTTAGGGAAATTATAAGACTACATGGAATACCGTTAGGTATAGTATCTGATTGAGACCCTAGGTTTACTTCGAGATTCTGGCAATCCCTACAGCAAGCCTTAGGAACCCAGCTTAATTTTAGTACAACCTATCATCCTCGGTGACGGCGATCTGAGAGGACTATTCAAACCCTAGAAGACATGTTGAGGGCTTGTGTGCTTGAACAAAAAGGAAGTTGGGATAAACACCTACCGTTGATAGAGTTTGCATACAACAACAGTTATCACTCTACCATCGGTATGGCACCGTATGAGGCTCTGTATGGGAGGAGTTGTAAGTCACCTTTAAGTTGGGTAGAGATGGGGGAGAGTGCACTGTTGGGACCTGAAATGGTGCAAGAAACCACTGATCAAATTAAAATGATCAGGGAAAAGATGAGAGCTGCCCAACAGAGGCAAGAATCCTATGCCAACAAGAGAAGAAGGCCTTTGGAATTTAATGAGGGAGATCATATATTTCTAAGAGTGTCCCCCACCACGGGTATCGGTAGATAGATAAGGACTAAGAAACTAAGCCCTAGATTCCTAGGACCATTCCAAATTTTACAAAGAGTCGGTCCCGTTGCCTACCAAATTGCTTTACCTACCTATTTGTCCAACCTACATGATGTTTTCCACGTCTCCCAACTTCGTAAATATGTCCCAGATCCTGCGCATGTATTAGAGAATCAACCGATAATATTAAAGGAAAATTTGACTTATGAATCTACTCCTGTTCAAATCCTTGACTATAAGACTAAGAAACTTCGAAGTAAAACAATCCCTTTAGTTAAGGTACTTTGGCAGGATGTAGCATCGCAGGAGATGACGTGGGAGAAAGAAGAAGAGATGAGGCAAAGATACCCAGAGTTATTTACAGGTATGAATTTTGGGGACAAAATTTCTTTTAAGGGGGGAGAATGTAACAACCGAAAGGATTTTAAAAGATAAAAATTTGATTTTTAACCCTAACCCCTTTTAAACGAAGCCTGGAATGAATTTCGAGGATAGTGATTCGAAACAGAAGGTTGTTCGAAGCCAGAAACACGATCAAACAGAAAGAAATGCAATCCGGCGATCAAAAACTAATGAAAGAAGTTTCATGCGTCGATTTCATTGACAGAGGCTAAAAATTTTGCATGGAAATGCGTGCCAACGTCTGGAAGGATGCCAACACCCTAAAGTTTCCTCAGGTGGTCTGGGAAAAGTCAGAATCGTCCCCGGAGGCTTTAAATTACATGAATTCCCTCTATTTCTCTCATTTCTCTCTCTCTCCTCACCACACTCTCTCTCTCCTCTCTCTTTTCTCTCTCTTCCTTCCTCCACCGTGAACGGCTGCTACAGCCACCGTGGGCCGCCACCAAGGGCACCAACTGACAACCTTCACTGCCCATAACCTCCAGCAACCAACCACGACCACCAACGGTCGCCGGAGCCGCCGAAAAAATACCTTTTTTCCCCTCCATCGCGCGAAACTTGTCCACCTCAGATCGTCGCCGTCCGTCGCCGTTGACCATCACCGCCCCCACCACCATGTAGCCCCAGTTTGCCGGCTTCCTCCGATGGCTCGCCAGTCGAAAGGAGGCCGGACGCGCCTGGATCGAGGAAAACTCCGTCTGCCGTGCGATAATCTTTGTGGTCGAAAAATACCGCCCAAATGGCCGTGAACCGTCTCGCCACCACCATATTCGGACTCCTGGACTTGCGAGCTTCACTGTGGTGTGATTTTCGAGACAAACCGCACCTTTCCGCCATGCGCCACCGTACGCCGCTATGTGCCGCCATGCGGAGCTTCTGGACGTGAATCGGGAGAAACCGAGACCATCGTGATGCAGAATTCCATCATCTGGTCATATTGGTAAGGTCTGATTTCCCAAAAAATGATGACATCTGATTGAAATAATTGCCGAACGTAATTAGGCAATAAATTAACCTAGGTAGTTGAGTAACCGGGTTTAAGATCAAAAATTGGATGACGTGATGAGCCTGAATATTTAATTTTATGTCCAGGAAATTAATCGGGTCAGAAATTGAGACTGCGTGGAATTCTGAAGTGATTTAGAGCATTGGGAGACCAGGTAGGATAATTTACACTTCCCGAACCCTAGAATTGATTTAGTGAATACCTGAATGATTTAGATGACTTGCATGGATTTACGTGCTGCTTTCGATGGGATAAATTACATGCCTGCGTGCTAAAAACCCTAATTGCATGTTAGACACCTTTTTTATCGAGTTTAGATGCCTTTAGGATGGATTTACTTAGGGTTGGGTACTTGATAGCCAGAATGGGACGGCCGTTAAGTATCCCCCTAGTACAGGAAGCTTTTAAACGAGATTATTTTTATCATATTTAGCCTGTACTGAGTTAGGGATTACGCGTTAAACTAGTACGACCCTAAGAAAGGTTTAAGGAGTATAAGGGGGGATAACCTACACGGGGAAATGTTGTGATTTAGGCGTAATACCCTAGAACCCTGAGGAATAGCCGACCAAGAGCATGTGAGTTCGAATAGAAAGTATGAGGATGAGAATTAGCGTATGTGCACATGCTAGGGGACGCCCTAGATGTTGATTCTCACCCGGTCCTTAAGTGAGTGATTGGTGTTACGGATCACACTCACAATATAGGCTTGATTCGGGTGATTGGTGTTGCGGATCACACCCAACGATAAGAGAGGTATTCTCTCTAGACTACGTGCAATTAGATGATGATTTAGATTTGGTTACAGCGGATTTGTAGCCAACGTGGATTGAGATACACCGGGCATGGGATTTTATTTGATTTTTATGATTGATTTTCAAAGAAATAGATTTTATGATTTCGAGGAATTGCCGCGATTTCCATGTAATTAAATGATTTTTTAAAGATAAGGTATTTCACTATTTTCGAACTGATTTCGGGAAGATGATTTCGGTGTTCGCACCGCTGGGTATTCAACCAGTTTTCGAATGATATTTGAATTGTGAATTATTCTACTGGGATTCATATCTCATTAGGTTGTTTACTCTAATGAACAGGGACAGGGACAGGAACCCAGACGATAGCCGAGGCTGACTTGAGGATAGACTGGAGGATGATTTAGCTTAGGCTTGAATCGTTTGTACATATACTCTGATGACGTTGTTGTTTATTGGGTTCTGTCTCTTATGTTTTCTGTATGGATTGGACTGAATGTACATGTAATATTTCAGATGGTGTATATGAATTTATGTTAATTATGTTTATTGTTGTTGTTAGACTGGCTGTTTGATTGTAAACAGGTGATTTTGTACTTTGGATATGACCGAAATACAGAGGAAACTCTATCGGATTTTCGGTAGGATTTACCGCTATAAACCTGGGAAATTCAGTTAGAATGTATGTGAATGCTTGACAGTATATGTATATGAGTTTTGGATGTTGAGTTTAATGATTGTACGTCGTATGTATGGACTTTAGTTTCATTCCAGAGTTATTGATGATGTATGTATGTGTATTTAGTTAGCTGCGTGTGAATCAGGGTTGAACGGAATCTGAATGGACAATGGGAAGTCTATTTGGGTTACGCTTAACCAATAGCGATCTCCTGACATTCCCACATAGGGAATAATTATGTAAACTAACCCATATGCTTCCGCTAATCAGATAAGCATCGCGTATGACGTATTAGGGGGTCGTTACACTTATCTAGTACTACAACATCTCAAATATGAACAGATAAGGTCGATACATTATTCTTAACCTTAATTATTCATTAATAATGTCTGAGCAATTATACCATCGTAATATTATTAAAATTAATTAGGTTTGAGTTCTTTTGCTCATATCATAACTTATAAGCACAGTGAAATAAAATAATATATATCTGTTCCTAAATATTACATATTTCAATATAGCTGGGAATTGTAAAGAAACTTTTCATAAGGGTAGGGAGACAATAGGTCTATCACTCAAACCCTTATGATCCAAAATATTTCTAAGGAAAGAAACCTCCATCCATGCCACTTCAATCTCTATGACAATATTATACCTCTGCATCTGATACATATCAGCATATAAATGAGAACACACATTTTTTAGTAGCTTAATAATTCAACATTTGAAAACTTACTGATATGTACCACTGTACAAGCACAGAAAACAATTTCATCTACATTCCAATCATTTAATATTTAATCTCTTTCATATATGCACATTGGCAAGCATTGTATAATGTATTGGTGTATATCAATGTGACAACAAAGGATTTTTCTCATATTACACATAACATAATTTAATAAAAAGTACATCAAGAATCTCTTTGAGACTTATACCAAGGTACACATATAGAAAACCAAATTAATAGGTGATGGACCTTTCCTTTCATTCTTAAAACTTACCTTGTCTTGAACGGGAACACTTTCGGTCATACTTCAAGGAATGTGGACACTTGGCTAACTTTATAAAAAATTGTGAACACTTGTCACATTGCGGACTCTTGGCCATTTCTAGAAAAGATTGTATAGAAAATACCTCTTTGTATGTGATTTTAGACTAGACATTCATGATTTCATAAATTTTCAACACAAGGACATTAATTGCACATGTACATACAATTAGCAACCACATTTCGTATTACTATCACCCTTCCATTTTCCGTTGAATTTAGCTATGGTAAGACACATTATAAGTCATTTACAATTAGCACCTATCAGTCACCAAGACTAAAATGAGGGATTACTTTCGGCCATCAAGAGAAAGGGTGGAATCTAAAGTTTTTCATATCCAAATTTTCACATTCTTCCATCCTTTCTACCTTTCAAGACTAATGATACCATTTCTTTTTACTTATTTCATTGGCTCATTTTACATGCTACACTTTATAGTTACACACATTTTATCACTCCTACATCTCAAGGACACCAATATGAAAATTTATCATATGGAAAGAATAAAAAAGGTACCACACATCCATTTACCATTCTTTTCTTTCTTCTTTTACCAAAACCAAAGGGTGCCTTTTCCCACATATTTTTTAGCAAACACTTTTATATGTCAAAAAGGGATACTCTAGGTTTAAGTAGGTTAAAGAGAGTAATGTCATGGTTTCAAGCCAAATTCTAGCTAGCATGATTCCTTTAGGTGTTTTTAACATAAAACATACATTGGTCATTTAAGAATATAAAATTTCCACACTTTCTAATTCTAGGGTTTTTCATTATGCATGCTGAAATTTTCAACAACCATCCTTTCATGGAAATAGCTACATCCACATCATCACATCAACAAACACCACTAAATCCTCATACAAACTTAGCCAAAGAAATATTTGTATTTTGAGGAATATAAAGATAGAAAGTTTATGTTTCATAAGAATTTTAAATCCTTATAAACATGCTATAAATCATGAAACAAAAACTATGGAATTGTTAAAATACCTTAGGAATGGAAGAAAGTGAAAGTGTCTTGAGGTTTTCCTTGACTTTGTTTAGTTCCTTGCTTCTTTCCCTTTTCGGTCACTTCTTTCTTTCCTCTCCTTCGGGTGCTTCTTCCTTATTTTCTATTCTCATCGAATGTCATTGTTTATGTCTATATGTTTTGCATAATTTTCAAGCTCCTCTTCTCACTTACCGTATACATATATATATATTTAATTCAATTCTTCTTTTGACCATTCGGTTAACCAAAAAGAAGGAAGGAAAGAAGTTAAGGCAAAGCAGCACATTCATTCTTCCCATTAATTGTCTTGTAGTTCAACCAAAGGAAGAGAAATCTATATTGTATTAAAGACTTGCTTCATGACCACTTCATGACTGAACCATGGAATAAATTTCACATTTGGAAATTCATTTCATCTCTCAGTCAAAAAGAAGAAAAGAGAGAAAGCCATTGCAACACGTCTCTCTTTTTTTCTTCCACCTCTTCACCGAATGCTTCTTTCCACTCCCACTTACACGCTCGGTCAAGGTAAGATAAAAAGGAATGAAAGGAAAAGTAAAGAATGCAATAGCCACACATCTCTTTTTCCTTTCCTCTTTTCTTCATTACCAAGTCACTCTCACAATTAAACTTTCTTTCCAATGTCACAAGCTCCTTGGTGAAAGAAGAAATTACTCCACTTAAATCATATATCACCTTCCATTCTTCTTTCTCATTTATTCATCGAATGGAGTAACAATGTATTATTAAAGTTTAAATTCACACTTTCCATTTCATTCACATGTTAGTTTCGGTCAATGTAAGAAAAGAGAAAAAAACCAAATTCATACGTCTCTTTCATTTCTCCTTTCCTTCCTCATGAATCAACATCATATTCTTTTAACCAATTACAAACTCCCTGTTGCAAACTCCTTAGTGACAAGGAGGAAACACATTAATATAAATAAATCCTTACTTTTCCAATTCTTTTTGACGCACACATGTTAATTTGGCTAAAACAAGAAAGAAATGGTGTCCACTCTTAACATATTTATTCTAAACATTAATGTAACACCCCTTACCTTATTTTAACAACATTATATAACATATTTAGATAAGTGGCTACATTACACTTAGCCTTTTATCATATTGATTTTACCGAGCATTTAATCCATCGGTAATTTAATATATGTTTAGGTTCGAGTCCTTTTGCTCAGGTAAACGTACTTTTGCACAGTGAAATTAAATATCACATATATTACAGTGAAAATTAAAAGAACTTCAATATCATATATATATCATAACTGTTTAATACATAGCTCCACATACACAATCTAGGATATATGAAGTACCCATTCTTAAGGAGTAAGGAGACAACAAGCCTGTCACTCAAACTCCTTTCACAAAATATTAGGGGTGAATAGGTCCTTCACATATCCTCATATATTTGCTCTATTGATAGGAACATTTGTTCCTTGATGAATGTTATGACCAAAAATCTATTTTTTGTTTGAAAAAGATTAGTTTTGCTTTTAAAAATTGCAAGAATGTTTCTTTTTACAACATTGATAAGCATATGAATATGTTTAAAATGTTGTTCAATAGACTTAGAGCATATTAAAATATCATCAATATAAACAATGGCAAATTTAATATATGGATTGAATATTTCATTCATATCGTTCATAATTCTTTGAAATTTAAAGGGCGCTATTGTGTATGTGTGTGTGTGTGTGTGTGTGACACAAGCGAAGTACTACTCATTACAATTTATCACAACATCATTAACTCATTCAAGAAAATTTTCTATTTAAGTATTATAATTTTATTGAAGAATTTGATAATTAACACTTCATAAAAATAAATTGTAGCTATGTTTGGTCTTAATGGAATTGAGTGTTGAACCAAAAAAAGAAGCATCATAATTAACTAGGTGCCATGAGTCTTCTCATTTCCTCATTAGATGCTGAAATTTCTTCCCAAATTAATGGACTGTTGATGCATTTGAATTAGTGTAAGCTGGTAATGATATATGAACTTCTAATTTGCAATTGGTAACTTGTTCCTGTAGATGCTGAAACTTCGTAAATTAAACGGCTGTTGTGTTTGAATTAGTTTAAGCTGCTAAATTGCTAATTATATATGAACTACTAGTCTCCCCTGCGGCCTTAATGTTTGATATATCTATTTGATCGATTCAAGACGTCTCAGGTTCGAGATCTAGTACCATAGTTATGTGGGAATCAGATACATGAACTTCTAAATTGCAAATTTTCAATTAACAACTTGAGATAGAGCGGGTTGCTCGATTCACAAGCCTATGCAAATTAAATCATAGACAACTATTACTGAAAAACATCTCTACTATAATTGACTTGTTTTTTCGTCCATATTGTAACATCTGCTCCTAACACTTGTAACTTATGATGACGTTGTTGTTATTATTTTAGTATTAATTGTGAAGGGTTAAGGATGATTTAGTAAGGAGTTATAATGAACACTTTTATCATTTTATAATCACTTTTGTGATAAAAGCATGAAATTGGAAATCTGGTAAGGAAGGGTAAAATGGTAATTTTACCATGAAATGAATAATTAGTTTAATTCTCTTATTTCATGAAGTTATGACAAAGTACTCATATTATTTTCATTTAAGAGGGAAGAAGAGTCTAGTTATGCAAGAAATTACTTATGTTAATATTAAAGGACAATTTTCCCTAAGAAGGGTAAAATTATAATTTCACACCATGGTTATGATGGTAATTTTATATGATGTGAGAAAATTGTAGTTTTACCCTTAAATTTTTTATTAAGGTGGGAATTAGAAATCCTTACTCATTCTTGATCAAAAGAAGAAAGAATGAGAGTGAAATGATAGTTTTAGTATAAAGGGTAAAAAGGTAATTTTTCCTTAGGGGCAAAATTGTAATTTTTCTAAAATAAAAGTAAATTAGTAAATTCATGCAAATGAGCCTTATGGAATTTTATTTAAGTGATTCTTACTCCTTGAAACCAAAAAGAATGAAAAAGGAAGCAAAAATGGCCTAATTGGACTTAATGGCAAAAGTGCACTTTTCTTAGGGACTAAAATGCAAATTCCGAAAAGTTAAGGGACCACTATGCAATTTCGAAATTATGGAAGGGCAGAACAGTCCCAGCCCATGGAAGTTGCATAAAATTACAATGGTAAGGAGAGACAATGCCATTGTTGTAAAAAGAAAAGAAAAAGGTTGAAATTGACAAAATTTGCAAGAATGGCATATTTGTAAATAAGTAAAAATTTAATTCAGCCTATTTCTTCTCCTAGCTACTAGAAATGTTGTGAATGGTGGAGAAGAAGGAGGAGTGGCCGAAGTTCATCTTGCTTTGGAGGAGAGGAAGCTTACATCAAATTAAAAGGGGAATTACATATTCATTGGCTTTTCAAGGTAGATGAACAACCTTATGCCATTGTTTTCATGTTTCATGGCAAGTTTATGGTGTTTTCAAAATTGTAAGAAAGGTGGCAATTTCTCTCTCTACATGTGTATTGTAGATTGGCATACTTGGATGTGAAATATGTTGGAAATCACTTGTGGTTGTGACTATAGATATGTTGGAAAGTATGGAAACTCATGAAATGGTAAGATTGCATAAATGGAAATTTATTTTTCCAAACCCTAAATTATTTCAATGATGAATTTGTGCTTTTAAGAGTGAGAAAATGGTATTTTTGCATGGTTTTTGCATGAATGTTGTTGTGTTGGAAGGAAAAAGGATGAAACAACTCCATTTTGCTTGTTTTCTCATTTTGGCCGAATGTTAGGGTTCATGTTGGTGCTGAATTTTGGCAAAATTTTGTGCTAGAACTAGTGAGAGAAAGTGCTAGAAAATGGTAAGAGAGAGCAAGTTCAATTAGCTTTGCAATTGGGTATTTTTCTCATTGTCTAGTTTCACAAATAACCAAAGAAGTGTGCATTAGTCACCTTGGCCGAATGAATGCATATGAATGATGCTGAAATTGATCTTAAAAATTGACTTAGAAACTATATATGTCTAGTTCTAAGAAAAGGAGAGAGAGAAAATCATGGCAAGTCATACTTTAAGTAATGTTGTCAATTTAAAGTCTTACTTTTTCACTTTAAAGGTATGCCTAAAAATGTGAAATTGTGAGATTAGATGTATGGTTATCATTGATACAAACAATGAGTTAGAAAATCATGAAAAAGGATGACTTAAAGTACACTTACACAAATTTGAGGTGTGAGAAAATGTTAGGCATAATTATTGAAAGTGTTGCCAAAATGCTTAGATGATGAGAATAATGCTAAAAAGGAACCAAATGAGTTAAAAGTGCCACATTCTCATATTTTTCTTGCCTTGGCCGAATGTAATATGGCATTTTCCTTAGAATGACCAATCTTATATGTCCATTGGAAGTGGCTTGAGGTACCACCTGAATAGGCATATGTTATGTAAAAGTGTTTGCATGGCATTATTGTGCTATTATCAATAGAATGTTTACATTTATGTAAAAGATGTTTGCATGACATGAAAATGCTTGATGTGATGTGAAACGCAAGGTTAAAGAATAGCATGAAAATGCATGATGTGATATGAAATGCGAGGTAAGGAATGTCATGAAATTGCTTGATGTAATGTGAATTGCGAGGTTAAGGTTCCCTGGTGGGAAATGATTTGATATGTGCCCCAGGGCATTGAAATGAGGAGGAGGAACGACCCAGTGAATGACCCTGGCGAGGCCTGTGAAGGGGAGGAATGATCCAATATTTACCTTCCAGGAAAGTTACCTTGTGGGGAATGATCTACTGTATACTCCCAAGGTATTAAATGAGGAGGAATGATTTGATGCATCCATTCCTAAAAAGAGGCTTCCTTGTGGGGAATGATCTGGTGTATACTCCCAAGGAAGAAGAGGCAGGGGGAATGATCTGGTGTCTATCTCCTAAAAGCTGAGGTTTATTACATGTTATGAAATGTATTACAAAGATGTGATTTATGTGAATATGAGTATGATATTTAAGCATTGAATGCTTATAGGCTATTCCATGAATGAACTGATTGAATGTGTATTTCATTTCTATAGCTGCATCCACACATGTTTCCATAATGAATCATATCCAAGTGTATATATGGAAAGAGTTTTGAAATTAAATTGCATGTAGAGTATTTTCTGCATTATTGCAGTGGTACATGTCAATCATTTTAAAATAAAACTGGTTGTTTATCTACTAGGAATACAATTCTCATTACTGAACTGATATGTATTAGATGGTCAGATATTGCATGGTAATTGAAGTGGAGTTAGATACAGTGGATATTCCTTTCTTAGGAACCTTTACTATTATCAAGAATGTGTATGTTATCACCATTTTTAAATTCCCGATAGAGTAGATGAGGACTTAAATATATAGCTATAGCCCAACTTTTTGGAGTCCTAATTCTTCGTTTTTGGGGAGTTGGAATTAGGACTGATATTTTTGGCTGTATATAGACAGAAAAAAGGGCATATGTATAGGGATATATGAAAGACCTATTCTCCCATGGTATTTTGTAAAAGGGGTATGAGTGACAAGCTTGTTGTCTCCTTACTCCTTATGGATGGGTACTTCATCTATCCCAGTTTCTGTATATGAAACGATGTACCAAATAGATATCATAATGTATATGTATATGCATATATGAAAAGTTTTTGTATGTAATCTACTGTAGTGTTTAATGTTTTATATTTCGCTGTGCGAAAGCATTTCACCTGAGCATGAGAACCCAAACCTAATTGCAAAATAAATCTATGATGGATTGGATGCTCAGGAATTTTAAATATATTTAAAGACTAGAATTAATGTAACCACTTATCTAAAGAAGTAATATGACGTTATTAAGGTAAGATAAGGGGTGTTACACATATACAGTAAACGCTATTTTTTTAAGGGTTAAAATGTACAAAATTCTTTTGTACTTTAGCTTATGCGCATATAATTTTTTTGTACTTTTAAATATGACTCAAAACTCTCATGTATTTTTAAAATGTTACATAAAATTCATTGTCGTCCAATTTTTCATCCAAAAATTAATGACAATAAATACATTAGCTTATAAAATGTTAGGTTGGAGGAAATAAATAAAAGATAATAGAGGTATTTTTATTTTTTAACATTAAAATATCAATTTCTTGTTGATATTTTTGTCTTTTCACATATTATCTTTTAATTATTTACTCTAACCCGACATCCTAAATGTGCATGTATTCATTGTCGTTAGTTTTTAGATGAAAAATTAGATAAAAATAAGTTTCATATAACATTTTGAAAATACAAAAAAAGTTTTGAATTATATTTAAAAATACAAGTTATGTATACAAAAACTAAAGTACAATATGATCCTAAATAATTTAGCCTTTTTTTAAGTTAACTTAAATGAATTTTAATCTGGCATGTCTATACTAAATATTATAACAACCATTGGGCCCAAATTATTATTCTTATTTTTTTAATCATCTAAACGTTTTCTATTTATAAATCCTCAATAATTGTAATATACTATAATAATTCTACAAAGACCCCAGGTTTAGTATTTTCAGAGAGGAGTAGATACTAGCTAGCTAGCTAGGTTAAGCAGAGGTTGCATGTAAGCCGCACGAGAAGACCATTATTTACAATTTAATTCTTTTGTTTTCTTTGGTAGTCAAGACCACAATTCATGACAATTGGATTTAACAACTATTATTATCATCATCATCTCGTTTTTGAAAAAGGAGAAAACATTAGAAAATTGTACAGACCATAACTTGGAATTGGGAATCACGTGATGCCATTAAGACAAAACCCCCGACCAAGTGATTAATTAATTAAACCCAGAATCTTCAATTTCGAGAGAGAAAGAGAAAGGAAGAGAGAGCACTTTGAAAAATTCAGTCAAAAATATCATAATTTTGAGAAAGTGAAATTAAATAAAAATTGTAGGGATTTCGTTTTTTTTTTTTTTAATTTTGCAATTTTCTTTTAAGCTAACAGAGTGGAGATCTATGAGGGATGCCTTTCCTTCTACTGATGCTAGTAGCAATGTCTTCGTCCGAAACCTTATTGGACATCAACCTGGCACACACATTCCACCCACTTCTCTTCTTCCTCACAATCTCATGAGTGCAAGACATGGTGCTTATATTCTCCGAGCCAGAAGAGGCTGAATTGCAGGAGCTCATTGGCTCTTCACAGTCCACTATGGTGGAACGAGGTGTGTCGTTGGTCATCTCTTCCTCTCCCATCAACATGTCTTGCGGAATCAGAAAATCAGGACTTAGCTGTAACGAGTTGCATGTTCTCAAGTAGGGTGACAGATCCTTGTAATGCTTCAGCACAAAATCCACCTATCATCAAATATATTACCTCCTTTCATTAGCTCTATATATATATATACTTCACTTTAATGTGCAGACACAATCTAAATTGCAGAGAGGTTTGAATTGTTATTTCTAAAAGCAAGGGTGTTGAACATGATATCATACAACTACAGAGATATGAAAAGTATATAGTATACGTGGACATGATATTATACAAATTTTATTTTTGAAGTATCTATGTTTTATAATTAAGTTGTTATTAACTGATTGTAGGACTTTCTAGAATCCATAATTGAGCTTAAAGACACAACATGGAAATGATGGAGCTCGATACCTCTGTATTTGAAATATCGATACTTCTTAAGGGTTAGAATTGTAATCTAAGAAATACAGATATGGATACTAGACATAATACAACAAAATATTTAATGCTTATTATGTGAAATTTGAAATGTAGTATTCGATTGATGAGTATTTGAATATGATTATATTTTTGAAGGATCCATTCTTCATAAGTAATGATCAACTGAAGAATTACTAAGAAGTCATAATTGTGGTGGAATGAAAGAATTTTGTGTATATTTTTACCTTACAACCCAGGGAGCAATGGATGAAAGGTTCTTGGAGGCTTCTATCACAGGAAGTACAGTAGTTTCCTGAGCCCTTGAATTGCCTGTTTTGAGGTCTTTTCTTGATGAATACCACTTTGGCACTATTAATGGTATATGCCTATATATATAATAGAATTCAAACCCATTTAATTTAGATTATGAACACATCGTCAAGTTGAATGTATGCCTAGAACAAGATCGACTAAATATATATGTATGTACGTGTGTATATATATATATACCTGAACATTGGAGCAGTCTATGAGTTTCTGAAGATCTTCCAATCTGACAACGTCATGATAAACGTAACGACGAACCTGAAGAAGCCTATGGAAGCGATGAGAAGGTAAGCAGTGGGGGCAGATGCTGGTGCAACAATCCAAGCAGCATATGTTCTTCTCATTCTTCTTTGAGTTTTCATGGTAAGAACAACCCACAAAGAACTTTTGTGTATAGAGAGCTTCCAACCATGCAGGCTTCTGGTATTCCGATATGTACGCACCACCATGAACAAAACATACACACAAAAATAAATAAAGGAACCAATTATCCACCTAATTCAAAAGGATCAATAAGAATTTGCGGAAATTCAGAGTAAAAAGAAAGAGAGCGCAATGCAAACCATGATCATGTGGAAACTTGAGGATCAGAAATAGAGACGCACAACACACAGAGAGAGAAGGGAAAAGAGAAGGGAGAAGAGAGTATTTATGGATGTTCACAAGAGAAGAAAGGAGAGGTTGGGGATATATTTATTCCTTGGATAGGTAGACAACAATTTGTCTTCAATATTATAAGAGAGAGAGAAAACCGAAAGCAATAAAGAACCAAAGTAAGATATTAGAGGGAGAACGTGGGCGCTGTTCCCGTGTCTCCCATTCATCTCCTTGGCTTAAGAGCTCTATATGTCTAAACAAAACTAATCTCTTCTTGAACCAGCTGCAATTGCCATATTTTTATTTTTAAAAATTCGTCACCTCCTTGAACCACTTGATTTTGGACTTTGAAATGCTGAGCAGATTTCTTTGTTTTTGTGCAAATAATAATTAAGAGTTCTTTCATGTTCTATTTACTTAATCATAAGAAAATTTTAGCCACCACTTGGGTGTATCTCTAGTGGTGAAACTAATATACAGTTCATGAAGTCAATTCCCACAAAAATAACTAAAACAAAAAAGAAGAATAATTTTTTGGGTATAGAGCTTATGATATACACACACACTTTGATCTCATGTAAATGGAATCAAATCTCCCCGACTTTTTCTTATTATTTCAAGAAGTCGATCAGTTTGCCAGCAGAATTTTAAAACCATTTGAAAAGGCAAATAAAAGAAGTGAGACAGTTCAGTTAAGAAAGCTCTGCAGAATTTGAGTCACCTTTAGTTTGCTGCGTTTCTGCAAATATCTGATTATCTCAGTTTGTGGAGTTAATAATAAGAACTGCTATGTGACTTCCAAGCTAAGTAATTAACGAGAGCATCAAAGCATAATAGATACAAAGCAATGAAATGAACTTCCTACACAGCAAACACAGCATAAGGCTAGGATATTTACAATTTTAACTAAGGGTTTAGTCTACCATCAAGCACGAACAAGTTTATCTTTATACGTGTTATATGTGTGACAGATAACATGATACCGACATATTATAACACATTATCGATACATGTTTGACACATTCAGGATAAATTTTTTTTAGCTTGGACATGCATTAAATACAACTTAGACACATGTGGAAGATAGCTCATATTGAGTCAAGCATAAGATGATCTCAACAAAAAAAATCATAAAATAAATGAATAAAAGTATAAAAAACTCATTTTTATGATATTATTAAATTTTTTTGATGAAATTTAATAAATTTGATTTAGAAAATAACAGTGTAAGTTGTTTATAATATATAATAGTATTAAGTTAATTATTTTTCTTTACTACAAGTCAATAAACTTATATATATATATATATATATATATACCCGTGTCATATGTCATGTTCTATATTTTTTAAAATTTAATGTATTAATGTATTTGTGTTCATGTTGTGTATGTCAGTACTTATAAAAGTAAACATGGAATGCGCAATCAGGCTTTGGTCGTCAACAGTTAGATTCAATTCTCACAAGAGAAAGAAAAAATTAGCTAATTAGGAAACTATTCCAACTAAGCTCGTGGGGTGTGACGTTCACATAGACATGTTCTATGAACACGTACGCTAGCAAAGCCTAGACTGTAGCTGCAAGTAAGCACAATTAAAATGTTTCATAGTTGTGAGTTGTGACAAGGAAATCTGAGCAGTTAATTTGATTTTTGCATTTTTGTCAGTATGGAATTCGGCGGGAAACCCCGGAAAGGATGATCCTTCCAGTTTTTGAATTATTTTTTCTACCTAATTGTAGTTTATTCTTTTAGCTGTACACTGTTTCACTTACATTTTCCTCCTTTCATCTTTTTGGTGTTCATAAGGGTCATGGCAAGTGTGGGACATAAAATTGATAATTTAGCCAAGTTAATTAGGCCGTTTTCATTATAGGTCCACTAAAAGGTTCTAATCTTGCTTTTTTAAGTAAATTATTTAATTTTTGAAGGATTATTTTCATTTGTTTTAATTTTATTTTTAAATACAAAATATCTCAATTTAGTCCTAAATATAAAAAAATAAAATATCTTAAATTTGTCCACGCGCATTTTCACTCAAAATAACATTATTTAAATTATTTTTACAAAGTCAGGTTGTTGGTAAAAAGAAAAAACTAAATTTTTGATGAAAATTTACTTGATGACACAATATCTACTAGCTAGTTAAGTTTAGATCATAAGTTAATTGCTGTGAGCCCTCATTTACTTATATGGCAAATTTTACACGAGAACTTGAAAAGAGTTTATCATTGATTGACACCGAAGAATCAAATTGGGAGAAGAATAACCTTTCTAAAACAAAATGATTGATTTATTTATTTTGGGTGTCAAAGTTCTAATCCTACTAGCTTACTCAAAAAAAAAAAAAAAAAAAAGCTTTGATATCTGTACCGTGATATGAAATGCTAAAATCCTTATTAGATTGTATATATTAGTGCTGTTATTTACTTATTAAATTTTTAAATATACCCTAGCTAGGCAAAGAAAATATTTTATACCGGCTATCTTGATACGTGAGATGAAAGAGAATTTTAAGTATTATCATATACCAACATTTTTTTGTGGATATAATATTTCATTTATAATCATGTAATCATATAACAACATATCAAATATAAACAATAAATTTAAGCACCCAAAATATTTTAGTATATGAATAATTCGATTATATTTTTCTCTGCTTTTTATTAAAAAAAATCAAAACAAAAGACTATATACTCTGCAAATATCTAGACTTTCCCTTCTATTTTATCACTGGCCAAAACAATGGCAATAGTATATATATGAATTTAGGGCATCTCCATATATGTTAGTAATCATATTGGGCGTGAGAAAAATAGAACTTTTTTCTTCTTCTAACTTTGAGGTATGAAAGAAATCAAAATGAATTTACATAGCAACTATTCATCCATTAACATCAACCGTGTCCTTAGTGCTATATGCAGTGCATATGGCACCATCACCTACACTGAGCTGCTAAAATCTGGAACAAGACATGTACGAGGAAATCCCCTGTTTTTGGGAAATCAAAGATGGGCGACATTCAACCGATCACCCACTCCACTAAACCAATCACTGTGCACTTTTAATAATTGTGTGGCATTTGTAACAAAACATTTGACAGACAGGCACAACACCTTGAGCACTAACAAGGGAAAATTTTAATTAAGGGGCTTGATTTAGTGCTAATTTTGAGGACCTTGCTTGTTGTGACTCTACCTTCTAGCCAAGAGTTATTTCTTGGAGTTCGAAAAAATTAGAAGTCTAATCTTTTGTTTCTTTTCCATTTTACTCCTTTCCTTTTATTTCCTTTTATTTTGTTTCTTCGCCTAATAAAACTCAATTATAAAGAAAAATACTAATAAGGGTTATTAAATACTATTGCAGCGCAAAATGAATCAGTAAAGTTCATGATTCTCGTAACCAGAAATCCATAATGGGAGCGAACATTTTTAGTCCCATAACAGCTTCTGTCATTGCACCGACCAACGGTAATTGGACAGGGCATGTGTAAGCTGCTTATCTTATCAAATTACAAAGCAACAAAAACGTTAACAGTAGAAAAAAAAAAAAACAAGAGAACACCGCCAAGAAAAGAATTGTCACCCCCACGTGCCATGAAAAGCAGAATGGTATCATACTAACCAAGGAACTCACGTGCAAGGGATCCAAAGCCCACATATTCAAATGGTATCATATTCTTCTTTTCCATCTTCAAGTTCTAAAGTTATAGTCATTTATATTACTGAGTATTAAAAAATTTTAATCCTTAATATAGTCTTCTGTTTAAACAAGTTGTATATTTTGTAGGCGGTCAAAGGTCAAAGATCCAGAACCACTTGGAGATGATGAGGTTAGAAGAACAAGCAGAGTGTGGGTTAATGGGTAAGCCGCATAAGGGAATCTGTTTACAAAGGCCAATGCAATTCTACGCCGGACTCACATTGCCCTGTTAAATTTGTTTAATTTTTTAGCGACTTCCACATGTCCTATTTTATCTTACTGCCCTTATTTTTAAAGGCATGTCACATGCAGAGCCTTTTGCAAAGATCAGAAAATGGTAAAGGATGGAGAGAAGAGGGAAGGAAGGAACATTTTCAAGTGAGATTTCTTGAGGTTGTGTTTGAATTGTGAAATTTTTAATTTTATGATATTTAAAATGTAAGGAATTTGAATTGTTATAATTTCAATTTTATGCTTTTTTTTTTGTTTGAATAACCATAATATTTATAATTTTTTTGTTACAACTAATAAATATATGTATAATGTATCAATATAGTTTGAGCAATTATTGAGCTTTAAAACATGAAGTTGAGGGACTACAAGGAAAAACTCACATTCTGGAGCCTACTAGTCGACTTCCTTAGTTTTGGCAGTTCGCTAGTAGTTCTCAGCCTAAATAAGGTGTTCGAATCTAAGAGTTGCAGTCAATTTCCTACTTCTAAGTAGTCGGCTGCTAGCCTATTATTCTGGGTCCTAGGCAGCTCAAGAATTTGACAGTTGACTGCTCCCAAGCTAGTAGTCAACTACCACATTCTTGACTATTTTGGGTAGCTTGAAGAACATGACAATCAACTTTCAAGGATTTGGTAGTCAGATGCTACATCTGAACTTTTCCTTAAAATACAAATTTTTCCGTTGATCATCTCATGTAATAGCTTTTTTTTTTTTTTAGATAGTAATCTTAGTGCCATCAACCTTTAGAACATTTCTAATGTAGAAAATAATGAAAATCTCAACTCAATATCCCTCAAATCCTAATATTATCTATTTCTCTAGCATGTACAATACCATAGATTTTGAATCTACCATACAAGCATCCATTAGTACAATAAACTAGCATAAAACATCCAATCGAAGTAAAGAAACTAGAGAATATAAATTTTAATCTCCCATTATGCTTAGAAATCATAAAAAATGACATTTTCACCACCATGAGTAACATATTTTAAAAATAAGAAACAAAAGGAGATTTACCTACCTTGATTTGTGTTTTGGAGGCTGATGATAGTCCAGATGGAGTGTGTGCGGGCTCGAGCAATTTCCAAGCCTTGAATCAACACTTTTTGTCTTGGATTCAACATTCTCTCTCTAGAAGTCTCTTTTTTACTCTAAAAGATCTCACTTTCTCTCTCTTAGAGTTGACCCTTTTCTCTCTACCTAGAAGCTTTCTGACCTCCTCCCTTTTTAAGTCTATTTAACTAAAGGTAGGTAGGGGATGGGGAAAATATGATAAGAAGGGAAAAAGGAAACAATGTAATATTCACCTAAGCAGCTTAGCCTCAAAATGAAATCCAACTAAGTCAAAGATATGTTTTCAATATAAATGTGATACTAGTTATGGATTAAATGACTGAAAAACCAAGTTGAAATGAGGTACAATTTAAGAAAAAATAAAGTCTTTAGAAAATGGTACATTTGCGAAATTTAATCCAAAGGAAAATAAGGAATTAATGTAAGGTACTAAAAAATGGAACCTTGAAGGAATTAAAATTTGAAGGTGTTATAAAGGAGGAAGAACTCTTCTAGGATAGCTAAAATTCACTTTTAACCTTAGGGACCAATTGGTAAATATTTTCAAATTTCAATTAACTGCATTTCCTCCCTAGGCTAACCTACTATATAAACAAGGAAAGGATTGAGAGAAGTGTCATACACACTTGTTAAAGACAGAGAAGGAGACATTGGAGTAAGAAAATCAAGGAAAGAGGAGTAGATTTGAGTTAGAATCTAAAGGAGATCATCAGAGTAGTTAGATTTCAGCTAAAAGTAATCAAATCAACGATTAAATCAAGAGGTACAAGAGAAATCCTCCCTTTCTCCATTGGGTGAAAACCCATTTTTCTCTTTCATGAAAAATTACAAAATTTGTGTTTTTGATTAAGTTAGGTAGATTTAAACTTGCATTCCTTGATTTCTATGCTAGATTTATGTTTGTAAAACCTTGCATGTGATTGTTATATGCTAAAATCAAATTTTTAGTTGTAGGTTTCTTTCTCTCTCCTCTATGAATATGAGTCTCAAGTTTTGGCTTGATTCCTAGATTAAAAGAGCTTAGTTTTGATGTATAATGATGTTTTAGGAAGGGAAAAAAAGATTATAAATGATTTGAAATGACATCATGAAGTTTTGGGAGAAAAATGGATCCAAATAAGAGTTTTAAAGCACAACAAGAACAAGGCAGCTGACTTTTTTGTCAAGGAAGTTGACTCTCTTGTTCTTGAGCCTAGAAATGTAAGTCCAGAACTAGGCAATTGACTTGTAGTCAACTTGCTACCTGGCAGCCAACTTCTTTACCTCTATTTGCCCTTATGGTTGGCAGCAAGCTACAAGTTCACTTCTACACTCTTAAAAGTCAACTTGCAGCCTCCTGTTTTGTAAAATGGCCTCTTTTCCCCCCCAAACATAATATAAAGTCTAGAAACTCATTCCAAATCCATAGTAATGCATACACAAAGTAATATGGAATAAGATTGAAAGGAAAATACCTAGAAAATGAAAGTATAAGAACTCTTATTATATGTGCTAGATAGGCTCTAAATTGAAAGACTGAGAGTCTATATGGGAGGACCATCAAAAATTTCACAGTTATACCATAATATAAGATGGTAAAGCATACATTTTGTAATATCTGCTCCTAATATGAATAAGATATGCTTGTTAATTGATAATTTAAGTTTAATGCTTGTGTATGTTACATTAATTGCATACAGTTACATTAGTGTAGGGACTTAGTTGGAAGGAGTAAAAGCTAAATTAACGTATGACTAAGGACCAAATCAAAAAGGAAAAGTTTAGTTAGGTTAATGTCATAAATTAGCCCAAGGGCAAGAGTGCAATTGGTTAGACTTAGAATTCAAAAAAACCCTAAACCCTAACATAAAACTCAAACTTCAACACTTTCTAAAGAGAGAAGGAGAAGGGCGAGGAGAGAGAGAAAATAGTGAGTTAGGGCAAAAGGGAAGAGATTAGGTAAAGGAAGAATGGATTTGAGGCTAGGGATTAGTCATACTGTAACACTCGTAACACTTCTTTTACCCTATGGTTCCTTTGATATTAATTTAAAGAGTATAATATAAGGATCATAATATTGGTGTGTTACTATTACCTCTACTCGAGTAAATTTAAAATTTTTATCAAGTTTATTAATTGAGACCATTTGGGTCGGGTTTTACACTCAAGTACTCACTCGAGAATCACAACAGAATACTAGATCATATACATATGCATAATTTACTCTAAATAACTATACAAAAATATGCAGAATTACTATGATACTTATCAATAGTTAACTATTAGGCATGGATGCAACATCTCTGCCACTTATGACCCCGTCAAATGGTCTACTGATAGTTGCTAGTTAATTCATAAACATATAATTAATATAGGCTATACAAATACTAGCCTTTCTAAAAAATCATAAAGACTAGTACAAAATAAATATGTGCTTATACTGTCCAAAACAAATATATACTTTCATGTACCCCTGTGAAGGGTACGTCTCTCTATATTACCTTCATCTCCAGGCAAAGGACCTACTCATCTGGTACATGCCAGTATATATGTAAGAATTAAATTTTAGTAGTAATGCAACCTAACTTGAAAACTATTAACTTGTACCACAACACTCATGAAAAATCTCTACATTCCTTTTATCATAAAAACATAATACATACTATTGGGATGTAGTGCATGCAACATATTCTCATGTCATGTGCATTGAAAACATATAACTTTACAATATGGGAAGTCCATATCATCATTCTCATCATAATTTCATCTCAAACTTTGCACAAGACAATAAAAATACCTTTACATTGAACATATAAGCAGGAAAAATAACATATCATAAGAGTTATTGAGAGCGCCACCCAGCAAATAACTCCATGTACCACTTTCTCTGTACATGAGTTTGTAACTATTCAGCCACACTTAAACTTTAATTTTAACTTTTGTACATTCTGAGGTGTCCCTCAGCTAGATTTGAGTATTATCTCATAACCAGTTGGATAGTTGTCAACTCTACCCAACGTTTACCTTCCTTAAACGAGAGTGGTTATCAATTTATGGGATAACTATCAACTTTACCTAGATCATTTCCCCTTTTTGCTTTTGGGCTGATCCTCATATTATGGAATCATTATTCCTTTTCAATGGATCACAATCCTAGTACATTATTCTCTAACATATATAGTAGGGTGATTCGACTTATGTCTATGGTTTGCTTAACTCTAAGTATGTAACACCCCTTATCTTATCTTAACAACGTCATATAACAAATTCAGATAACTGGTTACATTATTCTTTATCTTTTTATTTTCAATAAATTTCCTGAGCATTTAATCCATTAGTAATTTAATATGTAATTAGGTCTAGGTTCTTTTGCTCAGGTAAACATACTTTATGCACAACAAAAATGGAATGTCATACTTTGCAGCAGAATTTATAAAACATTTCATAACTATATACATATCATTTAAATCTTCTAATATATATTCTCAGAAATATTAAATATATATGTATCTATAGGGGTAAGGAGACAACAATCCTGTCACTCAAACCCCTTTTTCCAAAAGAGCAGTAGTCCTAATTCTATTTCAAAATGCAAATGGCAGAAATTAGGACTAACGGTGCTACAATATATAATCTTTAGTTACTCCTTACATTTGCTAGATGATGCATCATTACTCGGGTTCTATGCATCTGATACATATCAGCACAATAATGAGAAATAAATTCTCAGTAGCTAAACAAACCAATTTATTTAAAACAACTGATATATACCACTATAAGAATACAGAAAATAACTCTACATTCTATTTAGGATCAAATTCTTTTCATACAGATATATGGATATGACCTATGTGAAACCCGTGTGTATGCATCTATAAACATGAGATAGGTAACATATATTATCATTATTGGCATGAATAACAAGATTTCAAGTTTCACATTTTTCAAACATTCTAACATAAAACACATTCATACAATACAAATCATACCATCTCATAAATGCTTTCCTTTTGGGAGGTATATACCATATCATTCCCCCATATGCTTGTATTCTCTGGAGGTATACATCAGATCATTCCTTTTGAACTTAATTCCTTGGGAGTATACACCAGATCATTCTCCACAAGGTGTTATTATTGGGAGGTTTACACTAGATCATTCCTCCTCAAAATTTTAATCTTTGGAGGTATTCACCAGATCACCCTTGAGTGTTAACTTTGCCATTCACAAGTACATTAAGCAATTCTATGCTATTCATTCATTTTCACATGATTTTGGGCATCTTTCTATCAATGGCAAAATGTATACTATTTACCTTTCATTCTTGACCATTATATCATTTTCCCTCTTTTCACTTAACATAAGCCATTTTGGATAGCACCTTAGACTACTTTCAATTAACACATAAGTTTAGCCATTTTAGGGAAAATTCTACATAGCATTCGGCCAAGGCAAGATAAGCATGAAGGATTGGCATTTCTAACCCATTTGATTCATTTTTAGCATTATTTTTACCATTTAAGAATTATGGTAACCATTTACATAATTATGGGTAATGTTTTCTCACACCTCATTTTCTTGTAAGTGTACATTAAACCCTCCTTTCACACATCTTTCTAGCCCATTTTTCCTACTAAATTTGTCAATGTACATTATCTTACAACTTCACATGCTAATGCACAATTTCAAAGTGAAATGGTAAAATTTTGAAATGTTTCTTTTACTAAAACTTAAGAATACCATAATTTTTTCTCTCCTTTTTTCTTATAACATCTTTTGCAAGGTTTTCTAGCCACTTTCAAGTAAAATTTCAGTACCATTTACATGAGTCCATTCGGCCAAGATACGAATGTCACATTTCCATGGTTTATGGTGAAACTAGAAAATGGAAAAAGTGCTTAAACATTGACCTAAATAGATTTTATCTCTCTTACCATTTCATGACACTTTCTCTCACTATTTCTAACACCATTTTTAACCAAATTTCAGCACCATTTCAAGACATAGCATTCGACCAAAGAGGAAAAAGCAAGAAAATGAAGTTATCTCACCATTTTTCTTACAATACAACCATATTCAAGTAAATTCCATGCAAGAACATCATTTTCTCACTCATTAAAACACCATTTCAGCCTTGGAACACGTTAGGGTTTTCCAAGACTAGGGTTCCATTCTTGAAAAATTGCCATCTCTTAAGTTTTCAAGCATTTCAAACATGTCTATAGCCATAAACACAAGTAGTTTTCAACATATTTCAAACCTATTCAAACAAATTAACCATAACAATGTAGAGAGAGAAATACCATCCTTCTTGCAAAAGTAAGAACACCATAAACACACTATAAAACAAGAAAAGAATGGCATAGGCATGTTTAGCTACCTTAAAAATGTAAAACAAGTGGAATCTCCAAGTTGTTTTGGTTTGAAAATCCTCTTCTCCAAGTCTAGGAAGCAATTCAGCCAGCCTCCTCTTCTCCTCCCTTCTTCGACATTTCTAGCATCCTAGGGAAGAAGGAGACTTAAATTAGGGTTTTGGTGAAATTACCAAAATGCCCTTGGTGTGAAATGACCAATTTACCCTTCTTACTTCTCCTTTTCAAGAATGGCATCCACTCTCCTCAAGAATGTAACTTTGCGCAACTTCCATGGGTTGGGACATTTCTGCCCCTCAAGAATTTTGAAATTACAGAATGGTCCCTCAAATTTTTAAAAATTACAAATAAGCCCTAAAGAATTTACCATTTTGCCATTTAAGTCTAAATGGCCATTTTAACTCCATTTTTCACCCTTTTCGGTTTTAATGTGTAAAAATAACTTAAATAAGATTTCATAAAACTTATTTTTGTGAATTTACTAATTTACCCTTCTTTTAGAAAAATTACAATTTTGCCCCCAAGGCAAAATTACCCTTTTGCCCTTTATGCCAATGTTATCATTTTCACCCTTATTCTTTCTTCTTTTGAGAAAGAATGGGTAAGGGTTTCAATTGTCTATTTCCTTGAAATATTTAAGGTAAAAACTAAATTTTTTACATTATGTAAAAATTACTAATATGTACTTAGGATAAAATTATGATTTTGCCATTTTCGGGGAAAATTGCCCTTTTGACATCAAAAGCATATAATTACTTACAAAACTAGATTCTTTTTTCTCTCTTAAATAAAAAGGATAAGAGTCCTTTAATATAATTTCATGAAATAAGAAAATTAAATAAATTTTTCCTTTCATGATAAAATTACTATTTTACCCTTCTTTACCAGATTTTTCCAACTTCGTTCTTCTATGACAAAAAAAATGACTCTATCTTGATGAAAACATCAATTCTATCATTTTAATGAAATTTCCTTATCATCACATAATTAATAATAATAATGATGACATTAAAGAATGCAAGGTATTTAGGGGTGGGTGTTATAAAGTACATGTTTCTTAAATGGCCTTCGGAAGATGACACTAAAAGTTCGCAACCATCACAGTGTTTTCAAAATCATCTAAGTTCAAGAGGATGTTTAACCATCCTAATTCTTGGCACAACCATGGAATGCCTAACGGCCGTCTCGTGCCAACAATCGGTCACTCGATCATGAGCCTGTCTACCACTAATGCAGATGCTTAGAATCCGTTCCTCTTTTCTCTCTTATGTTTTTCTTTCTATTTCGCTATCATAAGGACCCTCTCATTCTAGTGACTCGTGACTCTATCTCTTACATGTTGCCCACTACATCCAAGGTTTAAATCCTTAGTTTGAGTAAGATTTTAGGCTAATTTCTTCTCAAAATAAGTTGTTGAACTCCTCATCTGAAATAGTGGGTTGGCAGTCGATTGATCCCATGTTGCTAGTTGACTATTAGCTCACTACCCTTTCTACTCTTTCTTGGCAGAGAGCTACTAGTTGGTTGCTAGAGGCTTAGTCATCAACTGCTAGACTTGAATTGGACTTGATAGACGACTACTAGCACGGGGCAGTCGGCTGCTAGCCTTCAAGGAAATTTTCTAGAAAACAAAGAATACGACAGTCGACTTCCAAGGCCTGGCTGTTGGCTACTAGTGTCTGGTTTGCTCTAAAACTTGCTGCTACATCTAGAACTTTGTCGCAAAAACATGTTTTCAAACTATTTTCTCATGCTATAAACTTAACACCAACACCTAAGTATAATATAACACTTATAACAAGCCCAAATCTTAACTTAACATTATTCAATACTAGGATGAAACCACATTTTTGCACTTAGGGCATAAGCCTACTTTCACAATCATTTACAAGTATAAATGAGTACAACCATTCAGCAAACAACACCTAATAGAAGTAAAAAACATAGAGAATGTAGGTTTAAACCCCAAACTTAACTCAAAAAATCTATAACAACATTTTTTAACAAAAAGCTAAACTTTTCAAAAATGGGGTTAGGTTGAGTTACTACTTGGATTTCTTGAATAGTGTGCTAGAATGGCCCTTTACTTGTTGCAGAACCAAAACCTAGCCTCAAATCACCCTTCCTTCTAGCTTTTCCTTTCATCTTGCCCTAGTTTAGCCTTTTTCTCTCTATACTCACCCTTTTTTCTCTCTCTAGGAAATGTTGAAGATGAGATTTTGCGTGTTAAGGTTAGGGTTTCTGAATTAGTAACTCCCACTAGTTGCACTCTAGTCCTTGGCCACTTTATGACTTTACCCTAGTTAAACTTTCCCTTTTCAATTGGGTCCTTGGTCACACTTTGACTCAGCTTTTGTCTCTTTCAGGGATAGGCCCCCTACCTTTAAAGGTGAATTAGATTATAAATTAGCAGAGGATTGGTTGTAGAAGATGCAAGAAATCTTTGAGGTATTGGGAAGCACCAAAGGGCAGAAGATTTCTTTTGCAACCTATCAATTGGAAGGGGAAGCTAAGCATTGGTGGAAGGGGATTAGGCAATTGATGAAAAACCAGAGAACATAGGTTACATGGGAAGCATTTAAGGAAGCTTTCTAAATAAATATTTCCCTAAAAATAAAGGAATGCTAAGGAGGGAGAATTTTTGTGAATTAGGCAAGAAGGTAGACCTTTTGAAGAGCACCTAGCCCATTTTGAAGAGTTGTCCAAGTTCTCTTATTTGCAATGGAGACGAAATAGAGAATGAAAGGCCATGCATTTGGAAAGTAGTTTGGATCCTAAATTATACCATGAGATGACATCCCAAGTGATTAGAGACTATGCCACCCTAGTTAATAAATATCATATTGCTTTCAGGTTTTTGGTTGTATTAAAGAAAGGAAAGCAAGAATCAGGTTTCTTCAAGAGAAAGGCTCAATTCAGGTATAACAGGGGACGTGATAGTAAATTCAGTAAATTTGCTAGGAGCCAGGCTAGTAAGAAGCCCATGAATGTCCTAGCTGCCACCAACAATTGCTCGAAGTGTGGAAGATACCACAAAGAGAGACCTTGCCTCCTGGGAAAACATGTTTGTTATAAGTGTGCAAAACCAGGGCATTATGCCAGAGATTGGAAATTCCCAAAGAAGCCAGTCGAGGCCCCAAGACCAATCACCAAGGGAAGGGTGTATACTCTTAAAGGTAAAGAGGTGGCCTAGTCTGAGGATTTAATGAAAGGTACATGTTTTATTAATGATGTTCCTTTAATTTTATTGTATGACTCTGGCACTACCTATTATTTTATTTCATCAGAGTGTGCCCAGAAATTGAACCTACACATGTCTAGCTTACCTTATGAATTGTCTATGGCTGTCCCAACTAATGAACATGTTATGACTTGAATAGTCTGTTTAAATTTTCCTATTTTGATTGAAAATAAACATTTCATTGTGGACCTTATATTTTTACCTTTGGTTGATTTAGATGTCATTCTTGGAATGGACTAGCTTTCTTCTAACAATGTAAGTTCAGCTAAGTCTGTGACCTTTATAAACACTAAACTAGTAAACAGGGGAGTTGAGAGGAAAAATCAAAGGATGAGTTTTCTATGTTCCTCAAAAGTGGAAATTCAACAGAAACTAGAAAATATCCCTATTGTATATGGATTCCCTGATATATTTCCAGATGAGATTATGAGTCTTCTATACTAGAGAAAAGTAGAATTCTCTAAAGAGTTAGTTCTTGGAACATGACCAATATCCATAGCACCCTATAGGATGTCCCCTGTAGAATTAAGCGAGTTGAAAGTACAGATAGAGGACCTCCTAGCTAAGCAATTCATCAAGCCTAGTGCCTCATTAGGGAAGTCCCTGTGTTTTTTATAAAGAAGAAAGATGGGAGTATGAGGATGGTATAGATTAAAAATAGTTAAATAAGGTGACTATGAAAAATAAATATCCCCTCCTTAGGATTAATGATCTATTAGACCAGTTGAGAGGAGCCACTATCTTTTCTAAGATTGATTTCAGGTCAGGGTACCATCAGATCAGGGTAAAAGAGGAAGGCATACCTAAGACTACTTTTAGGATTAGGTATGGACATTATGAATTCCTTGTAATGCCATTTGGTTTGATAAATGCTCCAGCCATTTTCATGGACTATATGAACTGCATCTTTAAACCCTATCTCGATTAGTTTATAATAGTGTTTATTGATGATATTTTGGTATATTCTAGAAACAAGTAGGAGTATGAACAACACCTCAGGATTGTGTTGCAAATACTTAGGGAGAAACAGCTATATGCTAAGTTAGAAAAGTGTAAATTTTGGTTGGAAGAAGTGAAATTCCTAGGGTAAGTAATCTCTAAAGATGGAGTATTAGTGGACCCTAGTAAAATTGAATCAGTAGTAAAATGGGAAAGGCCTACTATAGTAACTAAAGTTTGTAGTTTTCTAGGGTAAGCATGATACTATAGACAGTTTATTCAAGGGTTTTTGCAAATAGTGATGCCAATGAACAAACTAACCCAGAAGGATGTTCCATTTTTATGGGACACAAAATATGAGTGAAGTTTTCAAACTTTAAAGGAGAAATTAACCATTGAACCTATTTTAGTCATTTTAGACCCTTTGGAAAAATTTAAATTATACTGTGATGCATCTAAGAAAGGTTTAGGATGTGTCCTGATGCAAAGGAGTTCATAAAGAAGGCTAATGGAATGGTAACTTTCCAGAATAGAATTTATGTTCCTATAGCCGAAGGACTGAGGGATAAGACATTAGAAGAGGCTCATCAAAGTAAATATACCATTCATCTTGGAGCTACTAAGATGTATTAGGATTTGAAGGAAAGGTTTTGATAGCCCAGTATGAAGAAGCATATAGCAGAGCATATAACTAAGTGCTTAGTATGTCAGCAGGTGAAGATTGAACACCAGAAACCTGCTGGATTACTACAGCCATTAGATATTCCTGAGTGGAAATGGGACAAAATTTCAATAGACTTTGTGGTAAGTTTTCCTATAACCCATTCAAGAAATGATGTTATTTGGGTGATAATTGATAGATTAACTAAATTTGCCCATTTTCTACCCATTAAGATTAACTACTCCTTGGATAAATTAGCCCAGCTATATATTCAAGAGATAGTGAGACTTCATGTTGTAACCATTAGCATTGTCTCAAATAGGGATCCCAAATTTACCTTTAGATTTTGGAAAGCCCTGTAGGAAGCCTTTGGGACTAGATTGAATTTTAGTATAGCATATCATCCTCAAGTAGATGGAAAAATAGAGAGAAAAATTCAAACCTTAGAGGATATGCTTAGGGCTTGTATTTTAGAGTATAAAGGAAACTGGGACAGGAGTTTACCATTGATTGAATTTTCTTATAACAATAGCTTCGACTCTAGCATAGGTATGGCACCCTATGAAGCTATGTATGGGTAGGTTCCCATTATATTAGTATGAAGTAGGTGAGAGGCAATTGTTAGGACCTGAGTTGGTAAAACAAAAAATTGATCAAATTAAAATGATTAGAGAGAAAATGGCAATAGCTCAGGACAGATAAAAGAGTTATGCTGATAAAAGGAGGAGGCTATTGGAATTTGATGAGGGAGACCATGTTTTCCTTAATATGCCCCTAACTACTGGTATTGATAGTGTTATGAAGTCTAGAAAGCTAAGTCCAAGATACATTGGACCTTTTCAAATTTTGAAAAAAGTTGGTCCATCAGCAAACCAGATAGCCTTGCCACCATCATTGTCAAACCTCCATAATGTTTTCCATATATCCCAGCTCAAAAAATATATTCCTGATCCCTCACACATTCTTAACGCTAGTACATTACAATTAAAGAATAATCTGACATATAAGCCAAAACCTTTACAAATCATTAGTACTGAGGTCAAGAACCTGAGGAATAAAACCATTCCCCTTTTAAAGGTCTTGTGGGACAAAATATCAACACAGGAGGCTACTTGGGAGAAGGAAGAAGGTATGAGGAGAACTTACCCAGAGTTATTCACATGAGGTATGTATCAATTTCGAGGTTGAAATTATTTTAAATGAGGGGAGAAATGTACATCCGCCTCTAATACTTTGTATTTTATCATGACATTAGCATTATTATTATTATCTTTATGTGATGATAAGGATGGTTCAGCAAAGAGATAGAATGGACATTTTCATCAAGATAGAACCACTTTTATCATAGAAGAGAAAAATTGAAATTTTGGTAAAGAAGGGCAAAATAGTAATTTCACTATAAGGGCAAATTGAAATTATTATTATTCTTATTTCATGGAACTACATTAAGGACTTTTATCAATTTAATTTAAGAGAGAAGAAGAATTTAGTGTGAAGTGATTATGTCCACTTTGATGGCAAAATGGTAATTTTCCCTTAAAAAGGCAAAGTGGCAATTTTACCCCAAGGGCACATTAGTAATTTTTCATAAGATAGAAAATTTAATTTTTACCTAAATACTTCATAGAAATAGAATTGGAAAGTCTTTACCCATTTATTTTAAAGAGGAGAAAGAATGAAGGTAAATATTATAGTATTGGCATAAAGGACAAAATGGTAATTCTTTCAAAGAAGGGTAAATTAGTAATTTCATAAAAATAAGTCTTATGAAACTTTATTTAAGGACTTTTTGCCCATTAAACTCAAAAAGGGTGAAAAATGGGGTTAAATTGGCCATTTGGACATAAAGGGTAAAATGGTAATTTCCTAAAAAGAAGAAGGAAAAATATGGAATTTTAAAAATTATAAGGGCATAATTGTCCTAGCTTATGGAAGTTCCACAAAATTATAATTCTAAGGAGATTGGATGCCATTATTGAAAAAGATAAGTAGTAAGGGTAAATTGTCATTTTACACCAAGGGCATTTTGGTAATTTCACTAGAACCCTAATTTAAGTCATCTTCTTTTAGAAGGAGAAGAAATCGAAGAAGAGAGGAAAAAGGGGTGTTGGCCGAAAGGTATACCAAGGAAAAGGAAGTGGAAAATCACACACTTATTGCATTTTCATGGTAGCTAAACATGGCTAAACCCTTATTTTCTTGTTTTATGGTTTGATTAAAGTGTTCTTAAACTTGCAAGAAGGTTAGGGTTTTCTCTCTCTACATTCTTATGGAAGATTTCCTTGAATGGGTTTTGCATATATTGAAATCTTGTTGTTGTGTTTATGAATATGGACATGTTGAAATGCTTGAAAACATAAGAGAATGCAACTCTTCATGATTGGAACCTAACTCGTGAAAAATCATAATTTTTCCCATGGCTGAAATGGTGTGGGAAAGAGTGAGAAAATAGTATTTTGCATGAGAACTACTTGAATATGAATGTCTTGTAAGCAAAATGGTGAAACAACTTCATTTCCATGCTTTTCTCCCTTTGGCCGAAAGCTTGCCTTTTTGATGGTGCTGAAATGTGTTTGAAAATGTGTCTAAAAATGGTGGGAGAACTTGTTATAAATTGGTAAGAGAGAGAAAATTAAGTTAGGCTAATGTCTTGACACTTTTTCCATTTTCTAATTTCACAATTAACCATGAAAGTGTACCTTACTCTTCTTAGCTGAGAGCATCGATGCAAATGGTGCTGAAATGCTTTTGAAAAATGACTAGAAAATCTTATAAGTTTAGTCATAAGAAAGGAAGAGAGAGAAAATTATGGTATTTTTATGTTTTTGGCAAATGTACCATTTTAAAATTTTACCATTTCACATTAAAAGTGTGCTTAAGAATGTGAAGTTGTAAGATTAGGTGCATTGTCATGTTTGGCATGAAAAATGGGCTAGAAAAGTGTGTAAAAGAAAGGCTTCATGTGAACTTACCTATTTTGAGGTGTGAGAAAGTGTTATGCATAATTATGGAAAATGTTGCCATAATGTCTAAATAGTAAAAAGAATGCTAGAAATGAACCAAAAAGGTCAGAAATACCAATCTTCCATGTTTTTCTTGCCTTGGCCAAATGATATATATATTTTTCCCTCGAATGGCCAAACTTATGTGTTAATAGAAAGTAGTCTAAGGTGCATTATAAAATAGCCTAAGCTAAGTGAAATGGGGAAAAATGATGAAATGATTAGATGTGAATGATAAATTGCATGCATTATGCCATTGATGAAAATATGTTCAAAGTTGTATGAATGTGAATGAATAACTTGAAATGCTCCTTGTAATTGTGAAAGAAAAGGTATGAAAAGTCACCAATAAAGGGTGGAGCATGGCACTTTTATATCCCCCTTGAGGTGAACATGTCAAAGTTATGAATATTATCCTAGGGGTAAGAGCACAACACTATTATATCTTTCCTTAGGGATAATGAAAAATACAATAGAAGTTACCTGAAGGAAAGGACCACGGCACTCCTAAGGTTACCAATAAAGGGTGGAGCATGGCATTTTTATATTCCCTTTGAGGTGTATGTAATGGCATCATATAATACCCTAGTGGTGAGACTCCATGGAATTATAATGAGTTACCCTTATGGATGTAACTTGATGACATTAAATGATACATTAGTGGTGAGACTCCATGGTACTATAATGAGTCACCCTAGTGGTCAAGTAATAACAATACCAAGAGATGGCTCTAAGCCGAGTATGATGTAATAGTTGATAATACATAACGGTATTATAAATGTGAGTTGTTGATGTATGTGGAATGTTAATATTTTACCATGTATTTTATTAATAACATCAAATGTTGCATATCTCATGTTTATAGATGCATACACACATGTTTCACATATAGCATATGTAACATCTGCTCCTAATACTTGCATTTTATGATAACATTGTTATTATTATTATTATTATTATTATTATGGTTAGTATTAATTGTGGAGGGTTAAGGATGATTTATTAAGGAGTTAGAATGAACATTTTTATCATTATATTATCACTTTTGTGATAAAAGAATGAAATTGGAAATTTGGTAAGGAAGGGTAAAATGTTAATTTTACCATGAAGGGAATAATTAGTTTAATTCTCTTATTTTATGAAGTTATGTCAAAGGACTCTTATTATTTTCATTTAAGAGAGAAGAAGAATCTAGTTATGCAAGAAATTACTTACATTGATGTTGAAAGACAATTTTCCCTAAAAAGGGTAAAATTGTAATTTCACACTATGGGTATGATAGCAATTTTATATGATGTGAGAAAAATTTAGTTTTACCTTAACTATTCTACGAAGGTGGGAATTAGAAATCCTTACTCATTCTTGATCAAAAGAAGAAAGAAAGAGAGTGAAATGATAGTTTTAACATAAAGGGCAAAAAGGTAATTTTGCTTTAGGGGAAAAATTGTGATTTTGCTAAAATAAGGATAATTTAGTAAATACATAAAAATAAGCTTTATGAAATTTTATTTGAGTGATTTTTACCTCTTAAAACCGAAAAGGGGTGAAAATGCAATTCAAAAATTGCATTTTAGTCCCTAAGAAAAGGAATGAAATGGACAATTTAGCATGAATGGCATTTTTGTAAATAATTCAAACTTTAAATTCAGCCTTCTTCTTCTCCCACATACTAGAATTGTCGTGAAAGGTGGAGAGGAAGAGGAAGAAGCCGAATTGTTTGTCTACCTTAGAGAAGAAGGAGCTTTCATCAAAATAACTAGGAAATCACACATATACTAGCTTTTCAAGGTAGATAAACAATCCTATGCCATTATTTTCATGTTTTATGGTATGTTTATGGTGTTTAAAAATTTGTAAGAATGATGGCTATTTCTCTCTCTACATGTTCATGGTGGATTTGCATGCTTGGATGTGAAATATGTTGGAAACAACTTGTGGTTATGACTATAGACATGTAGGAAAGCATGGAAACTCATGAAATGGTAAATTTTCATGGATGGAACTTTGATTTTGCCAGACCATAACTTGTGTTAAGGCTGAGTTTGTGTTTGTAAGAGTGAGAAAATGGTGTTTTTGCATGAATGTTGTTGTATTGTAAGCAAAGTGATGAAACAACTCCATTTTACTTGTTTTCTCATCTTGGCAGAATTGCTAGGGCTATAATGGTGCTGAATTTTGGCAAAATCTAGGCTAGAAGGTGTGCTATAAATAGTGAGAAAATGGTAAGAGAGAGAAAGTCTAATTAGATTAATGTTTAGACATTTTTCTCATTTTCTAGTTTCACCATAAACCATGGGAATGTGATATACCTATTTTGGCCGAATGAGTTCATGTGATTGGTGTTGAAATTTTGCTTGTAAATGGTTAGAAAGCCTTGTAAAGGTCATCATAAGTAAAGAGGAGAGAGAAATTTATGGTAAATTTTATGCCTTAATGACTTTTCCAATTTGAAGCCCTACCATTTCACCTTAAAAGTGTGCACAAAAACGTAAAGTTGTGGGATTAAATGTATTGCCATCATTGGTATGAATAATGAGTTACAAAAGTATGAAAAAGGATGGCTTAAAGTGCACTTACACAATTTTGAGGTGTGAGAAAGTGTTAGGCATAATTATTGGAATTGTTGCCAAAATGTTTAAATGGTGAGAATGATGCTAGAAAGGAATCAAATGAGTTAGAAATGCCATATTCTCATGATTTCCTTGCCTTGGCCGAATACCATATAGCATTTTCCCTAGAATGGTTAAACTTGTATGTCAATTGAAAGTAGCCTAAGATGCCATCCAAATTGGCTTTTGATATGTGAAAAAAGGGAAAATGAGGTAATAATATGGAGTGAATGGTAAATAGTATACATTTTACCATTGATAGAAAATGTCCAAAAATCATGTGAATATGATTGAATAGCATAGAAAGGCTTAATGTAATTGTGGAAGGCAAGGTTAAAGCTTCCTTGTGGGGAATAATCTGGTGTAAAATCCCAAGGAATTAAATGAGGCAGAATGATCTGGTGAATACCTCCTGAGACTAAAAGCCTGTGAAGGAATGATCTAATGTATACCTTCTAGGGAAGTTGCCTTGTGGGGAATGATCTGGTGTAAAGACCCAAGGAAATGAAATGTATGAGGAATGAGCTGGTGTATACCTCTAAAGAGCACAGTTAAGTGGGAGGGAATGATCTTGTTTATGCCTTCCCAGAATTGCGTATTTATGAAATGTTATGTTATGTATTGCATGAACGTGATTTATGTGATTATGATTATGACATGTAAGAATTGAATGCTTGTAGTCCATTCTATGAATGACTTAATTGAATGTGTATTCATTTCTATAACTGCATCCACATATGTTTTTATGATAAGTCGTATCCAAGTATCTAAATGAAAAGAGTTTTGAAATTAAACTGCATGTAGAGTATTTTCTGTATGATTACAGTGGTACATGTCAGTCGCCTTAAAAAAATTGGTTTTTTTATATACTAGGAATGTATTTCTCATTACTGAACTAATATGTATTAGATGACTAGATATTGCGTGATAATGGAGGTAGAGTTGGCCACAGTGGAAATTCCCTTCATGGGAACTTTCACTATTGTCAAGAATGTTTATGTTATTACTATTTTTGAGTTCCCTGTAGAATAGATAAGTACATAAATATGTAGCTATAGCCCAACCTTTTTGGAGCCCTAATTCTACATGTTCTTTTTGGGTTAGAATTAGGGTTGATATTTTTGGTTGTACATAGAAAGAAAAAGGGCATATGTATAGGGATATGTGAAGGACCTATCACCCCGATATTTTGTAAAAGGAGTATGAGTGGCAGGCTTGTTGTCTCCTTAATCCTTATGGATGGGTACTTCATTTATCCTAGTGTATGTATCAGATGCCAAGGTACTATCTCATTATGGAGATTGAAGTGGCAACATTAGAAGTTTCTTTCTTAGGAACTTTAACCATATTAAAGGATATCTATATTATGACTATTATAGAAATTCCCTTTAAATGATCTGTGTACTTAGACAACAGACATAGATATGTTCTTGTAACCCCAAGGGCATATTAGTAATTTTACATGATATAGAAAAATTTTAATTTTTATCAAAATACTCAAGGTAAAACAAAATTTAAAAACCTTTATCCATATATTTTCAAGAGGAGAAAGAATAAGGTTAAAAACAATGGTATTGACATAAAGGGCAAAAAGGTAATTTTACCCTAGGGCCAAAAGGTAATTTTACCCAAGGGAAAAAATGGTAATTTTGTGAAACTTTATTTAATGATTTTTGCCCATTAAATCTAAAAAGGGTGAAAATGGGGTTAAAATTGCCATTTGGACTTAAAGGGCAAAATGGTAATTTTTTAGAGGTATATTGGTAATTTCTAAAAAGATGAGGGGCCATTCTGTAATTTTAAAATTCTTAAGGGCAAAAACGTCCCAATCCATGGAAGTTACACAAAATTACATTCCTAAGGAGAGTGGATGCCATTCTTGAAAAGGAGAAGTAGAAAGGGTAAATTGGTCATTTCACACCAAGGGCATTTTGGTAATTTCACCAAAAACTTAATTTAAGTCTTCTTCTTCCTTTAAGAGAAGAAGAAGTCGAAGAGAAGAAGAAATGAGGGTGCTAGCCGAAACATTCCAAGGGAATAAGAGAGAATCCATCAAAACAACAAGGAAATTTCACAAATCTCACACTTTTAAGGTAGCTAAACATGCCTAAACCATTCTTTTCTTGTTTTATGGTTTGTTTAAATTGTTCTTACTCTTTCAAGAAGGATGGTTTTTCTCTCTCTACATTCTAATGGATGATTTGCTTGAATAGGTGTGGAATATGATGAAATCTTGTTGTGTTTATGGCTATGGATATGTTGAAATGCGAGAAAACCTAAGAGATAGAAATTTCTCAAGATTGAAACCTTAGTCTTGAAAAACCCTAGCTTGTGTCATGGATGAAATGGTGCCTTAAAGAGTGAGAAAATGATGGTCTTGCATGGGATTTACTTGAATATGATTGTTTTGTAAGCAATATAGTGAAACAATTCCATTTCCATGGCTTTCTCCACTTAGTCGAGAGCATGTCATGCATCTGGTGTTGAAAATTGCTTGAAAATGTGTCCAAAAGTAGTGAGAGAATTTGCTATAAATGGTAAGAGAGAGAAATTTTGGTTAGGCTAATGTCTTGACATTTTTCCCATTTTCTAACTCCACCATTAACCAAGAAAGTGTGACTTACCCTTCTTGGTCGAGTGAATCTATGTAAATGGTGCTAAAATTGCATTTGAAAATGACTAGAAAACCTTATAAGTTTAGTTATAAGAAAGGAGGAGAGAGAAAGTTATGACATTTTTATGTTTTTAACAAATATACCATTCTAAAGTTTCACCATTTCACCTTAAAAGTGTGCTTAAAAATGTGAAGTTGTAAGATTATTTGCATTGTCACATTTGACATGAAAAATGAGCTAGAAAAGCATGAAAATGGATGGCCTAAAGTGCATTTGCCTACTTTGAGGTGTGAGAAAGTGTTATGTACAATTATGGAAATTGTTACCATAAAGTTCAAATGATAGAAATAATGCTAGAAATGAACCAAATGGGTTAGAAATGCCAATTCCTCATGATTTTCTTGCCTTGGCCGAATGCTATGTGGATTTTTCCCTTAAATGGTTAAATGTATGTATTAATAGAAAGTAGCCTAAGGTGCATTTTAAAATGGCCTATGCTAAGTGAAATGAGAAGAAATGATGAAATGATTAATTATGAATGATAAATTGCATGCATTATGCCATTGATGAGAATATGTTCAAAATCATGTGAATATGATTGAATGGCTTAGAATGCTCTTTGCATTTGTGAAAGGAAAGACATGAAAGGTCACTAAACAAGGGTGGAGCACATCACTTTTGTATCCTCTTTGAGGAGGAATAAAACCTTGTGTGGAATGATTTGGTGTATACTCCAAAGGAATAAAAACTTTAGGAGGAATGATCTGGTGTATACCTTTGAGGAACAAAACCTTTAGGAGGAATAATCTGGTGTATGTAATGCCCTTATTTAGTATTACAAATCCTCTGATGTAAATAGATAAGTTTGGTACATTATTCTTATCCTTTTATTATTAATGTCTAAGCACTTATAACATTAAGTTTTATTAAAGTGAATTAGGTTTGGGTTCTTTTGCTCAGATCAAGTCTCATATGCACAGCGGAATTAAAATACCATACATCACAACGAAATTTGAAACTTTCATATAATACAATTAATAAATGCCCAATAAATGTCTATTACAAATTTTGTAATCATGTACCAAGATATATGAAGTATCTGTCCATAGGGAGTTAGGAGACAACAAGCCTGTCACTCAAACTCCATTTAAAATAACAAGGATAAATCGGTCCTTCACATATCCTTTCCCTGGCAATTTCCCATTTCCCTTTCATAAACACAACCAAAATAATAGTCCCAATTCTAATTCAAAATATGTCTAGAATCAGAATCAAAATAAGGAATTACAAAAATGCTTCGGACAAAAAGAACTCCTAGCTTTCCTGGCACTGCTAAGCATCCGCATCTGATACATATTAGCATACAAATGAGAAACACAAGTTTCCCAGTGAATTAACAATTCATCATTTTAAAATCTATTAATATGTATGAGGGTGCAAGCACCAAAACTTTTACATCTACATTCTCGGTATTTGAAAACATAGCCTTATCCATACATTGGCAAGCATTGCATGGTTATTGGAAATGTTAATGTGTTGGAAATAATTATTCTTTTTCAAGTAAAACCTCTTTTCATGGAATTATGCATATTATCACAAAAACAACATAAATCATTTATGCATTTCATTCAACAAAACTCATTTATGCATTTCATTCTTAAAACTTGCCTTTATACCTTGGTTGCGCACACTTGGGTATCTTGTGGACACTTGGCCACCCTAATGAAATTTATTGTGCACACTTGGGCTCTTGTGGACACTTGACCACTCTAATGAAATTTATTGTGCACACTTGGGCACTTATGGACACTGGCCACCTTAATAAAATTTATTGTGCACACTTAGGCACTTATGGACACTTGGCCACCTTAATAAAATTTATTATGTTCCAATTGTCCATGTTTATGTGGTCTTAATTTACCCATCTATAATCTCTTAAATATCAATATAAGAACACTAATGGAATCAATAAGATAAATCGCATTCATCCTTCATTTAATTTTTAACTTTCTCATTTTCCCTTGACTTTTAGCCATTAAAGACATTTTATAAGTCCTTTTCATTTACTTATGCATTGATGTTATTAGGTAATTTCTCCACATTTAATTTGTGTTGCCATTACCATTAACCCTTTTTCTACTTATCTTTGGGTTCAATTTACATACTAAAATTTCAGTTACACATATGTAATTATTCTTACATCCCATTAGTAATGTGGATCTTTATTGGTCAAAGCCAACTCTTCTATATTCTAGTTGTTATATCTTAATTTATCATAATTTCTTTATTTCCCTTAACCAAAATGAATTGCAATATAACTTAAACAATTTTAGGCAAGCAAATTCGTATCTTGCAAAGAGCCACTTTCAGGTTTAGCATACCAACAAGGAAACATTAAAATTTTAAAACTACATTCTAGCTATAATCCTCCATTAAGGTGTCTATAACTTCACACATATATTAACCATTCAAAAGTGCAATATTTTAGCCTATCTCATTCTAAAATCTTTCATTATGCAAGTTAAAATTTCCCTACAACAGTTATTTTTCATGAAAGTGGCAACATACACTTCATCACATCTAAGACATAACCAATTTATCATACAAGCTTGGCCAACATGACATTCAAATCATCAAGAATGTAGGAGAGAAAATAATGTCCCATGAAAGCTTGTAAAAACATGTTGAATATATATTAAACCATGGAACAAAAATTTTTGAATTGCTAACCTACCTCAATGATGGACTAGGATGGAGTTTCTTAGCTTTCCCCCTTGAGTTCTCCCTTTGCTCTTCATCTTTTTAGCCAACTCTTCCTCTCCTAAACTGAAATGTGTTGGTTTTTCCCTCAGTGTAAGGATGCTCTCTCTCCCTCTTTGGATACACGTCCGTGTGTCTATGTTTTATGAAATTTCCCTCCCTTTTCCCTTGTGTATGTTGCCAAATCAGCTAAAGATGAGACACTACCTTACTCCTCCTTCTCTTTTCCTTTTTTCTTAGTCTTAGTTGTCATATGTCACACATGTACCTTTAGGTATATTTTCTTGCACTCCTTAGTTTAGCTACTCGAGCACGTCAATGGAAAGGAGGGAGGGAAACCATGTAGCTCCATTTCCCACACTGCTCTCTCCTCTTCTTGCGCCGTGTGTGTGTGTGCATGTAATTGAAAATTTCCATTCCCCCATTATTCTTAATTATTATTGTCACTAAGTACACCCATTTACTTGCACTCTTACATTGCCCATTTGTCATGCCACTTCTCACTTACACACAAGGATGTACAGCTTGGCAAGGCTTACGTTTTGTTCTTTATGTATACCCATTTTCTTCATGCGGTGACACCAAGGGAGGAGGAAATGAATTCATGAAAACCACTTCCCTCACGCAAGCCACATATCTATGCATATTTTCTTTTATTTTTCTTCCTAGTTCACGTGATGCTTAGGTGGTGGCTGCACTTCATTTTCTTTTCTATCCTTAACTATTGTTGTTTAATTATCATAAGTGTACTTTTAAGTACAATTTGCATTGCCTTGTAAGCTTAGGTTAGCTACTTAGACACGTTAAAGGAGGGAAGGAAGAAAGTCATACTTTATTCTCATCTTTCATTGTTTTTATTTAATCATGGCTACACATGTACACCTCACATTGCTTCTATTCCACATAAGGCTGCACTTTCCTTTTCTCTTCTTAATTCTATCCCCCCTTACTACACGTATGCATGCATATATATGTTTAGCTTCACCCCTTGCATGTGAGCCACTCCCTCTATGCAAGACTCATACATGCGTATTTAATTCCCTCAATTGGTGGGACCAAAGGAAGGAAAGGAACAATGGATTTATGCAAACTGCCCGTTTACGTTAGATACACTCCATATGCAAGCCACACTTGAGTGGTGTACCCTTCCTTCCTTCACCGAGTGTACATAAGAATGTCACACCCCTTTCTTACTTATATTATATTTCATAACCTTACATTTCATCAAGTGCAACCTATTATCCATTGCAATTTTGAAATGCCAACTCGGCCATGTTAAGATTAGGGCAAAAGGGAATGCTATTTTCTTTTCTCTCTTTTCTTACTTGACTATGACTGCACGTGAGTATAGACTTTTATTTTTAAATCCTCCTCTGATATGGCTATTTGGTTAGTAAAAGAAGAAAGAGAAAGGCATAATTCAAGTACCTTAATTTCCCCTTCTTGTCACCTTGAAAGTAATGCTAGGGAATGAAAGGAGAAACTAACATCACATGTCTCTCACTCCATTATTGCCATAGGTTTACATAATTTAATCTACTCCATGGGGTGCCTATTTGGCTTGCTAAATGAAGGAGAATAAAACTCAAATGAAACTCTTAAGCATTTATGTAAGCATCTCAAGGAATTGAAAGTGTCATCCTTTAGCATTTTTATTCTAAATATTAAATCATACTAGCAATCTATCCAATTAATTGAGGAAACATTAATTTAGACTAATCAAGAAAATATGGGGTGTTATAGTGTATACCTCTGAGGAACAAAACCTTTAGGAGGAATGATCTGGTGTAAACCTCCAAGGAATGAAACTCTAAGGAGGAATGATCTAGTATTTACCTCCCAAAGAGGACTATTTCTCTAGGTGGGACTAAGGTCTTATGATGTTATAGTAAAACCCTGATAAATGCGTTGTATGTTACCAGAAGATGGATTTAAGCTAAGCATGATATTACATGTTACATATCTCATATTCATAGGTGCATACACACATGTTTCATTTATGGCATACCCATAGAACTGTATGAAAAGAATTTTGAACTACATAGAATGTAGAAATGTTTTTTGTATTCATACAGTGGTACATATAGTTATTTAAAGAAATTGATTTGTTTAGCTACTGGAAAATTATTTCTCATTATTGTCCTGATATGTATCAAATGTATAGAACTCGAGTAATGATGCACCGGACTAGCAAATGTAATGAGTAAATAAAAATTATATGACATAGCACTTTTAGTCCTAATATCTGCCATATATATTTTGAGATAGAATTAGGACTATTGTTCTTTTGGAAAAAAGGGTTTGAGTGATAGGATCATTGTCTCATTACCCCTATATACATGAATACTTAATATTTCCTGGAATGTGTAATAGAAGATTTAAATGATATGCATATAGTTATGGAATGTTTTACAAATTCTGCTCTGATGTATGAAATTCTATTCTCACTGTGTATAAAGTATGTTTACCAGAGTAAAAGAACCCAGACCTAATTATATATTAAATTACCGATGGATTAAATGCTCAGGCAATTTATTGAGATTAAAAAGGTAAAGAATAATGTAACCACTTATCTAATTACAATGTGTAATGTTGCTAAGTAAAGAACACACCCTACCACACCAAGTGTGGTATAAAGCAGGTATAAAGCAGTTTTTAAGCAAAATATACCAAAACAAAGTGTCTAAGGGCTTAAAGCACCTCAAAATGCACCTTTTAGCATGGGCACACATGAAGTATTCTAGAACACACCCTACCATACACCCATGTTGCCTTAAAACTTCTAGAACACACCTTTCCACATGCCAAAGACATCTTATGCACCTTCCTACACAGCCAGAGCAACAATCTTCAACCAAGAAATGACCAAAATCACATCACAGAGGGATGTGTTTTGGAACACGACCGTGCTCTCCACTTGGGCTACCACAAGGCCATGTCACTTTCTAGGCTACCACGTGGCCTTGTGGAGGCCTAGAGAGGCGCTTCCCTTGATTATAAATAGGAGAAGGCGTAAGGAGAGAAAAACATCACTTGAAGGTGTTCTAAGGAGAAGAAACTGAGAGCACTTGGAGTAACTTGGAGTGTGACAATCCTTGCTAGTCTTTAAAGTATAATACTTAAATTCCCTTGCCCCTTCACAAAGGTCACAAGCCATGAAGAGTCAATTAAGAGTTGAAGAGATTGGGAAGCTTCAAGAGGCAACTAGAACCATAGTTAAAAAAGGAGTTTAGAATCCAAAAAAATCATCCAAAACTTAATAGATGAGGATGTTTTTGTTCCCATTTTGTTCTTCCTCCCTTTTTATAATTCTTATTGTTTTATTCATGAACATGAGTAGCTAGATTGGTAGAACCCAATTGGGGTTTTTAGACTATGTTGATATTTTGATTTGAATATGATTGAGTTATAGACTGAATTGTGTGATCTTCCTCTAGTTAAAGATTAATCAAGTTTTCATTATAAGAAATTGTAGGAAAACTATCTAAATTCCTCTCAAATACTCTAGCTGATGATGTTTGGAATTGGAAAACTAACTAGAGAGAACAGTTAATCTTTACTTAGACCAAGAGGTTGATAACTGCTGGACTAGGAGAAACTCTTAATAAGCACTAATGTTGATCCAAACTTAACCATTGGACACAAATAGCCAATGGAAGGTATATGTTTTAGAAATCCATTGAAACCAACTAGAAATCTAGATTTGTTTTACGCAGGTAGCACAATCAACTTCATAACTCATTATCCTTGGTTTACATATCATCTAGTCTAACACTTACCTTACCTTCTCTCCAAAGTCAAGATAGTGATAGTTAGATTTAGTTAATTAAAAATCTATCATTATTGTTCCTAGGCTAGATAACAACGATTAAGTAGTAACTCTGGGATTTCCCATTCTCGAGGGATATGACCTTGATACTCACCATTGCGCTAGGCTACACTTACAGGTGCATTGCCCTAAGGTGTGGCTATATATAGATCATTGGTAGCATATCAAATTTTGGCACCGTTGCCGAGGAACATTTGTGTGAAAACTAGAGTGAAATTAAGAATTGTTATGTTAGCCTTTTTTTTTGTTATTTTTCTTTTAGCATTTAATTTTTTTAGTTATTTTTTTTTCTTTGAGTTTTGTTTCTTCTAGTTTTTAACTTATCGATTATCTCTAATAGTTTATGACCAGGAGTACAAAACTTGTACCAACTAATCCTCTTCCTGAACCTAAATGATATCTTAACTTGCGATCACGTTCACGTCACATTGAGGATGAGCCAGTTCAAATTCCTATTCACACACCACAAGTGATGGCCAATAATAACAATAATGATGGTAACCGAACAATGTATGATTTTGCTAGTACTTCATTAGAAGGGATACAAACATGCATTAGTCTGCCTAGCATAACGGCCAATAATTTTGAAATTAAGCCAAACATCATCAACATGGTGCAACAAACAATACAGTTTAGAGGTTTGCCAGTGAGGACCCTAATTCTCATATCACTAACTTTTTGGAGATGCGTGACACCTTTAAGATAAATGGAACCATTGATGATGCCATTAGGCTTAGGTTGTTTCCATATGTTGATATTTTGATTTGAATATGATTGAGTTAGAAACTGAATTTTGTGATCTTCCTCTAGTTCAAGATTAATCAAGTTTTCATTATGAGATGTTGTAGGAAAACTATCTAGATTCCTTTCAAATACTCTAACCAATGATATTTGGAATTGGCAAACTAACTAGAGAGAATGGTTAATCTTCACTCAGACCAAGAAGTTGATGATTTTTGGACTAGGAGAAACTCCTAATAAGCACTAATGCTAATCTAAACTTGATCATTGGATAAAAATAGCCAATGGAAGGTATAGGTTTTAGAAATCCATTGAAACCAATTGAAAATCTGGATTTGTTTTACACAAGTAGCACAATCAACTTCATAACTTATTATCCCTGGTTTACATATCATCTAATCTAAGACCTCAATGGGGTTTCTTTTCTGGTAACTTGATAATTCGCCATCTTAACACTTGCCTTACCTTCCCTCCAAAGTCAAGATAGTGATAGTTAGATTTAGTTAATTAAAAATCCATCATTATTGTTCCTAGGCTAGATAACAACGATTAAGTAGTAACTCTGGGCTTTCTCGTTCCTAAGGGATATGACCTTGATGCTCACCATTGTGCTAGGCTATACTAACAGGTGCACTGTGTAACACCCTCTATCCTATGGTTCCTTTTAGTTATCTTAAAAACTATAATATGAAAATAATTATCAGAGTGTTGGTGTTACTATCACTTCTACCCGAGTAAATTTTTAACATTTTACCAAGTTTATTAATTGATTGCCATTTGGGTTGGTCTCTACTCTCGGGTTATCTCAACATCACAATAGAATAAATACATATAGCATATACCTAGATTAACTATACATAGATATGCATTCTTAATTAAATATAATTAATTAACTATTAGGCATAGAGGTAACAATCCTGCTACTCATAACCTCATTAATTATTCTATTCATTAATCCAGCCTAATTCATATACAGACAAGTTAGAATAGGCTATAAAAAATAATCCTACAATAGACTTTCTCAAAATATCATGAAGGCTAGCTCAATCCTAACATGTACTTATGCTATGCAAACTAAACGGTTTGTGTGCCCAGATTGGACACTTCTTCATACCTTACCTTCTTTCTCCAGCTTAAGGGGACCTATACATTTGGTACATGTCAACACTATCGTGAGAAATGAATCTCAGTAGCAATACAACTAGTTACAAATTCCACTGACCTGTACCACTGTGCTCGTACGAAAGACTCTACATTCTTTCATAAACCATATCACATACTATTGGGATGAAATGAGTGTAGCATTTAATCATTTCATGTACTCATATGTATGCATGTGCATTTAAAACATATCAACTTTAAAACATGGGGAGTGTATTCATCATCATTCTCATCATAAAACATTTATTATAAAACACATGTGGGATAGTAAACATAACATCATTTCATTTCCATAACATGCGAGCAGTACATAAAACACCTTAAGAGTAATCGTGAGAGTTGCCCAACAACAACTCCATGCAGCACTATCTATATGAATGAGTGCATGGCTATCTAGTCATGCCTTAACCTTTTGTACATTCTGAGGCATCCCATTCTTTACATATACTCTAAGGTGAATCGGCCCATGCCTGTGGTTATACTTAATTCTAAATATGTGTTTCTCATATGGCCCTTGGGAGATGACACTAACTTAAAGTTCACAACCATCACAATGTTTTTGAAATCATCTAAGTTCAAGTGGATGTTTAACCATCCCAATTTATGGCACAACTGTGGAATTCCTAATGGCTGTCCCATACAGAAAATTGGTCACTCGATCATGAGCCTATCTACCCTAAGGCATACACTAATAATACTTTCCTCTTTCTCTCTTTGTGTTTTCTGCTCTCTTTTTCTTTCACTATCCCAAGGGTATCATCACCCAAAACTCCTAGTTTCCTTGCTTATCTATGTTGTGAGCCCTTAATTAAGTTAGTATGAAGAATTACTAAGTTCAATTACCATTAAAAACCTCATTTAGCAAGTTAAAGGGCTACCTGTCGACTGCTGGAAGGATAACAGTCGGATGGTGCCTCTCTGTATTCTTTAGATGCCAAACAGTAAGCTAGCAGTTGGTTATTGGCTTTCTGGAATGCATTCTGGGTAAAAATATGAGCACCACAGTTGACTACTCAGTCTGAAACACAGGCCCATGATCATTGCTAGGAACTTGGCGATCAATGCTAAGCCTCTGTCTACACTTTTAGGTTTTCTAGGAACATGGAAGTCAACTGCGCCATACTTAGCAGTCGGCTGCTATGCTCCGCTGCAGTTCAAAAAATATGATTTTGACAATACCTAGTCCAGAATGCATTCCATTTTCAATTCTTAAATTTTCTGTGCACACTTGGGCACTCGTGGACACTTGGCCCCCTTTAAAATTCTTTGTTCACACTTGGGCATATGTGGACACTTGGCCACCTTTAATATTCTTTGTGCACACTTGGGCACATGTGGACACTTGGCCACCATCTAGGGTTATTGTGCACAATTGGGCACTATGTGGACACTTGGCCACCATCTGGGGTCATTGTGCACACTTGGGCACTAGGTGGGCACTTGGCCACCTTTAACATTTCTTTAATTATCCAAGGAAAATTTTCTTTTCTTGAGAACCATTATTAGTGTACATCCCCTTTAAAATTCTAATGACTTCAAGGATAAAATTTCCTTTCTCTTGGAATTTACCATTAATGTACTTCATTTGGAAATGCTATTAATTTCAAGGATCATTTTCTCTTTCTTATAGTTTAATGTAATTATACATTTCTTATGGGAAATTCATTATTTAAGGAATACTTTCTATTTTTCTTAGAAATAATTTCTAAGGTATATTTTCTTATAAAATTCTAATAATCTCAATATTAATTTCTTTTCTTGGAAATTAGTTCCCATGTATATTTTCTTGCTAATAATTTCAGTAATAGTTTCCCTTTCATGAACATAAATTCCAATGTACATTTTCTTTCTAATAATTTCCATAATAATTTCTTTTTTTTGGAAAATTAATTCCAATGTGTAATTTCTTTCTAAATATTCTAATAATTTCTTGTTCTTGGAAAATTAATTCCAATCTACAATTTCTTTCTAAAAATTCTAGCCCTTTTAGAATACTTACTCTCCTTACAAAAATAATCTAAGTCTTCTCTTACAACATCAGAAATAATTTCCCATGCCTTGAATCAAAATCATAGTGCATAGCTTATAAATTCCAAGAATGACTATCGTGGACTTGTCCTAGGGAGTCTTATTCATTTGGCAATTCCATTTCCTTTCTTTTTTTTTTTTACTTAATACACTTAAAAAGATTAGGGTTACTTTCCTTTGTAGTCATCACAACCTTTAATCCTAATCCCTAATCCCATAACCTCCTCATCCTATCCCATCCATCAACAATTCAATAACCACACATGCTAGCCAACAAACATACACTTAAATCAAGAATGTAGAGACAACCTAAGTTCCATGGAAAGCTTAAATATAGACATTGGATTACATAGATAGAACATGGAACAAAAGTTTGAATTGTTAACCTACCTTGCTTTCGTTGCTCTTTCCCTTTTGATCACTTTTGCTTCTTCCTCTTCCCAATTATTTGTGCTTCACATGGCCCCCCTTCAAAGGCTCTTCCAAGACCCTTCAAATCTCCTCTTCTTTCCCCTCTTCACATGTAATTGTTGCATGTATTTCTCAAGAGTGGGGTTTCCCTTAGTCTCACACCACTCTCTCTTCCTTTCTCTCTTTTTCTTTCCTTTCCTCATGTGTGTGGGTATAGCTTTCATGGAATGAACCTTCCCAATTGTTTCTTTTCCCTCACTTCACGCCACCCCTCTCTTTGTTTTCTTTTTCTCTTTTTTTTTTCTTCCCTACCTTACATGTGTATGTCTCCTTGTGAGACTAGAATTCTAAATTTCCATTTCTCTATCTCCCTTCACGTGTGGTTTGTAGTATGAAAATCAAATTTTCAATTTCCCTCTTGTCTCTTTCTTGGCTTAGGTGGCATGTGGGGGTGTGAAGGTTCCAATTGCATTCTTTTTTTTCATTTTCCTAAAAGAAAATTCTGCACTTGTACTCTCTTGCTTGCAACCTTGGTTATTGTCTTCCTTGCAAGTTTGGGTTACCTATTCTCACAAGTAACTAAATTTTTATTGTTGCATAAAAAATTTTCTGCTCCTTTTGTCTTCTTTTCCTCACCATAATCTCCTTCTTCACATGGGGTTCCATGTGCAATAAGCCAAATAAAAAATTCTGCACCTTTATTTAATGGTTTCCCCTCCTTCACGTGTCCCCTCTCCCTTTTTCTATTCTCTCTTTTCCTTCCAAATACATGTGCACTCTCCTTTGTATGCAAGGTGAAAATTCAACTTCTCTTCCTTCTTTGTATTGTCCATTGGTCCCACACAAGATGCATGAAATCTCTTTCCTCCCTAGTTCACGTGACACTTACACACACATATATATTTTTGTTGCATCCTTCTTCCCTTTCTCCATTCACGTGAACCATGCATGAAGTTCATGTAAAATTTTCTTCTTTCATACATTTGCACGTGAAACCCATGCATATATATATATATACAATAATTTTTGAATGCTTTTAGTCTCCTTTCCTTTCTCCTCACGTGTGGCTTGGAATTGCCATGCATAAAATTTAATTTCCATTCCCTTCTTTCATGTAGGATACATGTAAGGCACACTCTTGCATATATTTAAGTAGTTGCATCTTATTTTGCTTCTCCCTTGGTACTTAGGCTAGGTAACTCAACAAGGAAAATAATGAATTAAATTAAGCACTAAATTTTCATGCAAACTTACCTTTTAATATAACCATTTTGGGCCTTTAAATTATGCAAGCCAAATTTTCCTTTCCTTAAGCTAATTCATCTAATTAATTAGCATGCAAGAAATTCATACTAATTAATTAAATGACACCATTACTTCCATCTATTTAATTAAAGACCATTAATTTAGGCTAATTAAATTATGCGGTGTTACATAACTAGCCGACTGTTAACTTCCTAACAGTTGACTGGAAGTCTTCCAATATGAGAAATGACTTTAAAGTGTGAAAGGAGCTTGGGAACCCCTAGTATTGGCTTAAATAAGGCTCAAAGTGCCATCATACATGAGAATTACATAGATTAAGTGATAAGTAACATGAAAATAGGAAGGGAAAGAGAAGAGTTACTAAGTAATCAAATCTCATAGGAGAAATTTAGAGGAATCCCATAGTAAAACTCTAAGCTTAGGTTGTATAGAAAGTATTTTGCAATAAATGCATATTTGAGAAGGACTAGTGTGAAATCTAAATTGGTTCTCAAGTAATATGATAAAAGTGAGAGATTTTCTACACCATAAAGGGGTTCAGCTAAACTTTTAACTATTTTATAAAATTATAAACTGTAAGTTACTCTATTGGGATAACTGTATCTCATTAAGTTGTTTGTTCAGATGATCAAGGCCAAGAGATGTTTAGAAATTAGCTGGGCTTGAGATGTATATCGGAGTTACGAGGCAACCTAGAAGAGTTGCAAATTCTGAATCCCTAGAGAATAAATTTGAAATGGCATGTAGGCTGTGAATTGTATATGTAATGATAATTGTATGGTTATTTGGTAAATGCTGTAGGATGTGGAATCATGTAATGGAGATAATTATTTTGAGATGTGATTAATTAATAAGAAGTTTATTTTAGTAGTCTTATTAAAAATTATGTCTCAATTGTATACAAAAGGATGGTTTAGAATTTTATATTCGAGAGTATATGGCTATATGAATTGCAGTATTAGAATTTGCTGTGCATGAAAGGAAGTTGAGTGGGATTTGAATGGACTAAGAGAAGAGTCTATTTGGGTTACACTCAACTAGTAACGGCCCGAATGGTATAAGTCTTTAAAAAGGAAAAAAATTTTAGAGAAGACTTCACACTTCTTAATTACTCTGATGTGTAAGTTTATAAATAATAAAGGGGTTGTTACATTCTTCGTCTACCCAAAAAGCATTACAAAATGCTAGAAACTGACTGTCAGCCCTTGGAAGTCAACTGCTATGTTATTCGTTTCAAAAAAAATTTTCAGAAAGCTAGCAACCAACTGCCTGCTTTAGCAATCTACTATCGAGGTAGGCTAATAATCGACTACAAAGCCTCTAACAGCCAACTAGTAGCTCTCGGCCGAGATAAATTCAAATGGTAGAGAGCTAGCAGCTGATTGGTAGCCAAGGATTAGTCGACTGCCAGCCCACTTTTCCAAATAAGGAGCTCAGTGACCTATTTTGAAAGATAATTAGCCCAAAATCTCATTGAAACTAAGGATCTAAACTTAGGATGTAGTGGGTAACATCTAAGATGTAAGGTCACGTGTCAATAGGATGAGGGAATCCTTGTGATAGTGAAATAAAGAGAGCAAAAAGCATAAGAAAGGAAACAGTGAATTATTCTAAGTGTATGGGACAGCCAATGGATGTTACATGTTTGTTGTAACAACCGAAAGGATTTTAAAAGATAAAACCTAAATTTGGAGGCAAATTCCAATCAAATGAAACTTGGCATGACTTTCGAGGATAGTGATTCGAAATGGAAGGTTGTTCAAAGTTAGAAACACGATTAAATGGAAAGAAATGCAATCCGGTGATCAGAAACTGACAGAAGACGTTTCTTGCGTTAATTTCACTAATGGAGGAAAAAACCTTGGCATAGAAATGCGTGCCGACATCTGGAAGGATGCCGACACCTTAAAGTACCCTCAGGTGGTCCGGTAAAAGTCAGAATCACCCCCAAAGGCTTTAAATTTCCTGAATTCCCTCTATTTCTCTCAAACCTCTCTCTCTCTCCTCACCACACTTTCTTTCTCCTCTCTCTCCTCCTTCCTCCATTGTGAACCGCCACCGTGGGCCACCACCTAGCACACCAATCGATAGCCCTCACTACCCACAACCTCCAGCAACCACCCACAGCCACCAACGGCCGCCAGCGTCACCGAAAAATGCCACTTTTCTCCTTCACCGCGTAAAAACTTCGCCAGCTCAGATCACTGCCGTCCATCACTGTTGATCGTCACCGCCCCCACCACCGTGTAGCCTGAGCTGCCAGCTTCCTCCAGTAGCTCACCGACGTCGAATAGAGGCCGGACGCGCCCAGATCGAGGCAATCTCCATCCTTCATGCGTGAAACTTTGTAGCCAGAAAATGCCATCCAAACGGCCATGAACCGCTGTGCCACCACCATATTCGGACTTCTGGACTTGCAGGCTTAACCGTGGTGTAATTTTTGAACAAAGCGCACCATTCGCCGTGCATGCCGCTGTGCACCGTCGTGGTAAGGTCTGATTTCCCAAAAACTAATGATATCTGACTACAATAGCTGCCAAACATAATTAGGCAATAAATTGACCTAGGTATTAGGGTAAGCGGACTTAGGATCGAAAAACGGATGTCGTGACAAGCCTGAATATTTAATTTAATGTCCAAAAAATTAATTGGGCTCAGAAACCGAGATTACGTGAAGTTCTAAAGCGATTTGGAGCGACAAGAGACCAGGTAGGATAATTTATGCTTCTCGAACCCTAGATTTGACCTAGTGGATACCTGATTGATTTAGATGATTTGTATAGATTTACGTGCTACTTTTAATGGAATAAATTGCATGCCTGTTTGCTGAAAACCCTAATTGCATGTTAGACATTTTGTTTATCAAGTTTAGATGCCCTTAGGACGGATTTACTTAGGGTTGGGTACTTGATAGCCGGTATGGGATGGCCGTTAAGTATCCCTAGTACAGGGTGTTTTTAAACGAGATTATTTTTATCAGATTTGGCCTGTACTACGTTAGAGATCACGCGATAAATCAGGACGACCCTAAGAAAGGTTTAAGGAGTATAAGGGAGGATAGCCTACACGGGGAAACGTTGTAATTTAGGCGTAATACCCTAGAACCCTGAGGAATAGCCGACCGTGAGCATGTAAGTTCGAATAGACTGTATAAGGATGAGAATTGGCATATGTGCACATGCTAGGGGATGCCCTAGATGTTGATTCTCACCCGGTCCTTGAGTGAGTGATTGGTGTTACGGATCACACTCACAATATAGGCTTGATTCGGGTGATTGGTGTTACGGATCACACCCAACGATAAGAGAGGTATTCTCTCTGGATGACGTGCAATTAGAAGACGACGATTTATATTTGGTTATAGCAGATTTGTAGCCAACGTGGATTTAGATACACCGGGCATGGGATTTTATTTGATTTCGAGTATTGATTTTTAAAAGAAATGGATTTTATGATTTCGATTAATTGCCGCAATTTCCATGTAATAAAACGATTTTAAAGATAAGGTATTTCACTGTTTTTGAATTGATTTCGGGAAGATGATTTCGGTGTTCGCACCGTTGAGTATTCAGCCAATTTTTGAAGTATATTTGAACTGTAAATTATTCTACTGGGATTTTATATCTCATAAGGTTGTTTACTCAGATGAACAAGGACAGGGACAGGAACCTAGAAGATAGCTGATGATGCCTTGGTGATAAGCAGGAGAATGATTTAGCTTAAGCTTGAATCATCTTGTATATATGCTTTGATGACGTTGCTGTATATTGGGTTCTGTCTTTTATATTTTCTGTAGTGATTAGATTAACTGTACATGTATAAATCAGGTGTTTTATGATGACTGTACTGATGGGATTGACGTTGCTGTATATGGATTTCTGTCATTATGTTTACTGTTGTTGTTGGACTGGTTGTGTAATTATAAACAGGTGATTATTGTACTTTGGGTATGTTCGAAATACAGAGGAAACTCTGCCAGATTTTTGGTAGGGTTTACCGCTGTAAACTTGTGGATTTAAGTTGGAATGTGTATGAATGTATGACGTGACGTGTATATGAGTTTTAGATTTCATTCCAGAGTAATTTATGATGTATGTATGTATAACTAGTTAGCTGCGTGTGAATTAGGGTTGAACGGAATTCTGAATGGACAACGGGAAGTCTATTTAGGTTACGCTCAACCAGTAGCGATCCCCTGACATTCCCACATTGGGAATAACTACTTAGAAAGACCCATATGCTTCCGCTAATCAGATACAAGATTGTGTATGTCTTATTAGGGGGTCATTACATTTATGCCATGAATTAGGATGGTTAACATGTTCTAATTCACCTTCTTGGAATTTCTAGAGATTCTATTCTTGGTAATTACATGTTCTAATGTCACCTTCTCTAATTAGAATTCGCATTTAGACAATTTGGCATACAATTACTTTTCCCTAAGCAATTGTAGCACAAACTTTAAAAGTTGGGCATGCTCTTTCCTATGTCATCAACAAACACTACTAAAAATAAATAGACAAGGTGTAATAACCAGATTTAAAAATAAATTAAATTGGGTAAAATAAATTGAAATTTTGTTGAAATTGAATTAAGAATATTTTTCTGAGCTTACATTTAAAATTTGACAATTTTTCAGAATAAAAATCTTATCTGACGGAGAAAATTTGATCTACCTTTAAGAACTTAGCAGATATTTTTGGAAGGCTTAAAAGCCTCAAAAGATTTCCAAATCCCTTCCATATGATCATATATTCTTGCTTAGATTGAAAAATGCATCCAAATTTTAGCCCAGACAAAGTGAAAAAGACCAAAATGCCCATAGATGCCTTAAATATTCAAAATTCTATTTTTTCCTCTCATTTTTCCTTTCCTCTCTCTCTCTCTCACAATTTCTCTCTTTTTCCTCTCACCATCGCACGCCACCATGCATCGTCGGAACTGCCATGCCACGCCACCATCGGATTGCACCACCTGCGCCACTCATCGTCGTCGACCTCCTGTGGCCATCCTCTGCCGTCGACAGCCACTGTAATGACCACATTTCCCTATTTTCTTCTCTTTTTCGTCCGGCATTCTCTTCCTTATTTTGGCCAAAAAATGTTGCTGTCTGACCTCACCGCCATTGCCATTAGGTAGCCTGAGCTACCTGCTGCCTCTGTTAATTGCTTGCCAGCGAAGAGCTGCTACCACATGACTTGCACGAAGGAGAAATTTTTTTTGAAGCTCCACCGCATTTTGCCAAAAAATCATGGGTTAACCACTATTTTCGCTGAATCGACCCTAGATCCAGCATTCTCAAACTTTGGGCTTCATTTTGGAGTAATTTTCACCACCAGCTACCATCCGCAGTCGTGCTCTACCGTGTGCCATCGCTGGAGTTGCTGGAAAGAGGCAGAAATTAATTTTTAACCTTCTGAAACGTCTGGTACAATTTAAAATACTCTAATTTGAGGTTATCCAATAGATTTTGATATCCGAATATGTCATAAGAATTGGACTAACGTAGAAATTAGGCAATTAACTGTAGGAAAGTAAAAATTGAAAGGAAACCCGCATATGATTTGAATTCTTTCCTCAGGAAACTAATTAGGAAAACAATCTCTGAGGAAAAAGGAAAATCCTGATCCGTATAGGAGCAAATGGTAAAAGGTGGAGTAATTTACACTCCCCTGAATTTTAAATTGATGTTGTGAATTACTGTTTTAAGTATGATTGTATTAACTAGGAATAAGTGCTGAAAATATATATATGAGTATATAAGATTGTCTGTGTATTAAGAATATCCGTTGCATGTTTGATAGAATTTGGCTATTGTGATTATATGCCATAGGGACGGACTAACTTAGGATGGATATTCAATAGCCGGTATGGGACGCCCATTGGATATCCCCTATACAGACAGTTTTGTAAATGAATTTATTTTAAATTAAATTGGTCTGCATCTATTAGGAGTTGTTCGTTAAACCAGAACAACCCTATGAAAAGTTCAAGGAGTAAAAGGGTGGATAACCTATATAAGGTGATGTTTTGGTTTAAGTATGATATCCTATAACCTTAATTATTAGTCGACCATGTGTATGTAGTGCTATATAGATTGTATGAGGATGAGAATTAACATTTGTGCACATGCTGGGGGATGCCCTGGATGTTGGTTCTCACCCGGTCCTTAAGTGGGTGATTGGTGTGATGGATCATACTCATAATATAGGCATTATTTTCGGGTGATTGGTGTTACGGATCACACCCAAACTAAAACCATGTTTTTAAATAAAATGGCATGTAACTTGAAATGAATAATGAATGGTCACTTGAAAGGGGTGACAGATGAGTATATAAGAATTTTTAGGCATGATTTTAAGTATGATTTTCAGTATATCTTTTCAGATTAAAGATAATATGCTCATTCTATTGTTTTGCATCGATTTCCTATATACATTTAAATTTAAACATATTTAGTAATTCACATGCATTTAAACCGAATTGGGGAGATGTTTTCTGTACATTGTCATAGCTAAGCATCCAATTGTTTTAAAAATATTTAACTATAAATTTTTCTTTTAGGACATAATCATCTCATTAAGTTGTTTGCTTAGATGACCAGGAATAGGAAATGCCTAGGAGATAGCTAGGCAGAAGGACATCAGGATACCGCTGTGTTGTGGATATAAAATTAGGCTTGAATTCATACATATATCTATGTTGTTGTCTTTTGCATATATTGGTGAATTTGCTGGATATTGTATTGATTAGGATGTTGTATAAATGGGAAGTGTCCGATTTTTAGGGGAAACTCTGCCAAATTTTCGGTAGGAAATGTTTTGGAAGAATAGATTTTTATAATAAATTTGAGGAATAGTAATTTTATTTGTTGATGTATGAATGGATTTATTACATTGATATAGTATATCTCAAGTGTATTTGTATGGTTGTTAGAATTTATATTCTAGAGTATGATATGATATATATTGTGATAATAAAAATGCTGAACAGGATTTAGGGTTGAGTAGAATTTGAATGGACTGTGAGAAAAGTCTATTTGGGTTACACTCAACTAGTAGCGACCCTCTGACGTTCCCTAACATGGTAAAGGGAAAAATTTATTTAGACTTTGTATGCTTCCGCTACTTTGATGTATGAATGCATAGTATGATTTAGGGGGTCGTTACACAAGGTCAACCATAAGGGACTTATCTTCAGTCACAATTTGAAAGTTCAAATAAATCAAGGATGTCAAAACTTGGTCTTCATTCAGAGTCAACACAGATATTTCATAAAGTAAATTTGATATAGGCAAATTCAACTTCTTCATGCAATCCAAAGAAACAAAGAAATGGTAGCACTATAGTCATACAATACAGTTTAAAGCGAAATTATTAATTAAACCTTTACCATTTTATAATTCATAAAATTGGGATACTTCTTTTCCTTTCAAGGTATAAACTCTTCCCGTAGTGGCAGGTTTAGGGATCTCAGTTAGCTTCTTCAACGTTGGACACTCCCTAGCAAAATGTCCAGGTTTGCCATACTTATAACAAATATTCTGTCTTAGTAGATAGGGTTTATTCCTATGATTTTTCCATATTTTAAGTAGTTGTTAGGAATCACTGGTACAATTATAGGCTACTTCTTTTTCTAATTTCTAGCAAACTTGATTCCTTTTCCTTTAACAAATTCTGGTGGCATTTTGCTCTTCAGAAAGATAGATTCTTGCTTTCCTTTTTCTACTGTCCCCAGAGATCTAGAAGTAATTTTGCATTTATTGACCAAAGTAGCAAAATCTCAAATCTCATGAGGTGCAATAGCATTTTACAATTTCAGGTTTAGGCTGGCTTCTAGATGCATCACTTTCTAGGCTTCATCAGGTCTATACTTCAAATCAGAGGAGAATTTTGATAACTCCTCAAATTTTGCCAAGTACTCTTTAAAAGACAAATCTCTCTGCTTAATTTGCATGAATTGAACCTCCTTTGCATTTCTAACATTTTGAGGAAAGTATTTTTCCAAGTAATATAAATCCCTCTGGCCTTCATTAGTTGTCTGGCTCCTTTCCACCAATACTTAGCCTCGCCTTTCAACATATAGATGGAAAAGGAAACTTTATGTTTAGCTGTATTCCCCGAATGGTAGGAGGTTTAGCGTTTTGAAATTTAGCCTAACCTCTATTTTCATGATTTCTTCCATGTCCATCTCTAAGATTTTCATGTACATACCTATCCCCATTCACTTGTCTAATAGCTTCTGCTGTAGCAGCTGCTTGCTGTGTAGTAGCATTAACCTGCCCGTTTATAGCAGCAGCCTGTTATCTCATTGCTTCTACCATATTCATTAGTGCTTGCATTACCCCAATCAAACTTACATTCTCATCTTAGCCTTAAGCTCTGCTTCTCCTAGTGGGTGCCATAGTTTAGTCTACAAAATAAATATTATTGAGGTGATCAGTGTAATATCCATATTTTTCCTGATTTCATCTATGCTTTAAATTTATGAATTTGGCAATTTTATGTCTAAAGATTTTAATGAAATTTCCCTAAAGATCTCTAAGATGATGGAAGGGACTAAATTGAAAAAAAAAGTTAGGGACTAAAGTGAAGAAAATAAAGATTTGATAAAAGGACGAAATATAATCATTACACCTCTGAAATATCTCGTGCATTTATGATACGTCATCATGATGCTGAGAAAATATCTGAAAGCATAATGATTATGTTGGTAAAATATTTGGGGGCAAAACAAATAATTTTTACCCAAGGGTAAAATGGTAATTTCACCCAGGAGTAAAATAGTAATTTTACCATAAGGGTGAAATTGTCATTTTACTTAGGAAACAATGATAAATTCCCTTAAGAATATTCCTTCAAATTTTTGAAAATTTTGGAAGCCAATAAAAGGGTGAAATAGCCACTTTTGCAAAAAAGGGCAAAATGGCAATTTTAGACTAAGGGTAAAATTATACTTTTACACCTTAGGGATAAAATTACCATTTTATCATAAAAATATTTATGGAATTTATATTGTATCATTTTTCAAAATTGTGAAGCAAAAATGAAGAGAAAAGGTGGAAAAAAATGAAGAATAAAGTGGAAATTTTAAGTAAGGGCAAAATGGTCTTTTTGCCCACCATTTTAAAGTCATGATTTTCTTCCTCCTTCCAGCCAGAAATCAGACGTGAAAAATAAAGAAGGGAGTAGTGTGAAAACAAGGAAGAAGAAAGGAGAAGAAGGAAGTGAAAGAAAGGAGGAAATTCCAAGATAAATCCACTTTTAATGTTAAGTTAATGTAGTTGTACATCCTTCCACTATCTATTTCACGTTTCATGGTTATTTTCAAGTTCATTGATGTCTTCCATAGTTGCCATGAACAGTACCAATTTCCTTTCTACTTGATTAAAATGCCAAAAAATTCTTTCAGGATTTTCTTAAAATAATGTATGATTGCATATTTAAGTCTTGATTTAAATCTTTGAAGTGTTTGTGACAATTTTGTAATTTTAATTCCATTTCCATGAAAGTCCCTATGTTGAATGATGATGATATGGTGCTTGGATGAACATGATTTTGTTGGGTAAATGATGTTTCATGACTTATTTTTGATGAGAATGAGATAAATGAAGAGATTAGATGGAAACAATGTTAACTCCTAAATTCTCTCTTGTTGGTTGTGACTAAACTCTCTTGTGGAAGAGAACTTTGTACTGAAATTTGCCTACTTTTTCTAGTGTTATTTTGGCCAAAGATGAAAGGGGAAAGAAAGAATAAGTTTGTAATGAAATAAAATGGTTTTCTTCTCCTTTCACCCTTGACTGAGAGCATTGAGACACTAGGGAAAAATTTTGTTAAATTTGCCAAATCTTGCCATTTAATATGTTAGTGTCTTGGCCATGGGGAAAGAAAAATTATATATTTTGATAAGAAAATGGATTTCCCTTAAACTTCTTTCCTTGGCTGAAATGGTATGTTGATAGGCAAGAAAAGTATGTAATTAAATTTGCATGGAAATTGTACCATTGTTAATTATGGCTAAAAGAGAGAAATAGAGTTTCCATTTGATATTTAAACATTAATTTTTCTTTTTCCTTCACTTGGCTGAAATTAATTAAGTGTAAAGTAAAGGATTTTGTTTGAATATTATCCATTCCACATGATATTGTCTTGGTTATGGATGAAAGGAGAAAAAAAAATTGTAGCTTGATGACATAGCATATATCCTTTAATTCTCCTTCCTTGGCTAAGACATCATGTTGTTTGGCAAAAAGAATATTGTGAAACTTTGCCTAGGATTTTCATGGCATTTTTGCTAATAGTAAAAGAAAAATGGAAATTGATGATTGGTTAGATTATTCCATTTTCTCTAAATTGACATCCTTGACCAAAAGCATGATGGATTTTATGAGAAATGGTTTACAAAAATATTTCATGGTTTTTGGTCAAGATAGGGAAAGAATGGAAGTCTTTGTGTTAATGGGTTTCTTAAAATGAAAAGCTTCAAAATCATGTTATCCTAGAAATTTTAATGTATATTGAGAATAGGGAAAATTATGTGTATACATACCTATAAGTATGTTATGAGAATAGAAATACTTTTAGATATGAATAGATAGATAAAGAATGAAATGGAAATGGATGGCAAAGAAAAAGTGCAAATGTTCACCTTAGGACCCTAAATGGGAAATGGAAAAATATGGTATGAAAAGTGTAACACCCATATTCTCTCAGTATATTTAAATTAATGTTCCCTTAATTAATTAGATGAATTTGCTTGTGTGATTTAATATTTAGAATAAATATGCTAAAGGATAACACTTTCCTCCATGTGGTAATCAAATTATAAATATAATGTGAGTAAGGAGAGAAATGCTACAAAGAATTAAGGTGCTTGATTTGCTTTTTCTTTCCTTTCCTAGCCAAATTACCAAGGAAAAGAGTGAGTGAAATAAAATACACATAAGTGAATTGGACCTTAGTCAATTGATAAGTAATAAACCAATGGAAATTAGGTGGAAGGATGAGAATTTTAATATGTAACCACATAGCTAGGACAATGGAGAAAGATAAGAGTAGGACATTTAAATATATATACATGTGCACTTAGTGGAAAGAATGCAAGGGATGAACAAAATTAGTTATTCCTCCTAAGGTGTAGCCGAGATTACAAATAAGCAAGGATAGATTTATTTTATTCTTATTAAAATGATGCCTCCATTTGGTGAAGATAGAAGTGAGAAGGGGAAGAAGGACATGACTTTTAAATAACCACAAGATAATAGAAATTTAGAATAGAGAAAGAAAAAGAGGCATGTGGGATTGGCTTGCCCCTTTTCTTCCCTTTTGTTTTTATTTCCTTTTCTAACACAATATGGCCAAGAGATGAGGCTGTAACGACCCCCTAATCCAAAATGTACTATCCTCTATCTGTCTAGCGGAAGTATATGGGTTTTAGAAATAGTTATTCCCTATGTGGGAATGTCAAGGGATTGCTACTAGTTGAGCGTAACCAAAATAGACTTTTTGTCGTCTATTCGGATTTCGTTCAACCCTAATTCACATGCAGCTATACTAATTATACATACATTCATCATAAATTACTCTGGAAAGAAAACTAAAATCCATACATACAACGTATAGTTCATTCATGCAAATTCTAACTTAATTATATACATTTACAGCGGTAAATACTGCCAAAAATTTGACAGAGTTTCTTCTATATTTAGAACATATCCCCATAATACAAACAACCATCCATCAGAAATTTACAGCCAATCCAACAATAGAAAAGTATAAATTACAGAATCCAATACAAACCCTCATCAATATAATATATACATTACAATTAAAGCCTAGAACTATGCTGCTCTTCTGTCCATCGTTAATACCTTGCTCAGCTAGCATCTAGGTCCCTGTTCCTGTTCATCTGAGTAAACAACCTGGTGAGATATGAAATACCAGTAGAATAATTTACAATTTACAATATAGTTCAAAATCTAATTGATTACTCAGCGGTGCAAGCACAGAAAAAAATTTTCCAAAATCAATTCAAAATTCATGAAATACCTTATCTTTAAAAATTAGATTATCGCATGGAAATTGCAAAAAATGCTCAACAATCATAAAAATCTATTTCTTTGAAAATCAGTAATCGAAATCAGGTTAAATCCCATGCTCAGTGTATCTAAATCCATGTTGGCCACAAATCCTCTGCGACTGAATCTAAAATCATCCAATTGCACGTCATCTAGAGAAATTTCATCTCTTATCGTTGGGTGTGATCTGTAACACTAATCACCCAAATCTCGCCTATGTTGTGAGTGTGATCCATAGCACCAATCACTCACTCAAGGACCGGGTGAGAATCAACATCTAGGGCGTCCCCTAGCATGTGTACATATGCCAATTCTCATCCTCATACAGTCTATTCAAACTCATATGCACATGGTTGGCTATTCCTCAGGGTTTTAGGATATTACGCCTAAATCACAACATTTACCCATATAGGCTATCCCCCCTTATACTCCTTAAACCTTTCTTAGGATCATCCTGATTTATCGCATGATCCCTAACACAGTGCAGGCTAAATCTGGTAAAAATAATATCATTTAAAAACTCCCTGCACTCGGGATACTTAACGGTTGTTCCATTCAGACTATCAAGTACCCTACCCTAAGTAAACCCGTCCTAATGGCATCTAAACTTGATAAACAAAGCATCTAACATGAAAATGGAATTCCCAGCACACAGGCATGCAATTTAGTCCATCAAAAGTAGCACGCAAGTCCATGCAATTAAGTCTAATCGTTCAGGTATCTACATAATCAATTTCAACGTTTGAGAAGCGTAAATTATCCTACTGGTCTCCGTTTACTCCAAATTAATCTGGGACTTCTCGTATTCTCGAATTTTGAGCCAAATCAATTACCTGGACATTTACATGAATATTTGAGCTTGTCACGTCATCAGTTCTATAGTCCTAAGTCTAATTACCCTATTTCCTAAGTCAACTGATTTCCTATTCGCGTTTGGTAGCTAATTTAATCAAAATTCATTAGGTTTAGGCGAATCGGACCTTACTGGGGTTGCCGGATGATGGAAATCTATCTCGGGGCAGTCTCAGTGTCTCTCGGCTATCTATCTAGATTCTCTGGTGGTGGCGCAGGCGGAGCACGGTGCCTTGTATGAAACTTGGGTCTTGCATGGAGGAGTAAATTTTGTACCATGTGCGTAGTCAAATATATAAATATGCAATGCAACCAAATGATGAAATTATATATGCATAATGCTAAAACATGAGTCGTGCGTGAACTGTACAGCATATGAATCCCTCTCTTTTTTTTCCTTTCTTTTGGCACCACCAAGTGATAGAGTGCATGCATAAGACGTTGGCCCTTGCGTTAGGTAAAAGGAATCCACATAAGCTTGTAGGATGCCGAGACATGGTATATAACGTGAAGGTGTAGTTTGCATAAATTCACTTTTCCTTTTCCTTTTTGCACCACCGAGTGATAGAGTACACCTACATGCATGAGGCTAAGACATGAGGCTGGAGTGGAAGGTGTAGCTTACATGGAGTGGGAGCTTTGTTTTCACTCCCTCTTTTACCACTGAGTGATAGAGTACACCTGCATGCATGAGGCTAAGACGTGAGGCTATAATGGAAGGTGCAACTTACGTAGAGTGGGAGCCTTGCGTGCACCCCCTTTTTCCCTCCCTTGGCATGAACAAATGAATAATCTAGGAGCACAAGGAAGTGGCTTGTACTTGGTCATGCATGGGGTTGCTAAATAATAAAAATAAGGATGCCAGATGGTAGTGTCCTAGGAGAGCTGAATGGGAATGTGAAGGAGAATCCTTGTGTGTAAGCATGAAGCTGGTGACTTCCTTCCTTCCTCCAATGTAGCCTAGTGGGATTACCAAACTTGCAAGCAATAAAAATGGTACTTAAAAGTACACATGTGGCAATTAGATAAAAAAATGATTAAGGAGAAGGGGGTAGCGTGACGAGTGGTTCATGTAAGAGTGTAAGTAAATGGGTGTACTTAATAATAATAATAATAATAATAATAATAATAATAATAATAATAATTAAGGATAATGAGGAGAGGTGGCATCCGATTGAGTGGATTAGATAATTTACAAGAGAGAGAGAGAGATGAAAGGTGATACGACAAGAAAAAAAGGGGGAAGAGTGCTTCATATTTGAGAAAAAAAACACACTAACACATGTATAAGGGAAAAAGAGAGAGGGACCAGCTCACATTTTAGAAAAACACACAAAGACACGATAAGTGCATCCACAAGAGAGAGGGTAGCGTGAGTATTAAATAAAATACAAAAGCTTGTGTTGGTTGAGGAAGAATTTGGCCGAAAAGGAAGAAGCAAGGGAGTAAGGGAAAAATTCAAGAGGAAACCCAAGATCATTCCACCATAGTTCATCATTGAGGAAGGTTAGCAATTCCTTGACCTTCGTTCCATGTTTTAGGATATAAGCATCATGATATTCCAAGCCTTCATGGAACATTAATTACTTCTCTACATTCTTGCAAAAGTGAATGTCTCTTGCATAAGCTTGCATGATAAATAGATGTGGTTGTTAATGTGCTAAAATGGATGTTGTTATTATCATAAGAGAACTATTGTTAGTAGAATTTAGCATGTAATATAGGAACTTTGAACATAAGAAAGTGCTAAAATTTTGTATTCTTGAATGATTAGTATAAGCTTGAAGTTATAGACACCAATATGGGGGTTGCTAACTAGCATATAGTTTAAAATTATGACATAGCTCTTGCGGGCCTATCGAACAAAAAATGGCCTTTGCATGGTATGAAATTGCTTGTTGAAAATTATGTAAGAGAGAGTACAATTTGGTTTTGAGCTAAGAGAAAGAGAGAAAATATGGTGAATTAATATAAAGTGAAGGGTTTACCATTTCTCACATAATAAGGGTCCACCTTTAATGTTGAAATGTAAGAATAAGGGATGTGTGCAACCATAAGTCTAGTATGCAAAATAAGCCAAGAAAGTAAGTAGGAAAAAGTGCCATTAGTATGACTATATAATTTTGAATTCCAAAACAATTTTATGCATACCATTGGGGATTAAATTATGGCAAGGATATGGAAATGTGGCAATGTGACATGTAAACCATTCAATTTCATTCCTTTTCCATAATGGCCAAATGTAATCTTTTATGTTATATATGATAACCAAATTACTATGCTAGTGGTATATGAATTATGGTTAAAATTAATTTATAAAGGGGGCTAAGTTTCTATAAAGTGCCCAAGTGTGCACAATTAATTTATAAAGGTGGCTAAGTGTCCATAAAGTGCCCAAGTGTGCACAATTAATTTATAAAGGTGGCTAAGTGTCCACAAAGTGCCCAAGTGTGCACAATTAAATTATAAAGGTGGCCAAGTGTCTAAAATACTTGAGGTGATTGAGAGAAGGTAAGTTTTTAGAATGAAATGTATGATTAATCATTGTTGTTTCAAATTCCTTTTAACACGTATGATTCCATGAATAGATGCTTTACTTGAAAGAGAATATCTACTTTTATCACATTAACGTTTCCAATAATTCTTGCCAATTTCGGATTTAGGAATAAGACTATGTTTTCAAATACCGAGAATGTAGATGTAAATTTTTTGGTGCTTGCACCTTGGTACATATTAGTAGATTTTAAAATGATGAATTTTTAAGCTACTGGGAAACTTGTGTTTCTCATTTGTATACTAATATGTATTAGATGCAGATGTTTAGCAATGCCGGGGAAGATAGGAGTCCTTTTTGTTAAAAGTATTTTGTACTTCCTTATTTTGGGTCCTGATTCTAGATATATTTTTGGATTAGAATTAGGACTATTATTTTGTCTGTATATATGAAAGGGAAACGGGAAATTGTTGGGGAAAGCATATGTGAAGGACCGGTCCATCCCTATCATTTTAAAGGGAGTTTGAGTGACAAGCTTGTTGTCTCCTTACTCCCTATAGACGGGTACTCTATATATCCTGGTACATGTTTACAAAGGATGTAACTGATATTTATTGGACATTTGTCATTTGTAATATAAAAGTTTTATAAATTTCTGCTGTGATGTATGATATCTTATTTTCGCTGTGCATATGAGAACTGATCTGAGCGAAAGAACTTGAACCTAATCCACTTTAATAAAACCTAATAGTGTAAATGCTCAGACATTGTAAACGAAAGGATAAGGATAATGTATCGAACTTATCTGTTTACACAGGAGGAAATGTAATACTAGATAAGGGTGTTACATTAAGTTGGTATCAGAGCACAGCTACCTAGGATAGAATGGGGTAGAATTCCTCAAGGAAGGGACTAATTCTGGTTAGTTAGCTGTACCTAGGCAGTTGGCTAACTTGTATTTTGTTTTGAACTTGAGGAATGAAGCATTAGGTTTGGGAAGATAGAAGCTCCTGTTGGTGCTATATGTTATCTACTTAATAATTTGTTATTGAGACTGATCACCTTGGTAATACTAGTTTTGTAGATGGCACCAACACGAAGAAGCAGATCACAAGCCCAAAATGCTAATGAAGATGTGAATGAGCTGATACAGACCATGAGAGGCATGGCCGAGGCCATAAGAGTACAGGTTACAGCTTCCTCTTAGCAGGCTACAGTCACCATTAAAATGCTTCGCCAAGTCCAAATTGATTGGAGCAAGGATACTCAGACTAGGGTTGAAAAAACAAGAACTCAAGCCGGTGGAGGCTAGACTGAATTCCAAAGAGCCAAAACTCCTGTCTTTAATGGTATGATGAATTCAAAGAAGTATAAGGAATGGGTCTAGAATATAGAAGAGTTGTTCGAGGTACTGGGTAGCACCAAGCCGCAGAAAGTCTCCTTTGCAGCATATCAGCTGGAAGGGAAGGCTAAATATTGGTGGAATGGGATGAAGCAGCTGATGGAAACCTAGGGGACTCAGATCACTTGGGAGAATTTTAAGGATGCCTTTTTGGAGAAGTACTTTCACTAGAGTGAGAGAAATGCCAAGGAAGGGGAATTTATGTAGATTAAACAGGGTGGAAGATCATTTGAAGAACACCTAGCCAAGTTTAAAGAGTTATCAAAGTTCTCGTCATACCTGAAATGGAGACTAGATAGGGCATGAAAGGCCATGCACTTAGAGAACAACCTGGATCCAAAATTGTATCATGAGGTAGCATCCCAGGAGATCAGGGATTATCCGACATTAGTTAACAAGTACCGCATAGCCTTTAAGTCCCTAGAAGCACTGAAGAAGGGAAGGCAAGAATTGAGGTTCCTTAAGAGAAAGAACCTGTACAGATTTATCAGGGGCTATAATAGTAAGTTCCCGAGGAATCAGGCCAGGAATAGGCTAATGAATACTCTAACTTCCCAGAGTAACTGCTCAAAATATGGGCAGAATCATAGAGATAGACCGTGTATGATGGGTTAGAACGTGTGCTACAGATGTAGGAAGCCAGGGAATATCTCACGAGTTTGTCCTACCTTGAACAAGTCGGAGGAACCCACAAGACCCCTTACCAAGGGAAGGGTGTATACCCTAAAGGGTAAGGAAGTAGCCTAGTCTGAGGATCTGATGAAAGGTACGTGTTTTATTAACGATGTTCCTTTAATTTTATTGTATGACTCTGGCGCCACCCATTCCTTTATTTTAGTAGACTATGTTCAGAAATTAAAATTGCCAACAATGACCCTACCTTATGAACTTTTCATAGTAGTACCTACTAATAAACATGTGTCTACTTCATTGATTTGCTTGAACTATTCTACTGTGGTTGAAAACAAAACCTTCCTTGTAGACCTTATCTGTTTACCCATGATTGAACTAGATATCATCTTTGGTATGGGTTGCCTCTTCAAATAATGTCATCTTAGACTGTTTATCTAAGTTTGTGACTTTCATAGATACTAAACCAGTAAATGTGGGGATCGAGAGGAAAAACCAGAGAATGGGTTTTTTGTGTTCCTCAAAAGTAAAAAGTCAACAAAAGATAGAAACCATTCCTATAGTCAATGAATTTCTTGATGTATTCCTTGAAGAGATCACCAGTCTCCTACCAAAAAGAGAGATAGAGTTTTTCATAGACTTAGTCCCTGGGGCAAGACCAATTTCCATAGCACATTATAGGATATCCCCAACAAAATTGAATGAATTGAAGGTGCAAATAGAGGATGTTTTGGTAAAACAATTTATAGGCAGCTAAATAAGGTGACTGTTGATGAACACATAATTATACATATTTAAAGGTTAAATTCCACTCACTTTGGGAGTCTATTTTATGTGTTTTATGTATAATTACCCATGTTTTCACTTGAATACATGTTATCAAAGCTTTCCTAGGCATAAAGCAGTTTTGAAGAGAAATGGACTAAAACCAAGCATCTAAAGGCTCAACGCATCTCAAAATGCACCTTTTCGCATGGGCACTCATGAAGTCTTCTAGAACACACCCTGCCACATGCCCATGCTGCCTTAAATCTTCTAGAACACACCTCTCCACATGAAAAAGACATCTTATACACCTTCCTACATGGCTAGAGCAATAATTTCCAACCAAAGAACGACCAAAAAATCATCACCGAGGGATGTCTTCTAGAACATGGCTACAACACGACCATGTCATCCACTTAGGCTATGACACGGCCATGCCCCTTTCTAGGCTGCCACACAGTCGTGTGGAGGCCTAAGGAGGTGCCTTCCTTGCCTATAAATAGGAGAAGACACAAGGGAGGAGAGGCATCACTTCTAGGCATATAAGGAGAAGGAAACTAGGAGCACTTGGAGTAGCTTGGAGTGTGACAATCCTTGCTAGTCTTTGGAGCCTAATACTTCAATTCCCTTGCATCCCCACAAAGGTCATAAGCCATGGAGAGTCAATCAAGAGTTGAAGAAAGAAATTGGGAAGCATCAAGAGGCAATTCAAAGCTTAGTCAAGAAAAGAGTTCATAATCCAAATTAATCATCCAAAACTTGACAGATGAGGATATTTTTATTTCCATTTTGTTCTTCTTCACTTGATTTAATTCTTGTTGTCCTATTCATAAACATGAGTAGCTAGATTGGTAGAACCCAATTTGGGTTCTTAGACCATGTTGATACTTTGATTTAAATATGATTGGGTTATAAATTGAATTGTGTAATCTTCCTTTAGTTAATGATTAATCAAGTTTTATTACAGGATGTCGTAAGAAAACTATTTAGATTACTCTCAAATACTCTACCTGATGATGTTTGGAATTAGAAAACTAACTAGAGAGAACAGTTGCCCTTTGCTCAAACCAAGAGGTTGACAACTACTAGACTAGGAGGAACTCCTAAAAAGCCTTAATGATAATCTAAGCTTGACCATTGGACACGAATAGCCAATGGAAGGTTTAGGTTTAATAAATCCATTAAAAGCAACCGAAAATCTGGATTTGTTTTACACAAGTAGCACAATCAATTTCATAACTCATTATCTTTTGTTTACATATCATCTGGTATGAGACCCCGATGGGTTTTCTTTTCTAGAACTTGATAATTCACCTACTTCCCTCTTGCTAAAATTGCATAGATGCGCAATAACATTTCTTCTTTTGTGCAGATGCATGGGATAGGTACAAAGATCTGCTTAGATGTTTCCCATATCATGGAATGCCCATGTGGATGCAAGTACAGACATTCTATAATGGACTTAACCCAGCTACTAAGCAGATGGTAGATGCAGCAGCAGGGGGAGCTCTTAACAATAAGACTCCTGAGCAAGCATAGAATTTAATAGAGGAAATGGCCATGAATAACTACCAATGGCAATCCTCTAGAGAAAGAACACTATGGCATGGAGTAGCCTATCAAGCAGACGCCACATCACTTTTAGCAGCTCAAGTAGAGCTTCTGACCAATAAAATAGACCAACTCTAGATGCCAATATAAGCAACATAAATAAGCTATGAATTTTGTGGTGGTCCACACTACAATTCAAAATGCAATGCAGGTAGTATGTTTTCAAATCCCTCAATTGCTTATTCATCTAACTATGGGTCTGGTGAATTAGAACAGGTAGATTACATGGGGACTACCCCAAGACAGTAAAACAACCCATACAGCAATACATATAACCCTAAGTGGAGGAACCATCCAAACTTTGGATGGAAAAACAATAATAGCCAAGGACCACCAGGATTTTAGAAACTACATCAGTAGAAATCTTAGTAAAATCCTCAAGCCCAATTCTCTTAAGGACAAGAAAAGAAGCCCAACCTTGAGAAGCTGTTAATTGAATTCATAGCCTCTTCAAAGGACAAGCTACAATAGACAAAGAGAGATTTTAGAAATCAACGGGCCTCGATCCAAAATTTAGAAAAACCAGGTAGGCCAAATGTCTAAAATGTTGATAGAAAGACAGCTAGGCATGCTGCCGAGCACCACTGAATCTAATCCAAGAAAGAAATGCAAGGCTGTCACTCTGAGGTCAGGTAAGGAACTAATCAAGCCTGTACCTTCACCAAAGGATAATGGAAAAATGACGACTGAACAAGAGCAAGAAATGGCTAGAAAAGAACCAGTTCATTGTGAAAAGCAAAGAAGCTTTGTGGCAGAATATCAACCACCCATTCCATATCCTACTAGACTGAAGCAGGAAAAGGTTAATCAACAGTTCAGTAACTTTTTAGATTTGTTTAAACAACTGACAATCAACCTACCTTTTGTTGAAGCAATTTCGCAGATGCCTCAGTATGCAAAGATTTTTAAGAAAATTCTGAGCAACAAAAGGAAATTAGAAGATCTTGGGTTAGTAACACTGAACGAGGAATGCTCAGCCATTTTACAAAACAAGCTGCCTACAAAGAAACGCGATCCAGGAAGTTTTACCGTGCCCTATGTAATTGGTGAACTCCTGATCAAGGATGCTTTAGCCGATTTAGGAGCTAGCATCAACTTAATGCCTACTAGTTTGTTTGATAAACTTAGGCTAAGTGAACCAAAACCCACTAAGATGAGCATACAATTGGCAGATAGAACAGTTAAGTATCCTAGGGGTATTGTAGAGGATGTACTTTTGAGATTCAACAAGTTCATATTTCCCGTGGATTTCATGGTAATGGATATGACAAGTGAAAGCAATATACCACTGATCTTAGGAAGACCATTCCTTGCAACATCTAAAGCTTTTATTGATGTTTGTGATAGAAGGTTGCAACTCAGAGTGGGAGATGAAACAGTCACCTTCAACCTAGCTGACTCCATTCGACAATCCATGGATCATGATGATATAGTATACTGAATGGATGCCCTAGATGATGAAATAGAAGCATACTTGTAGGAATTCCTATTAAACGACTCTTTCCTAAAGACTCTACTAGAAGATGATGGTCTGACAAACAAATAGGTGTTGCAACAATTGATAAGTCAGTTAGATACAGAGCCTAGCAACCCTGCTCCAGTTGAATCAAATGAAATTACAGACTATATCCTTTCCATAGATGGGCCAGAAGAGAAAGAGGTAACACTTTTGATTAAGGACCCTTTAGCCCTAGAATTAAAAGAGTTATCTAAGCCTTTGAACTATGCCTACTTGGACAAGGAAGGGAAGTTGCCAGTGATTATAGTAGCAGATCTAACTCTTGAAGAGAGAGAAATGACCTTATCCTCTCTTAGAGTGTCCCTGAGCTTTTGCATATAAAATCTCATATATCCTTGGGATAAATCCTAGCTACTGCTCCCACAAGATTCTAATGGAAGATAACTATAAACCTATGGTACAGCCACAAAGACATTTGAACTCGAATATAAAGGAGGTAGTGAAGAAGGAAGTGATTAAGCTTTTAGATGCGGGTTTAATCTACCCTATTTCTGATAGCTCCTGGGTTAATCTTGTGTAGGTAATTCCAAAGTAAGGGGGAACTACGATGACAAAGAATGAGAAGGAAGAGCTTATACCAACAAGGATGGTAACTAGTTATCAGGTTTATATAGACTATTGCAGATTAAATGATGCAACCCGAAAAGACCATTTTCCCCTTCCATTCATTGATCAAATGCTTGAGAGATTGGCAGGTAATATGTTTTACTATTTTCTTGATGGTTTTTTAAAATACTTTCAGATACCTATTGCTCCTGAGGACCAAGAAAAGACCACCTTCACCTACCCTTATGGAACATTTTGCATATAGAAGAATTCCCTTTGGGCTGTGTAATGCACCTGCCACTTTTCAAAGATGTATGATGGGAATCTTCCATAACATGATCGAGGATTCAATGGAAGTGTTCATAGACAACTTTTCTATTTTTGGCAATTCCTTCACACATTTTATAGCCAATTTGGAACAGATGTTAGCTTATTGTGTAGAGGCAAACTTTGTTCTGAATTGGGAAAAATTCCATTTCATGGTTAAAGAAGGGATTGTCTTAGGTCACAAAATATCCCATGTAGGTTTGGAAGTTGATAAAGTGAAAATTGAAGTTATATCAAAGCTTCTACCTCCTAGCTCTATGAAAGCCATAAGAAGTTTCCTAGGACACGCCGAATTTTATAGGAGATTCATCAAGGACTTCTCCAAGATTGCTAGACCATTGACTCAGCTACTTGCCAAAGACACACCCTTTGAATTTGATAGTAACTATGTGCACGCATTTGAGTTGTTAAAAGAGAAACTGACCACAACCCCCAATATGATATCTCCTAACTGGGGATTACCTTTTGAACTAATGTGTGATGCCAGTGACTATGCGGTTGGAGCAGTTCTAGGCTAAAGGATTGACAAGAAGTTCCAACCCATCTACTATGCCAGCAAGACATTGACTAACGCTCAAGAAAAATTACACCACTACTAAAAAGGAATTACTTGCGGTGGTATATGCATTTGACAAGTTTTTGAGCTACCTAGTACTCTCAAAGGTCGTGGACGGATCATTTAGCTCTAAGGTATCTATTTTTGAAAAATAATGCTAAATCGAGATTAATTAGATGGATATTATTGTTACAGGAATTTGACATAGAGGTGAAAGATAAGAAGGGAGAAAAAAATTTAGCTACAGACCACCTATCAAGATTGGAGAACCCAAAGCTCGAGGCTTTGGATGAAGAAGCAATAAATGATAACTTTCTAGAAGAGCACTTAAAGGTGATGCAGGTATATTCTAACCTCCCTTGGTTCTCTGACTATGCTAACTATCTGGTCGCCAGAGTCTTACCAAAGGATATGATAACTCGGCAAAAGAAGAAATTCTTTGCTGAGCTAAAGTATTATATTTGGGAAGACCCCTTTTTATTTCAAATTTGTGCAGACTAGGTAATTAGAAGATGTGAACATGGGGGAGAGATCGATCATATTCTAAGCCATTGTCATAAGGGACCAACAGAAGGACATCAAGCAGCTAATCATACTACTAGGAAGGTGTTAGAAGCAGGATTTTATTGGCCTTGTATATTCCAGGATGCACGAAAGTATGTCCAAGTTTGTGATGAATGTCAAAGGTCAGGTAATATCTCTGCCCAAAATGAAATAGCCCAAACAAGCATACATGTAGTAGAAATATTTGATATATGGGGTATAGACTTCATGGGACCCTTCCCTTCTTCATATGGTAATAAGTACATTCTAGTTGCGGTTGAATACTTCTCAAAGTGGTCGGAAGCCTAGGCTTTCCCCACCAATGATGCTAGGGTAGTAACTAGGTTCTTAAAAATACTATTTGCTAGGTTTGGTACACCTAGGGCACTAATCAGTGATAGAGAAACCCACTTCTATAACTACCAATTAGAAAGAGTACTCAGACACTATGGAGTAACCCATAGAATTGATACACCCTATCACCCACAAACTAGTGGGCAAGTTGAAGTAACCAATAGGGGATTAAAAAGAATCTTAGAAAAGACTGTGGGAACAAATAGAATAGATTGGGCGGCTAAGTTAGATGATGCATTATGGGCTTTTAGAATAGCCTATAGGACATCCACTAGATTCACACCATATAGACTTGTGTATGGAAAATCTTTCCATTTACCTATTGAATTAAAACACAGGGCACTATGGGCCCTTAAAACATGTAACTTTGATATTGACTCTTTAGGGAAGGAAAGATTGTGGCAACTTAATGAATTGGAAGAATGGTGACACCAAGCATATGAAAATTCTTCCATTTATAAAGCCCGAACAAAGAAATGGCATGACAAAAGAATACACGGGTCTAAAAGATTTCAAGTGGGAGACAAGGTGCTTTTAGACAACTCATTTCTCTACTTCTTTCTAGGAAAGTTAAGAAGCCAATGGTCAGGACCTTTAACAATTAAGTAGGTATTTCCCTATAGTGCTTTGAAATTCATGACCCTAACCAAGGAAATTTTATGGTAAATGGGCACTGTCTCAAGCATTATCATGGAGACCCAATAAAAGACCAGGTAATATTCCTCTATGACCTTGTAGTTAAATAGGCAAGTTAATAAACTAAAAAAAAAGGTTAAAAGTATATATATATATATAAAATAACTGAATCAAAATAAAAATAAAAATTAAATTCCCTTTTAGTTCATATATCTTGAAAAAAAAAGAAATATACAAGTAATTTTTATTTAATTTATTTTCAAGTTTAATTAGTTAATAAAGAATGTTTCCAACTTACTTGGATCAAAAAAATTATCAAAAGCTAGCTTTTCATGATAAGCCTTTCTTGATTTTAAATGCCTTATCTTTAATTTTCAAAATTTGATTAAAAGGCCATTTAACTAAAATTCAAGGACATTTAAATACTAAAGGATGAGGTTTTCTTAAAATATATTTTAAAAGAGCATCCCAGAGAAAATTTAAATCATCTTGAAGACTAAATCCTTAGTGTTTGAAAATAAATGGCTTATCCAAAAGAATCCAAAAACGCTAAGCCTACCCCTTGTGTGCATGAATTCCATGTCCCACAAGAAAAAGGAGAAGCCAAAGCAAAGGAAACCAAGCATATATAGGGAGGAGGAGCCATGCATTTGGGTAAGCAATTCTCTCATTCTCCTCCTTGCAATTTCTGTCTCCCTAGCTCTCTCTCTCTTATGCCTAGTCTTCCCTCCAAGTAAGTATGTTTCTTACTTAATTATCTTTTATCTTTTCATAAGTATTCAAAAAAAAATATATGTATATATATATTTTAGTTTAATTCTTCATTTTTTTAGAAGTATATAGTATGCATAAGCCTTCATAATTCTTCGCCTTTGGATCCGCTGCCATTACCTTTGGTGCCATTAGCCTGCCATTACTTTTAGTAGCGGTTTTTTGCGTTGCTAAAGTGTTTTTAATATTATTGCAACGAAAATTATTGCTGCTATAACTTTTGTTTAAATAATTAATTATACCAGCAATAATTTTTGTTGCAATAAAATTTAGCAACGCAAAAAACTGCCGCTAAAAGTAATGGTAGGCTAATGGCAGCAAAAGTAATGGCAGCGAATCCGAACTCTAATTCTTCATAAATTTTCTTCATTTTTTTTAGTTTCTAGTCTTGCATGTTTTTCAAATTCATAATGCATTGGTTTCGAGATTTATTCTCTAAAATAATTTCTTTACCAAGATTCATACTTCTTTGATACCGTTTATACATTGCCATGTCATTTTAACCTTCAAGAATTATCCTCTCTTAAACATAAACTAGAAAATATAAATCTTATTATGGCTTTTAAAGTTTCTTGGTAGAATCTTTCTTGCTATACATGGCCATGCATCATTCTTGAATCCATAAAGAGTTTCAAAGATGGAATCTTGATCAAGAAAATCCATTCTTGGGAAATAAAGAATTATATTTTTGAAATCTTTTCTTCATTCTCTTATAAAATAAATTGTCATCATGTAAAAACCATACAAAAATTTTATTTCATACATACATCAAGATTTTAGCCATAAGATCTTTCTTCTTCAGTTCAATCAAGAAAGCTCAATAAATAGGAATCATTATTTTTTCCTGGATTCTTAATATCTTCATAACTAACTTACATCAATTTAGGATCATATCGACCTCTTCATTCTCCAGTGTCACATCTGGAAGGGGTATCACTCTGAGTTACTCGTCCACTCATTGGACCATATCGAGTTTTTCCTCTTCTAGTGTCACCTCAAGAAGAAGGGGGACCTCTAAAGCTGACCTTAAAAGTTGCCACCCACTGTTGATCTTTCATGAAGATGAGGAAGAAGAGAAATATCAAGCTTTTTGGTTCAAACTCATAGAATCTGGACGTTACATCATCCTTAAAAGCTTGACTAAAAAATAGAATATTCTTATGAACACACCACCGTATGCAAGGTTCTTCACCATTGGAGAAACCACATACAGGGAGCTAACATTAGAATTCTATAGTACCTTCTCCTTAAAGGAGCATATCACTGACTGGAAAGAACAAGAGACCATCTCCTTCCAACTAGGTGGCATAGACTTTTTTATGTCCACATTATACTTTGGATGGCACCTAGGTTTATGGACTACGAAAGAACTGAATGGGCCCACATACACAGGATACCTTTACACTTCGACAGTCACTGCCCACACTATGTGGAATCATATTACCACTAGACCTAGCTAGTACACCGCTGGCAATGCCAAAGCAAGGTACTTACCACACAGCCTGAGGTGTTTTCATCCCTTCTTATCTCATTCTCTTACAAGTCGGATAGAAAATTTTGATGAAGTCACTCCGACAAACCTGTTCATCCTCTAGGCAATGCATCAACATAGGAAGGTAGATCTTGGGTATATGTTAACAACCCAGATTTCTGCTTTCACAAAAGATTTCTGGCAATGTATCATATGCTTTGGTCCCTACATCACTCGACTGGTGAGGAAAGTCAAAGTTCTACAAGAGCATATCCAGGAACTAACTTTTGCAAGACGTACACTACCTATGTACCTATCATGGGCATGGCAGTAATCAGTAATGTTTCCTATACTATCAATATAGGAGTTCAAGAATTTCCCCTGTCTTTCTAACTCTGAGGATAGTGTTTCTCATAAATGTGGGGTGGACTCTTCATAGTTACTCTTTCTTTTTAGTTTGATTTTATAGTTTTACTCTATTTTCTTTTCTTCTTTACTTCGATCACACAAATATCACATTACGAATAAGTGTATCAATAATGTGATATCCAATATGTGTACATTCCAAAGAATATCATACTATCAATTGTCATTTTCTTTAGCATTGATTCATAGTATAGTTAAGCGATAACATGAAAGAAAAGGAAAAGACACAAACACTTACAATCTTACAAGTCAAAACTTAAACCCTGTTTTTAATTAATATTAGACAATAAATGCATTTCATAGCTCATATTGAAAATTAGTTCTATGGCACCTAGATGCTCCCACATCTTGCACCATATTCTATATTTCATACACTCTTGCTGATAATATGGATAGGAAGACATGCATGCATTACTTGACTAGTAATTTTATTGAAAATTTTAGGAACCTATGAAACCACACTATAAATGTGAGGATTTGAGCCAAAAGAGCATTCATTACAAATATGCTCAAAAAAATTTTCTTGTTGAGGGTGCATTTCATTTTACAATGCTTCTAGAACTTGCTTTGTAATACTTGTCAAAATTATGTGAATTTTTGAATATCTGATATGATTTGGGAAACTTAGGTTACACCACTGATGACCAAAAAGCCTACCTATGTGTTTCCTTTAGTTGACCATCATTGAGCCTTGACTTGTCCTTCCATATATACACCTCTACACCCCATTTTCCACTTCCTTTAACATTATCTTTCTTTGCCACCCTATATGTTGAAATTTGTGTGGTCTATTCTTCATAGTTGGATTAAAATGCAGTATCCCAAAAGATAAGGATTCATTGAGTCCTCCTTCTATCTTGAGATACACTTTCAATCCAAGACTAAAAATTAGAAATACTGTGAGACTTAAAAAAGGAAAAAGAAAAAAAATATATATGAAAAGGAAAAGAAAGGAAGAAAAGAAGGAAAGGAAAGGAAAAATAAAGTAAGAGAAAAAGTACAAGTATCAAAGCAGTCTCTGTACTATCTTGGGAAAGGGTATTCTTTGTACTAAAAAGCTTAGTGAAAACTATATCTACCACATTTAATCCTTGAAATCTCCCTAGGACCATATGCATTTTCAACATATCTGTACCCTTTTCTCCCAAATTCTTCACCTACCTCTACCCCAAGCCCCATTACAGCCATGTCAAGACCTTTTGATCATGATATTCAAGTTTTCGCAAGTAGTAGAGATGATATTTATAAGTAAGCATATGGAATGTAGGGTACTATGAAATTGCTTGAGATATTTCACTTCACCCATATACACTTCTGAGCTACATTGAGTGATCTCCGTGAGGCAGTGGTTCCTAATCAAATAATGAAATGCTTGTTAAGGAAGTACATTCAATCTGACTATCTCTATTATTTGTGAAGGGCCTACAATGCCAAGAATCATGGTTATGATTCATATAGCATGACGTTGAATAGACTGTGGAATATGTATTAACTATAAAAATCCGTTAATGTCTCTTATGAATAAAATGAAAGTTTGCTTGAGGACAAGCAAAAGTTTAAGTGTGGGGTATTATGATGAACATATAATTATACATATTTAGTGGCTAAATTCCACTCACTTTAGGAGTATATTTTATATGTTTTATGTATAATTACCCATGTTTTCACTTGAATACATGTTATCAAAGCTTTTCCCAAGTATAAAGCAGTTTTGAAGAGAAATGGACCAAAACCAAGCATCTAAAGGCTCAAAGCACCTCAAAATGTACATTTTCGCATGAGCACTCATAAAGTCTTATAGAACACACCTTGCCACACGCCCATGCTGCCTTAAATCTTCTAGAACACACCTCTCCACATGAAAAAGACATCTTATACACCTTCTTACATGGCCAGAGCAACAATTTCCAACCAAGGAATGACTGAAAAATCATCATAGATGGATGCCTTCTAAAACATGGCTACAACATAGCCATGTCATCCATTTAGGCTACAACATAGCCATGTCATCCATTTAGGCTACTACATAGCCATACCCCTTTCTTGGCTGCCACACGGCCGTGTGGAGGCCTAAGGAGGTGCATTCCTTGCATATAAATAGGAGAAGGCGCAAGGGAGGAGAGGCATCACTTTTAGGCGTCTAAGGAGAAGGATACTTTGGAGCCTAATACTTCAATTCCCTTGCCTCCCTACAAAGGTCACAAGCCATGGAGAGTCAATCAAGAGTTGAAGAAAGAAATTGAGAAGAATCAAGAGGCAATTTGAAGCTTAGTCAAGAAAGGAGTTCAGAATCCAAACTAGTCATCCAAAACTCGACAGAGAAGGATGTTTTTGTTTCCATTTTATTCTTTTTCCCTTTATTTAATTCTTGTTGTCTTATTCATAAACATGAGTAACTAGATTGGTAGAACCCAATTAGGATTCTTAGACTATGTTGATACTTTGATTTAAATATGATTGGGTTAAAAATTGAATTGTGATATTCCTCTAGTTAATGATTAATCAAGTTTTATTATGAGACGTCGTAAGAAAACTATTTAGATTCCTCTCAAATACTCTACCAATGTTGTTTGGAATTGGAAAACTAACTAGACAGAGTTTATCTTCGCTTAGACTAAAAGGTTGACAATTGCTAGACTAGGAGGAACTCCTAAAAAGCCTTAATGCTAATCTAAGCTTAACCATTGGACACAAATAACCAATGGAAGGTTTAGGTTTAAGAAATCCATTGAAACCAACCAAAAATTTGGATTTGTTTTACACAGGTAGCACAATCAATTCCATAACTCATTATCTTTTGTTTACATATCATCTGGTTTAAGACCCTGATGGGTTTGCTTTTCTAGAACTTGATAGTTCACTATCTTAACACTTGCTTTACTTTCCCTCCAAAGCCACAATAGTGATAATTAGATTTAGATAATTAAACATCCATAATTATTATTCTTAGGCTAAATAACAAAAATTAAGTAGTAACTCTGGGCTTTCTCTTTCCCATGGGATACGACCTTGGTACTCACCATTTCGCTAGGCTACACTGACAAGTACACTGCCTTAAGGTGTGGCTATATATAGTTCATTGGTAGCACACCAAATATGAAGAATAAGTATCCTCTCCTTAGAATCGATGACCTATTAGACCAATTAAGAGGGGCCACTATCTTTTCTAAGATTGATTTGAGATCAAGGTATCATCAAATCAGGGTTAGGAATGAGGACATAACTAAGATTGCCTTTAGGACTAGGTATGGGCATTATAAATTTCTCATGATGCCCTTTGGCTTAAAAATTGCTTTAGCTATCTTTATGGACTACATGAACCGCATCTTTAGACCCTACCTTGATCAGTTTGTAGTAGTGTTTATTAATGATAAGTTTGTGTATTCCAAAAATAAATAATAGCATGAACAACATCTTAGGATAATGCTACAAACACTCAAGGAGAAACTGCTGTACGCTAAGTTAGAGAAGTGTGAATTTTGGCTAGAAGAAGAAAATTTTTTAAGGCATGTGATTTCTTAAGAAGGAGTGGCAGTGGATCCCAGCAAGAATGAAGCAATAGTAAACTAGGAAAGATCCACTACTATGATGGACATTAGGAGTTTCTTGAGGTTAGCAAGGTACTATAGATAGTTCATTCAAGGATTTTTTCAAATAGCGATGCCTATAACCAAGTTGACCCAAAAGGATGTTCCATTTGTGTGGGACACAAAATGTGAACAAAGCATCCAAACTTTGAAGGAAAAGTTGACCATTGCACCTGTTTTGATTATCCCTAACCCTTTGGAGAAATTTAAGTTGTACTGTGATGCATCTAAGAAAGGGTTAGGAAGTGCCCTAATGCAAGGAGGGAGAGTAGTAGTATATGCTTCTAGGCAATTAAGACCGCATGAGAGAAACTATCCTACCTATGACCTAGAGTTGGTAGCCATTGTATTTGCCTTGAAGATTTGGAGACACTACCTCTATGGGTCTAGGTTTGAAGTATTTAGTGACCATAAAAGTCTCAAGTACCTCTTAAACCAAAAGGAGTTGAATATGAGGTAGAAGAGGTGGATGAAATTCATTAAGGATTATGATTTTGAATTGAAGTACCATCTAGGCAAGGCAAACATTGTGGTAGATACGTTAAGTAGGAAGTCTCTCCATGTAGCTCGACTGATAGTGAGTGAAATGGACTTAATAGAGAAATTTAGGAATATAAGATTATCTACTCTAGTTTTACCTAACAAAATTTGCTTGAGTGAATTAAGAATTGAGAACACTCTTAGGGGCCAAATTTTTGAAGCCCAGAAGGGTGATGAATTCCTAGAATCTCTAAAGGATTCAAAGGAGTTCATAAGGGAAGCTAATGGAATGGTAACCTTCCATAATAGAATGTATATTCCTAAGGTAGGTGAATTAAGAGATAAGATTTTAGAGGAAGCTCATCAAAGTAAGTACACTATTTATCCTAGAGCCACTAAGATGTATTAAGATTTGAAGGAGAGGTTTTGGTGGCCAAGTATAAAGAAATAGATAGCGGAGCACGTAGCTAAGTGCTTAGTATGTCAACAGGTAAAGATTGAGCACTAAAAACCTGCTAGGTTGTTACAGCCCTTAGACATTCTTGAGTGGAAGTGGGATAAGATTTTGATGGATTTTGTGTTAGGTTTACCTAGAACCCAATCAAGGAATGATGCTATTTGGATAATTGTACATAGATTAACTAAGTCCACTCATTTCTTACCCATTAAGATTAACTACTACTTGGATAAATTAGCACAACTTTATATTCAAGTGATAGTAAGGCTTCATCATGTACTCATTAGCATCGTCTCAAATAGGGATCCCAGATTTACCTCTAGGTTTTGGGGAGCCCTATAGGAAGCCTTTGGGACTAGATTAAGTTTCAGTATAGCCTATCATCCTCAAATAGATGGACAGATAGAGAGAACCATTCAAACCCTAGAGGATATGCTTAGGGCTTGTGTTTTAGAGTATAAAAGAAATTAGGAGGAAGGACACGAATTTTAATATGTAACCACATGGCTAGGATAATGGAGAAAGACAAGAAGAGTAGGACATTTAAATATATATACATATGCTCTAGGTGGAAAGAATGCAAGGGATGAACGAAATTAGTTATTCCTCCTAAGGTATAGCCGAGATTACAAATGAGTAAGGAGAGATTTATTTTAATCTTATTAAACTGATGCCTCTATTTGGTGAAGATAAAAGTGAGAAGGGAAAGAAGGACGTGACTTTTAAATAACAACAAGATAATAGAAATAGAGAATAGAGAAAGAAAAAGAGGCATGTGGGATTGGCTTTCCCCTTTGCTTCCCTTTTGTTTTTATTTCCTTTTCCAATACAATATGGCCAAGAGATGAGTGAGCTGGGTGAAGAAGGGAGAAATGTGCACTACAAGTTCTTTTCTCCTCCCTTGTGTTGCTTCCAAAGTACTCAAGAATAGAAACTCACATATGCCTTGTATGAAACTTGGGTCTTGCATGGAGGAGTAGCTTTCATACCATATGTGTAGTTAAATATATAAATATGCAATGCAACCAAATAATGAAATTATATATGCATAATGTTGGAACATGAGCCATGCGTGAACTGTACATCACGTGAATCCCTCTTTTTTTTTCCTTTCTTTAGGCACCACCAAGTGATAGAGTGTATGCATAAGACGTTGGCCTTTGCATGAGGTAAAAGGAATCCACAAAAGCTTGTAGGATGATGAGACATGGTATTTAACATGAAGGTGCAGTTTGCATAAATCCACTTTTCCTTTTTCCTTTTTGCACCACCGAGTGATAGAGTACACCTACATGCATGAGGCTAAGACATGAGGCTGGAGTGGAAGGTGTAGCTTACGTGGAGTGGGAGCTTTGTTTTCACTCCCTCTTTTACTCCCTTGGCGTGACCAAATGAATAACTTAAGAGCACAAGGAAGTGGCTTGTACTTGGTCACATGTGGGGTTGCTAAATAGGTGACAAGTAGGTCATGTATGAGTGTAAGTAAATAGGTGTACTTAATAATAATAATAATAATAATAATAATTAAGGATAATAAGGAGAGGTGGCATCCGATTGAGTGGATTAGATAATTTAAAAGAGAGAGAAAGATGAAAGGTGATACGACAAGAAAAAAGGGGGGAAGAGCACTTCATATTTGAAAAAGAAACACACCAACACATGCGAAAGAGAAAAAGAGAAAGGGAGCAGCTAACATTTTGGAAAAACACACACACACACGGTAAGTGCATCCACAAGAGAGAGGGTAGCATGAGTATTAAAGAAAATACAAAAGCTTGTGTAGGGTGAGGAATAATTTGGCTAAAATGGAAGAAGCAAGGGAGTAAGGGGAAAATTCAAGAGGAAACCCAAGATAATTCCACCTTAGTTCATCATTGAGTTAGGTTTGCAATTCCTTGACCTTTGTTCCATGTTTTAGAATACATGCATCATGATATTCCAAGCTTTCATGGAACATTAATTAATTCTCTACATTCTTGCAAAATTGAATGTCTCTTATCTAAGCTTGCATGATAAATAGATGTGGTTGTTAATTTGCAAAGATGGATGTTGTTATTATCATAAGAGAACTATTGTTAGTAGAATTTAACATGTACCATGGTAACTTCGAACATAAGAAAGTGCTGAAATTTTGTATTCTTGAATGATTAGTATATGCTTTAAGTTATAGACACCAATGTGGAGGTTGCTAACTAGCATTTAGTTTAAAATTATGACATAGCTCTTGCGGGCCTACCAAACCGAAAATGGCCATTGCATGGTATGAAATTGCTTACTGAAAATTATGTAAGAGAGAGTACAATTCAGTGTTGAGCTAAGAGAAGGAGAGAAAATATGGTGAATTAATATAAAGTGAAGGGTTTACCATTTCTCACATAATAAGGGTCCACCTTTAATGTTGAAATGTAAGAATAAGGGATGTGTGCAACCCTAAGTCTAGTATGCAAAATAAGCCAAGAAAGTAAGTAGGAAAAAGATCCATTAGTATGACTACATAATTTTGAATTCCAAAACAATTTTATGTATAGTACCATTGGGGATTAAATTATGGCAAGGATATGGAAATGTGGCAATGTGACATGTAAACCATTAGATTTCATTCCTTTTCCATAAAAGCTGAATGTAATCTTTTATGTTATATATGATAACCAAATTACTATGCTAGTGGTCTATGAATTATGGTTATAATTAATTTATAAAGGTGGCCAAGTGTCCACAAAGTGCCCAAGTGTGCACCATTAATTTATAAAGGTGGCCAAGTGTCCACAAAGTGCCCAAGTATGCACAATTAAATTGTAAAGGTGGCCAAGTGTCCACAATACTTGACGTAATTGAGAGAAGGTAAGTTTTTAGAACGAAATATATAATTGATCATTACTGTTTCAGTTTCCTTTTAACATGTGTGATTCCATGAATATATGCTTTACTTGAAAGAGAATATCTATTTTTATCACATTGACATTTCCAATAATCATGCAATGCTTGCCAATTATGGATTTAGAAATAAGGCTATGTTTTCAAATACTAAGAATGTAGATGTAAATGTTTTGGTGCTTATACCCTGGTACATATTAGTAGATTTTAAAATGATGAATTGTTAAGCTACTGGGAAACTTGTGTTTCTCATTTGTATGCTAATATGTATTAGATGCGGACGTTTAGCAATGCTGAGGAAGATAGGAGTCCTTTTTGTTAAAAGTGTTTTGTAATTCCTTATTTTGGGTGCTAATTCTAGATATATTTTTGGATTAGAATTAAGACTATTATTTTGTCTATATATATGAAAGGGAAACGAGAAATTGTTGAGGAAAGGATATGTGAAGGACCAGTCCATCCTTATCATTTTAAAGGGAGTTTGAGTGACAGACTTGTTATCTCCTGACTCCCTATGGACAGGTACTCCATATATCCTGGTATATGTTTACAATGGATGCAACAGATATTTATTGGACATTTGTCATTTGCAATATAAAAGTTTTATAAATTTTCGCTATGATGTATGATATTTTATTTTCGCTATGCAGATGAGAATTGATCTGAGCAAAAGAACCTGAACCTAATCTACTTTACTAAAACCTAATGGTATAAATGCTCAGACATTATAAACGAAAGGATAAGGATAATGTATTGAACTTATCTGTTTACACCAGAGAAAATATAATACTAGATAAGGGCGTTACACAAATTTGTATAGAAATATAAGGAAAATTATTGAATTATGTTTATAAAAAGGACTAGAGTAGAAATTGGGAAATTGAATTGAGGAATTATTAATTTTCCCTTATTTTCTTCTCTTAGTCAAGATAACACCCTTATTTCTATGCAATTTAGCCATGAGATTGTTATGAGGGTTATAGTTTATGAAAAGTAGTATCATAACAAGTTAAAGAAAGAAAGATGGAAACATAGATAAAGAAAGGAAAGCATAGCAAGAATGAAAAACATAGAGATGTAAGAAAGAAACTTAGAGGAAGTATTTCCAATATATGTTCTGGAATAGACTAACTTGTAACCGAGTGACCAATGGTCAGTATGGGATGGCCTTTAGGCATTCCACGACTATTTAGAACAAAGATTTTCAGAAAACATTGTGAAGGTTGCAAGTTAGTGTAGCTTAAATGGCCTATTAAATGGAGAAATTTACTTTGAATTTAGCATAATCATGGATACAAGCCATGTCATCCTAGAATATATATAGGAAGTAGTATACCAAGAAAATGATCCATTGGTAAGGGGTGGTGATTCCATAGCATCATAATCTGCCTAAAAAGCGGAGATGAAATTATCTGCACAATTAGCAGTGATCCCATGAGTTTAATTTTAAAGGTTAAAGCAATCCCCTATGGGGTGGAAAGGAAAGAAACTCTCGCTATATATGGGATGATCTGCGGTAAGGGTAGTGACCACACGATACTTAGATCCATTGAGGGACACCTCAGATAGAACTAGTGACAAAATTGTCGCATAGAAAATGAGACTATCTCATTCATGTAAGTAAGGGTATGTGGAGTGGATCACTAGTTAACTCTCCCGATACTCTTAAGTTTTCTTTCACATCTGAATGATAATTGTTTTCCTATGAATGATGAATGCTTTCCTTATATGTACTAATGTTTGGAGATGTTTTTCATATGATCATAATACTGAAGAATGTATAAGGTGAATTGTCATAATACACTGTTATAGAATATATTCATATATGTATATCATATACATTAAAGATAATTATTTATTTAATCCCATAAAATGAAAAATGAACTTTCTATAAAGAATGTAGATTTATTTTCCATATTATTACGGTGGTATATGTCAGATTAATTTAAAAGATAAGGTTGTAAAGCTACTAAGAAATTAATTCTCACAATTATATCTGGCATGTATCAGATGTCGAGATTCCTGGTGTGACTTGAAGTTGAGATGTTATATGTAGAAATAGCCCACTTACCCTAAATCGCTTATATTTTGGGAAATGGGATTAGGATAAACCATTTTAGATGTATATAAGCAATGGGCATATACGTCAGGATATGTAAAAGATATCCACTAGTAGGAATTTTGTAAAAGGGTATGAGTAGCAGGATTATTGCTTCCTTACCCCTAAAAGCTAATAAGCACTTTACTATCCTCAAAAATATGTATTATACGACATTGTGAATTGATGTAAATATAAAATGAAATAGAAATCATGTGAAGGATGCTGTAGATACCACTATGTTATTATTTTAATTTATTTTGTCTTTCGCTATGTAATGTATGAATTTAATACCAAGTAAATAATCTCATACCTAATTCGAATAATAAATAGAAAATTGAAAAAAGAAAAATTTTTACTTGAAAAATTATCAAGGACTAAGAAAGAGTAACACACTAGCCTTATAACAAAAGAAGGATCTTTAAAGAAATATTTTCAATAAAGGATATAAGGTTAGGGTGTTACATTTGTTGGTATCAGAGCACAGCGACCTAGGTTAGAAAAGGGTAGATTCCTCAAGAAAGGGACTATTCAGGTTAGTTGGCTAAACCTAGGCAGTCGACTGGCTTGAAATTATTTTGACTTGAGGAATAGAGTTAGGTTTGCATAAAAGGTATTTCCTATGGATGTTATATGTTCTCTATTAGACATTATGTTATTGGGACTGGCCATCTCGGTAACATTTGTTTAGTAGAGTAAGATATGGCTTCACTTAAAAGGAATATCGAACAAGAGAAGGGAAGTGAAATCAGTATAACAAAGTTGATAGGAATTATAACAAGGGTCATTGAAGTTAGGAAGGAACAAGTAGCTATTACTACTCAGATTTTGAGGTAACGTCAAAAAGGTGGAATTAGTAACCACCTAAACACCCATCATCGTGGAGAATAAAGAGGAAACCTAGTGTATCATGGATGGTTTGAATTTGAGAAATTTAAGCCTCATCCTTAAAAAGGTGAATTTATCCCGAAGATAACTAAGGAATAGTTGGAAGGATTATAGGAATTTTTATAGGAATCCCAAGTAACCAGAAGGTATTGTTTCCCCATTTGTATTTTGATAAGAGAAATTGAAAACTAATAGGGAGGTACCAAACATCTAATAATAGTCATGTAAATAAGAAATTTGGAAAAGTATTGTCCTCAGAATATGAGAAACAGAATGAGGTTAAGCTTAGGAAGTTTAAGCAAGGAAACTTATTCTTTGAGGAATATTTAGGTAGAATTTAGGATTTTTTTTCTCTTATTAAGGCTAAAGATCCCATGATGTGTGGGACATTATGCAATTGGAAACTAAACTTAGCACAAAGGGAAGAGTCCAGTAGCTCCATCAGAAATTCAAAATTTTGCCACAATTAGCTAATGAGTGTCGCATAGTTTCAAAAAGATTGGGCAAACGCCGAGAAAGAAAAATAGAAGAACAATCTCTTTAAAAGAGGATAACCAAAATTTTTCAAAGGAAGGGGTCCATGAATTTAATGGAACTCAGAAGTCTAATATCCTACCTAATAGCTTCTACTGTAATAGCTACTTGCTGTGTAGTAGCTTTAGCCTATCTATTTGTGGTAGCAGCCTGTTCTATCATTACTTTTGCCATATTCTTCAGTGCTTGCATTACCCCAGTCAAACTTACATTCTTATCTTGGCCTTGAGCTCTGCTTCTCCTAGTGGGTGCCATAGTTCAATCTACAAAACAAATATTATTGAGGTGATCAATCTTAATAACATAATATTTAATAGAGAACATATGATATCCATAAGAGCTTCCATCTTTCCAAACCTAACTCTATTCCTTAAGTCAAAACAATTTAAAGTTAGTCAACTGCCTATGTTTAGCAAACTAACCTGAATTAGTCCCTTTATTGATATCAAAATGTAACACCCTAACCTTATAGCCTTTATTGATAATATTTCTTTAAATAATTCTTTTTAGCTATAAGGCTAACGTGTTATTCCTTCTTAGTCCTTTATTATTTCTTATTAAAATTCCTTTTACCAATTTTATCCATTTATTATTTGAATTAGATCTGGGATTATTTATCAGTATTACATTCATACGATATGCAATGGCAAAACTAAATAAATAATCGAATTCAGTAATAATATCGTAAATAAAACTTGTTTATATTTACATTTGCTACATATTTACAATGTGATACATATATTTTAGGATATGTGGAGTGTTTTTAGTCTTCAAGGGTAAGGACGCAACAAGCCTGCCACTCAAACCCCTTTATACCTTAATTTCTAGTAAACTATAGTTCTCGCACATATCTAGATATATGTATCCTTTTTTTTTTTGCTATACACATCTAGAAATCAACAACACTCATAGCCACTATAAAAAGGGATACTATAATGTAAATATTTAATTAGTTGTATGTGAACTCAACCACAAAATCTCAACCAACGCTATGTCAATGTCAAGCAAAATCATGCATTGGGTTATCTAAAACATACCAAGCACAGTAATGAGAATTTACATTCTCAATAGCTAGATAATCCTTTTCTTTTATAAAACACTGGTATGTACCACCATAGTTATACAAAAAATATTTCTACATTTTTTATTTTAAAAGATAATTTATTCTATTGGGATGCAACATGTATATTTCATCAGTGTGTATGGCATACATTTATAAATGTATCATATGACAGTTCACCTTCAAAATCATTAGTCAAGGCATCTCAGTATCATGATTTTAAAATATATCCAGTCATAAATACATTTCTAATCATTAATACATTTCCATTCATGAATACATTTCCAATCATAAATAAGGAAAACATATTTAATCATTTGTAAGGAAAACATTGCTAGTCATAAGGAAAAATATTATCAGTTATTGGCTAAAAGCCACAGTCAATGAAAGAGGAACTTAAGAGTATCGGGAGCGCCATCCAATGGGCTACTCAACGTACTACTACATACATGAGTGAGTTAATTTTATTTCCAGTCCTAGTCATGTGACATTTTTTCCACTGGTACTATCTGAGGCATCCCTCAGTGGATTCAAGTACTTTTTCTAGTCAAATTCCAGTTAGTGATCACTACAAAAAGATAGATCATTCCCCAGTCAATGGTCACTGTCATATAGACAAATCATTCCCCAGTCAGTGGGATTTCTCCCTATAGTTAGTCTAAAACTAACTCATAGAATCATTGTCATTAAACAGATGCTTTCCTCTTCGCTTTGGGCATATCATAGTGCTATGGAATCACCACCACATTTCCAGTGGATCACTTTCCTAGTATGTTATTTCCAACATATAAACTAGGATGATTTGGCTTGTACCCACGATTCTGCTGAATTTTAAGTAAATGTCTCCATTTTAATTTGGCCATTTTTAGGTTATATTAACTTATAATTTTCCATCATCGCTAAATTTTATATTCTTTATGGAATGCCTAATTATTGTCCCATACCAATAATTGGTCATTCGGTTACAAGCCTATCAATCCTAGAACATACACTAGAAATACTTCCTCTAAGCTCTCTTTCCTTCCAGTCTAAGTTTTACTTTTCATTATATGTTTTCCAATCCATTCTATGTTTGCCTTATTTATTTTATAAATCTATCATGATATTATATTTTTCATTATTAATTATAATTATGTATGCATTTCTAAATATCTTTTCTCTCAAAATAATTCATATAATGCATACATATTTATAAACATATAAACATTTATCCTTTCGTTTCACAATTACATATTTTTAATGCAAGGATGCCATGAAAATAATAATTTAATTTAATTTACATAATGGATAATTTCTTAATATCTTCTTTTTCCTTTTCTATATATTTTTATTAAAACCACACTTTCCTTTCTCTCTTTTGTCTTCATCACCAAATGGTAGCATTCCTTTTATTGAAATAAAAATTGCAAAAATTCTCTCTCCACTCACTTTTGCCTTTTCGGCTAGGATAAAGCAAAAGGAGTCAATTTAATTTATGTATTGTAATATTACTTTCCCTTTCTCTCTTCCATCTCCTTCGCCAAATGGAAAGGGTCTTTTTTCATTAAAATAATAGTTATGAATTCTTCTCTCCGCTCACTTATATTCTTAGTTAAAATAAGGAAGGAGGAGACAAATGTGAATACGTCTCTTTCCTTTCCTTCTTGCCTTGTCACCGAATCATCATCATCTTTAAATCAATTTCACACAAAATTTTCTTTCCAATTTCGCAGGTTTTATCGGTTAAAGTAAGGAAAGAAACCAATAAAATTTTTTTCAAACATCACTTCTCATTTTCTCTCCCATCTCTTTCACCGAATAAAAGCACTCTTTTTCATTAAAATACTAATTATAAACTCTTTTCCCCACTCCCTTGAAATTTTATTTACATTAAGGAAGTAAAAAACAAATTGAGCACGTCTCTTTCTTTTCCTTTTTGCCTTAAGACCGAAATCATCATCATCATCATTTATAACAAATTTTCCTTCTTAAATCTACATGCTTCCTCTCAGCCAAGGAATGGAGTTTTAAAGAAAAATTGTAGTTTTTATCCAACGAAGTTATTTATCCTATTTCCATCATCAAATAGGCACAAAACATCATTTACCCATTGATTTCATGGCAATTCATGCATTAAAAGCTTGCTTTCATAAAAATAAATCTTTCGTTAAAATAGAAGGAAATTTCTCAAATTCATCTCAACACTTTAAACCATTCAAGAAACACTTAAAAATGCATCCACAAAACACTTTAAACGCTTTACCTGTACAAAATCAAGCGAAACAAGAATGTATAAAATTTTGCTACTATTCATGGCAGCCATTAATAGAGATGGAAAGCTTGAAAAACACCTTATCATGAAAATAATAGCAAGGGATTGTCTAACTACCTTGGTTTTGCAATAGAAATGGATTTGGTTGCCTTTTCCCTTCACTTGAAATCTTCCCTCAAGCTTCTCCAACCTCATGGCTTCTCCCTCACCAAAAGTCTAGGTTGGTTTTGCCAAGAAAGAAGGAGAAGAGGATGTGGCAATTCATTTGATGCAAAATAACCATTTTGCCCTTGTGGAAAAATGACCAAAATGCCCTTCCAATAATTGTAAGACTGTCGTGAGGTGAAGAGGGAGTTTTTGTTGGAATTTTGCAATGATTCTTCTTTCAAAATGACAATTTTATCCTTTTGTAAAATTACCATTTTACCCCTGATGGTAAAATTACTATTTTACCCCTAGATATTTTCTAAAGGTAGTAATTACTTTTTAGATATATTCTATACATATTTTCTAAAGTAATCATTACTTTTTAAAAATATCTAGATATTTTTCCAGTGTCATAATTACATGTAATAAATGCACCTCGATTTACATGGAAAGTCATTATTTTAATAAACTTTCCACACTTTTAGTTTGGTCCTTTTTCTTTTCTTTCATTTTAGTCCCTCCTTGTTCATAGAAAATTAAGAAAATTTAATTACAATTATTCAAGCATGAAAGTACTAAATTTAGGAATTTAAAGCATGCCTGAAATTGGAAAAATGTGGATATTACACAAAACACTTGGAAGATTACACTTTTCTTGCATTTTCAAGGTAGCTTAACAATCCTATAACCTTAGTTTCATGTTTTATGGAAATATTAAAGTGTGTTTATGTTCATGAAACCTAGGATTTTCTCTCTCTACATTCCATAAGACTTGCTTTCTATACTTGGCTATGCTTGTTTAGAAATATGGTTGTGTTTGTGAGTATGACAATGTTTATATGCTAGAAATCATGAAAGATTGAATCTTGGAATGTTTGGTACCATTTCATGAAAAACCCTAACTTTTGAAATGGTTGAAATGGTATGGAAATGAAAGAGAAAATGGTGATTTTGCATGAAAACATCTTGAAATTGTAAGCCTTGTAAACAAAAGAGTGAAACACTCCCATTTTCTCCAATTTTCTCTCTTAGCCGAGAGCACCCATGACAAATGGTGCTGAAATTTACTTGAAAAATGACTAGAAATGCTTATGTGTTCAGTCATAAGAGAGGAAAAGAGAGAAAATTATGTTATCTTCATGATTTTGGCAAATTTCCCATTTTCTAACCATGTCATTTAACCTTGAAAGTGTGCTTGTAAATGTGAAGATGAAAGAATATGTTTATTTATATGTTTGGCATGATAAATAAGTTATGGAAGTAGAAAAAAGAAAGGCTAAACATATATATACATATTTTGAGTATGAGAAAGTGTGATGATTAATGAATGAAAATTGTACCATAATGCCTAAATGGTAGAAAGGATGGAAGAAAGGGAACAAATAATTTCAAAATCCCTATCTTTCACCCATTTCTTACCTTGGCCTAGAACATTACCCCATTTTTCCCTTGATGGGCAAATTCATGTGTTAATGAAAAGAAGTCTATCATGTGTTTTAAAATGGCCAATGTCAAGTGAAATGGGGAAAAGGATGAAATGATGAAATGGGAATGTTAATTGCATGTATTTATGCCATTGATACCATTGTGTTTCAATTTCATATGTTATGAGTATCAATTTTGAAAATTGCATGAAAATGAGAAATGAAAGGCATTAAAAGTCACCAATAAAGGGTGGAGAATGGCACTGTAAAATCCCCCTTGAGGTGAATATGTAAAGGCTATGAATGTCATCTTAAGGGTGAGAGAGCGACACTATTTACATCTCTCCCCAAGGATAAATAAAAAGGCAATGAATGATCATAAAGAGGGTGAACCATGGCACTATTAATGTTATTCTAAAGAGCACCATGAAAGGGTGTAGGATGGCACTAATAGATCCCTCTTGAGGTGTATTTGATGGCACTATATGATACCCCAGTGGTAATGACTCAATGGCACTACAAAGAGTCACTTTAATGGTAATAACTTGATGGCACTAAGGTATCACTGCGTGTAACGCCTTTATCTAGCGTTAGAATTCCTCCGATGTAAACAGATAAGTTCGATACATTATTCTTATCCTTTTATTATTAAGTTTGAGTAGTTATATGATTCGGTTTCATTAAGATGAATTAGGTTCGAGTTCTTTTGCTAAGATTAAATCTCGTATGCACATCGAAATTAAATTGCTATACTACACTATGGAAATTTAAAACTTACATATAATCCAAATAATTAGTGTCCAATGGTGTTCATTACATTTGACTAAAAATGTATATCAGGATATATGAAGTACCCATCCATTAGGAGTCAGGAGACAACAATCTTGTCATTCAGACTCTTACAAATAATCGGGATGAACCGATCCTTTACATATCCTTTTCCCCAGAAATTACCTGTTTTCCCTTTTCTATACACCGCTAAATGGTCATCCTAATTCTAATCCAAAATATTCCTAGAATAGAATCCAAAATAAGAGGTTACCAAAATTTTACTTTTAACCAAAATGGATCGTCTATCTCCCAGGCCCTACTAAGCGTCCATATCTAATATATATTAGCATATAAATGAGAAATACAAGTTTCCCAGTAGCTTAACAATTTAGGGTTTAAAATCATATAATATGTATCAGGGTGCAAGCACCAAATATGTAATTCTTCATTCTTGGAAATAAAAACATAGCATTTTTCATAAATACAAATTGGCAAGCAATGTATGATCCATTTAAATGTCAAGGTGATAATATTCTTTTCAAGTAAAACATCTTTACATGCTATAAAATGCATTATCATAAAATCAACAAAGCCATTCATGGTTCTCATGCTTAAACATACTTTTATACATTAGTTGTGCACACTTGGGCACTTGTGGACACTTGGCCACCTTTATAAATTCTCTAACAAGTTTCAAGGGAAATTTTCCTTTTTTTGAAAAATAATACTAGTGTACATCTCTTTAAAATTCTAATAAACTTCAATAATAACTTTCCCTTTCTTGAAAAAGAATATTAATGTACATCCCTTATATAATTCTAATAACCTCAAAAATAAATTCCCCCTTTCTTGGAAATTAATATTTCTTATAAAATTCTAATAACTTCTCCTTTCTTGGAAATTAATATTAATGTACATTTCTTATAAAATTCTAATAACTACAAGAATAAATTCTCCCTTCTTGGACATTAATATTCATGTACATTTTTTATAAAATTCTAATATCTTCAAGAATAAATCCCCCTTTCTTGGAAATTAATATCAATGTGCATTTCTTATAAAATTCTAATAACTTCAAGCATAAATTCTCCTTTCTTGGAAATTAATATTTCTTATAAAATTCGAATAACTTCAAGAGTAAATTCCATGGACTTAGCCTAAGGAGAGTGGTTAATTTGCATTTCAAATTTTCCTCTTTTGTTCCTTTACTAAAATGGTATAGTCTCCTTCCTCCATGGTCATTTTCCTCACCAATCACAACCCAACTCTCACAGCCCTTTTGATGTAAAATTTCATCTTCCATTCGGCCAAAAGAGTTTCATGGGAAATAATGGTTCTTAAACTCAACATCCATTTCTATTATGACAATATCACTAACTATTTATAGTCCTTGCATAATAACAACATTCATTTTATCCCATTAATGCACATCCCAATCAATCACACATGCTTAGCCAAACATAACATGCATCTTATCAAGAATGTAGAGAAGACAATCATGTTCTAGAGAAAACTTGTAAAAACATGTTGATTGCATATACTAAAGCATGGAACACAATTTAAACAAAATTATCAACCTACCTCAAGGATGACTAGACATAAGTGATCTTGGCCCTTCCTTTGATCTCCTTCTACACCTTGCTTCCTTTTTTTTTTCTTTGACTAAATCCCTTTTCTTCTTCTTTGCTCCTCTTGCTACTTTCCCTCTTCTCTTTTTTTTTGTCAACTTCACTCTCTCCCTCACCCAAAATTCTTGCCACTCTATCTTTTTCTTTGAATGCTCTTCTCGTGTGTGTGGTTTCCTTTTCCCAAGTATAATATGCTTCCCCTATTTCCTTTCTTGTTGTGTGTGTATCTACTTTTCCTTTGCACTCCTCTCTCTCCCTTATAATTACTATTCAGCCTTCCCAAATGGACTCCACCTTCATTCATTATTATTATTATTCCATGCCTCACATGTGACTAAGTGCAAACCATTCCCATGCTACTCTTACTTATTGCTTGCACGTTTGGTGTATCTCACTCAGCTACTTTTAAGGAAGGGAGGAAGGAAATCACGCCACCTTCAAGATCACACGCAAGAGGTAAGGTCCAAGCAGCTTCATGTTTGGCATCCTAATTCAAATCTTATGTAAACTCCAGTTGGTGGCGCCAAAAGGGAGGAAAGAAAAGAATCCACGTGAGCTTGTACGATTCACTCTAAAATCCTTACTTGAGTGCTGCACCTTTCTTTGCCTTAAGTACCTTACTCTCATCATTTTGGTGGCCTTGTATACGGACAAAGAGAAGGAAGGAAGGAAGGCAAGTGCCACACACCTCCCTCCTCTCTTGTATTCTTACTTCACCGTACACCACATGTAATTTTTATTTTAAATAAATTGGACACTCTCCTTTTAGCTTGCTACATGCACACATATATATTTTATTCCACTCTCTCCCCTTTAGTGCATTCGGCTAACAATGCAAAGTGCTGCACACTTTTTCCTTTTCCTTAATTTTCATGTGCATATCCATATACATATATTTATTTTTCACCAATTGCTTACTTAACTGATTACCAAGCTCTCTAACTGAATGCATATACATAGTTTTAATTTGGTTTTTCTCACTCACTCTTTCCCTTGGCCATTCAGCTAGCTAATTGAAAGGAGAGAAAATTAAATCAAGCACCTCAACATTTATTTAAGCACCTCAAGCAACTCAACGAATGGAAAGTGTTATCTTTTAGCATATTTATTCTACATATTGAATCACACAACCAAATTCATGCAATTAATTGAGGAACATTAGTTTATACTAGTTAAGAAAATGTAGGATGTTACATTGCGAGTATAAAAAGTATGAATGATGTGATGACATATCTGGTGACAAATTTTGTATAAATGCATGATAAAGTGATGCCATATAATATGTTCATGACATGAAATAGTAATAATCTCATGTTTGCAATTGCACATGCATATGTTTCATGTAAAGTATGCCCATGGAATTGAATGGAAATTGTTTTGAAAGAAATGGAATGTAGAAATATTTTCTATATCCATACAGTGCTATATGCCAGTTATTTTGAAACTATAGGGTTTGTTTAGCTACTGGAAAATTATTTCTCATTACTGTATTGGTATGTATTAGATGCCTAGATACAACGTTATGATGGAGATAGAGATAACAGTAGTAGAGGTTCCCATTTTAGGAACTTTACTGTTTTGAAAGACATATATATAGTAGCAACATTTGAAATCCCTCCTGTGAATTAGCATGCTAAAGAAGTATCTGTGAGTATGTAGTGTAGCCCTTTTTGGTCTTAATTCTCAACATTTTCTTTCTGGGATAGAATTAGGACTACCATTCTTTTTGAGTGTACATAGAAAGAAGGGCACACACATCTAAATTAGGATATATGGATCCTTATCCATTAGTAGGATTCTTTTTGGAAAGGGGTTTGAGTGATAGGTTTGTTGTCTCCTTACCCTTCTAAATGAATATTTCACATATCCTGACTTATGTGTCAAACAATGTAATGATATATATATATATATTATGTTTTATAAATTTCCCTGTTATGTATGGAAATTTTATTTTCCATTGTATTAAAGTATGATAACCTAAGCAAAAGAACCCATAATTAATCAACAATAGTTCTTGAAGGATTTTAAGGCTCAGGCAAATTAAAGAATTAAAAAGGTAAAGTTAAATGTGACTTTCTTATCTTATTACATTTTATGAAGCTATAATGTAAAGATAAGGGTGTTACAAGTAGTCCCTTATTTGGTAGAAAGGGAATATTAAATCCCACTGTATTGTGGTGATCCGTGAGAGGAAAGTGACCACACAGTACTTAGATCTACTGAGGGATACTCTAAATAGTACAAAGAAAAATGTGTGGTGGTTGAATAATCACAAAGTTATGTATGGATGTATAAAGTGGTATGTGGAGGCAATTGTTGAGCGGCACTCCCAATAACTCTCAATGTATATGTATGATTCCTGTTATGTTTTAAAGATGAATATGTTGATGTTACCATATGAAATGTATGAGATTAAAATTTTTATGGTACAACATGATATTGAGATGACATCCCATGATGATTTAATTTCACATGTTTCAAAATACAAGCATACACCTAAGCACAAACCATGAAAGTATGATTCATGCATTGCATCCAGATAACACATGTTATATTTTGAATTTGAGATGAGAAATGCAAAGTATTTCCATATAATTATGGCAGTACAAATCAGAAAATTTTAAAATAGGTTTGCTTGCTACTGAGGTTTAATTCTCACAAAAATGTTGGCATGTATTAGATATGTAGGTACCAGTTGGAGATGGAGGTAACCTGAGGAGGGGTACCCTCTATGGGTATTTTAAGAAAGTTATTTTGGATAGTATAGGATTTTAATTTATCAAGCTAGCCTTTATGATTTTTTAGGAAGTGCTATCATAATATACCTCATGTATAGCCTATATTGATTATATGTATACAGATTAGCTAGAATTTATGAATAGACATGTTTGATGGGGTTTGAGTGGTAGGGTTGTTTCCTCCATACCTCGATAGTTATTCTATGTTAATTATGGAAGTAAATATGGATGAAGTTTGTATATCTAGCTAGAGTAACTGATGTATCACATTATTTAATTTCACTACAAGACAGAGTGTAAACCTAAGAGTAGAGACCCAACCCAACTACACTCAAATGACTAACTTGCTAAAAGTTCAAATTTACTCAAGTAGATGTAACAGTAACACACTACTAGTATGATATTTATATATATTATCTCCTTTAAAGAACCAAAAGGAACTATAGACTAAGAGGGTGTTACGAAAATTACATAGAGTTGGTATCAGAGTACGGCTGGCATTGTTGGCAGATAGCTAACTCAGTAGTAATAGATGCTAATTAGGTAGTAAAGGTAGATTCCTTAGGATAGAGACTAATCCAAGTTAGTGGCTAATCTTAAGAAGTTGACTGACTTTTATTGTGTTTTAACTTGAGGAATAGAGTGCTAGGTTGGGGTGTATAATGTTCCCTGTTAGATCCATGTATTCTCTTATAAATTTTTTGTTTTTGAGACTGATCACCTCAATAACATCTATTTTGTAGTGTAAAGTATAGCACTTCCTAGGAGAAATGGTACACAAAACAAGGATGGTGAGGTGGATTTGAACGGGGTTGTACAAGCCTTAATGGGAATGGTGGAGGTTATAAGAGAATAGGTAACCACTATGGTCGAGGCCCTTAGGCAGATATAAAAAGACCATAATGTAGACTGCTACCCTTACCTTAAGGATAGGCAAGAGGAGGATCAGCCCTATAAGGGGTGGTTGGAGTTCCAAAAAGTCAGGCCTCCTTCCTTCAGGGGTGAGTTTGAGCATAAATTAGCGAAAGAGTGGCTACAAAAGTGGAGGAACTATTTATAGAGAGTACTGATGTCCAGAATTTCTCCTTTGCCACCTATCAACTAGAAGGAGAGGCCAAATATTGGTGGAAAGGGGCAAGAAAATTGATGGAGTCTCATAGAGTTTAGATTTTTTGGGAATTATTTAAGGAGATGTTTTGAAAAAGTATTTCCCTCAAAGTGCTAATGAGAGGGAAGTAAAATTCATGCAGATTAAGTAGGGGAACAAGTCTTTTGCTGAACACTTAGCTAGTTTTGAAGAGTTATCCAAATTTTCTTCCTATTTGAAATGGAAGCCTGATGAACCATGGAAGGCCATGCACTTAGAGGACAGCCTTAGCCATGAGTCATAGCATAAAGTTGCTTCTCAAGAAATTTGAGATTTAACTATGTTAGTTAACAAGTGTCGCATTGCCTTAAGAACCTTGGTAGGAATAAGGAATGGGAAACAGGAGTCTAACTTCCTTAAGAGAAAATCCTAGCTAGGTTTTGCCACAGGGAAGGAGAGCAAGTTTGGCAAGATCTAGATGGGAGAAAAGCCTATGGGTGGGCAAGCTGCCTTAGATACCTGCCCTAAATGCAAGAAGAACTATAGGGGTAGGCTATGTATGTTGGATTAGAATGTTTGCTACAAGTGCGATAAGTCAGGACAGTTTATCAAGGATTGCCCACTAGGAAAGAAGCCAACTGAGGCCTCGAAGCCTCTAACCAGAGGGAGGGTCTACATCCTCAAGGGTAAGGAGGTAGCCAAAATTGATGATTTGGTTAAGGGTGAGTGTTTTATAAATGAGATGTCTTTAATTGTACTATTTGAATCTAGCTCTACCCATTATTTTATTTCATATAAATGTGTGAAGAAATCAAATTTACCTGTATCCCATTTACTTTACAAGATTACTGCTGTTATCCTTACCAGAGAGTAAGTTTTGACTTCCTTGACTTGTTTAAACTATCCCATTATTGTGGATAATAGACCTTTCGTTGTTGATCTTAGTTGTTTGCCTTTGACTAATCTGGATGTTATCCTTAGGATAGACTGATTCTCTTTTAACAAAGTGACTTTTGTGGACACATACCTGTGAATAGGGGTACAGAGGAAAAGATTCAAAGATTATATTTTCTGTGTTCTTATGAGATTGAGAGTCAGCATGATATAGATGTTGTCCCTATGGTTAGAGAGTTTCACGATATCCTCCTTGAAAAGATCTCTAGTCTCCCACCTAACAGAGAGGTAGAGTTCTCTATAGAGTTAGTTCCTAGGGAAAGACCAATCTCTATAGCTACTACACTTGTAGCAGAGATTCTATCATAGCAAACATGGCTTATCCCCATGATTCCTCACACACTTAGGGTAGTTGTTTGAAGCAGCTTGTCCAACCATGGGCTTCTTCTCTAATTGAGCTTTATTTAACTTGCTCTCCTTTCCCTTCGCAAAATCTGGCCGTGAGCTCCTCTTAAGGGGGTTGAACTCTTTTTTCCTCTTCCCAGTCTCTACTAGGCCCCTTAAGACAATGTGACATTTGTTAACTAATATGGCATAGTTTCGTATCTCTAAAGGAGCCACAACACTCTTTAACTCTAGATTCAACATGGCCTGTAATTTCATGGCCTTCCATGTTTCATCTTGCCTTAACTGCAGATAGGAGGAGAACTTCGATAACTCCTCAAATTTCGCCAAGTAATCATCAAAGGACATGGTACTCTGTCTAATCTTCATAAACTCTATCTCCTTCTTGTTTCTTACACTATGGAAAAAGTATTTCTCTAGAAATACCTCCTTGAAAGAATCCTAGGTAAGCTGACCTCCCTGGGATTCCATTAATGGCTTAGCCCCTTTCCACCAGTGTCAACCTCCCCAGCCAGCATGTAAGTGGAGTATTGAACCTTTTGGGCCTCTGTACTTCCCAAAATTGCAAATAACTTCTCCATTTCCTCTAACCACTCTTCTACCACGTTCCTATTGAACACACCCTTAAAGGAAGGAGGTTTGGCTTTCTGAAATTTAGACTCTACATTATAGGTCTGATCCCCTACTTATCCACCCTAGAGCTTAGGGTTGCAGCTCATATTTCAGTCCTCCTGCATCTGCCAAAATGCGTTAGTGGTAGTAGCCTCTAATTAAGTAGCATCAGTAGCCTATTCCCTCATGGCCTCTACCATCCCCATTAAGGTTGGCATAATCCCAACTAAGTTCGCTTCACCATCTTTATCTCATGTACATTTGCTCCTGCGTGGCACCGTAACTTACTCTTCAAAATAAACATTATTGAGGTGATCAGTTTCATTAATAGAATATTTATGAGAGAATATATGGCTCCACAAGGAATATTGTACACCCCCAAACCTAGCACTCCATTCCTCAAGTCAAAACATAGCACAAGTAGTCAACTTCCTAGGTTCAACTAACTAACCTGTAGCAGTCTCTATCCTAAGGAATCTACCCTTACTATTGAGTCAACTAAATGCTAACTGTGGTATCCATGCTTTGATACCAACTAATATGTAATACCCATAACACCTGTTTTACCCTATAGTTCCTTTGATATTATTTAAAGAGTATAATATAAGGATTATAATATTGGTGTATTACTATTACCTCTACCAGAGTAAATTTAAACTTTTTACCAAGTTTATTAATTGAGTGCCATTTGGGTCCGGTTCTACACTCGGGTACTCACTTGAGAATCATAGCGGTATACTAGATCATATACATATACATAATCTACTCTAAATAGCTATACACAAACATGTATAATTATTATGATACTTACAATTAGCCAACTATTAGGCATAGAGGCATCATCCCTGCCACTCATAACCCCATCAAATGGTCTATTGATAGTTACTAGTTAATTCAAATACATCAAATTAATATAGGCTATACAAGAGATAATCTATACTAGCCTTTCTCAAAAATCATAAAGACTGGTATAAAATAAGCATGTTCTTATACTGTTTAAAATAAATATATACTTTCATGTACCCCCGTGAAGCATTCTTCTCTTCATATTACCTTCATCTCCAATAAAGGGACCTATACATCTGGTACACACCATTATATATGTGAGAATTAAATCTCAGTAGCAATGCAACCTACTTTGAAAACTACTAACCTGTACCATAGTACTCATATGAAAAATATCTACATTCCTTTCATCATAAAAGTATAATACATACTATTGGGATGCAGTTCATGTAGCATATTCTCATGTCATGTGCTCACATTTATACATGTGCATGTAAAACATATAACTTTACAATATGAGATGTCCATTCATCATCATTCTCATTATAATTTCATCTCAAACTTCTCATGGGGTAATAAACATGCCTTTACATTAAACATATGAGCAGGAAAAGTAACACATCATAAGAGCTATCAGAAGCGCTGCCCAGCGAACAACTCCATGTACCACTTTTCTCTATGCATGAGTTTGTGACTATTCAGCCACACTTAAACTTTAACTTTAAGTTTTGTACATTCTAAGGTGTCCCTCATTTGGATTCAAGTACCATCACATTACTATCATGATAGTTGTCAACTTTACCCAATGTTTTCCTTCCTCAAACAAGACTGGTTATCAACTCATAGAATCACTGTCAACTTTACCTAGATTATTTACTCTTTTTGCTTTTGGGCAGATCTTAATATTATGGAATCACCATCCCTTTCTGATGGATCACACTCCTACTACGCTATTCTCTAACATATATAGTAGGATGATTTGGCTCATGTCCATGGTTTTCCTAACTTTAAGTACGTGTTTCTTAAATGGCCTTTGAAAGATGACACTAACTTAAAGTTCATAACCATTAGGTTGTTTTCAAAATCATCTAGGTTCAAGTGGATGCTTAACCATCCTAATTCATGGCACAATCGTGGAATGTCCAACAACCGTCCTATACAGATAATCGGTCACTCGATCATGAGCCTATTTACCACTAATGCATATGCTTAGAATACTTTCCTCTTTCTTCTCTTATGTTTTTCGCTCTCTTTATTTCACTATCACAAGGACCCTCTCATCTTAGTGACTCGTGACTTTATCTCTTGCATGTTACCCACTACATCCTAGGTTCAGATCCTTAGTTTGATTGAGATTTCAGGATAATTTCCTCTCAAAATAGGTTGTTGAGCTCTTCATCTGAAATAATGGGCTAGCAGTTAACTGATCCCACGTTGCCAGTCAACTGCTAGCTCACTTCCCTTTCTACTCTATCTTGGCTGAGAGCTACCAGTCAGCTACTAGAGGCTTGGCAGTCGATTGCTAGACTTAAACTGGACCCGAAAGTCAACTACTAGGGCGGGGAATCAGCTGCCAACATGTTGGGAAATTTTCTAAAAAATGAAGACCACGACAGTCGACTGCTAATGTCTGGTCTACTTTAAAACTTGTTGCTACATCTAGAACTTTGTCCCAAAACCATGTTTTCAAAACATTTCCTCAAGCTATAAACTCAACATTAACATCTAAGCATCATATGGTACTTATAACAAGCCTAAATCTCAACTTAACATTACTCAATACTAAGATGAAACCATATTTTCACACTTAGGGCATAAGCCCACTTTCACAATCATTTACAAGCATAAATGAGCACAACCATTTAGCTAATAACACCCAATAGAAGTAAAAAACATAGAGAATGTAGGTTTAAACCCCAAACTTAACTCAAAACATCCATAACAACATTTTTCAACAAAAAGCTAAACTTTTCAAAAATGCGATTAGGTTGAGTTACTACCAGTATTTCTTGAAGAAATGCGCGTGTATAGTGTGTTAGAATGCCCCTTCCCTTGCTGCAAAAGCTGTAACAACCCCTTTATCCTACTTTACATACATCAGAGTATATACTAGCGGAAGCATAGAATTTATAGTAAATTTGTCACTTTCCAAATTTAGGGAATGTTAGAGGGCCGCTACTGGTTGAGTGTAACCCAAATAGACTCTTCTCTCCATCCATTCAGATTCCACTCAACCATATTTTTGATGCAGCATTCCTAATACCACAATACATTTCCACATATTACTCTAGAATATAAGTTCTAACAGACATATAGTGACAATTGAGATATACTATGCCATAATTACTAAATCCATACATACATCCACTATCTAATTTATAATTCATAAGATTCATTATAAAAATTCCAAATCCCAAACATCCATCAGTAACATATATATACAACACCTTAAGCTTACTACAAATCTAGCTTAGTACTATACAATTCTTTTGGCTTGGCCTGGTAGCCTTGGTATTCTTCTCATGCCCAACTATCTCCTAGGCATCCCCAGTTCCTGATCATCTAAGCAAACAACTTAATGAGATTATATGAATCCCAGTAGACCAATTTACAGATTAATTACTTTTAAAATCAGTTACAAACTCAGCTATGTCAAGCAAAGAAAACATCTCCCCACAAATCTGTTCAAACCAAGTGAATTACTAAATACTTTTAACTATAATAAACATGGGAAGTCAATGCAAAACATATCATGAGTGTAACATCATAAATCTAAAAATCATACTTAAAATCATGCCTGACAAATTCTCATATATAATTCTATCACACATCCTATGTGATCAATCATCTCAAGTTGCATGCCATTTTATCTAAAATATGGTTTTGGTTGGGTGTGATCTGTAACACCAATCAGCCACTCAAGGACAGGTGACAGCCAACTTCCAGGGTGTCCCCGGCATGTGCACATTGCTAGTCTCATCCTTGTAACACCCCATAATTTAATTAGCCTAAATTAATGGTCTTCAATTAAATGGATTGCACTAATGGTGTCATTAATGAATTAGTATGAATTGCTTACTTGCCATTAATTAGATGAATTAGCTTAAGGAGGGGAAAATTTTTCTTACATAATTTAATGGGCTAAATGGTGATATTAAAAAGTAAGCTTGTATGAAAATTAGGTGCTTAAAATTAATTCTTTATTTTCTTTTTTAGTTACCTAACCAAAGTACCAAGAGAGAAGTAATATAGGATGCAACTATTTAAGATATATTTATGTATGTGCCTTGCATGTTATTCCACATGAAAGGAGGGAAAAGAAATTATAATTTCATACATGAAACCTCCAAGTCACACGTGAACTAAGAAGGAAAGAAATTTCATGTATCTTGTGTGTGGGACCAATGGACAATAGGAAGGAGGAAGGGAAATTAATTAACAGTTGTTATGGGGATAGCCACGTGCAAGGAGAGAAAATGGGAAAGGAAAGAGTCCAAAAATACAAATACATATATTGATGTGTCTTGCATACACCTCATGTGAAGGGGAGTGGGAATTCCATTTCCTAATATGCACACGGCAATAGGTGAATGAAATGCACACCCACATGTGAGAGAAGAAAAGAGGGAGGAAAGGTGGCATGAAGTATGCAACAAGCAATCCAATAGGTGTAAAATTTTTGTGCAAAACTAGTTACTTGTGGGATGCACCTAATGTGAAAGAGAAGGAAAATCAATTTTAAGCAAGAAAAAATGGATATAGTTAAATGGAAAAAGTGCAGCAAGTTTCTTTGTGTGGGATGTACACTTGGGCATGTGAAATGATGAGGAGAAAAGAGAAGGGCAGCGTCCTCTCTAAAGATGGACAAGTATAGAGTGGAAATAAGAAAAAAAAAAGAGAAAGAGAAAGAGGAGAGGCTAAGGTGGTGTGAAAGGTGAGGAATGGGATGACTTGCAAGAAAAAAATTAAATGGTACTTGAGAGTACCTATGTGGCATAAGCAATGTTAAGATAATAATAAAACAAAAAGACAAAGAAGAGAGATGGGTGTGCTACACTATAGCATCTGTGGGAATGAAAATAGAATGCAATTGGAACCTACACATACACCCACATGCCACCTAAGCCAAGGAAGAAAAAGGGGGGAAATTGAGAGGTTTCAAGAGACACACATGCAACAAACACAAGTAAAGAGAGGAAGAGAACAAGAGAAAAGGAAAGTGAGTAGCCACAATTGAGAGAAAATCCATTCATTCGGTCAAGGCAAGAAGTGAAGGATTTAGACAAAGAAAAAGAAAGAAGAAGCAAGAAAGAATTCAAAGCAAGGGAAGCAAGGTAGGTTAACAATTCCAACAAACTCGTGTTCCATGTTTGAGTAACTACCATGTTTTGCATAAGTCTTCCATGGAGCATGATGTTATTGTCCTAAATTCTTGATAAAATGCATGCTTTATTGGCTAAGCTTATATGTTAAGTTGATGTGATGAAATGAGGATTGTATATGTAAGGGGATTTGATGCCTAATGGATGTTAAAAATTTATTATGATGAAGTTAAAGATTTTCCATCAAGCCAAAATTCTTCTTGAACTTGGTAGACTTCCATAAAAATTTATACTATTTTTATCATTCAAGAAAGGAAGAATTTATTTTTAGGGATAATAGAATTTCATAAGAAAATGTACATTGGAATTAATTTCCAAGAAAAGGAAATTATTATTGAAGTTATTGGAATTTTTAGAAAGAAAATGTACATTGGAATTAATTTCCAAGAAAAGGAAATTATTATTGAAGTTATTGGAATGTTTAGAAGGAAAATGCACATTGGAATTAATTTCCAAGAAAAAGAAATTATTATGGAAATTATTAGAATTTTTAGAAAAAAAATGTACATTGGAATTAATTTCCAAGAAAAGGAAATTATTATTGAAGTTATTGGAATTTTTAGAAGGAAAATGTACATTGGAATTAATTTCCAAGAAAAGGAAATTATTATTGAAGTTATTGGAATTTTTAGAAGGAAAATGTATATTGGAATGAATTTCCAAGAAAAGGAAATTATTATTGAAGTTATTGGAATTTTTAGAAGGAAAATGCACATTGGAATTAATTTCCAAGAAAAAGAAATTATTATGGAAATTATTAGAATTTTTAGAAAGAAAATGTACATTGGAATTAATTTACAAGAAAAGGAAATTATTATTGAAGTTATTGGAATTTTTAGAAGGAAAATGCACATTGGAATTAATTTCCAAGAAAAAGAAATTATTACGAAAATTATTAGAATTTTTAGAAGGAAAATGCACATTGGAATTAATTTCCAAGAAAAAGAAATTATTACGAAAATTATTAGAATTTTTAGAAAGAAAACGTACATTGGAATTAATTTCCAAGAAAAAGAAATTATTCTTGAAATTATTAGAATTTTTAGAAAGAAAATATACATTGGAATTAATTTCCAACAAAAAGAAATTAATATTGAAATTATTAAAATTTTATAAGAAATATACCTTAGAAATTATTTCTAAGAAAAATAGAAATTATTCCTTAAATGTTGAATTTCTCGTAAGAAATATATAATTACATTAAACTATAAGAAAGAGAAAATTATCCTTGAAATTAATAGCATTTCCAAATGAAGTACATTAATGGTAATTTCCAACAAAAAGGAATTTTATCCTTGAAGTTATTAGAATTTTAAAGGGGATGTACACTAATAATGATTCTCAAGAAAAGAAAAGTTTCCTTGGATAATTAAAGAAATGTTAAAGGTGGCCAAGTGCCCACCTAGTGCCCAAGTGTTCACAATAACCCTAGGTGGTGGCCAAGTGTCCACATAGTGTCCAAGTGTGCACAATGACCCTAGAAAGGTGGCCAAGTGTCCACATAGTGCCCAAGTGTGCACAATGACTATTAAAGGTGGCCAAGTGTCCACATGTGCCCAAGTGTGCACAAAGAATATTAAAGGTGGCCAAGTGTCCACATGTGCCCAAGTGTGCACAAAGAGTTTTAAGGGTGGCCAAGTGTCCCTAAGTGCCCAAGTGTGCACAGTTAAAAATACAAAAAAAATTTAAGAATGATAAGCTTAAATAATTTGTTAACGTATGGTAATGTATGTCACATGTTTTATTTGATAATTTATTAGTTCCATCCTATTGACATTTTAATAGGCCATATAGTGCTCGCCAATTTATAATTGTGAATTATGTTGTATTTTATTCCCAAAATGTAGAATTAATTATTTTGGTGCTTGCACCTTGATACATATTAGTTATTTTTAAAACTTGAATTATTAAGCTACTGATAAACTTGTGTTTCTCATTATATACTAATATGTATCAGATGCAGACGTATAGCTAGGCCAAGAGTTTGAGTTCTTTTTAGATTAAGAAATTTTTGTAACCCCTATTTTTGGGTCCTAGTCTAGACATACTCCGTTTAGATCTAGGATTATTTCTTTGACAGTAGACCTGACATGTAAATAGGAAAGAATAGGGGAAGGGATAAGTGAAGAACTGGTCCATCTTGGAAATTTGTAAAGGGAGTCTGAGTGACAGGATTGTTGTCTCCTGACTTCCTATGGATGGGTGCTTCGCATATCCTGATACATGTTTACTGTAATGTAATAGACATTACGGAACTTATTTCATTGAATTGTATGAAAGTTTAAATTTCGTTGTGTAGCATAGAATTTCTTTTATCCCATTGTGAATGTAAGTTTATTTAATCTGAGCGAAAGATCTCGAACCTAATTCTCTTAACATAATTCAATGGTATAACTGCTCAGACCTTAATTAAATAAAGGATAAAGATAATGTATCGAACCTATCTATTTATATCAGAATTGATGGTAATACTAGATAGGGGTGTTACAATCCTCATACAATCTATATGGCAATATATACACATAGTCGACTAATACTTAAGGTTATAGGATACTATACTTAAACCACAACATCACCGCATATAGGCTATCCCCCCTTCACTCCTCAACCTTCCATAGGGTTGTCCTAGTTTAAAGAATAATTCCCAACAAATGCAGACTAATTTAAATAAACAATCAATTTATAAAACCATTTGCATATGGGACATTTAACAGTTGTCCCATACTAGTTATTGAATGTCCACCCTAAGCTAGTCCATTATTATGGCATATAACCTAATAGCCAAATCTAGCAAACATGCAATGAGCATCTCATCTACAAGTAAGTATTTTCTATACTCATATGAAAACCTTAAGTAAATCAATCATGTTCTACAATCATTCCCATTCAATATAAATTTCATTCTTAAAGCAATAATTCACAACATCAGTTAGAAGATAGAGGAGTGTAGATTACTCTACCTTTTTACCATTTGATTTTCTTTTGAACAAGATTTTCCTCTTTTTCCTTAAGATTGTGCCCACAATTAGGTTCCTGAGGCAAACAATTCAAGTCTCACACTATTTCCCTTCTATCATACACTTACGCAAATCTTATCTTAAGGTTTCACTTAGGTTCTCTCTACTTTCCCAATTTTCCTATTATTCCTTTGGTTTTCTATCACTCTTCTTATGTAATTCTCATGTAAGATGATGTTTGAACCTTATTCAAATCAAAACTAGAGATTACCAAGCTTAAATCATGTTTTAAAAAACTAATTTTTGCATAAGGGGAGCTACCAGTTAGCTGCCAAAGGCTGGCAGTCGGTTGATTGCTCTCTGGAAGACTTAGTTTCGTAATATAAGAGCCCGATAGTCGACTGGTGCACCTTTGTATGCAATTCTGGGCTTTACAGTGGCTCAATAATCGATTGGTGCATGTCTGCCAGTCGACTGCTAAGCTACCGTATGCAATACTGGGTTTGCGAAGAACACAACAGTCGACTTATGCATGCTGGCAGTCCACTATTCTGTTCTTTAACAGTCCAAAAATGCTAGTTTTCACCAAATGTAGCCTAGATTACCAATCAATAACATCTAAAAATTATATGAGCTTAGTCCTTAATGATTTTTGCACAAAACCCATACATTTTTAAGTCCAAAACATCCACCAAATCATAGAATCCACTAGCAAACCGAGTGGAAGAAAACCTAACTTTAAAGTTTTGGTTTAAGCTTTAAAATTTCTAAATGGAAGCAGATAATTTTCTCATTTAATTTAGAAATTCATTCCTAACCTCAAACAAACATTAGAATCAGCTTATCTACTCAAAATTGCAAGATATCTAAAAATCCCTAATTTTCTTGCTTTTACTTTCTCTCTCTAAATTATAGAAAATAGAGGGTTATAGGGAAAGAGATCAACTTCCTAGGTGATGAATAAGTAATTTTTGAACTACAAGGAGGGATTTCTTACCTGGGATTCAGTTACTGGATGCTTCCACTTTAATCTTGCTCCTCTTCCTTTCTTGCTCAGTCTCTTCTCCTCTTTCTCCTCTTCTTAAATGTTCATCCTTTTGTTTTGGCACCAGGGGAAGGAGTTCATATAAGGAAAGAGAGAAGTGAATTGATTGGAACCTCAAGGACCATCTTGCAATTACCAAAAATTTGCATTTTAGTCCCTTTTATTATAGCCTCAACATCCTCATTTCATTTAAATCCCTATAAAATTCCAATATTATCAGTACCATAAAAATTTCCAGGGAAGTGAGTATTGCAGAACCAAACCCAAGCCTTAAATCACCCTACCTTCAAGCTTTTCCTCCCTTTTTGCCCTAGTTCAGCCCCTTTCTCTCTCTACTCGCCCTTTTTTCTCTTTCTTCTAAGAAATTATAAAGATGGGATTGTGTGTGTTAGGGTTAGAGTTTCTAAATTAGTAACTCCCACTAATTGCACTTTAGTCCATGGCCACCTTGTGACTTTAGCCTAGCTAAGCTTTTCCTTTTTAATTGGGTCCTTGGTCACACTTAGACTCAGCTTTTGTCTCTTTCAACTAAGTCCTTGCACTAATGCAACTATATGCAATTAATGCAACATACACAAGAATTAAACTTAAATTAACAAATGAACAAGCATCTCTTAATTATATTAGGAGTGACTATTACACATAGAGCAAGGGAAGGACCATCTTGATGCATTGTACACGCACATTCCTCAAGAAATCAAGGTAGAAACTCAACTTAACCCCATTTTTTGAAATGTTTAGCTCTTTGTTGGAAAATGTTATTATGAATGTTTTAAGCTATGTTTGGGTTTTAAACCTACATTCTCTATGTTTTAGACTTCTATTGGGTGTTGCTTAATGAATGATTATGCTCATTCATGCTTGGAATTGATTGCAAAAGTGGGCTTCTTCCCTAAGTGAAAAAATATGGTTTAATCTTAGTGTTGAGTGATGTTACATTGAGTTTGGGTTGTTTATAAATGCTATATAATGTTTAAATGCTGATGTTGAGTTCATGGCTTGTGAAAATGGTTTGAAAACATGTTTTTAGGGCAAAACTCTGGATACAACAGTAAGTTTTAGAGCAGACAGAATACTGACAACTGATTGCTAGCCCTTGAAAGTCAATTGCCATGTTCATTGTAATATCCGCTTCCTTAAAATTTATTTTTTGAGGATGAGTTGGTATGATACAAATGAAATAAGTAGCCAAATTCTAAAGTAAATCTTGGATAAGGATAATCTTAGAATTTTAATTCAATGACTTAAATGAAACAAGGAACGGGTTAAAGTGAGAGGGACTAAAGAATAATTTTTCCTATTTGTTGGGAGGTCCCTAAAATTCTAGCTCTTGAACCTTCTTCATTCCTTTAGCATGCTCCTTCCCTCCATACCAACAAAAGTACTAAACCTCCATGAGAGAAGGGAAGAAAGGAAAAATGAGTATAAGGGAAAGGAAAAGAAAACCAAGAAGAAGTCTCCCATAGCTGGATTTGAGGTAAGAAATCTTCACCTATAGCTTAGTAAAAATCTTAGCCATCATCTAGTAGTTGATTTATTCTTATAAAATGCATCAAGCATGCTAAAATCTTTTGAGATAGCAAAAAATGGCTAAGTTAGGCTATTTTTGAAATCTTGATTTTCTTGGCCTGAAATGATGATTTTGAGGTTATTGGGAGTTAGGAAAAGGTGTCTAAACTAAAATGCTAAAGTCTTTATCTTCCATTAAGCATTTTCTATGCTTGAATCGGATTTTGAAAGTTAGATTTTACTATTAACCTATTTTAGATGTGTAAATCGACTTGTATGAGTGATATTTGAGCATGAAAATTGTTATAAATTGAGGGAGAATGACCAATAGGGGTTAGAAAGTAAGCTCATAACTTTTAATCTTGAAAAATACTAAATTCCAGATAGGAAAATTTCAAAAATTAGGTTTTTCAAATTGTCACAAAACATAGCAGCCGACTGATAGGATGTACCAGTTGATTGTCGTGTTCTTAACGAACCCAAAATTTCATACAAAGACATATCAATTGATTAGTAGCCTTATCAGTCAACTATTGGGTTCAATTTCTGCCTAACAGTGGACTAATAATCTTCTATCAACCAACTGGTTGCTTACTATCTTGCGAAGTCCAGGATTCCAAAGAGCCCCTAGTTGACTGCCAGCTTTATAACAGCCGACTAGCAGCCTTCTAGAGAGCAACCAGCCGACTGCTAGCTTCCTGGCAGCCGACTAGAAGCCCTCTAATGTGAAAAATGACTTTAAAGTGAGAAATAAGCTTGGAAACCCTAGTATTGGCTTAAATGAGGCTTAAAGTGTCATCGTACATGAGAATTACATAGATTGGGTGATAAGTAACGTGAAAATAGGATGGGAAAGAGAAGAGTTGTCAAGTTATCAAATCTCATTGGAGAAATTTAGAGGAATCCCATAGTAAAACTCTAAGCCTAGTTTTATGATGATGGGAATTATTTGATGAAATGAATTACAAGCTAGTAAATGATTTTCATTTACGTATAAGAAAAAATGGCCTGTACATTTTTGAAAAGTATGACATGAAACCTTTGATACTTATTTTGATTTGGCTATTGGGTTGTATGCCTGTAAGGCAGATAAAATTTGGGGTGGACATCTAATGGTTGGTTTGGGACAGGTATTAAGTGTTCCTTATGCAGACTACTTTATAAAATGAAACTATTTTTAATGTTAATGGTTTGTATTTGTTAGAGGTTTCTCTTTAAACCAATACAACCCTATGTAAGACTTTAAGGAGTAAAAGGAGAATAGTCTAAATGGGAAAAATGTTTTGCTTTAAGTGTAACAATGTATAACCATAAGTATTAGTCACCTATTTATATATAGTCAGGAAAAGGATGAGACTAGCAATGTGCATATGCCAGGGGATGCCCTGGAAGTTAGATCTCAGTCACATGGATAAAAGGAAGTGTGACAATATCACAGGGATAAAAGAAAGTGTGATAATCACTGAGAGTATGGTCCTTGTTATAACAACAATCTCAGTCACACGAATAAAAGGAAGTGTGACTATCACATGGATAAAAGGAAGTGTGATGATTGCTTAAGATTGGGAAACAAAATGCAAAGAGACTATGATTTCATATTGTTGTGATGATATGCATATTGATTTTGAAAATATGCTGATTAATGAGACTTTTGCATCAACATGAGTGTTGTTATGCAATTGAGATTGAAATGTAAATACAAGCACCATGAAAATGATGTTTTGACCAGAATAACGGTCCTATACTCTTATGATTTTGATATGAATTTTGTGAATTGTTGCCTTGATGAAATATGGTGAATTTCTATATATTTGATCATGATAAATTGTATGATGCAATTCACATGTTTGGTAATTTGATACAAGGGTGAGATTTTCTATACCATAAAGGGGTATAGCTAAACTTTCAACTATTTTATAAAATTATAAACTGTAAATTACTCTACTGGGATAATTGTATCTCATTAAGTTGTTTGTTTAGATGATTAGGGCCAAGAGATGCCTAGAAATTAGCTGGGCTTGAGGTGCATATCAGAGCTGCGAGGCAACCTAAAAGAGTTGCAAATTTTGAATCCTTAAACAGTAAATTTGAAACAGCATGTATGTCATGAATTATATATATAACAAAAATTGTATGGTTATTTGATAAATGCTATAGGATGTCAAATCATGTAATAGAGATAATTATTTTGAGATGTGATTAATTAATAGGAAGTTGATTTCAGTTGCTTTATTATAAATTATGTCTCTATTGTATACAAAAGGCTAGCTTAAAATTTTATATTCCATAGTATATGGCTGTATGAATTGTGGTATTAGAATATGTTATGCATAAAAGGTTGTTGAGTGAGATTCGAATGGACGAAGAGAATAGTCTATTTGCACTATTCTGTCTGGCATTCTAGAGTAGAGGGACGTATATGATGTTTACTCTTTTATTCTTCTTTATTCTAGATTTTGTGGATTGTTAGATTATGATTATGTGTGACTAAACTGGTAAAACCCATTAGTGTTTTGAACTTTGTTGATACTTTGAGTGTAATTTGTATGGATACTTGAATGTTGATTTTGTGATCTCCTTTACTTTATGTATGAATGTTCAAGTTTTAATTGACAATATGTTGTAATGAAAGCTTCTTAGATTTCTTTTAGTAATCAATAGATTTTAATTGAAATCAGACATCTAATTGTAAAGAACAGTTTGTTTATCACTTAGAACTAAGGTTAATAAATTGTTGGATTAAGAAGTAATGACTCTTAATAGTAGTGAATTAGATCAATAATGTTGATCTAAAATCAACCATTAGAAAGAACCAGCCAGTGGTAGCTTTGTAGGTTTAAGAAATTCATTGAAACCGACAGAGAAATAGAATTTGAAATAGAATTCACTTACAGGTAGCATGATCAGATTCAATAATCCATTATCTTTTGTGTGTATACCAACTAGTGTAGGTCCCTATTAGGTTTGCTTTTCTATCTTGGTTATCTCCTTTCCCCTTCAATTGTCACTGGTAGTTTATTATTACATTTAATTAGTTAATAGTTTGTTAGAAGATACTCACCTTAATTTTTAGGCTAGATAATAGAGAACAAGTAATAACTCTGGGCTTTCCCGTTCTCACGGGATACAACCTTGATACTCACCATTTCATTAGGCTGTATCAATAAGTTCACTGCCTTAGGTTTTGTTGCATTGGTAGCACATCATAGTTGCTTATGCATCTAGACAACTGAAACCTACAGAGGAAAACTATCTCACCCATGATTTGGAGTTAGCTGCTATGGTTTTTGCCCTAAAAATTTGGAGACATTACTTATATAGGGTTAAATTTGAGGTTTTTAGTGATCATAAGAGCCTTAGGTATTTATTTGATCAAAGGAGTTGACTATAAGGTAGAGAAGGTAAATAGAGTATTTAAAGAATTTTCATTTTGAGTTAAAATATCATGCAGGGAAAGACAATGTTGTACTTGTTGCATCAAGTAGGAAGTCCCTACAAGTAGCTCACCTTATGGTAAATGAGAAGAAATTGCTTGAAGACTTTAGGGATATGAGTCTCAATGTGATTTTACTCTCGAATAAGTTAGCAATGAGTAACTTTTAGATTAGTTGTGAATTAAGGGAACAAGTTAGAAAAGTCCAACAAGAGGACAAGTCCCTAGGAGCCTATGAAAACAAACTAGATTTTGGGTTAGCCACTAATGGGGTATTGATGTTTAAGAACCGAATAGTAATTCTAAACCATCAAGAGCTGAGGGAGAAATTATGAGCAGAGGCATATCGTAGCCATTACACTATTCACCCAGGTGTTTCTAAGACGTATCAAGAGCTAAAAAGAAACTTTTGGTGGTCAAGTATGAGAAAGGACATCACAAAGTATGTGAATACTTGTCTTACTTGTCAGGAGGTAAAGATAGAGCATCAAAATCTCATTGAATTATTCAGATCATTAGAAATACTGAAGAGAAAATAAGATCAAATAACCATGGATTTCATAATGACACTACCTAGGACTCCAACTGGTTATGATTCCATATGGGTGATAATTGATAGATTGACCAAATCTGTCCATTTCTTACCTATCAAGATTAGTCATTCCATGGAAAATTTAGCCTAAATGTACCTTAAGGAAATTGTGAGATTACATGGGGTAGCATCTAACATAGTGTCAGATTGAGACCTTAGGTTCACCTCTCAATTTTGGCAGTCCTTACAAAGAGCATTAGGAACCCGAATAAAATTTTTCATTGCTTATTGTCCTCAGACCAAGGGATAGTCTGAGAGAACTATACAAAACCTTGGAGGACATATTGAAAACATATGTGCTAGAACAGAAAGGAAGTTGGGATAGGTACCTACCTTTGATAGAGTTTGCATACAACAATAGTTATCACTCTACTATAGGTATGGCATAATATGTTACTTTTTATAGGAGGAGTTGTAAGTCACCCTTAAGTTGGGTAGAGATGGGGGAGAAGACAGTTAATAAAAATGATCAGGGAAAAGATGAGAGTTGCCCAATAGAGAGAAGAAAACTATGCAAATAAGAGGAGAAGGTCTTTAGAATTCAACGAGGGAGACCATGTGTTTTTGAGAGTGTCACCTACCAAAGGTATTGGTAGAAAAATAAAGACAAGGAAACTAAGTCCACAATTCTTAGGACCATGTAAGATCCTAAAATGAGTCAGCCCATTTGCTTACCAAATTGCCTTACCTCCTTACTTTTTAAACTTGCATGATGTCTTCCATGTCTTGCAACACAAAAAATATGTTCTAGATCCCACTTATGTATTAGGGAATCAACCTATATTACTAAAGGAAAATTTAACTTACGAGTATATTCTTGTTTAGATACTATATTTTAAGACTAAACAACTTCGGAATAAAGTAATTCCTTTGGTTAAAGTGCTTTGGCAAGATGTAGCAACCTAGGAGATGACATGGGAAAAGGAGGACAAAATGAGACAACAATATCCAAAATTGTTTACAAGTATGAATTTTGAGGACAAAATTCTTTAAGGGGGGAGTATTGTAATATCCGCTTCCTTAAAATTTATTTTTGAGGATGAGTTGGTATGATACAAATGAAATAAGTAGCCAATTCAAAAGTAAATCTTAGAATTTTAATTCAAGGACTTAAATGAAACAAGGAACTTGGGGGTTAAAGTGAGATGGACAAAGGAGCAATTTTTCCTAGTTGCTGGGCAATGTAATACCCGCCTCCCTGAAAATATTTATGATGGTAATAATGTGGCAATTATTATTAGAATTCAAATGAAATAAGGAAATGAAGGTTATAATAGGAGGGACTAAAGTATAATTTCCTTATTTTGCTAGGAGGTCTCTGAAAATTAGCCATTTCACTCTTTCCTCCTATATTTAACCCTGGACTCCTCACACCAAAAGAAAGGACTGGCCATTTGAGGAAGAAGAAGGAGAAGGAATGGGTGAAAGGAGAGGAAAGGGAAAAGCTAAGGAAATCAAGATTGAAGCTCCAGAACTCAGATTTGAGGTAAGAATCTTCCATCTACGTCTTAGGAAATCATTTACATCTTATTTAGGAATAGATTTATACCTTAAAAATCATCCAATATACTGTGATTTGCGAAAGAAAATGACAATAGGAAACATAGTGTATTTCAAATTTTCTAAGATATAGACAGGATAAACTGATTCTAAAGGTTTTTTGAGGTTAGAAATAGGTTTTTAAACTAAAATGCTGAGATTATTTGCTTCCATTTAGCATTTTTGAGGCTTAAATCAGAAAGTTGAGTTAGGTTTTCTTCCACTTGTTTTACAGGTAGATTCTCTGACTAAGCTCATATAATTTTTATATGTTATGGAATGCTAATCTGGGATGCATTTGGTGAAAACCAACATTTCAGGACAGTTAAAAACTAGAACAGTCGACTATTAGTATGCACCAGTCGACTATTGTGTTCTTCGTAAACCCATAATTTTACTTAGCAGCTTAGCAGTCGACTGCTAGGCATGCACCAGTGGACTATCGATGTGATGTCCCACATCGATTGGAGAGGGGAACGAAGCATGCCTTATAAGGGTGTGGATACCTCTCCCTTGTGGACGCATTTTCCCCCTCGACAAGGGGAAGAACAAAACCGTGAGGTGGCTCGATAACCACCAAAGCGGACAATATCTGCAAGTGGGCGGCTGGACTGTTACATTGGTATCAGAGTTGTTGGGTGGCTCTGTCGTTTCTCGTCTGTCTATCGTCCTGCTGCTATCTCATTGTATTGGCACTGGTAGTGGCCTGGTCTCTCATGGCATCGGCCATTAATCTGATAGATTCCATCATCTCACGCATGTCAACCTCAGTATCCATGCTACCACTACCTGACGCACCCTGGCTTCTGTGCCTTGGCCTTCCCCTAAGCCTACGTGTGGCGTCCCTGCTAGATTCTACCATACTTATCTGACACAGAAACAAACAGATCAGTCACACAGCAATAGTTAACAAAAGTACATCAAATTCATTCCGTTCATTATCAATTCAAATCAGGTCCTATCATTCCAGAGTCAAATTAATCAAAACCCTAAAGCTGCAAGCCCAAAGATTTAAAGTCCTAAGCCCACTAAACCAGAAGATTCGACAAACCGAGCTCTGATACCAATGTAACAGTCCAGCCGCCCACTTGCAGATATTGTCCGCTTTGGTGGTTATCGAGCCACCTCACGGTTTTGTTCTTCCCCTTGTCGAGGGGGAAAACGCGTCCACAAGGGAGAGGTATCCACACCCTTATAAGGCATGCTTCGTTCCCCTCTCCAACCGATGTGGGACATCACAGTCGACCCACTGTAAAGCCCAGAATCGCATACAAAGGTGTGCCAGTTGACTGCCAGGCATCTAACAGTCTACTTTCAGGTCCTTGTTTTGCGAGATTAGTCTTCTAGAGAGCAATTAGCTGACTACCAGCTCCTAGCAGCCGACTGGTAGCTCCCTTTATGTGAAAAATTAGTTTTAAACCATGATTTAAGCTTGGAAATCCCTAGATTTGATTTGAATAAGGTTTAAACATCATTCTATAAGGGAATTACATGAGAAGAGTGGTAGAGAACCAAAGGAATAGCGAGAAAAATGAGAGAACATTAGTGAAACTTAAGATATAGAATTTCATAAATGCACATTTAAGGAAAATTAGAATATAAACCTTACCTATTGCCTCAGGAAACGAATTGTGAGGGCAACCTAAAGGTAAAATAGGAAAACCCTGTTCGAAAGAGGAGCAAATGATAAAAAGGTAGAGTAATCTACACTCCCCTGACCTTTAAATGATATTATGAATTACCGTTTAAAGAATTGATTGTGTATTGACTGGGACTAATTGCTAAACATGATTGATTTATTTAAGTTTTTCCTATGAGTATAGAAAAGAATTTCTTGTGTATGATATGCTCATTGCATGTTTGCTAGATTTGGCAATTGGGTTATATGCTATAGGGATAGACTAGCTTAGGGTAGATATTCAGTAGCTAGTATGGGATGATCGTTGAATATCCCCTATAAAGATGTTTTACAACTTGATTATTTTAATTTAATCATTCTGCATTTGTTGGGAATTATGCATTAAACCAGGACAACCCTATGGAAGGTTTAAGGAGTAAAGGGTGGATAGCCTATACGCGATGAAGTTGTGGTTTAAGTATAGTATCCTATAACCCTGAGTATTAGTCGACTATGTGTATGTATTGCCATATAAACTGTATGAGGATGAGACTGGCAATGTGCACATGCCGGGGGATGCCCTGGAAGTTGGCTCTTGCCTATCCTTGAGTGGGTGATTGGTGTTACAGATCACACTCACAGAATAGGGCATTATTTTTGGGTGATTGGTGTTACAGATCACACCCAACCAAAACCATTTTGTTGATAAAACGACATGCAATGTGAGATGATTGATCACATGAGATATGTGATAAAGTCATATATGATATTTTTTAGGCATGATTTCAAGTTTGATTTTTATATTTTGATGCTATACTCGTGCCTTGTTTTGCATTTATTTGCCATGTTTCTTATGAGTTTAAAGTATCTAGTAATTCACTTGCTTTTGAAAAAATTGTGGGGAAATGTTTTCTGTGCTTAGTCACAGTTGAGTATACAACTATTTTTTAAAGTATTTAACCGTAAATTAATCTACTGGGATTTATAAAATCTCATAAAGTTGTTTGTTTAGACGATGAGGAATAGGGGATGCCTAGGAGATAGTTGGACATGAGAAGAATGCCAAGGCTACCAGGCAAAGATAGAAGAAGTGTATAGTTTGGAGTTAGAGCTATAATAGGCTCAAGATTTGTATGTGTATTCAATTTTTGGGATTTAGAATTTGTATGATGAACTATAAATCAAATGGTTAATGTATATGTGGATTTAGTGATCATGACTTAGTATATATCAATTGTTTTTGAATGGTGATTAGACATTATATTTCAGAGTAATATGTGTTAATATATATGATAATAGAAATGCTGCACTGGATAAGTGGTTGAGTGGAATTTGAGTAGACTGTGAAGAGAGTTTATTTGGGTTACAATCAACTAGTAACAACCCTTTGATGTTACCTAATATGGAAAAGTGAAAAATTTATCATAGATTCTTATGCTTCTGCTAGTATACACTTTGATATATGTCTATTAGGATAAGGGGGCCGTTACAAGGGTGGTATCAGAGCTCGGTTGCGAGTTCACCTGGTTATGAGTGAGGATTTAGACTAATTTGTAACTAACCAGGTTTGTGGCATTAAGAATTTGATTTATCTGACTTTAGAATATATAGGATCATGATCAACAATTGAAATATCATGAATAATTGTGTGGCCATAGCTAGGTGCTGTTACTGAAGCTAATGATTTTCCTTTTTTGTATCAACAATCTATGGCAAATTCTTGCAGAGGCACAGCTGGAAGGTATGGGGAAAGTAGTAGCATGGATTATGAAATGAGGGATGATGGACTCCTTCCGAATGATGGCAGATGCAATGAGAGAGTAGGTTGCCGCAAGTGCAAACGTGATGAGACAATACCAAGAAGAGCACTGGAGTCATGATGATGGAAATAATAGAAAAAATAACCAATTATATCAAGGCTGGATTGAGTTTCAAAGGGCAGGACTACCAACTTTCTCAAGAACATGTGAGTCGATGGCCGTGGAAGGATGGTTGAAGGAGATGGAGAAAATCTTCCAACTATTGCATAGTACAGATGAATAACGAGTTATCTATACAACATATATGCTGAAGGGAGAGGGCAAACACTAGTGGAGCGGGGCCAAATAGCTTATGGAATGCAGAGGCACTCCACTCACATGGGAATCTTTCAAGAGGATTTTCTTGGGGAAGTATTTCCCTGAAAGTGAGAGGCAAGCCAAGGAAACTGAATTCCTGCAGCTCAGACAACGGGGCAGCCCATTTGAAGAATAATTAGCCAAGTTTGAAGAGCTACCTAGATACTCCACTATCTGAGGCTACATTATGATGAAGCCTGGAAATCAAGCCAATTGGAGGCAGTGTTAGACTTGCAAATGAGAATGCATATAGCCCCTATGGAGATAAAGGACTTTATGATGATGGTGAACAAATGCCAAATCCTTAGTAAGAATTTGGAGGAAAGGCAGAACATGAATCAAAGAACTAGAGGCCGATAGAAATAACCAGCTAAGAATCTGAATATGAAGGGTGGAAATTTTAAACCACAACAAGGGTCGTCAAGTAGCAATAGATGTCCTGAAACTGCTAACTGCCTAAAGTGTGGGACAAAGCATGAGAATAAACCCTGTTGGCATCAAACACCGGTAAGATGCTACAAATATGGAGGTATGGGACACTATGTAAAGTATTGTCCAACCAATGGAAACTAACCAAATCCAAGTAGGCCAAGACCTCATGCTTCCAAGAGAGTCTTCACTCTGGATGGAGCCAATGTCGACAAGTCGCTCAGATTAATGTAGGGTAGAGGTAAGATTTACAATCTTCCTTTAATAGTATTGTTTGATTCAGGTTCTACGTACTCTTTCATATCTGATGCTTGTGTGGGAAAACTGAATTTACCTTTGCAAAACATGCCTAACTTGTGTATTTCTACACCTTTAGGAAAAACAACTATATCACCACAAATATGCCTAAATTGTCCCCTTTCAATTGATGACATCCTATTTATTGTAGACCTTGTATGTTTGCCTTTGATTGGGGTTGGCATTATTGTGGGGATGGACTGGTTATCTAGGAATTAGGTTCTGTTAAAATGTTCTAAAATGACCATCTCTTATTTGGATACCTTACTGGTAGGTGGGAATGATAGAGCGTGTGAGATAAGTGATATTTCTCTTAACCTCACTCAAGTAGAATTATAAGAAAGGATGAGCCTAATCCTTGTTGTTAGTGATTTTTCGGAGGTGTTTCCCTCAGAGATAACTAGGTTACCCCCTTCAAGAGAGAAGAATTCAATATATATTTGATTCTGGGTATAAGCCCAATAGCAATGACCCCATATAGAATGGCCCTAGTAGAATTAAGGGATTTGAAGGTCTAAATAGAGGATTTATTGGAAAAAGGATTTATAGGTTGAGTGTATCACCCTAGGGAGCTTTTGTCCTATTTTTGAAGAAGAAAGATGAGAGCATGAGACTATATATAGATTACAGATAGCTAAATAAGGTGACCATTAAGAATAAGTACCCATTACCCCGAATTGATGACCTATTTGATCAATTGTAAGGCCTAACAATATTCTCTAAAATAAACTTAAGATCAGGATACCATCAGATTAGGGTTAGGGATGAAGATATCCCTAAGATAGCATTTAGCACTACATATGGTCGTTATGAATTTTTAGTGATGTCATTTGGATTGACCAATGCTCCTGTTGTCTTCATGGATTACATGAATAAAATTTTTTAACCCTAATTGGACAAATTCATAGTGATACTCATAGATGACATCTTAGTCTACTCCAAGACTCATGAAGAGCATGCACAACATCTTAGCACAGTGCTACAGATGTTGGAAGGAAAGCAATTACATGCTAAGTTAGAAAAGTGTGAGTTTTAGCTAGAGGAAGTGAAATTTTTGGGTTAACGGGGAAGGGATTTCGGTACACCTTAATAAAATCGAAGCTATATTAGATTGAGGTCAGACTAGGATGGTCATTGAAGTTAGGAGTTTCTTGGGTTTGGCAGGCTACTACAGGAAGTTCATACAAGGATTTTCCCAGATAGTTCTGCCATTAACTTGGCTAACTAGGAAGGGTGTTGATTTTGAATGGAAGGAACGGTGTTAGCGTAGTTTGCAAACTCTGAAGGATAAATTAACTACTGCTCAAGTGCTCATAATCTCAAAACCCCTAGAGCCATTTACAGTTTATATAGATACATCGAGAAAAGGCTTAGGATGTGTCTTGATGCAAGACTGGAGAGTAGTTGCTAATGCATCTAGACAAATAAAACCTGCAGAGAAAAAATATCTTACCCACGATTTGGAATTAGCTGCTATAGTATTCACCTTGAAAATTTGGAGACATTATTTGTATAGGGTTGTATTTAAGGTTTTTAGTGACCATAAGAGCCTTAGGTAGTTATTTGATAAAAAAGAATTAAATATGAGGTAGAGAAGATGGGTAGAGTATCTAAAGGACTTTAACTTTGAGCTGAAGTATCATGCAGGGAAAGCCAATGTGGTGGTCGATGCATTAAGCAAGAAGTCCTTACAAGTGGCTAGTTTAATGATAGATGAGATGAGATTACTTGAGGACTTTAAGAATCTCAGCCTCAATGTAATTTCATTTTTTAAGAGATTGGTGATGAGTGACTTCCTGATAGACTATGATTTAAGGGAGCAGACAAGCCCAACAAGAGGATGAATCCTTAAGAGTTTATTTGAACTAACCAGATTTTGTGTTAGCCCCTGATGGAGTGCTGATGTTTAGAAACAGGATAGTAATTCCAACCCATCAGGAACTAAGGGAGAAAGTGTTAGCAAAGGCTCATCGAAGCCATTATACAATTCACCCAGGTGTTTCCAAAATGTACCAAGACTTAAAAACAAATTTTTGGTGGTCAAGTATGTGAAAGGACATCGCAAAATATGTGAATTCTTATCTTACTTTTCAACAAGTTAAGATAGAGCATCAAAGACCCACAGGACTATTAAGACCACTAGAGATACTAGAGAGAAAATGGGATCAGGTAAGCATGGACTTTGTTGTGGGACTACCTAGAACCCTAGCTAGTTACGATTCCATTTAGATAATAGTGGATAAATTAACCAAATCTGCTCATTTCTTGCCTATCAAGATTAGGTATTCCATGGAAAAGCTAGCTCAAGTATACCTTAGGGAAATTGTGAGGTTACATAGGGTACCATGAGGAATAGTGTCAGACCAAGACCTTAGGTTCACCTTAAGATTTTGGCAATCCCTACAGAAAGCATTAGGAACCCAACTTAAGTTCAGCACTGCCTATCATCGTCAGACTGATGGACAGTCTAAGAGGACAATCCAAACCTTAGAAGATATTTGAGGGCATGTGTGCTAGAACAAAAGGAAAGTTGGGACAAGTACTTACCTTTGATAGAGTTTTCTTAGAATAACAGTTATCACTTTACCATAGGTATGGCACTATATACTGCTTTGTATGGGACAAATTGTAAGTCACCCCTTAGTTAGGTAGAAACGGGGGAGAGCACCATGATAGGGCCTGAGATTATGTAGAAGACCACTGATCAAATTAAGATGATCAGGGAGAAGATGATGGTAGCTCAACAGAGGCAGGAAGCTTATACCAATAGGAGGAGGAGACCTTTAGATTTTAATGAGGGAGATCACGTATTCTTGAGAGTGTCGCCTACTACAGGTATTGGTAGACAAATAAGGACGAAGAAATTAAGTCCTCGATTCTTAAGATCATTCCAAATCCTGTAGAGAGTCGGTCTAGTCACCTACCAGATAGCCCTACCTCTCTACCTGTCAAACTTGCATGATGTCTTTCACGTTTCACAACTTTGGAAATATGTCCTAAATCCCATGCATGTTTTGGGAAATTAACCCATAATATTGAAGGAAAGTTTAACTTATGAATCTACTCCTATCCAAATCCTAGACTTTAAGACTAAGCAACTCAGGAATAAAGTAATTCCCTTGGTCAAGGTGTTATGGCAGAAAGTAGCGACACAAAAAATGACGTGGGAAAGGAGGATGAAAAGAGGCAACGCTATCCGGAACTATTTACAAGTATGAATTTGGAGGACAAAATTAATTTAAAGGGGGAGGATTGTAATACTTGCCTCCCCGAAAATATTTATGATGGCAATAATGTGGCAATTATTATTAGAATTCAAATGAAATAAGGAAATAGAGGTTATAATAGGAGGGACTAAATAGCAATTTCCTTATTTTCCTAGGAGGTTCCTAAAGTTTAGCCATTTCACTCTTTCCTCCCATATTTACCCCTGGACTCCTCACACCAAAAGGCAGGATCAGCCATTTGAGGAAGATGAAGGAGAAGGAATGAGTAAAAGGAAAGGAAAGGGAAAAGCTAAGGAAATCAAGATTAAAGCTCTGAAACTCAGATTTGAGGTAAGAATCTTCCATCTAAGTCTTAGGAAATCATTTACATCTTATTTAGGAATAAATTCCTATCTTAAAACTCATCCAATCTGCTGTGATCAGAGAAAGAAAATAACAATATGAAACATAGGGTATTTTGGATTTTTTGAGATTTAGACCGGATAAACTGATTCTAAGAGTTTTTTGAGGTTAGAAATACGTTTTTAAACTAAAATTCTGAGATTATTTGCTTCCATTTAGCATTTGTGAGGTTTAAATCAAAAAGTTGAGTTAGGTTTTCTTTCACTCAATTTACAAGTAGATTCTCTGACTTGGGTGATGTTTTGGATATAGAAATTTATGGGTTTTGCTCGGAAATGAGTAGGGACTAAGCCCATGTAATTTTTAGATGTTATGGATAGGTAATCTGGGCTGCATTTGGTGAAAATCAAAATTTTGGGACTATCAAAGAATAGAACAGTTGACTGCCAGCATGCACTAATCGACTGCCGTGTTCTTCAAAAACCCATAATTTTACTTAGCAGCTTAGCATTCAACTACCAGGCATGCACCAGTGGACTTTTGACCCATTGTAAAGCCCAGAATCGTATACAAAGGTGCGACAGTCAACTGCCAGGCATCCAGCTATCTACTATCGGGTCCTTGTTTTGTGAGATTAGTCTTCCAGAGAGCAATCAGCTGACTGCCAACTTCTGGCAGCCGACTGGTAGCTCCCCTTATGTGAAAAATTGGTTTTAAACCATGATTTGAGCTTGGAAATCCCTATACTTGATTTGAATAAGGTTTAAACATCATTCTATAAGGGAATTACATGAGAAGAGTGGCAGAGAACCAAAGGAATAGCAAGAAAAATGAGAGAACCTTAGTGAAACCTTAAGATATAGAATTTCACAAATACACATTTGAGGAAATTAGAATATAAACCTTACCTATTGCCTTAGGAAATGAATTGTGAGGGCAACCCAAAGGTAAATGAGGAAAACCCTATTTGAAAGGGGAGCAAACGGTAAAAAGGTAGAGTAATCTACACTCCCTTGACCTTTAAATGATATTGTAAATTACCATTTTAAGAATTGATTGTGTATTGACTGGGAATGATTGCTGAACATGATTAATTTATTTAAGTTTTTCCTATGAGTATAGAAAAGAATTTCCTGTGTATGAGATGCTCATTGCATATTTGCTAGATTTGGCTATTGGGTTATATGCCATAGGGACAGACTAGCTTAGGGTGGATATTCAGTAGCTGGTATGGGACAGCCGTTGAATATCCCCTATGAAGACATTTTACAACTTGACTGTTTTAATTTAATCAGTCTGCATTTGTTGGGAATTAGGCATTAAACTAGGACAACCCTATGGAAGATTTGAGGAGTAAAGGGTAGATAGCCTATACGGGGTAAAGTTATAGTTTAAGTACAGTATCTTATAACCTTAAGGATTAGTTGACTATATGTATGTATTGCCATATAGACTGTATTAGGATGAGGCTAGCAATGAACACATGCTGAGGGATGCCCTGGAAGTTGGCTCTCGGCTGTCCTTGAGTAGGTGATTGTTGTTACGGATCACACTCACAAAATAGGGCGTTGTTTTCAAGTGATTGGTGTTACAGATTACACCCAACAAAAACCTTTTTTTTTTATAAAATGGCATGCAATTTGAGATGATTGATCACATGAGATGTGTGATAAAGTAATATATGAGATTTTTCAGGCATAAATTTAAGTCTGATTTTTAGATTTTGATGCTATACTCATTACTTGTTTTACATTTATTTCCCATGTTTCTTATGAGTTTAAAGTATCTATTAATTGATTTGCTTTTGAATTGAATGATGGGGAAATGTTTTCTGTGCTTAGTCACAGCTGAGTATGCAACTATTTTTGAAAGTATTTAATAGTAAATTACTGTACTGGGATTTATAAAATCTCATAAAGTTATTTGCTCAGATGATTAGGAATAGGGGATGCTTAGGAGATAGTTGGGCATGAGAAGAATGCCAAGGCTACCAGGCAAAGACAAAAGAAGTGTATAGTTTGGATTTGGAGCTATAATAGGCTCAATATTTGTATGTGTATTTAATTTCTGGGATTTAGAATTTGTATGGTGAACTATAAATCAAATGGTTAATGTATATGTGGATTTAGTGATTATAACTTAGTATATCTCAATTGTTTTTGAATGGTGGTTAGACATTATATTCTAGAGTAATATGTATTAATATATATGATAATAGAAATGCTTTACAAGTTAGGTGGTTGAGTGGAATTTGAATGGATTGTGAAGATAGTCTATTTGGATTACACTCAACCAATAGCGTGCCTCTGACATTCCTTAATATGGGAAAGTGAAAAATTTATTGTAGATTCTTATGCTTCCACTAGTAGACACTTTGGTATATAGTCAGGAAAAGGATGAGACTGGCAATGTGCACATGCTAGGGGATGCCCTGGAAGTTAGATCTCAGTCACATGGATAAAAGGAAGTGTGATAATATCACATGGATAAAAGCAAGTGTGATAATCACCGGGAGTACAGTCCCCATGAAAACAACAATCTTAGTCACATAGATAAAAGGAAGTGTGATGATTGCTTGAGATTGGGAAACAATATGCAAAGAGATTGTGATTTTATATTGTTGTGATGATATACATATTGATTTTGAAAATATACTGATTAATGAGACTTTTGTATCAACATGAGAATTGCTATGCAATTCAGATTGAAATGTAAATATAGGCACTATGAAAGTGGTGTTTTGACTAGAATAATAATCCTATACTCTTATGATTTCGATACGAATTTTGTGAATTTTTGCTTTAATGAAATATAGTGAATTTCCATATATTTGATCATGATAAATTGTATGATGCAAATCACATGTTTGGTAATATGATAAAGGGGAGAGATTTTCTATACCATAAAGGGACATAGCTAAACTTTCAACTGTTTTATAAAATTATAAACTGTAAGTTACTCTATTGGGATAATTATATCTCAGTAAGTTGTTTTTTCAGATGATCAGGACTAAGAGATCCCTAGAAATTAGCTAGGCTTGAGATGTATATCAGAGCTGCAAGGCAACCTAGAAGAGTTGCAAATTCTGAATCCGTAAAGAATAAATTTGAAACGGCATGTAGGCTATGAATTATATATATAATGATAATTGTATGGTTGTTTGATAAATACTGTAGGATGTGGAATCATGTAATGGAGATAATTATTTTGAGATGTGATTAATTAATAGGAAGTTAATTTTAATGTTATTATTAAAAATTATGTCTCAATTGTATACAAAAGGATGGTTTAGAATTTTATCTTCCAAAGTATATGGTTATATGAATTATGGTATTAGAATATGCTACGCATAAGAGGTAGTTGAGTGGGATTTGAATAGACTAAGATTATTTGCACTATTCCGTCCGGCAATCAATAGTAGAGGGATGTATATGATTTTTACTCTTTTATTCTTCTGTATTTTGGATTTTTGGACTGTTAGATTATGAATATGTGTAACTAAACTGGTAAAACCCATTGGGATTCTGAACTTTGTTGGTACTTTGAGTTTAATTTGTATGGATACTTGAATGTTGATTCTGTGATCTCCCTTACTCTTACGAATGAATGTTTAAGTTTTCATTGACAAGATGTTGTAATGAAAGCTTCTTAGATTTCTTTTAGTGATCAACAAATTTTAATTGAAATTACACACCTAATTATAAAAACAGTTTGTTATCACTTAGAACTAAGGTTAATAAATTGCTAGAATAAGAAGTAACGATCTTAATAGTAGTGAATTAGATCAATAATGCTAATCTAAAATCAACCATTAAGAAGAACCAGCCAGTGGTAGCTTTGTAGGTTTTAGAAATTCATTGAGACCAATAGAGAATTAGAATTTAAATTAGAATCCACACACAAGTAGCATGATTAGATTTAGTATTCCATTATCTTTTGTGTGTTTACCAACTAGTGTAGGTCCCCATTTGGTTTGCTTTTTTGTCTTAGTTATCTCCTTTCCCCTTCAATTGTCACTAGTAGTTTATTATTACATTTAATTAGTTAAAAGTTTAGTTAGAAGATACTCACCATAATTTTTAGGCTAGATAACAGAAAACAAGTAGTAACTCTAGGCTTTCACGTTCTCGTGGGATATAACCTTGATACTTATCATTGCATTAGTCGATAGGTTCATTGCCTTAGGTGTAGTCGCATTGGCAGTCAATCATCTAACATCCGCCTCTAATACTTTGTATTTTATCATGATATTAATAATAATATTATTATTATTATTCTTTATGTGATGATAAGGATGGTTCAGCAAAGATATAGAATGGACATTTTTATCAAGACAGAACCACTTTTGTCATAGAAGAGCAAAATTGAAAATTTGGTAAAGAAGGGAAAAATAGTAATTTCATTATAAAGGAGAAAATAAATTTTTATTTTCTTATTTCATGAACTACATTAAGGAATTTTATCAATTTCATTTACGAGAGAAGAAGAATTTAGTGTGAAGTGATTATGTCCACTTTTGATGGCAAAATGATAATTTTCCCTTAAAAGGGCAAAGTGGTAATTTTACCCCAAGGGTATATTAGTAATTTTTCATAAGATAGAAAATTTAATTTTTACCTAAATACTTCATAGAAATAAAATTGGAAAGTCTTTACCTATTTATTTTATAGAGAAGAAAGAATGAAGGTAAAATGGTAATTTTGCCAAAGAAGGGTAAATTAGTAATTTCATTAAAATAAGTCTTATGAAACTTTATTTAAGGAATTTTTACCCATTAAACTCAAAAAGGGTGAAAAATGGGGTTAAATTAGCCATTTAGACATAAAGGGTAAAATGGTAATTTCCTTAGGGACATAATGGTAATTTCCCAAAAAGATGAAGGGCAAACTTGGAATTTTAAAAATTATAAGGGCAGAATTGTCCAAGCCTATGGAAGTTCCACAAAATTATAGTTCTAAGGAAAGTGGATGCCATTCTTGAAAAAGAGAAGTAGTAAGGGTAAATTGGTCATTTAACACCAAGGGCATTTTGGTAATTCTACCAAAACCCTAATTTAAGTCATCTTCTTCCTTTAGGAGAAGAAGAAGTCGAAGAAGAGAGGAAGAAGGGGTGCTGGCCGGAATGTATACCAGGGAAAAGGAAGTGGAAAATCAAGCTAAACCATTTGGAAAATCACACACTTCTTGCATTTTCAAGGTAGCTAAACATGCCTAAACCCTGGTTTTCTTGTTTTACGGTTTGATTAAAGTGTTCTTAAACTTTCAAGAACGTTACAATTTTCTCTCTCTACATTCTTATGGAAGATTTCCTTGAATGGGTTTTGCATATTTTGAAATCTTGTTGTGTTTATGAATATGGACATGTTGAAATGCTTGAAAACATAAGAGAATGCAATTCTTCATGATTGAAACCTAACTCTTGAAAAACCCTAACTTTTGCCATGGCTGAAATGGTGTGGGAAAGAGTGAGAAAATTGTGATTTTGTATGAGAACTACTTGAATATGGATGTCTCATAAGCAAAATGGTGAAACAACTTCATTTTCATGCTTTTCTTCCTTTGGCCGAAAGCTTGCCTTTGTGATAGTGCTGAAATGTGTTTGAAAATGTGTTTAAAAATGGTGGGAGAACTTGTTATAAATTGGTAATAGAGATAAAATTAGGTTAGGCTAATGTCTTGACACTTTTCCCATTTTCTAACTTCACAATTAACCATGAAAGTGTACCTTACTCTTCTTGGCTAAGAGCATCTATGCAAATGATGCTGAAATGCATTTGAAAAATGACTAGAAAATCTTATAAGTTTAGTCATAAGAAAGGAGGAGAGAGAAAATTATGGTATTTTTATGTTTTTGGCAAATGTACCATTTTAAAGTTTTACCATTTCAGCTTAAAAGTGTGCATAAGAATGTGAAGTTGTAAGATTAGGTGCATTGTTAAGTTTGGCATGAAAAATGGGCTAGAAAAGTGTGTAAAAGAAAGGCTTAATGTGGACTTACCTATTTTGAGGTATGAAAAAGTTTTATGCATAATTATGGAAAATGTTGCCATAATGTCTAAATGTAAAAAGAATGCTAGAAATGAACCAAATAATTTGGAAATACCTATCTTTCATGTTTTTCTTGACTTGGCCGAATGCTATATATATTTTTCCCTTGAATGGCTAAAATTATGTGTTAATAGAAAGTATCCTAAGGTGCATTATTATAAAATGGCCTAAGCTAAGTGAAATGGGAAAAAATGATGAAATGATTTGATGTGAATAATAAATTGCATGCATTATGCCATTGATGAGAATATGTTCAAAGTTGCATGGATGTGAATGAATGGCTTGAAATGCTTCTTGCAATTGTAAAAGAAAAGGCATGAAAAGTCACCAATAAAGGGTAGAGCATGGCACTTTTATATCCCACTTGAGATGAACATATCAAAGTTATGAATATTATCCTAGGGATAAGAGCACGACACTATTATATCTTCCCCTTGAGATAAAGAGAAATATAGTAAAAGTTACTTGAAGAAAAGGACCATGACACTATATGTCCTCCTGAAGGTCACCAATAAAGGGTAGAGCATGGCACTTTTATATCCCCCTTAAGGTGTATGTAATGGCACCATATAATACCCTAGTGGTGAGACTCCACGACACTATAATGAGTCACTCTAGTGGATGTAACTTGATGACATTAAATGATACCTTAGTGCTGATACTCCACATCACTATAATAAGTCACCATAGTGGTCAAGTATGATACCAAGAGATGGATCTAAGCCAAGTATGATGTTGTAATAGTTGATAATACATAATGGTATTATAAATGTGAGTTGTTGATGTATGTGGAATGTTAATATTTTTCCACGTATTTTATGAATAACATGACATGCTGAATATCTTATGTTCATAGATGCATATACACATGTTTCGCATATAGCATACCCATAAAATTGATTGAAAAGGGCTTTGAACTAAGTAGAATGTAGAAATGTTTTCTCTATTAGTAGAGTGATACATATCAATTATTTGAAATAAAATAGTTTGTTTAGCTACTGGAAAATTATCTCACTATTGTACTAGTATATATCAGATGCCTAGGTGCTGTCTTATTTTAGAGATTGAAGTGGCAACAGTAGAAGTTCCTTTATTAGGAACCTTTACCATATCAAAGGGTCTTGACAAGGTTGTAATGAGCTTAAGGTAAAGGGAGGAGAAGAATTTTGGGAGAAAAGGGTACAGATATGTTGAAAATGCATGTGGTCCTAAGGAGATTTCAAGGATTAAATGCGGTAGACATAGTTTTCACTAAGCTTTTTGTCTCAGAGAATACCCTTTCCCAAGATAGTACAGAGACTGCTTTGATAATCATAATTTTTTTTCTTGCTTTCTTTTTCCTTTCCTTTTCCTCTTTTCTTTCTTTCTTTTTTCTCTTTTTCATATATTATATTTTTTTCTTTTTGCTTTTTGCAATCTTGCAGTTTTTCTAATATTCAATCTTAGATAAAGGGGGGTATCTCAAAATAAAGGGAAGACTCAGTGAATCCTTATCTATTGAGATATTTTAATCCAGATATGAAGAATAGACCATACAAATTTCAACATATAGGGTGGCAAAGAAAGGTATTATAAAGAAAAAGAAGTGGAATATGGTGTGTAGAGGTGTATATATGGAAGAACATGTCAAGGCTCGATAATGGTCAACTAAGGGAAACATATAGGGTAGGCTTTTTGGTCAATAGTGGTGTAACCAAAGTTGCCCAAATCATATGTGATATTCAAAAATTCATGTAATTTTGACAAGTATTACAAAGCAAGTTCTAGTAGCATAGTAAAATGAAGTGCACCCTCAGCATGAAAAATGTAGAGCATGTTTGTAATGAATGCTCTCTTAGCTCAAATCCTCACATTTATAGGGTGTGGTTTTATAGGTTCCTAAAATTTTCAATAAAATTGCCATTCAAGTAATGCATGCATATCTTCCTATCCATATTATCAACTAAGAGTATATGCAATGTAGAACATGGTGTAAGATGTGTGAGCATCTAGGTGCCATAGAACTATTTTTCTATATGAGCTATAAAAAGCATTTATTGTCTAATATGGATTTAAAAGAGTTTGACTTGCAAAATTATAAGTGCATGTTATATTTTATCCATGTTATGACTTAATATAAAGCAATGGTGAAGAAAATGACAATCACTAGTATGATACCTTTTGGAATGCATATAGGAAAGCACTTAGTTGCATTATGAACAAAGTAAAAATAAAGTAAAGAAAGAAAAAAATAATGTAAACTAACATAACTGAATGAATAAAGGAGAATGTAAACTAATTAAAGTAAAAGCTACTATACTAAATTTTTTTTGAAAATTTATTTAAGATCAAATCAAATAGTATTCGAAAATCAGATTGAAATTGAATTGAAAATTGAATTAGAAAATTTATTTGAGAAGAAAAAAAATTGAAATTAGACTAGGAGTTACCCAACACTTAAGATAAACACTGTCCTCGATGTATAGCAAAGGGGATATCTCAAAAGAAAATAAATAAGTTGGAAGATACACAGAGAAAGAAAATAGTAAAATTAAAAAGAAAAACTAAGGTACATGAACGAAAATAAAGTGAAAGAGAAGGATGAAGAAAAAGGGAAGTTTAATTATTGCCCTGATCAGGTGAAGCTGGAGGAGGTGGAGGGTTTTTGAATAGAAGGGCCCTAGGGTGCTTTTGGCGAGCGGGTGAAGTTAATTCCTTCTTATCTGGTGTTAACTCAGCTGTTATGATCACCGGCTGCTTTTTCACTCCATCCACATATGTGTACCTAAAGTGCTTAGGTAGTTCTTTTGGTTTCAGGACAAGGGGGTCCTTAATTAAAGGTTTCACCTTTTACACCTTTCATTTGTTAACAGCAATAGAAGGGTTAGTATCATTTGCCAGACTCATTAGCTACCTGCAAAGGGTTAGAAAGAAAGTTCTCATGTAGTTGCTTTTGCAAAGAGTTATTAGGTGATATTTCCTGCAATTGAGGAGTGGTTATATCAAAAGTGACAGTTTCATCCCCTACTCTAAATTTCCATCAAAAACATCTATCAGAGCCCTAGATGTTACAAGGAAAGGTCTACCTAGAATTAGGGGTATACTACTTTCACCTTCCATATCCATTACAATAAAGTCAACAAGAAATGTAAAATTGCCAGCTCTTACTAGGACATTCTAAATTATACCCCTAGGATGTTTAATAGTCCTATTAGCTCATTGTACAGTTATCCTAGTAGGTTTTAGTTTATTCAATCCTAATCTATCAAACAATCTAGTAGGCATCAGATTAATTCCAGATCCTAAATCAACTAAAGCATCTATAATAGCTAGTTTATTAATTACACAAGGTATAGAAAAACTCCCTAGATCATGCCTCTTAACGGGTAGCTTATTTTGTAGGATTGATGTGCACTCCCCAGTCAGTGTTACTAGCCCCAAGTCCTTGGGTTCTTGTTTGTTACTTTTTAGCTGTTGAAGTGGATCAATATACTTACTGAGCTGTTGAAAGAGTTCTGCCTACTTTAGTCTAGCAAGGTATGGAACAAGTGGCTGGTACTCTTTCATAAGACTTTTCTTTTGCTCGGCTTGCACTGGTTTGCTAATCTCTAATCTTGGTTGCTTACTGACTAGCCTATCTTGTACAATAGTAGTATCATTAGTCAATTATAAAGAACTAGGTTTTTGCTTATCTGACAGTAGAGTGATAGCATTGCAATGCTCCCTTGGGTTTGGCTCTGTGGTACTAAGGAGCGTCCCTAACTATCTTTCAACCAACAACTTAGATATTTGGCCTAACTGAGTTTCTAAGTTTTGAATAGAGGCCTATTGATTTCTAAGGATTGTGTCCGTAGAGGACATATACTTCATCATAAATTCCTCAAAATTAGGCTTCTTTTCCTGCCCTTGAGGAAATTGATTTGGGGCAGCTTGCGATTGGCTTTGCTGCTGCTGCCACTGGCAATCTGGTGGACCTTGGGTGTTATTATTTCTCTAGCTAAAATTTGGATGATTTTTCCACCCATGGTTGTATGCATTGCTATATGGGTTATTCAGCTGTCTTGGGGTATTACCCATGTAATTTACCTGTTCTAAGTTAGCATAACCTAAGTTAGATGAAAATGAAGTTGATGAGTTTGCAAACATACCTCCTGCATTACAGTTTGCACTATAATGTGGGCCACCATAAAATTCATAGCCTGGCTGTGTTGATTAAACCGAAATCTAGAGTTGGTCTATTTTCTTGGCCAGAAGCTCCACTTGAGCTGCCAAGACTAATGTAGAATCTATCTGGTTGACCACTCCCTGTCGTCTGTCCCATTCATGGCCATTTCCTCTATCAGATTTTATGCCTACTCAGGGGTTTTAATATTCAGAGCTCCTCCTGCTGCTGCATCCACCATTTACCTAGTTGCTGGGTTCAAACCACTATAAAAGGTCTGCACTTGCATCCATACGGGTACTCCATGGTGTGGGAAACATTTTAACAGGTCTTTGTATCTCTCTTAAGCATCATACATGTGTTCATCATTCATCTACACAAAAGAAGAAATATTATTGCGCATCTGTGCAGTCTTAGTAGGAGGAAAATATTTATAGAGAAATTTTTCTGCCAAAGCATTCCAAGTGGTGATAGAGTTAGGAGGGAGGGATTGCAACCATCTCTTAGCCCTGTCCCTTAGAGATAATGGAAACAACCTAAGCCTAATGGCATCAACGGTGGCTCCATTAATTCTAAAGGTGTCACATATCTCCAAGAAATTGGCGATACGTGCATTGGGGTCCTCACTAGGTAGCCCTCCAAACTGTACAGTTTGTTGCACCATTTGGATGATGTTTGGCTTTATTTCAAAATTATTAGCAGCAATGGTAGGTTAACTGATGCACGTTTGTGTTTCTTCCAATGAAGCTCTAGCAAAATCATACATTGTTCAGTTACCATCTTCATTATTACTGTTATTGGCCATCTCTTGCAGTGTATGAATAGGAATTTGAACTAGTTCCTCCTCAACGTGACGTGAATGTGATTTCAAGTTAAGATATCATTTAGGCTTAGAAAGAGGATTAGTTGGTTTAGGGTTTGTACTCCTGGTCATAAACTATTAGAGATAATTGATAATTTTAAATACTGAAAGAAACAAAAATTAAAGAAAAAATAACTAAACAAAGTAAAATGGTAAAAATAAAGTAAATTGGCTAAAGTAACAATTCCTAATTTCACTCTAGTTTTCACAAATATTCCCCAACAACGGTGCAAAAAACTTGATGTCCTACCAATGAACTAATTGTAGCCACACCTTAAGGCAGTGCACCTATCAGTGTAGCCTAGCGCAATGGTTAGTACCAAGGTCGTATCCCATAAGAACAGGAAAGCCGAGAGTTACTACTTAATTGTTGTTATCTAGCCTAGGAAGAATAATGATGAATTTTTAATTATCTAAATCTAATTATCACTCTCTTGAATTTGGAGGGAAAGTAAAGCAAGTGTTAAGACGGTGAATTATCAAGTTCTAGAAAAGCAAACCCATTGGGGTTTTAGACTAGATGATATGTAAACAAAAGGTAATGAGTTATGAAATTGATTGTGCTACCTGTGTAAAGTAAATCTATACTTCTGGTTGGTTTCGATGGATTTATAAAACCTATAACTTCCATTGGCTATTCGTGTCCAATGGTTAAGTATAGATCAGCATTAAGGTTTATTAGGAGTTTCTCTTGGTTTAGTAGTTGTCAACCTCTTGGTCTGAGCAAAGATCAACTGTTCTCTCTAGTTAGTTTTCCAATTCCAAACATCATCGTTTAGAGTAATTGAGGGGAATCTAGATAGTTTTCTTACGACATCTTGTAATAAACTCGATTAATCTTTAACTAGAGGAAGATCACACAATTCAATTTATAACTCAATTGTATTCAAATCAAAGTATTAACATAGTCTAAGAACCCTAATTAGGTTCTACCAGTCTAGCTACTCATGTTCATGAATAAAACAATAAGAATTAAATCAAGGGAAGAAGAACAAAATGGAAACAAAAACATCCTCATCTGTCGAGTTTTGGATAACTAGTTTGGATTTTGAACTCCCTTCTTTATTATGCTTTGAATTGCCTCTTGATGCTTCCGAATCTCTTTCTTTAACTTTGGATTAGCTCTCCACGGCTTGTGACCTTTGTGGGGAGGCAAGGGAATTAAAGTTTTAGGCTCCAAATACTAGCAAGGATTGTCACACTCCAAGCTTCTCCTAGTGCTCCTAGTTTCCTTCTCCTTAGATGTCTAGAAGTGATGCCTTTCCTTCCTTGTGCCTTCTCCTATTTATAGGTAAGGGAGGCACCTCTCTAGGCTTCCACATGGCCATGTGGCAGCCTAGAAAGTGGCATGGCCGTGTTGTAGCCTAAGTGGATGGCATGGCCATGTTGTAGGCTGTTTTCCAGAAGAAATCCGTTCGCGGGGTGATTTTGGCCATTTCTTGCTTGGAGATTGATGCTCTGGCCATGTAGGGAGATGTATCAGATGTCTTTGGCATGTGGAGAGGTGTGTTCTAGAAGCTTTAAGGTAGCATGGGCATGTGGTAGGGTGTGTTCTAGAAGAATCCATGTGTGCCCATGCTAAAAGGTGCATTTTTGGGTTCTTTGAACCTTTAGATGCTTTGTTTTAGTCCATTTTTCTTCAAGACTGCTTTGTACCTGGGAAAAGCTTAGCTAACATGAAAACAAGTGGAAATATGGGTAATTATACATTAAACACATAAAATATACTCCTAAAGTGAGTGAAATTTAGCCATTAAATATGGATAATTATGTGTTCATTAGGAATGATCTGTTGTATACTCCTAAGGAATAAAAAATTTAGGAGGAATGATCTGGTGTATACCTCTGAGGAATAAAACCTTTAGGAGGAATGATCTGGTGTATACCTCTAAAGAATGAAACCCTAAAGAGGAATGATCTAGCATATACCTCCCAAAAAGGACTACTAAGGTCTTATGATGTTATAGTACAAACCTAATAGATGCATTGTATGTTACCAAAAGATGGCTTTAAGCCGAGTATGATCTCATGACTATTTATAATGTATGAATGTATTCTAAATGTGAGTTGTTAATGTATGTGAAATGTTGAAATCTCACCATATATTCCATTAATGATATTACATGTTGCATATCTCATATTCATCGGTGCATACACACATGTTTCATTTATGGCATACCCATATAACTGTATGAAAAGAATTTTGACCTACATAGAATGTAGAAATTTTTTCTGTATTCGTGCAGTGATACATATCAGTTATTTGAAAGAAATTGGTTTGTTTAGCTACTGGGAAATTATTTCTCATTATTGTCCTGATATATATCAGATGCATAGAACCCGAGTAATGATGCACCAAACTAGCGGATGTAAGGAGTAAATAAAAAATATATGACGTAGCACTTTTAGTCCTAATATCTGCCATATGTATTTTGAGATAGATATAGGACTATTGTTAGGGGTTTGAGTGACAGGATTGTTGTCTCCTTACCCTTATATATATAAATACTTAATATTTCTTGGAATGTGTAATAGAAGATTTAAATTATATGCATATAGTTATGAAATGTTTTACAAATTTCGTTGTGATGTATGAAATTCTATTCCCGCTATGCATAAAGTATGTTTACCTGAGAAAAAGAACCCAAACCTAATTATATATTAAATTACTGATGGATTAAATGCTCAGGAAATTTACTGAGATTAAAAAGGTAAAGAAAATGTAACCACTTATCTGATTACAATGTGTAACGTTGCTAAGTAAGGATGAGGGGTGTTACATATATAAAGGGGAGAAGGGTACATACTTGAGATAGGATATGTGAAGGACGTATCCATCAATAGTATTTTGTAAAAGGAGTTTGAGTAACAGGTTTGTTGTCTCTTTACTCCTCATGAATGGGTACTTCATATATCCTGGGTTATATATTAGACATTATATATATATGTATGAAAAGTTTTTATGAATTCCACTTTGATGTATGAAATTTTATTTTCGCTGTGCAGAAGTATGTTTACCTGAGCAAAAGAACCCAAACCTAATTAAATAATAATTAATGATGGATTTATATGCTGAGGCAGATTAATGAGATAAAAAGGTAAAGAATAATGTAACCACTTATCTTATAACATTTTATGACATTGTTAAGTCAAGATAAGGGGTGTTACACATCATAGTTGCTTAGGCATCTAGACAACTCAAACTTGAACAGGAAAACTATCGCACCCATGATTTGGAGTTAGCTGCTATGCTTTTTGCCCTAAAAACTTGGAGACATTACTTATATGGGGCTAAATTTAAGGTTTTTAGTGATCATAAGAGCCTTAGATATTTGTTTGATCAAAAGGAGTTGACTATGAGGCAGAAAAGGTGGGTAGAGTATTTAAAGAATTTTCATTTTGAGTTAAAATATCATGCAGGGAAAGCCAATGTTGTAGCTAATGCATCAAGTAGGAAGTCCCTAAAATTAGCTCAACTTATGGTAAATGAGATGAAATTGCTTGAAGACTTTAGGGATCTTAGTCTCAATGTGATTTCATTCTCGAATAAGTTAGCAATGAGTGACTTTCAGATTAGTTGTGAATTAAGGGAACAAGTTAGAAAAGTCCAACAAGAGGATGAGTCCCTAGGAGTTTATGTAAACCAACCAAAATTTAGGTTAGCCACTAATGGGGTATTGATGTTTAGGAACCAAATAGTGATTCCAAACCATCAAGAGTTGAGGGAGAAATTGTTCGTAGTCATTACACTATTCACCCAAGTGTTTCTAAGATGTATCAAGAGCTAAAAAGAAACTTTTCCTAGTCAGGTATGAGAAAGGACATCACCAAGTATGTGAATGCTTGTCTTACTTGTGAGCAAGTAAAGATAGAGCATCAAAAACTAGCTGAATTATTGAGATCATTAGAAATACCAAAGAGAAAATGAGATCAAATAACTGTGGATTTCGTAGTAGGACTACCTAGGACTCCAAATGGTTATGATTCCATATTGGTGATAATGGATATATTAACCAAATCTACCCATTTCTTACCTATCAGAATGATAATCACATAATTATACATATTAAATAGCCAAATTCCATTTACTTTGGGAGTATATTTTATGTGTTTTATGTATAATTGCTCATGTTTCCACTTGTTTTCATGTTATCAAAGCTTTTCCCAGGTATAAAGAAGTTTTTAAGCAAAATGGACCAAAACCAAGTGTCTAATGGCTCAAAGCACCTCAAAATGCACCTTTTAGCATGGGCACACATGAAGTCTTCTAGAACACATCCTACCACGCACCTATGCTGCCTTAAAAATTCTAGAACACACATCTCCACATTCCAAAGACATCTTATGCACCTTTCTACATGGCCAGAGCAACAATCTTCAACCAAGAAACGGATAAAAACACATCACAGAGGGATGTCTTCTGGAACATGGCCTACAACACAGCCATGCTCTCCACTTGGGCTACCACACAGCCATGCCACTTTCTAGGCTGCCACACGGCCGTGTGGAGGCCTAGAGAGGTGCCTCCCTTGCCTATAAATAAGAGAAGGCACATGGAGAGAAAAGAATCACTTGAAGGTGTTTTAAGGAGAGGAAACCGAGAGCACTTAGAGTAGCTTGGAGTGTGACAATCCTTGCTAGTCTTTAGAGCATAATACTTAAATTCCCTTTCCCCTTCACAAAGGTCACAAGCCGTGGAGATTCAATCAAGAGTTGAAGGAAGAGATTGGGAAGCATCAAGAGGCAACTAGAGGCATAGTCAAGAAAGGAGTTCAGAATCTAACATAATCATCCAAAACTCAACAGATGAGGATGTTTTTGTTTCCATTTTGTTCTTCTTCCCTTGTTATAATTCTTGTTGTTTTATTCATGAACATGAGTAGCTAGATTGGTAAAACCTAGTTGGGGTTCCTAAACTATGTTGAAATTTTGATTTCAATATGATTGAGTTATAAAATGAATTTTTTAATCTTCCTCTAGTTAAAGATTAATCAAGTTTTCATTATGAGACATCGTAGGGAAACTATCTAGATTCCTCTCAAATACTCTAACCAATGATGTTTGGAATTGGAAAACTAACTAGAGAGAATAGTTGATCTTTGGTTGGACCAAGAGGTTGATAACTGCTAGACTAGTAGAAACTCCTAATAAGCACTAATGCTAATACAAACTTGACCATTGGACACAAATAGCCAATGGAAGGTGTAGGTTTTAGAAATCCATTGAAACCAACTTGAAATCTGGATTTTTTTTACACAGGTATCACAATCAACTTCATAACTCATTATCCTTGGTTTACATATCATCTAGTCTAAGACCCTAATGGGTTTGCTTTTTTAATAACTTGATAATTCACCATCTTAACACTTTCCTTACCTTCCCTCCGAAGTTAAGATAGTGATAGTTAGATTTAGTTAATTAAAAATCCATCCTCATTCTTCCTAGGCTAGATAACAACGATTAAGTAGTAACTTTAGGCTTTCCCATTCTTGAGGGATACAACCTTGATACTCACCATTGCGCTAGGTTACACTGACAGGTACACTACCTTAAGGTGTGGATACATATAAATGATTGGTAGCACATCAACTTTTTGGTGTCATTGATAGGGAACATTTGTGTGAAAACTAGAGTGAAATTAAGAATTGTTACTTTAGCCATTTTATTTTATTATTTTTCTTTCAGCATTTTATTTTTTTAGTTATTTTTTTTCCTTTGAGTTTTGTTTCTTTCAGTTCTTAAATTATCGATTATCTCTAATAGTTTATAACCAAGAATATAAACTCTGAACCAACTAATCCTCTTCCTAAACCTAAACGATATCTTAACTCGAGATCACATTCATGTCACATTGAGGAGGAGCCAATTCAAATACCTATTCATACACCACAAGAGATGGCCAACAATAACAATAATGATGGTAACCAAAAAATGTATGATTTTGCTAGAACTTCATTAGACGGGACACAAACATGCATTAGTCGACCTACCATAACAGCCAATAATTTTGAAATTAAGCCAAAAATCATCCATATGGTGTAACAAACAATACAGTTTGGAGGTTTGCCCGGTGAGGACCTTAATTCTCATATCACTAACTTTTTGGAGATATGTGACACCTTTAAGATAAATGGAACCACTGGTTGTAACCCTAAGCCCTAAACCCTTGAGAACCTTTAAAAGATGGTTGCAATCCCTCCCCCCTAATTTTATCACCACTTAGGATGAGTTGGTAGAAAAAATTTTATATAAGTACTTCCCTCCTGCTAAGACTGAATAGATGCGCAATAATATTTCTTATTTTGTGTAGATGCATAATGAAAGCATGTACGATAAATGAGAGAGGTACAAGGACCTGCTCAGATGTTGCCCACATCTTGGACTACCCGTGCGGATGTAGGTATAGACATTCTATAGTGGAGTGAACTCAGCCACTAGGCAAATGGAAAAGGCAGAAGCAGGGGGAGCTCTTAACAATAAAACCCCAAAAAAGGCATAGAATTTAATATAAGAGATGGCCATGAATAACTACCAATGGCAATCCTCAACAGTACGGCAAGGAGTAGCCCATCAAGCAGATGCCACATCACTTTTAACAGCTCAAGTAAAGCTCCTAACCAATAAAATTAACCAACCCTAGATGCCAATACAAGCAGCATAACTAAGCTGTGAATTTCATGGTGGTCCACACTACAGTTCAAATTGCAATATGGGTAGTATGTTTGCAAATCCCTCAACTTCTTATTCATCTAACTATGGGTCTACTGAATTAGAATAGGTAGATTAAATGGGAACTACCCCAAGACAGTAAAACAACCTATATAGCAATACATAGAACCCCAGGTAGAGGAACCATCCAAAATTTGGATGGAAAAATAACAATAATCAGGGACCACCAGGATTTCAAAAACTACATCAGCAACTATCTCAGCAAAATCCTCCAGCCTAGTTCTCTCAAGGACAAGAAAAGAAGCCCAACCTTGAAGAACTATTAATTGAATTTATAGCCACTTCAAAGGATAAGCAATACAAACAGAGAGAGATCTTAGAAATCAACAAGCCTTGATTCAAAATTTGAAAAACCAGGTAGGCTAAATGTCTAAAATGTTAACAGAAAGACAGCTAGGCATACTCCCGAGCACCACTGGTTCTAATCCAAGAGGGAAATGCAAAGCTATAACTCTGAGGTCAGGTAAGGAATTAAGTGAGCCTTTACCCTTACCAAAGGATAATGAAAAGATGCTGATTGAATAGATAGACAAAGAAAATGAAGCAGCAAAAGAAGAACTAGTTCATAGTAAAAGGAAAAAAAGCCCTATGGTAAAATATCAGCCACCCATTCTATATCTAACTAGATTGAAGCAGGAAAAGATTGATTAACAGTTTGATAAGTTTTTAGATTTATTTAAACAACTAACGATCAATCTACCTTTTTTTGAAGCCATTTCACAGATGCCTCATTATGCAAAGTTCATAAAGGAGATTCTGAGCAACAAAAGGAAATTGGAAGATCTTGGGTTAGTAATCCTGAACGAGGAATGCTCAGCCATTTTACAAAACAAATTACCTATAAAGAAATGTGATCCATGAAGCTTTACCATGCCTTGTGTAATAGGCGAACTCCTAATCAAGGATGCCTTAGCCGACTTAAGAGCTAGCATCAACTTAATGCTGACCATCTTATTTGATGAACTTGGGCTGAGTGAATCAAAACCCATTAGGATGAACATAAAATTTGCAGACAGAACAATCAATTATCCTAGGGCAATAGTAGAGGATGTGCTTATAAGAGTCGATAAGTTCATCCATCCCGTGGATTTCATGGTGATGGATATGACAGCTAAAAGCAACATACTACTGATCTTAGGAAGACCATTCCTTGTGACACCTAGAGCTCTTACTAATGTTTGCGATGGAAGGTTGTAACTCAGAGTAGGAGATGAAATAGTCATCTTCAACCTAGCCAACTCTATTTGACAATCCACGGATTGCACTGATATAGTATACTCAATGGATATCCTAGATGATGAGATAGAAGCATATTTACAAGAATTCTTATTAAGCGACTCCTCTCCAGAGACTCTACTAGAAGATGATGGTCTAAGAAATGAACAGGTATTAAAACAATTGAGAAGTTTGTTAGATATAGAGCTTATAAACCTTGCCCCAGCTGAACCAAATGAACCTACAGATCATATCCTTTCCATAGATAGGCCAGAAGAAGAAAAAGAGGTAACACTTTCAATTGAGGACCCTTCAGCCCTAGAATTAAAAGAGTTACCTAAACATTTGAAGTATGCCTACTTGGACAAGGAAAAGAAGATACCAATAATTATAGTTGCAGATTTAACTCCTGCAGAAAGGAAAATTACTATAACTTCTCTTAGAAAGTGCCCCTGAGCTTTTGCATATAAAATCTCAGATATCCCCAGGATAAATCCTAGCTATTTCTCTCACAAGATTTTAATGGAAGATAGCTATAAGCCGGTGGTACAGGCATAGAGACATTTGAACCCTAATATGAAAGAGGTAGTGAAGAAGGAAGTAATTAAGCTTCTTGATTTAGGTTTGATCTACCTTATTTCTGATAACTCCTAGGTTAGTCCTGTGCAAGTAGTGCCAAAGAAAGGAGGCACTACAATAATAAAGAATGAGAAGGATAAGCTTATACTAATAAGGACGGTAACAGGTTATCGGGTTTGTATAGACTACCGTAGATTAAATGATGTAACCTCAAAAGACCACTTTCCCATTCCATTCATTTATCATATGCTTGAGTGATTAGCAATTAACATGTTTTACTATTTTCTTGATGGTTTTTTAGGATATTTTCAGATACCTATTGCTCCTATAGACCAAGAATAGACTACCTTCACCTGTAACATTTGCTTATAAGAGAATTCCCTTTGGACTGTGCAATGTACCTGCCACTTTTCAAAGGTGTATGATGGAAATCTTCCATGACATGATTGAGGATTCAAGGGAAGTATTCATGGATGATTTCTCTATTTTTGGCAATTCCTTCACACATTATCTAGCTAATTTGAAATGGATGTTAGCTCGTTGTGTAGAGACAAACTTGGTCTTAAATTAGGAAAAACGCCATTTCATGGTTAAGGAAGGGATTGTCCTAGGTTACAAAATATCCCATGTAGGTTTGGAAGCTGACAAAGCAAAAATTGAAGTCATATTAAAGCTTTCACATCCTAGCTCTATGAGAGCACTAAGAAGTTTCCTAGGACATGCCAAATTCTATAAAAGATACATCAAGGACTTCTCCAAGATTGCCAGGCCCATGACTTAGTTGCTTGCCAAGGACACACCTTTTGAATTTGATAGTAACTGTATGAAGGCATTTGAGTTACTAAAATAGAGATTGACTACATCCCCCATTATGATATCTCCTAATTGGGGACTACCTTTTGAACTGATGTGTGATGCCAATGACTATGTAGTTGGAGCAGTTCTGGTCCAAAGAATTGATAAGAAGTTCCAACCTATCTACTATGCCAGCAAGACATTGACTAAAGCCTAAGAAAACTAAACTACTACTGAAAAGGAACTACTTGTGGTGGTATATGCATTTGATAAGTTTTGGAGATACTAAGTACTCACAAAGACCGTGGTCTACACAGATCATTTAGCTCTAAGGTATCTATTTTTGAAAAATAATGTTAAACTTATATTTTTTAAATGGATATTATTACTGCAAGACTTCAACATTAAGGTCAAAGATAAGAAGGGTGCATAAAATTTAGCTGTAGACCACTTATCAAGACTAGAGAACCCAAACCTCGAGGCTTTGGATGAAGAAGCAATAAATGACAACTTTCTAGAAGAGCACTTAGAGGTGATGCAGGTATATTCTGACCTCCCTTGGTTCTCTGATTATGTTAACTATCTGGTCGCTAGGGTCTTACCAAAGGATATGATAACTTAGCAAAATAAGAAATTCTTTTCTAAGCTAAAGTATTGCATTTGGGAAGACCCCTTTTTATTTTGAATTTGCACTAATCAGGTAATTAAAAGATGTGTACATAGGGAAGAGATCAACTAGATTCTAAACCATTGTCACAAGGGACCAATAGGTGGACATCAAGAAGCTAATCATACTGCTAGAAAAGGTGCTAAATGTAAGATTTTATTGGCTAACTATATTCTAGGATGCACGAAAGTATGTTTAGGTTTGTGATGCATGTCAAAGGTCAGGTAATATCTCTACCCGAAATGAAATACCCCAAACAAGCATACATGTAGCAGAAACATTTGATGTATGGGGTGTAGATTTCATGGGACCCTTCCCTTCTTCATATGGTAATAGGTACGTTCTAGTAGTTGTTGAATACTTCTCAAAGTGGCCAAAAGTTCAAGCTTTCCCCATCAATGATGCTAGAGTAGTAACTGTGTTCCTAAAAAGACTTTTTTCTAGGTTTAGTACACCTAGGTCCCTAATCAACGATAAAGGAACCCACTTTTGAAACTACCAATTAGAGAAAGTACTCAAATGATACTAAGTATCCCATAGATTTGCTACACCCTATCACCCACAAACTAGTGAGCAAGTTGAAGTAACCAATATAGGGTTAAAAAGAATCTTAGAAAGGACTATAGGAGCAAACAAAAAAGACCGGGTGGCTAAGTTAGATGATGCATTATGGGCCTTTAGAATAGCCTATAGAACATCCATTGGATTCACACCATACAAACTTGTGTATGGAAAATCTTACCATTTACCTGTTGAATTAGAACAAAAGGCACTATTGGCCCTCAAAACATGTAACTTTGATATTGATTCTTCAGTGAAAGAAAGATTATGGTAGCTTAATGTGTTCAAAGAATAGCGACACCAAGGATATAAAAATTCTTCCATCTATAAAGCTCAAACAAAGAAATGGCATGATAAAAGAATATGTGGGTTTAAAAGTTTTCAAGTAGGAGACAAGGTAATTTTATATAATTCACATCTCCACTTCTTTCTAGGAAAATTAAGAAGCCGATGGTCAGGACCCTTCATAGTCACGCAGGTATTTCCCTATGGTGCCATTGAAATTCATGACCCTAATCAGGTAAATTTTAAGGTAAATGGACACCGTCTCAAACATTATCATGGAGACCCAATAAAAGACTAGGTAATATTCCTTCATGACCTAGTAATTAAATAAGTCAGTTAGTATACCTAAATATATATATAATAAAATAAAAATTTAATTCTCTTTTGTTTTGTACATTGTGAAAATATATATAATTTTTGATTTATTAGTTAATAAAAACTTTCTTCCAACTTACTTGGATGAGAAAAAGAAAAATATATATATAATAAAGCCAAGGAGTCTACAAAAAGAGAAGGACTTGCTAACAGATAAGCTATTTTGATTTCAATATGCCTTATTTTTTAAAATTTTCAAAATTTGATTAAAAGGGCATTGAACTAAAATTCAAAATTGTTTAAATATTAAAGGATGAGATTTTCTTAAAGATATTTTAAGGAGTATCCTAGAGATAATTTAAACCATCTTGAAGATTAAATCCTTAGTGTTTTTTTTTTAAATAAATGGCTTATCTTAAAAGTAAAATACAAAAACACTAGCCTACCCTTTCTTGGTGCGTGAATTTCATGTCCCACTAGAAGAAGGAGAAGCTGTGCATATATCATGAGGAAAAGCCATGTAAATTGGTAAGCAACTCTCTCATTTTCTTCTTTGCATTCTCAGTCTCCCTAGCTCTCTCTCTCTCAGGCCTAGTCTTCCCTCCAAGTAAGTATGTTCTTCCTTAATTCTCTTTTCTCTTTGCATAGGTACTCAAGAAAAATCATAGTAGTTTAATTCTTCACATATTTTCTTTTCAAGAATTATATACTATGCATAATTCTTTTTTATTCTTCATACATATAGTTCCAATATTTATAAGTCTTTCATGTTTAATTTATTTTCAATTTCATAATGCATTTTTGTCAAGATTCATTATCTAAATAATTTCATTGCCAAGATTCATGCTTCTTTGATATCTCATATGCATTGCCATGTCATTTTAGCCTTCAAGAATCATCCTCTCTTGAACATAAAAGCAAAAGTTCTGTCATGAACAATATAGTATTCGAAAGGAACCTTGATATGAAAGAAAAATTCTTTACGGTTATTTTAGGACAGCACATAAACTAGAAACCATAAATCTTATTTCTTACTAAGGTTTCTTGATACACTCTTTCTTGCTATACATGGCCATGCATTGTTCTTGTATCTCTAAAGAAATTCAAAGATGGAATCTTGATAAAGAAAATTCATTCCTAGAAAATAAAGAATTATATTCTTGAATTCTTTTCTTTATTCTCTTATAAAATAAATTGTCATCATGCAAAAATCATACAAAAACTCTTGATTTCTTTTCATGCATACATCAAGATTCTAGCAATAGAATTTTTCTTCTTCAATTTAATTAAGAAATCTCAATAAATCAATATAATAGACATTGCATAAACATTTGCCCTGGATTCTTAATATCTTTATAACTAACTTGTGTCGATTCAAGATCATGTTGAGCTCTTCATTCTCCAGTGTCACATCCAGAAGAGGAGGAACCACTCATCGAACCACATCAAGTTATTCATCCTATAGTGTCACCTCAAGAATAAGAGGGACCTTTGAAGCTGACCTTTGGAATCGTCACCCACTGCTGACCTTTTATGAAGATGAGCAAGAAGAGAAATACCAAGCTTTTCAGTTCAAACTCATAGGAGCCAAACATTGCATCATCCCTATCAGCTTGACTACAAAATAGACTATTCTCCTGGACACACCATTGTATGCAAGGTTCTTCACCTTTAAAGAAACCACATACAAGGAGTTGACCCTAGAATTCTGCAGTACATTCTCTCTAATGCAGTATGTCTGTGAGTGGAATGACCCAGATACCATTTCTTTTTAGTTAGGAGGAGCAGATTTCTATATGTCCATATCTTACTTCAAGTGGTACCTAGGCCTATAGACTTTAGAAGAACTTAAGGGGGACACCTACAGAGGATATCTCTACATCCAAACAGTTGCCAGAAATGTTATATGGAACCAAATCACCACTAGACCTAGCCAGTACACCCTAGTAGTGCTAAAGCAAGGAACCTCCCAGATAGGCTAGGGTATTTTCATTTCATCTTATTTAACACTCTTATAGGCCAGGAAAAAAACTTTGATGAAGTCATTCAGATTGACCTATTCATCCTCAGGGCAATGCATCAACATAGGAAGTTAGATCTTGGGTATGTGTTAGCAACCTAAATTTCCACTTTCGTTAGAGATGTCAGGCAAAGTGCCATATGCTTTTGTCCCTACATCACTTGACTCGCATGGATGGTTAGAGTTCTACATGAGAACATCTAGGATCTGACTTCAATTGGATGCACACTGTCCATATATCCCACATGGCAGTAATCAGTAACGTTTCCCTATACCCTTAATGCAGGTGACTAGGAGTTTCCCCCATCTTTGCAACTCTGAGGACAGTGTTTCTCTTCAATGTGGGGTGGACTCCTCAAAGTTATTCTTTCTTTTTAGTTTTACTTTTTATTTTTGTCTTTACTTTGATCATCACATATCACATTTCAAATAAGTGTATCACAATAAAGTGTTATCCAATATGTGCATTCCAAAGTATATCATATTAGCAATTGTCATTTTCTTCAGAACTGATTTATAATTAGGTCATAACATGAATATAAGACACACACTTACAATTTTGCTTAATAAAAATTCAAACTCTTGTTTTCAATCCATATTAGACAACAAATGCATTTCATAGCTCATATTGAAAAATAGTTTTATAGCACCTAGATGCTCGCACATCTTGCACCATGTTGTACATTGCATACATTCTTAGCTGATAATATGGATAGGAAGACATGCATGCATTACTTGACTGGCAATTTTGTTGAAAATTTTAGGAGCCTATAAAACCACACCCTATAAATGTGAGGATTCGAGCCAAGAGAGCATTCATTACAAACATGCTCTACATTTTTCTTGCTGAGGGTGTACTTCATTTTACTATGCTTTTAGAACTTTCTTTGTAATTCTCGTCAAAATTACATGAATTTTTTAATATTAGATATGATTTAGGTAACTTAGGTTACACCACTATTGACCAAAAAGCCTACCCTATGTGTTTCCCTTAGTTGACCATTATCGAGCATTGGCATGTTTTTCCATATATACACCTTATACACCATATTCCACTTAATTTTCTTTGCAATACCTTTCTTTGCCACCCTATATGTTGAAATTTGTGTGGTTTATTCTTCATATCTCGATTAAAATGCAGTATCTTAATAGAGAAGGATTCACTGAGTTTTCCTTTATTTTGAGGTGCCCCCTCAACCCAAAATTGAATATTAGAAAGACTGCAAGACTGCAAAAAGCAAAAAGAAAAAATATATATATGAAAAAGAAAAGAAAGGAAGAAAAGAACAAAAGGAAAGGAAAAATAAAGCAAGAGAAAATGTATAAGTATCAAAGCAGTCTTTGTATTATCTTGGGAAAGGGTATTCTTTGAGATAAAAATCTTAGTAAATACTATGTCTACCGCATTTAATCCTTGGAATCTCCTTAGGACCACATGTGTTTTCAACATATCTGTACCTTTTTTCCCAAAATTCTTCACCTACCTCTATCTGAAGCCCCATTATAACCTTATTAAGACCCTCTGATCATGATATTCAAGTTTTCGCAAGTAGTGGAGATGAAATTTATAAGCAAGCATATAGAAGGCATGGTACTATGAAATTGCTTGAAGATTTCACTTCACCTATATACAATTCTGAGCAACATTGAGTGATCACTGTGAGGCAATGGTTCCTAATCAAATAATGAATTGCTTGTTAAAGAAGTGCATTCAATATAACTATCTTTGTTATTAGTGAAGGGCTTGCAACTCTAAGAATTATGGCGTAAGATTCATGTAGCATCAAGTTACATAAATTGTGAAGTATGTATTAACTATGAAAAACTGTTATTGTTTCTTATGAATTAAATGAAAGTTTGCTTGAGGACAAGAAAAAGCTTAAGTGTGTGGTATTATGATAATCACATAATTATACATATTTAATTGCCAAATTCCATTTACTTTGGGAGTATATTTTATGTGTTTTATGTATAATTGCCCATATTTCCACTTTTTTTCATTTTATCAAAGTTTTTCCTAGGTATAAAGCAGCTTTGAAGAAAAATAGACTAAAATCAACTATCTAAAGGCTCAAAGCACCTCAAAATGCACCTTTTAGCATGGGCACACATGAAGTCTTCTAGAACACACCCTTCCACATGCCCATGCTGCCTTAAAACTTTTAGAACATACCTCTCCACATGCCAAAGACAACTTATGCACCTTCCTACATGGCTAGAGCAACAATCTTCAACTAAGAAACGACCAAAATGACATCATGGAGGGATGTCTTCTAGAACATGGTTGTGCTCTCCACTTGGGCTACCACATGGCCACGTCACTTTCTAGGCTATCACACAGCCGTGTGGAGGCCTAGAGAGGTGCTTCCCTTGCTTATAAATAAGAGAAGGTGCAAGGAGAGAAAAACATCACTTGAAGGTGTTCTAAAGAGAGGAAATTGAGAGCACTTGGAGTAGCTTGGAGTGTGACAATCCTTGCTAGTATTTGGAGCATAATACTTTAATTCACTTGCCTCTTCACAAAGGTCACAAGACATGGAGAGTCAATCAAGAGTTAAAGGAAGAGATTGGGAAGCATCAAGAAGTAACTAGAAGTATAGTTAAGAAAGGAGTTCAAAATCCAAACTAATCATCTAAAACTCGACAGATGAGGATGTTTTTATTTCCATTTTTTTCTTCTTCCCTTGTTATAATTCTTATTGTTTTATTCATGAACATGAGTAGCTAGATTGGTAGAACCTAGTTGGGGTTCTTAGACTATGTTGGTATTTTGATTTGAATATGATTAAGTTATAAACTGAATTGTGTGACCTTCCTCTAGTTAAAGATTAATGAAGTTTTCATTACGAGACGTTGTAGATAAACTATCTAGATTCTTTTCAAATACTCTAACCGATGATTTTTGGAATTAGAAAACTAACTAAAGAGAATAGTTCATCTTCACTCAATATTACATTCATACAATATGTAGCGGCAAAACTAAATAAATAATCAAATTCAGTAATAATGTCATAAATAAAACCTGTTTATATTTACATTTGCTACATATTTACAATGTCATACATATATTTTAGGATATGTGGAGTGTTTTTAGTCTTCAAGGGTAAGGAGGCAACAAGCCTGCCACTTAAACCCCTTTAAACCTTAATTGCTAGTAAACTATAGTTCTCCCACATATCCAGATATATATATCCTTTTTTTTTTGCTATATACATCCAGAAATCAACATCACTTATAGCTACTCTAAAAAGGAATACTATAACATAAATATTTAATTAGCTGTACGTGAAATTAACCACAGAATCTCAGCCAACGCTATGTCAAATTCAAGCTAAATCATGCATTAGGTTATCTAAAACATACTAGGCATAATAATGAGAATTTATATTCTCAGTAGCTAGACAATCCTTTTCTTTTTTAAAACACTGGTATGTACCACCATAGTGATACAAAAAATATTTCTACATTTTTTATTTTAAAAGATAATTTATTCTATTGGGATGCAACATGTATATTTTATAAGTGTGTATGGCATACATTTATAAATGTATCATGTGATGGTTCACCTTCAAAATCATAAGTCAAGGCATCTTAGTATCATGATTTTAAAATATATCCAGTCATAAATACATTTCCAGTCATGAATACATTTTCAGTCATAAATAGGGAAAACATGTTTAATCATTTATAGGGAAAACATTGCAAGTCATAAGGAAAACTATTTCAGTCATTGGCTAAAAGCCACCATCAATGAAAGAGGAACTTACGAGTATCGAGAGCACCATCCAATGGACTACTCAATGTACTACTACATACATGAATGAGTTAATTTTATTTCCAGTCCCAATCATGTGACATTTTTGCCACTGGTACTATCTGAGGCATCCCTCAATGGATCCAAGTACTTATTCTAGTCATATTCCAATTCGTGGTCACTATCAAAAGACAAATCATTCCTTAGTCAATGGTCACTATCATATGGACAGATCATTCCCTAGTCAATGGGATTTCTCCCTATAGTTAATCAAAAACTAACTCACGAGATCACTATCATTAAACATGTCGTTTCCTCTCCGCTTTGGGTGGATCATAGTGCTATGGAATCACCACCACATTTCCAATGGATCACTTTCCTAGTATGTTATTTCCAACATATAAACTAGGATGATTTGGCTTGTACCTGCGATTCTGCTAAATTCTAAGTAAATGTCCCCATTTTAATTTGGCCATTTTTAGGTTATATTAACTTAGAATTTGCCATCATTGCTAATTTTTATATTCTTTATGGAATGCCTAATTATCATCCCATACCAATAATTGGTCATTGCGTTACAAGCCTATCGATCCTAGAATATACATTGGAAATACTTCCTCTAAGCTCTCTTTCCTTCCAGTATAAGTTTTCCTTTTCATTCCATTCTATGTTTTCCTTCTTTATTTTATAAATCTATCATGATACTATACTTTTCATTATTAATTATAATTATGTATGCGTTTCTAAATATCTTTTCTCTCAAAATAATTCATATGATGCATACATATTTATAAACATATAAACATTTATCCTTCCGTTTCACAATTACACATTTTTAATACAAGGATGCCATGAAAATAATAATTTAATTTAATTAACATAATGGATAATTTCTTAATATCTTCTTTCTCCTGTTCAATATATTTTTATTAAAACCACACTTTTCTTTCTCTCTTTTGTCTTCATCACCAAATGGTAGCATTCCTTTTATTGAAATAAGAATTGCAAAAAGTCTCTCTCCACTCACTTTTGCCTTTTCGGCTAGGATAAAGCAAAAGGATTCAATTTAATTTTTTTATTATAATATTACTTTCCATTTCTCTCTTTCATCTCCTTCACCGAATGGAAAGGGTCCTTTTTCATTAAAATAGTAGTTATGAAATCTTCTCTCCACTCACTTATATTCTTAGTTAAAATAAGGAAGGAGGAGACAAATGTGAATACATCTCTTTCCTTTCCTTCTTGCCTTGTCACTGAATCATCATCATCTTCTTTAAATCAATTTCACACAAAATTTCCTTTCCAATTTCACAGGTTTTATCGGTTAAAGTAAGAAAAATAACTAATAAAATTTTATTCAAACATCACTTCTCATTTTCTCTCCCATCTCTTTCACCGAATAAAAGTACTCTTTTTCATTAAAATACTAATTATAAACTCTTTCCCCCACTCCCTTGAAATTTTATTTACATTAAGGAAGTAGAAAACAAATTGAGCACATCTCTTTCTTTTCCTTTTTGCCTTAAGACCGAAATCATCATCATCGTTTACAACAAATTTTCCTTCATAAATCTACATGCTTCCTCTCAGCCAAGCAATGGAATTTTAAAGAAAAATTGTAGTTTTTATCCAACGAAGCTATTTATCCTATTTCCATCATCAAATAGGCATTAAACATCATTTACCCATTGATTTCATGGCAATCCATACATTAAAAGCTTGCTTTCATAAAAATAAATCTTTCATTAAAATAGAAGGAAATTTCTCAAATTCATCTCAACACTTTTATCCATTCAAGAAACACTTAAAAATGCATCCACACAACACTTTAAACACTTTACCCATACAAAATCAAGCAAAACAAGAATGGAGAAAATTTTGCTACTATTCATGGCAGCCATTAATAGAGATGGAAAGCTTGAAAAAAACCTTATCATGAAAATAATAGCAAGGGATTGTCTAACTACCTTGGTTTTGCAATAGAAATGGATTTGGTTGTCTTTTCCCTTTACTTGAAATCTTCCCTCAAGCTTGTCTAACCTCACAGCTTCTCCCTCACCAAAAGTCCAAGTCGGTTTTGCTAAGAAAGAAAGAGAAGAGGACGTGGCAATTTATTTGATGCAAAATGACCATTTTGTCCTTGTGGAAAAATGACCAAAATGCCCTTCCAATAAATGTAAGAATGTCGTGAGATGAAGAGAGAGTTTTTATTGGAATTTTGCAATGATTCTTCTTTCAAAATGACAATTTTATCCTTTTGTAAAATTACCATGTTACGCCTGGTGGTAAAATTACTATTTTACCCATAGATATTTTCTAAAGTAACCATTACTTTTTCGATATTTTCTCTAGATATTTTATAAAGTAATTATTACTTTTTAAAAATATCTAGATATTTTTCTATTGTTATTATTATGCGTAATAAATGCACCTCGATTTGCATGGAAAGTCATTATTTTAATAAACTTTCCTTATTTTCAGTTTGGTCCTTTTTCTTTTCTTTCATTTTAGTCCCTCCTTATGCATAGAAAATTAAGACAATTTAATTACAATTATTCAGGCATGAAAGTACAGAATTTAGGAATTTAAAGCATGCCTGAAATTGGAAAAATGTGGATATTACACAAAAAACTTGGAAGATTACACTTTTCTTGCATTTTCAAGGTAACTTAACAATATTATAACCTTAGTTTCATGTTTTATGGAAAGATTAAAGTGTGTTTATGTTCATGAAACATAGGAATTTCTTTCTCTACATTCCATAAGACTTGATTTCTATACTTGGCTATGCTTGTTTAGAAATATGGTTGTGTTTGTGAGTATGACAATGTTTGTATGCTAGAAATCATGAAAGATTGAATCTTGGCATGTTTGGTACCATTTCATGAAAAACCCTAACTTTTGAAATGGTTGAAATGGTATGGAAATGAAAGAGAAAATGGTGATTTTGCATGAAAACATCTTGAAAATGTAAGCCTTGTAAACAAAAGAGTGAAACACTCCCATTTTCTCCAATTTTCTCTCTTAGCTGAGAGCACCCATGACAAATGGTGTTGAAATTTACTTGAAAAATGACTAGAAATGCTTATGTTCAGTCATAAGAGAGGAAAAGAGAGAAAATTATGTTATCTTCATGATTTTGGCAAATTTCCCATTTTCTAACCATGCCATTTAACCTTGAAAGTGTGCCTATAAATGTGAAGATGAAAGAATATGTTTATTTATATGTTTGGCATGATAAATAAGTTATGGAAGTAGAAAAAAGGAAGGTTAAACATATATATGAATTTTTTGAGTATGAGAAAGTGTCATGGTTAATGAATGAAAATTATACCATAATGCCAAAATGGTAGAAAGGATGGAAGAGAGGGAAAAAATAATTTGAAAATCCCTATCTTTCACCCATTTCTTACCTTGGCCTAGAACATTACCCTATTTTTCCCTTGATGGCCGAATTCATGTGTTAATGGAAAGAAGTCTATCATGTGTTTTAAAATGGCCAATGTCAAGTGAAATGGGGAGAAGTATGAAATGATGAAATGGGAATGTTAATTGCATGTATTTATGCCATTGATACCATTGTGTTTTAATTTCATATGTTATGAGTATAAATTTTGAAATTTGCATGCAAATGAGAAATGAAAGGCATTAAAAGTCATCAATAAAGGGTGGAGAATGGCACTGTAAAATTCCCCTTGAGGTGAATATGTAAAGGCTATGAATGTCATCTTAAGGGTGAGAGAATGACACTATTTACATCTCTCCCCAACGATAAATAAAAAGGCAATGAATGATCATGAAGAGGGTGAACCATGGCACTATTAATGTTCTCCTAAAGAGCACCATGAAAGGGTGGAGGATGGCACTAATAAATTCCTCTTGAGGTGTATTTGATGGCACTATATGATACCCTGGTGGTAATGACTCAATGGCACTACAAAGAGTCACTTTAATGGTAATGACTCAATAGAGCTATAAAGAGTCAGTTTTGTGGTAATAACTTGATCGCACTAAGGTATCACTACGAGTATAAAAAGTATGAAAGATGTGATGACATATCTGATGACAGATTTTGTATAAATGAATGATAATGTGATGCCATATAATTTGTTCATGACATGAAATAGTAATAATCTCATGTTTACAATTGCACATGCATATGTTTCATATAAAGTATGCCTGTAGAATTAAATGGAAATTATTTTTAAAGAAATGGAATGTAGAAATATTTTCTGTATTTATACAGTGGTATATGCCAGCTATTTTGAAACTATATGGATTGTGTTAGCTACTAGAAAATTATTTCTCATTATTGTATTGGTATATATTAGATGCCTAGATACAATGTTATAATGGAGATAGAGATAATAGTAGTGGAGGTTCCCATTTTAGGAACTTTACTATTTTGAAAGACATATATATAATAGAAATATTTGAAATCCCTCATGCAAATTAGCATGCTAAAGAAGTATCTGTGAGTTTGTAGTGTAGCCCTTTTTGGTCCTAATTCTCAACATTTTCTTTCTGGGATAGAATTAGGACTACCATTATTTTTGAGTGTACATAGAAAGAAGGGCACACACTTCTGTATTAGGATATGTGAATCCTTATCTATTAGTAGGATTCTTTTTGGAAAGGAGTTTGAGTGACAGGTTTGTTGTCTCCTTAGCCCTCTAAATGAATATTTCACATATCCTGACTTATGTAGCAAATAGTATAATGATATATATGGATTGTTTTGCAAATTTTTCTGTTATGTATGAAAATTTATTTTCCATTGTGCTAAAGTATGATAACCTAAGCAAAAGAATCCATACCTAATCAACAATAATTCTTGATGGATTTTAAGGCTCAGGAAAATGAATTAAAAAGGTAAAGTTAAATGTGACTTTCTTATCTTATTACATTTTATGAAGCTATAATGTAAAGATAAGGGTGTTACAAGCAGTCCCTTATTTCATAGAAAGGGAACTTTAAATCCCGTTGTATTGCAATGATCTGTGAGAAGACAGTGACCACACGGTACTTGGATCTACTGGGGGATGCTCCAAATAGTACAAATAAAAATGTATGGTAGCTGAATAGTCACAAAGTTATGTATGGATGTATGAAGTGGTACGTGGAGGTAGCTGCTGAGCGGCACTCCCGATAACTCTCAATGTATATGTATGATTTCTGTTATGTTTTAAAGATGAATGTGTTGATGTTACCATATGAAATGTATGAGATTAAACTTTTTATGGTAAAGCATGATATTGAGATGACATCCCATGATGATTTAATTTCACATATTTTAAAATACATGCATACACCTAAGCACAAACCATGAAAGTATGATTCATGCATTGCATCTCTATAACACATGTTATATTTTGAATTTAAGATGAGAAATGCAGAGTATTTCTATATAATTATGGCAGTACAAGTTTGCAGATTTTAAAATATGTTTACTTGCTACTGAGATTCAATTCTCACATAAAGGCTGGCGTGTATTAGGTATGTAGGTACCCTCCAAGGGTATTTTAAGAAAGTTATTTTAGATAGTATAGGATTTTAATTTATTGGGCTAGCCTTTATGATTTTTTAGGAAGTGCTAGCATAATTTACCTCATGTATAGCCTATGTTGATTAAATGTATACAGATTAGCTAGAATTTATGAATAGACATGTTTGATGGGGTTTGAGTGGCAGGGTTGTTTCCTTCATACCTCGGTAGTTATTCTATGTTAATTATAGAAGTAAATATGCATGATGTTTGTATATCTAGCTAGAGTAATTGATGTATCACATTATTTCATTCCGTTATGAGACAGAGTGTAAAATCGAGAGTAGAGACCCGACCTCACAGCACTCAAATGACTAACTTGGTAAAATGTTCAAATTTACTCGGGTAGATGTAACTGTAACACATTACTAGTATGATATTTATATATATTATCTTCTTTAAAGAACCAAAAGCAACCATAGACTAAGAGGGTCTTACGAACATTACATAAAGTTAGTATTAGAGCACAATTGCCATGATTGGCACATAGCTAACTTAGTAGTGATAGATGCTAATTAGGTAGTAAAGGTAGATTCCTTAGGATAGAGACTAATCCAGGTTAGTGGCTAAACTTAAGCAGTTAACTGACTTGTATTGTGTTTTAACTTGAGGAATGAAGTGCTAGATTAGGGTGTATAGTGTTCCTTGTTAGAGTCATATATTCTCTTATAAATGTTTTGTTATTGAGACTGATCACCTCAATAATATCTATTTTGTAGTGTAAAGTATGGCACTTCCCAGGAAAAATGGTACACAAAACAAGGATGGTGAGGTAGATTTGAATGGGGTTGTACAAGACTTAATGGGAATGGTGGAGGTTATGAAAGAATAGGCAGCCACTATGGCTGAGGCCCTTAGGTAGATGTAGAAAGACTGTAATGTATACCTCCACCCTTACCTTGAGGATAGGCAAGAGGAGTATCAACCCTATAAGGGGTGATCAGAGTTCCAAAAAGCCAGGCTTCCTTCGTTCAGGGGTGAGTGTGAGCATAAATTAGTGGAAGAGTGGCTACAAAAGATGAAGGAACTTTTTGTTGTTCTAGGGAGTACTGATGTCTATAAGGTCTCCTTTGCCACCTATCAATTAGAAGGAGAGGCCAAATATTGGTGGAAAGGGACAAGACAACTAATGAAGTCTCAGAGTGTTTAGATTTCCTGGGAATTATTTAAAGAGACATTTCTGAAAAAAGTATTTTCCTCAAAGTGTGAGGAATGAGAAGGAAGTCAAATTCATGCAGATTAAGTACGGGAATAGGTCTTTTAGTGAGTAATTAGCTAGTTTTGAAGAGTTATCCAAATTTTGTTCTTATTTGAAATGGAAGCCTTATGAAGCATGGAAGGCCACGTACTTGGAGAACAGCCTTAACCCTGAGTTATAGCATGAAGTTGCTTCTCAAGAAATTTGAGATTTTGCTATGCTAGTTAAAAGTGTCACATTGCCTCGAGAACCTTGGCAACAGTAAGGAAGGGGAAGCAGAAGTCTAACTTCCTCAAGAGAAAATCCCAGCCAGGTTTTGCCATAGGGAAGGAGAGTAAGTTTGGCAAGACCCAGATGGGAAAGAAGCTTATGGGTGGGCAAGCTGCCTTAGATACCTGCCCTAATTGCAAGAAGAACTATAAGGGTAAGCCATGTATATTGGATCAAAATGTTTGCTATAAGTACAATAAGCCGAGACACTTTATCAAGGATTTCCCACTGGGGAAGAAGCCAACTGAGGCCTCAAAGCCTTTAACTAGAGGGAGGGTCTACACCCTAAAGGATAAGGAGGTAGCCAAAACTAATGATTTGGTTAAGGGTGAGTGTTTTATAAATGAGATGTCTTTAATTGTACTATTTGAATCTGATACTACCCATTCTTTTTTTTCATATGAATATGTGAAGAAATTGAATTTACCTATATCCCATTTACCTTATGAAATTACTGTTGCTATCCCTACCAGAGAGCAAGTTTTGACTTCCTTGACTTGTTTAAACAATCCCATTATTGTGGACAATAGACCTTTCATTGTTGATCTTAGTTGTTTGCCTTTGACTAATGTGGATGTTATTCTTGGGATAGACTAGTTCTCTTTTAATAAAGTGGTCTTAAATTATTTTGAAAAGTCTGTGACTTCTATGGACATATACCTGTGAATAGGGGTACAGATGAAAAGATTTAAAGATTATGTTTTATGTGTTCTTCTGAGGTTGAGAGTCAGTATGATATAGATGTTGTGCCTATAGTTAGAGAGTTTCCCGATATCTTCCTTGAAGAGATCTCTAGTCTCCCACCTAACAAAGAAGTAGAGTTCTCTATAGAGTTAGTTCCTGGGGCAAGACCAATCTCTATTGTACCATATAGGATGTCTCCCTTAGAGCTAAGTGAGTTGAAGATGCAAATAGAAGACCTTCTAGAAAAGTAATTCGTTAGGCCCAGTGCTTCATCATGGAGAGTATCAATGTTATTTGTGAAGAAGAAGGATAGAAGTATGAGAATGTGCATAGACTATAAGCAGTTAAAGAAAAAAAATTATCCCTTCCCTAGGATAGATGACCTACTAGACCAACTGAGAGGAGCAGTTATGTTTTCTAAGATTGATTTGAGGTCAAGGTACCATCAAATCAGAGTTAGGAGTGAGGATATACCTAAGACTGCTTTTAGCATTAGGTATGGGCATTATGAATTTCTTGTGATGCCATTTGGGTTAACCAATGCTCTAGCTATTTTTATGGAGTACATGAATTGCATCTTTAGACCCTACCTTGATCAATTCTTGGTAGTGTTCATTAATGATATTCTTGTATATTCTAGAAACAAGTAGGAACATGAGCAACACCTTAGGATTATGCTACAAGTGCTTAGGGAAAATCAGCTGTACACCAAGCTTGAAAAATGTGAGTTCTAGTTAGAGGACATAAGGTTCCTAAGGCATGTAATTGCCAAGAATGGGGTAACAGCAGACCCAAGACTGAGGCTGTGGTCCATTGGGAAAGGCTTGCAACAGTGATGGTGATCTATAGTTTCCTCATATTAGCTAGTTACTATAGAAGTTTATCTAAGGGTTTTCACAATTAGCAATGGCAATGACCAAACTAACCTAAAAGGATGTTCTATTTGTATAGGATTCCAAATGTGAACATAGTTCACAGACCTTGAAGGAGAGTTTAACCACTGCACCCTATGTTAGTCATCCCAAATCCTTTGGATAAGTTTGAGCTATACTGTGATGCATCCTAGAAAGGTCTAGGGTGTGTCTTGATGCAAGGGGGAAGAGTAGTGGCCTATGCTTCTAGAAAATTAAGGCTCATAAAGGAAATTACCCCACTCACGACCAAGAACTAGCAGCCATATTGTTTACCTTGAAGATTTGGAGACACTACCTTTATGGGTCTCAATTTGAGGTATTTAGTGACCACAAAAGTCTCAAGTACCTCTTTGACCAGAAGGAGATAAACAAGAGATAGAGAAGATGGATGAATTTCATCAAGGATTATAACTTTGAGTTGAGATACCATCTAGGCATAGCTAACATTGTGGTGAATACCTTGAGTAGAAATCCCTCCACGTAGCTTAGATGATGGTTAGTTAAATGAGTTTGATAAAGAATTTCAAAAATTTAAGCTTATCCGCATTGACGCTACTAGATTGAATTTGTCTAGGTGAATTGCAGATTGAGAGTGACCTTAGAACTCTGATCCTAGAGGCCCAAAAGGAGGATGGATTCTTAATATCCCTAAAGGACCTAAAGGAATTCCATAAGGAAGTTGATGGGGTAATGACCTTTTATATCTCGAGCCTAGGGGAATCGAGGGAAAAATCTTAATGGAAGCCCATAAGAGCGACTATACTATTCACCTTGGTGCCACTAAGATGTATCAGGACTTGAAGGCAGGGTATTGGTGGTCAAACATGAAAAAGCACATCACTGAGTATGTTGCTAAGTGCTTAGTGTGTTAGTAGGTGAAGATTAAACATCAGAAACCTGCTGACTTGTTGCAACCTCTGGATATTCCTGAGTGGAAATGAGATAAGATTTTCATGGACTTTGTGTTAGGTTTACCCAGGACTTAGTCAGGGAATGATGCTATTTGGGTGATAGTAGATTGCTAAACTAAGTCCGCACATTTTATACCCATTAAGATCCATTTCTCCTTGGAAAAATTAGCCTGTTTGTACATTCAAGATATAGTGAGACTTCATGGGATCCCTGCTAGCATTGTTTCAGATATAGACCCTAGATTTACCTCTAGGTTTTAGGGAGCCTTCCAAGAAGCCTTTGGTATTAGGTTAAGCTTGAGTACCATGTATCATTCTCAAATGGATGGACAAATAGAGAGGACTATCCAGACATTAGAGGATATGCTTAGGTCATATGCCTTGATGTATAAGGGGAGTTGGGATCAAAGTTTGGCATTGATAAAATTCTCTTACAATAACAGTTTCCATTTTAGCATAGCGATGACACCCTATGAAGATTTGCATGGAAGGAAGTGTAGATTGCCTTTGTGTTGGTTTGAGGTAGGAGAAAGGCAATTGCTCAGACCAGAGTTAGTTAGCAAACAATAGACCAAATTTGGAAGACTAGGGGGATAAGATGGCTAAAGCTCAAGATAGACAAAAAAAATATGCTGACAAGAGAAGGAGACCACTAGAATTCAATGAAGGGGATAATGTTTTCCTTTGAGTATCACCTATCACTGGTATAGGTAGAACCATACAGTCCAGAAAGTTAAATCCTACATTTATAGGGCCATTTCAAATTTTGAGGAAAGTTATCAGTTAGCCTATCAAATATCCTTACCTCTATTTTTTGTCAAATCTATATAATATTTTTCATGTCTCATAACATTGGAAATATATCCATGACCCGTCACACATTCTCGATGCCAGTACAGTACAGTTAAAAGAAAATTTAACATACCATCCAAAACCTTTGAGAATCATCAAGAATAAGGTTAAGCAAGTGAGAAACAAGGTTATCCCTTTGGTTAAGTGTTGAGGGATGAATCATTTCCCCAAGAGTCGACATGGGAAAAGGAAGAGGAAATAAGGAAGTCCTACCCAGAGTTGTTTGAACAGGTACATTCTAATTTTGAGGGTGAAATTATTTTAAAGGAAGGGAGAAATGTAACATTCTCTCATAATATGATTAAGGGATGTTTATTAATTGTAAATTTAAATGCTTGTATATGTTGCATTAATTTACATGTAGTTGCATTATAGCAGGGACCTAGTTGAAAGAAATACAATCTAAGTTAAAATATGACTAGGGACCAATTTGAAAGGGTAAGTTTAGCCAACCAAAAGTTGAAACTTGATTCAAGGACCACAATGAGAATAATTAAACTACACTTAAACCCTAGCTGAACCCTAAACACCCTTATATTACTCAAGCTTTAGCAAACTTAGAGAGAGAGGGAGAAAGGCGACTAAAGAGAGATAGGGTGACCTAAGGTAAGAGAGAAAGGCATTTGGCTTGAAGGAAGGCCAAATTTGAAGCTAGGGGTTTGTTCTATAGCTAGGAAAGCATCATCTAAGCATCAAATACATGTCCAGCTGTAAGAAGATCCAAGGTAGCAGCAAAACCTAAACCCCATTTTCATGAAATGTTTGCTCTTAACTAAAAATGATGTTTATGAAGGTTTTAAGTTGTATTGGGATTTAAACCTATATTCTCTATGTTTTAAATGTCTATTGGGTATTGCTTGCTGAATAGGCGTGCTTGTTGTGCTTGTAAATGATGTCTGAAAGTTGAGTTTTGCCTTAAGTGCAAAAATGAGGTTTAATCTTGGTGTTGGGCAAAATGTAATGGAAATGTAGGCTATTTGTTTATGTTAAACGATGCCTAGATGTTAACATTGAGTTCATCAATCTTTTATATGAGTTGTATTAATGTTTCAAGCCTAAAAATCTGGGTTTATCAAAAGTTTTTATACAAAATGGAGCACTAACAGCCGACTGCCAGCCCAGGAAGTTGACTTTCGTGTTCTTTGTTACCCAGAAAAAGTACCCATAATGCATCAGCCAATTGCCAGACCTTAGTAGTCGACTGTTGGGCTCATAGCGAGCTAGTAGTCGACTGCTAGGCCCAGAATGTAACACCTACACCTAATACTTTGCATTTTATAATGGCATTGTTATTATTATTTATATTGTTATTATTATTTATGTGATGCTAAGTATGGTTCATCAAAGAGATAGAATGGACATTTTCATCAAGATAGAATCACTTTTGTCATAAAAGAGCGAAATTGGAAATCTGGTAAAGAAAGGCAGAATAGTAATTTTACCATGATGGAGAAAATTAATATTATTTTCTTATTTCATGAAATTACATTTAAAGACTTTCATTATTTTTGCTTAAGAGAGAAGAAGAATTTAGTTTAGGAAGTGATTAAGTCCATTTTTATGGCAAAATGACAATCTTCCCTGAAAAGGGCAAAATCATAATTTTATCCAAGGGCATATTAGTAATTTTACATAAGGTAGAAAAATTTAAATTTTACCCAAATACTTCATGGAAATAGGATTAGGAAGTCTTTACCCTTTTATTTTCAAAAGGAGAAAGAATAAGGGTAAAAATAATAACATTGGCATAAAGGGTAAAAAAGGTAATTTTGCCAAAATAAGGGTAAATTAGTAATTTCACAAAAATTAGTTTTATGAAACTTTATATAAGTAATTTTTGCCCATTAAATTCGAAAAGGGTGAAAATTGGGGTTAAAATGGCCATTTGGGCATAAAGGGTAAATGATAATCTCCTTAGGGACATATTGGTAATTTTCCAAAAAGATGAGGGGAAATTTTGGAATTTTGAAATTCATAAGGGTAGAAATGTCCTAACCCATGGAAGTTCCACAAAATTACAATCCTAAGGAGAGTGGATGCCATTCTTGAAAAGGAGAAGTAGTAAGGGTAAATTGGTCATTTCACACCATGGGCATTTTGGTAATTTTACGAAAATCCTAATTTAAGTCTTCTTCTTCCTTTAGGAGAAGAAGAAGTCGAACAAGAGAGGGAGAAGAGGTGCTGGCCGAACACACATCTAAGCTTGGAGTAGAAGGATTTCAAGGCAAATCAACTAGGAGATTTCACTAATCTTGCATTTTTAAGGTAGTTAAATATGCCTAAACCCTTCTTTTCTTGTTTTATGGTTTGATTAAAGTATTCTTAAACTTGTAAGAAGGATGGGTTTCTCTCTCTACATTCTTATGGAAGTTTTACTTGAATGGGGTTTGCAGATGATGAAATCTCGTTGTGTTTTTGGTTATGGATATGTTGAAATGCTTAATAACACAAGAGATAGAAATTTCTCAAGATTGGAACCTAACTCCTGAAAAACCCTAATGTTTTCCATGGCTGAAATGTTGTGTATTAGAGTAAGAAAATGGTGACTTTGCATGAGATCTATTTGTTTATGATTTTCTTGTAAGCAAAATGGTGAAAACAATTCATTTCCATGCTTGTATCTCCTTGGCCGAATTGTTGCCATGGTGAGGGTGCTGAAATTTGCTTGAAAATTTGTCCAAAAGTAGTGAGAGAACTTGCTATAAAATGGTAGGAGAGAGAGAATTTGGTTAGGTTAATGTCTTGACATTTTTTCCACTACCAAACTTTACCATTAACCAAGAAAGTATGCTTTACCTATCTTGGCTAAGATGACCCATGCAAATGGTGCTGAAATTTCATTTGAAAATGGCTAGAAAACCTTATAAGTTTAGTCTTAAAAAAGGAGGAGAGAGAAAGTTATGGTATTCTTATGATTTTGGAAAATGTCCCATTTTGAAGCTTTACCATTTCACCTTAAAAGTGTGCTTAAAAATATGAAGTTGTAAGATTATGTACATTGTTACGTTTGACGTGAAGAATGAGTTAGAAAAATATGAAAAAGGAAGGCTTAAAGTGCACTTACCTAATTTGAGATGTGACAAAATGTTATGCATAATTATGGAAATTGTTACCATAATGTCCAAATGATACAAATAATGCTAGAAATGAACCAAATGGGTTAGAAATGCCAATTGTTCATGCTTTTCTTGCCTTGGCCGAATGTTATGTGAATTTTCCCTTCAATGGCTAAATTTATGTATTAATAGAAAATAGCCTAAGGTGCATTTCAAAATGACCTATGCTAAGTGAAATGAGGAGAAATGATGAAATGATTAATTTGGATGACAAATTGCAAGTATTTTTGGCATTGATAGAAATATGTTCAAAATCATGTGAATATGATTGAATGACATAGAAATGCTTATTGCATTTGAGAAAGGTAAGACTAAAACCCTGAGGAGGAATGATCTGGTGAATACCTCGAAAGACTAAAACCCTGAGAAGGAATGATTTGGTGAATACCTCCAAAAAATAAAACCTTGAGGAGGAATGATCTGGTGTATGCCCCCAAGGAATTAAACTTTAAGGAGGAATAATCTAGTGTATACCTCCAAAGAGAGCAATATCCTCGTGTGAGGCTAGAGCACTATATTGTCACTGTGCAATCTTGACAGAAGTGGTTGTATGTTACCGAAAGATGGCTTTAAGCTAAGTATGATGTTGTGATTATTTATGATGCATGAATGTGTTATCAGTGTGAATTGTTAATGTGTGCGAAACATTGAAATCTGACCATATATTCCAGTATGATAACACACATTGCATATCTCATATTTATAGATGCATACACACATGTTTCACATGTATCATACCCATAAAAGTCATATGAAAAGAATTTTGGAACTAAATAGAACGTAAAAATATTTTATGTATTTGTACAGTGGTGCATATTAGTATTTCAAAGAAATGGTTTGTTTAGCTATTGGGAAATCAGATGCTTAAATATTGTCTGATCCTGGAGATCGAGATAGCAATAGTGGAAATCCCCTTCTTAGGGACTTTCACCATACTGAAGGATATATATACATTATGTCTATTATAGAACTTCCCCTAGAGTAAACTGGGCACTTTATTTATGTATGTGTAGCCCTTTATTTTGGTCCTGATTCTATATTTTCTTTTAGGGTTAGAATTAGGACTGCTATTTTTGGCTGTATATAGAAAAGGGAAAAAAGGGGCAATTACGAGGGAAAGGATATGTGAAGGACCTGTTTATCCATAGTGTTTTATAAAAGGAGTTTAAGTGACAGGCTTGTTGTCTTCTTACTCCTTATAGATGGGTACTTCATATATCTTGTATATGTATACAAAATGATGTAACAGATAGTTACTATATATATAGTATGAAAGTTTTAAAAAATTTCGTTGTGATGTATGAAATTTTATTTTTGCTGTGCAAAAGTATGTTTACTTGACTAGAAGAACCCAAACCTAATCAAATATTAAATTACTAATGGATTAAATGCTCAGGCAAATTAATGCGATAAAAAGGCAAAGAATAATGTAAGCACTTATCTGATCATATTATATGACATTGTTAAGTTAAGATAAGGGGTGTTACACGAAACATTCAACTGGTTGCTCTCGAATTGGCTTCGTATTTTAGACAGAGAGGTGGCAGTCGACTGCCAACTCAAGGGTAATCGACTACTAGCCCAAAATGATAGAAAATGAACTTTATTCCTTGATTTTGATGGAGAATTAGCCTAAAACCTCACCCAAACACAAGATTTAAACCTGGGATGTATTGGTGACATGTAACATTTGAGATAAAACTTACTTGGGTTTGGTGGTCCTTGTAAGAATCACATTGGAGATGGTGATCCGTGTGGTAGTGAAAGAAAAAGGAAGAAATCCTTGAAAGATCAAAAGGAGGAGAGTATTCCTAGGGTATGTATTAAGATATATAGGGTCATTATTAAGTGACCAATGGTTGGTATAGGATGTCCTTGGGAGTTGCACAATTTGTACCATGTGCTGGGTAGGTAACCATTTAGTTAAGCTCAGATAACTTTGAAAATGCCGTGATGGTTAAAAACTCTAAGTTAGTGCAATTTTCAAAGCCATTAAAGTAGACACATACTTAGAGTTAGGCATAACCATGGCATGAGCCAAATCATCCTAGTATATACATTAGTGAATAACGTACTGGGATATGATCCCATGAGTTAAACGAGTAGTCCCTTATGGGGTAGAAAGGAAAATAAATTCTTGTTGTTCACAAACTGATCTGTAGAAGGGTAGTGACCACATCATAAGCAGTCCCCTATGGGGTAGAAAGGGAACTTTTAATCCCGCTGTATTGGAATGATCTGTGAGAGGACAGTGACCACATGATACTTTGATCTACTAGGGGATGCTCTAGATATTACAAAGAAAAATGTATGGTGGCTAAATAGTCATAAAGTTATGTATGGATGTATGAAGTGGTACGTGGAGGTAGTTGCTGAGCAGCACTCCCGATAACTCTCAATGTATATGTACAATTCCCGTTATGTTTTAAAGATGAATATGTTGATGTTACCATATAAAATGTCTGAGAGAAAAGTTTTTATGAAAAAGCATGATATTGAGATGACATCCCATAATGATTTAATTTCACATGTTTTAAAATACATGCATACACCTAAGCTTAAACCATGAAAGTATGATTCATGCATTGCATCCTAATAGGACATGTTATATTTTGAATTTGAGATGAGCAATGCCAAGTATTTCTATATAATTACAGCAGTACAAGTCAACAGATTTTAAAACAGGTTTGCTTACTACTGAGATTCAATTCTCACATAAATGTTGGCATGTATCAGATGTGTAGGTACCGGCTAAAGATGGAGGAAACTTGAGGAGAGGTACCCTCCATGGGTATTTTAAGAAAGTTATTTTGGATAGTATAGGCTTTTAATTTATTAGGCTAGCCTTCATGATTTTTGAGGAACTGCTAGCATAATTTACCTTATATATAGCCTATATTGATTAGATGTATATAGATTAGCTAGAATTTTTGAATAGACATGTTTGATGGGGTTTGAGTGGTAAGGTTGTTGCCTCTATGCCCCGATAGTTATTCTATGTTAATTATGGAAGTAAATATGCATGATGTTTGTATATCTAGTTAGATTAACTGATGTATCACATTATTTCATTCTGCTACGAGACTGAGTGTAAACCGAGAGTAGAGACTCGACCCAACTGCACTGAAATGACTAACTTGGTAAAAAGTTCAAATTAACTTGGGTAGATGTAATAGTAACACACTACTAGTATGATATTTATATATATTATATCCTTTAAAGAACAAAAAGGAATTATAGATTAAGGGGTGTTACGGACTTTACAGCCAATAAAAAGGGGGGACATTTACTTAGAATTTAACATAATCAAGGGTAAAAGCCAAATTATCCTAGTCTATATATAGGGAATAACCTACTAGGACAGGTGATGTAATAAAAGGTACTTGATTGGTCCAGGAGACGATCCAATGCAAGATACTTGATTAGTCTAAGAGACAATCCAATGAGGTATCCTTGATTAGTCTAAGAGACAATCCAATAAGGCATACAAGATCAGTCTAAGAGAGGTCTAACATATGGTACTTAAAGGACCTGTCTAAGAGACGATCTAATACAGTAAATGGCACTTGAAAGATCAGTCTAAGAGATGATTCAATGGATGTTATATGTTTCTTTTGTGAGATTTTTCCTATGAGGAACGTGGCATTAGCCAAAATGGTATGAATGTTTTCCTTATGATTGAAAAATGGTTTCCTTATAAATGATAAATGCTTTCCTTAATGATGAATGTATGATACTCAAATGCTATTTGTGATGAACTAATATAATGAATTGTTATGATGCATACTCATAAATACATGCCATAAACATGTAGATTATGTGTTACATCGCAATAGAATAAATAATGTTTTCAAATAAAGAATATAAAAATGTTTTCTGTATCACTACGGTGGTACATACTAGAGTTTTAAAAAGTGAATTTTCTAGCTACTAGAATTTATTTCTCATACTGGTCTTGGTATGTATCATATGAATAGGGCCTTTTATGGTACTGCAATGGATATGGGTGTTAGCTATCCTCTTTAGCGAAATGAAGATACACTATACTCTTGAGTAATTGCATAATTAGGTGGGCAGATAAATCATTTTGAAATATACGTATAATGAAAGGGAATAGGATATGGAAAACAGATATTTGGTAGTAAGATAGTATTGAAATGGGTTTGAGTGGCAGGTTTGTTGCTTCCTTACCCTAAGAAACTGAGTGGATTTCACTTATCCCAAAATATGTGTAGCGTTGTAAATATTGGATGAATGGAAATATGTGAATAACGATTAAATTTCTGCTATGTTGTATACTAAAGTAATGTTTTATATATTTAGTCTTCCATTGTGTAGTGTATGAAAAACATACCTGAGTAGTGAACTCCAAGCCTAATCACATATTAAATGGAAATTAAATCATACTTGGATAAAAATTAAGGATGAAAGTAAAGGTAACATGCCAATTTTGTAGTTAAATGGTTTATAAGAAAAGCTACATGATTGGGGTGTTACAAGTGTAATCTTCCAAAGGTCACTTAAGAAACACATACTTGGAATTAAGCATAGTCATGGGCATAAGCCGAATCACCCTAATATATATGTTAGAGAATAGCGTACTGAGAGTGTGATCAATCAAAAAGGGATGGTGATTCCATAGCCCACGATCTGTGAAAGCAGAGTGGATAAAACCTATCCATAGTTGGACAACAATCCCAATGAGTGAGTTATACTAGCCTCGGTTAGGACGAAAAGGGCATGAAATATTGGAGTAGATATCGATCCCTCTGGTTAAGGATGATTTGTCAAAGTTGGCAGGGACAATTGAGTACTTGGATCCACTGGGGGACACTTTCAAATAGTACAAAAGTAAGGTATGGTTGAGTAGTCATACACTCACATATGTATAAAGTGGAACATGGAGTTGTTTGCTAGGCTGCACTCCCAATAACTCGTAGATATTTTGTTTCTCCTGCTCATATTTTAAATGAAAATGTATGCTTGTTACCCCATGGAATGTTTGATATGAAAGTTATGATGAAAACGATGATGAATGGACATCCCATATTGTAAAGTTTATATGTTTTAAATGTACATGCATAGATATGAGAACATGACAAGAAAGTATGCTCCATGCACTACATCCCAATAGTATGTATTACATTTTTATAGTGAAAAGTGTAATAACCCATTCTCATAACTTTAGAAATATAGTCTTTAAGAAATTCTTTAGCTATAACGATGACATGTTACACTTATTTCTTCCTTGATTATTTTTTGAGTAAATTAAAATTTTTACGTTAAATACTTGATTCCATGATTACTCAATTATGTTTGGAACTCATTACTCGGTATTGCATTCAAACATTACACAATCGAAGACTAAATAAATTAAAATAACATGTAAATGTAATGCAATGGGAATTAAAACATCATTCACATGATTCCCTTCCATTTATATTTACAATAATATACAATGTGATATTATACATATATCTCAGGATATGCAAAGTGTATACTATTTCCTAGGGTAAGAGGTAATAAACCTACCACTCAAACCCTTTTACAAAATACCTATTAGTGGATAACTTTTGCATATCCTGATACATATCCTCGTTTTCTTTTGTACATCCAAAAATAACTTATCCTGATCCTATTTTCAAAAGAAAAAATATAGGTGGATATGGGTAGATGGGCTAACCCTATTTAATTACATTTTATCCAAAAAGATTTACATCTTCATCCTCTCTTATAGGGGAAGAACATTTATAATTGATATCAAAGATTACCTGGATTACCGTGAACGTACCCAAAAAAGGTAGGTTCACATAGGATACCTCAAACTCTAGCCAAACCAAATATCTAGGCCTCTGATACATGCCAGATACAAACATGAGAAATAATTTCTCAGTAGCTAAACAATCCTCTTTTATTTAAAATAATCTTACATGTACCATTGTAGTGATATAGAAAACAATTCTACATTCTTCATTAAAATTTCATTTTTCATTCTATGGGATTAAATATATAATTTTCTTTTATATGTATGGCATACATATATGAATATACTATGTGACAGTGTATTATGACAATTCACCTTATACATTATCTAGTATCATGATCATAGGAAAAACATTTCTGAACATCGGTACATATAGGGAAACCATTTATCATTCATAGGAAAACAATTATCATTCATGAGGAAAACAACATTCAATTTTAGCTAAAAGCCATCTCTGTGAAAGAAAAGACTCAAAAGTATTGAGAGAGTCACCTAGTGAACTACTCCACGTACTACTACTTACATGAATGAGATAATTTTATCATTTATGTGGTAATTCTGCCATTGGTACTATCTGAGGCATCCCTCAGTAGATTCGAGTACCCTTTTTTATATCTATTGCCCGAAGGAAATTTATTGCATGAAGCAAAACTCTTAAAATTAAGTTCACGGGATCACTGCTAACTGCACAGATCATTTCCACTTCGCTTTCAGGGCAGATCATGCTGCTATGGAATCACCACCCTCTTTTTGGTAGATCATATTCCCAGTATACTATTTCCCATATATAATCTAGGATGACTTAGCCTATACCCATGATCCTACTAAAATTTAAGTGAATGTCTCCTTTTTATTAGCCATCTAGGCTACATTAACTTAGAATTTGCAATCATCATGGTGTTTTCTAAATTTTCTTATATTGAATGGATGTTTAACCATCCAAATTTATGACACAGCTGGCCATCCCACACTGATAATTGGTCACTCAGTTACAATCTTTTCTATCCTGAATATATATTTGAAGTACTTCCTCTGAGTCCTCTTTCTTACATTTCTATGTCTTCCTTTCTTTCTATGTTTTCCTTTCTTTGTCTATGTTGCCCTTTTCATTTCTTTAACTTATCATGATGCTCTCCTTTCATGAACTATGACCCTTTTCCATAAAAAAGAATTTCATGGCTAAATTGCATAGTAATGGGAAGAGTTCCTCTCGGCCAAGAGAAGAAATAAAGGGAAAATGATAAATTCTTGCTTTAAATTCCCAATTTCCACTCTTGCTATCATATAAACATGATTACATTAATTTCCTTCCATTTCTATACAATTTTCCACATTATGTTTCATCTCTCATTTAGGGTCCTAAAATGAACATTAAAAACTTTCTTTTGTCTCACCATTCCATTCCACTCTCAATCTATTCATACATACCTAAAAACATTTCTTTTCCTCCAATATACCTATAAGTATGTACACAACAATTTCCCCCATTCTTATTATACATTACAAATGCTAGGATTTCATGATTTTAAGGGTTTATATGTCAGATAATCCATCAACACACATTTTTCCTTTCTTTCCATGCCTTGACTAAAACTATGAGGTACATTGATATAAAATTTTCACGAAAACCCCTTCATGTTCTTGGCCAAGACTACTCAAATAGAGAGAATGAGACAATTTTAACAAAAAAATCAATTTTTCATTCCTCCCTTGCTTATGACCGAAATGCTAGCATGATTATTAGACAAAATTTTAACAAAACTTCCTTCCTAAGTAACCTTGGTGCTTTCGGCTAAAGAGGGGACAAAGGGAAAACCATGTAATTTCCTCAAACTATAAATTCTTCTCCCCTTATTTAGCCATGGCCATGACAATAGGATGTTACATAGGCAAATTTTCAGCAACATCTCCCTTTATACAAAGGAGCACATTCACGGGTAAAAAGGGGAGAAAAGGGAATTCAACTAGTTTTCATGGAAACATTTCATTCATCCTATTTTCATCACTAATTAGCTATAAAACATCATTTTCCCAATAAAATCATAACAACCTAAGCATTATACAATCACCATTCAAGAATTGTAGTTTTTTTGTGGAAATGGAGACAAAATTGGAAACTAGTCATAAACACTTTAACAATTTCAATCAACACTCAAATATGCATCCATACAACATTCTAAACAAATCCCAATAGAGTTTTAAACATATCATGAATTTAGAGAGATTTTAGGTACTGTTCATGGAAGCCACGAAAAAATTCTAAAAGCTAAAAAACTACCATGAAACATGAAATAAGTGATGGGAGGATGTAGAGCTACCTTTGTTTGGCAATGGAAGTGTACTTATCTTGAGCTTTCCTTCTCTTCTCCCTTTTCTTCTCCTTTCTTCTCCTTGACCAAATGCTGCTCTTCTCCTCTCACCTCATGTTATTCTCCCTTGGCCAAATGGAGAAGAAGATGTGAGATTTAAATTTGGGTGACAAATGACCATTTTGCCCCTAATGACAAAAGACCACTTTAACCTTCACTTTTTCCACTTTTTCCTTCATTTTGCTTTACAATTTTGGAAAATGGCACAATATAAATTCCATTAATATTTTCATGATGAAAGGAAAATTTTACCCCTAAGATGTAAAATTACAATTTTACCATTAGTGTAAAATTACCATTTTACCCTTAGATAAAAATTATTCGTTTTGTCCTCAGATATTTTTCTAAAGTCATTATGACTTCTAGATATTTTTCAGGTGAAATCATTAGGTTTTGGATACTTTCCCAGCATCATAATGATGTATCATAAATGCATGACATATTTTGGAGGCATCATGATTTTAGTGAAACCTTTCTTCTTTTCACTTTAGTCCCTAAACTTTCTTCCAATTTAGTCCATTTTTCCCTTAAAAATTTTAAGGCAAATTAAATGTGATCCTTTGGGCATGAGACTACTAATTTTATAAATTTAAAATGTAGATAAAGATAGGAAAAATGTGAATGTTACAAAAAGAATGTAGAGACTTTTCGTATAAGTATGGTGGTACAGGTAAGTAGTTTTCAAGATAAGTTACATTGCTACTGAGATTAAATTCTCACATAAATGCTGGTGTGTACCAAATGTGCAGGTTTCTGGTTGGAGATAAGGTAACCTGGAGAGAGATACCCTTCATAAGGTACATTGAAATATTTATTTTGGATAGTATAGGCATATATATTTATTTTGTGCTAGTCTTTAGGATTTTTTAGGAAGGCTTGTATAGATTATCTCATGTACAACCTATATTATAAGCTTAAACATAGATTTACCTGAGTTTGTTAGTAAATATGTTGATAGGGCTTTGAGTGGCAGGGATGTTGCCTCTATGCCCCCAATTAGCTAATTTGAAGTTAACCAATGAGGAATTATGCATGTTTGTATATAGCTATTTAGAGTAAATTATGTATATATATGATGTGATATTTCGCTGTGAGTCTCAAGGGAGAACCCAAGTGTGGAACATGACCCAAGTGGCACTTAATGAAATAGTAACACACCATTGTTATGATATTTGCATATTATACTCTTTAAATTAATATAAAAGGAATTATAGGCTAAGGAAGTGTTACAGAGTAGTTGGTATCAGAGCATGGCTACCATAGTTAACACATAGCTGACTCGATAGTTGAGGGTAGATTCCTCATGACAGAGACTACTATAGATTAATTAGCTGAGCCTAGGAAGTTGCCTACTTGTGTTATGTTTTAACTTGAGGAATGGAGTGCTAGGTTTGGGGTGTACAATATATCCTGTGGAGCCATATATTCTCTTATAAATATTTTGTTGATGAGACTGATCACCTCAATAATATTTGTTTTGAAGAGTAAGAAATGATGCCTACTAGGAGAAATGGTACATAGAATAAAGATGGTGATGTGGACTTAGCTAGAGTTATTCAAACCCTAGCAGGGATGGTTAAGGACATGAGGGAATAGGACACTGCTGCCACTCAACAGGCAGCTACTATAGATGAAGCATTTCGATAGATGCAAGAGGACTGAAATGTAAATCGCAACCCTAACCCCGAGGGCGAACAAGTGAGGGATTAGGCCTATAAGGGATGGTTTGAATTTTAGAAAGCAAAGCTTACTTCCTTTAGAGGCAAATTGAACCAAAAGGTGGCTGAGGAGTGGTTGGAGGAAATAGAGAAGTTATTTGGAATTTTAGGGAGTACAGAGGCCAAGAAGGTCTAATTCTTTACTTACATGCAAGTCAGAGAGGCTGAGAACTGGTAGAAAGGGACTAAGCTATAAATAGAGGCCTAAGGAGTCCAAATCACCTGGGATTCTTTTAAAGAGGTGTTTCTGGAGAAGTACTGTCCCAAGAGTGTGAGGAACAAGAAGGAAGTAGAGTTTATAAAGCTCAAAGAAGGTGACATGTCATTTAATGACTATAACATCCACTCTTAATATGATTAAGAGATGTTTGTTAGTTATTAATTTAAGTTTAATGCTTAAATGTGTTGCATTAATTGCATATAGTGACATTAGTACTGGGACTTAGTTGCAAGGGATAAAGGTTTAGTTAAAGCATGAATCAGGACCCAACTGAAAAGGGAAAACTTAGTAAGGCTAAAGTCATAAAAGGGGCCAAGGGCATAATTGCAATTTGTGAGACTTAAACTTCAGAAATCCTAAACCCTAGCCCATACAACTCACATTTTAGCATTTTCTAGAGAGAGAAAGAAAAGGGCGAGTAGAGAGAGAGTGTTGAGTTAGGGTAAAGGAGAAGAGATTTGCTAGAAGAAGGAAGGATTTGACACCAAGGCATGATTGTAACTTTCACTCAAACTAAAGATCTAAACTTGAGATGTAGTGGGTAACATGTAAGAGATAGAGTCACGAGTCACTAGGATGAGAGGATACTTGTGATAGTGAAATAAAGAGAGCAAAAACATAAGAGAGGAAAGAGGAAAGTATTTTAAGCATATGTATAGTGGTAGATAGGCTTATGATCGAGGGACCGATTGTCATTATGGAACGGCCATGGGGCATTCAATGGTTGTGCCATAAATTAAGATGTTTAAACATCCACTTGAACTTAGATGATTTTTTAAACACTGTGATGGTTGTAAACTTTAAGTTAGTGTCATCTTCCAAAGGCCATTTAAGAAACATGTACTTAGAGTTAAGTAAAACCATGGACATGATGTAACACCCCATATTCCTTAATTAGTTATAAATTAAATTCTTCATAATTAATTAGATGAGTTATCATAAAATAGAGTGAATTTGCTTGCATAATTTAATGGCTCAAAAATGGGTATACTAAAAGATAATTGTGTAAATTACGTGTTTAATTTAATTCCTTATTCTTCCTTTTGTATCACCTAGCTTAAGTGTCAAAAATGCCTATATACTTACACGTGCAAATGGGGAAAAGGAAAGAAGAATGAAGAACTTAAAAATATATACATGCACTCATCAAAGGAAGTGGCAAGGTGGACCCACGTAGGCCTTGCATAAAATGCAAGTCCTACATGAAGTGAGAAGGGAAGGAAGGAGGGAAACATTTAAAATATATATATATATACCTTGCATGAAGCAGCAAAAGGAAAGAAGGGAGAGAATTTGAATCTTTGGTTTATTAGACATGCATGCATAATGCTAAAAAGCATGTGTCTTGTGTGAGACCAAGGGACAATAGGAAGAAGGATGGGAATTAATTATATATACATATATATGCATGCAACAAGTAAAACAAAAGGTGCAAAATTTTTGGAGTGCACAACACCGCTAGAAGGAAGAGAAAGTATGCAATGCACATGGCACTAACCAACGAGAAGAAGGAAAAAAAAAGAGAAGTGCATCATCCTTAATGGCCGAAATTAGAATAAGAGAAGAAAGGGAGATGGAGTAACCAATGGGAAGAGGTCAATGAGAAGACGTAACTTGCAAGAAAATAAAAGTGTACTTGAAAGTACACTTAGTGCAGAATTTTATGTGATGAGGGGAAATTAAGATTGTGTATGCAACAAGAAAGCCTCACACATTATAAAAAAATCAATAAAAGAAAAGGTACAGTGTGTCAAAGAAGGAAATATAATGAATAAAGGAAATTGAGGCTTGCATTTTGAAATGCATGCATGCACGTATGAGAGAAGGAAAAGAGAGAGGGAAAAACAATAGAAATAAGAAAGGGGGCTGCACATTCCTTCAACCACACAACTAGCTACAATTGGGAGAAGATAAGAAATATACACAACATTGAAATATGGAAATGACATGTTTTCCTCCACTATTTCCTTGAAAATAGCCGAATGAAGAAAGGAATAGGTGATGCAGCATGAAATAGGGGTAAGTAACACCAAAGTTGCAAGGGAAATAAGAGTGCACTTGGGTTACACAAAAGTCCAAACTTGTCCTAATTTTTTTAATTCAACATGACCAAGAGGAGTGAGCTTAGCATGAAAAACTTCGTCTGTGTCCCTTTCCTCTAGTGTGAAGAATGGACAAAGGAAAGAGCATAAGGAAAAACTAAAATTCCATAAGCCATGTGTAGTCATGAGATGATAGCAATGGGAAGAGAAAAAAAAGGAGGGGTGCAGCATTCTTTTTCTTCTTTAACTGAATAGAAATGTGGTGAGAAGGGGGGATGCATTTCTTTCCCTCCTTGGCGTGAGCTAGTGGACAAGGGAGGAGTGCAATAGAAGCAAATGGTACTTACAAGTACAAGGTGACTAAGTAAATACATAATGCAAAAAAAAAAAAGAGAAGAGAGAGAGAGGGGAAAGTGTAACGTGAAAGTGAGGGGAAAGAAATTAAAAATTTTATGAATGCATGCCCATGCCACCTAAGCAAGAGACAAAAGAGTGGGAAGTTCATTTTTGCATGCATGCAACAAACATGTGTGGAAGGAGAGAAAAAGAGAAAAAGAGAGGGTCCATTTTGGGTGATACACACACCACACCCTCAAGGCAAGAAAAGAGGGAGAGAGCATCCTACACTTAAACTATACACACCCACACATTCGGTCAAGGCAAGAAGAAGGGGGAGCTTGACCAAGAAAGAAAAGAGCAAAGGAGCAAAGAATCAAGAGGACGCCAAAAAAAACCATCTTAGGGCACCATAGAGGTAGGTTAACAATTCCAACAAAATTGTGTTCCATATTTTAGTATGTGTAATCACCATATTTTTACAAGTCTTCCATGGATCATGGTTGTATTTCCCTACATTCTTGATAAAATGCATGTATGATTGGCTAAGCTTGTATGATAGGTTGATATGATGAAATGAATATTGTTATTATGTAACAGTGACGTTTAGTTAATAACATGCTCATAAAGAACTAGGGTTTAGGATGATAAAAAGGGAGGTATGATTTTGATAGCCATTTTCCCCATGGAACATCCTTTTTAGGCTGAATAGAAGATGACATTTGATACTAAATTGATGTTAAAATTTTTTTATGATTGGGTTAAAGAATTTCCCTTAAGCCAAAAATATTCTTGAACTTGGTAGACTTTTATAAGAAATGATATATTATTATTATTCAAGAAAGGGAATTATCCTTGAACCTAGTAGAATTTTTCTAAGAGATGACATTATTATTTCTCAAAAAGGGAAGTTATTAGAATTCTATTTGAAATGTACATTAAAATAAATTTCCAAGAAAGGGGAATTTATTCTTGAAATGTTGGAATTTTATAAGAAATGTACATTAAAAATTAATTCCAAGAAGGGGACATTATTCTTGAAAATGCTAGAATTTTTATAAGAAATGTACATTAAAATTAATTTCCAAGAAAGGACAAATTGTTCTTGAAAATATTAGAAATTTTAGAAGGAATGTACATTAACATTAATTTCCAAGAAAGGGAAATTATTCTTGAAGTTATTAGAATTTTTACGAGAAATGTGCATTAGCATTAATTTCCAAGGAATGGAAAATGATTCTTGAAGTTAATAGAATCTTCATAAGAAATGTACAATGATATTAATTTCCAAGAAAGAGGAATTCATTCTTGAAGATATTAAAATTTTAAAGAGATGTACACTAGTATTATTTTTCAAGAAAAAGGAAACTTCTCTTGAACTTGATAAGGAATTTTAAATGTGGCCAAGTTTCCACATGTGCCCAAGTGTGCACAAAGAATTATAAAGGTGGCCAAGTGTCCACATATGCCCAAGTGTGAACAAAGAATTATAAAGGTGGCCAAGTGTCCACATGTGCCCAAGTGAGCACAAAGAATTGTAAAGGTGGCTAAGTGTCACAAGTGCCTAAGTGTGCACAATAATTTTTGAAAGGTGGCCAAGTGTCCACATAGTGCCCAAGTGTCCACATAATGCCCAAGTGTGTGTAACATCCGCTCCTGACATTTGTATCTTATGATGACATTGTTGTTATTATTATTGTTAGCATTAATTGTGAAGGGTTAAGGATGACTTATTAAGGAGTTAGAATAAACATTTTTATCATTATATAATCACTTTTGTGATAAAAGAATGAAGTTAGAAATTTGGTAAGGAAGGATAAAATGGTAATTTTACCCTAAAATGAATAATTAGTTTAACTCTTTTATTTCATAAATTTATGTCAAAGGACTCTTATTATTTTCATTTAAGAGAGAAGAAGAATCTAGTTATGCAAGAAATTACTTACATTAATGTTGAAAGGCAATTTTTCCTAAAAAAGGGTAAAATTGTAATTTCACACTATGAACATGATAGCTATTCTATATGACGTGGAAAAATTTTAGTTTTTACCCTAAATATTCTATGAAGGTGTGCATTAGAAATCCTTACTTATTCTTGAACAAAAGAAGAAAGAAAGAGAGTGAAATGATAATTTTAACATAAAGGGCAAAACGGTAATTTTTTCTTAGGGGCAAAATTATAATTTTGTCAAAAATAGAAGTAAATTAGTAAATTCATGGAAATAAGCCTTATGAAATTTTATTTAAGTAATTTTACTCCTTGAAACTGAAAGGAATGAAAAGGGAGAAAAATGGCCAATTTGGACTTAATGGCAAAAAGGCACTTTTCTTAGGGACTAAAATGCAAATTCTGAAAAGTTAAGGGACCACTATGCAATTTCAAAATTTTGGAAGGGCAGAACAGTCCCAGACCATGGAAGTTGTATAAAATTACAATGGTAAGGAGAGACAATGCCATTGTTATAAAAAGAAAAGAAAAATGATGAAATTGACAAATTTGCAAGAGTGACATTTTTGTAAATAAGTCAAACCTTAATTCAGCCTATTTCTTCTCCTAACTACTAGAAATGTCGTGAAAGGTGGAGAAGAAGGAGAAGTGGCTGAATTGAATTTTTTCTTGGAGAAGAAGAAGCTTCCACCAAATCAATAAGGAAATCACACATCTATTAGCTTTTCAAGGTAGATAAACAATCTTATTCCATTAATTTCATGTTTTATGGTATGTTTATGGTGTTTTCAAACTTGTAAGCATGATGGAAATTTCTCTCTCTACATGTGTATGATGGATTTGTATGCTTGGATATGAGATATGTTGGAAATAACTTGTGGTTATGATTATAGATATGTAAGAAAGCATGGAAACTCATGAAATGGTGAATTTGCATGGATGGAATTTGATTTTATTAAATCCTAAGTGGTGTCAAGGATGAGTTTGTGGTTATTAGATTGAGAAAATGGTATTTTTGCATGGATTTTGCATGGATATTGTTGTATTGCAAGCAAGGTGATGAAACAACTCCATTTTTGCTTATTTTCTCACATTGGCTGAATTACTAGGGTTATAAGAATGCTGAATTTTTGGCCAAATTTTATGTTAGAAAGAGTGAGAGAAAGTACTATAAAATGGTAAAGAGAGAAAGTCTAATTAGATTTGCATTTAGGTACTTTTCTCATTGTTTAGCTTCACAAGTAGCCAAGCAAATGTGCTTTAGTCACCTTGGCCGAATGGATGCATATGAATGGTGCTGAATTTACTCTTGAAAATGATTTGGAAATCATATAAGTTTAGCTTCAAGAAAGGAGGAGATAGAAAATTATGGCAAATTATGTTTCAAGCAATGTTGCCAATTTAAAGTCTTACTTGTTCACTTTAAAATTGTGTATAAAAATGTGAAATTGTGAGATTAGATGTGTAATCATGTTTGGCATGAAAAATAAGCTAGAAAATTATGAAAAACAATGGCCTAAAGTACACTTACCTAATTTTTAGGTGTGAGAAAGTGTTAGGCATAATTATGGGAATTGTCACCATGATGTTCCATTAATGAGAGTAAGGCTAGAAATGTGCCAAAAGGGTTAGAAATACAAAGTATTCATGTTCATTCTACCTTGGCTGAATACTATGTGAAATTTTCTCTAGAGTGGCTATATTTATGAATGAGTTGGAAATAGCCTAAAGTGCCATCTAAATGGCCTATGTTAAGGGGAGAGAGACCAAAGATGTAAGGGTCAAGAATGAATGAATAATAGCATGCATTTTTCCATAAATAGTGAAATGTTTAAATTTATGCAAAAGTGATTGAATGGCAAAGAATGCATAATGTAATTGTGAAAGACAAGGTTAAAGCTTCCTTGTGGGGAATGATCTGGTGTATACTCCCAAGGAATTAAATGAGGAGGAATGCTTTGGTGAATACCTCCTGAGATTAAAAGCCTATGAAGGAATGATCTAATGTATACCTTCCAGGGAAGTGCCTTAAGGGGAATGATCTAATGTAAACCCCAAGAAATTGAAATGTAGGAGGAATGATCTCGTGTATACCTTCAAAGAGCACAGTTAAGTAGGAAGGAATGATCTCATGTATACCTTCCCAGAATTGAGTAATTATGAAATGTTATGTATGTATTGCATGAATGTGATTTATGTGATTATGATTATGGCATGTAAGCATTGAATTCTTGTAGCCTATTCCTTGAATGACCTAATTGAATGTGTATTTCATTTCTATAGCTACATCCACATATGTTTTCGTGATATGTCATATCCAAGTATCTATATGAGAATAGTTTTGAAAATTAACTGCATGTAGAGTGCTTTCTATATTATTATAGTGGTACATGTCAGTTATTTTAAAATAAACTGGTTGTTTATCTACTGGGAATGTATTTCTCATTACTGAACTGATATGTATTAGATGGTTAGATATTTCGTGGTAATCAAAGTGGAGTTGGACACGGTAGAAATTCCTGTCTTAGGAGTTTTCACTATTATCAAGAATGTGTATGTTATCACTATTTTTGAGTTTCCTATAGAATAGATGAGTATGTAAATATATAGCTATAGCCTGACCTTTTTGGAGTCCTAATTCTACGTTTATTTTTTTGGATTTTGAAATTAGGGCTGATATTTTTAGCTGTATATAGAAAGAAAAAGGGCATATGTATAGGGATATGTGAAGGACCTATTCTCTCACGGTATTTTATAAAGGAGTATAAGTGGTAGACTTGTTGTCTCCTTACTCCTTATGGATGGGTACTTCATCTATCCCAGTGTATATATACCAAATGATGTATTAAACAGTTATATAATGTATGTATATTAGAAAATTTTATATATATTCTGTTGTATTATTTAACATTTTATATTTCGCTGTGCCAAAGCATGTTACTTGAGCAAAAGAACTCAAACCTATGATGGATTGGATGCTCAAGAGAAATGAATGTAATTAAAGACTAGAATTAATGTAACCACTTATCTAAATAAGTGTTATGGCATTGTTAAGTTATGATAAGGGGTGTTATAGTGTGCACAAAGATTTATAAATGTGGCTAAGTGTCCACTTAGTGCCCAAGTGTGCATAACTAATGTATAAAGTTAAGTTTCAAAAATAAAAAGCATAAATGGTTTTGTTAAATTCATGATAATGTGTTTTATAGCATGCAAGATGTTTTACTTGAAAGGAATATTATTTTATCACATTGACATTTAAATTGATCATAATTTCTTGCCAATTTATATTTATGAACAATGCTATATTTATTTCCAAGAATGTAGAATCAAATATTTTAGTGCTTGCACCATGATACATATTAGTTGATTTTAAACCTCAAATTATTAAGCTACTAGGAAACTTTGTTTCTCATCTATATGCTAATATGTATCAGATACGGATGCTTAGAAGGGCTGGGAGATAGAAGTTCATTTTGGTCTAAAGAGAAATTTTTGTAACCCCTATTTTGGGTCCTAGTTTAGATATATTTGGTTTAGAGTTAGGACTATTCTTTTGGCTGTAGACATGGAATATAAATGGCAAATAACCGGGGAAGGGATATGTGAAGGACTAGTCCATCCTAAGTAATTTGTAAGGGAGTCTGAGTGACAGACCTATTGTCTCCTGACTTTCTATGGACAGGTACTTCATATATCCAGGTACATGTTTACAGAAATGTAATGGACATTATTGGACACGTATTTATTCAAATTACATGAAAGTTTTAAATTTCACTGTGTAGTATATAGTATTTTTAATTCTGCTGTGCATACGAGATATAATATGAGCAAAAGATCCCGAACCTAATCTAACTTAATGAAACTTAATGGTATAACTGCTTAAACATTAATTAAATAAAAGGATAAGAATAATGTACCGAACCTATCTATTTGCATCGGAGGAATTGTAATACTACATAAGGGCGTTACACATGAGTCAAGTTACCCTAGTGTATATATTAGATAATAGCATACTAAGAATGTGATCCATCGAAAAGGGATGGTAATTCCATAGTATAGAGAACACCTAAAAGCAAAAAGAGTAAATGATCTAGATAGAGTTGACAATGATCCCATAAGTTAATAACCAGTCTTGTTTGAGGAAGGGAAATGTTGGGTAGAGTTGACAACTATCCCATTACTTATGCAATGGTACTCAGATCCTGCTGAGGGATGCCTCAAAATGTACAAAAAGTTAAAGTTTAAATGTGGTTGAATAGTCACAAACTCATGAAATAGAGAAATTGGTACACGTTATTGTTCATTGGACAACACTCCCGATAACTCTTATGATGTTTTTTTTCTTGCTAAATGAAAAGGCATGTTTACCACCCCAAAATGTGATTATATGAAAGTTTCATATGAAAGTTATGATAAGAATGATGATAACTGCACATCTCCTACTTCAAAGTTTAGATGTTTTTGATGTACATGCATAAATCTGAGCACATGACATGAGAGTATGTTGCATGCATTGCATCCCAATAGTATGTATCATGTTTTATGATGAAACAAATGTAGAGATTTTCCATATGAGTACGGTGGTACTAGTAGCTTTCAAAGCAGGTTGCATTGCTACTAAGATTAATTTCTCACATAAATACTAGTGTGTACCAGATGTGTAGGTCTGTGGTTGGAGAGGAAGGTAATTGGGAAGAGGTACCCACTATAGGGTTACATAGAAGTATATATTTTGAGTAGTATAGGCATATATCCATTTTGTATTAGTCTTTATGATTTTTGAGAAAGGCTAGTATAAATTATATTTTGTATAGCCTATATTAACTTAGATGTAAATGGATTAACTAGAAATTGTTAGTAGATATTTTGATAGGCCTTTGAGTGACAGGGATGTTACCTCCATACCATAATATTAAACTTCAAAGTTGACTAATGAGTAATTATGCATGTTTTTGTATAGTTATCTAGAGTACATTATATGTATATATGATTTGATATTCCGCTGCAAATCTTGAGTGAGAACTCAAGTGTAAAACTCGACTCCAAATGACACTTGATTAATTAACTTGCTAAACCTAAAATTTACTTAGGTAGAAGTAATAGTATTGCACCATTATTATGATATTTATATATTATAGTCCTTAATTAACCATAAAAGGGACCACAGGCTAAGGGGGTGCTACAAGCGTTACAATGACTACCTAACAAAATTTGAGGAGCTATCTAAGTTCTCTTCCTACCTGTAGTTGAAACAGGATGAAGCATGGAAGGGCATGCATTTACAAGCTGGGTTGAATTCAAAACTGAAGAATGTTATGGCTCTGTTAGAGATACGAAACTATGCCATTTTGGCTAACAAGTGCTGCATAGTTTCACAGAGCTTGGGAGAGACTGAGAAGGGGAAGAAAAAGTCAAACCCTGCTTAAGAGGATATCACAGTCGAATTTTACCAAGGGAAATGATAGCAAGTTCAGTAAAGCCCAGTCGAGGAAGAAGCCCATGGTTGGGCAAACTACTTCAGACAACTGCCCCAAAAGTGGGAAGAATCATGGGAATAGGCCATGTTTGCTGGGACAGAATGTCTATTACAAGTGAGGTAAGTCGAGGAATTTCATGAAGGAGTTCTCATTGTGGAAGAAACTATCTGAGGCCTCTAAGCCTCTGACTAGGGGAAGAGTTTACACCCTCAAAGACAAGGAGGTAGACCAATCCGATGATTTAATTAAAGGTTAGTGTTTTAAAAGTATTGCTTCCTTAATTGTACTATTTGATTCTGGCGCTGCTAACTCCTTTATTTCCCTTGAATGTGTGGAATGATTGAACTTACCGGTAACTAAATTGCCCTATTAGTTATCCATTTCCACTACAGGAGGAAAGCATGTCTTAACTTCTTTAACTTACTTAAATTTCCCAATCATTGTTGAAAGTAAGCCTTTTATTGTTGACCTTATCTATCTGTCATTTTTGGATTTGGATGTCATTCTTAGGATACACAGCTATCTTTTAATAAGGTGGTCCTAAACTATTTTGAGAAGTTTGTGACTTTTATAGACACTATACCTGTGAATAAGGGTACGAAGGAAAAGATCCAACGATTATGTTTCCTATGTTCTTTTGAGATTGAGAGTCAGCATAAGCTTGATAGTGTCCCTATAGTTAGAGAGTTCCCTGATGTCTTTCCGAAGGTGATCATTGGTCTTCCACCAGAGAGAGAAGTAGAATTCTCTATAGAGTTAGTTCTTAGAGCAGGACCAATCTCTATAGCATCTTATAGGATGTCTCCTTTAGAATTAAGTGAGTGGAAAGTGCAAATAGAAGACCCTGTAGAAAGCAATTCATTCGGCCCAGTCTTCATCATAGGGAGCATCAGTGTTATTTGTGAAGAAAAAGGATGAAAGTATGAGAATGTGCATAGATTATAGGCAATTGAACAAAGTGACAATGAAAAATAAATATCCCCTCCCTAGGATTAATGACCTGTTAGATTAACTAAGAGGAGAAACTATGTTTACTAAGATTAATTTAAGGCTGGAGTACCATCAAATTAGAGTGGGAAGTGAGGATATACCTAAGATTACTTTTAAGAATAGGTATGGGCATTATGAATTTCTTGTAATGCCATTTGGGTTGACAAATGCTCTAACTATTTTCATAGATTACATGAACTGCATCTTTAGACCCTACCTTGATTAGTTCGTCATAGTGTTCATTAATGATATTCTTTTATATTCTAGAAACAGGTAGGAACATGAAAAACACCTTAGGATTGTGTTGCAAGTGCTTAGAGAGAAACAATTGTATACTAAACTTGTGAAGTGTGAGTTTTGGTTAGAGGAAGTGAGATTCCTAGGGCTTGTGATTACCAAAGACAAGGTTTATGTCCTGAGTCTAGGGGAATTAAGGGAGAAAATCTTATACGAAGCTCATTGGACTAACTATACTATTTATCCTGCTGCCACTAAGATGTATCAAGACTTGAAGGGAAGATTTTGGTGGCTAGGCATGAAAAAGTACATCACTAAGTATGTTGTGAAGTACTTAGTGTGTTAGCAGGTGAAGATTGAACATCAGAAACTTGCTGGATTGGCGTAACCTCTTGATATCCCTAAGTGGAAATGGGATAAGATTTCTTTAGACTTTATGGTAGGTTTTCCTAGGACTCAGTCAAGAAATGATGTTATTTGGTTGATAGTAGATTGGTTAACTAAGTCTGCACATTTCCTACCCATTAAGATCAATTTCTCCTTGGATGAATTAGCATGTTCGTGTATTCAAGAGATAGTGAGACTCCATGGGATCCCTACTAGCATTATCTTAGATAGAGACCCTAGGTTTACCTATAGATTTTAGAGAGCCTTCCAAGAAGCTTTTGGTACTAGGTTAAGCTTGAGTACCACTTATCATCCTTAAATGGATGGACAAATAGAGAGGATCATTCAAACTTTAGAGGATATGCTTAGGTCATGGGCCTTGAAGCATAAGGGGAGTTAAGACAAAAGCCTAGCATTGATAAAATTCTCATTCAAAAATAGTTTCCATTCTAGCATAGGGATGGCACCCTATGAAGCTTTGTATGGGAGGAAGTTTAAAATACCTTTTTGTTGGTTTAAGGTAAGGGAAAGACAGTTGCTCAGACCAGAGTTGGTACAAAAAAATACAGACCAAATTAGGATGATCAGGGATAAGATGGTTAGGGCCTAAGATAAACAAAAGAAGTTTGCTGATAAGAGAAGGAGACCACTAGAATTTGATGAAGGGGATTATGTTTTCTTTAGAGTATCACTAGTCATTGGTATAGGTAGAGTTATTTAGTCCAAAAAGCTAAATCATAGATTTCTTGGGCTATTCCAAATTTTGGAATGAGTTGGCTTATCTGCCTACTAGATAGCCTTGCCTAAATTCTTGTCAAACCTTCACAATGTTTTTTATTTCTTGCAACTTAGGAATTATATCCATGACCCATCACACATTCTCAATGCTAGTATAGTATAGTTAAAAGAAAATTTAACCTATCATCTAAAACCTTTAAGAATCATCGGGAATGAGGTCAAGAATCATCACACATTCTGGGTACTTTTTTGGGTAATGAAGAACACGGTAGTTGACTTCCAGGGTCTAACAGTCGGTTGCTAGTGCTTTGCACTGCATAAAAACATATGATATTCCCAAATCTCTGACCCCAAAATGTAATCACAACTCATGCCAAAGGTTTATGAACCCAATGCTAATATTTATATATCATTTACATCACTAAATAGTCTACATTTGATAACGCCCTTATCTAGTATTACAATTCCTCCGATATAAACAGATAAGTTTGGTACATTATTCTTATCCTTTTATTATTAACGTCTGAGCATTTATACCATTAAGTTTTATTAAATTGGATTAGGTTCGTATTCTTTTGCTCAGATCAAATCTCATATGCATAGCAAAAATAAAATATCATACATCACAGCGGAATTTATAAAACTTCTATATTACAAATATTAAATGTCCAATAAATGTCTTTTACATCCTTTGTAATCATGTACCAGGATATATGAAGTACCCGTCCATAGGGAGTTAGGAGACAACAAGCCTGTCACTCAAACTCCCTTTAAAATAACAACGATGGACTGGTCCTTCACATATCCTTTCCCCAACAGTTTCCCGTTCCCCTTTCATATACACAACCAAATTAATAGTCCTAATTCTAATTCAAAAATATATCTAGAATCAGGACCAAAAATAAGGAATTGCAAAAATTCTTTTGACAAAAATAACTCCTATCCTCCCCGGCACTGCTAAGTGTCCGCATCTGATACATATTAGCATACAAATGAGAAACACAAGTTTCCTAGTTGCTTAAGAATTCATTATTTTAAAATCTACTAATATGTTCCAGGGTGCAAGCACTAAAAACATTTACATCTACACTCTCGGTATTTGAAAGTATAGCCTCATTCATAAATGTAAATTGGCAAGCATTGCATGATTATTGGAGATGCCAATGTGGTAAAAATAATTATTCTTTTTCAAATAAAACCTCTTTTTGTAACATCCGCTCCTAACACTTGTAACTTATGATGACTTTGTTATTGTTATTATTTTAGTATTAATTTTGAAGGGTTAAGGATGATTTAGTAAGGAGTTATAATGAACACTTTTATCGTTTTATAATCACTTTTGTGATAAAAGCATGAAATTGGAAATCTGGTAAGGAAGGGTGAAATGGTAATTTTACCATGAAATGAATCATTAGTTTAATTCTCTTATTTCATGAAGTTATGACAAAGGACTCTTATTATTTTCATTTAAGAGGGAAGAAGAGTCTAGTTATGCAAGAAATTACTTATGTTAATATTAAAGGACAATTTTCCCTAAGAAGGGTAAAATTGTAATTTCACACCATGGTTATGATGGTAATTTTATATGATGTGAGAAAATTATAGTTTTACCCTAAATATTTTATTAAGGTGGGAATTAGAAATCCTTACTCATTCTTGATCAAAAGAAGAAAGAATGAGAGTGAAATGATAGTTTTAGTATAAGGGGTAAAAAGGTAATTTTGCCTTAGGGAAAAAATTGTAATTTTGCTAAAATAAAAGTAAATTAGTAAATTCATGGAAATGAGCCTTATGGAATTTTATTTAAGTGATTTTTACTCCCTGAAACCAAAAAGAATGAAAAAGGAAGCAAAAATGGCCAAATTGGACTTAATGGCAAAAGTGCACTTTTCTTAGGGACTAAAATGCAAATTATAAAAAGTTGAGGGAGCACTATACAATTTTGAAATTCTGGAAGGGCAGAACAGTCCCAGCCCATGGAAGTTGCATAAAATTACAATGGTAAGGAGAGACAATGCCATTGTTGAAAAAAGAAAAGAAAAAGGATGAAATTGACAAAATTTGCAAGAATGGCATTTTTGTAAATAAGTCAAACTTTAATTCAGCCTATTTCTTGTCCTAGCTACTAGAAATGTCGTGAATGGTGGAGAAGAAGGAGGAGTGGCCGAAGTTCATCTTGCCTTAGAGGAGAGGAAGCTTACATCAAATTAAAAGGGGAATTATATATCCATTGGCTTTTCAAGGTAGATGAACAACCTTATGCCATTGTTTTCATGTTTTATGGCAAGTTTATGGTGTTTTCAAAATTGTAAGAAAGGAGGAAATTTCTCTCTTTCTACATGTGTATGGTAGATTTGCATACTTGGATGTGAAATATGTTGGAAATCACTTGTGGTTGTGACTATAGATATGTTGAAAAGTATGGGAACTCATGAAATGGTAAGATTGCATAAATGGAAATTTATTTTTCTAAACCCTAAATTATGTCAATGCTGAATTTGTGCTTTTAAGAGTGAGAAAATAGTATTTTTGCATGAATGTTGTTGTGTTGGAAGGAAAAGGATGAAACAACTCCATTTTGCTTGTTTTCTCATTTTGGCCAAATGCTAGGGTTCATGTTGGCGCTAAATTTTGGCAAAATTTGTGCTAGAACTAGTGAGAGAAAGTGTTAGAAAATGGTAAGAGAGAGAAAGTTCAATTAGCTTTGCATTTGGGTATTTTTATCATTGTCTAGTTTCACAAATAACCAAATAAGTGTGCATTAGTCACCTTGGCCGAATGAATGCATATGAATGATGCTGAAATTGTTCTTAAAAAATTGACTTAGAGACTATATATGTCTAGTTCTAAGAAAAGGAGAGAGAGAAAATCATGGCAAGTCATACTTTAAATAATGTTGTCAATTTAAAGTCTTACTTTTTCACTTTAAAGGTATGCCTAAAAATGTGAAATTGTGAGATTAGATGTATGGTTATCATTGATATGAACAATGAGTTAGAAAAGCATGAAAAAGGATGACTTAAAGTACACTTACACAAATTTGAAGTGTGAGAAAATGTTAGGCATAATTATTGAAAGTGTTGCTAAAATGCTTAGATGATGAGAATAATGCTAAAAAGGAACCAAATGAGTTGAAAGTGCCACATTCTCATATTTTTCTTGCCTTGGTCGAATGTAATATGGCATTTTCCCTAGAAAGGCCAATCTTATATGTCCATTGGAAGTGGCTTGACGTACCACCTGAATAGGCATGTGTTATGTAAAAGTGTTTGCATGGCATTATTGTGCTATTATCAATGGAATGTTTACATTTATGTAAAAGATGTTTGCATGACATGAAAATGCTTGATGTGATGTGAAACGCAAGGTTAAAGAATAGCATGAAAATTCATGATGTAATATGAAATGCGAGGTAAAGAATGACATGAAATTGCTTGATGTAATGTGAATTGCGAGGTTAAGGTTCCCTGGTGGGAAATGATTTGATATGTGCCCCAAGGAATTGAAATGAGGAGGAGGAACGACCCAGTGAATGACCCCTGAAACTAAGGCCTGTGAAGGGGAGGAATGATCCAATGTTTACCTTCTAGGAAAGTTACCTTGTGGGGAATGATCTACTGTATACTCCCAAGGTATTAATTGAGGAGGAATGATTTGATGCATCCATTTCTAAAAAGAGGCTTCCTTGTGGGGAATGATATGGTGTATACTCCCAAGGAAGAAGAGGTAGGGGGAATGATCTGGTGTCTATCTCCTAAAAGCTAAGGTTTATTACATGTTATGATAGGTATTACAAAGATGTGATTTATGTGAATATGAGTATGATATTTAAACATTGAATGCTTATAGCCTATTCCATTAATGAACTGATTGAATGTGTATTTCATTTCTATAGTTGCATCCACACATATTTCTATAATGAATCATATCCAAGTGTATATATGAAAAGAGTTTTGAAATTAAACTGCATGTAGAGTATTTTCTGCATTATTACAGTGGTACATGTCAGTCATTTTAAAATAAATTGGTTGTTTATCTATTGGGAATACAATTCTCATCACTGAACTAATATATATCAGATGGTCAGATATTGCATGGTAATTGAAGTGGAGTTAGATACGGTGGATATTCCTTTCTTGGGAACTTTTACCATTATCAAGAATGTGTATGTTATCACCATTTTTGAATTCCCGATGGAGTAGATGAGGACTTAATATATAGCAATAGACCAACTTTTTGGAGTCCTAATTCTTCATTTTTGGGGAGTTAGAATTAGGACTGATATTTTTGACTGTATATAGACAGAAAAAGGGGCATATGTATAGGGATATATGAAGGACCTATTCTCCCATGGTATTTTGTAAAAGGGGTATGAGTGACAGGCTTGTTGTCTCCTTACTCTTTATGGATGGGTACTTCATCTATCTCGGTGTCTGTATATGAAACGATGTACTAAATAGATATCATAATGTATATGTATATGCATATATGAAAAGTTTTTGTATGTAATCTACTGTAGTGTTTAATGTTTTATATTCTGCTGTGCCAAAGCATTTCACCTGAGCATGAGAACCCAGACCTAATTGCAAAATAAATCTATGATGGATTGGATGCTCAGGAACTTAAAATATATTTAAAGACTAGAATTAATGTAGCCACTTATCTAAGGAAGTAATATGACGTTATTAAGGTAAGATAAGGGGTGTTACACTTTTCATGAGATTATGCATGCTATCACAAAATAAAAAATGATTATCCATACATGTCATTCCTAAGACTTACCTTTATAAATTGATTGTACACACTTGGGCACCTGGTGGACACTTGGCCACCTTGATAAGTTAATTATGCACACTTGGGGACTTGTGGACACTTAGCTACCTTGATAACTTAATTGTGCACACTTGGGCAATTGTGGACACTTGGGCAATTGTGGACACTTTGCCACCTTGATAAAAATTAATTGTGCACACTTGGGCACTTATAGATACTTGGCCACCTTGATAACTTAATTGTCCACACTTGGGTACTTGTGGACACTTGGCCACCTTGATAACATTAATTGTACACATTAGAGCACTTGTGGACTCTTGGCCACCTTGATAACATTAATTGTGCACACTTGGGCACTTATGGACACTTGGCCACCTTGATAAAATTAATTGTGCACACTTGGGCACTTGTGGACACTTGGCCACCTTGATAAAATTAATTGTGCACACTTGGGCACTTGTGGACACTTAGCCACCTTGATAAAATTAATTGTGCACACTTAGGCACTTGTGGACACTTGGCCACCCTTATACATACATATAGTAGCTACATTTCCTTTTATTTTTATCATTTTAATCTCTCTTGCATTTAATTTTCATAAGATACATTCTAATGCGTCCCTTATTAGTTTCGGCCACCAAGATTTGAAATACAATGTGGTTTTGGCCATCATGGAGAAATAATCCAATTTAGGATTTCCATGTCACTATTTTCTACTTACCTTTTCGGGTTCAAGTTACATGCTAAAATTTTGGTTACATATATTTAATTATTCTTATATCCCAATGGCAATGTGAATCTTTATTAGCCAAAGCCAAATCGTCTATATTCTAGTTTGTCATAATTTCTCCTTTCCTTAGCTAGTCGAATTTCCATCTTTCTTACACCAATTTTTTGCAAGCAAAATTACTATCTTACAAAGGCCACTTTTATTTTGATATCTATAGCTTGTAACATTCATTGGCCATACATAATATAAATTTTCCAGCCTATCATGCCCTAAGGTTTTCACTATACATGCTATAATTTATTTTCAAGAATGATCCTTCCATAAAACAACAATATCAATTGTAGCACATCAACAACCATAACTATTTACCATGCAAGCTTAGGCAAGAGACATTCACATTTTCAAGAATGTAGACGAGCAACTAATGTTCCATTAAAGCTTGAAAAATCATAATGCATTTATTCTAAAACATGGAACAAAAGTCCAAATGAATTGCTAGCCTACCTCAAGTGGTGCAAAATAATGGAATTGTCTTGACTCTTCCTTTGAGTTTCACCTTCCTCCTTGCTTCCTCTTATCTTCGATCAACTTAACTCTCCTTCCTCACAAATTTTTTGTGTGTTCTCAAAGCTCACGTTGCTCCCTCTCTCTCCCAAAATGTTCTTACTGTATGTGTACCACTGTTTAATAAAATCCCCCTTACCTTGTGTATGTTGCCAACTAAGCTAAAGGTGGGACGCTGCACTCCTTTTCCTTAATTATTATTATGATTATTATCCAATAGCCCCATGTGTGGTTTAGTGCAGCCCATTTCCCTTTAAATTTTGTATTCTCACTTGGTTCAAGGGGACGCTGCCTTCATTCTAGCATTTCATGGCCTCGTGGGTAATTAAGTGTAGCCCCCCTAATTTTCTTGCAATTTGTGTTTTATCTAATAGTCATATTGCTCTCTCCATCTTTCTCTTACTTAACCATAGTTGCAAGTGTACTTTTAAGTGTAAATCACCTTGCTTACACTATTTTGTATTTCCACTTGATCACGCCAAGGAAGAGAGGAAGGGGAAGGCCATAAAATCTCTTTCCTTACACAAGGTGTACGGCTGGCAACTACACAGTTAGTATTTCAACTTATTTCCTATGCAACTCATCATTTGATGGCGCTAAAAAGGAAACGAAGGAAAAGAAATCCATGCAACATCCTCAAAAAAGCACACGGTCATGCAAGGCATATGTTAACTCCCATTCTTGTGCATATTGAAGATAACAAAAGGGAGGGGAAGAAAACTTGTGTCACACGTTTCCTCCTTCTTTCTTCCACTACCCCCACCAACCGTACTGCTCTATTCCCAATTCTCCTTGTATATGCCTACCTAGGTGTGTGTTTATTCACACAATTCTGCACTCTTGCTTGTACACACCATGTATATTTTATTTTAGGTAAATTCTGCACTCTCCTCCCTAACTTGTTCTATGCATATACATATAATTAATTCCTCCTTGCACGTAAGCCATTCCCTTCATGCAAGACTCATGTTTTTAACACTATGCATGCATGTCTAGTTCCTCTCCTCGGTCGTGCCAAGAGAAGGATAGAAAGGGGTTCACGTAAGCCACCATCTCACGTGATAGCCTCCCCCATGCAAGGCATATTGTTTTGCATTCTATGTCCCTATATCTAGTTTCCAAATTGGCCTCCATTGTACACCTACATGTGTGCATGTTAGTTTAAATAAATTTTTCACTCCTACTTTACAATATACACACACTTTTGGGTATTTTTCCTTGTCTTATTTTATTTATCAATTGGCAAAGCCATTCGGCCACTTGAGAAAAAGGGAAGGACACAAGCCACTCTCCATTGCTTCTATTTCACTCTACCAAATGCATCTCATATATATTTATATATATTGGATATGAGATGCTAACCCTTTTTCTTCCCTTCATCAATTGCACGTGCATGTATTTTAAGTTGGCTATACTCTTCACCTTTGGTAATTTGGTTAGGTAAAAGGAAGGAAATAAGAAATTAAATCATGCACCCAAATTTTCACATATTTCCCTTGTGACATTCATAATTCATTACATCACTATGGCAATTGCATCACATTTTATGGCCACTCATCAAATTGATTAAGAAAACATTTAATTTAAAACCAATCAAGAGAATATGGGGTGTTAAACATTTTTATTACATTTCAGCCAACACCAAGATTCAACCCTATTTTCACACTCAAGGTAAAACCTAACTTTTATACACCATTTACAAGCATAACAAGCACACCTATTTAGTAAGCATTACCCAATAGACATTGAAAACATAGAGAATGCAGGTTTTAACCCCAATACAGCTCAAAACATTTATAACCATTAATTTTTTAGTTAAGAGCAAACATTTCATGAAAGTGGGGTTTAGGTTTTGCTGCTACCTTGGATTTTCTGGGAGCTGGATGTGTATATGATGCTTAAATGATTCCTTCGTAGCTGTAGAACACTTCTATAGCCTCAAATCTGGCTTTCATTCAAGCCAAATGCCCTTCACTCTTGCTCTAAGTCACCCTCTCTCTCTCTACTTGCCCTTCTCCTTCTCTCTCTATGTTTACCAAAGTTTAAGTGTTAGGAGAGGGTTTAGGGTTCAGCTTGGGTTTAAGGGTTGTTTAGGTAATTGCACTTTGGTCCTTGAGTCATTTTACAACTTTTTCTTGGCTAAAATTTCCGTTTTCAATTGGGTCTTTAGTCACCTCTTCACTCAGCTTTTATTTATTTTCAACTAGGTCCTTACACTAATGCAACTATATGCAGTTAATGCAACATACACAAGCATTAAATTTATATTAACAACTAACAAGCATGTCCTAATCATTTTAGGAGCGTATGTTACATTTCTTCCCTTATTTAAAATAATTTCATCCTTAAAATTAGAACGTACCTATTTGAACAACTCTGGGTAGGACTACCTCATGTCTTCTTCCTTTTTCCCATATTACCTGTTAGGGAGATGACTAATAACAATGTGATCTTGGACTATAGAAATAAATCTGTGACTTTTATAGTTCTATAGCTACAACTAGGAATATTGAAGGAAAGAGATAAAAAGTGAGTTTTCTAGAATCCTCTGAAGTAAAACTAAAAAAATTGATCAAATTTTAGTTGTCAGGTAATTTCTTGATGTCTTTCTGGGTGAGGTTTCTAGCTTACTTCAAGAAAAGGAGATTGAATTCTTCATTGAGTTGGTCCCTGGAACGAGACCTATTTCTATAGTGCCTTAGAGGATGTCTCCTATAGAGCTAAAGGAACTCAAGACCCAAATAAAGGACCTCCTGTCTATAGGATTCATTAGGCTCAATGCTTCACCATGGCAATCACTAGTCTTGTTTGTTAAGAAGAAGGATGGTAGCCTTATGATGTGTATAGATTACAAGCAGTTGAACTTGGTAACTATGAAGAACAAATACACACTTCTAATAATAGATGACCTACTAGATCAACTTGAAGGAGCAATGGTATTCACCAAGATTGACTTGAGATTAGGATACCATCAGATTAGGGTAAGAGAGGCAGATATCCCTATAATGACCTTCTGGATGAGGTACGAGCACTTTGAATTCAGAGTGATAATATTTGGTTTAACCAATACCCCAGCTATTGTCATGGATTATATGAATTGCTTCTTCAAACTCTAACTCAATAAATTTGTTATAGTGTTTATTGATGATATTCTTATATATTCCAAAAATAGGGAAGAGCATGAAGAACACTTTAGAACTACACTTCAAATCCTAAGAAAGAAGCAACTATATGCCAAGCTAGAGAAGTGTGACTTCTAGCTTCGAGGAGGTGAAATTTCTAGGGCATGTCATAAACAAGGATGGGGTAGCAGTTGACCCTAGTAAAAATGAAGCAATAGTGAAGTAGGAGACCCTTTAGACAGTGACAGAAATTCATAGTTTCTTGGGATTGGCTAGGTACTATCGAAGGTTTATCCAAGGGTTCTCTCAGATAGCCCTACCATTGACCAATATAACTAGTAAAGACATACCTTTTGTATGGTCAAAGGAATGTGAGAAGAGTTTCCAAACCTTAAAGGAGAGACTCACCACCACCCCTATGCTAGTGATCCCAGACCCCTTAAGATCCTTCGAAGTATACAATGATGCTTCCAAAAAGGGACTAGGCTGTGTACTTATTGTAACATCCGCTCCTAATACTTGCATTTTATGATAATGTTGTTATTATTATTATGGTTAGTGTTAATTGTGGAGGGTTAAGGATTATTTATTAAGGAGTTAGAATGAACATTTTTATCATTATATTATCACTTTTGTGATAAAAGAATGAAATTGGAAATTTGGTAAGGAAGGGTAAAATGGTAATTTTACCATGAAGGGAATAATTAGTTTAATTCTCTTATTTCATGAAGTTATGTCAAAGGACTCTTATTATTTTCATTTAAGAGAGAAGAAGAATCTAGTTATGCAAGAAATTACTTACATTGATGTTGAAAGACAATTTTCCCTAAAAAGGGTAAAATTGTAATTTCACACTATGGGTATGATAGTAATTTTATATGATGTGAGAAAAATTTAGTTTTACCCTAAATATTCTATGAAGGTGGGAATTAGAAATCCTTACTCATTCTTGATCAAAAGAAGAAATAAAGAGAGTGAAATGATAGTTTTAACATAAAGGGAAAAAAGGTAATTTTGCTTTAGGGGCAAAATTGTAATTTTTCTAAATAAGGATAATTTAGTAAAAACATAAAAATAAGCTTTATGACATTTTATTTGAGTGATTTTTACCTCTTAAAACCGAAAAGGGGTGAAAATGGAGCAAAAATAGCCAATTTGGACTTAATGGCAAAATGACACTTTTCTTAGGGACTAAAATGCAATTTTTGAAAAGTTGAGGGACCACTATGCAATTTTGAAATTCTTGATGGGCAGAATAGTCCCAACCCATGGAAGTTGCATAAAATTACAATTGTAAGGAGAGACAATGCCATTGTTAAAAAAGAAAAGAAAAAGGGATGAAATGGACAAATTAGCACTAATGGCATTTTTGTAAATAATCTAAAGCCTATATTTCAGCCTTCTTCCTCCTCCATATGCTAGAAGTGTCGTGAAAGGTGGACAAAGAGGGAGAAGGCTGAATTGTTTCATACCTTTGAAGAAGGAGGAGTTCTCACCAAAATAACTTGGAAATCACACTTTTATTGGCTTTTCAAGGTAGCTAAACAATCCTATGCCATTATTTTCTTGTTTTATGGTGTGTTTATGGTATTTTCAAATTTGCAAGAATGATGGCTATTTCTCTCTCTACATGTTTATGGTGGATTTGCATACTTGGGTTTGAAATATGTTGGAAACAACTTGTGTTTGTGACTATAGACATCTTGGATTGTATGGAAACTCATGAAATGGTAAATTTTCATGGATGGAACTTTGATTTTGCCAAACCCTAAATTGTACCAAGGCTGAGTTTGTGTTTGTAAGAGTGAGAAAATGGTATTTTTGCATGAATGTTGTGGTATTGTAAGTAAGATGATGAAACCACTCCATTTAGCTTGATTTCTCATCTTGGCCGAATGCTAGGGTTTGGAATGGTGCTGAATTTTGGCAAAATTTTGTGTGAAAAATAGTGAGAGAAAGTGTTAGAAAATGGTAAGAGAGAAAATCTAGTTAGATTTGCATTTAGGTACTTTTTCCATTTTCTAATTTCACAAGTAACCAAAAAAGTGTGTTTTATTCACCTTGGCCGAATGGATGCATATAAATGGTGCTGAATTTGCTCTTGAAAAATGATTTAGAAACCATATAAGTTTAATTCCAAGAAAGGAAGATAGAGAAAATTATGGCAAATTATGTTTCAAGCAATGTTGCCAATTTAAAGTCTTACTTTTTCACTTTAAAAGTATGCCTAAAAATGTGAAATTGTGGGATTAGATGTGTGATCATGTTTGGCATGAAAACTAAGCTAGAAAAGCATGAAAAAGAATAGCCTAAAATGCACTTACCTAATTTTTAGGTGTGAGAAAGTATTAGGCATAATTATAGGAATTGTCACCACAATGTTCCATTAATGAGAATAAGGCTAGAAATGTGCCAAAAGGGTTAGAAATGCAAAGTATTCATGTTCATTCTACCTTGGCCGAATACTATGTGAAATTTTCCCTAGAGTGGCTAGATTTATGAATAAGTTGGAAATATCCTAAGGTGCCATCTAAATGGCTTATGTTAAGGGAAAAGAGACCAAAAGATGCAAGGGTCAAAAAGGAATGAATAATAGCATACATTTTGCCATACATAGTGAAATTTTTAAGTTCATGCAAAAGTGATTGAATGGCAAAGAATGCTTAATGTAATGGCGAAAGGCAAGGTTAAAGCTTCCATGTGAGGAATGATCTAGTGTAAACTCCCAAGGAATTAAATGAGGAGGAATGATCTGGTGAATACCTCCTAAGACTAAAAGCCTGTGAAGGAATGATCTAATGTATACCTTCCAGGGAAGTTGCCTTGAGGGGAATGATCTGGTGTAAACCCCCAAGGAATTGAAATGTAGGAGGAATGATTTGGTGTATACCTCCAAAGAGCACAGTTAAGTGGGAGGGAATGATCTTATGTATACCTTCCCAGAATTGAGTATTTATGAAATGTTATGTTATGTATTGCATGATCGTGATTTATATGATTATGATTATGACATGTAAGCATTGAATGCTTGTAGTCCATTCCATGAATGACTTAATTGACTATGTATTTCATGTCTATAGATGCATACACACATGTTTTCATAATAAGTCATACCCATGTGAAAAGAGTTTTGAAACTAAACTGAATGTAGAGTTATTTTTTGTATTATTACAATGGTACATGTTAGTTGTTTTAAAATAAACTGGTTTGTTTGGCTAATGGGAATGTATTTCTCATTACTGGATTGATATGTATCAAATGACCAGATACTGCGTGATAATGGAGGTTGAATTAGCCATAGTGGAAATTCCCTTTCTGGGAACTTTCACTATTGTCAAGGATGTTTATGTTATTATTGTTTTTGAGTTCCCTATGGAATAGATAAGTACATAAATAGATAAGTACATTGGAATTAGGGCTGACATTTTTGGCTGTACATAAAGAGAAAAAGGGCATATGTATAGGGATATGTGAAGGACCTATTCACCCTCGATATTTTGTAAAAGGAGTATAAGTGGCAGGCTTGTTGTCTCCTTACTGCTTACGGATGGGTACTTCATCTATACTAGTGTATGTATACAAAACGATGTACTAAATAGTTATTATAATGTATATATATGTCAGAAAAGTTTTTATATATTCTGTTGTAATGTTTAATATTTTATATTCCACTGTGCCAAAGTATTTTACCTGAGCATGAGAACCCAAACCTAATTGCAAAACAAATCAATAATGGATTGGATGCTCAGGAGATTTAAATATAATTAAAAACTAGAATTAATGTAACAACTTATCTGAAGAAGTAATATGACGTTGTTAAGATAAGATAAAGGGTGTTACACTTATGTAAGATAAGAATGTAGTTACCTATTCTTCAAGACAACTAAGACCTCATAAAGGGAACTACCCTACTCATGGCCTAGAGTTATCAGTCATAGTATTTGCTGTAAATATTTAGAGACATCATCTTTAGGGAGCAAAGCTTGAGGTATTCAATGACCATAAAAGTCTTAAATATCTCTTTGATTAGAAAGAGTTAAACATGAGACAAATGAGATGAATGGAATTCCTTAAGGATTATGATTTTGAACTTAAGTATCGTCCAAGAAAAGCAAATGTAGTTATTGATGCCTTGAGTAGGAAATCCTTTCTTGTAGTCTACATGATGGTAAATGAAATGGAATTGATAGAGAAGTTTAGGAACTTGAATCTAGCCACATTAGTACTACCTGATAGGATTTGCTTAAATATTTTGAGGATAAATTGTTAGCTTAAAGCTCAGATGCTTAAAGCTCAATTAGATGATGAATTCTTGAAGTCTCTAAAAAATGCTAAGGAATTTAGCAAAGCTTTTGATGGGTAGTAAGGTTTTAGAACATAATCTATGTCTTTGATAACAATCACTTAAGGACTAAAATCCTAGAAGAAACTCACAAGAGTGATTACACCGTCCACCCTAGAGACATAGCAGAGTTTGTTGCTAAGTATCTGGTATGTTAGCAAGTCAAGATAGAACACCAAAAGCCTGGTGGCATGATACAACCCTTAAATATTCCTGAGTGGAAATGGGATAAAGTGACAATAGATTTTGTGGTAGGTTCCTAGAACCCAATCCGATAATGAATCGATTTGGGTAATCGTGGATTGGTTAGCTAAATTTGCACATTTTCTTTCGATTTGGATAAACTATCTGTTGAATAAGCTAGCTCAGCTTTAATTCAAGGGATATTAAGATTTCATGGCATTCAGACCCATATAATCTCAGATAGAGACCCCAGATTCACCTTTAGCTTTTAGAAAGCACTACAAGAATTATTTGGCATAACGTTAAACTTTCGTACTATGGTAGAAGGGTAGTTGGCCCAATGGTTAAATAGAACGAACAATCCAAACCATAGAGGATATGATTAGAGCCTTTGTCTTATAGTAAAAGGGTAGTTGGGATGACAGTATGCCTCTTATAGAGTTTTCCTATAATAATAGCTTACACTTAGTATAGGGATGACCCTATAAGAAGCTCTGTATGGGAAAAGGGCAGATCCCCTATATGTTGGTTTGAACTAGGTGAAAAATAACTCCTTAGATCGGAGATTGTCCAAGAGACAACTGATCAAATCAAGATGAATATGGAGAAACTCTTGAAAGCATAGAGTAGACAAAATAACTACACTGATATGAGAAGAAAACCCTTAGTTTCAAGAGGGAGAACATGTCTTCGGCAAAATATCCCTAAAGTGAAGTGTTGGCAAAGCTAAAGTCTAGAAAATAATAGGTTATTTTGGGACCATATTAAATTTTGAAAATAATAGGTTATTTAGCATATTAGATAGCCTAACTCCCATTCCTTTCAAACCTTAATAATGTCTTCTATGTCTCTCAACTCAAAATGTATTTGTCTGATCCTTCACATATATTGGATGCCTAAGTAATGCAATTAAATGATAATCTAACTTATCATCCAAAACACATAAAAATCATTGATTCTGAAAACAAGCAACTAAGAAGTAGGATCATTCCATTGGTGAAAATGCAGTAGGATGAGTCTTTGCCTCAAGAAGCCATGTGGGAAAAGGAGGCACATATAAGGACAGCCTATCTAGCATTATTTGAATAGATATTCTTCTTAAATTTTGAGGACAAAATTTATTTTAGGGGGGAGAATTGTAACATCCTCCTAAGTAGCTCTAAATGAAATCTAACTAAGTTAAAGATATTTTTCAATATAAATGTGATACTGAGGGCTAGAGTAGCTAGTGATGGATTAATTAACTGAAAACCCGGGCTGAAATGAGGTCAGATTTAAGATAAAATGAAGTATTGAGAAAATGGTACATTTGGGTAATTTAACCCAAGGGCAAATAGGGAATTAAAATAAAGTAACTAGAAATGGAACCCTGAAGGAATTAAAACCTGAAGGTGGCATAAAGGAGGAAGAACTGTTCTAGAATAGCTAAAATTCATTAGAGTAGTTAGATTTAAACTAAAAGTAGTCAAATCAATGAACAAATCAAGAGGTAATCAAAAGAAATCCTCCCTTTCTCTCTTAGATGAAAGCTTATTTTTCTCTTTCATGAAAACTTACAAAATCTGTGTTTTGGAACTGATTTAGGGAGATTTAAACTTGCATTCCTTGATTTCTATGTTTGATTTATGTTTGTAAAGCCTTGTATGTGATTGATTTATGCTAAAACTGAATTTTCGATAATGGGTTGCTTCCTCTCTCCTCTATAAAACTGAGTTTGGCTTAATTCTTAGCTTAAAAGAGCTTAGTTTTGATGTATAATGATGTGTTAGGAAGGGGAAAAGAGATTATAAATGATAAGAAATGAAATATTAAAGTTTTGGGGGCAAAAATGGATCACAATATGAGTTTTAAAGCATAATAGGAACAAAGCAGCCAACTTCTTGATTAAGGAAGTTGACTCTCTTGTTCTTAAGCCCAGAAATGTAAGTCCTGAATAAGGCAATCGACTTGTAGCCTTCTGGCAATCAGATTGTTGCCTTTTGTTTACTCCTATGGTTGGCAGGAAGCTACAAGTCAACTTCCACACCCCTAGAAGTCGACTTGTATCCCCTTATTTTACAAAATAGTTTATTTCTCCCCCACCCTAAACATCATATAAAGGCTAGGAACTCATCCCACATCCATAGTAATGCATCCACAAAGTAATATAGGACATGATTGAAAGCAAAATAACTAGAAAATGAAGTATAAGAACTCTTATTGTATACTCTAATCTAGATAGGTTCCAGATTGAAAGACCAGTAGTTAGTATAGGACGATCGTCGGGAATTCCATGATTATACCATAATATAAGATGGTAAAGCATCCATTCAATCCTTGAAATTATTGAGAAAGCACTGTGATGGTGTTCAACCCTAAGTTAGTTTACCCTGACAGCCTACGAGTTACGTACTTAGGGTTGTACCTACCATAATATGGGAACTTGTTAGTCTTGTATATATAATACAGGTTTAAGTGATTGAAAAGGTTATCTAAGCATCATTGGCTTGTCATTGAGAATGAGTGGAAATGACCTATAACCCATAAAGAACTACAATGATCTAATGAATGGACATGACCTGTGACCCACAAAGAGGCACAGTGATCTAATATGGGGTGTGATCCATCATTGAGAATGTTGATCCTAAAATGATAAAGGTAGACTAGGGGACACCCTAGGATCCTAATGCTAGTAAAACTATCAGAAAGAAACTCATACAATGCACACTTGAAAGGAAAAGTATGAATGATAGGCCAAAGAAGCCACATGAGTGAAAGTATGAATATTGCTTTCTTATCAGTGGGCCAATGAATGATGAATGTTACTTTCATTTAAATTTTATAAATATCCATATTACTGTGAAATGAATGATTGACAATTAAAATACCCACTAAGCATGAGATGATTATGTTTAATTTCTAATGCATAACTTTACATAGCATGAGTACTACATATTATCCAATATGATTTGAACTTAAATAAACTGAATGCAAGAGTTTTTCCCATGTGATTCATAGTTGGTATCATCAACAGTATTTCCTAACCTAATTCTTCTTGATTAGTGAGATTATGTCTCACATGTGCGTTGATGTGTCCATATGCCTAGAATCTTAGTAACGGTGGAGATGGATGTGGAGGTTATCAAGGTGCCCATTCTTAAGTACTTCATTAGGATTGGCAAAGTGTTGATCTAGCTCGTGGATGTGCCATCGTCACCCCTATTGGAATAAAGTGGTAGAGATGGTAGTTATCTTTTTAGTGCTTTACTACCCCCTGACTTGTTTTGTGATCGTTATAGGAGACTAGTGTATATTTACCATGTAAGATGGTGGAGCCTACTATTTTTTTGTTTATATCTATATAGAAATGTGAACTCAAGTAATGTTGCACTATTTATCCCATAATGAGTTAGGTGATCTTGGGAAGTTTAGTGTCATTTCCCTAATTTTTCACTGTGAATATTTATAGTTAGAATATAAAATGTCTAGTTATACCTAGCTAATAGTATTTTCTTATGCTTTTACTATCAAATGAATATGAGTGAGGATCCCGAGTGCAACCCCAAACCTGAAATTGAACTTATAAAGGGTCCTAAGCACTAATTTAAAAATTGAATTTAGGAAGTTAAGTAGAAAGACATGTTTGTAGCATACCATCTTTATGGAGTAATGTAGGATAGGTACTTGTAGAGTTAGGTTGTTACAAACAAGGGTTGCAATTTGGTCCTTAGACTCACCCTTTAGGCCACTTTAGGTATTAGAACAATGGAATCACCACATTGCCTTAGCGTTCTTGGCGATGAAGTTTCAAATTTCGGTTAGCTACTTTAACCTTCTATGACAAAATTCTCAAATCCTCATCGTGACAACCTTTTTTCCTTTCAATTTAGTCCCTACATCAATTACAAGCTTTTTCAGCAAAAACCAAAGGTTACAAATTACTTAAAGACAGGTGTTACAAATATCTTGTATGGAAGGCTTAAATTAACACTCTCCTTTAAGGATAAAATCTAATGGGATATGTAAATGGTCAACAACCATTGTAATTGACAAGTCTTACCCATAACGATCAATAAATTGCTAATCTAAAAGACTCTCATTGGTACCAAAAAGACCAACTCATCCTTCATGCCATTATCAACTCTAATTCCTTCAATTTCATGCCTCTAGTAGTGAACTTAACAACATTTAGAGCCAGCTGAGACAACCTAAAACATATGTTTGCCAATAGATCTACCCTTTGAATATTATTTCTTATGGAAAAACTCTTTGTGAAGAGAGCTAATTGCCCCATCTCAAAATATCTACAATAGAATAAAGATATCTATAATAAGTTATCCTTAATTGGATCACTAATACGAGATAATGACATGGTGGTTCCTAACTACAAAGACATTGCAATCCTGGTTAGAGCTGAAGACACTACCATATCATTTGGTAATTTATTTAACAAGCTCTTGGATTATGAATTATTTCTTAAATGACTAGACACCTTCAAGGACACAAGGGAACACAAAGGGAAAGCTAAACCTCATATATCTAACTTCCCAAGAACACAAAGAGAAAGCCAAACCACCAAAAAAAGTGGTAACACTCATCCTCATTTAACTAAAAGCAACAAAGGTAATACTTCCTTCTCTAACTCTCACACTTATCCTTCTACACCTTTCACCAACAATTGTAAGCAAGATCTTAAATGAAAATGGTGTTTCATTTGTCAATTTTGTGACAAAATTGGTCACACTACAAAATAATGCCTTGATGCTTGTGATTTCTTCAGCCTACAACAAGATAACCTTACTAACACTCTATCCTCTCATACCCCACAGTCATACTAAACTCAACCACCAAATTTGATAATGGATTTGGGAGCCTCCCATGTCACGAGTGATCTCCAAAACTTACTCCTTCACTTTGAATACAATGGCCAAGATGAACTCACAATTGGTAATGGTATAGATTTTCACATTACACATATTGGTTCTACATCTTACCTTACCTTCTAAATATTATAAATTAGCTAATGTCCTTTATGTCCCCTTAATTACCAAACAAATTTAATTTCTATACCTTAATTTTGTAAAACTAACAATACGTTTCAATAAAGGATTTTTGCACTGTAACATTTGCTCCTTCCGTATACGAGAGATGATTGTTAGTTTTAAAATAAATGAAATACTTGTGATTGTTGCATTAGTTGCATGTAGTTGCATTAGAGTCAGGGACCAAATTGAAAAGAAAAGACTAGGGACTTGAATGAGAGGAAAAAGGTTAAGTGCAGGAAGTTCTGTAAACTTTCCATAATTGAGGGTAGCATATCGTAATTTTAGCTAAGAAAATTACTGCAGCTACCAGGATTTTGAAATTTGCCGCCAATGGTTCAGGGGCAAAATGGAAATTTGGCATGTGGCAGGAGAAATTATCATTTTCATCTAGATGATTAAGAATTATGATCAAAATTGGTAATTCCTAAATCACCTATAAATAGAGCCAAATTCCATAACCCTAATCCTTCACCTTGCATTCAGAATTCTAGAGAGAGGGACATTTTAGAGAGAGAAAGTGAGAATTTACAAAGGAAGTGGTATTTTTACAGTAAATCGAGGTAAGAAGTCAATAGTTGAGCAATCTAAGAGTTCATCTGATAATTTTACACCAAATTTTACATGAAACAAGGTAGCAAAACAACCTATTCCCTCAATTTTTGAATTTACTGTGCATATGCTAAAAATGAGATTTTTCTGTTATTTAAAGTAAAAGAGCGATTAAAAGCTACATTCTTGATGTTTATGAATGTTATTGGATTTTTTAAACTGCATGAATGTAATTATGCATGCTAAAATCAAATTATAGAAAAATGGGTTGTTGCCTATTAAATGAATATGGGGTTTAATCCTAGATTTAAGTTAGATTAAATGGTAGTTTGGGCTATTTTTATATGATAGATAATGCTTACATGCTAGTATTGATTTAATGAGGGTTAAAAATAAATTACAAATTGGTTCTTAGGCAAAAATTTAGGCCAACGCATGATTTGTAAAAAAGAGTATAATGTAGTAGTTGACTTGTAGCCCTTACCAGTTGACTGTTGTGCTCTTCAGTTGCCCAAAAATGCATCCAGAGTGCTAGCAGCTGACTACCGTGCTCATATTTTTTAGAAATTTTCCAAGAACAGATCAACCCAAGAGGCTGGAAGTTGACTGGTAACCCTTTGGTATAAAAAATTTGAGGCAGTGAGCTACAAGTTGACTGCCAGGAAAGTAGAAGTCAACTGACAGGCCTCTATTTTGGAAAATGAACTCAATAACCTAGTTTGAAGTGTAGTTATCCCAAAACTCCACTCAAATGAGGGATCTAGACCTGGAATTATATAATGGGTAACAAGAAAGTGAGAGTGAAAGAAAAAGAGCAAGAATGATATGAAAATTGAAAAGGAATGAGCATGAGAACTTTAAGAGAAATGAGAAAGTATCCTTTGTGTATGGATAGTGGTAGATAGGCACATGTTGAGTGACCCGTTGTTAGTATGGGATGATAATTGGGTATTCCACTGGTAACACCATAATGGTTTTCAATTTCAAGTTAGTGAATTCCTCTGCGGCTAATTAAAGGATTCACGTAAATAAAGTTATAAATAACCACGGTATGAGTCAAATCACCTTAGTCTATAGACTTGTGAATAGAGTTTTAGGGTAATGATCTATTGAGAATAGTAATCCAAGATATATAGGGAGGATCTACCAGAGAGGTTTGCAAAGACCTTGTAGATCTCAAAGGTGGGGAATGATCTATCAGAGCAGTGGACAAAGACTCTCATGGGGGTGTTGTGAATAGATGTACTTGGATCCACTAGGGGACACTCCAACATGTACCAATATTAAATTTAAGGATTGCCGGATTATGAATACATTGCAGCTGAGAACTGTGGGTAGTTGCAGACTACGAGATAATCACCTAAGAGTGAGGTTTTTATGTAAGGATTTTTTCGCTTGGTGACTCTCCTAATTTCTCCTGGTATGATCTTATGATGATCATGATTTTGCATTGGCCATGATAATATGCTCTGATTTCCTTGTTTATGCTCTTTTTTCTATGTGATGCCCTGTTGCCATTATGATATGATATATATCCTATTTGATGGATATGAAATATAATTTGATGATATATATATCTAACTGAATGGATATGTGATGATTTTAAATGACATGCATAAGTATGAGTATGAGACATTAGTTGATATAACTATATGATTCACGCATTGTATCCCAATAGGCAGAATATTTTAAATTGATGATCAGAAGAATGTAATGCTTTTTGTATGAATGCGGTGGTACAAACCATTGTGTTTTAAAATTAAGTTTCTTATTGCTATTGAGATTCATTCTAATTTAAAGTATTGGTTTGTATCAGATTCCTAGGTACCAGGTTCTGTTAGAGATAGAGGTAGAGATAGTGGAAATACCATTCTTAGGGTATTTCCCAGTGGTGAAAGAATTATGGATTATATTTGTCCTAGAAGTTCCCCCTACTCCTTGACTACATGAGGATAGGATAAAAAAGGGTGTATTTTTTACATGCCTAATACCCTGATTCCTTATTAATCTTTTGGAAAGGATCAAGATGATGATTTTCGGATGTATAAAGTAAGGGTATATATGTATTAGGATATGTGAGCTAGGAATCCAATAGTAATCTTTTGTTAAATAGGTATGAGTGATAGGCTTGTTGTCTCCTTACCTTAGTTGACACACTCACATATCCATAGGTATATGTCTAATGGGTAATACTTGTAAACATTATAAATGAACTATGTATGTGAATGTATATGTATCTATTCATATATCTTATTTGAATTGTTTTAAATTTTTTGTTGTGATTTTACGTGTGAGAACCCGAGTGTAGAATTACCAAACTAATAACACTTAATTATTTAACTTATTAAAATTTGAAAATTTACTCGAGTAAAGGTAGTAGTCAGTCACTAATCCTGTATATAAATATTGTATTATTTAATTAACTAAAAAGGAACCATAGGATTAAGGGTGTTACATTAAGTTGGTATCAGAGCACGAGTACCATGGTTAGCATTATAGCTGACTTGGTAGTGAAGGGTAGATTCCTTAGGATAGAGACTAATGCAGATTAGTTGACTAAGCCTAGGCAGTGAACTGACTTATATTATGTTTTGACTTGACGAATGAAGTGCTAGGTTTGGGTAGACAATATTTTTATTGTTACCATATGATCTCTTATAAATATTATGTTATTGAGGTTGATCACCTCGGTAATATTTGTTTTGTAGAGTGAAATGTGGCCCCACCTAGGAAGAATATTGGAAAGGGAAAGGAGAATGATGATAGTTTGACTGGGGTTATGTAGACTCTAATGGGAATTGCAGAAGCTATAAGGGAGCAGGCTGCTTACTCAATAAGCTGCAACTACTACTGAAGCGTTTTGACAATTTTAAGAGAATATACCTATGAATCCAAACCCTGAAGTTGGACAAGTGGGAAACCAAGCTTATAATGGTTGGCTTGAATTTTATAAAAATAAACCTCCTTCCTTTAGGATGAGTTTAACCCGCAGGTAGCTAAGGAGTGGCTTCGTGAGATGGAAAAGCTATTTGTTGTGTTGAGGAATATTAATGAGCAAAAAATACTATTTGACACTTACATGTTAGTGGGAGAAGCAGAATACTAGTGGAGAGGAGCAAGACAATTACTGGAGGCTCAAGAGGTCCAGATTACCTAAGAGTTGTTTAAGAGGGTATTTCTAGAGAAATATTTTCCTTAAAATGTGAGAAATCAAAAAGAAATTGAATTTATGTAGATAAAGCAAGGTAATATGATTTTTGAGGATTACCTAGCTAACTTCGAAGAGTTGTCCAAGTTCTCTTCACTTCATCCAAATGAAGCATGGAAGGAAATGCATCTAGAAGCTAGGTTGAGATCGAAGTTAAAAAATGTTATTGCCCTATTTGAACTCAAAAACTTTGCTATGTTAGTAAACAAATGTCACAGAGTTTCTCAAAATCTAGTTGATACAGAAAAAGAAAGATAGAGAACTAACTTCTTGAAAAGGAGACAATTTGAACCTTTTCGAGGAAGGGACAACAGATTGAACAGAATCCCGAAAGGAAAGTGGCCAATGTTCAGGCAGGTGATGTGTAATGTCTATCCCAAGTGTGGAAAGAGCCATGGTAAACCTTTTAAAGCCTAGCAAATGCAACAAGGCATTTGTTTCAGCTATGGAAAATAAGGACATTATCATAAGCATTGCCCAAAGTGGAAGAAATAAGGTGACACCACTAGACCTCCTACCACTGGAAGAGTTTATACCCTCAAGGGCAAGGAAGTGGCCCAGTCTGATGATTTAATGAAGGGTAAATGTTTAATAAATGATGTATCTTTAATCGTATTGTTTGATTATGGTGCCACTCATTCTTTCATTTCATTGGAATGTGTGGAAAGATTAAATTTACCTGCAATTAGTTTACCTTATCAATTTTCTATTTTTATTCCAGTTGGAGAGCAAGTTTTGACTTCTTTAGCTTGCTTAAATTTTCCTATTATTGTTGAGAACACATCTTTTATTGTTAATTTGATTTTCTTACCTTTGGTGGATTTGGACATTATTTTTGGGATGAACTGGTTATCTGTAAACAATGTAGTCTTGGATTGTTCAGAAAGGTCTATGACTTTTATAGATTCCTTGCCAGTGAACAGGAGTATTGAGGAAAAGAATGAGAGAATGCATTTTCTATGTTCTTCTAAGGTTGAGATTTAACATAAACTCAGTGTTATACCCATAGCAAATGAATTTCCATATGTCTTTCTAAAAGAAATCTTAAGTCTTCCACTTGAGAGAGAGATAAAGTTCTCTATAGAATTGATTCCTAGAACGAGACCAATTTCTATAGCACCTTATAGTATGTCTCCCTTAAAGTTGACAGAATTAAAGGTGCAAATAGAGGACCTTCTTGAAAAAACAATTCATAATACCCAATGCTTCACCATAGGGAGTACCAGTATTGTTTGTGAAAAAGAAAGATGGAAGCCTAAGATTGTGTATAGATTATAGGCAGTTGAATAGGGTAACAATAAAGAATACATAGCCACTCCCTAGAATAAAAGATCTTTTGGATCAATTGAGAGGAGCTATTATGTTATCAAAAATTGATTTGAGATCGGGGTATCATCAAATCAGAGAAAGAACGGAAGATATACCTAAGACAGCCTTTAGGACCATATATAGGCATTATAAATTTCTTCTAATGCCATTTGGATTGACAAATACTCTAGCTATTTTCATAGATTACATTAATCGTATCTTTAGACCCTACCTTGATCAATTTGTGGTAGTGTTTATTGATTACATTCTTGTATATTCTAAAAGTAGCGAAGAGCATGAACATTATCTTAGGATTATACTGCAGTTGCTCAAGGAAAAGCAATTGTATATCAAACTTGAAAAATGTGAATTTTGGTTGGATGAGGCAAAATTCTTAGGTCATGTAATCACTAGAGATCGTGTAGCAGTAGATCCAAGCAAGACATAAGTGGTAGTTGGGTGGAAAAAACCCATAATAGTAACCAAAATTTGTAGTTTTCTCGGATTAGCTAGTTACTATAAGAGATTTATTCAAGGGTTTTCACAAAAAGCATTGCCTTTGACTAAATTGACTAAAACAGATGTTCCATTTTTATGGGATGCCAAATGTGAGCACAGTTTCTAAACTTTGAAAGAAAAACTGACCATTACACCTGTCTTAATCATTCCAAATCCCTTAGAAATTTTTGAGGTGTATTGTGATCCATCCAAGAAGGGCCTAAGGTATGTCTTGATGTAGAACAAAAAAGTAATAGCATATGCATCTAGGCAATTAAGACCTTATGAGTAGAATTATCCTACTCATGACCTTGAACTAGCAGCCATAGCGTTTGCCTTGAAAATTTGGAGACATTATCTTTATGGAGCCAAATTTGAGGTATTTAATGATCACAAAATACTTAAATACCTTTTTAACCATAAAGAATTGAATATGAGACAGAGAAGATGGATGAAATTTATTAAAGATTATGACTTTGAACTGAAGTACCATCCAAGAATGGCAAACTTCGTGGCTAATGCTTTAAGTTAGAAATCCCTTCATGTAGCTCACATGATGGTGAGTGAGATGAACCTAATTGAAAAATTTAGGAATTTGAGTTCGTTCACTTTAGTGTTGCCAGATCGGCTATACTTAAGTGAAATGAGAATTGAGAGTAATCTTTGAACTCAAGTCCTAGAAGATCAAGAGAAAAATGAATTCTTGAAGTCATTAAAAGACTCAAAGGAATTCAAGAAAGAAGCAGATGGGGTAGTAACGTTGCAAAATAGGTTGTATATCTCAAAATTAGGGGATTAAGGGATAAAATCTTAGAGGAAGCCCATAAGAGCAACTATACTATTCATCTTAGGGCTATTAAGATGTACCAAGATTTAAAGAAAAAAATTTGGTGGCTAAGCACGAAGAATCGTATAGTTGAATATGTTGCTAAATGTCTAGTGTGCCAGTAGGTGAAGATTGAACATTAGAGACCTACCGGAATGTTACAGCCTTTAGGGATTTCTGAATGGAAATGGGAGAGAATTTCCATGGACTTTATAGTTGGTTTGCCTAGGACCCAATCAGGAAATGATGCAATTTGGGTGATTGTAGAAAGATTAATTAAATCTATGCATTTCCTACCCATAAAAATAAATTTCTAATTGGATAAGTTAGCCTAATTTTATATACAAGAAATAGTGAGACTCTATGAATTACCTACTAGTATAGTATCTGATAGAGATTCTAGGTTTACTTCTAGATTCTGCAAAGCCTTGCAAGAGGCATTTGGAACTAAGTAGAATTTTAGTACTGCTTATCACCCACAAATTGATAAGCAGACTAAACGAACTATCCATAATTTAGAAGATATGCTTAGAGCCTGTACATTAGAGCAAAAGGGAAGTTGGGATAAAATTTTACCCCTCGTAGAATTTTCTTATAATAATAGTTTCCACTCCAGTATAGGAATGGCTCCATATGAAGCCTTATATAGGAGAAAGTGTACATCACCATTATATTGGTTTGAGGTGGGAGAAAGACAAATTTTAGGGCTAGAATTAGTTCAACAAAATACTGACCAAATACAGGAGAAAGTGTACATCACCATTATGTTAGTTTGAGGTGGGAGAAAGATAAATTTTAGGGATAGAATTAGTTCAACAGACTACTGATCAAATAAAGATAATCAGTAAAAAGATGATTAAGGCCTAAGATAGATAGAAAAGTTACACTGCTAGGAGGAAGAGACAACTAGAATTTACAAAATGAGACCATGTTTTCCTCAAAGTGTCTCCAGTTACTGGTATTGGCAGGGCTATTAATTCCAGAAAACTGAATCCTAGATATATTGGACCATACTAGATTTTAAAAAGAATAGATTCACTAAAGTTAGACATTTTGGAGCATTGAAACCAGGATTCACAGCCATGAAGGTAGCGTCAAAATTTATGGATATGGTGATCAAGTTACATGAATTCCTTGCTAGCATTGTGACAACAGAGACATCATTTTTCTAGGCCAATTTTGGTCCCAGCTGATCTCCTTAAGTGGTACAGCCCTCAATCACAACATTGCATACCATCCTGAGACTGATGGCTAAACAAAGGTTCTCAATCGCTGCTTGGAACAATATTTGAGAGCCTTCACTCATGCTAATCCCTGACTGTGCCCAGAGTGCCTTCCTTAGATGAAATTTTGGTACAATACATCATTCCACTCGAGTCTTGGTATGGCACCATATGCAGCACTATATTGCAGTAATCCCAGGAGCATTCCTAACTACATCCCTGCTTCTGCTTGCGTGGACACACTCAATGAGCTGTTAGAATAAAGAGAAGTTATTTAGCAACAGCTCAAACATCAGCTGCTCAAAGCTCATAATCATATGAAGAAAATGGTTGATAAAAATAGGACAGAGGTCAACGTTGCCAAAGGGGATTGGGTATGGGTAAAATTCCATCAATGTCCATAATAGACAGTAGCTCAAAGATTGAACTTAAAACTGAGCAAATGATTTTATGGTCCTTATCAAATAGAGACCAGAGTGGTTAAAGTCGCTTACATGCTCAAACTACCTGTAAAAGCTAAATTCCATGATGTATTCTATATGTCCTTACTAAAAAAATATATAGGAGAACCTTCTGCCATGGTAATGTAATGGCCTACTGATTTGGGAAAAATTCCATGACCCAATGCTATCATTAATACCAAAACTATAGAATAAAGACAAATGGTTTTGGTGGAATGGGAAGATAGTACTCAAGAGGAGGCATCCTAGGAGTGTTTGGAGGACTTACAGAAGGATTTTACCTCTGTTAACCTTGAGGACAAGGTTATTTTCGATGAGGCAAGTATTGTTATGAATCATAGGAATCACAGTGACAACCAAGAGACTAAGGGCAATGATAATGTAGGCAAAAGTGACAACCAAAAGACTAAGGGCAATGACAATGTAGGTGAAAGGCAGTTGGACATTAAAGGGGAAATAGAGCATGAGGTGGCCAGGAGAGTAAGAGACCTCAACACAAGAAGAAGAAGCTATCGGATGAAGTATTAATGGCTACATAGGAGGGTAATGCATGAGCAACACATGGGGATCATGCACGAGCATGCAATACACGAGGGTTATGCATGGGTAGTGCACAAGGAAGGGAGCATCACATTTTCAACATTATGTCATGCTCTACTTACTGTTGTATTTCACAATCTATGAGTTGTATTTTAAATATCCTAATGAGCTATAGTTTGGATTATTGAATTGTGTAAACACTCTTCTGAGCATTAGAGCCAACTTCTTGCTCGAAAAGATGCCACCATTGTATTCTATTTTCTCCTTAATTCAGAGTACATTCGACCATTAGTCATTCCTTTTCTATCCACCTTTGGTTGTTGCTTGCTTATTTCTAATTTTTATTTTCAAGAACATAACATTCATGCCCCGATAGGTAAACTGAAGTTTACAAATACATAATTATGCATGTTTGTATATAGCTATTAGAGTAAATTATGTATATAAATATGATATGAAAATTTGTTATTACTCTCGAGTGAAAACCCGAGTGTAGTACTGACCCAAACGGAACTCAATTAATAAACTTGGTAAAAAGTTTAAATTTACTCAAGTAGAGGTAATAGTAACACACTAATATTATGATCATTATATATTATACTCTTTAAATTAATATAAAAGGAACCATAGGGTAAAGGGGTGTTACATCTAGTTGGTATTAGAGCATGGCTACCACAGTTAGCATATAGCTGACTCAGTAGTAAGGTTAGATTCCTCAAGATAGGGACTACTAAAGGTTAGTTAGCTGAGCTTAGGCAGTTGACTACTTGTGCTATATGCTTAACTTGAGGAATGGAGTGCTAGGTTTATGTGTGTACAATATTTCCTGTGAAGCCATATATTCTTTTATAAATATTTTGTTAATGAGATTGATTACCTCAATAATGTTTTGTTTTGAAGAGTTAGGTATGGCACTACCTAAGAGGAATGGTACACAAGATAAAGATGGTGACATGGACTTAGTTAGGGTTAGGAAAACCCTAATGGGGATGGTAGAGGCCATAAGAGAACAGGTCGTTACTGTCACTCAATAGACAGCTACTACAGTCGAAGCATTTCGACAGATGTAGGAGGATAGGAATGTAAACTACAACCCTAACCTTGAGGGTGGATAGGTCAGGGATCGAGCCTATAAGGGATGGTCTAAGTTTTAAAAAGCTAAGCCTCCTTCCTTTATGGGTGAGTTCAACCTGAAGGTAGCTGAGGAGTGGTTAAAAGAGGTGGAGAACTTGTTTGCAGTTATGGGGGCCAAAGAGTCCAAGAAGGTTCAATTCTTCACATACATGTTGGCTAGAGAGGTTGAGCATTGGTGGAATGAGCCAAAGTCTTTAATAGAGGCCTAAGGAGTCCAAATTACTTGGGACTCTTTTAGGGAGGTGTTTCTGGAGAAGTACTTCCCCCAAAGTATATGAAATGAAAAGGAAATAGAATTTATGAAGATCAGAAAGGGTAACATGTCCTTTTTTGAGTACTTGGAAAAATTTGAGGAGCTGTCCAATTTCTCCTCCCACTTGAAATTGAAACAGGATGAAGCATGGAAGGCTATGCACTTATAGGCTAGTTTGAATCTGGAATTAAAAATCACTGTGGCTCTATTTGAAATAAAGAATTATGCTACATTAGCTAATAAATGTTGCTTAGTTTCAAAGGTTTGGAGGGGAAGGGTAAGAGAGAGCCAAATGCCCTTAAGAGGAAACCATAACATGATTTTACCAAGGGGAAGGATAGCAAGTTTGGTAAGGCCCAGTTAGGGAAGAAGCCCATGGTTAGGCAAACTGCTCCAGAAAGCTGTTGCAAATGTGGGAAGAATCATGGGAATAAGCCATGTTGGTTAGGATAGAATGTCTGTTACAAGTGTGGTAAGCTGGGACATTTCATCAAGGAGTACCCATTATGGAAGAAACCAGCTGTGGTCTCTGAGCCTCTAATTAGGGGGAGAGTCTACACCCTCAAGGACAAAGAGGTAGACCGTAACAACCGAAAGGATTTTGAAAGAGTTTTAAAGGATAAAATCAAATTTTTAAACCCTAATCCCTTTTAAATGAAACCTGGCATGACTTTCGAGGATGGTGATTCAAAATGGAAGGTTGTTCGAAGTCAAAAACATGATTAAACAGAAAGAAATGCAATCTAGCGATCAGAAACTGATAGAGGACGTTTCATGCATCAAATTCACTGACAGAGGCCAAAACCTTTGCATAAAAATGCGTGCCAACATCTGAAAGGATTTCGACACCTTAAAGTATCCCCGGGTGGTCTGGGAAAAGTCAGAATCGCCCTCGGAGGCTTTAAATTTCACGAATTCCCTCTATTTCTCTCAAATCTCTCTCTCTCCTCACCACACTCTCTCTCTCCTCTCTCTCCTCCTTCCTCCACTGTGAACCGCCGCTACAGCCACCGTGGGCTGCCACCCAGCATACCAATCGACAGCCCTCACCACCCACAACCTCCAGCAACCACCCATGGCCACCGACGGCCGCCAGCATCGCCGAAAAAAGTCACTTTTCTCCTCCAAAGTGCAAAAACTTGACCAGCTCAGATCGCTGCCGTCTGTCACCGTTGACCGTCACCACCCCCACCACCATGTAGCCTGAGATGCCAGCTTCCTCCAGTAACTCACCAACGTCGAATGGAGGCCAGACGTGCTCGGATCGAGGCAATCTTTATCCGCCGTGCGTGAAAATTTGTGGCCAAAAAACATCATCCAAACGGCCGTGAACCACCGTGCCACCACCATATTCGGACTCCTGGACTTGCGGGATTCACCGTGGTGTAATTTTTGAGGCAAACCGCACCCCTCCACCGTGCGCCACCATACGTCATCGTGCGTTGCCGTGCTGGAGCTTCTGGACGTGCATCGGGAGAAACTGAGACCACCGCGACAAAGAATTCCATCATCCGATCACATTAGTAAGGTCCAATTTCCAAAAAACTAATGATATCTGACTGAAATAACTGTCGAACTTAATTAGGCAATAAATTAACCTAAGTATTAGGGTAACCGAACTTAGGATCAAAAAAACGGATGACGTGATGAGTCTGCATATTTAATTTAATGTCCAGGAAATTAATTGGGCTCAGAAATCGAGATTTTGTGAATTTCTGAAGTGATTTGGAGCGACAGGAGACCAGGTAGGATAATTTACGCTTCCCGAACCCTAGATTTGACTTAGTGGATACCTGAATGATTTAGATGATTTGCATGAAATTACGTGCTGCTTTCGATGGAATAAATTACATGCCTGTGTGATGAAAACCCTAATTGCATGTTAGACAAGTTGTTTATCGAGTTTAGATGCCCTTAGGACGGATTTACTTAGGGTTGGGTACTTGATAGCCAGTATGGGACGGCCGTTAAGTATCCCGAGTACAGGGAGTTCTTAATTGATATCATTTTTACCTGATTTGGCCTGTGCTACGTTAGGGATTATGTGTTAAACCAGGACGACCCTAAGAAAGGTTTAAGGAGTATAAGGGGGGATAGCCTACACGGGGAAACGTTGTGATTTAGGCGTAATACCCTAGAACCCTGAGGAATAGCCGACCGAGTGCATGTGAGTTTGAATAGACTGTATAAAGATGAGAATTGGCGTATGTGCACATGCTAGAGGACGCCCTAGATGTTGATTCTCACCCGGTCATTGAGTGAGTGATTGGTGTTACGGATCACACTTGAAATATAGGCTTGATTCGGGTGATTGGTGTTATGGATCACACCCAACGATAAGAGAGGTATTCTCTCTAGACGACGTGCAATTAGATGATGATTTAGACTTGGTTACAGTGGATTTGTGACCAACGTGGACTTAGATACACCGGGCATGGGATTTTACTTGATTTTGATGATTGATTTTAAAAAGAAATGGATTTTATGATTTCGATTAATTGCCGTAATTTCCATGTAATTAAATGATTTTTAAAGATAAGGTATTTCACTATTTTCGAACTGATTTCGGGAAGATGATTTCGGTGTTCGCACCGCTGGGTATTCAACCAGTTTTCGAATGATATTTGAATTGTAAATTATTCTATTAGGATTTTATATCTCATTAAGTTGTTTACTCATATGAACAGGGACAGGGACAGGAACCCAGAAGATAGCGGATGAGGCCTTGGTGATAAGCAGGAGAATGACTTAGTTTAGGCTTGAATCATCTTGTGTATATATTTTGATGACGTTACTGTATATTTGGTTCTGTCTCTTATGTTTTTTGTAGTGATTGGATTGACTGTACATGTATAAATCAGGTGTTGTATGATGATTGTAGTGGTGGGATTGACGTTGTTGTATATGGATTCTGTTAATTATGTTTATGTTATTGATGGACTGGCTGTATGATTGTAAACAGGTGATTATTGTACTTTGGGTATGTTCGAAATACAGAGGAAACTCTGCTGGATTTTCGGTAGGGTTTACCGCTGTAAACTTATGGATTTGAGTTGGAATGTGTATGAATGTATGACGTGACATGTATATTAGTTTTAGATTTCATTCCAGAGTAAATTATGATGTATGTATGTCTAATTAGTTAGCTGCATGTGAATTAGGGTTGAACGAAATCTGAATGGACGACGGGAAGTCTATTTGGGTTACGCTCAACCAGTAGCGATCCCCTGACGTTCCCACATCGGGATTAACTATGTAAATCAACCCATATGCTTTCGCTAATCAGATAAGCATCGTATATGTCGTATTAGGGGGTCGTTACATAGACCAATTCGATGATTCAATTAAAGGTTAGTGTTTTATAAATGATGTTTCCCTAATTGTTCTATTTGATTCTGGTGCCACTCATTCTTTTGTTTCCTTTGAAAGTGTGGAAAGATTGAACTTACTTATAACTAAATTACCTATGAGTTATCCATTTCCATGGTCGCAGGAAAGCAGGTTTTAACTTCCTTAACTTGTTTTGTAACATCTGCTCCTAATATGATTAAGAGATGTTTTTTAGTTGTTAATTTAAGTTTAATGCTTGTGTGTGTTGCATTAATTGCATATAGTTGCATTAGTTCAGGGGCCTAGTTGAAAGGATAGAAAGCTGAGTTAAAACATGTCTAAGGACTAAATTAAAAAGGGAAAACTGAGTGGGGCTAAAGCCACAAATGGGCAAGGACTAAGTGTAATTAGCAAGAGTTACAAATTCAGAAACCATAAACCCTAAAACACCATTTCCAACCTTCAGCATTTTTAGAGAGAGAAGGAAAATGATGAGTAGAGAGAGAAAGTGTTGAGTTAAGGAAAAAGGAAAGGAATTTTTTGAAGGACGAGTAGATTTGAGGCTGAGGATTGATCGTACAACAAGTGGAGGATCATTTGAGCTCAATATGCATGCACATTTTTAGGAAAATCTAGGTAGCAACTCAACCTAAACCCTATTTCTAAAATGCTCAGCTCTTTGTTGGGAAAAAGTGATCCATGAATGTTTTGAGTTAAGTTTAGGGTTTAAACCTACATTCTCTATGTTTTTAACTGTTATTGGGTGATGCTTATTGAATAGTTATAATCATTTATACTTGTCACTAATTGCAAAACTAGGCTTATGTCCTAAGTATGAAAATGTGGTATGATCTTAGTTTGGAGTACTGTTGAGTTTTAGGTCTTTATGAATGCTATATGATGTCTAAATGTTGGCTTTGAGTTCATAGTTAGAGGAAATAGTTTAAGAATATGTTTTGGGGTAAAACTTTGGTTGTAGCAGTGAGTTTTAAGGGAAAACCAAAAACTAGCAGCTGTTGCCAACCCTAGAATTCGACTGCCATATTCTACGTCTACCTAGAAACCATTTTAGAACGCTAGTAGCTAACTACCATGTTCTTCATTTTCCAAAAAAATTTTTAGAAAGCTAACAGCTGACTCCCTTACCCTAGCAGTCAACTGTAAAGGCTAGCAGTCGACTACCAAGCCTTTAGTAGCTAATTGATAGCTCTCAACCAAGATAGAGTAAAATGGAGAGTGAGCTAGCAACCAACTGCCAGCATGGGATCAGTCAACTGCTAGCCCTCTAACTTAGATAATGAGCTCAATGACCATTTTAAGAGGTAAATAGCCCAAACTTTCACTCAACTAAAGATCTAAACCTGGGATGTGGTCGGTAACATGAAATAGATAGAGTTATTAGTAACGAGGATGAAAGGATCCTTGTGATAGTGAAATAAAGAGAACAAAAAATATAAGATAAGAAAGAGGAAAGTATTCTAAGCGTATGCATAGTGGTAGATAGGCTTATGGTTCAGCGACTAATTGTTGGTATGAGATGTCCATTGTGCAGTCCACAGTTGTGCCATGAATTAGGATGGGTAAAAGATCCACATGAACATAGTTGATTTTCAAAATGTTGTGATGGTTGCGAACTTTAAGTTAGTGTCATCTTCTAAAGGCCATTTAAGAAACACGTACTTAGAGTTAAGCAAGTCTATGGAAAGAAGCCAAGTCACCTTGGTATATATGTGAAAGAATAGCATACTGAGAATGTGATATATCGAAAATGGATGGTGATTCCACAGTATTTAGATCTACCTAAGAGTGAAAAGAGGAAATGATTTGGGTAAAGTTAACAGTGATCCCATTAGTTGATAACTAGTCTCGTTTGAGGAAGGGAAATGTTAGGTAGAGTTGACAACTATCCGACTAAGGGATGCCTTAGAATGTACAAAAATATAAAGTTAAAGTTTAGAGGTGGCTGAATGGTCGTAAACTCATATATAAAGAAAGTGGTACGTGGAGTTGTTCACTAGGTGGCACTCTCGATAACTCTTGTGATGTCTTGTTTTTCTTTATTATATGTTAAATGTAAATACATGTTTATTACCCCACAATATGTTTATATGAAAGTTTCATATGAAGTTATGATGAGAATAATGATGAATGCACATCCTATATTTCAAATTTTAGATGTTTTAGATGTAACTGCATAAATTTGAGCACATAACATGAGAATATGTTGCATTATTGCATCCCAATAGTATGCAATATGTTTTTATGATGAAAAGAATGTAGAGATTTTTTGTATGAGTATGGTGGTACAGGTTAGTAGTTTTTGAAGTAGGTTGCATTGCTACTGAGATTAATTTCTCACATAAATACTGTCGTGTACCAGATGTGTAGGTCCCTGGCTGGAGATGAAGGTAACTTGGGAAGAAGTACCCATCCTCAAGGTACATAGAAATATCTATTTTAGATAATATAGGTAATAGTATTTATGATATTTGAGAAAGGCTAGTATAGATTTTCTTTTGTATACCCTATATTAACTTAGATGTAAATGGATTAACTAGAAATTGTCAGTTGATATTTTGATTGGGCTTTGAGTGGCAAGGATGTTGCCTCCATACCCTAATAGTAAACTTTAAATTTAGAGTATATTAAATGTACATTTGATTTGATATTCCACTATGATTCTCGAGTAAGAACCCGAGTGTAGAACCTAACCCTAAATGGCACTCAATAAACTTGGTAAAAAGTTTAAATTTAATCGAGTAGAAGTAATAGTAACACACCATTATTATGATATCTATATATTGTAGTCCTTAATTAACTTAAGAGGAACCATAGGCTAAGGGGGTGTTATAGGTGTTACATGCTTAAATTGCCTAATCATTGATGAAAGTAAGTCTTTTATTGTTGACCTTATTTGTCTACCGTTGGTGGATTTGGATGTCATTCTTGGGATGGATTGGCTCTCTTTTACTAAGGTGGTCCTAAACTATTTTGAGAATTCTGTGACTTTTATAGGTACTATACCTACGAATAGGGGTACGAAGGAAAAGATCCAACGATTATGTTTTCTATGTTCTTTTAAGGTTGAGAGTCAGCATAAGCTTGATAGTATCCCTATAGTTAGAGAGTTCCCTGATGTCTTTCCTAAGGAGATCTCAAGTTTTCTACTAGAGAGAGAAGTAGAACTCTCTATAGAGTTAGTTCCTAGAGTAGGATCCGTCATTATAGCACCTTACAAGATGTCTCCCTTAGAACTAAATGAGTTGAAAGTGCAAATACAAGACCTCCTAGAAAAGAAATTCATTAGGCCCAATGATTCATTATGGGAAGCAATAGTGTTATTTGTGAAGAAAAAGGGTGGAAGTATGAGAATGTGTATAGATTATAGGCAATTGAACAAAGTGACAGTGAAAAACAAATATCCCCTCTCTAGGATTGATGACCTGTTAGATTAACTAAAAGGAGCAGCTATGTTTACAAAGATCGATTTGAGGTTCGGGTACCATAAAATCAGAGTGATAAGTGATGATATACCTAAGACCCCTTTTAGGACTAGGTATGGGCATTAAGAATTTCTTGTAGTGCCATTTGGGTTGACAAAAACTCTAGCTATTTTCATGGATTACATCAACCGCATCTTTAGATCTTGATCAGTTCATTGATGATATGCTTGTATACTCAAAAAATAGCCAGGAACATGAACAACACCTTAAGATTGTGTTGCAAGTGCTTAGAGAGAAACAACTATATGTAACGCCCTTATCTAGTATTACAATTCCTCTTATGTAAACAGATAAGTTTGGTACATTACCCTTTTAACATTTTATTACTAAGTCTAAGCAGTTATACCATTAAGTTTCATTAAAGCGGATTAGGTTCATAATCTATTGCTCAAATTAAGTTTCATATGCAGAGCGAAAATAAAATTTTGTACTACACAGCAAAAATTTAAAACTTTTACATTACAACTGATAAATGTCCAATAATGTCTAGTACATCTTTTGAAGACATGTACCAGGATATATGAAGTACCCGTCTGTCAGGAGTCAGGAGATAACAATCCTGTCACTCAGACCCCTTTACAAAGAATGGGAATGAACAGGTACTTCACATATCCCTTCCCCAACAATTACCCATTTCCTATTATATACACAGCTAAAAGATCATCCTAACTTTAATCCAAAATACATCTAGAATCAGGACCCCAATGAGAGATTACAAAAAATGCTTTAATCTTGGTATATAAAAACTCAGCATTATTGATAAATGTAACATGGCAAGCATTGCATGATGAACTTAAATGTCAGTGTGATAAAATGATATTCCTTTCAAGTAAAACATCTTTGCATGCTATTAAATAGGTTATCACAAAATGCACAAAAATCATTTACTTATCATTCTTCAAACTTATCTTTACACATTATTTACGCACACTTGGGCACGATGTAGAAACTTGGCCACCTTTATAAATCTTTATACACACTTAGCACTGGTGAACACTTGGCCCCCTTTATAAAATCTTTTGTGCACACTTAGGCATGATGTGGACACTTGGCCACTTTATAAAATCTTTGTGCACACTTAGGCATTGGTGGACACTTTGCCACCTTTGTAAAATCTTTTGTGCACACTTAGGCACTTGTGGACATTTGGCCACCTTTATAAAATCTTTTGTGCACACTTGGGCACTTGTGGACACTTGACCACCTTTGTAAAATCTTTTATGCACACTTGGCAACTTGTGGACACTTGGCCACCTTTAGAAAATCTTTGTAAGTTTCAAGGGTTATTTTCCTTTTCTTGAAAAATAATAATACTATACCTCTCTTATAACATTCTAATAAACTTCAAGAGTGAATTTCCCTTCCTTGAAAATTAATAATAATCTAATTCTCTTGTAAAATTCTAACAAGTCTCAAGGTGAATTTCCCACTCTTGGAAATTAATAATAATCTAGTTATTTTGTAAAATTCTAATAAGTCTCAAGGTAAATTTCCCAGTCTTGGAAATTAATACTAATATAATTCTTTTGGAAAAAAGCTAACAAATCTCAAGGTGAATTTGCCATTCTTGGAATTTAATAATAATCTAATTTTTTTGGAAAAGGCTAACAAGTTTCAAGGTAAATTTCCCATTCTTGGAAATTAATAATAATCTAATTCTTTTGAAAAATGCTAACAAATCTCAAGGTGAATTTCCCATTCTTGGAAATTAATAATAATCTAATTCTTTTGGAATATGCTAGCTAGTCTCAAGGTAAATTTCCCAGTCTTGGAAATTAATGCTAATATAATTCTTTTGGAAAAAAGCTAACAAATCTCAAGGTGAATTTGCCATTCTTGGAATTTAATAATAATCTAATTTTTTTGGAAAAGGCTAACAAGTCTCAAGGTAAATTTCCCATTCTTGGAAATTAATAATAATCTAATTCTTTTGAAAAATGCTAACAAATCTCAAGGTGAATTTCCCATTCTTGGAAATTAATAATAATCTAATTCTTTTGGAATATGCTAGCTAGTCTCAAGGTAAATTTCCCATTCTTCGAAATTAATAATAACCTTATCCTTTTGAAAAATTCTAACAAGTTTCAAGGTAAATTTCCCACTCTTGGGAATCAATAATAATCTAATTTCTTTTTAAAATTCTAACAAGTCTCAAGGTGAATTTCATGAACTTGGCCTAAGGAAATTGACCATTTTGAAATTTGAACTTCCCTATTTTATTCCTTAACTATCACTATTAGAATGGTATGGTTCCTTTCATCCATGGTCATTTTTTTTCACCAATCACAACTAAAAATTTTAGCATGAATTTTCTGTAAACTTTCCTCTTTTATTCGGCCAAAGAGAGTTTTTATGGAGGAAGCATAGTCTTCAAGAGCATCCATCCATTTCTATCACATTCAATCATAGCTCATCATGAAAATAATCTTATCTAACCCTAATCCTTCCACAACAACAATATACATGTCATCACATCACCAGCATCCCAATCAATCACACATGCTTAGCCAACATAACATGCATTTTATCAAGAATGTACGGAAGACAATCATGTTCCATGGAAAACTTGTAAAAGCATGACGATTGCATATACTAATGCATGGAACACAATCTTAAAAATTGTTAACCTACCTTCATGATAGACTAAGTTGGATTTCCCTTTGAGTTCTCCCTTGTTCTTTCCCTTTTTCGACCAGCCTAACTTTTTCCTTGCTCCCAAGCTTTTTCTGTGTGTATTCAAAGACTCACGCCACTCTCCCTTTCTCCTTAGGATACATGTCCGTGTGTGTACAATGCATATGTGTAAATGAAAACTCTTAATTGCACTTTTCTCTTAGCTTAAGTGGCGTGTGCATACGTCTATATATTAAAATTACAATTTCCAATTCGATTCCCCCATGCCACTTTATTCCTTTTTTCCCTTTTCTTTCTTGTCATGAGGGTGTGGTGTGTGTATGACCAAATGAAAATCTCAATTCCTCCTTTCCTTTTGCTTAGGTGGCGTGTGATCCCTTCCAAAGTATGAAGTGTTCTCTCTCTTTTTCCTCTTGCCTTGTGTGTGGTTTGAGTGTACACTCCCTTGCTTGCACACTTCAATTTTCTTCTTCCTAAATTCACACTGCACTTTCTTCATTTTTACTTTCCTTTGCCGTGTGGGTGTGTCCTTCATCACTTCCCCCTTATTTTCATTTTGTATTTAGTGCCAAGAGGTTGCACCATTTCTCATCCTTATTTAATACTATTTCCTAGCTACACATGTGATTAAGTATTTCCCATGCTACTCTTTAATCTCTCCCCCCTTTTCTTGTTTACAATATAAATTTACTTAGTGTTCACAACACCCTCTCCCTCTTTTCCTTTTGGCCGAGTAGGTATATATATATATACAATTTTATACACTTCTCTCCTTGCCAATTCGGTTACTTAAAAGGAAAATTAATCAAGCTCCCCAATTTTAGGCGATATTATCTTTTAGCACATTTATTCTAACCGTTAAATGACACAAGTAATTTACCACACTTTATGGCTATTCATCTAATGAATTAAGAATACATAAATGTAAGGAAATTCAAAAATATGGGTCGTTACATTCTCCCCTCCTTAAAATAATTTCATCCTCAAAATTTATACATACCTGAGGAGAATAATTCTAGATACTCTTTGCGCATGTTTTCCTCTCTTTCCCAGGTAGCTTCCTATGGTGCTGTCCGATCCCACAAGATCTTTACCAAGGGAATGGTCTTATTCCTCTGGGTCTTGACCTCAGTACCGATGATTTGTATAGGTTTTGGCTGATAAGTTAGATTATCCTTTAATTGCAGAGTAGTAGCGTCAAGTATATGTAAGGGGTCAGGAATGTATTTTTGGAGCTGGGAAATGTGGAAGACATTATGAAGGTTTTGACAAGTGTGGTGGTAGGGCTATCTAGTATGCTAATGGACCCATTCTCTTCAATATTTGGAAAGGTCCAATATATCTAGGACTTAACTTTTTATACTTCATAGCTCTACCAATACCAATAGTCAGGGACACCTTCAGAAAAACACGATCCCCTTCCCTAAATTCTAGGGGCATAGCTCTTTTATCTGTCCTAATCCTTGGTCATTTTCTCTCTGATCATCTTAATCTGGTCAGTTATCTGCTGTACTAACTCAAGTCCTAACAATTACTGCTCACCCACTTCATACAAACATAATGGGGACCTACACTTCCTCCCATACAAGGCTTCATAGGGTGCCATACCTATGCTAGAATGAAAACTATTGTTGTAAGAAAACTCAATTAGTGGTAGACTCCTTTCCCAGTTTAATTGGTACTCTAAAACACAAGCATTAAGAATATCCTCTAAGGTCTGAATGGTTCTCTTCGTTTGTCCATCTGTTTGAGGATGATATGTTGTACTAAAACTTAGCCTGGTCTTAAAGGCTTCTTGCAAGGCTCTCCAAAACCTAGAGGTAAATCTGAGGTCCCTATCTGAGACGATGCTAATGGGTACACCATGGAGCCTCACTATCTCCTGAATATATAGTTGGGCTAATCTATCTAAGGAGTAGTTAATCTTAATGGGTAGGAAATGAGCGGACTTGGTTAACCTATCCACTATGACCCAGATAACATCATTCCCTAATTAGGTTCTAGGTAGTCCTACCACAAAGTCCATAGAAATCTTGTACCACTTCCAATCAGGAATATCCAAGGGCTGTAACAACCCAGTAGGTTTTTGATGCACAATCTTGACCTACTGACACACTAGACACCTAACTACATGCTTCGCTATATGCTTCTTCATTCCTAGCCACCAGAACTTCTCCTTCAAGTCTGATACATCTTAGTGGCTCTAGGATGAATAGTGTACTTGCTTTGGTGAGCTTTCTCTAAAATCTTATCTCTCAATTCGCCTGTCTTAGGAACATACATCCTATTCTAGAAAGTTACCATTCCATCTACCTCCCTTATGAACTCCTTTAAATCCTTTAGAGATCATCCTCCTTATAGGCTTTTAATATTTGTGCCCTAAAAGTGTTCACAATTCTTGACTCACTCAAGCAGATCTTGTTAGGTAACACAAGAGTAGAAAACCTCATATTCCTAAACTTCTCTATTAAATCCATTTCATTCACCATCAGTCAGGCTACATGAAGGGACTTCCTACTTAATGCATCTGCCATAATGTTTGCCATGCCTGGATGGTACTTTAATTCAAAATCATAATCCTTAATGAATTCCATCCATCTCCTTTGCCTCATGTTCAACTCCTTTTGATCAAAGAGGTACTTAAGACTTGTATGGTCACTAAATACCTTAAACCTAGACCCATATAGGTAATGTCTCCAAATCTTCAAGGCAAATACTATGGATGCTAACTCTAGGTCATGGGTAGGATAGTTCCTCTCATGTAGTCTCAACTGCCTAGAAGCATAGGCTACTACTCACCTTCCTTGCATCAGTAAACATCCTAACCCTTTCTTAGATGCATCACAGTACAACTTAAATTTCTCCAAAGGGTTTAGGATAACTAAAATGAGTGCAGTGGTCAACTTCTCCTTCAGGGTTTGGAAGCTTTGTTCACACTTTGTGTCCCATACAAATGGAACATCCTTTCGGGTTAGCTTGGTCATAGATATCAGTATTTGTGAAAACCCTTGAATAAACCGTCTATAATATCCTGTTAAACCCAGAAAACTCCTAATTTCAGTCACAGTAGTAGGTCTTTCCCAATTTACTACTACTTCAGTCTTACTAGGGTCTATTGGCACTCCCTTATCAGAAATCACGTGCCCTAGGAACTTGACTTCTTCCAACCAAAAATCGCATTTCTCTAACTTAGCATATAACTGTTTCTCCTTAAGTATTTGCAACACTATCATGAGGTGCTATTCATGTTCCTGTCTATTCTTGGAATACACTAATATGTCATCAATAAACACTACTACGAACTAATCGAGGTAGGGTCTAAAGAAACGATTCATGTAATCCATAAAAATAGCTGGAGCATTTGTCAGGCCAAAGGGCATCACCAGAAATTCATAATGCCTATACCTAGTCCTAAAGGCAGTCTTAGGTATGTCTTCCTTCTTAACCCTGATTTAATGATACCCCGATCTCAAATCAATCCTAGGGAGAGGATACTTATTCTTTATCGTTACCTTATTCAACTGCCTATAGTCTATACACATCCTCATACTCTCGTCCTTATTTGAGTTCATTACCTTATTAAAGACAGAAGGTTTAGCTCTTTGGAATTCAGACCAGCCTCCACTGACTTAGGTTCTTACTTGTTTTACCCCGCCTGAGTATATTGGCTCCAATCTGTCTGGGCCTAATGGAGTGCCTCGATTGTGACTATAGCCTGGGCTCTCATGGCCTCTGCATGTCTGTCATGGTTTAAATAACTTCATTCACATCCAATTCCATGTTTTAGGCCTGTGATCTGTGTCTCTGTGTCGGTTCCATATCGTCACTCTACAAAACAAGTATTACTAAGGTGATCAGGCTCAATAACAAATGATTAAGCAGGTAACATATAACACCAACAAGAGCTCCCATCTTCCTAAACCTAATGCTCTATTCCCTAAGTTCAAAACAAAATACAAGTTAGCCGACCGCCTAGGTACTGCCAACTAACCTAAATTAGTCCCTTCCTTGACGAATTCTACCCCGTTTCTAACCTAGGTAGCTATGGTTTGATGCCAACTTCATGTAAATCCTTTAACTAGTATAACAATTCCTTCAATGTAAACATATAAGTTTGGGACAGTATTCTTATCTTTTTATTATTAAGTCTGAGCAGTTAAACAATTAAGTTTCATTAAAGCAGATTAGGTTCTGAATCTATTGCTCAGATTAAGTCTCGTATGCATAGAAAAAATTAAATGCTATACTACACAGCAGAAATTTAAAACTTTTACATTATAACTGATAAATGTCCAATAATGTCTATTACATCCTTTGAAGACACGTACCAGGATATATGAAGTACCCGTCCGTCAGGAGTCAGGAGACAACAATCTTGTTACTCATACCCCTTTACAAAGAATGGGAATTAATAGGTCCTTCACATATCTCTTTCCCAACAATTATCGATTCCCTTTTATATATAAAACTAAAAGATTATCCTAACTCTAATCTAAAATACATCTAAAACCAGGACCCCAATGAGAGGTTACAAAAAATGCTTTGACCAAAAAGAACTTTTATCTCCCTGGAGCTGCTAAGCGTCCGCATCTGATACATATTAGCATATGAATGAGAAACACAAGTTTTCCAATAGCTTAACAATTTAGGTTTTTGAAAAATCAACTAATATGTATCAGGGTGCAAGCACCAAAAACATTTACCTCTACCTTCTTGGTATATAAAATCTTAGCATTATTCATAAATATAACTTAGCAAGCAATACATGATCAACTTAAATGTCAATGTGATGAAATGATATTCTTTTCAAGTAAAACATCTTTGCATGCTATTAAATAGGTTATCACAAAATGCAAAAAAATCATTTATGCTTATCATTCTTAAAACTTATCCTTATACATTAGTTGTGCACTCTTGGACATGATGTGGAAACTTGGCCACCTTTATAAATCTTTGTTCACACTTGGGCACTGGTGGACACTTGGCCCCTTTTATAAAATCTTTTGTGCACACTTGGGCACTTGTGGACACTTGGCCACCTTTATAAAATCTTTGTGCACACTTGGACACTGGTGGACACTTGCCCACCTTTATAAAATCTTTTGTGCACACTTAGGCACTTGTGCACACTTGGCTACCTTTGGAAAATCTTTGTAAGTTTCAAGGGTTATTTTCCTTTTCTTGAAAAATAATAATACTATACCTCTCTTATAAAATTCTAATAAGCTTCAAGAGTGAATTTCCCTTGCTTGAAAATTAATAATAATCAAATTCTCTTGTAAAATTCTAACAAGTCTCAAGGACAATTTCTCACTCTTGGAAATTAATAATAATCTAGTTCTTTTGTAAAATTCTAACAAGTCTCAAGGTAAATTTCCTACTCTTGGAAATTAATACTAATTTAATTCTCTTGGAAAAAAGCTAACAAATCTCAAGGTGAATTTCCCATTCTTGGAAATTAATAATAATCTAATTCTTTTGGAATATGCTAGCTAGCCTCAAGGTAAATTTCCCATTCTTCGAAATTAATAATAACCTAATCCTTTTGAAAACTTCTAACAAGTTTCAAGGTAAATTTCCCACTCCTGGGAATCAATAATAATCTAATTCCTTTTTAAAATTCTAACAAGTCTCAAGTTGAATTTCATGAACTTGGCCTAAGCAAATTGACCATTTTGAAATTTGAACTTCCCTCTTTTATTCCTTAACTATCACTATTAAAATGGTATTGTCCCTTTTATCCATAGTCATTTTTTTTCACCAATCACAACTAAAAATTTTAGCATCAATTTCATGTAAACTTTCCTCTTCCATTCGGCCAAAGAGAATTTTTATGGAGGAAGCATAGTCTTCAAGAGCATCCATCCATTTTTATCATATTCAATCATAATTCATCATGAAAATAACCTTATCTAACCCTAATCCTTCCATAACAACAATATACATGTCATCCCATCAACCAACATCCCAATCAATCACACATGCTTAGCCAAGAATGTGGGGAAGACAATCATGTTCCATGGAAAACTTGTAAAAGCTTGATGATTGGATATACTAAAGCATGGAACACAATCTTAAAAATTTTTAACCTAGCTTGATATTGGACTAAGTTGGATTTCCCTTTGAGTTCTCCCTTGTTCTTTCCTTTTTTCGGCCATCCTAGCTCTTTCCTTGCTCCCGAGCATTTGTGTGTGTATTCAAAGACTCACGTCACTCTCCTTTTCCATTTAGGATACACGTCCGTGTGTGTGCGATGCATATGTGCAAATGCAAACTCTCAATTGCACTTTTCTCTTGGCTTAGGTGGCGTGTGCATGCATCCATGTATTAAAATTACAATTTCTAATTACATTCCCTCACGCCACTCTATTCCTTTTTAAATTTTTTTCTTCTATTTGTTAGGTGGCCTGTGCCCTCTCTTTTTCTCTTTTCTATTTTCTTTCTTGTCGTGAGGGTGTGGTGTGTGTATGACCAAATGAAAATCTCAATTCCTCCTTTTCTTTTTCTTAGGTGGCATTTGATCCCTTCCAAAGTATAAAGTGTTCTCTCTCTTTTTCCTCTTGCCATGCGTGTGGTTTCAGTTTACACTCCCTTGCTTGCACACTTCGGTTTTCTTCTTCCCAAATTCACACTACACTTTCTTCCTTTTTCCTTTCCTTTGCCATGTGGGTGTGTCCTTCATCACTTCCCCCTTTTTTTCATTTTCTATTTGGTACCAAGAGGTTGCACCATTTCTCATCCTTATTTAGTATTATTTCCTAGTTACACATGTAACTAAGTGTTTCCCACGCTACTCTTTCATCTCTCCCCCCTTTTCTTATTTGTAATATACATTTACTTATTGTTCATGTCACTCTCTCCCTCTTTTCCTTTTAACCGAGTAGGTATATATATATATACAATTTTAAAACTTACAATTTTATACACTTCTCTCCTTTGCAATTTAGTTACTCAAAAGGAAAATTAATCAAGCTCCTCCATTTTAGGCAATATTATCTTTTAGCACATTTATTCTAACCATTAAATGAAACAAGTAATTTAACACACTTTATGGCTATTCATATAATTATTTGAGAATACATAAATTTAAGGCAATTCAAAAATATGGGTCATTACACTATATGCCAAACTTGAGAAGTGTGAGTTTTGGTTAGAGGAAGTGAGATTTCTAAGGCATGTGATTACCAAGGATGGGGTAGTAGTAGATCCAAGTAAGACTGAAGTGGTGGTCCATTGGGAGAGACATACAACGGTGACTGAAATCATAGTTTCCTTGGACTAGTTAGTTACTACAGGAGATTTATCCAAGGGTTTTTGCAAATAGCGATGCCAATGACCAAGTTGACCTGAAAGGATGTTCCATTTATGTGGGATTCCAAATGCAAACATATATTCCAAACCTTGAAGGAAAGGTTAACCACTACACTTGTACTAATTGTCCCAAATCCCTTGGAAAGGTTTGAGCTATAATGCAATGCATCCAAGGAAGGTCTACAGTGTGTCTTAATGCAAAAGGGGAAAGTAGTGCCTTATGCTTCTAGATAGTTAGGGCCCCATGAGAGCAATTACCCCACACACAACCTAGAACTAGCAATTATAGTGTTTGACTTAAAAACTTGGAGGCACTACCTTTATGGGTCTAGGTTTGAGGTATTTAGTGACCACAAAAGTCTCAAGTACCTCTTTGGTTAGAAGGAATTAAATATGAGACAGAGAAGATGGATGGAATTCATTAAAGATTACAATTTTGAATTGAGATACCACACAGGCAAAGCTAATGTTGTGGTGGATGCCCTGAGTAGAAAATCCCTCCATATAGCCTAGATAATGGTGAGTGAAATGAGTTTGATAGAAAACTACATTAATTTGAGCTTATTCGCATTGGTGCTACCAGACAGAATATGTCTAGGTGAATTGATGATTGAGAGTGACCTTAGGACTTGGATCCTAGAGACCCAAATGGAGGATGAATTCTTGAAGTCCCTAAAGGACCCAAAGGAATTCAAGAAAGGGATTGATGGGGTAGTGACCTTTCAGAATAGGTTGTATATCCCAACGTCAGAAGGACTGAGGGATAGAATCTTAGAGGAAGCCCATAGGAGTGACTATAGTATTCATCCTATTGCCACTAAGATGTATCAAGACTTGAAGGGAAGATTTTGGTGGCCAGGCATGAAAAAGCACGTCGTTGAGTATGTTGCTAAGTACCTAGTGTGTCAGTAGGTGAAGATTGAACATAAGAAACCTGTTGGATTGTCATAACCTCTTGATATCCCTTAGTGGAAATGGGATAAAATTTCTATGGACATTATGGTAGGTTTACTCAGGACTCAGTTAGGAAATGATGCTATTTGGGTTTTAGTAGACCGATTAATGAAGTCTGCACATTTCCTACCCATTAAGATCATGTTCAGGAGATCATAAGACTTCATGGGATCCCTACTAGCATTGTCTCAAATAGAGACCCTAGGTTTACCTTTAGATTTTAGAGAGCCTTCCAAGATGCTTTTGGTACTAGGTTAAGCTTAAGTACACTTATCATCCTCAAATGGATGGACAAACAGAGAGGATTATTCAAACTTTATAGAATATGCTTAGGTTATGTGCCTTGGAGCATAAGGGGAGTTAGGACTAAAGCCTTGCATTGGTATAATTATCATACAATAAGAGTTTCCATTATAGCATAGGGATGGCACCCTATGAAGCTTTGTATGGGAGGATGTGTAGATCACCTCTGTGTTAGTTTGAGGTAGGGGAAAGACAATTTCTTGAACTAGAGTTAGTAGAGCAAACTACAAACCAAATCAGGATGATCAGGGATAAAATGGCTAGGGTCCAAGATAGGTAGAAGAAGTATGCTGACAAAAGAAGGAGAGCACTGGAGTTTAATGAAGGGGATTATGTTTTCCTGAGGGTATTAAAGGTAGATAAGATAAAAATTGAAGTTATATTAAAGCTTCCACCTCTTAGCTCTGTCAAAGGAATACGAAGTTTCCTAAGACATGCCAAATTCTATAGAAGATTCATCAAGGAGTTCTCCAAGATTGTTAGACCCATGACTCAATTACTTGCTAAGGACACACCCTTTGAATTTGATGACAACTGCATGCAAGCATTTAAGTTACTAAAAAAAAGACTAACCATAACCCCTATTATGATATCACCTGATTGGGGACTACCCTTTGAACTTATGTCTGATGCCAGTGACTATGCGGTTGGAGCAGTTCTAGGCCATAGTATTGAAAAGAAGTTCCAACCCATCTATTATGCCAGCAAGACATTGACTAACGCCTAATGGAATTACACCACTACTAAGAAAGAATTACTTATAGTGGTAAATGCATTTTATAAATGTCGAAGCTACTTAGTACTTTCAAAGATCATGGTCTACATGGATCATTCAGAGATACTTATTTGGGAAAAATAATGCTAAACCTAGATTAATCAGATGGATATTATTGCTACAAGAGTTTGACATAGAGGTTGAAGACAAGAAGGGCGCAGAGAATTTAACTGAAGACCACCTATCGAGAATAGAGAACCTGAACCTTAAGGCTTTGGGCAAAAAGGCAATAAATGACAACTTTCCAAAAGAGCACTTAGAGGTAATGCACGCATACACTGACCTCTCTTGGTTCTCAGACTATGCTAACTATTTGGTCACTAGAGTCTTACCAAAGGATATGACAACTTAGCAAAAGAAGAGGTTCTTTGCTAAGATGAAATATTACATTTGGGAAGACCCATTTTTATTTCGAATTTATGCAGACCAAGTGATTAGGATGTGTGTACATGGGGAAGAGATCAAATAAATCTTAAACCATTGGCACAAGGGACCAATAGGAGGACACCAAGCAGCTAACCATATTGCCAGGAAGGTGTTAGAAGTAGGTTTTATTGGACAACTATATTCCAGGATGCAAGTAAGTATATCCAGGTTTGTGGTGCATGTCAAAGGTTAAGTAACATCTCTGCCAGAAAGGAAATACCCTAAACAAGCAAGCATGTTGTAACGACCCCCTAATACAACATACACAATCCTTTATCTGATTAGCGGAAGCATATGGGTCTTTCTAAGTAGTTATTCCCGATGTGGGAATGTTAGGGGATCGCTACTGGTTGAGCGTAACCCAAATAGACTTCCCGTTGTCCATTCAGATTCTGTTCAACCCTAATTCACATGCAGCTAAACTAATTATACATACATACATCATAAATTACTCTGGAATGAAATTTAATATCCATACATACGGCATACAATCATTAAATGTGAATTCCAACTTAATTATTTCAAGTTTATAGCAGTAAATCCTACCGAAAATTTGGCAGAGTTTCGTCTGTATTTCAAACATATCCATAATACAATAGTCACCTGTTTACAGATATACAGCCAGTCCAATTACAATAGAAAACATAAATGATAGAAGACCAATATACAGCAACATCATCAAAATATATACAATGCAATTCAAGCCTAGACTATGTCGTTCTTCTGTCTATCATCAAGTCATCATCCAGCTAACGTCTAGGTTCCTGTCCCTGTCCCTGTTCATCTGAGTAAACAACCTAGTGAGATATAAAATCCCAGTAGAATAATTTACATTTCAAACACAATTCAAAATCTGGTTGAATACTCAGCGGTGCGAGCACCGAAAATAATTTCCCGAAATCAGTTTGAAATCAGTGAAATACCTTATCTTTAAAATCGTTTATCACATAGAAATTGCGGCAATTACTCAAAATCATAAAAGTGTATTTATTTGAAAATCAGTAATCGTAATCAGATAAAATCCTATGCCCGGTGTATCTAAATCCATATAGGCCACAAGTCCTCTGCAAACAAATCTAAAATCGTCCAATTACACGTCATCTAGAGAGATTACCTCTCTTATCGTTGGGTGTGATCCGTAACACCAATCACCCGAATCTCACCTATGTTGTGAGTGTGATCTATAACACCAATCACTCACTCAAGGACCGGGTGAGAATCAACATCTAGGGCATCCCTTAGCATGTGCACATATGCCAATTCTCACCCTCATACAGTCTATTCGAACTCACATGCTCACGGTCGGCTATTCCTCAGGGTTCTAGGGTATTACGCCTAAATCACAACGTTTTTCCGTGTAGGCTATCCCCCCTTATACTCTTTAAACCTTTCTTAGGGTCGTCCTAATTTATCGCGTGATCCCTAATGCAGTACAGGCTAAATCTGATAAAAACAAGGTCATTTAAAACTCCCTGTACTCAGGATACTTAACGGCCGTCCCATACCAGCTATCAAGTATCCTACCCTAAGTAAATCCGTTCTAAGGGCATCTAGACTCGATAAAAAAAATTTCTAACATGCAATTAAGATATCCAGCACACAAGCATGTAATTTAGTCCATCGAAAGCAGCACGTAAATTCATGCAATTAAATCTAATCGTTTAGGTATTCACTAGGTCAAATCTAAAACTCGGGAAGCATAAATCATCCTACCTGGTCTCCTGTTGCTCCGAACCAATTCAGAATTTCACGAAATCTTAGTTTTCGAGCCAATTAAATTCCCTAGACATTTAAATGAATATTCAATCTTGTCACGTCATCCGTTTTACGATCCTAAGTCTGATTATCCTAATTCATAGGTCAATTTATTTCCTAATTGCGTTCGACAACTATTTCAATCAAAATTCATCAATTTTTGGGAAAATTAGACCTTACCAGTGTGGTCGGATGATGGAAATCTGTCCCGGGGTGGTCTCAGTTCCTCCCGATGTATGTCCAGATTCTCTGGCACGGCGGCGCACGGCGAAGGGGTGCAGTTGGCCTCAAAATTTACACCACGGTGAAGCCCGCAAGACGAGGAGTTCGAATATGGTGGTGGTGTGGCGGTTCACAGCCATTTGGATGGCATTTTCTGGCCACGAAGAATGACGCACGGTAGACTGAAAAAGCCTCGATCCAGGCGCGTCGGACCTCCATTCAACGTTGGCGAGCTGGTGAAGGAAGTTGGCAGCTCAGGCTACACGATGGTAGGGGCGGTGACAGCCAACGGTGATTGACGGCGGCGATCTCAGCTGGCAAAATTTTCGCTCAGTGGAGGAAGAAAACACCATTTTTTGGCGGCGCTGGTGGTCGTTGGTGGCCGTGGGTGGCTGCTGCAGGTTGAGGGAGGCGAGGGGAGTCGATTGGTATGCCAGGTGGTGGCTCACAGTGGCTCTAGTGGCGGCGCGCGGTGGAGGAAGGAGGAGAGAGAGGAGAGAGAAAATAGAGTGAGGAGAAAGAGAGAATTAGGCTAAATGGCAGGGTTTCGAGAAATTTAAAGCTTCCGGGGGCGATTCTGACTTTTCCCAGACCACTTGGGGAAACTTTAGGATGTCGAATTCCTTCCAGACATTAGCACGAGTTTCCATGCAAAGATTTTGGCCTCCATCAGTGAAACTGAAGTACGAAATGTTGTTTGTCAATTTCTGATCGCCGGATCGCGTTTCTTTCCATTCGGTCATGTTTCTAACTTCAAATTGCTTTCTGAGTTCAACCATCGCCTCAAAATATGTGCCAGCCTCAGTTTAATGGAATTAGCATCAAAAATTTGATTTTATCTTTCGAAATAGTTTCGGTTATTACACGTCACAGAAATATTTGGAAAATTTTATGGTAAATGGGAACCGTCTCAAGCACTACCATGGAGACCCACCAAAGGACCAGGTAATATTTCTCCATAACCTGGTAATTAAATGACTTCAGACTCAGAACAAAATAAAATATATATATTATTATATTTTTCAAAAATTTAGTTTAATAGATAATAAAATTTTTTTCCAACTTACTTGGATAAATAAAGAGAGTATAGCTAAAGAATCTAGATAAAAGGGGGAATGGCTAGGAATAGAACTCAAAGCTATCATGATAAGCCATCTCAAATTCAAAGTTACCCCATTCTTAAGTCTTCCAAAAAAAATTATAGGAAAGGCCTTTGAATTAATTTTCAAAAATTAAATGTTGCAAAATGCTAAGCTCTTATAAATCTTTCAAGGGTTATCCTTAAAATTATCCTAATAATAAAATCCTTAGGATCTTTTAAAAAGAGCATGATCACTTTTTAAATTCAAAATGAGTTAAAAGAAAAAATATATATCATTTTAAATGACTTATCTAAAATTTAAGAGCTTGTCCATCCCCTCTTTCACGTGTGAAGCTCTCCCACTAGGAAAGGAATTCCCTTGCCTATTAAAACCTCTAAGCCGTGCGCTCCCACACAATAGTAAAATTCAATTCTCACTTTTTTCTCCCTTGCATTCTCAGCCTCCCTATCTCTCTCTCACGCCTAGTCTCCATTTCAAGTAAGTATGTTTTCTTCCTTAATTCTCTTTTCTCTTTTTATGAATATTCAATAAAATTTATTTTTACATACATGAATTCTTTCAAGATTCATACATATATATTCATAATTTTTTTTTTAATTTTCATAGTTACATTTATTCTTTCAAGTTTATGATGCATTCTTAAAATTTTCAAGAATCATTCTTTAATAATTTCTTTTTCAAAATTTATGCTTCTTTGATCTCTTATGTGCATACAATTACTGTATCATCATTATGGCTTTCAGGATTCATTCCTTTATGAGCATAAAGATCAAATTCTATCATAGAAAATATAGGATCCTAAAGAAACATTGGTTATTTAAGCACATCTTGTTATGGTTTCTTTTATGCATCACATAGAATAAAAACTATAGAATCGTGTATCTTTCTTTCACATTAAGTCATTTTTTTCTATGGTTTCTTGATGGAATCTTGAATTTTTCTTCCTATTGATGGCTGTGTATTAATTTCCTTATGTTCATAAGGAGTTTGAAGAACCATTCTTTTTAAATCTTAAAAAAAAGAAAAGAAACCCTATTCTTGAAAATTAAAGAATCATATTCTTGTTTTTGTTCTTCATTCTTTTGTAAAATAAATCATCATCATGTAAGAACTAAACAAGATTTTGGTTTCTTTTCATGCATAAATCAAGAATCTTTCTTCTTTACCATAGTTTGTTTAATCTAATAAAACATAAGGATAACATTGCATATAGAAATTTATACTCAAAGATTGATATTTTCTCTTTAGATGTACTATTTCATAACTAACATATATCAATCCAGCACCATGTCGAGTTCCTTGTCCTATAGCATCACTTCAAGAAGAAGAGGGAACTGAAGCTGACTCTTATGAGTGCCACACATTGCTAACATTTTACAAAGATGAGTAAGAAGAGAAATACCAAGATTTTCGATTCAAACTCATGGGAGCCAGACATTGCATTGCCTCTACTAGCTTGATTGCAGAACTGACCATTCTCTTGGACACACCCATGTATGCAAGGTTATTCAACATTAGAGAATCTACATACAGGGAACTAACATTGGAATTCTATAGTAACTTCTCCCTGAAGAAGCACATCACCGAGTGGAATGAGCCAGACGCCATTGCATTCTTATTAGGAGGCACAAAATTTTCCATGTCTATACCATACTTCGGGTGACACCTAAGCCTATGGATGATGGAAGAACTAAACGAAGGCACATACAGAGGATGTCTTTACACTCTGACAGTTACTTTCCACACTATGTGGAATCAAATAACCACTAGACCTAACCAGTTCACCCCTAGCAGCGCTAAAGCAACAAACCTCCCAGATAGTTTAAGGTACTTTCATTCCATTCTAGCTCATACACTTACAAGCCAATTAGAGAAGTTCGATGAAGTAACTCTGACAAACCTATTCATCCTATGGCACTGCATCAACACAGAAAAGTAGATCTGGGGTGTGTTTTAGTAACCCAAATCTCCACTTTTATTGGAATTGTAAGGCAAAGTATGATATGCTTTGGCCCCTACATCACTCGACTAGCCCGCAAGGTCAGAGTTCTATATGACCATATCCACGACCTAACTTCAGTAGGACATACACTGCCCATGTATCCAGCGTGGCATTAATTAGTAACTTTTCCCTATACCTTCATTATAGATGTCCAAGATTTCTCCCTATTTTTGGCAACCCTGCGGAAAATGTTTATTTTAAGTGTAGGGAGACTCCTCGTATTTTCTTTTAGTTTTACTTTTTAGTTTCACTTTACTTTTTTTTTCTTTCTTTATGTTGTTTTTACCTTGATCATCATATTTCATATTTCAAATAAGTGCATCACAATAAAGTGCTATCCAAGGTGCATTCCAAAGTATATCATATTAGTGATTGTCATTTTCTTCAGCATTGCTTTATAATAACTTGGATGGAATACAACACACACACTTACAACTCTACAAGTCAAGCTCTTGTTTTTAAATCCATAATAGATAATAAATGCATTTTATAGCTTATATAGAAAAATAATTCTATGGCACCTAAATGCTCCCACATCTTGCACCATGTTCTACATTGCATACACTCTTAGCTAATAATATAGATAGGAAGACATGTATGCATTACTTGACTAGCAATTTTATTGAAAATTTTAAGAACTTATAAAATCGCACACTATAAATGTGAGGATTTGAGCCAAGTAAGCGTTCATTACAAACATGCTCTAAATTTTTCTTGTAGAGGGTGCACTTCATTTTACTATGCTACTATAACTTGCTTTGTAATACTTGTCAAAATTACATGAAATCTTAAATATCAGATATGATTTGGGCAACTCAGGTTACACCACTAATGACCAAAAAGCCTAACCTATGAGTTTGCCTTAGTTTACTATAATTGAGCCTTGACATATTCTTCATTATATACACCCTTACACCTTACTTTCCACTTCTTTTTACATTATCTTTCTTTGCCACCCTATATGTTGGAATTTTTGTGGTCTACTCTATACATCTGGATTAAAAAAATAGCACCTTAATAGGTGATAGATCATCGAGTCTTCCATTTGGAGATACCTCCCTTCAAGGATATTAGAATGAAAGATGTAACACCCTTATCTAGTATTACAATTCCTTCAATGTAAAGAGATAAGTTTTGTACATTATTCTTATCCGTTTATTATTAAGTCTGAGAAATTATGCCATTTAGTTTCATTAAAGAAGATTAGGTTCGATATCTTTTACGCAAATTTAATCTTGTATGCACAGTGAAAATAAAATGCTATACTACACAAAAGAAATAAAAACTATAATACCAATAATCAGCATACAATAATGTATGTTCATTACATTCTTCTGTAATCAAATATCGGGATAGATGAAGTACTCATTCGTAAGGATTCAGGAGACAACAAGCCTGTCACTCATACTCCTTTTACAAAGAATCGAGCTAAACAGGTCCTTCACATATCCCTTTCCCAGGAATTTCTTGTTCCCCTTTCATATACATGTACACCGGCAAAGTAATAGTCCTAATTCTAATCCCAACATACATCTAGAATTAGGACCCAAAAATAAGAAATTACAGAAGCATTTGTCAACAAAAAGGGCCCTCATCTCTGTTGCACAGGTAAGTGTCCGCATCTTATACATATTAGAAAATAAATGAGAAACACAAGCTTTCCAGTAGCTTAAAAATTTAGGGTTTTTAGAAAATCAACTAATGTGTATCAGGATGAAAGCACTAAAATATTTAATTCTACATTCTCGGTATATAAAAACATAGCATTATTCATAAATAAAAATTGCCAACCAGTGCATGATGAATTTAGATGTCAATGTAATAAAATCATATATCTTTTTTAAAGTGAAACATATTCTTAGAAACTATACACGTGAATGCGAAATTAAATAGAAACAGTTCATACGTTTCATTCTTAAACTTGGTTTCTCCTTAAAGCGTGAAGCACCTTTGGTCACACTCCAAGTATGGGGACACTTGACTACCTGTATAAAATCATCGTGGAAACTAGGTCATGGGCATGGAGCACCTTCGGCCACACCTCATGACTTAGGGACACTTGGCCACCCTATATAAAATCATCATGGACACTAGGTTAAGGGCATAGAGCACCTTCAACCACACCTTACTAGGTCGCATTTGTGGAGCACCTTTAACCACGCCTCATGAATCAGGGACACTTGGCCACACGTTTAGCATCATCGTGGACACTAGGTCATGGGCATGGAGCACCTTTAGCCACGCCTTACTAGGTTGCACCACACCTCATAAATCATAACACTTGGCCACCTGAATAAAATCATCATGAACACTAGGTCATTAGTATAGAGCACCTTCGGCCACACCTCACTAGGTTACAGGTGTGGTGCACCTTTGGCCATACCTCGTAAATCGTGGACACTTGGCTGCCTTTATAACATAATTGTGTATCTTTCTATGTTTTCCTTTGTTAGTTACATTTCCCTTTTTCTATTAGCATACAATACCTCTTTTTCATATTTATTTATGACATTTTTGCCTAAATCAATATAATTCTCCATTCTTGAATAATATATTTCTCTTATAAAATTTTAATAAATTTCAAGGGAGAATTTCCATGATTTTGGCCTAAGGGAAACACAAGAGAATTTCATGTTTTATCATTTAAATTTTCCTTTATCCATTCTTTAAACAATACCATAAAAATAGGATAATTCCTTTTTCATAATCAACACATCATTAACTAACCATAATTTTCCCATAACAATATTCATCATTAACTAGCCATAATTTTTCCAATAACAATGTTCATCATTAACTAGCCTTAATTTTCCCATAGCAATATTCATCATTCACTAACTGTAATTTTCCCACAACAACAATATTCATCATTACTAACCATAATTTTCCCATAACAATACTCATCATTCACTAGCCATAATTTTCCTATAACAATGTTCATCATGAGCTTACCTAAATTTTCCCATAACAATGTTCATCATTAGCTAGCCTAAATTTTCCCATAACAATGTTCATCATTTCATCATAAAACCAACATGCCAATCTATCATGCAAGCTTAGCCAACATAACATTAATAATATTAAGAATGTAGGGTAGCAAAAATGTCCCATGAAAGCTTTTAAAAACATGGTGTATATATATGAAACCTTGGGACACAAGTTTAAGAACTGTCAACCTACTTTGATGATGAACTAAGTGGGATCAACTTGGCTCCCTCTTTGACTTTCTTCCTTCCCTTCTTCCTTGCTCCTCTTGCTACTTTCTTCTTCATTTTTAATCCACTTCACTCTTCTTCTTCCCAATTTGGTGTGTTCTCCCCAAAGCTCATGTTCTCTCCCTTTCCTTTTTTCTTTTTCTCCTTGCCTTGACCTAGTGTGTGGGTGTGTATCTAAAGTGTGGAATGCTCTCTCTTTTCTTCTTCTTTTCTTTCTTGTCATGAGGGTATGGTGTGTGTATCACAAATTGAAAATCTTAATTCCTTCTTTCTTTTGCTTAAGTGACGAGTGAATGCGTCCATTCATTAGAATTAAAATTTCTAATTCCATTCCCTCATGCCACTTTCCTTTATCCTCTTGTCTTGCGTGTGGTTTGAGTGTACACCTACTTTCTTGCCAAATTTTGTTTAGTTACCCCTAAATTCATGCTGCACTTTATTCTATTTCCCTTTTCTTGTTTGTAATACACCTTCACTTAGTGTTCACTCCAACTTACTTTCATTACTCACAAAATATATAAAGCAAATGGGGAATTGCGTGTTGCAACACCCCATAATTTAATTAGCCTTAAGTAATGTTCTTTAATTAAATGGATGGAATTAATGGTGTCATTTAATGATTAGTATGAATAGCTTACTTCATAATTAATTAGATGAATTAGCTTAAGGAGGGGCAAATTTTGCTTGCATAATTTAATGGGCTAAAATGGTTATATTAAAAGTTAAGCTTGCACGAAAATTAAGTTCTTAATTTAATTCTTTATTTCCCTTTTGAGTGACCTAGCCTAAGTACAAAGAGAGAAGCAATATAGGATGCAAAAATTTAAATATATGCATATGTGTGCCTTGCATGTATCCTACGTGAAAAAAGGGAATGGAAATTATATTTTCATGCATGAAAACCCCAAGGCTCACGTGAAGTGGATAGGAAAGAATGATGAAACATCAAAAAATAATATATATATGTGTGTGTGTGTAGGACTTCACGTGCACTAGAAAAGAAAGGCAACATATGTGCCTTGAGTGGGACCAAAGAAAGGAGGATGGGAATTAATTTTATAAGCATGCTACAAATAAAATAATGGTGTAGAATTTTTAATGGAATTGTTGCACATGGGACCACACGTGAGGTAGGGAAAAATGGTTAGGAAAAGAAGCCAAAAGGTGCAGCCTTTAATTTCAATGCAAGAATGCATTCTTCCCTCCTTTCTCACATGACCGAAATAGGTTAGGGAAAAGGGGTGTAAAAATTTTATTTAGCATGTGAAGATAGTTGCTTATGGGAGAGGGCTAACGTGCAAGAGAAGGGATTTACCAAATTGCTAATAAAAAGGGGATTAGTTAAAAAAATAAAGGGTGCAACATTTTTTTTATTATTGATTAAATAAGCATGGAGGGAGAAATTAAATCAAGCCTTGCATGAGGTAAAAGGAAAGGGTGCAGAATTTTATTGTGTAAGTATGCATAGAGAGAATTTAATAAACAACAAATGGAGGCATCAAGCAAAACTAAATAGGTACAAAATTTCTCCATGCACCACACGACTAGGGACATGGAAATTGCAAGGAAATGCACATGTGAAAAGTGAGAGGAAGTAAAACCAATTTGACAAGTAAGGAGGACTATACTTAAACTACAAGTAATGCCAAGTTTTCAAGCAAAGGAAAAAGTGTACTTGCAAGTACACCTAGTGCAAGAAAATTATACATATATAAATATATAAGGTGCATAATTTTTCTACTCTCCCACACGCCAAAGCCAAGGAAAAAGGGGAGGAAAAAAAGGGAAAGAAGGAAGCATGGGGTTCATGTGTAGGGAGAAAGAAATAGGCTACACAATTTCATGAGATGAAACAGGGAATTGAGAATTTATATACACCCACACTCACACCACACGACAAGGAGTTCGCGTGAAGGAAAGGACATGTGCAGCGTGAGTTTGGGATAAATAAGTCAAGAAATGAAAGGGGGAAGGTATGTACTAGGAGCCACCCATAAAGACCATTGGACAAGAATGATACTCAATAATAATTAAGAAGGAAAGGGAAAATGTGGCGTGAAATGAGGGAAGAGAGACTTAAATTTTTTATATGATATGCCACCTAAGTAAAAGACAAAAGAGTGGAAATTTCTTGTGTGAGAATTTCATGCCATAGCCACACGTGAAGGAAGAAGGAAAAGAGGGTGTGAGTGGCGTAAACCATAAGGAAATTGGAATGACTTTATGCATGACATGCCACCTAAATAAGAGACAAAAGAGTATGGGAAATTCATGCATTCACACATGAAAAGAAAAGAGACAAGAGGGAATTGAAAATTAGACTTTTATACAAAAAACCACACGTGAAGTGAAGAGGAAAGAAGGGAGAAAAGGAAGAGAAGCAAAGAATCAAAAGAAAGCCAAGAAAACCATCTTAGGGCACCAAAGAGGTAGGTTAACAATTTGAAATTTATGTTCTATGCTTAGTTATGCAACCAACATGCTTCTTTTTGCTTTCTATGGAACATAACTTGCCTCTCTACATTCTTGACCTAAATGTATGTATGTTGGCTAGCATGTGTGGTTCAATGAAAAGTTGATGGATGAAATAGCATGAATATGTTGTTAGAAAAAGGATTAGGGTTGGATGGTGTTAACTTCATGATGACGACAAGAAAGAACCCTACATTTTAAGTGTGTTAAGTAAAGAACAAAGAGAGGAAATGAAATAGCCAATTTAATAAATCTCCCTAGGCCAAGTCCATGAAATGCATTCTTGGAATTTACAAGTTATGCACTATGATTTTGATTCAAAACATGGGAATTTAGTTTGATGTCACAAGAGAAAATTTAGATTATTATTGTAAGGAAAGTAAGTATTCCAAAAAGGCTAGAATTTGGTAAGAAATAAACATTAGCAATTATTTCTAAAGAAGGACAAATTATCCTTAGAATGTTGAATTTTTCCACAAGAAAAGTATATTAGAATTAATTTTCCACAAAGAAGGAAGTTTTCTAAACATTAGAATTTTTATAAAAAATATACATAAAGATTTAATTTTTATGGAAGGAGAAATTCTTCTTGGAAATACTAGAATCCTTAGAAAAAGAAAATGTACATTAGAATAGATTTCCAAGAAAGAAGAAAATTAGTATTTCAAATATTAGAATTTATTCCTAAGGAAGGAGAAATTTTCCTTGAAATCTTGGAATTTTTTTAAGAAATGTGCATCTAGAATTTATCTCCAATAAAGGACAAATTATTCTTCAAATTTGAGAATTTTCATAAGAATTGCACATTTACATTAACTTCCAAGCAAAGGGGAATGTATCCTTGGAATATATAGAATTTCCTCAAGTGAAATAAATTAATAACAATACTTTTCCAGAAAAAGGGAATTTTATCATTAAAGCTAATTGGAATTTTTAAAAGGGATATATGCTAACGATAACCTTTAAGAAAATGGAAAATTTTCCCTTGATAATTGACAAAGAATATTAAAGGTGGCCAAGTATCCACATGTGCCTAAGTGTGCACAAAAGAATATTAAAGGTGGCCAAGTGTCCACATGTGCCCAAGTGTGCACAAAGAATATTAAAGGTGGCCAAGTGTCCACAAGTGCCCAAGTGTGCACAAAGAATTTTAAAGGTGGCCAAGTATCCACAAGTGCCCAAGTGTGCACAATTAAAATACAAAGAAAATTTAAGAATGATAAGCTTAAATAATTTTTTGATGTTATTATAATGTATGTCACAACATGTTTTACTCGAAAGTATATTATTTCCCCTCCTATTGACATTTTAATTGATCATATATTGCTTGCCATCTTATATTTATGAACTATGTTGTATTTTATTCCAAGAATGTAGAATTAATTATTTTGGTGCTTGCACCCCGATACATATTAGTTGCTTTAAACTGAAATTGTTAAACTACTGAGAAACTTGTGTTTCACATTATATGCTAACATGTATCAGATGTGGATGCATAGTCGGGCTGGGAGATCGAGTTCCTTTTTGTGTTTAAAGAAATTTTTGTAACCCTTATTTTTGGGTCCTAGTCCAAACATAGTTATTCTAGAACTAGGATTGTTCTTTTGGTAATAGACCTAGGATATAATGAGGAAGGAATCAGGGAAGGGATATGTGAAGGACTAGTCCTTCTTGGAAATTTGTAAAGGGAGTCTGAGTGACAGGATTGTTGTCTCCTGACTTCCTATGGACGGGTGCTTCATATATCCTAATACATGTTTATTGTAATATAATGTACATTATGGAACTTATCTCATTGAATTGTATGAAAGTTTAAATTCTGCTGTGTAGCATAGAATTTCTTTTATTCCGCTATGCATATAAGTTTTTAATCTGAGCAAAAGATCCCAAACCTAATCAGCTTAATATAATTTAATGGTATAACTGCTCAGACATTAATTAAATAAAAGATAAAGATAATGTACCAAACCTATCTGTTTATATCAGAATTAATGGTAATACTAAATAGAGGCATTACACGTGTGGATAAGTGCACCGTCATCTTCCCTTGCAACTTGGGTGTTTCTTAACCCAATCTTCACGTTAGCCCCCCTTCTCTCCTCACATTTTCTATTGTGTAGTGGGCTGCATACTTTTCTCCTTTCTCTCTTCTTCTAGTGTGTGGAAGACATCAAAATTTTGTCCCTTGTACTTTCTTGCTTGCAACTTTGGTAATTCTTTTCTTGTTTGCTCTTTTTGCTTTTTCCTAATTCTCATGGCTACATTAAGTGTACTTGTAAGTACACTTTTCTTTGCTTGCAAGGTGCCTTTTCCCATTGTCATGCCACCTTCCCTTCCCTTTTCTTCTCTAATTCAAATTTCCATTCGTCTAAAATGAGCAAAGGACATTGCACTCTTTTTCCTTCACATTTTCATGGTCGTACCTCTCTTCTTTTCATGTTTCACATAGGGCTCATGTCCCATGCAAACATACATGAGTCTTTCCCCATCTTGGACAAGTTAGAGGAAGCATAAGGGAAAGGGGACGTGTTTCACACGTCATCCTAGCTGTGTGGTTAATGTATATATTTGAAATAAAAATTTACACTTTTTCTTCCCTTTGTTAATTATATTTTCATAACCTCACATGTCATCAAGTACAACCTTTTATCTATTGCCATTCTCCTATTACCCATTGGCCATTTGAGATTAATGCTAAAGGGAAGGAAAAAGGCTTAATGCCACTTGTTCTTCTCACTTGCACGTGTGGATACACATACATACCTATATATACATATATTTTTTTTGGAGTTCTTTATTCTTCCTTCCTTTCTTCTTTTTGTCTTAGCCACGTGGTGTATAAAATATATGATCCCATCCTTCATCAATTGCACATGTGCCTTCCATGTGTGTTTATTTCTATACATTCTCATGTTCCTAGCCGTGTACCTATGTATATATATTTTTTTTTTTTACTATGCCTTACTTTTCTTTCCTTCCTCAATTTGGCTAGGATGGAGAGGTAATCTAAATCAAACACCTTAACAAATTGAAAGCATATTTATTTTGAATACCAAAATCATATAAGCAATTTCATCCAATTAATTAAAGAACATTAATTTAGACTAACTAAAATCATAGGGTGTTACACAAGACTACAGTGAAAAAAAGTTGAAGAAAAAGAAAGAAAAGAAAAAAAGAGAGAAGAAAAAGAAAAAAAATAAGGCAAAAGAAGAAAAAATATATATATAAGCAGTTTTTGTACTCTCTGGGGAAATGGTACTCTTTGAACTACGAATTTAGTGAAGAACTATGTATACTGAATTCAATCCTTAGAACTTCATTGAATTAAATGAATATTCACATAAGTTTCTAACATATCAGTTACCTATCTTTCTTTCCAGATTCTTCTCCTACCTTTACCTTAAGCACTATTACAACCTTGTCAAGACCCTTTCATCATGATATTCAAATTTTTTCAAGTAGTGGAGATGAGATTTATAAGCAAGCATATGGAAAGCATGGTACTATGAAATTACTTGAGAGATTTCACTTCACCTATATACAGTTATGAGTAACATTGAGTGATCTCTATAAGGTAGTGGATCCTAATCAAATAATGAATCACTTGTTGAGAAAATGCATTCAATCTAACTATCTCTGTTATTTGTGAAGGGCCTGTAACACCAAGAATTATGGTTATGATTCATGTAGCATCGAGTTACATAAACTGTGGAGTATGTATTAACTATGAAAAGTTATTATTATTTCTTATGGGTTAAATGAAAGTTTTCTTGAGGATAAGCAAAGGCTTAAGTGTGGGGTAATGTGATAAGCACATAATTATACATTTTTATTCGATAAATTCTACTCACTTTAGGAGCATATTTATGTGTTTTATGTATAATTACCTATGTTTCCACCTTGTTTTCATGTTATCCAAGCTTTCACTATGTATAAAAGTAGTTTTGAAGCAAAATGGACCAAAACCAAGTGTCTAAATGCTCAAAGAACCTTAAAATGCATCTTGTAGCAAGGCCAAGCATGAAGTCTTCTAGAACACACCCTACCACACAACTATGCTACCTTAGATGTTCTAGAACATGCCCTTCCACACTTCAAAGGCATCTTGTGCACCTCTCTCTACGACTATAACAACCATTTCCAATCAAAAGAAGGCTAAAAATGCACAAATAAGGGTTAGCTTCTAGAACACGGCCAACCACATGGTCGTGCTCCCTCACTTGGCCACCACACGGCCATGCCATTTTCTAAGCAGCTACACAGTCGTGTGGGAGCCTAAAAGCACTCCTCCTTCGCCTATAAATAGGAGGAGGTGCACAAGTATAAGGGGTGTTCAAGAAGCATTCAAGGAGAGGAAAAAACAGAACACTTGGAGTAGCTTGGAGCATAACAATCCTTGCTAGTCTTTGAAGCTTAACACTTCATTTCTCTTGTCTCTTCACAAAGGTACGAGCCATGGAGATTCAATCAAGAATTGAAGAAAGAGATGGGGAAGCATCAAGAGGAAACTAGAAGCATAGTCAAGGAGGAATTTAGAATCAAGACTATTCATCCACAACTCGACAGATGAGGATGTTTTTGTTTCCATTTTGTTCCTCTTCCTTTATTATAATTCTTGTTGTTTTATTTATTAACATGAGTCACTAGATTGGTAAAACCCAATTGGGGTTCTTAAACTATGTTGATATTTTAAGTTTTTACATGGTTGAATTATAAAATATATTGTGTGATCTTCCTCTAGCTGAAGACTAATTCAGTTTTCATTACGAGATGTTGTAGGGAAAACTATTTAGATTCCTTTCAAAAACTCTAACCGTTGATGTTTGGAATTGGAAAACTAACTTGGGAGAACAGTCAATCTTCACTCGGGCCTAAAGGTTGATGATTTCTGGATTAGGAGGAATTCCTAATAATGGTGAATTAGAGCATTACTATTGATTATGACTTGACCATTAGGAAGAACTAGCCAATGGAAAGTTAAAGGTTTTAGAAATCCATCGAAACCAATAAAAAATCTGGATCTATTAAAGAATTCACCCACAGGTAGCATAACCAATTTAATAATTCATTATCCTTTGCTTGCATATCATCTAGTTTAGAACCCTAATGGGTTTTCTTCTCTGGAACTTGATATTTCACTATCTTAAAACACTTGCATCACTTTCTCTTCATAGCCAATTAGTAGTAATTAAATTTAGTTTAGATAAACCTTTATTTATCTTAGGGTAAATAACAAAAAATAAGTAGTAACTCTAGGCTTTTTTGTTCTCGTGGAATACGACCTTAGTACTCACCATTTTGCTATGCTACACTGATAGGCGCACTGCCTTAGGATGTGGCTACATATAGATCATTGGTAGCACATTATTATGATAAATGGAGTAATGAATTACCTCCCATAGCCATAAAAGTCCATAAAAGTCTAACCTTGAAAAGTAGACCAATAAGAAGGGAAAGATGTATACATATATATATGTTTGTATGTATGTATTGTGAGAAAGAGAAAATTATATGTATATATATACATCTTATGAAATTTATGAGAATGAAAGAAAGAAAGGATATATATCTATACACACATAATTCATGGAAGAAATATCATGAGAATGCAAGAAAGGAAATATATAAATATAAATAAATATATATATAAGTGTATTCTAAAAAGCATCATGAAAAATGAAAGAAGGGAAAGGAAAACACAGAATGGAAAGGAAGAAAACTTAGAGGAAGTATTTCCAATATATGTTATAGGATAGATAGGCTTGTAATCAAGTGACCAATTGTTAGTATGGGACAGCCGTTGGGCATTCTACGGTTGTGTCATAAATTTGGATGGTCAAACATCCACTCAATATAAGAAGTTTAGAAAACACCATGATGGTTGCAAATTCTAAGTTTGTGTAACCTAGTGTGGCCAATAAAAAGGGGACATCTACCTAGAATTTAGCATAATCATAGGTACGAGCCCAATCATCCTAGATTATATATAGGAAATAGCATACTGGGAATGTGATCCATGGATAAGGGGTGGTAATTCCATTGCATCATGATCTGCCCTAAAAGTAAAGAGGAAGTGATATGTGAGACAACAATGATCCTGTAAGCTTAATTTAAAATGTTAGCGATCTGTTGTAACGCCCTTATCTAGTATTACAATTCCTCCGATGTAAACAAATAAGTTTGATGCATTATTCTTATCGTTTTATTTACTGTGTTTGAGCATTTATACTATTAAGTTTTATTAAAGTGGATTAGGTTCAGGTTCTTTTGCTCAGATCAAACTCATATGCACAGCGAAAATAAAATATCATACATCACAGTGGAATTTATAAAAGTTCTATATTATAAATAACAAATGTCCAATAAATGTCTATCACATTCTTTGTAAACATGTACTATGATAGATGAAGTACCCATCCATAAGGAGTTAGGAGACAACAAGCCTATCACTCAGACTCCTTTTACAAATTATAAGGTCGAACAGGTCCTTCACATATCCTTTCCTTAGCAATTTCCCGTTTCCCTTTCATATACATAGCCAAAATGATAGTCCTAATTCTAATCCAAAATATATCTAGAATTAGGACCCAAAAAACATAAGACTACAAAATATTTCTATCAGACAAATGCCTTCTAATGCTAACTCCATCCTTCCCTGAGATTGCTAAATAGCTGGATCTAATACATATTAGCATATAAATGAGAAAATGGGTTTCCTAGTAGATTAGCAATTCTTTCTTTTGAAATCTACTAATATGTATCAGGGTGCAAGTACCAAAACATTTTCATCTACATTCTCGGTATTTAAAACATAGTCTCATTTATAAATACAATTGGCAAGCATTGCATGATTATTGGACATATCAATGAGGTAAAAATAATTATTCTCTTTCAAGTAAAATTGTTTTTCATGGGATTATGCATGTTATCACAAAAATCAATAAAAATCATTTATGCATTTCATTCTTAAAACTCACCTTTATACCTTGGTTGTGCACACTTAGGCACCTTGTGGACACTTGGCCACCTTATGAATTAATTGTGCATACTTGGACACTTATGGACACTTGGCCACCTTAATAAAATTTATTGTGCACACTTAGGCACTTGTGGACACTTGGCCACCTTAATAAAATTTATTGTAACATAATTCATTACACTTTGCAATCCATGTACAATTGGCATGTGATTCAGCCACTAACATTAAAGTAAGCCATTAATTTCGGCCACTATGATAAGGCAATAATTCTTAGGTTTTTTTTTCATGCCACATTGTCAAATTTTTTGTTTCTTTCTATGTTTTAAACTTAATGTTAACATGCTTTAATTGCTATGGTACTTTCTTCTTCCTTTAATTTGTGTAAACATTACCAATAATAATTTATTCCACTTGCTTTTTTGGTTCATGCTACACACTAACTTTAAGGGTACACACCTATCTAAATTTTCACATTTTAATAATGGTGTGGGCTTTATTATGTACAAAGAAAGGAACTAATTAGCTATACCTCAATCGGCTACATTTTCATTCAAAACCGAATGGTGGCTCCCTTTTGCACTATTCTCATAATAAAATTTCCTACCCTACAAGGAATATATCTATGCTCACCTAGAACATATGCTAACCATACAAGCAAACAAGTTCTATTGTTAACATAATTTAAAATTCCCATTATTCATACCAAATTTTTACCAACAATAGATCTTCCATGGAGGCCACATTAGCTACTTTAACATAAGGATACATTAGCCATGCAAGAAGAAAATTTCAGCACTATCTTATGTTAAAGATTTTCGTAACACATGCTAAATTTCACTAGCCATGGTACTCTCACAATAATACAATATCTATTTTAACACATCCACTAACATATCCATTTGCCATGTAAGCTTAGCCAAGAGACACTCACATTTCAAGAATGTAGACAAGCAACTTATGTTCCATGAAAGCTTGGAAAATCATGATGCATATATTCTAAAACATGGAAGAAAATCCAAATGAATTGCTAACCTACCTCAATGATGAAGTGAGATGGGATTAGCTTGGCTTCCTCTTTGACTTTCTCCCTTCTTCCTTGCTCCTTTGCTCCTTTCTTTCTTGGTCAACATTTCCTCCACTAAACCAAAATGTATTTGTTTCTCTTAGTGTAAGGCTACTTTCTCTCTCTTCTAAAGCTTTTTACAGTTCCTTTTTCACTCATGCCCCTATCTCTCTCTCTTTTTGTTAGATACACTTACTGTGTGCTTGTATCTTTCCTTCCCTCTTCACTTCATTTTCTATTCAGCTAAGGGAAATTCTACATCCCATCCTCATTTTTCATTATTATTATTTAATTTTTTTTCTTTATGGCCTTACGTGTAATTCTATTGGAGCCCCCTTTCCTTGGATTTTTACATCTTATCCAACATTCACGCTGCCCTCCCTCCCTCTAGCCATGCCCAAATGGAGTTCCCTCCTTATTCCCATTCATCTTTTCTATTTTAGCAAAGGTGGCGTGCTACACTTCATTTCTACTATTGTTGTTTAATTTCCATAAGTGTACTTTCAAGTACAATTTACTCCCCTTGCACTCTTACCTTAGCCACTTGATCACGCCAAGGGAAGGAAGGAAAAGAACTACTGCAGCCTCCTTACACACCACCCTTCATGCCAAGTGTACACCTACCTCAATGTATGTTTATTTTAAATGAACTATGCACCTTTTCCTTTAATCACTCGTTCATGTTTAAAGGGAGGAAGTCACGTTATTTCTTACCTACACGTAAGACTTTATGGCTAGGCAATGACTCTTTTCTCTCTTCTTATGGCATGTGGAAGGCAACACAAAGGAGGGAAGGAAGACTTGTATCACACGTTTCCTCCTTCCCTCTTCCCCACCAACCATACACACTCACATTCATGTTACTAAAATTAAATTTTGCACCCTTTCCTCTAACTTGTTGCATGCATTCACATATAATTAACTCCTCCCTTGCACATAAGCCATTCTCTTCATGCAAGACTCATGCTTTTAGCATTATGCATGCATATATAATTCCTCTCCTCGGTGGTGCCAAGAGAAGGAAGGAAAGGGATTCATGTAAGCCACCATCTCACGTGATAGCCTTCCCCATCAAGGCATATTGTTTTACACTATAATTTCCTATATCTAGTTTCCAAATTAGCCTCCAATGTACACTTAAATGTGTGCATGTTAGTTTAAATAAATTCTACAACCTTAGCCACTTCACTATTTATATATATATATATTCCAATGCCACACTCCTCTACTTTCCCCATTGCACGTGTACATACTTCTATTTTTTTTTTTTTTGCCATTTCTCTTTTGGCCATTAAGCTAAATGAAAGGAAGAAAAATTAGGGAATCAAATTAAACATCTCAATTCCACATGTTCCCTTGTGACATTTATTAAATCACTAAAGAAATTGCATCACATTTTATGACCACTTATCTAATTTATTAAGAAAGCATTTAATTGAAAACCAATCAAGAGAATATGGGGAGTTACACTGCCTAAGGGCAGTGACCATTGAATGGAATGGGTACTTGGATCCACTAGGGGATTCCTTAGATAGTACCAGTGGCAGAATTTTTGCATAAATGCAAATAAATTATCTCACTCATGTAAGTAGTAATACATGGAGTAGTTCACTGGGTGACCCTTCCGATACTCTTAAGTCTCTCTTATATTGACTGTGGCTTTTAGCCTATGACTGATGAATGTTTCTTTATGGATGATGCATGTTTTCCTTATTTATGAATGAAATATTTTTATGTTCATGATACTCGAATGATATATGTGGTGAACTATCATGATGCATATTCACGAATACATACCATACACATATATAATTTATATGTTGCATTCCAATAGAATAAAATGTATTATAAAGTAAAGAATGTAGAAAATGCTTTCTATATCACTATAGTGGTACATTCAGAATGTTTTTAAAAAGTGGATTGTCTAGCTACTAAGAATTTATTTCTCACAAATCTAACTGGTATGTATCAATGCCAAGATACATGATTTAGCTTGAAGTAAAAGTGGCGCTAGTAAAGGTACCTTTCCTAGGGTCCTTCACTGTTTTAGAAGGAGTCTGGGTGGTTACAGTGGTGGAAATCCCTCCTCTCTAGTGAGGATAAGGATTATGTTCTATTTTTGGAAAATTATGTAATTAAATAGAAAGTAGCCCTTTATCCTAATTCTCAGTGTTTTGGAAATAAAATTAGGATAAATCATTTTTTGATGTACATAATAGAAAGGGCATATATATCCAAATATGTTAAAGTTGTATCCACTAGTAGGTAAATTGTGTAAAGGATCTGAGTGGTAGGTTGGTTGCCTCCTTACCCTGAAGAATTGAATGAACTTCGTATATCTAGAAATATATGTATGACGTTGTAAATATTTTATGAATAAATATATGAATGAGCTTTACTTTCCGCTACATTGTCGTTATTATGATTATGACAATTTCATTAATTAAGCTTCCAATTTGTAATGTATGAATGAATACTTGAGTAAAGGATCCCAAACCTAATCAAACATTAATTAGAATTTAAAGTCATACTCAGGTAATAATTAAGGATAAAAGTGAAGTTAACACACCAATCTTATAGCTAAGTGATTTACATAGAAAACATTAAATTTTTATAAAGGAAAGGCTATAAGATTAGGGTGTTATATTAGTTGGCCCTAGCCATCTTATCCCTGATCATCCTTATTTGGTTTGTAGTTTGTTGTATCAACTCTGGTCCAAGCAATTGTCTTTCCCCTACCTTAAACCAACACAGAGGTGATTTACACTTCCTCCCATACAAAGCTTCATAGGGTGCCATAGCTATGCTAGAGTGGAAACTATTATTATATGAGAATACTATCAATGCTAGCCTTTTATCCCAACTCCCTATATGCTTTAAGGTACATGACCTAAGAATATCGTCTAAAGTTTGAATAGTCCTCTCTATTTGTCCAAAATCTAGAGACAAATCTAGGATCTCTATTTGAAACAATGCTAGTAGGGGTCTCATGAAGTCTCACTATCTCCTGAATATACAAATAGGCTAATTTTCCAAGGAGAAATTAATCTTAATGGGTAGGATGTAACACCCCCTTAGCCTATGGTTTCTTTTAGCTATTAATAGATATAATATATGTGTATTGGTGTGTTACTATCCTTTTACCTGAGTGATTTTAAAACTTTTTACAATTTGATTTAGTTGAGTGCATCTTGGGTCAGGTCTCTATTCTCGGGTTTCACTCACTCTTGCAATAACATAGAATATATATATATATAAATATACCTGAATTAACTATACATAAACATACATCCTTAGTCAAATATAGCTAAATAACTATTGGGCATGGAGGCAACAATCCTGCCACTCATGACCCCATTAACTAGTCTAAACATTCATTTATATACATCAAAAATTTAGATAGGCTATACAAAGGATATTCGAGACTAGCCTTTCCAAAAATCATAAGACTAGTAAAATGATAGCATGTGCCTATACTATTTGAAAATAAATTAATCAATTCCATATACCCCCTAGTGGGCATTTCTTCCCCTGTTATCTCCTCTTCAGCCATGGGACCTACACATCTGATACATGCCAGCATTAATGTGAGAAATGAATCTCAGTAGCAAAGTAACCTATCTTTAAAAATTACCAGCCTGTACCACTATGCTTACATGGAAAAATCTCTACATTCTTTCATCATAAAACATAATACATAGCATATACTATTGGAAGCGTACTGCATGCAAGCATACTTTCAATCATGTGCTTAGTTTATTCATGTACATTTAAATATATCATGTTTCAAACACAGGATGTTCATTCATCATTATTACTTTCATATAAAACATATGTGGGAGAGTAAACATGCCATGATTTCATTTTCATAACATGTGAGCAGTAAATAAAACATCATAAGAGTAATCAGGAGAGTCTCCTAGCAATAACTTCACACACTACTATCTATATGAATGAGTTCATGGCTATTTACCCTAAGGTATACACTTAGAATACTTTCCTCTTTCCCCTTTTGTGTTTTCTGCTCTACCTTTATTTCACTATCACAAGGGTCTTATCATCTAAGTGGTTCGTGACTCTATCTCTTGCATGTTTCCCAATACATCCCTAGTTTTAATCCTTAGTTTGAGTGAGAATCTGGGCTAATTTCCTTTTAAAACGGTCAATTGAGCTCATTACACACATCAAAGATCTGGCAATCAACTTCCCTTTTTCTAGCAATCGGCTGCTAGCTTACTATCTAAAATTTTTGGTTTTGGCCGAGAGCTACTAGTCAGCTACTAGGGCTTGGCAATCGGCTACTAGCCTCAACAGTCGACTTCCAGGGGTCTCGCAGTCGGCTGCTAGCATTCTGTCTCACGTTTCTGGGCAAAAGATGAGCATGGCAGTCAACTTTTAGGGATCTGGTAGTCGGCTGCTAGTGCTCGGTTTACTTGAAAAATTATGGTTTAACCTAGAGTTTGGCCCCAAAAACATATTCTTAAATCATTTACTTAAATCATGAACTTAATGCCAACATTCAAACATCATCTCTCATTCATAAAATGCCCATAACATAACCTAACATGTTCAAACTCAGATCAAACCACATCTTTCTCACTTAGGGCAAAAACCCAACTTCAAAATCATTCACAAGCATAAATGAGCAAGGTAAATCAACACACATTACCCAATAGTGTAACACCCCAAAATTGCTTGGTCAGTCTAAACTAGTGTTTCCTTAATTAATTAGAATTACTTGTGTAGCTTGGTGACTAGAATAAATGAGAACATTTTTATTATGCTTGATACATTTGACATACTTTCACTAATTTCTTTTTACTAACCAAAGCATTAAAAGGGAAGGAGTATAGCCAATTCAAATTTCATACATGTCCAATTGGGGGAAAATGGGAGTTTTATATTTTATATAGGAACACCATGTGGCTAAGAAAAAAAGGAAAAAGGGAAGAAGAATAAAGTACTTAAGAATAAAATATATACACCCATCAAATGAAGTGGCAAAGTGGAACCACTTATACCTTGCATGAAATACAAGTTTTATGTAAGGATGGTCTCCAATCATGTGTGGGTTACATAAATATAAGTATGCATGGGTGTGTCTTGCATGCAAGGGAGGGTTTACATGAAGTGAGAAGGGAAAGGTACACAAGGGATACAACAATTAAATATATATGCACATAAGGTGGAGTAAAGAGGAAGCAAGAGTGCAAAAGTCTAAAGCACACATGAGGTATGGAAATATGGTTAAGAAAAGAAACAAAAGTGCAGCCTTTATGTAAATCAAAAACCATGTAAGAATGTAAGCTTTTCCCTGTCTCCTTTAACTTGTGTAAGTAGCTAACCTAAACTTGCAAAGAAGTGAAAATTCTACTTAAAGTACAATGGGATCAACCATGAAATGAAAAAAAATAAAGCATGTGGTGTCTTCCCTTCACCTTGGTTGAATGAGAATTGAAATAGGAAGGAAATAGTTTAAATATATGCATGAATCCCACGGCTAGGAAGACGTGTGGAACACATCTCCCTTCCCTCATGCTACCTCCAACTTGTCCAAGGTAGAGAAAGACTCATATTGTTGCATGGGACATGAACCTACATGAAGCATGAAGGGAAGATAGGTACGGCCATGAAACATGAAGAAGAAAGAGTGCAGCACCCTTTCCTTGTCTTGGATGAAAGGAAATAAAAATAAGAAAGGAAGGGAAGGTGGTGTGACAATGGGGTAAAGGCATCCTGCAAGCAAAGAAAAATGTACTTGCAAGTACACTTAGTGCAAAATTTTATGTGAGGAAAATGAGATTGTGTATACAACAAGAAAGCCTCACACATTATAAAAAAATAAAAGGGTTACAGCCCTGAAATAGATAAAAGAGAGGGTGTAGAATTTAAGTGAAGCAAATGCACAATTGCCGAATAAAAAATGAAGAGAGAATCGAAAATGTTACATTGCCTATACACACACCCGCCTACACAGCAAGGGAAAGGAAAAAGGAAGCAAATGCAGTGTGAATTTGGGAGAAGTGGCGTGAAGCAAGTGTCTAAGGTAGAGTGCAAGGGAAGTAAACTGTACTTGAAAGTACAAATATGGCATAAACAAGGATAATTAATAACAAATGAGAGAGAGAGAGATGAAAGTGCAGCGTGAAATGAAGGGAATTGGAAATTTTATTTTTCTTCTTCTTATAAGGAGGCATGCGCACATGACCCAAAGAAAAGAGACAAAGGGAATTGAGAACTTCATTGTACATGCATGCAACAACCACACGTGAAAAGAAAAAGAAGAGAGAAAGGGAAGGGAGAGCATGCAACATTGAGAACCACACACATACACGACAAGAAAGAGAGAAAAAGGAGAAAAGAAAAGGGGAGCCTTTGAAAGAGGGAGCGAGGGTGCGAGTGTGAGAAAAACACCAAAATTGTGAAGAGGAAGAAGTAAAGGTGATTAAGAAGGAAAGCAAAGGAAGCAAAGGAACAAGGAGGAAGCAAGGAAAAGTCAAAGGAAAGGTCAAGCTAAATCCAAATTAGTTCACCATCAAGGTAGGTTAACAATTTAAGATTGTGTTCCATGCTTTAGTTTATGCAACCAACATGTCTTTACAAGCTTTCTATGGAACATGATTATTTTCCTACATTCTTGACAATATGTATATATCTTGGCTAAACATGTGTGATTGATTGGGATGTTGGTGGATAAGATGGCATGAATAATGTTGTTCGAAAAATATTAGGGTTAGACAATGTTATATTCATAATGACCATGAAGGAAGGAAACCCTACCATTTAATGGTGTTGGTAATAAATAGAAGAAGGAAATTGAATTGTAAATTAATAAATCTCCCTAGGCCAAGTCTATAAAATTTATTCTTGGATTCTATAAGCTATGCACCATAATATTAATTCAAAAAGAATATGGAAATTTATTGTTGAAGTTTACAAGTGATGTTGTGCTGCCAATGCTACCTAAGCAACTACACCTAAGGCAGTGAACCTATCAATGCAGCCTAGTGCAATGGTGAGTATCAAGGAATGGGAAAGCCCAGAGTTACTACTTGTTCTCTGTTATCTAGCCTAAAAGTTAAAGTGATTGGTTTCTAATTAATTCTAATAATTAACTAAGTGTAATAAATCACCAGCGACAAGGAACAAAAGAAAATATACAGGGGCAAGAAAAGCAAATCCATCAGGGAACTTATATTGGTTGGCAAACACACAAAGGATAATGGATTACTAAATTTGACTATGCTACCTGTGAGTGAATTCTAATTCAAATTCAAATTCTCTGTCAGTCTCAATGAATTTCTAAAACCTAAAATGTTCCACTGGCTGGTTCTTCCTAATGGTAAATTTTAAATCAACATTATCAGTCTAATCCACTACTATTAAGGATAACCACTCCTTAATCCAGCAATTAATTAACCTCATCTCTAAGAGAAAATTAATTATCCTCTGCTATTAGGTTCCAATTTCAATTATCATCTCTCGATTTCAAAAAGAAATCTAATTAGCATTCACAACAACATCTCGCAATGAAAACTTAAACAGTACATGCATAACCAAAAAGAAAATCACAACGTCAAAATCAATATCCATATAGATTAAACAGAATACCAACACAGTCAAGGACCCCAATGAAGTTTACAATTTTAGCCACACATATTTACAGACAACAAACAATCCATCAGAAAATTCATTAAATAACAAATAAAATATAGTAAAAATTTATGCAATCCTATCTTTTCAATTGTCCAATGGTCACTACATAGATTAGTTGCTAGAAAACCATCGAAAGAGGACCAGAAAAATGCTAGAAATATCAAATTCAAGCTTTCTAGCAAAACTAGTTGCGAACTGAGTCGGATCCTTAAATTCAAGCTGAGGCGGAAGGTGATGGATGAGTTGTTGGGCGATGGAGGACTAATTTTCAGTGTCAGCTCAGACGGAAGGCATCGAACGGGTCAAGAATCTCTCTTGGATCACGTCTCTTGGGTTTGTCTCGGATCACACGATCTGCCACATTACGGTGGTCGACGATGGGTCGAAAGGTGTGGTTGGGTTGCTTGAAGTTGTAGGGAGTGACGACAGCTGGTGAATCAGCCAAAAAAAGATGTAGAGGGGTCGTGATGCTCACAGATCGTGAACCAGGTTGATTCAGATCTCGTACCAAAACTCTGCGATTTTGCAGCGCTCCGATGGTTGTCATCAATGGCAGTGTCCCACTTGTTATCCCCCGTCATCGGCGCGTGGTCGCACCACCGCGGAGCTCTAGTTGGATGTTCAAAATCTCTGGCTCTCTCTACTTCTCTCGCGCGATGGGTTGTATAAGTCGCGCATATCTCTCATTTAAAATGCTGCACTTCGGGTCTTTTTGCGAGTTTTCAGGTCTACTTGCTTTTCTCATGTGGATCCTTACTTTTTTCACCCAAATCAGCCCAGTCCAAGGCCCAATAAGCAAAATTGGCCCAAATGGCCTATTTTAAGTGCTCTGAAGGCTGTCCAGGTTCAAAATTACTTCGTTTGCTGATGATGATTTAATAAAATGCTTGAAAATAAAAAATAAAGCAAACTTAGGTGATTTTAAAAATAAAATTACATAAAATGTTCAAAAAATGGATAATTAAGATCAGGAAAATATGTATAAAATAAGGCTCATTAAATCACCCCACACTTAAGCTTTTGCTTGTCCTCAAGCAAACACTAACTCAGTCCTCAAACAAACAACAATAGCTTCTCAAAAATCAAATATAATCCACAATTAATGATACCTAATACATCCCAAGTGAAATTTAATCATAAATCAAATTGCACAACCTTAACATAGGATGAAAATAATAACAACACATACACAACTTAACCTGTAGTTTAATAACAAAAATTTAAGAACCAAAGCTTTACAGGGATCACTCAAATCACTCAAGGTGTATAAGGGTAAAGCACAAATCCCTCAAGCTGTTTCGCAAGAATCTACCTACCATATACTTGCTCATAAATCTTATCTCTGCTATTGCGACAAATTGAATACCAAGATCAAAGGGTCTTAACAAGGTTGTAATGTGATTAAGGTAAAGGTGAGGAAAGATTTTGGGAAGAGGTGCTAGATATAACCCCATGTAAAATTTCCCCTTGTTAGAGGCTTAGAAGCCTTAGCTAGTTTCTTCTACAATGGTCACTTCTTGATGAAATGTCTTGGCTTACCACACTTGTAAAAGACATTCTATCCTAACTAACATGGCTTATTCCCATAATTCTTCCCACATTTTAGGCAGTTTACTGAAGCAGTTTGTCCAACCATGGGCTTCTTGTAACACCCCCATTAGCTTATGGTTCCTTTTAAGTGTTTAAAGGTATAATGTATATAATTATCATAAGAATGGTGTGTTACTATCACTTCTACCCAAGTAAATTTTAAACTTTTTACCAAGTTGATTAATTGAGTGCCATTTGGATTGGTCTCTACTCTCAGGTTCTTTTAACATCGCAGTGAAATAAATAAATATATATATAATATACCTGGCTTAACTATACATAAATATACATTCTTAATTAAATATAGCAATTAACTATTGGGCATGGAGGAAACAATCCTGGCACTTATAACCCCATCAGTTAGTCTATTCATCAATCCAGCCTAATTCTTATACATATCAATTATGATAACCTATATAAAATAATCCTACACTAGCCTTTCTCAAAATATCATGAAGACTAGCTCTATTCTACCATGTACTTAAGCTATTCAAATTAAATATTTTATTTGCTCGAAATGGATACTTCTTTCTACTTTACGTCTTTCTCTAACCTAAGGGGACCTACACATCTGGTACATGCCAACACTATAGTGAGAAATGAATCTTAATAGTAATGCAACCTATTACAAAATCCATTGACTTGTACCACCGTGCTCGCATGCAAAACTATACATTCTTTGATAAAACATGTCACATACTATTGGGATGTAGTGCATGTAGCATTTAATCATGTTATATACTTATACATATGCATATTTAGCAAAATATATCATCTTTAAAACATGGGAAGTTCATTCATTATCAATCTCATCATTAATTTCATACAAAACATATGTGTAATAGTAAACATGTCATCATTTCACTTTCATAACATATTAGCAGTACATAAAACACCCTAAGAGTAATTAGGAGAGTTACCCAGCAATAACTCCATGCACCACTGTCTATGTAATAAGTGCATGCCTATTTAGTCATTCCTTAACTTTTATAAATTCTGAGGTGTCCCTCAATGGCTCCAAGTACCTTAATGGTCCCTGCCCCTTTTTGGTAGATTATACCTAACTAGCGGGATTCCTCCCTTTCGTCCCAAAACTGGGCTGGTATAAACTCATGGGATCACCGTTAACTCTACCCAGATCATTTCTTCTCTGCTTTTGGGTAGATCATAGCATTATGGAATTGCCACCATTCCTTCGAGTTGGATCACACCCCCAATATGCTATTATTTACATATACTCTAGGGTGAATCAGCCCATGCCCAAGGTTATGCTTAACTCTAAGTATGTGTTTCTCATATGGCCTTTGGGAGATGACACTAACTTAAAGTTTGCAACCATCATGATGTTTTCGAAATCATCTAAGTTCAAGTGGATGTTTAACCATCCCAATTTATGGCATAACCATGGAATGCCTAATGGTCGTCCCATACTGACCATCGGTCACGTGATAATAAGCCTATCTACCTTAAGGCATACATTGAGAATACTTTCCTCTTTCCCTTTTTGTGTTTTCTGCTCTTTCTTTATTTCACTATCACAAGGGTCTCATCTCCTAAAACTCTTAGTTTCCTAGCTTACCTATGTTGTAAGCCCTCAATTAAGTTAGTATTAAGAATTACTAAGCTCAATTACCATTAGAAACCTCATTTTGCAAGCTAGAAGGCTGCCAGTCGACTATTGCAAGGCTAGTAGTCGGGTGGTGGCTCTCTGTATTCCTCGAGTGCCAGACTATAAAGCAACTAGCTGGTGACTTGTTGGAATACGTCTTGGGTAAAAATAAGAGCACAAAAATTAACTACGATGATGACCAGTTAACTACTTAAGGCAAACTTGACCCGACAGTCAACTGCTAGGAATCTAACAATCGACTGTTAAGCCTCTATTTGAACTTTTGGGTTTCTAGGAACACGATAGTCGACTGCCCCATATGTAGCAGTTGGCTGTTACATTCTCCTATAGTTAGAAAACATCATTTGATAGTACGCAGTCTAGAATGCATTCCATTTTCAAATCTAAACACGAGCTTAATTTTTATACAATAAACTTTACTTCTCATAAAACATTTCTCATCCATTAGCTCAAACATGGTACATTCAAGGAAAACTAGTTTATATCTCTAGATGAACACAACCCAGCCCTTCCAATCAATTGAAAGCACATATATAAGCATACATTCAGCAACACAACATCCCATAAAAATAGAAAAGCATATAGAATGTAGGTTTAACCCCAAACTTAGTTCAACATTAAAAAATTCATACTTTTTCGGCACAATATGTAACAAACGAAAACATTTTGAAAGAGTTTTAAAGGATAAAATCAAATTTTTAACCCTAATCCAAATCAAACGAAGCCTGGCACGACTTTCAAGGATAATGACTTGACACAGAAGGTCGTTCGAAGTCAGAAACACGATCAAACGGAAAGAAATGTAATCCGACGATCAGAAACTAACAGAAGATGTTTCGTGCATCAATTTCCTTGACAGAGGCCAAAACCTTTGCATGGAAATGTGTGCCAACATCTGGAAGGATGCCGACACCCTAAAGCATCCCCGAGTAGTCCGGGAAAAGTCAGAATCGCCTCCGGAGGCTTTAAATTTCACGGATTCCCTCCATTTCCCTCATATCTCTCACTCTCTTCAACACACTCTCTCTCTCCTCTCTCTCCTCCTTCCTCCACCGTGAACCGCCGCTAGAGCCACCGTGGACTGCCACCCAGCATACCAATTGACAGCCCTCACCACCCACAACCTCCAGTAACCACCCACGGCCACCAACGGCAGCCAGCTTCGCCGAAAAATGCCACTTTTCTCCTCCACCGTGCAAAAACTTCACCAGCTCAGATCGCTGCCGTCTGTCGCCGTTGACCGTCACTAGGTAGCCTGAGCTGCCAGCTTCCTCTAGTAGCTCATCGACGTCGAACGGAGGCCGGATGCGCCCGGATCGAGGGAATCTTTGTCTGCTTTGCAAGAATCTTCGTGGCCGGAAAACACCATCCAAACAGCCGCGAATCACCGTACCACCACCAGATTCAGACTCCTGGACTTGCAGGCTTCACCGTGGTGTAATTTTTGAGGCAAACCGCACCTCTCCGTCATGCGCCACTATACGCCGCTGTGCGCTGCCGTGCACCACCGTGCCGGAGTTTCTGGACGTGCATCGGGAGAAACCGAGACCACCCCGACGCAGAATTCCATCATTTGAGCCCATTGGTAAGGTCTAATTTCCCAAAAACTAATGGTATATGACTAAAATGGCTGCCAAACGTAATTAGGCAATAAATTGACCTAGGTATTAGGGTAACCAGACTTAGGATCGAAAAACGGATGACGTGACGAGTCTAAATATTTAATTTAATGTCCAGGAAATTAATTGGGCTCAGAAACTGAGATTTCGTGAAGTTTTGAAGTGAATTGGAGCGACAGGAGACCAGGTAGGATAATTTACACTTCCCGAACCCTAGATTTGACCTATTGGATACCTGATTGATTTAGATGATTTGCATGGATTTGTGTGATGCTTTCGATGGGATAAATTGCATGCCTGTGTGATGAAAACACTAATTGCATGTTAGACACCTTGCTTATCAAGTTTAGATGCCCTTAGGACGGATTTACTTAGGGTTGGGTACTTGATAGCCAGTATGGGACGGCCGTTAAGTATCCCTAGTACAGGAAGCTTTTAAATGAGATAATTTTTCTCATATTTAGCCTGTACTGAGTTAGGGATTACGCGTTAAACTAGCACGACCCTAAGAAAGTTTTAAGGAGTATAAGGGGGGATAGTCTACACGGGGAAACGTTGTGATTTAGGCATAATACCCTAGAACCCTGAGGAATAGCCAACCGTGTGCATGTGAGTTCGAATAAACTGTATGAGGATGAGAATTGGCGTATATGCACATGCTAGGGGACGCCCTAGATGTTGATTCTCACCCGGTCCTTGAGTGTGTGGTTAGTGTTACGGATCACACTCACAATATAGGCTTGATTCGGGTGATTGGTGTTACGGATCACACCCAACGATAAGAGAGGTATTCTCTCTAGACGACGTGCAATTAGATGATGATTTAGACTTGGTTACAGCAGATTTGTGACCAACGTGGACTTAGACACACCGGGAATGGGATTTTACTTGATTTTGATGATTGATTTTAAAAAGAAATGGATTTTATGATTTTGATTAATTGTCGCAATTTCCATGTAATAAAACGATTTTAAAGATAAGGTATTTCACTGTTTTCGAACTGATTTCGGGAAGATGATTTCGGTGTTCGCACCGCTGGCTATTCAACCGCTGGGTGTTGTAGAGTACCACTACTAGGGCATCTTTATATGTCATTAGGCTATTACCACTTGAGTGACTCAATAGTGTTGTGGAGTCTCACTTCTAGGGTATCTTTATATATATCATCAAGCTATCACCACTAGTGTGACTCAATAGTGTTGGGGAGTACCACTACTAGGGTGTTTTTATATGTCTTTTCCTTTCACAAATGCAAAGAGCATTCCAAGCCATTCAATCATATTCACATGATTTTAAACATATTCTCATCAATGGTATAATGCATACAATTTATCATTCATAAAGAATCATTTCATCATTTCTCCCCATTTCGCTTGGTTTAGGTCATTTTAATATGCATCTTAGGCTACTTTCTATTAACACATAAATTTAGCCATTCAAGGGAAAATCCACATAGTATTCGGCCAAGGCAAGGAAAGCATGAAGGATTGGCATTTCTAACCCATTTGATTCATTTCTAGCATTATTTATATCATTTGGATATTATGGTAACAATTTCCATAATTATGCTTAACACTTTCTCACACCTAAAAATTAGGTAAGTGCACATTCGACCTTTCTTTTACACACTTTTCTATCTCATTTTTCATGCCAAATGTGACAATGTACATAATATTACAACTTCACATTTTTAAGCACACTTTTAAGGTGAAATGGTAAAACTTCAAAATGGTACTTTTGCTAAAAACATAAAATACCATAACTTTCTCTCTCCTCCTTTCTTATGACTAAACTTATAAGATTTTCTAGTCATTTTCAAATGCAATTTCAACACCATTTGCATGGATTCTCTTGGCCAAGATGGGTAAGGCACACTTTCTTAGTTAATTGTGAAGTTAGAAAATGGTAAAAGTGTCAAGATATTAACATAACTAAATTTTCTCTCCCTTACCATTTTATGAAAAGTTCTTTCACTCTTTCTAAACACATTTTTAAACTAATTCAGCACCATCACAAGAGCAAGCATTCGGCCAAAGAGAGAAAGACAAGAAAATGGAGTTATCTCACCATATTGCTTACAAGACAACCATATTCAAGTAGATCTCATGCAATATCACCATTTTCTCACTCTAATAAACACCATTTCAGCCATGATACACATTAGGGTTTTTCAAGAGTTAGGTTCCCTTCTTGAAAAATTTCCATCTCTTATGTTATCTAGCATTTCAACATATGCATAGCCATAAACACAACAAGATTTCATCATATGCAAACCCCATTCAAGTAAATCTTTCATAAGAATGTAGAGAGAGAAAACCCAACCTTCTGGAAAGTTTAAGAACACTTTAATCGAACCATAAAACAAGAAAATAAGGGTTTAGGCATGTTTAGCTACCTTAAAAATGCAAGATTTGTGAGATTTCCTAATTGGTTTGCTTGATTTTCCTTCTTCTCAAAGCTTGATGAAGTTTTGGCTAGCACCTCTTCTTCTTCTCTTCTTCGACTTCTTCTTCTCCTAAAGGAAGATGAATTAAATTAGGGTTTTAGTAAAATTACCAAAATGCCCTTGGTGTAAAATGACTAATTTACCCTTACTACTTCTCCTTTTCAAGAATGGCATCCACTCTCCTTAGGATTGTAATTTTGTCAAACTTCCATAGGCTAGGACAATTCTGCCCTTATGAATTTTGAAATTCCAAAATTGTCCCTCATCTTTTTGGAAAATTACCAATATGTCCCTAAAAGAAATTACTATTTTAACCTTTATGTCCAAAAGGCCATTTTAACCCCATTTTTCAACCTTTTCGAGTTTAATGGACAAAAATGACTTAAATAAAGTTTCATAAAACTTATTTTTATGAATTACTAATTTATCCTTCTTTGACAAAATTACTATTTTTCCCTTTATGTCATTACCATTGTATTTAACCTTATTATTTCTCCTTTTGAAAATAAATGGATAAAGACTTCTAAATTTGGTTTCTATGGAGTATTTAAGTAAAAATTAAATTTTTCTACCTTATGTAAAATTACAAATATGCCCTTGGGGTAAAATTACAACTTTGCCCCTTTTAGGGAAAATTAACATTTTTCCATCAAAGTGGATATAATCACTTCATACACTAAATTCTTCTTATCTCTTAAATGAAATTGATAAAAGCCCTTAAATAAGATTCAATGAAATAGGAAAATAAAACTCATTTTCTCCTCTATGGTAAAATTACTATTTTGCCCTTCTTTACCAAATTTTTAATTTTGACCTTTTATGACAAAGGTGGTTCTATCTTGATGAAAATGTCTATTCTTTCCCATTAATGAACCACTCTTACCAATACCCAAATAATAGAATTTTAATATTTAATCAATGATAACAATAATATCATGATAAATCTCAAAGCATTAGAGGTGGATGTTACATCTACCACCGCCAGCTAAGTCTACGTCACCATCTTTATCCCGTGTACCATTCCACCTAGGAGGTGCCATACCTTACTCTTAAAAAAAAAACGTTACTAAGGTGATCAGTCTCATTAACAGAATATTTTAAGAGAATATATGGCTTCATGGGAAATATTGTACACCCCCAAACCTAGCACTCATTTCCTCAAGTCAAAACATAGCACATGTGGTCAACTACCTAGGCTCAACTAACTACCATGTAGTAGTCTCTATCTTGAGGAATCTACCTTCACTACCGAGTCAAATATGTGCTAACCGTGGTAGCCATTCTTTGATACTAACTCAATATGTAACACCCCCTTGCCTATAATTCCTTTTATATTAATTTTGAAGGTATAATATGTAAATATGATAATAATGGTGTGTTACTATTACTTCTACCCTAGTAAATTTTTAAATTTTAATATTTTAATTAATTGGGTGACATTTGGAGTCGAGTTTTACGCTTGGGTATCGCAGCGAAAAATCACATTATGTAACATCCACTTCAATTATGATTAAAAAGATGTTTGATTATTGTTAATTTAATGTTTAATGTTGTGTATGTTACATTAGTGCATATAGTTGCATTAGGCTAGGGACTAAATTGAAAGGAAATACATGAAGGTTTAGCAAGAGGTGGCTAGGGACTCAATTAAAAAGGGAAAAGTAAGTGAGGCCAAGGTTACAAAGTAGCTCAGGGACTAAAATGCAATAACCTAAACTATCCTTAAAACCTAGCTGAAGCCCTAAACCCTCCTACACTTTCAACCTTTAGCATTTCTAGAGTGAGAAGTAGAAGGGGCGAGTAAAGAGAGAAAAGGGCAAGTTAAGGCAAATGAGGGAGATTCTAAAGGTAAAAGAGTAAATTCAAGGCTAAGAATTAGTCCTACAACAAGGGGATAGTCTTCCTAACACATCCTACACAAACATTTGCAAGGAATCAAGGTAGCGATTCATCCTAAACCCCTCTCTTTTTTGAAAAGTTTATTGTTGGTGAAAAATATGAATTTCTAAATGTTTAAACTGAGATTAAGGTTAAATCTACATTCTATATGCTTTTCTATTTCTATGGGATGATGTGTCACTGAATGTATGCTCATATATATGCTTGTAATGGATTGGAAGGAATGGGTTGTGTTCATCTAGAGATATAGACTAGTTTACCTTGAATGTACCATGTTTAAGCTAATGGATGAGAAATGTTAATGAGAAGTAAAGTTTGTTGTATGGAAGTTAAGCTCATGTGTTTAGAATTGAAAATGGAATGCATTCTGGACTGGGTACTATCAAAATTATTTTTTATGAATTGCAGTGGAATATAACAGCCAACTACTACGTATAGGGTAGTTGACTGTTATGTTCCTGGAAAACCCAGAAGTGTAGACAGAGGCTTAGCAACCGGCTGCCAGATCCCTAGTAGTCTACTATCAACTTAATTAAGGGCTCACAACATAGGTAAGCAGGGAAACTAGGAGTTTTGGGTGATGAGACCCTAGTGATAGTGAAACAAAGAGAGAGCAAAAAACACAAAAAGGGAAAGAGGAAAGTATTCTCAGTGTATACCTTAGGGTAGATAGGCTTATAATCGAGTGATTGATTGTCGGTATGGGACAACCATTGGGCATTCCATGGTTGTGCCATAAATTGGGATGGTTAAACATCCACTTAAACTTAAATGATTTCGAAAACACCATGATGGTTGCAAACTTTAAGTTAGTGTCATCTCCCAAAGGCCATATGAGAAACACATACTTGAGTTAAGAATAACCATGGGCATGGGCCGATTCACCTTAGAGTATATGTAGAGAATAGCATACTAGAAGTGTGATCCACCTTGACGGAATGGTCGTGATTCCATAGTACTATGATCCACCTAAAATCAGAGAGGAAATGATCTAGGTAGAGTTGACAGTGACCCTATGAGTTTATACCAGCCCTGTTTTAGGATAAAAAAGAGGAATCCCGCTAGTTAGGGATGATCTACCAGAAAGGGGCAAGGACCATTAAGGTACTTGGCTCTACTGGGGGATGCCTCAGAATGTAGAAAAGTTAAGGCATGACTAGATAGCCATGCACTCATTCATATAGACAGTGGTGTGTGGAGTTATTGTTGAGCGACTCTCCCGATTACTCTTAAGGTGTTTTATGTACTACTCATTTGTTATGAAAGTAAAATGATGGCATGTTTACTATCACACATATGTTTTATATGAAAGTAATGATGATGAGATTGATGATGAACGAACTTCCCCTATTCTAAAGATGATATGTTTTAATGAATATGCATATGTATAAGTATACAACATGTTTAAATGCTACATGCACTACATCCCAATAGTATGTGATATGTATTATGAAAGAATGTAGAGTTTTTCATGCAATCACAGTGGTACAGGTTAATGGATTTCGTAATAGGTTGCATTTCTATTTAGATTCATTTCTCATTTTAGTGTTGTCATGTATCAGATGCGTAGGTCCCCTTGGGCTAGAGAAGACGGTAAAGTAAGAAGAAGTCTCTAATCTGGGCATACAAACTATTTAGTTTGAGTAGTATAAGAAAATGGTAAGATTGAGCTAGCCTTTATAATATTTTGAGAAAGGCTTTTGTAGGATTATTTTGTATAGTCTATTCTAACTTATATGTAAAGGTGTTAGGCTGGATTGATGAATAGACTAATTGATGGGGTTATGAGTGGCAAGATTGTTGCCTCCATGCCTAATAGTTAATTGACTATAATTAATTAAGAATGCATGTCTATGTATAGATAATCCAGGTGTATTCTATATATATTTATTCTGCTACGATGTTGAGAGAACCCGAGAGTAAAGACCAACCCAAAAAGGGCCTCAATTAATCAACCTAGTAAAAATTTTAAAATTTAATCAGGTAGAAGTGATAATAACACACCATTATTATGATATTTATATACATTATACCTTTAAACACTTAAAAGGAACTATAGGCTAATGAGGGTGTTACACATTGTATATAATTTACTTTAAATAGCTATACACAAACATGCATAATTACTTATTAGTTAACTTCAAATTAGTCAATTGGGATATGGAGGCAACATCCCTAACACTTAAACTCCATCAACGTATTCACTAACTAATTCATGTAACTCTATATTCATGCTTATAATATAGGTTGTACATGAAATAATCTATACTAAGCTTCCTAAAAAATCATAAAGACTAGCATAAAATAAATAATGCCTATACTATCCAAAATAAATATTTCCATGTACCCTATGAAGGGTGCCTCTCTCTATGTTACCTTCATCTTTAGCCAAGGACCTACACATCTGGTACATGCCACCATTTATGTGAGAATTTAATCTCAGTAGAAATGTAACCTACTTTGAAACTACTGACCTATACCACCGTACTTATACAAAAAGTCTCTACATGCTTTTCATCATAAAAAAATAATACATACTAGTGGAATGCATTGCATAGAGCATACTTTCATGTCATGTGCTCATGTCTATGGATGTACATTTAAAACATAAAATTTACAATATGGGATGTCCATTCATTCTTCATCATAACTTTCATATTGGGAGTGCCACCCAGCAAACAACTCTACGTTCCATGAGGTAGCAAACATACCTTTACATTTAACATATGAGTAGGAGAAACAAACATATCATACGAGTTATTGGGAGTGCCGCCCAGCAAACAATTCCACGTACCACTACATTTATACATGAGTTAACTTAACATTATATGTGACAATTCTGCCACTGGCACTATCTGAGGTATTATCCCTGACTAGCGAGATAATACCCCTTTCATCCAAAATGGGGCTGGTATAACTCTCTCTATATGGTTCTTGTCAATTGTGATAGATCATCTCTGACCAGTGAGATCGATATCCTTTAATTCCAAATGGGGTTGGTACAATAACTCATGGGATTACTATCTAACTATGGACAGGTCTCATCCACTCTACTGTCACAGATCATAGGGCTATGGAATCACCATCCCTTTCTGATTGATCACACTCCTGATATACTATTCTCTAACATATATACTAGGGTGATTTAGCTCATATCCATGGTATTGCTTAACTCTAAGTATGTGATTCTTAAATGGCCTTTGGAAGATTACACTAACTTAAAGTTTGTAACCATTATAGCGTTATCGAAATCATCTATGTTTGAGTAGATGTTAACCATCCTAATTCATGGCCCATCTATGGAATGTCCAATGGTCGTCCCATATCGACAATAGGTCACTTAATCATGAGCCTATCCAACACTAATGCATACGCTTAGAATACTTCACTCCTTCAGTTCGTATGTTTTTTCGCTCTCTTTGTATCACTATCACAAGGATCTTCTCATCCTAGTGACATGTACCCTTACATTTTGCATGTTATCCACTACATACTAAGTTTATATCCTTAGTTTGAGTGAGATTTAGGGCAAATTTCCTCTCAAAATGGTCATTGAGCTCCATAACTAAAACAGTGGGCTAGCAGTTGACTAATCCCATGTTACAAGTAGACTACTAGCTCACTGCCCTTTTAAATCTATCTTGGTCGAGAGCTACCAATCAACTGCTTAAGGCTTGGTAATCGACTACTAGCCTTCTGTGAGGCTTTTTGGGAAAAATTAGACTCAACAGTCGACTGCTAGAGTAGCATAATCGACTGCTAGCTTTCTGGAGAATTTTTTGGAAAATGAAGAACACGACGGTTGACTGCTAAGGGCTACCGTTAGCTGCTAGCATTCCATAATGCTTTCTGGGTAGATAAAAAACTTGGCAGTCGACTTTCAGAGGCTAGTAGTCAATTTTCTAGCGTCCTGTCTACTCTAAAACTTACTATTACATCCAGATTTTTACCCTAAAAATGTGTTTTCAAACTATTTTCACAAACCATGAACTCAACATCAACATCTAAACATCATATAGCATGTATAAATAGCCTAAAACTCCGCTTAACATCACTCAACACTTAGATTAAACCATATTTTTACACTTAAGGCATAAGTCCCCTTTTCATAATCAATTACAAGCATAAATGAGCATGACCATTCAACAAGCATCACCTAATAGAAGTCAAGAACATAGAAAGTGTTGGTTTAAACCCCAAACATAGCTCAAAACATTCATAACAGCCTTTTTCTAGCAAAGATCTGGACATTTTAGAAAACGAGGTTAGGTTGAGTGTAGGTTTAAACCCTAAACCTTGATTTCCTAAAGAATGTGCGAGTACAATGTATTAAAATGGTCCTTCCCTTATTGTAAGACCAAACTTTAGCCTTAAATCCTTTCTTCCTTCAGCAAATCTCCTCCCCTTTACCCCAACTCACCACTTTCTCTCTCTACTCACCCTTTCATTTCTCTCTCTAAAAAGTGCTAAATTTTAAGTTGTGTTAGAGTTTAAGGTTTCTGAATTAAGTCTAACTATTTACACTCTTACCCTTGCCTTATTTTGTGACTTTGGCCTAACTCAACTTTCCCTTTTCAATTTAGTCCTTAGTCACACTTTAGCTTAGCTTTTGTTCCTTTCAACTAAGTCTCTATACTAATGCAATTATATGCAATTAATGCAACATACACAAGCATTAAACTTAAATTAATAACTAACAAGCATCTCTTATTCATATTAGGAGTGGATGTTACATCCACCAGTGGATTCAAGTACATCCATCCACAACACCCCCATGAGGGTCCCCACCCGTCTCCTGACAGATCATTCCCTATCACTAAGAACCATAGTATCCCTACTTGTTTTCTGGCAATTACTCCTCCATATATCTAGGATTGCTATTTTCTACAGATCATTTCCAAAACTACTATTCACAAGTATGTAGACTAGGGTGATTCGGCTCATACCATGGTTATGTCTAACTTTAAGTATGTGAATCCTTTAATTGGCCATAAGGGAGTTTACTAACTTAAAATTAATAACCATCACTATGTTTTCAAAATAATTTAGTTCAACCATGGAATGCCCAACTGCCATCCTATATCGACAGTTAGTCACTCAACATAAGCCCATCTACCACTATCCATATACTAAGAATACTTTCTCCTTTCTCTTGTATATCTCATGCTCATTCCTTTTTAAATTCTATCATTCATTCTCTTTCTCTTTCAATTTTAAGCCACATGTTACCATTATACATTCTAGATTCAAATCCCTCGATTGAGTGAAGTTTTGGGTTCATCGTACTTCAAGCTAGGTCATTAAGTTCATTATTCAAAATAGAGACTGACCAGTCGACTTCCACCACCTAGTAGTCAACTTTCAGCTCACTAACTTGTAAAATTTTTTGGTTGATTGCCATGGGCCCGACAGTCAATTGCTTTATTCCTTGTAATTTTTTGGAAATGATAGGCATGGCAGTCAACTTTCATAGGCTGGTAGTCAACTACTAATGCTCAGATTACATTTTTAGGTAACTTAAGAACATAATAGTTGACTTCCAAGGGTTGGCAGTCGGTTGCTATGTTATACTTTATTTTTCAAATTGGCTGTTGACCCAGATTTTTGTCCAAGAACTCGTTTATAAACCCTTTATGACAATCAACAATTCAATACTAGCATATACACATCATTTATCACACAAAAATAGCCCAAACTACCGTTTAATCTCACTTAAATATTGGATTCAACCTTTTTTTTGCCAATAGGTAAAACCCCATTTTTCATAATCTGATTTATGCAAACATAAGTACATCCATGTGATTTAAAACACCCAATAGCAGTTAAAAACATCAAGAATGTAGTTTTTAGCCTCCTCTTTAGCTTAATAACATGAAAAATCATAATTTTCAATATATAAATAGTAACCTTTGAAATAGAGAGGATTAGGTTGTTTGCTACTTTGTTTCTTGTAAAAAGCTAGAGTATTAATCTCATATGCCTTCTTAGATTCCTTTGCTGTTAACCTCTTGCCTTAAATCACTTTAAAAAAATCCATTTCCTTCTTCATTGCTCACTTTCTCTCTCTAAAATGTCTCTCTCTCTAGAATTCTGAAGTTTAGGGTGAAATGGGAGGGTATAATATTTCTACCTATTTATAGGTGGTTTGAAAATTACAATTCTATCATAATTCTTGATTATTCAGCTTAAAATAATAATTTCTCTGACCATGTGCCAAATTACCATTTTTACCTTGAACCGTTGGCAGGAAGTTTCAAAAATTCGATGGCTACAGTAACTATTTTGGCTAAAATTATAGTTAGCTACCTCTAAAATATTGAAAGCCTACATAGCTTCCTCTAATAAACCCTTTTCCTTTCATTCAAGTCCTTGATCTTTTATTTTCAATTTAATTCCTCACTCTAATGTAACTACATGCAATCTAATGCAACAAACACAAGCATTTAACTTATTTAATAACTAGTAAGCATCTCTTATGTATGGAAGGAGCGAATGTTACATTATCACAAGTCTTTCAAGAGTTAAATGGTTATTTTAGTTTAGAAAATGGAAATTCTCGATAATCGTCCCATACTAAATATCAATCATTCAACCCAGAATTTGTCTAGACTAGACGATATAAAAAGAATACTTAAATTTTGTTCTTATAGTTATTTCCTAGCAAATTTGTCCCATATTACTTGTTAAATACATTATCATAGATTTAGGATGATTCCATAGCCTTTACATGACATATTGGGAAGAAAAGAGGCAAAAACCCAAGTTGAAAACATCGACACACAAAGAAGAAGTTCTTAGAAAAGGATGGGTTCTTGAACCTAAGAGAAAAGGGAGAGATTTATTTGATTACCTTGTTGATTTTTATAGTATGTTCTTAGAAGTTGGATTGCTACTTCCTAGTTCAAATTTCCCAAGTTTGAAAGTTCAAATATCCTTTTTCTTTATTTCTCTCCCTACTCTCTCTACTTCCAAGTTTCCCTCTCTCTAGATGAAGATGAAGATGGTGAAGTATAAAGCTTCAAGTGTAATAACCCGATTTAAAAATAACTTAAATTGGATAAAATAAATTGAAATTTTGTTGGAATTGATTTAAGAAAATTTCCCTGACCTTGTAGTATAAATTTGAAAATTTTTCAGGATAAAAAATTTATCCAATGAGGGAATTTGTATGAAGTTTGAGGAACTTGACATATAATTTTTGTGAGTTTGTGATGCTCTAAAGATTCCCAAGTTCCTTCTGAATTATCCCATATTTGAATAATGAATCAGAAATTGTATTAAAAAATTTTCCCAGAGTAAATTTTTGCAACAACCAAATTACCCCTGGACATTTAAAATGCCCAAAATTCTATTTTTCCCCTTTCCTCCCACTCTTTCCCGATATTCCCTCCCTTCAGCCCTCATTACCATGCAATACCGTCGTTGCTGGACCCATCATGCTGTGCTACCACTGAATAGTGCCACCTGTGCCACTCATCACTGTCGACTTCCTGCTGCCATCCCTCGCCATCGAGGGACACCATAACAGCCAAAAACAACCATTTTCCCCCCTCTATCATGAATTCAAAGAATGACTTCGATCTCCACCATTCATCGCCATCCAACCACACCGCTGCCACCAAAAGCTAGCCCAAGCTCCCCTATTCCTCAGCCAGCTGTCAATCGGCGAAGAAGCATTGTCATGTGATGCAAATGGAGGAGGAACGTTTCGGATCTTTGTCGCATTTTTGCCAGAAAGTTATGATTAAACTGCTATTTTTGCCGAACTGACCTCAAATCTGACATCCTCATGCTTTGGGCTACATTTTGGACTAATTTTCGATGCCAACCATTGTCTACTACTATACGCCATCGTGAGTCACCGTGCTCTGCCGTGCGCCATTGCCAGAGTAGCTGAAAAGAAGCAGCGATCAAATTTTGAACTTCCAAAACCTCTGGTATAATTTAAAATACTCTAATTTGATGATTTCCTATAGATTTTTTATGACAATTAGGCCTTGATGATTAGACTGAAGTAGAAATTAGGCATTTAATTATAAGAAAGTGTAATTGAAAGGAAACTTGTGTAAGATTTGAATTGTTTCCTTAGGAAATTAATTGTGAGGACAATCTCCGAGAAAAAAAGGAAAACACTAGTCTGAATTGGAGCAAAAGGTAAAAGGTAGAGTAATATACACTCTTGTAACTTTTAACTTACGTTGTGAATTATTGATTTGAGTATGAATTGTATTGAATGGGAATGAGTGCTGAAAAATGATTGATTTACATGAGAATTGCATATATGAGTATATAAGATTTGCCTATGTATTGAGAATGCCTGTTGCATGTTTTCTAGACTTGGCTATTGGGATTATATTCCATAGTGATGAACTAACTTGGGGTGGATGTTCAATAATTGTTATAGGATGGCCGTTAAATATCTCCTATGTAGACTATTTTACAAATTGATTCATTTTATCTAAATTGGTCTGCATCTGTTGGGAATTATGCATTAAACTGAGATAACCCTATGAAAGGTTTAAGAAGTAAAGGGTGGACAACCTATACGGGCAATGTTTTGGTTTAAGTATGATATCTTATAACCTTGAGCATTGGTCGGCTATGTTTATGTATTTCTATATAAACTGTATGAGGATGAGAATTAGCTGTTGTGCACATGCTGGGGGTTGCTTGGATGTTAGTTCTCACCCGGTCCTTAAGTGGGTGATTGGTGTTACGGATCATAGTCACAATATAGGATGTTGTTTTCTGATGATTGGTGTTACAGATCACACCCAACTAAAACCATGTTTTCAAATAAAACGGTATGCAACTTGAGATAAATAATGAATGATCACATGAGATGTATGACAGATAAATATATAAGAATTTTTAGGCATGATTTTAAGTATGATTTTCAATATGATTTTTTAGATTAAAGATATTATACTCACTATATTATTTTACATTGATTTCCCATATTCATTTTAAATTTAAAAGTATTTAGTAATTCACATGTATTTAAATCAATTTCCGGAGACATTTTTTGTGCTTTGGCACAATAGAGTATCCATTTATTTTGTAAATGTTTAATTGTAAATTACTCTACTGGGATCTAATAATCTCATTAAGTTTTTTGCTTAGATGATTAGGAACAGGGAATGCCTAGGAGATAGCTGGGCAGAAGAAGGATGTCAGGATATCCTTAGAGAATGATAATGTTGTGTTGTGGACGTAGAAATTAGGCTTGAATTTATATATATGAATTTGTATTGTTGATTTTGGTTATATTGATGAATTTTTTGGATTTTTTTGAATATTGGGTTGTTGCAAAAAAAGGGAAATGTCTGATTTTTAGGGGAAATTCTACTAAATTTTTGGTAGGAAATGTTTTAGGAGAATAGATGTGTATAATGAATTTGATGAATTGTAGTTTTATTTGCTGACGTATGAATGGATTTAGTAGCATGATATAGTATATCTCAATTGTATCTGAATGATTGTTGGAATTTATATTCTAGAGTATGATATGGTTTATAATGTGATAATAGAAATGCTACACAGTATTTACGGTTGAGTGGAATTTGAATGGACTGTGAGAACAATTTATTTGGGTTACACTTAACCAGTAGCGACTTTCTGACGTTCCCTAACATGGGAAAAATGAAAAAATTTATTTAGAATATTGTATGCTTCTGCTACTTTGATAAATGTATAGCATGATTAAGGGGATTGTTACATCAAGTCTCCTTCATCCTAAGTCATATGTAGGTATGCATGGGGAAGAAAATGCAATTAACTAAAATTGAAAATTAATTGCTAGTTGGTCCCTAGGATCAGAATTCAATTTTAGCTATCCTAGAAATATTTTTCCCTTATATACTATTTTCATATTTTATTCCCTTAATATTCCATTTCTAATTACATTATTTTTAATTCCTTATCTATCTTTAAGGTTAAATAACCCAAATGTACCATTTTCATAAAACTTCATTTTCTCTTAAATTGAACCTCATTTTAGCCTAGTTTAAAATCAATTAATTCATAACTTCTCTAACTTTGTACATCACATATTCATAGTGAACCTGTCTCTAACATTCAACGATTAAATTGCTTAGGAGGATGTTACAATTCCCCTCCCCCCTTAAAATAAATTATCCTTAAAATTTTAGTAACGTACCTATTCGAATAATTCTAGATAGGTTGTCCTCATATCCGCCTCCTTTTCCTATGTAGCTTCTTGAGGCAAAGATTCATCCGATTGCACTTTCACCAATGGAATGATCTTATTTCTTAATTGATTAATGGCAGAATCGATGATTCTTATGGATTTTGGATAATAAGTTAGATTATCATTTAATTTTAGTACTTAGACATCCAATACATGAGAAGGACCAAGAAAATTTTTTTTGAGTTTAGAGACATGAAAGACATCATGAAAGTTTGAAATAAATAGGGGTAAAGCTACTGATATGCAAATGAATTTATTCTTTTCAAAATCTGATATGATCCCAAATATCTTGGATTCGATTTTCTGGACTTTATAGCTCTACCAATACCTGTAATAGGAGATATTCGGAGAAATAAAATTTCTCCTTCCTTAAATTCAAGGGGTCTTCTTCTCTTATTGGCATAAATTTTTTACCTATCTTGAGCCTTAGTCATCTTTTCTCTAATCATCTTAATTAGATCAGTTGTTTCTTCGACAAGGTCTAGGCCTAAAAGTTTCCTCTCACCAAATTCAAACTAGCAAATAAGAGATCTACATTTTCTCCCATACAAGTCTTCATACGGAGTCATTCCTATTATGGAGTGATAATTGTTATTATAAGCGAATTCCACTATAGGTAAATTTCTATCTCAACTACCTTTTTGCTTTAGTTCACAAGCCCTCAACATATCTTCTAGGGTTTTAATGGTTCTCTTAGATTGACCATCGGTTTGAGGATGATATATAGTATTAAAGTTCAATTTCATTCCAAACAATTCCTATAATGCTCTCCAAAACCTATAAGTGAACCTTATATCTACACAATATGGGTAGGGATAACATGCAACCTAACTATCTCTTGAATATATAGTTGAGCTAGCTTGTCTAAGGAATAATTTATCTTAATAGGAAGGAAATGTATAGATTTGGTTATTCAATCCATGATTACCCAAATTGCATCATAACCCGAATGAGTCCTCGGTAAGCCTACTACAAAATCCATTGTCACCTTATCCCATTTCCATTCAAGGGTGTCTAAAGGCTGTAACATGCTAGTAGGTTTCTGATGTTTTATATTTATTTTCTGACACACTAAGCATTTGGCAACAGACTCACCGATGTTTCTTTTCATACGAAGACACCAATATTTAGATTTCAAGTCCTGATACATCTTAGTGGTGCTAGGATGGATAGTGTAATCACTCTTGTGAGTTTCTTCTAGGATTATGGTCCTTAATGTAACACCCTCAATCCTATAGTTCCTTTTAGTTATTCAGATAATATTACATAATATACTATAAGATTAGTGAGTTACTTTTACCTCTACCCAAGTAAAGATTTTTAACTTTTACCAAGTTAAATTATTAAGTGCCATTGGTTTGGGCCTCTACACTCGGGTTCTCACACTTAACACAGTGAAAATAAAGAAAATAACAATACATACATATATTCATATACATTTCGATTAGTTATATGTATATACAATCACATACGTCTAACAACCCTGCCACTCATACCCATGTCAAAGTCTTACTAGTGGATAATGTTGTCCTTCTCACATATCTTGAATATATATATGCCCTCATCTTTCCTGTAAATCAAAATAACCCATCCTGATGCTCTCTAAAAACGTAATTAGGTAGTAAGGCATGTACAACTTCACTATAAATATTTAAATGTCAAAATATAACAATTATTATACTAATTATGCAATTCCACCCCACCTATAGGTAGGGGTGACTAGGGAAAGCTCTATGACTGCAACCACCTAAACTTCCTTAACTATCATGAAATACCCTAGAAAGGGTATTTCCCTCTATTCTGTGTCCACCTTTAGCCGAATATGAAATCAAGGAATTTGATACACACCAGCTTTTATGTGAGAATAAATCTCAGTAGCATAACAATCTGTTTAAAAATCACTCTCTTGTACCACTGTACTCGTATGAAAATCCACTACATTCTTTTATCATCAAATGGAAAACAATATCTATTGGGATGCAATGCAGAATTATATAATTATAGCATGTACTTATGAATGCATGCATGGTTACAGTTTGCCAGATGTCAACAATACAAGATATGTCCAGTGCATTATTAGTATAATAGTAATGGCCAGTGCTAAAATCATCATATGAGCCACTGGGAGAGTCGCCCAACGAATAACTACACATGCTCCTACATCACTCATGGATGAGTTACAAGTTGAGTTTCTTGTGGTCCCTAACCACTAATTGTCTGCGACTACTATGTACTATCTAAAGCATCCCTCAGTGGATACAAGTACTCAATAGTCCCTACCCTCTGTAATATCCACTTCTCTGTATCCCCAGGTATGTTTTAAATTCTAAACTTAATAAATTCCTACCTAAATAAATGTATTTAATTGTCTAAATTTTTCTTAAAAGGGAGAAAGGACCAAACTAAAAGAAACTCTAGGAACTAAATTGAAAAGGGGAAAAGTGTCACTAAAGTCCAAAAAACGTAATCATTATGCCTCCAAAATATCTAGTGCATTTATGATGTGTAATTATGATGCCAAAAAATATATGAAGCATAATGATTATGCCTAAAAATATCTAAAAGTCATGATAACTTTAGGAAAATATCCTAAGGGCAAAATAGTTAATTTCACCCAAGGGGTAAAATGGTAATTTTAACATAGGGGTAAAATAGTAATTTCACTTAGGAAAATTATGACAAATTCTCTAAAGGATATTCCCCTACATTTTTCAAAATTATGGATGCAAGTAAGGGGGAAAATAGTCATTTTGACAAAAAAGGGCAAAATGGTAATTTTACACTAAGGGTAAACTGGTATTTACACCTTATGTGTAAAATGGTTAATTCATCATGACAATTTTTATGGAGTTTATGCCTCACCACTTTTTCAAAATTTTAAGAAAAAGGAGGGGTAAAATGGTCTTTTTACCAATAAGGGCAAAATGTTCATTTTTCCATTTAAATTAAAATGCCTTCTTCCTCTTAAAGCAAAGGAAAATGATAGGCAAGAGGAAGGAGAGGAAGAACATGTCTGAGAAGGGAGAAGGAGAAGAATAAGAGGAAAAAGGGAAGAAAAGTTCAAGATTAAGCCATTTTCATTGCTAAAGCAAGGTAGCTTGACATTCCTACATCACTATTTTCATGTTTTATAATGATTTTCAAGCTTTAGAAACACTCCCATGGCTGCCATGAATAGTGATGTTTATCTTTCTACATTCTTGAAATGCTTGAAACCCTATTGGAAATTATTTAAAATGTTGTATGGATGTATTATTGAGTGTTGATTGAGTTGATTAAACTGTTTATTACAAGTTTGAAAATTTTGCCTACCATTTCCATTAAAAGTGATTGTATAATGCATGGATTTTCATGATTTTGTTAGGTAAATTGTGTTTTATGACTAATTATTGATGAAAATGGGCTAAGTAAGATGTGTGTATAAAAAGCACATGGATTCTCATTTTTCCCCTCTTTGGCCATGGACATGTCCCTTTGTAAGAAGGGAAATTTTGCTAAAATCTTGCCTAGTTAACATGCTATTGTTTCATTCATGGCTAAAGAAGGGAAGGAGAATTGATTCTTTGATGAAATCGCATAATTTTCCCTTTTTCACCCATTTGGCTGAGAGCACTATGTGTGCTTGTGAAGGGAATTTTGTTAAATTGTGCTTAATAGTTATATTAGCATATGGTCACAAGCAAGGAAGAAAGGAAAAAATGATGTTTTGTTGGAATTATTCTATTTTCTCTATTTTAGTTATCTTAGCCGAGAGCATGAAGGGACTTTTAGGGAAAATTTTTTATAATGTTCTTCATGGTTTCGGTCAAGGTATGAAAGAAAAGGGAAAAGATGTATTAATGAATTTTCTAGTATAAAATTTACACAATCATGACATCCTAGCATTCGAAATGTATAGCTATGAATGGGGGAAGTTGTATGTATGTATACCTATAGGTACACTATGAGAAAAAGAATACTTATAAGCATGCATTGTAACACCCCTTATTTCCATGATTGTTTCTAAATTAATATCCTTTTAATTAATTAGATGAGTTTTCCATAAAATGTGATGAATTTGCTTGTGTAATTTAGTGTTTATAATAAATAAGTTAAGGGAGAACACATTCTTTCTTGTGCTAATCGAATTAGCATGTCAGTGGGAGGAAACACTACATAAAAATTTAAGTGCTTGTATTAAAATATCGATACATACAGCAACAACAAATTAAAGAAAAGGAGGAACCATTTGGTAGAGGAAAAATAAGTGAGGTTTTTGAGGTGCTTACATAAAGAATGAGATGCTTGAGGTTCTTGATGATGTGTCATATTTTATACATAATTAATTGATGTGCATTGTCCATTTTAAGAGGATTTTATGTAATTTTATTCTAAAAATCACCTAAGTTGCATTATTTTTCATTTTCAGGCATTTTATCAAGTCATCATCAGCAAACAGAGCAATTTTGAGCCTGGACAACCTTTAGAACACTAAAAATAGGCCATTTGGGCCAATTTAGCTTATTGGGCCTTGGACTAGGCTAATTGCGGGAAAAAGAGTGCAAACCCAGGTGGAGAAAAGGCAAGATCCATGTAAGGAGACCTGAGTGACCCGCAAGCTTAGAACAGTAACCCGTGCATTTTCCTCGTGAGAGAGAATGAACCTGTGTAGCACGAGATGTTGGAAATGGTTGGCACCCAAGAGGGGGGTGAATTGGGTGTTTTAAAAATTTTGGAGAAATTAAACTTAGTTTACACTACAAAATTTTTTGCTTTTAATGGCGACAAAAGTTGCCACTGAAAGTAGAAAAGTCGCCACTGAAATTTTTTAGTGGCGACAAAATAATTGTCACTTGTCGCTACTGAAACCTCCACAACTGAAGGTCTTTGGTGGCGACAAAAAATGTCGCCACTAAAAATACATATAGTGGTGACATTAGTCGCCACTGAAAAATGAAATTTGTCACTACAGAAGTTAAAATTTAAAAGCCAAAAGCTGTAACAGAAACTTAGATTTAGTGGCGACAGAAAATTTCGCCACTGAAGCCCCTTTCGTGGCAACTTTCTTATGTCACCACTAAATCATCTGTTTTGTACATTTATTTTGTTTTTGATATTTTTTTATTTTTATATTTCTTGTGATCTTAAGAGTATTACAAAAGAAAATTATAAAACAAAATACTATTATATTACACAAAAGTAATGTTACATTGTTGTCAATAATTATTAATATTACAATTATGAATAATGAAATAATTTATAATAATTACACAACTAATTGGAATAAAATATAAAATATTCAAAGCATCATTGTTGTGTAGAATTATTGTTCCTTCTTGAATTTTATCTCTGTTTAAAATAGAAACATTAAGGATAAGTATAATTAGTCTCATGATAATAAAATTAAATTACAAGAGTCATAAATTATAGAAAAAAACATAATATATATTATCAACAAAAGACAAGACAATGTGCACACTAAATACTAATTTATAAACTTGAATAATTAAAGTAACAATCTCTAACCTATTATATCTATGTTCCTTCCTTGAATTTCTTCTAACGGAACAAAATCATGAACAATATTGTCTAAGTTAACTTTCATTTCATTTTTGGTTAAATAAATAAAAAGCTTGTATTGTAGTTTACAGCTTGTATTTCAATTCCCTGCTTAGGATCATTATGATACTTTTAGGAGACTAAATAAACTTGACCTAACTTAAAATTTCAAAATTATAGAGTTTTTTCTTCTTTAACAAAATAAAAAGAATCTTTTCAGTTTGGTCCTTAAAATTTTCTTAGTCTTGAAAGTAGTCCTTAAAGGTCTCAAAAGTCTCTTTTATTTATATGAGAGCCTCCATGTAACTAAATATCATATAAAATATCAAAATTTATGGAATTTTAGTTCATTACCTAGAATTTTTAAAATTTGTAGTTTAGTCCCTTTCTTCTCAAATAATGGTTTTGCACTTTTTTTTCTCCATTTTTCACTTCTATCCCATCATTTCCACTGTTTCTAACAACATATTAGATTTTTAAAGGTTGTAGCAACGCCTCAGCAATTTAAAAAAATTTCAGATTAGTCCCAATTTCATAAAGTGCCTCTAAATGGTCTTCTAAGCCTAGATTGAAGTATACAAAGCTTCCTTTGAGTTTTTTGGGCATTCTAAATGTTAAAATCAGTCCCATTACAACTATCAAATCAGAAATGAGAGGAAAGAAAAAGAAGCAAAGTGCATTCAAAATGTTTAAATCAAAGGAGCTTATTTTACTAGATTTTTTCTTCATTTTTGAGCTTTTTAAGTGCTTTTTACTACACTTTCTCTCTCTACCCGTGGCTCTCTCTCTTCTATAATTTTTTAGCAACAATGGAGATACAAGGCTCACTCAAACAATTGCAAAACACAAAATATATGAAAGATTTTAACTACTTACCAATTTTCTAACAAAATCCCCAAACTTTCCCTCATTTTCGAAGCATAAAAGATCCAGCCATTGGAACTTCGAGTTCCTCCATTCTGTAGTAAATGAACACTATTGTGTTCTTCTTGAATGACAGACGGTGGTGGGGATGGCTGGTGACTAACCGATGGCGACCTTAGTAAGTGATCGTGGCGGTAGATAGTGAACCTAAGTTGGAGAAGGAGGGAAAAGTGGAAGAAAGATGAAGGAAATTAAGGAGGAAAAAGATGAAGATTCCAGAGAGAGAGACATGAAATAAGTTTTAAATGTATGGGTTTCATTACTTAAGAAATTTAGAAAAATGAGGGAAAGAAAAGAAAGAGGGAAGATAGGAAGGAATTTTAAAAAAAAGGATGGAATATGAAATTTATGATGAAATGTGTTGGAGGGAGAAGAAAAAATGAAAAATTAACTTCAAAATTTTTTTAGTTTTTTTTTATGCATTAATGGCAACATTTAAAAATTCGCCACTAAAGACTTTCAGTGGCGACATATAACGTCTCCACTAAAACCCCTTACAGTGGTGAAATTTCAATTGTCACCACTAAAGATCTTCAGTGGCAAAATTTCAATTGTTCTTGAGATGTCGAGCAAAACAGTGTTGAAGAAATGTGGCCTTGGGAAGAGGACCCCTTGGTCTTCAATCTTTTTGCCCGGGCTGCCATGGATAATAGATGAATGAGAAAGGAGGTTTAGTGGATGCTTGGTAAGGCAATATGGACGAATTCGATTAGAATAGCAAGTTTTCTATTTCAGGGGTTAGGGTTTTTTGCGCAGCACAATTGAGGGATTTTGGGAGCAATTCATGCTTGATTTAGTGGAAGAATCATTGGGTTTTGATTGTAAGAGTGTTTGAAAGCCATTGTTCGGTGCAATTTTTAAGGATTTAGACCTTAAGGGAGAGAGGATTGAGAGAATTGGGAGAGGAAAAGTGAAGGGTTTGCAAAAAATGAGGGTTTTCTGGCTAAATAACACAGTTCAGAGCCACGGCAGTTAACTGTCGAGTCCTTGGCAGTCAACTTTCAGGCGTCATTTAGGTGTAAATTGGTTCCAGTAGCTCATCAGTCAACTGCCATATGCTTATCAATCAATTACTATGCTCTTGACAAGCCAGAATTGGGGAAGAACAAATCAATCAACTGATAAAATTTAGCAGTTGACTGTCGGGTGTCCAGCTTTTCTGATGAGGTTCCAGAGGCTTACCATTCGGCTACCATGAATTACCAGTCGACTGATAGATGCTTGTAGCTTATCAGTCGACTGTTACCGACATGTCAATCGACTGCTTACTTGTTGTGATGAATTTCTTCGATCCAGAGAGTCAGCAGTCGACTGCTATTGTTGTGGCAATCAACTGGTACCTTTGTTGTCCAATTTTAGGTCCAATTTTGTGACTTATGTAAATCTACTTCACGTTGTTTCTCCTTGGTAAAGCTCTTTACAGACTCTTGGTATTGTGGCATCAACCTTATAACATTCCTTTGTCAACTCTCAGACACTCTTTTGGGATTAAAGGAGATCATGCAAAACAAATCTGAGGCCACTCTGAAGCTTAAGTCAATTCAATTGAAAGGAGTAAACAAAAACTAACAATGTGCTCAATGGGGAGATGATAATCCAAGTTCTTTTCTTATATAACCAAATCTCTCTTCAGGAAGAGGTTTTGTAAAAATGTCAGCAAGTTGATATTCAGTTTGAATGAATTCTAAGGAAACATTATGGTTAAGCACATGATCTCTGATAAAATAATGTTTTATGTCAATGTGCTTAGTTCATGAATGCATGATGGGATTTTTGGTTAAATTAATGGCATTGGTATTGTCACATTTTATGGGAATTTCTTTGAGATTCACATCCATATCTTGGAGTTTTTGTTTCATCCATAAAACATGTGCACAACAACTTCTAGCTGCTAAGTATTCAGCTTTAGCATTTGAAAGAGCTATACAGTTTTGCTTTTTACTAAACCAAGATACTAGTGAATTTCCAAGAAATTGACAGGTACCACTTGTACTTTTCCTATCAGTTATGCTACTAGTAAAATCATAATCAAAATAGCTTATTAATTGACATGAAGATCCCTTAGGATACCACAATCCTATATTAGAGGATCCAAACAAATATCTAAAAATTCTTTTTACAGCAGTAAAATGAGAAATTTTAGGATAGGTTTAGAACCTAGCATACATGCATACACTGAACATTATATCAGGCCTACTAGCAGTTAAATATAGCAGTGAACCAATCAGACCTCTATATTTTGTGATGTCAAATGGTTCACCTTCTTCATCCTTATTTATTTTAATGGTTGGACTCATAAGAGTTCCAATTTCTTTTTCATTCTCCATGCCAAATTTCTTGAGTAACTCCTTGGTATATTTTGTTTGGCTGACAAAGATACCTACTTTGTGCTGTTTTATTTGTAGCCTAAGGAAGAAGTTAAGTTCTCCCATCATTGACATTTCAAATTCTCCCTGCATAAGCTTGGCAAATTCTTCACAGAGAGTTTCATTAGTGGACCCAAAAATAATGTCATCCACATATATCTGAACAATTAATAGATTATTGTCTCTCTTTTTAATAAATAATGTATTGTCAACTTTGCCTCTTGAGAAATTATTTTCAATTATAAAGTTACTTAGCCTTTCATACCACACTCTAAGAGCTTGTTTTAATCTATATAGGGCCTTTTTCAATTTAAAAACATCAATTTGGTAAGTCAGGATTTTCAAAGCCAGGAGGTTGCATTACATAAACTTCTTCCATTATGAATCCATTTAAGAAGGAACTCTTTACATCCATTTGAAATAGTTTAAAGTTTTTAGAACATGCAAAAGCTAGGAGCATCCTAATAGCTTCTAATCTAGCTACTAGTGCAAAGGTCTCATCATAGTCTATTCCTTCTTCTTGATTATAACCTTTTGCAACTAATCTAGCTCTATTTCTTACAACTTTTCCTAATTCATCAAGATTATTTCTAAAAACCCACTTAGTGGCTATAATAGGATGATCATTAGGTGTAGGAACTAAGTCCCAGACTTAGCTTTTTTCAAATTAATTTACTTCTTCCTGCATGGCTAATACCCAATGTTCATCTATTAAGGCTTTTTCTATATTCTTAGGTTCAATTTTAGATAATAGACCAATATCACACCCAGTATTCTTGAGAGAGTTTCTAGTCATTACCTTTTGTGAAACATCACTTATTACTTGATCAATTGGATGATGCCTCACATTTCTCCAAGATTGTGGGAGATTTGGTTCTGCATTTGTTTCTTCAACTTTTGGGTTTGATGACTAACCTTTTTCTTCTTTGCTGTTTTCTTTATCTTGAATACTCATGTTCTCAAGTCCAACTGTAATGTCACTAGATATATTTTTTGATTCAAAAGGGTTAGATTCATCAAAGACAACATGTATAGATTCTTCTACTGAAGATGTTCTTTTATTAAATACTTTGTACCCTTTGCTAGTGCAAAAATAACCCAAGAAGATTGCTTAATAAGATTTAGGATCAAATTTTCCTAGATTATCTTTTCCATTGTTGTGAACAAAACATTTACAACCAAACACATGCAGATGAGAGATATTTGGTTTTCTTCCTTTATATAGTTCATAAGGAGTTTTCTTTAAAATAGGTCTAATTAATGCTCTATTCATGATGTAACAGGCAGTATTTATAGCATCAACCTATAAATAGCTAGGTAATTGTCTATCATTAAGCATTGTTCTGGCCATTTCTTCTAAGGTTCTATTTTTCCTTTATACTACCCCATTTTGTTGTGGAGTTCTTGGACAGGAGAAATTGTGTTCAATTCCATTTTCTTCATAGAAGTTTTCAAAGTGATTGTTTTTAAATTCTCCTCCATGATCACTTCTGATTTTCACAATAGTTGACTCTTGTTCATTCTGAATAAATTTAACTAATTTGACAAAGGCTGCAAAAGCCTGATCCTTTTGGTAGAGAAAGAAGGTCCAAGTGAATCTAGAGAAGTCATCCACAACAATAAGCACATAATAATTTCCTCCTAAGCTTTTGGTTCTAGCTGGACCAAATAAATCTAGGTGGAGAAGCTGTAAAGGCCTAGAGGAAGAGACAATATCTTTAGACTTAAAGGATGCTTTAACTTGTTTTCCTCTTTGGCATGCATCACAGATTTTATCTTTTTCAAAGCTAATTCAAGGTAATTCTATTACTAAATCCTTTTTGGCAAGTTTATCTAAAAGACTCATACTAGCATGAGCTAATCTCCTATGCCATACCCAGCTATCATTACTTATGCTAACTAAGCACTTTGAGTCTAAAGGGGGTTCTTCTTCTAGATTAACCATGTATACATTGTTAATTCTATGTCCTATTAATATGACTTTATTATTAGCCTTATTTTCCACAGTGCAATGATTTGAATCAAATATTATTTGATTGTTTTTGTCACACAATTGATTAATACTTAGGAGATTATGATTCAACCCTTCTACTAGTAATACATTATCAATGGTGGTGGATGAATTCTTACCAACTTTACCTATTCCAATGATTATTCCTTTTCCATCTCCTCCAAAGGTTACTTTACCTCCATCTTTGAGTTGAAGGGAAATGAACTTGGATTTGTCTCCAATCATATGTTTTGAGCATCCACTATCCAGGTACCATTTGTCACCATTTGCTTCCAGACAAATCTCATCTTGGTCTTTTGCCATCAGGTAGAGATTTGCTTCTTCTTGCTCTCCATCATTATCTTCATCACTGTCTCCCCAGATTGATGAGACAAAAGCCTTCTTTTTTTCTTTCTTTTTCTCTAGTGTTTCTTTCTTCTTTAGATATTGGGGACATTCCCATTTAATGTGGCCAATTTTTCTGCACTTATAGCATGTTGGAGGTTCTCTACTCCTATCTTGATTTTTTCTGAATGACTTCCTTTTTTGTTGTTGAAGAACTTACTGAATTTCTTTACAAATAGGCTAAAGTTTTCTTCATTCATCTCTATTCCTTCAGGCATAAAGTTCAAGCTGTCATCATCATCTTCTTCTTCTGTTTGCTGTGAGGAGGTTACCTTAAGAGATAAACTCTTCTTCTTTTTGTCTTGTTCTTCATAAAGCATGAGCTGCTGTAATTTTGACTCATGTTCCTGAAGGTTGCCAAATAGAGCTGACACTGACTTGATTGATTCTCCTTTGCTCTCTTCAATGGCTGTCACCTTACGTTGCCATTCCATGGGAAGAGATCTTAGGATCTTAGCTACTAGCTCTTTTGTTGAGTAATGTTTACCTAGAGCAGACAAATGATTTACAATGTGAGTGAACCTCATTTGCATTTCTTTCATTTGCTCACCTGGTTTCATTCTGAACGTTTCATATTGATGGGTGAGTTGATTCACTTTGTTTTTTCTAACACCTAAGGTACCCTCATTAGCAATTTCTAAGGCTTCCCACATTTCTTTCGCATTGTCACAATTGGATACTCTAAAATATTCATCCTGACTAAGTGCACTAGTAAGAATTAATTTAGCCTTAGCATTTAACTGGATTTTTCTTTTATCTATATCAGACCATTCACTCTTGGGTTTAGTGATTGTGATGCCATTCTCTTCCTTCAAAGGAATATAGGGTCTATCTTCAATCACTTCCCATAGGTTTACATCTATTGCTTCAAAAAATATTTTCATTCTAAATTTCCAGAAAATATAGTTTTCTCTATTAAAACCTAGAGGCTTGTTGATGGAAAGTCCTTCAAGCAATACATTATCACCAAAACCAGCCATGTTTAACTCTTGAGACTGTTAAGTCTTTTTATCAAGAGCCTGACTCTGATACCACTTGTTGGAAATGGTTGGCACCTAAGAGGGGGGTGAATTAGGTGTTTTAAAAATTTTGTAGAGATTAAACTTAGTTTAGACAGAAATGTAGACAACTTATGAGAGCAGAAATTTATTCAGTTAAATTAACTCAATAGAGAGGAATAATAGCAGTTTTATCAAAAAGAGAAGTATAGTAGCATATATCAGTTATGACAGTAGATAAATTTTCTGAAGGTAAATGTAGAAAATAATGTGCAGGAATTAAAAGACACACAATAGTTTGTCCTATTTTAGCTTATAAACAAGCCTACATCCAGTCCCTAAGTCAACACTTGAGATTTTTCACTATTTCCACAAGTTTAACAAGGGCACTTGTGAGCCACTACAGATTCTCACTCTTTTACTCCTTACAAGGAAAACCTTTCCTTGATATCTCTCAGTTTAGAGGAAGAAATTTTATCAGCTCAGGAACTCTCTCAATCAGAGTGGATTTTACAAAAGAAGAACTAATGAAAATTATAGGAAACAAAGCTCAAATAATTTTCAGAAGATAATTTTCGTTCAGTTATTTTTCTATTTTCTTGAGGCTTTCCAGAGGCTCTATTTATAGAGTTTTTGCAAGAGAAAAGGTTAAAAATCTTATCACAAAATAAATCAAATGTAATCTCTGCAAAACTAGCTGTTTGTACTAACCCTGATGTCATCTCTGCAACATGAAAGTTGACTAATATGGCATGCTAGTTGATTGTCTTGTTCTTAATTCAAATTTTTTGCAGTGCAGTGTGAAGCAATCGACTGATGATCATTTGGTAGTCGACTGGTGACATTCTAGAAAGCTTCACTTTTGTAAGTGATGTCATGGCGGTCATTTGCTATGTTCAGCGATCGTTGGTTACATTCTGGAGGGAAAATTTTTCAAAAGTTGTAAGATGGCAGTCGGCTGCTATTCCCTGGCAGTTGACTGTCATACCTCTAGTGTAGCTTTCTTAACTATCAATGGGATATCAGTCAATTGTTAACTTCTAGCGATCGTCTGGTAGTATATTGTTGGCTATCAGTCAACTGTTAGTTTCATGTCAGTTGACTGGTGGCTTGCTGTTTAGTAATTTTCAAAGCTCCACATCTATCAGTCGACTGCTATATTGTGAAAGTCGACTGCTAGGCGAGAGTTTTGTCTTTTAAGAAAACTTAGGCTTTGGAAAGCTACCTCAGTTGATTTGGAAAATATTTTGAGCTCAAGTTTCTATTATTTTCTTACACTTTCAAGTCCTAATTCTTTGTCTAATATTCTTGTTCTTGATTTGCCTTGATGAGCCTTTAGACTTGATTTTCCTGAAATGGTTCAATTTTTTTGTTATCATTAAAATGTCTTTAAGGGTCAAATGCTCAATGGGTTAACACGAGAAAGGGAGAAGACCGATCGGAGCTCCACGGATGACGTTTCGGTGTCAGGGGACAACAAACGGGACACTGCCATCCAAGCCAGCCACCAGAACGCCTCTATCGCTAGCAATTGCCTCTTCGTTGCTTGGCGCTTCGCCCGCTACCTTCTGCCTCAGCTCCAACTACTGTTGTAGCCATTTCCCGTTGGGTACCCAAGAACTTGGGATACGACCCATTTTGACCCAATTAGAGACCTATTTTCTGGACAACTTCAAATTTGATTTTTTAGCCATTTTCTAGAAGTTTTTTCAGTCTTTTTTTTATTGTTTTTTGGCAACCATTGGGCAATTGAGAAGATAGGGGCATGAATAATTTTTACCATTTTTATCTCCTATATAATTAGTTGTCTGATGGATTTTCTGATAAATTTTTCACTACTGGGATTGTCTATAAATATGTGTGGCTAAATTTGTAGAATTCATTGGGGTTCCTGAATGTGTTGGATTGCTATTTTAATTGCATGGATGTTGAATTTAGTTGTGTGATCTTCTTTACAGTTATGAATGGATGTATTAGTTTTATTTACGAGACGTCATGATAATGCTAATTAGATTCCTTTTTGAGATCAACAAATGATAATTGGAATTGGAAAACTAATTGTAAGGAACAATTAATTATCACTTAGAACTAAGGTTAATTAATTACTGGATTAAGAGTAGCTTAAAGTTATTTCTTAATAATGGTGAATTAGACTAATAATGCTGATTTAAAATTTACAATTAGGAAGAACCAGCCAGTGGTAGCTTTTAGGTTTAAGAAATTCATTGAGACCGACAGATAATTTGAATTTAAATTAGAATTCACTCACAGGTAGCATAGTCAAATTCAATAATCCATTATCCTTTGTGTGTTTGCCAACCAGTACAGGTTCCCTGATGGATTTACATTTCTTGCCTCCATATATTTTCTTCTTTTCCTTGTCGCTGGTAGTTTGTTGCACTTAGTTAATTATTAAGATTAGTTAGAAACCAATCACTTTGACTTTTATGTTAGATAACAGATAACAAGTAGTAACTTTGGGCTTTATCGTTCCTGAGGAATATGACCTTGATACTCACCATTGCACTAGACTGCATCGATAAGTTCACTGCCTTAGGTGTAGTTGCTTAGGTAGCATTGGCAACACACATCATTTGAGGTGCTTAATTTAAATTTTACTTTTCTTCCTCTTATCTAGCCGAATTGCCAAAGGAAAGAGTGAGTTAAACCTATATAAGTCTGCATGGTGAGCATCATTAGGAGAAGCTTGGACCTTAGTCAAAGCTATCTAAACTCACAGTAAGGATAATTGGGAAAGGAAAGAAGAGTATAACATTTAAATATATACATTTAGTGAAGTGGCAAAATGGAAGAGAGAAGGAAGAGACGTGTGATACTAGTTTCCTTTTCCTTTCCTTTTGTTATCTTCAAGGTAATCGAAAGATGAGACAATAGAGATGCTTGGATGGAATTAAGGTGCTTAACCTCTTTTCTTTTTATTCCTTTGATTCCACCACATAGGCACCACATGGATTAAATTAAGCTATATAAACGTATAATGCTAAAATGTGTAGCTAGCGTGAAGTATGCATCTTGCGTGAAATAGGTGCCTTGCATGAATCTCTCTCCTTCCTTTCCTTTGGCATGACTGAGTGGTTAATACAAGATTACAAGGAAATGGATTTTACTTAAGTACACGTGTGGCTATTAAATAATAATAATTAAGAAGGAGAAGGAGGGTGGCATCCCATTTAGCCGAGTAGACACCATACACAAGAGAGATTACATTACACATAGATAGAGAGATGGATACAACAAGTGCATGGGTGAGAGTGAGAGCAGCTTGAGAATTAGACAAGGCACAAAAACATATTCGGTCAGGGAAGAAGGAGCTAACTTGGCCGAGAAGGGAAGAAGCAAAGGGAAATTCAAAGAGGAATCCAAGATAATTCCATTTTATTTCATCCTTGAGGTAGCTTAGCAATTCTATGTTTTGATTTCATGATTTAAAGTTTTCATGGAATCAATTTCTCTAGCTCTACATTCCTTAAGATGTAATGTTTCTATTGGCTAAGTTTGTATGATGAATGGAATGGGTTGTGATTGTTGATGTGTGGTGGTAGATGTAGCTAAAATCGTGAGAGTATGGTTAATGGAAAATTTTAGCATGCCTATTGAGAAATTTTAGAATTATAAAGTGTGGAAATTTCATGTTCTTGAAGGGTCTATGTATGTGTTTATGTTACAAGTAACCAAGGGGATAATGTTAGCTAAAATTTGGCATGAGCCCATGGTATGACTCTTTTTAACCAACTTGGGCTGAAAGTATTTCACTTGGGAATGTAAAAGTGCTATTGAAAGTTACCTTTTGGCTTAGTAAGGGAAGAAACTAAAGAATGATAAATGTATAGGAAAAGGGCTCCATTTCGGTTTGGTAAAAATGGGAAGAGAATATATATAGCAAGAAAATAACATATGGCAAAAGGTTACCTTGTTACATAATGAATTAATAAATGGTACATTGGTTACTTTTTATAAATAGATGTAGAATGGAGAATATATGGAACCTTACGTTTAGGACACAAAGTAAGCCAAGGAAGTAAGAAAAAAAAAGTGCCAATAGTATGAATACATAATTTTAAATATGATATAAAATACCAAAATATAATTGTATACATAGTACCATTAAGTTTAAATTATAGCAAGGAGGTGAAAATATAGCAATGTGACAAGTAAAACATTGGATTTCATTCCCTTCCCATAATGGCCGAATGTAACCTTTTAGATATTATATGTGAAAATCAAATTACTATGTTATTTGTAAATGAACTATAAAGTGTCTTACCCTAGCTAAGGTCAAGGACCTTAGTAAAATAAATTATGGTTACTAATTGTAGGTAGGAGTGACCAAGTGTTCACAATTATTTTATAAAGTGGCCAAGAGTCCACAATGTGCCCACAATGTGACCAAGTGTTCACACTTACTTTATAAAGTGGCCAAGAGTCCACAATGTGACCAAGTGTTCACAATTATTTCTATAAAGTGGCAAAGAGTCCACTATGTCACCAAGTGTTCATAATCCTTACTAAAGTGGCCAAGTGTCCACGTTTCTTATGGTGTGACCAAATGTGCTTCACACTATCAAGCAAGGTAAGTTTTAAGAAATGAGAATATATAGATAATCACTGGCTATTTCAATGATTACATGTATGCTTTTACTGAAAGTATGACATATGAGGATGACTATCTTAATCACATTGACATTCCCAATGATCATGCAATGGTTGCCAATATGTATATGTGAATAAGACTATGTTTTAGACGACTGGAATGTAGATGAAAATGTTTTTCTGTGCTTGCACAATGATACATATTAGTAGGTTTTTAAACATTTGGAGTTTTTAAGCTATTGGGAAACTTGTTTCTCATTTATATGCTAATATGTATCAGATACAGAGATATAGCATTGACATAGAGACTAAAGGGGGCATAGGTGGAGGTTCCTTTTTGAAGTATGTATAGCCTTTAATTTTGGGTCCTTATTCTATATGTTCTTTTTGGGTTAGAATCAGGATTGCTATTTTTTGGCTATATATAGAAAAGGAACAAGGGCTATTATAGGGAAAAGGATATATGAAGAACCTATTCACCTATAGTAATTTGTTAAAAGGAGTTTGAGTGACAGGCTTGTTGTATCCTTACTCTTCATGGATGGGTACTTCACATATCCTAGTATACGCATATAGAATGATGTAACAGACAGTCACTATATATGGAATGAAAGTTTTTTTTTTTATAAATTCCACTATGATGTACAAGATTTTATTTTTGCTGTGCAAAAGTATGTTTACCTAAGCAAAAGGGACCCAAACCTAATTACATATTAAATTTACTAAGGGATTAAATTCTTGGGCAAATGAATAAGATAAAAGGCTAAGAATAATGTAACCACTTATCTAAACATGTTATATGACGCTGTTAAGATAAGATAAGGGGTGTTACATGCATGGTTATGTTAAGAGTGAGTGGAATGGTTTGACATAAGAAAGTATTGAAAGTTCACCTTAGGACCTTTATGTGTAATGAAAGGAGATTTGGGAATTGTATAGAAGTGGAAGGAAGATTATGTGAATAAGTTTGTATAATGGCAAGAGTGGAAGATAGGGAATTTAAGGTGAGAAGTTCTTATTTTTCTCTTGAATTCTTCCCTTTGGCCGAGAGAAAACCCTTCCATATCTATGCAATTCTAGTCATGAAATTATTAGAAATATATAAAGGTCATAGTTTTATGAAATTGTAGTATCATGATAAGTTAAAGGAATAGAAAGGGAAACATAGATAAGAAAAGGAAAACATAGAAAGAAAGGAAAACATAGAAATATATGAATATATTCTAGGATAGACAAGCTTGTAACTAAGTGACCATTGTCAGTATGGGATGATCGTTGGCCATTTCACAATTGTGTCATAAACATAAATGGTTAAAAATCTACTCGGAATAAAGATTTTAGAAAACATTGTGATGGTTGTAAATTCTAACTTAGTGTAACCTAGATGGCCAATAAAAAGGAGATATTTACTTAGAATTTAGCATGATCATGGGTATAGGATAAGTCATCCTAGGTTATATATGGGAGATAGTGTAATGGGAAATGATCCACTAGAAAAGTGGTGGTGATCTATAACATCATGATCCACCCATAAGCAGAGAGGAAATTATCTGCGTGTTTAGTAGTGATCCCATGAGCTTAATTTTAACAGTTTGCCTTCAGGCAATAGATATAAAAAGGGGTACTCATATCCATTGGGGGACTCCTCAGATAGTGCCAGTGGTAGAATTGTCATATAGAGAATAAAATTATCTTGTTCATAAGTAGTGGTACGTGGAGTAGTTCACTAGGTGACTCTCTTGGTACTCTTAAGTCTTCCTTTCACAAAAGTATGGCTTTTAGCCAAGAATCGATTACTGTTTTCCTTATGATTGATATTGTTTTTCCTATGAATGATGAGTAGTTTTCCTATACTTATATCTGAAAATGTTTTTCCTATGATCATGACATTGAATTATATATATGGTGAACTGTAGTAATGAACTGTCATATGGTAGACTCATTTATGCATGCCATACACATTAAAGAAAGTTATACATAAATTCTAATATAATGAACAACAATTTTAACAAGGAATGTAGAATTATTTTTCGTATCACTACGATGGTACATACCAGTGTTTTCAAAAAGAAAAGGGATTGTCTAGCTACTTAGAAATTATTTCTCATGATTGTATCTAGTATGTATTAGATGCCTAGATACATCATTTGGATATAGTTCGATGTGGCGTACGTGGATCTTCTTTTCTAGGCACATTTACAGTAATTCAGGAAATACACATGGTAACAGTCATGGAAGTTCCTCCTCTGAGAGGGGTTAAGATGAAATCTTTTTGGGATATAATGTAACTAAATTGAGATAGTCCATTTATCCTAATTCTCTTATATTTTGGGAATGGAATTAGGATAAGTCATTTTTTATGTATATAATGAGATGGGCATATATATCAGGATATTTGAAAGCTATCCACTAATAGGAATTTTGTAAAATGGTCTGAGTGGTAGGTTTGTTGCCTCCTTACCCTAAGAAATAGTATGAACTTTACATATCCTAGAATATATGTATATGACGTTGTAAGTATCATATGAAATGGTAAATATGTGAATGACGTTTTCAATTCCCGTTGCGTTATTATTTAAGAAATGTTTTAATTTATTTAGTCTTCCGCTGTGTAATATATGCATGGAATACCGAGTAACGAGTCCCAAGCCTATTCACCTAATCAAATATTTAATGGAAAAATTAAAATGTTAATGGAAAAATAATCAAGGACTAAGGTAAAGGTAACATGAAAGTCTTGTAGCTAAATAGTTTATTAAAAGAAATATTTCTAAGAAAAGTTATAAGATTGGGGTGTTGCACCCTCTCTGCAGATCATCCCTGACTAGCAGAATCAATATCTATTCTGATATTTCACTTCCCTTTTATCCCAAACGGGGCTGGTATAACTCACTCAATGGTCTCTACCAACTCTGACAGATCATCCCTAACCAATGGAATTGATATCCCTTTGGATATTTCATTTCCCTTTCATCCCAAACGGGGCTAGTATAACTCACGAGATAATTGTCACCTCTATAAGTATGGTGATAAATCATACCTACTCTGCTCTTATGGATCATGAGGCTATGGAATCACTATCATTATTCGATGGATCACATTTCTAGCACGCTATTCGCAAGCATATATTCTAGAGTGATTCGACTCATGCTATGGTTATGCCTAATTCTAAGTACATGACTCCTTTCTGTTGGCTATAAAAGAGTTCACTAACATAGAATTTGCAACCATCACGGTGTTTTCGAAATCATTTATGATTGAGTGGATGTTTTACCATCCCAAAATATGGTTTGACCACAGAATGCCCAACGATTGTCCCATATCGATAATCGATCACTCAATCATAAGCCTATCTACCACTAGTACATACACTTGAAATACTCTTCTCTTTTCTCTTTTATGTTTTCTGTAACACCCCCTAATTTTAATTAGTCTAAATTAATGCTCTTTAATTGATTGGATGACGTTACTTGTGTCATTTAATGATTAGCTATAAATTAAATACTTTGTAATTAATTAGATGAATTAGCTTAAAGAGGGGCAAATTTTGCTTGCATAATTTAATGGCTCAAAATGGGTGTACTAAAAGATGATCTTGCATAAAATTAGGTGCTTAATTTAATTCTCTATTTCTCCTTTTGAGTCACCTAGCCTAAGTACCAAGAGAAAAGCAAGATAGGATGCAACATCTAAAATATGTGCACGTGTGTGTGTGCACGTGCAAGCGGGGAAGGTTAAGCATGCATGGGTTTTTATGTGAGAGGAAAATTTAGGTGCAAGGAGAGGAAATGGGAAAGGAAAGAATTTAAATATATTTGCATATGTGTGCCTTGCATACAGCATATGTGTGCCTTGCATACATCCTATGTGAGAGAAGGGAATGAAAATTCTATTTTCCTTATGCATGAAAAGTACACGTGAAATTGGAAGAAGGGATGCCACAATTAAACATATATCACATGCACATAAGGTGGAGTAAAAGGAAAGCAAGAGTGCAGAATTTTATTGCAAAAATATATATGCATGAACCCCACGACCATGAAAACATGAGGAAGAAAGGTGCAGCATTTAATTACAATTTAAAACCATGCAAAAATGTATTCTTTCCCTCCTTCCTCACGTGACCAAATAGGCTAGGGAGAAGAGTGCAGAAATTTATTTAACATGTGAAAATAGTTGCCTGTGGGGTGTAGCTAACGTGTAAGGGAAGGAAACACCAATTGCAAGTAAGAAGGAAATTAGTTATATGCATAAGTAAAATAAAAGGAGCAGCATCCTTTTCTCCCTATGAAGGCTGAATGGAAGTTAAATTAAGAGAAGAAAGGAAGGTGGACTAAACAATGAGAAGAGGTAACTTGTAAGAAAAGAAAAAGTGTACTAGCAAGTACACTTATTGCATAATTTGTTTTTGGAAAATGAGCTTATGTGTGCAATAAGAAAGCCCCACACATCATAAAAAAATAAAAAGAAAAAAGGTGCAGAATTTTATTGTACCCACACGTCAAAGGAAAGGAAAAAGGGAAAGAAAAAAAGAAAGAGAGAGGGAAGAGTGCAACATCCTTTAACCGAATGCAAGGTGAAATGAAAGAGAGAATTGGGAATTTTATATGCACACACACTCACACCCACATGGTAAGGAAAAGGAAAGAGGAAGCAAGTGCAACATGACTTTAGGAATAAGTAAATCCAAGTTGGAATTTTCAAGCTTGAAAGAGAATGCAACCCACACGTGAAGAAAGAAAGAAAGGAGAAGTGTGGCATGAAAGTAAGGGAAAAGAAATGTCCACAAGCAATGGTACCTAGTAATAAACAATAAATAATAATAAATGAAGAAGGTGCTGCACTAGACCACACGTGAAGGAGGAAAGAGAATTGAAACTGGAAGTCTTATTCTTACAAAGAGGCATGCACACATGACCCAAAGAAAAGGGGTAAAAGGGAGTTGAGAACTTCATTTTCATGCATGCAACACAACCACACATGAAAAGAGAGAAAGAGAGAAAAGAAAAAGAGAGAATTTTGAGGGAAAGGAGGAAGCACGTGGAGCACCACAATTGTGAGAAGGAAGAAGTGAAGGTGATCAAGAAGAATGCTAAGGAAACAAAGAATCAAGAGGAAGCCAAGCAAACTATCTTAGGACACCAATGAGGGAGGTTAACAATTCCAACAAAATCATGTTCCATATTGTAGTATGTGTAACTACCATATTTTCATAAGCCTTCCATGGAGCATGATGTTATTTCTCTACATTCTTGATAAAATGCATGCTTTATTGGCTAAGCTTGTATGATAAGTTGAGGTGATGCAATGAGTATTGTAGTATGTGAAAGTGATATATATTTAATAACATGCTCATAATGAACTAGGCTTGAGTTTGAGAAAAAGGGAGGTATGATTTTGGGATCCATTATGTTCTCATGGAATTCCTTTTGGCCAAATTGAAGATAAGATTTGATGCAAAAATTGGTGTTGAACTATTGTTGTGATTGGGTTAAAGAATTTCCCTTAACCCAACATTATTCTTGAACTTGGTAGACTTTTATAAGAAATGATATTAACATTATTATTCAAGAAAGAAAATTATTCTTGAACCTAGTAGTATTTTTCTAAGAGATGATATTATTATTCCTCAACAAGGGAAATTTATTCTTAAAATGTTAAAATTTCATAAGACAAGTATATAAATATTAATCCCCAAGAAAGGAGAATTTATTCTTAAGGATATTGAAATTTTATAAGAGATCTACATAAAATTTAATTTTCAAGAAAGGAGAAATTCTTCTTGAAAATATTGGAATTCTTAGAAACAAATGTACAATTAGAATTTATTTCCAATAAAGGAGGAATTATTCTTGAAATATTAGAATTTTCAGAAGAAATGTATATTTACATTAATTTACAAGAAAGGGGAAATTATCCTTGGAATTAATAGAACTTTCACAAAGGAAGTACATTAATAATAAATTCCAAGAAAGGGGAATTTTATCCTTGAAGATATTGGAATTTTAAAATGAATGTACACTAATAATAATTTTCAAGAAAAAGAAAATTTTCCTTAATAATTGATGAAGAATTTTTAAGGTGGCCAAGTGTCCACATGTGCCTAAGTGTGCACAAAGAATTGTTAAGGTGGCCAAGTGTCCACAAGTGCCCAAGTGTGCACAATGACCCTAGGAAGGTGGCCAAGTGTCCACATAGTGCCCAAGTGTGCACAATGACCCTAGGAAGGTGGCCAAGTGTCCATATAGTGCCCAAGTGTGCACAATGACCCTAGAAAAGTGACCAAGTGTCCATAAGTGCCCAAGTATGAACCAGAGATTTTTATAAAGGTGGCCAAGTGTCCACATAACGCCAAGTGTGCACAACCATTATATAAAAGTAAGTTTTAAGGATGACAAACATAAATGGTTTTGTTAATTTTGCAACAATGTGTTTTATAGTATGCAAAGATGTTTTATTTGAGATGAATATTATTTTTATCACATTGACATTTAAATTGATCATACATTGCTTGCCAATTTATGTTTATGCACAATGTTATATTTTTACTTTCAAGAATGTAGAATTAAATATTTGGTGCTTGCACCTTAATACATATTATTTGTTTTAAAACCGAATTGTTAAGCTACTGGGAAACTTGTGTTTCTCATTTATATGCTAATATGTATTAGATGCGGAGGCTTAGCAGGGCTGAGAGATAGAAGTTTCTTTTGGGTTTAGAGAAAATTTTTGTAACCCTTATTTTAGGTCTTAGTCCAGACAGATTGTTTGGAATTAGGATGATCCTTTGGCAGTATAGGAGATTTTCATAGGAAATCCCTAGGGATAGATAGTGAGGGGCCAGTCCATCCCTACCAAATTGTAAGGGAGTCTGAGTGACAGACTTGTTGTCTCCTAACTTCTGATGGACGGGTACTTCATATCTGGGGACATGTTTATTAGAATGTAATGGACATTGTTGGACTTGTATTATTTGAATTACAGGAAATTTTAAATTTCTGCTGTTTATTATAGTATTTCTTTTATTTTGCTGTGCATATAAGTTTTAATCTGAGCAAAAGATCCCAAACCTAATTTACTTAACGAAAAGTAATGGTTTAACTACTCAGACATTAATTAAATAAAAGGATAAAAATAATGTATCAAACCTATCTTCGTACATTGGAGGAGTTGTAATACTAAATAAGGGTGTTACATTTTCTGCTCTTTCTTTTTCAACCTCATGTTACATGTTACCAAAAAGTTTTAATTTCCTTATGTAATGACATTATTGTTGACTCTTTTGAGAATACACTCAAGAAAAATAGAAACTTGAACTTAAAAACTTCTTTTAAACTTTTGAGATTTCTTTTCAAAGACTAGATGACTCTTTCAAAATGAATTCTTTATGAAAAATACTATTTTCCACCTAGCAATCAACTTACACATCATAGTAGTCCACTTATAAAAATAAAACCTTGAAAACTCACACAGAAGGCTGTAAGTCAATTGCCAGATGTAACACCTACCTCTAATATTTTGATATAATGTTATTACTAATAATAATGATTACTTATGTAGATGACATTATTTATGTAGTGTTAAAAATGATTTACCATAAGGGTAGAATGGACATTTTCATCAAGTTACGTTAATGTTTAAGCACTTTTTCCATTTTCTAACTTTACCATAAACCATGAAAATGTGACATATCCATCTTGGCCAAATGGACCCATGCAAATGGTACTGAAATCTCACTTGAAAATGGCTAGAAAACCTTGCAAGATGTGTCATAAGAAAAGAGGAGGGAGAAATTATGGTCTTCTTATGTTTTAGCAAAAGAACCATTGCAAAATTTTACCATTTCACTTTGAAAATGTGCATAAGCATGTGAAATTATAAGATAATGTGCATTGTCAAACCTAACATGAAAAATGAGCTAGAAAGGTGTGCAAAAGAAAGGCTTGATGTACACTTACAAGAAAATATGGTGTGAGAAAGCATTACCCATAATTATGAAAATTGTTACCATAATGCTTAAAAATGGTAAAAATAATGCTAGAAATGAACTAAATGGGTTAGAAATGCCAATCCTTCATGCTTTTCTTGCCTTGGCCGAATGCTATGGAAAAATTTCCCTAGAAGGGCTAAATTCATGTGTTAATTAAAAGTAGCCTAAGGTGCCATTCAAAATGGCCTATGCTAAGTGAAAGGAAGGGAAATGATGTAATGGTCAAAATGGATGGTAAATAACATTCATTTTTCCATTGATAGAAAAATGTTCAAAATCATGTGAATATGATTGAATAGCATAGAAATGCTTATTGTACTTGTGAAAGACAAGGTCAAAGATAAAGGGAGGAATGATCTGATGAATACCTCTAAAGACTAAAATTTCGAGGAGGAATGATCTGGTGTACACCTCCAGAGAATACAATCATGTGGGGGAATGATCTGGTGTATACCTCCCAAGAGTAAAGCATATATGAGATATCATGATTTGTATTGCATGAATGTGTTCTATATAAGCATGATTAAAATATGTGAACATTGAAAGCTTGTTAATCATTCCATTAATGATATCACATGTTGCATATCTCATGTTTATAGATGCATACACACATGCTTCACATATGTCATACCTATAGATCTGTATGAAAAGAACTTTGGAACTGAATAGAACGTAGAGTTATTTTCTATATTCTTACAGTGGTACATATCAATTATTTTAAAGAAAATGGTTTGCTTAGATACTGGGAATATATTTCTCATTATTATGCTGATATGTATCAAATGCCTAGATATTGCCCAATTCTAGAGATTGAAATAGCCATAGTGGAAGTTCCCTTCCTAAAAACTTTCACCATATTGAAGGATATTTATATCATGTCTATTATAGAAATGCCCCCAGAGTGAACTGGGTACTATAGTTATGTACATGTAGCCTTAATATTTTGGTCTTGATTCTCTATGTTCTTTTTGGGGTGGAATTGGGACTGTCTTTTTTTGTACAGGGCAGATGTATAAGGACATGTGAAGGACCTGTTCACCCATGATATTTTGTAAAAGGAGTTTGAGTGATATGCTTGTTGTCTCCTTACTCCTTAAGAATGGGTACTTCATATATCCTAGAATTTGTAAGTGGAACTATGTATCAAACAGTTATGATATATATATATACATGATATCAAAGTTCTTTTAAATTCCACTGTAATGTATGTGATATTTATTTTCGCTATGCAAAACTATGTTTACCTGAGCAAAAAGGACCCGAACCTAATCATATATTAAATTACTGATGGATTAAATGCTCGGTAAAATTAATATGATAAAAGGCTAAGAATAATGTAACCACTAATCTGAATATGTTATATGACGTTGTTAAGACAAGATAAAGGGTGTTACATTGAGTGCTCCATGGAGTCTCACTATTTCTTGTATATACAATTGGGCCAACTTATCCAATGAAACTTTTATTTTTATAGGCAGGGAATGTGCAGACTTAGTTAATCTATCTACTATTAACCAAATTACATCATTTCCTAATGGAGTTTTAGGTAAACCTACCAAAAAATCCATAGAAATCTTATCTCATTTCCATTCAGGGATTTTGAGAGATTGTAGTAATCTTGCTGATTTTTTATGTTCAATTTTCACCTGTTGGCAAACTAGGCATCTAACAACATACTCAGCTATATGATTCTTCATACCTAGCCACCAAAATTTCTTTTTCAAATATTAATAGATGTTAGTGGCACTAGGATGAACAGAATAGTTGCTCCTATAGGCTTCCTCTAAAATTTCATCCTTTAATTCTCCTGATTCTGTGATATATAACCTATTTTGGAAGGTTATTATCCCGTCAACTTCTTTCTTGAATTCCTTTAGGTCCTTTAAGGACTTTAAGAATTAATCTTTCTCTTGGGCTTCTAGGATTTGAGTCCTAAGTTTATTTTCTATTCTTATTTCACTTAGGTATAACCTATCTAGCAACACTAGAGTGGATAAAATCAAACTCCTAAATGTAATATTCACTTCTCTATATCCCCAGGTATGTTCTAAATTTCTGAATTAGTAATTTCGTCCCTAAATAAATGAATTAAATTGCCTAAAGTTTTCTTAAGAAGGAGAAAGGACTAAACTAAAAAAAATTCTAGGGACTAAAATGAAAAGTAAAAAAGTTTCATTAAAGTCCAAAAGTCATAATCATTACTGTAACAACCCGATTTTTTGAAATAAATTAAATTTGGTAAAATGAATCCCAATTTTTTTTTGAAATTGAATTAAGGAAGATTTTCTGAATTTTTAGCTAAAATTTGAGAAAATTTTAGAGTTAAATGATATCTGATAACGAGGTTCTAATCTGGCGGAGGAAATTTAGCACATAATTTGGTCACACATCCGATTGTTTGAAAATTTTTAAATTCTCTCCCTATGTTGCCTTAAATCTTGCCTAGCTCAGAGAGATACGTTCGAAACTTAGCTAGGACAAAAGGGAAAAGACTAAAATGCCCCTAAAGGCCTTAAATACCCAAAACCCTCTCATTTTCGCTCATTTTTCCCTTTCATAAAAATTTTCTCACTCTCTCTCTCTCCTCTCCAGTGCAAACCACCACATCTACCACCTTCACCACGCCTGGCCACCGTCTGTGTAATAACCAAGATTGTTTTTAAAGATTAAAAACTAAATTTTGATATTGATTTCATTTAAACTAAGTTTGGCATGATTTTTAAGGTCGAAGATTGAAATCGGAGGGTTTTTCGGAGTCAGAAACGTAATTTGATGAAAGGAAATGCGACCCAGCGATAAGAGACTGACAGACGGAGTTTCAGACTTTGGTTCCTTCGACGGAAGCTGAAATCCTAGCATGGGAAGTCATGCCCACGATCGGATCAGTTACGGCATCCAGAAGTTTTCTCGGGTGGTCTGAGAAAAGTCAGAATCACCCCCGAAAGCTTTAAATTTCCTGGAAACCCATAAATTTCTACCATTTTCACCATTTCCCTCTCTCTCCTCAATTTATTTTCTCTCTACTCTATTTTCTCTCTCCTCTCTCTCCTCCTTCCACCACCGCGTGCCACCACTAGGGCCACTGTAGGCCGCCACTTGACCCACCAACTGACACACCTCACCACCCTCGACCTTCAGCAGCCACCCACGGGCACCAACGGCCGCTACAGTGGCCGAAAAATGCTGATTTTCCTCCTCTATCGTGTGAATTTTTGCCCGTCGTGATCTCCGCCATCAGCCATCGTTGGATGTCACCGCCACTACTAGCGTGTAGGCTGAGCTGCCAGCTTCCTCCCCCAGCTCGCTGCCACTAAATGGAGCTCTCACGCACTCGGATTGAGGAGATTTTTGTTCGCCATGTGTTAACTTTCGGTGCCAGAAAACACTGTCTAAACGGCCGTGAACCGCCCGGCAACCTCAAATTTGGACTCCCCATCTTGAGGGCTTCACCATGGTGTAATTTTCAAGGCCAACTGCTCCCCTCAGCCGTGTGCCGCAGTGAGCCATTGTGCGCCACCGTTGGAGAAGCCAGAAAGACACCCGAGACTGTCCCGGAATAGATTTCCATCATCCGGAACCCCTGGTAAGGTCTAAAGCACCTAAACCTAATGTATTTTGATTGAAATTGGCTGCCGAACATAAATAGGAAATAAATTGGTTAGGAAACTGTGAAATTGGATATGGGACAATAAAATCGATAACGTAATGGACTAAAGTAATGATTTAAATGCCCAAGAAATTGATTAGGCTTGAAATCTGAGGATACAAGAAGTCTCAAATCAATTTGGAGCAAACGGAGACCAGGTAGGATAATTTATGCTTCCCGAACATTAGAATTAACCTTGTGGACACTTGAACGATTTAGATTAATTGTATGGATTTGCGATCTACTTTTGATGGATTAAATTGCATGCCTATGTGCTGGAAATACCATTTTCATATTAGATGATTTGCCTATCTAGTTTAGATGCCATTATGAGGGATTGACTTAGGGTCGGGTACTTATTAGCCGGTATAGGATGGCCGTTAAGTATCTCGACTGTAGAGGATTTCATGAATATATTGTTTTTAGCCAGATTTAGCCTGCATTGCATTAGGGATCACGCGATAAATTAGGATGACCCTAAGAAAGGTTTAAGGAGTATAAGGGGGGATAGCCTACACGGGGAAACGTTGTGATTTAGGCATAATACCCTAGAACCCTGAGGAATAGCCGACCATGTGCATATTAGTTCGAATAGATTGTATGAGGATGAGAATTGGCTATGTGCACATGCTAGGGGACGGCCTAGATGTTGATTCTCACCCGGTCCTTGAGTGAGTGATTGGTGTTACAGATCACACTCACAACATAGGCAAGATTCGGGTGATTGGTGTTACGGATCACACCCAATGATAAGAGAGAACTTCTCTAGATGATGTGCAATTGGAGGATTTTAGACTCGGTCGTATATGACTTGTGGCCGACACAGATTTAGATAATCAGGGCATGGGATTTGACTCGATTTTATTACCAATTTTCAGAGAAATAGATTTTTATGATTTTTGAGAACTTTCCGTGATTTCTATGCGAAATAATGATTTTAAAAGAATAAGGTATTTCACTATTTTTGAACTGAACACGGAAAGTTTGTTTTCGGTGCTTGCACCACTGAGTAATCAACCAGTTTTTGAACAGTATGATTAATTGTAAATTATTCTACTGGGATTCAATATCTCATAAGGTTGTTTGCTCAAATGAACAGGAACAGGGGCGTAGAAGATAGCTGGGCAGACATTTAATGACAGACAGAAATGAAGCTTAGTTTTAGGCTTGAATCTGATTGTATATATATACTGTTGATAATATTTGTATTGGATTATGTACTTTTTGGTTTATTTTGCTGTTAGAATGGATGTAAACTGTTGAATTGATGTCTGTTTGTACTTTGGGAACGTTCAAAATACAGGGGAGACTCTATCGGATTTTCAGTAGCATTTAATGTGATAAATTTTTAAGTTAAGATGGAATTTATATGAATGGATTGCATGTGTATGTATGGAATCTAGTTTTATTATTCCAGAGTTTGTTGTGATATTGCATGTGTAATTAGTATAGCTGCATGTGATTTTAGGTTGAACAGAATTTGAATGGATGACGGAATGTCTATTTGGGTTACGCTCAACCAGTAGCGATCCCCTAACATTCCCATATCAGGAATAACTATTTCTAAAACCCATATGCTTCCGCTAGGCAGATAGAGGATAATATATTGTGAATTAGGGGGTCGTTACAAGTTTAGTATCAGAGCCCGATTTGTCAATTGTCTAGTTTAGTGGGCTAGGGACCATGAATCTTCGGGCTTATAGCTTTATGGTTTTAATTGACTTAACTCTAGAATATTAGGACCTGATATTGAATCGATAAGTAATGGAATGAATTTAACGCCTTTTCTGTTAACTATTGCTGTTAAGACTGATCTGTTTTCTCTCTGTGTCAGATAATTATGGCAGAACCAAGCAGGGATAGCACTTGTAGGCCCAGAGGAAGGCCAAGACACAGAAGTCAAGGTGCTTCTGGTAATGGTAGCATAGATACCAACGTCAACATGCGAGACATAATGGATTCCATTCGGATGATGGCCGATGCCATGAGGGATCAAGCCACTACTAGTGCCAACGTAATGAGGCAGTAGTAGGAGGACAGGCAAACCAGGAACAATAGAGCCACCTAGAATGCTAATCCTCTGTATCAAGGATGGATAGAATTTCAGAGAGCAGGTCCATCCTCGTTTATAGGTGCCTCTGATCTAGTCGCAGTAGAAGCCTGGCTGAAGGACATGGAGAAGATCTTTAGGTTGTTGCAATGCGATGACGAACAGAAGCTTACATATGCAACATATATGTTGAAGGGTGAAGCAGAACAATGGTAGACAGGTGCCTAGCAGTTGATGGAAAGCAGGGGTATCTCGCTCACCTAGGAATCCTTCAAGGGAGTCTTCATGGAGCAATACTTCCCTGAGAGCATCAAACAGTCAAAAGAAGCACAGTTCTTAAAGCTCACCCAGGGAGGCAGGCCATTCGAGGAATATTTGAGACAGTTTGAAGAGCTATCCAGATATTCCACATACCTGCAGATGCACTATGATGAACCCTGGGAGGTAAAGCAGCTAGAAGAGGGCCTAGACTTACCGATGAAGACGCAACTAGCCCTACTTGAGATCAGAGACTTTGCGATGTTGGTGAACAAGTGTCAAATCCTGAGTAAAAACATAAAGAAGAGAGAGGCCCAAAACATGACCCAGAGGATAGGAAACCGAACGAGAACACCAGCAAGGAATCTCAATGTGAGAGGCAGCATGTTTAAACCGCAACCAGGGTCTTCAAGCGGCAGTAAAAAGCCTGATAATACACCCTGTTAGAAATGTGGGACCAGGTACCCTAATCAACCCTGCTGGCATCAAGCTCCATTACAATGTTACAGGTGTGGAGGTACGGGACACATGGCAAGGTACTGCCTCTCTAGCAGGAGCCAGCAGACATCAGGTGGCCGAAGACCGCAGGCTCCAGAGAGAGTTTTCACTATGAATGCAGCTAACGTCGACAGGTCATCAGGTTTGATGCAGGGTAGAGGTAAAATTTATAATTTTCCTTTGATAGTATTATTTGATTTGGGTGCAACGCACTCTTTTATTGCCGATGCATGCGTAGAGAAAATAAAATTACCTGTACAGACCTTGCCTTATGATCTATATATATCCACACCCTTGGGATAAGCCACTATGTCCCCACGTATATGCCTAAATTTTCCCTTAACCATTGATGATACCTTATTTATCATGGACCTAGTGTGTATACCCTTGAGTGGGATCGACATCATCTTAGGAATGGATTGGTTAACTAAGAACTGGGTCCTGTTAAACTTTTCCGAGAGGACAATCGCTTACTTGGATAACGTGCCTGTGCGTGGGAGTGATAGAGCGTGTGATATAGGTGATGTGTCCCTCAATCTCTCTGAGGTAGAGTTGCAAGATAGGTTAAACCTAATCCCAATCGCTAGTGACTTTCTGGAGATATTTCCTTTGGAAGTAAGTAAACTGCCACCACCTAGAGAGATAGAATTTACTATTGACCTAATTCTGGGCACGGGCCCAATAGCCATGACTCCATACCGAATGGCCCCAGCAGAATTGAGGGAATTAAAGGTCTAAATTGAGGATATGTTAGAGAAGGGGTTCATTAGGCTGAGTGTATCACCATGGGGAGCTCTGGTCTTATTCGTAAAGAAGAAAGAGGGGAGTTTAAGATTGTGTATCGATTATCGGCAATTAAACAAGGTGATCATTAGGAATAAATACCTATTACCACATATTGACGACTTGTTTGATCAGTTGCAAGGTGCGACTGTGTTTTCTAAGATAGACTTAAGATCGGGATACCACCAGATTAGGGTTAGAGAGGAAGACATCCCTAAGAAGTTTTGTACTAGATACGGCCACTATGAGTTTCTGGTGATGCTGTTTGGATTGACAAATGCACCTGCTGTCTTCATGGACTATATGAACAGAATCTTTAGACCCTACTTAGATAAATTTATAGTGGTGTTCATTGATGATATCTTAGTCTACTCCAAGACTCATGAAGAGCATGCCCAGCATCTTAGCACAGTGTTATAGATACTGAAAGAGAAACAATTGTATGCTAAGTTAGAGAAATGTGAGTTTTGGTTGGAAGAAGTGAAATTTCTTGTACACGTGGTAAATAGGGAAGGAATAGCAGTAGACCCTAAGAAAATTGAAGTAGTATTAGATTGGGGTCAACCAAGAACAGTCACCGAGATTAGGAGTTTCCTGGGTTTGGCCGGCTATTACAGGAAATTCATTCAAGGATTTTCTCAGATAGCCTTGCCATTAACCCAGTTGACTCAGAAGGGTGTGAACTTTGAATGGAGGGAGCAGTGTGAGAATAGTTTCCAAACTTTGAAAGAGAAATTGACCCTTTGAACCCTTCACAGTGTATACGGATGCATCATTGAAAGGCTTAGGATACGTCTTAATGCAGGATGGGAAGGTAGTGGCTTATGCATCACGACAATTGAAACCTGCAGAGGAAAACTACCCTACCCATGACTTATAATTAGCTGCTGTCGTGTTTGCCCTGAAGATTTGGAGACATTACTTGATAGTGATCACAAGAGCCTTAGGTACTTGTTTGATCAAAAGGAATTGAACATGAGGCAGCGTAGGTGGGTAGAATACCTGAAGGATTTTGATTTTGAATTGAAATACCATGCAAGGAAAGCGAATGTCATAGCAGATGAATTAAGCCGAAAGTCACTACAATTAGCTAGCCTAATGATAGGTGAGATGAGGTTACTTGAGGATTTTAGGAACCTCAGCCTCAATGTAATCTCGTTTCCAAATAGATTAGTGATGAGTGACTTCTTAATAACCTGCGAACTGAGAGAACAGATTAGACAAGCCCAACTAGAGGATGAATCCTTGGAAGTATACGCCAACCAACCCGATTTTGGGCTAGCCCCTGATGGAGTATTAATGTTTAGAAAGAGGGTAGTGATTCCAAACCATCAGGAGCTGAGGGAAAAAGTGCCAGCAGAGGCTCATCAAAGCCATTATACTATTCACCCAGGTATTTTCAAGATGTATCAGGATCTAAAGAGGAATTTTTGGTGGCCTAGTATGCGGAAGGATATAACAAAATACGTAAATTCCTGTTTGACTTATTAATAGGTCAAGATAGAACATCAGAAACCCGCAGGGCTACTAAAACCATTAGAGATACCGAAAAGAAAATGGGATCAAATAACCATAGATTTTGTGGTAGGATTACCTAGGACACCAACTGGATTTGATGCCATTTGGGTGATAGTGGATAGATTGACCAAGTTGCTCACTTTTTAACTGTTAAGATGTGATACTCTATGGAGAAATTGGCCAAGGTATACCTTAGGGAAATCGTGAGATTACATGGAATACCATCAGGTATAGTATCCGATTGAGACCCTAGGTTTACTTCGAGATTCTGGCAATCCCTACAATAAGCCTTAAAAAGCCAGCTTAAGTTTAGCACAACCTATTATCCTTAGACTGAGAACAGTCTGAGAGGACTATCCAGACCTTAGAAGATATGTTGAGGGCTTGTGTGATAGAACAGAAAGGAAGTTGGGATAAACACCTACCATTGATAGAGTTTGCATACAATAACAATTATCACTCTACCATCGGTATGGCACCTTATGAGTCTCTTTATGGGAGGAGTTGTAAATCACCCTTGAGTTGGGTAGAGATGGGGGAGAGTACCCTATTGGGACCTGAGATCATACAAGAAACCATTGATCAGATCAAAATGATCAGGGAAAAGATGACGGTTGCCCAACAGAGACAGGAAGTATATGCAAATAAGAGAAGAAGACCTTTAGAATTCAATGAAGGAGAGCATGTATTTTCTGAGAGTGTCGCCCACCACGGGTATCAATAGACAAGTAAGGACTAAGAAATTAAGCCCTAGATTTCTAGGACCATTCCAAATCCTACAAAGGGTCGGTCCAGTCGCCTACCAAATTGCCTTACCTCCCCATTTGTCCAACCTACATAATGTCTTTCATGTCTCCCAACTTTGTAAATATATCCCAGACCCTGCCCATGTATTAGGGAATTAACCAATAATGTTAAAGGAAAATTTAACTTATGAATCTACTCCTGTACAAATCCTTGACTTTAAGACTAAGCAACTCCAGAATAAAATAATCCCTTTAGTTAAGGTACTTTGGTAGGATGTAGGGTCGCAGGAGATGACGTGGGAGAAGGAAGACGAGATGAGGAAACGATACCCAGAGCTGTTCATAGGTATGAATTTTGAGGATAAAATTTCTTTTAAGGGGGGGAGAATGTAATAACTGAGATTGTTTTTAAAGGTTAAAAACTGAATTTTGATATTGATTTTATTTAAACTAAGTTTGACACAATTTTTGAGGTCAACAGTTGAAACTGGAGAGTTTTTCAGAGTCAGAAACGTAATCTGATGAAAGGAAACGCGACCCAGTGATAAGAGACTGACAGACAAAGTTCCAAACTTCGGTTCCTTTGACAAAGGCCAAAATCCTTCCATGCAAATTTGTGCCCACGACCGGATTAGTTATGGCATCCAGAAGTTTTCCCGAGTGGTCCAGGAAAAATCAAAATCGCCCTCGAAAGCTTTAAATTTCCAGGAAACCCATAAATTTACACCATTTCCAACATTTCTCTCTCTCTCCTCACTCAATTTTCTCTATCCTCTCTCTCCTCCTTTGACCACTACGCGCCACCACCAGGGTCACCGTAGGCCACCACCTGACCCACCAATTGACACACCTCACCACCCTCGACCTGCAGCAGCCACCCACGGCCACTAACGGTCGCCACAGTCACCAAAAAACACTGATTTTCCTCCTCCATCGCGTGAATTTTTGCCCGCTATGATCTCAGCCGTCAGCCACCGTTGGATGTCACCGGCACCACCAGCGTGTAGGCTGAGCTGCCAGCTTCCTCCCCTAGCATACTGCCGCTGAATGCAGCTCCCATGCGCCTGGATTGAGGAGATTTCCATCTGACGTTCGTCAACTTTTGGTGCCAAAAAATGCCGTACAAACAGCCGTGAATCACTAAACCAACCTCAGATTCGGACTCCCTATCTTGAGGGCTTCACCGTGGTGTAATTTTTGAGGCCAACTGCACCCCTCCACCGTGCGCTGCTATAAGCCACCGTGTGACACCGTGCTCCATCGTGCATCACCACGAGAGAAGCCAGAAAGACACCTGAGACTGTCCTGGAATAGATTTCCATCATCTGGAACCCCTGGTAAGGTCTAAAGCACCTAAACCTAATGTATTTTGATTGAAATTGGCTGTCGAACATAAATAGGAAATAAATTGGTTAGGAAACTGTAAAATTGGATATAGGATAGTAAAATCGATGATGTAACGGACCAAAGTAATGATTTAAATGCCCATGAAATTGATTAGGCTCAAAATCTGAGGATACGAGAAGTTTCAAATCAATTTGGAGCAAATGGAGATCAGGTAGGATAATTTATGCTTCTCGAACATTAGAATCGACCTTGTGGATACCTGAACAATTTAGATTAATTGCATGCATTTGAGTGCTACTTTCGATGGATTAAATTGCATGCCTGTGTGCTGGAAAAACCATTTGCATGTTAGATGATTTGCCTATCGAGTTTAGATGCCATTAGGACGGATTGACTTAGGGTAGAGTACTTAATAACCAGTATGGGATGGCTGTTAAGTATCCCGAGTGCAGGGAATTTCATGAATATATTGTTTTTAACTAGATTTAGCCTGAATTGCATTAGGGATCACGCGATAAATCAGGATGACCCTAAGAAAGGTTTAAAGAGTATAAGGGGGGATAGCCCACATGGGGAAACGTTGTGATTTAGGCGTAGTACCCCTAGAACCCTGAGGAATAGCTGACCGTGTGCATATGAGTTCGAATAGACTATATGAGGATGAGAATTAGCATATGTGCACATGCTAGGGGGCTCCCTAGATGTTGATTCTCACCGGGTCCTTGAGTGAGTGATTGGTGTTACGGATCACACACAATGATAAGAGAGAACCTCTCTAGATGACGTGCAATTGGAGGATTTTAGACTCGGTTGTAAAATCCGCTCCTAACACTTATAACTTATGATGACGTTGTTGTTGTTATTATTTTAGTATTAATTGTGAAGGGTTAAGGATGATTTAGTAAGGAGTTATAATGAACACTTTTATCATTTTATAATCACTTTTGTGATAAAAGCATGAAATTGCAAATCTGGTAAGGAAGGGTAAAAAGGTAATTTTGCCATAAAATGAATAATTAGTTCATTCTCTTATTTCATGAAGTTATGAAAAAAGGGCTCTTATTATTTTCATTTAAGAGAGAAGAAGAGTCTAGTTATGCAAGAAAGTACTTATGTTAATATTAAAGGACAATTTTCCCTAAGAAGGGTAAAATTGTAATTTCACATCATGGTTATGATGGTAATTTTATATGATGTAAGAAAATTGTAGTTTTACCCTAAATATTTTAGTAAGGTGGGGATTTGAAATGCTTACTCATTCTTGATCAAAAGAAGAAAGAATGAGAGTGAAATGATAGTTTTAGCATAAAGGGTAAAAAGGTAATTTTGTCTTAGGGGCAAAATTATAATTTTGCTAAAATAAAAGTAAATTAGTAAATTCATGGAAATGAGCCTTATGGAATTTTATTTAAGTGATTTTTACTCCTTGAAAATGAAAAGAATGAAAAAGGAAGCAAAAATGGCCAAATTGGACTTAATGGCAAAAGTGCACTTTTCTTAGGGACTAAAATGAAAAGTCTAAAAAGTTGAGGGAACACTATGCAATTTTGAAATTTTGGAAAGGCAGAACAGTCCCAGCCCATGGAAGTTTCATAAAATTACAATGGTAAGGAGGGACAATGCCATTGTTATAAAAAGAAAAGAAAAAGGATGAAATTGACAAAATTTGCAAGAATGGCATTTTTGTAAATAAGTCAAACTTTAATTCAGCCTATTTCTTCTCCTAGCTACTATAAATGTCGTGAAAGAGGAAGAAGAAGGAGAGGTGGCCGAAATTCATCTTGCCTTAGAGGAGAGGAAGCTTACATCAAATTAAAAGGGGAATTACATATCCATTGGCTTTTCAAGGTAGATGAACAACCTTATGCCATTGTTTTCATGTTTTATAGCAAATGGTATTTTGCATGTTTTTTTGCATGAATATTGTTGTGTTGGAAGGAAAAGGAACAACTCCATTTTGCTTGTTTTCTCATTTTGGCCTAATGCTAGGGTTCATGTTGGTGCTAAATTTTGGCAAAATTTTGTGCTAGAACTAGTGAGAGAAAGTGCTAGAACTAGTGAGAGAAAGTGCTAGAAAATGGTAAGAGAGAGAAAGTTCAATTAACTTTGCATTTGGGTATTTCTCTTATTGTCTAGCTTCACAAATAACCAAATAAGTGTGCATTAGTCACCTTGGCCGAATGAATGCATATGAATGATGCTGAAATTGTTCTTAAAAAATTGACTTAGAGACTATATATGTCTAGTTCTAAGAAAAGGAGAGAGAGAAAATCATGGCAAGTCATACTTTAAGTAATGTTTTCAGTTTAAAGTCTTACTTTTTCACTTTAAAGGTATGCTTAAAAATGTGAAATTGTGAGATTGGATGTATGCTTATCATTGATATGAATAATGAGTTAGAGGAGCATGAAAAAGGATGACTTAAAGTACACTTACACAAATTTGAATTGTGAGAGAATGTTAGGCATAATTATTGAAAGTGTTGCTAAAATGCTTAGATGATGAGGATAATACTAAAAAGGAACCAAATGAGTTAAAAGTGCCACATTTTCATATGTTTCTTGCCTTCGCCGAATGTAATATGGCATTTTCCCTAGAATGGCCAATCTTATATGTCCATTGGAAGTGGCTTAAGGTACCACCTGAATAGGCATATGTTATGTAAAAGTGTTTTCATGGCATTATTGTGCAGTTATCAATGGAATGTTTACATTTATGTAAAAGATGTTTGGATGATATGAAAATGCTTGATGTGATGTGAAATGCAAGGTTAAAGAATAACATGAAAATGCATGATGTGATGCGAAATGCAAGGTAAAGAATGGGATGAAATTTCTTGATGTAATGTGAAATGCGAGGTTAAGGCTCCCTAGTGGGAAATGATTTAATATGTGCCCCAGGGAATTGAAATGAGGAGGAGGAACAACCCAGTGAGTGACCCCTAAAACTGAGGCCTGTGAAGGGGAGGAATGATCCAATGTTTACCTTCTAGGAAAGTTACCTTGTGGGCAATGATCTACTATATACTCCCAAGGTATTAAATGAGGAGGAATGATTTGATGCATCCATTCCTAAAAAGAGGCTTCCTTGTGGGGAATGATCTGGTGTATACTCCCAAGGAAGAAGAGGCAGGGGGAATGATCTGGTGTCTATCTCCTAAAAGCTGAGGTTTATTACATGTTATGATATGCATTACAAAGATGTGATTTATGTGAATATGATTATGATATTTAAACATTGAATGCTTATAGCCTATTCCATGAATGAACTGATTGAATGTGTATTTCATTTCTATAGCTGCATCCACACATGTTTCCATAACGAATCATATCCAAGTGTATATATGAAAAGAGTTTTGAAATTAAATTGCATGTAGAGTATTTTCTGCATTATTACAGTGGTACATGTCAGTCATTTTAAAATAAACTGGTTGTTTATCTACTTGGAATACAATTCTCATTACTGAACTGATATATATCAAATGGTTAGATATTGCATGGTAATTGAAGTGGAGTTAGATACAGTGGATATTCCTTTCTTGGGTACCTTTACTATTATCAAGAATGTGTACGTTATCACCATTTTTGAATTCCCGATGGAGTAGATGAGGACTTAAATATATAGCTATAGCCTGACTTTTTAGAGTCCTAATTCTTTGTTTTTGAGGAGTTAGAATTAGTACTAATATTTTTGGCTATATATAGATAGAAAAAGGGGCATATGTATGGGGATATATGAAGGACCTATTCTCCCATGGTATCTTGAAAAAGGGGTATGAGTGACAGGCTTGTTGTCTCCTTACTCCTTCAGGGTGGGTATTTCATCTATCTCAGTGTCTGTATATGAAAAGATGTACTAAATAGATATCATAATCTATATGTATATACATGTATGAAAATTTTTTGTATGTAATCTACTATAGTGTTTAATGTTTTATATTCTGCTGTGCCAAAGCATTTCACCTGAGCATACGAACCCAAAGCTAATTGCAAAATAAATCTATGATGGATTGGATGCTCGGGAACTTTAAATATATTTAAAGACTAGAATTAATGTAACCACTTATCTAAGGAAGTAATATGACGTCATTAAGGTAAGATAAGGGGTGTTACATTAAAGGTGGTATCAAAGCGCAGCTACCTAGGTTAGAAAGGGTGAATTCCTCAAGGAAGGGACTAATTCAGGTTAGTTGGTTGTACCTAGGCGGTTGATTGACTTGTATTTTATTTTGAACTTGAGGAATGGAGCATTAGGTTGGGAAGATAGTGGCTCCTAAGGGTGTTATGAATTCTCTGCTTAATGATCTATTATTGAGATTGATCACCTCTGTAATGTTTATTTTGTAGAGAGTAAAATGGCACCACCGAGTAGGAGTAGAAACCAAGGCCAGGAGAATGAAGTGAGTGTGTCTGAGATGATACAGAAAATGAGAGGGATGGCTGCTGCTATGAAAGCTCAAGCTGCGACTACAGTTGAAGCACTCCGACAACTTCAATCAAATAGGAGTAAGGCTACGCAACCTGCCAATGAACAACCTAGAAACCAGACGGTAGGAGGATGGACCGAGTTTCAGAGGGCTAGACCCCCTACTTTTAAGGGTGAATTAAATCCTCAATTAGCTGAAGATTGGTTACAAAAGATGGAAGAACTTTTTGAGGTTTTGGAAAGCACCGAAGGACAGAAGGTTTCTTTCGCTACTTACCAATTAGTAGGAGAGGCCAAGCATTGGTGGAAGGGAACCAAGCAGCTGATGGAAAGTCAAGAGGTGCAGATTACCTGGGAAAATTTTAAGAAAGCCTTCTTAAATAAATATTTCCCTCAGAATGAAAGAAATGCTAAAGAAGGTGAATTTCTAAGAATTAAATAGGAAGGTAGACCTTTTGAAGAACACTTAGCTCATTTTGAGGAGTTGTCCAAGTTCTCCTCCTATCTGCAATGGAAACCAGATGAAACTTGGAAAGCTATGCATTTGGAGAGTAGTCTGGATCCAAAATTGTATCATGAGGTAGCTTCTCAAGAAATCCGAGATTATGCTACCCTAGTCAATAAATGTCGTATTGCTTCTAAGTCATTAGCAGCATTAAGAAGATGTAAACAAGAATCAGGCTCCTTCAAGAGAAAAGCATAGTTTAAGTTTGGTAGAGGAAGAGACGGCAAATTTACCAGAGGATAGGTAAGCAAAAGACCAGTGAATGTCACCACTACTCAAGAAAATTGTCAAAGATGTGGAAAATATCACGGGGACCGACCATGTCTGAAAGGGCAAAATGTCTGCTTTAAGTATGGAAAACTAGGACATTATGCTAAAGATTGTCCACACCTAAGGAAGCTAACTAAAGCTCAAAGGCCTACTACCAAGGGCAGGGTGTATACCCTCAAAGGTAAAGAAGTAGCTCAGTCCGAGGATTTAATGAAAGGTACATGTTTTATTAATGATATTCCTTTGATTGTATTGTATGATTCTGGCACAACCCATTCTTTTATTTCAACAGAGTGTGCCCAAAAATTAAGCCTAACCATGTCCAGCTTACCGTATGAATTGTCTGTAGCTATTCCTACTGATAAACCTGATGTGACTTCAATTATCTGTTTAAATTGCCTTGTTGTGATTGAAAGAAAAAATTTCCTTGTAGACCTTATTTTCTTACCCTTGGTGGATCTGGATGTTATTCTGGGAATGGACTGGCTCTCTTTTAATAATGTGATTTTGGACTGTTCAGCTAAGTCTGTGACCTTTATAGATACTAAACCAGTAAACAGGGGAATTGAGAGGAAAAATCAGAGAATGAGTTTTCTATGTTCCTCAGAAGTTGAAATTCAACAGAAGTTAAAGGATATACCAGTGGTGTGTGAATTTCCTGATGTGTTTCCAGAAGAAATAGTGAGTCTTCCACTAGAGAGAAAGGTAGAATTTTCTATAGAGCTGGTTCCTGGCACGGGACCCATTTCTATTGCACCGTATAGGATGTCTCCTGTGGAATTGAGTAAATTGAAAGTACAAATAAAAGATCTCTTAAAGAAGGGATTCATTAGACCTAGTGCCTCATCATGGGGAGCTCCAGTGTTGTTTGTGAAAAAGAAAGATGGTAGTCTGAGAATGTGCATAGATTATAGACAATTAAATAGGGTAACAGTGAAAAATAAATATCCCCTCCCTAGGATTGATGATTTGTTAGATCAGTTGAGAGGTGCCACCATTTTCTCTAAGATTGATTTAAGATCAGGATACCATCAAATTAGAGTAAAAGAAGAGGACATACCTAAGACTGCTTTTAGGACTAGGTATGGGCATTATGAGTTCCTTGTGATGCCATTTGGTCTGACCAATGCTCCAGCTATTTTTATGGATTATATGAACCATATTTTTAGGCCTTATCTGGATCAGTTTGTGGTAGTATTTATTGATGACATTTTGGTATACTCTAGGGATAAGCAGGAGCATGAACAACATCTTAAGATTGTGTTGGGAATTCTTAGAGAAAATCATTTGTATGCTAAACTAGAAAAATGTGAATTTTGGTTGGAAGAAGTGAAATTCTTAGGGCATGTGATTTCTAAAGATAGAGTGTCAGTGGATCCTAGTAAAACTGAAGCAGTAGTGAATTGGGAAAGGCCTACTACTGTAACAGAATTTCATAGTTTCTTGGGTTTAGCCGAGTACTATAGACGGTTCATTCAAGGATTTTCGCAAATAGCGATGCCAATGACCAAGCTAACCCGAAAAGATGTTCTATTCGTGTGGGACACTAAATGTGAGAATAGTTTCCAAACTTTGAAGGAAAAATTAACCACTGCACCTGTCTTAGTTATCCCAAACGCGTTGGAAAAGTTTAAAGTCTACTGTGATGCCTCTAAGAAAGGATTGGGATGTTTTTTGATGCAGGAAGGGAGAGTAGTAGCTTATGCTTCTAGACAATTAAGGCCACATGAGAGAAAATATCCTACTCATGACCTAGAATTAGCAGCTATAGTTTTTGCCTTGAAAATATGGAGAGATTATCTCTATGGGTCAAGATTTGAGGTATTTAGTGACCATAAAAGTGTCAAGTACCTCTTTGACCAGAAGGAATTGAATATGAGACAGAGAAGATGGATGGAATTCATTAAAGACTATGATTTTGAATTGAAATAACATCCAAGGAAGGCAAATATCGTGGCTGATGCATTAAGTAGGAAGTCTCTCCAAGTAGCTCAGATGATGGTAAGTGAGATGAGTTTAATGGAGAAATTTAAGAACATGAGTTTATCTACTCTAGTGTCATAAAAAAAATCTATTTAAGTGAACTGAGAATTGAAAATACTCTTAGAACTCAAATTTTAGAAGCTCAGAAAAATGATGAATTATTAGAATCTCTCAAGGAATCAAAAGAATTTATAAAGGAGGATGATGGACTGGTAACCTTCCATAAGAGAATTTATGTTCCTCATGTAAATGGATTGAGAGAAAGGATATTAGAGGAAGCCCATCAGAGTACATACACCATTCATCCAGGGGCTACTAAAATGTACCAGGATTTGAAAGAAAGATTTTAGTGGCCAAGTATGAAAAAGCACATAGCAGAGTATGTGGCCAAGTGTTTGATTTGTCAACAGGTAAAAATTGAACACCAGAGACCTATTGGTTTACTACAATCATTAGATATCTCTGAGTGGAAATGGGACAAAATTTCAATGAATTTTTTGGTAGGTTTACCCAGGACCCAATTGGGGAACGATGTTATTTGGGTGATAGTGGACAGATTAACTAAATCTGCTCATTTTCTCCCCATTAAGATTAGCTACTCCTTGGATAGTCTAGCTCAGCTATATATTCAGGAGATAGTGCGACTGCATGGTATACCGATTAGTATTGTTTCAGATAGAGATCCTAGATTTACCTCTAGATTCTGGAAAGCCCTACAAGAAGCTTTTGAGACTAGATTGAATTTTAGTACAGCATACCACCCTCAAACTAATGGACAAACAGAGAGAAAAATTCAAACTCTAGAGGATATGCTGAGGGCTTGTGTTCTAGAGTATAAGGGAAACTGGGATAGAAGCTTACCCTTAATTGAATTTTCTTACAATAATAGTTTCCACTCCAATATTGGCATGGCACCCTATGAAGCTTTATATGGAAGAAAATGTAGATCCCTATTATGTTGGTATGAGGTGGGTGAGAGACAATTGTTAGGACCTAAGTTAGTGCAACAGACAACTGATCAAATTAAAATGATCAGAGAGAAAATGGCAAAAGCTCAGGACCGACAAAAGAGCTATGCCAATAAAAGAAGGAGGCCATTGGAATTTGAAGAGGGAGATCATGTTTTCATTAAAATCTCCCCAACTATTGGGATTGGTAGGGCTATAAAGTCAAGAAAGCTGAGTCCAAGATACACTGGACCTTTCCAAATTCTAAAGAGGGTTGGTCCATTTGCATACCAGATAGCCTTACCACCATCATTGTCAAACCTCCATAATGTCTTCCATGTATTCCAGCTTAGAAAATATATTTCTAATCCCTCACACATTCTTGACGCCAGTACATTACAATTAAAGGATAATCTCACATATAAGCAAAAAACTTTACAAATTATCGGTACTGAGGTCAAGAACCTAAGGAATAAAACCATTCCCTTGGTAAAGGTCTTGTGGGACAAAACATCACCACAAGAACCTACTTGGGAGAAGGAGGAAGACATGAGGAGTGCCTATCCAGAGTTATTCACATAAGGTACGTATCAATTTCAAGGACGAAATTATTTTAAAGGAGGGGAGAAATGTAACATCTGCTCCTAACACTTGTACCTTATGATGACGTTGTTGTTGTTATTATTTTAGTATTAATTGTGAAGGGTTAAGGATGATTTAGTATGGAGTTATCATGAACACTTTTATCATTTTATAATCACTTTTGTGATAAAAGCATGAAATTGCAAATCGGTAAGGAAGGGTAAAAAGGTAATTTTGCCATGAAATGAATAATTAGTTAATTCTCTTATTTCATGAAGTTATGACAAAGGACTCTTATTATTTTCATTTAAGAGAGAAGAAGAGTCTAGTTATGCAAGAAATTACTTATGTTAATATTAAAGGACAATTTTCCCTAAGAAGGGTAAAATTGTAATTTCACATCATGGTTATGATGGTAATTTTATATGATGTGAGAAAATTGTAGTTTTACCCTAAATATTTTAGTAAGGTGGGGATTTGAAATGCTTACTCATTCTTGATCAAAAGAAGAAAGAATGATAGTGAAATGATAGTTTTAGCATAAAGGATAAAAAGGTAATTTTTCCTTAGGGGAAAAATTATAATTTTGCTAAAATAAAAGTAAATTAGTAAATTCATGGAAATGAGCCTTATGGAATTTTATTTAAGTGATTTTTACTCCTTGAAACCGAAAAGAATGAAAAAGGAAGCAAAAATGGCCAAATTGGACTTAATGGCAAAAGTGCACTTTTCTTAGGGACTAAAATGCAAATTCCAAAAAGTTGAGGGACCATTATGCAATTTTGAAATTCTGGAAGGGCAGAACAGTCCCAGCCCATGGAAGTTGCATAAAATTACAATGATAAGGAGAGACAATGCCATTGTTATAAAAAGAAAAGAAAAAGGATGAAATTGACAAAATTTGCAAGAATGGCATTTTTGTAAATAAGTCAAACTTAATTCAGCCTATTTCTTCTCCTAGCTACTAGAAATGCCGTGAAAGAGGGAGAAGAAGGAGAGGTGGCCGAAATTCATCTTGCCTTGGATGAGAGGAAGCTTACATCAAATTAAAAGGGGAATTACATATCCATTGGCTTTTCAAGGTAGATGAACAACCTTATGCCATTGTTTTCATGTTTTATAGCAAGTTTATGGTGTTTTCAAAATTGTAAGAAAGGTGGCAATTTCTCTCTCTACATGTGTATTGTAGATTTGCATACTTGGATGTGAAATATGTTGGAAATCACTTGTGGTTGTGACTATAGATATGTTGGAAAGTATGGAAACTCATGAAATGGTAAGATTGAATAAATGAAAATTTATTTTTCTAAACCCTAAATTATGTCAATGCTAAATTTGTGCTTTTAAGAGTGAGAAAATGGTATTTTGCATTTTTTTTGCATGAATGTTTTTGTGTTGGAAGGAAAAGGATGAAACAACTCCATTTTGCCTGTTTTCTCATTTTGGCCGAATACTAGGGTTCATGTTGGTGCTGACTTTTGGCAAAATTTTGTGCTAGAACTAGTGAGAGAAAGTGCTAGAAAATGGTCAGAGAGAGAAAGTTCAATTAACTTTGCATTTGGGTATTTCTCTTATTGTCTAGCTTCACAAATAACCAAATAAGTGTGCATTAGTCACCTTGGCCGAATGAATGCATATGAATGATGCTGAAATTATTCTTAAAAAATTGACTTAGAGACTATATATGTATAGTTCTAAGAAAAGGAGAGAGAGAAAATCATGGCAAGTCATACTTTAAGTAATGTTGTCAATTTAAAGTCTTACTTTTTCACTTTAAAGGTATGCTTAAAAATGTGAAATTGTGAGATTAGATGTATGGTTATCATTGATATGAATAATGAGTTAGAAAAGCATGAAAAAGGATGACTTAAAGTACACTTGCACAAATTTGAAGTGTGAGAGAATGTTAGGCATAATTATTGAAAGTGTTGCTAAAATGCTTAGATGATGAGGATAATACTAAAAAGGAACCAAATGAGTTAAAAGTGCCACATTCTCATATTTTTCTTGCCTTGGCCGAATGTAATATGGCATTTTCCCTAGAATGGCCAATCTTATATGTCCATTGGAAGTGGCTTGAGGTACCACCCGAATAGGCACATGTTATGTAAAAGTGTTTACATGGCATTATTGTGTTGTTATCAATGGAATGTTTACATTTATGTAAAAGATGTTTTTATGATATGAAAATGCTTGATGTGATGTGAAACACAAGGTTAAAGAATAGCATGAAAATGCATGATGTGATGTGAAATGCGAGGTGAAGAATGGTATGAAATTTCTTGATGTAATGTGGAATGCGAGGTTGAGGCTCCCTGGTGGGAAATGATTTAATATGTGCCCCAGGGAATTGAAATGAGGAGGAGGAATGACCCAGTGAATGACCCCTGAAACTGAGGCCTATGAAGGGGAGGAATGATCCAATGTTTACCTTCTTGGAAAGTTACCTTTTGGGGAATGATCTACTGTATACTCCCAAGGTATTAAATGAGGAGGAATGATTTGATGCATCCATTCCTAAAAAGAGGCTTCCTTGTGGGGAATGATCTGGTGTATACTCCCAAGGAAGAAGAGGCAGGGGGAATGATCTGGTGTCTATCTCCTAAAAGCTGAGGTTTATTACATGTTATGATATGCATTACAAAGATGTGATTTATGTGAATATGATTATGATATTTAAACATTGAATGCTTATAGCCTATTCCATGAATGAACTGATTGAATGTGTATTTCATTTCTATAGCTGCATCCACACATTTTTCCATAATGAATCATATCCAAGTGTATATATGAAAAGAGTTTTGATATTAAATTGCATGTAGAGTATTTTCTGCATTATTACAATGGTACATGTCAGTCATTTTAAAATAAACTGGTTGTTTATCTACTGGGAATACAATTCTCATTACTGAACTGATATGTATCAAATGGTTAGATATTGCATGGTAATTGAAGTGGAGTTAGATACAGTGGATATTCCTTTCTTGGGTACCTTTACTATTATCAAGAATGTGTACGTTATCACCATTTTTGAATTCCCGATGGAGTAGATGAGGACTTAAATATATAGCTATAGCCCGACTTTTTGGAGTCCTAATTCTTCATTTTTGGGGAGTTGGAATTAGGACTAATATTTTTGGCTATATATAGACAGAAAAAGGGGCATATGTATGGGGATATATGAAGGACCTATTCTCCCATGGTATCTTGAAAAAGGGGTATGAGTGACAGGCTTGTTGTCTCCTTACTCCTTCAGGGTGGGTATTTCATCTGTCTCGGTGTCTGTATATGAAAAGATGTACTAAATAGATATCATAATGTATATGTATATACATGTATGAAAATTTTTTGTATGTAATCTACTATAGTGTTTAATATTTTATATTCCGCTGTGCCAAAGCATTTCACCTGAGCCTACGAACCCAAAGCTAATTGCAAAATAAATCTATGATGGATTAGATGCTCGGGAACTTTAAATATATTTAAAGACTAGAATTAATGTAACCACTTATCTAAGGAAGTAATATGACGTCATTAAGGTAAGATAAGGGGTGTTACATCAGTCGTAAATAACTTGTGGCCAACACGGATTTAGATACACAGGGCATGGGATTTGACTCGATTTTATTATCGATTTTCAGAGAAATAGATTTTTATGATTTTTGAGAACTTTCCGTGATTTCCATGAGAAATAATGATTTTAAACGAATAAGGTATTTCTCTGTTTTTGAACTGATCACAGGAAGTTTATTTTCGGTGCTTACACCGCTGAGTAATCAACCAGTTTTTGAACAGTATGATTATTGTAAATTATTCTACTGGGATTTCAATATCTCATAAGGTTGTTTTCTCAGATGAACAGGAACAGGGGCCTAGAAGATAGCCGGGTAGACATTTGATGACAGACAGAAGTGAAGCTTAGTTCTAGGCTTGAATCTGATTGTATATATATATACTATTGATTATATTTGTACTGGATTATGTACTTTTTGGTTTATTTTGCTGTTGGACTAGATGTAAACTATTGAATTGATGTCTGTTTGTTCTTTGAGAATGTTCAAAATACAGGGGAGACTCTGCCGGATTTTCAGTAGCATTTAATGTGATAAATTTTTAAGTTAAGATGGAATTTATATGAATGGATTGCATGTGTATGTATGGAATCTAGTTTTATTATTCCAGAGTTTGTTGTGATGTTGCATGTGTAATTAGTATAGCTGCGTGTGATTTTGGGTTAAACAGAATCTAAATGGACGACGAAATGTCTATTTGGGTTACGCTCAACCAGTAGTGATCCCCTGACGTTCCCATATCGGGAATAACTATTTCTAAAACCTATATGCTTCCGCTAGGCAGATAAAGGATAGTATATTGTGAATTAGGGGGTTGTTACAGTCTGGCCAACTTATGGCCGCCTATCACTACCGGAAGTTTCCCCAGCTCATCCTGACACTGCAGCAAGTCACCACAGCGACAGACAACTGCCACAGCCGCCAAAAAATGCCACTCTCTCCTTCTCGTCTCATTTTTCTTTCGTGGATGTGATCTCCGCCATCCGACGACACTACCACCACCAATGGGAAGCCTAAGCTGCTAGATTCCTCTGACAGCTTCCAGCCAGTGAACGTTGCCACCACGCGCCTGGAACAGACTAAAAATTGTCTGTCGTGCATCAACTTTTATCGTCAGAGAATGCCATCCAAACGACTGAGTTTCACCGAACATACATCGGATCTGGCCTCCTCGAGTTACGGGCTACATTCTGGTGTATTTTTTAACCCTAGCAATGTTGGCCACCGTGTGCCACTGTGCGCCATCGTGCACCATCGCAGGAGCTGCTGGAAAATCACAAAATTTAGATCTCAGGCCCACGGAGCCTCTAGTATAATTTAAAATGACCAAAATTGATGTTTTCCTGTAGTTTTTATGCCGACTATTCCTTGAAAATTGAACCAAAGCAAAAATTGGGCATTTATTGTAGGGAAACCATAATTCAAGGAAGCGAGGTGTAGACGGAGATCAAAGGGAGGCCAAGATCAGCTTTTTCTAGTAATTCTCCAGGTAGTTTGACAATTTTGAAAAAATAATGTACCATGATTGCTTCTGTGTATGTATATTTGCTAGCTTCGATGGGACATTGTTGAAAATTTGCATTCTTGATGTTATTTACACCCCCTGGCTAAAATTATGGAAATAAAGTTAAATTAGGTCAAGAAAATAAGAACCATAGCTTAAGGCAAAAAGATATATCGTACGCTAACAAAAGGAAAGAAAAGAAATGAAACTGATAGGGAAATACATATATAAGCACACGATTTATGATGTGTGGCCAGAGGTGATCCACACGGGCGACCTAGCAAGGTGTGGCCAAAGGTGCTTCATGCCCATGGCCTAGTGTTTGAGATCACGTTATGTACGTGGCCGAGTGACCATGAATTATGATATATGGCCAGAGGTGATCCACACGATCAACCTAGCGAGGTGTGGCCAAAGGTGCTTCATGCCTATGACCTAGAGTTTGCGATCATGCTATGCACATGGTCGAGTGACCACGATTTACGATGTGTGGGCAAAGGTGCTCCACAAAGATGGCCTAGTGAGGTGTGGCCAGAGGTGCTTCATGCATATGAACTAGAGCTCACGAAGATTTCATAAAAGTGACCTAGTGTCCACTTAACATCCCAAGTGCCCAATTAACACAGATTGAAAAATGTAAGAGCTAATACATAATTAAATTTCATAATGTCGCAATAACGTGTAATTTCATTTAGATATGCTTCATTAAAAGCGAATGTCTAATTTTTATGTTAACGTCTAAATTATCATGTAACGTCTCTTGATTTCTTTTGTGGGTAATTTTCTGTTTTATTATCAAGAATGTTCAATGAAATTGTTTTGGTGTTATGCCCTGATACATATTAGTTATTTTAAAACTCAAATTGTTAAACTATTGAGAAACCTGTGTTTCTCATTATTATGCTAATGTGTATCAAATATGGATGCTTAGCAGGTCAGGGAGAAAGGAGTTTCCTTTTGTTTGGAGGAAACCTTGTAATCCCCTATTTTTGAGTCCTAGTTCAAATTTATTTAGTTTAGAACTAGGGTTATTCTTTTGGGCAGCAACTACGGGATATTTGAAGGACCAGTCTATCTTTGAAATTCTTAAAGGGGTTTGAGTGACAGGATTGTTGTCTACTGACTTCCTACAGACGGGTACTTCGTATATCCTGAGACGTGCTTACAGAAATGTAATGGACACTATTAATTTTTTGTATTTAATTTGATTATATGGATGCTTTAATTCTGCTGTGTGGTTAGTGTATTTTTATCTATTCTACTGTGCATGTGAGTTTTAATCTGAGAAAAATATCCTGAACATAATTCACTCTAATTAATTTAATGGTTTAACTGCTTAAAATTTATTAAATAAAGGATAAAGATAATGTATCAAACCTATCTACTTATATCAGAGTGTTCAATAAGACTAGATAGGAGCGTTACATTAAGTTGGTATCAGAGCATAGCTACCTAGGTTAAATACGAGGTAGATTTCCTTAAGTAAGGGACTTGTTCAGGTTAGTCAGCAATACTTAGGCAATTGACTAGCTTGCATTGTGTTTTGAACTTGAGGAAGAGAGTATTAGGTTTGGGAAGATGGAAGTCCTATTGATGTTATATGATATCTGCTTGATAATCTGTTATTAAGCCTGATCACCTCGGTAATACTTGTTTTGCAAATTGGCAGCATGACATCAGCACAGAACGGTAGACCATGGAGCCGAGATACTAGAGTATATGTGAATGAAATTATGCAGACTATACGAGATATGGTGGATGTTATGAGGGCCCAAGCTACAGTCACAGTTGAAAAGCTTCGCCAAGCCCAGACAAACTGAAGAGAAGAGACCCAGACAGGGGCAGAGCAAGTGAGGACCCAAGCAGGTGGAGGATGGGCTAATTTTTAGAGAGCTAGGCCTCCCGTTTTCGATGGTTTGGCAAATTCAAAGAAGGCTGAAGAGTAGGTTCAAAAGATTGAAGAACTATTTGAAGTACTAGGGACCACAGAGTCGTAGAAGGTCACTTTCTCTACCTACCAACAAGAGGGAGAGACGAAACATTGATAGAGAGGGACGAAGCAATTAATAGAGGCTCAGGGGACCCCAATTACCTTGGAAAGCTTCAAAGACGCATTCCTAGAAAAGTACTTCCCCTAGAATAAGAAGAATGTGAAGGAGGGGTAGTTCGTGTAGATCAATCAAGAAGGCAGGCCTTTCGAAGAACATCTAGCCAGGTTTGAAGAGTTGTCCAAGTTCTCTTTGTACCTGAAGTAGAGACCCGACAGAGCATGGAAGGCCATGCACTTGGAGAACAGCTTGGACCCAGAGTTGTATAACGTGGTGGCCCTATAGGAGATTAGGGACTACCCGACGCTAGTGAATAAGTGCATAATAGCCTCCAGGTCCTTAGCCACACTATAGCAGAAGAAATAGGAGGCTGACTCCCTTAAGAGAAAGATCCCATTCGGATTTAGCAGAGGTCATGACAGGAAGTTCCAGAAGGGCCAGACAGGGAAGAAGCCAATGAGCACTCTGACACTCTAGTGCAACTGTTCAAAGTATGGAAAGAATCATGGGGATAGGCCATGTCTGATAGGGTAGAATGTGTGTTACAGATATGGGAAGCCATGACACATCGTCCAGAGCTGCCCGACCCTGAGAAAGCCAGAGGAACCCACTAGACCTCTTACCAAGGGAAGGGTGTATACCTTAAAGGGGAAGGAAGTGGCCCACTCTGAAGATTTGATGAAAGGTACATGTTTTATTAACGATATTCCTTTAATTGTATTGTATAATTCTAGCGCCACCCATTCCTTTATTTTTGTAGACTGTGTTCGCAACTTGAAATTACCCACAACCACCATACCTTATGAACTTTCTATAGCTATACCCACCAATGAACAGGTGTCTACATCCTTAATTTGTTTAAATTGTTCCATTGTGATTGCAAATAGAACCTTTATGGTAGACCTTATCTGTTTACCTATGGTCGACCTAGATGTCATTCTTGAGATAGACTGGCTCTTTTCAAACAATGTTATCTTGGACTGCTTAGCTAAGTCTGTGACTTTCATAGGCACTAAACCAGTAAATGTGAGGATAGAGAGGAAAAACCAAAGGATGGGTTTCTTATGTTCCTCAGAGGTAGAAAGTCAGCAGAAGTTAGAAACCATACCTATGGTCAAGGAGTTTCCGAATGTGTTTCTGAAATACATTACCAGTCTCCCATTGGAAGGTGAAATAGAGTTTTCCATAGACCTAGTTCCTGGGGTGGGGCCAATTTCTATAGCACCCTATAGGATGTCTCAGTTAGAGTTAAAGGAGTTAAAGGAGTTGAAGGAGCAGATAGAGGACCTTTTAGCAAAACAATTCATTAAACCTATTGTGTCATCGTGGGGAGCTCCTGTACTGTTTGTTAAGAAGAAGGACAAGAGTATGAGGATGTGCATAGACTATAGGCAGCTGAATAAGGTAACAATAAAGAATAAGTATCCTCTCCCTAAGATCGATGACCTATTAGACCAATTGAGAGGGGCCACTATATTTTCCAACATTGATCTAAGGTCAGGGTATCATCAGATCAGGGTTAGGAAAGAGGACATACCTAAGACCGCCTTTAGGACTAGGTATGGGCACTATGAATTCCTCGTAATGCCCTTTGGACTAACAAATTCCCCAGCTATTTTCATGGATTGCATGAACCGCATCTTTAGACCTTACCTCAATTAGTTCATCGTAGTGTTTATAGATGATATATTAGTGTATTCCAAGAACAGAAGGGAACACAAGCAGCACCTCAGGATAGTGCTGCAAATACTCAGGGGAAAGCAGTTGTATGCTAAGCTTGAAAAGTGTGAGTTTTGGTTGAAAGAATTCAAGTTCCTAGGGCATGTGATTTCTGATAAGGGAGTGTCAGTGGATCCTAGTAAGACCGAAGCTATGGTGAATTGGGAAAGGCCTACAATAGTGACTAAAATTAGGAGTTTTCTGGGATTAGTAAGGTACTATAGGAGATTCATTTAGGGGTTTTTGTAAATAGCAATGCCAATGACCAAGTTGACCTGGAAGAATGTTTCGTTTGTGTGGGACACAAAGTGTGAACAAAGCTTCTAAACCCTAAAGGAAAAGTTGACCACCATACCTGTACTAGTTATCCCTAATCCTTTAGAGAAGTTTGAGTTATATTGTGATACATCGAAGAAAGGGTTGGGATGTGTACTGATGCAAGGAGGACGAGTAGTGGCCTATGCTTCTAGGCAGCTAAGGCTGCATGAGAGAAACTGCCCTACCCATGACTTAGAGTTAGCGACTATAGTGTTTGCCTTAAAGATTTGGAGACACTACCTCTATAGCTCTAGATTCGAGGTATTTAGTGACCATAAGAGTCTCAAATATCTATTTGACCAAAAAGAATTGCATATGAGACAAAAAAGGTGGATGAAATTCATTAAGGACTATGATTTTGAGTTAAAGTACCATTCGGGTAAGGCAAACATTGTAGCGGATGCACTAAGTAGGAAGTCTCTCCACGTAGCTCGTCTAATGGTGAGTGAGATGGACCTGATAGAGAAATTTAGGAACATGAGGTTGTCCACCTTGGTGCTACCAAATAAGATCCGTCTGAGTGAGTTAAGGATTGAGAACACCTTTAGGGCCCAGATCTTAGAAAACTAGAAGGAGGATGAATTCCTAGGATCCCTGAAGGATTTGAAGGAGTTCACAAAGGAGGCCAACGGGATGGTAACTTTCCAGGGTAAGATGTATGTCCCTAAGACAGGAGGAATAAGGGATAAGATTTTAGAGGAAGCTCACAAAGTAAGTACATTGTCCATTCTGGAGCCACCAAGATGTATCAGGACTTAAAGGGTAGGTTCTAGTGGCCAGGAATGAAGAATAATATAGCAGAGTATGTGGCTAGGTGCTTAGTATGTCAACAGGTCAAGATTGAACATCAGAACCTTGCTGAGTTATTTCAACCCTTAAACATTCTAGCGTGGAAGTGGCACCACATTTTGATGGACTTTGTGGTAGGACTGCTTAAAACCCAATCAGGGAAAGATGCTATCTGGGTTATAGTGGATAGGTTAACCAAGTCTGCTCACTTTCTCCCCATTAGGATTAACTACCCCTTGGATAGACTAGCACAGTTTTATATTTAGGAGATAGTAAGGCTTTATGGGGTACCCATTAGCATTTTCTTAGATAGGGATCCCCAATTCACCCCTAGGTTTTAGAGAGCCCTACAAGAAGCCTTTGGAACTTGGCTAAATTTTAGTACAGCATATCATCCTCAAACTGATGGACAAATGGAGAGAACCATTCAAACGTTAGAGGATATGCTTAGGGCTTGTGCCTTAGAGTACCAGGGAAACTTGGAAGAGAGTATGTCACTGATTGAGTTTTCTTACAATAATAGCTTCTACTCTAGTATAGGCATGGCTCCCTATGAGGCCCTTTATGGGAGAAAATGTAGGTTGCCGTTATGTTGGTATAAGGTGGGTGAGAGGTAGTTGTTAGGTCCTGAATTAGTTCAACAGACCACTGATCAGATTAAGATGATTAGAGAAAAGTTGGCAAAAGCTCAGGATAGGCAAAAAAGCTATGCCGACACGAGAAAAAGGCCCCTAGAATTTTAGGAAGGAAGCCATGTTTTTCTGAAAGTGTCTCCGACTACTGGGATTGGTAGGGCTATGAAGTCTAGAAAGCTAAGTTCTAGATACATTGAACCTTTCCAAATCTTGAAGAGAGTGGGTCCATCAATGTACCAAATAGCCTTACCCCCACACTTATCCAACCTTCACAATGTTTTCCATGTCTCCCAACTCCAAAAGTACATACCTGATCCCTCCCATATAATTGACGCCATTAATCTACAATTAAAGGAAAATCTAACTTATTAGCCAAGGCCTATTCAAATCATCGGTTACTTAGGAGCGGGAGAAGGACATGCGCAAGAGCCATCCAGAATTATTCTCATGAGCTATGTATACATTTCGAGGACGAAATTATATTAAGGGGGGAGAATGTAACAACCTGATTTTTTGAAATAAATTAAATTTGGTAAACTGAATCCCGATTTTTGTTGAAATTGAATTAAGGAAGATTTTTTAAATTTTTAGCTAAAATTTGAGAAAATTTCAGAGTTAAATGATATATGATAGCGAGGTTTTGATCTGGTAGAGGAAATTTAGCGGTAATTTGGCGACGCATGCGATCGTTTGAAATGTTTCAAATTCTCTCTCTATGTTGTCTTAAATCTTGCCTAGATCTTACCTAGTTCAGAGAGATACATTTGGAACTTAGCTATGGCAAAAGTGAAAAGACTAAAATGCCCCTAAGGGCCTTAAATACCCAAACCCCTATCATTTTCCCTCATTTTTCCCTTTCATACAATTTTCTCACACTCTCTCTCTCCTCTCCCACGCACACCACCACATCTACCACCTTTGCCATGCCTGGCCACTGTTCGGCTAACTTATGGCTGCCTATCACTGTCGAAAGGTTCCCCAGCTAGCCCGACGCTACAGTAAGTCACCACAGCGACCAATGACTGCCACAGCCAGCGAAAAATGCCACTCTCTCCTTCCTATCGTGTTTTTCTTTTGTGGTCGTGATCTATGTCGTCTAACGCCGTCCGGAAACACCATCACCACCATTGGCAAGCCTGAGCTGCCAACTTCCTCCGACAGCTTCTAGTCGGTGAATGCTACCGCCACGCGCCTAAAATAGAGCAAAAATCATCCATCGTGTGTCAACTTTTGCCATTGGAAACGCCATCCAAACGGTCAAGTTTAATCAAATGGACACCGGATCTAGCCTCCTCGAGTTATGGGCTACATTCTGGTGTATTTTTTGACCCCATTAGCTGTTAGCCACCATGCACCACCGTGCACCGTCGTTGGAGCTGGTGAAAAATCACATAATTGAGATCTCGAGCCCACGGAGCCTCTAGTATAATTTAAAATGCCCTAATTTGATGTTTTCCTATAGTTTAATGCCGACTGTTCCTTGAAAATTGAACCAAAGCAAAAACTGGGCATTTATTATAAGGAAATCAGAATTCAAGGAAGCGAGGTGTAGACAGAGATCAAAGGGAGGCCAAGATCATCTTTTTCTAGTAATTCTCCAGGTATTTTGAAAATTTTGAAAAAATAATGTCCCACGATTGCTTCTGTGTATGTCTATTTGCTAGCTTCGATGGGACATTGTTGAAATTTTGCATTCTTGATGTTATTTACACTCGCTGGCCAAAATCATAGAAATAATGTTAAATTAAATCAAGAAAATAATAACAATAGCTTAAGGAGATAAGATATATCGTACGCTAACAAAAAGAAAAGAAAAGAAATGCAACTGATAGGGAAATACATATATAAGCACACGATTTACGATGTATGGCCAGAGGTGATCCACACGGGCGACCTAGTGAGGTGTGGACAAAGGTGCTTCATGCCCATAACCTAGAGTTTGTGATCATGTTATGTACGTGGCTGAGAAAGCACGATTTATGATGTGTGGTCAGAGGTGATCCACACGAGTCACCTAGTGAGGTGTGGCCAAAGGTGCTTCATGCCCATGACCTAGAGTTCATGAGCACGTTATATATGTGGCCGAGTGACCATGATTTATGATATGTGGCCATAGGTGATTCACACGGGCGACCTAGCGAGGTGTGGCCAAAGGTGCTTCATGCCCATGACCTAGAGTTTGCGATCACGCTATGTACGTGGCCGAGTGACCACAATTTACGATGTGTGGCCAAAGGTGCTCCACATAGACGGCCTAGTGAGGTGTGGCCAGAGGTGCTTCATGCCTATGAACTAGAGCTCACGTCGATTTCATAAAAGTGACCTAGTGTCCACTTAACATCCCAGGTGCCCAATTAACATAGATTGGAAAATGTAAGAGCTAATACATAATTAAATTGCATAATGTCGCAATAACATGTAATTTCATTTAGATATGCTTGATTAAAATCAAACGTCTGATTTTTATGTTAACGTTTAAATTATCACGTAACATCTACCTGATTTCTTTTGTGGGTAATTTTCTATTTTAATATCAAGAATGTAAATTGAAATTGTTTTGGTGTTGCGCCATGATACATATTAGTTATTTTAAAACTCGAATTGTTAAACTACTGGGAAACCTGTGTTTCTCATTATTATGCCAATGTGTATCAGATACAGATGCTTAGCAGGGTAGGGAGATAGGAGTTTCTTTTTGGTCAGAGGAAACCTTGTAATCCCCTATTTTTGTGTCCTAGTTCGAATTTATTTAGTTTAGAACTAGGGTTATTCTTTTGGGCAGTAGCCATGGGATATTTGAAGGATCAGTCTATCTTTGAAATTCTTAAAGGGGTCTTAGTGATAGGATAGTTGTCTCCTAACTTCCTATGGATGGGTACTTCGTATATCCTAAGACGTGCTTACAGAAATGTAATGGACACTATTGATTTTTTGTATTTAATTTGATTGCATGGATGCTTTAATTCTGCTGAGTGGTTAGTGTATTTTTATCCATTCCTCTATGCATTTGAGTTTTAATCTGAGTAAAAGATCCCGAACCTAATTCACTCCAATTAATTTAATGGTTTAACTGCTCAAACATTAATTAAATCAAGGATAAAGATAATGTATCGAACCTATCTACTTATATCAGAGTGTTCAATAAGACTAGATAGGAGCGTTACAATTACACTTCAAAAATATCTCGTGCATCAATGAAACATCATTATGATGCCGAAAAAATATTTGAAAGGCAATGATTATGCCAAAAGATATCTAAAGAAAATATCTAAAAGTCATGATGACTCTAGGACAATATTCTAGGGGCAAAATAATCCATTTCTACCTAAGGGTAATAGTCATTTCAACCAAGGGTAAAATAGTAATTTTACCACAAGGGTAAAATAGTCATTGCACTTAGAAAAAAATTATGACAATTTCCCACAAGGTCATTCCCCTATAATTTTTGAAATTATGGAATTAAGTAAAGGGTAAAATAGTCATTTTGACTAAAAGGGAAAAATGGAAATTTTACACTAAGGGTAAAATAGTAATTTTACATCTTTGGGATAAATTTGTCATTTTATCATGAAAAATTTATAGAGTTCATATTTTGTCATTTTTCAAAAAATAAGGAGAAAAAGGAGGGGTAAAATGGTCTTTTTACCACTAGGGGAAAATTGGTCATTTTGCCACCCTTTTTAAACTAACACGTCTTCTTTCTCCAAAAGAGAAGGAAAACGATGTGAAGAAGGAATGGAGGAAAGGGAAAGCTGAGAGGGAGAAAGGAGAAGAAGAGAAGGAAAATTCAAGATAAAGCCATTTCCGTTGCCAAATCAAGGTACCTTGACATCCCTACATTATTATTTTCATGGTTTATGTTGATTTTCAAGATTTTAGAACTCTCCCATGGCTACCATGAATAGTGATGTTCATCTCTCTACATTCTTGAAATGGCTAGATTTCTATTGGGATTTTTTTAGAATGTTGTATGGATGCACTTTTAAGTGTTGATTTAAATGATTAAAGTGTTTATGAAAAGTTTGAAGTTTCACTTTCCATTTCCATGAAAACCACAAGTTCATGAAAAGTGATGGTATGGTGCATAGATAATCATGATTTTGTTGGGTAAATTGTATTTTATGACTAATTATGGATGAAAATGGAATAAATGAAAGGTATATATGAAAATCAAATTGATTCTCATTTTTCCCTTTTTAACCGTGGGTGTCTCTTTGCAAGAATGGAGATTCTGTTTAAATTTTTGCTTAGTTAATATGTTATTGTCTTGATTATGGTCAAAGGAGGGAAGGAGAATTAACGTATGATGACATTACACAATTTTTTCCTTTTTCTCCCACTTGGTTGAGAGCATTGTGTATTCTTGGGAAGAAAATTTGTTTAAATTTTGCCAATTAGTTATACTAACATTTTGGTCAAAAGCAAGGGAGGAGGGAAAATTTTGTATTGTTAAAATTATTCCATTTTCTCCATTTTAGTTATCTTGATTGAAAGCATGAAGGAACTTTTATGGAAAATTGTTTATAAATCATTATTACAATTTTAGCCAAGGTATGGAAGAAAAGAATGTAGTTAATATTGGTAAATGATCTAATATACAATTTACATAATCATAACATCCTAGCATTTAAAATGTATAGTTATGATTATGGGAAATTGTATGTATGTATGCCTATGAGTGCATTATAAGAAAAAGAATACTTATAGGTATGCATGGCTATGCTAAGAATGAAATGGAAATGTATTACAAGAGAAAATGTTAAAAAGTTCACCTTAGGACCCTTAATGTATAATGGAAGGAGATTTGGGAATTGTATAGAAATGGAAGGGAGATTATGTGAATAAGTTTATGTAATGGCAAGGGAGGAAGATAGAATATTTAAAGTGAGAAATTCTTATTTTTCCCTTGAATTCTTTCCTTAGGCCGAGAATGTACCCTTCCATATCTAAGCAATCCTATTCATGAAATTATTAGCAATATACATAAGGGTCATAGTTTTATAAAATATAGTATTATGATAAGTTAAAGGAATAGAAAGGGAAACATAGATATGAAAAGGAAAACCTAGAAAGAGAGGAAAACATAAAAGGAAAGAGGACTTAGAGAAAGTATGTCCAATGGATATTCTAGGATAGATGAGCTTGTAACCGAGTGACCAATTATCAGTATGGGATATAACACCCAATCTTATAGCTTTTTTTGTGAATACTTACTCAATAATTCATTTGCCAAAAGACTGGGATATTATATTTATCTTTATCCTTACTTATAACCTAAGTAAAATTATTAAATTTGTAATTTATATTGTATTAGGTTTGGGACTCAGTACTCAGGCTTTTCACTTACTTGCATTACAACAGAAACTAAATATTAAAAATTTATATACTAGAAACATCATTCATATATTCCCATACAATAGATATAATGTCATACATATATTTTTGGAGATGTTAAGTGTTTACAATATTCCATGGTAAGGAGGCAACAAACCTGCCACTCAAACCCCTTATAAAATATTCATCATCTATCATTAGTTTCACATATCCAGATATATATGCCCTCATCAGGATGAGAGGGCTATATTCTAGCTATTTACATCTATTGTCAAAAGATAGACAGTCTGGCTCCTCTATATAGGAGGAACCTCCATTACATGCATTACATATATGTTCTTCACATAGGTGAAGGGGCCCAACCAAGGTATTTCCTCCAATTCTATGTCAACCTCAAGCTAAATTAGATATCTTGTCATCTAATACACACCAGTTATTATAGTGAGAAATAAATTTTCAGTAGTTAGACATTCCATTTTCTTTTAAAACACTAGTATGTACCACAGTAGTGATACAAAAAACCATTCTACATTCTTTATTTTCAAGTACATTTATTTCTATTGGAATTCAAGATATAATTCATCAATGTGTATGGCATGCATTTTAGAGTAAAAACTACGTTAGTATATCATGTAAGTTCACCATATAGATATCCTCATAGTATCATGAACATAAGATATATTAGTCTTGTATAGGGAAACAACATCAATATTCATAGGAAAACAATCATAATACATAAGGAAAACAGGAAGATGTCATAAGCTAAAAGCCATATACAATGATAAAGACACTTAAGAGTATTGGGACAGCCACTAGGTTAACTTGTTCACGGACTACTACGTACATGAGTAAGATAATTTTCTCTATATTTGTGGTGTGACAAAAGTCACAGATACAATCTGAGGCGTCTCCCAGTGGATCCAAGTACCTCTCTATATCATAATTACTGCCTTTTGAGCAAATTAATTACATGTTGAAAGTTAAGCTCACGGGATCACTGTTTCCTATAAACAGATCATTTCCTCTCTACTTTTCGGCAGATCATGGTACTATGGAATCATAACCCCTTTTCTAGGGGATCATATTCCCAGTACACTATCTCTAATATATGAACTAGGATGATTTGGCTTGTACCTATTATTATGCTAAATTCTGAGTAAATGCCCCTTTTTTATTAGCCATTTTAGGTTAGACTAACTTAGAATTTGCAATCGTCACTATAATTCCATATTTTGTGAATAACTAACTACCGTCTCGTACCAACAGTCAATTATTCAGTTACAAGCCTATCTATCCTAGAAAATATACTAGAATTACTTCCTCTAAGTTCTCCTTATTGCTAATCGATGTTTTCAATTCTTTGTATGTTTTCCTTTATCTTTTATTTGTTTCCCTTCTTAATTCTATAAATCTATTATGATACTATGCTTTTCATTATTCCTTCAACCCTTATGCATATTAAAATTTGGTAATTAAATTGTATAAATATGGAAAGTACCATCTCAATCAAGAGGGAATTCAAGGAAGAAATAATGGTTTCTAACTTTAAGCTCCCTAATTCTTCCTCTTGCCATTTTATAAATCACAATTTCATAATTTTCATTATTTTTCCACATACTTTCCATATTCTATTTATCTCATAGTAGGGGTTTTAAGGTGAACTTTCCATTTTTTCTTTTGTCATATCATGTATGCATTTCTAAATATCTTTTCTCTCAAAACAATTTACATAAATGCATAAGTAACATCCTTATCTAGTATTACAACACCTCATATGTAAACAAATAGGGTCATTACATTATTCTTATCCTCAATTATTTATTAATAACATCTGAGCATTCATACCATCGCAATATTTTTAACGTTGATTACATTTCGGGTTCTTTTTCTCAGATCAAAACTTATAAGCACAACGAAAATAAAATGTAAGACATTAGAGAAACATTCATACTATATTACATATCCTTTCGTAAGTATTACATCATTTCATCTAACTGAGAACTACAAGGAAATTTTTCACAGGATAAGGAGACAACATCTCTGTCACTCAAACCCTTGTGATACAAAAAAATCCTAATAAAAGAACCTCCTTTAATGCCACTTCCATCTCTATGAAAATGCTAAACATCTGTATCTGATACATATCAGTACACAAATGAGAAAACTAGTTTCTCAGTAGCTTAACAATTCAATATTTTAAATTTTACTGACATGTACCACTGTGCAAGCACAGAAAACAATTTCTTTTACATTTAAGTCATTTAAAATATAGTTTCATTCATATACACATATTGGCAAGCACTGCATGATGTATTGGTGTGTCAATGTGCAAAGGTGTTCATTTCTATTTCAAATATGAAATATTTTTAGGCACAGCATACAGCTTAACAATTGAACTAGACAATGATCATCTATAGAATTCATTCTTAAAACTTACCTTGTTTTAAAATGTGAAGCACCTTCAGCCACACTTCAAAAATGTGAACACTTGGCCACTTTTGTAAGGTTGTGAACACTTGGTCACATTGTTGACTCTTGGCCATTTTTATGAAAACTTGTGAACACTTGGTCACTTAGTGGACTCTTGGCCACTTTTATGAAAATGGTGAACACTTGGTCACTTATACATACAAATAGCAACTAGAATTCATCTTATTATTATCCTTCCAATTTCCTTTGCATTTAGCCATTATAAGGTACATTCAATTCATTTACAATTAGCATAGTGATTTGGCCACCAAGATTAAAATGAGAGATTGGTTTCGGCCACCATGAGAAAGGAAAACTTAGGGTTTTTCATGTCACATTGTCACATTTTTCCATCCTTTCCATAATTTAAACCTAATGGTAACATGCATTAAAATTTCTATGGTACTTTCTCCCACATTCAAATTATTTAACCATGCCATTAGTAATTTATTCTACTTACATTCTTGGTTCATGTTACATACTAGATTTAAGGTTACACATAATCCTCCATTCTTACATCCCAAAAATAATATGGACCTTTATTAGCCAAAACTAAATTTTCTATACATTAATTTACCATATTTTCTCTCTTTTTCTTAGCCAAAACTAAATTGAAATATTTCTTATAAAATTTTCAGCAAGCAAATTCATACCTTACAAGGGCCACTCTCAGGTTTGGTAAGCCAAAAAGTAATACCATAGTTCTAAGCCAAATTTTAGCTAGTATACTTCTTTTAGGTGTCTATAACCTAAAACATACACTAGCCATCCAAGAATACAAAATTTCAGCACTATCTCATGCTAGGTTTTTTCATTATATATGCTGAATTTTTCCCAACAATCATTCTTTCATGGAAATAATAGCAACCACATCATCACATGAACAAGTATAACCAATTTACCATAAAAGCTTAGCCAAAGAAAGAATTATATCTTAAAGAATGTACAGAGAAAAGTTAATGTTCCATGAAAGCTTTAAATCATGATAAGTATGCTTGAATTCATGAAACAAAAACTATAGAATTGCTAAGCTACCTCACTAATGCAAGAATAATGGAAGTGTCTTGGGTTTCTCTTTGAATTTTTCTTAGTTCTTGGCTTCTTCCTCCTTTCAGTTAACCTTTCTCCTTCCTCTCCTCTGTGTGCTTTTCCTTATTTCCTTCTAAGCTTTGTTTTTCCTAACCTTAATTGCTAGCAATATTTTTAATCGACTTGACCAATTCATTCCTTCAATTTGGCCGAAATAAAATGCATGGATAACTCATTAAAATTTTAGTTCTTACTATTTCTTGTCATCACCGAATGGATATCTATATTAAATAAATGTTAAGCTGCTTTCCTCAATTACTGTATGCATCTATATATTTAATCCAATCCATGTATTTCCTATTCGGTTAAACCAAAAAGGAAGGAAGGAGGTCAAGCACCTTGTTTTATCACTGCTTCATGACCGAACAATTGGATTAGAAATTCATATCTTATTCAAGCTAAGAACCTTGAAGTCAAGTGCCTCACTTGCATGTCTCTAGGTTACCTTAAAATCAAAGAGAAGGAAAGAGGGCCATTGGAACACATTTCTCATTCTCTCTCCCACTTGCACTTTCGACCACAACAATGCAAAAAGGAATGAAAGTAAAATTAAGAGTAAAAGTGCCACACGTCTCTTTTCCTTTTCTTTTCTTCATTATCGCTTCACTCTTGCAACTTTTCTTAATATGGCTTCCTTTCTAATTGTTACCAACTCTTTGATGCAAGGAGAAGCTAACTTAATTAAATAATACATCACTTTCCATTCTTCTTTCCCACTTTTCCATCGAATGGCTATTTCTCATTTAGATAATCATTATGAAATCTCCTCTTCATTCCCTCTTCAATGTTTGGCTAATGTAAGTTCTACATTGCAAAGTATCCATAGTTTCCACCGAATTCATTATTCCCATTTTTCTTCTTAGTAAAAAAAAGAAATGAAAGACAAGAGACAGAATAAAAGTCCAACATGTCTCCTTCATTTCTCCTTTCTTTCCATATGCATCACATTGTCTTCCTTTAATCAATTATCAATTACCTCTTGCAAGCTCCTTGTAACTTGGAAGAAAACACATTATTAGGAATTAAACTTATACTTCTCTTTATACTTGCATCTCAATTTGGCTAAAACAAGAAAGAAAGGTGTTCACTTTTAACATCTTTATTCTAAACTCTACATCACCAAAGCAATTTCATCACATTTTATGGCAAACTTATCCAATAAATAAAAAATCATCCTTAATCAATTACGAACAAAATTTTCCTTTCCTACACTCATCTACTTTCTCGGCCAAGTAAGGGATTTTTGGGGAAATTCTCTAGTTTTCATCCAATCATGCTATTTATCCTATTTTCATCATTAAATAGTCACAAAACATCTTTTACCCATTAATTTCATGACAATCCATGCATTATATGATTACTTTCATGAAAAATGAATTTTTCATGAAAATGGAAGGAAATTTCTCAAATTCATCACAACACTTTAATCCATTCAAAGAACACTTAAAAATGCATCCATAAAACACTTTAAAATCTTTTCCAATAGAAAATCAAACAAAACTAGAATGTAGAAAATTTTTGCTACTATTCATGGTAGCCATTAATGAAGCTTGAAAGCTTGAAAACAATTTATTCCATGAAAATAATAGCAAGGGATTGTCTAACTACCTTAGTTTTGCAATGAATTAGTTTTGCAATGAATATGGACTTTATTGGTTGTTTTCTTCACTTATTTTTCTCCTCCTAACTTCTTCAACTTTATGGCTTTCTCCCTCACCTATCCTTCACGCTGGTTTTTGCCAAAATGGAGAAGAACAAGATGTGGCTTTAATTTAGATGGTAATTGAGGAAAAATGACTAAAATACTCTTCCATTTCATGAGAAAAAGCTGTGAGATGAGGGGAGGGATTTTTTTGGAATTTCACAAATTTTCTTTTGACAAAATGACAATTTTATCCTTTTAGTAAAATTACCATTTTATCCCTAGTGGTAAATTACCATTTTATCCCTAGTGGTAAATTATCATTATACCCTCAGATATTTTCCAAAAGTAATCATTACTTTTTAGATATTTTATCCAGATATTTTTTTAAAGTAATCAGTACTTTTTAAAAATATCTAGATATATTCCAGAATCATGATTACGCGTAATAAATGCACCTCGATTTGCATGTAAAGTCATAATGACGCTTATTATTTTAATAAACTTTTCTCCTTTTCACTTTGGTCCTTTTTCTTTTCTTTCATTTTAGTCTGTCCTTTGTTAATATAAAATTAAGACAATTTAATTACAATTATTCAGACATGAAAGTACTAATTTAGCAATTAAAACATGCCTAAAATAAATAAAAATATGGATATTACATGGGACGACCATGGGGTATTCCACGGTTGTGTCATAAATACAGATGGTTAAACATCCACTCGGAATAAAAATTTTAGAAAATACCATAATGGTTTCAAATTCTAAGTTAGTGAGTGTAACCTAGATGGATAATAAAAAGGAGACATTTACTTAGAATTTAGCATGATCATAGATGCAAGCCAAGTCATCCTAGATTATATATGAGAGATAGCGTGCTGGAAAGGTGATCCACCAACAGAGAGTGATGATTCTATAGCATCATGATCTGCCCAAAAGCAAAGAGGAAATGATCTATGTGAAATAACAGTGATCCTGTGGGTCTAATTTATAAAATGAAAACCTTAAACCAGTCCCATTTGGGAGAAAGGGAGTAATCCTGCTAGTATGATCATTCTAAGAGACAGATTACTAAAGTTAAACCAGTCCCATTTAGGAGGAAGGGAATAATCCTGCTGGTATAATCAGTCTAAAAGACAATTCACTAAAATTAAACTAGTCCCTTTGGGAGGAGGGGAGTTATCCCACTGGTAGGATCTTTCTATGTAACACCCCTTATCTTATCTTAACAACGTCAAATAACCAATTCAGATAAGTGGTAAACATACTTTATACACAGCGGAAATAGAATTTCATTTGTCACAGTGGAATTTATAAAACATTCCATAACTATATGTATATCATTTAAATCTTATGATACATATCCTTGGAAATATCAAATATATACATATCTATAGGGGTAAGGAGACAACAATCCTGTCACAAGTGCATTAAGAAAACCATTTTATTTAAAACTACTGATACGTACCATTGTAGTAATACAGAAAACAACTCTACATTCAGTTCAGTTTCAAAATTCTTTCCATATAGATCTCTGGGTATGACATATGTGAAACATGTATGTATCCATCTATAAACATGAGATATGCAACATATATTATCATTATTGGCATGTATAACAAGCTTTCAAGTTTCACATTTTTCAAACATTCTCACATAGAACACTTTCATACAATACTAATCATACCATCTTATAAATGCTTTACTTTTAAGAGGTATACACCAAATCATTCCCCCACCTATTTATATTCTCTAGAGGTATACACCAAATCATTCCTCCTGAACTTAATTCATTGAGAGTATACACCAGATCATTCCCCACAAGGTGTTATTCTTGAGAGGTTTACATCAGATCATTCCTCCTCAAAATTCTAGTTTTTGGGAGGTATACACCTGATCATTCCTCCCTTTAGCATTAACTTTTCCAATCACAAGTGCATTAAGCATTTCTATGCTATTCAATCATTTTCACATGATTTTGGACATTTTTCTATCAATGGCAAAATGTATACTAATTCCCATTTATTCTTGACCATTACATCATTTCCCATCTTTTCACTTAGCATAGGATATTTTTGGATGGCATCTTAGGCTACTTTCAATTAACACAAAAGTTTAGCCATCTTAGGGAAATTCTACATAGCATTCGACCAATACAAGATAGACATGAAGGATTGACATTTCTAACCCATTTGGTTCTTTTCTAGCATTATTTCTACCAATTAGGAAATATGGTAACCATTTCCATAATTATGGGTAATCTTTTCTCACACCTCATTTTTCTTGTAAGTGTACATTAAACCCTTCTTTCACACATATTCCTAGCCCATTTTTCATGCTAAATTTGTCAATGCATATTAACTTACAACATCACATGCTTTTCCACACTTTCAAAGTGAAATGGTGAAATTTGGAAATGGTTCTTTTACTAAAACATAAGAATACCATAATTTTCTCTCTCCTCTTTTCTTATGACAAATCTTGCAAGGTTTTCTAGCCATTTTCAAGTGAGATTTCAGCACCAATGACATGGGGCCATTGGCCAAGATAAGTATGGCACATTTTCATGGTTTGTAGTGAAGTTAGAAAATGATAAAAATGCTTAAACATTAACCTAACTAGATTTTCTCTCTCTTACCATTTTATAACACTTTCCCACACTCTTTCTACCACCATTTTTACCTAAATTTTAGCACCATTAAGAGACCTAGCATTTGGCCAAAGAGGGAAAAATAAGAAATTTGAGTTATCTCACCATCTTGCTTACAATACAACCATATTCAAGGAAAAACCATGCAAGAACACCATTTTGTCACTCTTTAAAACACCATTTCAGCCTTGGTATAAGTTAGGGTTTTTCAAGAATAGGGTTTCATTCTTGAAAAATTGTCATCTCTTAAGTTTTTAAGAATTTCAACATGTCTATAGCCATAAACATAAGTAGTTTTCAACATATTTCAAACCCATTCAAGCAAATTAACCATAAGAATGTAGAGAGATAAAGACCATCCTTCTTGCAAGAGTAAGAACACTATAAAAACACCATAAAACAAGAAAAGAATGGCATAGGCATGTTTAGCTTCCTTGAAAATGCAAAACAAGTGGAATCTCCAAGTTGTTTTGGTTTGAAATTCCTTTTGTCCAAGCTGAGGAAGCAATTTGTCTAGCCCCCTCTTCTCCTCCCTTATTCGACATTTCTAGCACCATAAGGAAGAAGAAGACTTAAATTAGGGTTTTGGTGAAATTACCAAAATGCCCTTTATGTGAAAGGACCCCTTTACTACTTCTCCGTTTCAGGAATGGCATCCACTCCCCTCAAGAATGTAATTTTGTGGAACTTCCATGGGCTGAGATGTTTCTGCTCCTAAATAATTTTGAAAGTATAGAATGGTCCCTCAATTTTTCAAAAATTTCAAATATACCCCTAAGAAAATTGCCATTTTGCCATTCAAGTCCAATTGGCCATTTTAGCTCTATTTTTCACCCTTTTTGGTTTTAATATGTAAAAATCACTTAAATAAGATTTCATAAAACTTATTTTTGTGAATTTACTAATTTACCATTATTTTAGAAAAATTATAATTTTTTTCCTAAGACAAAATTACCTTTTTTCCCTTTATGCCAATGTTATCATTTTCACCCTTATTCTTCATTCTTTTGAGCAAGAATGGGTAAGGGTTTCTAATTTCTATTTCCTTGAAATATTTAAGTTAAAAACTATATTTTCTACATTATGTAAAATTACTAATATGCCCTTAGGGTAAAATTATGATTTTGCCCTTTTCAGGGTAAATTGCCTTTTTGACATCAAAAGCACGTAATCCCTTACATAACTAGATTCTTCTTCTATCTTAAATGAAAATGATAAGAGTCCTTTAATATAATTTCATGAAATAAGAAAATTAAATAAATTTTCCCTTTCATGATAAAATTACTATTTTTCCCTCCTTTACTAGATTTTTCCAACTTCGTTCTTCTATGACAAAAATGACTCTATCTTGATGAAAATGTTCATTCTATCATTTTAATGAACTATCCTTATCATCACATAATTAATAATAATAATGATGACATTAAAGAATGTAAGGTATTAGTGGCGGGTGTTACAGTCTAAGTGACAGTCCAATAAAGGGTACTTGGATCCACTGAGGGATGCCTTAGATAGTACCAATGACAAAATAGTTTCACATTGACTGAAAATAAATTAACTCCCTCATGTAAGCAATAGTATATGGAGTGGTTCACTGGATGACTCTCCCGATACTCTTAAGTCTCTCTCTTTCATTGACTATGGCTTTAAGCCAATAATTGATAAATGTTTTCCTTATGACTGATAATTATTTTCTTGATATATGATGAATATGTTCTCCCTATTTATGACTAATACTATTTTCAGACTGGAAATGTTTTCTGATTATGATACTGAAATGAAATGCCATTCAAGGTTAAATTTTATGATAAAATATCATCCTGCATACTCATCAATACATACCATACACATTTATATGATTCATATATTGCTACGTAATATAAAATACTATATTTTAAAATAAATAATGTAGAACTATTTTTTTTATCACTATGATGGTACATGCCAAATTTTTTTGAAAAGAAAGAGGGTTGTCTATAGCTACTAATAATTTATTCCTCATATTTATACCTGGAATGTATCAGATGGCACGTTACATGATTTGGATTAAAGTAAATGTGGCATTGGTCAGTATTCCCTAGTTAGGTTCTTTCACAATTATTTAGAACATATATGTAGTAACAGTAATGGAAATCCCTCCTCTGTAGAGGGGTTGATAATTATGTTTCTTTTTGGATATGATGTATATAAGTAGAATCTAACCCATTTTATCCTAATTCTCTTATATTTTGGGAATGGAATTAGGATAAGTCATTTTTGGATGTATATAATGAGATGGGTGTATATCTCTGGATATGTAAAATTTTATCCACTAGTAGGAAATTTTGTAAAGGTCTGAGTGGTAGGTTTGTTGCCTCCTTACCCTAAGAAACTGTAGACACTTTACATATCCAAAAATATATGTATAATGTTATAAATATTGAATGGATGAAAAATATATGGATGAGGTTTTGAATTTCCTGCTGCATTATTATTTAAATTCTATTTTTAATTATTTAGTCTTTCGTTGTGTAATTTTTAAAGGGGTACTTGAGTAATAAATCCCAAGCCTAATAAAATATTAAGTAAAAATTTAAATTTTACTCAAGTAATAATCAAGGATGGAAGTAAAAAGATAACATGCCAATCTTGTAGCTATGTGGTTTTAAAGAAATATTTATAAGTAAAACCATGAGATTGGGGAGTTATAATAAACTAGACAATCAAGTTCATTTCACTCACCATCATGTGAGCTACATGAAGAGATTTCCTACTTAGAGCATCGGCCACTACATTGGCTTTTCCTAAATGGTATTTCAATTCAAAGTCATAATCGTTTAAAAATTCTATCCATCTTCTCTATCTCATGTTTAATTCTTTTCGGTCAAAGAGATATTTAAGACTTTTGTGGTCACTAAATACCTCAAACTTTGACCCATACAAATAGTATCGCTAGACCATCAAGGCAAACACTATGGCTGCTAATTTCAAATCATGGGTAAGATAATTGTCTTCATAAGGTCTTAACTGTCTAGAGGCATATGCTATTACTCTTTCATTTTGCATTAAAACACATCCTAGGCACTTTTTGGATGCATCACAATACAGTTTAAAACTTTCTAATGGATTTGGGATAATTAAGACAGGGGTAGTGGTTAGTTTTTCCTTAAGAATTTGGAAACTATGTTCACATTTGAAATCCCACAAAAATGGAATATCTTTCCTAGTCAATGTATCCAAAGGCAATGCTATCTGTAAAAACCCTTGAATGAATCTCCTATAATACCCAACTAATCCGAGAAAACTATAGATCTCTATTACTATTATGGGTTTCTCCCAGTCAATCACTACTTTTGTATTACTGGGACTACTACTCCATCTTTTGTAATTACATGTCCTAAGAATCTTACCTTTTCCAACCAGAACTCAGACTTCTCAAGTTTGGCATACAATCACTTTTCTTTAAGCAACTACAGCACAGTCCTAAGGTGATGTTGATGCTCTTCACTACTTTTAGAATATACAAGAATTTTATCAATAAACACTACCACGAACTGATCAAGGAAGGGTCAAAAGATACGATTCATGTAATCCATGAAAATAACTGGAGCATTTGTCAATCTAAATGGCATTACAAGAAATTCATAATCCCCATACCTAGTTTTAAAGTCTGTCTTAAGTATATCTTCTATCTTAACCCTAATTTGATGGTACCCCGACCTTAAATCAATCATAGAAAATATAGTAGCCCTCTCAACTAATCCAATGAGTCATTTATTATAGCGAGTGGTATTTATTTTTCATTGTCACCCTATTCAATTACTTATAATCTATGCACAATCTTAACCTTCCATTTTTCTTCTTCATAAATAAGACTAGTGCTCCCCATAGTGAAGCACTAGGCCTAATAAATAGTTTCCTAAGAAGTCTTGTAACATGCGCTCCAATTATTATTAAAGAGATGTTTGATAATTGTTAATTTGATGTTTAATGCTTGTGTATGTTGCATTAATGCATGTAGTTGCATTAGCTTAGGGACTCAATTGAAAAGGGAAAAGTAAGTGAGGCCAAGAGTGCAAAACAGGCCAGGGACCAAAAAGTAAATTCCCAAACTTCCCCTTAAACCCTAGTTGTAGCCCTAAAATTCCCACACACTTCCACCATATAAGATTTTAGAGAGAGAAGCTGAAGGGGGTGACTAGAGAGAGAAAAGGGCGAGTTAGGGCAAAGGAGGGAGATTTTTGCTGAAGGAAAGGGCTGATTGAAGCTGGAAATTAGTCTTACAGCAAGGGGGAATCATTCCTAACACATCAAACACACACATTTGCAAGAATCAAGGTAGCAATCCATCATAAACCCCATTTTTTTTCTAAAATGTTACTATTGTTGGAAAATGTGGATTTTTACATGTTTGAATTGAGATTGGGGTAAACCTACATTCTGTATGTTTTTCTATTTCTATGGGATGTTGTGTTACTAAATGTATGCTCATATATGTGCTTGTAATGGATTAGAAGGGCTGGGTTGTGTTCATCTAGAGATATAGACTAGATTTCCTTGAATGCACTATGGTTGAGCTAATGAATGAGAAATATTTAATGAAAAGTAAAGTTTTTTGTATGGGAATTAAGCTCATATGTTTAGATTTGAAAATAGTATGTGGCTTTTATCAAAATCATGTTTTCTGAATCAGACGGAGCATAGCGACCAATCTGCTAAGCAGAGCAAATGATCGCCGTGTTCCTAGAAAACCCAAAAGTATAGACAGAGGCTTAACAGCCGATTGCCAGATACTTAGCAGTCAACTATCGGGCCTGGGTCTGCACTAAGCAGTCAACTGTCATGTTCTTAGAAACCCAGAAGTGCAGACAGAGGCTTAGCAGCCGACTGCCAGGTTCCTAGCAGTCGACTGTCAGGCCTAGGTTTGCACTAAACAGTCAACTGGCTGCCTTGGCAGTCGACTGTCGTGCTCATATTTTCACCTAGATCACATTCTAGAAAGCCACCAATCGGGTGCCAGCGTACTGTCTAGTACTCGAGGAATACTGAGAGCCACTAACTGACTGTTGGCCTTCCAGCAGTCGACTGGCAGCCCTCTAACTTACGAAATAAGGTTTTTAATGGCAATTGAGCTTAGTAATTCTTCATACTAACTTAATTAAAGGCTCACAACATAGGTAGGCAAGGAAACTAGGAGTTTTAGGTGATGATACCCTTAGGATAGTGAAAGAAAAAGAGAGAAAAAAACACAAAGAGGGAGAGAGGAAAGTATTCTCAGTGTATGCCTTAAGGTAGATAGGCTCATGATCGAGTGACCGATTGTCGGTATGGGACAGCCATTGGGCATTCCACGGTTGTGCCATAAATTGGGATGGTTAAACATCCACTTGAACTTACAGGATTTTGAAAACACCATGATGGGTGCGAACTTTAAGTTAGTGTCATCTCTTAAAGGCCATATGAGAAACACATACTTAGAGGTAAGCATAACCATGACCATGGGCCAATTCACCCCATAGTATATGTAGAGAATAGCGTGCCGAAAGTGTGATCCATCTGAAAGGGATGGTGTTTCCATAGTATTATGATCTGCCCAAAAGCGGAGAGGAAATGATCCAGGTAAAGTTGACGGTGATCCTATGAGAGTATACCAGCCTCGTTTAGGACGAAAGGGAGGAATCCCACTAGTCAGGGATGATCTGCCAGAAAGGGGTAGGGACCATTACGATACTTGGATCCACTGGGAACGCCTCAGAATGTACAAAAGGTTAAGGTATGGCTAAATAGACATGCGCTCATTCATATAGACAGTGGTGCGTGGAGTTATTGCCGGGTAACTCTCCCGATTACTCTCAGGGTGTTTTATGTACTGCTCGCATGTTATGGAAATGAAATGATGTTATGTTTACTATCCCACATATGTTTTATAAGAAATTTTTTATGACGAGAATGATGATGAATACACTTCCTATGTTTTAAAGTTGACATGTTTTAAATGCACATGCATACATATGAGTATATAACATGATTAAATGCTTCACTCATTGCATCCCCATAGTATGTTATATGTTTAATGAAAGAATGTAGAGGTTTTTCATGCGAGCACGGTGGTACAGGTTAACGAATTTTGTAACTGGTTGTATTGCTACTGAGATTCATTTCTTACAACAGTGTTGACATGTACCAGATGTGTAGGTCCCCTTGGACTAGAGAAAGAAGGTAAGGTATGCAAAAGTGTCCAATCTAGGCACACAAACTATTTATTTTGGATAGTATAAGTACATGTTAGGATTGAGCTAGCCTTCATGATAAATTGAGAAAGGCTAGTGTAGGATTATTTTGTATAGCCTATTCTAACTTATCTATATATGAATTAGGTTGCAATGATGATTAGAATATTTAATGGGGTTATGAGTGGCAGGATTGTTGCCTCTATACCCAATAGTTAATTGATTATATTTAATTAAGAATGCATGTCTATGTATAGTTAATCCAAGTGTATGCTATATTTATTTATTTTGCTACGATATTGAGAGAACCCGAGAGTAAAGACCATCCCAAATGCACTCAATAAATCAACTTGGTAAAAAGTTTAAAATTTTCTCGGGTAGAGGTAATAGTAACACCAACACTCTGATAATTATTTTCATATCATAGTTTTCAAAAATAACTAAAGGAACCATAGGATAGAGGGCGTTACAGGTTTTCTATTTGGATCTTCAATTCATTCAACTATAAGGGAGATATTCTATATGTAATGCCCATAACATTCCCTTAGCTTATGGTTCCTTTTAAGTTAATTATAAGATATAATACATAAATATATATATTAATAGTAGTGTGTTACTGTTACATCTACCTGAGTAAAATTTAAACTTTTTCCAAGTTAATTATTTGAGTGCCATTTGGGATCGGGTTCTACACTCGGGCTCTCATAATGTCATAGCGGAATATCAGATGAAATACATATATATAATTCATCCTAAGTAGCTATACACAAACATACACAAATACTCATTCATTAACTTTAATTTAACTCATTAGGGAACAGACGCAATAACCCTACCACTCATGACCCCATCAAATTTTGTATCTATAAATTCAGACTAATTCATATACATCTAAATCATTATAAGCTATACAAGAGATATTCTTTACTAGCCTTTCCAAAAATTACAAAGACTAGTATAATTTAAACATGTGCCTATACTCTCTAAAATAAATATTTTCAAGCACCCCAATGAAGGGTACTTCCCTCCTACTTACATCTTCCTCCAGCCAAGGAACCTACACATCTGATACACGTCACCACTCATGTGAGAAATGAATCTTAGTAGCAATATAACCTATTTTAGAAAGATACTAACTTGTACCACTGTATTCGTACAAAAATCTCTACATTCTTTCATCACAAGACATAACACATACTATATACCATTGGGATGCAATGCATACAACATACTCTCATGTCATATGCTCAAATTTATGCAAGTTCATTTAAAACATAAAAGCTCTAAAATATGGGATGTTCAATCCTCATCATCTCATCATAAATTTCATCTCAAACTTTTCATGTAAACATGTTGTGGGAAAATAAACATACCTTTTCATTTATCATACGAGCAAGAAAAATAACATTCATAGGAGTTATCGAGAGCGTGGCCCAGTGACAACTCTATGTACCACTGTCTATATGTATGATTTTGTGATTATTCTGCCATCCTTTAGATAAATCTAGCTTTTAACTCTAACTTTAACTTTTTATACATTCTAAGGCATCCTTCAGCCAAATTTGAGTACCATCTCATAACCAGCGAAATAGTTATCAACTTAACCTAATGTCTCCCTTCCCCTTATAGGGCTGGTTATCAATTCATGGGATCACCGTCAACTCTACTGGATTCATTTCCTCTCCACTTTTGGGCAGATCATAATACTATGGAATCACCATCCCCTTCTGATGGATCATACTCCCAGTATGCTATTCTCTACATATACATTATGGTGACTCAACTTATGTCCATGGTTTTACTAACTCTAAGTATGTGTTTCTTAAATGGCCTTGGAAGATGACACTAACTTAAAGTTCGCAACCATCACGGTGTTTTCAAAATCATCTAAGTTCAAGTAGATGTTTAACCATCCTAATTTATGGCACAACCGTGGAATGCCTAACATCCGTTCCATTTCGACAATCAGTCACTCGATCATGAGCTTATCTACCACTAAGGCATATGCTTAGAATACTTTCCTCTTTCCTCTCTCTTTCTTATGTTTTCTTCTCTCTTTATTTCACTATCACAGGGATCTCCTCATCCAAGTGACTCGTGACTTGATCTCTTACATGTTATTCACTACATCCCAAGTTTAGATCCTTAATTTGAGTGAGAGTATGGGCTAGTTTCCCCTTAAACTGGTCAATTAAGCTCGTTTAAGTCAGAGGGTTAGCAATCGACTTCCCCATGGTTGGCAATCAGCTACTAGCTCACTATCTAATGTCTCTTTTCTTGGTCGAGAGCTACCAATCGGCTGCTAGGGGCTTAGCAGTTAGCTACTAGCCTCGATAGTCGACTCTCAAGTGTCTAGCAGTTGACCGCTAGCATTTTTTCCTGCTTTTCTGGGCATGGGATGAGCACAACAGTCGAATTCCAAGGATGGAAATTAGCTACTAGCGCTCGGTCTATTCTAAGAATCATTGTTTCACCCAGAGTTTTGCCTCAAAAAGATGTTCTCAAACTATTTCCTTAAGCTATGAACTCAAAGCCCACATTTAAACATCATTTAGCATCTATAACAAGCCGAAAACTCAACTTAACATATCTCTAAGCTAAGATTAAACCAATTTTTTGTACTTAAGGAAAAAGCCCACTTTCATAATCAATGACAAGTGTAAATGAGCATAACTAATCAGTAAGCATTACCCAATAAAAGTTAGAAACATAGAGAATATAGGTTTTGAACCCCGGACTTAACTTTAAACATTCAAAATGACATTTACCATTAAATTTTTTGCATATTTCAAAAATGGGGTTTAGGATGAATTGCTACCTATTTAATCCAAAATGTCCATGCAAGATGTGCTTAAATGACCCTCCTCTTGCTGTAGGATCAATCCCCAACCTCAAATCTCTCTTTTACCTTCAAAAATCTCCCTCTTTTTCCCTAACTCGACCTTTTCTCTCTCTACTTGTAACATCCGCTCCTAATACTTTCATTTTATGATAACGTTGTTATTATTATTATGGTTAGTGTAAATTGTGGAGGGTTAAGGATGATTGATTAAGGAGTTAGAATGAACAATTTTACCATTATATTATCACTTTTGTGATAAAAGAATGAAATTGGAAATTTGGTAAGGAAAGGTAAAATGGTAATTTTACCATGAAATGAATAATTAGTTTAATTATTTTATTTCATGAAGTTATGTCAAAGGACTCTTATTATTTTCATTTAATAGAGAAGAAGAATCTAGTTATGTAAGAAATTACTTACATTGATGTTGAAAGACAATTTTCCCTAAAAAGGGTAAAATTGTAATTTCACATTATGGTTATGATAGCAACTTTATATGATGTGAGAAAAATTTAGTTTTTACGCTAAATATTCTATGAAAGTGGGAATTAGAAATCCTTACTCATTGTTGATCAAAAGAAGAAAGAAAGAGAGTGAAATGATAGTTTTAACATAAAGGGCAAAAAGGTAATTTTTTCTTAGGGGCAAAATTGTAATTTTTATAAAATAAGAGTAAATTAGTAAATTCATGAAAATGAGCCTTATGAAATTTTATTTAAGTGATTTTTACTCCTTGAAACCAAAAAGAGTTAAAAAATGGAGCAAAAATGGCCAATTTGGACTTAATAGTAAAAATGTACTTTTTTGAGGGACTAAAATGCAATTTTTGAAAATTTGAGGGACCACTATGAAATTTCAAAATTCTTGAAGGGCAAAACAGTCCCAACCCATGGAAGTTGCATGAAATTACAATTGCAAGGAGAGACAATGGAGTTGTTAAAAAAGAAAAGAAAAAGGATGAAATGGACAATTTAGCAAGAATGACATTTTTGTAAATAATTCAAACCTTAAATTCAGCCTTCTTCTTCTCCCACATACTAGAAGTGTCGTGAAAGGTGGAGAGGAAGAGGAAGAGGCTGAATTGCATATCTACCTTGGAGAAGAAGAAGCTTTCATCAAAACAACTAGGAAATCACACATATATTAGCTTTTCAAGGTAGATAAACAATCCTATGCCATTATTTTCATGTTTTATGGTATGTTTATGGTGTTTCCAAATTTGTAAGAATGATGGCTATTTCTCTCTCTACATGTTTATGGTGGATTTGCATGCTTGGATGTGAAATATGTTGGAAACAACTTGTGGTTATGACTATAGACATGTAGGAAAGCATGGAAACTCATGAAATGGTAAATTTTCATGGATGGAACTTTGATTTTACCAAACCCTAACTTGTGTTAAGGCTGAGTTTGTGTTTGTAAGAGTGAGAAAATGGTGTTTTTGCATGGTTTTTGCATGAATGTCATTGTATTGTAAGCAAAGTGATGAAACAACTCCATTTTGCTTGTTTTCTCACCTTGGCCGAATTGCTAGGGCAATAATGGTACTGAATTCTAGCAAAATTCTATGCTAGAAAGTGTGCTATAAAGAGTGAGAAAATGATAAGAGAGAGAAAGTCTAATTAGATTAATGTTTAGACATCTTATTTTCTAGTTTCACCATAAACTATGGGAATGTGATATACCTATTTTGGCCGAATGAGTTCATGTGATTGGTGCTAAAATTTTTACTTGTAAATGGTTAGAAAGCCTTGTAAAGGTCATCATAAGGAAAGAGGAGAGAGAAAGTTATGGTAAATTTTATGCTTTAGTAAATTGTCCAATTTGAAGCCTTACCATTTCACCTTAAAAGTGTGCACAAAAATGTAAAGTTGTGGGATTAAATGTATTGCCATCATTGGTATGAATAATGAGTTAGAAAAATATGAAAATAGATGGCTTAAAGTGCACTTACACAATTTTGAGGTGTGAGAAAGTGTTAGGCATAATTATTGGAATTTTTGCCAAAATGTTTAAATGATGAAAATGATGCTAGAAAGGAATCAAATGAGTTAGAAATGCCATGTTCTCATGATTTCCTTGCCTTGGCCAAATGCAATATAGGATTTTCCCTAGAATGGCTAAACTTGTAAGTCAATTGATAGTAGCCTAAAGTGCCATCTAAATTGGCCTATGTTATGGGAAAAGAGGGAAAATGATGTAATAATCAAGAATGAATGGTAAATAGTATACATTTTTCCATTGATAGAAAAATGTCCAAAATCATGTGAATATGATTGAATAACATAGAAATGCTTAATGTAATTGTGAAAGGAAAGGTTAGAGCTTCCTTGTGGGGAATGATCTGGTGTAAACTCCCAAGGAATGAAATGAGGAGGAATGATCTGGTGTATACCTCCTAAGAAAAGCTTCCTTGTGGGGAATGATTTGGTGTAAACTTCCAAGGAATTAAATGAGGAGGAATGATCTGGTGAATACCTCCTAAGACTAAAAGCTTGTGAAGGAATGATCTGATGTATACCTTCTAGGGAAGTTACCTTGAGGGGAATGATCTGGTATAAACCACCAAGGAATTGAAATGTAGGAGGAATGATCTGGTGTATACCTCCAAAGAGCACAGTTAAGTGGGAGGGAATGATCTTATGTGTACCTTCCCAGAATTGAGTATTTATTAAATGTTATGTTATGTTGGCGTGAACGTGATTTATGTGATTATGATTATGACATGTAAGCATTGAATGCTTGCAGTCCATTCCATGAATGACTTAATTGACTGTGTATTTCATTTCTATAGTTGCATCCACATATGTTTTCATGATAAGTCGCATCCAAGTATCTATATGAAAAGAGTTTTGAAATTAAACCGCATGTAGAGTGTTTTCTGTATGATTACAGTGGTACATGTCAGTTGTCTTAAAATAAACTGGTTGTTTATCCACTGGGAATGTATTTCTCATTACTGAATTGATATGTATCAGATGATTAGATATTGCATGATAATCAAGGTAGAGTTGGACATAGTGGAAATTCCCTTTTTGGGAACTTTCACTATTATCAAGAATGTTTATGTTATCAATATTTTTGAGTTTCCTATGGAATAGATAAGTACATAAATATATAGCTATAGCCCGACTTTTAGAGTCTTAATTCTACATGTTCTTTTTGGGTTGGAATTATGGCTAACATTTTTTGGTTGTATATAGAAAGAAAAAGGGCATATGTATAGGGATATGTGAAGGACCTATTCACCCATGATATTTTGTAAAAAGAGTATGAGTGGCAGGCTTGTTGTCTCCTTACTCCTTATGGATGGGTACTTCATCTATCCCAGTGTATGTATTCAAACGATGTACTAAACAGTTATCATAATGTATATATATATAAGAAAAGTTTTTATATATCCTGTTGTAATGTTTAGTATTTTATATTCCGCTGTGCCAAAGAATTTACCTAAGCATGAGAACCCAAACCTAATTGAAAAATAAATCTATAATGGATTGGATGCTCAGGAGATTTAAATAAAATTAAAGACTAAAATTAATGTAACCACTTATCTGAAGAAGCAATATGACGTTGTTAAAATAAGATAAGGGGTGTTACACTACTTGCCCTTCTGCTTCTCTCTCTAGAAATGCTGAAGGTTAGGAGTGTGTGTGTTAGGGTTATAGTTAGGGTTTCTGAAGTTTAACTCTTCATAATTGTAATCTAGTCCTTGCCTATTTTGTGACTTTAGTGCCACTCACTTTTCCCTTTTCAATTGGATCCCTAGTCACACTTTTAACTTAGCTTTTGTTCCTTTCAATTAGGTCCTTGTACTCATGCAACTATATGCAACTAATGCAACATACACAAGCATTAAACATTAAATTAACGATTATCAAACATCTCTTAATCATAGTAGGAGTAGATGTTACACTATAAGGTGCTATAGAAATTGGTCCCATTCCAAGAATCAATTCTATAAAAAACTCTACCTTTTTCTCAGGTGGAAGACTTGAAATCTCTTTGGAGAAAGACATCTGAGAATTCACAAACTACGAGGATAGCACTAAGTTCATGCTGGAATTCAATTTCAAAAGAGCATAGAAAACTTATTCTTTAGATATCTTCCTTAGTTTTCCTAATTATAGGTATGGCATCTATAAAAGTCACAGATTTCTTAGAACAATCCAAGACTACATTATTTATAGACAACCAGTCCATCCCAAAAATAAATGTCCAATCCCACCAAAGGTAAACAAATAAGGTCAACAACGAAAGGCTTATTCTTAACAACAATTGGGCAATTTAAACAGGCCAAAGAAGTCAATACCTACTTTCCTACGGTAATGGAAACAGATAGCTCATAGGGTAATTTAGATAAGGGTAAATTTAGTCTCTCCACACATTCAAAGGAAATGAAAGAATGAGTGGCACCAAAATCAAATAGTGCAATTAAAGATATATCTTTTATCAAACATTTACCTTTCATCAAATCATTAGACTGGACCACTTCTTTACCCTTGAGAGTATATACTCTTCCAATAGTGGGAGGTCTAGTGGGTTCAATTGGCTTTTTCCACTCAAGGCAATCTTTAATATAGTGACCCTATTTTCCACACTTGTAACATACACCCAGTTAGAATCTATAGGGTCTGCCATGATTTTTCCCACATTTTGGACAAGCATTGGGAACTGCCTGCCTTAGCCAATTGTTAATTTTAATTAATTGCTTGTGTATGTTGCATTAGACCGCATATAGTTTCATTAGTGTCAAAATTGGATTAGAAAAGAATGAGAGAATTAATTAGAAAGGGGAGAAGGACTGAACTAAAAAGTTGAAACATTTAGGTATGAGAATTTCAATTTTTACCAAAAGAATTACTATAGCTAATTGATTTTTGGAATTCTCACACCAATGGTTCAGGGGCAAAATGGTAATTATGTATATAGTTTGAAACTTACCATTTTGAGGCCGAATGATCAAAAATTAAGATCAAAATTGTAAGTTTTGGGTTAGCTATGTAAGGCCAGAAGCTAGAGTCCCCCCTAATATTTAGAACCACTTCTAAAGAGAGAAAGAGCAATCAGGTAAAGAGGGAAAGTGAGGTAAAGGAAACTAAATCTCCACTTCCATCAAGAGTTAAATCCAAATAAGTTTTTAGGAAGGCATCCAATATGTTAATCAACATCCAAACAAGAATTTAAGGTAGCAAAATAACCCAACCCCTTTTATTTTTGAAGTTACTATTCATACAAGTTAACTTGATGATTTTAAAGTTGTTTGAAGGAAAAAGGGATTTAATACTACATTCTTAATGTTTTTACATACTATTAGGCATTTTGAATTGGTTAAAGATACTTATGCTTGTTTAAAATTGATTCTGAAAAATGGGTTTTTCTACTTAAATGAAAATGACGTTTAATACCAAATTTGAGTGAGATTAAACGATGTTTTGGCCTATTTGCACATTTTAAACGATGCTTGGAAGTTTATCTTGAGTTCATGGATTTCAAACTGGCTTTAAAAATAAGATTTTGGATAAAAATTCTGGGTCAACGGCAAGTTTTAAAGAAAAGTATAACATAGCAACTGATTGGTGGCCTTCAGCAGTCGACTGTCGTGTTCTTGAGTTACTCAGAAATTTATATAGAATGCTAGTAGTCGACTGCCAGCCCCTATAAGTCAACTTCCATGTTCTTCATTTTCTAGAATTTTTTCCAAAAGGCCAATTGCCAACTGCCATGCTCTAACAATTGACTATCAAGCCTAATAATAAGCTAGCCTTTGACTGCCTAACTTGTAACAATCAAATGATAGCTCTTTGGTTGAATTTTTGATATTGGACAGAATGCTACCAATCGACTAACAATAGGGTACCAGCCGACTACTAGCTTCTGTGAGTGAATTATGAACTCAATGACATGTTTAAAAAGTCTTTGGCCCAAAAACCCAATTCAAGCAAGGGATTTAAACCTAGAATACAAGAAGGGTAACATGTACTTTGAATGTAAATGAAAAAGAGCAAGAGTATGATGATTGAGAAGGAAAGAACAAGAATACATAAGAGAAATGAGAATTGTAGTCTTAGTATATGTATTAGAGGTAGATAGGTTTATAACTGAATGACTAATTACTGGTATGGGATGGTGATTAGATATTCCGCGAGTATCGTGATAGTTTTAAATTCTAAGTTAGTGACTTAATGACCAAGTTAAATAAAAGGTCACATACTTAGGACTTCACATAACTATAGTATGCACCTAATCACCCTAATGTATATCCTCATGAATAGCATTTTAGGGACCCTATTATGTACTCAATGTGTGGACTCAATGTGGAGACTCTATTGTACTTGGATCCACTGGAGGATGCTTCGAAATGTACAAAAATATGATATTGCAGTCGAGGACTGCCAATGGGCATATGTTGGCAAAAGTTACGAGTACATATTTAAAAGTATGGAGTGGCTCGCTTGATGACCCTTTTGATTTCTCTTATTTCTATTATATGATAATTATTATAATGATGGCGAAGGCCAATGAGAAATGCTCTTATTTCCTTAATAGTCTTTATAAGAAGATATATGAATGAAATTATGTTACCTGTATGATTTGACTATTTTATGAGACATATACCTTGTGTGGTGCATATCAAGTAAATGATGCATGCAATTATGAGCATCAAATGTAATTTTATGTAAGGTAACCCATTAGATATATCATTTGTATGATGATAAGAAGAATGTAGCATTTTTGTATGGGATTACAGTGGTACAAACTAGTTGTTTTATAAATTGGTTATTATTGCTAATGGGATTTATTCTCATTAAAAATGCTAGTTTGTATCAGATGCCTGGTACCAGATATTATTATAAGTGAAAGTTGAGTTGATAGAGATACCCTTTGTACGGTATTTCCCTGTTGTCAAGGAATTGTGGGTCATATATGTATGAAAAGTCCCTCCCACACCTTGAATATATAAAGTTTTAGAAATATTTTGACATGCTCGGTACCCTGAATCCTTGTGAAATTTTTGGAAAGGATCAAGAGGATAGATTTTTGATATATAAGATTAGGGCATATATGTATTAGCATATGTGAGCTAGGAATTCACTAGCAAATTTTGTTAAATGGGTATGAGTGACAAGCTTGTTGTCTCCTTACCTTGTTTAACACACTCACATATTCATGGGTATATGTCTGATGGATGATACTTATGAATATTATAAATGAATGTGAATGTATCTATAAATGTATATGTGTTTCATTTCCAGTACCTCATTCTATTTTTTGCTGTGTAACATGTGAGAACCCGAGTGTAATAGATATACTAATAGTACTTAATCATTTCACTTGGTAAGAATTTAAAATGGACTCGGGTGAAGGAAGTAGTAATTCACTAATCTTATAGTATATAGTATTATTATATTAATTAAATAACTAAAAAGGAACTATAGGATTGGAGGGTTACACTTTTCCCTTTATGGATTCCTTCATTTTTTTTGTCCCTTCCTCTAAGGAATCTAGGTTACTTTCTTTTAAAGAAGTTAGTTCTCTATCTTTCTTTCTCTATATCAGCTAGGTTCTAAGAAAATATGCGACATTTGTTTACTAGCATAGCAAAGTTTCTGATTTCAAATGAAGAAATAGCATTCTTTAACTCCGATCTCAACCCAGCTTCCAGATGCATGGCCTTCCATGCTCTGTTTGGATGAAGCTCTAAATAAAAAGAGAACTTAAAAAACTCTTCAAACTTGGCTGGATAATCCTAAAAAATCATATCACCCTACTTTATTTGCATAAATTCAATTTCTTTCTGATTCCTCACATTCTGAGGAAAATACTTTTCCAGATACACCCTCTTAAATGATTCCCTGGTGATCTGAGTTCCTTGAGCCTCTAGTAATTTTCTAGCTCCTCTCCACCAATATTTTGCTTCTGCAATTAGCATATAGGTAGCAAATAATACCTTTTTCTCATTAGTGTTTCCTAAAACCACAAATAACTTTTCCATCTCTCAAAGTCATTCCTCAACTACCTGTGGGTTAAACTCACCCCTAAAGGAAGGAGGTTTGTTTCTTTGAAATTCAAGCCATACATTATAAGCTTGGTTTCCCACTTGTTCACCTGTGGGATTTGGGTTGTGATTCACAGACCTATTCTCCTAGAATTGTCAGAATGCTTCAACAGTATTTATAGCTTGTTGGGTAGCAGTAGCAGCCTGTTAGGTGGCCGTAGCAACTTGCTCTCTCATGGCTTCCACCATTCCTACCAAAGTATGCATAACCCCAATCAAACTACCTTCATTCTTGTTTCCCTTGCCAGTATTCTTACTAGGTGAGCCATTTTCACTTTACAAAATAAGCATTACTGAGGTGTAATGTCCTAATAACAAAATATTTATAAGAGATCATATGGCACCAACAAGAAATACTATCTACCAAAACCTAGTACTTCATTCCTCAAATAAAAATATAATATAAGCCAGTCAACTACCTAGGCTTAGATAACTAACCTACATTAGTCTCTATCCTAAGGAATCTACCTATCACTACCAAGTCAGCTATGTGCTAACTGTGGTAGCAGTGCTCTGATACCAACTAAGTGTAACCACCCAATCCTGTAGTTCATTTTAATTATTTATATAATATATTACAATATTAGTTAATTACTACTACCTTTACTTGAGTCAATTTTTAACTTTTTACCGAGTTAAATGGATAAGTACTATTAGTTTGGGTTACTGCACTCAAGTTCTCATATGTTACGCAACGAAAAATAAATTAAATTAGTTAGAATAATATATATATGTACATTCACATTCATTTACAATTTTTATATGTATCATTCATCAGACATATACCTATAGATATATGACCATGTTAACTAAGGTAAGAAGATAACAAGCCTGTCACTCATACCCATTTAATAAAACTGCTAGTGAATTCCAAACTCACATCCTAATACATATATGCCCTTGCTCTATACACCAAAAACCATCCTCCTGATCCTTTCAAAATATTAATAAGGATTCAGGATACCGGGCATGTCAAAATTTTACTATCAACCCTATTACTTTATGTAATCAGGGTGTGGGAGGAACTTCCTATGCATACACAATCCATAATTCTTTAATAATAGGGAAATACCCCAAGAAGGGTATCTCTATCAATTCCACCTCCATATCTAGTAAGATCTGAAATTTAGGCATCTGATATAACTAGCATTTTTATTGAGAATAACTCTCAGTAGCAATAATAATCTATTTATAAAATCGCTAGTTTGTACCACCATAAACCCATACAGAAAATTCTTCATTCTTCTTATCATAATAGAGAATATCGTAACTATTAGGTCACCATACATGAACATAGTCACATTTTATACATAAGATTGCATGCATAACTCATTTAATATCCATCCACAGGATATGCATATATTCATAACACATAATCAGATTATATAAAACCAATTTACACTGGTATCATGCTTTCATTCTCACAAAGAGCATTAAGGAAATAAGAGTATTTCTCGTTGACCTTTGTCAAAATCATAACAATCATCAACTAATGACGATAATAAGAGAAATTAGGAGAGTCGCCAAGCGAACAACTCTATATTTTAAAATCTTGTACTCATAACTTTTTGGCAACATATACCTATTGGCAAGCCTCGACTGCTAGATCTACATTCTGGAGTGTTCTCCAATGGATCTAAGTACAATAGAGTCCCCATAATAAGAGTATACACATTGAAGCCACACATGAGTACATAATAAGGGTCCCCAAATCTACGCTATTCACAAGCATCTATAATAGGATGATTTAGCTCATACTATAGTTATGTGAAATTCTAAGTAAGTGATTCTTTTTAAATTGGCCATTCAATTCACTAACTTCAAATTTACAACTACCATGATATATTTGGAATGTCTAATCACCATCCCATACCGGCAATCAGTCACTCAGTTATGAATCTATCTACCACTAACACATGCTAAGAATACAATTCTCATTTTTCTTATTTATTCTTGCTCCTTCCTTCTCAAATCTCATCATATTATTGCTTTTTTTATTATATTTCAAAATACATGTTACCTTTCATATTCTTGGTTAAAATCCCTTGTTTGAGTAGAGTTTTTGGGATAAATACCTTCCAAACATGTCATGGAGCTCATGATATACTAATAGAAGCTGGCAGTCGGTTGGTATGTTGCTATCAGTCAACTACTAACACTCTATCCACTTTCAAATTTTTAGCCTGAGAGCTATCAGTCGATTGCTACAAGGTTGGTGTAACATTTGTAACACCCCCTTAGTCTATGGTTCCTTTTAGTTCTTTAAAGGGTATAATATATATAAATATCATACTAGTAATGTTTTACTATTTCATCTACATGAGTAAATTTGGACTTTTTACCAAGTTAGTTATTTGAGTGCAATTGGGTTGGGTCTCTACTTTTAGGTTTACACTCAGTCTTGCAGCAGAATGAAATAATGTGATATATCAATTACTCGAGCTAAATATACAAACATCATGCTTATTTACTTCCATAATTAACATAGAATAACTATCGAGGCATAGAGGCAACAGCCTTGCCACTCAAACCATGTCAAATATGTCTATTCATAAATTCTAGCTAATCTGTATACATCTAATCAATATAGGCTATGCATGAGGTAAATTATGCTAACACTTCCTTAAAAATCATGAAGGCTAGCTCAATAAATTAAAAGCCTATACTATCCAAAATAACTTTCTTAAAATAACCATGGAGGGTACCCCTCCTCAGGCTACCTCCATCTTCTACCGGTACCTACACATAAGATACACACTAGCATTTATGTGAGAATTAAATCTCAGTAGCAAGCAAACCTATTTTAAAATCTTTTGACTTGTATCTCCTTAATTATATAGAAACACTCTGCATTTCTCATCTCAAATTCAAAATATAACATGTGCTATCGGGATGCAATGCATGCATCATACTTTTATGGTTAGTGCTTAGGTGTATGCATGTAATTTGAAACATGTGAAATTAAATCATCATGCGATGTCATCTTAATATCATGCTTTATCATAAAAACTTTCATCTTTTTCATTTCATATGGTAGCATCAACATATTCATCTTTAAAACGTAACAGGAATCATACATACACATTGAGAGATATCGGGAGTGCCGCTCAGTGACTGCCTCCACATACCACTTCATACATCCATACATAACTTTGTGACTAATCAACCACCGTGCATTTTTATTTGTACTATCTGGGGCATCCCTCAATGGATCCAAGTACCATGTGGTCACTGTCCTTTCACAAATCATTCCAATACAGAAGGATTTAAAGTTTCCTTTCTGCCCCATAAGGGACTGCTCATGATGTGGTCACTGCCCTTCTGTAGATCATTCCATGTACAATGAGAATTTATTTTCCTTTCTACCCCATAAGGGACTGCTCGTTTAACTCACGGCATCATGCATATACTAGGATGATTCGGCTCATGCCATTGTTATGCCTAACTCTAGGTACGTGTCTACTTTAATGGCCTTAAAAATTGCACTAACTTAGAGTTCGTAACCATCATGGCATTTTCAAAGTTATCTAAGCTCAACTGGATGGTTACCCACCCAACGCATGGTATAACCGTGGAACTCCCAAGGCTATCCTATACTAACCATTAGTCACTCAATCATGAGCCTATCTATCCTAATACATACCCTAGGAATACTCCCTTCCTTTTTTATCTTTCATGGATTCCTTTCTTTTTCTTTCACTATCACAAGGATTACCATGTCCAATGTGATTCTTACAAGGACCACCATGTCCAAGTAAGTCGTAACTCGAATGTTACATGTTACCATTACATCCCAGGTTTCAATCTTGTGTTTGGGTGAGGTTTTGGGCCAATTTCCCATCAAAATCAAGGTATAGAGTTCATTTTCTGCCATTTTGGGTTGGCAGTCGACTGCCCTTAAGCTAGCAGTAGGTTGCTAGCTCTCTGTCTAAAATAGGAAGCCAACCCAAGAGCAACCAGTCGATTATTTTGAGCTTGGCAGTCAACTACTAGCCCGCTGTGAGCCTGACAGTCAACTGCTAAGGTCTGGTAGTCAGCTAATGCATTCTAGGTATGTTTTCTATGTAACGAAGAACACGACAGTCTACTTCTAAGGCTGGTAATTGGCTACTAGTGCTTTGTTATGCATAAAAACTTCTGATATACCCAGATTTTTAGCCCTAAAACATGAATACAACTCATATAAAAGATTGATGAACTCAATGTTAACATCTAGGCATCATTTAACATTAACAAACAACACACATTTCCATACATTTTGCCCAACAACAAGATTAAACCTCATTTTTGTACTTAAGGCAAAAATTAACTTTCAAACATCATTTATAGGCATAACAAGTACACCCATTCAATCAAGCAATACCCAATAGACATTTAAAACATAGAGAATGTTGGTTTAAACCCTAGTACAACTTAAAACATTCATAAATATCATTTTCATTTAAATGCAAACATTTCATGAAAATAGGGTTTAGGTTTTTCTAGTACCTTGGATTTTCTTGCATCTAGATGTGTATGTGTTACTTAGATGATGCTTTCCTAACTGTAGAACAAACCCCTAGCTTCAAATCCAGCCTTCCTTCAAGCTAAATGCCTTTCTCTCTTACCCTAAGTCACGTTCTCTCTCTACTCGCCCTTTTTCTTCTCTCTCTAAGTTTTCTGAAGCTTGAGTGACATGAGGGTGTTTAAGGTTCAGCTAAGGTTTAAAGGTAGTTTAATTATTTGCATTTTGGTCCTTGAATCATTTTCCAACTTTTGCTTGGCTGAACTTGCCCTTTCAAATTGGTCCTTAGTCATAATTTAACTTAGTCGATTGTTAGAGCATGGCAGTTGGGGTGTTAGCCTTCTGGAAACCTTTTTGGAAAATGAAGAGCACAACAGTCAACTTCTAAAGGCTAGCAATCAAATGCTAAAGCTCTATATACATTTTTGGGCAACTTAAGAATGCGACAGTCAACTGATTTAAGCTACCAGTCAGCTGCTACGTTATGCACTGTTTTACAACTTGTTGTTGACCCAGAATTTTTATCCAAAAACTTGTTTGTAATTCTATTTTGAAATTTATGAACTTAAAACCAACAAGTGAGTATCATTTAACACATAAAGTACGACCCAAACACAATTCAATCTCTCTCAAATCTCAGATTTAACCTTATTCTCATCCATGAAAAAAAACCTATATTTTATAATCTGATTAAAGTATGCTTATGGTACATTCATATGGTTTAAAACAACCACTAGTAATAAAAAAACACTAAGAATGTAGTTTTAAATCCCTTTTTCTCTTTAAATAATTTTAGAAATCATGAAATTCAGCCACATGAACAGTAACTTCGAAATAAAAAGGGATTGGGTTATTTTACTACCTTAATTCCTTGTTTTCCCTTGCTTACAAGCTAATTCTTGTATTAGATGTCGTCCTAGACACTTCTCTGAATTCAACTCCTGCTAGAAGTGGAGATTTATTCTCTTCTTCCTCACTTTCTCTCTCTACTCAGCTCTTCTTTCTCTCTCTAAAAGTTTGGTTCTGAATTTGGATAAGAAGGAAGTCTGACTCCCAACCTTATATAAGCACTCTAAAATTTGCAAATTTTGATCCTAATCTCTAATCATTCGACCTCAAAATGGTAATATTCAAACATATACATAATTACCATTTTGTTCCTGAACCATTGGTAGGAGATTTCCAAAAATCTATTGGCTACAGTGAATCTTTTGGCTAAAATTATAGTTGTCCTACTTAAACTTTTCCATTTTTAAGTTTAGTCCCTAACCTCTTTCATGGCAGTTATCTCACTCTTCTTTAATCCAATTCTTGCACTAATGTGGCTATATGCAGTCTAATGCAACATACACAAGCAAGCATTCAATTAAAATTAACAAACATCTCTCATAAAAATAGGAGTGGATGTTACATCTGCCATTACCTATATAGTCTGCATCACTCTATCCTTCTCATTAGCTTATTCCTAGAGACATTCTTGGCATTCCTTCTACATGATGCTATATTTTCCTTCTACAAAACAAATACCACTAAGTAGATTAGTCTCAGTAACATAATATCCTGTAAAGAAAACAAAGCATACACAGAATACTAACTACCTAAACCTAAAATCCATTCCTCACATCGAGCTAGATACAAACTAGTAAATTGTCTAGATCAGTTACACATTCTAACTCTAACCTTCTTATGAGGAACACGACCTAAATCAGAACCATTGCTTTGATACCAAAAATTACACCACCCCACCTCTACAAATACAAAACATACATACGCCCATACAGATAGGATGTTACTAACATAATTTACTTAACTACTCGAGTTAAATTCTAAATTAAATACCCAAGATCCTTAAATTATTTTAATTTTGAGTTTAGGGTTGTACTCGAGATTCTCACTCATATATATATGTGTGGTGCGTAACAGAAGTATACAATTTTTAGATATATTTATATATACAAGTTACATATTCCTATATACAACTATATATATATATACACATAATTTCAAAATACTAGGTGAGAACTTGAAAAATAATGTCAGTTTCTCTCAAGACCACCTAATCTACTATAGGATAATTACTATTGTGGTACAGAGTTAGTATGCTTACATACATCTTTTGGGTTACAAGTAGGCAACACCCTCCTATTCGATATACACAATAGCTCTCTATGTCATTCCCAAAATAGGCCAGGGGTAGGGGAGCACCAAAAATAAAGTCATCTCCTCCACCACGCTAACCCAATGGGAGCGATAGTGCATCCATAATGCATATCATAATCTCTCTAATCTGTACGTAGTACCCAACACCAAGTAATTGGACAACCTCTACCTTTATCTCAACTGTGAATAGAAATTTGGTCAGCTGGACACATTAATGGACATGTGAGATTAAATCTTAGTAATGAAGAGAAATCAAGTTAAAAATTACCATCAATGGTACTAGGTATGAAAAACACATAAAACTCTTGCATTCAAGTTCATTTCAAATCATTAACATAAATACATTAGATACTATGTAACTACTATGCTATCTCATGTCAAGTACTAAAAGTACATCATTTAGTGGGCATTATTAGATATACTCATGCTTCACATCATTAAGGTACAATAATATGGACATTTAACATAATGGATAATGAAAATAACTTTCATTCATATAGCTCACTTGGCCAATCATAATATTCTTTCTATATGACTCTACTTGGCCAATCATAAAAATCTTTTCATATGGCTCTACTTGGATAATGATAACAATCTTTTCTTTTCTAGAAAGCCTTATATGAGTTCTTTCTTTCTTAATGGTTAGCTAGATTTTACCTCTAGGGGTTCCCTAATCTCTTAGAAAGACCATTTTTCTATGATGGAGATTACTATGCCTCTATCTTGGGTCACATATCATATATAATCACTGGATCACTACACCTCTATCGTGGGTTTCAAATCATATCCACCCATACTATGCTAATAAGGGACAATGTTGCTATAACTTAATACCCTCTACTATATACACTGGTCTAACAAGTTTCTTGATTATGATTGATTTAACTCTAATTAGGTAACTTCTTAGCCATTCAGGTACTGACTTATGGTTAAACATTAGCACAATGTTTTCTCATGAGTCTTTCAAGAGTTAAATGGCTATTTTAGTTTAGAAAACTTGGAATTCCTAATAATCATCCTATACCAATTACTGGCCATTCAACCTAGAACTTATCTAGACTAGACCATATAATAAGAGTACTTGCATTCTGTTCTTATAGTTATTTACCTTCAATTTTATGCCATATTACTTATCAAATACATTATCATATATTTGGGATGATTCCATAATCTTTACATGATTTTTGGGAAAGAAAAGAGGTAAAAGCCCAATTAAAAAGTCAACACAAAAAGTAGTTCACCACATTAAACTAGGCCCTTGGCCGCGGCGAAGCACACAAGGGCTATTTTCCATTGCGAGAAGAAACTTTTGCTGTGGCAAAGGAACTAGCAGGAGTTCTTCATGTTGAGAAAGAATTTGGGTAGCGGATAAAACACAAGTTCTTCGTGATGTTCCGAGGAAAGATTACTGAAAATATGATTTTTTTAACATTATTTTTAGCACCCAAAACTTCAAGAAAACTTTAGGGATTCATTTAGGATCAACTTTAGACTTTTTTCCCCTTCCTAAAACCTCACCATACAACAAAATCAAGTTTCATGAGATAGGAATCAAACCCACACAAGGAGTATGTTCACGGAGGAAAAGTTCATAACCTACACTCTTAATCACATTTCAAGCATAGTTTGGCCTTAAATAAGGCTCGGCAAGCATATATGCTTCGAGTAAATCAAAGAATGAAAATTTTTAATCTCCTTAACTCAAATCATAAAAAAGAGTTCTCAAAATTTTCATGGAAAAGGATGGGTTCTTGCACCTAAGAGAAAAAGGGGAGATTTCTTTGATTACCTTGCTAATTTGTGCAATATGATGTTCCTAGAAGTTGGATTGCTACTTCTTATTTTAGATTTCTTAAGTTTGAAAGTTCAAATCGCCCTCTTCTTCACTTATCTCTCTACTTTGTCTCTTTATTTCCAAATCTCTCTCTCTCTTTTGATGAAGATGGTGAAGTATGAAGCTTCAAGTCTCCTTCTGTAACACCCGCCCCTAATATCTTGGATTCTTTAATGTCATCATTATTATTATTCGTTATGTGATGATAAGGATAGTTCATTAAAATGATAGAATGGACATTTTCATTAAGATAGAGTTATTTTTGTTATAGAAGAACAAAGTTGGAAAATCTAGTAAAGGAGGGAAAAATAGTAATTTTACCATGAAAGGAAAAATTTATTTAATTTTCTTATTTCATGAAATTATATTAAAGGACTCTTATCATTTTCATTTAAGAGAGAAGAAGGATCTAGTTTTATAAGTAATTATGTGCTTTCGATGTCAAAAAGACAATTTTCCCTGAAAAGGGAAAAATCGTAATTTTACCCTAAGGGCATATTAGTAATTTTTACATAATGTAGAAACTCTAGTTTTTACCTTAAATATTTCAAGGAAATAGAAATTAGAAACCCTTACCCATTCTTGCTCAAAAGAAGAAAGAATAAAGGTGAAAATGATAACATTGGCATAAAGGGAAAAAGGGTAATTTTGCTAAAAGAAGGGTAAATTAGTAAATTCACAAAAATAAGTTTTAAGAAATCTTATTTAAGTGATTTTTACACATTAAAACCAAAAAGGGTGAAAAATGGAGTTACAATGGCCATTTGGACTTAAATGGCAAAATGGTAAATTCTTTAGGGGCTTATTTGCAATTTTTGAAAAGTTAAGGGACCATTCTGTACTTTCAAAATTCTTGAGGGGCAGAAATGTCCAGCCTATGGAAGTTGCCCAAAATTACATTCTTGAGGAGAGTGGATGCCATTCTTGAAAAGGAGAAGTAATAAGGGTAAATTGGTCATTTCACACCAAGGGCATTTTGGTAATTTCACCAAAACCCTAATTTAAGTCTTCTTCTTCCTTTGGATGTTAGAAATGTCGAAGAAGGGAGGAGAAGAGGGAGCTACCCGAATTGCTTCCTAGGCTTGGAGAAGAGGATTTTCAAACTAAAACAACTTGGAGATTCCACTTGTTTTACATTTTTAAGGTAGCTAAAAATGCCTATGCCATTCTTTTCTTGTTTTATGGTGTGTTTATGGTGTTCTTAATCTTGCAAGAAGGATGGTCTTTCTCTCTCTACATTCTTATGGTAGATTTGTTTGAATGGGTTTGAAATATGTTGAAAACTACTTGTGTTTATGGCTATAAACATGTTGAAATGCTTGAAAGCTTGAGAGATGGCAATTTTTCAAGAGTGGAACCCTAGTCTTGAAAAACCCTAACTTGTCCCAAGGCTGAAATGGTGTTTTAATGAGTGATAAAATGATGTTCTTGCATGGAATTTACTTGAATATGGTTGTATTGTAAGCAAAATGGTGAGATAACTTCATTTTCTTGCTTTTTCCTCTTTGGCCGAATGCTATGTCTTGAAATGGTGCTGAAATTTGGTTAAAAATTGTGCTAGAAAGAGTGAGAGAAAGTGTCATGAAATGGTAAGAAAGAGAGAAAATATATTTAAGTTCAAGTTTAAGCACTTTTTTCATTTTCTAGTTTCACCATAAACCATGGAAATGTGACATACCTATCTTGGCCAAATGGACTCATGTAAATGGTGATGTAATTTTACTTGAAAGTGGCTAGAAAACCTTGCAAAAGTTGTTATAAGAAAAGAGGAGAGAGAAAATTTATGGTATTCTTAAGTTTTAGTAAAAGAAACATTTCAAAATTTTACCATTTCACTTTGAAATTGTGCATAAGCATGTGAAGTTGTAAGATAATGTACATTGACAAATTTAGCATGAAAAATGGGCTAGAAAGATGTGTGAAAAGAGGGTTTTATGTACACTTACAAGAAAATGAGGTGTGAGAAAACATTACCCATAATTATGGGAATGGTTACTGTAACAATCGAAAGGATTTTGAAAGAGTTTTAAAGGATAAAATCAAATTTTTAACCCTAATCCCTTTTAAACGAAGCCTGGCATGACTTTCGAGGATACTGATTTGAAACGAAAGGTTGTTCGAAGTCAGAAACATGATCAAACGAAAAGAAATGCAATTCGGTGATCAGAAACTGACAAAAGATGTTTCGTGCATCAATTTCACTGACGGAGGCCAAAACCTTTGCATGGAAATGTGTGCCGATGTCTGGAAGGCTGTCGACACCCTAAAGTATCCCCGGGTGGTCCGAGAAAAGTCAGAATCGCCCCCGAAGGCTTTAAATTTTCTGGATTCCCTCTATTTCTCTCAAATCTCTCTCTCTCCTCACCACACTTTCTCTCTCCTCTCTCTCCTCCTTCCTCCACCGTAAACCGCCACCACAGCCACCGTGGGCCACCACCTGGCACACCAATCGACAACCCTCACCACCCACAACCTCCAGCAACCACCCACGGCCACCAACGACCGCCAGCGTCGCTGGAAAACGCCACTTTTTTCCTCCACCGCATGAAAACTTCGCCAGCTCAGATTACCGCCATCCGTCACCGTTGCCGGAGCTTCTGGACGTGCATCGAGAGAAACCGAGACCACCCCGACACAAAATTCCATCATCCGATCACATTGGTAAGGTTCGATTTCCCAAAAACTGATGATATCTGATTGAAATAGTTGCCGAACGTAATTAGGAAATAAATTAACCTAGGTATTTGGGTAACCGGACTTAGGATCAAAAAATGGATGACGTGAAAAGTTTGAATATTCAATTTAATGTCCAAGAAATTAATTAGGCTCAGAAACTGAGACTACATGAAGTTCTGAAGTGATTTGGAGGGACAGGAGACCAGGTAGGATAATTTACGCTTCCCAAACCCTAGATTTGACCTAGTGGATACCTGAATGATTTAGATGATTTGCATAGATTTACGTGCTACTTTCGATAGGATAATTGCATGCCTATATGCTAAAAACCCTAATTTCATGTTAGAAGTTTTGTTTATTGAGTTTAGATGCCCTTAGGACGGAATTACTTAGGGTTGGGTACTTGATAGCTGGTATGGGACGACCGTTAAGTATCCCTAGTACAGGGAGTTTTTAAACGAGATTGTTTTTATCAGATTTAGCCTATACTGTGTTAGGGATCACGCGATAAATCAGGACGACCCTAAGAAAGGTTTAAGGAGTATAAGGGGGGACAGCCTACACGGGGAAACGTTGTGATTTAGGCGTAATACCCTAGAACCTTGAGGAATAGCCGACTGTGAGCATGTGAGTTCGAATAGACCGTATGAGGATGAGAATTGGCGTATGTGCACATGCTAGGGGACGCCCTAGATGTTGATTCTCACCCGGTCCTTGAGTGAGTGATTAGTGTTATGGATCACACTCACAATATAGGCTTGATTTAGGTGATTGGTGTTACAGATCACACCCAATGATAAGAGAGGTATTCTCTCTGGATGACGTGCAATTAGAAGACGACGATTTAGACTTGGTTACAGCAAATTTGTAGCCAACGTGGATATAGATACACCGGGCATGGGATTTTATTTGATTTCGAGTATTGATTTTTAAAAGAAATGGATTTTATGATTTCGATTAATTACCGCAATTTCCATGTAATAAAATAATTTTAAAGATAAGGTATTTCACTATTTTTGAACTAATTTCGAGAAGATGATTTCGATGTTCACACCGCTAAGTATTCAGCCAATTTTTGAATGATATTTGAACTGTAAATTATTCTATTGGGATTTTATATCTCATCAGGTTGTTTACTCAAATGAACAGGGACAAGGACAGGAACCGAGAAGATAGCGGATGATGCCTTGGTGATAAATGGGAGAATGACTTAGCTTAGGCTTGAATCATCTTGTATATATACTTTGATGACGTTTCTGTATATTGGGTTCTGTCTTCTATGTTTTCTATAGTGATTGGATTGACTGTACATGTATAAATCAGGTGTTTTATGTTGACTGTAGTGATGGGATTGATTGTTGCTGTATATGGATTTCTGTCATTATGTTTTATGTTGTTGATGGATTGGCTGTATGATTGTAAACAGGTGATTATTGTACTTTGGGTATGTTCTAAATACAGAGGAAACTCTGTCGAATTTTCAGTAGGGTTTACCGCTATAAACTTGTGAATTTAAGTTGGAATGTATATGAATGCATGACGTGATGTATATATATGAGTCTTAGATTTCATTCCAGAGTAATTTATGATGTATGTATGTATAACTAGTTAGCTGCGTGTGAATTAGGGTTGAACAGAATCTGAATGGACAACGGGAAGTCTATTTGGGTTACGCTTAACCAGTAGCGATCCCCTGACATTCCCGCATCGGGAATAACTACTTAGAAAGCCCATATGCTTCTGCTAATCAGATACAGCATTGCGTACATCATATTAGGGGGTCGTTACAGTTACCATAATTCTTAAATAGTAAAAATAATGCTAGAAATGAATCAAATGGGTTAGAAATGCCATTCCTTCATGCTTATCTTGCCTTGGCCGAATGCTATGTAGAATTTTCCCTAAAATGGCTAAACTTATGTGTTAATTGAAAGTAGTCTAAGGTGCTATCCAAAATGGCCTATGTTAAGTAAAAAGAGGGAAAATGATATAATGGTCAAGAATGAAAGGTAAATAGTATACAGTTTGCCATTGATAGAAAGATGCCCAAAATCATGCAAAAATGAATGAATAGCATAGAATTTCTTAATGTACTTGTGAATGGCAAAGTTAAAACTCAAGGGAGGAATGATCTGGTGAATACCTCCAAAGACTAAAATTCTGAAGAGGAATGATCTGGTGTAAACCTCCCAAGAATAACATTTGTGTTGTATGAATGTGTTTCATGTTAGAATGTTTGAAAAATGTGAAACTTGAAATCTTGTCATTCATGCCAATAATGATAATATATGTTGCATATCTCATGTTTATAGATGCATACACACATGTTTCACATATGTCATACCCATATATCTGGATGAAAAATATTTGATGCTGAATGGAATGTAGAGTTATTTTCTGTATTCATACAGTGGTACATATCAGTTGTTTTAAATAAAATGGTTTGTTTAACTATTGGGAATATATTTCTCATTATTGTGCTGATATGTACCAGATGCATAGAACTCGAGTAATGATGCATCATCTAGTAGATGTAACGATTAAATATAGAATTTATATTATAGCACTGTTAGTCCTAATTTCTGCCAGCTGTATTTTGAGATAGAATTAAGACTACTACTCTTTTGGAAAAGGGGTTTGAGTGACAGGATTGTTGTCTCCTTACCCCTATAGATACATATAATTAATATTTTTGAGACTATGTATTAGAAGATTTAAATGATATGCATATAGTTATAAAATGTTTTATAAATTCCACTGAAAAGTATGAAATTCAATTTCCGTTGTGCATAAAGTATGTTTACCTGAGCAAAGGAAGCCAGAACTAATTATATATTAAATTACTGATGGATTAAATGCTCAAGAAATTTATTGAAAATAAAAAGGAAAAGAATAATGTAACCACTTATCTGAATTTGTTATATGACGTTGTTAAGATAAGATAACGGGTGTTACACCTTCATTCTAAGTCATACGTAGGTTTTGCATGGGGAATAAAATGCAGTTAATTGAAATTGAAAAGTAATTACTAGTTGGTCCCTATGGTCAGAAATTAATCTTAGCTATCCTAAAAAGTTTTTTCCCTTATGTACTACTTTCATATTTTATTCCCTTAATATTCCATTTCTAATTACCTGAGTTTTAATTCCTTATCTTTCATTTGAGTTAAATTACCCAAATGTACCATTTTTGTAAAACCTCATTTTTCTTTTAACCCAAACTTCATTTCAGCTTAGTATCACATTCAATTGATTCATAACTTACTTCTCTAGCTTTGTAAATCACATATTCATAGTCAACCTATAACATCTGCTCCTAATATGAATAAGAGATGCTTATTAGTTGTTAATTTAAGTTTAATGCTTGTTTGTTGCATTATTTGCATATAGTTGAATTAGTGCAGGGACTTAGTTGAAAGGAAAATTGAAAAGGTAAAGTTTAGCTAGGCCAAAGTCATAAAAGGGCCCAAGGGCTGGAATGCAAATAGTTAGACTTAATAATTCAAAACCCTAACCCTAACACACATAACTCAAACTTTAACATTTTTCCTAGAGAGAGAGAAGGGTGAGTAGAAAGAGAAAGAGGTTGAACTAGGGTAAGAGGAGAAGATAAGCTTGAAGGAAGGCATATTTGAGGCTGGGATTGGTACTACAGCAAGGGAAGGACCTTTTTAACACACCATGTAACACCTGCCCTAATGACTTGCATCTTATAATGGCATTATTATTATCATTAATTATGTGATGATAAGGAAGGTTCATTAGAAAATAGGATGGACATTTTCATCAAGGTAGAGTCACTTTTATTATAAAAGAATGAAACTAGAAAGTTTGGTAAAGAAGGGGAAAATAGTAATTTTACCATGAAAGGGAAAATTAATTTAATTTTCTTATGTCATGAAATTACACTTAAGGACTTTCATCATTTTCATTTAAGAGAGAAGAAGAATTTAGTTGTGTAAGTGATTATGTGCATTTTGGTGTCAAAATGGCAATTTTCCTTGAAAAGGGCAAAATCATAATTTTACCCCAAGGGCATATTAGTAATTTTACATAATGTAGAAAATGCAATTTTTACCCTAAATATTTCAAGGAAATAGAAATTAGAAGTCCATAACCTTTTATGTTCAAAAAAAGAAAGAGTAAGGGTGAAAATGACAACATTGGCATAAAGGGCAAAAAGGTAATTTTGCCTTAGGGACAAAATGGTAATTTTTCTAAAAGAAGGGTAAATTATTAAATTCACTAAAATAAGTTTTGTGAAATCTTATTTAAGTGATTTTACACATTAAAACCGAAAAGGGTGAAAAATGGAGCTAAAATGGCCATTTGGACTTAAATGGAAACATGGTAATTTCCTTAAGGGCATATTTGTAATTTCTTAAAAGATGAGGGACCATTCTGAAATTTCAAAATTCTTGAGGGGCAAAAACATCCCAGCCCATGGAAGTTGCACAAAATTACATTCTTGAGGAGAGTGGATGCCATTCTTGAAAAGGAGTAGTAAGGGTAAATTGGTCATTTCACACCAAGGACATTTTGGTAATTTTACCAAAACCCTAATTTAAGTCTTCTTCTACCTTAGGATGCTGAAATTGTTGAAGAAGAGAGGAGGAGAGGAGGCTGGTCGAACCCACACTTAGGCTTGGAGAAGAGGATTTTCATACCAAAATAACTTGGAGATTCCACTTGTTTTGCATTTTTAAGGTAGCTAAACATGCCTATGCCATTCTTTCCTTGTTTTATGGTGTGTTTATGGTGTTCTTACTCTTGCAAGAAGAATTTTTTCTCTCTCTCTACATTTTTATGGTTGATTTGTTGGAATGGGTTTGGAATATGTTGAAAACTACTTGTGTTTATGGTTATAGACATGTTGAAATGCTTGAAAACTTAAGAGATAGCAATTTTTCAAGAATGAAACCCTAGCTTGTACCAAGGCTGAAATGGTGTTTTAAAGAGTGAGAAAATGATGGTCTTGCATGATATTTACTTGAATATGGTTGTATTGTAAGCAAGATGGTGAGATAACTTCATCTTCTTAGCTTTCCCTCTTTGGCCAAATGCTAAGTCTTGTGTTGGTGCTGAAATTTGGTTAAAAATGATGTTAGAAAGAGTGATAGAAAGTGTCAAGAATTGGTAAGAGGGAGAAAATCTAGTTAGGTTAATGTTTAAGAACTTTTCCCATTTTATAACTTCACCATAAACCATGAAAATGTGTCATACTCATCTAGGCCGAATGGATCCATGCAAATGGTGCTGAAATCTCACTTGAAAATGGCTAGAAAACCTTACAAGATTTGTCATAAGAAAAGAGGAGAGAGAAAATTATGGTAAATTTATGTTTTAGCAAAGGAACCATTTCAAAATCTTACCATTTCATTTTGAAAATGTGCATAAGCATGTGAAATTGTAAGATAATGTATATTGTCATACTTAACATGAAAAATGAGCTAGAAATGTGTGTAAAAGCAAGGCTTGATGTACACTTACAAAAAAATGAGGTGTGAGAAAGCATTACTCATAATTATGGAAATTGTTACCATCATGCCTAAATGGTAAAAATAATACTAGAAATGAACTAAATGGGTTAGAAATGCCAATCCTTCATGCTTTTCTTGCCTTGGCCGAATGTTATGTAGAAATTTCCTTAGAATGGCTAAATTCATGTATTAATTGGAAATAGCCTAAGGTGCCATACAAAATGGCCTATGTTATGTGAAAAGAGGGGAAATGATGTAATGGTCAAAAATAGATGGTAAATAGCATACAATTTGCCATTGATAGGAATATGTCCAAAATCATGTGAATATGATTAACACCTTTTGGGGAATAATCTGGTGTATACCTCAAAAGACTAGAATTCTAAGGAGGAATGATCTAGTGTAAACCTCCTAAGAATAACACCTTGTGGGGAATAATCTGGTGTATACTCCCAAGGAGTTAATTTCAAGAAGAATGATTTGGTGTATACTTCCAGAGAATACAATCATGTGGTGGAATGATCTGGTATATACCTCCCAAGAGTAAATCATCTATGAGATATTACATGAATGTGTTCTATATGAGCATGATTAAAAAGGTGTGAACATTGAAAGCTTGTTATTCATTTCATGAAGGATATCACATGTTGTATATCTCATGTTTATAGACGCATACACACATGTTTCACATATGTCATACCATAGATTTGTATGAAAAAAATTTTGAAACTGAACTGAATGTAGAGTGGTTTTATGTATTCGTACAGTGGCACATGTTAGTTGTTTTAAAGAAAATGGTTTGTTTAGCTACTAGGAATATATTTCTCATTATTGTGCTGATATGTATCAGATGCATAGAATCCGAGTAATGATGCACCCAACTAGCAGATGTAAGGAGTAAGTAGAAATTATATAATGTAGCACTTTCAGTCTTAATTTCTGCTATCTGTACTTTGAGATAGAATTAAGACTACTGTTCTTTTGGAAAAATGGGTTTAAGTAACAGGATTGTTGTCTCCTTACCCCTATATATATACATATATATAAATACTTAATATTTCCTGGAATATGTATCAGAAGATTTAAATGATATACATATAATTATGGAATTTTTTACAAATTTCGCTGTGATGTATGAAATTCTATTTTCACTGTGTATGAAGTATGTTTACCTGAGCAAAAGAACCCAAACCTAATTATATATTAAATCACTGATGGATTAAATGCTCAGGCAATTTATTGACATTAAAAGGGTAAAGAATAATGTAACCACTTATCTGATTACAATGTGTAATGTTGCTAAGTAAAGATAAGGTGTATTACACACCATACACGCACATTTCTCAAGAAATCAAGGTAGCAACTCAACCTAACCCCATTTTTGAAATGTTTAGCTTTTTGTTCAAAAATGCTGTTATGGATGTTTTAAATTAAATTTGGGGTTTAAACTTACATTCTATATGTTTTTGATTGCTATTAGGTGTTGTTTGTTGAATGGTTATTCTCATTTATGCATGAAATTGGTTGTCAAAGTGGGCTTATCCCTAAGTGCAAAAATATGGTTTAATCTTAGTATTGAGTAATGTTAAGTTGAGTTTTGGGTTTGTTACGAGTGCCATATGATGTTTAGATGTTGGTGTTGAGTTTATAGCTTGAGAAAATGGTTTGAAAACATGTTTTTGGGGCAAAGTCCTGGATATAACAGCAAGTTTTAGAGTAGACCAGACACTAGCAGCCAACTACTAGCCTCTAGAAGTCAACTGTCATGTTCTTCGTCTACCTAAACAATATTTTTAAACACTATCATCCAACTTCCAACCCTTGAAATTTGACTGCCATGTCCTTCATTTTTCAAAAAACTTTCCCAAAGGCTAGCAGCCAACTACCCTGCTCTAGGAGTCGACTATCGGGTCCATTTGAAGAATAATAGTCGACTACCAAGCCTTTAGCAGCTGACTAGTAGCTCTCGGCCAGGACAGAGTAAAGTGGGCAGTGAGTTAGTAGCCGACTAGTAGCATGGTATTAGTCAACTGCCAACCCACTGTCTCAGATAGTGAACTCAATGACCATTTTGAGAGGTAAATAGCCCAAAATCTCACTCAAAATAAGGATCTAAACGTGGGATGTAGTGGGTAGCATGTGAAATTAAAGGTCACGTGTCACTAGGATGAGAGGATCCTTGTGATAGTGAAATAGAGATAGCAAAAAACATAAGAAAGTAAGGAGTGAAGTATTCTAAATGTATACATTAGTGGTCTATAGGCTCAGGATCGAGTGATCAATTGTCAATATTGGATGACCAATGGGCATTCCACGGTTGTGCTATAAGTTAAGATAGTTGAACATCTACTTGAACATAGATGATTTTGAAAATGCCATGATGGTTATGAACTAAGTTAGTGTTATCTTCCAAAGGCCATTTAATAAACACAAACTTAGAGTTAGGCATAGCCATAGACAAGAGCCGAATCACCCTAGTGTAATCTTAGAGAATAATGTATCAGGAGTATGATCCATCAGGAAGGGGTGATGACTCTATAGCCTATAATATGCGAAACTGGAGTGGATAGGACCTATCCAGAGTCAGGCAGTGATCTCATGAGCGGATAACTAGTCTCATTTGGGGAAGGGAGATGTTAGGAAAATCAGACAACTATCCCATTAGTTATGAGATGGTACCCGGATCCAGTTGAGGGATACCTTAGATAGTACTAAAAATTTAGAGTGGATGAATAGTCTCACACTCATTCATGTATAGTGTGGAACGTGGAGTTGTTCGCTGGGTGGCGCTCCTAATAACTCATATGAGATGTTTGTTTTTTCAGCTCATATTTAAATGTAAAGGCATGATTATTACCTTATAAGATGTTAAGATGAAAGTTATGATGAGATGATGAGGAGTGGACATCCCATACTTTGAACCTTATATGTTTTAAATGCACATGCATAAATGTGAGCACATGACATGAGAGTATATTGCATGCACTACAACACAATAATTTGCAACATTTTAATGATTAAAAGAATGTAGAGATTTTTCATAGAGTACGGTAGTACAAGTTAGTAGTTTTCAAAGTAGGTTACATTACTACTGAGATTAATTTCTCACATAAGTGCTAGCATATGCCAGAAGTGTAGGTCCCATGGAAGGAGAGGAAGGTAACATGGTGAGAAGTACCCTTCATGGGTGCATGAAAATATACATTTATTTTGGATAGTATAGGCAAATATTTAATTGTACTTGTTTTTATGTTTTTTTGGGAAGGCTAGTATCGATCATCTCTTGTATAGCCTATATTAACTTAAATGTATATGAATTAACTCGTAGTTCTCAATAGGTAATTTGATGGAGTCATGAGTGGTAGGGATGTTGCCTCCATGTCCGGTAGTTAATTCATGATGATTAACAAATTAATTATGCATGTTTATGTATAGTTATCTAGCGCAAAATATATATATGATGTGATATTCTGCTGCGATTATCGAGTAAGAACCCGAGTGTAGAACTTGACCCAAACGACGCTTAATTAATAAAATTAGTGAAAAGTTTAAATTTACTCGGGTAGAAGTAATAGTAACACACCATTATTATGATATTTGTATATTGTACCTTTTAAATAGCTAAAAGGAACCATAGGCTATGGGGTGTTACATATTAATTGGTATCAGAGCATGGCTACCATAGTTAACGCATAGCTAACTCGGTAGTAAAGGTAGATTCCTAGGATAGAGACTACTATAGGTTATTTAGCTAAGCCTAGGCAGTTGACTACTTGTACTATATTTTGACTTGTGGAATGGAGTGCTAGGTTTGGGTGTGTACAATATTTCCTGTAGAGCTATATATTCTCTTTTAAATATTCTATTAATGAGACTAATCACCTCAATAATTTTTATTTTTAAGGGTAAGGTATGGCACCTCCCAACTAGGGTTATACAAACCCTAATGGGGATGGTAGAGGCCATGAGGGAACAGGTTATTGTTGACACTCAACAGGCAGCTACTACAGCCAAAGTATTTTGGCAGATGCAAGAGGATAGGAATGTAAACTACAACCTTAACCCTGAGGGAGGATAAGTGGGGGATCAAGCCTATAAGGGATGGTTTGAGTTTCAGAAAGCCAAGCCTTCTTCCTTTAGAGGTGAGTTTAACCCGAAAGTGGCAAAAGAGTGGTTAGCAGAGATGGAGAACCTATTTGTAGTTCTGAGAAATAGAGGCCCAGAAGGTTCAATTCTCCACTTACATGCTGGCTGGGGAGGCGAGTAGTGCTGGAAAGAGGCCAAGCCATTAATAGAGGCACTGGTATTCTTTCAAGAGGTATTCCTAGAGAAGTATTTCCCCTAGAATGTGAGGAACGACAAGGAAATAGAGTTTATGAAGATTATACAAGGCCATATATCTTTTGATGATTACCTAGAAAAGTTTAAGGAGTTGTCTAAGTTCTCCTCTTATCTACAGTTAAATCAGGATGAAGCATGGAAGGCTATGCACTTAAAGGTCAGGTTAAATCTGGAATTGAAGAACGTTGTGGTTCCATTAGAGATGCAGAATATGCCATATCGGCCAATAAATGCCGCATAGTTTCAAGGGGCCTAGTAGAGACTGGGAAGGGGAAGAAAGAGTTTAACCCCCTTAAGAGGAAACCACAGCCAGATTTTACCAAGGGAAAGGAGAGCAAGTTCGATAAAGCCTAGTCAAGGAAGAAGCCCATGGTTAGGCAAACTGCTTTAAACAACTACCTTAAATTTGGGAGGAATCATGGGAACAAGCCATGTTTAATGGGATGGAATACCTGTTACAAGTGTGGTAAGTTGGGACACTTCATCAAGGAGTGCCCATTGTGGAAGAATCCAGCTAAGGCCTCTAAGCCTCTGACTAGGGAGAGAGTCTATACCCTCAAGGGCAAAGAGGTAGACTAATCTGATGATTCAATTAAAGGTTAGTGTTTTATAAACGATGTTTCCTTAATTATACTATTTGACTCTGGTGCCACTCATTCCTTCATTTCTCTTGAATGTGTAGAAAGATTGAGCTTACCTGTAACTAAATTGCCCTATGAGTTATCCATTTCTACTACAGCTGGAAAACATGTTTTTACTTCTTTAACTTGCCTAAATTGCCCAATAATTATTGAAAATAAACCTTTTATGGCTGACCTTATCTGTTTACCTGTGGTAGATTTAGATGTCATTCTTGGGATGGATTGGTTGTCTTTTAATAAGGTGGTCCTAAACAGTTTTGAGAATTCTATGACTTTTATGGACACTATACCTGTGAATAGGGGTATAGAGAAAAAGATCCAACAATTATGTTTCCTATGTTCTTTGGAGGTTGAGAGTCAGCATAAGATTAATAGTATCCCTATAGTTAAAGAGTTCCTTGATGTCTTTCCCAAGAAGATCTCTAGTCTTCCACTAGAGAGAAGTAAAATTCTCTATAGAGTTAGTCCCTGGAGCAGGACTAATCTCTATAGCACCTTATAGGATGTCTCCCTTAGAACTAAGTGAGTTGAAAGTGCAAATATAAGACCTTCTATAAAAGCAATTCATTAGGCCCAGTGCTTCATCATAGGGAGCACCAGTGTTATTTGTGAAGAAAAAGGATGGAAGTATGAGAATGTGCATAGACTATAGGCACTTGAATAAAGTGATAGTGAAAAACAAAGATCCCCTCCCTAGGATTGATGACCCGTTAGATCAACTAAGAGGAGTATTTGTGTTTACTAAGATCAATTTGAGGTTGGGTACCATCAAATCAGGGTGAGAAGGACATACCTAGGACCACTTTTAGGATTAGGTATGGGCACTATGAATTTCTTATAACGCCATTTGGTCTAACCAACACTCCAACTATTTTCATGGATTACATGAACCACATCTTTATACCCTACCTTGACCAATTCGTGGTAGTGTTCATTGATGATATTCTTGTATATTCCCGGAACAAGTAGGACTATGAACAACACCTTAGGAATGTGTTACAAGTGCTTAGAGAGAAACAACTGTATGCCAAACTCGAGAAGTGTGAGTTTTGGTTAGAGGAAGTGAGATTCTTAGGGCATGTGATTACCAAGGATGGCGTAGCAGCAGATCCAAGTAAGACTGAAGCGGTGGTCCATTGGGAGAAACCTACAATAGTGACTAAAATCTATAGTTTCCTCAAACTAGCCATTTACTACAAAAGGTTTATGCAAGGGTTTTTGTATATAGTGATTCTAATGACCAAATTGACCCAAAAAGATGTTCCATTTATCTGGGATTCTAAATGTGAACATAGTTTTCAAACCTTGAAGGAAAGGTTAACCACTATACCTGTATTAATTATTCCAAATCCTTTGGAAAGATTTAAGCTATATTGCAATGCATCCAAGAAAGGTTTAGGGTGTATCTTAATGCAAGAGGGGAAAGTAGCGGCCTACATTTCTAAACAACTAAGGCCCCATGAGAGCAATTATCCCACTCACGACCTAGAACTAGCAGTAATAGTGTTTGCCTTGAAAATTTGGAGACACTACCTTTATAAGTCCAGGTTTAAGGTATTTAGTGACCACAAAAGTCTTAAGCACCTCTTTGATCAGAAGGAATTAAACATGACACAGATAAGATGGATGATATTCATCAAGGACTATGATTTTGAATTGAAATACCATCTAGGTAAAGCCAATGTTGTGGTGGATGCCATGGGTTGGAAATCCCTCCATTTAGCTCATATGATGATGAGTGAAATGATTTTGATAGAGAATTTAAAAATTTCAGCTTATCCATGTTGGTGCTAACAAATAGAATATGTCTAAGTGAATTTTGGATTAAGAGTGATCTTAGGACTCATATCCTAGAGGCCCAAATGGAGGATGAATTCTTAAAGTCCCTAAAGGACCCAATGGAATTCAAGAAAGGGATTAATGGGATAATGACCATTCAGAACAAGGTTTATGTCCTTAGTCTAGGGAAATTGAGGGAGAAAATCTTAGAGGAAGCCCATAAGAACTACTATACTATTCATTTTGGTGCCACTAAGATGTATCAAGACTTGAAGGGAAGATTTTAGTGGTCAGGCATGAAAAAACACATCGCTAAGTATGTTGCTACATGCCTAGTGCGTTAGCAAGTAAAGATTTAACATTATAAGCATGTTAGATTGTTGCAACCTCTCGATATCCCTGAATGAAAATGGGATAAAATTTCTATGGACTTTATGGTAGTTTTACCTAGGACTCAATCAAGAAATGATGCTATTTGGGTGATAATAGACCGATTAACTAAGTCTACACATTTCCTACCCATTGAGATCAATTTCTCTGTGGACAAATTAGCTCGTTTGTATATTCAGGAGATAGTGAGACTGCACAGGGTCCCCACTAGCATTGTCTCAAATAGGGACCCTAAATTTACCTCTAGATTTTGGAGAGCCTTCTAAGAAGCTTTTAGTGCTAGGCTAAGCTTGAGTACCACTTATCATCGTCAGACGGATGGACAAATGGAGAGGACTATTCAAACTTTTGAGGATATGCTTAGGTCAAGTGCCTTAGAGCATAAGGGGAGTTGGGACCAAAGCCTAGCATTGATAGAATTCTCATACAATAACAATTTCCATTCTAGCATAGGGATGGCACCTTATGAAGATTTGTATAAGAGTAAGTGTAGATCACCTCTATGTTGGTTTGAGGTAAGGGAAAGACAATTACTTGGACCAAAGTTAGTTCAGCAAACTATAGATCAAATCAGGACGATCAGGGATAAAATGGCTAAGGCCCAAGATAGACAAAAGAATTAAGTATGCTGATAAGAGAAGGAGTCCATTGGAATTTGATGAAGGGGATCATGTCTTCCTTTGGGTATCACCTGTCACTGGTATAGGTAAAGCTATTAAGTCTAGAAAGCTAAATCCTAGAATTATTAGGCCATTCCAAATTTTGAGAAGAATTGGTCAATCAGCTTACCAAATAGCCTTACCTTCATTTTTGTTGAACTTTCACAATGTTTTCCATGTCTTGCAACTTCAAAAATACATCTATGACCCATCACACATTCTCGATGTTAGTACAGTATAATTAAAAGAAAATTTAATTTATCATCCAAAACCCTTAAGAATCATTGGGAATGAGGTCAAGCAATTGAGGATCAATAAAATCCCTCTGGTAAAGGTTTTATGGGATTGGTCATCTCTACAAGAGGTAACATGAGGGAAGGAAGAGGGTATGAAGAAGTCCTACCCAAAGTTATTCGAATAGGTATGTTCTAATTTCGAGGACGAAATTATTTTAAAGGAGGGGAGAAATGTAACATCCGCTCCTAATATGAATAAGAGATGCTTGTTAGTTATTAATTTAAGTTTAATGCTTATGTATGTTGCATTAATTGCATATAGTTGCATTAGTGCAAGGACTTAGTTGAAAGGAATAAAAGTTGAGTTAAGATGTGGCTAAGGACTAAATGGAAAAAGGAAAGCTTAGCTAGGCTAAAGTCACAAAAGGGCCCAAGGGCTGGAATGTAAATAGTTAGACTTAATAATTCAAAACCCTAACCCTAACACACACAGCTAAAACTTTAGCATTTTTATTAGAGATAGAAAAGGGCGAGTAGAGAGAGAAAGAGGCTGAACTAGAGCAAGGGGAGAAGATAAGCTTAAAGGAAGGGTGACTTGAGGTTAGGGATCAGTACTATAACAAGGGAAAGGCCTTTTTAGCACATCATACATACACATTTCTCAAGAAATCACGGTAGCAACTCAACCTAACCTTATTTTTGAAATGTTCATCTTTTTGTTGAAAAATGTCGATATGGATGTTTTGAGTTAAGTTTGGGGTTTAAACCTATATTCTCTATGTTTTTTACTGCTATTGGGTGTTGTTTTCTTAAAGGTCATGCTCATTTATGCTTGAAATTAGTTGTGAAAGTGGGCTTATGCCCTAAGTGTGAAAATGTGGTTTGATCTTAGTATTGAGTAATGTTAATTTGAGTTTTCGGCTTGTTATGAGTGCCATATGATGCTTAGATGTTGGTGTTGAGTTTATTGCTTGAGAAAATGGTTTGAAAACATGTTTTTGGGGCAAAATCCTGGATGTAATAGCAAGTTTTAAAGCAGACCAAACACTAACAGTTGACTACTAGCCCCTAGAAGTTGAATGTCGTGTTCTTTGTCTACTCAGGAAACATTTTTGAACACCAGCAGCCGACTGCCAGCCCTTGGAAGTTGACTACTATGTTCTTCATTTTCCAGAAAACTTTTTTTAAGGCTAGTAGCCATTACCCTGCTCAAGCAGTTAAGTTTAAGGCTAGCAGTCCATTGCCAAGCCTTTAGCAGCCAACTAGTAGCTCTCGGCCAAGATAAAGTAAAGAGGGCAGCGAGCTAGCAATCGACTGGTAGCATGGTATCAGTCAACTGCCATCCCACTGCCTCAAATAATGAACACAATGACCATTTTGAGAGGTAAATAATCCAAAATCTCACTCAAACTAAGGATCTAAATGTGGGACATAGTAGGTAACATGCAAAATGAAAGGTCAAGTGTCACTAGGATGACAAGATCCTTGTGATAGTGAAATAGAAAGATAGGAAAACATAAGAAAGTAAGGAGTGAAGTATTCTAAATGTATGCATTAGTGGTATAAAGGCTCTGAATTGAGTCACCGATTGCCAGTATGGGACAGCCATTGGGCATTCCATGGTTGTGCCATGAGTTAGGATGGTTAAATATCTACTTGAACATAGATAATTTTGAAAATGTTGTGATGGTTGCGAACTCTAAGTTAGTGTCATCTTCCAAAGGCCATTTAAGAAACACATACTTAAAGTTAGGCATAGCTATGGACATGAGTTAAATCACCCTAGTGCATGTGTTAGAGAATAGCGTATTGAGAGCATGATTTATTAAGAGGGGGTGGTGACTCCATAACCCATGATCTGCGAAAATGGAGTGGGTAGTACCTATCTAGAGTCGAACAGTAATCTCATGAGTGGATAACTGGTCTCTTTTAGGGAAGGGAGAAGTTGGGTAGAGTTGAAAACTATCCCAATGGTTATGAGATGGTACTCAGATCGGCTAAGGGATGCCTCAGATAGTACTAAATGTTTAGTGGCTAAATAGTCACACACTCATTCATGTATATAGTAGTACGTGGAGTTGTTCGCTAGGCGACACTCCCGATAACTCGTATTGTAACACCCCTTATCTTACCTTAATGACGTCATATTACTTCCTTAGATAAGTGGTTACATTAATTCTAGTCTTTAAATATATTTAAAGTTCCCGAGCATCCAATCCATCATAGATTTATTTTGCAATTAGGTTTGGGTTCTTATGCTCAGGTGAAATGCTTTGGCACAGTGGAATATAAAACATTAAACACTATAGTAGATTACATACAAAAACTTTTCATACATGCTTATACATATACATTATGATATCTATTTAGTACATCGTTTCATATACAGACACCGGGATAGATGAAGTACCCACCCTGAAGGAGTAAGGAGACAATAAGCCTGTCACTCATACCCCTTTTTCAAAATACCATAGGAGAATAGGTCCTTCATATATCCCCATACATATGCCCCTTTTTCTGTCTATATATAGCCAAAAATATTAGTCCTAATTCCAACTCCCCAAAAACGAAGAATTAGGACTCCAAAAAGTCAAGCTATAGCTATATATTTAAGTCCTCATCTACTCTATCGGGAATTCAAAAACGGTGATAATGTACACATTCTTGATAATAGTAAAGGTACCCAAGAAAGGAATATCCACTGTATCTAACTCCACTTCAATTACCATGCAATATCTAACCATCTGATACATATCAGTTCAGTAATGAGAATTGTATTCCTAGTAGATAAACAACCAGTTTATTTTAAAATGACTGACATGTACCACTGTAATAATGCAGAAAATACTCTACATGCAATTTAATATCAAAACTCTTTTCATATCTACACTTGGATATGATTCATTATGGAAAAATGTGTGGATGCAGCTATAGAAATGAAATACACATTCAATCAGTTCATTCATGGAATAGGCTATAAGCATTCAATGTTTAAATATCATAATCATATTCACATAAATCACATCTTTGTAATGCATATCATAACATGTAATAAACCTCAGCTTTTAGAAGATAGACACCAGATCATTCCCCCTGCCTCTTCTTCCTTGGGAGTATACACCAGATCATTCCCCACAAGGAAGCCTCTTTTTAGGAATGGATGCATCAAATCATTCCTCCTCATTTAATACCTTGGGAGTATACAGTAGATCATTCCCCACAAGGTAACTTTCCTAGAAGGTAAACATTGGATCATTCCTCCCCTTCACAGGCCTCAGTTTTAGGGGTCATTCACTGGGTCGTTCCTCCTCTTCATTTCAATTCCCTGGGGCACATATTAAATCATTTCCCACCAGGGAGCCTTAACCTCACATTTCACATTACATCAAGCAATTTCATGCCATTCTTCACCTCGCATTTCACATCACATCATGCATTTTCATGCTATTCTTTAACCTTGCGTTTCACATCACATCAAGCATTTTCATATCATACAAACATCTTTTACATAAATGTAAACATTCCATTGATAACAGCACAATAATGCCATGCAAACACTTTTACATAACATATGCCTATTCGGGTGGTACCTCAAGCCAGTTCCAATGGACATATAAGATTGGCCATTCTAGGGAAAATTCCATATTACATTCGGCCAAGGCAAGAAAAATATGAGAATGTGGCACTTTTAACTCATTTGGTTCCTTTTTAGTATTATCCTCATCATCTAAGCATTTTAGCAACACTTTCAATAATTATGCCTAACATTCTCTCACACTTCAAATTTGTGTAAGTGTACTTTAAGTCATCCTTTTTCATGCTTTTCTAACTCATTATTCATATCAATGATAACAATACATCCAATCTCACAATTTCACATTTTTAAGCATACCTTTAAAGTGAAAAAGTAAGACTTTAAATTGACAACATTACTTAAAGTATGACTTGCCATGATTTTCTCTCTCTCCTTTTCTTAGAACTAGACATATATAGTCTCTAAGTCAATTTTTTAAGAACAATTTCAGCATCATTCGTATGCATTCATTTGGCCAAGGTGACTAATGCACACTTATTTGGTCATTTGTGAAGCTAGACAATAAGAGAAATACCCAAATGCAAAGTTAATTGAACTTTCTCTCTCTTACCATTTTCTAGAACTTTCTCTCACTAGTTCTAGCACAAAATTTTGCCAAAATTCAGCACCAACATGAACCCTAGCATTCAGCCAAAATGAGAAAACAAGCAAAATGGAGTTGTTTCATCCTTTTCCTTCCAACACAACAACATTCATGCAAAAAAACATCCAAAAACCATTTTCTCACTCTTAAAAGCACAAATTCAGCATTGACATAATTTAGGGTTTAGAAAAATAAATTTCCATCTATGCAATCTTACCATTTCATGAGTTTCCATACTTTCCAACATATCTATAGTCACAACCACAAGTGATTTCCAACATATTTCACATCCAAGTATGCAAATCTACCATACACATGTAGAGAGAGAAATTGCCACCTTTCTTACAATTTTGAAAACACCATAAACTTGCCATAAAACATGAAAACAATGGCATAAGGTTGTTCATCTACCTTGAAAAGCCAATGGATATGTAATTCCCCTTTTAATTTGATGTAAGCTTCCTCTCCTCCAAGGCAAGATGAATTTCGGCTATCTCTCCTTCTTCTCCCTCTTTCACGGCATTTCTAGTAGCTAGGAGAAGAAAAAGGCTGAATTAAATTTTGACTTATTTACAAAAATGCCATTCTTGCAAAATTTGTCAATTTCATCCTTTTTCTTTTCTTTTTATAACAATGGCATTGTCTCTCCTTACCATTGTAATTTTATGCAACTTCCATGGGCTGGGACTGTTCTGCCCTTCTAGAATTTTGAAATTTCATAGTGGTCCCTCAAATTTTCGGAATTTGCATTTTAGTCCCTAAGAAAAGTGCACTTTTGCCATTAAGTCCAATTTGGCCATTTTTGCTTCCTTTTTCATTCTGTTCGGTTTCAAGGAGTAAAAATCACTTAAATAAAAATCCATAAGGCTCATTTCCATGAATTTACTAATTTACTTTTATTTTAGAAAAATTATAATTTTGCCCCTAAGGCAAAATTACCTTTTTACCCTTTATGCTAAAACTATCATTTCACTCTCATTTTTTCTTCTTTTGATCAAGAATGAGTAAGGATTTCAAATCCCCACCTTACTAAAATATTTAGGGTAAAACTACAATTTTCTCACATCATATAAAATTACCATCATAACCATGATGTGAAATTACAATTTTACCCTTCTTAGGGAAAATTGTCCTTTAATATTAACATAAGTAATTTCTTGCATAACTAGACTCTTTTTCTCTCTTAAATGAAAATAATAAGAGTCCTTTGTCATAACTTCATGAAATAAGAGAATTAACTAATTATTCATTTCATGGCAAAATTACCATTTTATCCTTCCTTACCAGATTTGCAATTTCATGCTTTTATCAAAAAAGTGATTATAAAATGATAAAAGTATTCATTATAACTCCTTACTAAACATCCTTAACCCTTCACAATTAATACTAAAATAGTAACAACAACAACGTCATCATAAGTTACAAGTGTTAGGAGCAGATGTTACACATATGAGATGTTTGTTTTTTCTACTCTTATATTAAATGTAAAGGCATGATTATTACCCTATGAGATGTTGCGATGAAAGTTATGATGAGATGATGAGGAGTGGACATCCCATATTTTAAATTTTATATGTTTTAGATGCACATGCATAAATGTGAGCACATGACATAAGAGAATGCTACATGCACTGCATCCTAATAGTATGTATTACATTCTAATGATGAAAAGAATTCAGGGATTTTTCGTATGAGTACGATGGTATAGGTTAATAGTTTTCAAAGCAGGTTGCATTGCTACTGAGATTAATTTCTCACATAAGTGTTGGCATGTCTCAGATGTGTAGCTCCCTTGGCAGGAGAGGAAGGTAACATAGAGAGAAGTACCCTTAATGGGGTACATGAAAATATAATTTTATTTTAGATAGTATAGGCAAATATAATTGTACTAGTCTTTATAATTTTTGAGGAAGGTTAGTATAGATCATCTCTTGTATAGCCTATATTAATTAACTTGTAGTTCTAAGTAAGTAATTTGATGGAGTTATGAGTGACAGGGATGTTGCCTCCATGTCCAATAGTTATTCCTGATGATTAACAAATTAATTATGCATGTTTATGTATAGTTATCTAACACAAACTCGAGTGAGAACCCAAGTGTAGAACCCGACCTAAATGACGCTCAATTAATAAACTTGGTGAAAAGCTTGAATTTACTCGGGTAAAAGTAATAGTAACACATCATTATTATAATATTTATATATTAGACATTTTAAATAACTAAAAGGAACCATAGGTTAGAGGGTGTTACAGAACCTGTCTCTAACATTTAGAGACTAAATTGCTTAGGAGAATGTTACACTCTCTCCTCTTTCTTTACATCATATATTTTATTTTATATTTTATAATATATAACATATAATTTCTAAAGTCAATTATCCAAAGACCCTAAGACCATTATAATATACTAGATGCTTAACATGCACAAAAGTGCATGTCATTTTATTCTTTAATTTTTGAAATATAATATAAAAATATTTATTATATTTTAAAATAATAAATTAAATAAAGGATAGTTATCACATTTCCTACTTTTTTTGTTGTAACTTTTCATTATCTTTATTAAGGGCCTAGAACTATTATAATATAGATTAAAAGCTTTGTATGTGCGTGCCATTTTTTTTAATTTTTAAAATATAATATAAAATAATTATTATAATTTTAGAATAATAAATTAAATAATAGAAATTTATTTAATTTCTTACTTATCTCTTGTAACTTCTTATTACCTTTAATTTTTCTTTTTTTTGTCTTCACATCACATATTTTATTTTATATTTTATATTATAAAATATATCTAGTTTGAGACTATTGACCAAAGACCTTGGAGCCATTATAATATACATATATATATATATATTTAATTTCATCCTCTTCAACCTATAAAATCTAAAGCAATCAATATTAAATTTCTACTTCAATATAACAAAATTTACTTTTAAAATATTTCTAAGCTAATAAATTGGAATTTAAACTCCATTTTGATTGATGTATAATTTTTGTCATTTAATTCAATTTGTTGAATTGTAAAATGTAGGTTGTTCTTTACATATGTCAAAAGTTTTTTATATTGATTTATTTTACTAAAATTTAACTTGTTAAAAAAATTAAAATTTTTAATTTATTGTCATTTATTTTGAATTAAAAATAATAAATTTATTTTATTTTAAATATAAAAATAAATATTTTATATTGATTAAATAAATACTCAGTATTTTTTGTATTATATAAATAATAAAATAAAAACATTTTTGCTCAAATTGATAAAATTGTAATTAAGTTTTTATTATAAAAAATCAATATAACGCATTTTTTTAACTACAAAAGTGAAAAGTGTACTTTTAATTTCTTTAGAAATTGAATTTACGAAATTTCTAGTTGTTAAGGCTTTCATTAGTAGTGTTAATTGGGCAGACCATAAAATGACATGAAATGGGCTAACTCAATTATTGAAAATGTTTGGATAATAACATTTAAGTTCGTCTATTTGCCCATAAGCTAAATGGATTAGCATAGAGGTTATTTTCTTAAAAAAATTTTAATATTTTAAAGTTATTTTTTAATATATCTAAGAGTAGTATTGATATTTTTTATATTTTTTAAATTCATTTAATAAATAAAAGTCAATATTACTTTTAACCAAACTATTTTCTAAATTATTTTTTAATACCTGCCTCTAAACTATTTAGCCTAAAGATTATATGATCTAACTTGTTTAAGTTTATTTTTAAACGGATTAATTATTTTTTTCACAGACTCACTTATTTAACCAGTTAAACAAACTTGCCACCAACCACGTGCTACATGCCACTCTTATTACTATTTACTTTGGTAACTCTTTCGTGGAAGAAAACATAATTGTTGTGGCAATATCAGGTTTGCTGCCAAAACCCTAATCGGACCGAACCGTTGGGGTTTACCCTAACCGGACCTAACCCGCTTTCTCATTTCACGCCCAAATCCCCGGCCACCGCCTTCTCTGTCTCTTTGTCTTCTGAGTTTCCCTGTCTCCTGCAACAACACAGCTGTTCTTTGTGCACTTGCGCTTCATTTGAACTTAATATTTCGCAATGGAGGTTCGAACTCTTAGCTCTGTGGACAAGACGATGTGGATTGGCTCTCTTGTGGAGGCTTTGGTGGCGGAGGCTTTTCTTGCTGCAAGCAAATCTCTCGCTTGCCTTCTCATGGTAATGCTTCCAATACCTCTGTTTTGTTTATTTAGGGACATTTTGCTCAAATATTCTCGTAATTCATGTCAATGGCACAATAAATAGTTTTTATTCTTACTCGTTGAGGTTAGAGTTCACATTTTTATTGTCCTTTCATGCTCTATCAGAATCATAACTTCTTTTCCGTGCAGTATAGTTTTTCGTTCATTCGTTTATTGTTAAGAATCCAGAGTTCTTGTTACAAATCATTTTTCTTGGGGTGGATTTCTCTCACACACAAATACCTCCTTCGCATACATATATGTTTTTGCGAGTAACTTGTGCTGAAATGTATCCAATTTCTTGAATTTAAATTAATGTATTTGTAAAAGGTATTCATCTCTGAACGCCCCCCCCCCCCCCCTTTCTTAGTGTTGCTATACACGGTATGGTACATACTGAAGTTGCCCTATTTGTTATAATCTAATATCTATACATAATTTGGGGCCAGGGACTGGAAATTTTCTATGGCCCTATAATTGAATGGTTTATTGTGTTTACTTCCAGTTTAGGAACTTAGTATGGGAGTGTGTAGATCACTATTTTGCTTGAACTTTTGAGGATTTATTGTAATTAAATCAGCTATCCTTGTTACATTTTTGGTAATTGCTTCAGGTTTTTCACATACAACTCATGCCCCTTTTTTCTATGTTGGGAGTACTGTTTTTATTTTTTATTTTTTTGGCGGGGTGGGTGGGTTAGTGATGTTTAGCTTTGTGTTATCCACGTTAAGTAATTCATTTTGCATTTTGGTGCTTGCTAATTGCTGAATCTTCTGTTTTGATTATGATTAATGATACCGTCAAATGCTTTGATGACACGATTCATTGGCAAAGCATAAGGTTAAAAGGAATTCCAACGGGCCATTTGTGGCTGAGGTTGGGACCTCTGCCAGTATGGGGTCTTACGTGGGTTGTTTATGCGTCAGGTGCATTCTTGGCTTTGTTGTTTCAGCTCTTCAAGTTCTACATCGTATGCTTCTCTGTATTTTTTGGGTAGAATAGGGTGTGATCATGTGTTACCATCTGTGATTTGTGATCCATCCTTTTGTCCAGCACTCCTTGAAAATTGAGAATTTTTTCTGATGTATTTTATTGGAGCTATTGACAATTTATAAAATATAGAATTTAAATTATTTAGTCTGCATCGCATCTCTTTGCTTTGGAAGCTAAATACAAATGTTCAAATTGCAAGAGTGAGATGATAGTATAATTGTATTCACATATTTACTCATGATATTCACATATTTACTCATGATCTTTGTGCATGTCATAAGCATTTTTGAAGATGTACTATTCTACAATCAATCACATTGCTCCAAGTAAAAGATTCATTTCCTCTTTTTGTTTGTATTTTCCCCAGAATGGATCTCTTCTAACTGCAGTCAACAAGACCCCCAAATTGAGCACTATAGATGTAAGGTAAGAAAGAACACTTGTACCTTTCTAAAAAGGTGATGTTATTTGAAAATCCAGTCACCCTGATGTGTCTTAATTGTTGTGTAGGTTTCCTTTAGATGAACTCTACAGGAGAGAACATACTTGTGAAGAAAACAAGGATGCTAGTGATACAGAAGATGATGACGGCGAAGAAGATGATGGAGATCAGGATGATGAAGATGATGGAGATGATGAGGACTTCTCTAGTGAAGAAGGCGATGAACCTGGGGATCCTGAGGATGATCCTGAGGCCAATGGTGGAGGAGACACCGATGATGGTGATGAAGATGACGAGGATGATGATGATGAGGATGATGAAGACGGGGAAGAGGAAGATGATGAAGAGGATAAAGAGGAAGAAGAGGAGGGTCCACAGCCACCTTCTAAGAAGAGGAAGTGAGAATTTATGTAGTGGGACTATTGTTATCATTCCCTCTGTTGTAATGCTTTCTGGTTAGCTTAGTATTTAGGTTAGATTTATCATCCTCCTTCTGCGGACCTATCTCCTAATCTTTCTCGTCTATGATTATAAACGTGAGTATCAATATATGCACATTGTTATTATTGTTGTTTTTGTTCATTATAGTGATTAGTGTTACTTTCACCAGTGAATGATTGTGTTCAGTTCAGTTCAAGATAATTTGGAGTCATCTTCCTCTTTGTTTGTGTTTCCCTCCTTCAATGATTGATTGAGAAGGTATCATGGTATTAGAAAATCAGATCAAAATGAACATTAGTCGAAGTGCACTGGCACTAGTGATGTACATTAGACTACTTAAGCACCTAAAATATGAATATTTGTTAGTACAATGAACAACATCACAAGGAATTTTGGAATAAGACAGATTTGAGATTGCAAAGTTGACATGCACTTATCGGATATCTTAGCAAAGTCAAGAAGAATAATGTATTAAAAAACAAATCTCTGTATTTTATGTATTTTAGAGAGTAAGGTTCTTAGTAGATCATTGTTTATTGATAGATATGTATTGATAAATTAGTTTTGAATTGACTCACCATGAGGGAGTATGAGAGTCACTTGAGGAGATGAAATCCTGCACCAAGAACAGACCAATAATGCACATGGGAGAGGATTCCCCAAATACACCTTCGATGTCTAAGTTAGAGAGTAGGAGAGCGTAATAGTATAGTGAGCTATAAGAGTGGTAGAATATATGTACCTGATACCAAGAGGTTAAACAATATTTATAGGTGAAACTAACATATCATGGACACGTGGTGTTCAGTGGCCACTTGAGGAGATGAAATCCTACACCAAGAAGAGACCAAGAATGCACATGGGAGAGGATTCCCCAAATGCACTTTCGATGCTTAAGTTAGAGAAGTATGAGAGCGTAATAACGTAGTGAGCTATAAGAGTGCTAGAATATATGTACTTGATATCAAGAGGTTAGACAATATTTATAGGTGAAACTAACATATCATGGACACGTGGTGTTCAGTGGGCACTTTCCATTGGGCGACCCCCAACCGAGAGCAAGGCCTTATTTGGGCAATTGGGCACACGAGGGACGATCTCCAATGGTGGCATATTTGGTGTTATCATAAGTCCCCAAAGTTCATAGGTGTGAGCGCCTAGGAACTTAAGATCCTAAGTGTCTAGTTCTCTGCGAGGGCAAAACCCCTTTTTTTGGTTTAGTATGGGCAAATGCCCGAATTAGTCTAAGTCCCCTAGTTTAGAGGTGACATCATTTTCTAAGGGCTGATACGCCATGACTAATTGATTTAAGGCTGTCAAGTGTATTTTGCAAGGGGTGCGTTAAAGATCACAAGGGATTGCATTTGTCTATTCAGTATGCTTAAAAACATTTAGGTGAATTTTCTAACATGTAGGAGGGATTTCCTTACTGGCTTGAGTGTTAGCCAAAGGCTAGTATAACCTGAAAAGATGTCTGTTAAGGATCTTTGTCTAATCCTCATTGCGATGATCATTGGATCATTGTTAGATCCTTCTTAGAGGTTTTTGGATCGCTCTTAGATCCTTAAGTGAAGGCCCAAGGGGACGATGGAAGTGGAAAAGCTCTCTATAAGTTTTGAGGATAATCTTTTTAATCCTTTGAAGGAGGCTGTCAAACCATTGTTAGATCCTTAAGTGAAGGCTGAGAGGATGGTGGTAGAAGCTAAAAACTTGTTTAGGAAAGGGATCGCCATAATCATTTTGGCAAAGTTTGTTGGTTCAGGTCACCCTTTTAGGAGGAGGTTTGACCAAGTTTGAGACAGTCGCCCAGTAGTTAATGGGAAAAAATGAATCACCTAGAGAGGTTCATTCGCTTGAGGTGGTGGGTTGCTTGGTTCAGTTAGATCGCCTAGTGACAAAGGTCGCCTAGTGACAAGGATCCCCTAGGGCAATGGATTGCCTAACAGGGTTTTGTCATTCTCTGTGAGGCTAGAAAGCTCTCTGTGAGGCTATAGAAGCACTCTTTGATAGTTAGGTAAAGCCAAAGGGCAGGTACGAGGCAGATGATGGAAAACTCTACATGAGGTCATAGGATCACTCTTTGATCCTTTGGCAGAGCTGAAAGACAGATGTTGTAATGCCTCGATTACATACTAATTATTACGTGGTGGTTTGATTAATGGCTCATTTTGTTTCCCAGAGATCTCCTTAGGCAACCTATAATTATTTCATTTGATAAAATAAACTTTGGCATTTCAAAACACTTAATCTGGGTTTTGATTAAAATAATATTATTTTAGCAAAATTATCACACACATAACATAATGCTACTCCATAGTTATATATATATACATTGATCAAAATACATATTCACTAGTTTGGCCTTCTTATAGTAATAGGGACATATATACATCTACATACACATACACTTGCCCCTTAGTGGAATAAAGATCATACATATAAAATACACAAAAAATAGGGCTTCATCTATTTATCAGAGAGGGCCTATCATTAGATACAACATATATACAATCATATTGGAAAAAGGAATGTGGGTGGGGGTGGAGCAGGCAGTACTTCAATCATAGTTATAATCACTATATCTTGAACCACAATGAAGGTACCCAACCATGGCATCATAATCAACTCTACCTCAATCTCCTGTAGGAAGTAATACTGAGGCATCTATAGAGTCATCAATAAGGGTGAGGATGTATATTCTCAGTAGGTAATAACTCATACAACAACATGTGTAATCTAGTATCCATCTACTTTACCCAAACAACATATAACCAAAACCTTGATGTGCTACCAATGCTCTATATGCAGCCACACCTTAAGGCAGTGTACTTGTCAATGTAGCCTAGTGCAATGGCGAGTACCAAGGTCGTATCCCATGGAAACAAGAAAACCTAGAGTTACTACTTACTCCTTGTTATTTAGCCTAAAGAAATTGGTGATTAAATTAGATTAGTTTTGAATGCTACTACGAGAAAGTGAAATACGAAGTTCTAGAAAAGTAAACCCTTTGTGGTCCTAAACTAGATGATATTATTCAAAGGGTCTTGAATTATGAAGTTGATTATGCTACCTGTGAGTGAATCGTAATTTAAACTTGGAATTCTCTATCGGTCACAATGGATTTCTAAAACCTATAACCTGCCATTAGCTGGTTCTTCTTAATGGGTGATTTCAGATCAGCATTATAGTTTTAATTCACTACTATTAGGAATTCCTCCTAATCTAGCAATCAATCAGCCTCTAGTTCCGAGCAAAGAAGGACTGTTCTCTTTGGTTATGTTCCAATTCCAATCATCATCTTTCGAGTTTTTGAGAGGAATCGAGGTAGTTCTCCTTACGACATCTCGTAAATAAAACAATTAAATCTAACCAAAGGAAGATCACATAATCCAACTTATAATTCAAATAATTTAAGATCCAAGTATCACATAGTTAGGTACCCCAATTGGATTCTATCATCTCGCTACTCTTGTTCAGGAATAAAACAGCAAGTAACATAATTGAAAGAGAAAAACAAACTGGAAACAAGAACACCCTCATCTGTCGAGTTTTGGGTGAAGGGTTTAAACTCTAAATTTCTCCTATATTATGCTCCTAGTTGCTCCTTAGTGTTCTTCAATCTCTTCCTTCAACTCTTGGATGAATCTCCACAACTCTTACTTTTGTTGAGGGACAAGAGAATTGAAGTGCCAAGCTTTACATTTTACTTTTACTCTAGTTGCTTTCACCAAAGCTGTGCACTTACCTCTCGTTTGCGCCCTCTTATTTATAGGCAAGGATGGCGCTTCTTAAAGCTAGAACACGGTCATGTGGTAGCCTAGAAAAGGGCACGACCATGTTGGTGGCTATGTTCTGGAAGAGAAGATTTCGTGGCATTTTATTAGCCTTCTTTCTGTTGGAATTAGTTGCTAAGGCCGTGTAGGGAGGTGCATGAGGTGGCATGCCCATGTAGGAAGTTGTGTTCTAGTGGCCACAGGGTAGCATGGTCATGTGGTGAGGTGTGTTCTAGAAGCTTTTATGCGTGGCCTTACTATAAGGTGTATTCTAGGGTGCTTTGAGCCTTTAGTCACTTAGAAATGGTTCATTTTGCTCAAAAACTGCTTTGCACCTAGTTAAAGCTTAGATAACATGGGAAAAAATGGAAACTTGGGTTATTCTAGATCAAACACATAGAATATGCTCCAAATGTGAGTGAAAATTGTTAATTCAAGATGTATAAATTTATGCTCATCAAATTATCCCACACTTAAGCTTTTGCTTGTCCCCAAGAAAACTTGTACTCAAAACATTAAAGTAATAATAGTTTCTCGTAGTCAATGTATATTTCACAATCTATGAGACCTAATGTTTCCCAAATGAATCTAAATCAATTATCCTAGCAGTGCAAACATCTTGATGAACAACAAAAATAGCAAGATTGGATGCCATTTCCTAACAAGCAATTCATTGTTTATTTAGGAATCGATGTCTCACAGAGATCACTTAATATCACTCAAAATTCTGTGTAGGTAAAGTGAAGTCTCTCAAGTAATTTCATAACCATGCCCGCCATATGCTTGCTTATAAATCTCATCTCCGCTCCTTATGAAAAATTGAATGTTATGATCAAAGGGTCTTGTCACGGTTGTAATGGAGTTTAGGTAGAGGTAGGTGAAGAATTTGGGAGAAGGGGTAACAGATATGCTTGAAACTCATGTGTTCTAATGAAATTCTAAGGATTGAATGCATCATTCTCCACTAAGTTCTTAGTTCAGAGAGTACCCTTATCTAAGAGAATGCAAAGACTGCTTTGATATTCATCATTTTTTCTCTCAAAATCTTTTGCGTTCTTTTTTTTTGTTTTTTTATTTTCTTTTCCATTTTTGATGGCAGTCTTTTGGTTTCTCTGGTTTTTAGTCTTGGATTGAGGGGGATGTCTTTGAGATGAAGGGAAGATTTAATGGATTATCTTCTTGTTTAAGTATCGCATTTTAATCCAGGTGTACAGAGTGAACCACACAAGTTCCAACATATAGGTGAAGAAAGAAGATATTGTAAGAAATGGAATATGGTGCGTAGTGGTGTATATATTTGAAAAGAAATTCAAGGCCTAAAAGTGTCTAACTAAGGGTAACACATAAGGTAGGCTTTTTGGTTATGAGTGGTGTATCCTAAATTGACCAAATCATTTTTGATATACAAGATTTTCATGTAACTTTGACAAGTATTACAAAGCAAGTTCTAGAAGCATAGAAAAATGAAATGCACACTCAACAAGAGAATTCAGAGTATGTTTCTAATGAATGCTCACTTAGGCTCAATTCCTTTCATTTGTGGTGCAGGGGTTAGATGAGGTTCCTAAAGTTCTCAATTGAATTGCGAGTCAAGTAACACATGCAATGCTTCCTATCAATATCATGAATCAAGAGTTTACATAATGTAGAACATGATTAAACACATTGGGACATTTAAGTGTCACAAAATTGTTTTTCTACATGAGTTATGAGATACACTTATTGTTTATCATGAATTGAAACAAGAGTCTTATCTTGTAGCAACTTGTGTGTGTTCTAAATTTTATCTATGCTATGAGTTAGTGTAAAGCAATTTATTTGAAAAAGGAAAAAATATGAAATTTAAGTAGAAGATATATTGACTGAAAAAAAAAAGTTTAAGAAATAGTTAAAAATTATTTATTTATAGTATAGGATACATAAAATAATTTGAATATAAGATGAAAATTTATTTGTTAAATTAACAAAATTTTGAGTAAAATATAATATTTTATTAAAATTTTATTTTATTGGAACAATATTGAAATACTTTGAAACAAAACTGAAATAAACTGAAGGGAGTCACCTCATACTTAAGACAAACAGTGTCCTCAGTGTAGCAAAATAGGGAGAACTCCTTTGAAATAGGAATACAAACTGAAGTATAAATTCAAGTGAAGGAGAACATTACTAATTTATTGAGATGGGGGTTCTGAGGAGATGGTAGCATGAGATCCTCGAAGAAGATATCTAGCTGGGGGTTTTAAGTTAGGTTTGTTGTCTCCTAACTCCTTATGGACGGGTACTTCATCTATCCTGGTACAAGATTACAATGGATGTAACAGACATTTATTGGACATTTGTCATTTGCAATATAGAAGTTTCATAAATTTCCGCTGTGATGTATGATATTCTATTTCTGCTATGCAAATGAGAATTGATCTGAGCAAAAGAACCCGAACCTAATCCACTTTACAAAAAACTTTAATGGTATAAATACTTAGATGTTGTAAACGAAAGGATAAGGATAATGTACCGAACTTATCTGTTTACACCGGAGCAAATGTAATACTAGATAAGGGCGTTACACTTCTTCTTTCCTTGGTCAACTTAGCTCTTTCCCTCCTCACAAAACTTTTGTGTATTCTCTAAAAGCTCACGCTACTCTCTCTCTCCCTTCCCAAGTGGTATTGCCCCTATGTCATCTAATTCCCTCTCCCTCTTGTGTTTTGTTTAATCGGCTAAGGGAATTCTACCTCCTCTCTCCCTTTCTTTTATTATTCTTGTTTAATAGGCTTACGTGTAACATAAGTGCAGCCTACCTTTCTTTCAAATTTGGTGTTACTTAATCCAACATTCACGCTGCTCTCTCCCTCCCTCCTTGCCGTGTAAAATTTTAATTACATTCCCTCATGCATATTGTCCATTTAGTAATGGGAAGCTACTCCTCCTTCTTATTTTTAATGATTATTATTTACTAACCACATATGTACTTTTAAGTACAATTCACATTGCTTGCAAGTTTATCTTATCCCATTTGGTCACCTAATCTCTTACATTGGGTTGCACATGTGCTTAAGGACATTTTATATTTTTCCTTGTACTCTTGCATTTTCCATGTGTGAGTGTATTTGCTTCCCTTTTCACTTCTCTCTCTCACTTACATTTCCTACTCAGCCAAAATAAGACGCTACCCTCCTTCTCCTTATTGTTATTTCATGGCCTCAAGTGTGATTAAGTGCAGCCCCATTTTCCTTGCAATCTTGGTTTAGTCACTTGGGCATGTCAATGGAAAGAAGGAGGGAAGTCACGCCAAGGAAGGGAAGGAAGAAGGTTACGAAATCCTCCTCCTTCATGCATGATGTATGGCCATGCAAGGCCCATGAACGCTGCACCTTCCTTTCCTCTTCTCAATCTCTCTTGCTTTGTGTCATCACCAAATGAAAATTTTTATATTATGCACTCGTGAGGCTATCTTGCTTCATGCATATGTATATATATATATTTACTACACACATGGTACGGACACTACTCCTTCACACAAGACTTGTATTTCATGCAAGGCACACATGGGGTTCCATTCTTGGGCATGTTGGAGGCAACACAAGGAAGGAGAAGAGAAGTTGTATTACATGTTTCTCCCTTCTTCATGCAAGACTCGTACATACATATATATATATTTTTTTTCTTCTTTTTTTTTCTTCCTAGTTCACATAAGGCTTAGGTGGTGGGATTAAAGGAATAAAGGAAGAGAATTTAAGATCCTCTCTCCCACTCTTGCTTCCGAATGCACGTGTGTATCTATATATATTTTTAATTGCTACACATTCCTTGAATTTCCCCATTTTTCCTAGCCATGTGGCTGTATAGGTATATTAAAAAAAATCCACGTCCTTCTTCCTATTTCACGTGATGCTAACTCTTTTCCTTTGTTTATTGAAATAAATTTTGCACCTTTAACCACTTCGCAATATGTATATTTCAATGCTACACTTCTTTCCTTTCCCAATTGCACGTGTATGTATATGTATTTTTATTTGCTTTTCTCCTTTGGCAATTAAGCTAGGCGAAAGGAAGAAAAATTAGGAAATCAAATTAAACACCTCAATTACCCATGTTTCCTTTTCATGAACATTATATCACTAAAATAATTGCATCACATTTTATGGAAACTTATCCAATTAATTAAGGAAACATTAATTTAAAACCAATCAAGAAAATATGGGATGTTACATTTCTTCCCTCCTTAAAATACTTTCGTCCTCGAAATTTATACATACCTCATGGAAATAATTCTAGATATGCTCTGTGCATGTCCTCCTCTCTTTCCCAGGTGGCTTCCTGTGGTGATGTGCAATCCCACGAGATCTTTACTAGGGGAATGATCTTATTCTTTAGGGTCTTGACCTCAGTACTGATAATTTGTAAAGGCTTCAACTGATATGTTAGATTATTCTTTAATTATAGAGTACTAGCGTGAAGTATATGTGAGGGATCAAGTATGTACTTTCTGAGCTGGGAGACATGGAAAACATTATGAAGGTTTAATAAGTGTAGGGGTAGGCTATCTGGTTTGCTGATGGACCCACTCTCTTCAAGATTTGGAATGGTCGTATCTGGGACTTAGCATTCTATACTTCATAGCTCTACCAATCCCAATAGTCGGGGATACCCTCAGAAAAACATTTTTCCCTTCCTCAAATCATAGGGGTCTTTTTCTTTTATTAGCATAGCACTTTTATCTGTCCTGAGCCTTTACTATTTTATCTCTAATCATTTTAATTTGATTAGTAGTCTGCTGCACTAACTCCGGTCTTAACAGCTGCCTCTCACCCAGTTCATACCAACATAATGGGGACCTACACTTTCTCCCATATAGAGCTTCATAGGGTGCTATACTATGCTAGAGTGAAAACTATTGTTGTAAGAGAGTTCAATCAATGGTAGACTCCTTTCCTAGTTTCCTTTATACTCTAAACCACAAGCCCTAAGCATATCCTCTAAGGTTTGAATGGTTCTCTCTGTCTGCCCATCTGTCTAAGGATGATATGCTGTACTGAAACTTAATCTAGTCCCAAAAGCTTCCTATAGGGCTTTCCAAAATCTAAAGGTAAATCTGGGATCCCTATATGAGACGATGCTAATAGGTACACCATGAAGTCTCACTATCTCCTGACTATATAGCTGTGCTAATTTATCCAAGGAGGAGTTAATCTTAATGGGTAGGAAATGAGCGAACTTAGTTAATCTATCTACTATTACCCAAATAGCATAATTTCTTGATTGGGTTCTAGGTAAACCTACCACAAAATCCATTGAACTCTTGTCCCACTTCCACTCAGGAATGTCTAAGGGCTGTAACAACCCAGCAGGTTTCTGTTGCTCAATCTCTACCTCCTGACATACTAGACACTTAGCTACATGCTCCGCTATCTGCTTCTTCATACCTAGCCACCAAAACCTCTCCTTCAAGTCCTAATACATCTTAGTGGCTCCAGGATGTATAGTGTATTTACTTTGGTGAGCTTCCTCTAATATCTTGTCCCTTAATTCACCTGCCCGAGGAACATAAATTCTATTATGAAAAGTTACTATTCCATCAGCCTCCCTTATGAACTCCTTTGAATCCTTTAGAGACTCTAGAAATTCATCACCCTTCTAAGCTTCTAAGATTTGGGCCCTAAGAGTGTTTTCAATCTTTAATTCACTTAAACAGATTTTCTCAGGTAACATCATGGTAGACAACTTCATGTTCCTAAATTTTTCTATTGAGCCCATTTCACTTACCATCAGTTGAGCTACATGGAGAGACTTCCTACTTAGGGCATTTGCCACAATGTTTGCCTTGCCTGGATAGTACTTCAATTCAAAATTATAGTCTTTAATGAATTTTATCCATCTCCTCTGCCTCATATTCAATTCCTTTTGGACAAAGAGGTATTTGAGAGTTTTATGGTCACTAAATACCTAAAACCTAGACCCATAGAGGTAATGTCTCTAAATCTTCAAGGCAAATACTATGGTTGCCAACTCTAGGTCATGAGTAGGATAGTTTCTCTCATGCGGTCTTAACTGCCTAGAAGCATAGGTGACTACTCTCCCTCCTTGCATCGGGACGCATCCTAATCCCTTCTTAGATGCATCACACTACAACTCAAATTTCTCCAAAGGGTCAGAGATAATCAAAACAGGTGCAGTGGTCAACTTTTCCTTAAAAATTTGGAATCTTTGTTCACATTTTGTGTCCCACACAAATGGAACATCTTTCTTGGTCAACTTGGTCATGGGCATCGCTATTTGTGAAAATCCTTAAATGAACTGTCTATAGTACCTTGCTAACCCCAAAAAACTCCTGATCTCAGTAATGGGTCTTTCCTAGCTTACTACTACTTCAGTCTTATTGGGATCCACTGCCACTCCTTCTTTAGAAATCACATACCTTAAAAATTTTACTTCTTCTAGCCAAAATTCACACTTCTCTAACTTAGCGTACAACTGTTTCTCTTTGAGTGTTTCCAGCGCTATCTTGAGATGTTGTTCATGATCCTGTTTATTTTTGGAATACACTAATATATCATCGATAAACACTACTATGAATTGATCGAGGTAGCGTCTAAAGATGCGGTTCATGTAGTCCATGAAGACAGTTGGAGCATTTTTCAAGCTAAAGGGCATCATGAGAAATTCATAATGCCTATACCTAGTCCTAAAGGCAGTCTTAGGTATATCCTTATTCCTATCCCTAATTTGATGATACCCTGATCTCAAATCAATCTTAGAAAAGATAGTAACCCCTCTTAATTGGTCTAACTGGTCATCGATTCTAGGGGGAGGATACTTATTCTTCACAGTCACCTTATTCAGCTACCTATAATCTATGCACATCCTCATACTTCCATCCTTCTTCTTGACAAATAGTACAGGTGCTCCCCATGATATCACACTAGGTTGGATAAATTGTTTTGCCAAAAGATCCTCTATTTGCACCTTCAATTCATTCAATTTCGTTAGGGACATCCTATAAGGCGCTATGCAAATTGGTCCTGCCTCGGGGACTAGGTCTATGAAAAATTCTATTTCTCTCTCTAGTGGGAGACTAATAATATCTTTAGGGAATAGATAAGGAAATTCATTGACTACAGGAATGGTTTCTAGTTTTTGCTGACTTTCCACTTTTGAGGAACACAAGAAACCCATTCTTTGGTTCTTCCTCTCAATCCCCATATTTACTAGTTTAGTATCTATGAAGGTCACAGACTTAGCTAAATAGTCTAAGATGACATTATTTGAAGAGAGCTAGTCCAAACCAAGGATAATATCCAATTCAATCATGGGTAAAAAAATATATCTACAATGAAGGTTCAGTTTTCAATCACAATAGAGCAGTTCAGACAAACCAATTAGGTAGACACATGTTCATTAGTAGGTACTGTGATTGAAAGTTCTTAAGGCAGGGTGTTTGTTGGCAATTAAAATTTTTGAACACAGTCTATTGAAACAAAGGAATGGGTGGTGCCAGAGTCATACAATACAATTAAAGGAACATCGTTAATAAAACACACACCTTCCATCAGATCCTTGGATTGGGCCACTTCCTTACCCTTTAGGGTATATACCCTTCCCTTGGTAAGGGGTCTTATGGGTTCTTTCAGTTTCTTCAGGGTAGGACAAACCCAGGAGATATGCCCTAGCTTCCCACATCTGTATCACACATTCTGACCCATCATACATAGTTTGTCTCTATGACTCCGCCCACATTTCGAACAATTATTCTGAGATATGGGAATATTCATTGGCCTCTTCACTGTCTGGTTCCTCTGAAACTTCCTCTCATAGCCCTCGTTGAATCTGAGTGGGTTCTTCCTTTTGAGAAACCCATATTCTTATCTTCCCTTCTTTAGCACTGCTAGGGACCTAGAGGCTATGCGGCACTTGTTAACTAATGTCAGGTAATCCCTGATCTCCTGGGACGCCACCTCATGATACAACTCCGGATATAGGCTGTTCTCCAAGTGCATAGCTTTCCATGCCCCATCCAGTTTCCACTTCAGGTATGAAGAGAACTTTGATAACTCTTTAAACTTGGCTAGATGCTCTTCAAATGGTCTGCCACCCTATTTAATTAGCATAAATTCCCCTTTCTTGGTATTTCTCTCACTTTGGGGAAAATACTTCTCCAAGAGGGCATCTTTGAAACTCTACTAATTGATCTGGGTCCCCTGAGCCTCCATCAGCTACTTCATCCCCTTCCACCAATATTTTACCTCCCCTTCCAGTTGATATGCTGCAAAGGAGACTTTTTGTGCCTCAGCGCTCCCCATTACCTTAAATAAGTCCTCCATTTTCTGGACCTATTCCTCGGCCTTCTTTGAATTCATCATAACATTAAAGATAGGAGGTCTAGCTTATCGACTTGAGTTCTTATCTGTTTAGACCTAGTCTGAGTATCCTCGCTCCAATTAGTCTGGACTTGGCAGAGCGCTTTAGCGGCAACTACAGCCTGCTAAGAGAAAGCTACAGCCTGTACTCTCATGGCCTTGGCCATGCCTTTCATGGTTTGTATAAGCTCATTCACGTCTATGTCAGCATTTTAGGCCTATGATTTGATTCTTTGTGTCGGTGTCATATCATCACTTTACAAAACAAGTATTACCGAGGTAATCAGTCTCAATAACAAATTATTAAGTAGATAACAAATAGCACCAATAAGAGCTTCTATCTTCCCAAAACTAATGCTTCATTCCTCAAGTTCAAAACAAAATACAAGTTAGCCAACCGCCTAGGTACAGCCAACTAACCTGAACTAGTCCCTTCCTTAAGGAATTCTACCCCATTCTATCCTAGGTAGCTATGCTCTGATACTAACTTAATGTAACGCTCTAATATATTATTAGTACTCCTCCGAAGTAAACAGATAAGTTCGATACATTACTCTTAACCTTAATTATTCATTTGCAACATCTGAGCATTTATACCATGAAGTATTATTATTATGGATTAGGTTTGGGTTCTTTTGCTCAGATGACCATACTTTATGCACAACGGAAATTAAATTCAATCTATCACAGCAAAATTATAAAACTTACATATAATACTGATAATTAAATGTCCAATAATAAATGTCTGTTACATCTATTTGTGAACATATCCCAAGATATATGAAGTACTCATCTATAAGGAGTCAGGAGACAACAAGCCTGTCACTCAAACTCCTTTTACAAAATAATGGGGATGAACAGGTCCTTCACATATCCTTTCCCAGTAAATTCCTCGTTTACTATCTACAGTCAAAAATGACAGTCCTAACTCTAATCTAAAAACACTATAAAGAATCAGGACTTGAAATCAAGGAATACAAAAGGCTTTTGACAGCAAGGGACTTCCATCTTTCCCGGAACTGCTAAATGTCCGCATCTGATACATATTAGCATATAAATAAGAAACACAAGTTTCCCAATAGCTTAACAATTCATCATTTTAAAATCTACTAATATGTACCAGGGTGCAAGCACCAAAAATTTTTTTAGTGACATTCCAGTCATTTAAAACAAAGTCTCTCTTACATATGTAGAATGGCAGCATTGCATGATTATTCGAAATGCCGATGTGATAAAAGTAGATATTCTCTGTCAAATGAAACATCTTTTCATGGAATCACACATATTAAAACTAAAACAACAATGATCAATTATACACTTCATTCTTAAAACTTACCTTGCCTTAAAGTGTAAAGCACCTTTGGGCACACTTTAAGGAATATGGACACTTGGCCACCTTTATAAATTAATTTTTCACACTTGGGCACTTTGTGGACACTTGGCCATCTTTAAAAATTAATTGTGCACACTTGGGCACCTTGTGGATGTAACATCTGCTCCTAAAAATTTGAGAGATGTTTGTTAATTTTAATTAATTGCTTGTGTATGTTGCATTTATGTTATATTAGCTTGCATATAGTTGTATGAGTGCAAGAAGTGGACTAGAAATGAGTGAGAAATTTTACTAGAATAAAGAAAAGGACTAAACTGAAAAGTGAAAGAATTTGGGTATGACAATTGTAATTTTGGCCAAAAGATTTACTGTAGCAACAAAATTTTGAAAGCTTCCTGCCGGTGAGCTAGGGACAAAATGGTAAATTAACATATAGTTGGAAGAATTATCATTTTTGATTGAATGATCGGGAATTAAGAGCGAAATTGCGAAGGGTTGGATCACCTATAAATAGGACAATCCTTCAGAGCCTTCAATTGCTTCTTGAAATTCTGAACTTTAGAGAGAGAAAGTGGACAAGCTAGAGAGAGAAACTAAAGGAAAAAGACAGAATCTCACTTCTAGCAAGAGTTGAAGTTAGAAAAGTGATTAAGAAGGCATCTGCAACATCAATCAGCATCTATACATCAATTAAACACGGATTAAGGTAGCATAATAACCCAATCCCTTTATTTCATATTTTACTATTCATATTACTAAAATTTGCGAAATTGAACTTGTTTGAAAGAAAAAGGGATTACAAACTACATTCTTATTATTTTTAATCACTATTGGGTGTTTTTAACCGATTGAAAATACTTGTGCATGCTTAAAAATTTCTTCTAAAAAATGGCTTGTTCAGTTTGAACGAAAATGAGTTTTAATCTCAGATTTGGACAAGATTACATAATGTTTTAGGTTGTTTTCTTGTGTTAAATGTTGCTAAGGAGTTTATCTTGAGTTCATTAATTTCAAAATGGATTTAGAAACAAGTTTTTGGATTGAAATTTTAGGTCAACGGCAATTTACAAAACAGAGCAAGACTCAGTAGCTGACTGCCTTGGTGCAGTAGTCGATTGTCGTGCTCTTGAAATGCCCAAAATCGTATACAAAATGCTAGCAGTCGACTACCGGACACTTGGAAGTCGATTGTCGCGTTCTTCATTTTTTCAAAAATGCCTAAGAACAGAGCAATGATCGCCTCAACCCAAAGATTGATCGTCAGGCCCAACGATAAGCTAGCGATGATCGCCAACACCTAGCAGCCGACTGCCAACTCTCTGTTTGGAATTTTGAAAATTTAGATAGAATGCAATCAGTCGACTTGCAGCATGATACCAGTCGACTGCCACCTTTTGTGATGAAAAGATGAACTGAATGATGTATTTGAATGATATCCAGCCTAAAAAATAAATCCAAACTGGAGATTAAACTCAAATTATAAGCAAGGTAACATATACTTTGAATGTAAACAAGAAAGAGCATGAAAGTGATGAAAGTTAAAAGGAAAGAGCAAGAATGCATAAGAGAAATGAAAATTGTATTCTTAATATAAGTATTTGTGGTAGATAGGTTCATATCTGAATGACTAATTGCTGGTATGGGACAGTGATTGGACATACCACGATTATCGTGATAGTTGTAAATTGTAAGTTAGTGACTTAATGGCCAAAGCAAATGAAAAGTCACATACTTAGAGTTTACAGAACTATAGTATGCACCGACTCACCCATATATATATGTTTATGAATAGAATTTTGAGGACCCCAGTATGTATTTAATGTGTGAGACCCAGAGTTGGGAACCTTATGGTACTTGGATCCACTGGAGGATGCTCCAAAATGTATGCAATGTTATATGCAGTCGAGGATTGACATGTATAAGTTGCCAGAGTACATATTCGAAAGTATGGAGTGGAGCATATGTTGCCCCTACAGATTTTTCTTATTATAAAATCATATGGTGATGATTATGATGCAGAGGCCAATGAGAAGTACTCTTATTTCCTTATTGCTCTTTATTTTATGATGAAAGTTATATGAATGATGATATGTTACCTATATGTTTTGATGAGTTTATGTGATGTATACTACGAGCTGAACATATATAGTAAGCTATGCATGCAAGTATGAATGTTAGATGAAATGTTATACAGGATCACCTAATAGATGTATTATTTCATGAAAAAGAATGTAGAATTTTTGTATGAGTTTACGGTGGTAAAAACTGGCTGTTTTGAAAAATGGTTATTAATGCTACTGAGATTTATTCTCATAAAAATATTGGTTTGTATTAGATGCCTAGGTTCCAGATAGTACTAGAAGTAGAGGTCGAAGTAGTGGAGATACCCTTCCTAGGGTGTTTTCCTGTGATTCATGAAGTATGGGTTGTGTATATATGGGAAGTTCCTTCCACATCTTGAGGATGTAAAGTTCTAGGAAAGTTTTTGGTATACCCCATACTCTGAATCCTTATAATATTTTTGGTAAAAGGATCAGGAGAATAGTTTTGATGTATAGGATATGGGCATATATGTACTAGGATATGTCAGCTAGGAATCCACTAGCTATTTTTGTTAAATGGGTATGAGTGACAGGCTTGTTGTCTCCTTACCCTAGCTAACACTCTCACATATCCATAGATATATATCTAATGAATGATATGCACACACTGTAAATGAATGTTGATGTATATGAATATATGTATGCATATGTATGTTATTTTAATTAATATGTCTTTATTTTTGCTGCGTAACGTGTGAGATCCTGAGTGTAGTAGCCCAAACCAATAATACTAACTTAATTCATTTGGTAAACATTTAAGAATTGACTTGGGTATGGGAAGTAGTAATTCACCAATCTTATAGTATACTGTCTATATTATTTAAAGCATTTTAAAAAGGAACTGTAGGATTGGGGGGTTACAGTGGACACTTGGCCACCTTTATAAATTAATGGTGCACACTTGGGCACCTTGTAGACACTTGGCCACCTTTGTAAATTGATGGTGCACACTTAGGGCACCTTGTAGACACTTGGCCACCTTTATAAATTGATTGTGCACACTTGGGCACTTTGTGGACACTTGGCCACTTGATAAACTAATTGTGCACACTTAGGCACTTTGTGGACACTTAGCCACCTTGATAAATTAATTGTGGACACTTGGGCACTTTGTAGACACTTGGCCACCTTGATAAATTAATTGTACACACTTGGGTACTTTGTGGACACTTGGGCACTTTGTGGACACTTGGCCACCTTGATAAATTAATGGTGCACACTTGGGCACCTTGGGGACACTTGGCCATCTTTATAAATTAATTTTGCACACTTGGGCACTATACGAACACTTGGACATGTTGATAAATTAATTGTACACACTTAGACACTATGTGGACACTTGGCCATCTTGATAAATTAATTGTGTTTCAATTTTCTATTGGTGTGTGGTCTTAATTTATCCATCCCTAATTTCTTAACTTTTTCAACATAAGAACATTAATGGCATAAATTGGAATAATTTGAAACCCCCCTTCCTTTAACTCTAACTTCCTCATTTTCCCTTGACTTTAGCCATTAATTGTCTTTATCATTTGCATATGCATTTGGCTACTAGCACTAAAATGGGGGATAGTGTTCAGCCATAAGGATAAGTTAATAATCCCTAAGGTTTTTCATGCCACATTGTCAAAATTTCCCCATTTTTCTATACTTTACACTCCATGAGATCATGCATTAAATTCTAGGATACTTTCTTCCACATTTAATTGGTGTAGCCATTGTCCTTAATAATTTATTCCCCTTCCTTTATTGGTTCATGGTACACACTAAATTTTGAGGTTACGCATTATTTAAATAATGTGGGCTTTATTATGTACAAAAAGGTGAAATAATTAGCTATACTTTAATTAACCATATTTCCTTTCTTTCTCTTGGCCAAAACCAAAGTGTAATTTCTCTTGCACAAGTTTTCATCAAGTCATTCATGCCAAGAAAATGAGAGCAATGTCATAAATTGTAAACCAAATTCTAGCTAGCAACCTTCATTTTGATGTCTCTAACTTAAAACTCATATTAGTCATGCAAAATTACGAAATTTCAGCACTTTCTCATGTGAGGGCTTTCTATCATGCATGCTAAATTTTATTCTTGCAACCATAATTTTTCTATAAACAACAATATCCATTTTAGCACATCAACTAACATACCAATTTATCATACAAGCTTGGCCAACATGTCATTCATTTCATCAAGAATTTAGAGAGGAAGATCATGTTCCATGAAAGCTTGGAAAAACACAGTGAGTATATACAAAACCATGGAAAAAAATTAAAAGAATTGCTAACCTACCTCAAGGATGAACCAAGATGGAATTGTCTTGAATCTTCCTTTAAATCTTCCCCTTACTCCCTTGCCTCTTCTTTCCTTGGTCAACTTAGCTCTTTCCTTCCTCACAAAACTTTTGTGTATTCTCTAAAAACTCACGCTGCTCTCTCTCTCCCTTGCCAAGTGGTATTGCCCTATGTTATCTAATTCCCTCTCCTTCTTGTGGTTTTTTTTAATTGGCTGAGGGAATGCTACCTCTTCTCTCCTTTTCTTTTATTATTCTTGTTTAATAGGCTTACGTGTAACATAAGTGCAGCCCACATTCCTTGAAAATTTGGTGTTACTTAATCCAACATTCACACTGCTCTCTCCCTCCCTCCTTGCCATGTGAAATTTTAATTCCATTCCCTCATGCATATTGTCCATTTGGTAATGGGAAGCTACTCCTTCCTATTTTTAATGATTATTATTTACTAACCACATATGTACTATTAAGTACAATTCACATTGCTTGCAAGTTTATCTTATCCCATTTGGTCACCTCATCTTTTACATTGGGCTGCACATGTGCTTAAGGACATTTTATATTTTTCCTTGTACTCTTGCATTTGCTGTGTGTGAGTGTATTTACTTCCCTTTTCACTTCTCTCTCTCACTTACATATCCTACTCAGCCAAAATGAGATGCTACCCTCCTCCTTATTATTATTTCATGGCCTCATGTGTGATTAAGTGCAGCCCCATTTTCCTCGCAATCTTGGTTTAGTCACTCGGGCACGTCAATGCAAAGAAGGAGGGAAGTCACGCCAAGGAAGGGAAGGAAGGAGGTCATGTAATCCTTCACGCATGATGTACGGCCATGCAAGGCCCTTGAATGTTGCACCTTCCTCTCATCTTCTCAATCTCTCTTGCTTTGTGTCATCACCAAATGGCAATTTTTATATTATGCACTCGTGAGGCTATCTTGTTGCATGCATATGTATATATATATTTACTACACACATGTTATGGACACTAATCCTTCATGCAAGACTTGTATTTCATACAAGGCACACGTGGGGTTTCATTCTTAGGCACGTTAGAAGCAACACAAGGAAGGAGAAGAGAAGTTGTATTACACGTTTCTCCCTTATTCATGCAAGACTTGTACATACATATATATATTTTTCTTCTTTTTTTTTTCCTTCCTAGTTCACATGAGGCTTAGGCGGTGGGATTAAAGGAATAAAGGAAGAAAATTTAAGCTCCTCTCTCCCACTCTTACTTTCGAATTCACGTGTTTATCTATATATATTTTTAATTGCTATACATTCCTTGCATTTCCCCATTTTTACTAGTTGTGTGGCTATATAGGTATATTAAAAAAAATTCACATCCTTCTTCCTATTTCACGTGATGCTAACTCTTTTCCTTTGTTTATTGAAATAAATTTTGCACCTTTAGCCACTTCACTATATGTATATTTCAATGCTAGACTTCTTTCCTTTCCCAATTGCACGTGTATGTATATGTATTTTTGTTTGCTTTTCTCCTTTGGTAATTAATCTAGGTGAAAGGAAGAAAAATTAGGAAATCAAATTAAACACCTCAATTACTCATGTTTCCTTTTCATGAACATTATATCACTAAAATAATTGCATCACATTTTATGGAAACTCATCCAATTAATTAAGGAAACATTGATTTAAATCCAATCAAGAGAATATGGGGTGTTCCATGGTCACAATGTGGACTCTTGGACACTTTTAGGAAAGGTTATGTTGCAATTGTCTATTGGTATGTGATCTTAGATTAGCCATCCATAATCTCATAATTTTCCAATATAAGAACAATAATGGCACATATATATGCAAATAGAAACCACAAGTCATCTTACTATCACCCTTCCACTTTCCCTTGATTTTAGTCATTGTGAGGCACATTATAAATCATTTACAATTAGCATATGGATTTAGCTACCAAGACTAAAATGAGGGATTAGTTTGGATCATCATGAGAAAGGGATGGAATCTAAGGTTTTTCATGTTAAATTTTCACATTCTTCCATCCTTTCTACATTTCCAACCTAATGATACCATATATTAAATTATTATAGTGCTTGCTCTCACATTTAAATTATGTAACCATACCATTAGTCATTTCCTTTACTTATTTTCTTGTTTCAATTTGCATGCTAACTTTATGGTTACACACCTTTTATCATTCTTATATCTCAAGAACCATACACATGAAAAGTTATCATATGAAAAAGGATAGACACATTACCACACATTTTTTTACCATTATTTTCCCTCTTCTTTTCCCAAAACTGAAATGGGATTTCTTCCTATACATTTTTTAGCAAGCCCTTCTATATGTCAAAATGGGATGCCTCGGTTTAGGTAGGTAAAAATTTTAATTCCATGATTTCAATCCAAAATCTAGCTAGCATGCTTTCTTTAAATGTTTTTAACATAAACATACATTAATCATTCAAGAATATGAAATTTCAACACTTTCTCATTCTAGGGTTTTTCATGATGTATACTGGAATTTTATAACAACCATTCTCCCATGGAATTAACAACATCTGCATCATCACATTAACAAACACAACCAAATCATTATACAAGCTTAGCCAAAGAAAGGTTTGCATCTTGAGGAATGTAAAGATAGAAATTTTATGTTTCATGAAAGATTCAAATCCTTATAAACATACCATAAATCATGAAACAAAAACCATAGAAATGTTAAACTACCTTAGGAATGCAAGAAAAATGAAAGAGTCTTGATGTTTTCCTTGATTTTACCTTAGTTTCTCCTTCCTTCACCGTTTTGGCCAACCTCCTTTCTTCCTTCTCCTTCGAATTTTTTTTCTTCCTTCTAAGCTTTATTTTCGTAATCTTAATTGCTATTAATACATTCAACTGACTTAGCCAAACTCTCTCTCTAATTCGGCCGAAATGATGAAATGCATAGGTAGCTTCTTAAAATTTATTTCCTCCTCTTAATTGCCATCACCATATATATATTTGAATGAATGCTAAACTTTCCTCCCTATTCTTAATTGTTATTGCCGTATGTCTATGTGTATTTAAATAAGAGCCAAATTCTCCTTCTTACTCACTGCATGCATATGTGTATATTTAAATCAATTTCTCCTTTTGACTATTCGGTTAAACAAAAGGAAGAAAAGAAAAGGATTCAAGACAAAGCATAAAATTCCTTCATCTCATCACTCAGTCACATTAAAATGAAAAGCAAAGAGAAGAAAGGAGAAAGCTATTGGAACACGTCTCTATTTCTCTCTCCTACTTCTTCACCAATTGAAATCTTCTCTTCATTCCCATTTGCATTTTGGTGAAGGTAAGACAAAAGAGAAGAAATTGAAAATTTTAAATTGCAAAGTCACTTCCCTTTCTATATAGCTTCCACTAAATGTATTCATCTTATTTGTCTTCTTGGTAAAAATTAATAATAATGAATGAAAGGAAAAGAGAGGAATACAAGTCCAACACGTCTCCTTCATTCTCCTTTCCTTCCTCACGAATCAACATTATATATATATATTTAACCAACTACCATTTCTCTCTTGCAAGCTTCTTAGTGACAAGGAGGGAACATGTTAATGTAAACAAATCCCCACTTTCCAATTCTTTCTCCCACTGACATGTTAATTCGGTTAAAACAAGAAAGAAAGGGTTTTCACTCACTCTTAACATTTATAATAAAAACTACATCACAAAAGCATTTTCATCACAATTTATGGCCAAATCATTCAAATAATTAAGGAAAAAATAATATAAAAATCAAAAGAAAAAGTGGGTGTTATAGAACATATGGTAATGGCTGAGCCATAGGGCGAATATAGGTCGTGGAAATGGAGAGCCATAGGGCAAACGTGTGGTAATGGCAAGTTGTGGGTTAAACACAAGTCATGGTAATGGTGAGCCATAGGTTTGATATAGTTCCTTCCTTTAAGGAATCAACAAAGAATCATAATGATGTTCCTAGAAGGGGGGAGAAGGATTGATCATAAAAGATCAATATGGCTTCTTCTTTCAAGAAACCATCAAAGAGAGAAAAAATATGGATTGATCATAATGATGTTCCTGGAAGGGGGAGAAGGATTGGGCACATGAAGGGTGATCCCCAATGGTGGCCAGATTTGGTATTATCATGTATATTTAAATTAAAAGAATTAAACATAAAATTTTTTTCTTTATCTTTCTCTTCTATCTAAATATACTTGATGTGGTACCAATGAACTATATGTAGCCACACCTTAAGGCAATGCACCTCTCAGCGTAGCCTAGCACAATGGTGAGTATCAAGGTCATATCCCATGGGAATGGGAAAGCCCAGAGTTACTACTTAATCATTGTTATCTAGCCTAGGAAGAATAATAATGGGTCTTTTAATTAACTAAATCTAATTATCACTATCTTGACATTGGAGGGAAAGTAAGGCAAGTGTTAAGATGGCAAATTATCAAGTTCCAGAAAAGTAAACCCATTGGGGTTTTAGACTAGATGATATGCAAACAAAAGATAATGGGTTATGAAATTGATTATGCTACCTGTGTAAAACAAATCTAGATTTCTGGTTGGTTTCAATGGATTTCTAAAACCTATACCTTCCATTGGTTATTCGTGTACAATGGTCAAGTTTAGATCAGCATTTAGGGCTTATTAGGAGTTCCTCCTAGTCTAGTAATTGTCAACCTCTTGGTCTGAATGAAGATCAACTATTCTCTCTAGTTAGTTTTCCAATTCCAAACATCATCGGTTAAAGTATTTGAGAGGAATCTAGATAGTTTTTCTTATGACGTCTCGGAATAAAAACTTGATTAATCTTTAACTAGAGGAAGATCACACAATTCAATTTATAACCCAATCATATTCAAATCAAAGTATCAACATAGTCTAAAAACCCCAATTAGGTTCTACCAATCTAGCTACTTGTGTTCATGAATAAAACAACAAGAATTAAATCAAGGGAAGAAGAACAAAATGGAAACAAAAACATCCTCATATGTCAATTTTTGGATAATTAGTTTGGATTATGAACTCCTTTCTTAACTACACTTCTAGTTGCCTCTTGATGCTTTCCAATCTCTTCCTTCAACTCTTGATTGACTCTCCACGGCTTGTGACCTTTGTGGAGAGGCAAGGGAATTGAAGTATTAGGCTCCAAAGATTAGTAAGGATTGTCACACTCCAACCTACTCCAAGTGCTCTTAGTTTCCTTCTCGTTAGATGCTTAGAAGTGATGCTTTTCTCTCCTTGTGCCTTCTCCTATTTATAGGCAAGGGAGGTGCCTTCTTAGGCCTCTACAAGTCCATGTGGCAGCCTAGAAAGTGGCATGGCCGTGTGGTATCCTAAGTGTAACGCCCCTATCTAATATTACCTTTAACTCTGATATAAATAAATAGGTTCGATACATTATCCTTATCCTTTATTTAATTAATGTCTGAGCAGCTACACCATTAAATTATATTAAGCAAATTAGGTTTGAGATCTTTTGCTCAGAATAAAACTCTTATGCATAGCAGAATAAAATAAATACTATGCTACATAGTGAAAATTTGTGAAAATTTAAACTCCATGTAATTCCAATAATACAAGTCTCATAATGTCCATTACACACATGATAGACATGTCCCTGGATATATGAAGTACCCATCCTTCAGAAGTTAGGAGACAACAGGTCTGTCACTCAGACTCTCGTACAAATTAAGGATGGACCGGTCTTTCACATATCTGTTTCCCCCATATACCCTATATACATCTCATGTATACAGTCAAAACATTCATCCTATTCAAAATTGAATTTATCCAGGACCCAAAATAGGGGTTACAAAAGCCTAACCTAAATAAAAAAAACTACTACTCCTCGGCCATGCTACGCGTCTAGATCTAATACATATTAGCACGTGGATGAGAAACACAAGTTTTTCAGTAGCTTAACAATTCAGGGTTTTAAAACCACAACTAATATATATTAGGGTGCAAGCACCAAAACATTTGATCTACATTCTTGATTTTAAACATAATGTTACACATAAATGTAAACCATCAAGCATTGCATGATAAATTTATAAGTCGACAAAAAATTAGATAACTCCTTTTCAAGTGACACGTATTCTCATATAATTACATGTGTTATTATGAAATTGTCAGAGTGCTTATGCGTTTAATTCTTTCTTTTACTGTTATGGATTAAATGAACGTTCTTCAGTGTTACGTGAACGCTAAGTCACAACCATGTATATAAAATTGTCGGGACACTAGATCATAGGTATAGAGTACCTTTGGCCATACCTCCCTAGGTCACCCGTGTGGAGCACCTTTGGGCACACCTCCCTAGGTCACTCGTGTGGAGCACCTTTGGCTACACCTCGTAAATTGTGAACACTCAGCCACATATATAAATCATCAGGACACTAGATCACAAGTATGGAGCACCTTCGGGCACACCTCCCTAGGTCACTCGAGTGGAGAACCTTCAGCCACACCTCGTAATTCATGGGCACTCGGCAACGTATATGAATTCATCATGAACGCTAGGCCACGGGCATGGAGCACCTTCAGCCATGCCTCACTAGGTCACCAGTGTGGAGCACCTTTGGCCACACCTCGAAATTCATGAACACCTCTATGTTTTTTTTTTCTATGTTTGTTGCCTTTATTTTCTATTGGCACACATTACCTATTTGTCATCTTTATTTATGACAAATTGACCTAAATCAACCTAATTCTTCATTTTGAATGATATGTTTCAATTATAAAACCTTAATAATTTTCAGAGGAGAATTTCATATTTTATCATTTACATTTTCTCTTTCCATTCTTTACATCATATTATTGAAATGGGGAAATTTCTTTTCCACAACAATAATGTTTATCATCATTAATCAACATTATTTAACATTACTAACCATAATTTCTTAAAACAATGGTTATCATTATTTAGCCATAAATTTTCTATAATAATGGTCATCATTAATTAGCCATAAATTTTTCATAATAATGGTCATCATTAATTAGGCTTAATTTTTCCCAATAATATTCACCATTAATTAGTCTTAAAGTTAGCCACATCAACAATATTCATCACTAATCTAGTCAATTATTTCCCATAATCATATGCATCATTATTAATAAATCACAAATTTTTCCCATCACTTTGGGTATGGTCTTCTTTCTTCATGTGTTACATTTACTAACATTAATTTCATCATGAACATCAAAAGTCTACTTTAATATTAAGAGTAGTAAGCCAAGCAACCCAATCATTGAAATGAGCTCTTGTTCTAAGTTGTTTCATGATCTTAACATTTTAGGTTTAAGCATTAACCATCTCCTAGATTTATCATGCAAGCTAAGTCATTTGTTATTTCTAAATCAAGAACGTAGATAAGTATTCTAGCCCCATGGAAGCAAAATTATTACACATGCATACTAGATCATGAAACTAGAATTTAATAAATTGCTAACCTACCTTGCTTCCTTTGCTTCTTCTTTCTTTTTCTTTGACTCAATGCTTCACTTCTTGCCTTGACCGAATGGTGGAGGTTCCCTCAATTGTGGGTTGTTCACTTTCCTTTTCTCTTTTTCTCTTCCTTCCTCTACGTGTGTTTGTTGCATGTCTGTCTAGTGCATCCTCTCAATTCCCCTTTGCTATGTGTGTGTATCCATGTGTGTTACTATTGCTCAATTTCAATTTTTATTTTCACGTGCGGCCTAGTGCAGCCATTTTTTTCCACTTGGTTGAAAGAGACATAGCCTTCCTTAGCATTTCATGGCCTTATATACAATTAAGTGCAGCCACACATGTCATGTGCACTCTTTGCTTTGTTTATGGGACACGTCATTGAGAAGGGAAGAAGAAATCAAATGCAGCTGCCTTTTCCCTCTCTTGTGCCATGTATGTGTGTCCTTATAATAGAAATTTAATCCTTTCTAAAAGTTCTTTCAAGTACAGCCCCTCCTTTCTCATTCTAAATTCCTATTCCGTTAATAAGGGTACTCTTTCTCCTCTTTATTATTATTATTTTTATGTACTACTTCCTTTATTTGCACTCTTCCTTAAACCCTTGCTTCACATCAAAGGAAAGAAGAAAATGTTTAACACTAGCTCCCTTTAACATGTGTATTTCCATTGCATTTTAGTTTCATTAAAAATCTACACCCCTTTCCTTTTGGCTACTCGATCACGCAAGGGGCGAGGAGGAGGGTGTCACGTGTTGTAAGCTGTTTGTTTAATTTTTATAAAAACAATGCTGCACCTTGTACCTTCTTGCTTACAATTATGACAACCCCTTTTTGTTTGTTGCTTCTCTTCTTCCCAGCCGTGTAGTGCACTCCAAAGTGTTACACCTTCTTTCTTCTTTTCTTAATCATAATCCCCCACCCCATGTGAGCTTTTCATTTGCATCAACTAACTACGAAATTCTGCACCACTTGTTGCATACTTCACACCACCTTCCCTCATGTGTGGTGTCCAAAAAGGAAAGGGAAAATTGGGTTTATGCTAGCTATATTTCCCACGTTAGGCATACCCTCTATGCAAGCTCCTTCCATCCTTCTCCTTAATTCCATTTCATTTTATTTCACTAAAAAATCTACACCAAATTATATGGAAGAATTGGGAGGTGGTGTGTGGCTCATGTGTACCCTTCCTTTCCCTCTTTGCAAGTAATACCACATGTATATTATATTCCTTCTTTCTTTCCTTAGTTCACGTGTGACTTGGGGTTTCATGCATGGAATTATAATTTCCCTTCCCTTTTTTTCATGTGGGATAACATGAAAGTCACACACATGCATATATTTTAAATAGTTGTATCTTGCTTCTCTCCTGGTACTTAGGCTAGGTAACTAAAAAGGAAAATAAAGAATTAATTTAAGCACCAAATTTTTCATGCAAGCTTACTTTTTTATATAACCATTTGGCCCATTAAATTATGCAAGCAGAATTTACCCCTTTTAAAACTAATTCATCTAATTAATTAGCAAGCAAGCAATTCATACTAATTCATTAAATGACATCATTAATTCCATCCATTTAATTGAAGACCTTTAATTTAGGCTAATTAAATTATAGGGTGTTACACTAATTGGAGGACATGGCCATGTTGTAGGCCGTGTTCTATAAGAAATCCATCCGCAGTGTGTTTTTGGCCGTTTCTTGGTTGGAGATTGTTGCTCTGGCCATGTAGGGAGGTGCGTAGGATGTCTTTGGCATGTGGAATGGTGTGTTCTAGAAGATTTAAGGCAGCATAGGCATATGGCAGGGTGTGTTCTAGAAGACTTCGTGCGTGACCATGCAAAAAGGTGCATTTTGAGGTGCTTTGAGCCTTTAGACATTTGGTTTGGTCCATTTCTCTTCAAAACTACTTTATACCTGCGAAAAGCTTTGATAACATGAAAAAAAGTGGAAACACAAGTAATTATACATAAAACACATAAAATACACCCCTAGAATGAGTGGAATTTAGCAATTAAATATGTATAATTATGTGCTTATCACAATACCCCACACTTAAGCTTTTGCTTATCCTCAAGCAAAATTTCATTTAATTCATAAAAAATAATAACAGCTTTTCATAGTTAATACATAATCCAAAGTCTATGTAACTTGATGCTACATGAATCTTTCACCATAATTCTTGGTGTTGTAGGCCCTTCACTAATAACAGAGATAGTTAGATTGAATGCACTTCCTCAAAAAGTAATTTATTGTTTGATTAGGAACACTGCCTCATAAAGATCACTCAATATTGCTCAGAAGTGTATATGGGTGAAGTGAAATATCTCAAGCACTTTCATAGTACCATGACTTCCATATGCTTGCTTATAAATCTCATCTCCACTACTTGTGAAAACTTGAATATCATGGTCAGAGGGTCTTGACAAGGTTGTAATAGGGCTTAAGGTAGAGGTAGGTGAAGAATTTGGGAGAAAAGGGTACAGAATGTTGAAAATGCATGTGGTCCTAAGGAGATTCCAAGGATTAAATGTGGTAGACACAATCTTCACTAAGCTTTTTGTCTTAGAGAATACCCTTTCCTAAGATTGTACAAAGACTACTTTAATAATTTTTTTCTTATTGCTTTTTGTTTCCTTTCCTTTCCTTTTCTTTTCTTTCTTTTCTTTTTCTCTTCTTTATATATTATATTTTTTTCTTTTTGCTTTTGCAGTCTTGCAGTCTTTCTAATTTTCAGTCTTTCTAATTTTCAGTCTTTAATTGAAGAGGTAGCTCAAAATAGAGGGAAGACTCAGTGAATCCTTATCTATTGAGATACTGCATTTTAACCTAGACATGAAGAATAGACCACACAAATTTCAATATATAGGGTGGAATATGGTGTGTAGAGGTGTATATATGGAAGAATATGCCAAGGCTTGATAATGGTCAACTAAGGGAAACACATAGGGTAGGCTTTTTAGTTAATAGTGGTGTATCCTATGTTGCCCAAATCACATATGATATTCAAAGATTCATGTAATTTTGACAAGTATTACAAACAAAGTTCTAGAAGCATAGTAAAATTAAGTGCACCCTCTACAAGAAAAATTTAGAGCATGTTTTTAATGAATGCTTTCTTGGCTCGAATCCTCACTTTTATAGGGTGTGATTTTATAGGTTCCTAAAATTTTCAATAAAATTGCCAGTCAAATAATGCATGCATGTCTTGCTATCCATATTATCAGCTAAGAGTGTATGCAATGTAGAACATGGTGCAAGATGTGGGAGCATCTAGGTGCCATAAAACTATTTTTCAATATGAGCTACGAAATGCATTTATTGTCTAATATGGATTGAAAAAAAGAGTTTGAATTTTGACTTGCAAGATTGTAAGTGTGTGTTTTATGTTCATGTTATGACTTAACTATAAAGCAATGCTTGAAGAAAATGACAATTGCAAGAAAATGACAATTACTAATATGATATACTTTGGAATGCACATATTGGATAACACTTTATTGTGATACACTTATTTGAAATGTGATGTGTGATGATCAAAGTAAAGACGAAAAATAAAGAGTAAAACTAAAAAAGTAAGAGTAAAACTATGAGGAGTCCACCTCACACCTAAGAGAAACACTATCCTCAAAGTTTGTAAAGATGGGGGAAACTCCTTGACATCTGCATGGAGGGTATAGGAAAACATCAATGATTATTGCTATGTTGGATATGTGGGTAGTATGTGTCTTGCCGAAGTCAGATCCTAGATATTCCTATACAGAACTTTGACCTTCCTCACTAGTCAAGTGATGTAGGAACCAAAGCATATAGCGCTTTGCCTGATATCCCTAACGAGAATGGAAATCTGGGTTACTAACACATACCCAAGATCTACCTTCCTATGTTGATGCATTGGCCAGAGGATGAACAGGTTTATTGGAGTGACTTCATTAAAGTTTTCTGCCCGACCTGTAAGAGTGTGAGATAAGATGAGATGAAAATACCTTAAACTACTTGGTAGGTTCCTTACCTTAGCACTACTAGGGTTGTACTAGCTAGGTCTAGTGGTTATCTTATTCCACATAGTGTGGGAAGTGACTGTTGGAGTATAAAGACATCCTGTGTATGTGGCTCTGTTCAGTTCTTCCGTAGTCCATAGGCCTAGATGCCACCTAAAGTATGGTATAGGCATATAAAAGTCCATGCCTCTTAATCAAAATGCAATGGTCTCTGGCTCTCTCCAGTCAGTGATATGCTCTTTCAGGGAGAAGTCACTGCAAAATTCTAATGTCTGTTACCTGTATGTGGTTTCTCTAATGGTAAAGAACCTTGCATACGATTCTGTGTCCAATAGAATAGTCTATTCTATAATCAAGCTGGCAGGGATGATGCAATGTCTAGCTCCTATGAGTTTGAACCAGAAAGCTTGGTATTTCTCTTCTTCCTCATCTTCAAAAAAGGTCAGCAGTGGGTGGCGATTCCCAAGGTCACCTTCAGAAGTCCCCCTTCTTCTTGAGGTGGCACTATAAAAGGAAGAGCTTGACATGGTATGATGAGTGGATAAAGAACTCAAATTGACTCCTCTTCTAGATGTGAAATTGGAGAATGAAGAGGTTGAGATGATCCTGAATTTACACTAGTTATTTATACAGACATTTAAGAATCCAGGGTAAATCTTTATGCAATGTCTTGCCTATTCATTTATTGAGCTTTCTTGATTAGACTGAAGAAGAAAGATTTTATTGATAGAATCTTGATGCATGCATGAAAGGAAATTAAGACTTTTTCTAAGATTTTTGTATAATGACTATTTATTTTATAAGGAAATGAAGAAAAGATTTCAAGAGTATGATTCTTTATTTTCCAATAATGGTTTTTCTTTATCAAGATTCCATCCTTGAAGTTATTTATGAATCCAAGAATAATGCATGGCTATGTAGAGCAAAAAGATTCTATCAAGAAACCATAAAAGAAATAAGATTTATAGTTTCTAGTTTATGTGCTTCCTAAAAGAACCGTAAAGAAATTTGCTTGCATATCAAGGTTCCATTTAGCTACTGTATTGTTCATGATAGAATTTTTACTTTTATGTTCAAGAGAGCATGACACGGTAATGTGTAATGCCCCTATCTTGTAGTATAACTAATTCCAATGTAAATAGATAGGTTTGGTACATTATTCTTAACCTTTTATTTATTTAATGGCTGAGAAGTTATACCATTTAGTTATATTAAGCAGATTAAGTTCGGGATCTTTTTGCTCATATTATGTCTCGAATGCACAGCAGAATAAATACCACACTACATAGAAAAATTTAAACTTTCATATAATTCGATTAATACATGTCCTCGGATGTATGAAGTACCCATCCCTCAAAAGTTAGGAGACAACAGGTCTATCACTCAGACTCCCGTACAACTAAGGATGGACCAGTCCTTCACATATCCGTTTCCCCTGTATACCCCAAATACATCTCATGTATATAGTTAAAATAATGTCCTATTCTAAATAAAATCTAGCTAGGACCTAAAATGGGGGATTTCAAAGAAAAAAAATCATATTAAATCAAAAGAACTGCTACCATGCGGCCCTGCTACGCGTCTGTATCTGATACATATTAGCACATAGGTGAGAAACACAAGTTTCCTAGTAGCTTAGCAATTCAGAGTTTTAAAAATCAACTAATATATACCAGGATGCAAGCACCAAAATATTCAATCTACATTCTTGATATTAGGCATAATATTACACATAACTATAAAATGACAAGCACTGCATGATAAATTTAGAAGTCAACATAAATTTAGATAACTCTTTTTCAAGTGACACGTATTCTCATAAAATTACATGTGTTATTACGAGATTATCAAAGTGCTTATGCATATTATGTGAACACTAGGTCACAGGTATGGAGCACCTCTGACCACACCTCCTTAGGTCACCTGTATGGAGCACCTTTGACTACACCTCGTAATTCATGGACACTCGGCCACATATATAAATCATCGGGACACTAGATCACGGGTATGAAGGACCTTTAACCCTACCTCCCTAGGTCATCCGTGTAGAGCACTTTTGGTCACATCTGGTAATTCATGGACACTCAGCCACGTATATAAATCATTGTGAGCACTAGGTCATGGGCATGGGGCACCTTCGGCCATGCCTCACTAGGTCACCGATGTGGAACACCTTTGGTCACACCTCGAAATTTGTGAATAATTCTATGTTTTTTCTATGTTTGTTGCCTTTCTTTTCTACTAGCACCATTATCTATTTGTCATATTTATTTATGACAAATTGGCCTAAATCAATCTAATTCTCCATGTTGAATAACATGTTTCAAAAAAAACCTTAATGATATTCAGGGGAGAATTTCCATGATTTTGGCTTAGGGAAAATTTAAGAGAATTTCATATTTTATCATTTAAACTTTCTCTTTCCATTCTTTAAATCATATCATGGAAATGGGAACTTTTCTTTTCCATAATAATAATGTCTGTCATTATTAGCCATGACTTTTCCTTAACCTCATTATTCCTCTTTGTTAACATGGTTTTTCCTATAACAACGTTTACCATTGATTTAGCCATAATGTCCCCATATCATTGGTCATCATTATTAGTCTCCTATCCTTATGATCATTATTTCTCATGGATCTAGTCAAATAATCTCCCATAATAATGTTTATCCTTACTTAGCCCAAATTTCTTCCCCACAATATTCATCCTTAATTTAATCATAAAGTTTAATCATAACACCATCTCCACCCTTACTAACCATCATTTTCTATCTCCATGTTCAACACTAATTAGCCATAATTTTCTCATAGTAATGTTCATCATTAATTAATCTTATAGTTAATCATAACAATAATATCCATCACTAATCTAGTCAATTATTCCTCACAATCACTTGTATTATTGTTAATAGTCATAAATTTCCCATAATCTCATGCATTATCGTTAATAATCATAAATGTTCCATAATCACATGCATTATTATTAGTAATCATAATTTTCCATTTATTTTGGATAAGGCATTCTTTCTCACATATGTTACATGTATTAATATTAATTTCATCATGGAATTCACAAGATCACTTCAATATTAAGAGTAGTGAACCAAGCAACCCAAATCATTAGATTGATTTCTAAATCTAAGTTCTCCTATGATCATAAAGAAATAACAATTTAGGGTTAAGCATTAGCCATCTTCTATCTTTGTCATGCAAGCTCAATTAAATTGTACTCCTAAATCAAGAATGTAGACAAGGGTTCAAGTTCCATGGAAGCCAAATTATTATACAAGCATACTAAATCTTGGAACTAGAACTTAATAAATTGCTAACCTACCTTGATGGTGAACTAGAAAGAAATGATCTTGGCCTTTCCTTGGTCTCCTTTTACTCCTTGCTTTCTTTGCTCATATCTTTCTTGGTCAAGCCCCCTCTACCTTCACTCAACACTTTTGTGGTCTCCCTTAATTTTCCTCAAGCTGCTCTTTTTTCACTTTTGAAGAGAAGAATGGCCGTGTGTGTGTGGATCTCCTTCTTATTTGGCCAAAATGGCATGCTCCACCTCCCTCCCATTCTTAATCATTTTGTTATATTTTATTTATTTTTCTCCTTTTCCTTCTTCTTTTTTTTCTTTTATACATGTCTTAAGTACAATCCACCTTAATGGGAAAACTTGTATTAGTGGATTATCCACTTGGCCAAGTTAAAGGAAAGAGAAAGAGGGGTCATGTAAGACACCCTACACAAAGCATTCGACTCCTACTTTCCCTCACCATTCACCTCCTTAGATGTTGGTTAATTAAAGAAAAACAATGCTACACTTTTTCCTTTAGTCACTCGGCCACATAACCTTCTTTTACACGCTGTATTTCTCTCCTTGTGACATTACTGAATGGTTTTTTCTATTGGGGAATTGTAGGGTCTTTTGTTGTATGTATACGTATGATTACCCCATCCATTACATGTAAGACACCATCTTCACGCAAAGGGCAATGTCCTATGCATGTAATTTAGCATTTGGTGGCGTTAAAAAAAGAAAGGGATGCAAGGGATGCACGCAAGACGTGCGGTCACGTAATCTACATGCTTTGGCAACATTATTTAATTTTTATGCTAACTTATCATTCAGTGGCATCAAGGAAAAGAAGAAATGCATTCAATCTGCTCTCCACGCAAGGCCTCTCTTGTCACTCAGTCACTTTAATTAGGAGAAATAGAAAGGAAATAATGAGATGTACGTTGGCTAAAAACACCAACCGATTGTATGTATGGTCATTGTACTTTATCTTCCTTTCTTTTTCTCTCTTAATTGATTTTCCCCTACACATAGACATGCCATTTTGGTGTTTTTGCTAGATACTTTCATGCCACTCATTTCTTTAATTAATGTTTGTTCGGTGGAGTCAAAAGAAACAAAGGGAAAGGGACTTAAGCATCAAAACCTCCCTCAAGCACCTCAGTTGAACTCTTGCCACTTCCCTATAAATATATGTATTAAATGTTACATCCTCCTTTCTTGCCTTTTTCCTTTATATTTTTAAATGCTTTCCTTTCCACATTTCTATGTTGCTGTGTACTTATATTTATTTTTACCTTGCTATATGAAATTTTCCTTCCTCCATTCGACTAAATGGAGATGAAATTTAAATCAAGCACCTAAGCTTTTAAGTTATCACCTTAAGCACCTCAAGAAGCTTAATTTTTATTGAAGAACCTCAATTTTATATTGAAGCACCTTAAGCACCTCAAAACTATTTTTTTTTCCAATGTCATCTTGTCCAGTATTTATTCTAAACATTACATCGTACAAGCAATTGGACACAGTTCATTGCAATTATCTGATTAAATCTTAAATTTAAATATTCTTATAAGAATATGAGGTGTTACATAATGCATAAGAGATCTCAAAGAAGCATGAATCTTGGCAAAGAATTTATTTAGAAAATAAATCTTGAAAACAATGCATTATGAATTTAAAGAGAATTTAAACATGAAAGATTTATGGATCTTGGAACTATATGAATGAAGAATGGAAAATAATTCTACATAGTATATGATTCTTGAAAAGAAACTATGTAAAGAATTAAACTAAAATGATTTTTCTTGAATACCTATGAAAAGATAAAAGAGAATTAAGGAAGAACATACTTACTTGGAGGGAAGACTAGGCGTGAAAGAGTGAGAGCTAGGGAAACCGAAATTGCAAGGAGGAAATTGAGTGAGTTGCTTACCAATTTGCATGGCTTCTCCTTCCTTGGTTTCTCCTTCTTCTAGTGGAACATGGATTTCAAACACCAAGGAAAGGGTAGACTAGCATTTTTGTAATTTAATTTTTGGATAAGCCATTTATTTTAAAACAAACACTAAGGATTTAATCTTCAAGATGATTTAAATTATCTCTAAGATAATCCTTAAAAGATATTTTAAGAAGATTTCATCCTTTAATTGAAATTTAGTTTAAATGGCCATTTAATCAAATTTTGAAACTTAAAGATAAGGCACATTGAAATTTAAATGGTTTATCATGTTAGCTAGTCCTTCTCTTTTTCTAGACTCCTTGGCTTTATTATATTATTTTCTTTCTGATCCAAGTAAGTTGGATGAAAGGTTTTATTAACTAATAAAATGAAAATTATATATATCTTTTTCACAATGTATGACATAATAGAGAATTAAATTTTATTTTATTTTAATTTAATTATTTATATATATTTTTTGAGTCTACTAACTGACTTATTTAATTACCAGGTCATGAAGTAATATTACCTGGTCTTTTATTGGGCCCATTTATCTTAAAATTTCCTTGGTTAGGGTCATGAATTTCAACGGCACCATAGGCAAATACCTATTTAACTGTGAAAGGTCCTGACCATCGGCTTCTTAATTTTCCTGGGAAGAAGTGGAGATGTGAATTGTACAATAGTACCTTGTCTCCTACTTGAAAACTTTTAAACCCACGTATTCTTTTATGATGCCATTTCTTTGTTCGAGCTTTGTAGATGGAAGAATTTTAATATGCTTGGTGTCACCATTCTTCCAACTCATTAAGCTGCCATAATCTTTCTCTTCCTAAAGAATCAACACCAAAGTTACATGTTTTAAGGGCCTATAGTGCCCTGTGTTCTAATTCAACAACTAAACGACAAGATTTTCCAAACACAAGTCTGTATGGTGTAAATCTAGTGGATGTTCTATAGGCTATTTTAAAAGCCCATAATGCATCATCTAGCCTAGCTGCCCAGTCTTTTTTGTTTGTTCCCACAGTCTTTTCTAAGATTCTTTTTAGTCCCCTATTGGTTACCTCAACCTGCCCACTAGTTTGTGGGTGATGAGGTGTAGCAAATTTGTGGGTTACTCTATAGTGTTTGAGTACTTTCTCTAATTGGTAGTTACAGAAGTGGGTTCCTTTATCACTGATTAATGCTTTAGGTGTGCCAAACCTAGCAAATATTCTTTTTAGGAACCTAGTTACTACCCTAGCATTATTAGTGGGGAAAGCTTGGGCTTTCGACCACTTTAAGAAGTATTCAACCGCAACTAGAATATACCTATTACCATATGAAGAAGGGAAGGGTCCCATGAAATCTAGACCACATACATCAAATATTTCTACTACATGTATGCTTGTTTGGGGAATTTCATTTTGGGCAGAGATATTACCTAAACTTTGACATGCATCAAAAACCCGGACATACTTTCGTGCGTCTTGGAATATAGTAGGCCAATAAAATCCTACTTCTAACACCTTCCTGGCAGTATGGTTAACTGCTTGATGTCCTCCTATTAGGCCTTTGTGACAATGGCTCAAAATTTTGCTGATCACTTCCCCATGTATACATCTTCTAATTACCTGGTCTACACAAATTCGAAATAGAAAGGGGTCTTCGAAAATGTAATACTTCAACTAGGCAAAGAATTTATTCTTTTGCTGAGTTGTCATATCTTTTAGTAAGACTCTAGCTACCAAATAGTTAGCATAATCTGAGAACCAAGGGAAGTCAGAATAAACCTGCATCACCTCTAAGTTCTTTTCAGGAAAGTTGTCATTTATTGCTTCTTCGTCTAGGGCGTCGAGGTTTGGGTTCTCTAGTATCGATAGTTAGTCTGCAGCTAAATTTTCTGCACCCTTCTTGTCTTTCACCTCTATGTCAAACTCTTTCAATAATAATATCCATCTTATTAGCCTCAGTTTAGCATTATTTTTTAAAAATAAATACCTTAGAGCTAAATGGTCCATGTAGACCATGGCCTTTAAGAGTACTAAGTAGCTCCAAAACTTATCAAATGCATACACCACCGCAAGTAGTTCTTTTTCAGTAGTAGTAAGCTTCAGTCAATGTCTTACTGGCATAGTAGATGGGTTGGAACTTCTTGTCAATTCTTTGTCTTAGAACTGCTCCAACTGTATAGTCACTAGCATCACACATCAGTTCAAAAGGTGATCCTTAACTAAGAGATATCATAATGAGGGCTGTGGTCAGTCTCTCTTTTAATAACTCAAATGCCTACATACAGTCACTATTAAATTCAAAAGGTACGTCTTTGGTAAGTAACTAAGTCAATGGTCTGGAAATCTTGGAGAAGTCTTTAATGAATCTCCTATAAAATCTGGCATGCCTATGGATTGTCGAATGGAGTTGGCTAGGTTGAAGGTGACTATTTCATCCCCTACTATGAGTTGCAACCTTCCATCACAAACATCAATAAAAGCTCTAGATGTAGTGAGGAATGGGCTTCCTAAGATTAGTGGTATGTTGCTTTCACCTATCATATCCATCACCACGAAATCTATGAGAAAGATAAACTTATCGACTCTTACAAGAACATCCTCTACTATAATACTTGACTATTTTATCTACTAATTGTATGATCATCCTAGTGGGTTTTGGTTCGCTCAGCCCAAGTTTATCAAACAAGCTAGTCGGCATTAAGTTGATGCTAGCACCTAAGTCGGATAAGGCATCCTTGATCGAGAGTTCACCAATTACACAAGGCACGGTAAAGCTTCCTAGATCACGTTTCTTTGTATGCAGCTTGTTTTGCAAAATGGCTGAGCATTCCTCATTCAGGGTTACTAACCTAAGATCTTCTAATTTCCTTTTGTTGCTCAGAATCTCCTTTAAGAACTTTGCATAATGAGGCATCTACAAAATGGCTTTAATAAAAAGTAGATTGATCGTGATTTGTTTAAATAAATCTAAGAACTTACCAAACTATTGATCAATCTTTTCCTTCTTTAGTCTAGCAGGATATGGAATGGGTGGCTGATGTTCTGCCATAAGGCTTTTCTTTTTTTTTCACCATGAATTGGTTCTTCTTTTGCCACTTCATTTTCTTTAACTATCTGTTCAGTTTGCATCCTTTCATTGTCCTTTAGTAAGGGTAAAGGATCAATCAATTCCTTACCTGACCTTAAAGTGATAGCTTTGCATTGATCTCTTGGATTGGATTCAGTGGTGCTAAGAAGCATGCCTAGTTGTCTTTCTGTCAATATTTCAAACATTTGGCCCACCTGGTTTTCCAAATTTTGGATTGAGGCCTGTTGGTTTTTAAGATCTCTCTCTGTCTATTGTTGCTTGTCTTTTGAAGAGGCTATAAATTCAATTAATAGTTCTTCAAGGTTGGGCTTCTTTTCTTGTCCTTGAGAGAACTGGGCTGGAGGATTTTGCTGAGATTGCTGCTGATACAATTTTTGAAATCTTGGTGGTCTCTAATTATTGTTGTTTTTCCATCCAAAGTTTAGATGGTTCCTCCACCTGGGGTTGTATGTATTGTTGTATGGGTTGTTTTGCTGTCTTGGGCAGTCCCCATGAAATCTACCTATTCTAATTCAGTAGTTCCATAGTTAGATGAATAAGAAGTTGAGGAATTTGCAAACATACTACCTGTATTGCAATTTGAACGATAGTGTAGACCACCACAAAATGCGCAGCTTAGCTGTGCTGCTTGTACTGGTATCTAGAGTTGGTTAATTTTCTTGATCAAGAGCTCTACTTGAGCTGCCACAAGCGATGTGGCATCTGCTTGATGGGCTACTCCTTGTTATATTGTTCTTTCTCTAGAGGATTGCCATTGGTAGTTATTCATGGCTATCTACCATTTTCCTAGTGGCTGGGTTTAATCCACTATAGAATGTCTGTACCTGCATCCACACGGGCAGTCCATGATGTGGGTAACTTGCATCTGTACAGTCTTAGCAGGAGGGAAGTACTTGTATAAAAAATTTTCTGCCAACTCATCCCAAGTCATGATAGAATTAGGGGGGAGGGATTGCAACCATCTCTTGGCCCTATCCCTTAAGGAAAATGGAAACAACCTAAGCTTAATAGCATCATCAGTGGTTCCATTTATCTTAAAGATATCACATATCTCCAAAAAGTTGGCTATATGGGAATTAGGGTCCTCACTAGGTGAACCTCCAAACTATACTATTTTTTGAACCATTTGGATGATGTTTGGCTTTATTTCAAAATTATTGGCTGCTATGGTAGGCTGACTAATGCACGTTTGTGTCCCTTCTAATGAAGGTCTAGCAAAGTCATACATTGTTCGGTTACCATCATTATTGTTATTATTGGCCATCTCTTGTGGTGTATGAACAGGAATTTGAACTGGCTCTTCCTTGATGTGACATGAACGTGATCTTGAGTTAAGATATCGTTCAGGCTCAGAAAGAGGATTAGTTGGTTCAGGGTTAGTACTCCTAGTCATAAACTATTAGAGATAATTGATAATTTAAATGCTGAAAGAAGCAAAACTTAAAGAAAAATAACTAAACAAATCAAATGCTAAGAGAAAAATAACAAAATAATTTAAATTGGCTAAAGTAACAATTCTTAATTTCGCTTTAGCTTTCACACAAAAATCCTTGGCAACAGTGCCAAAAAATTGTTGTGTGACCAATGAACTATATGTAGCCACACCTTAAGGCAATGCACCTGTTAGTGTAGCCTAGCGAAATGGTGAGTATCAAGGTAGTATCCCATGGGAATGGGAAAGCCCAGAGTTACTACTTAATCGTTATTATCTAGCATAGGAAGAATAATGATGGGTTTTTTAATTAACTAAATCTAATTATCATTATCTTGACATCGGAGGGAAAGTAAGGCAAGTGTTAAGATGACAAATTATGAAGTTTTAGAAAAGTAAACCCATTGGGGTTTTAGACTAGATAATATGTAAACAAAAGATAATGGGTTATGAAATTGATTACGCTACCTGTGAAAAAAAAAATCTAGATTTCTGGTTGGTTTCAATGGATTTCTAAAACCTATACCTTCCATTGGCTATTCGTGTCAAATGGTCAAGTTTAGATCAATATTTAGGGCTTATTAGGAGTTCCTCCTGGTCCAGTAGTTGTCAACCTCTTGGTCCGAGCGAAGATCAACTATTCTCTCTAGTTAGTTTTCTAATTCCAAACATCATTGGTTAGAGTATTTGAGAGGAATCTAGATAGTTTTTCTTATGACGTCTCGTAATAAAAACTTGATTAATCTTTAACTAGAGGAAGATCACACAATTCAATTTATAACCCAATCATATTCAAATCAAAGTATCAACATAGTCTAAGAACCCCAATTGGGTTCTACCAATCTAGCTACTCATGTTCAGGAATAAAATAATGAGAATTAAATCAAGGGAAGAAGAACAAAATGGAAACAGAAACATCCTCATCTGTTGAGTTTTGGATAACTAGTTTGGATTATGAACTGCTTTCTTAACTATGATTCTAGTTGCCTCTTGATGGTTTCCAATCTCTTCCTTCAACTCTTGATTGACTCTCCATGGCTTGTGACCTTTGTGGGGAGGCAAGGGAATTGAAGTATTAAGCTCCAAATATTAGTAAGGATTGTCACACTCCAAGCTACTCTAAGTGCTCTCAGTTTCCTTCTCATTAGACGCCTAGAAGTGATGCCTTTCTCTCCTTATGCCTTCTCCTAATTATAGGCAAGGGAGGAACCTCTTTAGGCCTTCACATGGCCGTGTGGCAGCCTAGAAAGTGGCATGGCCATGTGGTAGCCTAAGTGGAGGACATGGCTGTGTTGTAAGACATGTTCTAGAAGAAATCCATCCACAGTGTGTTTTTGGCCATTTCTTAGTTGGAGATTGTTGCTTTGGCCATGTAGGAAGGTGTGTAGGATGTCTTTGGCATGTGAAGAGGTGTGTTCTAGAAGATTTAAGGCAGCAGGGGCATGTGGCAAGGTGTTCTAGAAGGCTTCCTGTGTGACCATGCAAAAAGGTGCATTTTAAGGTGCTTTGAGCCTTTAGATACTTGGTTTTGATCGATTTCTCTTCAAAACTGCTTTATACCTGGAAAAGCTTTGATAACATGAAAACAAGTGGAAACATGGATAGTTATACATAAAACACATAAAAAACACCCCTAGAATGAGTGGAATTTAGCAATTAAATATGCATAATTATGTGCATGCTAAAGTCAATCTAAGGTTAAAATTATAATGGTGGAGAACACTTTATTAATCTAAGTTTGAAAGCAATATAAAAGAATATAACATTATCAGAGTTGTATGCTTAAAAATGGTTCAACAAATAGGTTTATGCTTGCAAAGAAAAATAGAGATAGTGGTCTTGCAATAGTCATGATTGTGAAATGTGTCCTTCACTTATTGTTATGTAATGAATTAGTCTTGGACAAAATTATCAAGGTAGCACAAAAGGGTCACTAGAGATGGCAAGTGTAACACCCCAACTCTAAAGGTATATATTATACATTATCCCATAGAGATGTTGTGTTGCTATCTTTAATTAGTTTAATTTTATGTTTAGGGTTGCACTCGATATTCTCACTTGTATGCATACACATATATATGGTAGCGGAAGTATAAAATTCTATAATATACATATATATATATTCATATATCTAAGTTAGACATTCCTATGTACAAATTTGTATACATCTATATATAGTTTCAAAATACTAGGTGAAAACTTGAGTAATGATGTCAGTTTTCCTCAAGACTACCTAATCCATTATAGGATAACAGTTACTATGATACAGAGTTAATACACTTATATACATATGTTAGGTTACAAATAGGCTCCACTCTCGTGATTACAGTATATATATATATGTACACCCTAGCCTCCTATGTCCTTGCCAAAATAGGCTAGGGGTAGTGGAGTGCCAAAAAGAATTCCCTTCTACCATCAAAACCCACTAGGGGTGGTGGTGCATCTATAATGTATGTAACGCCCTTATCTAGTATTACAATTCCTCCGATGTAAACAGATAAGTTTAGTAGATTATTCTTATCCTCTTCTTATTAACGTCTGAGCATTTATACTATTAAGTTTTATTAAAGTGGATTTGGTTCGGGTTCTTTTGCTCAGATCAATCTCATATGCACAACGGAAATAAAATATCATACATCACATCAAAATTTATAAAACTTTGGTATTACAAATAATAAATGTCCAATAAATGTCTGTTACATTCTTTGTAAACATGTACCAAGATAGATGAAGTACCCATCCATAAGGAGTCAGGAGACAACAAGCCTATCACTCAGACTCCTTTTACAAATAATAGGGACGAACAAGTCCTTCACATATCCTTTCCCCAGCAATTTCCCATTTCCCTTTCATATACACAGCCAAAATGATAGTCCTAATTCTAATCCAAAATATATCTAGAATCAGGACCCTAAAAACACAGGACTACAAAAATATTTCTATTAGATGAATGCCTTCTAATGCTAACTCTATCCTTTCTTGAGATTGCTAAATAGCTAGATCTGATACATATTAGCATATAAATGAGAAAACGGGTTCCCAGTAGCTCAGCAATTCTTTCTTTTGAAATCTACTAATATGTATCAGGGTGAAAGCACCAAAACATTTTCATCTACATTCTCGGTATTTAAAACATAGTCTCATTTATAAATACAATTAGCAAGCATTGCATGATTATTGGACATGTCAATGTGGTCAAAATAATTATTCTCTTTCAAGTAAAGCATCTTCTCATGGGATTATGCATGTTATCACAAAAATAAACAAAAATCATTTACGCATTTCATTCTTAAAACTTACATTTATACCTTGCTTGTGCACACTTGGGCACCTTGTGGATGCTTGGCCACCTGAATAAATTTATTGTGCACACTTGGGCACTTGTGGACACTTGGCCACCTTCATAGAATTAATTGTGCACACTTGGGCATCTGTGGACACTTAGCCGCCTTAATAAAATTTATTATGCACACTTAGGCACTTGTGGACACTTGGCCACTTGATAAAATTTATTGTGCACACTTGGGCACTTGTGGACACTTGGCCACTTTAATAAAATTTATTGTGCACACTTGGGCACTTGTGGACACTTGACCACCTTGATAAAATTTATTGTGCACACTTGGGCACTTGTGGACACTTGGCCACCTTGATAAAATTTATTGTGAACACTTGGGAACTTGTGGATACTTGGCCACCTTAATAAAATTTATTGTGGACACTTGGACACTTGTGGACACTTGGCCACCTTGATAAAATTTATTGTAACATAATTCATTGCACTTTGTAATCCATGTACAATTGGCATGTGATTCGGCCACTAACATTAAAGTAAGCCATTAGTTTCGGCCACCATGATAGGGTAATAATTCTTAGGGTTTTTTTTCATGCCACATTGTCAAATTTTTCCTTTCTTTCTATGTTTTAAACTTAATGTTATCATGCATTAATTTCTTGGGTATTTTCTTCTTCCTTTAATTTGTGTAACCATTACTAATAATAATTTATTCCACTTGCTTTCTTGGATCATGCTACACACTAACTTTAAGGGTACACACCTATCTAAATTTTCACATTTTAATAATGGTGTGGGCTTTATTATATACAAAGGAAGTAATTAATTAGCTATACTTCAATCGGCTACATTTTCATTCACAACTGAATGGTAGCTCCCTTTTGCACAATTCTCATAATAAAATTTCCTACCATACAAGGAATATATCTATGCTCACCTAGAACATATGCTAAGAATACAAGCATACAAGTTCCATTGTTAACATAATTTAAAATTCCCATTATTCATACCAAATTTTTACCAACAATAGATCTTTCATGGAGGCCACATTAGCTACTTTAACATAAGGATACATTAGCCATGCAAGAAGAAATTTCAGCACTATCTTATGTTGAAAATTTCCATAACACATGCTAAATTTCACTTGTCATGGTTCCCTCACGATAATACAATATCTATTTTAAAACCTCCACTAACATATCCATTTGCCATGCAAGCTTAGCCAAGAGACACTTAAATTTTAAGAATGTAGACAAGTAACTCATGTTCCATGAAAGCTTGGAAAATCATGATGTATGTATTTTAAAACATGGAACAAAATCCAAATGAATTGCTAACCTACCTCAATGATGAACTATGATGGTGTTAGCTTGGCTTCCCTTTAAATTTCTCTTGCTCCTTTGCTACTTGGCTTCCTTTCTTGATCAACTTCACTCTCCTCCCTCACAAATTTTGTGTGTTTTTAAGAACTCATGCTGCTCTCTCTCCCCTTTTTTTGAATACCCTCTGTGTGGGTGTGTATTTTCTAAGATATGGAGTGCTTCCTTGCCGTGTGTGTATACACATGTGTCAAATTACAAATCTCAATTAATCTTTTCTCTTTGCTTAAGGTGGTGTGTTCCCTTTTTCCATCCTTGATTATTGTTGTTTAATGGTTACAAGTGTGCTTGTAAGTATAATTTGCATTTCTTTGGTCCACTCGGTCAAGCCAAGGGAGAGAAAAGAGGGAAGGTCACGTAATCCCCTCCCTCACACAAGGTGTACGACATGCAGCTACACATCTTGGAATTTTAGTTTAATTCCCATGTGACCTCTTCACTTGTGGCGCCAAAAGGAAAGGAAGAATGGATCTATGCAAGCTGCACCTTCACTATACACTTACCTTGGCATGTCTACCTCAACAATTTTGCACTTCTTGCCTCACCGTACACACACCTACGTACATATTACTTAAATTAAATTCTGCACTCTCTCCTCTAACTTGCTCTGATTACTAGGTTACTTGGAAGGAAAGTCAAGGGAAGGATAACAAGCTTCACATGTTTCCTCTTTCCTAGCTGTGTGGGTGTATTTCGTGTTAAATAAATTCTATACTCCTTGCTTAACTATTTTCTTTCCTTAATTATCATGGCTGCACATCTTTTCCTTTCTCACTTCATGTAAGACTTATATTTCATGCAAGGCACACATGGGGTTCCCTCCTTGAGTGTGTTGGAGGCAACCTAAGGGAGGGGAAGAGAACTTGCATTACATGTTTCCCCTTTCTTCAAGCAAGACTCGTACATGCATATATATATATTGTTTTCTTCCTAATTCAAATCCAACTTAGGCGGTGGGTTTAAGGAAATAAAGGAGGGACATTAAACACCTTACTTACACCAAATCCCTTCTTGCTTTTATGTTACTCCACCAAATGCATGTATATTAATATATTGGATGCTAACTCTTTTCTCCTTTGGTAATTCGGTTGGGAAAAAGGTACGAAATAAGAAATCAAATCATGCACCCAAATTTTCACATATTTCCCTTGAGACATTTATAATTCATTACATCACTAAGGAAATTGAGTCACATTTTATGGCCACTTATCTAATTAATTAAGAAAGCATTTAATTGAAAACCAATCAAGAATATATGGGGTGTTACAATGTAAATCATTATTTCCCTGATTCAGAAGTAGTAGCCCACTATGAGTACATGTACAACTTCTATTTCCACTTTAACAGTGATAGAGTATCTAGGCATCTGGACACATTAATGCACAAGTGAGATAAAATCTCAATAATCAAGGGAAATCAAGTTTGAAAATATCGTTAATGGTACTAGCTATGAAAAACAAAGAAAACTTTTGCATTCAGTTCATTTGAATACAATTCTTTCTTGATACTATATCATGCTCGTGCTATGTAAGGTTATGCTCATCATAACATTCATTTTGTTGGTAATATGGACATTTATAACATTAATGAAAATAAAATTCATATATGAAAACATTTATCTTATGGGACTCTTCTAGCCTATTCTTTACATGTTCCCTTTTTCTTTCACATGTTCCTTCTTTTAAAATATTCTTTCCTCTTAAGCAAACATTGTATGAGTTTTATCTAGGTAAACATTTTCTAGCAAGAGCATCCTAGGGTGTCCCCCAGTTTCCTTTTATCTTCATAGGATCACCATACTCTATAATGGATCATACCCTTATTGGATCATTGCACCTCTCAATGGGCTATAGATCATTTCCCCTCATTGGATCATTGCACCTCTTTATGGGCTACAGGTCATTTCCACCTACTCTTTGTGGCAAGCCAATGATGCTTAGATATCACTTTTATCTTACTCTCTATTCTATACACTAGACTCATAGGTTCCCAAATTATGTTAAGTACAACCTTTAATGACTCACTCTTAAGCCGTTAGGGTCAACTAACTTATGGTTAACCACCTTCATGGTGCCTTCTCAACACTTTCTAAAATTGAATGGATGTTTTACCATCCTAAATTATGGTCCAACCATGGAATTTTTTATGGTTGTCCCACACGTATTATCAATCCTTGAACCCAAAACCTATCTAGACTAGAGCATACAATAGTAGTCTTTCACTTTGCTTTTCTTGTTATTTTCCTTTAATCTTGTTCCATATTAGTTTCTGAAATATGTTACTATGGTTTAAAAATGATTTCCTAGCCTTTACATGATGTTTGAATGAAGAAAAATAAAACATGCACACAAATAGAGGCTATTCGACATGGTGAAGTGTACCTTTTATAACACCCCAATCTCATAGCCCTTCTTATGAAATGCTAATTTTATAAATCCTTATGCTATAAGACTAGTGTGTTACCCATACTTTTATCCTTGATTATTACTTGATTTTAATTATTAATTACCATTTAATATTGGATTAGGTTTGGGTTCCATTATTCAGGTTTTCTTTATTTATACATTGCACAGTGGAAGACTATATAATGAAAATTTCTAACAACAAAGCAGAAGATGAAACATCATCTATACATATACTCCTCATACATGAAGTTATGATCTATACATAGGATAAGGAGGCAACAACCCTACCACTTAAACCCTTATCAATAATATTCCTATACTATTTCCCACATACTACTAGAATCTATATTCCCTGCAAACCATTCATGACTGTGGAGAGGATGTTTCAATCAATGTTACTTCTATCTCCATTTTTAGGGTATACTTGGTTATCTGATACATACTAGGATAATTATGACAAATAGATTCCCAGTAGCCAAACAATCCATTCTTTTGAAAACTTTTAGAATGTACCATTGTGATAACGGAAAATATTCTACATTCTTTTCTTTAAAATACAATATAATCTATTAGGGTATGATGCATGATTCACATATATAAGTATGGCATGTATTTATGAAAGCATAAACATAATGCATCATAAAAATAGTTCACCATTCATAACATTTCATAATCATCATTTCATAATGAAATCTTCACATAGGTATCATGAACATAAGCATTTCGTCATCATAAGATCATAAAGATCATAACATCAGGGAAAAGCATTCATAACATAACAATGTGGCTAATGCCACTTTCCTCATAAGAGGAATCTTGTAAGAGAAATATAAGAGTATCAGGAGAGTCACCCAATGAACTACTCCACATACCACTACCTACATGAGTGAGTTAATTTCTTTCCATTCTATCTAAGAATTTTGTTATTGGTACTATTTGAGGTTTCCCTAGTGGATCCAAGTACCCATCATTGGATCGTCTCTTACATCGATCCTGCCAGTAGGATTATTCCCTTTTGTCCCTAATGGGGCTAGTATAATTTTGATGAATAACCTTGATGGACCATCTCTTAGATCGATCCCACTAGTGGGATTACTCCCTTTCGTCCCTAACGGGGTTGGTTAAGGTTTAATCTTATAAATTAAACTCACAGGATCATTGTTATCTCACACATATCATTACCTCTCCACCTTTTGAGCGGATCATGATGTTATGGAATCACCATCTTTTATCGGTGATCACATTCTTGGTATATTATCCTATACATATACTTTAGGATGATGTGACTTGTGCACATGGCTATGATAAATTCTAGTAAATGTCCCATTTTATTAGCCATGCTAAGTTACACTAACTTAGATTTTGCAACCATCACGATGTTTTCCAAAATTATTACAGCCATAGAATGCTCAACGATTGTCCCATACCAACAATTGATTATTCGATCTTAAGTCTATCTATCCTAGAGTATACATTAAGGATACTTCCTCTGGTTTCTCTCCTTTCATTCCTTTAATGTTTTCCCTTGCCCATTTTAATTTTCATGATACCATCCTCACATTAAAATATCACCCTTTCTTGTTTGATAGCACTTTCAAAATAATATTATATGGATATGAAAGGTTATACATTTCTTTCATGAAATTCATAACACATATAATTATAACCTCTTGCCATACTCACTCATTCCTCTTTTTCTCTTGAATTTGGCCATCATAAAATTCAACATGTTTCCTTTTAAAATTTCACTTCCAAGTGTCGGCCAACACAGGAGAAAAGGGTGAGTTATTGGCTAAGCTCTCTTGCTATAGCCATCCATTTTTCTTTTTCTCTTGAAATTAGCTGTCATGAAAATTTTGCATTTTTCCTTCACAATTACACTAACAAAATTCAGCTAATTCAAGGGAAACAAGAAAGGATGTCTCAGCCATGCTAGGACAATGAGGAAAGAGACAAATTACAAGCACATCATTTTAAAACATCATTTCCTCTCCCTTTCTTGCATTATGACCAAAGTAATAAACATCCACATAGACTTTATTCATACTAATTTTCTTCATAGTACTCTCGGCCAACATACAAGAAAATGGAAAAATAAAAGATTGTCATCATAAACATTAATTTCTCTCTCACTCTTGCTATGGCCGAGCAACATACACATACACATGGATTATAGTCATACAAAATCTTCTCTCATGATGTCCTTTAAGCTCTCAGCCACATGCAAAAAGGAGAGAAAATAAGAGAGTTTCAAGGCATGGCCTTCCTTTCTTCTGTATTTTTCGTCATACAAAATACATGAATTCCCTTTACACCATACAAACATAAATACACAAATTTCCCTTTCTTTTCCATTTTGGCCAAAGGAAAGAAGTGAGGGAAAAATGCAACTTTCATGCCATCACTTCCCTTTCTTCCATCCTTTACATCATTCAAACATAGATATATCAATTCCCTTCCATTCCCATACAAATTTTCACACTTTTTCTATCAAGGGTTTCATCATGAACAAAGGTGAACTAACATTCATGTTCTTCACAATTTCCATCTCAATAACATTCAAAACATTCATAAATACATCCAAAAAAAAAAAATCACACAGTCAATACCCAATAGCAAATTCATCATAAAAGAATGTATAGAGAAAACCCCTTTTTCATGAAAACCATAGAAATTTCCATTTAAGCAAAATAATCCATAAAACTTGAAATAAAAGGGGTAGGATTATTTAGCTACCTTGGTTTTGCAATAGAAATGGTGTTTTAGCTTGGATTATTGTCTTCTTCCTTCTCTTTCTTCCTTTCTTCCTTCGTGGTGTCCTCTTCCTTTTCCTTCCTCTCGTGCTTCTCCTACAATTCATGAAGGAAATGGAGTTTCATACACTAAGGTGGAGGAAATTTGGTGTTTAACTTCGTTCTTCCTTGGTTTCTCTTTTCTCGGCCTTTCATCTTCCATGGAGAAAATAAAGGTTTTAACTGATTAATGGCAAATTATCGAAATGCCCTTGGTGTGAAATAGAGGTTTTTTACCCTTCCTTTCTCCTCTTTTTTGAAAATATGGAGGAGTTTGCCCTCCCATGTAATTTCATAAGTCATTTGTGTGAAATGTCTATTTTGCCCTCATGGAAAAATTACCATTTTACCCTTCATTCAACCTCATATTTTAAAAAAGTGTAGGTAAATAGCCTTCAAGGAAATTGTCATGAAGTTTCTAAGTGATTATTATTTTTACCCTTGACGTAAAAATTACAATTTTACCCTTGGGTGAAATTACTATTTTACCCTTAGGTAAAAATCACCATTTTGCTCTTAAGATATTTTTCTAGGGTAATCATGGCTTTTAGATATTTTTTCTAGATATTTTCCAAAAGTAATGATTACTTTTTAGATATTTTTCAACATCATAATTACGCATCATTAATATGCCCTGATATTTTTTCCAACGTCATCATTACACTTAGATATTTTCTAAACTTTTCTCCCTTTCATTTTAGTCCCTATAACTTTCTTTCAATTTAGTCCCTCTCTACTTTAAGAAAACCTAGGGCAATTTAAACATAGATATTTAGGTATGTAATTTCTAAATTTAAGAATTTGTAACATACTTGAGAATATGAAAAGGTGGATATTACATCTTTAACCACGATGAAGAGCACAACAAGCATTTTCCATGACAAAAAAAATGTTTTGCAATGGCAAAGAGCATAACCCGAGTTCACCATGGTGAGGAAGGCAGTCTACTGTAGTGAAGAGACCAATTCTTTGTGATTTTCTGGGTTCCTACACGTGAAATATAGGTTTTGATGCATTTGATGCATTTTTGGCCTCCTAACCTATAAGAAAACTCCAAGAGTTTCAATATAAATCATTCCTACACTATTTTTGTAATATTCACCTTTCATATTTTTAGGTAGGTTCTAAATTCCTAAACTTAGCAATTTCATACCTAAATGTATCTATTTAAATTACCCTAGGTTTTCTTAAATGAGAAAGGGACCAAATTTAAAGAAACATAAAGGGATTAAAGTGAAAAGAGAAAAGTTTGCTAAAATATTTAAACATCATCATTGCTTTGGCATAAAAATCGAGGTAAATTAATGACGCACAATCATGATGTTGGAAAATATCTAAAATGTAATGATTACGTTTGAAAATATTTGAGAAAAATATCTGAAGGCCATGATGACCTTAGGAAAATATCCTAGAGGAAAAATAGTCAATTTTTAACCAAGGATGTAACACCTCTAGTAACACACCCTTACCCATGGTTCCTTTATAATTACTTAAAAGATATAGAGTATAGTTACATACGAATGGTGTGTTACCATTACCCTTACCCAAGAAATTTTAAGCTTTTTACAATTTAATTTGGTTGAGTGCGTCTTAGGTCGGGTCTCTACTCTCAGGTTTCACTCACTTTTGCAACAGAGTAGAATATAGAAAATATACCTGAATTAACTATACATAAACATACATTCTTAGTTAAATATAGTTAAATAACTATTGGGCATGAAGGCAACAATCCCGCCACTCATGACCCATCATCTGGTCTAAATATTGGTTTGTTTACATCAAAATTTAGATAGGCTATATAGAGATATTCTATATTAGCCTTTCCAAAAATCATAAGACTAGTACAATGATAACATATGCCTATACTATCTCAAAATAAATTAATCAATTTCCTGTACCCCCAAGTGGATACTTCTTCCCATGTTACCTCCTCTTCAACCTTGGGACTTACATATCTGATACATGCCAGACTAATGTGAGAAATGAATCTCAGTAACAATGCAACTTGTTTCAAAATCCACTGACCTGTACCACTGTGCTTACACGAAAAAGCTCTACATTCTTTCTCATCATAAAATATAGTATTAACCATTAGGATGCAGTGCATGTAGCATTTAATCATGTTATGTACTCATACATATGCATATACAATTAAGACATATCACTTTAAAGTATGGGAAGTGCATTCATCATCATTCTCATCATAAAGCATTTTCCTAGGGTAATAAATGTGCTCCTCTTCTTTTCTCTTTAAGTAGGAGAAAACAATCACATCATATGAGCTATCGAGAATGCCACCCAGCAACAACTCTATGTACCACTACATACATGATTGAGGCGTCCCCCAGTTGGATCCACTTATATAATATCAATAACTCACAGGATCACTGTAAACATTTGAAAAAATCCTATCCTGTGGATTATGAGGCTACATGGTCACCATCATTAACTCTGAGGTGGATGACCCTTTCAGACTTATCCTCTCCGCTTCCATGAATCATGAAGTTATGGAGTCACCACCATTACCTTTGAGGTGGATCACTGTCCTAGTACACTATTCTCTAATATATATGCTAGGGTGATTCAGCTCATGCCCGTGGTTATGCTTTAACCTTAAGCATGTGTTTCTTAATGGCCCTTGGAAGATACACTAACTTAGGGTTCGCAACCATCACGGTGTTTTCAAAATCCTTTATATTCAAGTGGATGTTTAACCATCCTAATTCATTGCACAACCGTGGAATGCCAACGGTTGTCCCATACCGACAATTGGTCACTCGAATCATGAGCCTATCTACCACTAAAGCATATGCCTAGAATACTTCACTCTTTCTTTTTGATGTCTTTCAACTCCCTTGGCATCACGAACACAATGTTCGTGATGACTATTCTCATGCAAGTGAAATGTGACTCTATCCTTTGCACATTACCCAAAACTCTTAGTTTTCTTGCTTACCTATGTTGTGAGTTGTAACATCTGCCTCTAATACTATGTATTTTATCATGGCATTATTATCATTATTATTTATGTAATGATAAGGATGGTTCATTAAAGAGATAGAATAGACATTTTCATCAAGATAGAACCACTTTTGTAATAAAAAGGGCAAAATTGGAAATTTTCTAAAGAAGGGCAAAATAGTAATTTTACTATAAAGAAGAAAATAAATTTTTATTTTCTTATTTCATAGAACTATAGAAGGACTTTTATGAATTTCATGGAAGACACAAGAAGAATTTAGTGTGAAGTGAATATGTCCACTTTGATGGCAAAATGGTAATTAATTTTACCCCAAGGGCATATTAGTAATTTTTCATAGGATAGAAAATTTTAATTTTTACCTAAATACTTCATAGAAATAGAATTGGAAAGTCTTTACCCTTTTATTTTAGAAAGGAGAAAGAATAAGGGTAAACATAATAGTATTGGCATAAAGGGCAAAATGGTAATTTTTTCAAAGAAGGGTAAATTAGTAATTTCATAAAAATAAGTCTTATGAAACTTTATTTAAGGAATTTGTGTGCATTAAACTCGAAAAGGGGGAAAATGGGGTTAAATTGGCCATTTGGACATAAAGGGTAAAATGGTAATTTTTCAAAAAGATGAAGGGCAAATCTGGAATATCAAAAATTACAAGGGAAAAATTGTCCTAGCCTATGGAAGTTCCACAAAATTACAATTCTAAGGAGAGTGGATGCCATTCTTGAAAAAAGAGAAGTAGTAAGGATAAATTGGTCATTTTATACCAAGGGCATTTTGGTAATTTTACCAAAACCCTAATTAAAGTCTTCTTCTTCCTTTAGGAGAACAAGAAGTTGAAGAACAGAGGAGAGGAAGGGCTGGCCGAAACACTTTCAAGCTTGGAGAAGAAGGATTACAAGGCAAACCAACTAGGAAATTTCATAGTTCTTGCTTTTTCAAGGTAGCTAAACATGCCTAAACCCTTATTTTCTTGTTTTATGGTTTGATTAAAGTGTTCTTAAACTTAAAAGATGGCTAGGGTTTTCTCTCTCTACATTCTTATGGAGGATTTCTTTGAATGGGTTTTGCTTCTGTTTAAATCTTGTTGTGTTTATGAATATGGACATGTTGAAATGCTTGAAAACATAAGAGATTGAAATTTTTCATGATTGGAATCGAACTCTTGAAAAACCCTAATTTTTAAGGTGGCTGAAATGGTGTAGTAAAGAGTGAGAAAATGGTGATTTTTCATGAGATCTACTTGAATATGATTGTCTTGTAAGAAAAATGGTGAGATAACTTCATTTTTTTTTCTCTCTTTGGTCTAGTGCTTGGCTTTGTGATAGTGCTAAAATTAGTTTAAAAAAGTGTCTAGAAATGGTGGAAGAACTTGTTATAAATTGGTAAGGGAGAGAAAATTTTGTTGGGTTAATGTTTTGGCACTTTTCCCATTTTCTAAGTTCACCATTAACCATGAAATTGTAACTTACCCTTCTTGGTTGAGAGCATCCATGGCAATGGTATTGAAATCCATTTGGAAAATGGCTAGAAAAACTTATAAGTTTAGTCATAAGAAAGGAGGAGAGAGAAAATTATGGTATTTTTATGTTTTTGCCAAATGTACCATTTTAAAGTTTTGTCATTTCACCTTAAAAGGGTGCTTAACAATGTGAAGTTGTAAGATTAGGTGTATAGTCATGTTTGGCATGAAAAATGGGGCAGAAAAGTGTGTAAAAGAAAGGCTTAATGTGCACTTACCTATTTTGAGGTGTGAGAAAGTGTTATACATAATTATTGAAAATGTTGTCATAATACCTAAATGGTAAAAAGAATGCTAGAAATGAATCAAATAGCTTAGAAATACCAATCTTTCATATTTTTCTTGCCTTGGCCGAATGCTACGTGGATTTTTCTCTTGAATGGCTAAATTTATGTGTTAATAGAAAGTAGCCTAAGGTGTATTCTAAAATGGCCTAAGCTAAGTGAAATGAGGGAAAAATGATGAAATGATTATATGTGAATGATAATTGTTGCCATTGATGAAAATATGTTCAAATTTATGTGAATGTGATTGAATGGCTTGAATTTCTCCTTGCAATTGTGAAAGAAAAGGCTTGAAAGTCACTAATAAAGGGTGGAGCATGACACTTTTATATCCCCCTTGTGGTGAACATGTCAAAGCTATGAATGTTATCTTAGGGTAAGAGCACGACACTATTATATCTTCCCCTAGAGATAATGAGAATTACAATAAAAGTTACCTGAAGGAAAGGACCATGGCACTATATGTCCTCCTAAAGGTCACCAATAAAGGTTGGAGCATGGCACTTTTATATCCCTCTTGAGGTGTACGTAATAGCATCATATGATCCCCTAGTAGTGAGACTCCACGACATTATATTGACTCACTCTAGTGGTAATAACTTGATGACATTAAAAGAGACCCTAGTGGTGAGACTCCACAACACTATAATGAGTAACCCTAGTGGTTGAGCAAGTATGATCCTAATGGATGGCTTTAAGCCGAGAATGATATTGTGATTGTTTATGATACATAAATGTGTGTTGTTAATATGAGTGGAATGTTGACATCTTACCATATATCCCATTAATGATATCACATATTACATATCTCATATTCATAGATGATACAGACCTATTTCACATATAGCATACCAATAGAATTGATTGAAAAGAGTTTTGACCTGAGTAGAATGTTGAAAAGTTTTTTGTATTCATACAATGGTACATATAAGTTATTTGAAAGAAAATGGTTTGTTTAGCTACTGGGAAATTATTTCTCATTATTGTACTGGTATGTATCAAATGCCTAGTATTTTCTCATTATAGAGATTGAAGTGGCAACAATAGAAGTTCCTTTCTTAGGAACTTTTACCATATTAAAGGATATCTATATTATGTTTATTATAGAAATTCCCCCTAAATGATCTGTGTTCCTAGACAACAGATATAAATATGTACTTGTAACCCTAAATGATCTATATGTTCTTTTTGGGTTAGAATTATGACTCTTATTTTTTGGATGTATATAAAGGGGAGAAGGGCACATACTTAAGATAGGATATGTGAAGGACCTGTCTATCAATAGTATTTTCTAAAAGGAGTTTGAGTGACAGGCTTGTTGTCTCTTTACTCTTTATGAATGGGTACTTTATATATCCTAGATTATGAATCAGATAGTTTTTATATATAATATGAAAAGTTTTTATGAATTTCACTGTGATGTATGAAATTTTATTTTCACTCTGCAGAAGTATGTTCACCTAAGCAAAAGAACCCAAACCTAATCAAATAATAATTAATGATGGATTTATATGCTCAGGCAGATTAATGAGATAAAAAGGTAAAGAATAATGTACCAACTTATCTTATTATGTTTTATGACGTTGTTAAGTAAAGATATGTGGTGTTACATGAGATCTTTATCAAAGTAGTATGAAGAATTACTAAGTTCAATTACTATTAAAAATCTCATTTTTCAAGTTGAAGGGCTGGTAGTCAGCTACTAGAAGGCTGGCAGTCGGCTGGTGGCTCTCTATAATCTGCAAGTGTCAGACAGTAAGTTACCATTCAGCTACCAATAGGCTAGTAGTCGGTTGGTTGCTTACTGGAATGTGTCTTGGGCAAAATAAGGGCACAACAGTCGATTGCGAGGATGGCCAATCGACTGCTTAGTGCAAATCCAGGCCCAACAATCGAATGCTAGGAAGCTGGTGGTCAGCTGCTAAGCCTCTGTCTACACTTATGGGATTTTTAGGAACATGACAGTCGATTGCCTCACGCTTAGCAGTCAGTTGTTATGCTTCACTGTAGTTCAAAAAACATAATTTTAATATTACCAAGTCCAAAATGCATTCCATTTTCAATTCTAAACACATGAGCTTAATTTCCATACAACAAACTTTGCTTCTCATTGAACATTTCTCATCAATCAGCTCAGACATAGTGCATTCAAGGAAAACTAGCCTATATCTCTAGATAGACACAACCCAGCCCTTTCAATCATTTGAAAACTCATATGAGCACAACATATCAACAAAAATAACATCCAATGACAATAGAAAACATATAGAATGTAGGTTTAAGCCCAAACTCAGTTCAAATATTCAGAAATCATATTTATCCAATAACATTCAATATTTCAGAAAGAGAGGGGTTTAGGATGGATTGCTACCGTGATTCCTTGCAAATTTTTGTGTACGATGTGTCAGAAGATTATCCCTGTGTTGTAAGACTAATTTCTAGCCTCAAATTTGCTCCTTCCTCAGGAAAATTCCCTCCTCAAGCCCTAGCTCGCCCATCTTTGTAACGACCCCCTAATACGTCATACGCGATGCTTATCTGATTAGCGGAAGCATATGGGTTAGTTTACATAATTATTCCTTATGTGGGAATGTCAGGGGATCGCTACTGGTTGAGCATAACCCAAATAGACTTCCCATTGTCCATTCAGATTCCGTTCAACCCTGATTCACACACAGCTAACTAAATACACATACATACATCATCAATAACTCTGGAATGAAACTAAAGTCCATACATACGGCGTATAGTCATTAAACTCAACATCCAAAACTCATATACATATACTGTCAAGCATTCACATACATTCTAACTGAATTTCCCAAGTTTACAGCAGTAAACCCTACCAAAAATTTGGCAGAGTTTCCTCTGTATTTCGATCCTATCCAAAGTACAAAATTACCTGTTTACAATCAAACAGCCAGTCCAACAACAGCAATAAACATAATTAACATAAATCCATGTACAGTAACGTCAATTCATCACTACAATCTATATACACTATCTGAAAATATTACATGTACATTCAGTCCAATCCATACAGAAAACATAAGAGACAGAACCCGATAAATAACAACGTCATCAAAGTATATGTACAAATGATTCAAGCCTAAGCTAAATCATCCTCCGGTCTATCCTCAAGTCAGCCTCGGCTATCGTTTGGGTTCCTGTCCCTGTCCCTATTCATCTGAGTAAACAACCTAATGAGATATGAATCCCAGTAGAATAATTCACAATTCAAATATCATTCAAAAACTGGTTGAATACCCAGCGGTGCGAACACCGAAATCATCTTCCCGAATTAATTCGAAAATAGTGAAATACCTTATCTTTAAAATCATTTATTTCATGGAAATCGCTGTATTTAATCGAAATCATAAAAATCCATTTCTTTGAAAATCAATCATCGAAATCAAGTAAAATCCCATGCCCGGTGTATCTCAATCCACGTTGGCTACAAATCCACTGTAACCAAATCTATATCATCTCCTAATTGCACGTAGTCTAGAGAGAATACTTCTCTTATCGTTGGGTGTGATCCGTAACACCAATCACCCGAATCAAGCCTATATTGTGAGTGTGATCCGTAACGCCAATCACTCACTCAAGGACCGGGTGAGAATCAACATCTAGGGCGTCCCCTAGCATGTGCACATACGCCAATTCTCATCCTCATACAGTCTATTCGAACTCACATGCACTCAGTCGGCTATTCCTCAGGGTTCTAGGGTATTATGCCTAAATCACAACGTTTCCCCATGTAGGTTATCCACCCTTATACTCCCTAAACCTTTCTTAGGGTCGTCTTGGTTTAACGCGTAATCCCTAACTCAGTACAGGCTAAATATGATAAAAATAATCTCGTTTAAAAGCTCCCTGTACTAGGGATACTTAACGGTCGTCCCATTCCGGCTATCAAGTACCCAACCCTAAGTAAATCCGTCCTAAAGACATCTAAACTCGATAAACAAGGTTTCTAACATGCAATTAGGGTTTTCAGCACACAGGCATGCAATTTATCCCATCGAAAGCAGCACGTAAATCTATGCAAGTCATCTAAATCATTCAGGTATTCACTAAATCAATTCTAGGGTTTGGGAAGTGTAAATTATCCTACCTGGTCTCTGAATTCTCTAAATCACTTCAGAATTCCACGCAGTCTCAATTTTTGAGCCCGATTAATTTCCTGGACATAAAATTAAATATTCAGGCTCGTCACGTCATCAAATTTTTGATCTTAAACCCGGTTACTCAACTACCTAGGTTAATTTAGTACCTATTTCGTTTGGTAATTATTTCAGTCAAATACCATCATTTTTTGGGAAATCAGACCTTACTAATGTGTCCAGATGATGGAATTCTGTGTCACGGTGGTCTCAGTTTCTCCCGATGCACGTTCAGAAGCTCGACGCGGTGGCACCTGGCGGCGCGACGGCGTCTGATGGCGCACGACGGAGGGGTGCGGTTTGCCTCGAAAATTACACCATGGTGAAGCCCGCAAGTCCAGGAGTCCGAATACGGTGGTGGCGTGGCGGTTCATGACCGTTTGGGTAGTGTTTTCCGGCCACGAAGTTTCTTGCACAGTGGACAGAGTTTCCCTAGATCCGGGCGCGTTCGGCCTCCTTTCGACGGCGGCGAGCTACTGGAGGAAGCTGGCAGCTCAGGCTACACGGTGGTGGGGGCGGTTATGGTCAACGGCGACGAACGGCGGCAATCCGAGTTGGAGAAATTTCATGCGATGGAGGGGAAAAATGGCATTTTTTCGGCAGCTCCTGCTGCCGTTAGTGGCCGTGGTTGGTTGCTGGAGGTTGTGGGCAGTGAGGGCTGTCGGTTGGTGCCCTTGGTGGCGGTCCACGATGGTATGTATTTGTTGTGATGGAGGAAGGAGGAGAGAGAAGAGAGAGAAGAGAGAGAGAGTATGGTGAGGAGAAAGAGAGAAATGGAGGGAATTCGTGTAATTTAAAGCCTCCGGGGGCGATTCTAACTTTTCTCGAACCACCCGGGTATAGTTTAGGGTGTCGGCATCCTTCCAGACATCGGCACGCATTTCCATTCAAAAGTTTTGGCCTCTTTCAATGAAATTAACGCACGAAACTTCTTCCGTCAGTTTCTAATCGCTGGATTGCATTTCTTTCTGTTTGATTGTGTTTCTGGCTTCGAATAATCTTCCGTTTCGATTTACTATCCTCGAAAGTTATGCCAGGCTTCATTTAATAGGGATTAGGGTTAAAAATCAAGTTTTATCTTTCAAAATCCTTTCAGTTATTACAATCTCTCTCTAGATACCCCTTCAATTTCTCTCTCTAAAAACTTGGTATGTTGGAAGTGTGGGGGTTTAAAGCTTCAGCTAGGGTTTTAAGGAAGTTTGGGTATTTTCTCTTTTGTCCCTGAGCTATTTTGCACTCTTAAACTCATTCATTTTTTCCTTTTCAATGGAGTCCATAGCCACCTCTTGCTAAACCTTCATGTATTTCTTTTCAATTTAGTCCTTAGGCTCATGCAACTATATGAAATTAATGCAACATGCACAAGTATTAAAATTAATTTAAAAATTAACAAGCATCTCTTTAATCATATTTAAAGCGAATGTTAAAAAAGGAAAAATGGTAATTTCACCCAAGGATAAAGTAGTAATTTTTATCCTAGGGATAAAATAGTCATTTCACCTATAGATACCATGATAATTTTCAAGAAGCTTATATCCTTCCTCTTTTTGAAAATTTGAAGGAAGATAGAGGGCAAAATGGTTATTTTTCCATGAAGGACAAAATGGTCATTTTATCCCCTAACTAATTTAAGTCATGTTCTTCCTTAGCAAGAAGAAGAAAAAGTCAGGAGGAAAAATGAAAGCTAAGGATAAACCATTTTCATTGCTAAATCAAGGTAGCTAAACAATCCTATGCCCTTTATTTCATGGTTTATGGTATCTTTTAAGTGTTTGAGAAATTACCATGGCTGCCATGAATAATGGGGCTTCTCTTTCTACATTCTTTCATGCTTGAAAATCTATTGGGTTATGCTTATATGATTGTATGGATGTGTTTATGAGTGCTAAATTGATTAATTGAATGCGTTATGATAAGATTGTGATTTTAGGTTCACCATGTTCATGAAACCCCTTTTTGGTTGGATTCATTATGTGATGGTATGAATGGCATGATTATGGTAAGACAATGTCATTTCCATGCTTGTTGGTTAATAAAAATGGGGAAAAGGGGAAGAACTAAGATGAAACCTCTTTGTTCCCCTTCACTTTGCTTCTTGGTTGAGAGCATGGAGAATTGTCATGAAGGGAATCTAACTCAATTTTGAACCATATATATGTCCAAGGTCTCGGCCATAAGTAAGGGAGAGGGAGGAATTGATGTTTGAATAAAACTCCTTTACTGAAAGCTTACTTGCACACCAAGGCTAAAATTTTGCTTGAGTTTAGCCTAAATAAGTGTCCATTATTTTAGCCAAGAGCAAAGGGGAGAAGAGAAATTGATGCTTATGATAAACTCCCTTTACTTCCCTTATTTTTGCACTTGGCCAAGAGTGTTATGGCAAGGAAATTGCAAAAGTTAGGGCATGTTTGTGTGGGTGGGAATTTAGTCATAAGAATAGGATGAAGAAAGCTTTGTAGGCATGATAAAGCTCCATGACTTCCTTTTCCCTACATGTTGGCCAAGAGCATTCTAAGGAAAATTACATGAATCCACCACTTCTTATATGTATTTATTGCTTCGGCCATAAGTAGGAAAGGGGGAAATGATAACTATGATAAATGGAGTGATGATTTATTTTCCATAGCCATGTCATTCCAATTATAAAATATATATATGCCCACAAAAGGGAAAGGATGTATTTATATATGCATATAAGCATAATGTGAGAAAGGAGATGTTCATATGTATATATAAATATATTATAAATGTGTGAAAATGAAAGAAAGAATGCATATATGTGTGTGTGTGTGTGTATCCTTGTCTTTGGAAAGAAGTCTTATGGCTATGAAAGAAAGAAAAGGTATATATATATATATGATTAAGTATTATCATGAAAAATGAATGAAAGGAATTAAAGATGAAAGGGAAACATAGAATGAAAAGAAAGAAAACTTAGAGGAAGTATCTTCCATGTATGTTATAGGATAGATAGGCTTGTCACTGAGTGACCAATCATCGGTATGTGACGACCGTTGGGCATTCCATGGTTGTGTTATAAATTATATGGTTAAACATCCACTCAACATAAGAAGTTTAGAAAACACCATAATGGTTGCAAATTATAAGTTAGTGTTGTAACGACCCCCTAATACGACATACACGATTTTTATCTGATTAGCGGAAGCATATGGGTTGATTTACATAGTTAATCCCGATGTGGGAACGTCAGGGGATCGCTACTGGTTGAGTGTAACCCAAATAGACTTCCCGTCGTCCATTCAGATTCCGTTCAACCCTAATTCACATGCAGCTAACTAATTAGACATACATACATCATAATTTACTCTGGAATGAAATCTAAAACTCATATACACGTCACGTCATACATTCATACACATTCCAACTCAAATCCACAAGTTTACAGCGGTAAACCCTACCGAAAATCCGACAGAGTTCCCTCTATATTTCGAACATACCCAAAGTACAATAATCACCTGTTTATAATCATACAGCCAGTCCATCAACAACATAAACATAATTAACAGAATCCATATACAGCAACGTCAATCCCATCACTACAGTCATCACACAACACCTGATTTATACATGTACAGCCAATCCAATCACTACAAAAAACATAAAAGACAGAACCCAATATACAGCAACATCATCAAAATATATACACAAGATGATTCAAGCCTAAACTAAGTCATTCTCTTGCTTATCACCAAGGCCTCATCAGCTATCGTCTGGGTTCCTGTCCCTGTCCCTGTTCATCTGAGTAAACAACCTGATGAGATATAAAATCCCAGTAGAATAATTTACAATTCAAATATCATTCGAAAACTGGTTGAATACCCAGCGGTGCGAACACCAAAATCATCTTCCTGAAATCAGTTCAAAAATAGTGAAATACCTTATCTTTAAAAATCATTTAATTACATGGAAATCGCGGCAATTAATCGAGATCATAAAATCCATTTCTTTTTAAAATCAATCATCGAAATCAAGTAAAATCCCATGCCCGTTGTATCTATGTCCACGTTGGTCATAAATCCGCTGTAACTAATGCTTGCTGCCAATGCTATCTACCAACAACACCTAAGGCAGTGAACCTATCGATGCAGCCTAGCGCAATGGTGAGAATCAAGGTCGTATTCCTCGGGAATGGGAAAGCCCAGAGCTACTGTTTGTTCTCTGTTATTTAGCCTACCAATTCAAAGTAATTTCGATTCTAATCAAACTAATAACTAAGCTAAATGCAATAATCACTAGTCAACGCTAATTAACAAGAAGATGAATTAGTTGAGACGAGCAAAGAAACCCACTAGGAACCTAAACTAGTTGGTAAATACGAAAGATAATGGATGACTGAATCTGATTCTGCTACATGTGAGTGAATTCTAATGCAAATTCAAATTCTTTATCGGTCTCAATGAATTTCTTAAACCTAAAATCTACCACTGGCTGGTTTTTCCTACTGGTTAATTTTAGATTAGCATTATCGATCCAATTCACTTCTATTAAGAGTCGTTACTTCTTAATCCAACAATTTATTAACCTTAGTTCTAAGCGATAACAAATTGTCCACTACAATTAGGTGTCTAATTTCAATTAAAATCTGTCGATTATTAAAAGAAATCTAAAGATCTTTCAATGCAACGTCTTGCCAATGAAAACATAAATAGTCATTCATAACAGTAACGGAGATCACGAAATCAATATTCAACCATCCATGGAAATTAAATTCAGTCTACCAACATAGTTCAGGACCCAAGGGGTTTTGCCAATTTAGTTCCACATAAACATCATCCAAACAACCCAGAAAATCCACAATTCAAAGAGAAAAACCATGTAGAATTTATATACGTCCCTCTTCTCCTGAACAACAGATGAAACAGTGTAGAATAGTCGCTAGAAAGTTACTGGAAAATGACCAGAAACTGCAATTTTGAAGCTGTCCAATGGGTTACAATTGGGTCTGGTCATGGGTCACGGATACCCGACCGAAAATAGCTCCAAAAACTACCGGAGCAGCGGCAGAAGGTTGCAGGAGGGACGCCGCACGACGGAGGGATGATTTTCGGTGGCCTACGATGCAAGCGACGTTGGACAGGTCGCGAAATGCTATCGGGTCGCGTCACTCAGGTCTGTCTCGGGTTACGCAATCCGTCGCATTACGGCGGCCGATGGTTCGTCGGAAGGTGCGACTAGGCTGCCTGAAGCTACAGGAGGCATCGGTGGGCGGTGGGTCGGTCGGAAAACGCCGCAAAATGCCGCGATGTGGAGCAATTTTTCCTCTCGGTTCACGAGTCTTTCTCGCCATTCTGCTGCTGTCCGACGGCAATGGGTGGTGGTGGTGGGTTCTCCGTCGTCTCCCGCTGCCGAGGTGGGGTCACGCCGTCGCAGAGCACCGGTCAGGCGAGCCGTGGGTCCCTCGATTGCGCTCTGGTTTCGTGAAGGGTGTGTGTGTTTCTTACTGTTCCAATCTCCTCCAAATTCTACTGTTCCAAGCTTCCAAAACTCTCTTTTTGCACGCTGCTCGGCCTCCTCCCTTGGGCTCATGCCCCAAAGGCCCATTAAGGGCTTTGGCTTGGCCCAATAAGAGAAAAATGGCCCAACTGACCCAAAATAGCCGCTTTAACTCCAGAAAAGTCTCGTTTGCTGATGATAGATTGATAAAAAGCCTGAAATGCAATAAAATACACATTTAGGTGATTCCTAGAATAAAAATACACAACAAATACATATAAAATGGACATAAAATATTAGGTAAAATTGTGTAAAATAAGACATATCAATCACCCCACACTTAAGCTTTTGCTTGTCCTCAAGCAAACATTAACTCAGTCCTCAAACAGACAGCAACAATTTCTCAAAAGTCCAAACCTAGTCCACAGTTAATAATGCCTAACACATCCCCCGTGAAACTTATTTATCGACCAAATTGCAAAAAAAACTTGATGCAGAATAGAGATAATAACGATGCATACACAACTTAGTTATTTAAGAATCAATGCCTCAAAGAGATTACTCAAATCACTCAAAGTGTATACAGGTAAGACACAAATCCCTCAAGCAACTTAACAAGAATATGTCTACTATAAGCTTGCTCATAAATCTCATCTCCGCTACCACTAAACATTGAACACCAAAATCAAGGGGGGTCTTAACAGGGTTGTAATGAGACTAAAGTGATGGTAGGGAAGAAATTTTTTTGGTAGAAGAGGATAAATGCTGAAAATTCATGCAATTAAAGCACCAAGAAGGATTAAAGGATTAAATGCAAAAAATTCTAAACATAACAATTCTTATTAAGTTTTCAATAAAGTTGGAGATGCTCAGAGAATAAAATCAACGGACAGGCTACTCTTATTATTATCTTTCTTTTCTTTTCTTTTCTTTTCTTTTGTTTTTTGTTGTTTTGTTTTGTTTTGTTTTTTGTTGTTTTGTTTTTGTTTTTTTTTTCATAATTAGCCTGCATGCTTACACTTTTGGATTGAAGGGAGCATCTAGAATGATAAAAAGAACTTAGTGCACTATTTTCAACTAAGGCAATGCATTTTAATCCCTGTACAAAGAATGAATCACAAAAATTTCAGCAAAGGGGGTAAAGAAAGAAGATAGTGAAAAGAAAGGAATGAGGTGTAAAATGTAAGTGATGAAGAAAAATTGAAGGCCCTAAAAGTGGCTAACTGAGGAAGGAAAATGAGGTGTAAAATTTAAGTTGCCCAAATCATCTGATATTCAAAAGTTTATGTAACTTCAACAAGTATTACAGAGCAAGTTCTAGAGACACAATCAAGTGAAATACACACTCAACAAAAAGAATTCAAAGCATATTTGTGATAAATGCTTATCTTAGGCTCAAATCTCACATTTGAAGTGTGGCGAAATTGCATATGATTCTCAAATATTTCCATATGAATTACTAATCAAGCGATTGCATGCAAAGCTGCATTAACAACATCCTAAACCAAAATTGAACAATATGAAAGAAAATCAAGCAACATGGGTATGACCTGGCCGTGGTCAAGAATACATTAGGCATTAAAACTGCTTTCTAACATAAACTATGAGAAACAATGTCTTCCCATTCATGACTGAATCATACATGCTCAAAAGACAATCAAAGACTTAAGTGCATAGAATCAAGCAAAAATCAAGAATCCTGTCCTAGATATACTGTCAACACAAATACAACATCAGCAAAAAATAGTATCAATATGCAGCGCCCTGAACTAGTAGAGGGAAAATGAGTCAAAAAAAAAAATATAAAGGCACACCACCCCACACTTGAGGATCACACTGTCCTCGATTAATACAGCTAAAGGGATACCATAGAAATAAAAGTAGAAAGCACAGCAACAAGCACAGAAAATCTAAAAGTTTTAATGTACCTCAACAAAATGAAAAAGAAGAAAATAGACAAGAGTAAAATAACACAGATAAAATAAATAAAAAAATAGTGCTTTTTTTGTTTTTTGTTCGAGTCTTTTAGCTGGACTCGCTCCTTCTATCATTCTTTCAGGTAAAGCACCATATGCACTCGCTCCTCGACCTCCAATGGGTCTCCATAGTAATGCTTTAGTCTGTGGCCATTGACTTTGAAATCTCCCTTGTCAGGATGATGCAATTCCACTGTGCCATAGGGAAAGACTTGCTTGATCACAAATGGTCCCGACCATTGGCTCTTAAGCTTTCCTGGAAAAAGACGAAGACGTGAGTTATAAAGTAATACCCTATCTCCAACCTAAAAATTTTTAGAGCCACGCAGCCTTTGATCATGCCACTTCTTGGTTCGAGCTTTGTAAATGGAAGAATTTTCATAAGCTTGGTGGCGCCATTCTTCTAACTCATCCAAGTGCCATAACCTCTCTTTACCTGCAGAAATAACATCAAGATTGCATGTTTTAAGGGCCCAAAGTGCCCTGTGTTCCAATTCAACAGGCAAATGACAAGTCTTTCCATACACTAGCCTATAGGGTGTAAATCCAGTAGAAGTTCTGTAAGCTGTCCTAAAAGCCCATAATGCATCATCCAATTTGGATGCCCAATCCTTCCTACTCACCCCTACGGTTTTCTCTAAGATTCTCTTTAAACCCCTATTAGTTACCTTTACTTGTCCACTGGTTTGTGGGTGATAGGGTGTTGAAAACCTATGAGATACCCCGTAATGTTTTAGTACTTTCTCAAGTTGGGAGCTACAGAAATGGGTCCCTCTATCACTGTCGATTGCCACTAGGTGTACCAAACCTAGCAAACAATTTTTTTAGGAACCTAGTCACCACCCTGGCATCATTAGTGGGAAAAGCTTGAGCTTCTGGCCACTTGGAAAGATAATCAACAGCCACAAGTATATACTTATTACCAGATGAGGAAGGAAAGGGGCCCATGAAGTCAATACCCCACACATCAAAGATTTCAACCACTTGCATACTCGTTTGGGGCATTTCATCATGGGCAGAGATGTTACCTGACCTCTGACAAGCATCACAAACCTGGACATATGCTCTGGCATCCTGGAATATGGTTGGCCAGTAGAACCACGCCGAGCACCTTCCTAGCGGTGTGGTTTGCGACTCTGGCCTCAGTTGGTCCTTCATGGCGGTGCTTGAGATTTGGTAGACTTCCTCCCCATGTATGCATCGCCTGATTATTTGGTCTGCACAGATACGAAACAAGAAAGGATCTTCCCAAATGTAGTATTTCAACTCAGCAAAGAATTTCTTCTTTTGTTGGGTAGTCATACCCTTTGGTAAAACCCTTGCCACCAAATAGTTAGCATAATCACAAAACCAAGGGGAATCGATACATACGAACGAGTCTCCAAATGCTCATCTGGGAAGTTATCATCAATGGCTCTCTCATCTAAGGCCTCCCAATTTGGATTCTCTAACCTTGATAGGTGATCTGTAGCCAGGTTCTCCGCACCCTTCTTATCTTTGATCTCAATATCAAATTCCTGCAAGAGCAAAATCCATCTAATGAGTCTAGGCTTAGCATCATGCTTACCGAACAAATACTTCAAAATTTGAATGATCCGTGTAAACCACGGTCTTGGATAACACCAAATAGCATCGAAACTTGTCGAAAGCATAGACCCTTTGCAAGTAATTCCTTTTCGAAGAGTGGTATAGTGCTCTGAGCATCGATCGAGGTCTTGCTAGCATAATAAATTGGCTGGAACTTTTTATCAATCCTCTGACCTAACGCAGCTCCAACTGCAAAGTCACTAGCATCACACATTAGTTTAAAAGGCAACCCCAACTTAGGTGAAACCATAATAGGGGCTGTGGTTAGTCGTTCCTTTAGTAACTCAAATGCATGCAGACAATCAGTATCGAAAACAAAAGGTACATCCTTGACAAGCAACTGAGTTAAGGGCCTAGCAATCTTAGAGAAATCTCTAATAAATCTCCTATAAAAACCAGCAAGCCCTAAGAAGCTTCTAACAACCTTAACTGAACTAGGGGGTGGTAGTTTTGATATGGTCTCAACCTTAGCCTTATCCACTTCCATCCCTGCATGTGATATCTTATGCCCAAGAACGATCCCCTCTCTAACCATAAAGTGACATTTTTCTCAATTAAGAACTAAGTTTGCTTCTATACATCTTGCAAGCATACGTTCTAAATTAAGCAAACAGTGGGAGAAGGAGTTACCAAAAACTGAGAAGTCATCCATAAATACCTCCATAGACTCCTCAATCATGTCATGGAAGATTGCCATCATGCACCACTGAAAAGTGGCTGGTGCGTTGCACAATCCAAAAGGCATCCTCCAGTACGCGAACGTTCCATATGGGCAGGTAAAGGTGGTCTTCTCTTGGTCTTCAGGTGCAATGGGAATCTGAAAGTAACCTGAAAAACCATCAAGAAAGCAATAAAATATGTGACACCAAACGTTCAGGCATCTGGTCAATGAAAGGCAGAGGAAAATGGTCTTTCCGGGTTGCATCATTGAGTCTCTTATAATCAATGCAAACCCGAAAACCTATTACCGTCCTAGTGGGTATGAGTTCATCCTTATCATTCTTGACCACTGTCATGCCACCCTTCTTTGGTACAACCTGCACAGGACTCACCCAAGAGCTATCGAGAGATAGGATAAATCAAACTGCATCAAGAAGTTTAATTACCTCCTTTTTCACCACTTCCTTCATGTTTGGGTTGAGTCGTCTCTGTGGTCGCACCAGCGCCTATAGCTATCTTCCATCAGGATCTTGTGTGAACAATAGCTAGGATTAATCCCAGGAATGTCCGCCATCTTGTAAGCAAAGGCCCCAGGGTATTTCCTAAGAGAGGTCAAAGTCATCTCCCTCTCCTCAGGTGTCAGGTCAGCTGCTATAATTACTGGCAGCTTCTCTGCCTCATCCAAATAGGCATAGCTTAAGTGCTTGGGTAACTCCTTCAATTCCAAGGTTGGGGGGTCCTCAATTGAAGGTTTCACCTTCTGCACCTCTGACCTGTCAAGAGAAACAAAAGAATCAGTTAAGTTACTGGGCTCAACAGCTAGCAAGTGAGCTAGTTGTTCCAACACTTGCTCGTTGGACAACTCATCCTCTTCTCCTTGTAATGCCACCTGTAGAGGGTCATCAAGTAAAAATTCCTGCAATTCAGATTCAACCACATCATCCAAGACATCCACAGAATATACAGTATCATCATGATCTAAAGATTGTCTTTTAGAGGTAGCTAAGTCAAAGGTAACAGTTTCATCCCCTACTCTAAGTTTCAATTTCCCATCACAAACATCTATAATAGCCCTAGACGTTGCAAGGAAAGGCCTACCTAGAATCAAAGTGCGCTACTCTCACCCTCCATATCCATCACAACAAAATCCACAGGAAATATAAATTTATCAACCTTTACAAGGACATCTTCAACTATACCTCTAGGATATTTAACTTGATTCTATCGACTAATTGTATGTTCATCCTAGTAGGTTTTGGCTCACCCAATCGATCTATCAAACAAGCTAGTAGGCATCAGATTTATGCTAGCTCCTAAATCAGCTAAAGCATCCATGACAGACAGATCACCAATTACACAAGGTACGATAAAACTCCCTGGATCACGCCTCTTAACAGGTAGCTTGTTTTGTAAGATTGCTGAGCACTCCTCATTCAATGTCACCAGTCCCAAATCCTCTAGTTTCCTCTTGTTGCTCAGTATTTCCTTCAAGAACTTTGCATAGCGAGGCATCTGAGAAATGGCTTCAACAAAAGGAAGGTTAATCCTCAGCTGCTTAAATAGATCAAGAAACTTACCAAACTGTTGATCTACTTTCTCTGCTTCAGTCTAGCCGGGTATGGAATGGGTGGCTGGTACTCTCTTATGGGGCTCTTCTTGCCCTCAACTTGCACTGGCTTAGTTACCTCAGGCCCTTGGTCCTTATTGACACTTGTATCCTGCACATCATTATGATCATCAGTAGGTAAAGGTAAAGGACCAGCTACTTGCTTACCTGATCTTAGAGTGATAGCCTTGCAATGCTCCCTTGGATTAGACTCGGTGGTGCTAGGGAGTGTCCCTGGCTGTCTTTCAGCCAACACCTTAGAAATCTGGCCTATCTGATTCTCTATGTTTTGAATGGAGGCTTGTTGGTTTCTAAGTTCTATGTCTGTTTGGTGGAATTTGCTCTCTGAAGTGGACACAAACTTCATCATCAATTCCTCTAGATTGGGCTTCTTCTCCTGCCCTTGAGGAAATTGACTTGGAGCAGCTTGCTGCTGGGGTTGCTGTTGGTGCAACCGCTGAAAACCTGGTGGGCCCTGGTTATTAGTGTTTCTCCATCCAAAATTGGGATGATTCCTCCACCCAGGGTTGTATGTGCTGCTATATGGATTTTTCTGCTATCTCAGAGCATTCCCCATGTAATCTACCTGTTCAAAATCAGAAGAACCATTGTGAGAAGAAAATGAAGAAGAGGGGTTAGCAAACATACCTCCCGCATTACAATTGACACCATAATGCGGGCCACCACAGAACTCGCAGCTTGATTGTGCTGCATGCACTGGCATCTGGAGTTGGTCAATCTTCTTAGCCAGAAGCTCCACTTGAGTTGCCAAGGTTGATATACAGTCTGACTGGTTGACCACTCCCTGCCGTCCTAGCCTATCCCTTGAGGATTGCCACTGATAGTTGTTCATGGCCATTTCCTCTATTAAACTCTATGCCTGTTCAGGGGTTTTATTATTTAGTGCACCCCCTGCTGCCGCATCTACCATCTGCCTTGTGGCTGTATTTAAACCACTATAGAAAGTCTGCACTTGCATCCACACAGGCAATCCATGATGTGGGCAACACCTCAGTAAGTCCTTGTACCTCTCCCATGCATCATACATACTCTCATCAGCCATCTGCACAAAAGAAGAAATGTCATTACGTAGTTTTGCAGTCTTAGCTGGTGGAAAATATTTGTACAAAAACTTTTCAGCCAAAGTCTCCCAAGTAGTGATGGAGTTAGGTGGAGGGATTGCAGCCATCTCTTTGCTCTATCTCTCAAGTAAAATGGAAACAATCTAAGTCGAATGGCATCATCAGTGGTTCCATTAATCTTGAAAGTGTCGCATATCTCCAAGAAGTTAGCTATGTGGGCATTAGGGTCTTCGCTGGGCATCCCTCCAAACTGTACCGTTTGTTGCACCATCTGAATCACATTTGGCTTGATTTCAAAATTGTTAGCTGCTATTGTAGGCCGAGTAATGCACGTCTGTGTCCCTTACAATGAAGGTCTAGCAAACTCGTACATCGTTCTATTGGCTTTGTCATTATTATTTGCAGCTGCCATCTTTGGTGATGTAGGGTCAGGGATCTCAATTGGTTCCTCCTCCAATATCTCAACTGGCACCTCCTCCTGACGACGGTGTGCACGAGTCCACAATAGTCGTTCTGGATCGGATAGAGGGTCTACAAGTACAGGATTAGAACTCCTGGTCATAAACTACCTGAATCCAATAACAGTGAAGCAGTCCACCAATCAGATCAAAAAGTAATAAACCAAAACAAAAAGTAAAACAAGACAGATAAAACTCAATAACAGAAACAATAACAAAACAAATAAAAACCTACTAAAATAATAAAACAAATAATCCAAATAAATAAAATAAACTAAAATAAACAAAGGACAAAATGAAACTAATAAAAACTAATAGTTGAACGCAGAGAAAGACACACTAACCAGAAACAAAAACAAAACAGAACAAATAAAAAATGGCTAAAGTAACAGATAGCAAATTCACTCTAGTTTTCACCAAAAGTTCCCCGGCAATGGCGCCAAAAACTTGATGCTTGCTGCCAATGCTATCTAGCAACAACACCTAAGGTAGTGAACCTATCGATGCAGCCTAGCGCAATGGTGAGAATCAAGGTCGTATTACTCGGGAACGGGAAAGCCCAGAGCTACTGTTTGTTCTCTGTTATTTAGCCTACCAATTCAAAGTAATTTCGATTCTAATCAAACTAATAACTAAGCTAAATGCAATAATCACTAGTCGCTTAATTAACAAGAAGATGAATTAGTTGAGACGAGCAACAAACCCACTAGGAACCTAAACTAGTTGGTAAATACGAAAGATAATGGATGGTGAATCGATTACGCTGCACTGTGAGTGAATTCTAATGCAAATTCAAATTCTCTGTCGGTCTCAATGAATTTCTTAAACCTAAAATCTACCACTGGCTAGTTTTTCCTACTGGTTAATTTTAGATTAGCATTATCGATCCAATTCACTTCTATTAAGAGTCGTTACTTCTTAATCCAACAATTTATTAACCTTAGTTCTAAGCGATAACAAATTGTCCACTACAATTAGGTGTCTAATTTCAATTAAAATCTGTCGATTATTAAAAGAAATCTAAAGAGCTTTCAATGCAACGTCTTGCCAGTGAAAACATAAACAGTCATTCATAACAGTAACGGAGATCACGAAATCAATATTCAACCATCCATGGAAATTAAATTCAGTCTACCAACATAGTGCAGGACCCAAGGGGTTTTGCCAATTTAGTTCCACATAAACATCATCTAAACAACCCATAAAATCCACAATTCAAAGAGAAAAACCATGTAGAATTTATATACGTCCCTCTTCTCCTGAACAACAGATGAAACAGTGCAGAATAGTCGCTAGAAAGCTACTGGAAAATGACCAGAAACTACAATTTTGAAGCTGTCCAATGGGTCACAATCGGGTCGGGTCGTGGGTCACGGATACCCGACCGAAAATAGCTCTAAAAACCACTAGAACAGCGGCGGAAGGTTGCAGGAGGGACGCCGCACGACGGAGGGATGATTTTCGGTGGCCTACGATGTAAGCGACGCTGGACGGGTCACAAAACGCTGTCGGGTTGCGTCACTCGGGTCTATCTCGGGTTACGCGATCCGTCGCGTTACGGCGGCCAATGGTTCATCGGAAGGTGCGATTAGGCTGCCTGAAGCTACAGGAGGCGTCGGTGGGCGGTGGGTCGGTCAGAAAACGCCGCAAAACGCCGCGATGTGGAGCATTTTTTCCTCTCGGTTCACGAGTCTTTCTCGCCATTCTGCTGCTGTCCGACGGCAATGGGTGGTGGTGGTGGGTTCTCCGTTGTCTCCTGCTGCCGAGGTGGGGTCACGCCGCCGCAGAGCATCGGTCAGGCGAGCCGTGGGTCCCTCGATTGCGCTCTGGTTTCGTGAAGGGTGTGTGTGTTTCTTACTGTTCCAATCTCCTCCAAATTCTACTGTTCCAAGCTTCCAAAACTCTCTTTTTGCACGCTGCTCGGCCTCCTCCCTTGGGCTCATGCCCCAAAGGCCCATTAAGGGCTTTGGCTTGGCCCAATAAGAGAAAAATGGCCCAATTGACCCAAAATAGCCGCTTTAACTCCAGAAAAGTCTCGTTTGCTGATGATAGATTGATAAAAAGCCTGAAATGCAATAAAATACACATTTAGGTGATTCCTAGAATAAAAATACACAACAAATACATATAAAATGGACATAAAATATTAGGTAAAATTGTGTAAAATAAGACATATCAGTAACCAAGTCCAAATCATCATCTAATTGCACGTCATCTAGAGAGAATACCTCTCTTATCGTTGGGTGTGATCCGTAACACCAATCACCCGAATCAAGCCTATATTGTGAGTGTGATCCGTAACACCAATCACTCACTCAAGGACTAGGTGAGAATCAACATCTAGGGCATCCCCTAGCATGTGCACATACGCCAATTCTCATCCTCATACAGTCTATTCAAACTCACATGCACTCGATCGGCTATTCCTCAGGGTTCTAGGGTATTACACATAAATCACAACATTTCCCCATGTAAGCTATCCCCCCTTATACTCCTTAAACCTTTCTTGGGGTCGTCTTGGTTTAACGCGTAATCCTTAACGCAGTACAGGCCAAATCAGGTAAAAATGATATCAATTAAAAGCTCCATGTACTCAGGATACTTAACGGCTGTCCCATACCGGCTATCAAGTACCCAACCCTAAGTAAATCCGTCCTAAGGGCATCTAAACTCGATAAACAAAGTGTCTAACATGCAATTAGGGTTTTCAGCACAGAGGCATGTAATTTATTCCATCGAAAGTAGCACGTAAATCTATGAAAATCATCTAAATCAATTAGGTATCCACTAGGTCAAATCTAGGGTTTGGGAAGTGTAAATTATCCTACCTAGTCTCCTGTCGCTCCAATTCGCTTCAGAACTTCATGAAATCTCGGTTTCTGAGCCCAATTAATTTCTTGGACATTAAATTAAATATTCAGACTCGTCACGTCATCCATTTTTTGATCCTAAGTCCAGTTACCCAAATACCTAGGTTAATTTATTGCCTAATTAAGTTCGGCAGCTATTTCAGTCAGATATCATTAGTTTTTGGGAAATTGAACCTTCCAATGAGATTGGATGGTGGAATTCTGTGTCGGGGTGGTCTTGATTTCTCCCGATGCACGTTTAGAAGCTCTGGCATGGTAGCGTACGGTGGCGCACAGCGGAGGGGTGCGGTTTGCCTCAAAAATTACACCACGGTGAAGCTCGCAAGTCCAAGAGTCCGAATATGGTGGTGGCACGGCAGTTCACGGCCGTTTGGACAACGTTTTTCGGCCACGAAGTTTCACGCACGGCAGACGGAGATTGCCTCGATCCAGGCGCATCCAGCCTCCGTTCGACGTCGGCGAGCTACTGGAGGAAGCTGGCAGCTCAGGCTACATGGTGGTGGGGGCGGTGATGGTCAACGGTGACGGATGGCAGCGATCTGAGCTGGTGAAGTTTTCGCACAGTAGAGGAGAAAAGTGACGTTTTTCGGCGATGCTGGCGGCTGTTGGTGACCGTGGGTGGTTGCTGGAGGTTATGGGTGGTGAGGGCTGTCGATTGGTATGCTGGGTGGCAGCCCACGGTGGCTGTAGCGGCAGTTCACGGTGGAGGAAGGAGGAGAGAGAGGAGAGAGAGAGTGTGGTGAGGAGAGAGAGAGATTTGAGAGAAATGGAGGGAATCTGTGAAATTTAAAAGCTCCAGGGGTGATTCTTACTTTTCCCGGACCACCCGGGGATGTTTTAAGGTGTCGGCATCCTTCCAGACGTTGGCACATGTTTCCATGCAAAGGTTTTGGCCTCCGTAAGTGACATTGACGCACAAAACATCCTCTGTCAGTTCCTGATCGCCGGATTGCATTTCTTTTTGTTTAATCGTGTTTTTGACTTCGAACAGCCTTCTATTTTGAATCACTATCCTCGAAAGTCATGCCAGGCTTTGTTTAAAAGGAATTAGGGTTAAAAAATTTATTTTATCCTTTAAAACTCTTTCAAAATGTTTTCAGTTGTTATAAGTGTAACCTATGTGGCTAAACAAAAAGGGACATTTACTTAGAATTTAGCATAATCATGGGTACAAGCCAAGTCATCTTAGACCACGAATAGGGGAAATAGCATACTTAAAATATGATCCACTTGAAAGGGGTGGTGATTCCATAGCATCATGATCTACCCAAAAGCATAGAGGAAATGATCTGGGTATAGTTAACTGTGGTCCTGTGAGCTTAATTTTAAAAATATTAGCGATTTGTTGAAAGGCAGTGACCATTAAATGAATAGGTACTTAGATCCACAGGGGGACGCCTCAAATAGTACTAGTGGTAGAATTGCACATTATAGATAAAGGAAAATTATCTCACTTATGCAAGTAGTAGTATGTGGAGGAGTTCACTGGTGACTCTTTCGATACTCTTATGTTTCTCTTACATTGATTGTGGCTTTTATCCAATGACTATTTTCCTTATGAATGATGAATGCTTTCCCTATTTATAAATGGAAATGTTTAATGATCATGATACTGAAATGGTACATGTGATGAACCTTATGGTGAATTGTCATATTTCATATTCATAAATACATGAGATACACATTTATGAAATTGATATGTTACATCCTAGAAGAGTACACTGTATTTTAAAATAAAGAATGTAAAACTATTTTTCGTATCACTACGGTGGTACATACGGAGAATCTATTTCTCATAATTGTACTAGTATATGTCAGATGACTAGGTTTGTGTTCTGGCTGGATATTGAAATAGGTTTGCTAGAAATACCATTCCTAGGATCTTTTACTATAGTTCAAAGCATCTGGGTCGTGACTGTGATGGAAGTCCCTCCTCTTTAGAGGGGGTGAGGACGTTATTTTTTTGGAAATGATGTAATTAAGTAGAATGTAGCCCTCTTGTCTTGATTCACTTATGTTTTTGGGATAGAATTGGGATAAGCCATTTTTTAATGTACATAGTGAAAAGGGCATATATATTCGGATATGTGAAAGTCTTATCCACTAGTAGGTATTTTGTAAAGGGTCTGAGTGGTAGGTTTCTTCCCTCCTTACCCTAAGGAACTAAAATAATTTCACATATCTTGAAATATATGTACAACGTTGTAAATACTGATGTATGGAATATATAAATGAAGTTTATTATCCACTGCGTTATTATTAAAAAAATGTTTTATTTTATTTAGTCCTCCACTGTGCAATGTATGAATGAAATACCTGAGTAAAGAATTTGCAACCTAATCAAATATAAAATGAAAATTTAAAATCGTACTCAGGTAATAGTTAAGGAAGAAGGTAAAGATAACATGCCAGTCTTATAGCTAAATGATTTGAATAACAAATTTTTAAAAATGAAAGCTATAAGATTTGGGTGTTATAATTTTCTTCTTCCAAAACATCATCATATATCAAAACTACACTTTCTAATGCTAGAAATCAATCCAAAGTCATAAAACTCATGCATAGGAGAAAAGAAAGTAAACCCTTGCTTAAATTCCATTTCTTGAGAAAAACAATCACATGCAAGACCTCACAAGCACATATCTAGAATATAAATCATATAATGAAAGTTTAAAACTCCCTAACTTAGATTTAAACATAGTTTCTTTAGATTTTCATTTGAGATAGAAAGTGGGTTGTTGCACCCAAAGAGGTAGAGAGAGATTTTTCCTGATTATCTTGGTGATTTGTGCAGTGAGATATGTCAAAAAGCTAGCTAAGTTGCTTCTACTTCAGATCTGCTCCTCCTTCTATGGTTTCCTGGCTTTCTCACTAAATGAAAGTTTGAAGGTTTGGTTTGCAAGTTCTTTATATCCCCTTCTTGACTTATATGTGACCTTTTTCCTAGGGAAGAAAATCCAGTAAACTAAAATTGAAAATATTTGCTAATTGGTCCCTAGGGTTAGAAATTAATTTTAGCTATCTTAAAAAAGATTTTTGTAACGCCATCTTTCTAATTACCTTTTGTATGGTGATTTAATGATTTTACTTTCTTTCTTGACTTATTTTAATCTTTCTCCCCAAGATCTCCCTAGGTAGCTTAATGTACTTATTGTAATTAATTTTTTTTCAAAAACATATGTTCTTTATATTTAAAGAAAATATTTATCTTTTGTAACACCCATATCTTTACATTATGGCTTCATAAAATGTAATAAGATAAGAAAGTCACATTTAACTTCACCTTTTATTTTTATAAATTAGCCTGAGCATTAAATCTATCAATAATTTGTCATTTGATTAGGTTTGGGTTATTTTGCTCAAGATATCATTCTTTAGCACAGCGAAAAATAAAATTTCCTTACACCACAGCAAAATTTACAAAACATAACATATATATATGTTTACACTATTTGATACATAGCTAGGATAGGTGAAGTATTCATTTAGAGGGATAAGGAGACAACAAGCCTGTCACTCAAACCCCTTTACCAAAAAGAATCCTACTAATAGATGAGTTCTTCACACATCCTACTTCATTTGTGTGTGCCCTTCTTTTCTATGTACAATAAAAAAGAATGGTAGTCTTAATTCTATTCCAAAAAGAACATATTGAGAATTAGGACCAAAAAGGGCTACAACTACATAATTACACCTACTTCTTTAACATGCTAATTCGTAAGAGGGATTTCAAATATTGCTACTATATATATGTCCTTCAAAAAGTAAAGGCCCCCAAAAAGGGAACCTCTATCACTACTACCTCTACCTCTATCACGATGTTTATCTAGGCATCTGATAGATACTAGTACAGTAATGAGAAATAATTTCCCAATAGTTAAACAAACCATTCATTTTCAAAATAACTGGCATGTACCACTATAAGAATATAGAAAAACATTTCTACATTTCATTCCTTTCAAAATAGATTCCATTCAATTTCACAGGCATGCTTTATATGAAACATATGCATGTGCATTTGTAAATGTGAGATTATTACTATTTCATGTAATGAACATATTATATGGCATCACATTGTCATGCATTCATACATAATCTGTCATCAGATATGTCATCACATCATTCATACTTTTTTATACCTGCAAGGGTACCTTAGTGCCATCAAGTCATTGCCACTAGGATGACTCTTTATAGTGCCATTGAGTCCCACAACGAGAGTATTATATAGTGCCATCCCATACACCTTAAGGGAGATCTAATAGTGCCATCCTCCACCCTTTCATGGTACTCTTTAAGGGAACATTAATAGTACCATGGTTCACCCCCTTTAGGAACATACATTTTCTTTTTATTTATCTTTAGGAGGAGATTTAAATAGTGTCGTTCTCTCACCCCTAAGATAACATTCATAGCCTTTACATATTCACCTTGAGGGGGATTTTATTGTGCCATTCTCCACCCTTTATTGGTGACCTTCAATGTAACACCCCTTATCTTATCTTAACAACGTCATATAACAAATTTAGATATTCTTTACCTTTTTATTGTTAATAAATTTCTTGAGCATTTAATCCATCAGTAATTTAATATATAATTAGGTATGGGTTCTTTTGCTCAAGTAAACATACTTTATACATAGCGAAAATAGAATTTCATACATCACAGCAGAATTTATAAAACATTTCATAACTATATGCATATCATTTAAGTCTTCTGATACATATTCTTGGAAATAGTAAATATATATATAGGGGTAAGGAGACAACAATCCTGTCACTCAAACCCTTTTTTCCAAAAGAGCAGTAGTCTTAATTCTATCTCAAAATACAAATGGCAGAAATTAGGAGTAAGGGTGCTATAATATATTTTCTCTATTTACTCCTTACATCTGCTAGATGATGTATCATTAATCAGATTCTATGCATGTGATACATATCAGCACAATAATGAGAAACATATTCCCAGTAGCTAAACAAAACAATTTATTTAAAACAACTGATATGTACCACTGTAAGAATACAGAAAATAACTCTACATTCCATTCAACATCAAATTCTTTTCATCCAGATATATGGGTATGACATATGTGAAACATGTGCGTATGCATTTATAAACATGAGATATGCAACATATATTATCATTATTGGCATGAATGACAAGATTTCAAGTTTCACATTTTTCAAACATGCTAACATGAAACATATTCATACAATACAAATCATACCATCTCATAAATGCTTTAATTTTGGGAGGTATACACCAGATCATTCCTCCTCAAAATTTTAGTCTTTAGAGGTATTCAGCAAATCATTCCTCCCTTGAGTTTTAACTTTGCCATTCATAAGTATATTAAGAAAATTCTATGCTATTAATTCATTTTCACATGATTTTGGACATCTTCCTATCAATGGAAAAATGTATACTATTTACCTTTCATTCTTGACCATTATATGATTTTCCCTCTTTTCACTTAACTTAGCCCATTTTGGATAGCACCTTAGGCTACTTTCAATTAACACATAAGTTTAGCCATTTTAGGAAAAATTCCACATAGCATTCGACCAAGGCAAGAAAAGCATGAAGGAATGGCATTTCTCACCCATTTGATTCATTTCTAGCATTATTTTTACCATTTAAGAATTATGGTAACCATTCCCATAATTATGGGTAATATTTTCTCACACCTCATTTTCTTGTAAGTGTACATTAAACCCTCCTTTCACACATCTTTCTAGCCCATTTTTCATGCTAAATTTGTCAATGTACATTATCTTACAACTTCACATACTTATGCACAATTTCAAAGTGCAATGGTAAAATTTTGAAATGTCTCTTTTACTAAAACTTAAGAATACCATATTTTCTCTCTCCTCTTTTCTTATAACAACTTTTGCAAGGTTTTCTAGCCACTTTCAAGTAAAATTTCAGCACCATTTACATGAGTCCATTCGACCAAGATAGATATGTCACATTTCCATGGTTTATGGTGAAACTAGAAAATGGAAAATGTGCTGAAACATTGACCTAAATAGATTTTCTCTCTCTTACCATTTCATGACACTTTCTCTCACTCTTTCTAACACCATTATTAACCAATTTTAGCACCATTTCAAGACATAGCATTCGGCCAAAAAGGAAAAAGCAAGAAAATGAGGTTATCTCACCATTTTGCTTACAATAAAACCATATTCAAGTAAATTCAATGCAAGAACATCATTTTCTCACTCATTAAAATACCATTTTAGCCTTGGTACAAGTTAGGGTTTTTCAAGACTAGGGTTTCATTCTTGAAAAAATTGCCATCTCTTAAGTTTTCAAGCATTTCAACATGTCTATAGCCATAAACACAAATAATTTTCAACATATTTCAAACCCATTCAAACAAATCAATCATAAGAATGTAGAGAGAGAAATACCATCCTTCTTGCAAGATTAAGAACACCATAAACACACCATAAAACAAGAAAAGAATGGCATAGGCATGTTTAGCTACCTTAAAAATGCAAAACAAGTGGAATCTCTAAGTTGTTTTGGTTTGAAAATCCTCTTCTCCATGCCTAGGAAGCAATTCGGCCAGCCACCTCTTCTCCTCCCTTCTCGACATTTTTAGCATCCTAAGGAAGAAGAAGACTTAATTAGGGTTTTGGTGAAATTACCAAAATGCCCTCGATGTGAAATGACCAATTTACCCTTATTACTTCTCCTTTTTAAGAATGGCATCCACTCTCCTTAAGAATGTAATTTTGTGCAAATTACATGGGCTGGGACATTTTTGCCCCTCAATAATTTCAAAATTACAAAATGGTCCCTCAACTTTTCAAAAATTGCAAATAAGCCTCTAAAGAATTTACCATTTTGCCATTTAAGTCCAAATAGCCATTTTAACTCCATTTTCACCCTTTTTCGATTTTAATGTGTAAAAATCACTTAAATAAGATTTCATAAAACTTATTTTTGTGAATTTACTAATTTACCCTTCTTTTAGCAAAATTACCCTTTTGCCCTTTATGCTAATGCTATCATTTTCACCCTTATTCTTTCTTCTTTTGAGCAAGAATGGGCAAGGGTTTCTAATTTCTATTTCCTTGAAATATTTAATGTAAAAACTAGATTTTCTACATTATGCAAAATTACTAATATGCCCCTTAGGGTAAAATTATGGTTTTGCCCTTTTCAGGAAAAATTGCCTTTTTGACATTAAAAGCACATAATTATTGACAAAACTAGATCCTTGTTCTCTCTTAAATGAAAATGATAAGAGTCCTTTAATATAATTTCATGAAATAAGAAAATTAATAAATTTTCCTTTACATGGTAAAATTACTATTTTTCTCACCTTTAGCAGATTTTCCAATTTTGATGAAAATGTCCATTCTATCGTTTTAATGAACTATCCTTATCATCAAATAATGAATAATAATAATGATGACATTAAAGAATGCAAGGTATTAGGCCAGGATGTTACATTCAATTCCTTTCATTTCTCATTTGCATGTAAATTTCAAGTCATACATTCATATTCATATGAATTAAAACATAATCATATCAATGGCACAATACATGCAAATATCTTTCATATTTATTCATGTATAACCTTCCTCTCCATTTCTCTTAATGTTAACCACTTTAAAACACTTTTTCTTTACTTTCTCATTAACATATAAATTTGGCCATCAAGAGAAATAAAAAGGTGATGCTTTCGGCCAAGGAGAGGGAAGAGTGGAAGCTAGGGATTTTCATGCCATCTCTTCCCTTTCTTCCATCCTTTCCACCTTTCAAGCATAATGGCCTATTTTTCATTCATTACTCATGACACCTTCTTATGTTCGAAATGTGAATCTATATGTTTAGCCATTCTCTTTCTTCATTTTAATAGCTTATTTTTCATGCCAAACATACATTTACACATATTCCATCATTTTCACATTTTACGCATGGTAAGGCCATAAAGTCCAAAAAGTTGAATCCCAGATTTGTTGGGCCATTCTAAATTTTGAGAAAAGTTGGTTAATCGGCCTATCTTATAGCCTTACCTCTATTCTTATGAAACATACACAGTGTTTTCCATGTCTCTCAACTTCAAAAATACATCCATGACCCATCCCACATTCTCGATGCCAATATAATACAATTAAAAGAAAATTTAACTTATCACCCAAAACCATTGATAATCATCAGGAATGAGGTCAAACAATTGAGGAACAAGGTCATCCTTCTAGTTAAGGTTTTATGGGATTAGTAATCTCCACAAGAGGTAACCTAGGAGAAAGAAGAGGACATGAGGAAGTCCTTCCCCGAGTCATGAGAATAGGTAGGTTTTAATTTCAAGGACGAAATTATTTTAAAGGAGGGGAGAAATGTAACATCTGCTCCTGATACGATTTAGAGATGTTTGTTAAATTGTTAATTTAATCTTAATGCTTGTGTATGTTGCATTAATTTCATATAGTTGCATTAGTGTAGGGACTTAATTGAAAGGAAATAAATAGAAGTTTAGTCAAGATGAGATTAAGGACTAGATTGAAAAGCGAAAACTGAGTAAGGCCAATGTTGTAAAGTAACTCAGGGACTAAACTGCAATAACCTAAGCTACCTTTAAACCCTAGCTAAACCTTAAACCTTCCACACACTTCCAACTTTTAGCATTTCTAAAGAGAGAAGCAAGAGGGGTGAGTAGAGAGAAAAAAGGTGAGTTAGGGCACAGGAGGGAGATTTATGAAGGTAAAAAGTGGATTTAAGGTTGGAAATTGGTTCTAAAGCAGGGGGAGAACCTGCTAAACACATTTTACACACACATTTTGCAAGGAATCAAGGTAGAAATCCATCCTAAACCCCTCTCTTTTTTGAAAAGTTTAAGGTTTCTGAAAAATATAAATTTTTGAATGTTTAAACTGAGTTTGGGGTTAAACCTACACTCTGTATGCTTTTCTATTGCTATTGGATGCTATTTTGGTGAAATATTTTGCTCATATGTGTTTGAAAATGATTGGAAGGGCTGGGTTGTGTTCATTTGGAGATATAGGCTAGTTTTCCTTGGCTATTTAGTGTTTAAGCATTATAATGAGAAATATTTAAAGAAAAAGTGAAGTTTTTGGCATATAAATTAAGCTAAGATGTTTTAAACTTGATATAGAATTGAATTTATGCTGGGAAATCTTGAAAATACCACTTTCTAAACTGGTGTGGAGCATAACAGCTGACTGCTAGCATATCGTGGTTGACTGTCGTGTTCTTAGTAAACCCAAAAATGCATACTCAGACTTAGCAGCTGACTGGTAGCTCTAGTAGTTGACTGTCTGATTTGGGTTTTCTTCTTAGCAGTCAACTAGAAGTCCTTGAAATCGACTATCCTGTTCTTCATTTTGCCCAGAATGAATTCTAGAGAGCAACCAGTCAATTGCCAGCCTCCCAAAAGTCGGTTGGTAGCCTACTGTCTTATGAATAGAGGATTGTAGAGAGCCACCAGCTGACTGCTAGCCTTCCAACAGTCGACTGGTAGTCCTCCAATGTGTGAAACATTATTTTTAATGGTAATTAAGCTTAAAAATCCTTCACATTGATTTGATTTAAGGCTCATAACGTAGGTAGGCCAGGAAACTACATATTTTTGGGTAATGTGCAAAGGATAAGGTCGCTTTTCACTTGGATGAGAATGGTCCTTGTGATAGTGATACAAAAGGGAGTGAAAAGACATCAAAAAAGAAGAGTAAAGTATTCTAGGCACATTAGTGGTAGATAGGCTCATGATCGAGTGACCGATTGTTGGTATGATACGGTCATTGGGCATTCCACGATTGTACCATAAGTAGGGATGGTCAAACATCCACTTGAACATAGATGAATTAAAAAATGCTTGATGGTTGCGAACCTAAGTTAGTGTATCTTCTAAGGGCCATTAAGAGAGATATAATGAAGGTTAAAGAATAACCATGGGCATGAGCTGAATCAACCTAGTGTATATGTTAGAGAATAGAGTATCGGGAGGATGATCCACCTCAGAGGTAATGGTGGTGACTCCATAGCCTTATAATCCACTGAAGCGGAGAGGATAGGATCTGTTCAAAGGTTTACAGTGTTCCTATGAGTTATTGAGATTATACAAGTGGATCTAGTTAGGGGATAGCTTAGATGTACTGTAGTAGTATTTTACTATAGTGGCGCAATAGTCACCAGGATAGCTCATTCATGTATGTAGTGGTATACGGAGTTATTACTGGGTGGCACTCCTAATAACTCATATGATGTGATTGTTTTATCCTGCTTAAAGGCAAAAGAAAAGGAGCATATTTATTACCCTAGGAAATTGCTTTATGATGAGAATGATGGTGAATGTACTTCCCATATTTTAAAGTTGATATGTTCTAAATGTACATGCATATGTATGAATACATAACATGATTAAATGCTACATGCACTACATCCCAATGGTAAATACTATATTTTATGATGAGAAAGAATGTAGAGCTTTTTCGTGTAAGCACAATGGTATAAGTTAGTGGATTTTGAAATAGGTTGCAATCCTACTGAGATTCATTTCTCACCTTAGTGCTGGCATGTATCATATGTGTAGGTCCCATGACTAAAGAGGAGGTAACCTGGGAAGAAGTACCCACTAGGGGTACCTAAAATTGATTAATTTATTTTGAGATAGTATAGGCACATGCTATCATTACACTAGTCTTTATGATTTTGGAAAGGCTAGTATAGAATATCTCTTGTATAGCCTATCTTAACTTAGATGCATATGAACTAACGTTTAGACTAGCTGATGGGATCATGAGTGGCAGGATTGTTACCTCCATACCTAATAGTTATTTAACTTTATTTAACTAAGAATGCATTTTATGTATAGTTAATTTAGGCATATTTTATATATTCTATTTCAGTGTGAGATTGAGTGAAACCTAAGAGTAGAGACCTGCCCAAGATGCACTCAACCAAATCAAATGGTAAAAAGTTTAAAATAACTCAGGTAAGGGTAACTGTAATACACCATTATTATATAACTACACTTTATATCTTCTAATTAATTATAACAGAATCATGGGTAAAGGTGTGTTACTAGAGCTGTTACATAACGTAGCACAAAAATAATTAAAACAATTGAAATAAACATATAGACATATATATTTTTTCATTCACATACATAATATTTTTACAAAACTTAAAACATATGTGTGTGCAAGACATATACCTATAGATATGCAAGGCTAAGTAAAGAGGCAATAAACCTGCCACTCATAATCCTCTGCTCATCCTACAAGCAAGTATTTTCTCACATATCTTGAATACTTGTATACCTTTCTTTGTACAACAAAATCCTCCTGACCCGTTTCCAAATAGATAATAAGGGATTAGGGTATCGGGTGTCACATATTTACATATCAAAATAAAAGAATACCAAACTAATCCTACATGTCTACCCCTCCAGTAGGTGGGGGAGTAAGGGGTATATCCACTACTAAAATCACCCATACTTCGTTTATTAACATAAAATAACCCAAGATAGGGATGTCTACCCAGTCCACTTCCACTTCTAGTAGTATCTAGAACCTTGGCATTTGATACAAACTAGCATTTAATGAGAAATATTTCTCAGTAATAATAACAACCTATATTTTTAAATTGCTAACTTGTACCACTGTATGTAACGCCCCTATCTAGTATTACAATTTGTAATATCCTCAATTCTATGATATCAGGTATGTCTTAGAATCCTAGACTCAATATTTTTATGCATTGAAAATAGTCCAAAAATTATTTTTGTATTACCTTAAACAAAGGAAGGACTAAACTGAAAGGAAATGATTAGGGACTAAAATGAAAGGAAATTTGTTTCACAAAATATCCTGATAGTAAGCACGCAAATTGAGGTACATTTATGGCACACAGTTATGAGGTTTGAAAATGGTGCCAATGTCATGAATGCTACCAGAAAAATATTTAGAAGCCAAAAGCGGTCAAAATTTTATCTGAAAATAAGAATAAAATATTTATTTATCAGATAAAATGGCTAATTTTTATCTGGAAAATTATGATTTTGCCTCTAGAATATTTTTCCAAAATTTTCAAAAAAAAAAAAAAAAAAAAAATTGGTCAGGCACTTAAGAGGGTAAAATGGTCATTTTACCATGAAGGGCAAAATGGTAATTTTGACACAAAGGGTAAAAAGGTAATTTCATCACAAGGACATAAGTGAAATTTTACCTAAAGAAACACTTTAAAAATTCTAAAATACCCTTACATGTCAAGGTTTTAAGAAGGAAAAAGTGAAGGGTATTTTGGTAATTTTGCCACCAAGGGCAAAATGGTCATATTAGCCAATTTAAATAAGTTACACTACTTCTTCTTCTCCTCCTTAGCAAAGACGACGTGAAGGTTTTTGGAAGGGAGAAATAACATAGGCTTCATAAGGGAGAAAAGGGAGAAAAAGCAAGGAAACTTCAAGGTTTATCCACCTAAAATTGCAAATCAAGGTAGCTTAGCATTCTTTCATCACTTATTTCATGTTTTAATGGATTTTTCCAAGCTTTTGAGATTTTCATGGCTGAATGAACAGTACATGAATAGTGATGTTTTTAAGTTTACATTCTTAAATTCTCAAAATTTCTATGGATTAATGCTTAGAAAGTAATATGGAGTTGTTTGTGATGGTTAATTTCAATTATGAAAGTGTTTATGTTCATTTCCCAATTTTGTTTCATTTGCCCTAAAACCCCAAATTCATGAATGTCATGCCAAATTGTTTGTTTTGCCTTGATTGTTATGGATAGATGGTGATTGATGGTTTATAGATGATGAAAATGGGATTAAAGAAATGGTTATATGAAAAATGATGATTTTTGCACAAAATGCCTCTTTAGGCCATGGCTAGCAAAATGATATTTTGAAAATTGTTTGAAAAATTTTAAATTAGCTTATTGGTAATTCAAGTTATGGCCAATGGAGGGTAGAATAATTGTCAATTGGTTGAAATGCCCAATTTTGCCTAAAAATCCCACCTTGACCAAGAGTATACATGTTTTTGGTGAAGAAAGTGTGCTAAAATTTCTATGTGTGTGTCTTGGTTGAAACAAGATTAATTGGCAATTATTTTTATGCAAAATGATCCCATTAAATTTCATGTAGCCTACTTGACCAATTTTAGGACATAGAAATATTTATGGAAAATCTTGTACAAAAATGTAATGAAATTGGTCAAAGTATACAAAGGAAATAATATGACGTTGCAATTAAATTTTAATGAATATTTTGTGCAATCTTGGCAATTCTAGCAATTTGTGTGCATGTTTAAGTGTGGGGAGACAATGATTATACACACCTTGGGTATGTATAATTAGGTGAGAAATGGGAAAATGGAATAATAAGTAGGAAATGGAAAAGGTTCAACTTTGAAACCCTTTAAATGCAATAAAATGTGAAAAAGGGAATTTAGTGTAAATGGGAAGGAAAAGTAAATTTATTTTGCTTATTATATGGCAAGAGTGACAAATAGAAATTGTTAAGTATGAAAATCTTAAATTTCTTAAGGATTTCTCTTGACCAAGAATGAACCTTCCTTTTTATACAAATTCAAGAATGGAATTGTTATTGAGATTTAAAGGTTTTCTTTTAGAAAGTGAGAATGATAGTATCATCATGAATGAGGAAAGAAAAGGATTGATTTATGACATAGATAAGGAAAAACATAGCATGGTATTGGAAAACATTGAATGGAAGGAAAATATTTGAATGTTCAATAAAGAGAAACATAGAGGAAGTAATTCCAATATATGTTCTAGGATAGATAGGCTTATAACAGAGTGACCAATTGTCGGTATGGGACGGTAGTTGGACATTCCACGGTTGTATCATAAATTTGGATGGTGAAACATCCGCTCGGAATGAAAGAATTTCAGCATTTGTGATGATTGTGAATTCTAAGTTAGTGTAACCTAAATGGCCAATTGAGCAGGGGACATTTACTTAGAATTTGGCAAAATTATGGGATTAAGCCTAATCATCCTAGTTGACATATATAGGAAATAGCATCTTGGGAAATGATCCATAATGTAGGTTGTGGTGATCTATGGCATCATGAACCGCCCATAAAGCGGGGAGAAGATGATGCGTGTGAATAACGGTGATTCCATGAGCTTAGTTTGGTGAACCCTGGGAGAAATTCCCACTTAGATCTGTCTTTATGACATGATCACCGAATGTGAATGGGTACTCGGATCCACCGAGGGCGCCTCGGATGTACCAAGTGGCGAATTGTCACACACTTGATAGAGCGGCTATCTCATTCATGCATTTGTAGTATGTGGAGTAATTTATACTTAGATACTCTTGTGTCTCTCTGAATTGAAAATATGGCTTTTAGCCAAATGTGAATGTTTATTTTCCTTATAAATAATGTAGTTTTCCATGAATGGTAAATGTTGTTTCTCCTAAATTATCTATGGCTGAATGGAAATTTAATGAATGTACTTTCCTGATTATGGTACTAAACGGTATATGGTGAACTATGATTGTGGCTGAAATTGATATTGTTTTTATTTTATAAGCGATATATTATTGATATACATCATAAACTTCATCCTATCTGGATATTGGTTTATTTATAGCATTTCCTAGAAATGATGGAATTTAAGAATAAGGAATGTAAATTGTTTTCCGTACCCATACGGTGGTACATACCATAGCTCAGAAATGAAATGTGGAATGCGTAGCTACTGAGAAATTATTTTCTCATTATTTTCTGTTATGTATCGGATGACTAGGACCATTATGGTACTACAAGACAGAAGGGATTAGCTACCCATCCCAAGAAATGGAATGATATATATTATGCTAGAAATACATATAAGTATATGGATATGTAAGGCATACATATCAGGTTTATGAAAAATAGTTAAAAAGGGTATGAGTGGCAGGTTTGTTACCTCCTTACCATATGAAAGCAAGAAAACTACATATATCCTGCAGTATATGTAACAACGTTGTCACGTTGAACTGGATGTAAATGTATGTAAAGGAAAAAGTTTAAATTTATCCTAAATTTTTATGGATTATGGTGTATGATTATTAGACTTCCGCTGTATTGATAATTGATATGATACCTGAGTAAGGATCCGAACCTAATGAAATGTATACTATAAATAGATATTTAAAGAACTCAGGTAAGAAATAAAGGATAGAAGTGTATATAACACGCCAGTTTCTTAAGTGAAGGATTTTTCAATAAATAATATTTTAAATATGGCTTTGAAATTGGGGGTGTTATACAATTCCTTCGATGCAACCAGATAGGTTCGGTACATTATTGTTATCCTTTTATTTAATTATCATCTGAGCAATTATACCCTTCATTTAATTTAAGTAGATTAGGTTCAGAATCTTTTGTTTAGATTTAAAATGTACATGCACAGCGAAATAACAAAAATTCTACGCTACACAGCAGAAAATTAAACTTTCATAAATAATAAGAGTCTAATAATGTCCATTATATTACAGAAAACATATATCAGGATATATGAAGTACCCATCCCTAGAAAGTCAGGAGACAAAAATCCTGTCACTCAGACCCCCTATTACAATTTTCCAAGATGGACTAGTCCTTCACATATCCCTTCCCTTGTTCTTTCCTAATCACATCTCAATTCTACTGCCAAAAGAATAATCTTGGATCCAAACGAAGTATGTCTAGACTAGGACCCAAAAATAGGGGTTACAAAAATTTCTTAACCCAAAAAGAACTGGAACTCCCAGCCGGGCTATGCATCCGCATCTGATACATATTAGCATATAATGAGAAATGCAAGTTTCCCAGTAGCTTAACAATTTGGGTTTTTTTTAAAAAAAACAACTAATATGTATTAGGGTGCAAGCATCAAAATAATTAATTCTACATTCTTGGAATAAAATAAAGTATAATTCAAAATATAATTGGCAAGCAATAAACGATCAATTAAGATGTTAATGTGATGAAAATAACATACTTGTAAATAAACATGTCGTGACTTACATTATCATAACATTAACAATCATAACATTAACAAATTATTTAGGCTTATCCTTCTTAAATTTTCTTTGTACTTTAGTTGTGCACACTTGGGCACTTATGGACACTTGGCCACCTTTAGAATTCTTTATGCACACTTGGGCATATGTGGACACTTGGCCACCTTTAATATTCTTTGTGCACACTTGGGCACATGTAGACACTTGGCCACCTTTATTAGTCATTGTGCACACTCAGGCACTATGTGGACACTTGGACACCTTCCTAGGGTCATTGTGTACACTTGGGCACTACGTGGACACTTAGCCACCACTTAGGGTCATTGTGCACACTTGGGCACTAGGTGGACACTTGGCCACCTTTGAAATTCTTTGTCAATTTTCAAGGGAAATTCTCTTTTCTTGAAAATTCATATCAATACACATTTCTTATGAAAATTCTAATATGCTTTACTAATAAATTCTTCTTCTTCTTTTTTTGGAAATTAATTCCAGGGTACCTTTTCTCTAAAAATTCTAATATTTCCAAGAATAATTTCTCCTTTCTTAAAAATTAATTCTTAATGTACATTTCTCATAAAATCCTAATATCTTTAAGAATAAATTCTCCTTTCTTGGGAATTAATATCAATGTACACATTTTTTTGAAAATTCTAATATTTTTAATAATAATTTCTTCTTCCTTGGAATTTAATTCTAATGCACATTTTCTCAAAAAAAAAATTCTAACATAAACATTTCAAGTATAATTTCTCCTTGTTGAAAATTAATCTCTTATGTATATTTTCTTTTTCTAAGGGTTCTAGCATTTCGAAGAAGAATTCCTTCCTCCATAAAAATTAAATCTTTATGTATATTTCTCATAAAAATTCTAATGCATAGAATACTTCCTTCTTTATTGAAAATAAATTTTAATATACTTTTCTTATGGAAAACTTCAACATTTTAAGGATAATTTCTCCTCCTTTAGAAATAATTGCTAATGTTTATTTCTTACCAAAATCTCTAGCCTTTTTAGAATACTTACTTTCCTTGCAATAATAATCTAAATTTTCTCTTGTGACATCAACAATAATTTCCCATGCCTTGAATCAAAATCATAGTGCATAGCTTATAAATTCCAAGAATGAATATCATGGACTTGGCCTAGAGAGTTTTATTCATTTGGAAATTCCATTTCCTTTCTTTTTGTTCTTTACTTAATACACTTAGAAGGTTAGGGTTCTTTCTTTGTAGTCATCATGAAGTTAACACCATCCAACCCTAATCCTTTTTCTAACAACATATTCATGCCATCTCATCCATCAACATTTCATTGAATCACACATGCTAGCCAACATACATACATTTATGTCAAGAATGTAGGGATAACTTAAGTTCCATGGAAAACTTGAATATAAATATTGGATTACATAACTAGAACATGGAACAAAAGTTTAAATTGTTAACCTACCTTGCTTCCTTTGCTCTTTTCCTTTTTTGATTACTTTTTCTTCTTCCTCCTGCCAATTTTTAGTGCTTCACGTGCTCTCCCTCAAAGGCTCTCCCAAGACCCTTGAAATCTCCTTTTCCTTTTCCTTCTTCACGTGTGATTGTTGCATGTATTTCTCAAGGATGAGGTTTCCCTTGTCTCATGCCACTCTCTCATCTTTTCTCTCTTTTTTCTTCCCTTTCCTCACGTGTGTGTGTATGTGTAGCTTGCATGGCAAATAAACTCTCAACCTCTCTTTTGTCTCTTCCTTTCCACGTGTGCTTTGCATACATCAATTTAGATTTCCTTTTGCCGAGAGGGTGGGGCATGTATATGTTTAATTTCCACTCTCCATTGTGCCCTTTTTTCTTCATTAGCTTGACCTTGCTCATGCCCTACATGTACCTCCAAGTACCATTTATTTTTGCTTGCAAGTCATCCCATTCCTTACCTTTCAAGCCACCTTAGCCTCTTATCTTCTCTCTTTTTTTTTTCTTATTTCCATTTTATATTCGACCACACATGGAGAAGGACGTTGAACCTTCTCTTTTCTCCCTATCATCTCACATGCCTAAGAGTACGTCCCACACAAAGAAATTTGCTGCACCTCTTCCATTTAACTAAATCCCTTTTGTTTGCTTGCAATTGCTTTTCCTTCCCTTACACGTTAGGAGCATCCCACAAGCAACTATATTTGTACAAAAAATTTTATTGGATTACTTGTTGCACACTTCACGCCACCTTTCCTCCCTCTTTTCTTCCCTCACGTGTGGTGTCCAAGAAGGAAAGGGAAAATTGGGTTTATGCTAGCTACATTTTCCATGTTAGGCACACCTTACATGCAAGCTCTTTCCATTACTCTCCTTAATTCCATTGCATTTTTATTTCACTAAAAATTTTGCACCTTTAAAATTCTTCTTTTTTTTCCAAATGCACGTGCACTCTTGCTTCCTTTTTACTCTACCTTATATGCCTATATACTTAATTGTTGCCTGCTAGAAATTCAATTATCAGCCTCCTTTATATTGTCCATCGGTCCCACACAAGATGCATGAAATTTCTTTCCTTCCTAGTTCACATGAAACCCACACACACACACACACACACATATATATTTTTGTTGCATCCTTCTTTCCTTTCTCAATTCACGTGAACCATGCATGAAATTCATGCAAAATTTTTCGTCTTTCACCCACACGTGAAACCCATGCAAGTCCATAATTCGTACACCTCTTTTTATTTCTTTGTTTTACTTCATCATTGTTATGTGTATATGTACATATATTTATTGTGTGCTAACTCTTTCCTTTTCCATGTGTGCTTGCCATGAGGTTGTCTATATACATATATTTAGCTTTAATTCTCTCTTTCCTTTGGCAATTTGGCTAGCTTATTGAATGGAATAAAAATTTAAATCAAGTACTTCAATTTTTATGCAAGCTTACCTTTTAATATAGCCATTTTGGCCTATTAAATTATGCAAGCAAGCAATTCATACTAATCATTAAATGACACCATTACTTCCATCCATTTAATTAAAGAGCATTAATTTAAGCTAATTAAAATTATGGGGTGTTAGATTTCTCCCCTCCTTAAAAATAATTTCGTCCTCAAAATTCGTACATACCTCATGAGAATAATTTTGGGTAATCCTTATGCATGTCATCCTCCCTCTCTCAGGTAGCTTCCTATAGTGTCGTCAGGTCCCACAAGACCATTACCAGGGGGATGGCCTTATTCCTTAAGGTCTTGACCTCAGTACTGATGATTTGTATGGGTTTTGGCTGATAAGTCAGATTATCCTTTAATTGCAGAGTACTGGCATCAAGTATATGGGAGGGGTCGGGTATGTACTTTTTAAGCTGGGAGACATGGAAGACATTGTGAAGGTTGGACAAGTGTGGGGGTAAGGCTATCTAGTATGCTGATGGACCCACTCTCTTTAATATCTGGAAAGGTCCAATGTATCTGGGACTTAGCTTTCTAAACTTTATAGCTCTACCTATCCTAGTAGTTGGGGATACCTTCATAAAAACATGGTTTTCCTCCTCAAATTCTAGGGCCCTTCTCCTCTTGTCAGCATAGCTCTTTTGCCTGTCCTGAGCCTTTGCTAATTTTTCCCTGATCATTTTGATTTGATCAGTTGTCTATTATACTAACTCAAGGCCTAGCAGTTGCCTCTCACCCACTTCTTACCAACACAATGGTGATCTACATTTTCTCCCATACAGGGCCTAATAGGGTGCCATACCTATGCTAGAGTGGAAACTATTATTATAAGAAAACTTAATCAGTGGTAGACTCTTTTCCCAATTCCCCTGGTACTCTAAGACACAAGCCCTAAGCATATCCTCTAAAGTCTAAATGGTTCTCTTTGCTTGTCCATCAGTTTGAGGATGATATGTTATACTAAAACCTAGAGGTGAACCTGGGATCCCTATCAGAGACAATGCTAATGGGTAGCCCACGAAGTCTCACTATCTCCTGAACATATAGTTGTGCTAGTCTATCCAAGGAGTAGTTAATCCTAATGGGGAGAAAGTGATCGAACTTGGTTGTAACATTCCAGCCACCCACTTGTAGATATTGTCTGCTTTGGTGGTTATCGAGCCACCTCACGGTTTTGTTCTTTCCCTTGTCTATGGGGAAAATGCGTCTACAAGGGAGAGGTATCTACACCCTTATAAGGCATGCTTCGTTTCCCTCTCCAACCGATGTGGGACATTACAAATCCACCCCTCTTAGGGAGCCCAGCGTCCTCGCTGGCACAACGATCTGGGCCCTGGCTCTGATACCATAATTGTAACGACCCCCTAATACGTCATACGCAATGCTTATCTGATTAGCGGAAGCTTATGGGTTAGTTTACATAATTATTACCTATGTGGGAATGTCAGGGGATCGCTACTGGTTGAGCGTAACCCAAATAGACTTCCCATTGTCCATTCAGATTTCGTTCAACCCTGATTCCCACGTAGCTAACTAAATATACATACATACATCATCAATAACTCTGGAATGAAACTAAAGTCCATACATACAGTATACAATCATTAAACTCATCATCCACAATTCATATACATATACTGTCAAGCATTCACATACGTTCTAACTAAATTCCTCAAGTTTACAGTGGTAAACCCTACCAAAAATCTGGCAGAGTTTCCTCTGTATTTTGATCATACCCAAAGTACAACGAATCACCTGTTTATAATCAATCAGCCAGTCTAACAATAGCAATAAACATAATCCACAGAAATCCATAAAAACAATGTCAATCCCATCAATACAATCAACATAAAGCTCCTGATTTATACATGTACCATTGATCTAATCCATACAGAGAACATAATGAACAGACCCAGTATACAGTAACGTCATCAAAGCATATATATATACAAGCTGATTCAAGCCTAAACTAAGTTATTCTCCTGTCTGTTACCCCGGCATCATCGTCTATTGTCTGGGCTCTTGTCCCTGTCCTTGTTCATCTGAGTAAACAACCTAGTGAGATATGAATCCCAGTAGAATAATTTATAATTTAATTATCATTCGAAAACCAGTTGAATACCCAGCGGTGCGAACACCGAAATCGTCTTCTCGAAATTAGTTAGACACATTGGTAAGGTCAAATATCCCAAAAAATGATGGCATTTGATTGAAATGATTGCCGAACATAATTAGGTAAATAATTAACCTAGGTAGCTATGTAACCGAGTTTAGGATTGAAAATTGGATGACGTGACGAGCCTAAATGTTTAATTTTATGTCCAGGAAATTAATCAGGCTCAGAAACTGAGACTGCATGGAATTCTGAAGTGATTTAGAGTATTCAGAGACCAGTTAGGATAATTTACACTTCCCGAACCCTAGAATTGATTTAGTGAATACCTGAATGATTTAGTTGATTTGCATGGATTTTCGTGCTGCTTTCGATGGGACAAATTGCATGCCTGTGTGCTGAAAACCCTAATTGCATGTTAGACACCTTGTTTATCGAGTTTAGATGCCTTTAGGACGGATTTACTTAGGGTTGGGTACTTGATAGCCAGTATGGGATGACCGTTAAGTATCCCTCGTACAGGAAGCTTTTAAACGAGATTATTTTTATCATACTTAGCCTGTACTGAGTTAGGGATTACGCGTTAAACCAGGACGACCCTAAGAAAGGTTTAGGGAGTATAAGGGTGGATAACCTACACGGGAAAACGTTGTGATTTAGGCGTAATACCCTAGAACCCTGAGGAATAGCCGACTGAGTGCATGTGAGTTCGAATAGACTGTACAAGGATGAGAATTGGCATATGTGCACATGCTAGGGGACGCCCTAGATGTTGATTCTCACTCGGTCCTTGAGTGAGTGATTGGTGTTACGGATCACACCCAACGATAAGAGAGGTATTCTCTCTAGACTACGTGCAATTAAAAGATGATTTAGATTTGGTTACAGCGAATTTGTAGCCAACGTGGATTAAGATACACAGGGCATGGGATTTTACTTGATTTTGATAACTGACTCTCAAAGAAATTGATTTTATGATTTCAAGTACTTGCCGCAATTTCCATGTGTTTAAACGATTTTAAAGATAAGGTATTTCACTGTTTTCGAAATGATTTCGAGAAGACGATTTTGGTGTTCGCACCGCTGGGTATTCAACTGGTTTTCGAATGATAATTAAATTGTGAATTATTCTACTAGGATTCATATCTCATTAGGTTGTTTACTCAGATGAACAGGGACAGGGATAGGAGCCCAGACGATAGACGATGATGTCGGGGTAAGAGACAGGAGAATAACTTAGTTTAGGATTGAATCGGCTTGTATATATATATGCTTTGATGACGTTACTGTATACTAGGTCTGTTCATTATGTTCTCTGTATGGATTAGATCAATGGTACATGTATAAATCAGGAGCTTTATATTGATTGTATTGATGGGATTGACGCTGTTTTTATGGATTTCTGTGGATTATGTTTATTGCTGTTTTTGGACTGGCTGATTGATTATAAACAAGTGATTCGTTGTACTTTGGGTATGATCGAAATACAGAGGAAACTCTGCCAAATTTTCGGTAGGGTTTACCACTGTAAACTTGAGGAATTCAGTTAGAACGTATGTGAATGCTTGAAAGTATACGTATATGAATTGTGGATGTTGAGTTTAATGATTGTATGCCGTATGTATGGACTTTAGTTTCATTCCAGAGTTATTGATGATGTATGTATGTATATTTAGTTAGCTACGTGTGAATTAGGGTTGAACAGAATCTGAATGGACAATGGGAAGTCTATTTGGGTTACACTCAACCAGTAGCGATCCCCTGACATTCCCACATAGGGAATAATTATGTAAACTAACCCATAAGCTTCCGCTAATTAGATAAGCATTGCGTATGACGTATTAGGGGGTCGTTACATTGGTTAACTTATCCACTATAACCCAGATAGTATCATTCCCCAATTGGGTTCTAGGTAGTCCAACCATGAAGTCCATGGAAATCTTGTCCCACTTCTACTCAGGGATATCTAAGGATTGTAATAACCCAGCAGACTTCTGATGTTCAATCTTGACCTACTGGCACACTAGGCACCTAGCTACATGCTCTGCTATATTATTCTTCATTCCTAGCAACCAGAACTTCTCCTTCAAGTCTTGATACATCTTAGTGGCTCTAGGATGAACAGTGTACTTACTTTGGTGAGATTCCTCTAAAATATTATCCCTCAGTTCTCTTGTCTTAGGGACATACATCCTACCCTAGAAAGTTACCATTCCGTCAGCCTCCTTTGTGAACTCCTTCGAATACTTTAGGGATCCTAGGAATTCATCCTCCTTCTGGGCTTCTAAGATTTGGGCCCTAAGGGTGTTCTTGATCCTTAACTCACTCAGGCAGATCTTATTAGGTAACACTATAGTGGACAACCTCATGTTCCTAAATTTCTTTATTAAGTCCATCTCGCTCACCATCAGTCAGGCTACATGGAGAGACTTCCTAATTAAGGCATCTGCCACAATTTTTGCCTTCCCTAGATGGTACTTTAATTTAAAATCATAGTCCTTGACGAACTGTATCCATCTTCTTTGTCTCATGTTCAACTCCTTCTGGTCAAAGAGGTATTTGAGACTTTTATGGTCGCTAAATACCTCGAACCTAGACCCATAGAGATAGTGTCTCCAAATCTTCAAGGCAAACACTATAGCTGCTAACTCTAGGTCATGGGTAGGATAGTTTCTCTCATGCGACCTTAGTTGCTTAGAAGCATAGGCCTCTACTCGCCCTCCTTGCATCAGTACACATCCTAACCCTTTCTTAGATGCATCATAATACAACTCAAACTTTTCCAACGGGTAAGGGATAACTAACACGGGTGCAGTGGTTAACTTCTCCTTTAGGGTTTGAAAACTTTGTTCATACTTTGTGTCCCACAAAAACGAAACATCCTTTTGGGTCAACTTGGTCATTAGCATCACTATTTGTGAAAACCCTTAAATGAACCTCCTATAATATCCCGCTAATCCCAAAAAACTCCTGATTTCAGTCACTGTAGTAGGCCTTTCCTAGTTTACTACAGCTTCAATCTTATTGGGATTCACTGACACTCCTTTATCAGAGATTACATGCCCTAGGAACTTAACTTTTTCCAACCAAAACTCACACTTTTCTAACTTAGCATACAACTGCTTCTCCCTGAGTATTTGCAGCACTGTCTTGAGGTGCTGCTCATGTTCCCATCTATTCTTGGAATACACTAATATATCATTTATAAACACTTCGATGAACTGATCAAGGTAAGGTCTAAAGATGCAGTTCATGTAACATCCCTTATCTTACCTTAATAATGTCATATTACTTCCTTAGATAAGTGGTTACATTAATTCTAGTCTTTAAATAAATTTAAAGTTCCTGAGCATCCAATCTATCATAGATTTATTTTGCAATTTGGTTTGGGTTCTCAAGCTCAGGTGAAATGCTTTGGCACAGCGAAATATAAAACATTAAACACTACAGTAGATTACATACAAAAACTTTTCATATATGCATATACATATACATTATGATATATATTTAGTACATCATTTCATATATAGACACCAGGATAGATAAAGTACCCATCCATAAGGAGTAAGGAGACAACAAGCCTGTCACTCATACCCCTTTTACAAAATACCATGGGAGAATAGGTCCTTCATATATCCCTATACATATGCCCCTTTTTCTTTCTATATACAGCCAAAAATATTAGTCCTGATTCTAACTCCCCAAAAATGAAGAATTAGGACTCCAAAAAGTTGGGCTATAGCTATATATTTAAGTCCTCATCTACTCTATCGGGAATTCAAAAATGGTGATAATATACACATTCTTGATAATAGTAAAGGTTCCTAAGAAAGGAATATCCACTGTATCTAACTCCACTTCAATTACCATGCAATATCTAACCATCTGATACATATCGATTTAGTAATGAGAATTGTATTCCCAGTAGATAAACAACCAGTTTATTTTAAAATGACTGACAAGTACCACTGCAATAATGCAGAAAATACTCTACATGTAATTAAATTTCAAAACTCTTTTCATATATACACTTGGATATGATTCATTATGGAAACATGTGTGGATGCAGCTATAGAAATGAAATACACATTCAATTAGTTTATTCATGGAATAGGCTATAAGCATTCAATGTTTAAATATCATAATCATATTCACATAAATCACATCTTTGTAATGCATATCATAACATGTAATAAACCTCAGCTTTTAGGAGATAGACACCAGATCATTCCCCCTGCCTCTTCTTCCTTGGGAGTGAGTATACACCAGATTATTCCCCACAAGGAAGCCTCTTTTTAGGAATGGATGCATCAAATCATTCCTCCTTATTTAATACCTTGGGAGTATACAGTAGATCATTCCCCACAAGGTAACTTTCCTGGAAGGTAAACATTGTATCATTCCTCCCCTTCACAGGCCTCAGTTTCAGGGGTCATTCACTGGGTCGTTCCTCCTCCTCATTTCAATTCCCTGGGGCACATATCAAATCATTTCCCACCAGAGAACCTTAACCTCGCATTTCACATTACATCAAGCAATTTCATGCCATTCTTTACCTCGCATTTCACAACACATCATGCATTTTTGTGCTATTCTTCAACCTTGCGTTTCACATCACATCAAGCATTTTCATATCATACAAACATCTTTTACATAAATGTAAACATTCCACTGATAACAGCATAATAATGCCATGCAAACACTTTTACATAACATATGCCTATTTGGGTGGTACCTCAAGCCACTTCCAATGGACATATAAGATTGGCCATTCTAGGGAAAATGCCATATTACATTCGGCCAAGGCAAGGAAAATATGAGAATGTGGCACTTTTAACTCATTTGGTTCCTTTTTAGCATTATTCTCATCATCTAAGCATTTTGGCAACACTTTCAATAATTATGCCTAACATTTTATCACACCTCAAATTTGTGTAAGTGTACTTTAAGTCATCCTTTTTCATGCTTTTCTAACTCATTGTTTATATCAATGATAATCATACATCTAATCTCACAATTTCACATTTTTAAGCATACCTTTAAAGTGAAAAAGTAATACTTTAAATTGACAACATTACTCAAAGTATGACTTGTCATGATTTTCTCTCTCTTCTTTTCTTAGAACTAGACATATATAGTTTCTAAGTCAATTTTTAAGAACAATTTCAGCATCATTCATATGCATTCATTTGGCCAAGGTGACTATTGCACACTTATTTGGTTATTTGTGAAGCTAGACAATAAGAGAATTACCCAAATGCAAAGTTAATTGAACTTTCTCTCTCTTACCATTTTCTAGCACTTTCTCTCACTAGTTCTAGCATAAAATTTTGCCAAAATTCAGCACTAACATGAACCCTAGCATTCGGCCAAAATGAGAAAACAAGAAAAATGGAGTTGTTTCATCCTTTTCATTTCAACACAACATTCATGCAAAAAACCATGCAAAATATCATTTTCTCACTCTTAAAAGCACAAATTCAGCATTGACATAATTTAGGGTTTAGAAAAATAAATTTCCATTTATGCAATCTTACCATTTCATGAGTTTCCATACTTTCCAATATATCTATAGTCACAACCACAAGTGATTTCCAACATATTTCACATCCAAGTATGCAAATCTACCATACACATGTAGAGAGAGAAATTGCCACCTTTCTTACAATTTTGAAAACACCATAAACTTTCCATGAAACATGAAAACAATGGCATAAGGTTGTTTATCTACCTTGAAAAGCCAATGGATATGTAATTCCCTTTTTAATTTGATGTAAGCTTCCTCTCCTCCAAGGCAAGATGAATTTCGGCCACCTCTCCTTCTTCTCCCTCTTTCACGGCATTTCTAGTAGCTAGGAGAAGAAATAGGCTGAATTAAAGTTTGACTTATTTACAAAAATGCCATTCTTGCAAATTTTGTCAATTTCATCCTTTTTCTTTTCTTTTTTCAACAATGGCATTGTCTCTCCTTACCATTGTAATTTTATGCAACTTCCATGGGCTGGGACTCTTCTGCCCTTCTAGAATTTTGAAATTTCATAGTGGTCCCTCAACTTTTCAAAATTTGCATTTTAGTCCCTAAGAAAAGTGCACTTTTGCCATTAAGTCCAATTTGGCCATTTTTGCTTCCTTTTTCATTCTTTTTGGTTTCAAGGAGTAAAAATCACTTAAATAAAATTCCATAAGGCTCATTCCCATGAATTTACTAATTTACTTTTATTTTAGCAAAATTACAATTTTTCCCCTAAGGCAAAATTACCTTTTTACCCTTTATACTAAAACTATCATTTCACTCTCATTCTTTCTTCTTTTGATCAAGAATGAGTAAGGATTTCTAATTCCCACCTTAATAAAATATTTAGGGTAAAACTACAATTTTCTCACATCATATAAAATTACCATCATAACCATGGTGTGAAATTACAATTTTACCCTTCTCAGGGAAAATTGTCCTTTAATATTAACATAAGTAATTTCTTGCATAACTAGACTCTTCTTCCCTCTTAAATGAAAATAATAAGAGTCCTTTGTCAGAACTTCATGAAATAAGAGAATTAACTAATTATTCATTTCATGGTAAAATTACCATTTTATCCTTCCTTACCAGATTTCCAATTTCATGCTTTTATCACAAAAGTGATTATAAAATGATAAAAGTGTTCATTATAACTCCTTAATAAATCATCCTTAACCCTTCGTAATTAATACTAAAATAATAACAACAACAACGTTATCATAAGTTACAAGTGTTAGGAGCGGATGTTACAATTCATGTAATCCATGAAAATAGCTAGAGCATTTGTCAATCCAAAGGGCATTATGAGAAATTCATAGTGCCCATACCTAGTCCTAAAGGTGGTCTTAGGTATGTCCTCCTTCCTAACCCTAATCTGATGATACCGCAATCTCAAATCAATCTTAGAAAAGATAGTGGACCCTCTCAGTTGGTTTAGTAGGTGATCAATCCTATGGAGAGGATACTTATTCTTTATCGTCACCTTATTTAGCTGTTTATAGTTTATGCATATCCTCATACTCCCATCCTTCTTCTTGAAAAATAGCACAGGAGATCCTCATGATGATACTCTAGGTTTAATGAATTATTTTGCTAAGAGGCCCTCTATCTGCTACTTTAACTCCTTTAATTCCATAGGGGACATCCTATAGGGTGCTATGGAAATTGGCCCAGCCCCAAGAACTAGGTCTATGGAAAACTCTATTTCTCTCTCAGGTGAGAGACTAGTAATCTATTTTGGAAACACATCCGGGAATTAATTGACTAAAGGTATGGTTTCTAGCTTTTGCTAACTTTCTACCTATGAGGAACATAAGAAACTCATTCTTTGGTTCTTCCTCTCTATCCCCACATTTACTGGCTTGGTGTCTATGAAAGTCACAGACTTAGCTAAGCAGTCCAAGATAACATTGTTCGAAGAGAGCTAGTCTATACCAAGGATGACATCTAATTCAACCATGGGTAGGTAGATAAGGTCTACTAGAAAGGTTTTATCTTCAATTACAATGGAACAGTTCAAGTAAATCAAGGTTGTAGACACATGTTCATTGGTGCGTACTGCTATAGAGAGCTCATAGGGTAGGGTGGTTGTGGGTAGTTTTAGTTTCTGAACACAGTCTATCGAAACAAATGAATGGGTGGCGCTAGAATCATACAACACTATTAAAGGAATATCATTAATAAAGCACGTACCTTTCACCAAATCTTTGGACTAGGCCATCTCTTTCCCTTTCAGGACATATACCCTTCCCTTAGTAAGGGGTCTTGCAGGTTCTTTTAGCTTCTTCAGTGTTGGATAGACTCGAGAGATGTGCCCTGGCTTCCTGCACCGATAGCACACGTTCTGCCGCATCATACATGGCCTATCTCTGTGGTTTCGCCCACACTTCAAGTAGGTGGTCTGGGTAGCTAGAGTATTCACCAGCCTCTTCCCGGTCTGGTTCTTTTGAAACTTTCTATCTCATCCCCTGCTGAAACTGGCTGGGCTTTTTTTCTTAAGGAAATCAACCTCCTATCTCCTTTTCTACAATGTGATTAGGGACCTAGAGGCTATTCTACACTTATTCACCAGTGTCGGTTGTCCTTAATCTCCTGGGAATCTACCTCATGGTACAGCTCCGGGTCCAAGATGTTCTCTAGGTGCATGGCCTTCCATGCTCCACCAGGTCTCTAGTTCAGGTATGAAGAGAACTTGGACAACTCTTCGAACCTGGCCAAATGTTCTTCAAAGGGCCTGCCTCCTTGCTTGATCTATATAAACTCCCCCTCCTTCGCATTCCACTTGCTCTGGGGGAAGTACTTTTCCAGAAATGCATCTTTAAAGCTCTCCCAAGTGAGTGAGGTCTTCTGGGCCTCTATTAATTACTTCATCCCTTTCCACCAGTGTTTTGCCTCCCCCTCTAACTGGTAGGTGGAAAAGATAACTTTTTGTGGCTCTGCGATCCCCAGTACATCAAATAATTCCTCTATCTTCTGGACTCATTCTTTGGCCTTCCTTGAATTCACCAAACCATTGAAAATAGGAGGCCTGGCTCTCTAAAAGTTAGACCAACCTTTACAACTTAGATCCTCACCTGCTCTTCCCCTGTCTGGGTATCTTCACTTCGATCCGTCTGGGCCTGACAGAGTGCCTAGGCTGTGACTGCAGTTTGGGCCCTCATGGTTTCTGCCATGTCCCTCATGGTCTGGAGGACTTCATTCACATCTACTTTCACACGTTAAGCCTGCGCTTTGCCTCTCTGTGTCGGCACCATATTGTCACTCTACAAAATAAGTATTACCAAGGTGATTAGGCTCAACAACAAATGACTAAGTAGGTAACATATGACACCAACAGGAGCTCCTATCTTCCCAAACCTAATGCTCCATTCCCCAAGGTTAAAATAAATACAAGCTAGTCAATCGCCTAGGTACAACCTACTAACCTGAACTAGTACCTTACTTGAGGAATTCTACCCTGTCCTAACCTAGGTAGCTGTGCTCTGATACCAACTTAATGTATCAAACCTATCTGGTTGCATCAAAGGAATTGTAATACTAGATAGAGGCGTTACACCATATTGTTACAAAAATACTCTACATTCTTTTCTATCAAATAATACATTATAACTATTAGGCTTATATGCATGAATTAAATAATCTTCTCACATATACTTATGAATACACATGCATCTCATCACATATCCATCACACAGGATATATTCTCAAATTGTAATGGCAATAGGATCGCATTCTCATATTAATTCATAGCATAAATAAGAAATTAGTGCATAGTGTTACAACCATAAGCAAAAGTGTAACGCCCTTATCTAGTATTACAACGTCTTAAATGTAAATAGATAATGTTAGTACATTATTCTTAACCTTGATTATTTATTGATAACATCTGAGCATTCATACCATTATAATATTATTCAAGTTGATTAGGTTTGGGTTCTTTTGCTCAGATCAAAACTTACAAGCATAGCGAAAATTTAATGTAATGTGTTGGAGATAAATTTATAAAACATTACATATCCTTTCATAAGTATTACATCATTCCATCTATCTGGGAACTGTTAAAAACTTATCTTAGGGTTAGGAGACAACATCCCTGTCACTCAAACCCTTAGGATACAAAATAATTTTAATAACAAAATCTTCCTTTAATGTTATTTCCATCTCTATGAAGATGCTAAACGTCTGCATCTGATACATATCAGCACATAAATGAGAAAACTAGTTTCTCTGTAGCTTAATAATTCATAATTTAAATCTTACTAACATGTACCATTGTTCAAGCACAGAAAACAATATCTTCTATATTCAAATCATTTAAAACTCAATTCCATTCAAATACTCATATTGGCAAGCATTGCATGATAAAGTGGTATGTCAATGTGACAAAATGTTCATTTCTATTTCAAATACAATCCATTTTTGGAAAGGCATCATATTAACAATTGAACTAAGCCATGATCATCCATACAATTCATTCTTAAAACTTACCTTGCTTTAAAGTGTGAAGCACTTTTGGTCACACTTAAAAAATGTGAACACTTGGCCACTTTGGTAAGAATTGTGAACACTTGGTCACATTGTGGACTCTTGGCGACTTCTATAAAAATAGTAAACACTGGGTCACTTATACGACACACAGCAACTACAAATCCTCTCACTATTATCATTCCAATTTCCTTTACATTTAGCCATTATAAGGTATATTCTAAGGCAATCACAATTAGCATAGTGATTCGGCCACCAAGATTAAAATGGGACATTGGTTTCGGCCAACATGAAAAAGTAATAAACTTAGGATTTTTCATGTCACATTGTCACATTTTCCCATTCTTTCCATAATTTAAACTAATTGGTACCATGCAATAATTTCTAAGGTACTTTCTCCCACATTAAATTTATGTAATCATTGCCATTAACAATTCATTCTACTAACTTTCTTGGTTCATGCTACACAATAAATTTAAGGTTACACACCTTTCTCAATTCTTACATTTCAATATTAAGGTGGGACTTTATTATGTACAAAAAGATTAACCAATTTACTATACCTTAATTTACCATATTTTCTTCCTTTCTCTTAGCCAAAATCGAATTGTAATCTCCCTTATACAATTTTCATCAAATAATTTCCTACCTTTCAAAGACCACTTTCAGATTTGGTAAGACAACAAGAGTAATGTCAAATTTAAATCAAATGCTAGCTAGCAACCTTTATTTTGGTGTCTATAACATAAAACATGTAGGATCCATACAATAATACAAATTTTCAGCATTATCTTAAGTTAGGGTTTTCCATTATACATGCTGAATTTTTCCAACAATAGTTCTTTCATGCAATTAACAATATCCATTTTAGCACATCAACAAACAAACCCAATTTACCATACAAGCTTAGCCAAAGAGACATTCACATCTTCAAGAATGTAGAGAGGAAACTAATGTTCCATGAAAGCCTAAAAGCAAGATGAATATATCTTAAAAAAATTATAGAATTGCTAACCTACCTCACTAGTGCAAGAGTGATGACGATGTCTTGGTTTTTATCTTGGAGTTTATCTTACTTCCTTGCTTCTCTTTCTCTCAGCCAAGCTAGTTTTCCTTCTCTTCTCACCGAATGTGTTGGTGTTTTATTTAATTTGTTAAGTTTCTCTCCCTCTCACCGAATGCTTTTCTTTATTTCCAAGCTTGCATATACCTAGTATTAAGTTTTATCAATGCCTTTAACTAACCTAGCCACTTCATTCCTTCAATTCGGCCGAAGTGATTAAATCATGTGGATGGTTAACCAAAATTTCATTTCCTATTATTCCTTGGCATCACCGAATGGATCTTTATATTATATAAATGTGAAGCTTCTTCTCTCAATTGCTGCATACATATATATATTTAATTCCATATATTTAATGCCTATTCCGTTACCCCAAAAGCAAGTAAAGAATGAATTGGAATGAATTTCACCGTGCACACACACATGTATTTAAGCCACCTTTCTTTTGTTTGTTTTATCTATTTGATTTGGCAAGCTATTCAATTTGGCAAAAAGGAAGAAGAATGAGGAAGGAATTCAAGGATCTTAATTATATCAAGAACCTTAATTCTCATCTCTCGGTCACCTTAAAGATAAAACAAAAGGAAAGAAAAGGAGAGAAGTGATTCAATCAGCTTAGTCACATTAAAATGGAATTAAAAAGCAAGGGAGGAGAAGAAAGAAGATCAATATCACATGTCTCTCTTTCTTTCTTCCACCTCTTCACCGTATGCTTTCTTCCACTCCCATTTTCACAATCGGTTAAAGTGAGAAAAAGGAATGAGAAAAGAATAGCACAATTGTCACACGTCTCTTCCTCCTCTCTTCTTTTCTCCACTACCGAGTTCACTTTATTACATTTTCTTTCTACTACCAATGTTACAAGATCCTTAGTAAAAGAATTTACTTCACTTAATTAACATATCACCTTTCCCTTTCTCCTTTCTAATTTCTCTTCTGAATTGCTCCTTTTCTCTAATCATTATGAAATTTTCCTCATTCATTCTCATATACATATAAGGCCAAGGTAAGACAAAAAGGGGACTCTTCCCTTTGCCTTCATAATACATTTAATAATAAAGAATGAAAAGTAAGAGAGTGTACAAGTCCAACATGTCTCTTTTATTTATCCTTTCTTTCCACATGCATCATCTTGTCTTCCTTTAATCTATGATCACTTAACTCTTGCAAGCTCCTTGTAACCTAAAAGAAAACGCATTGCTAGAAATTAAGTCTCCCTTCTACTTTTCTTTATACTTCTTAATTAGGCTAACACACAAGAAGGAAGGTGTTCTCCCTTACCATATTTATTCTAAACACTAAATCACACAAGCAATTTCATCATACTTTATCGAAAACTCATCTAATTAATTAAGGAAACATTAATTTAAAAATGATCAAGAAAATAAGGGGTGTTACAAAAAGCATCATGAAAGAAATCTTTAAAAATTCTCATTTCATAAATGAGTATGCTCATGGTCCTTAACCATCTGCAATATTCTCATGGTTCATGACCAGTTGCAATATTCTCATGGTTTTTAACCATGTGCAATATTCTCATGGTTCTGACTAGTTGGACTATTGTCATGGTCTTTAAGGACCGGATGCAATATTCTCGTGGATTACCCAGTTATAGTTATTCTCACGTTTAACCAGTTGCAATTATTCTCATTTATGGTTCATGCTCATCTCATTTTAAAATCTCATATTTCTCCTCTTTCTCATTCATTCGCATACTCTTTCTCATCATTCTCAAATCACAAGTTAGCATTACATTTTAGGTTTAAATCCCTTATTTGAGTGAAAATTTTGGGCTAAAAATACTTCAAATTAGGTTATTGAATTCATTTTCCAAAATAAAGGCCTAGCAGTCAACTTCTACCCTCCTGGTAGTCGACTTGTAGCTCACTGTCTCAAAAAATTTCCAAACCTGAGGGCTACTAGTTGACTGCTACAAGCATGAGAGTCAACTACTCCATTCTTGGCAAATTTTTAGAAAATATGAGCATGGCAGTCAACTTCCACGGGCTGGTAGTCAACTGCTAACACTCTTGATGCATTTCTGGGCAACTGAAGAGCATGACAATCGACTGATAGGAGTTATAAGTCGACTGCTACATTATACTCTATTTTTAAAATCTTTCGTTGACCAAAGAACAAGTTTATAAACCCCTTTTGATAATTAACAACTCAATAGCGGTATATAAGCATCATTTTACACAAAAAAATAGCCCTAACTACAGTTTAACCATTTAATCTCACTCAATTCTTGGATTAAACCTTTTTCTAAAATATAATAAAAAACCCATTTTTTGAAATCCAATTTATGCATTCATAAGTACAATCATATAGTTTAAAATACCTAATAACAATAAAAAATTTCAAGAATGTAGGTTTTACTTCCTCTCTAACTTAAACAGTATGAAAATCAAAGTTTTTAGCATATGCATAGTAAAATTCAAAATTAAGGGGAATAGGTTGTTTGCAACCTTTTTGTTGATTTCAAGCTTGTAAATGATTGTGTTGAAGTATGTTGGTGTATTTTCTTAGCTCCTAGGATGCTCAACTTCTTCCTATAACCTTTTTCCTTCATAATTGCTTCACTTTCTCTCTCTAAAACTCTCTCTGCTTCTCTCTCTAAAACTCAAGATTTCAAGTGCCAAATGAGGGTTCTGAAGCTTAATCCTATTTATAGGTGATATGAAAATTATCATTCTGATCCTAATTCTCAATTATTCAGCTCAAAACGATAACTTCTCCGACCACATGCCAAATTACCATTTTGTCCCTGAACCCTTGGTGGGAGATTTTTGAAAGTCTGGTAGCTACAGTAACTCTTTTGGAAAAAATTAAGTTAAACTACCCCCATGTATAGAAAGCTTACATAGCTTTCTCCAATAAACCTTTTCTTTTCACTTAGGTCCCCATTCTTCCCTTTTCAATTCGATCCCTCCTTCTAATGCAACTACTTGCAATCTAATGCAACAAACACAAGCATTTAACTTATTTAATAACTACAAACATCTGTTAATAAATAAAAGGAGCAGATGTTACAAATTGCAGATTGGGAGTAACCTTAGAACTCAAATCCTAGAAACCCAAAAGGAGGATGAATTCTTAAAGTCCCTAAAAGACCCAAAGGAATTCCACAATGAGGCAGATGGGATAATGACCTTTCAAAATAGGATTTATGTCCTGAGTCTAAGAGAATTGGGGGAGAAAATCTTAGAGGAAGCCCAAAGGAGCGATTATATTATTCATCCTAGTGCCACTAAGATGTATCATGACTTGAAGAGAAGATTTTGGTGGCCAGGCATGAAAAAGCACATTGTTGAGTATGTTACTAAGTGCTTAGTGTGTCAATAAGTGAAAATTTAACATAAAAAACCTGCTAAATTGTTGCAACCTTTTGATATCCCTGAATTGAAATGGGATAAGATTTCTATGGACTTTGTGGTAGGTTTACCTAGGATCCAATTAGGAAATGATGATATTTGGGTGATAATTGACCGATTAACTAAGACTGTACATTTCCTACCCATTATGATCAATTTCCAATTGGACAAATTAACCCATTTGTATATTAGGAGATAGTGAGACTGCATGGGGTCCCCACTAGCATTGTCTTAGATAGAGATGCTAGATTTACCTCTATATTTTGGAGAGCCTTCTAGGAAGCTTTTGGTACTAGGTTAAGCTTGAGTATTGCTTATCATCCTCAAATGGATGGACAAATGGAGACGACTATTCAAACTTTGGAGGATATGCTTAGGTCATGTGCCTTTGAGCATAAGGGGAGTTGGGACCAAAGCCTAACATTGATAAAATTCTCATACGATAATAGTTTCCATTATATCATAGGGATGACACCCTATACAACTTTGTATTAGAGGAAGTGTAGATCACCTCTATGTTGGTTTGAGTTAGGGGAAAGACAATTACTCAAACTAAAGTTGTTATTGAGCCATTCCAAATTTTGAGAAGAATTGGTCAATCAGCCTACCTAATAGCCTTACCCCCATTCTTGCTAAACCTTCACAATGTTTTCCATGTCTCATAACTTTGGAAATACATCCATGACTCATCACACATTCTCGATGCCAGTACAATACAGTTAAAAGAAAATTTAACTTAACATCCAAAACCCTTAAGAATCATCAGGAATGAGGTCAAGCAATTGAGGAACAAGGTTATCCCTCTAGTTAAGGTCTTATGGGATCAGTCATCTCCACAAGAGGTGACATAGGAGAAGGAAGAGGATATGAGGAAGTCTTACCCAGAGTTATTTGAATAGGTACGTTCTAATTTTGAGGATAAAATTATTTTAAAGGAGGGGAGAAATGTAACATCTGCTCCTAATATGAATAAGAGATACTTGTTAATTGTTAATTTAAGTTTAATGCTTGTGTATGCTGTATTAATTGCATATAGTTGCATAAGTGGAGGGACTTAGTTGAAGGAGACAAAATTTGAGTCAAAGTATGACCAATAACCAAATTGAAAAGAGAAAGTTTAGCTAGGCTAAAGCCACAAAATGGCGAAGGGCTAGAGTTCAATTAACTAGAGTTAATAATTCAAAAACCTCAAACCCTTAAACATAATTATAAACTTTAGCATTTCTCAGAGAGAGAAGGAGAAAGGTGAGTAGAGAGAGAAAGTGTTGAGTTAGGGGAAAGAGGAAGGGATTGGCTGAAGGAAGAACGAATTTAAGGCCAAAGATTGGTATTATAGCGAAGGACCTTTTCAGCACATCATACATGCACATTTCTCAAGAAATGAAGGTAGCAACTCGACCTAACCCCATTTTTCTAAAATGTTTAGCTAGTTGATGAAGAAATGTTAATATGAATGTTTTGAGTTGTGTTTAGGGTTTAAAACCTACATTCTCTATTTTTTTTACCACAATTAGGTTTTTTGTGCTGATGGTTATGCTCATTTATGCTTGTAATTGATTATGAACATGGGCTTTTGGCGTAAGTGTAAAAGTATAGTTTGATCTTAGTATTGAGTAGTGTTAAGTTGAGTAATAATTCAGAAACCCTAAACCCTTAAACACAATTGCAAACTTTAGCATTTCTTAGAGAGAGAAGGAGAAGGGCGAGTAGAGAGAGAAAGTGCTAAGTTAGGGGAAAGGGGAAGGGATTAGCTGAAGGAAGAACGGATTTGAGGCCAAAGATTGGTATTACAGGAAGTGAAGGACCTTTTTAGCACATCATACATGCACATTTCTAAAGAAATGAAGGTAGCAACTCAACCTAACCCCATTTTTCAAAAATGTTCAACTATTTGATGAAGAAATGTTAATATGAATGTTTTTAGTTATGTTTAGGGTTTAAAACCTACATTCTCTTTGTTTTTTACTACTATTGGGTTTTGTGTGTTGAATGGTTATGCTTATTTATGCTTGTAATTGATTATGAAAGTGGGTTTATGGTCTTATTGTAAAAGTATGGTTTGATTTTAGTATTAATTAATGTTAAGTTAATTTTTGGGTCGGCTTAATTGCTATATGATGTTCAAATGCTGGTGTTGAGTTTATAGTTTATGGAAATGGTTTGGGAAACGTGTTTTAGGCAAAACTTGGGATGTAAAAATAAGTTTTAAAGCATATGAAATGCTAGCAGCCAACTGCCAACCCTTGGAAGCCAACTACCACATTCTTTGTCTGCTTAGAAAAGCATCACAGAAAGCTAGCAGTCAACTACTAGTCCATGGAAGTCAATTGCCATTTTCTAAAAAATTTTCTTGAAAGCTGGCAGTAGAATGACCACTCTAACTGTCAACTGTCAGGCCCAGATTTTCCCAGAAGTGTCTCATAGTAGGCTAGCAATCAGATCCAGGCCTCTAGTAGCCTACTCGTAACTCTCAGCCAGTGAGCTAGCATCCAACTGGTAACTTGAGACTATAACACCCCAATCTTATAGCCATTTCCTTTATAAAATACAATACTTTTAGTATAAATCCTCTAACTATTAGATTGGTATGCCACTTTCACTTTTATCCACATTTATTACCTAAGTTTGATATTGAATTACCATTTAATAATGGATTAGGTTTGGGTTCCTTTACTCAGGTATTCTTTATTTATACTATATAATAAAAATTTCTAACAACACAGCGAAAGATAAACATCATTTATACATAAACTCTTCATTAATATATACTTCTCATATGTAGAGTTCTAGTTATACATAGGGTAAGGAGGCAACAACCTTGCCACTAAAACCCTTGTAATATTTTGCTATTACCATGCATAACTTTTAAATACTGTTAGAACCCATATTCTTGGCAGTACTATGCTTGATGCTAGAAAAGATACTTCAGTCCATGTTACCTTTACCTCTGGTAGTAGGGTGTGCTTGTTCATCTATTACATACCAGGATAATTATGAGAAACATATTCTCAGTAGCCAAACAATACAGTTTTGAAAAACCTCTAGCATGTAGCATCGTGATAACATAGAAAATATTCCACATTCCTTTCTTTAAAATATTGTATCATCTATTGGGATATCATGCATGATTCAAATATATATCAATATGGCATGTATTTATGAAAGCACATTATAATTCAATACAAGGATGGAATATACCATCTTTATCATTTCAAAATGAAAGCATCAAATAGGTATCATGAATATATACATGGTTTATTCATCATAACAAGATCATAAAGATCATAAAATCAAGGAATGAAGGAAAACAATTATAACATTATGGCTAATGCCATTATTTACAGAAGAGAAACCTAAGAGTATCAGGAGACTTACCTAGTGAACTACTCCACATAACACTACTTACATGAGTGAGTTAATTTAACATCATATGTGACAATTTTACCACTGGTATTATTTGAGCCATCCCCAGTGGATCCACATACCCATTTACTTGTTACTGCCCATAAGTAAATTGATAATTAATTTTTTTAAAATTAAGCTTACGACATTACTGATAACTACACATATCATTTCCTATTCTCTTTTAGGGTGAATCATGATGTTATGGAATCACTACTACTTTTCTAGTGGATCACACTCCCAGTACGCTATTTCTCATACATAATCTATGATGACTTGACTTGTACCTATATATGCTAAATTCTAAGTAAATGTCCCTTTTCATTGGCCATCTAGGTTACACTAACTTAGAATTTGCAATCATCATGGTGTTTTCTAAACTTCTTATATCGAGTGCATGTTTAACCATCCAAATTCATGACACAACCTTGGAATGCCTAACAGTCGTCCCATACCGACAATTGGTCACTCAGCTACAAGTATATCTATCATAAATCATACATTGAAAATACTTTCTTCTAAGTTCTCTTTTCTTTCATTCTATGTTTTTCTTACCTTTCTATGTTTTTCCTTTTCTTTCTTCGCTTTCTTTTTTATGATACCTATCTGACTCTTTCATAATATTGTCCTTTCTTGTCTGACAACACTTTCAAATTAAATTGTATGAATATAGAAGGTTATGTATGAAATTCATAACAAATACCATGGGTATGGAAGATTAGACATTTCTTTCATGAAATGCATAGTACACATCATTGTAACTCTTTGCCATACTAACTCACCTTTTCTTTTTCTCTCAAAATTTTTTAACATAAAGATTTAATATTTTTCCTTCACAATTTTATTAACAAAATTTAACCAATTTATAGGGGAACAAGAGTGGTGGTCTTGGCCAAAGTGAAGAAAGAGTGGAAGCTAGGGATTTTCTTGTCATTTATTCCCTTTCTTCCATCCTTTCTACCATTCAAGCATAATAGTAAAGTTTTCTTCCATTACTCATGGAACTTTTTTATACTCAACGTGTGTATCTATATGTATAGCCTTTATTTCCTTCATTTTCATGGTCTATTTTCCATGCCATACATATATTTAAACATACATCTTCATTTTCATGTTAAAAACACATTTCAAGATTGGGTTACATGAATAAGAAAGGAAAATTTTCCAATGTAACATCTTGAACTTTACTTGCCCTCTCTTCTTGACTCCTGGACATTCCAATTGCACAATTCTACGAATATTTGCACGAAAATCTTATCCATAACATTCCATATCTCAGCCACATAGAGAAAAAGAGAGAAAATAAAAGGGTTTCCATCCTTTGCTTCCTTAGCTTCCATTTTCAAAATATTCAAGCTCAAAATCATATTTTACCTTTCATTTCCATGCAATTTCTAGCCATCATTAACCATTTCAAAATTAGGGTTTTTCATGAAAATAAGAACCATTCTTGAAAAATTCCATTTTCTCATTATTTCCATCATACAAACATTCCAATATTCATAAACACAACCATATTTCCATACAACCAAAACATAATAGAAAAACAAGTCACAAAGAATGTAAAGAGAGAAAACTCTAACTTTCATGAAACTTTAAAACGCTTAAAACAATCCATAAAGCATGAAAATAAGGGTTTAGGAATGTTTAGCTACCTTGAAAATGCAAGAAAAGTGAAACTTCTTAGGTGTTTTTCCTTGTTTTCCTCTTCTCCTTTATCTTCTCACCTTCATGGCCACCTCCCTTCTTTCTCTCTTGTTCGACTTCTTCTTCTCCTTTCATGGAGAAGAAGGTTAAATTAGTGTTTAGGTGAAATTATCAAAATGCCCTTGGTGTAAAATGACTATTTTACCCTTATAACTTCTCTTTTTCAAGAATGGCATCCTTTCTCCTTCAAATTATAATTTCGTGGAACTCTTATGGTTCATGACCATTTTATCCTTCCACCTTAGGAAATTACCATTTCACCCTTCCACTTTTTCAAAAATTACCACCATGTCCTTAGGTAAATTTACCATTTTACCCTTTATATCTAAATGACCATTTTACCTTCATTTTTCCTCTTTTTTGAAAATGGCAACCATAAGCCTCTCAAATAAAGTTTCATAAAGTCTCTTTTATGTAATTACTAATTTAACCCTTTTTGGGTAAAATTACCATTTTACCCTTATGGCAACATAATTATTTTTGCCTTTATTTCTTCTCTTCTTTAAAATAAAAAGGGTAAAAGGCCTCAAATGTAATTCCATGGAATACTTGGATAAAATTTTATCTTCTCCTTTGTAGTAAAATTACTATTTTTCCCTTCTTAATAAAATTTTCAATTTTACCCCTTATGGTAAAACTAGTCCTACTTTGATAAAAATGTCCATTCTACCCCTTTGGTAAATCATTCTTAAAACTACATCAACAATAACATCTACAAAATTAATCACAATTATTAATAATAATAATCAAGAATATTGGAAGTGGATATTATAGAGACTAGTCGACTGCCAGCCTTCTATTTCAAACAAGGAGCTCAATGACCTATTTTAAGCGATATTAAGCCAAATTCTCACTTAAACTAAGGATCTTTACTTGGGATGTAGCGGGTAACATGTAAGATGTAAGTTTCACATGTCACTAGGATGAGAGGATTCATGTGATAATGAAATAAAGAGAGTAGAAAACATAAGAAGAGAAAGAGGAAAGTTTTCTAAACATATGCATTATTGGTAGATAGGCTCATGATCGAGTGATCGATTGTCGGTATGGGACAGCCGTTTGACATTTCATGGTTATGCCAAGGATTGGGATGGTTGACATCTACTTGAACATAAATAATTTCAAAAAAACCATGATGGTTGCAAACTCTAAGTTATTTTCATCTTCCAAAGGTCATTTAAGAAACACATACTTAGGGTTAAGCATAACCATAAACATAAACCGAATCACCCTAGTACATATGTTAGAGAATAACACACTAAGGAGTGTGATCCATCAAAAAGAGATGGTGATTCCAGAGCCCATGATCTGTATGAGTGGAGTGGATGAAACTTGTCTAAAGTTGGAAAGTGATCCCATATATTGACATACCAGCCCCATAAGGGACGAAAGGGATATTCTCCCACTGATCAGGAGTGATCTGTCAGAGTTGACAGGGATCATATAGAGAGTTATACTAGCCCCATATAGGATGAAAGGGAAATTAACCCACTAGTTAAAGGATGATCTGCAAAAAGGGCAGTGGCCATTAAGTGTACTCGGATTCGGCTGGGGACCAACTCAGATCGTACCAGTGGTAGAATTGTCACAGATGATGTTAGGTGAACTCATGCATGAATGTAGTGGTACATGGAGCCGTCGTTGGTCGGTGCTCCTAGTAACTTATATCATATGTTTGTTTGTTTCTACTATTCATATGTTAAATGAAAATGTATGTTTATTACCCCGTGGATTGTTTAAGGTGAAAGTTATGTTGAAAATGATGATGAATGCACATCCCATATTGAAAAGTTTATATGATTCAAATGTACATACATCGATATGAGCACATAATATGAAGTATGTTGCATGCACTGCATCCCAATAGCATTTGTTACATTTTTATGATAGAAAGAATGTAGAGATTTTTTGTATAAGTACAGTGGTATAGGAAAGTATTTTTCAAGATAGGTTGCATTGCTACTAAGAATAAATTCTCACATAGTTGCTGTGGTATACCAGATATGTAGGTGCATCACCTCCATGCCCCGGTAGTTAAATTGAAGTTTAAAAATGAGTAATTATGCATGTTTGTGTATCACTATTTAGAGTAAATTATGTATATAAATATGATGTGAAATTTCGTTGCTAGTCTCGAGTGAGAACCTGAGTGCAGGACTCAATCCAAAAAATACTCAATTAATAAACTTGATAAAAAGTTTAAATTTACTTAGGTAGAGGTAATAGTAACATATCACTATTGTGATCATTATATATCATACTCTTTAAAATAATATAAAAGGAACCATAATGTAAAAGGGGTGTTATAGATGAAGGTAATTTATAGAAAGGTACCCTTTGTGGGGTACATTAAGATATTTCTTTTGGATAATATTGGCATGTAATTATTTTATGCTAGTCTTGATGATTTTTGAGGAAGGGTAGTATAGATTATCTCATGTACAGCTTATATTGGAAGTATAGTCATAGATTAACCTGAGATTGTCAATAGATATGTTAATGGGGTTTTAAGTGGCAGGGATGTTGCCTCTAGGCCCTAATAGTTAAATTGAAGTTTAGAAATGAGTAATTATGCATGTTTGTGTATAGCTATTTAGAATAAATTATGTATATAAATATAATGTGAAATTCCACTGTTAGTCTTGAGTGAGAACCCAAGTGTAGAACCCAACCGAAAAGGCACTCAATTAATCAACTTGGTAAAAGTTTAAATTTACTTGGGTAGCAGTAATAGTAACACACCATTATTATGATATTTACATATTATATCCTTTAAATTAATTTTAAAGGAATTATAGGCTAAGGGGGGTGTTACACAATACATCCAAAGCAACCATAAAACATTAATTAAAAGGGCTAGGATTGTTTAGCTACCTTGAAATGAAGAAATTTGAGTTCTTGCTTGCCTTTTCCTTTAGTTTCTCCCTTCTTCTTCTTCTTCTTCTCCTTCTCTCAGCCTTTCCCCCTTCTCTCCCTTTCTGTCACTTTCTTCCTCTTTTCATGAAAGGAAGACATTTTATTAGTTTAGGAGGGAAAATGACCTTGTTGCCCTTTGTGTCAAAATGACTATTTTACCCTTTATTCCTCCTTATCTTTTTGAAAAGTATAAAGAAATAGCCTTTAAGAAAATTTTCATGAAGTCACGGTGAAATGACTATTTTACCTTAGGGTAAAAATTACTATTTTACCCTTTGGTAAAATTACCATTTTGCCCTTGGGTAAAAATTACCATTTTGTCCCTAAGATATTTTCCTAGGGTAATCATGACTTTTATATATTTTTCTTAGATATTTTTCCAAAGTAATCATTATGTTTAGATATTTTCAAACTTCATAATTAGCCGTCATTAATACATCTAGATATTTTCTAAAGTAATCATGATGCTTTTGATATTTTTAGAAAACTTTTCCTTTTCATTTTAGTCCTTTCACTTTTTTTCAATTTAGTCCCCATTCACTTTGGGAAAACCTAGGGTAACTTAAACATGGTCATTTAGGTATGTAATCATCAAATTTAAGAATTAACAACATACCTGAAGCTGTGAAAAGTGGATATTACACATTTCCAATTTCATGGATTTATGTGATACTTTCAAAATAAATGGAACTACCCATGATGCCATTAGACTTAGGTTTTTTCCACTCTCTTTGAGAGATACGGCTAAAAGGAGGTTGCAATCCCTCCCTCCTAATTCTATCACCACTTGGGATGCTTTGATCAAAAAATTTTTATAAAAATACTTTTCTCCCACTAAGATTGCATAGATGCATAATAATATCTCTTCTTTCAAGTAGATGAATGATGAAAGCATGTATGATGCTTGGGAGAGATACAAAGACCTACTAAGATGTTACCCACACCATAGATTACTTGTTTAGATGCAAGTGCAAACCTTTTATAGTGGTCTAAACCCAGCCACCAGGTAGATTGTGGATGCAGTAGTAGGGGGTGATCTAAATAATAAGACCTCTAAGTAGACACAGAATTTGATAGAGGAGATGGCCATGAATAATTATTAATGGTAATTCTCTAGAGAAAGAAATGGATGGTAGGGAGTGGTCAACCAAGTAGACTCTACAGCTTTCTTGGCAGTTCAAGTGGAGCTTCTAGCCATGCAAATCGACTAACTCCAGATACCTGTGCAAGCAGCACATTTAGGTTGTGAATTTTGTGGTGGCCCGTAATATAATGTCAATTGTAATGCAGGAGGTATGTTTGCTAACTCTTCTTCATTCTCTTCTAACATTGGTTCTGCTAGTTGTGAAAAAGTAAATTACATGGGTAATGGCCTAAGACAAAAGAATAACCTACATAACAACACATACAAACCTAGGTGGAAAAACCATTTTAATTTTAGTTAGAGAAACAATAACAACCGGGGTCTACTAGGCTATCATTGGCAGTAATAACAACCCTAGTCACAAGCTACCCTAAATTAATTTCCTTAAGGGCAGGAGAATAAGCCTAGTTTGGAGGAATTAGTGATGAAGTATGTGTCCTCTATGAACACAATCCTTAGAAATCCACAGGCCTCTATTCAAAACTTAGAAACTCAATTAGGCTAGATGTCTAAGTTATTGGCTAAGAGATAGCCAGGGGCGCTCCCTAGTACCACAGAGCTAAACCTAAGGGAGCATTGCAATGCTATCACTTTGCTATCAGGTAAGAAGTACCTAGTTCTTTACAATTGACTAATGATACTACTATTGTGTAGGATAGGCTAGTTAGTAAAGAACCAGGATCTGAGGTTAGCAAAATAATGCAAGCTGAGCACAAGAAAAGTTCTACGAGAGAGTACCAGCCACCTGTTCCATACCCTGCTAGGCTAAAGTAGCCAGAACTCTTTCAACAGCTAGAAAAGTATATTGATCCACTTGAATAGCTAAGAAGCAACAAACAGGAACCCAAGGATTTAGGGCTGGTAACACTGACTGAGGAGTGCACATCAATCCTACAAAACAAGCTACTTGTTAGGAGGTATGATCCAGGGAGTTTTTTTGTATCTTGTGTAATTAATAAACTACTATTGTAGATGCTTTAGTTGATTTAGGATTTGGAATTAATTTGATGCCTACTAACTTGTTTAGTAGATTAGAATTAAGTGAGGTAAAACCTACTAGGATAACTGTATAATTAGCTTATAGGACTATTAAACATCCTAGGGGTATAATTGAGAATGTGTTGGTAAGAGTTGACAAGTTTATATTTCCTGTTGACTTTATTGTAATGGATTTGGATGGTGAAAGTAGCATACCCCTAATTCTAGGCAGACCTTTCCTTGCAACATCTAGAGCTCTTATAGATGTTTTTAAGCGAAATTTAATGCTTAGAGTAGGATGAAACTGTCACTTTTGATATAACCATTGCTCACTTGCAGGAAATATTACTTGATAACACTTTGTAGAAGCTGTAACAGCCACTTTCTCTTTTAATTTCTAGATTATTGTTTCCTTAATTATTTAAATAATTTTGCCATAAATTGAGATAAAAATGCCTTGGTGATGTAGTGTTTAGAATAGATGTTAAAAGTAAAAGAATATACATAGACATTAAGTAGTATGAATTTTTCATAAAAAGGAAACATGTGAAATTTATCCCTTTTTCTTTCTTATGTTAGCTGAATTAAGATGTGAGTGGAAAGAGAATTAGAAGTGAGGCTTGATTAATATTAATGTGTTTCCTTTCAAGTCACCAAGGAGCTTACAAGAAGGAAATAATAATTGGTTGAAGGAAAATAATGTGATGCGTGAGGAAAGAAAGGAGAAATGAAAGAGACATATGAATTTGACTTTTGATCTTTTTTACATTGGCCGAAACTAACATGTGAATGAAATGGAAGGTGTATAAATTAAACTTTAATCATACATTATTCCTCCATTCGGTGAAGAAATAAGAAAGAAGAATGGAAAGAGATATGTTATTTAAGGGAAGTAATTCCTTCTTTCACCAAAGAGCTTGTGACATTTGGAAAGAAATTTTAATTGTGAGAGTGACTCGGTAATGAACAAAAGAAGAAAGGAAAAAGAGACGTGTGGTAATTGTATTCTCTCCTTTTTCCTTTCATTCCTTTTATTTTACCTTAATCGCAAGTGTAGGTAGGAATGGGAAGAAGCATTCGATGAAGAGGTGGGAGAGAGAAAGGGAGACATGTTTCAATAGCTTTCTCTCTTTTCTTCTCTTTGATTTTCATTAAGATGGCTGAATGATGAAAGGAAGGAGGCTTATGATTTGCCTTGACTTCCTTTCTTCTCTTCCTTTTGTTTAACTGAATGGTAAAAAGGAAGCATTGATTTAAATATACATATATATATATGCATACGGTAAGTAGGGGGAAAGTTTGACTTTTATTTAAATACATATAGTCATAAAGTAATAGTGATTGAGAATAGGGAGGAGAATATAGCATTCATTTAAATATACATATATATTCGGTGATGGCAATCAAAGAGTGGGAGGTAAATTTTAAGAAGCTACCTATACACATTTCATCATTTTGGCTGAATTGAAGGGAGGAATGGATTGAGTCGGTTGCACATGTGGATAACAAATAAGAGTAAGGAAATAAGTCTTAGAAGGAAGAAAAAGAGAAGAGCACTCAGAGGAGAGGGAAGAATGAAGGTTAGCCGAAAAGGAAAGAAGCAAAGACTAAGATAGATTCAAGGAAAAACTCCAAGGCACTTCCATTTTCTTAAAGTAGTAAGGTAGCTTAGCAATTCTATGGCTTTGTTTCATGAGTTAAAGTATATTTATCATGATTTAAAGCTTTCATGAAACATAACTTTCTCTCTACATTCTTCAAGAGGTAAACCTTTCTTTGGCTAAGCTTATATGATGATTTGGTTGTGTTTGTTGATGTGATGATGTGGATGTTGTTAATTTCATGGAAGAATGGTTGTTGTAAAAAAATTCAGCAAGCTTCATGAAGAACCTTAAAATAAGAAAGTGTTGAAATATCATGTTTTTGCATAGCTAATGTATGTTTTATGTTAAAGAGACCTAAAGGAAGCTTACTAGTTAGATGTTGTCTTCAAACTATGGCATTATGCCTTTAAATCTACCTAACCTGAGAGCTTCCTAAGTTGAAATTTAGAAGGAATTGTTGAAAATGTGGGGGAAGGAATCCCACTTTGATTTTGGTTAAAAAGAGAGAGAGAGAATATAATAATAAAGTAACATAGGGTAAATGGTTTACCTTTTTATAAATGGTTATGTTAGTAGTATTGAGATGTGAGAATGATAAATGAGTAATTATAAAATGTAACATGTACATTGAGCCAAGAAAAGAAATAAAAGAAATGAAAATTGCATTATTACATAACTTAAATGTGAGAGAAAGTATTATAATAATTTCAAGACATGGCATCATTAAGTTTTGAATGTGGAAAGAGTGGAAGAATGTGAAAATTTAATATGAAAAACCTTTAGATTCCACCCTTTATCATGATGGCTGAAAACAATCCCTCATTTTAGTCTTGGTAACCGAATACATATGCAAATGGTAAATGAATTATAATGTGTCTTATAATGGCTAAAGTCAAGGGAAATTGGAAAGGTGATAGTTAGATGAATGGTGGTTGATAATTGTATATATATTTGCCATTAATATTATTATGCTGAAAATTTATGAGATTATGGATGGCTTATTTAAGATCACATACTAATAGACAATTGCAACACAATCTTTATCAAAAGTGGCCAAGAGTCCACAATGCAATCAAGTGTGCATAATTATTTATAAAGTGGCCAAGAGTCCACAATGTGACCAAGTGTTCACTATTCTTACAAAGGTTACCAAGTATCCACACTTCTTGAAGTATAACCAAAAGTGTTTCACACTCCAAGACAAGGCAAGTTTTAAGAATGAGAGAAGAAGACAATCATCTATTAATTTAGTCTTCTATATGTATGTATTGGTATAAATTCAATAAAGTTCTTTATATGCTTTCTCTGAAAATATGTTATAATTAAAATGAGAAAGTCCATTTGTCACATTAACTCACCAATAAATCATATAATGCTTGCTAATATGCATATGTGAATGCAATAATATTTTAAATGATGGGAATGTAGATGAAATTACTTTCTATGCTTGCACAGTGGTACAAATTAGTAAGTTTTAAATGTTGAATTGTTAAGTTACTAAGAAACTTGTTTTCTCATTCATGTGCTAATATGTATTAGATGCAGAGGTATAGCATTATCATAGAGATTGAAGTAGCATGAGTGGAGGTTCCTTTCCTTAGAAGAATTTTGGATCATAAGGGTTTGAGCAACAGACTTGTTATCTCTCTACTCTTATGAAAGGTTTTCCTTGAGATTCCCAGTTATATTGAATGATGTAATATTTGGAAAAGGATATGTGATGTTAAATGAAATCACCTAAGATGTATATTATTTTATTTCGCTATGCTTATAAGTTATGATTTGAGCAAAAGAACCCGAACCTAATCAATGTTTATAATATTGCGATGGTATAATTGCTCTGACATTATTAATGAATAATTAAGGTTAAGGATAATGTGTCGACCTTATTTGTTTATATCTGAGACATTGTAGTACTAGATAAGGGCGTTACAAAAGCAACTATATGGGAACTTGCATATAGACCCTTTGCAGGTAGCTAATGGATCTAGCAGCGATACTAACCTTTTTATTGCTATTAATAGGTCAGAGGTGGAAAAGGTGAAACCTTTAATTAAGGACACCCCCAGTCCTGAAATTAAAGGAACCACCTAAGCATTTTAGCTGCACATATGTGGATGAGGTGAAGAAGCAGCCTGTGATCATAATAACTAAGTTAACACCGGATAAGAAGGAATTAACTTTACCCTTTCACCAGAAACACCCCAGGGCCCTTCCACTTAGAAGCCTTCCTCCTCCCCTAGCTCTGCTTGATCAGGGCCATACTTAAACTTCCCTTTTCCATTCTTCTCTTTTACTTTATTTTCGTTAATGTACTTTAAGGCTTTTGGTTTGTTTGTGTCTTTTTACACTATTTATTTTATTTTGAGATATCCCCTTTGCATACACTAAGGGCAATGTGACCCTCAAGTGTGGGGTGAGTATCACTTGTTAGTTTAATGTTTATTTTTCATCTTGGGATACCCCTTTTCTATACATTGAGAACAGTGTGTCCATAAAGTGTAGTGTGACTCCTTCGTATTTGTTTTCTTTTCAACCTTATTTCTTTTAATAATAAGTTCATTTTTCAATCTTAATTTCAATCAGTTTATTTCTTTCAAATAATAATTTTACACTGTTGATAGGATTCATGACATGGATAGGATACATAACTTCCTCAAATTAAGCTTTGGTTTGAATTTCATGCATTTATGATCCAAAAATGATAGAGCAATGATTACATCTCATAGCTTATGTCGAAAAGCAGTTCTGTGATGTTTGGTGCTCTGGTATGCTAAATTGTGTTCTAAATTTTTCAACTCTTGATTCATAATTTGATAATGTAAATTGCATGCATTACTTGATTTACAATTCAACTAAAAATTTTGAGAACCAAATGCAAATTAGCCATACTCAAAATGTGAGATATTGAGCCTAAGTTTAGCATACATTACAAATATGCTCCTAATTTTCTTATTGAGTGTACATTTCACTTAATCAAGAATCTAGAACTTGCTTTGTAATACTTGTTGAAATTACATGAACTATTGAATATCAAGAAATGACTTGGGCAACTAAGGATACACCACTATTAATGAAAAAGCCTACCTTATGTGTTTCCATCAGTTAGCCACTATATGGGCCGTGACTTTTACTTCATTACTTACACCTATACACTTCATATTCCTTCTTTTACACTATCTTCTTTGTTCACCCTATATGCTAGAATTTGTGTGATTCACTCATGCTTGGATTAAAGTGCATTGTCTCAATTAGTGATAGTTCACTAAGTTCCTTTCATTCTCGATGATCCCTTCAATCTAAAGTTGTAAGAATGTAGCTATAAGCATGTAGCCTGATAAATTATAAAAAAAAAGAGAAAGAAAGAAGAAGAAAGAAGAAAAATAAAGAACAATAAAAGTAGTTTGCATCCTCTTTTGATATTCTCTGAGCATCCCTTACTTTATTGAAAACTTAGAATGAACTGTGATACATTTGTCACATCTAACACTTTGAACCTTCATGATACTTAAATAGCATGAATTTCTAGCATAAGCACCACTTCTCCCAAATTTTTTTTCCTTACCTTCACCTTAACCCTATTACAACCCTATTAAGACCCTTTGATCTTGTTATTAAATGGTTCGTAGTAGTGAAGATGGGATTTATGAGTAAGAATATGGTAGGCATATTCTTGTGGAATTGCTTGAGAGATTCATACTTTACCCAGATACACTTTGAGTGACATTGAGTGATCTCTATGAGGCATTGGTTCTTAATTTAAAGTTGAATTGTTTGTTAGGGTTATATATGCAGTGTTGTTATCTCCATTATATGTCAAGGTCTGCAATTGGAATTATGATTAAGATTCACTTGGGAAGCATTAGGCTTTATAAACTGTGGACTAAGCATAGACTTAGAGAAACTATTATTGTTTTATCAAAGAGGATTGAATAAATGTTTGCTTAAGGACAAGTAAAAGCTTAAGTGTTAGGTAATTTGACATGTCTAAGATTATACAATTCTAATTGATGATTTCTATCCACATTATGAGCATTTCTTACGTGTTTCATTAAGAATTACCTAAGTTTTTATCCTTTTTCATGTCATCAAGGTTTCAATTAGTAGTAAAGTATTTTTGGAGCAAAAAAGGGGCCAAAAAAGCATTCAGGGACTCAACATGTCTTAGAACACACCTATGTTGAAAAGTCCTTCAAGAACACGCCCTTTTTAACACCTGCTCCAATTATTATTAAAGAGATGTTTGATAATTGTTAATTTGATGCTTAATGCTTGTGTATGTTGCATTAGTGAATATAGTTGCATTAGTATAAGGACCAACTTGAAAGAATTACAATTCCTTAGTTGAGAGTGAGGCCAAGGACCTAAGTGAAAAGGGAAATTTTGATGAGACAAAATGTGTAAAGTAAACCAATGACCAAAGAGTAATTTCCCAAACTTTCCCTTAAACCTTAGCAACAGTCCTAAACCTTCTTCATTCTTACAAACCTTTAGCATCCTAGAGAGAGAAGCAAAAGGGGTGAGTAGAGAGAGAAGGTGCAGAGTTAGGGCTGGGAAGGGAAGGTTTCTGAAGTAAAGGGTGATTTAAGGCTGGGATAAAATCCTACAGCAAGGGAGAATCATTCCTAACACATCAAACACATACATTTCACAGGAATCAACGTAGCAATCCATCCTAAACCCCTATCTTTTTCTGAAATGTTACTATTGCTAGAAAATATGGATTTCTACATGTTTGAATTGAGATTGGGGTTAAACCTACATTCTGTATGCTTTTCTATTTCTATGGGATGTTGTGTTGCTGAATGTATGCTAATATATGTGCTTGTAAGGGATTAGAAGGGCTAGGTTGTGTTCATCTAGAGATATAGACTAGATTTCCTTGAATGTGCCATGTTTGAGCTAATGGATGAGAAATTTTTAATGAAAAGTAAAGTTTGTTGTATGGGAATTAAGCTCATATGTTTAAAATTGAAAATGGAATGCATTCTGGACTGTGTATTATCAAAATCATGTTTTCTGAAATGCAACGGAGCATAGCAGTTGACTGTTAAGTATAGGGCAGTCGACTGCTGTGCTCCTGGAAAATCGAAAAGTGTAGATAGAGGCTTAGTAGTCGACTATCAAATACCTAGCAGTCGACTATCATGTTCTTGGAAACCCAGAAGTGCAGTCAGAGGCTTAACAGCCAACTGTTAGGTTCCTATCAGTCGACTGTCGGGCCTAGGTTTGCACTGAGTAGTCGATTGGCTGTCTTAGTAGTCGATTGGTTGTCTTAGCAATCGACTGTCGTGCACATATTTTTACCCAGAACACATTCTAGAAAGCCACTAGCCGGTTGCATTGTTATTTGGCACTTGAGGACTACAGAGAGCCACCAGCCAACTGGCAGCCTTCCAGCAATTGACTAGTAGCCCTCTAGTGATATAAAAGGGAGCAGAGAGACATCAAAAAGGAAGAGTGAAGTATCATCAGCATATGCACTAGTGGTAGGTAGGCTCATAAGTCGAGTGACCGATTGTCAGTATAGGACGGCTATTGGCATTCCACGTTTGTGCCATGTATTAGGATGGTTAAACATCTACTTGAACATAGATGACTTTAAAAACATCGTGATGGTTTTGAACCCTAAGTTAGTGTGTCTTCTAAGGGCCATGAAGAAACACATACTTAAGGTTAAAGCATAACCATGGGTATGAGCTGAATCACCCTAGCGTATATGTTAGAGAATAGTGTACCAAGAGCGTGATCCACTGGAAAAGAGGTGGTGATTCCATAGCCTTAAGATCCGCAGAAGCGGGGAAGATAGGACCTGTGCAAAGGTTTTACAGTGATCCCATGAGTTATTGAGATTGTACATTGGATCCAGCTGGGGGATGCCTCGGTAGTACTATGCAGTAGAGTTACCGTAGTGGCGCAGTTAATCACCAAGATAGCTCAACTACTGTAGTGGCATAATTAGTGACCATGATAGCTCATTCATGTATGTAGTGCTACATGGAGTTGTTGCTGGGCGACACTCTCGATATCTCGTATGTTCTGATTGTTTCCTCCTGCTTATATGTACAATCAAAAGGCATATTTATTACCCTATGGAAAATGTTTTATGATGAAAATGATGATGAATGCACTTTCCATGATTTAAAGTTGATATATATTAAATGCACATGCATACATATAAGTATATAACATGATTAAATGCTACACTCATTTTATCTTAATAGTATGTGATATGTTTTATGAAAGTATGTAGAGTTTTTTTGTTCAAGCACGATGGTACAGGTTAATAGGTTTCGTAACTGGTTGTATTGCTACTGAGATTCATTTCTCACAATAGTGTTGTCATGTACTAGAGGTGTAGGTCCCTTTTGGCTAGAGAAAGAAGGTAAGGTATGAAGAAGTATCCAATCTGGGCACACAATCTGTTTAGTTTGGATAGTATAAGTACATGTTAGGATTGACCTAGCCTTAATGATATTTTGAGAAAGGCTAGTGTAGGATCATTTTGAATAGCCTGTTCTAACTTTTCTGTATAGGAACTAGGCTGAATTGATGAATAGACTATTTAATAGGGGTTATGAGTAGCAGGATTTTTGCTTCCATGCCCAATAGTTAATTGATTATGTTTAATTAAGAATTCATGTCTATGTATAGTTAATCTAAGTGTATGCTATATGTATTTATTCTATTGCGATATTGAGATAACCTGAGAGTAGAAACCAACCCAAATGCACTCAATTAATTAACTTGGTAAAAAGTTTAAAATTGGCTCGGGTAGAAGTAATAGTAACACCAACACTCTGATAGTTATTTTCATATTATAGTTTTTTTTAAATCTCTAAAAGGAACAATAGGATAGAGGATGTTACACCCTGCACCATGCCCTTGCTACCTTCCTTCTAGAGTACACCCTTAAGCACAACTATAGTGACTAAATCCTTCTAGAACATGCCCTTCACCATGCCTTTGCTGCTTTCCATCTAGAACACACCCTGCAAGAACTGCCATGGTAACCAAATCCTTCTAGAATATACCCTCCACCACAACCTTCATGACATGCTTCTAAAACACAGCCATCAACAAGGCCATATTGGCCGCCACGATAACATTGTATATAAAAGGAGGAGTGGACGAAGGGGAGAAGAGTCTTGTACATACCATACCATAACCTTGGCAATCCAATATCCTTGTCTCTCTACAAAAGGTTACAACCATTGAGATTTAACAAGAGTTGAAGGAAGAGATTAAGAAGAATTAAGAGGCAACTAGGAGTATAATCAAGTGAAGATTAGAACCAAGGTTGTTCATCTAAAACTCTACAGATGAAGTGTACCTGTTCCCACTTTGTTCTTTTTTTCTTTGCAATTATCTTTCTTGTTATTCTAATCATAAATGTGAGTAGCTAGATTGGTAAAACACATTATGGTTCCTAAACTATGTTGGTAATTTGATATTGTGTTGCATGGATTATAATTTAGATTATGTGATCTTCTTTCAGTTAAGAATAATTGTTTAAATTTTCATTATAAGACATCATAGAGAAGAATATCTAGATTCCTTTCAAATACTTGATAGATGATGATTGGAATTTGAAAATAACTAAAAAGAATAGTTGATCCTTGATGGGCTGCCAATGCTCTATGTGCAGCTACAGCTAAGGCAGTGTACCTATAGCCTAGCAATTTCTCATGTAGTTGCTTATGTAAAGAGTTATCAAGTAATATTACCTACAAGTGAGGAGTGGTTCTATCAAAAGTGACAGTTTCATCCCTTACACTAAGCATTAACTTTCCCTCAAAAAAATTTATAAAAGACATAAACATTGCAAGGAAAGGTCTGCCTGGAATCAAGGGTATATTACTTTCACCTTCCACATCCATTACAATAAAGTCAACAGGAAATATAAACTTGTCAACTCTTACCATTGCATTCCCAATTACACCCCTAGGATGTTTAATAGTCTTATCAGCTAATTGTACAGTTATCCTAGCAGGTTTCAGTTCACTTAAACCTAATTTATCAAACAAGTTAGTAGGCATCAAATTAATTCTAGATCCTAAATTAATTAAAGCATCTATAATAGGTAGTTTATTAATTGCACAAGGTATAAAAAAACTCCCTAGATCATGCCTATTAATAGGTAGCTTGTTTTGTAGGATTGATGAACACTCCTTAGTCAGTGTTACCATCCCTAAATCCTTGGGTTTCTGTTTGTTACTTTTTAGTTGTTCAAGTGGATCAATATACTTATTGAGCTGCTGAAAGAGTTCTGCCTGCTTTAGTCTATCAAGTTATGGAACAGGTGTCTGGTACTCTCTCATAGGACTTTTCTTATCCTCAGCTTGCACTGGTTTGCTAACTTCAGATCCTGGTTCCTTACTGTCTTGCCTATCCTGCAAAATAGTAGTATCATCAGTCAATTGTAAAGAACTAGGTACTTGCTTACCTGAAAGTGGAGTGATAGCATTGCAATGCTCTCTTAGGTTTAGATTTGTGGTACTAAGCAGCGTCCCTGGCTATCTCTTAGCCAACAACTTAGACATCTGGCCCAACTGAGTTTCTAAGTTTTGAATAGAGGCTGGTTGATATCTAAGGATTGTGTTCGCAGAGGACATATACTTCATCATCAATTCCTTAAAATTGGGCTTCTTCTCCTACCTTTAAGGAAATTTATTTTGCGTAGCTTGTGACTAGGGTTTCTACTGCTACCACTGATAGCCTGGTAGACCCTGGTTATTATTATTTCTCCATATGAAATTTGGATGGTTTTTCAACCTAGGGTTGTATATGTTGTTGTATGGGTTGTTCTGCTGTCTTAGGGCATTACCCATGTAATTTTGCTGTTCACCACTAGCACAACAAATGTTAGAAGAGAAAAAATAGGAGTTAGCAAACATACCTCCCACATTACAATTAACACTATAATACGGGCCACCATAAAATTCATTGCCTAACTGTGTTGCCTGCATGGGTATCTAGAGTTGGTCAATTTCCTTGGCCAAAAGCTCCACCTAAGTTGTCAAAAATGTTGTAGAGTCTGTCTGGTTAACCACTGCCTATCTTCCATGTCTGCCTCTAGAGGATTTCCATTTATAATTATTCATGGCCATCTCCTCTATTAGATTCTATGCCTGGTCAAGGGTCTTATTATTTAGAGTACCCCCTACTATGCATCCATCATCTATCTGGTGGCTGGGTTTAGACTACTATAAAAGTTTTGTACTTGCATCCACATGGATAATCCGTGGTGTGGGTATCATCTTAGCAGGTCCTTGTATCTCTCTCAAGCATCGTACATGCTTTTAGCTATTAGCTACACAAAGGAAGAGATATTATTGCGCATTTGTGTAATCTTAGCTAGAGGAAATTATTTGTATAAAATTTTTTTCGCTAAAGCTTCCCATGTGGTGATCGAATTAGGTGGGAGAGTTTACAACCACCTCTTGGCCTTATCTCTCAAAGAGAATGGAAACAACCTAAGCCTACTGGCGTAATCAGTAGTTCCATATATTTTGAAGGTATCAAATATATCCAAGAAATTGGCAATATGTGTATTGGGGTCCTTATTAGCCAGCCCTCCAAACGGTACCATTTGCTGCACCATTTGGATTATTTTTGGCTTTATTTCAAAATTATTGGTTGTTATGGTAGGCTGACTGATGTATGTTTGGGCTCCTTCCAATGAAGGTCTAGCAAAATCGTACATTGTTTGGTTACCCTCATCATTATTGTCATTATTGGCTATCTCTTGCGGTGTATGAATAGAAATATGAATTGGTTCTTCCTTAAGTAAACAAGCCCTTAAACATCTTAGGGAACATTCAGGTTCGGGAAAAGGTTCCAGGGGAGCGGGACTAAAACTTCTAGTCATGCACTATGTCAGATATATAAAGATAAAAAGTAGGTGATAATCAAACAATATAGCAATGGAATACTGAGTAGAAATGAAAATTTAAATGTAGTAACTAAATAAAAGGAACAGCTAAACAAAAGATCAACTGAAAGAAGACAAATAAACACCAAATACTGAATAAAAAGAAAATGATTAAAAAGAAAATGAAATAAAAATGGATAAAGTAACAATTCCTAATTTCACTCTAGTTTTCACACAAAAGTCCCTGGCAATGGCACCAAAAACTTGATAAGCTACCAATACTCCATGTGCAACTACACCTAAGGTAGTGTACCTATCAACATAGCCTAATGCAACGGTGAGTATCAAGGTAGTATCCCACAAGAATGGGAAAGCCTAGAGTTATTACTTACTCCTTGTTATCTACCCTAAAAAAAATGGTGATGGATTTTATCTAACTAATGTTAACTAACTAAAAAGGAAACCAGTGACACTTGATCAAGAAAGGGAATTATCAAGTCAAGAAAAGCAAACCCATCAGGGTCTTAAACTAGATGATGTATACACAAAGAATTATGAATTATTAAATTGATTATGCTACCTGTGAGTGAATTTTAATTTAAATCCAAATTCTCTATTGTTCTCAATGGATTTCTAAAACCTATAGCATCTTATTGGTTGGTTCTTCCTAATGGTTGATTGTAGATCAGTATTAGAGTTCTAATTCACTACTATTAAGAATTGTTCTTATTCCAGTAGTCAATCAACCTTAGTTCTAAACGAGGATTGACTGTTCTTTTCAATTAGTTTCAAATTCCAATCATCATCTATCAAGTCTTTCAAAGGAATCTAGATAGTCTTCCCTAGATGTCTCGTAATGAAAACTTAAAGAATTATTTTTAACTGAAAGAAGATCACATGATCTAATTTATAATTCAAGCAATTTAATATCAAATCACCAACATAGTTTAAGAACCCCAATGGGTTTTTTCCAATATATCTACTCATGTTTATGATTAGTACAACAACAAATATAATTGTAAAGAAATTAGAACAAAATGAGAAAAGGTACACCCTCATCTGTTGAGTTTTGGATGAATAGCCTTGATTCTAATCTTCTCCTTGATTATACTCCTATTTGCCTCTTGATTCTTCTCAATCTCTTCCTCTAATTCTTTGTTAAATCTCTACGGTTGTCACCTTTTGTAGAGAGACAAGGATATTGGATTCCCTGTAATGCTCTTATCTAGTGTTAACGTAAACAGATAAGGTTAATATATTATTCTTAACCTTTATTATTTATTAACAACGTCTGAGCATTCATACCATTGCAATATTATTAAAGTAGATTAGGCTCGGGTTCTTTTTCTCAGATCAAAACTCATAAGCACAGTGAAAATGAAATGTAATACCTCAGAGATAAATTCATAAAACATTACATATACTTTCATAAGTGTTACAACATTGCATCTATCTAAGAACTATCAAAAACTTTTCATAGGGTCAGGAGACAACATCTCTGTCACTCAAACCCTTCCATCTTTCCTAGAAATTGCTAAATATCTGCATCTGAGACATATCAACACATAAATGAGAAAACTAGTTTCTCAGTAGTTTAACATTTCAAAATTTTGAATCTTACTGATATGTACCACTGTGAAAGTACAAAAAACCATTTCTTGTACATTCTATTCTTTAATAATTAATCTCTTCCATGTAAATACATTGGTAAGCATTGTATGATTAATTGGTATGTCAATGTGATAAAGATGGCTATTCTCATTTTAATTATAATTATTTTTCAAGGAAAACATACATATAACAAGTGAAATAGTCAACGATCACCTTTATATTTTTCATTCTTAAAACTTACCTTACTTGAGAGAGTGAAGCACATTTGATCACCTTACACGAAATGTGGACACTTGGCCACTTTTGTAAGAATTGTGAACACTTGGTCACATTGTGGACTCTTGGCCACTTTTATAAAGATTGTGAACCCTTGGTTACATTATGGACTCTTGGCCACTTTCATAAGATTAATGAACACTTGGTCACTTATATATACACAAAGAAATTTCAATTCTTCTCATTTTTGTCCTTTCAATCTTCTTTGCATTTAGCCATCATAAGGTACATTCTAATACATTCATAATTCACATAGTGATTCAGTCACCAAGGTTAAAACAAGACATTGGTTTTGGCCAACATGAAAAGTAATCAAACTTAAGATTTTTCATGATACATTATCATATTTCCTCATCCTTTCCTTAATTTAAGCTAAATGGCACCATCTATAAAGTTCTAGGGCAATTTCTCCCACATTCAATTTATGTATCCATGAAAATTAACACTTTATTCTATTTATTTTCTTGGTTTATCCTACATAATAATTTTAAGGTTACACACCTTTCTCAATTTCTACATTACAATACTAATACGGGACTTTTGTATAAGAGGTTAAACAATGTATCATACCTAAATTTACTATATTTTCTTTCTTTCTCTTAACCAAAACCGAATGGAAATTTCACTTACATAATTTTCATCAAACCATTTCCTACCTTACAAAGGCCAAATTCAGATTTGGTAAGACAACAAGAGTAATGTCAATATTTTAAATTCAATTCTAACTAGTAACAATCATTTTGGTGGCTAAAACATAAAACATATACTAGCCATACAAGAGCACCAATTTTCATAATTATTATAAGTTAAGGATTTCCATTACACATGCTGAATTTTACCAACAATAGTTCTTCCATAGAAATAACCATTTCTACTTTAACACATCACTAACACAACCAAATAACCACACAAGCTTAGCCAAAGAGACATTCATATCTTAAAGAATGTAAAGAGTAAGCAAATGTTCCATGAAAGCTTGGAAAATATGCTAAATATATCTTAAATCATGAAACAAAATTAAGGGAATTGCTAAGCTACCTCACTAGTGCAAGAATAATGAAGATATCTTGGTGTCTCCTTGAATCTTTTAGTTCTTAGCTTCTTTCTTCTTTCCATTAAGTTTTCCTTTTTCCTTCCTCCATGTGCTTTCTTTTCTTTCTTTCTATGTGTTGTTCTTCTAACTTTAAGTGCTAGTAATATTCCTAACCGACTTGACTGAATCTTTCCTTCAATTCTGCCAAAAGAAATGAAATGCATAGATGACTCATTAGCATTGTATTTCCTATTATTCCTAGTCATCATCGCATAGGTATTTACATTACATAAATGTCTAGCTGCTTCCCTCCATTATCGTATACATTGATATATGTATTTAAGCTTATCAATGCATTATTGCCTATTCGGTGAAAAGTAAGAGTATGTGGTAGTTTGGGCTTTTTATGTGATAAATGATGCTTGTATACTAGTATTGAGTTGATGAGGGTCAATAATGATTTACAAAAAAGTTCTTGGGTAAAAATTTGGGTCAACAATGATTTTTAAAAATATAGTATCACGTAGCAGTACACTTATAGGCCTTATCAGTCGACTGTCGTCCTCTTCACTTGCCTAGAAACGCATATAAAGTGCTAGCATTCAACTGGCTACCCGTGGAAGTCAACTGTCGTGCTCATATTTTTTGGAAATTTGCCAACAATGAAGCAGCTGACTGTCGAGCTTAGGGCAATCAACTGGTAGCCCTCGGGTTTGGAAATTTTTGAGGCAGTGAATTGCAAGTTAACTGCCAAGAGGGTAGAAGTCAACTAGTAGGCCCTTGTTTTGGAAAAATGAACTCAGTGACCTTGTCTAAAGCATAGTAAGCCCAAAATTTCACTAAAATAAGGGATTTAAACCTAGAATTTTATAATGGGAAATAAGAGGGTGAGGTGAAAAAAAAGAGCAAGAACGATATGAAATTTAAAAGGAATGAGCATGAGAATTTCAAGAGAAATGAGAAAGTATTCTTAGTGTATAGATAGTGGTAGATAGGCATATATTGAGTGACCAATTATTGGTATGAGATAAAAATTGGGGCATTCCATAATTAAATTAAATAGTTTTGAAAACACTGTGATGGTTATTAATTTTAAGTTAGTGAATCCCCCTATAGCCAATTAAAGGATTCACATACTTAAAATTATACATAACCATGGTATGATCTGAATCACCCTAGTCTATAGACTTGTGAATAGTATTTTGGGAAAATGATCTGTTGAGTGTAACACCCCATATTCTCTTGATTAGTTATAAATTAAATGTTTCATAAGTAATTGGATGAGTTACCATAAAGTGTGGTGAGTTTCTTGCATAATTTAATGGCTAGAAAAATGTGTGTGAGTGCTAAAAGATGATATTGCATAAAATTTAGGTGTTTGATTTAATTCCCTATTCTTCCTTTTATATCGCCTATCCTAATTGCCAAAGGAGAAAACCCAACAAAAAATACATGCACGGCAAGGCCCATTGAAGAAGTGTAGCATTAAGATATATACATAACCACATGGCTAGGAACATTTGGAAATGTAAGGAATGTATGGCAATTAAATATACACATAAATGTACACGTGTATTCGGGAGTGAGGTGCAAAAAGGGGCAACCAAATCAATATAGGTGTGGGAACACAAGGGAAACCAAAAAAAAATGCAGAATTTAAACCATAAATGTACAATATACAATGTTGCATTTTGAGTGGCATGTTTCCTTTTCTTTTCTTCTTTTGGAACCACCAAGTGAGAGAGTTAAGTATGCATGGGTGTGTCTTGCATGAAAGGGGGATTTTACGTGAAGTGAGAAGGGAAAGGACGTGTTGTAACACCCCATAACTTTAATTAGTATAAATTAATATCCTTTACATTGGGTGGAATTACTTGTGTCATTTAATGATTAGTTATAAATTCAATGCTTCGTAATTAATTAGATAAATTAGCATAAAGAGGGGCAAATTTTCTTGCATAATTTAATGGCTCAAAATGGGTATACTAAAAGATAATCTTGCATAAAATTAGGTGCTTAATTTAATTATCTATTTCTCCTTTTGAGTCACCTAGCCTAAGTGCCAAGAGAAAAGTAAACCAAAATGCACATAAAATCTACACGTGCAATTGGGAAGAAGGGATGCAAAAAAATTAAAAATATATATAAACCACACGGCTAGGAACATGTGGGAATGCCATAAAGAAATAGCCATTAAATATTCATGGGAAAGCACATGTGAATTGAAGGAGAGGGAGATTTGTTTGAAATAAAAGAAGTATAAGGAATTATGGCCTTGCATGGGTTTCACATGAAGTGAGGGAAAAAGGAACATGTGAACTAGGAAGAAAAGATACCAACATATGTATCTTGTGTAAGACCAAGGGACAATAAGAAGGATGGGAATTAATTATATATAAAGATATATGCATGAAACAAATAAATATATTTATATTACATGTACTTTTGTTGGAGTAAAAATGGAAACAACAGTACAGAATTTTCTAACCACACGTGCAAAGGGGAAGAAGAAGTGTATGGTAATTGCAAAACCCACATGTGAAATTGATGGAGCATGTGAATTTTTTAAAGCATAAATATATATATATGTGTGTGTGAGTCAAACTACACGACCAAAAGGAGAAGAGGAATAGCATTCCCTTTCGCCTTAATTTCAAATGGCCAATGGGTAATAGGAGGATGGCAATGGATAAAAGGCTACACTTGATGACTTGTGGGATTATGAAAATATAAATAAGGAAAATAATTAAGCATGAAGTGGAAAATTTTTTTACAAAATGTATAAACCACATGGCTAAGGAAAGAACAACATGTGAAACACGTTTCCCCTCCCTTGATTTGCTTCCAACGTGGAAAAGGAAATTTCGTGTGTGTGTGTGTGTGTGTGTGTGCCTTTCATGCACGTGATGGCCAAATTGAAATTGGAATGGGAAAGGAAGAGGGATTTTACATGAGGGGGAACAGCATAGAGTGCAGCGTGACTCTAGGAGAAAGCACAAAAAGTTGGTGAGAAGGAGAGTGTAAGTGAAAGTGGAGTGACAAAAGAGATAAAGTAACTTGCAAGAAAGGAAAAAGGTACCTCCAAGTACACTTGGTGTAGAATTTTCATGCACCCATATGGCAAAGAAAAGGAAAAGAGAATAGAAAGTGTAGCTGATGTTTCTTCCTCCTTGCCTACCATTAGCATGACCAAAGAGCCAAAGAAGAAGAGGTGCAAAAATTTTTAGATAGGTACATGTGCACCATGCTTAAGTATACCAAAAGATGAAGGTGAAATTTAGAAGAAAAAAAGAAGAAAGGTGCAGCTCATGAGGGATGGTGTGAAAGAAAAAGGATAGGGTAACTTGCAAGCAACACAAATTGTACTTGGAAGTACACATGTGGCATAAGCAAGGTTAAATTAATAATAAACAATAAATAAAAAAAATAAAAGAAGAATGTGTTGCACTAGATCACACGTGAAGAAAGAAAAGAGAATTGAAATTAGAAATTTTATTCTTACAAGGATGCATGCACTTGTAACCCAAAGAAAAAAGAAAAAAGGGAGTTGAGAACTTCATTTTACATGCGTGCAACAACCATACATGGAAAGAAAAGAAGAGAGAAAGGGAAGAGAGAGCAGTATGAGTTTTGCCTTGAGAAAACACAAAGTCCTTTGTGAAGAGGGGGAAGAGCTAAGAGACCAAAGAAACAAGAGGCAAGGAAGAACTCAAAGGGAAAGCTAAGGGGACTCCATCTTAGTGCATCTTTGAGGTAGGTTAACAATTTAATATTGTGTTCCATGCTTTAGTTTATGGAACCAACATGTCTTTACAAGCTTTCTATGAAACATAATTGTCTCCCTACATTCTTGAAAAAATGTATGTATGTTGGCTAAGCATGTATGATTAATTGGGATGTTGGTGGATGAGATGGCATGCATATAGTTGGTGGAAAAGGATTAGGGTTAGATAATGCTAAATTCATGATGACCATAAAGGAAAGAAACCCTACCATTTAATGATGTTAGTAAGGAATAAAAGAAGAAAATTGAATTACAAATTAACAAATCTCCCTTGGCCAAGTCCATGAAATTTATTCTTGGAATCTATAAGCTATGCGCCATGATATGAATTCAAAAAAAAAATATGGGAATTCATTATTGAAAGAAAGGAAATTGTTCTTGACTTAGTAGAATTTTATAAGAAAGGATATTATTATTATTTTCAAGGTAGAGAATTATTCTTAAACTTTGTAGATTTATATAAGAAAATTTATTCCCAAGAAAGGAGAAATTATTCTTGAAAATACTAGAATTTTTATAAGAAATGTACCCTAGAATTAATTTTTAAGAAAGGGGAAATTATTCTCGAAAATACTAGAATTTTTATAAGAAATGTACCTTAGAATTAATTTTCAAGAAAAGAGAAATTATTCTTGAAAATACTAGAATTTTTATAAGAAATGTACATCAGAATTAATTTCCAAGAAAGGAGAAATTATTCTTGAAAATACTAGAATCTTCATAAGAAATGTACATTAGAATTAATTTCCAAGAAAGGAGAAATTATCCTTGAAATTATTAGATTTTTTTTATAAGAAATGTACATTTACATTAATTTCCAAAAAAAGGGAAATTATTTTTGAAGTTATTAGAATATTCAAAAAAAATGTTCATTAATATTAATTCCCAAGTAAGGTGAATTTATTATTGAAGACATTAGAATTTTAAAGAAATGTACACTAGTATTATTTTCAAGAAAGAAAAATTTTCCTTGAAAATTGACAAAGAATTTTAGAGGTGGCCAAGTGTCCACATGTGCCCAAGTGTCCACAAAGAATTTTAGAGGTGGCCAAGTGTCCACATATGCCCAAGTGTGCACAAAGAGTTTTAAAAGTAGCCAAGTGTCCACATGTGCCCAATTGTGCACAAAGAATTTTAAAGATGGCCAAGTGTCCACATATACCGAGTGTGCACAAAGAATTATAAAGGTGGCCCAGTGTCCACAAGTGCCCAAGTGTGCACAAAGATTTAAAAAGGTGGCCAAGTGTCCACAGTGCCCAATTGTGTACAACTAATGAATAAACATAAGCTAAGAATGATAAGTATAAATGGTTTTGTTAATTTCACGATAATGCATTTTATAGTATGCAAAGATGTTTTATTTGAAAGGAATATTATTTTCTCACATTAAAATTTATCTTGATCATACATTGCTTGCCAAGTTGTGTTTATGAATAATGTTGTATTTTCATATATCCCGAGAATGTAGAATTAAATATTTTGGTGCTTGCACCCTGATACATATTAGTTATTTTTAAAACCCGAATTGTTAAGCTACTAGGAAACTTTTGTTTCTCATTTATATGATAATATGTATCAGATGCGGATGCTTAGCAGGTTTGGGAGATAGAAGTTTCATTTTGGGTTAAAGTGAGATTTTTATGACCCCTATTTTGGGTCCTAGTCCAAATAGAATTGGTAAATTAGGACTATTCTTTTGGCTGCATATATGAGATGTACATGGGATATCCCTGGGGACGAATATGTGAAGGACCGGTCCATCCTTAGAAATTTGTAAGGGAGTCAAAGTGACGGACCTATTGTCTCCTAACTTTCTATGGATGGGTACTTCATATATCCGGGGACATGTTTACTAAAATTTAATGGACATTATTGGACTTGTACTATTTGAAATACATGGAAGTTTAAATTTTCGCTGTGTAATATAATATTTCTTTTATTCTGCTGTGCATACGAGTTTTAATCTGAGCAAAAGATCCCCGAACCTAATCCAGTTAATGAAACTTAATGGTATAACCGCTCAGAAATTAATTGAAGAAAAGGCTAAAAATAATGTACCGAACCTATCTGTTTGCATAAGATGAATTGTAATACTAGATAGGGGTGTTACAAGTGCAACCATGATAATTAGGAAAAATAAAATAGTTAAGCAAGGGGTGCAGAATTTTTTTTACAAAGAATACATCCACACAGCTAGGAAAGGGGAAAACGTGTGATGCAAGCTTCCTTTCCCTTAGCGTGATGAGTGGACAATTGCAAGAGTACAAGGAAGCTAAAATGCCATTAAACCCATGTGCAGCCATGATTAAATGAAAACAATGAAAGATAAGAATAAAATATGGCTTCCTTCCTCCCCTCCTTTAACTTGTCTAAGTAGCTAACATAAGCTTGCAAGGAAATGCAAATTGTACTTCAAGTACACTTAGAGCAGCCATGAAATAGCATTAAGGAAAATGAAGGTGGCGTCCCATGCTCTTTAGCCGAATAGAAAGTGTGATGAGAGGGGAATGCTAGCATGGAACCTTTTTCTTTCCCTTCTTTAGCGTGAAGTAAGTGTCTAAGGTAAAGTGTAGTGGAAGTAAAGTGTACTTAAAAGTACACATGTGGCAGAAGCAATGATAATTAATAATAAACAAAAAAAAGGGAGAGAGAAGAAAGTGCAGCGTGAATATAGGGAATGGGCTACACTTAGACCACACATGAGAATAATAAGAAAAGGAAAGAAGGAGAAAATAGGAAAGAAGATTTTCATTGTCACATACATGCATCACACCCACACTGCAAGAGAGAAAGAGAAAAAGAGAAAGGGAGAGGGAGCAGCGTGAGTCTAAACAAAATACAAAAGTTTGTGAAGAGGAAGGAGTTAATTTGATCAAGAAAGAAAGGAGCAAGGGAGCAAGGAAGAAGTAAAGGGAGAAAGGAAAAGAGGAAGCCAAACTAAGCCATCTTAGTGCATCATTGAGGTAGGTTAACAATTCTTAAATTTGTTTCCCATGGTTTCCTATGTATGCACCATGTTTTTACAAGCTTTTATGGAACATTAGTTCTTTCCTACATTCTTGATATGATGAATGTCTTGTTGGCTAAGCTTATATGATAGATTAGTTTGTTGGTTGATGTGATGAAAGGAATATTGTGATTTATGGAAGAGTTATGGTTAGTTAATGATATTTGCATGATGAGCTATGGTTGAATATGATAGAAATGAAAGTATGATTTTTAAAACCATTTTTATGAAACTCCCTTTTTTTTTGGGCCAAGAGGAAGATGAAATTTTACATTAAATGGATGTTAAATTTTTAGTTTGTAATTGGTGTTAAAATTGGCCATGGAAGAAAGAGAAGGAAATTCATTGGAAATTTTCTATGAAAAGGGAGGCTTTAGGCAAGGCTAGAATAATAAAAGTGATGGAAATAATTTGTTAAATTGATAGGGTAAAATTTTTCCATAACCATGCAAAATTAAGAGATGTACAAAAATTCCAATGAAAAGGGAAAATATGTCCATTTGCACATTGAGTTAATTTTTGAAGAGTTAATGTTTAATTGTGTTTTATGGATATATTAGGAATTAAATGAAATAAGATTGGCGAAATAATAGGATTTGTTCACCTAGCATCCTTTTGTGTAATGATTAAATGAGGGAATATATGTTGATTATGGAAAAGAGATTATACCTTTTTAATGGTATTAATTAAAGACTATAAAAAAAAGGGGAAATTGTAAATTGTAAAATATTCAATTTCCTTGAATATACCTTAGGCTAAAATCATTAAATTCTCCCTTGGAAGTTATTAAAATTTTATAAGAGATTTATATTATCATCATTTTTCAAGAATGGAGAATTAATTGATTTAGGTAACATTTTCATAAATAAATTTGACCAAGAGTTTAAAAAGGGATAAAAAGTTTTCCATATTCAAACAATTCCAATATGACGACTTTAACATACACATAAGGACAAGGGTTATATTTTAACCATAGTTATTGTGTCTTGATAGTAAAATAGGGAAATAGAAATGTGGTATCCCGATAAAAGAGGAAACATAGTGAACAAAGGAAAGCATAGAAAGATACATAAGAAATTTCATAAAGGTTGCCAAGTGTCCATATAGTGCCTAAGTGTGCACAAGTATTTCATAAAGGTGGCCAAGTGTCCACAAAGTGCCCAAGTGTGCACAATTATTTCATAAAGGTGGCTAAGTGTTAACATAGTGCCCAAGTGTGCCCAAGTATTTCATAAAGGTGGCCAAGTGTCCACAAAGTGCCCAAGTGTGCACAATCAAGGTATAAAGGTAAGTTTTAAGAATGGAACGTATAAAGTATTTCTATTTAATTTCCTGATAACATGTATAAATCTATGAGAATATGTTTCACTTGAAAGAGGATATCTATTTTCATCACACTAACATCTAAATTTATCATACAATTCTTGCCAATCTGTATTTATGAATAAGGCTATAGTTTAAAAAATTGAGAATGTAGATGTAAATGTTTTGGTGCTTGCACCTTGGTACGTATTAGTGAATTTTTAAACCCTAAATTGTTAAGCTATTGGAAAACTTGTGTTTCTCATTTATATGCTATTATGTACCAAATGCGGACGCTTAGCAAAGCCGGGGGAGATAGGAGTTCTTTTTGTGAAAGTTTTGTAAATTCCTTATTTTGGGTTCCTAATCCTTGATATATTTTTGGGTAGGATTAGGACTATTATTTAGTTGTGTACAGGAAAGGGAAATGGGAAATTTTTGGGAAAAGGATATGTGAAGGGCCTGTTCATCCCCATTATTTGTAAGGGAGTCTGAGTGACAGGATTGTTGTTTCCTGGCTCTTTATGGATAGGTACTTCATACATCTTGGTACTAGTTTACAAGGAATGTAACAGACATTATTGGATATTTATCAGTTGTAATATAAAAGTTTTAAATTTCTACTCTGTTGTATAGTATTTTACTTTTGTTGTGCATATGAGACTTGATTTGAGTAAAAGAACTCGAACCTAATCCGCTTAATAAAACTTACTGATATAAATGCTTCGGCTTTAATAACAAAAGCATAAGAATAATGTACCAAACTTATCTGCTTACATCGAAGGAATTGTAATACTAGATAAGTGCATTACATTAAGTTAGTATCAGAGCACAACTACCTAGGATAGAACGGGGTAGGATTCCTCAAGGAAGGGACTAGTTCGGGTTAGTTGATTGTACCTAGGCGGTCAGCTAACTTGTATTTTGTTTTGAACTTGAGGTATGGAGCATTAGGTTTAGAAGGATAGAAGCTCATGTTAGTGTTATATGTTGCCTGCTTGATCATTTGTTATTAAGCCTGATCACCTCGGTAATACTTGTTTTGTAGAGTGACGATATGGCACTGACACGGAGGAGCAGAGCACAGGCCCAAAACATGAAATAGATTTGAATGAAGTTATGTAGATCATGAGGGATATGGCCAAAGCTATGAGAGCCCAAGCCACAGTCACAGCTAAAGCACTCTGCCAGACCCATACTGATCAAAGTGAAGATACTCAAGTTAGGGTTGAGTAGATGAGAACCTAAGTTAGTGAAGGTTGGACCGAGTTCCAAAGAGCCAGAAACCCTATCTTTAACAGGGTGATGAACTCGAAGAAGGCAAAGGAATGGGTACAAAAGATGGAGGAACTATTTGAAGTACTAGGAAGTGCTGAGCTGTAGAAGGTTACCTTCGCCGCCTACCCGCTGGCCAGGGAGGCAAAGTACTAGTGGAAGGGGATGAAGCAACTGATGGAAGCCCAGGGAACTTCGATCACCTAGGATAATTTCAACGAGGCCTTTTTGGAGAAATACCTCCCCTAGAGCGAGAGAAATACGAAGGAAGGGGAATTTATGAAGATTAAACAAGGTGGCAGGCCATTCGAAGAGCATCTAGCTAGGTTCGAAGAGTTGTTAAAATTCTCCTCCTACATAAAGTGGAGACCAGACAAGGTATGGAAGGCCATGCACTTGGAGAACAGCCTAGACTTGGAGTTGTATCATGAGGTAGCATCCCAGGAGATTAGGGACTACCCAACCTTGGTCAATAAGTGTGGTATAGCCTCTAGGTCCTTGGCAACCCTGAAGAAGGGAAAGCAGGAATCTAGGTTGTTCAAGTGGAAGAAACCCTCTGAATTCAACAGGGGTTGCGATAGGAAGTTTTCAAGAAATTAGACCGGGGAAAGGCCAATGAATGCTCCCACTTCTTAGAGTAACTGCTTGAAGTATGAGCGGAACCATAGAGATAGACCATGCCTGATGGGTCAGAACATGTGCTACCGATGTAGGAAAATAGGGCACATCTCTTGAGTGTGTCTAACCCTGAAGAAGCCGAAGGAACCCACAAGACCCCTTACCAAGGGAAGGGTGTATACCCTGAAAGGTAAAGAGGTGGCTCAGTCCGAGGATCTAATGAAAGGTATGTGCTTTATTAATGATGTTCCTTTAATTGTATTGTATGACTCCGGCGCCATCTATTCCTTTATTTCAGTAAACTATGTTAAAAAATTGAAATTACAATAACTACATTGCCTTATGATCTTTCTATAGCAGTACCTACTAATGAACACGTGTCTACAACCTTAATTTGTTTAAATTGTTCTATTGTGGTTGAAAACTAAACCTTCACTGTAGACCTTATCTGTTTACCCTTGATTGAACTAGATGTCATCCTTGGTATCGACTAGATCTCTTCAAACAATGTCATCTTAGACTGTTTAGCTAAGTCTATAACCTTCATAAATACTAAAATAATAAGAATAGGGATTGAAAGAAAGAACCAAAGAATGGGTTTCTTGTGTTCCTCATAAGTGGAAAGTCAGCAAAAACTAGAAACCATCCCTGTAATCAATGAACTTTTTGATGTGTTACCAAAGGAGATTACAAGTCTCCCACCGGAAAGAGAGATAGAGTTTTCCATAGACCTCGTTCCTGGGGTAGGACTAATTTCCATAGCACCCTGTAGGATGTCCCCTATGGAATTAAGGGAGTTGAAGGAGCAAATAGAGAATCTCTTAACAAAACAATTTATTAGGCCCAGTGTGTCATCGTGGGGAGCACGGGTATTGTTTGTCAAGAATAAGGATGGAAGTATGAGGATGTGTATAGATTACAGGCAGCTGAATAAGGTGACTATAAAGAATAAGTATCCTCTCCCTAGAATCGATGACCTGCTAGATCAATTGAGAAGGGCTACTATCTTTTCTACGATTGATTTGAGGTCGGGGTATCATTAAATTAGGGTTAGGAATAAGGACATACCTAAGACTGCCTTTAGGACTAGGTATGGGCATTATGAAGTTCTCGTGATGCCCTTTGGACTGATGAATACTCTAGCTATTTTTATAGACTACATGAACCGTATCTTTAAACCCTACCTCAACCAGTTCGTAATAGTGTTTATTGATGACATATTAGTGTATTCCAAAGATAGATAAGAGCATGAACAGAACCTTAGGATAGTGTTGCAAATGATCAGGGAGAATCAGCTATATGCTAAGTTAGAGAAGTGCAAATTTTGGTTAGAAGAAGTGAGGTTCCTAAGGCATATAATCTTTAAGGAGGGAGTGTCAGTGGATCCTAGTAAGATTGAAGTAGTAGTAAACTGGGAAAGACCCATTACTGTGACTGATATCAGGAGTTTCTTGGGGTTAGCAGGGTACTATAGACAATTCATTCAGGGATTTTCAAAAATTGCAATACCCATGACAAAGTTAACCTGGAAGGATGTTCCATTTTTGTGGGACACAAAATGCGAACAAAGCTTATAAACCCTGACCACTGCACTCGTTTTGATTATCCTTGACCCTTTGGAGAAATTTGAGTTATACTGTAATGCATCTAAGAAAGGGTTGGGATGTGTACTGATGCAAGGAGGGCGAGTAGTGGCCTATGCTTCTAGGCAGTTAAGGCCGCATGAGAGGAACTACCCTACCCATGACCTAGAGTTAGTAGCCATAGTATTTGCCTTAAAGTTTTGGATACACTACCTGTAACACCCCATAATTTGAATTAGTCTAAATTAATGTCCGCTAATTGAATGGATGGAGTTAATTGTGACATTTAATGATTAGTATGAATGGCTTGCTTAATAATTAACTGGATGAACTAAATTAAGGAGGGGTAAGTTTTGATTTCATAATTTAATGGCTCAAAATAGTTATATTAAAAGGTAAGTTGCATGAAAGTTGGTGCTCAATTTAAGTTTTTATTTTCCTTTTGAGTTACCTAGCCTAAATACTAAGAGAGAAGCAATATAGGATGCAACAATTTAAATATATGCATGGGGTGTGCCTTGCATGTATCCTGCATGAAAGAAGAAAATTTTGCATGAACTTCATGCATGGTTCACGTGAATGGAGAAAGGAAAGAAGGATGCAACAAAAAAATTATTATATACATATATGCATGGGTTTCACGTGCAAATGGGTGAAAGAAGAAAATTTTGCATAAACTTCATGCATGGTTCACGTGAAAGGAGAAAGGAAAGAAGGATGCAACAAAAATATATATATATGAGTGTGTGGGTGTCACGTGAACTAAGGAGGAAAGAAACTTCATGCATCTTGTGTGGGACCAATGGACAATACAAAGGAGGAAGAGAAGTTGAATTTCCACCTTGCATGCAAGGGAGAGTGCACGTGTATTTGAAAGGAAAAGAAAGAATAGAAAAAGGGAGAGGGGACACGTAATCAGGGGAAACAATTAAATAAAGGTACAGAATTTTTTATGAAGCATATAAATTAGTTACTTGTGAAAGTAGGTAATCTAAACTTGCAAGGAAAAGAAATACCAAGGCAGCAAGCAAAACCAATTAAGTGCAGAATTTTATTGTGTAAGTATGCATGGAGGGAATTTAATTAACAACAAATGAAGGTAGCAAGAAAAACCAATTAAGTGAAGAATTTTTCTAAGTGAAATATGCACATGGGAACATGTGAGGCCAGAAAACATGGCAAGAAGGAAGAATTTTAAAGGTGCAGAATTTTTATTTGACATGTTACACATGGAACCCCATGTGAAGAAGGAGATTAGGGTGAGGAAAAGAAGACAAAAGGAGCAGAAATTTTTATGCAACAATATGAATTTAGTTGCTTGTGGGAATAGGTAACCCAAACTTGCAAGGAAAACAATTACTAAGGTTGCAAGCAAGAGAGTACAAGTGCAGAATTTTTTTTTAGGAAAATGAAGTTGAATGAAGAGATGCACATGCCACCTAGGCTGCAATGTACACATGAAATAACCAAAAAAAAAAGAGAGTAGAAAAGAAAGGAAAAAGGGAGAAGATGCATGTGAAATGGTTCGACCGAATGGGAAAGGAAAAGGGAAGGAATAATTGGAAAATATAAATATACTTTGATATACTTGCATACACACGTGGAGAAGGAAACAAAAGGGGAGTTGAAAAGTGACTCTTGAGGCATACAATAAACCACATGTGAAGGGAGATAGAGAAATGGGAATTAAAGCTTTAGTCTCACAAGGAGACAAACACACGTGAAGTAGGGAAGCAAGGAGGGGCTGTACTTGAAAACACCTTTTGAAATGTTTAAATTCCTATTACATGGACACACCAACATGGCACAAGAGAGGAAAAAGATATCTTCATTGGATTTCCTCTTTCCTTCTCCATTATGTGTTCCATAGGCAAAGCAAAGAGATGCAAGTGGTGCACATGACACGTGGAGCAACATGAGAAAAAAGAATTGGAAGAGAATTTTTGTGGGGATGGCAAGTCCTAAAGGAAAGAAGGAAGAAATGGAAAAAAATTCTATTTTTAAGTTCAGAAGAATGCACACGACACGTAGACTTAAAGAAAAGGGAAATTAGACTCTCATTGGGGCATATACACATCCCACCCTCTCGGCAAGTAGAAAAGAAAAGAGAGAAAGAGAAAAGGAAAGGAAGAGGAGCACTTGAAGCAAGGAAAAGAAAAGAAGAATAGCCACAAGGGAGTGAGAGTTTATTTTCCATGCGACCTAAAATATAATCACACGTGAAACAAGGGAGAAAAAGAGAAAAAGAAAAGAAGAGAGAAGGGAAAAAGAGAGAGCAAAGGAAACAAGGTGTAGAAGAGGCAAGGACGAATCAAAAGTGATCAAAAGGGAAAGAGCAAGGGAATCAAGGTAGGTTAACAATTTAAGCTTTTGTTCCATGTTCTAGTTATGCAATCCAATATTTATATTCAATTTTTCCATGGAACTTAAGTTGTCCCTACATTCTTGACCTAAATGCATGTATGTTGGCTAGCATGTGTGGTTCAATGAAATGTTGATGGATGAGATAGCATGAATATGTTGTTAGAAAAAGGATTAGGGTTGGATGGTATTAACTTCATGATGACCACAAAGAAAGAACCCTAGCCTTTTAAGTGCATTAAGTAAAGAAGAAAAAGAAAGGAAATGGAATTGCCAACTGAATAAAACTCCCTAGGCCAAGTCCATGATATTCATTCTTGGAATTTATAAGCTATGCGCTATGATTGTGATTCAAAGCATGGGAATTTATTGTTGATATCACAAGAAAAATTTTAGAGTATTATTGTAAGGAAAGTAAGTATTCTAAAAAGGCTAGAAATTTTGGTAAGAAATAAACATTAGCAATTATTTCTAAAGGAGGAGAAATTATCCTTAGAATGTTGAAGTTTTCCATAAGAAAAGCATATTAAAATTATTTTCAACAAAGAAGAAAGTATCCTATACATTAGAGATTTTATGAGAAATATACATAAATATTGAATTTTTACGGAGGAAGGAATTCTTCTTGGAAATGCTAGAATCCTTAGAAAAAGAAAATATACATAAGAAATTAATTTTGAAGAGGGAGATATTATACTTGAAATGTTTATGCTAGAATTTTTTTTGAGAAAATGTGCATTAGAATTAAATTCCAAGGAAGAAGAAATTATTATTAAAAATATTAAAATTTTATGAAAATGTGTACATTGATATTAATTTCTAAGAAAGAAGATTTTATTCTTAAAGATATTAGAATTTTTAGAGAAAATGTACCCTGGAATTAATTCCAAAAAAGAAAAGAAGAAGAAGAAGAAATTATTATTAAAAATATCAAAATTTTATGAAAATGTGTACATTGATATTAATTTCTAAGAAAGGAGAATTTATTCTTAAAGATATTAGAATTTTTACAGAAAATGTACTCTGGAATTAATTCCAAAAAGGAAAAGAAGAAGAAGAAGAAATTATTATTAAAAATATCAAAATTTTATGAAAATGTGTACATTGATATTAATTTCTAAGAAAGGAGAATTTATTCTTAAAGATATTAGAATTTTTACAGAAAATGTACCCTGGAATTAATTCCAAAACGAAAAAGAAGAAGAAGAAGAAATTATTAGTAAAGCATATTGGAATTTTCATAAGAAATGTATATTGATATGAATTTTCAAGAAAAGAGAATTTTCCTTGAAAATTGACAAAGAATTTCAAAGGTGGCCAAGTGTCCACCTAGTGCCTAAGTGTCCACCTAGTGCCCAAGTGTGCACAATGACCCTAGGTGGTGGCCAAGTGTTCACATAGTGCCCAAGAGTGCACAATGACCCTAGGAAGGTGGCCTAGTGTCCACATAGGGCCCAGTGTCAACATAGTGCCCAAGTGTGCACAATGACTAATAAAGGTGGCCAAGTGTCTACATGTGTCCAAGTGTGCACAAATAATTTTAAAGGTGGCCAAGTGTCCACAAGTGCCCAAGTGTGCACAGATAAAGTACAAAGAAAATTTAAGAAGGATAAGCCTAAATAATTTGCTAATGTTGTGATAATATATGTCATAACATGTTTATTTGATAGTATATGATTTCCATCCTATTGACATCTTAATTGACCATATATTGCTTGCCAATTTATATTTATGAATTATGTTGTATTTTATTCCAAGAATGTAGAATTAATTATTTTGGTGCTTGTACCCTGATACATATTAGTTATTTTTTTAAAACCTAAATTTTTAAGCTACTGGGAAACTTGCGTTTCTCATTATATGCCAATATGTATCAGATGCGGACACATAGCCGGGCTAGGAGTTCGAGTTCTTTTTTGGTTGAGAAATTTTTGTAACCCCTATTTTTGGGCCCTAGTCTAGACATACTTCATTTAGATCTAGGATTATTCTTTTGGCAGTAGACCTGAGATATAATTAGGAAAGAATAGGGGAAGGGATAGGTGAAAGACCGGTCCATCTTAGAAAATTGTAAAGGGAGTCTGAGTGGCAGGATTGTTGCCTCCTGACTTCCTATGGACGAGTGCTTCGCATATCCTGATACATGCTTACTGTAATGTAATGGACATTATGAAACTTATCTCATTGAATTGTATGAAAGTTTAAATTCCACTGTGTAGTATAGAATTTCTTTTATTCTGCTGTGCATGTAAGTTTTTAATCTGAACAAAAGATCCTGAACCTAATCCTCTTAATATAATTCAATGGTATAACTACTCAGACATTAATTAAATAAAGGATAAAGATAATGTACCGAACCTATTCCTTTATATCAGAATTAATGATAATACTAGATAGAGGCGTTACATTACCACTATGGGTTTACGTTTGAGGTATTTAGTGATCATAAAAGTCTCAAGTACCTCTTTAACTAGAAGGAGTTGAATATGAGGCAAAGGAGGTTGATGAAATTCATTAAAAAAATATGATTTTGAATTCAAATACCATCCAGGCAAGGCAAACATTATGGAAAATGCATTAAGTAGGAAGTCTCTTCATGTAGCTCGACTGATGGTGAGTGAAATGAACTTAATAGAGAAATTTAGGAACATGAGGTTGTCTACTTTGGTGTTACCTGATAAGATCTATTTGAGTGAGTTAAGAATTGAGAACACTCTTAGGGTCCAAATCTTAGAAGCCCAGAAGGGTAATGAATTCCTAGAGTCTCTAAAGGATTCCAAGGAGTCCATAAGGGAAGTTGATGGAATGGTAACCTTTCAGAATAGGATGTATGTTCTAAGATAAGTGAACTGAGAGATAAGATTTTAGATGAAGCTTACCAAAGTAAATACACTGTTCATCCTGGAGCCACTAAGATGTATCAGGATTTGAAAGAAACATTCTAGTGGCCAGGAATGAAGAAGCATATAGTGAAGCACGTAGCCAAGTGCCTAGTGTGTCAGCAGGTGAAGATTGAGCACCAGAAGCCTGCTGGGCTACTATAGCCATTACACATTCCTGAGTGGAAGTAGGATAAGATTTCAATGGATTTCGTGATAGGTCTACCTAGAACCTAATTAGGGAATAATGTTGTTTGGGTAATAGTGGATAGGTTAACTAAGTGCGCTCATTTCCTACCCATTAAGATTAACTAATCCTTGGATCGATTAGCCCAGCTATATATTCAGGAGATAGTAAGACTTCATGGTGTACCTATTAGCATCATCTCAGATGGGGATCCTAGATTCACCTCCCTGTTTTGAAGAGCCCTGCAGGAAGCCTTTGGAACTAGACTGAGTTTTAGTATAGCATATCATCCTCAAACAGATGGACAAATGGAGAGAACAATTCAGACCTTAGAGGATATGCTTAGGGCTTGTGTTTTAGAGTACCAAGGGAACTTGGAAAGGAGTCTACCATTAATCAAATTTTCCTACAATAATAGTTTCCACTCTAGCATAGGTATGGCCCCTATGAAGCCCTGTATGGGAGGAAGTGTAGGTGTAACACCTGCCCCTAATGCCTTGCATTCTTTAATGTCATCATTATTATTATTAATTATGTGATGATAAGGATAGTTCATTAAAATGATAGAACAGAGATTTTCATCAAGATAAAGTCATTTTTGTCATAGAAGAACAAAGTTGGAAAAATCTGGTAAAGGAGAGCAAAATAGTAATTTTATCATGAAAGGAAAATTTTATTTAATTTTCTTATTTCATGAAATTATATTAAAGGACTCTTATCATTTTCATTTGAGAGAGAAGAAGAATTTAGTTATGTAAGGGATTACGTGCTTTTGATGTCAAAAAGGCAATTTTTCCTAAAAAGGGCAAAATCGTAACTTTAGGTCATGTAATCACTAGAGATGGAGTAGCAGTAGATCCTAGTAAGACAGAGGTGGTAGTTGGTTGGGAGCGACCTATCACAGTGACAGAGATCTATAGTTTTCTCGAATTAGCCGATTACTATAGGAGATTTATTCAAGGGTTTTCGCAAATAGCGTTGCCTTTAACTAAATTGACTAGGAAAGACGTTCCATTTGTGTGGGATGCCAAATGTGAACGTAGCTTCCAAACTCTAAAAGAAAAATTGACAACCACACCTGTCTTATTTATCCCTGATCCATTAGAAAATTTTGAAGTGTATTGTGATGCATCCAAGAAGGTCCTAGGGTGTGTCTTGATGCAAAATAGGAAAGTAGTAGCATATGCATCTAGGCAATTAAGACCCCATGAGAAGAATTATCCTACCCATGATCTTGAATTAGCAGCCATAGTATTTGCCTTAAAGATTTGGAGACACTATCTCTATAGATCTAGATTTGAGGTATTTAGTGACCATAAAAGTCTCAAATACCTTTTTAATCAAAAAGAGTTAAACATGAGACAGAGAAGGTGGATGGAATTTATTAAAGACTATGATTTTGAATTGAAGTACCATCCTGGAAAGGCAAACGTAGTGGCCGATGCTTTAAGTAGGAAATCTGTTCATGTAGCTCACATGATGGTGAGTGAAATGAATTTAATTGAGAAGTTTAGGAATTTGAGTTTGTCCACTCGAGTATTGACAGATAGATTATACCTGAACGAAATGAGAATTGAGAATGATTTTAGAACTCAAATCCTAGAAGCTTAAAAAGAAGATGAGTTCTTGAAGTCTCTAAAAGATCCAAAAGAATTTCAAAAAGAGATAAATGGTGCAGTAACCTACCAAAATAGGATGTATATCCCAGAGTCAGGAGAATTGAGTGAAAAATTTTGGAAGAAGCCCATAAAAGCAACTATACTATTCATCCTGGTGCCATTAAGATGTATCAAGATTTGAAAAAGAATTTCTAGTGGCCAGGTATGAAAAAGCACATAGCTGAGTATGTTGCTAAATGCCTAGTGTGCCAGTAGGTGAAGATTGAACATTAGAAACCTGCAGGAATGTTACAACCTTTAGAAATTTTGGAATGGAAATGGGAGAAAATTTCTATGGATTTTGTAGTAGGTTTGCCTAGAACTTAGTCGAGAAATGACATAATCTGGGTGATTGTTGATAGATTAACTAAATCTGCACATTTCCTACCTATTAAAATAAATTTCTCATTGGATAAGTTGGCCCAATTGTATATACAAGAAATAGTAAGACTTCATGGAATACCTACCAGTATAGTATTAGATAGAGATCCTAGGTTTACTTCTAGATTTTGGAAAGCCTTACAAGAGGCATTTGGTACTAAGTTGAATTTTAGAACTGCCTATCATACTCAAACTAATGGGCAGACTGAAAGGATGATCCATACATTAGAAGATAAGCTTAGGGCTTGTACATTAGAACAAAAAGGAAATTGGGATAGAATTTTGCCTTTGATAGAGTTTTCCTATAATAATAGTTTTCATACCAGTATAGGAATGGCTCCATATGAAGCCCTGTATGGAAGAAAATGTAGATCACCCTTGGGTTGGTTTGAAGTGGGAGAGAGACAAATTTTAAGGCCGAAATTAGTTCAATAGATGACTGATCAAATAAAAATGATCAAAGAGAAAATGGCTCAGGCCCAAGATAGACAAAAGAGTTATGCTGATAAGAGAAGGCTCTTAGAATTTGTAGAAGGAGACCATGTTTTCTAAGAGTATCTCTAATCACTGGTATTGGTAGAGCTATTAAGTCCAAAAAACTGAATCCTAGATACATTGGACCATACCGATTCTGAAAAGAATAGGTTCATCCACTTATCAAATAGCATTACCACTATTTTTGTCTAATCTCCATAATTTTTTTCATGTTTCTCAACTTTGTAAATATATTCCAAATCCATCTCATATTCTAGACGTCAGTACTGTACAATTGAAAGATAATTTGACTTATAATCCTAGACCTTTAAGAATCATTGGTACTAAAGTCAAACAATTGAGGAATAAGACGATTCCACTAGTAAAGGTGTTGTGGGATAAATCATCACCCCAAGAAGCCACGTGGGAAAAGGAAGACGATATGAAAAGAGTATATCCAGAGTTATTTATTTAGGTACTTTTTAAATTTTGAGGACAAAATTTTTTAAAGGAGGGGAGAATTGTAACATCCGCTCCTTTTGCGCATTAAGAGATGTTTGTCAATTTTAAGAAATCAGATGCTTGTGTTTGTTGCATTAAGCTACATGTAGTTGCATTAGGAAAAGAGTTTTAAGGGAAAAGAAAGAATAGGGGCCAAATTGAAAGGAAAAAGATGGAGTGAGGATAAAGGTATGAAATTCTAAAATTTTAGGGCAATAAGCCGTAAATTTAGCCAAACGATTTATTGTAGCAACAGAATTCTGAAAATTTCCCACCAGGCAATTAGGGACGAAATGGTCATTTAACATAAAGTTAGAAGAATTACCAATTTAGGCCAAATGGTCGAGAATTTAGAACAAAGTTGTAAAAGGCTGAATTGCCTATAAATAGGCCAGCCTTCCAGAACTCTTCATTTGGCTTCTTGATTTTTGAAATTCTAGAGAGAGGGAAACCGAGTTAGAGAGAAAAAGAGTGGAAATTGAGAGAGAAGAAAGTTGTTAATCGAATTTAAGCATTCCAGGAGCTAGGAAAACTTACCAGAACCCTTCACCATCATCAAAACCAATTGGAAATCAGCAGAAAGGTAGCAAATTGCCCATCTCCCTTATTTTTGAAAATACTATTTATGTTGGAAATTCTGAGTTTTATGATTTTAAACTAAATGGAGATTAAAAAATCTACATTCTTAATGTTTTTGATTACTATTGGATGTTTTCAACTGCTTGAATATACTTGTGAATGCACGAATGCGAATCTGCAAAATGGGTTTTTCATAGTTATTGAAAAAGAGCTTAAATCCCATATTTGAGCATGGATAATCGGTGGTTTGGGCTATTTTTGAGTGATAAATGAAGCTTTTATACTATTATTGAGTTTTTAATCATCAAAACTATTTTAAAAACTTGTTCTTGCTGTAAAAATCTGGGTCAACGGGCTTTTGAAAAATAGAGCATAACGTAGTAGTCAACTTGTAGGCCCTACTAGTCGACTGTCGTCCTCTTGAGTTGCCCAGAATCGTATCCAGAATGCTAGCAGTCGACTGCCAAGGGCTGGAAGTCAACTGCCGTGTTCTTATTTTACAGAAATTATCCAAGAACAGAGCAGTCGACTGTCGAGGTCTTGGAAGTCGACTGATTGCTCACTGTTTGAAATATTTTTGGGGCAGCAAGCTAGAAGTTGACTTCCAGGAGGCTGGAAGTTGACTTGTAGCTCTCTGTTTTGGAAAATTTGACTCAATAACCTATTTTTATCCACAATTGGCCCAATAATATGCTCAAACATAGGATTTAATCTTAAATTGTAATGGGTAACATGAGAAATGAGAAGATTTGAGAAATCATGAGAAATAGAATAAAAAATAAGAGATTTTGATTGAGCATAAACCATAAATGAGAATACTGCAAATGGTTGATCTGTGAGAAGGGATGCATTTGGTTATACCGCGAGAAGGGATGCATTTGGTTATTCTGCGAGAAGGAATGTATTTGGTTATTCCGTAAGAAGGGATACAATTGGTTATACCGCGAGAATAGCTGCAACTGGCTTTAATCCAAGAAAATTTTTGCAAACAGTTAACCTGAGAATAATTGCTGACGGATAACTCAAGAATAAATGTTGACGGATAACTTGAGAATAAATGCTGATGGTGAAAACCACGAGAACGATTGCAGATGGCTTATGACCGCAAGAGAATCTCATTTATGAATAGAAATTTGAAAGAATTACTATGTGATGCTTTTGACTATGGCAATATCAAATTGCATGAGTTCTTTGTTTATGCTCTATACTCTATACTGGTATGAGAATATGATGTGTTACCATTACAGTCTGAAAAGATATCATGTGTGATGAATATTTGTTGAGGTGCAAAAATACTCATGAGTATATGCATGAAAAATTTGTATCCTCTATGTACATTATTCCAATAGCATAATGTTTGAATTATCATGAAAAAGAATGTAGTAGATTTCTGTACCTGTAAGGTGGTACAAGTCAACAGTATTTAAATTACAGGTGATTATTGCTACTAAGAAATAATTCTCATTAAAGATGATTTGTATCATATGCCTAGGTACCAGGTGCTGATAGAGATAGAGATAGGAGTAGTGAAGCCTATTTGTATTTAAATTATCACTTTTCCCTCTGACTGTATGCAAAACTAGGAGTTTTGAGTATTTTGACATGCCCACTTCCCTGAATCGTTATTAGTATTTTCAAAGGATCAAGAGGAGTATTTTGGTATAAGTAGGAGGGTATATATGTATTAAGATATGTGAGATAGAGAATTTTGTTGAACACAGGGTATGAGTGACAGGCTTGTTGTCTCCTTACCCTGCTTAGGCTCACATATCTATATGTATATGTCTGCACACACTACTACTGTGTATGTATAAATACTATGTGCAGTTGAATGTGAATATAAATATCATTCTATGTGTTTATTTTATGTAAATTACTTCATTTATTTTCCACTGCGTAACGTGTGAGAACCCGAGTGTAGTAACCCAAACTAGTGGCACTCAACTATTTAACTTAGAAAAAGTTAAAAATGTACTCGGGTAGAGATAGTAGTAACTCACCAATCCTATATTATATTATCTTCGATTATTTTATTACCAGAAAGAAATATAGGGTTAGGGTGTTACATAATGCATCCACCATAATATTTGCCTTCCTTGGATGGTACTTTAATTCAAAATCATAGTCCTTAATGAACTCCATCCATGTCCTCTGTCTCATCTTTAATTCCTTCTGATCAAAGAGGTATTTGAGACTTTTATGGTTGCTAAATACCTCAAACTTAGACCCATAAAGATAATGTCTCCAAATTTTCAAAGCAAAAACTATGGCTACAAACTCTAGGTCATGAGTAGGATAGTTTCTCTTATGAGGTCTCAATTGCCTAGAAGCATAGGCCATTTCTCTCCCTTCTTGCATTAGAACGCATCCTAACCCTTTCTTAGATGCATCACAATATAATTCAAATTTTTCCAAAGGATCTGGAATAACTAAGACAAGTGCAGTGGTCAATTTCTCCTTCAAAGATTGAAAACTCTATTCACATTTTGTGTCCCACACAAATGGAACATCCTTCCAGGTTAATTTAGTCATTGGCAATGCTATTTGTGAAAACCCTTGGATGAACTCTCTATAATATCCCGCTAAACCCAGAAAACTACGAACTCTTGTTATAGTAGTAGGCCTTTCCCAATTTATTTTTGCCTCAATTTTACTAGGATCCACTGACATTCCATCTTTAGAAATCACATACCTTAAAAATTTTACTTCTTCCAGCCAAAATTCACACTTTTTTAACTTAGCATACAATTGTTTTTCCCAAAGAATTCCTTACACTATTCTTAAGTGTTGTTCATGCTCTTGTCGAGTTCTAGAATATATAAGGATGTCATCAATAAACACTACCACAAACTGATCCAATTAAGGTCTAAAGATGCGATTCATATAATCCATAAAAATAACTGGAGCATTTATCAGACCAAATGGCATTACAAGAAACTCATAATGTTCGTACCTAAACCTAAAAGCAATCTTAGGTATGTCCTCTTCTCTTACTCTGATCTGATGGTACCCTGACCTTAAATCAATCTTAGAGAAAACAGTAGCTCCTCTCAATTGGTCTAGCAAGTCATCAATTCTAAGGAGGGGATATTTATTCTTAATAGTTACTTTATTTAATTGCCTATAATCTACACACATTCTTAAGCTACCATCCTTCTTCTTTACAAATAGTACCGATGCTCCCCATGACGATGCACTAGGCCTAATGACCTATTTTGCTAAGAGATCCTCTATTTGTGTTTTCAGCTCCCTTAGCTCTATAGGAAACATCCTATACGATGCTATAGAAATTGGTCCCGTTCCAAGAACTAATTCTATAGAAAATTCCACTTCTTTCTTAGTGGGAGATTCTTAATCTCATCTAGAAACACGTTAGGGAATTCACACACCACCGGTATATCACTTAGTTTTTGCAAAATTTTAGCCTCTGTAAGACGCAGAAAACTCATTCTTTGATTTTTCCTCTCAATCCCCTGGTTTACAAGTTTGGTATCTATGAATGCCATTGATCTAGCTGAGCAGTCCAAAATAACATTGCTAGAAGAGAGCCAGTCCATTAAGGTAGGCATATAAGATCCACAGGAAATATTCATTTTCAATTACAATAGGCCAATTTAGACAAACACACGAAGTTAGAGCATGTTCATTAGTTGGGACGGCCACATACACTTCGTAGGGTAAGCTAGACATATGTAAGCTCAATTTTTGGGCACAATCAGTGGAAATAAAAGAATGGGTAATGCCAAAATCGTACAATACAATCAAAGGAACATCATTAATAAAGCATGTACCTTTCATTAAGTCCTCAAACTAAGTCGCCTCGTTACCTTTGAGGGCATACACCCTTCCCTTGGTCGCAGGTCTTAGGGCCTCAGTTGGCTTCTTTACAAGTGTGCAGTCCTTAGCATAGTGTCCTAGTTTCCTGCATTTGAAATAACATTCTACCCCTATAAGCATGGTCTGTCCCCGTGGTTCCTTCCACATTTTTGGCAATTTCCTATAGTGACTGTGGCATTCATAGGCCTCTCGCTTGTCTGAACCTTTACAAATTTGCTATCTCGTCCCTTGCCATGCCCAAATCATCCCAAGTGATTTGCGTTCCTTAAGTTTCCATTAATTTTTTAGTCCCTTTCCACCAGTGTTTGGCTTCTCCTTATAGTTGGTAGGTGGCAAAAGTGACCTTCTACTCTTCTATGCTTCCTAACACCTCAAAGAGTTTCTCCATTTTCTATAATCGTTCCTCAACCACTTTGGAATCCAATTCACCTTTGCAAGTAGAAGGCCTTGCTCTTTGAAATTCTGTCCATCCCCTAACCATCTGGTTCCTCCTTATGTCAGTCTCTGGCTGAGTGTTCTCACTCCGATCTGTCTGAAGGTGACTGAGTGCTTCTATAGTAACTACTGCCTGAACTCTCATGGCCTCAGCCATTCCTCTCATAGTTTGCATCATTTCATCAAGTTTGCTTCATTGTCTCTGTTCTGAGCTCCACTCCTCTTATTGGGTGCCATCTTGTACTCTAAAAAGCAAACATCATTGAGGTGATTAGTCTCAATAATAGATTATCAAGTAGAGACTCTATAACAGCAATAGGAGCTACCATCTTCAAAAACCTAATACTCTATTTCTCAAGTTCAAAATAAAATACAAGCTAGTTAATCGCCTAGGTATAACCAACTAACCTAAACTAGTCCCTTTCTTGAGGAATCTACTCTTTACTGACCTAGGTAGTTGTGCTCTGATACCAACTTAATGTAACACCCCTTATCTTATCTTAATAACGTTATATAAAAAATTTAGATAAGTGGTTACATTATTCTTTACCTTTTTATTTTCAATAAATGGCCTGAGCATTTAATCCATCAGTAATTTAATATATAATTAGGTCTGGGTTCTTTTGCTCAGGTAAACATACTTTATGCACAGCAGAAATAGAATTTCCTATATCACAGTGAAAATTATAAAACATTCCATTACTAAATACATATCATTTAAATATTCTGATATATATTCTTGGAAATATCAAATATATACATATCTATAGGGGTAAGGAGACAACAATCCTATCACTCGAATGTCTTTTCCAAAAGACCAGTAGTACTAATTCTATCTCAAAGTACCAATGGTAGAAATTAGGACAATGGTGCTACATTATATAATCTCTATTTACTCCTTACATATGCTAGATAATGTATCATTACTCGGGTTCTATGCATCTGATACATATTAGCATAATAATGAGAAATATATTCCCAATAGCCAAAAAAATCATTTTATTTAAAAAAACTGATAAGTACCACTGTAATAATACAGAAAACAACTCTACATTCATTTTAATTTCAAAATTCTTTTCATATAGATCTCTGGATATGATATATGTGAAACAGGTGTGTATGCATCTTTAAACATGAGATATGCAACAAGTTATGTAATTCATAGGGTGGATAACAACTTTCAATATTCACATAATTTAATCATGCTCATATAGAACACATTCTTGCAATACAAATCATAATATCACATAATGCTTTAATTTGGAAAGGTATACACCAGATCATTCCCTTTCATATAATTATGTTCTCTGGAGGTATACACCAGATCATTCCTCTTGTAATTAATTCCTTGGGAGTATACATTAGATCATTCCCCACAAGGTAGCTTGCTAGAGAGGTATACATCAAATCATTCCTCCTCAGGATTTTGGTCTCAGAAGATATTCACCATATCATTCCTTCCTTTATCTTCGACTTTTCCATTCACAAATACATTAAACATTTTTATGTTATTCAATCATTTTCACATGATTGTGAACATTTTTCTATGAATGGCAAAATGTATACTAATTACCATTCATTCTTGACCATTACATCTTTTTCCCTCTTTTCATTTAGCATAGGCTATTTTTGGATGGCATCTTAGGTTACTTTCAATTAACATATAATTTTAGCCATCCTAGGGGAAATTCTACATAGCATTCGGCCAAGGCAAGATAGACATGAAGGATTTACCTTTCTAACCCATTTAGTTCATTCCTAGTATTATTTCAACCAATTATAAATTATGGTAACCATTTCTATAATTATGGGTAATGTTTTCTTACACAGACTCCCTTACAAATTTCTAAGGATGGACCGATCATTCACATATCCCTCCCCAGGGATTTCCCATGTACATCTCGTATATGCAACCAAATGGATAGTCCTAATTCCAAACCATAATATGTCTAGACTAAGACTTAAAATAAGGGTTACAAAATTTTTCTTTAAACCAAAAAGAAACCTCTATCTCCTGGCCCTGCTAAGCGTCCGCATCTGATACATATTAGCATATAAATGAGAAATACAAGGTTCCCAGTAGCTTAATAATTCAGGTTCAAAAATAACTAATATGTATCAGGATACAAGCACCAAAATATTTAATTCTACATTCTTGGAATAAAATCATGGCATTGTGCATAAACATGAATTGGTAAGTAATGTATGATCAATTTAATTGTCAATGTGATAGAAATAATATTCTTTCAAGTAAAATATCTTGCATGCTATAAAATTGCATTATCATAAAGTTAATAAATCCATTTATGCTTCTCCTTCTTGAAATTTACTTCATACATTAGTTGTGCACACTTGGGCACTATGTGGACACTTGGCCACCTTTTCAAAAATTAATGTGCACCTTTGGGCACTTGTGGACACTTGGCCACTTTCTTTTTTAAAAATCATTGTGCACACTTGGGCACATGTGGACACTTGGCCACCTTAAAATTCTTTGTCAATTTTCAAGGGAAATTTTCTTTTCCTTGAAAAATAATACTAGTGTACATCTTTTAAAATTCTAATATTTTTAAGAATAAAATTCCTCTTTCTTAGAAACTAATATTAATGTACATTTCTTATGAAAATTCTATTAACCTCAAGATTAATTTTCCATTCCTTGGAAATTAATGCTAATGTACATTTCTTGTAAAAATTCTAATACTTCAAGAATAATTTCCCTTTCTTGGAAATTAATGTAAAGGTACATTTCTTATAAAAATTCTAATATTTTCAAGAATAATTTCTCCTTTCTTAGAAATTAATTCTAATGTACATTTCTTATAAAAATTCTAATATTTTCAAGAATAATTTCTCCTTTCTTGGAAATTAATTCTAATGTACATTTCTTATAAAAATTCTAATATTTTCAAGAATAATTTCTCCTTTCTTGGAAATAAATTCTAATGTACATTTCTTATAAAAATTCTAATATTTTCAAGGATAATTTCTCCTTTCTTGGAAATTAATTCTAATGTACATTTCTTATAAAAATTTTAATATTTTCAAGAATAATCTCTCCTTCCTTGGAATTAATTTTTTGTTCTTATATAATTCTACCAAGTTCAAGAATAATTCCCTTCCTTGAAAATAATAATAATATCCTTTCTTATAAAATTCTATTAAGTCAAGAACAATTTCTTTTCTTGCAAACTTCAATAATAAATTCCCATATATATATTTTTTATTTTCTTGAACTAATATTATGGTGCATAGCTTATAGATTCCAAGAATAAGTTTCATGGACTTAGCCTAGGGAGATTTGTTAATTTGCAATTCAATTTCCTTCTTTTATTCTTAAACTAAGACCATTAAAATGGTAGGGTTTCTTTCCTTCATGGTCATCATGAATTTCTAACCCTAATCATTTCCCAACAACAATATTCACGCCATCTTATCCACCAACATCCCAATCAATCACAAATGCTTTGCCAAAATACATGCATATTGTCAAGAATGTAGGAAAATAATCATGTTCCATAGAAAGCTTGTAAAGACATGTTGGTTGCATAAACTAAAGCATGGAACACAATCTTAAATTGTTAACCTAACTTGATGGTTGACTAAGTGGGATTAACTTGGCTTCCTCTTGACTCTTTTCCTTACTTCTTCCTTGTTCTTTTGCTTGCTTGCTTTCCTTCTTGATCAAATCCACTCTCCTTCTTGACTAATGTTGTGTTCTCACATGCTCTCTCTCCCTTTCTCTTTTTCTCTTTCTCTCCTTTCCTTGACCGAATGTGTGGGTGTGTATGCTCTAAGGTGTGGAATGCTTTCTCTTTTCTTCCCCTTCTCCTTTGGGACGTGGTCCTATGTGTATGTGTGCTAAGGTGTGGGATGTTTTCTCTTTTTCTTTCCTTCCACGTGTGTGTGTGTTGTATGCATGCAAAAAAAATGAAATTCCCAACTCTTTTGTCTCTTTCTTAGGTGGCATGGGCATGTATTCATAAAATTTCCAATTTCTTTTCCCTCACTCCACTCTATCTTTCTTTTCCTCCCTATCACACGTGATGTTTGGTCTTTCTTTTTTCAACTCTCTCTCTTTTCCTCACGCTGCACCTTCCTCTCTTATGTGTTGTGCATGCATATCATCATATTACCCTCTTTTCCATCCATTCACACCATCTCTCCTTGTCCATTGCAGCCACACGTGTCATATACATTTCTTGCACTCCTTGTTTTCCTTCTTCCTAATTTAATGTTGCACCCTTTCTCATTTCCTCTCCTTGCATGTTGGTTACCCCTACAAGCAACTACATTGTATGCTAAATAAAATTTCTGCACTTCATTCCCTTTATTCTTACTTCACACACTGCACCTTTTCTTTTATTGATTTTTATAATTTGTGAGGATTTCTTGTTGCATACACAATCTTAATTTTCCCTACTCACATAAAATTTTGCACTAAGTATACTTGCAAGTTACCTCTTCCCATTGGTTACTCCATCTCCCTTTCTTCTCTTATTCTAATTTCCATTTAGCCATCAAGGACACTGTACTTCTTTGTCTTTTTTTTTTCTTCTTCTTATTAGTTAGTGCCATGTGCATTGCATGCTTTCTCTTCCTTCTAGCCGTGTTGTGTTCTCCAAAAATTCTGCACCTTTTATGTTACTTGTTGCATACATATATATATGTATAATTAATTCCCATCCTTCTTCCTATTGTCCCTTGGTCTCATGCAAGACACATGCTCTTTAGCATTATGCATGCATGTCTAATAAACCAAAGATTCAACTTCTCTCGCTTCTTTCTTCCCTTTTGCTGCGTCATACAAGGTATATATATATATATCTTTTTAAATGTTTCCCTCCTTCCTTCCCTTCTCACTTCACGTAGGACTTGCATTTTATGCAAGGCCCACGTGGGCTCCACCTTGCCACTTCCTTTGATGAGTGCATGTATATATTTTTAAGTACTTCAATCTTCTTTCCTTTTCCCCATTTGCAAGTGTAGGTATATAGGCATTTTTTATTTGCTTTTCCTTTGGCACTTAAGCTAGGTGATACAAAAGGAAGAGTAAGGAATTAAATTAAACACCTATTTTTATACAAAATTATCTTTTAGCATACCCATTTTTGAGCCATTAAATTATGCAAGCAAATTCACTCTACTTTATGATGACTCATCTAATTAATTATGAAGCATTTAATTTATACTAATCAAGGAATATGGGGTGTTACAGTGATCGTCGATTGCCATGGGCTAGTAGTTGGCTATTATGTACTACTTTGTTTTTCACAACTACTATTCTATTCAAATATTCCCATAAGCATGTTATATAATCAGTTTTCAAATTATAAATTGAGTACCTCTGTCTATATGAATTATAAGGCTAAAAAATAGTTCAAATCAATGTTCAATCTAGCTCAAATCAAGTAAATTGCCATTTTGGAGAGAGAAAATGCAATCCATGAATTCAAACCTATTTTCAAACATCAATAAGCACATGGAGCAAACATTAAGCATACATCCATCATCAATAGTCACAAAATGTAGTTTTTTAATTCCTAAAAAATTGCAAATACGCAATTTTAAAAATTAAGCTCATATAGTTCTAAAAAAAAGGGGGACAGGTTATGTGATTAACTTGTTCTTGACCTTAATTCGTGCGTTGTAATTGTCCAGAAACTCTCTATAATGGTCCCCTTGATCCTTTCTTGGTTTCTCTTCAATTCCTTCTCTTTCATTCCTTTCTTTCTCTCTCTAGAACTATTTTTCTAGAAACTCTCTCTATATGTATAAACCTCAAACAACTTAAGGAATAAGTTGTGCAACTAACATTTAAAATTATTTGTTAATTGGTCCTTGGGAATAATTTGAAATTTGATAAAATTTTGAGATATTTGATCAAATATATGCCATGGTTTATTCTTTAATCCTTCAAGCTCACTCTCTCCTCGTTTTCTACCTTCATGTGACACTATTTCTTCCTAGTTTTATTCCCTTAGTATACCATTTGTCTACTATTATTTATTTTTCCTCAAATTGACTTCATTTTTGTTTGGCTTTTCAGCTAAATTTTCTAATGCAGCTACATGATCTCTAATGCATCATCCAATTTCATACATAGGCTGTAAAGTTAGTTTAAATTTCATACAATTATTTCAGTTTCTTGGAGGCGGATGTTATAGCATGAGGATGAAGCCCAAGATAACTATCAAATGAGAAGGAGCAAGATGGAAGAAATCCAAAATATGAGGAATCAAACTTGGAAATGGAAAGTGCAATCCATAGTGGAAGTAATGGAGATAAACACACAAAACAAGAATATCCAGTATTAACAGGAGCAATCTCTTTCGTACAAGAAAAATTGTTAGATTTGGGAATAGAGGTTTTTGTGCAAAAATTTGGGATCAAAAGAAGTAATAACAAAATGTTCATGATAGGCTAAATTAGAAAAGGAAGATGTACTGTCGATTTTACTACCACCCTATGAGCTGGACTTTGTAAAACAATGATCGGAGGAGAATTAAGCTTCAAATATTTTAAGGCTTCTCAGTAAGACCTTTGACCATTAACCATTATGTTTAATAAACTTGTTATGGATGCCAATATGATTCATAAGACTTTATATATCAGGCCCAAAAGGAAACCGAATGATTAACTCCAATTAAGGCCCAATAACCATGGAGGCCCAATTACCAGAATCTTCTCTAAGCTACGTATCCTTTAGTACAACTGTCAGGACGATTATGAAAATCTTATAGTAACGAATTGTTTCTGGATTTCCTATCGTAACTTGTATTTAAGGGGCCACGAGCAACGTGTCAGTTGCGCCAGAAGACTTAAATGATTAATGTATACTATAAAATTTAATTACCATTTTTTTAAATTGACAACTTTTCTTATAAAATAAATCCAAAACTTTACTACAATTAGCTGTACTATAACTCAACTTTCATTACATATTGAAATCTTAGTTATATTAATCTTGTAAGGCTAAATTAGAAATTTTCTTTTATAAATCTCTTAATCCTAACATAGATGTAGCCTACTTACGACTAAATTAAAAGAAAAAAAAAGATTAGTTCAACACTATATTTATCAAATGAAAGTAATTTTGAAGTTAGCTAGGCGACCAAAACATTTTTGCATGTGAATGAATATTCATTCTCCCAAAGGCAGTGACTAAAGGCCGAAGGGAGTAGGGACACCTTCAGCTAGACGAGTTCGGATTCACTGCCATTATTTTTCCTGTGATTACCGTGCCATTACTTTTAGCGGCAGTTTTTTGCGTTGCTAAATATTATTGCAACGAAAATTATTGCTGCTATAATTAATTATTTAAACAAAAGTTATAGCAACAAAAAGTTTCATTGCAATAATATTAAAAACACTTTAGCAACGAAAAAAACCGCTGCTAAAAGTAATGGCAGGGTATCACCAGCTAAGGTAATGGCAACAGATCCAAAGGACAGCTAGACCTTCTCTCAGTCTTTATTCTTTCGCTAAAATGGAATAACACCAATCTTAATCACAATCATTACAATTCTATTATAGAAGATAGTACACATAGGGCCACGACTAACACTCAGTTATATATGTAGTTAAAACAAATACATAAACTTTTCTGTTTGTTCTTTCCTTTCAAGAATATCAATTTGTTATACTCAATGGTTGTAAAACTATAGCAATCTCTCAAGGCAAGATCCCCTGATATCGACATTTCATGAATAATTTTTTACTTATATCTCTTTGTCTGGTTTTTGCTTATTCTTTTTTGTTTTTCCTTGTGGTGAAGTTTTGGTTATTCGTTCCATCGGGGGAATTTATGATTCCCTTAAACGAAAAACAATATTGGAAAATCATGGCCGTCATCTGTACTCAATTCATCATATACCTATTCTTTTTCCTCTTTATTTTTGCCAAAAATCCATCATACCTATGACACAACTTTTCCTTCTAAGTCAATTCTATTTTGTTTGTTTTTCTCTCGTATTTTTACTCTTCTCTATGGAATTAATTCTAACTCACATTTGTTTTTGCTTTTTACCCGAAAACGACATGAACCCATTTCTACGAAGTTGCTTACAAGGACATTTCATTAATATATATTCCTACCCAGATATTATGACAAAAACATGAAACAAAGACTCAACATTAACACGAATTGATTTCATTTATTATCATATCACTTCAATTATGTTTCCCACCGACAAAAATTAAAAGAAAAACTTTAGTTTCGTTTATTTTAACTAAAATATTTTCAATGGCAAGATTAATTTTTTAAAAAAATTATAAATTATTAAAAACATATTATTTCAATATTATTGAATGATAAAGTTAAGAGTAAATTAATAATTTAGCCCTTGAAAGATGTATATATTTTTTAATTTAGCATCTAAAAGATAAAATGCCGCAATTCGGCTTTTGAAAAATCAATTCATAATTAATTTAGTCATTTGATTAGTAGAATGAATAAAAATTTAACTGACAATAGCATTAATAGAGGTTAAATAACCATTAAATGTTGAACTGAATTTTATTCAACTAAAAAATATAAACAACATGTTTTAACAATATGTATTTTGTAAAATAAAATATATCAAATTAATAAACCACACATAAAAAATGCAAACAAGACATTTTAAAAATAGTTAATTTGTAAATTTGATATGTTTTATTTTTGATATTGTTGAATAAATTTAATTTATCATGTAATAGTTAATTAGTATCAGTTAATATTATTATCAATTAACTTTCTATCTATCATGTTAATCAAAGGACCAAATTAATTGAAAATTGATCTTTTAGGAAATAAATTAAAAATTTTTTTCTTTTAAGGACCAAATTATTAATTTACTCTAAATTTAATTTATTTTAAAATTTTAAGAAAAAAACTATATATTGTAAGATATATATTTAATTATATAAATAATAAATAATAAATATTTTAGTCAATATAAATAAAATTAAAAATTTTGTTTTAAAGAAGAGAAGTATAATTTATCTAAAAAAATCAAATTAATTGATTTATATAAAATAAATCAAATGGAAGCATATTTAGTTGATGCAACGCTAACTTCAAGAAAGTCTTAAGTTGATTTAGTCTATATTAAATATACTTATACTTTTATTTATGTTTATCTTGGTCTCTCTATTATTTTTTATTTATTTTTATTTATTTTTTAAATAAATAAAAAATAATTTTGTTGATTTTTTAAAGTATTTTTTCTAACAATTTATGTATATATATTATGAAACTTTGAGCCTTTCATTTCTTTGATTTTGCATACCATATAATATATTTAAAAAATGAGGAGTGTTAGGTGTAGTTTTTAGGAAAATTTTAGTTTAATTTTATTGCCTCTTTTATTGGTTATCCACTAATTTCATCCAAGTTTTCTTCTTATTGCAACATTTTCTTCATTGGAGTCAAACTTGTGTGATTCTATCAATTTTCTACTACATTCGCCTTTCTCCCATGAGCACGGAGTAGAGGCATTTCATTGAGCCAACACGTGCCTATTTTAGTTAGCCATGCCATTTGTAGTCTCCCATTATCGACACGTTGTTGCTTCCTATTTTTCCTTGAATATGAGTGCATGGAGGCTTTTTCTAGAGCCTTGACTATTATGGAGAGAGAAGATTCCCTATAGTGGAGCAAGCCTATCCTAAGCTAAGGGTGTGATAAAGCATATGGAGAGGATTTTGTTTCTAGAAGGAGGAGCTTCTCAGTATTTAATCCAAGCATTCTTCCTTCTCAATAGAAGGACCAAAAAAGAATTATTTAACCCCCATTTTTGTTGAAGGAAAGCTATTGCAGAAGCTTAGAAAGAGTTTTAGAAGCTCGTCTCGGTTCACCATTTTTCTACAACTTTATATCATTCATGAAAGGCTAATTCTTTTTCTTTTCTAATTAGGAAGTTGTAGTTATGGATATTTAAATCTTTGAGGTAGATTAGGATTAAATTGCTTATTGTATGAAAAAGTAAATTGCTAATTTTGGGTTTTATTCAATGAGTATATTTATTCTGAGCTTACAAGGCCTGTCTTCTCTGTGTAAATGCATCTTTGTTGCTAATATAGCTGTTAGAATCCATAATTGTTCAGTGATCACCGTCCTAGTACCATCTAGTTGAATGTTTTATACATGTTCCCTGCATTTGACTAGGAATTTGTAATTTTGGTTACAATTCAGTAGGTCATTCCATTGAATTAACTTGTACTAGTGTGTCCCTTAAAATCTTACTATAATTTTAAGCTAAACTTAAATACATGTTTTAAGTTGCATAGAAATTAAGGGGAATAGATGAACATTTCTCATTTCCCTAAGTTAGGTAGAGACTTAACAATATTCTAATTGTTGTGCCAATTTACTTGTCTACTACAGAATGTACAACCAATGATTAGCATAATATCCAAAATTGCATAATTCCTAACTAGGAATCCCTTTCATTAGTTTTACTAATTTTTAATAGAGCCTTATTCATTGCTTTTGATATTCTTGATACTTCAATCATCAAACCCCTCCCCCCTACCCAATTTTTTTCTTAACTATTTATTCTTCTCTTTAGTGATTGTTATTCAATACTAACTGCAAACATTAGCAATCCCTGCGCGATCGACCTCACTCTCTTTGTACTACAAGTTTGACGAGACAAGATTAATTTAAATTTGTTGAACTACAACAACTAACAAATTTTTTAGTGTCGTTCCTGGGGGATTGCCATACTAATTTCTATTTTTGTTGAATGACCAAGTCTACCCAAAGATAGGAATTATTTTTTGATCCAGAGATTGACAGAACATCTAGGAAGCTAAGGAAGGAAGTAAGATCAAGACAAGAAGAAATAGAACAAGACTCTTATTCTACAAAACAAACATAAGAAATAAACACAGAGCCTTCATTGGCTGACATATCTAATAAGTAAAGAGAGGACATAGAGGATAGAAGAATAATTAGAGAATTAAGAGCTCCTATTATCAAACAAGCACTTCTTTGTATAGCTACCATAGCTTTCGCTGCACATTAGAGCAAAATTCTAGATTGATCCATCTGTTGCCTAAATTTAGAGGGCTACCAAATGAGAACCCCTATCTGCATCTGCAAGAGTTCCATATAATTTGTTCAAACATGAAGCCTCAGAGAGTGAGTGAAGAACAAATCAAACTCAGGGCATTTCCTTTCTCATTGGAAGATGCCGCAAAGAAATGGTTATTCTACCTCCCCCTGGAACTATTATTATATGGGAAGATATGATGAGAATGTTTCTTTAAGAATACTTCCCAGCTTCAAGAACTATAACAATTAGAAGGAAGATTTTTAGTGCGAATAAAAAGGACTCTAAGTTATTTTATCGGTATTAGGATAGATTGAAGAGATTGTGTGCTAGTTTCCCTCAACACGATATAACAGAGCAATCATTGATTCATTACTTCTACAAGGGCCTACTACCCAATGAGAAGAAGTTTCTAGATACTGCTAGTAGTGGATCCATTGTCAAAGAAACTCCCATGGAAGCCAGGGAGTTGATCAATATCATGGTAGCAAATTCCAAGAAATTTAGTCCCAAGCCTAAAGTAATGAGAAGAGTAATTGAAGTGCGTGACTCTTCGGTTCAAACACAACTCAGCCAATAGATGAGCCAATTGACAGAATTGGTCAAGAGTCCAAATCCTATGGAGTATATGCAATGCAAGGACACCCATCTAATATATATCCTATCTTGTAGAATGACGTTCAAGTGGAATTCAATGATATAGGAGGATTCCAACCTCAACAAAGAAAATTTCCAACACTTACATCCAGGGTGAAGAGAACATCAAAATTTAATCTATGATCCCAGGAATCAGAATTACCAGAATACTTCCCATTTTCAGAAATAATAACAAGGGTTCAACAACTTCCAACAAAGGTATACTCAACAAAATCAACAGCAAGATTCTTCTTCTAAGCAAAGCCCATACTACGAAGAGTTGGTTAAACATCTGACCACTCAAGTAGCTTCACTAACTTAATCCACTCAAGCCAATAAAGAGTTGAAATCCAATGGGGTCAAGACCTAGGTAAGTCAACTAGCCAATCAAATGGGTAAAATAGGAACTCATGTGCAAGGAAAATTACCTTTACAACCAGAAGTAGATCCAAGGAAAAATGCCATTGCCATCACTCTGAGAAGTTTTAAAGTTTTCACAAGATCACCAGAGAAGAACGATTGAGCGAACAAGGAAAAAGTGGCCTAAGAAATAGAAGAGTAAATTGTGATACTAGAAAAGATGATAGAAGAAAAGAGGCCTGAACTCCTACCAGCTTATGTAACTAAACGCCCTTTCCCAGAGAGATTATTCATATATAAAAAGGAGAGGAAAGAAAAAGAGATTATGGAGACTTCAATGGAAGTGAATATACTCATCCTTGATGCCATTAAACAAGTGCTGAGATATGCTAAGTTCCTTAAGGAACTCTATACTAACAAAAAGAGGCTGTTGGGAAACGAAAGGGTCAACAAAGGGGAAAACATCTCTGCTATCCTTCAAAATAAGCTTCTTCAGAAATGTAAGGACCAGGGAATGTGGGAATTAGTAAAGTTATGTGTGATCTAGGTTCTTTAATCAATGTGATGCCTTTGTTAGTATACACAACCCTTAAAGTTGGTGAATTGAAAAAGACAAGGGTTGTCATTCAATTGGCAGATAGGTTTATTATGTATCCAAAAGGAGTGCTAGAGAACTTTTATGTTCAAGTAAATGATCTCGTGTTTCTAATGGGCTTCTATATAATTAATATGGAAAATGACAGTATAGACAAATAGTTGGATATCTTGCTTAGAATACCATTTCTCTACACAACGAAGACTAAAATAGTTGTTCATGAAGGAGCCCTAACAATGGAGTTTGATGGATAGATTATCAAGTTTAACATGTATGATGCCATGAAATACCATGAAGAGAATCTTTTAGTATACAGGATAGAGATCCTAGAACCATCTATACAAGATTTTTTAGAATTTCAACATTCAAACAAGCTATACACAGTCTTAAGTAAGAATATAGATGCAGTCAACCTCGAGCAAGTTGAAGCTGAACTTGGATAGGATCTTGAGATAATAGAGATAGTGTAGGAATTTGAAAATTCCAAAAACAAAGCTGAGTTTGACTCTATTTTAGAATTAAAATCTTCGTCGTCGTTGAGCATCTCCTGCCATCACCTACCGTCGACAGCCACCGCAGCAACCGCACATCACATTTTTCCCCTCCATTGCAACTCTAAAAAGCGGCTTCATTCTCCATTTTCTGTCGCTATTTGATTACCAATTAGCCATCGGTTTGGTGATCCAATTGATGGCAAAGCTATCTGTGACCATCGCTGAGCTTCCTGCCGCCATGAGCCGCCAAAAATGATGTCTTTTCCATCCGTGATCACGTCTTCATTCAACCTTGAAACCACCTCCTCCATCTACACTGCCACCACTGATAGCTAGCCCAAGTTGTCCTCTTCCTCCATTAGCTGTTAACCAGTGAAGAACTGCCACCACGCACTTCGATCAAGGAGAAAACATCTCGTCACGCAGTCTAATGTTTCACCAGAAAATCACAGTTAAACTATCATTTTTTGCCATACTAGTTCCGAATCCATCATCCTCGTGTTTCAAGCTACATTTGGGACTAATTTTAGCTGTCAGCCACTAACCGACGTAGTACGCCGCCGTGTATCATTGTGCTCCGCCGTTAATAGCTTGGAAAAAAATTGAAATCAATTTCAATTTTCTAAAACTTTTGGTATGAATTAAAATACTCCAAATTGATAATTTTCTATGAATTTTGATTTCCAATGAGTCCATAATGAATGGATGGAATTAGAAAATAGGAATTAAATTGTAAGGAATCATGATTGAACGAAAAATCTGTGTAAGACTTGAATTAGTTTCCTCAAGAAAAGATTTTCTAAGTTAGCCTCTAAGGAAAAATGGAAACCCTGGTCTAAATAGGAGCAAACAGTAAAAGGTAGAGTAATCTACACTCCCTTGACTTTTAAATGATGATTGTGACTTACTGTTGCAAGTGTTATTTGCGTATTGAATGGGAATGATTCCTGAAAATGATTGATTTACTTGAGATTTATATATGAGTATAGAAAAGACTTGCCTGTGTATTAAGTTACTCGTTGCATGTTTGCTAGATTTAGCTATTAGGTTATATGCCATAGTAACAGACTGATTTAGGGTGGATATTCAATAGCTGGTATGGGACGACCGTTGAATATCTCTTATGTAGACTGTTTCATAAATTGATTTGTTTTATTTGAATTGGTCTGCATCTATTGGGAATTATTCATTAAACCAGGACAAAACTATGAAAGGTTTAAGGAGTAAGGGTGGATAACCTATATAGGGTGATGTTTTGGTTTAAGTGCGATATCCTATAACCTTGAGTATTGGTCAACTATGTGTATGTATTGCCATATAGACTGTATGAGGATGAGACTAGCAATGTGCACATACTGAGGGACATCTTGGATGCTGGCTCTCACCGGTCCTTAAGTGGGTGATCGATGTTACAAATTACTCTCACAAAATAGGACGTTATTTTTGGGTGATTGGTGTTATGGATCACACCCAACCAAAACCATATTTTCAAATAAAACGTCATGTAACTTGAGATGAATGATCACATGAGATGTGTGATAAATTAATATATGATAAAAATTAGGGTAAAGAAATCTGATAGGTGGTTGTACCAATCTTTTTAAGGATTTGAAAGGGTTCAATGTATCTTGAATTTAACTTCATGGACTTAATAGCCCTACCAATACCACTAATTAGAGAAACTCTAAGGAAAACATGATCCCTTTCACTAAATTCTAGTGGTCTTCTCCTTTTATCAACATAACTTTTCTGCCTATCTTGTGCCTTGGCCATCTTCACTTTGATCATTTTTATTTGATATGTAGTTTGTTAAAATAACTTTGGCCCTAATAGTTGTCTCTCCCCCACCTCAAACAAACACAAGGGTGATCTACATTTTCTCCCATACAAGGCTTTGTAAGGAGCCATCCCTATGCTAGAGTGGAAACTATTATTGTAAGTGAATTCTACTAAAGGTAAATTTTTATCCCAACTTCCCTTTTGTTCTAATGTACATGCCCTAAGCATATCTTCTAGAGTTTGTATGGTTCGCTCAGTTTGCCCATCAGTTTATGGGTGATAAGTAATACTGAAACTAAGTTTTGTGCTAAAAGCCTCTTGCAAGGCTCTCCAGAATCTAAAAGTAAACCTAGGGTCTCATCAGATACTACATTAGTGGGAACTCCATGGAGTTTTACTATTTCTTGTATATATAATTGGGCTAACTTATTTAAAAAAAAGTTATTTTTATAGGTAGGAAATGTGTAAACTTAGTTTATCTATCTAATATTATCCAAATTGCATCATTTCCTAATGGAGTTCTAGGTAAACCCACTATGAAATCCATAGAAATCTTATCCCATTTCCATTCAAGGGTTTTGAGAGGTTATAGTAATCCTATTGGTTTATGATATTCAATTTTCACTTGCTGGCATACTAGGCATCTAGCTACATACTTAGCTATATGCTTTTTCATACCTGGCCACCAAAATTTATTTTTCAAATCTTGATACATGTTAGTGGCACTAGGATGAACAATATAGTTTCTCCTATGGGCTTTCTATAAAATTATGTCCTATAGTCCCCCTGACTCTAGAACATAAATCCTATTCTGGAAAGTTACTATCATGTTAACATCTTTCTTGAATTCCTTTGGGTCCTTCAAGGACTTTAAGAATTCATCTTCCTTTTGGGCTTCGAGGATCTAAGTCCTAAGGTTATCCTCAATTCTTATTTTACTTAAGTATAGCCTATCTGGAAACACCAGAGTAGAAAAACTCAAACTCCTAAACTTCTCAATTAGGTTCATTTCACTCACCATCATGTGAGCTACATGAAAATATTTCCTACTTGGAGCATCAACCACTACATTGGCTTTTCCTGGATGGTATTTCAACTCAAAGTCATAATCTTTTAAAAATTCCATCCATCTTCTCTGTTTCATATTCAACTCTTTTTGATTGAAAAGGTATTCGAGACTTTTGTGGTCACTAAATACCTCAAACCTTGACCTATACAAAAAGTGTCACTAGATCTTCAAGGCAAACACTATGGCTGCTAATTCTAAGTCATGGGTAGGATAATTTTTTTCATGAGGTCTTAATTGTCCAGAGGCATATGCTATTACTCTTCCATTTTGCATTAAAACACATCCTAGGCCCTTTTTGGATGCATTACAATACAGTTCAAAACTTTCTAATGGGATTTGGGATGATTAAGACAGGGGTAGTGGTTAGTTTTTCCTTAAGGATTTGGAAACTATGTTCACATTTGAAATTCCACACAAATGGAACATCTTTCCTAGTCAATTTAGTCAAAGGCAACGCTATCTGTGAAAACCCTTGAATAAATCTCCTATAGTACCCAACTAATCCTAGAAAACTATAGATCTCCATCACTGTTGTGGGTGTCTCCTAGCCAACCACTACTTCTGTCTTACGAGGATATACTGATACTCCATCTTTTGTAATTACATGGCCCAAGAATCTTACCTCTTCCAACCACAACTCACACTTCTCAAGTTTGGCATACAATTGCTTTTCTTTAAGCAACTACAGCACAACCCTAAGGTGATGTTAATGCTCTTCACTACTTTTAGAATATACAATAATGTCATCAATAAACACTACTGTAAACTGATCAAGGTAGGATCTAAAGATACGATTCATGTGATCTATAAAAATAGCTAGAGCATTTGTCAATCCAAATGGCATCATAAGAAATTCATAATTCCCATACCTATTTTTAAAGGCTATCTCAGATATATCTTTTATTCTTACCTTGATTTGATTTTACCTCGACCTCAAACTAATCTTAGAAAAAAAAGTTACCCCTTTCAACTGATCCAACAAGTCATCAATTCTAGGGAGTGGGTATTATTTTTCACTGTCACCCCTGTTAAATTGCCTATAATCTATGCACAATCTCAAGCTTCCATCTTTCTTCTTCACAAATAAGACTAGTGCTCCCCATGTTGAAGCATTGGGCCTAATAAACTGTTTCCCTAAAAGATCTTCTATTTAGATCTTCAACTTGTTTAACTCTAAGGGAGACATTCAATAAGGCGATATAGAAATTGGTCTCGTTCTAGGAATCAATTTTATAGAAAACTCTATCTCTCTTTCAGGCGAAAGACTTGAAATCTCTTTGGGAAAGACATATGAGAATTAACAAACTACAAGGATAGCACTAAGTTTATGTTGGAATTCAATTTCCGAAGAACACAAAAAACTTATTTGTTGGATCTCCTCCTCATTTTTCCTATTCATAGGTATGGCATCTATAAAAGTCATAGATTTCTAAGAATAATCCAAGACTACATTATTTATGGACAACCAGTCCATCCCAAAAATAATGTCCAATCCCACCAGAGGTAAAAAAATACGGTTAACAACTAAAGGCTTATTTTCAACAACAATTGGGCAATTTAAATAGGCCAAAGAAGTCAATACCTGCTTTCCTATGGTAGTGGAAAAGGATAGCTCATAGGGTATTAACTCTGATCTCAACCCAGCTTCCAAATGCATGGCCTTCTATGCTTCATATGTGTAAAGCTCTAAATAAGAAGAGCACTTAAACAACTCTTCAAATATAGCTAGGTAATCCTTAAAAATCCTATTACCCTGCTTTATCTGCATAAATTCAATTTCTTTCTAATTCCTCACATTCGAAGGAAAGTACTTTTCTAAATATACCCTCTTAAATGTTTCCCAAGTGATCTGAGTTCTTTAAACCTTCAGTAATTGTCTAGCTCTTCTCCACCAATATTTTACTTCCCCAATTAACATATAGGTAGTAAATAGTACCTTTTACTCATTGGTGTTTCCTAAGACCACAAATAATTTTTCCATCTCTCTAAGCCATTCCTCAGCTACATATAGGTTAAACTTACCCCTAAAGGAAGGATTTGAAATTCAGGCCATCCATTATAAGCTTGGTTACCCACTTGTCTACCCTCAGGATTTGGGTTGTGATTCACAGGCCTATTCTCCTAGAATTGTTGGAATGCTTCAATAACAGCCTGTTGGGTGGCAGCAGCAGCCTGCTCCCTCATGGCTTCTGCCATTCCCACTAGATTCTGTATAACCCTAGTAAAACTACCTTCATTCTCCTTTTCCTTGCTAGTATTCTTCCTAGGTGGGGCCATATTTCACTCTACAAAATAAACATGATCAAGGTGATGAGTCTTAATAACATAATATTTATAAGAGATCATATAGCACCAACAAGAAATACTTTCTACCCAAACCTAACACTTCATTCCTCTAGTCAAAACATAATACAAGTCAGTCAATTGCCTAGGCTCAATTAACTAGCTTGAACTTGTCTCTATCTTGAGGAATCTACCCTTTACTACCGAGTCATACTCACTAGTCGTGGTGGCAGTGATTTGATATCGACTAAGTGTAACCCCCTAATCCTATAGTTCATTTTAGTTATTTATATAATATATTACAAGATTGGTGAATTACTAATACCTTTACCAAAGTCAATTTTTTACTTTTTATCGAGTTAAATGGTTAGTTTGAGTTACTACACTGGGTTTCTCACACGTTATGCAGCGAAAAATAATTTAAATTAGTTGGAATAAAACATAAATATATATATGTACATTCACATTCATTTACAATATTTATAAGTATTATTCATCAGACATATACCTATAGATATATGAGCATGTTAACTATGGTAAGGAGACAACAAGCTTGTCACTCATACCCATTTAACAAAACTGCTAGTGAATTCCTAACTCACATACCCTAATACGTATATGCCTTTGCCCTATACACCAAATCATCCTCCTAATCCTTCCAAAATATTAATAAGGATTCAAGGTACCAGGCATGTCGAAATTCTACTATACAACCCTAATACTTTATGTAATCAGGGTGTGGGAGGAACTTCCAATACATACACATCGCAAAATTCCTTAATAACAGAGAAATACCCCAAGAAAGGTATCTCCATCAACTTCACCTCTACCTTTAGTAAGATCTGGTACCTAGGCATTTGATACAAACTAACATTTTTAATGAGAATAACTCTCAGTAGTAATAATAAAAAATTTATAGAATTGCTAGTTTGTACCACTGTAAACCCATATGAAAAATTCTACATTCTTCTCATCATCATAGAAAATATTGTAACCATTGGGTCACTATACATGAACATATTCACATTTTATACTTAAGGTTTCACGCGTAACTCATTTAATATCCATCCACAGGATATGCATATATTCATAAAACATAATTAGATTATATAAAATCAATTTACACCAGTAACATGATTTTATTCTCACAAAGAGCATTAAAGAAATAAGAGCATTTCTCATTGGCCTTCGCCAAATCATAATAATCATCATATAGTCATAATAAGAGAAATCAGGAAGGTCATCAAGCGAACCACTCCATAATTTAAAATCTGTACTAATAAATTTTTGGCAACACATGTTTATTGCCAGTCCTCGACTGCTATATCATATTCATGTACATTCTGGAGCGTCCTTCAATGGATCCAAGTATAATAGAGTCCCCACAATAAGAGTCCACACATTAAGTCCACACATGAGTACATAATAAGTGTCCCCAAATTTGTGCTAGTCATGAGCATATATAATAGGGTAATTAGGCTCATACTATAGTAATGTGAAATTCTAAGTAGGTGATCCTTTTTAAATTGGCCATTAAGTTCACTAACTTAGAATTTACAACTATCACGATAACAGTGGAATGTCTAATCACCATCCCATACTAGCAATCAGTCACTCAGTTATGAACCTATTTACCACTAATACATATACTAAGAATACAATTCTCATTTCTCTTACTTATTCTTACTCTTTCCTTCTCAAATCTCATCATACTCTTACTCTTTTTCATTTAATTTCAAAGTACATATTACCTCTCACATTCTAGGTTCAAATCCCTTTTTTGAGTAGAGTTTTTGGGTTAATACCTTCCAAACATGTCATTGAGTTCAAGATACACTCATAGAGGCTGGCAATAAGTTAGTACCCTGCTATTAGTTGACTGTTAACACTCTGTCCACTTTCAAAATTTTAGCCTGAGAGCTATCAATCAACTGCTACAAGGCTGGCAGTCAACTACTAGCCTTTGGTTGGGCCTGAAAATTGACTGTTAGAGCATGACAGTCAGCTGTTAGCCTTTTGGAAACATTTATAGAAAATAAAGAACAAGGCAGTCGACTTTCAAGGGCTTTCAGTCAACTACTAGACCTCTGTATGTTTTTCTAGGTAACTTAGGAACGTGATAGTCGACTAATTTAAGCTACCAGTCGGCTACTATGCTATGCTCTGTTTTACAACTTGTTATTGACCCAAAATTTTTATCCAAAAACTTGTTTGTAATCCCATTTTAAAATTCATGAACTCAAAACCAATATGTGAGCATCATTTACCATACAAAATATAGCCCAAGCATAGCTCTATCCCTCTCAAATCTTGAATTTAAGCTCATTCTTATCGATGAATAAAAACCATATTTTATAATCTGATTTAAGCATGCATAAGTATACTCATAGGGTTCAAAACACTCAATAGTAATCAAAAACACTAAGAATGTAGTTTTAAATCTATTTTTCTCTTTAAAAAATTTTAGAAATCATGAAATTCAGTCCCATGAATAGTAACTTTGAAATTAAAGGGATTGGGTTATTTTGCTACCTTAATTCCTTGTTTTCCCTTGCTTACAAGCTGATTCTTGTATTAAATGTTGTCCTAGACACTTCTTTGAATTCAACTCCTGCTAAAAGTGGAGATTTAGTCTCTTCTTCCTCACTTTCTCTCTCTACTCATCTCTTCTTTCTCTCTCTAAAAGTTTAGTTTTGAATTTGGATAAGAAGGAAGTTTGACTCCTGGCCTTATATAGGCGACCAAAAATTTGGAAATTTTGATCCTAATCTCTGATCATTCGAAATCAAAATGGTAATTTTTAAACTATATACATAATTGCCATTTTGCCCCTGAACCATTAGCTGGAGATTTCCAAAAATCTGTTAGCTACAGTGAATATTTTGGCTAAAATTATATTCTCTTACTTAAACTTTTTCATTTTTTAGTTTAGTCCCTATCCTCTTTCAAGGCAGTTATTTCACCCTTCTCTAATAACATTTTTGCACTAATGCAAACTATATACAGTCTAGTGCAACATACATAAGTAATTAATTAAAATTAACAAACATCTCTCATAAAAATAAGAGTGGATGTTACGTTCATGGCATGAATTTTAGTAGTTTCATATTCATCAATGCACATGCACATGTTTCATATAAAGCATGCCAATAAAATTGAATAGAAATGTATTTTGGAAGGAGTGGAATGTAGAAATTTTTTATGTATTCATACAGTGGTACATGCTAGTTTTGTTTTAAATTAATGGATTGTTTAGCTAATGGGAAATTATTTCTCATAATTGTACTGGTATGTTTCAGATGCCTAGATATAGTGTGGTGATTGAAATAGAAGTAGCGGTGGTAGTGGTTCCCTTTTTAAGAGCTTTTATAGCCCTGAAGGATATTTACATAATGGCAATATTTGAGATCCCTGCAATGAACTAGCAAACTTAAGGAGTAGATATAAGTACGTAGTTGTAGCTCTTTTGTCATAATTCTCAATATATTCCTTTTGGGATAGAATTATGACGTGCTACTAATGAACTATATGTAGCCACACCTTAAGGCAGTGCACTAGTCAGTGTAGTTTAGTGCAATGGTGAGTATCAAGGTCGTATCTCACAAGAACGAGAAAGCTTAGAGTTACTACTTAATCGTTGTTATCTAGGCTAGGAAGAATAATGATTGATTTTTAATTAACTAAATCTAATTATTACTATCTTGACTTCAGAGGGAATGTAAGGCAGGTGTTAAGATGATGAACTATCAAGTTACCAGAAAAGCAAACCCATTGGGGTCTTAGACTAGATGATATGTAAATAAAGGATAATGAGTTATGAAATTGACTATGCTACCTGTATATAACAAATCCAGATTTTCGATTGCTTTCAATGGATTTCTAAAACCTACACTTTCCATTAGCTATTTGTGTCCAATGGTTAAGTTTAGATCAACATTAATGCTTATTATTAGGAATTTCTCCTAATCTAGCAATTGTCAACCTCTTAGTCCGAGTGAAGATTAACTGTTCTCTCTAGTTAGTTTTCCAATTCCAAACATCATCGGGTAGAGTATTTCAGAGGAATCTAAATAGTTTTTTCGATGACGTCTCGCAGTAAAGACTAAATGAATCTTTAACTAGAGGAAGATTACACAAACTAATCTATAACTTAATCATATTAAAATCAAAACATCAATATAGACTAAGAACCCCAATTGGGGTCTACCAATCTAGCTACTCATGTTCATGAATAAAACAACAAGAAATATAATAAAGGAAGAAGAACAAAATGGAGATAGAAACACCCTCATCGGTCGAGTTTTGGATGAATAGCCTTGACTCTGAACTACTCCTTGATTATACTTCTAGTTGCCTCTTGATGCTTCCTAATCTCTTCCTCCAATTCTTGATTGAATCTTCACTGCTTGTGAACTTTGTGAAGAGATAAGGGAATTGAAGTATTATGCTCTAAAGATTAACAAGGGTTGTCACACACCAACCTACACCAAGTGCTCTCGATTTTCTTCTCTTGAACGCCTTCAAAGTGATGCTTTTCTGCTTGCACCTACTCTTATTTATAGGCAATGGAAAGGCCTCTCTAGGCTTCCACACAGTCATGTGGCAGCCTAGAAAGTGGCATGGCTATGTGGTAGCCCATGTAGGGAGCATGGTCGTGTTATAGGCCGTGTTCCAGAAGGAATCCATCCGTAATGTGATTTTGGCCATTTCTTGGTTGAAGATTGTTGCTCTAGCCATGTAGGGAGGTATATATGATGTCTTTGGCATGTAGAGAGGTGTGTTCTAAAAGCTTTAAGGTGGCATAGGCATGTGGTAGGGTGTGTTCTAGAAGACTTCATGTGTGGCAATGCTAAAATGTGCATTTTGAGGTGCTTTAAGCCTTTAGACACTTGGTTTTGGTCCATTTGGGTTCAAAAACTGCTTTGTACCTGAGAAAAGCTTGGATAACATGAAAACAAGTGGAAACTAATTTTACATAAAACACATAAAATATAATCCTAAAGTAAGTGGAATTTAGCAAATAAATATGTATAATTATGTGCTTATCAAATTAGGACTACTATTCTTTTGGCTATACATAATAAAGAAGGGGCACACACCTGAAATAGGATGTGTGAAGAATCTATCCACTAGTATGATTCTTTTTGGAAAGGGTTTGAGTGGCAGGCTTGTTGCCTCCTTACCCTTCTAAAGGAATACTTCACATATCCTGGCATGTATATCAGACAATGTAAATGATATATATATGTGAAATGTTTTACAAATTCAACTGTATGAATTTTTATTTTTTGTTATGCTAAAGTATGATATCCTAAACAAAAAAACCCAAACCTAATCAATTTATAAAGTATTGATGGATTTAATGCTCAAACCAATTCTTGAAAATAATAAGGTAAAGATAAATGTGACTTACGTATCTTATTACATTTTATGAAGTTGTAATGTAAAGATAAGGATGTTACAAAAACATCCACTTTGATACAAGAATTTTATAAAACACCATGTTGGGTGAAAATTCTAAGTTAGTGTAACTTAATACGACCAAATGAAAAAGGGACATTTACTTAGAATTTAGCATAACCGTGTGCACAAGTCACATCATCTTAAAGTATATGTATAGGATAGCGTACTAGGAATGTGATCCACCATTAAGCGCTCGTGATTCCATAGGATCATAATCCACCTAAAAGTGGAGAGAAAATGATCTACACAGTTAGCAGAGATTCCGTGAGCTTAATTTTCATAGGATCTGTCGAAAGGTAATAACCAATAAGGGCACTCAGATCCACCAGGGGACACCTCATATAGTATTAGTGGCAGAATTGTCATATAGGAGAAAATTATCTCACTCATGTAGGTAACAGTACGTGGAGTAATTCACTGGGTGACTCTCCCCAATACTCTTAGGTTTCTCTTCTCAGAAAAATGGCATTAGCCATAATATTATAATTGTTTTCCTTTTCCCTAATTTTATGATCTTTATGATTTTATAATGATGCAGGAAAACATATCTTTATATATTTATATATATATATTCATGACCCTATGTTATGCTTTCATTATGAAATGAGGTTATGAAATATTATAAATGGTGAATTTTATCCTTATATTGAATTATACTACACTTTCATAAATACATGTCATTCTGATATATATGAATCATGCATGATATCGTAATAGATTATATAGTATTTTAAAGAAAAGAATGTAGAATTTTTTTCATATCATTATGGTGCTACATGCCAGATGTTTTCAAAAGACTGGATTGTTTGGCTACTGAGAATTCATTTCTCATAATTATCCTAGTATGTATCAGATAACCAAGCATAGACTACCACTGGAGTTGCAAGGAAGATGGATTTTAGCAGTATGTAAAAGTTATGTATAGTAATAACAAAATAATAACAATAGTTTAAGTGGCAGGGTTATACCTCTTTACCTTATGAATTGACAAGAATTTCATGTATGAGAATACGTAAGTATTAATGATATTATATCTTTTGCTGTATTATTAGTAACTTTTGTAATATCCTCAATTCTATGATATCAGGTATGTCTTAGAATCCTAGACTCAATATTTTTATGCATGGAAAATAGTCCAAAAATTATTTTATATTACCTTAAACAAAGGAAGGACTAAACTGAAAGCAAATGATTAGGGACTAAAATGAAAGGAAATTTGTTTCACAAAATATCCTGATAGTAAGCACGCAAATTAAGGTGCATTTATGGCACACATTTATGAGGTTTGAAAATGGTTCCAATGTCATGAATGCTGCAAGAAAAATATTTAGGGGCAAAACGATCAAAATTTTATCTGAAAATAAGAATAAAATATTTATTTATCAGATAAAATGGCTAATTTTTATCTGGAAAATTATGATTTTGCCTCTAGAATATTTTTCCAAAATTTTCAAAAAAAAAAATTTTGGTTCGGCACTTAAGAGGGGTAAAATGGTCATTTTACCATGAAGGGCAAAATGGTAATTTTGACACCAAGGGTAAAAAGGTAATTTCATCACAAGGACATAAGGGAAATTTTACCTAAAGAAACACTTTAAAATTTCTAAAATACCCTTACATGTCAAGGTTTTAAGAAGGAAAAAGTGAAGGGTATTTTGGTTATTTTGCCACCAAGGGCAAAATGGTCATATTAGCCAATTTAAATAAGTCACACTACTTCTTCTTCTCCTCCTTAGCAAAGACGACGTGAAGGCTTTTGGAAGGGAGAAATACCATAGACTTCATAAGGGAGAAAAGGGAGAAAAAGCAAGGAAACTTCAAGGTTTATCCACCAAAAATTATAAATCAAGGTAGCTTAGCATTCTTCCATCACTTATTTCATGTTTTAATGGATTTTTCCAAGCTTTTGAGATTTTCATGGCTGAATGAACAGTACATGAATAGTGATGTTTTTAAGTTTACATTCTTAAATTCTCAAATTTTCTATGGATTAATGCTTAGAAAGTAGTATGGAGTTGTTTGTGATGGTTAATTTCAATTATGAAAGTGTTTATGTTCATTTCCCAATTTTGTTTCATTTGCCCTAAAACCCCAAATTCATGAATGTCATGCCAAATTGTTTGTTTTGCCTTGATTGTTATGGATAAATGGTGATTGATGGTTTATAGATGATGAAAATGGGATTAAAGGAATGATTATATGAAAAATGATGATTTTTGCACAAAACTCCTCTTTAAGCCATGGCTAGAAAAATGAGATTTGGAAAATTGTTTGAAAAATTTTAAAGTAGCTTATTGGTAATTCAAGTTATGGCCAATGGAGGATAGAATAGATGTCAATTGGTTGAAAGGCCCAATTTTGCCTAAAAATCTCATCTTGACCAAGAGTATGCAAGTTTTTGGTGAAGGAAATGTGTTGAAAATTTTGTGTGTGTGTCTTGGTTGAAGCAAGATTAATTGGCAATTATTTTTATGCAAAATGATTCCATTAAATTCCATGTAACCTACTTGACCAATTTTTGGACATGGAAATATTTATGGAAAAATTTGTACAAAAATGTAATGAAATTGGTCAAAGTATACAAAGGAAATAATATGACGTTGCAATTAAATTTTAATGAATATTTTGTGCAATCTTGGCAATTCTAGCAATTTGTGTGCATGCTTAAGAGTGGGGAGACAGTGATTATACATACCTTAGGTATGTATAAATAGGTGAGAAAGGGGAAAAATGGAATAATAAGTAGCAAATGGAAAAGGTTCAACTTTGAAACCCTTTAAATGCAATAAAATATGAAAAGGGAATTTAGTGTAAATGGGGAGGAAAAGTAAAATTTATTTTTTCTTATTATATGGCAAGAGTGAAAAATAGAAATTTTTTAGTATGAAAATCTTAAATTTCTTAAGGATTTCTCTTGACCAAGAATGAACCTTCCTTTTTATACAAATTCAAGAATGGAATTGTTATTGAGATTTAAAGGTTTTTTTTTTTAGAAAGTGAGAATGATAGTATCATCATGAATGAGGAAAGAAAAGGATTGATTTATGACATAGATAAGGAAAAACATAGCAAGGTATTGGAAAACATTGAATGGAAGGAAAATATTTGAATGTTCAATAAAGAGAAACATAGAGGAAATAATTCCAATATATATTCTAGGGTAGATAGGCTTATAACCGAGTGACCAATTGTCGGTATGGGATAGCCATTGGACATTCCACGGTTGTATCAAAAATTTGGATGGTGAAACATCCGCTCGGAATGAAAGAATTTGGAAAACACTGTGATGATTGTGAATTCTAAGTTAGTGTAACCTAGATGGCCAATTGAATAGGGGACATTTACTTAGAATTTGGCAAAATTATGGGATTAAGCCTAATCATCCTAGTTGATATATATAGGAAATAGCATACTGGGAAATGATCCATGATGTAGGTTGTGGTGATCTATGGCATCATGAACCGCCCATAAAGCGGGGAGAAGATGATCTGTGTGAATAACAGTGATTCCATGAGCTTAGTTTGATTGAACCCTGGGAGAAATTCCCACTTAGATCTGTCTTTATGACATGATCACTGAATGTGAATGGGTACTCGGATCCACTGAAGGACGCCTCAGATGTACCAGTGGCAGAATTGTCACACACTTGATAGAGCGGCTATCTCATTCATGCATGCTGTAGTATGTGGAGTAATTTATACTTCTGATACTTTTGTGTCTCTCTGAATTGAAAATATGGCTTTTAGCCAAATATGAATGTTTATTTTCCTTATAAATAATATAGTTTTTCATGAATTGTAAATGTTGTTTCTTCTAAATTATCTATGGCTAAATGGAAATTTAATGAATGTACTTTCCTGATTATGGTACTAAACGGTATACGGTGAACTATGATTGTGACTGAAATTGATACTGTTTTTATTTTATAACTGATATATTACTGATATACCTCATAAACTTCATCCTATACATCTGACTGGTTTATTTATAGCATTTCCTAGAAATGATGAAATTTAAGAATAAGGAATGTAAATTGTTTTCCGTAACCATACGGAGGTACATACCATAGCTCAGAAATGAAATGTGGAATGCGTAGCTACTGAGAAATTATTTTCTCATTATTTTCTGGTATGTATCAGATGACTAAGACCATTATGGTACTACAAGACAGAAGGGATTAGCTATCCATCCCAAGAAATGGAATAATATATATTATGCTAGAAATACATATAAGTATATGGATATGTAAGGCATACATATCAGGTTTATGAAAAATAGTTAAAAAGGGTGTGAGTGGCAGGTTTGTTGCCTCCTTACCCTATGAAAACAAGAAAACTACATATATCCTGCAATATATGTAACAACGTTGTAACGTTGAACTGGATGTAAATGTATGTAAAGGAAAAAGTTTAAATTTATCCTGAATTTTTAGGGATTATGGTGTATTATTATTAGACTTCCGTTGTATTGATAATTGAATGTGATACCTGAGTAAGGATCCGAACCTAATGAAATGTATACTATAAATGGATATTTAAAGAACTCAGGTAAGAAATAAAGGATAGAAGTGTATATAACACACCAGTTTCTTAAGTGAAGGATTTTTCAATAAATAATATTTTAAATATGGCTATGAAATTGGGGGTGTTATAACTTTTGCCATGTAGACTTCCGCTATGAAATGTATGAGAATACCTGAGTAAAAAGGACCCAAACGTAAAATATTAAATGGTAATTAAACATCAAACTCAAGTAATAAATAAGGACAAAAGTAAAGATAACATACCAATCTGGTAACCAGATTTATACTGAAATCAATATATTTTATAAAGAAAATGGCTATGAGATTAGGGTGTTATAAAGTGGGTGAGTCCAATGCATATGGTTCAGAAAAGGATAAGAATAACAGTAGTGGAAAATAAAGAAGGAGAGTTGGTATCCACCTGTGTACATAATGGGTAGAGGGTTTATATTGATTATAGGAAGTTAAATTCTTCTACTAGAAAATACCATTTCCCTCTTCCTTTTATTGATCAAATTTTGGAATATTTAGCAAGAAATACTCACTATTGCTGTCTTAATGGCTATTCAGGTTTCTTCTAGATTCCATTAGAACCAGAAGATCAAGAGAAGACAACCTTCACTTGTCCATTTGGAACCTTTTCATATAAAAGGATGCCCTTTAGCCTATTCAATGCACTAGAAACATTCCAAAAGTGTATGGTAAGCATGTTCTCTGTAATTATGTTATGAAATTATTGAAGTCTTTATGGATGATTTCACTATCTATGGAGAGTCCTTTGATAGATACCTAATCAATCCAAATAAGGTTCTAGAAATATGTCTTGAATCAACTTAGTTTTGAATTATGAAAAATGCCATTTTATGGTAGATCAAGGATTAATTTTAGGACATATAGTTTCAGAGAAAGAATAGAGGTAGACAGAGCAAAAGTTGAGGTCATTAAAACACTGCCTTACCCTATCTTGGTATAGGAAGTTTGTTCTTTTCTTGGTCATGTAGGGTTTTACAGGAGATTCATAAAGGATTTCTCCAAGATCACTTAACCCTTATGCAAACTTCTCTAGAAGGATTCAAAGTTCAAATTTAAAGAGCAGTGTAGAGCAGCGTTTGACAAACTCAAAGAAAGATTCACATATACTATGTTTATACAACCACCCAACTGGAATCATCCCTTTGAGATCATGTGTGGCATAAGCAACTGTGCAGTAAGAGCTATGTTTTGTCAAAGAATTGATGGTAAACCAATTGTCATTTATTATGCATCAAGAATACTGGATGTAGACTAATTCAATTACTCCACTATAGAAAAAGAACTTTGTTAAGTGGTGTTTTCTCTAGAAAAATTTCAATCCTATCTATTGGGAACAAATGTCATTTTATACTCCAAACATATAGCTCTTCAGTATCTCATGGAAAAGAAAGAAGCTAAGTCAAGACTCATTAGATGGGTACTACTATTGCAAGAGTTTTATATGGAGATAAAGAAGAAAGTATCAGAGAACTTGGTAGTTAATCATCTTAGCAAGATAATTTGTGCCCACGAGCCTCTGCCATTAGAAGAGAACTTCCTTGGAGAATATCTTTTATCAATAGAAAAAATAATACCATGGTATGCTGACTTGGTATTGCTTAACTACTGGAGACTTTCCTGAAGAATTTGACAAGAATGATAAATAGAAGTTAAAAAGGGAAGCAAGACATTATGTCTGGGATGATCCCTACCTCTGAAAATTTAGAGCAGATCATATTGTAAGAAGGTGTGTTCCCTAGGAGGAAACAAAATCAATCCTCTAATCTTGTTATGCTCAGGCATGTGGAGGACAATTTTTTTTTCCAAAATAGCCCATAAGATTTTGGAAGAAGGGTTCTATTGGCCAACACTATTCAAGGATTCCTATATTTTCTACATAACTTGTAACAAATATCAAAAGATAGGAAGCCTTGGAAAGCATGATCAAATGCCACTAACTCTTATACTTCCAAAAGAGATCTTTTAGGTATGGGGAATTTATTTCATGGGACCATTTCCTCCATTATTTGGTTATAAGTACATACTTCTAGTTGTGGACTTTGTGTCTAAATGAGTGGAAGCAAAGGGCACCAGAACTAATGATGCCATAACTGTAGTAAGGTTCATCAAATCCAACATCTTTATAAGATTTGCACTCCTAGGATTCTCAACAGTGATAGGGGAACTCACTTCTATAAAAGAACCCTCAAGTCCTTGCTTACCAAGTATAGAGTTCAACACAGAACATCCACAACATACCATCCCTCTTAAAAAGAGAGATTAAATCCATCCTGGAGAAATATGTAAAAAATAGTATAAAAGATTAGAGCCAAAGATTAGAAGATACACTTTAGGCATACAAGACAAAATTTAAGAAACCAATTGGAATGTCACTATATAGAATAATCTATGGGAAAGCTTGTCACCTTCCCATTAGAATGTCACCATATAGAATAATCTATTGAGCTCGAGCATCGAGCATTCTGAGATGTCAAAGAATTCAATGTTGATGTTGATGAGGTTAGTAAACACAGAAAACTTCAATTCTAAGAACTAGAGGAAATTAGAAATGAAGCCTACAACATAACCCAACAATATAAAAGATAGACCAAGAATTTCCAAGATCAAAACTTGGTAAGAAAACACTTTTCTCTTAGACATAAGGTATTGTTATACCATGCCAAAGTAAAGTTATTCCCTGGAAAGCTCAAGTCACATTGGCTTTTCATTGTCAACAAAGTCTTGCACATTGAGCTATTGAGATAAGGAGCAATAGCTATTCAAGGTCAATGGGTACAGAATTAAGCCTTACTAATATGCCTTATTTTACACATATTTGCTTGATATTATTTGTCCATTTTATAAGCATTTTGTGTTTTTATTCCTAGAATCACCTGAGTTTGTATCCTTTTCATTTTAAGAGTTTGATGAAGTCATCATTAGTAGTAGAGCCATTATGGAGTCCTAAATAGCCAAGAACATACCCATTTTGATCCTACACGGTCGTGTTCATGCAAAAATAGAGTGGCATGGCCGTGTTATTTTTGGCACAGCTGTGTTGATAAGCCATGTTGGTGAGCACAAGCCATGTTGGCATTAAACAAGGCTGTGTTGGTCGTTTTTGACTAAACACGGGGTGTGTTAGTTATAGCACGGTCATGTTGGGCTTAGCATGGCTGTGTTGGCTATGTATGCCTAGAGCACGACTATGTTGGTGTTAAAACGGGCTATGTTGGCCTTCTACACGGCCGTGTAGAGAGTGACACAAGCTATGTTAGTCTTTTGGCTATAAAAGGGAGACGATTACAGAGAGAATGAGTTCTATGATATTTGAACTTTCACTTTCCTTAGAGTTATAGAAAGAAGCATTTCAGTGATTGAGGGGAAATTGTCAGGACACTAAATTCAAGCTTTAGACAATAGATTTGCAACTTTGGAGTTCTGTTTGAGATTATAGGAGGAGATCGGAAGCACATCAAGAGACAACAAAAATTTCATTCACTTGGGGATTAAAGATTGAGGCTATGTGTCTACCATTCGAGAGAATAAGGGTGTATATATTTTTTATTTCTTTCTCTCTTCTTTGTAATTGATTTTCTGGTTGTTGTATCCATGAACATGAGTAGATAGATTTTTTAAACCCATTGGGGTTCCTTACTATGTTGGCATTTTTACTTTAATTTGTATGAATATTGAATTTGGTTTTGTAATCTTTCTTGCAATTATGAATGAATTTTTGGTTTTCCTTACAAGACATTGTATAGAATGCTATGTAGATTTATTTTAGTAAATCGAGAGGTTCTAATTGAAATAGGAAATCTAATTACAAGGAATAGTTAATTTTCACTTAGAGATGAGGTTAATTAATTACTGAATTAAGACGTAAAGATCTCACGGCCCTTAATAGTGAGCTTATCTAAAATCAATCATTAGGAAGAGATTTCAGTGGTTGGTTCTTAGGTATAGAAATTCAATTATCTCGAGAGAGAAGTTGGATTTAATTCAGAATTCATTCACATGTATCAAAATTAGATTCAATAATTCATTATCTTTTGTGTGTTTTCCAACTAATATAAGTCCCCTTTGGGTTTGCTTTTCTCGTCTTGAGTAATTCCTTTCTCATTCATTTCTGTTGATTAAGTTTACTATTGAATATAATCATTATTTTAGTTAGAAAACAATCACTCCTATTCTTAGGCTAGATAATAGAGAACAAGTAGTAACTCTGGGCTTTCCAGTTCCCGTAGGATATGACCTTGATACTTACCAATGCACTAGATTACATTGATAGGTTCATTGCCTAAGGTGTAGTTGCATTGGCAGTGCATCACTTACTATGAAGGATTCCAGGTTGCAGACATGGATAAAATCTACCTGGAAGATGAAAAGCAGGTGGCCAACAAGCCACCTAGATGAAAAGGGAGTCTTCTTTCATTCCTTGATTTACCCTTTGAAATTTCTTCTTCCTCCTCCTCCAACAACACTTTCAAAATTTTTGAACCCCCATTACCACTACCACGTTCTCTCACCTCTTTTATGGAAGAAATTTTCCCTAAACCCAACCCTATTCAATGCATCCCATCTTATAACCCAGCAGAAATCCCCAATACCTATAATCCTTTCTTCCTTGATGCCTCTATGTGATCCTCATGTCATTTTCCACTATACAAAGCATTAATCCCACATGCACCTCTGGTCACATTCAAAATCAAAACACAAGCCCAATGACCTCCATTCCTCCTAAGGTAGCAGGCAAATGCCCAAAAACTCTCTGGCAGCCTCAGGAAAACATCTAGGCTTACCTTTAATACCATAAAAGGGCGGTGGTCAAAACTCGTTACCCCAACCAATTCAACTCAATTAGAGTCTGCCATGTGCTTACACTCTATCCTTGTCAGTAGCACAATGAGTAAGTAACCCCATGCCCCATACTTCTCCCACAACTGTTGTTTTACCACTACCCACCAATCACACAGACCCCTTGACTGTTGAACATAATTTACCCCCTTCACCCTTTCACACAAAGCCTGTGCCTACTTTCCCAACCTCCCCTCTGTATTCCTCCCATGATCATATCCCATAACCCTCTTGAGAAGAAGCCACTACCTCTCTAGTTCAATCACCCTCACACTCACTTCCTCATTCACCCATACCTACTACATCTTGTAACACTCCTTTTACCCTATAGTTCCTTTTATAATAATTAAAAAGGGTATAAAATGTAAGTATCATAATAATTATGTGTTACTATTACTACTATTCTAGTAAATTTAAACTTTTTACCAAGTTTATTAATTGAGCGCTATTTGGGTTAGGTTTTACACTCGGGTTCTCAAACGAGAATCACAGCAAAATATCACATTATATATATATATAATATGTTCTGGATAACTATACACAAACATGCATAATTACTCATTAGTTAACATTAAATTAGCTATTGGGGTATGAAGGCAACATCCTTGCCACTCACGACCCCATCAATGGCCTACTAATAGTTGCTAGATAATCCATATACATCCAAGTTATTATAAGCTATACAAGAGATAATCTATACTAGCCTTCCTAAAAAATCCTAAAGACTAGTAGAAAATGAATATATGCCTATACTATCCAAAATAAATAGTTCCATGTACCCCATAGAGGGTTCCTATCTCTATGTTACCTTCATCTATAGCCAGGGACCTATAAATATGGTACATGCCAATATTTATATGAGAAATTAATCTCAGTAGCAATGCAACCTATTTTGAAATCCACTAACCTATACCAATGTACTTATACGAAAAGTCTCTACATTCTTTTCATCGTAAAAATATAATACATACTATTAGGATTCAGTGCATGTAGCATACTTTCATGTCATGTGCTAACATTTATGCACGTGCATTTAAAACATATAAACTTTGCAATATAGGATGTCCATTCATAATCATTTTCATCATAACTTTCATATAAAACATTTCATAAGGAATAAACATGCCTTTACATTTAACATATGAGTAGGAGAAGCAAACATATCCTAAGATTTATTGGGAGCACCACCCAACAAACAAATCCATGTACTACTACATATATGAATGAGCTATCATAGTGACTAACTGCACCACTATAGTAATTCTACTGGATAAGTACCATTTGAGGCGTCCCCTAGCCAAAACCAAGTACAATCTCAATAACTTAAGGATCACTGTAAAACCTTTATAAAGGTTCTATCCTTTCCGCTTTTCCAAATCATAAAGCTATAGAATCACCATCCCTTAATGATGGATCACACTCCTAGTACATATTCTCTAACATATATACTAGGGTGATTTAGCTTATGTCTATGGTTATGCTTAACTCTAAGTATGTGTTTCTTAAATGGCCTTTGGAAGATAATACTAACTTAGAGTTCGCAACCATCACAGTGTTTTCAAAATCATCTATGTTCAAGTGGATGTTTGACCATCCTAATTTATGGCATAACCACAGAATTCCCAATAGCCATCCTATACTGATAATCGGTCACTCGATCATGAGCCCATCTACCACCAATGCATATGCTTAGTATACTTCACTCTTTCCTTTCTTATGTTTTTTTCCTGCTCTCTTTGTATCACTATCATAAGGATCCTCTCATCCTAGTGACATGTAACCTTACATTTTGCATGTTACCCACTACATCCTAGGTTTAGATCCTTAGTTTGAGTGAGATTTTGGGCTATTTACCTCTCAAAGCGGTCATTGAGTTCATTATCTGAGACAGTGGGCTGGCAGTCGACTGATCCCATATTGTCAGTCAGCTACTAGGTCGCTGCCTTCTTTACTCTATCCTGGCTGAGAGCTACCAATTGGCTACTAAAGGCTTGGCAGTCAACTACTAGCCTTAAACTGGACTCAATAATTTACTGTTAGAGCGAGGCAGTCGGCTGCTAGCTTTCTGGAAATTTTTCTAGGAAATGAAGAACACGTGTCTACTTCCAAAGCTAACAATCGGTTGCTAGCATTCAAAAATGTTTTCTGGCTAGATGAAGAACATAGCAGTCGACTTCTAGAGCCTGGTAGTCAGCTACTAACATTTTGTTTACTCTAAAATTTATGGTTACATCAAGTTTTTTGCCTCAAAACATGTTTTCAAACCATCTTCTCAAGCCATGAACTCAACACCAGCACTTAAACATCATATAATACTTATAACTAACCCAAAACTCAACTTAATATTGCTCAACACTAAGATCAAACCATATTTTTGCACTTAGAGCATAAGCCCACTTTCACAATCAATTTCAAGCATAAATGAGCACCACCGTTGAGCAAAAAACCCCAATAGAAGTAAAAACATAAAGAATGTAGGTTTAAAACCTCAAACATAGTTCAAATCATTCATGAATAACATTTCTTAGCAAATGCAAACATTTTAGAAATGGGTTTGGGTTGAGTTGCTACCTGAATTTCTTGAAGAAATGTGCATGTATAGTGTGTTAAAATGGCCTTTCCCTTGCTGTAGAACCAATCCCTAGCCTTAAATCAACCTTCCTTCAAGCTTATCCTCTCCTCTTGCCTAATTCAACCTCTTTCTCTCTTTACTCACCCTTTTCTCTCTCTAGGAAATTGCCAAAATTATGAATTTGTGGGTTAGGGCTAGGGTTTCTAAATTATCAAGTCCCACAATTTGCATTCCAGCCCTTGGGCCCTTTTGTGAGTTTGACCTAGCTAACCTTTCCCTTTTCGATTTAGTCCTTAGTCTTACTTTAACTTATCTTTTCTTTCTTTCAACTAAGTCCCTGCACTAATGCAACTATATGCAAACTAATATAACTTACATAAGCATTTAATTTAAATTAAAAATTACAAAACATCTCTTAACTATATTAGGAGCGGATGTTACATTTCTCCCCTCTTTTAAAATAATTTTGTCCTTGAAATTAGAATGTACCTATTCAAATAACTCTAGGTAGGACTTCCTTATATATTCTTCCTTTTCCTATGTTGCCTCTTATAGAGATGACTGATCCCATAAAACCTTAACCAGAAGGATAACCTTGTTCCTCAATTGCTTGACCTCATTCCTGATGATTTCTAAAGGTTTTAGATGATAAGTTAAATTTTCTTTTAACTATACTGGACTCGCATCGATAATATGTGATGGGTCATGGATGTATTTCTAAAGTTACAAGACATGAAAAACATTATGGACCAACTCTTCTCAAAATTTGGAATGGCCTAATGAATCTAGGATTTAACTTTCTGGACTTAATGGCCTTACCTATACCAGTGACAGACGATACCCTAAGGAAAACATAATGCCCTTTATTAAATTCTAGTGGTTTCTTTCTCTTATTAGCATACTTCTTTTGCATATCTTGAGCCTTAGCCATTTTATCCCTGATCATCTTGATTTGTTCTATAGTTTGATGTACCAACTTTGGTCAGAGTAATTATCTTTCCCTTACCTTAAACCAACAAAGAGGTGATCTCATAGGGTGCCATCCCTATGCTAGAATGGAAACTGTTATTGTATGAGAATTTTATCAATGCTAGGCTTTGGTCTCAACACCCCTTATGCTTTAAGGCACATGACCTAAGCATATCCTCTAAAGTTTGAATAGTCCTCTCAATTTCTCTATCCGTTTGAGGATGATAGGCAGTACTCAAGCTTAACCTAGTACCAAAGGCTTTTTGGAAGGCTATCTAAAATTTAGAGGTAAACCTAGGGTCTCTATCTAACACAATTTTAGTAAAGATCAATTGCAGTCTCACTATCTCCTAAATATACAAATAGGCTAATTTATCTAAGGAGAAATTGATTCTAATGGGTAGGAAATGTGCAGACTTAGTTAAGCAGTCTACTATCACCCAAATAACATCATTGCCTGACTGAGTCCTAGGTAAATCCACCATAAAGTCCATGGAAATCTTATCCCACTTCCACTTAGGGATATCAATAGGTTGTAACAATCTAGTAGGTTTCTGATGTTCAGTTTCACTTGCTGACACACTAAGCACTTAAAAAGATTCTCAACGATGTGCTTTTTCATGCCTGGCCACCAAAATCTTCCCTTTAATCCCTTTCTTGAATTCCTTTGAGTCCTTTAGGGACTTTAAGAATTCATCCTCCACTTAGGCCTCTAGGATCTGTGTAACACCCCTTATCTTATCTTAACAATGTCATATTGCTTATTCAGATAAGTGGTTACATTAATTCTAGTCTTTAATTATATTTAAATCTCCTAAACATCTAATCCATTATAGATTTCTCTTACAATTAGGTTTGGGTTCTTATGCTCAAGTAAAATTCTTTGGCACAGCGGAATATAAAATATTAAACATTACAACAGAATATATAAAAACTTTTATGATATACATACATTATAATACTTGTTTAGTACATCGTTTTGTTTACATACACTGGGATATATGAAGTACCCATCCATAAGGAGTAAGGAGACAACCAGCCTGGCACTCATACTCCTTTACAAAATATCATGGGTGAATAGGTCCTTCACATATCCCTATACATGTGCCCTCTTTCTTTCTATATACAACCAAAAATATCGCCCTAATTTCAACCCAAGAAGAACATGTAGAATTAGGACTCCAAAAAGGTCGGGCTATAGCTACATGTTTATGTACTAATCTATTCCATAGGGAACTCAAAAATAGTGATAACAGAAACATCCTTGACAATAGTAAAAGTTTCTAGAAAGGGAATTTCCACTATGGCCAATTCAACCTCCATTATCATGCAGTATCTAGTCATCTGATACATATCAGTTCAATAATGAGAAATAAATTCCCAGTAGTTAAACAAACCAGTTTATTTTAAAACAACAGATATGTACCATTGTAATAATACAGAAAACAACTCTACATTCAATTTAATTTCAAAACTCTTTTTATATAGATACTTGGATATGACTTGTCATGAAAATATGTGCATATGCATCTATGTACATGAGGTATGCAGCCAATTCAGTCATTCATGGAATGAAATACAAACATTTAATGCTTAAAGATCACAATCATATTCACATAAGTCACATCTTTGCAATACATAGCATAACATGTGATAAACTCAACTTTGGGAAGGTATACACCAGATCATTCCCTCCCATATGACTATGCTTTTGGAGGTATACATTAGGTCATTCTCCCTGCATTTCAATTCCTTGGGGGTTTATACTAGATCATTCCCCTCAAGGTAACTTCCCTAGAAGGTATACATCAGATCATTCCTTCATAGGCTTTTAGTCTTAGAAGGTATTCACCAGATCATTCCTCCTCATTTAATTCCTTGGGAGTTTACACCAGATAATTCCCCATAAGGAAACTTTAACCTTGCCTTTCACAAACACATTAGGCCTTTCTATGCTATTCATTTATATTCATATGATTTTGGACATTTTTCAATCAATGGCAAAAGTGTACATTATTACCATTCATTCTTGATCATTACATCATTTTCCCTTTATTCACATAACATAGGCCTATTCGGATGGTACCTCAGGCCACTTCCAATTGACATACAAGATTAGCCATTATAGGGAAAATGCTATAATGCATTCGTCCAAGGCAAGGAAATCATGAGAACATGGCATTTCTAACTCATTTGATTCATTTCTAGCATCATTCTTACCATTTAAACATTATGGCAACAATTCCAATAATTATACCTAACACTTTCTCACACCTCAAATTTGAGTAAGTGCACTTTAAGCCATCCTTTTTCATACTTTTCTAACTCATTGTTCATACCAATGATGGCAATACATCTAATCCCACAACTTTACATTTTTGTGCACACTTTTAAGGTGAAATGGTAAGGCTTCAAATTGGAAAAATTACTAAAGCATAAAATTTACCATAACTTTCTCTCTACTTTTTACTTATGATAACCTTTACAAGGCTTTCTAACCATTTACAAGCAAAAATTTCAACACCAATCACATGAACTCATTTGGCCAAAATAGGTATATCACATTCCCATAGTTTATGGTGAAACTAGAAAATGAGAAAAATGTCTAAACATTAATCTAATTAGACTTTCTCTCTCTTACTATTTTCCAACTCTTTATAGCACACTTTCTAGCCTAAAATTTTGCTAAAATTCATCACCATTATAGCCCTAGCAATTTGGCCAAGGTGAGAAAACAAGCAAAATGGAATTGTTTCATCACTTTGCTTACAATACAACAACATTCATGCAAAAACCATGCAAAAACACCATTTTCTCACTCTTACAAACACAAACTCAGCCTTGACACAAGTTAGGGTTTGGCAAAATCAAAGTTCCATCCATGAAAATTTACCATTTCATGAGTTTCCATGCTTTCCAACATGTCTATAGTCATAAACACAAGTTGTTTCCAACATATTTCACACCCAACATGCAAACCCACCATAAACATGTAAAGAGAGAAATAGCCATCATTCTTGCAAATTTGAAAACACCATAAACACACCATAAAATAATAAAATAATGGCATAGGGTTGTTTAGCTACCTTGAAAAGCCAATAAAAGTGTGAATTCCAAGTTGTTTTGATGAAAGCTCCTTCTTCTCCAAGGTAGACAAGCAATTTGGCCTCTCCCTCTTTCTCCACCACTTTTACGACACTTCTATCATGTGGGAGAAGAAGAAGGCTGAATTTGGGGTTTAGATTATTTACAAAAATGCCATTAATGCTAAATTGTCCATTTCATCCCTTTTTCTTTTATTTTTTAACAATGCCATTGTCTCTCCTTACAATTGTAATTTTATCCAACTTCCATAGGCTGGGATTGTTCTGCCCTTCAAGAATTTTGAAATTGCATAGTGGGCCCTCAACTTTTTGGAAATTACATTTTAGTCCCTAAGAAAAGTGCCATTTTGCCATTAAGTCCAAATTGGCTATTTTTTCTCCATTTTTCACTCTTTTCGATTTCAAGGAGCAAAAATCACTTAAATAAGATTTCATAAGGTTCATTTTCATGAATTTACTAATTTACCCTTACTTTAGAAAAATTACAATTTTTTCCCTAAGGCAAAATTACAATTTTGCCCTTTATGTTAAAACTATCATTTCACTCTCATTCTTTCTCCTTTTGATCAAGAATGAGTAAGGATTTCTAATTCCCAACTTCCTAGAATATTTAGGGTAAAAACTAAATTTTTCTTACATCATATAAAATTGCTATCATACCCATAGTGTGAAATTACAATTTTACCCTTTTTAAGGAAAATTGTCTTTCAACATCAATTTAAGTAATTTCTTGCATAACTAGATTCTTCTTCTCTCTTAAATGAAAATATTAAGAGTTCTTTGATGTAATTTCATGAAATAGGGGAATTAAACTAATTTTTTTCCATTCATGGTAAAATTACTATTTTACCCTTCCTTGCTAAATTTCTAATTTCATTCTTTTCATGGCAAAATAATTATATGTTGATGAAAATGTCCATTCTAACTCCTTGATAATTCATCCTTAACATCCCATGAATATTACTAACAATAATAATAATAATAGCAACATCATCATAATGCAAGTGTCAGGAGCGGATGTTACAATCTGAGTTCTAAGATCACTCTCAATCCACAATTCACCTAGACAAATTCTATCTGGTAACATTACCGTGGATAAGCTTAAATTGCTAAAATTTTCTATCAAACTCATTTCACTTACCATCATTTGAACTACATGGAGGGATTTCCTACTCAGGGCATCCCCCATAGCATTGGCTTTACCTGGATGGCATCTCAATTCAAAATCATGGTCCTTGATGAATTCCATCCATCTTCTCTATCTCATGTTTAATTCCTTCTGATCAAAGAGGTACTTGAGACTTTTGTAGTCACTAAATACCTCAAATCTAGACCTATAAAGATAGTGTCTCCAAATTTTCAAGGCAAACACTATAGCTGCTAATTCTAGGTCATAGGTAGGGTAATTTTTCTTTATGGGGCCTCAATTATCTAGAAGCCACTACTTTGCCCTCTTGCATTAAGACACACCCTAGACCTTTCTTGGATGCATCGTAGTATAGCTCAAATGTTTCCAAAGGATTTGAGATAATTAATATAGGTGTAGTGGTTAACCTTTCCTTCAAAGTTTGGAAACTATGTTTACATTTAGCATTCCACATAAATGGAACCTCTTTTCAAGTTAATTTGGTCATTGGCATCGCTATTTGCGAAAACCCTCAGATAAATCTCCTGTAGTAATAGGCTAGTCTAAGGAAAATACAGATTTTAGTCACCATTGTATGTCTCTCCCAATGGACCACCACTTCAATCTTACTTGGATCTACTACTACCCCATCCTTGGTAATCACATGCCTTAGGAATTTCACTTCCTCTAACCAAAACTCACACTTCTCGAGCTTGGCAAATAGTTATTTCTCTCTAAGAATTTGTAGCACAATTCTAAGGTGTTGTTCATGCTCTTGCCTATTTCTAGATTATACAAGAATATCATCAATGAACACTACCATGAACTGATCAAGGTAGGGTCTAAAGATGCAATTCATGTAATCTATGAAAATAGCTAGAGCATTGGTCAGACCAAATGGCATTATAAGAAATTCACAATGCTCATACCTAGTCCTAAAAGCGGTCTTAAGTATATCCTCACTTCTCACTTTAATTTGCTGGTCCTCTTAGTTGATATAACAAGTCATCAATCCTGGGAAGGGATATTAGTTTTTCATTGTCACTTTATTTAATTGCCTATAATTTATACACATTCTCATACTTCCATCCTTTTTCTTCACAAATGACATCGGTGCTCCCCATGATGAAGCACTGGGCCTAATGAATTATTTTTCTATGAGGTCTTCTATTTGCACTTTCAACTCACTTAATTCTAAAGGAGATATCCTGTAAGGTTTTGTAGAGATCAGTCCCACTCCAGGAACTAACTCTATAGAGAATTCTACTTCTCTCTCTGGTGGAAGAGAACTCTCTAGCTATAGGGACACTATCAATCTTATGATGAATCTCAACCTCAAAAGAACATAAGAAACATAATCATTGGATCTTTTCCTCTGTACCCCTATTCATAGGTATAGTGTCCATAAAAGTCACAGACTTCTCAAAACAGTTTAGGACCACCTTATTAAAAGACAGCCAATCCATCCCAAGAATGACATCTAAATCCACCAAAGGTAGACAAATAAGGTCAAAAATAAAAAGGTTTATTTTCCACAATGATTAGGCAATTTGGGCAAGTCAAAGAAGTTAAAGCATGTTTTCTAGCCATAGTGGAAATGGATAACTCATAGGGCAATTTAGTTACAAGTAAGCTCAATCTTTCCACACATTCGAGAGAAATAAAGGAATGAGTGATGCCATAATCAAATAGTACAAGTAAGGAAGCATTATTTATGAAACACTGACCTTTAATTGAATTATCAAATTGGTTTACCTTGCCCTTGAGGCTGTAGACCCTCTCCCTAATTAGAGGCTTAGAGGCCTTAGTTAGTTTCTTCCACAACGAGCACTCCTTGATGGAATGTCCTAGCTTATAACACTTGTAACAGACGTTCTGTCTTATCAAACATGGCTTACTCCCATGATCCTTCCCACATCTATAACATTTATCTTCTTGAAATCTCAGTTTCTTACATTGGTAACACACATCTTGGTGGAATCTACAAGGTCTATCATGATTTCTCCCAGTGGTTAGAGCTTTAGAGGTTTCATTTGGCTTTTTCCATAATGAGCACTCTTTAATATAGTGTTCCAACTTACTAGACTTAAATTAAGTGTCATATCCCATTACACATGGTTTATCCCTGGGGTTCCTCCCATATTTTAGGCAGAATAACTTGCCTCACCATTGGTCTCTTTCTTCCCTGGCCTCTATCTCTTCTTCTATGGTGGTCAGGATTAGAGCAGTTGTTGTTTCCACCCTCTTGTGCCTATCAAAGGAGAACTTGGGTAGCAGCAGCAGCTTATTCCTTCATAGCTTCGACCACTCCCAACACAGCCTGTACTACCCCAACCAAATTAGCTCCACTCCCTTTCTTTAGTTTAACATTCTTTCTAGGTTAGGCCATAATTCACTTAAAAAATAGACATTAATGAGGTGATCATTCTCAATAACATAATATTTGTAAGATAAAACATGACATCACAGGAAATACTAGCTACCCAGACCTACCACTCCATTCCTCAAGTCAAAACATAGCACAAGTAGTCAACTTCCTAGGCTCAGCTAACTAACTTATAGTAGTCTCTATCCTGAGGAATCTACCCTTACTACCGAGTTAACTATGTGCTAACTATGCTAGCCATGCTATGATACCTAATAATACCCCTTTTACCCTATAGTTCCTTTTATATTAATTTAAAAAGGTATAATATGTAAGTATCATAATAATGGTATTCCTATTAGTACTACCTGAGCAAATTTAAACTTTTTACCAAGTTTAATAATTGAGCATCGTTTAGGTTAGGTTCTCACTAGAGAATTTCAGCAGAATATTGCATTATATATATATAATTTTCTACATAGCTATACATAAACATCCATAATTACTCATTAGTTAACATTAAATTACTATTGGGTTATGGAGGCAACATCCCTGCCACTCACAACCCCATCAATTGTAACACCCCTAATTTAAGTAGCTTAAATTAATGATTTTAATGGATAAAATTTATGGTGCTAGTTAATTTATTTCTTATTGCTAATAAATTTACAGAATTAGCTTAAGGAAGGAAAACTTCACTTGCATAATTTAATGGCCCAAATTGTTTAGATTAAAAAGATAAGTTACATAAGGATTTGATGCTTAAAATTAATTCTTTGATTTCCTTTTTATTTACCTAGCCTAAGTGCCAAGTAAGGAGTGAAGTGAGATGCAATTATTTAACTATGTGGGCATGAGTGTGTATCACATGCATTTTTCATGAAACCCACATGAAAGGAAGGAACCTTTGCATGTACTCCATGCATGGCTCACGTGAAAGGAGTGGGGAAAGAAGGATGTAACAAAGGAAATGGGAAAGGGAAGAGTAAATTAGATAATATATATATATAGATAAAGTGGCAAGAGCTCACATGAGGAGCTTGAAGGAAAATCTAATACTTAAATCCCTTTTTCCTTTGATTTCACCAATGAACAAGAGTGAGTGACATGGAAGCATCCAGCCAAAAAAAAAAATACATATATATATATCTAGATGTAAATGAGTCTCACGTAAATTGGAAGGCAAGATGCATGTGTGTGTGTGTGTGAATCTTGCTTGCAATTTATGTGAAAGAGGATAGGGTGCAAAGCTCTTTTGTGCCACATGGGAAATTGGTTGCTTATAGAATTGGATAAACTAAACTTGCAAGGAAAGGCAAGACCAAGGTTGCAAGTAAGGGAGTACAAGTGCAAAAATTTTTATATATATATGCATGAGCATGTGGGAAATTGAAATGAGGAAAAGAGAGAGAAAAGGATGAGAGGCACACGCCACCTAGGCTGCAATATGTACATGAAATAAGAATTTACAAGGGAAGGGAATTGGCTTGAAGGAGAAGAGAAAAAAAGAAAAAGTGCAGCCCTCTTTCCTTGCTTGGACGAAGGGAAACAAGAGAAAAAGGGAAGGAGTGGTGCAGCATTTTCCTCACTAGCCTAGCCGAATGAGAATGGGAATGAGGGAAGAAAGGTGAGGTGGTGTGAAGCAAGTAACCAAGATGGAGTGTGAGGGAAGAAAAACTTACATGTGGAATAAAAATAAACCAAAAATAAATGAAAGAGGAGGCTACACGTGGATTAGGGAACAAAAAGGAAAGGATAAGAATTTTTCCATGCACCCCACAAACACACATATGTGAACCAAGAGGAGAGGCATTTCGTATAACCATATACACACACCACTTGGAAGAAAAGGGGAAAAAGAAAGAGAGAAGGGAAGAATAGCCAAGTTGGTCATATACACAAGGCAAAAGAAGAACCAAGGAAAGGCTAAGATCATCCCATACTAGTCATCTTGGAGGTAGGTTAGCAATTTCCTTGTTTTAGTTCCATAAGTTAGCATATATATTTCATAATGTTGCTCCCATGGAACTAGAGTAATTTTCTTCATTCTTGATTTAGGATGAAATTTGATATAGTATGCATGATAAACTTAGGAGTTGGCTATGTTGAATGAGATTAATAATGTTGTTGGACATCTATGTTTGCTAAATAAATACATGTGAAGAAGAAATAAGATGGATTAAGTTAGTATTGGAAATTTATTGCCATGACCACCTAAGAAAATAATTAATGTGGAATACCTTTATGAGGAATGTAATTGTAAGGGTTTAAGGTGAAGATAAATTCCAAGAAAAGTAGAAATTACTATGGCTATTATTAATATTTTTGAAGGAAAATTTATGTGAGATTAAATTCTAAGAAAAGTAGAAAATATTATAGCCCTTACTAATATTTTTGAAGGAAAATTTATGTGAAATTAAATTCTAAGAAAAGTAGAAAATATTATAGCCCTCATTAATATTTTTGAAGGGAAATTTATGTGAGATTAAAATCTAAGAAAGGTAGAAAATATTATAGCCCTTATTAATATTTTTAAAGGGAAATTTATGTGAGAATAAATTCTAAGAAAAGTAAAAAAATATTATAGCCATTATTAATATCTCAGAGGGAATTTTATATGAAGATAAATTCTAAGAAAAGTAGAAAATATTATACCCATTATTAATATTTTTGAAGGGAAATTTCTGTGAGATTATATTCTAAGAAAATTAGAAAATATTATAGCCCTTATTAATATTTTTGGAGGGAAAATTATGCGAGAATAAATTCCAAGAAAAATAGAAAATACTATAGCCATTAGTAATATTCTTGAAAGGAAATTTTGTAAGATTTAATTTCCAAGAAAAGTAGGAATTTTTAGCTATTAAATAAGAGGAGATTAAATTTCCAAGAAAATTAGAATTTTATGTCCATGACTATTATTTTAAAAAGGAACTTAGATCTAATTCCCCAGGAAAAAGCGAAATAGTATGGAGGCTTTAAATTTATTCGAAAGTGTCGAGGAATGAAACCTTTCCCTGGATAACAAAAGGGAGGTGTAGGGTGACACCGCGCCCTGTGGGCTTCCGAGTGTACACCAGCAGCCTAGCGAGGTGTGGCAAAAGGTGCTCTATGCTCGTGACCTAGCGTTCACAATCGTGCTGAAATCGTGGTCAAGTGTCTATGCATTACGAGGTGTGGCCGGAGGTGCTCCACACGAGTGACCTAGGGAGGTGTAGGCAAAGGTGCTCTAAACCCGTGATCTAGTGTCCTGAGGATTTCATGTACGTGGGCCAAGTGTCCACAATTTGCGAGGTGTGGCCAAAGGTTCTCCACACGGGTGGCCTGGTGAGGCATGATCGAAAGTTCTCTGTGCCCAAGACCCAGTGCTTGCGATTACGCTACATATGTGGTCGAGTGTCCATGAATTTTGAGGTATAGCCGAAGGTGCTCCACACGGGTGACCTAGGGAGGTGTGGCCAAATGCGCTCCACTCCTGTGATCTAGTGTCCACAAAACATGCATAAATGCTTTGATAATTTCGTAATAATAAACTGGTACGCTTAAGAGAATACTTGTCATGTGAAAAAGGATCTTCAACTTTTGTTAACTACTAAATTTATCATGCATTAATTACCTGTTTACAGTTATGCATATTACGCCTAAATCAAGGATGTAGTTTTGAACCTTTTTGGTTCTTGCACCCTGGTACATATTAGTTTCTTTTAAACTATGAATTGCTAAGCTACTAGGAAACTTGTGTTTCTCATCTACGTGCTAATATGTATCAGATACGGACGCACAGCAGGGACACGTGGTGGCAGTGCCCTTTTGATCAAGTAAGGTTTTTGTAACCCCCATTTTGGATCCTAGATGTACTCGAATCAGAATAGGACAGCTAATTTGATTGTATATACAAGCGATTCTAGGGATACCGGGGAAAACGGATATGTGAAGGATCGGTCTATCACTATTTTGTGCGAGAGTCTGAGTGGCAGGCCTGTTGTCTCCTAACTTCCGCAGGATGGGTACTTCATATATCCGGGGACATGTACATTAGTATGTAAGTAGACTTGTATTATGTGATTCACATGAGAGACTGTATTTTCATCATGTAGCGTAGAATTTCATTATTCTGCTGTGCATGTAAATTTTTATTTTATCTGAGCAAAAGATCCCGAACCTAATTCATTTAACGTAAATTGAATGCTTTAACGGCTCAGACAATAATTAAAAGGACAAGAATATTGTACCGAACCTATCTATTGATATCAGAACGAACAACAAGACTAGATAGGGGCGTTACATTAATGGCCTACTAATAGTTGCTAGATAATCCAAATACATCCAAGTTAATATAGGCTATATAAGAGATAATTTATGCAAGCCTTCCTAAAAAATCCTAAAGACTAGTACAAAATGAATATATGTCTATACTATCCAAAATAAATAGTTCCATGTACCCCATGAAGGGTGTGTAAAGAAGTTTTTGAGCAAAATAAACTATTTCCAAGTGACTAAAGGCTTAAAGCACCCTAGAATACACCTTGTAGCAAGGCCACACATGAAAGCTTCTAGAACACACCTTACCACACAACCATGCTACCCTGTGGCTTCTAAAACATGACTTCCTACATGGCCATGTGTAACACCCCTTATCTTGACTTAACAATGTCATATATTGTAATCAGATAAGTGGTTACATTATTCTTTGCCTTTTTAATTTCATGAAATTGCCTAAGTATTTAATCCATCAGTAATTTAATATATGATTAGGTATGGGTTCTTTTGCTCAAGTAAACATACTTTATGTACAACGGGAATAGAATCTTATACATCACAGTGGAATTTTTAAAACATTCCATAACTATATGCATAGTATTTAAATCTTCTGATACATATTCTAGGAAATAGTAAGTATTTATATATATAGGGGTAAGGAGACAACAATCCTGTCACTCAAACCCCTTTTTACAAAAGAACAGTAGTCCTAATTCTATCTTAAAATACAGATGACAGAAATTAGGACTAAAAGTGCTACATTATATAATTTCTACTTACTCTTTACATCTGCTAGTTTGGTACATCATTACTCGGGTTCTATGCATCTGATAAATATCAGTACAATAATGAGAAATATATTCCCAGTAGCCAAACAAACCATTTCTTTAAAATAGCTTATATGTACCACTATACGAATACGAAAAATATTTCTACATTCTATTCAGTTCCAAAATTCTTTTCATACAGTTCTATGGGTATGTTATATGTAAAACATGTTTGTATGAATCTATAAACATGAGATATGCAACATGTGATATCATCAATGGAATGAACAACAAACTTTCAATGTTCACATACTTTAACCATTCTCACATAAAACAAATTCATGCAATACAAATCATAATATCTCATACATGCTTTACTCTTGGGAGGTATGCATACACTAGATCATTCCGCCACATGATTGTATTCTCTGGAGGTATACACCAGATCATTCCTCCTGAACTTAATTCCTTGGGAGTATACACCAGAACATTCCCCCACAAGGTATCATTCTTGTGAGGTTTACACCAGATCATTCCTCCTTAAAATTCTAGTCTTTGGAGGTATTCACTAGATCATTCCTCCCTTAAGCTTTGACTTTGCCATTCACAAGTACATTAAGCATTTTTATGCTATTCTATCACTTTCACATGGTTTTGAACATATTTCTATCAATGGAAAAATTGCATGCTATTCATCATCCATAATTAATCATTTCCCCTCATTTTACTTATCATAAGCCATTTTAGGTGGCACCTTAGGCTACTTTATATTAATACATAGGTTTTGCCATTTAAAGGGAAAGTTTACATAGCATTCAGCCAAGGCAAGAAAATCATGAGGAAATGGCATTTCTAACCCATTTGGTTCATTTCTAGCATTATTTTTACCAATTAAACATTATGGTAACAATTTCCATAATTATGAGTAATACTTTCTCACACCTCATTTTCTTGTAAGCGTACCTTAAACCCTTCTTTCACACATCTTTCTGGCCCATTTTTCATGCTAAATTTGTCAATGCATATTATCTTACAACTTCACATACTTATCTACATTTTTAAGGTAGAATGGTAAAATCTTTAAAATGGTACATTGGCTAAAACATAAAATTACCATAATTTTCTCTCTCCTCTTTTCTTATGACAAGTCTTATAAAGTTTTCTATCCATTTTCAAGTGAGATTTAGGCACCATTTGCATGGGCTCATTCGGGCAAGATAGGTATGTCTCATTTTCATGGTTTATGGCAAAGTTAGAAAATGGGAAAAGTGCTTAAACATTAACCTAACTAGATTTTCTCTCTCTTACCATTTCATGACACTTTCTCTCACTCTTTCTAACACTATTTTAAACCAAATTTCAGCACCATCACAAGAGGTAGCATTCGGCCAAAGAGAGAAAAACAAGAAAATGGAGTTATCTCACCATCTTGCTTACAATACAACCATATTCAAGTAAATCCCATGCAAGACCATCATTTTCTCACTCTTTAAAACACCATTTCAGCCTTGGTATAAGCTATGGTTTTTCAAGACTAAGGTTCCAATCATGAAAAATTGCTATCTCTTAGGTTATCAAGCATTTCAACATGTTCATAGCCATAAACACAAGTAGTTTTCAATATATTCCAAACCCATTCAAGCAAATCGACCATAAGAATGTAGAGAGAGAAACCCATCCTTCTTACAAGTTTAAGAACACTTTAATCATACCATAAATCAAGAAAAGAAGGGTTTAGGCATGTTTAGCTACCTTGAAAATGCAAGAAATGTTGAATTTCCCAAGTGTTTTGCCTTGTTTTTGCACTTCTTTTCCTTCCCTTGTGAGTATTTCGGCTAGCCCCTTTCTTCTCCCCCCTTGCACGACTTCTTTCCCTTCTCAAAGTAGAAGACTTAAATAAGTGTTTAGGTAAAATTACCAAAATGCCCTTGGTGTAAAATAACCATTTTACCCTTACTACTTCTCTTTTTTAAGAATGCCATTCACTCTCCTTAGGATTGTAATTTTGTGGAACTTTCATAGGCTAGGATGTTTCTTCCCCTCAATAATTTCAAAATTGTAGAATGGTCCCTTAACTTTTTGAAAATTACAAATATGCCCCTAAAGAAATTACCATTTTGCCATTTAAGTCTAAATGGCCATTTTAGCTCTATTTTTCACCCTTTTCGATTTTAATGTGAAAAAATCACTTAAATAAGATTTCATAAAACTTATTTTTGTGAATTTGCTAATTTACCCTTCTTTTAGTAAAATTATCATTTTTTCTCTGAGGTAAAATTACCCTTTTGCCCTTTATGCCACTGTTGTCATTTTCACCCTTATTCTTTCTTCTTTTGAACATAAAAGGGTAAGGACTTCTAATTTCTTTTTCCTTGAAATATTTAAGGTAAAAATAAAATTTTCTAGATTATATAAAATTACTAATATGCCCTTAGGGTAAAATTATGATTTTTCCCTTTTTAGGGAAAATTGCCTTTTTAATATCAAAAGCACAAAATCACTTACATAACTAGATACTTCTTCTCTCTTAAATGAAAATGATGAAAGTCCTTAAATGTAATTTCATGAAATAAGAAAATTAAATAAAATTTTCCTTTCACGATAAAATTACTATTTTTCCCTTCATTACTATATTTTCCAATCTCATTCTTTTATGAAAAAAAGTGACTCTATCTTGTTGAAAATGTCCATCCTATTTTTCTAATGAACCTTCCTTATCATCACATACTTAATAATAATAATAATGACATTAAAGAATACAAAGTATTAGGGGCGTGTGTTACACCATGCCACCTCATGCACCTCCCTACACGACCTTAGCAACTAATTCCAACCAAAAGAAGGCCAAGAAAACACCACAAAAGCTTCTCTTCTAGAACACGGCCACCAACACAGCTATGCCCTTTTCTAGGCTACCACACAATCGTGTTCTAGCATTGAGAAGCACAACCCTTGCCTATAAATAGGAGGGGGCAAATGAGAGGAAAGTGTGCAGCCTTGGCGAAAGCAACTAGAGTGGAAGTAAAACGTAAAACTTGGCACTTCAATTCTCTTGTCCCTCCACAAAGGTAAAAGCCATGGAGGCTCATCAAAGAGTTGAAGGAAGAGATTGAGGAACACCAAGGAGCAACTAGAAGCATAATACAAGAGAAATTCAAAGTCTAAACTCTTCACCCAAAACTCGACAAATAAGGGTGTTCTTGTTTCCATTTTGTTTTTCTCTTTCAATTATGTTTCTTGCTATTTTACTCCTGAACATGAGTAGCTCGATTGGTAGAACCTAATTGGGGTAACTAAGTATGTGATACTTTGATCTTATATTATTTGAATTATAAGTTGGATTATGTGATCTTCCTTTAATTAAATTTAATTCAATTTTCTTTACGAGATGTCGTAAGGAGAACTACCTAGATTCCTCTCAATAGCTTAAAAGACGACGTTTGGAATTTGAACATAACCAAAGAGAACAGTCCTTCTTTGCTCGAAACTTGAGGTTGATTGATTGGTGGATTAGGAGGAATTCCTAATATTAGTGAATTAAAACTATAATGCTGATCTAAAATCACCCATTAGGAAGAAACAGTTAATGGGAGGTTATTGGTTTTAGAAATCCATTGAGATCGACAGAGAATTTGGGTTTAAATTAAGATTCACTCACATGTAGCCTAATCAACTTCAAAATTCAAGACCCTTTGAGTGATATCATCTAGTTTAGGTCCCCATTGGGTTTACTTTTCTAGAAATTGGTATTTCACTTTCTAGGACAAGTGTCTCACCTTCCCTCTATAGTTAGATAGTGGCATTCAAAACTAGTATAATTTAATCACAATTGCTTTAGGCTAAATAACAAGGAGTAAGCAGTAACTCTAGTTTTTCTCGTTCTCGTGGGATACCACCTTGGAACTCACCATTGCACTAGGTTATATTGACAGGTGTGGTTGCATATAGAGCATTGGCAGCACATCACCTCTCTCTATGTTACCTTCATCTACAACCAAGGACCTACACATCTGGTACACACTAGTATTTATGTGAGAAATTAATCTCAATAGCAAGGCAACTTGTGTTGAAATCCACTGACCTGTACCACCGTATTTATACATAAATTCTTTACATTATTTTCATCATAAAAATGTAATACATACTATTGGGATGCAATGCATGTAACATCTTTCATGTCATGTGCTCACATTTATGCACGTACAATTAAAACATATAAACTTTGCAATATGTGATGTCCATTCATCACCATTTTCATCATAACTTTCATATAAAACATTTCATAGGGAATAAACATGCCTTTACATTTAACATATGAGTAGGCCAGGTAAACATATCCTAAGAGTTATCAGGAGCGTCGCCTAGTGAACAACTCTACATACCATAACATACATAAATGAGCTATCCTGGTGACTAACTGTGCCACTACAATAATTCTATTGCATAAATACTATTTAAGGCATCCCCAATTGGATCCAAGTACAATCTCAATAACTCACGAGATCAATATAAAACCTTTGTACAGGCCCTATCCTCTCCGTTTTTGCGGATCATGAGGTTACGGAATCACCATCCCTTATCGATGGATCACACTCATTGTACACTATTCTCTAAGATATATACTAGGGTGATTCATCTCATGTCTATGGTTATGCTTAACTCTAAGTATGTGTTTCTTAAATGGCCTTTGGAAGATGACACTAACTTAGAGTTCGCAACCATCACGATGTTTTCAAAATCATCTATGTCCAAGTGCATGTTTGACCATCACAATTTATGGCATAACCGCAGAATGCCCAATGACCGTCCCATACTAACAATCGGTCACTCAATTATGAGCCTATCTACCACTAATGCATATGCTTAGAATAGTTCATTCTTGCCTTTCTTATGTTTTTTTCCTGCTCTCTTTATATCACTATCACAAGGATCCTCTCATCCTAGTGACACATAACCTTACATTTTTCATGTTACCCTCTACATACCAAGTTTAAATCACTAGTTTAAGTGAGATTTTAGGTTATTTACCTCTCAAAGTGGTCATTAAGTTCATTATCTGAGACAGTGGGCTAGCAGTAGACTGATCCAATGCTATCAGTCAACTGCTAACTCGCTGCCTCTTTACTCTGTCCTAGCTAAGAGCTATCAGTCGACTACTAAAGGCTTAGCAGTTGACTAATAGCCTTAAACTAGACCTGACAGTTAACTGCTAAAGTAGGGCAGTTGGCTACCAGCTTTCTGGAAAATTTTTTGGGAAATAAAGAACATGGTAGTTAAATTTCAGAGCTGGCAGTTGGCTGCTAGCATTCAAAAATTTTTTCTGGGTAGACGAAGAACACGACAATCAACATTTAGGACCTGGCTATAATACCTACCTCCAGTAATTTTGATATATTATTATTTTTATTATTAATGACAGTTTTATGTGGATATAATGGTTTATGTGGTGTTAGGAATGAAATACCAAAGGGGTAAAATGAACATTTTTATAAAAATAGGACTAATCTGACCATAAGGGTAAGATTGTAATTTTACCAAAGAGAGAAAAATAGTAATTTTGCATAAAGAAGAAAGATTGAATTTTTCATTTAAATATTTCATGAAAATGTGTTTGAAGGCTTTTACCCTTTTGTTTTAAAAAGGAGAAGGAATAAGGGTAAAATAAGTATATTGCCACAAAGGGTAAAATAGTAATTTTACCTAAAGAGGGATAGATTCGTAATTTCATAAAAGATACTTTATGAAACTTTATTGGATGAGTTTTTGCCTATAACTTTCGAAAAAGAGGAAAAATGAAGGTAAAATGGCCATTTGGACATAAAGAGTAAAATGGAAATTTTCTCAAGGACATGTTGGTAATTTTTCAAAAAGTGTAAGGAAAAATTGTCATTTTCAAAAATGGAAGGATAAAGTAGTCATATTCTATGAAAGTTTCATGAAATTACAATTTGAAGAAGAAAGGATGCCATTGTTGAAAAAAAAGAAGTAAAAGGGTAAAACAATCATTTTACACCAAGGAAATTTTGGTAATTTCACCTAAACCCTAAATTTAAGTCATCTTCTTCCTTAAGGAGAAGAAGAATTCGAATAAGGGGGAGGGAGAGAGCTTGACCCAAAGGGTGAGAAGACAAAGGAAGAGGAAAACAAGGCAAAACACTTAGAAGATTACACTTTCCTTGCATTTTCAAGGTAGCTTAACAATCTTAAAGCCTTAGTTTCATGTTTAATGAAAAGATTAAAGTGTATTTATGTTTCAAGACACCTAGGTCTTTCTCTCTCTACATTCTTATGGTGGACTTCATTGAATGGGTTTTGCTTATGTTAAAATATCATTGCATTTGTGAATAAGAACATGTTGAAATGCTTGAAATCATAAAAGATTGAAATTTTCCATGGATGGAACTTGTTTCATGAAAAACCCTAACTTTTGAAATGGTTAAAATGGTATAGAAATGAAAGAGAAAATGGTGATTTTGTATCAGAACTACTTGAAAATGAAAGCCATGAAAGTAAAAGAATGAAACACTTCCATTTTCCTTCACTTTCCCTCTTGGCCGAGAGCATCCACAAGTCTTGGTGAAATTATTTGCTTGAAAAAGTGTCTAAAAATGGTGGAAGCATTTGGTATGAGAGAGGAAGAGAGAGAAAATTATGCTAAATTGATATTTTGGCAATTTTACCATTTTCTAGTCATGCCATTTAACCTTGAAAGTGTGCTTGTAAATGTGAAGATGAAAGATTATGCGCATTTACATGTTTGGCATGAAAAATGAGTTATGAAAGTATAGAAAATAAAGGCTAAACATACATATGCATATTTTGGGAATGAGAAAGTGTCATGAATAATGAATGAAAATTTTACCACAATGCCTAAATTGTAGAAAGGATGGAAGAAAGGGAACAAATGACTTGGAAACCCCTACCTTTCACCCATTTCTTGCCTTGGTTGAGAGCATTACCCTATTTTTCCCTTGATGGCTGAAATTATGTGTGAATGGAAAGAGTTTAAAGTGTGTTTTCAAATGACCTAGGTTAAGACAAATGGGGGAAATGATAAAATGATTAAATATGAATGATAATTGCATGTATTATGACATTGACATGAGTATGTTTTAATTTTTATGAATATGAATGAATGGCTTGAAATTTACATACAAATGAGAAATGAATGGCATTGAAGGTCACCAAGAAAGGATGGAGAATGACACTATAATATCCCCCTTGAGGTGAATATGTAAAGGTTATGAAAGCACTTTTTACATCTTCCCCTAAAAATAAATGAAAAGGCAATGAATGTTACCTGAAGGGATGGACAACGCCATTATTTAAGTCCTCCTAAAGGTCACCAAGAAAGGGTGGAGAATGGCACTTTTAGATCCCTCTTGAGGTGTATTTGATGGCACTATATGATACCCTAGTGGTAAGGAATAAATGGCACTAAATTGTTATTATAGGTAAAGTATGAATAATGTGATGATAGATGATGTATGAATGATTAAAGATGTGTTTTGTCAATGAATGAAGCATGAAAATGTAATATCATATATTATGTTCATGACATGAAATGTAATAATCTCATATTCATAAATGAACATGTTTCACATAAAGTATGCCCCTATAATTGAATGAAAATTATTTTGAAAAGAATAGAACGTAGAAATGGTTTTTTTATTCATACAATGGTACATACCAGATATTTCAAAATGAATGGTTTGTTTAGCTACTGGGAAATTATTTTCTCATTCTTGTACTGGTATGTATCAGTTGCCTAGAGATAGTGTGATGATGGAGATTGAAGTAGCTGTAGTAGAGGTTCCAGTTCTAGAAACCTTTACAGTCTTGAAGGATATTTATATATTTATAGTGTTTGAAATTCCTACTGCAAATCCACAGACTTAGAAAGTAATTTTGAATATGTAGCTATAGCCCTTTTGGTTCTAATTCTATATATTTTCTTTTTGGGTAAACTTAGGACTACTATTCTTTTTGGCGGTATATAGTGAAAAGGGCATATAATTGAAGTAAGATATGTGAAGAATACGTCCACTAGTAGGAGTCTTTTTGTTAAAAAGTGTATGAGTGACATGCTTGTTGCCTCTTTACCCTTATTTCAAAAGCTCTTCACATGTCTCAATTTATGTAAAGTACAGTGTAAATCATATATGATGATATATATAATAATGCAATGTTTTATAAATTCCTCTACTGTAATGAATGGAATTTTATTTTCGCTATGCTGAAGTATGTTAGCCTGAGAAAAAGAACCCAGACCTAATCAAATAATTAATTATTGATGTATTTAATGCTCAAGCTCATTTTTTGAACATAATAAGGTAAAGATAAGTGTGACATACCTATCCCATTATATTTTATGATATCATAATGTAAAGATGAGGGTGTTACATTAAAGTGGTATTATATAACAGTTACCTAAGTTAGAAAGGCGTAGATTCCTCAAGGAAGGGACTAGTTCAGGTTAGTTAACAGTACCTAGGTGGTTGGCTAACTTGTTTTTTGTTTTCACTTGAGTAATGGAGCATTAGGTTTGGAAGATAGTAGCTCATATTGGTGTTATGTGTTCTCTGCTTGATAATTTGTTATTAAGACTGACCACCTCAGTGATGTTTGTTTTGTAGAGGACAATATGGCACCAAATAGGAGGAGTGACACTCAGAATCAGGGAAATGATGTGAGTCTGACTGAGATTATGTAAACTATGAGAAGAATGGCAAAAACCATAGGAGCACAAGCTACTGCTACCTCTGAATAGGCTTCAGTTGCTACACAGACACTCCGTCAGATTTAAACTGATAGAAGTGAGAATACACACCCTGAAAATGAACCAGTAAGAAATCAAGTTTATGGTGGATGGATCGAATTTCAGAGGGCTAGACCCCCTACTTTCAAAGGGGAGTTAGATTCTAAAAGAGCAGAGGAATGGTTACAAAAAATGGAAGAATTATTTGAGGTGTTAGGGAGTACTAATTCCTAAAGAGTTTCCTTTGTAACTTACTAATTATAAGGAGAAGCAAAATACTGGTGGAAGGGAACCAAGCAACTAATGGAAGCCCACGGACTACAGGTTAACTGGGAGTCATTCAAAGAGACCTTCCTGAAGAAATACTTTCCTCAGAGTGAAAGAAATGCCAAAAAAGGGAAATTCCTACAATCAAGCAGGGAGGCAAGTCGTTTAAGGAACACTTAGCTCAGTTTAAGGAGTTTTCTAAATTCTCCTCTTACTTGAAATGGAGACCTGATGAAGCATAGAAGGTCATGCACTTGGAAAATAGCTTGGATCCTGAGTTGTATCATGAAGTTGCATCTCAGGAAATTAGAGATTATTCTACTCTAGTAAACAAGTGTCGTAGTGCCTCCATGACCTTGGCGACATTAAATAAAGGGATACAACAATCCAGTTTCTTCAAGAGGAAGACACCATCAGGGTATAGTAAAGGACGTGATAGTAAATTTTTGTCAAGAACTAGATAGGCAAAAGACCCCTGACTGCCCCAGTTGCCACTAACAATTGCCTTATGTATGGAAAGAATCATGGGACTAACCATGCTTGATAGGATAAAATGTCTATTACAAGTGTGGTAAACCAGGACACTATGATAGAGGTTGTACAATCTTGAAGAATCTAGTTGAAGTCCTAAGACTTGCAACCAAGGGAAGGGTTTATACCCTTAAAGGTAATGAGATAGCCCAGTCTGAGGATTTGATAAAAGGTATGTGTGTTTATTAATGATATTCCTTTAATTGTATTGTATGATTCTAGTACTACCCATTCTTTCATTTCTTCAGATTGTGTACAAAAATTGAAATTACCCATGACTATCTTAACATATGAATTTTCTGTAGCTATCCTAACCAATGAATGTGTTTTGAGTTCATTGGTTTGTTTGGATTATCCCATTGTGATTGAAATTAAACCTTCCATTGTGGACCCTATATGTTTGCCTTTGGTTGAATTAGATGTTATTCTTGGAATGGATTAACTCTTTTCTAACAATGTAATTTTGGACTATTCATCAATGTTTATGACTTTTATAGATACCAAACTAGTAAACAAAGGGATTGAGAGAAAAAAATCAAAGAATGAGTTTCCTATGTTCCTCAGAAGTGGAGGTTCAGTAGAAGTTGGATGATATTCCTATAGTGTGTGAATTTCCTAATGTATTTCCAGTAGAGATTGTAAGTCTCCCACCTAAGAGAGAAGTAGAATTCTCTATAGAGTTAGTTCCTGGAATAGGACCAATTTCTATAACACCCTATAGGATGTCTCCTTTAGATAAAAGTGAGCTAAAATTACAAATAGAGGACCTCCTTGCAAAACAATTCATTAGGCCTAGTGCCTCATCATGGGGAGCACCAGTTTTATTTTGTAAAGAAGAAGGATAGGAGTATGAGAATGTGTATAGATTATAGACAGTTAAATAAGGTGACTGTGAAAAACAAATATCCCCTCCCTAGGATTGATGATCTATTAGACCAACTGAGAGGAGCAACTATCTTTTCTAAGATTGATTTAAGGTCAGGATATCATCAAATCAGGGTGAAAAAGGAGGACATACCTAAGACTGCTTTTACAACAAGGTATGGGCATTATGAATTTCTTGTAATGCCATTTGGTTTGACAAATGCTCCATCCATTTTTATGGATTACATGAGCCGAATCTTTAGACCTTATCTCAATTAGTTTGTCGTTATCAATGATATTCTTGTATATTCTAGAGACAGGAAATGGCATGAACAACACCTTAGGACAGTGTTGCAAATACTTAGAGAGAAACAGTTATATGCCAAATTAGAAAAGTGTGAGTTTTGGCTAGAAAAGTGAGATTCCTAAGGCATGTGATCTCTAAAGATGGTGGGCCAATGGATCCTAGTAAAACTAAAGCAATGGTAAATTGGGAAAGGCCTACTACTATGACTGAAGTTTGTAGTTTTCAGGGGTTAGCAGGATACTATAGACAGTTTATTTAGGGGTTTTTGTAAATAGCGATGCCAATGACCAAACTAACCTGAAAGGATGTTCCATTTGTATGGGACTCAAAATGTGAACAAAGTTTTCAAACTTTAAAAGAGAAATTAACCACTGCACCTATCTTAGTCATCCCAGACCCTTTGGAAAAGTTTGAGTTATACTATGATACATCAAAGAAAGGATTAGGATGTATCCTAATATAAGGAGAAAGGGTAGTGGCCTATGCTTCTAGACAGTTAAGGACTCATGCAAGAAATTATCTTACCCATGACCTATAATTAGCAACCATAGTATTTGTTTTGAAAATTTAGAGGCACTACCTTTATGGGTATATATTGGAGGTATTTAGTAACCATAAAAGTTTCAAGTACCTATTTGACCAGAAAGAACTAAATATGAGGACAAAGAAGATGAATGGAATTTATTGGGGAGTATGACTTTGAATTGAAATACCATCTAGGTAAGGCAAAAATTATGGCAAATGCTTTAAGTAGGAAATCCCTCCACGAAGCACAAATGATGGTGACTGAAATGAAGTTGATAGAAAAATTTAGGAACATGAGTTTGTCAACTCTGGTGTTACCTAACAAAATATTTTTAAGTGAATTAAGGATTGAAAACACTCTTAGGGCTCAAATCCCAAAAGCTCAAAAAGATGATGAATTCCTAAAGTCTCTAAAGGATTCAAAGGAGTTCATGAAGAAGGCTGATGGAATGGTAACTCTTCATAATAAAATTTATGTTCCTATAGCTAGAGTACTGAGGGATAAAATGTTAGAAGAGGCTCACCAAAGTAATTATACCATTCATCCTAATGTAACTAAGATGTGTTAAGATTTAAAGGAAAGGTTTTGGTGGCTCAGTACGAAAAAGAATATAGCTGAACATGTGGCCAAGTGTCTAGTTTGTTAACAAGTGAAGATTGAACATCAGAAACCTGCTGAATTATTATAGCCATTAGATATTCCTAAGTGGAAATAGACTTTGGGGTGTTTACGTAGAACCCAATTAGGGAATGATGCCATTTGGGTAATAGTGGATAGATTGAATAAATCCACTCATTTCTTACCCATTAAGATCACTTTCCCCTTGGATAAATTAGACCAATTGTATATTCAGGAGATAGTGAGACTTCATGGTGTACCCAGTAGCATTTTCTCAAATAGGGATCCCAAGTTTACCTCTAGATTTTGGAAAGCCCTACAGGAAGTCTTTGGTATTAAGTTAAACTTTAGTATCGCTTATCATCCTTAAACAGATGAACAAACAGAAAGAACAATCCAAACTTTAGAGGATATGCTTAGAGCTTGTTCTTTAGAGTATAAAGAACATTGGGATAAGAGTTTACCATTGATAGAGTTTTCATACAAAAATAGTTTCCACTCTAGCATAGGTATGGCACCTTACAAAGCTTTGTATGGGAGGAAGTGCAAATCCCCATTACGTTAGTATGAAGTAGGTGAGAGGCAACTGTTAGAACCTGAGCTGGTGCAACAAAAAATTGATCAAATTAAGATAATCAAGGAAAAGATGGCAAAAGCTCAAGATAGACAAAAAAGCTATGCTGATAAACAGAGGAGACCTCCTGAATTTGATGAGGGAGATCATGTTTTTCTCAAAATCTCCCCAACTCCTTGTATTGGTAGGGTTGTAAAATCTAGAAACTGAGTCTTAGATACATTAGACCTTTTCAAATCTTGAAGAGAGTTGGACCATCAGTCTATCAAATAGCCTTGCTATCATCACTGTTAAACCTCCATAATGTCTTTGATGTATCCTAGCTCAAAAAATACATACCTAATCCCTCACATATACTCGATACCAGTACATTGCAATTAAAGGATAATTTAACTTATGAACCAAAAACTTTACAAATCATCAGTACTGAGGTCAAGAACTTGAGGAATAAAGTCATTCCCCTGGTGAAGGTCTTGTGGGATAAAACATCACCACAGGAAGCAATACGGGAGATATGAGAAGAAATTTTCTAGAATTATTCACACAAGGTACGTATCAATTTTGAGGACGAAATTATTTTAAATGAGGGGAGAAATGTAACACCCGGCTCTAGTAATTTTGATATATTACTATTTTTATTGTTAATGATAGTTTATGTAGATGTAATGGTTTATGTGGTGTTAGGAATGAATTACCAAAAGGGGTAGAATGGACATTTTTCCTAAAATAGGACTAATCTTACCATAAGGGTAAGATTGTAATTTTACCAAAGAGGGTAAAATAGTAATTTTGCATACAGAAGAAAGATCAAATTTTTTATTTAAATACTTTATGAAAATTCATGAAAATGTTTTTGAAGGCTTTTACCCTTTTGTTTTAAAAGGAGAAGGAATAAGGGTAAAAATAATGTTGCCATAAAGGGCAAAATGGTAATTTTACCTAAAGAGGGATAAATTAGTAATTTCATAAAAGAGACTTTATGAAACTTTATTGGATGAGTTTTTGCCTATAATTTTCAAAAAAGAGGAAAATTGAAGGTAAAATGGCCATTTTGACATAAAGCATAAAATGTTAATTTTTCTCAAGGACATGTTGGCAATTTTTGAAAACGTATAAGGGAGAAATTTTCATTTTCGAAAGTGGAAGGGTAAAGTAGTCATATTCCATGAAAGTTCCACAAAATTACAATTTGAAGAAGAAAGGATGCCATTGTTGAAAAAGAGAAGTAATAAGGGTAAAACAGTCATTTTACACCCAGGACATTTTGGTAATTTCACCTAAACCCTAAATTTAAGTCATCTTCTTCCTTATGGAGAAGAAGAATTTGAACAAGGGGGAGGGAGAGAGCTTGGCCGAAAGGGTGAGAAGACAAAGAGGAAGAGGAAAACAAGGCAAAAACACTTGGAAAATTACACTTTCCTTGCATTTTCAAGGTAGCTTAACAATCCTAAAACCCTAGTTTCATGTTTTATAGAAAGATTAAAGTGTATTTATGTTTCAAAAAACCTAGGGCTTTCTCTCTCTACATTCTTATGGTAGATTTCATTGAATGGGTTTTTCTTAAGTTGAAATATTGTTATGTTTGTGAATATGAACAAGTTGAAATGCTTGAAATCATAAAAGATTGAAATTTTCCATGGATGGAACTTGTTTCATGAAAAACCCAACTTTTAAAATGTTTGAAATGGTATGGAAATGAAAGAGAAAATGGTGATTTTGTATGAGAACTACTTGAAAATGAAAGCCATGAAAGCAAAGGAATGAAACACTTCCATTTTCCTTCACTTTCCCGCTTGGCCAAGAGCATCCATAAGTCTTGGTGAAATTATTTGCTTGAAAAAGTGTCTAAAAATGGTGGAAGCATTTGGTATGAGAGAGGAAGAGAGAGAAAATTATGCTAAATTGATGTTTTGGCAATTTTACCATTTTCTAGTCATGCCATTTAACCTTGAAAGTTTGCTTGTAAATGTGAAGATGAAAGATTATGTGCATTTACATGTTTGGCAAGAAAAATGAGTTATGAAAGTGTAGAAAATAAAGGTTAAATATACATATGCATATTTTGGGAACGAGAAAGTGTCATGATTAATGAATGAAAGTTTTACCACAATGTTGTAGAAAGGATGGAAGAAAGGGAACAAATGACTTGAAAATCCCTACCTTTCATCCATTTCTTGCCTTCGCTGAGAGCATTACACTATTTTTCCCTTGATGGCCAAAATTACGGGTTAATGGAAAGAAGTTTAAAGTGTGTTTTCTTGCCTTCGCTGAGAGCATTCGTTGAGAACAAATGGTGTACGTCAAGAGAAATGTGGGAAATGATGAAATGATTAAATATGAATGATAATTACATGTATTATGGCATTGACATGAGTATGTTTTAATTTATATGAATATGAATGAATGGCTTGAAATTTACATGCAAATGAGAAATGAAAGGCATTGAAGGTCACCAAGAAAGGGTGGAGAATGACACTATAATATCCCCCTTGAGGTGAATATGTAAATATTATGAAAGCACTATTTACATCTTCCCCTAGAGATAAATGAAAAGGCAATGAATGTTACCTGAAAGGATGGACAACGACACTATTTAAGTCCTCCTAAAGGTTACCAAGAAAGGGTGGAGAATGGCACTATTAGATCCCCCTTGAGGTGTATTTGATGGCACTATATGATACCCTAGTAGTGGACTTAACGACACTAATAAAAGTCACCCTAGTGGTAAGGAATAAATGGCACTAAATTGTTATGACAGGTAAAGTATGAATGATGTGATGTTAGATGTTGTATGAATGCTTAAAGATGCATTTTGTCGATGAATGAAGCATGACAATGTAATATCATATATTATGTTCATGAAATGAAATGCTAATAATCTCATATTCATAAATGCATATGTATATGTTTCACATAAAGCATGCCCCTAGAATTGAATGGAAATTATTTTGAAAAGAAAAGTGTAAAAATGTTTTCTGTATTCATACAGTGCTACAAACCAGATATTTGAAAATGAATGGTTTTTTTATCTATTAGGAAATTATGTTTTCATTCCTATATTGGTGTGTATCAAATGCCTAGATATAATGTTATGATGGAGATTGAAGTAGCTGTAGTAGAGGTTCCATTTCTAAGAACCTTTACAGTCTAGAAGGATATTTATATATTTGCAGTGTTTGAAATTCCTACTGTAAATCCACAGACTTAGAAAGTAATTTTGAATATGTAGCTATAGCCCTTTTGGTTCTAATTCTATATATGTTCTTTTTGGGTAGACTTAGGACCACTACTCTTTTTGGCGGTATATAGTGAAAAGGGTCATATAATTGAAGTAAGATATGTGAATAATATATCCATTAGTAGGATTCTTTTTTATTAAAAAGGGTATAAGTGATAGGCTTTTTGTCTCCTTACCCTTATTTCAAAAGTTCTTCACATGTCTCAGTTTATTTAAAGTATAATATAAATCATATATGATGATATATATCATCGTGCAATGTTTTATAAATTTTGCTACAATGAATGGAATTAATTATTGATGGATTTAATGCTCAGGCTCATTTTTTGAACATAATAAGTAAAGATAAGTGTGACATACCTATCCCATTACATTTTATGATATCATAATATAAAGATAAGGGTGTTACACTGGCAGTTGTCCACTAGCATTCTGTTTGCTCTAAAATTTATGGTTACATCTAGTTTTTTACCCCAAAACATGTTTTCAAGCCATCAACTCAACACCAGCACTTAAATATCATATAATACTTATAGCTAACCCAAAACTCAACTTAACATCGCTCAACACTAAAATCAAACCATATTTTCGTACTTAGAGCACAAGCCCACTTTCACAATCAATTTCAAGCATAAATTAATGAGCACCATCATTCAGCAAGCAACACCCAATTGAAGTAAAAAACATAGAGAATGTAGGTTTAAAATCCCAAACATAGTTCAAATCGTTCATGAATAACATTTCTCAGGAAAAGCAAACATTTTAGCAATGGGGTTTGGGTTGAGTTGCTACCTGGATTTCTTAAAGAAATGTTCATGTATATTATATTAAAATGGCCCTTCCCTTGCTGTAGAACCAATCCCTAGCCTTAAATCACCCTTCCTTCAAGCTTATCTCCTCCTCTTACCCTAGTTTAGCCTCTTTCTCTCTCTACTCCCCTTTTCTCTCTCTAGGAAAATTCTAAAGTTTGAATTATATGGGTGAGGGTTGGGGTTTCTGAATTATCAAGTCCTAAAATTTGCATTCTGGCCCTTGGACCCTTTTGTGACTTTGGCAGCTTTTCTTTCTTTCAAATAAGTCCCTACATTAATTTGATTATATGCAAACTAATGCAACATACTCAAGCATTTAATTAGTGGATCTTACACATCCCTATCCACCACTCAAGACCAACCCCCTTCCCCCTTATTTGTAAATCTCTTTCATTGCTCTTCTCAATTATAAAAGACTTAGCAAATTTCCTAACCTCTTTCCCCCTAAGTCCTTCCCTTTCTGCTTCTATAGACTCTGCAGAACCTTCTGCCAATGACCTCACACTCAACAAACCACAAGGACTCAAGTGCACACTGTACCTTCCTCCTCAAGACCCAAGAGAACTGTTGCTAAAAAGCCAGTAGTCTCTACCCTTGTTGCTGCAAAAAGTCAACCATAGCTTTGTGCCCAAAGTTCTAAGAATAGGCTTGGTAAGAGTATCTTACCCCCTAATTCAACCTCACTTGCCCCAAATCTGCAATTTTTAGATGCGACCACCAAAAGGAGATTTGCAGATACTCAGTTTGCAAATATTATCATCTATAGATATCCTAACCTCTATACCCTTTAGACCTTAAATCTAGTCCAGGAATTTTAGATTTACATTGGTAATATATGCTAGACTCTTTTCTTTAGCCACTTTTATGGAGTTCTATGCAACCTTTCACTTCAAAATACCCCAAAATGCCAATAAGTCCAACCTTGAAGTAGTTTAGTTTACTCTTATGGGAAACCATTACTTCCTTTCCCTCACAGAATTCAATGTTTCATTAGGATTCTTAGACCCTGAACTCACAACTTCCAGAACCTATTAGGAAACCTTTTGTGATTTCCTTGAAGAATTCATGGCCACTTCTCTTTTGATGACCAGTACAACACCTTACAGCCTTCAACAAAACAAAACCCCTATTAGCAACACTAAATCCTTCAACATCCCTGCAGTCTTAGTTACAATCAATTGAACATTAACTTGCAGACTCAGAAGCATGCTGATTCAACTCCTTGAGCACCAAGGACAATAATCACAGCAGCCTCTTTCCCTTTAGCCATTCAGGGACTTCTTCTTTTACCTTCTCTTTCACTCATTGTTGCATTAAAGGCAATGCAATAATTAACTATGGGGGAAGCTTATGCTATTTTCTTGACCCTGCCTCCTTTTGAATTGAACTTTTTTTGCATAATTAATTTTGTTTCATTTTAGTAGTAGATTTTGACTTTTAAATCAACTTTGCTGCACTTGGTCATGTTTGAACCTTGAAGCATAGTATTTTCACTATCATTTTCCCAAATAATTCATGCTTCCAAGTCATTTGATCAAAATGAGCACCTATTAATTTGATTTTTTTTTTTAGTGTTGTGACTATGGTTTTGACACCAACTTTTTCACAACTTAAATTCTAAGCCATGACTGGCGCATAGACCTATCATGACACCTACTAGGTCTAGCCAGCCTAAAAAATCTCTTTATCTCATAATAACAATATACACACATTCAAATTCTAACTTTTAAATTCTTTATTTACCATTCAGGCCCTAAATAAATTTCAGCAGAGTTTCCCTTAAAAAATGGACATTTCCTTAATTTTACAACAACCCAAACCACATCAACAATAATTTTAATTCAAAAATAATACAACTGGCTATCACAAGCCTATAGAAATTTTCTATTATATCCACATACAACTAATCTAATACTATGGTAGTGATAAGCTGCGATATCATTAAGCCTGCAAGACTTCAAGGTAGAGCCAACCCAAAATAGAAGTATAACTTATTCACTTCTACTCTTCAACCTGAAGAGGATTTGAAAAGTGTAAAGTAAGGAGGGTGAGTCACACAGACCCAGTGAGTGTAAGATAAAGAAAACACATAGAATGGAAAACAGACTCACATAGAGTTTTTGGTATCATAAACTAATTAAAGAGCTATAATGATTAAATCATTGTCAATCAATTCTTATATAAAATTTAAGAGAAATGTCACCATAATAATATTTTAACAAAAAAATACTATAATTAATTAAATCTATACAATGACAAACATCTCTAATATAATTTTTATAAATTCACACAATATTTAACACTTTCAAACAACCACCAATCATCTCTGGTCTCCCTTTGTACTAAGACAACCCTTCTGTGCCACCAGTCACCTGTGCCTTCAGCTGCACTATGACAACCCACTATGCATGCATGCGCTTCAGTCACTGTGCCTCCCATCGCACGTGACAACCCATTAGCGTCACCAATCACATGTGCCTTCAATCGCACTATGACAACCCACTGTGCAATGCACGCACGACCAGCCTTGTACCTCCCATCGCACGAGGCGCCTCAGTACAAGGTGACACCAGAGACAATATCCAACAACACACATATCATTTCAAAATCAAAGGTAATTATCACTACATCTTTATTTTTAGATCACACAGATCGTTTAAATTCCTTAATTTGATACCAATAGTCACATAGACATAAAATCCATCAACTCATCACAAATTTAGAGACAATACTTATCCTAATTGTTTCCCATGGTTTTCTAGACAAAGTATACAATTTCATACACAAATAAATAAATTCATATTCAGTTCAAAATAGCTATGGGGTATTTGAAAACGGTATCTTCTTTATCAAACACTCACCTAGAAGGATTAGTAACAATTAATCCCTAATTTACTAGTCCAGCACTACTTGCAATTACTCTAGTATCCTCCGAATTTCCTAGAATAATAAAAGAACCTAGTCAGTATAAAAACTACCTAATTCATTGCAATCCAAACTTCATCACCTCCTAATTTCCATCAAATAAATCCTAAAATATTATAAAGGCCAATATTATCTCAAAATACATAATTATGCACTTCACCTTAATCCAATAGAATTAAAAACTTTTCAATTTAGTCCCTAAATTTCTCCTATGATGTTTTTGCATTCTTTTCCTTCTATTTTCCACTTCTATACAATCATAAGAGTTCCACTAGAGCTAAGGATTATAGAAATGTATCAAATTTTGAAATTTCAATTCAGACCAAAAAATTTCAAAAATTTTAGTTTAGTCCCTCTTACTTTTCTAGAGGTTTATGGTAGCTAACGACAATGGAATGCTCGGCAGAGGTTACAGGCGACTGGAGGATGTGTCGGGTGGTTGAAATGCCACTCAACAGTGGCCAATTGCAGCGTTTCGTAATTGGATCGATGGTGCTTCACAGATGGAAAAGGAGGGAGAAAAGGCTATTTTTAGCTGCTAAGATGGTCCGATGAAGCTTCAGATGGCGTCGGTGGAGGTCTTACAGTCCGGCAACGGTGCAACGTGATGCAAGTGACAACGCGATGGTGGTTTAGTGGTGAAGGTACATCGAGTGTGGTTTGAGATGGAAGAGAGGGGAAAGAAGATGGAGATGTCGGGGAGAGAGAAAGGAACATAGGAAGGAAAGGTATCTAGAGGCATTTTGGACATTTTACCAACTTGATTAAGGTAAACTTAATTGCACTTTATGATTCTTCTTAAAATATGAGATAGCTTGGAAGAAATTTGAGCATTTTTAGAGTATCCTATGCCTTCCAAAAATATTTGTTAATTTTGTCAAGGCAAATAAAATTTTATTTCTAAAAATTTTCAAATTTGAGTCACAAGCTTCAAATAATTTACTTGTGCTATATCCAAAAAAATTTCCAAATTTCTAATAGATTTTCCCAATTATTTTAGCTACTAAAGTATTTAAATTAGCAAAATATTTTGAATATATATATATCTAAATGAAATGCCTTTCATTTAGGTTTTTTGTTTAGTTTAGCAATTCATTAAGCCTAGAGATGAGTGCATTATGTTTATAGGCCCAAAGCCTTGAAATGATTGAAAAGTTGTTGTTTCCCTTATTCTTTACTCTCTTTTGCATTAAATTATGTAAATATATATAAAAAAAAGAAAAAAATAAAGCACTAAATTTTCTTTCTCCTTTGATTCAAAAAGAATTATGAGTAGTTCTAGTAGCCAATTAGAGCTGTGATTTGCTAAGTAATCGGGTCTAGGTATCAAAAGTATTTGCATTCACATAAAAAATTTATAACACTCTCAGCAATAGTTTAAGTGCTCTAAAAAGATGAAAGTTGTAGCTAAGCTAAGTAACTAAAACTGTGTATCAAAAGTATACTTTTCATGTCAAAAAGCTTTGCTAACAACCCACTTTGAAAAAGAAAAATGAAAAACAAAGGAAGGAAAAATGAGAAAACAAAATCTAACTAAAAAGGAATAAGAATGAGGAAATGATGATTTTTACTAATTTCTTCTTATTTAGACCTTGTGTTTGATTTGATTCAGCTCTGTTTCTTATGTTTTGATAAACTTTGCAAACTTCCTTAATGATAGGCCTAATTATTTGACATGTTAATGATGCTTGTAAGACACCTCTTTTCTCTCTTGGGTGTGCTTGTTGGATTTCTTGACTTATTGCACTTTTGGAAAGCAAATTAAAAGTGCATTCTGCTTCATGGCTCGAAAGCTAGTTAGATTGGAATTGGTTTTTTTTTGGGAACTATTTTATCTTTAATTCATGCTTGAGGGAAAGCATGGACTAAGTGTGGGGGAATTTGTTAGGTTTAGTTTTTAGGACAATTTTAGTTTAATTTTATTGTCTCTTTTACTTGTTATCCACTTATTTCATCTACGTTTTCTTCTTATTGCTACATTTCCTTCATTAGAGTCAAACTTGCATGATTCTTTCAATTTTCTACTGCATTGCCCTTTCTCCCATGGGCACAGAGTAGAGGTGTAACACCTGTCCCTAATACCTTGCATTCTTTAATGTCATTATTATTATTATTAATTATGTGAAGATGAGGATAGTTCATTAAAAGGATATAACAGACATTTTCATCAAGATAGAGTCATTTTTTTCATAGAAGACCGAAGATGGGAAAATCTGGTAAAGGAGGGCAAAATAGTAATTTTATCATGGAAGGAAAAATTTATTTAATTTTCTTATTTAATGAAATCATATTAAAGGACTCTTATTATTTTCATTTTAAGAGAGAAGAAGAATCTAGTCATGTAAGAGATTACTTGTTTTTTATGTCAAAAAGGCAATTTTTCCTAAGAAGGGAAAAATCATAATTTTACCCTAAGGGCATATTGATAAATTTACATAATGTAGAAAATTTATTTTTTACCTTAAATATTTCAAGGAAATGGAAATTAGAAACCCTTACTCATTCTTGCTCAAAAGAAGAAAGAATGAGGGTGAAAATGTTAACATTGGCATAAAGGGCAAAAAGGTAATTTTGCCTTAGGGGCAAAATTGTAATTTTTTTAAAAGAAAGGTAAATTAATAAATTCACCAAAATAAGTTTTATGATATCTTATTTAAGTGATTTTTATACATTAAAACCGAAAAGGGTGAAAATGGAGCTAAAATGGCCAATTGGACTTGAATGGCAAAATGGCAATTTCCTTGGGGCCTTATTTGTAATTTTTGAAAAGTTGAGGGACCATTTTGTAATTTGAAATTCTTTAAGGTCAGAAACATCCCAGCCCATGGAAGTTCCATAAAACTACATTCTTGAGGAGAGTGGATGCCATTCTTGAAAAGGTGAAGTAATAAGGATAAATTGGTCATTTCACACCAAGGGTATTTTGGTAATTTCATCAAAACCCTAATTTAAGTCTTCTTCTTCCTCAAGGTGCTAGAAATGTTGAAGAAGGGAGGAGAAGAGAGGGCTGGCCGAATTGCTTCCTAAGCTTGGAGGAAAGGAATTTCAAACCAAAACAACTTGGAGATTTCACTTGTTTTGCATTTTCAAGGTAGCTAAACATGCCTATGCCATTCTTTTCTTGTTTTATGGTGTTCTTAATCTTGCAAGAAGGATGGCTTTTCTCTTTCTACATTCTTATGGTTGATTTGCTTGAATGGGTTTGAAATATGTTGAAAACTACTTCTGTTTATGGCTATAGACATGTTGAAATGCTTGAAAATATAAGAGATGGTAAATTTTCATGGATAGAACCTTAGTCTTGAAAAACCCTAACCTATACCAAGGCTGAAATAGTGTTTTAGAAAGTGAGAAAATTATGTTCTTGCTTGGTTTTTGCTTGAATATGGTTGGATTGTAAGCAAGATGGTAAGATAACTCCATTTTCTAGGTTTTCTCTCTTTGGCTGAATGTTAGGTCTTTTATGGGTGCTGAAATTTGGTTAAAATGGTGTTAGAAAAGTGTGAGAAAGTGTTACAAAATGGTAAGAGAGAGAAAATCTAGTTAGGTTAATGTTTAAGCACTTTTCCCATTTTCTAACTTCACCATAAACCATGAAAATGTGTCACACTTATCTTGGCCGAATGGACCCATGTAAATGGTGCTGAAATCTCAAATGAAAGTGGCTAGAAAACCTTGCAAGATTTGTCATAAGAAAAGAGGAGAGAGAAAATTATGGTACTTTTATGTTTTAGTAAAGGAATCATTTCACATTTCTTACCATTTCACTTTGAAATTGTGCATAACCATGTGAAATTGTAGAATAATATGCATTGAAAAATTTAGCATGAAAAATGGACTAGAAAGATGTGTGAAAGAGGGGTTAATATGCACTTACAAGGAAAATGAGGTGTGAGAAAAAATTACCCATAATTATGGAAACAGTTACCATAATTCCTAATTGGTAAAAATAATGCTAGAATGAACCAAATGGGTTAGAATGTCAATCCTTCATGTCTATCTTGCCTTGGCCGAATACTATATAGAATTTCCTCTAGGATGGCTAAAATTATATGTTAATTGAAAGTAGCTTAGGATGCCATCCAAAAATAGCCTATGCTAAGTGAAAAGATGGAAGAAGATGTAATGGTCAAGAAAGAATGGTAATTAGTATACATTTTGCCATGGATAGAAAAATGTCCAAAATCATGTGAAAATGATTGAATAGCATAAAAATGCTTAATGTAGTTGTGAATGGCAAAGTCAATGATAAAAGGAGGAATGATCTAGTGAATAACTCCTGAGACCAAAATCATGAGGAGGAATGATCTGATATATACCTCCCTAGCCAGCTACCTTGTGGGGAATGATCTAATGTATACTCCCAAGGAATTAATTGCAGGAGGAATGATCTGGTGTATACCTCTAGAGAACATAATTATATGGAAGGGAATGATCTAGTGTATACCTTTCCAAATTAAAAGCATTCCATGATATTATGATTTGTATTGTAAGAATTTGTTCTATGTGAGCATGATTGAATTATGTGAATATTGAAAGTTGTTGTCCACCCCATGAATTATATAATTTTTTGCATATCTCGTGTTTATAGATGCACACACACATGTTTCACATACATCATACCCAGAGATCTATATGAAAAGAATTTTGAAATTGAACTGAATGCTGAGTTGTTTTATGTATTATTACAGTGGTAAATATCAGTTGTTTTAAATAAACTAGTTGTTTAGCTACTGGGAATATATTTCTCATTATTGTGCTGATATGTATCAAATGCATAGAATCTTCATAATGATGCATCCTCTAGCAGATGTAAGGAGTAAATAGAGATTATATAATGTAGCACCATTAGTCCTAATTTCTGACATCATTATTTTGAGATGAAATTAAAACTACTGCTCTTTTAGAAAAAGGGGTTTGAGTGACAGGATTGTTGTCTCCTTACCCTTATAACTATGTGTATATTTAATATTTCCAAAAATATGTATCAAGAGATGTAAATGATATGTTTATAGTTATGGAATGTTTTATAAATTCTGCTATGATATATGAAACTTTATTTTCACTATGCATAAAGTATGTTTACTTGAGCAAAAGAACCCAGACCTAATTCTATATTAAATTACTAATGGATTAAATGCTCAGGAAATTTATTGAAAATAAAAAGGTAAAGAATAATGTAATCACTTATATGAATTTATTATATGACGTTGTTAAGATAAGATAAGGGGTGTTACAAGAGGTACTCCATTGACCCAACACATGCCTGTTTCAGTTAGCCATAACATTTGTAATCTCTCATCACTGACACTTGGTTGCTTCCTATTGTTCCTTGAATGTGAGTGGTTGGAGGCTTCTTTTAGAGCCTTGAATGTTATGGAGAGATAAGATTCCCCATAGTGGAGCAGGCGTATCCTAAGTTAAGGTTGTGATAGAGCATATCGAGAGGATTTTGTTTCTAGCATGAGGAGCATTTCACTATTTAAGCTGGGCATTCTTCCTCTTGACGAAAGGACCAAAAATCTGTATCAACCATGAGTGACTAATTCTTTTTCATTTCTAGTTAGGAAGTTGTAGTTTTAGATATTTGAAGCTTTGAGGTAGATTAGGATTGAATTTGCTTACAGGGCCCATCTTCTCTATGTAAATGTATTATCTCTATTGCTAACGTGGTTGCTAGAATCTGTAATTGTTCAGTGATTAGTGTCCTAGTAGCATCTTGTTGAATGTATTATACATATTCCCTGCATATGACTAGGAATTCATAATTCTAGTTACAATTTTGTAGGATGTTCCACTGAATCAACTTGTACTAGTGTGTCACTCGAAATCTTACTCAAATTTTTAAGCTAAACGTAAATACATGTTTTAAGTTGCTTAGAAATTAGGGGGAATTGATGAACATTTCTCATTTTCTTAAGTTAGTTAGATACTTAATTATATTCGAATAGTTGTGCCCAGTTTACTTGTCTGCTAAAGAATGTACAACCAATGATTAGCATAATATCTAGAATTGCATAATTCCTAACTAAGAATCCCTTTCACCAGTTTTACTAATTTTTAATAAAGTCTTATTCATTATTTTTGATATTCTGACAAACTTCAATCATCAAATCCCCCTCCCAGTTTTTTTCTTAACTCTTTATTCTTCTCTTTAGTGATTGTCATTCAATACCAAATGCAAATATTAGCAATCTCTATGGGATCAACCTTGCTCCCTTTGTACTACATGTTTAAGGGGACAAGATTAATCTAATTTTTTTAGATTGTGACAAATAACAAGGAGCTATGGGGTATTAATTAGAAAATTTTTTAACTTTTATCTTATATTTAAATTCAAATTTAATGCTGAAGTATCTTTTATATCCCTAAATTTTGCATTGGATGTCAATTTTATTGCCAAAATTTTCTTGCCATGTAAGGTTCCATTATTTCTCTATTTATTGCATTGGATGTTAGTTTTATACTAATGGAACCTTACATGGAAATCCATTTGAAACTCTTGCTAATATAACAAATGGATAGTATTAGGATTTAGAGTGAAATTAATAGCCACTGTAAAGTTTGAAGAAAAATTTGATAACGACCCTAAATTTTGGGAACCAAAAAAGGTACTTTTGCTTATTCTTGTTTATTTTCTTTCTTAGTCTGAATCCCTAAATTCATCATTGCTCTTCCTGCCACATATAAACTCTTTTTGTTCCAATAGAAACCCCTAAAATCTTCATCACAATAGCTCAATGAATAGAGAAATAATCCCACTTCTAGAGAGAAAAACTTAACTAAAGTCTTCGTTAGCTACAAAGTTACTAGACTTGGGTCTTATGAATGAAATACCATAGAAAGAGAGTGCTCTTTAAAATATGAGCTCAATGAAGGTTGTTTCAAATTTAAAACTTTAACTTGGGTGATTTTCATGGATAAATGTTTATAGGGGGAGGTTTTTTCTTTCAATTATTGTAAGTTGTTGTTTCCCGTACATATTTTCCTTTACTTTTTCTATCTTTTTGTAATTGGTTGTTTTTAAGATGAACTAGACTACTCTTGATGGTTATAAGGTTCAAACGAAAGCAAAAAAAAAAAAAAAGGTTTGACAATCATTAAAAAAGGAGGTTTATTGCAAAGGTAACATGCTACTTGTAGGATAGAAATGAGATAATTTGATTATTTTAGAGTGGATATAAAATGAGGACAAAGTTAGAGAATATGGTTTAGGATTTAAGAATTGGTAACTCAAACTTAAGAAAGAAAATAAATTTAAATAGACAAAAGTACCTTTTAACTCTCCCAAAGTATGAAATTATTGTCAATTTCATTCCCAAACTTTACAATTGTTGTCAATTTCGTCCCAAATCCTAATGTTGTCTATTTTTCATGTCGATAAAAATTTTTAGTGGATGACCATGTATCCAAGTTCCATTAATGTAATAAACAACATTATTAGGGTTTAGTAATTCAAAAGTTTTGGAATATAATTAATAGCAAAAAAATGGAAACAAATTTGATAGTAAGTGCAAGTTAATTTTAATTTAGAGACATAAAAAATATTTTGTTTAAAATTAAACTTAAAAAAAAATTGGCATATAGTAGAATGTACATGCCATACCCACTAATAAATATTATTAGCTTAGATATTCATTTATAATTAGCGTGATTTATATATCTTATTATAAATCTTGAAATTGTTTACTAATTATATCAATATTTAAAATTAAGATCAACTTATATATAGTATAGTTTGATTCCTATCTTTATCATTAATTATCTTACGTTCTTTCCCCATATCATCAACCAAAAGAGAACACATGCCTAATAATTAGGCAAAATAAATAATATTGGGTGTTGGGCATGTTTATTTTAAATAGCTTTACCTTTTTTTTCCAATACATTTACAAGATATTTAATGATGAGTATTGAGCAGGTTTACAAATAGATGAGCAACCTAGTATCAAGATATATATGGGTTATGCATATGTGCTTTGTGCTTTCCAGTAGTAGACAATAACTACTAGTCACCGAAACAAATATGAATAATTTAAAATCTAACCTGTAGGTTCCTTCAAAGTATCCTCTTTTGGTCAAAGATACAAAAAACTAATCTTGGAAAACGACAATTCATGGGACTACTCTCTATAAACGACAAGCATTTAAATGCGTTAGAAATATCATTCTACGTTTAGAAATATCATAGTTAATGTGAATCTAGTATAGTGGGCGACAGCTGAAGGAAAAGGAATCGCGACTTTGAGCTGTCACTTTCAGGGTTAGCTTGGAGTGAACTAAAACTTCACCAAACAGAAAGACCTTCTTATCCAACTTAACAAACACTGGTTGATTGGATTAGGTTAGGTGTTGTTCACAATCATTCATCCTAATCCGGGCCGGTCAAGATCCGGATATACGGTGGATTCGTGCTTTAAAGCTCCAAATAATAGCTGACAAGAAAATAATTAGGTATATATATCCGGTTTTTAAACAATATTGTTCATGTCGAAAAGAACTGAATATTCAGGATTGTAGTATTCTTTCTAAGTCCTGAAAATAGATAGCACATTCAGCCATGCCAAATTGGATTAGACTAAGAACTTAGGGTCCCTAAAATATTTTTAAACTTGCTCAACCACTCAGAAAACCAACATAAAGGTTCACTCAAAATCAACATAATAAATCAAGTTTTGTCAAACTCAAAGATTTTGACTGAAATAATAATCTATCCGTGTAAGCACAAAAGAAAATTAATAATAATATGTTGGAACACAAAACCGTTATATAAATCACACAAACAATGAACACCTAACAAGAAACAAAAGCCATCTAGAACATTAATGTTAATTTGTACATGTTCATATAACCAGAAACTAAAGGCTGATTGTGTAATATCTGTCCCTGGATAGCTAAATAGGGACCTCTAGATTAATTAGGAGCAATTAAACCATATGGATTTGTGTGTTTTAAATTCTTTTGCTTAATGTAAATTTTAATTGTTAAATTTGTGATTTTAAGAATGTGGCATGTGTGTTTGATTCTTAACATTTTCTAGGGATTAAATTTATATTAATTAAGCTATTAAACTAAAATATGATGAGTAACAAGGGAGGAAAAATAACTAAAAGTGAAAGGAAGAAATTCTATAATTTTATTGCAATAGATTTTGTAGAACCAAATGCATTGGAAAGAGGGTTGAGTTGCCCAGAATTTCCGCAGAATTTTAGTGCAATAGATTTTCCTATAAAACCGTCAATTTTTGGGCAATTTCATAGGTTTTCATTTATGTTATTTGTTAGTCAATTTAAGCAAATTGATGCTAAAATTAAAGCTGTGTTATGCACTTGTTTTGAGTGACTAAATTCTGCCAAAGTGTTGCTGTGATGCCCAAATTTTAGAACATTGAAGTGTAACCATAGTCGTATCCATGTCAAGGAGTTTTAATGGAAATATATATAAGCAAGTTGATAGCAAATTCATATAACCATTCTGTGTAAACTGAGTGATGTCGACATTTGGCTGACTTATGGGGAAAATTTTATGGGTAAATGTGAAAATAATGAAGGATTATTAAACTAGGGTAGTGGCATGAAATGCATGCTTAGTTAGAGGAAAATATGGTGTAGGATGGGTGTTTGGTGGCACAAATTATGAATAACAATGATGGGCAAAATTATGTGAAACTTGCTGCACATCCAGTGCTTCATTAAGGCCGAAATTACCCAGAATTTCCTGATGCAATACTGCAGAAAATAGGACAGCATTAGGCATGAAAAACCATCAAAATGTGGGGATGGTATGGGCATATTGGGAGGTGCACTTTGGGAGGTTTAGGGACACAACATAGTGAGTTTGTGCAGTTGAAATTCTAAGTTTCACTGCACTATTTGGGACTGTTTTGTTTGCTGTAATGACACAAAATTCTGATGAAAATGGCACACCTAGAACATAACCAAATTTCTAACATGGTCTTGGTTAGATGCAAACATTGGGGGAAACTGAATGCTGAATTGTAGTAACTATGGGACAAAATCATGGGGGATGATTCTGTATAAAATTAGTGGGTTGAAAAGAAGGATAGATAGCGGTTAAAACAGTAAGGAAGGACTGCAGTAAACTGTCTTAACCCAAAAGGTGAGAATATCACATCTAAAGCATATTAAATGGGGTAGTTTGGAGTGAAACCTTGGATATTTTTGTAGGGGAAATCGTAAGATTCATTTAGAAGTGAAACCAGGGAAAAAAGGGAGAAGAGTGGACGTGCTAACCCATGAAAAAAACAGAGCAAAAATACCTTGCACACACATAAAGAATTGAGAGACATCATATGCCACGTCCATGGGTCACATAGGAAGATTGTAGAAGGTTTTGTAAGTTACAGTGAGAAGCAAATAAAGAACACCCCTAAGGTCATAATAAGTGGAAAATAAGGGGGTGTGAAGGCAAATCAAAAGAAGAGAATAGATAAAAACATGGGGAATTTCTACATAAAATCACCATTAAAAGGAAAGGAAATCTTAGGGAGAAACTTAGTCATGATAGTCTTAAAGTGAATAGTAATGTGGTAACACTTGGATGAGATGCATATACTAACAAGCATGGAATGTAAGGATAAATAAACAAAATTAGTAATAAAACCTTAAGGGATTTTCAAGGGGAGGATACTTGACAAAAGACTAATAATTTTCTGAATAATTAAACATAATGGTGTGAAAAATTTAAAAACTAGGGGAGAGGTGAAGAACCATGAACATTGATTTTTCATTTAAAATAGGTAATTGGAACTCAAATAGTTCCAAAAATCTAGAGGTAGACACTATCTAAGGATATGTGGAAATACAAAGGCTATAAGATATTACCTTCTTTTAAATTGGTAGAATTATGGGTGCCATGCACACTTTATAAATTGATATATATATATATATATATATCTTTGTGTGTGTGTGTGTATGTATGTGTATGTATTAAAATTGTAAATTTTTCCATGGAAGAATTATGAAAGAAAAGAATAAATTGAAGAGGAAACCTTTTTAAAATGACATGGATTTAGACAAAGTATCAAATAATGGAAGGTATGATTGAAATGTTAAAGTTCTTGCTTGTGTGTTATTGGCCAAGAACCATGTTTGACTAGTAAAATTTGGAGATGTATTTTGATATATGTATTGAATGTGTATTGAGAACAATGTAATTCCAGTGTATTGTAAGGTTGACTAAGGTTGGAAAATCAACATCTAGCAAGCAATAAGTTGAGCAGAATCCCAAAGTAGAGGTAGGATGACCTATACCCTTAGCTCATATTTAATTGATAAGAATAATTGATTCTATGTATATGATACTAATGAATTTAGATATCTAGTCATGAAAGTATGTGCATCTATGAATGTAACAAAGAAAGGTGCTATTTTCAATATATGTGTTCTTTTTTGTTAGGTTTGGGATGGATACTAGTAATTAGTATTGGATGGTTATTGGTATCCTAAATGAGCAGTTAATGAACATATAACAAAAGAGGAAAACTTAAGCTAGTTATCTTAAAGGGCCTTAAAGATAACTTACTTATGTTTATCTTTTACGGTAATCCTAAACATATCAAGGGAACTTCATAGATTGTGAATAGTAAGGAAAGGGAGAAATGACCCGCAATATGGGATCCTAAAAGATTTAAGATGGCACTAAACTCATGCGCATGCCAAGGCACACCCTGGATTAGTGACAAAGATCGTAGTAGAGCAATATGGGCCCAAAGAGAGGCAAAGAATCAAAGTAAAGGTACTCTTGGAGTACATATGAAACACAGAAAGGTGATGCAGAGGTAAGTTTTCTGATCAGATACTTTTCAAGAGTAAATTTTCTATATTGATGATATGTATTTATGATTTAGCATCAAATGTATGTTTAACTTGAATTTGAGGTATTTCTGCATTATGATGCAACTAAAATTATTAGTGAAAAATGTTTTCTTGAAACTTGTATAAGTTGTCCTACTGAGATTTTTATTCTCACAATCTGCTAATGTCCGGATACTAGTGGTGGAATACAGGAACATTGATCGTCGATGATTCTGTGTATACTAATTTTATGTTGTATAGATATTGTGGTGTGTATGTTTAAGATACAATGAAACTTGTTTGTACTGCTGTAAGCCTATGTAAGTCTAAGTTTGTAAATACAGTATACTAAGAGTTTAGTATTATTCTAGTCTTAAGTTTAAATATATTGAAATTAGTTAAGAAAAGTTTTAAATTTCCCTCCAAAATTAGTAACCATCACGTAAGAGAAGATAACTAAACTAAACCATCACGCGAGAGAAGATAGCTAAACCAATTGCCCCCTTATTTGGGATTGAAATGTTACAAATGGTATCAGAGCAAAAGATCTTGATAGAACTAGGATTTGTATGCTTAAAACTAGTTTAGGATTTAGCTAACTAGTATAGGGAAGGATCTTAGAATAGAGTCAGACCTAGGTAAATGGTCAACCTGAGCCACTAGTTAAGCCTGGGCAGTTTGTTGGTTCATGAAAGAGACTTGATAACTAGAAATTAGGATGGGATAAAGGAACCTTCGACTGGTACTCTGATTTCTTTTATTTAAAAAGTGTAATTGAGCCTAATAAACTCAATTATATTTTGTTTTATAAAGGAAACTCAATACTAATTAGGAAGAATTAAACATAGAAAATAGTTTCAAGATTTCTACAAAACTAAGAGAGGAAATTTTAGGTTTTAAATGTGAAAGAATCTTGAAAACCTTGGTAGAAAGGAACTATTATTGGTTAAGTTGCTGACGAAATTTTAGGTTGCCTTTGATAAGTGAACCTACAAGAATTAGGAGTGCTAATCGGTCTATAATACAACACAAAACAATGGAAAATGACAGAAAATAGCATTCTGCTATATGCCTCTAGTACCTTAGCCGTGACCTTTAGGATAAAGGGAGTAGGGAACCTAAAGAGTATGTATTGTTGTAGGGTTATTTGATGCATTAAATTTTTTAGGATGGCGAAGGTGGCAATGGCTTTGGGGATGCCCAAGGTTGAATTTTGTAACTTTTTTTAATAGATTCTTGTTGTTTTTATGACTCTGCACAAGTATTAAACTTTTAGTGCCCCCTTTTATTATTCACGTATTGAATTTTTATTTTTAACACTAAGTGTTTTTGTCTTGAGTGAGTGTCAAAGGGTGGTCACAAAGTCATTTGAACGTACAGTTAGAATGCTAATGATAGGCTGATCAAGACGAATTGTGGGTGTTCACTGGATATCCTTAGGAATTTTTGCTAAGGTTGAATAACATGTGGGGTGGTTGACCCGAAGTTTTGTTTAGTTATTTTAAGCGTAATGGTTAGAGTACTCGAATTTAGGTGCTCACCCATAATTAAATTTGTTCTAAGGATAGAATTTGAATAATGTAAGTTAAACTTGTGAGTCACAACATAACTTAGAATAATTTAAAGGGATAAGGATGGATAAGATTAAATAATCTTCTATTAATTGTGCTTTAATAAGTATAGGGTACACGATAATCAATCAAATACTAATGGTTAAGTAAAGTAGTGTCTTAGGCTAGCCACGTTTTAGGCATTCAAAATGGCCTCACTATCAAGCTTGGCAAGGCCATAAATGTCACTTGGGTTGACTTGGAGCCTTTGTCAAAGTATCTTCTTATAAATTTCTAGTTGTGGTAGTGTGTGACCCTTTATCAATAAGTTGTCACTCATGTGTGGGCTATCTCACTTTTCTCTTTGAGAGTTTCGAGGTCAAGAGGCAAGTCATAGTGATTCTAATTAGATTAGTGGTGAACATGATCAGAAGGGCAGCTGATTTCCATTGTGATAATTGCTTCATGACCATAAGTGAAGGAAAATAAGGTTGTTGGCAAAGGTCTAATCTAGACCTCAAAATCAATGGGGGCTCGTCTACCTATCTGCCTTTGGTAGACCCAATTTGCTTTTTTAATCTGTCTAGAATGATACGGTTGGTGATTTCATTGTGTCCATTAGTAGGTCAAAGATTGAAAGTGTAACATCCCCCTAAGCTACATAGTCTCTGAATGTTAGAGAAATATTTGTTATGAAAGAGTGATACAGAAAGCTAGAGAAATAAGTAACGAGTCAATTGATTGTGAAAACAAGTCAAAATGAGGTCTAGATTAGGAGAAAATTAAGTTTTACAGAAATGTTATATTTGGTAATTTAACTCAAAGGAGAGATAAGGAATTAAAGACTCGATAATAAAAAATGGAATGTTTAAATAATTTATTGTGAAAGTGGCACACTATAGGAAAAACATTTTAAGAAAGTTGAAATTCATTTTTAACCCAAGGACTATTTTTCAATTTTACATAACTGCCTTTTGGTCCCCATGAAACCTTACATGCCTTAAGTAGGATGAGGTCTCCATCTTCTTCATCACCTTAGAGACAGAGAGAGAGAGAGATGTGAGGGTTGAGAGAGAAGCCAAGAAGTAAGGAGATTGAGGCCCTTACACTTGGAAGTTCTGAAGTAAAGGATAGCAATCTAATTGCTAGGAACATCAAACTATAGAAATCTTCAGGGTAATTAAAGAAATTTTCTCCTTCTCCCTTGGGTGCAAGGATCCATGCTTTTCTTTGAACAATTTTTGATTTGAATGGAGTTAGGGAGATTTAAACTTGATTTCAAGGATTTATATGTTGGATGTATACTTGTAGAGACCTTTTTAGGCTAACTTATTCTTGAAAGCATGATTTAAAGAGTGGGTGAGAGATTTTTCTCCATGAACTTGCTTTTATGATGGATTTTTTATTCCTAGCCTATGAAAACTTCATTTTTGTTGTATGGTGATTTTTTGGAAAAGGAAAAGAGTCCAAAGCTAATCCCAAACAAATTCCTAAAATTTCTATGAAGTGTTTTTGGGCAAAAAATGGTTTCAACTCAAATTTTATGCAGATTTTTCCTAAACATTGCAAAGTTATGGAGACTTTTTCATAGCTAAAATGCATCTTCTTCACAGCTAATTATCTCTAGCAACTTTGCCACAGTAAACATAGTTTCTTGTTGCAGCAAAGTGCCTCTGTGCACTTAACTAAGCCTAAGTGGCCAATTCACTGTGGCGAGATGCATAATATGCTTGAAAGACTTCTCTAATTTGATGTTTGATGCCTCTTTTCTTTTCTCAAACACTATGAAAACACTAGTGAATCATTCCAAAGTTTTGATGTGGTGTTTGAAAGGACAAATTGTGAAGGTAAATAACTATAAAGATTGAATGCAAATACTTTTGTACATGGTCTAGCCTAGAAAAGTTTTGAATTGAAGGATTGGTGGTTGGTATGGGACCTGTAACATCTATTCTTAATATGATTAAAAGATGTCTGTTAATTACAAATTAAATTCTTGTCTATGTTGTAATAGTTACATTAATGTAGGGACTTAGATGTAAGAAATGAAAGTTTGCTAAAGTGTGACTAAGGACCAAATTGAAAAGGGACAAAGTATTAAGGCTAAGGTTGTAAAATGACTCAAGTAACAAAATACAATAAACTAAACTACATTAAAACCCTAGATGAACCCTAAACACTCACACATCACTCAAACTTTAGCAAACATAAAGAAAGAAGGAGAAAGGCGAGTAGAAAGAGAGAGAGGGTGACTTAGGGCAAGAGGGAAAGGCATTTGGCTTAAAGGAAGGCTGGATTTGAAGCTAGGGTTGTATTCTACAACTAGGAAAGCATCATATACACATCTAGCTGCAAGAAAATCCAAGGTAGCAGCAAAACCTAAACCTCATTTTCATGAAATATTTGTTCTTAATTGAAACTGATATTTATGAATGTTTCAAGTTGTATTAGGATTTAAACTTGAAGTCTCTATGTTTTAAATGCCTATAGGGTATTGCTTGCTAAATGGGTGTGCTTGTTATACTTGTAAATGATTTCTAAAAGTTAGGTTTTGCCTTAAGTGCGAAAATGAGGTTTAATCTTGGTGTTGGGTGAAATGTAATGGAAATGTGGACTGTTTGTTGATGTTAAATGATGCCTAGATGTTAACATTGAGTTCACCAATCTTTTATATAAGTTGTATTTAGGTTTTTGGGCCAAAAATCAAGGTATATCAGAAGCTTTTATGTAGAACAGAGCACTAGCAGCTGATTGCCAACCTTGGAAGTTGACTGTCGTGTTCTTCATTACCCATAAAATGTACCCATAATGCATCAGCCGACTGCCAAACCTTAGCAGTCAACTATCGGGCTCCCAGAAAGCTAGCAGTCGACTGGTTGCTTTCGGGTTGGCTTCCCATTTTAGACAGAGAGCTAGCAACTGACTGCCAGTTCAAGGCGATCGATTGCGATTCAGAAGCGATCATTGCCAATCCAAAATGAAAAAAAATGAACTCTATACCTTTGATTTTGATGAAGAATTGACCCAAAATCTCACCCAAACACAATATTGAAACTGAGGATGTATTGGTAACATGAAATATTCGAGATATGACTTACTTGGACATGGTGGTCCTTGTAAGAATCACACTGGACATGGTTATCCTTGTGATAGTGAAAGAAAAATAAAGGAATCCATGAAAGATCAAAAGAAGGGGAGTATTCCTAGGGTATGTATTAGGATAGATAGGATTATGATTGAGTGACCAATGGTTGGTATGGGATGGCCTTGGGAATTCCACAAATGTACTCTGCACTGGGTGGGTAACCATCCATTTGAACTTAAATAATTTTAAAAATGCCATGATAGTTGTAAACTCTAAGTTAGTACAATTTTCAAGGCCATTAAAGTAGACACGTACTTAGTGTTAGGCATAACCATAGCATGAGTTGAATCATCCTAGTATATATATTAGTGAATAGCGTACCAGGATATGATCCCATAAGTTAAAAAAGTAGTCCCTTATGGGGTAGAAAGGGAAATAAATTCTCATTGTACACGGAGTGATCTGCAAAAGGGTAGTGACCACATCATGAGCAGTCCCTTATAGGGTAGAAAAAGAACTTTAAATCCCATTGTATTGGAATGATCTGTGGTAAGTGCAGTGACCACACGGTACTTGGATCCACTGGGAGACGCTCCAGATAGTACAAGGAAAAATGTATGGTGGCTGAATAGTCATAAAGTTATGTATGGATGTATAAAGTGGTACGTGGAGATAGTCATTGGGTGGCACTCCCAATAACTCTTAATGTATATGTATGATTCCTGTTACATTTTAAAGATGAATATGCTGATGTTATCATATGAAATGTATGAGATGAAAGTTTTTATGATAAAGCATGACATTGAGATGACATCTTATGATGGTTTAATTTCACATGTTTCAAAGTACATGCATACACCTAAGCACAAACTATGAAAGTATGATTCATGCATTGCATCTTGATAGCAAATGTTATATTTTGAATTTGAGATGAGAAATGCAGAGTATTTTCATATAATTACAGCGGTACAAGTCAGCAGATTTTAAAATAGGTTTTCTTGCTATTGAGATTCAATTCTCACATAAATGCTGCGTGTATCAGATGTGTAGGTACTGGCTGGAAATGGAGGTAAACTAAGGAAAGGTACCCTTCATGGGTATTTTAAGAAAGTTATTTTGGATAGTATAGGTTTTTAATTTATTGGGCTATCCTTCATGATTTTTGAGGAAGTGCTAGCATAATTTATCTCATGTATAGCCTATATTGATTAGATGTATATGGATTAGCTAGAATTTATGAATAGAAATGTTTGATAGGGTTCAAGTGGTAGGTTTGTTGCCTCCATGCCGTGATAGTTATTCTATGTTAATTATGGAAGTAAATATGCATGATATTTGTATATCTAGCTAGAGTAACTGATGTATCACATTATTTAATTCTGCTGCGAGGTTGAGTGTAAACCCGAGAGTAGAGACTCGACCCAAATATCACTCTAATAATTAACTTGTACAAAGTTTTAAATTTACTCAGGTAGAGGTAACAGTAATACACTGTTATTGTAATATTTATGTAATATATCTTCTAAAGAATTAAAAGGAACCATAGGCTAAGGGGGTGTTACGGGTGTTACAGGACAATTACTAGAAATTCTACATTTTCTACATTAAAATAGCCACTTAAATTTTCAAAGAATGATTAGAAAATAAAGTGTTGATGGTTAACCCTAAGTTAGTCCCCGAGTGGCTACAGAGTGACCTACTTAGAGTTAAATCAATTATAATCAGGGAACTTGTCACACTAGGGTATATATCAAAGAGTATTGAATGAAGACAACATTGGCCCACCTCAGCATAGTGTGGGTGGATATGGTTTGTAATGTAACGCCCTTATCTAATATTACAACTCCTCTGAAGTAACTAGATAAGTTTGGTACATTATTCTTAACCTTAATTATTCGTTTACGATGTCTAAGCATTCATACCATTAAATATTATTAAAATTGATTAGGTTCAGGTTCTTTTTCTCATATCAAAACTTATAAGCATAACAAAAATAAAAATGTCATACATTTGAAATAAATTCATGGAGACATTTTTTTAAACATCATATACCTTTTTCCTAAGTATTACATAATTTAATACTTTTGAAATTTGTGAAGAGACTTTTCACAAGGGTAGGGAGACAACAGGTCTATCACTTCAACCCTTATGATCCAAAATATTCCTAATATGGATATACTCTTCATATATCTTAACATAACTACTACACTTTTTCCTATTCACAACCAAAAGAATTTCAGTCCTAATTATACCTCCATTGATGCCCTCTTCAGTCTCTAGGTCAATGCTATATCTCTGCATCTGATACATATTAACACATAAATGAGAAAACAAGTTTTCCCATTAGCTTAACAATTCAACATTTTAAAATCTACTAATATGTACCAGTGTGTAAGCACAGAAAACATTTCCATCTACACTCCATTCATTTAAAACATAGTCTCATTTATATATACAGATTGGCAAGCATTGCATGATTATTTGGGATGTCAATGTGATAAAGATGGTCATTCTCATATATCATATTTTCAGCAAAAGCATGCATGTAACCATTCAAATAGCTAATGATCATCTATATATTCTCATTCTTAAAACTTACCTTGCTTGATTATGTGAAGCACATTTGGTCACACCACAAGAAACGTGGACACTTAGCCACTTTCATAAGATTAGTGAACACTTGGTCACATTTTGGACTCTTGGCCACTTTTATGAAAATAGTGAACACTTGGTCACTTATACATGCACATGGCAGCTACAATTTCCTCGCATTTTTATCACGTCAATATCCCTAGCATTTAGCCATCATAAGGTACATTCTAATGCATTCATAGTTAGCATAGTAATTCAGCCACCAAAATTAAAATAAGATATTAGTTTCGGCCACCATGAAAAAGGTAATCAAACTTAGGATTTTTCATGTCACATTGTCACTTTTCTCCATCTTTGCCATAAATTAAACTTCATGATATCATGCATTAATTTCTAGGGTACATTCTCCCACATTTAATTTGTCTAACCGTTGTCATTAACAATTTATTCTACTTACTTTGTTAGTTCATGATACATACTAAATTTAGGGTTACACACCTTTCAAAATTTTTACATTATAATACTAATGTGGGGCTTTATTATACACAAAAGGTGAACCAATTCACTATGCCTTAATTCACCATATTTCCTTTTTTTTTCTCTTAGCCAAAACCAAATTGTAATCTTTCTCCACCCTCCCAATTTTTATCAAGCAATTTCCTACCTTGCAAAAGCCATTTCGGATTTAGCAAGACAACAAGGGAAATATCCAATTTTAAATCAAATGCTAGCTAGAAATTGTCATTTTAGTATCTATAACTTGAAACATATGTTAACCATACAAGAATACAAATTTTTCAGCACCATTTTAAGTTAGAGCTTTCTATTGTACATGCTGAATTCTTCCAACAATAGTACTCCCATGAAAATAACAATATCCATTTTAGCACATCAACAAATAAATCCAATTTACCATACAAGCTTAGCCAAAGAGACATTCACATCTTCAAGAATGTAGAGAGAAAACTAATGTTCCATAAAAGCTTGGAAAACATGCTGAATATATCTTAAATCATGAAATGAAATTAAGAGAATTTCTAAGCTACCTCAAGGATGAAGTAAAATGGAATTGTCTTAGCTCCCCTTTTGAATTTTCCCTTACTTCTTTTCTTCCTTCTTTCTCGGCTAGCTCTTTCTCCCTTTACAAAAGCTTTTGTTTCTCTTGCCAAGCTTCTCTTTTGCCTCATCGAAAACAATTTCCTTGTATGTGTCCTTTTACTTCTATCTCCCCCTTGTATATTTTCTATTTGGTGAAATGAAGTGTTGCACTCTCTCTTTTTCTTGTTTATAATTCTTAATAGCTACACATATACCTAAGTACCATCCACCTTGCTTGAAGTCTTGTGTTTATAGCTTAACCACTCGGTCACGCCAAAGGAAAGGGAGAAAAGGGACTCACGCAAGCTACCCCTTCATACGAGATGTACGGTCACGCAAGCTTCACGCCTTAGCATTATACATGCCTATGTAAGCTCATCACTCGGTGGAACCAAAGGAAAGGAAGGAAGTGAATTCATGCAAGACACATATTTGAGCATAGTACATTTATATTTTAGTCTAGTCCATATGATGCCTATGTGGTGGGGTCAATGAAATAAAGAAAAGGGGTTAAGCACCTTAATTTCCATCTCGATCACATTGGAGATAGCACAAGGGAAGGAAAAGAAGAATAGTATTACATGTCTCTTCCTCTCTTCCACATTGGCTTCCCTAAGTATGTATATATATTTAAATGTTATACTCTTATTTCCTTTCCCAATTGTCCTTGTCATGAGTTTATATAGCTTTGACTAAAGTCTAAGTTCTCTTTTTCTTCCTACATGTCACAACTCTCCCTTACTTTCTTTTCCCTCACCGAATGTATATATATATATAATATGGTCTCTCTCTTCTCAATTTCTTTTGTCATGTGTTTATACACTTCCCTTGTCTCCCGTATCACAAGAAAGCACTTCAAACTTAAATCAAGCACCTCAAAGCACCTCATTCATTCTTATATATTTTATAAGGCCAAGGTAAGACAAGGAATGAAATGAAACTTAAGAATAACTATGCCATACATCTCTTCTTTTTTGTAAATGTTTCATACTACTTAATGCCTGAGCTTATTATTTCCCTTGCGATATTTATTCTACATTACATCACCAAGACAATCTTATAACATTTTATGATAGACTCATTCAATCAATTAAGGAAATGTTAATTTGAAAATAGTCAAGAGAATATGGGGTGTTACATGTAACCCACAGAGAGGTGCACCGATCTGGTGAGCAGAAATGATTTGTAACCCACAGAGAGACACAATGATCTCCATCTGGTAGTATGATCTTTTAATAAAATGGCTAGGAGATGCCTATAGGTAAAAATTAGCTAACCTATATAAAAGAAAGAACTCATACAATGTTTTTTGGATTTTTTTGATGAATGGCCATATATTAGCCATATAAAAGTTGTTTTATGAATGGCCATAGAGAACCATATGTATGTTGTTTTGTGATTAGCCATGAGAGTCATCAAATTGAAATTTATTTCCATTATTTATAATATGAAATGTCCATATTATTGTATTTTGATGATGTAAAGCATGAATATGTTTGGTAATTCCCATTAAATGATGTATTTGACATGACATAGCATAGTAGTTGCATATTATCCAGTGAAGTTATGTTTATGATTTAAAAATGAATGTGAATGTAAGAGTTTTCAATATTTTTCACATATGGTACCATTGATGGAGATTTTAAACTTGATTTCTTTTGATTACCGAGATTTATGTCTCACATATGTGTTGATGTCTCCAGATGCCTAGGTATTTGGTTACTATTGAGGTAGAAATCGAAGTAGTCCATGTTCTAGGAATAGGTTATTATATAAGAATAAGTGAAATTATGATTTATATTGTAAATGCACCGCCACCATCAGTGGGTTAAAGTAGGAACAAACATAACTATCTTTTTGTGTTAACTAGCTCTATTAGGCTTATTAGGCCTAATTAGGCTTTTATTTATTCTGTAATTATTGTATCTTAATTACTTTCCCAACCCTAGAATAGGGATGTCATTTGTCTATATATTTGTAACATGCGATTGAATAATATAAGAAAAATATTTAGTTAGTTAAAATTCTACATGGTATTAGAGCCCACGCTGCCCTGAAGTGAATATTTTTCACTCCTCCTGCAGCATAAGGGTTTCTATATATACAAAGTAGGCTGAGTTTTTCTTCTCTCTTCATTTTCCACATCTTGGAGGTCAAGTTTTCTCCCTCCCTTACTGTTACCGCCCATCGAGATTCGACGCCAACCATCTGATTTGTTGCTGCCTAAATTCTGGTCGCCGATAGCTACCGCAAGCACTGCTGAGCCATTTTGGGTAAATCTACATTTTTTCTTTAATCTTGGCCTCTTTGCCCCATCGTTTGCCTCACTGGCACCATATTTAGAGAGCCTAACTGGCTACCAGCAAAATCCACAAAGATCGGTCATTGTTTGCCGTCGCACACACTGTCATACATTGCCAAGCCATTTCTATACAGATCTGTGTTTTTCTCTGATATCAACCATTCTGACCCATCGTTTGTCTCACTACCACTATATTTTGAGAGCTTATTACCCTGCCAAAAAAACCCACCACGCGCCAATAGTCGATTTGGTTTTTCTAAGTTGCCTTATTTTTAGGTTATTCTCTCTATTTTTTAGCCTTTTTTCTTCTCCTGCCTTCTTTCTTCTTCTGCCTTCTTTGTGGTGTTGATTACTTATTATGGGAGACACTAAGGCAATAGAAAATACTTCACTTGCCTATATTTGCACTATCAAGTTGGATAGAGCTAGTACCTATCTCGCTTGGTCAAGGGCATGTCTATTATACATTAAATCTCGAGAGCTACTTGGTTATACTACCAGAGATATGAAACCCCCCTAATTCTGATGATAACTATGCTCAATGGGACTCTGAAATCTCTCTTGTTATGACATGGCTAATAAATACCATGCATCCCTGGATCTCTAAGCAGTATTTTTTACTTGATACAACCTAAAAAATCTAAATTTCAACCAAACACACTTATTCTCACAAAGGGAATGATGCTCAGGTGTTTGAGATTAGGATAAAGATCCATGCCATTAAACAAGGTGAGTTGACCGCAACTGACTATTATTCTGAATTGAGTGGGTTATGGCAGAAGTTAGATTATTATCAAGATCTCCACGTTAAATGTACTGAGGATGCAGTTTTGTTTCACCAGTTGATTTCAAAATAGAGGGTTTATGATTTCTAGCTGGTTTAAATCTAGAATATGATCAGATTCAGGTTCAAATCCTAGGAAAATTTCCTCTCCTTTTTATTGAGGATGCTTTCTCCAATGTTGTATAGGAAGAAAGTCGTCGCGATGTCCTGCTTTATTAAGCACCGATTAAGAAGTTAGGTTTAACTGTCTCCCATGAGAAACCCAAGGCCACCAGCTCTGATAAAGATCACTTGTAGTATGATTACTATGATAAGACGAGACATACCAAGGAGACTTGTTGGAAGAAACATGGTCGGCTAACTCTAGGTTGTTGAGGTAAACGAGTCACTTCATCCAAAGGTCATGCGAATATAACCGATACTGTTGAGCCACCCAAGGACGCAGATTCAGGAGCCTCTCTTTCTTCTGATGAAATTCATCACCTTCATAATCTCCTAAGCAAGCTTGACCCCTCTACAGCTGGCACTATTAATTATGTGCACTTAGGTATAGCTTTTGCTACTCATTCTACCTCTTGGATTATTGATTCTGGTGCAAATAGAGGTTTGTCCAACTACTCTTCATGTCCTAAAGGGGAGAATGTTTGAATAGTCAATGGGTCTATATCTTCTATTTGTGGGATAGGATCTAGGGTTTCTACACCTGATATTACACTCTCATCTGTGCTTCATGTACCTGAGTTTCCTATTAATATTTTATTAGTCAGTTCCATCACCAAAGATCTAAATTGCAAAATTGTGTCCTTCCCTGATCATTATGTCTTTCAGGACCTTCACACAGGGAAGAGGATTGGCAATGCTAGGTTATTTGATGGCTTGTACATGATAGATGGTATTCAAGACTCAGGACAGGCCCTTCTTGGAGTTAATAAGGATGTCAACCACAAAATAATCCAGTGGCATAAGCGGTTGGGACATCCATTGTTTTTTGTTTTAAAGAAACTTTTTCCCAATTTGTTTTCAAATTTTAATGTTGAAACCTTATTTTGTTATTCTTCTGAATTTTTCAAGCATACTCAAACCTCTTAACCTTTGATTAATAATAAAATTTCAATTCCTTTTATGACTATTCATTCTAATGTCTGGGTTCCTACTTAAGCTACCTCTTTGTCTAGTTGTCGCTGGTTCATTACCTTTATTAACTGTTGTACCCGAGCCACTTGGGTTTATTTACTAAAGTCAAAAAATAAAGTTTTTTCTTGCTTTCAATCCTTCCATAAGATGGTCCGTACTCAATTTGATGCTAAGATAAAAATCTTGAGAATTGACAATGGCACTGAGTACAAGAATAAACATTTTGAGACTTACTTAGAAAATTATGGAATTATCCATCAAATCAGTTGTCCTTATACCAGTGCCCAGAATGGAGTGGCTGAGATAAAACATAGAAACCTATTAGAAGTGGCTCGGTCCCTCATGTTTACCATGTACTTACCCAAACCTTATTAGGGGATGTTGTTTTAGCTGATACATACCTTATAAACCACATGCCTCTAAAAACCCCTGATTTTCAAAGTCCTCTTGAAGTTTTAAAAGGTAAAAGAGACTATATTATCCCACCCAAAGTGTTTGGTTGTGTCTGTTTTGTTCATACCAGGAATACTAGAAAACTTGATCTTAGAGCCCTTAAATGTGTCTTCCTTAGGTATTCTCCTGTAACACCCCTTATCTTGGCTTAACAATGTCATAAAATGTAATAAGATAAGTGGTCACATTATTCTTTACCTTTTTATCTCATTAATCTGCCTGAGCATTTAAATCCATCATTAATTATTATTTGATTAGGTTTGGGTTCTTTTGCTCAGGTGAATATTCTTCAGCACAGCGAAAATAAAATTTCATACATCACAGTGGAATTCATAAAAACTTTTCACATCATATATATATGAAATGTTTGATACATATTCTAGGATATATGAAGCACCCATTTATAAGGAGTAAGGAGACAACAAGCTAGTCACTCAAACTCCTTTTACAAAATACTATTGATGGACAGGTCCTTCACATATTCTATCTCAAGTATATGCCCTTCTCCCCTTTATATACATCCCAAAAAATAGGAGTCCTAATTCTAACCCAAAAAGGACATACAAAATTAGGACCAAAATAAAAGGTCTACAAGTACATATCTAATCTGCTATATAGATCTACAAATTATTCAGGGAGGAGTTCTATTATAGAAATAATGTAAATATCCTTTAATATAGTAAAAGTCCCTAAGAAAGGAACTTCCACTATGGCCACTTCTGTAACGACCCCCTTAATACGTCATACGCGATGCTTATCTGATTAGCGGAAGCATATGGGGTATTCTGAATGCTTATTCCCTATGTGGGAACGTCAGGGGATCGCTACTGGTTGAGCGTAACCCAAATAGATTCTCCGTTGTCCATTCGGATTCCGTTCAACCCTGATTCACACGCAGCTAACTAAATACACATACATACATCATCAATAATAACTCTGGAATGAAATCTAAAACTCATATACATGTCGTGTCATACATTCATACACATTTCAATTCAAATCCATAAGTTTACAGCGGTAAATTCTACCAAAAATCCGACAGAGTTTCCTCTGTATTTCGTATATTCCCAAAGTACAAAAATCACCTGTTTAAAAATCAACAGCCAGTCCAACAACAGTAATAAACATACTTAACAAAAATCCATTTACAGCAGAGTCAATTCATCACTACAATCCATGTATACTATCTGAATATTACATATACATTTAGTTTAATCCATACAGTATTCATAAGAAACCGAATCCGATAAATAACAGCGTCATCAAAGTATATATATACAAATGATTCAAGCCTAAGCTAATCATCCTCCGTCTATTCTCAAGTCAGCCTCGGCTATCGTCTGGGCTCCTGCCCCTGTCCCTGTTCATCTGAGTAAACAACCTAATGAGATATGAATCCCAATAGAATAATTTACAAATCAATTATCATTCGAAAACCAGTTGAATACCCAGTGGTGCGAACACCGAAATCGTCTTCCCAAAATCAGTTCGAAAGCAGTGAAATACCTTATCTTTAAAATCGTTTAAACACATGGAAATCGCGACAAGTATTCAAAATCATAAAATCAATTTCTTTAAAAACAGTCATCAAAAATCAAGTAAAATCCCATGCCCTGTGTATCTCAATCCACGTTGGCTACAAATCATTTATGTAGAATCTAAATCATCTTCTAATTGCACGTAGTCTAGAGAGAATACCTCTCTTATCATTGGGTGTGATCCGTAACACCAATCACCCGAATCAAGCCTATATTGTGAGTGTGATCCGTAACACCAATCACTCACTCAAGGACCGGGTGAGAATCAACATCTAGGGCGTCCCCTAGCATGTGCACATACGCCAATTCTCATCCTCATACAGTCTATTCGAACTCACATGCACTCGGTCGGCTATTCCTCAGGGTTCTAAGGTATTACGCCTAAATCACAACGTTTCCCCGTGTAGGTTATCCACCCTTATACTCCCTAAACCTTTCTTAGGGTCGTCCTGGTTTAACGCATAGTCCCTAACTCAGTACAGGCTAAATCTGATAAAAATAGTTTCGTTAAAAGCTTCCTGTACGAGGGATACTTAACGGCCATCCCATACCAGCTATTAAGTACCCAACCCTAAGTAAATCCGCCCTAAAGGCATCTAAACTCGATAAACAAGGTGTCTAACATGCAATTATGGTTTTCAGCACACAGGCATGCAATTTTATCCCATCGAAGGTAGCACGCAAATCCATGCAAGTCATATAAATCTTTTAGGTATTCACTAAATCAATTCTAGGGTTCGGGAAGTGTAAATTATCCTACCTGGTCTTCGAATGCTCTAAATCACTTCAGAATTCCACGCAGTCTTGGTTTCTGAGCCTGATTAATTTCCTGGACATAAAATTAAACATTTAGGCTCATCACGTCATCCAATTTTCAATCCTTAACTCGGTTACACAGTTACCTAGGTTAATTAGTTGCCTAATTATGTTCGGCAATCATTTCAGTCATATACCATTAGTTTTTGGGAAAACAGACCTTACCAATGTGTCCGGATGATGGGATTCTACGTCACGGTGGTCTCAGTTTCTCGGGATGCTCATCTAGAATCTCCGGCACGGTGACACACGGCGGCGCACGGTGGTGCACGGCGGCGCACGGCAGAGAGGTGCGGTTTGCCTCAAAAATCACACCACGGTAAAGCCCGTAAGCCCAGGAGTCTGAATACGGTGGTGGCACGGCGGTTCACGACCGTTTGGGCGGTGTTTTCTGACCACGAAGCTTCTCGCACGGCGGACGGCGTTCTTCCTCGATCCGGGCGTGTCCGGCCTCCTTTCGACTGCGCCGAGCTACTGGAGGAAGCTGGCAGCTCGGGCTACACGGTGGTGGGGGCGGTGAAGGTCAACGGCGACGGATGGCAGCGATTCGAGCTGGAGAAGTTTCGCGCGATGGAGGGGAAAAACGGCATTTTTCCAGCGGCTCCGGTGGCCGTTGGTGGCCGTGGTTGGTTGCTGGAGGTTGTGGCGATGAGGGTCGATTGGTACCCTTGGTGGCGGCCCACGGTGGCTGTAGCAACCGTTCACGGTGGAGGAAGGTGGAGAGAGAAAAGAGAGAGGAGAGAGAGTGTGTGGTGAGGAGAGAGAGTGAAATGAGAGAAATAGAGGGAATTTGCATAATTTAAAGCCTCCAGGGATGATTCTGACTTTTCCCGGGCCACCCGGGGATGTTTTAGGGTGTCGGCATCCTTCCAGACGTCGACACGCATTTCCATGAAAAATTTTTGGTCTCTATTAACGAATTTGACGCACGAAACTCCTTCCGTCAATTTCTGATCGCTGGATTGCATTTCTTTCTGTTTGATCATGTTTCTGGCTTCGAACGACCTTCTGTGTCAAGTCATTATCCTCAAAATTCGTGCCAGGCTTCTTTTAATGGAAATTAGCTTCAAAAATCAAAATTTATCTTTTAAAATCCTTTAAAACTCTTTCAAATCTCTCCCGTTGTTACAACTTCAATCTCCATAATGTGACGGTACCTAGGCATCTGATACATACCAATACAATAGTGAGAAATAATTTTCCAGTAGCTAAACAAACCATTTTCTTTCAAGTAACTGATTTGTACCACTGTACGAATATAGAAAATAATTCTACATTCTATTCTTTTTAAAACCCTTTTTATTCAAGTCTATGGGCATGCTATATGTGAAACATGTGTGTATGCATCTATGAATATGAGATATGCAACATATTATGTCATTAACAAAAGATATAGTAAAATATTAACATACCACATACATTAACAACTCACATTTATAAACATTCATGTATTATCAATTATCACAACATCATTCTCTGCTTAGAGCCATCTTTTAGTATCATCCTTTGCTTGGCCACTAGGGTGACTCATTATAGTGCTATGGAGTCTCACCACTAGGGTATCATTTAATGTTATCAAGTTATTGCCACTAGGGTGACTCATTATAGTGTCATGGAGTCTCACCACTAGGGTATTATATGATGCCATTACATACACCTCAAGGGGGATCTAAAAGTGTCATACTCCACCCTTTATTGGTGACCTTTAGGAGGACATAAAAAGTGTCGTGGTCGTCCTTTCCTTCAAGTATCATTCATTGTCTCTTTCATCATCTCTAGGGGAAGATATAAAAGTGTCGTGCTCTTACCCCTAGGATAACATTCATAACTTTGACATTTTTACCTCAAGGGGGATATAAAAGTGCCATGCTCCACCCTTTATTGGTGACTTTTCATGCCTTTTCTTTTACAATTGTAAGGAGCATTTCAAGCCATTCAATCACATTTACATAACTTTGAACATATTCTCATTAATGGCATAATGCATGCAATTTATCATTCACATCTAATCATTTCATCATTTTTCCCCATTTCACTTAGTATAGGCTATTTAGAATGCACCTTAGGCTACTTTCCATTAACACATGAATTTAGCCATTCAAGGGAAAAAGGTATATGGCATTCGTCCAAGGCAAGAAAAATATGAAAGATTGGTATTTCCAAGCTCTTTGGTTCATTTCTAGCCTTCTTTTCACCATTTAGGCATTATGGCAACATTTTCAATAATTATGCATAACACTTTCTCACAGCTCAAAATGGGTAAGTGTACATTTAGCCTTTCTTTTCCACACTTTTCTAGTTCATTTTTCATGCCAAACATGAAAATGCACATAATCTTACAACTTCACATTTTTAAGCACACTTTCAAGGTTAAATAATAAAACTATAAAATGGTACATTTGGCAAAATCACGAAAATACCATAATTTTCTCTCTCCTCCTCTCTTATAACTAAACATATAAGTGTTTCTAGTCATTTTTCAAGTGGATTTCAGCACCATTTTTCATGGGTGCTCTCGGCCAAGAAGGGTAATGGACACTTTCATGGTTAATGGTGAAGTTAGAAAATGGGAAAAGTACCAAAACATTAACCTAACATAATTTTCTCTCTCTTACCAATTCATAACAAGTTCTTCCACCATTTTTAGACACACTTTCAAACACATTTCAGCACCATCACAAGGGCAAGCTCTCAGGCAAAGAGAGAAAAGCAAGAAAATGAAGTTATCTCACCATTTTGCTAACAAGACATTGATATTCAAGTAGATCTCATGCAAAATCACCATTTTCTCACTCTTTCCATACCATTTCAACCATATCAAAAATTAGGATTTTTCAAGAGTTAGGTTCCAATCATGAAAAATTTCAATCTCTTATGTTTTCAAGCATTTCTACATGTCCATATTCATAAACACAACAAGATTTCAACATAAGAAAAACCCATTCAAAGAAATCCTCCATAAGAATGTAGAGAGAGAAAGCCTTATAATGATGCAAAATATTAAATAAATCAAGTGAGATGCTCGAATCTAGTGACCAAAACCAAAAACTCAATTAATTAAACAACTTGGTAGAAGCTAAAATGAATTCAGGTAGAGATTCTAGTCACTCACCAGTTATATGGTATATGTATACTATATTATTAATACAACTAAATTAGACCATTGGACTGAGGTGTTACATAATGTACATGTATTTCCTAGTTTTGATTATTACAAACACATTGGAAGTATTTTTCAAGAAGAACTCAAGTCTAAGGGCTCATCAGGCTTCAACACTAAGTTAATATTTTGTATATGAGTATCTAAGACCAAATTTATAGGTATCTTAGTTAAGCTCAAATTTACTTCAAAAGATTTTTAAAAAACCTTTACTTATTCTTTTCCAAGACTTGGTAGCTCTTTTGGGTTTGTTTTCCGTTTTGAAGTTAAAATTTTCAATCTAGCAGTCAACTATTATTCAGTAACAGTCAATTGGCTACATTTAAATTTGGGGCATATGCAAACAACGAGCTAGGAGTCAATTGGTGGGTAACCAATAGTCAACTTCCAACAACTCAAGAGCTAGTAATCAACTATCTTGCCATAACAATTGAATACCAACCCTTTAGAAAAAAATTAATTTAAAACCCGAGATTAATTGGTCAAATGTTAGGTCTATAATAGTTAAATGGTCGCTATGAGGTGCCTTCCTTCATTCAAAATTTTCAAATATTGAGCATGACATTCAACTAGTGGCTTGCAATATTTGACTGGTGCAGTACAGAAAAACTACTATAAAAGGTGCAAAAAGAGAGTTTTGTACAAATACAAACTTGAATAGCTGAAATATTTTTATTGCTTACACTTGAGCTCTTATTCCTAAAATTGCCTCTAGTTTTGTCGTTTTTAATATCTACTCTAAAAGAGTTTCTTGAGCTAAAATCTTCTTTTCATTTTTGAGAGTGTAAAAATCTTAGGGAAAGGTTTTCCTTGAGTAAGATTAAGACAAAAAGAGTGCTGTAAGAGAGAGAATTCTTTTAGTTGTAGTGGTTCACAAGTGTAATGTCTACTTCCATGAATTATATTTTGAAGATAATTTTGGGAAAATTTCTCTTAGGACTTAAATGAAATGAGAAATTTGGGACATAAAATGAGAGGGAATAAAATGTAGTTTTTACATTTTTGTTAGGAGGTCCCTGAAGTTTTAGCCATTTTACCTTTTCCCTCTCTTTTAGGCACCTCTCCCTCTCATGCCAAAAGAAAGAACCGAAACTTCAGAGAAGAAGGAAAGGAAGGAAACCAAGCAAAAGGGAAAAGAGAAGGAAATCAAAGTGGAAGCATCCAGTAGCTAGATTTCAGGTAAGAGATCCTTACTCATATCTTAGTAAACATCTTGGACATCATTTAAGAGTAGATTTCTATTCCTGAAACACATTAAATTTGCTGAATTTGGGGGAGAAAATGGAAATAGCTAGGTTAGGGCATTTTCAAATTTTTTGGATTTATGGAGTAAAAGGACTGATCTTGAGGTGGCTTGAGGTTAGAACTATGCTTCTAAACTAAAATGCAGGATCTTTAACTTCCATTTGGTAATTTCTAAGCTTAAATCAAATTTTTAATCTAGGTTTAACTATTCATCCAATTTGCATGTGTGGATTTGCTGTATGATTGATGTTTGAACCAGAAATTTACTGGGTTTTGGAAGGAAATGGTTAAAATCTAGGCTCATTCATTTTAAAACTGAAATGGACTGGAATCTAGACAGGGATTTTGTGAAAAACTAGTGTTTTTCAACTATCGAAGAACAGGGCAGTCGATTGGCAACATGCATCAGTCGACTATTATGTTCTTGACAAACCCAGAATTTCATATAAAGGCACAGTATTCAACTGCTAAGCATGCATCAGTCAACTATTGAGCTACTATCTTACGAGTCTTGGCATTCTAAAGAGCCGCCAGTCGACTGCCAGCCTTGTGACAGTCAACTGGCAACCCTCCAAAGAGTAACCAATCGACTGCTAACTCCATAGTAGCCGACTGGCAGGCCTTTGACACGAGAAATGATTTCTAAAACATGAATTGAGCTTGGAGATCCTTAGTTTCATATGGAATAAGATTCAAACTATCATTATACATGGAATTTACATGTGTTAGGTGATAAGTAATATGAAACTAGGAAGAAAAGGGAAATTTTAGAGGAAAAGCCATAGTGAGACACTAAGCCTTAATTGCATAAATCCATAATTGGAGGAATTAGTATGAGCTTAAGTTATTTCCTCAGGAAGTGATTTGGAAGGATAAATCAGAAGTGAAAGAGGAAGACCTTGGTCGATAGAGGAGCAAATGATTAAAGTAGAGTAATCTACACTCCCCTGTCTTAAAATAATGTTGTGAATTACTTGTGGTAAGTAAACATTTTTTATTGAAATGGGAAATATGTGATGAAACCAATTTGTGAAATGCAAAGTTTTCTTATAAGTATAGAAATATTTCTTGTATGTATTAGAGATACTCGTTGCTGCTTAATGAGATTGGCTATTAAGTTATATGCTCATAGGGACAGACGAAACTTAGGTTGGAATTCAATAGCTAGTATGAGACGATTGTTGAATGTTTCTAATACAGATTACTTTATAAAATTTATCTATTTTTATCTAATTAGTCTATATTTGTTAGGGGTTACTCATTAAACCAAGACAACCCTACAAAAGACTTAAGGAGTAAAGGGTGGATGGTATATATTGAGTGACATTTTGGTTTGAGTGTAATACCCTGTAACCCTTAGTATTAGTCGACTAAGTGTATGTATTTACCATATAGTCCGGAAAGAGGATGAGACTAGCGATGTACACATGCTGAGGGATGCCTTGGAAGTTGGTACTCACCTATCCTTAAGTGGGTGATTGGTGTGACATATCACACTCACAAAATAGGATGACATTTTCAAGTGATTGGTGTTACAGATCAGACCCAACTAAAACCAAAATGAATTTAATAAAAACGGCATGCAATGAGATGATGATCATATGATATTGTGATATATGCAGGATATGTGAATTTGTATTAACATGGGACTTGTTGTGCAAAAGAAATTTATAGGATTTATTGAGAGAAATGATTTATAAATGAAAAGATACTATACTCTTGTAAATTTACATAATTTCCCATATTTTTTGAATTAAAAGCATGTGGTGATTCACATATAAGTTTAAGCTAATTTTTGGAGAGGTGTTTTTATGCTAGAGTCACAGTTGGACTTACAACTGTTTTGAAACTGTTTATATTGTAAATTACTCTAATGGGATTTTTATATCTCATTAAGTTTTTTGTTCATATGACCAAGAACAGGATATGCCTAGGAGTTAGCTAGTCATGAGAGAAATTTCAAGCTATAAGGCATGCTAGATGGATTATACAGTTTTAATTTGAATTAGCTTGTAGGCCATGGTTTTGTACATATGAATGGTGATTGTATAATTAGTTGTTTAATATTATGTGAGGTTGATTGATGAAATGTAAACATTGAGGTTGAGATGTAATTTCTGATGGAAACATGAATTTAGTAGTCACTTTACTGTTAATTATATCTCAATTGACTATGAATGGTTGTTTCAGAATTATATATTACAAAGTGTATGATAGGATGATTGGTGGTATTAGCTATGTTGTGCAAGAAGGCAGTTGAGTGGAATTTGAATGGACTAAAGTAAGAGTCTATTTAGGTTACACTCAACCAGTAATGGCCCTCTAGGTTTCCTAAATGGAAAGAGAAAAAAAAATTGTTGAGGTTATTTTACACTTCCTTTAGTTTACTCTGATGGGTATAATTGTAAGGTCAGGAAAAGGGGGTCATTACAACAAGTGCCCATTTAGAACTTATGGTGATAGTGAAAAATCTCAAGCCTTTCAAAGGTACTATGTTGATTTTGTATGAGAAGTTGAACCAAGATACTCTACTTTGATGCTTTTTGTGCCCTATTTTTCTATCAAAATTAGATTCACTCAGTCCCACAACTTAATTGGCTCCCCACACCTCAAAACTCTCCTTAAGATTATTTGTGTTGTGCCTAAATTAATTTTAGTCTACTAAGGTCTCAATAAATTTTTTGAAAATTTTTATCACCTAATTTTTTCCCTTTTGGGTGTAAGTCATTCTTAATACATGTAAACTCTAATTACTAATTGAGAGAAATTTCTCAAAAAAAAAAAGGATCATTTTACTTGAAAAAATGACTAAATTAAAAGACTTTATTTTCAAAGGACGAAAATGAGAAAAGAATAATCATGGAATAGCTAAATAATTAATTAATATAATTCCATCCTATTAATTTGTAATTATTTTTTTTAATGGACATCTTAAAATATAAGTATAGTTCTAGAATTTTTTTTTTAAGAAACAGTCACTTTTAAAAGGATATATATTTATTTCTTTGTTAAAAAAAACCTCTCAAAATACGGGCCAAAACATTATTTTGGTCCTATAATTTTGACACTTACTTCATTCAAGTCGCTTAACTTTGATTTGTTTTATATTAGTTCCTTAACTATATATATATATATATATAAAAGCCTTGATTTGTTCCTTCTTGCTTATGAAGTTAATTTGATATATGGAAATTGTATACATGGCTGACAACTCAACCGTGTATAAAGATTTGTCTCAAAATTTATTGATTTATTCCTTTTTTTTTCTCACACATTGTCAATTTGTTACAAATTTTTACTTATAAATTGCCAATTTATTTAATTTTTTTTTGCAACTTTCTAATTTATTTCAAAATTTAGCATGGAGAAAGTCAAAGGTTGCATCAACCTCAATCTGTCACAATGCCTCTATCCATTGTAACATCTGCTCCTAATAGGATCAAGAGATGCTTGTTAGTTATTGATTTAAGTTTAATTCTTGTGTATGTTACATTAATTTCATATAGTTGCATTAGTGCAGAGATCTAGTTGAAAGGGGAGAAAATTGAGTTAAAGTATGACTCATGAACAAATTGAAAAGGGAAAACTTAGTGAGGCCAAAGTCATAAAATGGGATAGGGACTAGAATGCAAATATGGATACTAGATATTTTAGAAACCCTAAAACTCTAACATAACCCAAAATTTAGCAAATTTCTAGAGAGAGAAGGAGAAGGGCGAGCAAAGAGAGAAAGAGGTGAGTTAGGGCAAAGGGGAGAGATTTTGTTGAAGGAAGAACAGATTTGAGGCTAGAGAATTATCCTACAATAAGGGGAGGACCATTCTAACATATCATGCATGAACATTTTCAAGAAAATCCAAGTAGCAACTCAACCTAAACCCCATTTCTAAAATGTTCATCTTTTACTAGACAATGTGATTATGAATGTTTTGAGTTAAGTTTGGGGTTCAAACCTACATTCTCTATGTTTTTAATTGCTATTGGGTGATGCTTGCTGAATAGTTATGCTCATTTATTCTTTTCATTGATTATGAAAGAGGGCTTATGCCCTAAATGCAAAAATGTGGTTTGATCTTACTTTGGAGTGCTGCTAAATTGAGTTTTGGGTTAGTCATGAATGCTATATGAAGTCTAAATATTTGCTTTGAGTTCATAGTTTGAGAACATGTCTTGGGGCAAAACTCTAGTTGTAGCAGTAAGTTTTAGAGCAAGATCGAATGCTAGCAGCCGACTACTAGCCCTGGAAGTCGACTGCCATGTTCTTTGTCTATCCAGAAACTAGTTTTGAATGCTAGCAGCCGACTACCAGACATTGGAAGTTGACTACCATGTTCTTCATTTTTCAAAAAACTTTTTAGAAAGCTAGTATATGACTGTCCCCACTCTAGTAATCAACTATCAAGGCTAGCAATAGACTGCCAAGCCTTTAGCAGTTGACTAATAACTCTCAACCAAGATAGAATAAAATGGACAGTGAGCTAGCAACCGACTGTCAGCATGGGACCAATCAACTGTCAACCCTCTGACTTAGATAATGAGCTCAATGACCATTTTAAGAGGTAAATAGCCTAAACTTTCACTCAAACTAAAGATCTAAACCTGGGATGTAGTGGGTAACATGCATGAGATAAAGTCATAAGTCACTAGGATGAGAGGATCCTTATGATAGTGAAATAAAGAGAGCGAAAAACATAAGAGAGAGAAGAGGAAAGTATTCCAAGCCTATGCACTTGTGGTAGATAGGCTCATAATCACTGTCGGCATGGGACGGCCATGAGGCATTCCACAGTTGTACCACAAATTAGGATGGTTAAACGTCTACTTGAACTTAGGTGAGGCATTCCATGATGGTTGCGAACTTTAAGTTAATGTCATCTTCCAAAGGCCATTTAAGAAACATGTACTTAGAGTTAAGCAAAACCATGGACATGAGCCTAGTCACCCTAGTGTATATGTTAGAGAATAGTGTACCAAGAATGTGATCCATTGGAAAGAGATGATGATTCCATAGTATTGAGATCCGCCCAAAAGTGAAAAGATGGGTAGAGTTGATAGTGATCCCATGAGTTGATAACCAGTCTCATTTGAGAAAGGGAAATGTTAGGTAGAGTTGACAACTGTCCCTCTGGTTATAAAATGGTACTCAGATCTGAATGAGGGATGCCTCAGAATGTAAAAATGGTTAAATTTAAAGTTTATAGGTGGCTGAATAGTCACAAACTCAAGTATAAAAAAAGTGGTACATGGAGTTGTTCGCTGGGCGATGCTCATGATAACACTTATGATATGTTGTTTCTCTTACTCAATGTAAAGGCATGCTTACTACCCCACAATATGTTTATATGAAAGTTTCATATGAAATTTATGATGAGAATGATGATGAATGCACATCCCATATTTCAAAGTTTAGATGTTTTAAATGTACATGCATAAATCTGAGCACATGACATGAGAGTACGTTGCATGCATTGCATCCCAATAGTATGTACCATATTTTTATGAAGAAAGGATATAGAAATTTTTCGTATGAGTACGGTGGTATAGGTTAGTAGTTTTCAAAGCAGGTTCCATTGCTACTGAGATTAATTTCTCACATAAATACTGGCGTGTACCAGATGTGTAGGTCCCTGGCTGGAAATAAAGGTAATAAGGAAGAGGTACCCACTATGGGGGTACGTGGAAGTATATATTTTGAATAGTGTAGGCATATATTCATTTCCTACTAATCTTTATGATTTTTGAGAAAGGCTAGTGTAGATTATTTCTTGTATAGCCTATATTAACTTAGATGTAAATGGATTAACTAGAAATTTTCAATATATATTTTGATGGGGCTTTGAATGGTAGAGAAGTTGCCTCCATACCCCAATAGTAAACTTTAAAGTTAACAAATAAGTAGTTATGCAGGTTTGTGTATAGTTATCTAGAGCATATTATATGTATATATGATTTGATATTTTGTTGCGACTATTGAGTGAGAACCCGAGTGTAGAACCTAACCCTAAATGACACTCAATTAATTAACTTGGTAAAATTTAAAATTTACTCGAGTAGAAGTAATAGTAACATACCATCATTATGATATTTACATATTATATCCTTTAAAATAACTTAAAAAGGGAACCATAAGCTAAAGGGCTATTACAGGAATTAGATCCATCACTCACCTCAGTTCCTCAATGTCATCAGCAACAAAAATAATAGTACAACATTGCACTAGAATAGGTAAGTTTGATTTTAAAAATAAAGTTTAGCACTTGTCTAAAATTATGGTTTATTGGTTTATTAGTCTAACTAGTAATTTTAAACAAGCCATAAACCCTATTTTTAAAAGACTAAAATGGTAAAAAATCCTCCATAAACTTTAAGTGATGTGCAAATAATCTCCCTTAACTATAAAATTTGACTTAGAATCTCCTAAACTTTTTAATTTGTGCAAAAAAAAAATGTTAGATAAGACAACCAACACCTAAGAGGGGGGTGAATTGGGTGTTTATAAAAATGTTGGTTATTATGAAAATTATTTTTCAAAATTTTTCTTTTTTGGTAATAAAAGATAAATAGAAAACAAAATAAACGCAAAAACAAAACTACACCCATTGGGAAAGACAAACACCCCTCTTATCCTCCCACAAAATATCTAATAAACCCCTTACAAGTTCATAAAGAATAAACAGACCCACTCCATCACCATGCCTAAGGTTAGCTAAGAAGTTAGCTTCCTTATTGTTGTCTCTCCAAACAAGACTAATTCTCACCTCCCAATCTCTGCCAAGAAGATTTCTAATTTTCCTCATTATATCAAAATACACATGAATTCCATTAGCATTAATGAATCAGATTCAAGATGAATTCTTCTTATACCCTTGTTGTAAGAAATTTCCATCCTAGTAACCATTGCCCATAACGCTGTGTTTAGCACACTACAACTCCCCAAGTTCCTCGAGAAACTAACAATATGGTTTCTTTGATGAGTATAAAGAAAAAAAAAATTATTTCTATCAAAAGATAAGCTTTAGGTTAATTCCTGGAATATGAAGGACATAAATTCTATTATAAAAATAGAGAACTCAACAAATATAAGTATTCTCAATACTAAAAGTTAATTTCAAGTAAATAACAACAATTAACAATCTCTTCAAAATTGTATGACTTAATAAATTTAAAATTTAATTATTAATTAAAAATTATATTATTATTATTATTATATTTTATATATATTATTTATATAATATTATTATTTATATATTATTATATTTTATATATTATTATATTTTATATATATTTATATTATATTTTTTATTTTTTTATATTTTTTATTTTATTATATTTATTTGAATTTATTTTATATATATTAATTATATTATATATATTAATAAATTATATATAATAATATATATTAAAATAGATTGAAGAAGATTTATCAAGTATCATATTTCAATATGTTATGCAAAATTTCAAGTTAAAAACAAAGCATCAATCAAAAACTTGAAATAAAACTAGTATAGGAAAAGAGAGAAGCAAACTGCAAGATTTATCTTGGTTTGACTCTAACCCAAGCCTACGTCTAGTTCCCAAGCTTCAACTTGAGATTTCTCCACTAATTTCACAAGTTTGAATTGGGCATTTGTTAACCTCTACAAGCTTCAACTCAATATAGAGTTGTTTCTATAATATCCACTTTTCACATCTTTGGGTATGTTGTTAATTCTTAAGTTTGGTAATTACATACCTAAATATTTATGTTTAAGTCACTCTAGGTTGTTACCAAGTAAAGAGGGACCAAATTGAAAGAACAGTGGAAGGACCAAAGTGAAAAGGAAAAAGTTTCTAAAAATATCTGAAGCGTCATGATTACCTTAGAAAATATCTAGGAAAATTAATGATGCGTAATTACGACGTTTGAAAATATCTAAAAAAGTAATGATTACTTTGGAAAAATATCTAAAAGTCATGATTACCCTAACAAAATATCTTAAGGACAAAATAGTAATTTCATCCAAGGGTAAAATGGTAATTTTTATCTCAAGGGTAAAATAGTGATTTCATCTAAAGACTTCATGAAAACTCTCTTGAAGGCTTTCTCCCTACACTTTTCGAAAAAAAGAGGATGGATAGAAGGTAAAATAGTCATTTTGACATAAAGGACAAAATGGTCATTTTTCACCTAATCTAATTAAACATATCTCTTTCATGAAAAGAGACAAAAAAATGACGAGAAGGAGAAGAAGGAGAAGAAGCCGTGAGGGAGAAGAAGAAGAAGGACAAGGAAGAAACCAAGGGAAAAGCCTAGCAAAAATTAGATTTCTTCACTTTTCAAGGTAGCTAAACAATCCTAACCCTCTTAATTCATGTTTTATGGTTTCTTTTCATGGATTGAACAATTTTCATGACTCCATGAATAGTGAGGGTTTCTCTGTCTACATTCTTTTAAGCTTGAATTTCTATTTGGTTTTGGTTAAATGGCTGTATGGATGTGTTTATGAATGCTAGAATTGTTGTTTGAATGAAATATTGAAAGATGATAATTAGTTCACCATATTTCATGAATGAACCCTTTATATTAGATTGATTATTTAAGGTTATCATTGGTATGGATATGGATGAAAAATTATGTTTTATGCTTATATGTTAATGACAATGGGAGAAAGGGAAGAAACAGTTTGAAACTCCCTTACTCTCTCTCTCTTATTGAATGTTGGCCGAGAGCTTAAGGGACACCATGGGAAAAATTTTGCATGAATAAAGTCCATGTGTGTATTTCTTTCTTTGGTTATAAGTAAGAGAGGGAGAGAAAATAATGTTTATGATGATATGCTTGATGAATTACCTTCCATAGCCATGAAATTCTAACCTTGAAAGGGGAATTGGATCCCCTGTTGGGCGCTCCCTGCTGTAGTCCCTGCTGTGCTTTTTAGCGGCGGTTTTATCCGTCGCTAAAGTGTGTTTTAATATTATTGCAACGAATATTATTGCTGCTATAACTTTTGTTTAAATAATTAATTTAACAAAAGTTATAGTGACAATAATATTTGTTGCAAAAAACTTTAGCAACGGAAAAAACTGCTGCTAAACGCCAAAGAATAGCGCCAAAGAGGACACGCCCAGCAGGGAATCCGGACGCCTTGAAAGGGTATTCCAACAAGAAGGGAATGATACACACACACACATATATATATATATCCTTTCATTCTTTCACTTTCATATTTTTCTCAATATATCTATATATACATATAAATAGCCTTTTCTCACAATATATATATATATTGAAAGAGGCATCATGAAAATGAAAGAAAGAAAATGTGTGTGTGTGTGTGTATTCAAAGAAGTATCATAAAAAATGAAAGAATGGAAAGGAATGAAAAAAGAAAGAAAAGAAAGGAAAACATAAAAGGAAAAAAGAAGAGAACTAAGAGGAAGTATTTCTAATGTATGTTCTAAGATAGATAGGCTTGTAACCAAGTGACCAATTGTCGGTATGGGATGGTCGTTGGGTATCCCATGGTTGTGTCATAAATTTGGATGGTTAAATGTAACATCTACTCCAATTATTATTAAATAGATATTTGATAATTGTTAATTTGATGCTTAATGCTTGTGTATCCTGCATTAGTGCATATAGTTACATTAGTATAGGGACCAACTTGAAAGAATTACAATTCCTTAGTTGAGAGTGAGGCCAAGGACCTAAGTGAAAAGGGAAATTATGCTGAGACAAAATGTGTAAAGTAAACCAAGGACCAAAGAGCAATTTTCCAAACTTTCCCTTAAACCCTAGCAGCAGCCTTAAACCCTCTTCATTCTTCCAAACCTTCAGATTTTAGAGAGAGAAGCAGAAGGGGCGAGTAGAGAGAGAAAGGGACGAGTTAGGGCAAAAAAGGGAGATTTTGCTAAAGGAAAAGGCTGATTGAAGCTAAAAATTAGTTCTACAGCAAGGGGGGATCATTTCTAACACATCAAGCACACACATTTTGTAGGAATCAAGGTAGCAATCCATCCTAAACCCCTATCCTTTTTTGAAATGTTATTGTTGTTGGAAAATGTGAATTTCTACATGTTTGAACTGAGATTGGGGTTAAACCTACATTCTGTATGCTTTTCTACTTTATGGGATGTTGTGTTGCTGAATGTATGCTCATATATATTCTTGTAATGGATTGGAAGGGCTACGTTGTGTTCATCTAGAGATATAGACTAGATTTCCTTGAATGTACCATGTTTGAGCTAATGGATGAGAAATGTTTAATGAAAAGTAAAGTTTATTGTATGGGAATTAAGCTCGTATGTGTAGAATTGAAAATTGAATGCATTCTGGACTGGGTATTCTCAAAATTATGTTTTTTGAACTGCAGCAGAGTATAGTAACTGACTGCTAAGTAGGGGCAGTCGACTGCCGTGTTCTTGGAAAAACCCAGAAGTATAGATAGAGGCTTAGCAGCCGACTGCCAGATACCTAGCAATCGACTATCGGGCCTGGGTCTTCACTAAGCAATCGACTGTCAGGCTCAGGTCTGCACTAAGTATTCGACTGGCCATCCTCGTAATCGACTGTCATGTTCTTAGAAACCCAAAAATACAGACAGAGGCTTAGCAGCCGACTGCTAGGTTCCTAGAAGTCGACTGTCGGGCCTAGGTTTGCACTGAGCAGTCGACTGGCAGCCCTCTAAGTTGCGAAATAAGATTTTTAATGATAATAGAGCTTAGTAATTCTTCATACTAACTTAATTAAGGGCTCACAGCATAGGGAGGCAAGGAAACTAGGAGTTTTGGGTGATGATACCCTTGGGATAGTGAAAGAAAAGAGAGCAGAAAATAAAAAGAGGGAAAGAGAAAAGTATTCTTAGTGTGTGCCTTAGGGTAGATAGGCTCATGATCGAGTGACCGATTGTCGGTATGGGACGGTCGTTGGGCATTCCACAGTTGTGCCATAAATTGGGATGGTTAAACATCCACTTGAACTTAGATGATTTCGAAAACACTGTGGCAGTTGCGAACTTTAAGTTAGTGTCATCTCCCAAAGACCATATGGGAAACATGTACTTGGAGTTAAGCAACACCATGACCATGGGCCATTCACCCCATAGTATATGTAGAGAATAGCGTACCAGGAGTGTGATCCATCAAAAAGGGATGGTCATTCCATAATATTATGATCCACCCAAAAGCGGAGAGGAAATGATCCGGGTAGAGTTGACGGTGATCCCATGAGAGTATACCAGCCCTGTTTGGGATGAAAAGGAGGAATCCCACTGGTCAGAGATAATCTTCCGGAAAGGGGCAGGGACCATTACAGTACTTGGATCCACTAGGGGACGCCTCAGAATGTACAAAAGTTAAGACATGACTAAATAGACATGCGCTCATTCATATAGATAGTAGTGCGTGGAGTTGTTGTTGGGCGACTCTCCTGATTACTCTTAGGGTGTTTTATGTGCTGCTCGTATGTTATGGAAATGAAATGATGTTATGTTTACTATCCCACATGTGTTTTATAAGAAATTTTTTATGATGAGAATGATGATGAATACAATTTTCATTTTTTAAAGTTGATATGTTCTAAATGCACATGCATACATATGAGTACATAACATGATTATATGCTACACTCATTTCATCCCAATAGTATGTTATATGTTTTATGAAAGAATGTAGAGGTTTTCCATGCGAGCACAGTGGTACAGGTCAATGAATTTTGTAACTGGTTGTATTGCTACTGAGATTCATTTCTCACGATAGTGTTAGCATGTACCAGATGTGTAAGTCCCCTTGGGCTGGAGAAAGAAGGTAAGGTATGCAGAAGCGTCCAATCTAGGCACACAAACTATTTATTTTGGATAGTATAAGTACATGTTAGGATTGAGCTAGCCTTCATGATATTTTGAGAAAGGCTAGTGTAGGATTATTTTGTATAGCCTGTTTTAACTTATCTATATAGATTAATTAACTTGGTAAAAAGTTTAAAATTTATTTGGGTAGAAGTGATAGTAACACCAACACTCTGATATTTATTTTCATATTATATTACTTAAATATCTAAAAGGAACACTAGGATAGAGGGTTTTAAATTAAACATCCACTCGGATATAAGAAATTTTGAAAACACCGTGATGGTTACAAATTCTAAGTTATTGTAACTTAGTAAGCCATTAAAGGGACATTTACTTAGAATTTAACATAATCAAGGGTACAAGCCAAATCATCCTAGTCTATATATGAGAAATAGCATACTGGGAATAAGATCCACCGGTAATGTGTGGTGACTTCATAGCATCATGATCCGCTCAAAAAGTGGAGAGGAAATGATTTTTGTGAGATAACAGTGATCCCGTGAGCTTAATTTATAAGGTTAAACCAGCCTCATTAGGTACTAAAGGGAATAATCCTGCTGATCAGGGATGATCTATCTAGATGGCAGGGACCATTGAAGGATACTTGGATACACTAGGGGACACCTCAGATAGTACCAGTGGCAGAATTGTCACATAGAATGTTAAAATTAACTCACTCATGTAAGTAATAGTACATGGAATAGTTCATTGGGCAACTCTCCCGATATTATTATGTTTCTTTTATAGTGACTGTGGCAATAGCCAATGAATGATGATTGTTTTCCTTATTCATGAATGAACTATGATTCTAACTATTTATGAATGAAATGTGATTTACTTCATTTATGAATGAAGTTGTGATTATATTCATGATACTTAGATGATGATGATGCATTGTATCAATGTTACAAAAGGTGAACTATTAATTTTATATCTATTCATGAATACATGACATACATACACATATGATTTATGTATTGTGTCCCAATAGAATAAATTGTATTATAAAGTAAATAATGTAGAAATTTTTTCTGTATCACTAAGGTGGCACATACAAGTTTTAAAAATAAATTGTTTGGCTACTGAGAAATTATTTCTCATAACTATCTTGGTATGTATCAGATGCCTAGGTACATGATATGGCTTGAGATTGAAGTGGGCCTAATAGACATACTATTTTTAGAGTCCTTTACTATTTTACAAGGCATCTGGATGATAGCTATTATGGAAGTTCCTCCTCCCTATTGAGGACCAAGAATGTGCCTTTCTTTTTGGAACTATGTAACTAATAGATAGTAACTCGTTATCCTAATTCTTAATTTTTTTTGGAATGGAATTAGGATAAATAATTTTTGGATGTATATAAAGAGAAGGGCATATATGTATCATGATATGTGAAAGTTGAATCCAGATTAATTAAATTTTGATAAGGGTCTGAGAGGTAGGTTTATTGCCTCCTTACCTGATGAACTGACTAAACTTCATATATCCAAAGATATATGTATGACATGTAAATATTTGAAGAGTGTATATATTAATAAAGTTTATCTTCCGTTGTGTTGTTATTATTATTGTGTTTCCATTATTTAATCTTCCGTTGTGCAATGTATGAATAAAGTACCAAAGGAAAAGGAACCTAAACCTAATCAAATAGTAAATGGCAATTAAAATCATACTCAGTAATAATTAAGGATAAAAGTGAAGGTAACACACTAGTCTTGTTGCGAGATGATTTTTGAAATAAACAGTTTAAGAGAAAGGCTATAAGATTGGGGTGTTATAGTTTCTCACTTTAAAATAGAGCACTCTTCCCGTCTTACTCCAAGAGCTTCCCTATTCTTGATTTTTATTACAAGGGATACACCATCCTTGTCTTACAAGGCTTGCAAAGTAAAATAATCTCTCAAATAAACTCTCTCAAGGATTAGATATACAAGATTAAACTCTAAGAACTCAGAAGATAGAGATTATGCAAGTTTTAACTAAATGATGTTTGTTTCTTTCTCAAAAATAATAAAAACAAGTTGAAGATCACATTATACCACTTGGTTCTATTTCAATTATAAGGGTCTATGAAAAAAATAGTTGTTACATACACAAAATAGTCATTATACACTTTGAATAACATGCTTTATAATGCTACTATTGGACTACTCTAATATACTAGTCATATATCGGCTTAATGCCTTGAAAAATATGACTGCTAGTGAGAATTTGTCAAAATTCTAGTTTATCAATTAACTGGTAACTTTGTAGAAGTTGACTGATAACTCTTGGATTAGCAAACAATTGACTTCTATGGCCTACTAGTCGACTGCTTCCTAATATCAAATGTAAATGGTCATAACTTTTCCATTTTAAATCCATGTTAAGCAAATGACCCATCATTGAAAATCTTTGCGAGTCTAGTTTCTAATGCAACAAGTTACACATCAAAAGAATTTTTGTTTGGGAGATATGATTAAAATAGTAACCAGAGGTCAAAGTCTGAATTTAGAGATGCTCCTAACCTCTACTTTAAATGGTCATAAAATTTTAATTTTAAATCCATTTTATGCACATAACCTATCATTGAAAATATCTTTAAGTCTATTTTCTAATGAAATAAGTTGCACAAGAAAATTTCTTTTCAATTGGGAGATATGAGAAAAATAGTAACCAAATGTCAAAATCTGATTTTAACAAAAAGTCAAATCTCACCATTGTTTGTCTATAATCAAATATTTTGAGAACTAAGATGACTTTAGCCAATAAATGCTAATATCAATCATTGAGTTTGACATAAAAAATCTTAGCATATAATAAATATATCTGGTTGAGTCTATTGGTTATCTTAATACAACTAAGCTTCTAAATCTTTAAATTGTGAAATTTCTCAATTCTTGGACCATCTTGTTTTCTTACCATTTCTTTGAGTGAAGCATGATATTGATCTTCGATTTCCCTTACTTCATGTTCATTCTTATTGGACAATCCTATATAAAAGATATTAAAATTTTAAACTAAATAGTTAGTCTAATTGATAGTTAACAATATGTATGACTTAATAACATTCAACTCAATATAAACAACCTTATCATGCAAATGAGATTCTTATAAATATATATATATATATATGCAAATTAGATTTTATAAATATCATATCACAAAATCTATTGGATATATTAAAAGCAAGCATATCTCATGGTCAAGGGATAAAACATGGTTCAAGTGAAGGAATAACATATTAATGATTATAATCATGCGTAGCTTTATAGCACATATGAGAATTATATTCATAAAATGTTTATCACTCATTTTTTATCATCAAAACTTATAATAGAGAACCTTAGGTCAAACAAAACAAATCTCTCTATTAAATTTTCATCCAAAATTGTGACAAGTTAACAAAATCAAGCCATTCCAAAATATAGAAAATGCCCTTAAATTTTAAGTATTGTGCAAGAAATCCCATTAAACTTTAGGCCTTATGTAGAGAAACCCCACCCCCTAAACTTTAGGCCTTGTATAGAAAACCAAATCAACTAATTTGATGTATCTACTTTCTATTAGGGTTTTGAATAAAAAAGTTAACGAATGGGAGGTTTGCACAAATTGCAAAATTTAGAGGGTTCTAAGTAAATTTTTATATTTAAGGGGGATTATGTAAATATGACCTATAATTTAAGGTGGTTGTGTGCATTAAGGATGGAGATGAATGACAGACAGAGGCCAATGACAAATGAAAGCCCTATGTCAAACCAAGCTATTGCTGCCTTTGACTTTCTCCATGTTATGCTTTAAGGGAAGTTAGATTGGGGAAGGAAAAAAAAATAATCATGTGATAGGAACATGTTAAGTTTTTTATTTTTAACCTAAAAATAATAGTTTATTTTGAGTAAATTAATGATAGGAACATAATAAATTTGTTCTCTCAATTTTGATCCTTGAAAGATTAATTCTCAATCAATTTAGTCCTTCAATTAATGGAATTAATGGAAAGTTAACTGGAGATGACATCAATAGGTGCTTACATAACTATTAAATAACGAATTAGATCATATTCAACAATAAAAATAACTAAAAGACCTTGGATTTATAAATTACACATAATCAAAAAGCTCTATTTGTATTTTTATGTATAATTTGTAAATTTAATGTGTTTTATTCGAATAAGATCTTATTCATATGCTAATGACACATCCACACACTAGTTAACTTTTTGCATCAATTCCATGAAATAAAAGATCAAATTAATTAGAATTTGATCTTTTATAGACTAAATTGAGATATTTTATCTTTAAAAGACTAAATTGTGAGAATATGCATATTTCAATTGCCAAATTCTTAATTTAATTTTATTTTTTATGATAGTTTAGGGGAGTGATTCTTTATAAATAAAATTTTAGGTAAATGGTATGTTATTTAAACATAATTTAGGGACATAAAATGTGCTTTTTCAATTTTTTAAAGAAATATTTTGAGATAGATATGATGAAAATTAAAAATAGAGTAAATTACTGATCAAATTTCAAAAAGATACATTTCTCTCAATTTGATCACATAAATATGAAAATATCTCAATTTGGTTATTAAAAAATTAATATTCAATCAATTTGGTGCTTCAATTAATGGAATGAATAAAAAGTTAACAAGCAGTGATTATCAAACATTAATTTTTTTATTAAATAATAAATTGAATCTCATTTAGCTATTGCAAATTATACATAGTCAAAATGATTTTTGTTTTGCATTTTTTTTTGTAATTTGTAAATATGATATGTTTTATTTTATTCTTTATTCTTAAACAAGATTTAACTTATTATTTAATAACAGAGTGTTTTTTAATCTAGGATATTTTTTAATATCACGAATTGAATTAAAATATTTCATCTTTTAAGAGTATCTTTTAGGAATTAAATTATTTATTTACTCTTAAAAATAAAAAGGAATTATATAAGGATTTTTGATTTTTTGGACTCAAATTTATATAACGTAACGCCCCTATCTAGCCTTATTGTTAACTTTGACATTAAGAGATAGGTTTGGTACATTATCCTTTTCCTTTATATTTGATTAGTGTCCGAGCAGTTATACCATTCAATTATATTAAGTGGATTAGTTTCGGGATCTTTCGTTCAGAATAAAACTTACATGCACAGCAAAATAAAAATACTACACTACACAGCGAAAATTTGAAACTTTCATGTGATTCAAATAAATACATGTCCAATAATTTTCATTACATGCTGATGAGACATATCCCCAGATATATGAAGTACCCGACCATCAGAATTCAGGAGACAATAGACTTGTCACTCTGAGTCTCGTATAAATGAAGGGCGGTCCGGTCCTTCAGATATCCGTTTCCCTTGTATACCCCTAATACAGCTTATATATATAGTCAAAATAATGTCCTATCCTAAATCAGGTCTAGCTAGGACCCAAAATAGGGGATTAAAAAAAAAATCTTACTCAATCAAAAAGAAGTAGCTATCCCGCGGCCCTGTTACGCGTCCGTATCTAATACATATTAGCACTTAGGTGAGAAACACAAGTTTTCTAGTAGCTTAGCAATTCAGAGCTTTAAAATCAACTAACAGGTACCAGGGTGCAAGTACCAAAACATTTAATATACATTCTTGATATTAGGCATATTATTACACATAACTATAAACTGACAAGAACTGCATGATAAATTTAGAAGTCCAAAAAAAATTAGGTAATTGATTTTCAATTGACACGTATTCTTATAAGCTTACCGGTGTTATTACTGAATTGTCAGAGCGCATATACGTGATACGTGAACACTAGGTCATGGGTGTGGAGCACCTTCGCCCACACCTTCCTAGGTTACCCGTGTGGAGTACCTTTGGCTGCACCTCGTAAATCGTGGACACTCGGCCATGTACATAAAATCATCATGAACTCTAGGTCACGGGTATGGAGTAGCTCTGGCCACACCTCACTAGGTCATTTGTGTGGAGCACCTTCGGCCACACCTCGTAATCCGTGGTCAATGGGCCACGTATATAACGTAATCGCTAGCACTAGGTCATGGGCATGGAGCACTTTCGGCTACACCTCGCTAGGGCGCCCGTGTGGAGCACCTTTAGCCACACCTCGTAAATCGTGGACACTCAGCCACGCACATAAAATCATCATGAACACTAGGTCACAGGCATGGAGCACCTTCAGCCACGCCTCACTAGGTCACTTGTGCACACTAGGGTAATATGTGGACGCTGGGCCACCTTTAACATTTCTTTAATTATCTTAGCAAAGTTTCTTTTCTTGAGAATTATCATTAGCATACATTCTCCTTTGAGATTCTAGTAACTTCAAAAATAACATTCTTTTTTTTGGAAATTACCATTAATGTATGTCATTGGAGATGCTATTAATTTACAGGAAAATTTTCTCTTTCTTATAGTTTAATGTGACTATACATTTTTTTCTTACAAACATTCAATCTTTAAGGAGTAGTTTCTATTTTCCTTAGAAATACTTTATAAGGTATATTTTCCCTTAAAATTCTAAAAGTTTCAATATTAATTTCTTTTCTTGGAAGTTGCTTTCAATGTGCATTTTTCTTCTAAGAGTTTCAATAACTTTAATAATAATTTCCTTTTCTTGGAAGTTAATTCCAATATATATATATATATTTCTTCCAAAAATTTCTAATAACTTTCCTAATAATTTTTCTTCGCTTAGAAATTAATTCCAATATATATATATTCTTTTTGAAAATCCCAATCACTTCCCTAACAATGTTCTTTCTATCCATGGTCATCCCTTGTTGGTCTCAACCCCCAAAATCAAATTTATCATATTAATGTTCATCATTACTTATTCTCATAGTTGATCATGAAAATAAATTTCCCATACTAACTTAGTCAATTATTTCCCATAATCACATGCATTTTATTTAGCAACCATAAATGTTCAATAACACCATTAAGTTCATTCACCTTAGCTAACTCCTATATTTATCATGCAAACTATATCAAGTTTTATCCCCAAAATCAAGAATGAAGATAATCACTCTAGTTCCATGGAAGCAAAATTTTGAAGCACATATATACTAACTCATGGAACTAAAATAAGGGAATTGCTAACCTACATTTCCACAACATCAATGTTCATTTTATCATATATTCACATACCACTCTATCATGCGGATTTAGCCAGCAAAACATAAATAATATCAAGAATATAAGATGGAAAAAATGTCCTATGAAAGCTTGTAAAAACATGGCATACACATATGAAATCTTGGGACACTATTTTCGAGAATTGTCAACCTACCTTGTTTCCTTTCTCTTTGACTAAATCTCCTTCTTTCTCTTGGTATATTTTTAGGCCCCTTTTTTCCTCGAAAATTACTCTTAATTAATTCCCTGGGCAAATAATTAAATTCTTAGGCAGGTTTTTCTTTCCATTAGGCTTTCTTACATCAATTTGTCAAATTCCTAGGCCGGTCTAATCTTTAAACATATCTGGGGTCAATTTCAACAGGAAAATATCAAATTGGGATATTTTAAATTGTACCGAGGGTTTCAAAAGCTTGAAATCTGATTATGGCAGTTTTTCAGTAACTCCTGGTGATCTACAAGCATCTACTTTGAGTACGCATTTAAGGATGGTAGCGCACGGCGGTTGGGGTCGAAAAGTACACCAAAATGTAGCCTGCAACTCGAGGATACTGAATTCAGGGTCCGTTCGGCGAAACACCGCCATTTAGATGGCGTTTTCTAGCGACGAAGGGTGACGCACAACGGACAATTTTTTCCTCATTCCGGGCACGTGGTAGCAGTGTTCCATTGGCTGAAAGTTATCGGAGGAAGCTGGCAGCTCAGGCTACCCAACAGTGGTGGCGGTGTGGCCGGACAGCGTCAGACAACAGAGATCGCGACGGAGGAGGATTTTCATGATTGAGGGGAATGCACGTTGTTTTCGGTCGCTGTGGTGGCCGTCGGCGATTGGGGATGGTGGCTAAAGGTCGAGGGCGTCGAGTTGCACTAGCAGCTGGGTTTGGCGGCGGTGCAGGGCAGCGTTTTCAGTGATGCACAGTGGCGCGAAAGTGAGAGGAGAGAAGAGAGAGAAAAAGTAGGGAGGAAAGAGAGAAGAAAGGAAAAATGAGAGGGAAAAGTGGAGTTTTGAAATTTTAAGACCTCTAAGGACATTTTGGTATTTTCTCACTTTGCTTGGGGTAAATTCCAGATGCCGTCTCCGATCTAGGCAAGAATACAAGCCCACATAGAAGTAATTCGAACTTCTTTTAAGGATTTAAAGTCTTCTAATTTACCTGTTAATTCCTTGAAGCCGGACCGAGTTTTTCTCTGTCAGATCGAATTTTGACTCCGAAATTTTTTTAAATTTTAACCACAGGCTTCGAAAATTACGCTAAATTTAATTTCGATAAAAATCTAGTTTTATTTTATCCAATTTAATTTATTTAAAAAAATCAAGTTGTTACATATAAACCATATATAAACTTACCACATGTTAAGAATTTGGTGAAATAAAATATATGTGCAGCTAAAATTAACAGTTACAAAGAAATTAAATTATATTAAATAATTTTTAAATTATATTATTTTTAATTTTATTCATTCAAAGATTAACATGTAATAATGTTATATAAGATTTGATACATTATGTAGACAAGAATTCTTATACACCATATACACATAATTAATGACCAAGACTATATCTATAGATCTCACATATACAAATAAAAATTTTAATTATTAATTATATGTATATGTGATGTATCTTAAAATTTTTCTTACGTAAAGACATTTTAAAAGCGAAGCAATTAATTAGCCCCCGACCCATATGATCGCGGTGTTTTCGGATTGCAAGAAATAGTACCTTTCTTTGTCCGCTAACCATATTTTGTACTTTCCTTAATGAAAGCAGACTAGTGAGCCGTGATCCCACCACCAAACATCGTCACGTTATTGTATAATGTCTATTATTCCTATCCAAACAATACTTATGATCCAGACAGGAAGAGAAAGGCTCTAAAGCAAAAGATATAATTAAAAAAGTTCTGGCCCGCCCCGCAAAAACCAATAAGTATTGCTTGTATATTCTCATTTTATTAGTTAATTATTTGAAATATATTAAATAATAAATTATACCAATTATTAACTCAATTACACTTATATCATTTTTTTAAAACATTAAATTTAACTTCTTTTTAATTTTTATGTCCAAAAAAAACTTCTTTTTAATTTATTTTGTGTCAAAAAAAAAATTCTTTACATACTATAAAATTGTATTTTTATTATAACATTACTCGTAGTTAAGTTAATATCAAAATTTTAATATAACAGTAAAACTAACAAAGTAATTTTATTTTTTAAAATAAATAAATATTATGTAAATTATTATTTTATTGATAAAAATAAATTAAAATTAACATATTATGAAATTTCAGAAAAATTTAGTTTCATTTTTAAATTTAAAAATATTAAATATAATTAAATTAAATTTTAAAGGAAGTTAGTTTAATTTATTTTATATTAAATAGTTACTTTTAATTTGAAAAATTAATAAATTTTTTATTTACTATCTAGTTTGATAATAAAAATATAACATGTAAAATATATTGTTTTTAAAAGATCTTGACGATCTGGTCATTCGATAGGTTTCAAGGTTAGAAACTCGCAAGAATGCAAGATTATGTGGACAGGCGTGTATGGGTTGGGTTGGGTTGGCTTGAATTAGATTGAGAGAAAAATTAGAATTAAAAAAATAAAAAATAAATGAGTTGAATTGATTGGGGTTGAGCAAAATTGAACAATATAATCAAAATAATCTAACCTGCGCATCTAGCAGATTGATTCGGGTTGAGTTGAGTCTACTTTTTTTTAGATTTTTTCTTTTTTTTGTTTTGAATTAATTTTAAATTTTTAGTAATTTTTAGATCAAATTTTATGCACAACACATAAATAAAATTAACTTATTTATCTTAATAGGTAGTAAATAATAATATATTTTAAATAAAATTTTAAAATATATATATCATATAAAATTATAAATAAAAAATTAAAATAAAAAATATTTATATAACAAAAATATTTTAAAAAAATTAACAAGTTAAAAAAATTTTAATTCATTAATTAACTTATTAAATGAACGAATTAAAATTTTTAACTCAATCAATTCAACCCAACTCAATAAGTTGAGTTAGATCTGAAGACCCCATAAACACCCTTAATTTCACGCTTGATTAGGACAAAAGAATCTTTATTTAAATGTATTGGTGGCTTTAATATGGCACTATTTAAATTTAAGGGTAATAAGGCACTGGAGCAGTTGGTGGTTAGACTCAAGTTTATCATATCTAATTTTGTAAAATACATTTTTTAAGAAATATCTATTTGATATGTTACTGAAAATCTTAACAATAAATATTTAGATAATATACTTCATGTAGCCAATAAAAGAAATTACACTTCAAAATTTTTATTATTTTGAAAATAAATACATCTGTTTAAAGGTATAAAATTAAAATGACATCACAAATTTTAAATACATGATTTTGTACTACATATAACATCGTCTTGCATCTAATGATCTAACCTATTTTTATAAATATTAAGTCATACAAACAGACGAGACGATAGCTGTACTAGTTAAGTGCATTCAGTATTAATAATAAATGCAATATAATAAATTCATAAATTAGGCCAACACGAATATCCATCACTCACTCAATTTTTAATATATATGTCAAATTAAACGTTACAGTTAAGATGATGTTATAATTGTTAGATTATATATTAATAATTTGAATTATAAGAATTAATAATAAAAAATTTGAAAAATGTTATTATATATTTATGACAAGTTATTACATCAATTTATATAATTAATTTATAATTTAATAATAATAATTATTTCTTCTTCTTACCTTATTTATCTCATGTGATATGTTTGTTCTATATCCATCAATGTATTATTTATTGTATGGTTGTTCGGCTTAAACATCAGTTATACCGACATCAGAACGATGAAACAAGCTCGAGTTTATTAGTAATCCCATGAAGTGTCTTTCCAGTAAGCATTTGTACAGACATAACTTTACTGCTAAGAAAATTTTCTATCAATAATTACGAAACAAACTCTTTATATACCCCTCTTCGTGAAGTCCCAAGTAAAACCCCACCAACTCTTCATTTCCATGGCTTGCTTGCTCGTTTGATGAGACGAAAGACAAAATCTTAGCTTTTTGTGATTCTGGAAATGGGTTCTCAGATTAAGCTTCTGGGGTTGTGCCTATGGGTGTTCTTTGCGAGCTTCAGAGTCAACATCGTTACTACATTGAAAGAAAGTGGAGATGAAGCTTCAAAAGGCATTGTTCATATTAATGGGGAATCTGCGATCGGAAATATCGATGTCGATTTTGTGTGTGCGACTCTGGATTGGTGGCCTCCTGAGAAATGTGATTATGGCAGATGTAGTTGGGGTCTTGCTTCTCTGCTCAATCTGGTATTTTTCATTTTCAAAATGTTTTGGAATCTGCAAAAGTTATTTTTAGAATGCTTCCACTATTATACCTTGACTAATTTTGCCTACATTTTTACTGTCCTTTTTGCCATTTCCTGATGATGTCGGACTTGGAAGTTTAATTAGGATCTCCCCGCTCACCGCAAAGTGATTCCATTAAAAACAGCTTTTATTTATCTTTTAAATAAAATGTCATATTCTACTCAGTTGGTGAAACACTAATAATTTTCTCAGTTTATAATAATGAAATAGTGTGTTGATTATTTTCTTTTCATTTCTGTGTCTTTCTCATTACAATAATCTAAGGCCGCTCACTATCTTCGGCAGATTCTGTTTTCCGCAGGGTTCAATGAAATTAATTTATGGGTTAAATTTCAGATTTTAATCTTCCTTTTCTCGATTTATTTACTAATAAACTGTTCTACTAATCTCACAAACTTCCATTCATGCGTTCATAATTTATACTAAAGCTTAAACGTAGCCTTCTCTTCAACTTGCATTGGATCCTAAATTCTTCTCTTCATTGTTTCGTGCAGGACCTCAACAACAATATTTTCTTAAATGCAGTAAAAGGTATAAGGGACTTTACATTTCATGATTCTTTTAAATAGCTGCATTTTCTTATGAAATAAATTAGTTTTTCAGTAGAATAAAGGTATGTAGAAGTTTCTTTCAAAGTTATTACTGCACATAAGTTTGGTGGTAACCTATTCACTCATGTTGGACCATTGTTCGGAGAGCTTAGAATCATTTCGTTTCTTGTTCTTTTGCAGCATTTTCGCCATTGAAAATAAGGTTAGGGGGCACTTTGCAAGACAAGGTCATATATGGTACTGAGGATAGTCGACAACCTTGTAAGCCTTTTGTTAGAAACGCCTCTGAGATGTTTGGTTTCACTCAAGGGTGCCTTCCAATGCATAGATGGGATGAGCTGAACGCCTTCTTCAAGAAATCAGGGTAACATTTCAGTTCCTCCTATGAAATCTTTCACCTCTGTTTTCCTCCTTCTTCTTCTCATTTAAGTGTGTTGACTTGGAAATCTCTCTCACTGTCTCTCTCTCTCTTTATCTTTTACAATTTAACATTATTAATAATAGATCAATTTCAGGGCCAAGATTATATTCGGATTGAATGCTCTTGCTGGAAGATCTATAAAATCTAATTCTGCAGTAGGACCTTGGAATTACACCAATTCTGAATCTTTTATTCGTTACACTGTCAACAAGAACTACACCATTTATGGTTGGGAGCTTGGTAAGTACAGTTCCCTTATTACTATTGCCATTTGTTAGTAAGTGGCATAAGAAAAACCCAAGAAAACTTTGTTGACAAAATTGAAGCATTAAACTATATTCAAAATTAAATCATAGTTTTCTTCATTACTTTTGTTTAAAGGAAAAAAATTGTCAAATCTCTCCCTTTATAGAAGAAAGTGTGCTGTACTATACTAGGAAACATGGACACTGATACGTATAAATTCACATTGTGACACCAAAAATGTCTATGCATTGTGTTCGAAGACCTTTGAGTAAGGACTAACCCAGGATGTCTTGACTGGCAGGAAATGAATTGAGTGGGAATGGAGTTGGAACAAGTATTTCTGCTGATCAATATGCCTCTGATATAGCTGTTTTAAGAGGCATAGTTCAAAATGCTTATAAAGAGGTCGAGCCTAAGCCACTGGTAATTGCACCTGGAGGTTTTTTTGATGCAAATTGGTTCAATGAATTCATAACTAAATCAGGCAAATCCCTGGATGTGGTTACCCACCACATTTATAATCTTGGTCCAGGTACATATCTCTCACCTTATTTTCGCTTGGCTTAAACTTCTGAGTTAAAATAGTTCCTTAACATCACATCAATGCCCTAGTATCAATGGGAGTTGGGTCTAACAAAAGGGACTAGTTTCTATTAATCTGACGAACCAAAATTCAAATCCTTGTTAGGAAAAGCACTTATATTTTAGTACCTGATAGTGTCTCAAACAAGATCTCCCCTAATAGGAGGATATCTGTGGGAGACCCCAAAAAAAAAGCCCCAGTACTCTTAATTAAAAGCCAAAAAGACTTTCTTGTTATAACAAATTAGTCTTCATTTAATAACTTGAGTTTGTGTTAAAGCGGTGCGTGATGATTATAACTGGAAAGTATCTTGTAGGAGTTGCTCAAGACCTTGTGGAGAAGATTCTGAATCCTTCATATCTTGATGGAGAGGCTAGCACGTTTAGTGGTCTCAAAGATATACTGAGAAGCACAGGAAGCTCAGCAACTGCATGGGTTGGGGAGGCAGGAGGGGCTTACAACAGTGGCCATCATCTTGTGTCTGATGCATTTGTGTATAGCTTCTGGTATTAACCCCTTGTCATATATCATATATTTATGATAAAATTATACTAACTTCCCTGAAGTTTGACTAAATTAGACCTGATATCTCCTTTTGTTTAAATAATTGCACTTGGCTTACTTGACATTTGATAAAAATTATAAAAGCCTCCCATCTAATTTATTTTCTGTCAATAAAGTTAACTTTTTTCCATAACATGCAGTTGTGATTTTCTTTTTAATATGATTGTAACAACAGTTAAGTTGATATTAAGCTCTAACATCAGAGTATTACTAATAAGATATTAAAGATAGTTAAGTAATTTTATTTTTCTTTTTGGAAGGAATGTATATTGTGCAAAAAGTATATTTCATTGGTAGAAAATAAATTGGATGAGAGGGTTTTGCATTATATATCAAATGTGATGGGTATCAGATGTAATTTAACTAAATCTTGAGAGAGGTTAATGTAATAAGTAATTTATTCCCTGTTTATTTTTTGCTTTATTTCGGTTCCTTATAAATTTCTTCTTGTTGTTATACTAATTATATCATGCACAGGTATTTGGATCAGCTGGGTATGTCAGCTTCTTATGACACCAAAACGTACTGCAGACAGAGTTTGATAGGAGGAAACTATGGTTTACTCAATACTTCTAATTTCTTGCCCAATCCAGACTACTATAGGTAAACCATATTGCAGTTCATATCCCTTTTGGACTCATAAGAAGAAAAGAAAAACTACAGCCAAAAGAATTGGTAATTCCGTAAAGAGGTTAATCTTTTAGGAGATTGACAATAATTAAATACTTATGTAAATCATCACTTTTATATATTAATTAGTTAATTATTTTAGTGCCTTAGAAGCCTCCGACCTAGATGCGGGTCTTGATAAATAGTTGCAAGTTTGATATTTGACATGTATTATAAAAATTCTCTCTAATTTATTTTGAGTAAATTAATGATTTAGCTATATGGTCTTAATTTAATTTTTAAAAAATTAATTTTCAACCAATTTATTCCTTCAATTAATGGTATAGATGAAAAGTTAAATAAAAGTAGGTTTAAAAGATATTAACTTAACTATTAAATGATAAATTAAATTTTATTCAATAATAAAAAAATAAAATATATTGGATTAACAATTATACATAATCAAAATTCGTTGTTTACATTTTTTATGTATAATTTATAAATATTATGTGTTTTATTTTACCTTTTTAATGTTAAAAAAATTTAATTTATCATTTAAGAGTCTAAATCAGTGTCCCTATATGATAATTCAGGTACAAGTTTCATTCATTCTATTAACTAAATGACTAAATTGATTAGATATTTATTTTTTAAGGACTAAATTAAAACATTTTATCTTTCAAAAGTCAAATTAAAAAAAATATACATCTTTCAAAAATTAAATCCTTAATTAATTAATTTATTTTTATTTTCTCATAAGATTGAAGTTCTTCAGAGATTTGGTTTCTCTTTTCCTTTAGCTTCCCAGTTGGGATGTTTGCTTCATTAATTGCTTGACGTGCAATGTAGGCTACATTACAAGTGACCCCATTTCCAGTAAAACAATCAATTCTAGCTAGCAAGGGTCCCCGTTTCTATTAGATTCACAAAATTCCAAACTGATGATTTTATCTTAGCGCTTACGCTTCAGTGATTATGCGCTTTCTTTGTTGCAGTGCTCTTCTATGGCACCGACTCATGGGAAGACAGGTACTGTCAACTACCTTCCTAGGCACCAAGTACATACGAGCTTATGCACACTGCGCAAAGCAATCCGTAAGTTGAAATTTCTTTAGTGATTAGATATACAAAAGATAAATAAATTTAAGTTAATTATAAAAAATAAGTGTATTTAATGACAAAATGTTCTGTTTGTTGTATAAAAACTAAGTTTGTTAATCATTTTTTAATAAAACTCAACTCTGATATGATCTACTTTATCTAAGTTTATAGACAAATCAAGAAATATTTGATGTCTTGTCATCTTAATCATGATATACAGAAAATTAGGGAACATTTGAAGATGTTATCATTTAATATAAAAATCAAGATATTTATCATAGATGTGTGACGAATTTTTGTGATACACTCGACCGTTAATGTTATTTAGCAGTGATTATTTCTTCCACTCACTTTTTACATAAGATTATTTCTCTCACTTGATAGGCCCTTGTGCCTCCGCATAAATAGTATATCAAGTGAGAGAAGTAATTTTTCATAAAAAATTAGAAGAAATAATTTAAAATAACATATATTAGAATTTATATATTCGATTTAATCTAATAAAAAAATTATTTTTGTTGTTGTATAAGAAGAAATAATATAGTTGTCCTCACATCATAAACCAATGATCAAGATAAATATTGTGTTTTTTATACTAGTATCAAAGATGTCTGATTTCATCCAAAATATCAAAAATGTATATGATTACACTATTGTAAAATATCATATCGATTGGATCTCAAACTTTTGCACTAACAGCTTTGTAAACTTCTGTAAAATATTTTTGTATCTAACTTTCAACTCTCATACCATAGAAAAAGGTAAAATCAGTATGACTGCTAAAATTTGATTTGAGACTCCTATTGCAGAAAGGAATCACAGTTTTATTACTCAATCTCAATAGCACTTCTGTTGAAGCCGAAGTGGCGTCCAACAATACCAGAAGTTTATGGCACAGAAAAAGTGCTCATAGCCATAGGTCAAGATTTGTTAAGCTACCTTACCATAGAGGAAGTGGAACGGCAAGAGAGGAGTACCATCTAACAGCAAAGGATGGGAATTTACACAGCCAAACAATGCTGTTAAATGGAAACCTTCTAGCTGTAAATTCAAGTGGTGATATACCTGCTTTGGAGCCTCTTTATGTAAACCCATCAACACCAATAAGGGTTACTCCTTTCTCAATTGTATTTGCCCATTTACCATATATTGTTCTTCCTGCTTGCAGCTAGGTGAAATAGGGACATAGGGTGAAACCAAAAATTGGTTTCCAACGTTGGTGATTGATTCAAATAAGAGTTAGATTGCATGAAAAATTTCTTCCATTTTTTTGAATTTCTTGGTGAATAATTGAGTGCGTAGTTTCTTTTTTCCTTTTTTTTGGTGTCAATTATTGGGAATGTTATGGCTGTTTCCTGGTGCATGATATTTAGTTCATTATGACAATTAATATATTGAATTGAACGCGATAAGATTCAATTTCTTCCCATGATGAGTTTATCCCTGTTGCACATTTAATGCTTGGGTCTTCTAACGGTTAGATTTGCAACAGAAAGTTTTTTTTTTTTTTTTATCAAAAGCAGAAAGTTATTTAAAAGAAAAAAAAAAGCTTTCTTCAATTATCTAATATTTAATTTTACATTAAAAGTATAGATTGTTTAAAATTACATTCCTTTTATATACACTACTAAAAACAAGTGCATTTAATCTCTTTAATATTTTAGATACTCTGCTATTAAGAAATAATATATTTTTTGAAATTCAGAGGAAAAAAAACTTATACTAATAAAAATTTACTTTAAATAAATTAAAATTTAAATATTTTTTTATATATCTCTTAATATAAAAAAATACATCATTTCCTAAACCCTTAAACATGAGAAATGTTTTTGTCAAATACATCAAGTGAATAAAAAATTAACAAAAGTGAGGCTATTTATCGCGAGTGATCCCCTCTTCGTCCAAGATTTGTGCTATTCTTTGTCGTTGGGAGATCCTGAGCGTTCATCTGATCCAACTGCTCTCCTCTTGCCACGCGTCCCTAAGGCTAAAAACACACATTTTCAGCACTTGATGGCGTAGTGCAAGAGTGAGAGAGATCAAGATTAAAAAAGAAATTGCAGAGAGTGAAAGAAAGAGAGACCAAGAGATGAAGAAGAACTTGCTCTTGCCACAGTTATTGACGATGTATCCGTGCACCTTTCACTTCATCTCTATGAAAGACTTATTGCACTTATCGGCGACCCACATTCCAGTGGTCGCCTGCTCACCATTATTAACACACATACATATATTGATACACATGGAGCTCGTAGGATCAAATTGGAAGAGAGATGTGCAGTACCATCTTGAAAGCCATCCCCATTGAGTGTTGAGGTTGCAGAGAGGATAAGGAAGGAATTTTGATAATTGTTTTTCTTCAGCTTTGGAAAATTAAAAAAAGATAGTCTGAATTGAAATTGATTTTAATGGGTGGGTGTTAGATCTTGTTCATTGCTTGGTCTCTCTCTTTTACTCTGCAATTTCTCTTCTTCATACTTAGTCTCTCTCGTTGTAGCTCTATGCAAGGTGTTGAAAATGTGTTTTACTTCTCAAGGAAGCGTGGCAAAAGAAGAACAATTGGATCAAACAAATAGTAAGAAACTCCCAACGACAGAGTGCTGCAAAAATCTTGGGCAACAGAAGATCCTCTCGCTTATCTATCGCGTCTATATGCTTACTTATCATGAACTTGACGTATAAACGTTAAGATTAACTAAATTTTTCTTAAAAGAAAAATTTTTTAGAACACGAGTTTCAAGCACGTTACGTTATCCTTTTACTAATGACGAGAGATAGATCTGTGAGACACATGTATTTCGTTCTTGATGGGCTTGAAAAGTTGGAGATGTTTATAACTTGAAAGACTTCGGGCTTAATCATATTATCATAGAATGCTCACGTTGAGAATAAAGTAAATAATTGCTGTCAAGTTTTGGCTACAAGTAAAGATCTTGATAGAGATAAAAAAAAAAAAAACTAATTAATTTAAAGTTATTTCTTTGGCCAAATTATCGATTAGAAGATTTAACTTGTATGAATCGCTATTGGTTTGATACCAATAATGACAGCCGTTTCAGTATGGTAAGGATACATATGTATTCACGATTAAAAATTCGTTAATATACATTTTTATTTTTTCTATTCCCGTAACAAATGCGAAGACAAATAGATGATGATTGAGAACACTTCAATTCATATTTTGGTGCTCATCTATTTATTCAATGCTTTAATCAGCTAGGCAAAAGAAAAAGAAATTACATCTAACAATCTATTTTCTCTCTTTTTTTTTTTTAAAGAAACTCATATGACCCATTTGCATATAAAACATAAAATAAATTAATAATTTAATTTTAAAAAATATGTATTATCTTAATTTAATCTTTGAAAGATAAAATTAATAAATTTATTTTTTAAAATATATATTCCAAACCAATTTAATGCCTCGGTTAATTGGATACTTCAAATTTAATAAAATTGTCGATATAAACTTATCCATTTTCTCAAATGTTGATGTGCATTCCAATCAATATTTAAAAATAATTTTAAATGCTATTGCTTGTTCTATCTTGAAATCCTTGACCTTATACGGATCGTACATCTGGACACATCAATGGTTTTTCAATTTCTTTTATTTTTTCTAAAATTTTTTGGTTGAATGGGATATGACATGGCACTTAAAATTATTTTTAAATGCTGACTAGGATATATGTGAGCAGTTTTATCAAATTTGAACCATTCAACTACTCGATGGACTAGATTGGGAATATATCATTCAAGGATTAAATTTGTTAATTTTATTTTTCAAAATTAAATTGAGACAACCAATATCTTTGAAAGATCAAATCATTAATTTACTCTAAAGCATATATATACCTCCTTGATTGTGTTCCACGTTTCATGAACCCTATGGTGTAACTGGAAGATGGCTCAGTTCAGCTCAGAAAAATTTTGAGGCTCACTGCTAGCAAAAACCAACCATATGACCGTACCAGTCAAATAAAAGAAGACTGATGGCTCAAATAGTGATATCTACAAGGTATAGAGAAGAACTTAGGTCACAGAATATAAACACCGTAAAATGAATAAATCCAATAAGGAGAAACTTACACTCCATGAATGTGTCAAATCTAGAAGATAACCAGTGAGGGCCACACCCACAATTCCAGGTATTGCCCCAACTGTATTAGTTATACCCTGAGGAAAATAACAAAAAATGAAAGATTGAGGGAATCTGATATAAATCTACAATCAAATGTGCAATTCTTCTACTTACAACGAATATTTTGGATGTGCTCCAATTAGAAATAAATTATGGTTCAATCATAAGGAATGAGTAACATTTTAGAACTGGTACTATGCAAACACCAAAATTTTTGTAAGGGTCACCGTCAATTGACCTAGGATTTGAAACTATTTACATTATGGTCGACCTATAACTGAAACTAATAAGTGGAATATTCTTTGGTTGGGAAAATTGGATATCCTTCAATCTTACTTTGCACTGAAGCAAAAGTCCATCAAAAGGTAATTACAGACCAGCGCTCACAATCATTGACAAGGCCTCACAAGTCACAATGATGAAGTTAGCTGAAAGGTTAAGTCTTTTGAACAAGGAAAACTACACTAATGCAATTTTAAAAGGCAGAGGATCGTGCCACATCCCTTTGCAGCATTTTTTGTTCGTGTGCAGCAAAGAATGCTGCCCTTTAAAAGGCTTTTACACGTATACAATCAAGGACTCAAGAATAATGACAGATGTGCAGACACTACAAAAATGAGACTAATAAAGATAAGGCTTTAGATAGTATTAACCAACTAGGATATTTGCTTTTAGGATTAGTCAATGAATCACCACTTTCACATCCTTTAATTGTATGGTATTAGACATTAAGAAGCGTAACTCACATACCAGAAGTATACTTGCATATTCAGGTGACATGTCTTGATGGGTACAATAAAGTCCTGCATAAACAAATATATAAACAGTCTAAAGCAAAAGGAAGGACAATCCAACTACTTATATGAAAAAGATTTGCAGGATTATCAAATACCTGACAAGGCAAAGCTTGAGAGGGCTAAGCCACCTGTGAGAATGCCCACAATCTCCCAAGGTGGTAATCCTAGATCCAGCGAGGAAATTGTCATGCAAATTGCAGGAGACAAGAATGCAATTGATTGGCAGATCTTTCGAACCTACATATATATATATATATATACACACACACACACACATATTAACGAAATTCAGACATCCAGAAAATTATAATTGAAGTCAGGTACAAATAATTTGTAAGTTGTCACTGACATGTGATATCAGCTAAACAAGTCGTGAGATACAGGCAATTGATATTGATAAGTGCTAAGTCCATAGTCAGAATAACCAAAGCTACTATGTTACACATCAATATGAGAAATATGAAGTAGTTTCTAGTTCTATACCAAATTGGCATTGAGGTCTCAGATGATAAATGGTTAATAAGTGAATTGATGATATTTTAGTGACTCTCGTACCATCGTGGTTTCAACTCCTCTAGAAATCAAGTTGTCAGCGAACTGCGCTGCTATATTTGTCACAAATATTGAAGCCAATGGTGGAAGAATAGATACCTGAAATGATCACAAACTCACAATTGTTTGTATGAAGTATGAACATTATAAAAAATGGTACAATATGAGAAAATTTGTCCCTACTAATGGGAGATGGCTACCTTACATCTGCACCACAATTAAGATTGCACTTATATTACAGTATGATATGGGAAAATATGTTGGCATAGACCTATTCCACCTTCATAGATGTTCATACTTTCATGATAATTTAGTTCCCTAAATTATCTTTCATATGTAGAATCAGCATATAACTAGAACTTTTACAGCGCTAGATATATTTGATGGCTAGACATTGATCAGGTGCCTCTTTGGCCCTCATCCTGATCTTCACTCTTGTTAGGTAAGCTGAACACATATCAAACTATTAAACCGACAGAAACAAAATGATCTTTTTTCATCTCTATCTCAAATTTATTATATTTATTATAAAAGTACTAGCTGTAAAACCTATTGCATCAATTCTATCGAATGAAAATTTAGTTTTTCCCTCACCAAAGCCTGAGAAGAAATTGTTTTAGCAGAAAAACAGACAAAAATATCAATCTTACCCATGCAGCTTCTGTAAGATTTAGGTTTAACTCCTCACTGCAAGGCACATGAATGATAGAATTAATATCTCCATTAGGGAAAAGCTGAAATTAAAATTGTTCCACTTCTACACACATTCAAAATTAAAATGTATAAAACAGATGATCAAGTTTTAAACCACAATGATCTAAACCCTTTGGAAGGATTTTTTTCACTGATAACCGAGCTTAGGATATGGCCAAAAGAAAAAAGAAAAAATAAAAAAATAAAAGAAAACCAAAAGCAGTTGTTAGTGATCAAAAGTATGAGACAGCTCCAAAGTAATATTGGTAAGGCACAAGGTAGCTTTAGGTTTTGTTGAGGCATTAACTAAGTTTTAAAGGGTTCAGACAATGTAACTAGAGAACAGTTCGGAATTGATGCCATATTATAACACATAATGCTCATCAAAGAACCCAGTAATTCTCAACTCAACACTTCTTATATATATATTTAACTTTTTTATTTTATAAATCCTCATCTAAAATTGGTTCAATCTCAGAAAGGAGGAAACATAAAAGAACTTCACCAAAAAAAAATTCCAGAAGACAGCTATGGGAACCCATAACTGAGAGTTAGAGAATTTTCATTCACCATATTATATTGGTCAAACCTTTTTTTTTTTTTCTTTTTTCAAAATTAATGAGAAGTACATAAATGGGGACTCCTCCCCGTCATATCTCCTTTGGTTTCTTTTCTTCTCCTCCTAGGTTTTTAATCACTGTGGAAGCCCTAACCGCCCTTTGTAAGGCTACATGTTCAAGCAATTCCCGTGATCCCCTCTCCCATTTCCTTTTCGGTTGAGGAAGCAAAAGGGATTTGTTCTCCTTGGTCAAATTACATCATTGTTTGCCTTTGGAGTTCTTTGCTTGGCCAAACTTCTCTCTCCATCAAACTCACTTCATTGTGGAAACTAATATCGGATCCTATGTTGTTGAATATAGGTTCCAAGTTTTTTGTTGTTTCCTTTGCTTGTGTTGAGGACAGATGGAAGGCACTTCTCCATGGGACCAATTTCATCAATTGACACTTCCTTTCGCTAAGGACTTGGGTGCCTCATTTCAAACCCTCTTTGGCTTTGAGGGAAGCTTTCTCTCCAATTTGAATTATATTAGATGGACTTCCTGTTGAGTTCTATGATAAGAGACATTTTGGTTCACATTGGGAACTCTATTGGCAGCTTCTTCGGGATCGATGAAGCTACCCACAATCTGTCTAAAGCAAAATTTGCTCAGATTTGTGTTCTTATGAATTTAGCTTCCTCTGTTGAGCCTTTTCATTCTATTGATGGTGTAAAATGAGAAGTTTCTGTATGTATTATGAGAGCAAAGTGTAGGACATTTATACAAGAAGAGAGGACCTATTCTAGGAAACCATAATACAATTAAATGACTTAATCCCTAATGTCTAGCCTAAACTTTCGGCTAACTTTATTCTAATTGATACACAACACTCCCCCTCAAGCTGGAGCATATAAGTCATATGCACCAAGCTTGTTACATATATATTTTATCCGAGGACATCTTAGAGACTTAGTGAATGTATCTGCCAATTGATCATTTGAATTGACAAATCGAGTAGCGAGACACCCAGATTGAATTTTTTCCCTAATAAAATGACAATCAATTTCAATATGTTTGGTCCTCTCATGGAACACTGGGTTTGAGGCAATGTGCATTGCTGCTTGGTTATCACAGACCAGCTCCATCTTTTCTGTGTTCCCAAATTGTATCTCCTAAAGAAGTTGCTTTAAGCATATAGTTCACAAGTTGCTAAGGCCATAGTACGATACTTAGCTTTTGCACTGGATCTTGCAACTACGTTTTGTTTCTTGCTTTTCCAAGAGATTAGGTTACCACCGATGAACACAGTATCTTGACATGGATTGCCTATCATCAGGTGAACCGGCCCAATCTGCATCAATAAAGCCAACAACTTTGGAGTTTCCCTTATCTTCATATAATAATCCTTGGCCTGGTGATCCTTTAATATATCGAAGGATTCGAACAACTGCATCCCAATGACTATCACATGGTGACTATAAGAACTAGCTTACTATACTCACAACAAAAGATAAATCTAGACGAGTGATGGTGAGATAATTAAGTTTTCCAACAAGTCTTTGATATCTTTCAGGATCTTCAGTCAGTTCTCCTTGTCCTGGATGGAGTTTGACATTTGGAGTGTTAGTTGGTTTGCAATTTGTCATGCCTGTCTCTTCTAATAGGTCAAGTGCATACTTTCATTGTGAAATGGCAACACTAGTACTGGATTGGGCAACCTCAATTCCCAGAAAGTATTTAAGTTTTCCCAAATCTTTGGTTTGGAAGTGGTTACAGAGATGTTGTTTGAGTTGGACATTGCCTAAATCATCATTGCCTGTAATAACAATGTCATCTACATAAACAACTAGATATATGCACTTGCCTTGTGATATATAGCGAAAGAAGACTGAGTGATCAGCTTCACTGCGAATCATTCCAAAATTTTGAACCACGGAACTGAACCGGCCAAACCAAGCTCTAGGTGATTGTTTTAGTCTGTAAAGAGAACGACGGAGTCGACATACTTTCCTAGACTCCCCCTGAGCAACAAAGCCAGGTGGTTGCTCCATATAGACTTCCTCCTCCAATTCATCATGAAGGAAGGCATTTTTAATGTCAAGTTGATAAAGTGGATAGTGATTTATAGCCGCAATTGATAAGACGTGAACTAAAGCAATTTTAGCAATAGGAGAGAAGGTATCACCATAATCCAAGCCAAAGATATGAGTGTATCCTTTTGCCACCAAACGGGCTTTTAGTCTTTCAACTTTACCATCCGGATCGACTTTAACTGCATATAGACATTGGCAACCAACCAGAGATTTTCTAGGAGGGCGAGGAACCAAGCCCCATGTACCATTAGAATGCAAGGTAGTCATCTCATCAAGCATAGCTTGCCTGCAACCGAATGTGCTAAAGCCTAACTATTAGTCTTACAAACAGAAATAGAATCCAAAGAAGACACAAAGGCATAATATAGAATAGATAAACGATGATAGCTCAAAAAATTATAAACATCGTGAGGTTTACACGTGGAGCGAGTACCTTTACAAATGGCAATTAGAGTATCAGGCAAATGTTGGACCAAAGCAACGGGCAATTCGGACGAAGGTAGTGAGTTAGCAAGAGCATCTGTGGACTCAAGACGCAAGCGACAATGATAAGTCTAGAGAGGAGTACTAGGGGGACCTGTTGTGAAGCTTCTAAAGAAGCAAGGGAAGGAACAGGAAGGGTCACAGAGGTACTATCAGGCATAGCAGACACAAAGAATGGAAAAGACTCAAAGAAGGTCACATCAGAAGAAGTGAAACATCGTTGAGTGGTTGGACAATAACATCGGCAGCCCTTTTGAATACGAGCATATCCGAGGAAAACACACTTGATGGAGTTAGCAGCAAACTTATCTTTACCTAGGGTCAAATCACGAAAAAAGCAGACACAACCAAAAACACGAAGAGGAAGATGATAAAGAGGGTCATTGGGAAACAACTGAGAATGAGGAATTTGATCATTTAATACAGAAGAAGGCATGCAATTAATTAGGTAACATGCAGTGAGAACAACATCACTCCAAAAAGTAAGAACATTATGATGGATAAGTAAAGTACGAGCTGTTTCAATAAGATGACGATTCTTACGTTCGGCTACCCCATTTTGTTGTGGAGTATAAGGACAAGAGGTTTGATATAAAATCCCTTGAGAAGTCATAAATGTCTTAAAAGAGGTAGATAAATATTCTTTAGCATTATCAGAACGTAATATAGAGACAAAGGTATTAAATTGAGCCTTTATTTCAGCACAAAAATTTTGAAAAAAGTTAAATACCTCAGAACGAGTTTTCATCAAGTACAACGAGAATAGTCATCAATGAAGGTTACAAAATATTGAAAGCCAAAAGTAGAAGACACAAGACTAGGACCCCAGACATTAGAGTAAACAAGTTGAAAAGTAAATGCAGACCTATTATTAAGATTAGTAGAAAAGGAACTACAAGGTTGTTTACCCAGCTGACATGACTCACAAGGGAGGGAGGACAAGGTAAAAAGAGAAGCATCCATTTTGCAGAGTTTGGAAAGGCTTGGGTGTCCCAAACGATTGTGGATGAGAGATGGGGAGCAACTGGATGTGCATGCAACTAGAGATGTAGTAGGCGAAAGATGGTATAAGTCTTGTGACTCACGTCCTACGCCAATCGTCTTCCCCATACTCCGGTCTTGGACATAAACACTTTGATTAGAAAAGGTAATGGAACATCTGTGAGAGTGAATCAATTTACTAACAGAAATAAGATTGAAGGGGGACTCAAGAACATAAAGGACAGAATCAACATATATAGAAGGAAGAATTTGGGCTTCCCCAATCCCTGTAGCAATAGTTTTAGAGCCATTGGCCAGAGTTACTAAAGGAAGAGAAAAGGAACTAGAAAAGTGAGAAAATAGATTTTTATTACCAGAGATATGTTCAGAGGCACCCGAGTCAAGAACCCATGGTCCAATGTCAAGGGAACAGGCAAAGCAACCAGTTACATTACCAGTTTGAGCAACCGAGGCAGCCACAAATGACTGTTTAGCTTGTTGGTACTGTAGATACTCGTTGTAATCTTCACCAGTTAAACAGATAGACTGTGAAGAATGATTATTGGTCAATGATATGTCAGACTGAGCAACATTGACAGAACGGGATGTGTGGAAAACATGTACATTATTAGGAGTTATTAGAATTAATTATTTAGAATTATTTTTGTCAGAATTAATTCTCTCCATTAATTATGGATGTTATTAGATATTATTTCTTTCCTTAGAATATGGCTAAAATGACTAAGTTTCCTATTAGGACTTCCTACAAATTAGGGTATTAGAATCAACAATTTATGGCTTCTGATTCCTAGGGCTACTGTATATATTTCCCTACTGTTGTAATCTAAGAAATCAGAATTCCAATTCTAATTTATTCTCCACATGGTATCAAAGCTTTAGGCTCCCTTTTCTTGAGCTTCTTAGGTTTTTTCTCTGGCCGTCATTGCTGAAAAACCCTTGTCAAAGTCCTTGACCTTCATCACCAAAATCCTAACTCTATTCCTACAGTTATACCTCTGGTCCATTATTGTTTGAAATGGCTGGAGCTAACACGAAGTCCACTACAGTTCAACAATCAAGAGAATTGCAGAATATTCAAGCCTCCTATTGATTGGATGGAAAGAACTACCTCAAGCGGTCTCAACTCATTAGAACTGTGCTAAAGGGAAAGGGAAAGATTAGCCACCTCATTGGTACTGGTCCTAAGCCAAGAGATTCCAACTTTGAGGCATGGGATGAAGATGACTCTATGATCATAGCCTGGCTATGGAATTCAATGATTCCAAAAATTAGTGACACTTGTATGTTCTTGCCTACTGCCAAGGATATATTGGATGCAATTCAGCAAACTTATTCCAAAGCTAGAGATGCTGCCCAAGTATATGATGTCAAGGTGAAAACCATGGTAGCAAAACAAGGGAATAAAACAGTCACTGAATATGCAAATCAATTGAAATCCTTGTGGCAAGAACTGGATTACTACAGAGTAATAAAGACAAAGTGCCCAGAAGATTCAGCTATTCCAAAAAATTATATTGAACAGGATAGAGTTTATGATTTTTTAGTTGGCTTGAACCCAGTATTTGATCAAGTAAGAATACAAATTCTTGGGAAACCAAATGTCCCATGCTTCAATGAAGTGGAGGCCCTAGTTCAAAGTGAAGAAAGTAGAAGGGGACTAATGCTTGTAGCCCACAACACTGAGGGTACAGCTATGCTAGCTGGAGGCATCAACAAGTTAGCCACAAAAATGGAGAAAAGAACAACTCCTGAAGGTGAAAAGGATGGCCAACTGAAACCTCAAAACCATGAAGGATTATGGTGCTCTTATTGCAAGAAATCTCGCCATACTAGTGAAAAATGTTGGAAGCTTCATGGGAAACCTCCTAGCCAAGAATGGGGGAAAAAGGGAAACCAGCCACAAAGCAATGGGCAAGCCCATGTTGCTGCTAGATCACAAGGTGAATCAGCATCACAAGAGCTGAATAGTCTTAATCCAGAAGAAATTGAAAGGCTAAGATCTCTTATCAAAGGACTTGAGAAACCAGAAGGATCTCCAGGTATTTGTTCTTTGGCATATTCAGGTAAGCTTCCATCTTTCATTGGATTAAGTGTCTCTAATCCAGCCTTCACCAACTCCTGGATCATGGATTTAGGGGCAACTAATCACATAACCCATTAACCCACAATTTTTTCAACCTATTCCCTATGTCCCAGCAACAAGAAAATAACCATTGCTGATGGGTCTTTAACCACAGTGGCAGGTGTTGGAAATGTCATATTAAGCCCCCTAATAACCTTGAAAGATGTTCTTCATGTTTCTAAATTATCCACAAATTTGGTTTCTATTCAAAAGCTTACTTAAGATTTAAGTTGTAATGTGATATTTTATAGTGATCATTGCATATTTCAGGACAAGGATTCAGGGAGGACGATTGGACATGCTAGAGAAAGGGATGGTCTATATTATCTGAATGTACCAAGTCAGCAAAGCATTACTAAGGACAGATTACCTTCCTCTTTCATTTCAGAATATGTTTTATCCAATAAAGAAAAAATTCTGCTTCACCATTACAGACTTGGACATCCATCTTTTCTGGTTATTAAAATTCTTTTTCCTAATCTATTCGAATATAGATGTTAACAACTTCTATTGTGAGGTGTGCGAACTTGCAAAACACAAGCGTGTAACTTTTCCAGCCACTTATAAAAGAAGTTCCATTCCTTTTCATCTTATTCATAGTGATATTTGGGGCCCATCTACTATCTCTAATGTTTCTGGGGCAAAATGGTTTGTGTCTTTTATTGATGATTGCACTCGGGTTACTTGGATCTTTTTACTCAAACAAAAATCTGATGTTAGTAGTGTTCTTCCAAATTTTTGTTCTATGGTTCAAACTCAATTTGGGGTCAAAATAAAGAGGTTTAGGTCAGATAATGCCAAGTACTATTTTAATCAAACTCTTACCCCATTTTTTCAAAAAGAAGGCATAATACATGAATCATCTTGTGTCAATACCCCACAACAAAATGGGATAGCTGAGAGGAAAAATGGTCACCTTCTTCAAAAAACTAGAGCTTTATTGTTTCAAAATAATATGCTGAAAAGTTTTTTGAGAAATGCTATTCTAACAGCAACTCACTTGATTAATCATTTGCCTTCAAAGATTTTGGATTTTAAGAGTCCTTTGGAAATACTTTCAAAATTTTATCCTGACCTAAATACTTCAAATAACATTACTACAAAAATTTTTGGATGTGTCATTTGTTCAGATTTATAGTCAAAACCGAGGAAAATTAGATCCAAGAGCTCTAAAGTGTGTTTTTATGGGCTACTCTTCAACTCAAAAGGGGTACAAGTGTTATCACCCTCCTTCCAAGAAATTCTATGTCTCTATGGATGTTACCTTCAATGAACAAGAATCCTTTTTTTCTAATCCTTATCTTCAGGGGGAGAAGCCAACTAGGGAAGATAAGGATGATTTTGTACTTGATCTGGCACAACCAAATTCTAAATCTAAATCCCTTGAACTAAACTCTACACAAGTTATTTGCACCAGCCACGCACCTGAAATTGAAAAAATCCCACAACCAATAACAGAAACGCCAAATGAGGCACAACAACCTAAATCTGCCCCTAGTAATGCACAATTTGGCCAAGTGTTCACAAGGAGATTGGCTGTCCCTGAACCTATGCAGATCCAAAAGTCAAACTTTAATACTTTGAATGAGGTAACAACTTGTCAAATTCTACATATTTATTTGGAAAGATTGTGGTTAGATTATGCATCTTTATTTGGAAAGATTGTGTAGTGAGAGAAAATCTTGTATAATTTCCTGATTTCTAGGAATTAGCATTAGTTACTGAATTTCCTGTAATTTAGGGATTTGTTTCTGTTTTTAAGTTAGACAATTGTGTATATAAACTAAGGCTGTAACCTAATCAGAATATAATAAAAATTCATTCTTCTCTTATAATTTCTGACATGGTATCAGAGCCAAGTTGGCTCTTTTTTGATAAACTCTGAAAACACTTTTTCTTGTCTGACCTTACCCAACTGAGTTCCACCTTCCTTGTTCCTCTCAATCATCGTTGCCCCCCTCTCTCATTTTTTCCTTGTTCGTATCTATTCCTCATTCAATCAATCATGTCGGAATCACCCAGAAGTTCTGCTGAAATCACGAGTGCCCCTGCATTCGAGAATTCTGCTAGTGCTACAACCGGAGATTTGCAGAACATTCGGACCGCATACCGATTGAATGAAAAAAATTATTTGAAGTGGACACAATTGACCCGCACCTTTCTAAAGGGCAGAGGAAAACTAAGCCATTTAATAGGCACAGGACCTTCGCAAGAAGACCCCAAATTTGCAGCATGGGACGAACAAGACTCCATGGTAATGTCATGGCTATGGAACTCAGATGCTGCCAGAAATTAGTGATACGTGCATGTTTCTTGGAACAGCCAAGGAGATTTGGGAAGCTATGTGACAGACCTATTCCAAGGTTAATGATGCTGCACAAATCTATGAAATTAAGATGAAAATTTCAGCAACCAAACAAGGGACTCGAATTGTCATTGAATATTCGAGTCTCCTACAAGGCTTGTGGCAAGAGATGGACCACTATCAATGCATCCAAATGCGTTGCAATGAAGATGCAGCAATTTTGAAGCAATTTGTGGAGAAAAATCATATCTATGATTTTCTTGCAGGATTAAACGTTGAATTTGATGCTGTAAGAGTGCAGATCCTAGGAAAAACAGACCTGCCATCTCTGAATGAAACAATTTCTATTATACGTGCTGAAGAGGGACGTTGAAGTGTTATGCTTGAGCCTCAAGGGGGAGATGGTTCTGCACTTATTACCAAAGCCAAAGAATTGAAAGGGGGAAATACTCCTTCATTAGTTACCCGAGGGGAGTCAACCAAACCATTCAACTGAGATTCTTTGTTCTGCACATATTGCAAGAAGCCTCACCACACCAAGGAGAGATGCTGGAAACTTCATGGCAGACCCAATGAAAAACCCAATCGAAATATGAGAGATCTAGGTCAGGCACATATGGTGAGTACTTCGTTGACCAATGAAGAAAATTCCAAGACATCTAATCCTGAATTTAACACAGAAGAAATTGAGAAACTAAAAATCCTTTTGGGATCCCTTGAGAAGCCAGCTTCGACAGGTACTTGTTCATTGGTGTTTTCAAGTATTTCTTCTTCCTCTTGTACTAATATTTCAAAAAGAAGTTCTCCTCCCATGAGGGTGATTGATTCTGGAGCCACTGACCATATGACTTGTTCCTCCCAACATTTTATCTCTTATACTCCGAGTGGTAGTAATAAAAAGATCACAATAGCTGATGGATCCATCACCACCGTAGTTGGCCAAGGAGACATTTACATAAACTAGAATCTTACATTAAGAAATGTTCTCCATGTTCCAAAATTATTTACAAGCCTTATTTCCATTCAAAAATTAACCACAAATTCAAATTGCAGTGTAACTTTTTTACTATCACACTGTATCTTTCAGGCACTGGACACGAAGAAGATGATTGGACATGCTAGTCATAGAGATGGTCTCTACTTCCTGGAAAAACAAAGCAGTATAACTAGAGTTGAAAATCCCATATCTACATTTTTTTCCGAGTCTTTTATGTCAAACCAAAATAAAATTTGGCTTCATCATCGTCGTTTAGGATATCCACCTTTTAGAATGCTCAAAGTGATGTTTCCTTCTTTATTTCAAGGTCTTACTATTGAAACCTTTCATTGTAGTGATTGTGAACTTGCCAAGCACAAACGTACTTCCTTTCCAATAAGCAATAAAAAAACCTTTGTCCCTTTCTCTCTCATTCATAGTGATATTCGGGGACCTTCTGCTGTTCCAAATATTTCTGGTGCTAGGTGGTTTGTTTCATTTATTGATGATTATACCCGAGTGACATGGCTTTACCTCTTAAAAAATAAGTCTGATGTCAGCACTATTTTTCCCAATTTTTACAACATGATCAATACTCAGTTTGATATAAAAATTAAGAAATTTCGATTGGACAATGCAAAGGATTATTTCAATCACATCCTTTCTCCATTCTTTCAAGAAAAGGGGATTATTCATGAATCTTCTTGTGTTACCACCCCACAACAGAATGGAGTGGCTGAACGAAAGAATGGCCACCTCCTAGAAATCACTAGAGCCTTGCTGTTTCACAAGAATGTTCCCAAACAATACTGGGGTGAAGCTGTGTTAACTGCTGCCCATCTTATTAATAGACTCCCAACACGTGTCCTTGGGTCCAAGAGTCCAATTGATATTCTCACAAAATTTTTTCCAAACTTTTCTACTTCAAACAATCTTATCCCTCGAGTCTTTGGGTGTGTTGCCTTTGTTCATATTCATTCTCACAATAGGAGCAAATTGGATCCACGTGCTCTAAGGTGCATTTTTATCGGATATTCCTCTACACAAAAGGGTTATAAATGTTTTCATCCACCCACTAAGAAATTCTTTGTCTCAGCTGATGTTACCTTCGTTGAAAATGAACCCTGGTTTCAACACACTTATCTTCAGGGGGAGACCTTGAATGAAGATAAAGCAAGAGATATGTTTCTTCTTGATCCTAGGTTTATCCAAGCTGCCAATTTTGAGTCTACACCCATAAACATCTCTGAGTCATTCATAGATCTTAAGTCTGTTCCTAAGTTTATTCCTGAGTCTGTTCTTAGTGGGTCCACTTCTCCCAACTCTATGTCAATTGAGACAGTCAAATCAGCTGAAATGATGAAAGATAAGGAAAATCAAGAGAGCATTCAAACACTGCAAGTTTATTCCAGGAGGAAAATACCAGTCTCTCAACCAGTACAAGTCCAATCTCCTATTCGTGCTATTGCCCAATTCCCTGAAACCGAAACCAGTTTCAAACTTGCTGACAGTAACACACCAAGTGTTGAACCAATTGAACCAGCAGATGAACAAAATAAACAATCTTGAAGACCTACCAATTGCACTTAGGAAAGGAACAAGAACTTGCACAAAACACCCACTGTACCTTTTCATGTCCTATCAAAATTTATCCCAAAACCATAGAGCCTTCCTAACCAATCTCCATAAAATTCCTACACCAAAAAATCTAACTGAGGCATTAGGAGATAAGAAATGGGAGGATGCTATGAAGACCGAGATGGAAGCCCTTGAGAAGAACAAAACATGGGAGTTAGTTGAATTGCCAAGAGGGAAGAAACTAATAGGATGTAGGTGGGTTTTCACTATCAAATACAAGGCTAATGGCTTAGTGGAAAGGTATAAGGCAAGATTGGTGGCCAAAGGATACACTCAAACTTATGGCATTGATTATCTTGAGACATTTGCCCCTGTTGCTAAAATGAACATAGTAAGGATACTTTTGTCATTGGCTGCTAACTTTGAGTGGAAACTACAACAATTTGATGTTAAGAATGCATTCCTCCATGGTGATCTAGAAGAGGAAATCTACATGGAAGTTCCCCCTGGATTTGAATCTAAAGAGGGAATGGTGTGTAAACTAAAGAAAGCTCTTTATGGGCTAAAACAGTCACCGCGAGCTTGGTTTGGGAGGTTTGCTAAGGTAATGATCTCATTGGGATACAAGCAGAGTCAAGGGGACCATACCTTGTTTGTGAGGCACTCAGATTCTGGAAAAGTCATAGCATTATTAGTGTATGTAGATGATATCATTGTAACAGGTAATGATGACGAAGAGATGAACAATTTGAAGCAACGTCTCTTAAAGGAGTTTGACATCAAAGAGCTAGGAAAATTAAAATACTTCCTAGGCATTGAAGTAGCACATTCAAAGCAAGGAATTTTCATCTCCCAACAAAAGTATGTACTCGATCTGTTGGAAGAAACAGGGAAGATGGGGTGTAAACCATTCGAGACACTGATTGAATTTAATCATGGATTATGTGATGCTCCAGAAGATCCCATGGTAGATAGAGGTTCTTATTAGAGACTTGTTGGGAAGTTGATATATCTGGCACACACAAGACCAGACATAGCATTTGCAGTAAGTGTGATCAGCCAGTTTATGCACAATCCCAAAGAATCACACCTCAAAGCAGTAAACAGGATATTACAATATTTAAATGGCAGCCCAGGAAGAGGAATTCTGTTTAAACGACGAACGTATACGTGCATGGCGTTGGAAGCTTATCTTGATGCAGATTATGCGGGATCCTTGATTGACAGGAGATCAATGTCTGGTTACTGTACTCTCCTAGGTGGGAATCTTGTGACATGGAGAAGTAAAAAACAGAACGTGGTAGCAAGGTCAAGCGCAGAATCAGAATTCAGATCAATGGTATTGGGAATATGTGAATTACTTTGGTTGAAGATAATCCTAGATGATTTGAGAATAAAATGGGAAGGACCTATGAGGTTGTACTGTGATAATAAATCAGCCATTAGCATTGCTCATAACCCGGTTCAACATGATCAAACAAAGCATATTGAAGTTGATAGACACTTTATCAAGGAGAAACTAGACAGCGGTCTGATATGCACCTCATTCGTTTCAAGTAAAGATCAGTTGGCAGATGTACTCACAAAGGGACTGACAAGTACTGTGTTTCAAGATATTATTAGCAAGCTTGGGATGGAAAATATCCATTCACCAGCTTAAGGGGGAGTGTCAAATTCTGCATCTTTATTTGGAAAGATTGTGGTCAGATTATGAATCTTTATTTTGAAAGATTGTGGTCAGATTATGCATCTTTGTTTGGAAAGATTGTGTAGTGAGAGAAAATCTTGTATAATTTCCTGATTTTTAGGAATTAGCATTAGTTACTGAATTTCCTGTAATTTAGGGATTTGTTACTGTTTTTAAGTTAGACAATTATGTATATAAACTAAGGCTATAACCTAATCAGAATACAATAAAAATTCATTCTTCTCTTATAATTTCTGACAGCAGCAAATTATGAGTGGGAATTGCAACAATTTGATGTCAAAAATGCATTCTTACATAGAGAATAAGAAGAAGAAATTTATATGGAGATTCCACCTGGCTATGGAAAAAATTTGGCTGCCAATACTATGTATAAGCTAAAAAAGGCTTTATATGGCCTCAAGCAATCACCACAGGCATGGTTTGGCAAATTTGCAAGAGCCATGCTGGCAATGGAATACAAGCAAAGTCAAGGGGATCATACATTGTTTATTAAACATTCATCTTCAGGGAAAGTTACAGCTCTACTTGTCTATGTTGATGACATAAGTGACTGGAAATGATGCTGATGAAAGACAAACTTTAGATCAGTGTTTGGCCAAGGAATTTGAGATTAAAGTGCTGGGAAAACTGAAGTATTTTCTAGGGATTGAGGTGGCTCACTCTAAGAAGGGAATTTTCATCTCTCAACAGAAATATATCATTGATCTCCTCAAGGAAACTGGCAAGACAGCATGCAAACCAGTAAGTACTCCTATGGACCCCAATTTGAAACTTGGAAAGGTAGAGGAGGATGTTGCAATAAATAAAGAATCATATCAGCAGCTAGTAGGAAAACTTATTTATCTATCCCACACACAGCCAGATATTGCCTATGCAGTGAATTCATTCAAAACCCTAAGGAGGTTCATCTACAAGCAACCTATAGAGTTCTCCAATACCTAAAAGGGACACCGGGCAAGGGAATACTATTTAGAAGAAATGGAGGTTTAATTCTAGAAGCATATACAAATGCAGACTATGCTGGATCAATTGTTGATAGAAGATCAACAACAGGATATTGCACCTTCCTTGGGGGAAACTTGGTAACATGGAAAAGCAAGAAACAAAATGTAGTAGCACGGTCAAGTGCAGAGGCTGAATTCCGAGCAATGGCTTAAGGTGTATGTGAACTATTATGGCTCAAGATAATCCTAGAAGACTTGAAGATCAAATGGGATGGCCCAATGAGATTATATTGTGACAATAAATCTACAATCAGCATAACTCACAACCCAGTACAACATGACCGAACAAAGCACATTGAGATAGATAGACACTTCATTAAAGAAAAGCTGGAGAGTGGATTAATTTGTACCCCTTATGTGTCTACACATGGGCAACTTGCTGATATTCTTGACAAAGGATTGAATAGTTCAGCTTTTCAGACTATTATATCCAAGCTAGGAATGGAAAATACCTATTCACCAGCTTGAGGGGGAGTGTGGAAAACATGTACATTATTAGGAGTTATTAGAATTAATTAGGAGTTATTAGAATTCATTATTTAGAATTATTTCTGTCAGAATTAATTCTCTCCATTAATTAGGGATGTTATTAGATATTATTTCTTTCCTTAGAATATGGCTAAAATGACTAAGTTTCCTATTAGGACTTCCTACAAATCAGGGTATTAGAATCACCAATTTATGGTTTCTGATTCCTAGGACTACTGTATATCTATTTCCCTACTCTTGTAATCTAAAAAATCAGAATTCCAATTCTAATTTATTCTCCACAGGATGGTTGACTATGGAGCACCCAGCAACGGTCTCAAGTATGTCCCAGCTTATTGCAATGTGTACATTGAGGACGTTTGCGGCCACTAATATGCCCGCTTCCTCCACTTAGATTCACTTTTTCACCAGTTTGAGATACCAAGGCTGAAGAGTCAACAACTGGAGGAATAGTATTATGGATAGTTCGAGCCTGTGATACAAAGATGCGCACCAAACAGGCAAGGATATCATCTAATGCGGGAATATTAGAAACTCCCAAAATTTGATCTCTAATTGCATCAAGATTAGGACATAGATTGATTACTATCATAACCATAAAAAATTTGTCCCATTGTGCTTCTTGATCAGAAGTTGAGGCTGTGGCAGGCATCAATGATCTAAACTCATGTTTGAGAGCCTCAATTTTGCTCACGTATGTGGTAGTATCCAAGTCCTAATGCTTGAGATTGATAAGATTAGATAAAACATCATAATAGCGGCGAATAGCATTACTATTTATTGAGGCTGTCTTGTTCCACACATCATAACATGTTTCATAAACTTGGTATGTCGGAAGTAATCAAGAGTCCAGAGAATGCCATAATAAGGAACAAAGTTGAGTATCAATTTTTATCCAATCTGATCTATTCATTTTAGCTATGTCAATGTCACGCTTAGTTAAATGTTCTAAATATCCTTGTCCTTTAAACCATAAGCGAACTAATGCAGCCCAAGATTTGTAATTGGATGCTCCATGCAATTTTTTAGAGGTAATGGTAGGTGTTCCACTAATAAGGGTGGAAAAAGTACCTGACTTAACAATAGTCATGACTGTTTTTGGCTTGAAGGAAGCTCTACTACTTGAAAATAGAAAAAGGACAACATGGCAACCACTAGAATTGAGAAGAGGGCAGCACGGCGATCACTACGGCAGAAATCGCAGCGATCAATGATGATGGAGATGACGTCACACGCCAGCGCGTAGCGGCGGAGACTGTGACGGAGCTCTGGCTTCTGGCCAATCGAAACCTTCTGAACACGGTGGTGGGTGCGTTTCAAGAAAAGTTCGGGAAATGGTCGGGTAATGAGTGACCAGAATTGAAAAACAAAGAACGGAAAAGAAATAGAGTGTTTGGGCTAGAAAGAAACACAGTCCCAAAGAAATACTACTGCAGGATCACAGTAGGCTCTGATACCATGTAAAATGAGAAGTTTCTGTGTGTATTATGAGAGCAAAGTGTAAGGTATTTATACAAGAGAGGACCTATTTTAAGAAACCATAATAAATACAATAAATACAATTAAATGACTTAATCCCTAATGTCTGGCCTAAACTTTAGGCTAACTTTATTCTAATTGATACAATCTGATCCTAATTGATACACAACAGATGGTTTCCAACAGCCTTTCTTTTTGGAAGGCACCTCAAACTTCTATTTTTCCTATGGTTTGTCTAACCACTCTTCTGCTGCTTGTGGTTGAGCTGTTAAAACTATGATACCCTCTCCCATTGAACCTACTTTTCTTAAGGCTCAGAATACAAAAGATTATGATTGGATCGTGGTAAATCATTGCTCAAGGAGGGGATCTCGTAAATCTAACTCTAAACCCAATGATTTCATTGATCTAAGTCTGCATCGAGATTCTACCAACTCTCTTATTCCTCATTAGGATGTTGCTCAAGGAGGGGATCTCGTAAATCTAACTCTAAACCCAATGATTTCATTGATCTAAGTCTGCATCGAGATTCTGCCAAGTCTCTTATTCCTCATTAGGATGTTCTTTCCGATGTGAGCAATCTATAGGGTGGTTAACCCTTTGGAAAAATTCAAACTTGTTCTTCCTTAGGTTTGGCGCTACCTCATTAGTTAGTTGTGAAAGTGACTTCTCTTTTGTTGTCATCTAACCCCATAACCACCTCTACCTTGAGTTCCCCTCCCCTCAAGTCTTCCTTTGCTAAGCATCCTTTCGCCAATGCCCAACTTGCTAGTAACCATTCTCTTACCCTTTACCTTACACCTTTCAAGAAAAACCTCTTCCTCACATTCTCGCATGAGCTTGACCCTCACCCTGTATTGGATCCCTTTCGTTTGGAAAAATGCTCCCCCACTTTGTTAAAACTAGACTTCTCTCCCACTTTATCTTGACATTGCTCTTTCCCTCCTTCTTCTGTCCTTAAGAATGGCTAGACAATCTATTCAGATGATCATCAACAATAGGCGTGCACTCCATTGAAGACAAGCTTGCCTTCAAAGGTAAATCCTTTACAAGAAGCGCTTTGCTCTCCAAAGATTCTTGTGGTTGTACCCCTCAACAAGTTCTTCATCGAAACCCTTCAACAAATTCACTCTGGCCAATTTGAATTGGAATCACTATGCTTCGACATATTTGTTGTTGAACAATCCATTGGCTTGTGTTTGCTACCTACTCAGAGTGTGGGAAGACTTAATATCTGCAATGACTACCCAAGCATATTGGCTATAAATGGGGCTCTGCTCATGTCAAAGAACCAATTCTACTCGATATCTAGCCAAGAGGTCAAGGCTTTCATGACAAATTCGAAGGTCAATGGGTTTTTTGTTGTGTTCCCACCATGCTTTGTCCAAACTCAAATAGCACAGTCGAGCTTGAAAGAAACTGCAACTGATCCAATACTTGAACCTCAAAATAACCCCTTTGCTTTGCTTCATCAAAGTCATCTCCCAAATAGAGCCTCAACATTAGGGCCCTTGACATTCAAAGCAGTAGACATCTACATCACTCCCTTTCTGAAGCCTCTGTTGTGGAAAAATAGGGATCCTAATCCTCATCTTGAATCGACCTCACCCATCTTTGGTGAAGGCTCTGTTGGCCAAAATTTCTCTATCAATCATCCTCTTATAGATCTGTTCAATATATTGGCTTGGAATGTTTGTGGACCAACTAGCACCAACTTCTGAACAATTTAATTGATCTTGTTGCTAGGCATAAGTGTAATGTGATGCTACTCACTGTAATCAGAATTGGTAAGGCTCATGCCCACTAGATTATCAACTCTCTTGGCTTCGACTACTATTTCAAGGTGGATCCTATGGGCTTTGCTAGTGGCCTCTGGCTCCTCTGGGATAGCTCTAAGATCAAACTCACTATCCATGAAGATACTTACCAAGAGATCCATGCAACAATTGAGGTACCCTTTCTAGAGACGAGGAAATTGTTTTGGTAGCCCTTGTAGAGACGAGGAAATCTTTTGGGATAACCTCTGTAGTCTAGCATTTCTTATTTGCATTGGTTAGTTTGTGGTGATTTTAATGATATTTTATTTTTTGATGAAAAGTTGAGGGGGGGGGGGGATGTGATTTAGGCTATCTTGGTTAGATGTTTACCTAGTGTAATAAAAGAATTAATGGCTCCCTGGTCTTTGAATGTATTGATAGATTTCTGGCTATTGCTGCCTAGCTGAATCTCTTCCCTACTGTCAACAATCATCTTCCCTGTCTTTGCTCTGATCATAACCTAATTCTTCTTGTCACTAAATCCCTTTCTTCCTTTAGAGATCCTTGGCATTTTTGGTGTGAAAGAATTTGGCTCAAACAACCTGATTTCATTGCTCTTGTTGAACAAGCTTGGGTTGACTCTTTGTCCTTTAACCAAGCCCTTTCACTTGTTAAAGAAAGTGCTTTAACTAGGAACAAAGAAAAATTTGAAAATATTTTTCATAAGAAAAACATCATCCTCAAGTGCCTTGAAGGCATAGGCTGTGCCTTCTCTAGAGGATCCACTATTGTTTGAGTTTAAAAAAAAATTCTTGCATAGGAAGAACTCTGGGCCTCTAAAGCCTGTATGGATTAGTAGGAGGACCAACAGGATTAATGGTCTGAAATATAATATCAGTAATTGGATTTTCAACCCAACCACTATAAAAAATCTCATTCTCTCTTTAAAGATTGTTTTAGACATAAGGATATTGTGAAAATTCCCACTGCTGTCAGTTTCCCTTCATTGATTTCCTCTTCCCACCCTAATCTTGTTGCTACTTCAGATAGGGATGAAATTCACAAAGCCCTTTGGGACCTTAAACTCTTTAAAACTCCTGGTATTGATCGTTTTCAACCTGCTTTTTTTCAAGAGTGTTGGAACTTTATTGCTAAGGATTTGATTCATTTTGTTCAGGATGTTTTCTCCTTGAGAAAAATTCCTTCCAATTGGAAAGAAACTTTGATATGCCTAATCCCCAAGGTGCAAAACCCAATTGAAATTCAGAATTCCAAGCTCCATAAGCTTGTGTACTACCATGTATATAATTTTTTTCTGAAGTGATTGTTACCAGGCTCAAACCTTTTATACCTGATCTCATCTCCCATAACCCGATATGCCTTTGTCCTGCATAGGAAAACTATTGATACTATCATTATTGCTCTAGAATTGATCTCTACTCTTAAAAGATGGAAACAACACAAGTGGAGTTGGATGATGACCAAAATAGACTTGGAAAAAGTCTACGATAAAATTAGTTAGCCTTTCCTCATCTCGATTCTTAAGCTTTTTAGCTTCCCTTTTGACCTTATTAATAGAAAGTTGTGTCTCTTCAATTAAGCATACCATCCTTATCAGTAGTAGTCTTTATGATAAAACTGTTCTTGTTTGTGGCATCTGACAAGGCAACCCACTATCTCCCTTTTTGTGCATTCTATATATGGAATTTCTCTCTATTAATCCACTTAGAAGTTTTAAGAAAATATTGAACACCCATCTGTCTTAAACATCTCAAATTTTCACACCTTTCAGTTGATGATGTATTGCTCTTTGCCGGGGTTGGTATGGACTCTATCCTTTCTATTAAAAATGCACTTGACTGTTTTTCTGAATGTTCAGGTCTTACCATTAATTTGTCCAAGTCTTCGGTTCGGTGTTCCCTAGGTACTCTAGTTGACACGATAACTTCCACTAAGGACATCCTTAATTTTAAACTTGTTCTTAAACTGGGGACATATCTTGGTTTTCTTCGTATTATCTCGGGACAAAAAAGTGATTTTAAGCATATTCTTGATAAAGTTTCCAACAAAATGGAAAACTGGAAATCCAAATACCTCTATTATGCACAAAAAATTACTCTTATAAATGTTGTTTGCTATACTATCTCTACTATCTCTACTTATTTCATGCAGTGTTTGCCCTTTCCTATTGGAATTTTTGACAAGATTAACAGGCTCTAGAAATTTCTTTTGGAATGATTATGGGGAAAAAAGGAAAATTCACCTTGCTAACTGTAACCTAATTTGTAAGTCTAAAAAAGATGGTGGCATTGCTATCCTTAAAAGCCGAGATAGAAATGTGGCTTTCCTTGCTAAACTCGCTTGGAGGTCACAAACGAATTCACAACATGTATGGGCCAAGTTTTCTATTGTCCCTTGATAATGATAGATTGTCAAAATCCATTATTGGAAATGGGATAAAACTAGGCAATCTTCGGCTCAAAAGAGGCTTGGCTGAAATCACTAATCCGGGCAAGAATACTGAATTCTGGTTTGATAATTGGGCTTCTATTGGCCCAATTAGAAATCTTATTCATAGCCCTTTGCTTCCTTATGATTTTAACCTCATTGTGGAAACTATTTAGGGGGTGGTCTTGCATCGTGGCTGTGGGATGATCTCTCCTTGGTGCTACCTAACTGGATTACAAACAGAATAATTGCAACACCTTTAGCAAAGAATTCAGGAATTAGAGATAGCTCTTCTTGGAAGTTCAACATTGATTGTTCTTTGAACTTTCACCATTCTTCCCTATTTCTGTTGTCAACACTGCCAAAGCTCATGCAACTAAATTTCACCATTTATCAACTTCTATTTTGACTAACACCACCCCCGGCCTTCTTCATATTGGTTGGAAACCTCCTACTGAGGGTTGGATGAAGCTTAATACAGAAGGATTGTTTTTCGGAAACCCAGGACCTATTGATGCTAGCAGCCTCATTAGAGATCGTAATGGGGCTTGAAACTGCAGCTTCTCTAAATTCCTGGGGCATCAGTCCAGTCTGTTGGCTGAAGTTTGGGCCATTGCACCAGGATTACAAGTTGTTAGATCTTTGGATTGCAAGAATATTTTAATTGAGGCTGATTGCTTGGTTGCTGTTAATCTGATTAGAACTGAATTTGTTTCTCCTTCTCACCATCTCATTCCTCTTCTTCATATTCACGTTTTCAGGAAGGCAATGCCTACGCTCATGGTTCGTCTTAACAGGCCCTTTCAACTAGATCCCTTTTGTAACCTTCCCCTTTGTTCCATCTTTCCTTGAAAATTCCTTTTTGGCTGATTCTTCTGGTGTTGTACTTCCCAGGAAAATTGGCATTGGCTGAGGCCTTTTGACTATTGCTGTACGCTACTTGTTTTATAAATATATTTCCACTTCTATGAAAAAAAAATTAATGAGAAATATAAAACAAGGACTAGCTAACCTGAATACCCAAATAACATAGTAATGAAGCACTGAAATTAGCTCCACAATCTTTTACATTTTTAAAAGCAGCACAGCAAAGCTCTACAGGTTTCAGATTTTATTAATGAGATTGTAACATACTGAAGTGCACTGAGTAGTTTATGCATCTATAACTTAGGTAAAGAAAAAGTAATTTGAACTTTTATATGTTATTGTACAAATTTTATTAAATAAAAGATATTCAACAAAATTCCTGCTTCAAAACATGTCATGAATATGGCTCCAATGAGGAAAAAAAAAAAAAGAATTATAGACGAATCAAATTATCAATGCACAAAGTTTCTAATAATTTTCTAACAAACATGGATTGTAATTTTGAGAGACAGCAAAATTTTGAAACAGGTAAATCAGTAGAAAGTCACAGCGTACCTAAAATATGTGGGAAGCCATGATAAACAGGTATAGTGACCCCAGCTACCACAGAAATGAACATATATCATTGCCCATACAGCTTGACTTCGAAAAAAGGCCTTCCATGGCACATCCTACGATATGAGAACAAGAAACGAAACAAAGGTCCACTGTAATTATTGTAGGTACTCAATCAAAAAATAAAGGACTTCAGTGTAAAAAAGTATTTATTTCTAAAAAATTTTAAAAAAATAGAAAATATTGGGATGAAAACAAATTCCCACTGTTCTATAGTTTAAGAATGAGATGTTTAGTTATCAGTCAGTAATAGTGAGAGGTAAAAGTAAGTCAACGAGCTACTTGTTATCAATCAAATAATTGAATATTAGCATATCAGAATCCAAGCCAATTAAGCAGCACTTCTATGTCATTCAGTCATTCCCCCTTCCAAGAAGACACAAGAATAAAATCCAAAAATAATTTGTATAAAAATCATCTACCCATACCTTCCAAGAGTCATTCAATTCTTTTACAAAGTTATTCCATGAATGTGCCATGGTATCATTTTGGGCCACTGAAATAATCAAAGACAAAGGAAGCAAAAAGCAACGATTTAAAAGACAAGTAAACAAACAAATAAAAGCAAATGAATTTAACTTAACACTGAAGACAAATTTTCTATAAAAATTTATGAACATGTAGGCTACCGGCAATATGTAACATGAAAACAAAAAATGGTGTATTAACAAAAACTATCTTCATCTATAATTTATAGTTCTTTTCTATCCAAAAAAATAATTTATAGCTCCCAAAGAATAGATGATGAGAAGTTCAATTGTATTATATACTGAATAATTTTATTGACATGCCATAGTTCTGACAACCATTGCAGTGCACTAGAGGAAAAAACTCATAATAATTATATAGGTGACTCATACAAACAAATGCTACAAGGAATACTGAAGTGATAGTGAATAATTATTATAGTGTAGACTCTACTACGAGATATATGTGGTGGTCACAATAATTGGCATCAACAAAATAGCAGAAACAGAAGACAAACTGGCACAGGTTATGTGTCAACTTTTGTTTTCAAGCTGTGGAAGAAAGCAGAAGTTATGCCTTCGCCAAGACGAAGTCAAATAAGCAGGCTGGCAGGCAGCAAGGATGAGTTTGAAAGTAATTAATCAAGGAACCAAAATAATAATAATAATAATAATATATAAATAACTCTAACAGATTAGATGATTAATTGGACACTAACTTAACCAGAATAAACAGTAGCATCCTATGACATTTAGCATAAATGATCAAGCTTCCTCAATTAGGAAGGCATTCTTGGTAATGAGCCACTCCGTAAGTTAAGCTGCATTTTATTTAACATTGATAAAGCACATGAAGTTGGAAACAGATTAAGTGCTCACATGAATTAGATTCACCAGTTAAAGTTGCTTCTGCTTCTTCAAGAACTTGAAACCCCAAAAACCTTTAAAAATTTATGGCAATAAAACAAGTCAAAATTTTATCAAATTACACATCTGCAGTTCCTGACATCAAGAAAAGGAACTTTACTACTTTTAATCAATAGATGTAAAGAAAACCATTAGTGAATTGTCATTTCTACTTACCAAGCAATTCCTAAAAGTCCAAATATGTAGAATACTGATTCCCAGCCAAAATTTTGGATAAGGGGAGGAGCCAAAAGAAGCCTGGCAGCTTTCACAGTGTTAAAGGTAAATGTTAAAAAAAAAAAAAAAAAAAAAAATCTGTCTGATTTTACATATATATTCTCTATATGCTATAAAATACAAACCCTATAACACTTCCTACACTCAAGCCACCAAATACAAATGCTACTGCCCGTGAACGCTCTTCCAATGGTATTGACCTACACATCACGATGAACGACACAAATTAGATGGGTAACAAATATTAAATGTCACCACATAAATAAAAATTTCCATCAAAATCACTCCTTTTGCTAACATCTTAAAAGACCATGACCAAGATCAGGAAGAGACAATAAAAGAAAAGGGTTAAATGCACTATTGGTCCTTTTAGTTTCATAAAAGTTTCGAACTGATCCTTCTAGTGTAAAAGTAAACAATAGTGTCCTCCTATTGTCTAAAACAATCCAATATTATCCCTCCATCATATCTCCATCCAAAACTTAACAGTCTTCTAACTTAGCTACTAAATATGAGTATGAGTTAACAGTTCTAGATAAATAAATAATGTCTAATGGTCTAATGGTCTAAGTTGCCAAAACTACTAAATTTGGCACTAAATTTTGGATTCATGATATTATAGAAGAACAAAATTGGATCATTTTATACTATAGGAGGATGATGGAACCCAAGTGACTTGGGGAACCCTCCCTCAAAAGCTAATTATTGAAGGAGAAGAACCAAGCCACTTAAGTACCCCTTCGAGCATTCTATTCTACTTGATGTGGGACTTGGGTAGCCCATACTAGGACATCCCATACTGCCATCCCCATCATAACACTGCTCCTGCAAAAGCTGACATCCCGACCGCTGCACTTTGCGACACTTCACTCTACTGCGGTTAGTCCCTCTGCCCATCAAAACCCTTCATAGGTAGCCATTTCCGTGCCATCAACAAACCAAGCTCTGATACCACACGATGGAACACAAGTGACTCAGGGAACCCTCCCTCAAAAGCTAGCATTAAAGGGGAAGAACCAAACCACTCAAGTACCCATCGAACATCCCATTCTACTCGATGTAAGACTTAGATAGCTTATACTACCCTAGGGGCATTCCCTACTATCCCCATCCCCATCATAGCACTGATTGATGCAACTAGTAGTCACAAGAAAAGGAATACGGAGAAAAATGGGGCTGATAACATTGTAGTGCTCACTTTAAAGGTTTATTCCATAAGAAATAGGAAGGATGAGGAGAAGGATGTGCTGGCAGGTGAGAGAGGAATGATTCTAACTAATTTGGTAGGGGGTCGTGTGATGTGGGGACCATAGATGGGAAGATTTAAGGCTGTGGCTGGCTTGGGTAATGGCAAGGAAGATTTTGGGAATTACTCTGGGAGAGAACTAGCCTCTTGAAAGCTAGTATCCTTTACCTTTTCTCTTTTATTTTCTATTTTATTTTCTGCTGTTTGTGTGCTGCTAAACCAGTGTGTTCTGTTCTGTGTATGCCTTCGGTATGTACATTTTCTTCTCTTAAGGTGGGTTTTGCATCTCTAAGAGGGGAAGCTTAATACATATTCAGTGAATATTTCATCAGTAGCTATTCTGTTTTCTGGGTTCTATCAGGGGACAACATTGTTTACATTTAAACTAGAACGATTGAATTGAAACTTTGATGAAACTAGAGGGGCCACACATGCATTTAAGCCATACCTAAATCCAACTAACAAATAGCTGACCAAGTCAGCAAGCAACTACTTCACAAAGAAGTTGATATTATCAAATCATGAATTTTCTCATTTTCTCCTTCAGAGTTTGCCTAAGGACTACTACTTGGTACAAAATACCTTTATAATTTTGTATGGAGTGCGGTGGAATGGGCAGTCAATTATTTGAAACCTATTCTCCAGCCTTGAACAGCTCTTCCTAGTGTCCTGTATTTCTTTCTATTCTACTTTCAATTAATATCTTCAATGGAAAATTCAGTTTTTTTTCCACAAGGAGGGATTACTTCAAGGTGAGAAAATACTAATACTTTGATAGTTGTAATATAAGGGAAGATGGTAATAAACAATATGCAGAATAGAAAAGGATGCAGAAAATGAACTATAATCATTTAACAAAAAGGCACCAACCAAAAGCATCATTTTGAACAGAATATGTAATTACTTCTGAAAGAATAAGGATGTTTACATGCCTGGCAATGAGGTCAGTTGCTGCAGATGGTGAAACACCTTCTCCTATCCCCACCTATATATGTAATGGAATGAGGATTATTAATAATATAGGAAGAATAATAAATGCAAGCCACTATGTTGAAAAACAATTGTCCCACAGAAAGAAACAATAAGTAGAATTGTAAATAAAATCAAGTAGAAACCAATTAACCAAGGATTCATGAACATATACTGACATCTAAAGTGCAATATAAAGAAAAGCATGTATATTAAAAAAAAAAAAAATTACATTACAAATAGGAGGAAAGAGAGTTTAGAAGGAAACCTACTGACCAAAATCCTTGAACAGACCAATCCAGGCATGTATCCAGCAAGAATAGGAACAAGGGCTGTAGCCACTGACCAGGTCAATACTCCAATCTTCAGAACTTTTCTGAAACAAAAGAAAAAATTGTAACATCATGAGCCCAAAGTCTAAATTGAAAATTAGAACTTTACCTAAATTGCTGGGTAGAAATTTTATATCAAATCATCTAAATAGTTTCTAATTTTGAATACTCTATTCTTTCATATAAGATTGTCATCTTTTATTGAGCTTCCAATTTACCAAGTTCTTTGGTAGAAAGATTATCAAGTAGTTTCCAGATTTAAAATTTCCACTTTCATAATGATTATATTCATACACTTCTTTTTTCTTAAACAAATCGTAAGAGAAAAAGGTCTTTGTTTAGCTTGAAAATTTTATATTTTAAAGTTTTCTCAGTTGCTTTTAAGATTCTACTGTAGAATATCACGAGCAAGTTGCTTTTAATTCCATTTTCTGCTAACTATTTATGGCCATATCTCATCTTGAAATTCCTTCAAAATCCTTTACATTCTTAATCCTCTCTTTAACCATCTGTCTTGTAAGCCCCAAATACCAACAACAAATCCTTACATTTTCACCCACGGTTTGCTTTCTAACCCAATTTTTCAAATACATAGCTTCAGGACATTTGAAACATAAAGCTGGCAGAGTTCTGTCTGACATTTGTGTCCAGAAATCAAATTCACAGAACTAGGTGTTATCCCTGCATGGGGCACTTTCTTTGATTGGCATTTCACTATAGCCAGCAAAATTGCCAATCCATAATTTATAACTTCCATGTAGACAATGTTCTTTGTCATCTCAAAGGCCGCAAATATAGTCAATCCTAAATGAAACGCTCCTCGGCCCTACAGTAAATAAGGTAAAAAAGCCCTTAAGTATGCTCATCATCAACTTCTTGAGTTTGCAACTAATTTTGTTAATGTTTTTAATTTGTAAATATGCCCTGTCATTGATTAAAATTCTAGATGTTAAAAGAGGGATATCTCCAGTTAAAGCAAAAAAGAAACTCGTCTTGCCTCTGGAAACTAACCTCCCACCAAATATCTTGGCTAGCCAACCCCCAGGCAATTGGCTCAAGGCATAACCCCAGAAGAATGATGATTGAACCAATCCAGCCACCGATGAATTCCACCCAAATTGATGCGACATTGGAATTATAGCAACACTTAAGTTGACCTGCCCAATTAAGTAAATAATTAATAAAAGTCATAAGCATATGCTAACTAAGCAACTCTTTCCGTATTCTACGTTGATGATTCCAGTTAACCCCTAACTAAGGGAGAGGTCTGCAACCCCATTTGCCATGAGAATGGAGCTCCCTAATTCAATACTTTGTCTCTAAGAAATAAATGCTTCTTGTTCTCATCTCCATGCAATCAACCATCAAACTCACTTGTGGAATAACAAAATAGAAATAAAACAAAGTAATAACCTTATCCATGTTACAGATAATGAATGCCAGAGACGTCGTGCCGATGAGCTTATATCTTAGGGGAAGGTTCTTCCAAGGAGGCCAATTTCCATCAGAACCCATGGTAGACCCACTTTGAGCCCCCGATGGGCGCTCCAAATCCGAAACTGGAGCCTTCCGCTCCACTTCGTCGACTCGAAGTCCACTGAGAACCTTGGCGATTCTCTCGCGTTTTTTGACATTTTGTTGAGTGCTCGATAAATTTCTAAACCTTAGTTGGTGTTTTGAAGGTAAACGGTGCAACTGAAAGCCCTTGACAGAGATTTTGCAAACTGGGTTGTGCGAAGGGAACAACAAATGATCTGTTCTAAGTGTGAATTTTGCCATTTTTTTCTGGCGAAATATTGAGCGAAAGTACGGAAGAAGACGGGCGTAATGAAAAGAATTTCTGACTGTTTCTGGACGAACAAAAATACTTCGGTGCTTTCAGTAGCCATGCTTACGAAAAGAGAACCTGAGTCCGCCACGTAGGAGCTCATTTGTGGCTGCGATTAAATAGGAATAGTGCAAGACTAAAACATCGTTCTGGTCTCATATAGATAGGATATTTTTCAATTTAATCAATTATAAATTTTTATTCTGAATTTGACTGACTTAAAATTATTTCTCATATATGATATTTTTTTAATTTAATTTGTTTAAAAATTTTATTATTATTTTAGTCTCTTATAAATTAAATTATTATTAAGTTAATTTTGTTATCTTTAACTAATTAAATTATTAACAAATTGGTGATATAATTATTAAATGCTAAGTTTGTATTATTAAAGAAGGAGGATTGATAACTATTAGTGATGTTAAATGGGTGGCCTGATGTTTATTACACGAGCCCCAGCATGTCTATTTTGGTTTGTTGGCTAAGAAAGTTAGTATGTGGCGCCACTTTTCTTTCTTTAATTTTTAATATTTTTAAATTATTTTTAAATATAACTAAAAAGTAATACTGTTATCTTTTTATTTTTAAATTTATTTAATAAATAAATTTCAATAAAATTTTTTATGATAAAAATAATATGTCTAAATTAATATATTGATATTAAAATTAGTATTATCTTTACATTAAATTATTTTTTTCATCAATTCACTATTTATTCATATTATAAGAATAAATAAATTAACACTTATTTACCTAAATTTATTTATAAATTTTATCAAGTTATTTAATTAATTGAGTTAAGGTTTGGATTCTACACTCAAACATCTCATTCGATTTAATTGCATTAGCGAAAACTAATAATAACATACACATACAAAATGTCTTTTATATTATATATATCGAATCATATTATCGTATGTGCATAACAACAAAATGAAGGTGAGAGCTTCAGAGATATCCATGATGTCCAGTGGCCCAACTACATGCATATTGAAGAATTCAAGTTAGTTAGGTATTTAGGACTTAAATTATAAATGTAATTTAGTATCTTGAGCTTTAAAACTTTACAAATTCTCGTGGAAACTTCTTTTAAACTTTTTCTTTGAAGACTTGATAGGTCTCATGTTTTTTTCACTTAAAAACGCTTTTCCTAAGCTACATGGTCGACTTTTAGTTTATGGAAGTCAACTAGTACACTTGAGATTTTGGAGAATCCATGAAATTAAGTTGTAAGTCGATTATTAAGTCTCTTGCACTCGACTACCAAAACACGATAGTTAACTATTAGCCCCAAGAAAAAATTCATACAAAAACCTGAGAGCTCTCAATCAACTTCCAAATGCCCAGCATTCAATTGCCACAGCCCAGTTTTAGAAAAATTTGACTTTAAGAACATGACAGTCCAATTTCAACTTTGTGCAAGTCAACTGCCAAAGTTCCAAATAGTATAGTGAAGGTACAAAACAACTATTTTTCAAAATATAGACAAAGATTTGGTTTCAAACAACTATCTTCTTGAAAATATATATATATATAAGGGGCTTGGGAAGTCTAAAACAACCAAGAGAAAAGCTTAATTTTGAAATTCAATTCTTCTAAGCTCTTGTTCTAAAATATGTCTTATAGTTATTCATTTGTATCATCTACTCTAAACGAGAGAGTTTCTTTTGATATATATTTCTTTCTACTACAAAATAAGTGTGTGAAAATCTCAAGGAAAGGTTCTCCGTGAGTGTGTTGTGAGAAAGAATTACTGAGATTATTTGTAGTTATTCAAAAATACCCTTATAAAACTTGTGCTATATAGTAAAAATCTCAAGATTTGCTTAGAGATAAGATGTAAGCTATTTTGGATAAACTAAAACAAGATAAAAATCTGTATCTATTTACTTCACTACACTTTAATTTCTACACTTTACTTCTTGTGACTTCAAGTTTCTGCACTTTATATTATTATACTATGTTTTGTTGCATGATTTGGTTTATCTTCTTTTGTGGATTGGTTCTTGTGGTTTAAAGTTTTTACAAACTACTTTGAAGAAACTTACATTAAAGTTTTTACTAATTCAAAACCTTCTAAGTTCTAAAACTCAAAAAAATTTTAAAATACCCAATTCACCCCACTCTTAGGTTCTAGCCATTCCTAAGACGTGTTATCAAAGCTTGGCACTTGGTAAAAGAACTTAACATTCTCAAGAATTAACATTCTCAAGAATTCTAAATGGCTAGATTTAGTGATAGTGTTTTGCTTTAAGGGCTTTCTATTAATAAGCCACCAGGATTTAATGGTGAAAATTACACCTTTTGGAAACTTAGAATGAAGATGTTTTTTGAAGCAGTAGATGTAGATATTTGGGAGGTAATATGTTCCTATTAAAGTAGAGAATGGTCAATCTATAAAGAAACCCAAAGATGAATGTAATGAAGTAGATAAGAAAAGAGTTCAACTGAATTCTAAGGCTAAACTAATACTTAAAAGTGCTTTAAGTCAAGATGACTATTTTAGAGTCTCTAATTCTGAAAGTGCCAAAGAGATGTGAGAGGCCTTTGAAATAGATCATAAGGGAGCTACTGATATTAGAGACACCAAAATAAACTTACTTACTCATCAATATGAAATGTTTAGAATGAAACCTGGTGAGTCTATTAAAGATATGCAAATAAGGTTCACTCACATTGTTAATCATTTGGCAAAATTTGGTAAGAATTACACTCTAAAGGACTTGATGTCCAAAATGTTGAGATCACTTCCATTAGAATGGTAGCCAAAAGTGACAACAATTGAAGAAAGCTAAGGAGATTCTACAATATCAGTTTTTGCATTCTTTGTAAACATTCAAGAGCATGAGGCTAAGCTTCAACAACTCTTTCTATATGAAGAACAAAATAAGAAGAAAAAGAGCCTATCACTAAAAGAAACTCCTCATCTTCACATCAAGTAGAAGAATGAGAAGAAGATGACAACTCAAACACTCCTCTAGACACCTTCGAATTAAATGAAGAAAATTTTGGGCTATTTGTTAAGAAGTTTGTTAAGTTCTTCAACAACAAAAGACAAGGAGGAAGAGGACCACAAAAGAAACAAGGAAACAAAGATCCTTAAACTTGTTATAAATGCAGAAAACCTGGTCATATTAAGTGGGAATGCCCACAATATCTAAAGAAGCAAGAAGCTCTAGAGAAAAAGAAGGGAAAAGTTAAAAAAAGGCATATGTCTCATATATATGGGGAGATAGTGATGGAGAAAATGATGAGGAAGATGGAGCTAAGGAAGCAAATCTTTGTCTTATGGCCAAAGAGGATGATGAGGTAAAAAATCAAGACTTATCCCCTTCTTATGATGAATTATTAGATATTTTTGAAGAAATGCATGATGTGTAACAACCCATGTTCTTACAAGTATATTTAAATTCACGATAACTTGCCATGAACTGTGTCCAATTACTTGTGCAATGTAATATTTAGAATAAATATTGGAAAGGATGACATTGCAGAAATTTTTAGGTGCTTGAGGTGCTTGAATTAATTTCCTTTCCTTTCAATTGGGTAGCCGAATGGCCAAGGGAAAGAGTGGGTGAGAAAAACCAAATTAAAACCATGAAGATACATGTGCGTTCGGTGAAGGGGTTTAGCAATTGATTAAGTAAGCAATTGGTAAAATATATATACATAGGTATATATGCATGTACAAGGCAATTTAACAAAAGGAGAAAGACGTGCAACCTTCATTATGGGACAAGCATGTGAGGGGATTTTCCAATTTAATGGACAAAATATTATTAAGTGAAAGTACAAAATTTTTTTAACAAATGAGGAAAAAGGAAAAGTGCAACACCTTGCATTTTAGTGGAATAAAATATATATATATATACACAATTGTATAGAGCAAATTGGGAAGAGAGGAACATAATTTAATATTCATGTATGCACTCGGTGAAGAAAGTGAGGGAGGTGTATGAGATTAGCCAATTCCCTTTCTTGTTCTTTTTTCTTAAATTAATTAAAGTCACCGAGTGATGAGCTTCCATTGGAATAAGAAATATGTACATATATATATCCACAAGGCAAAAAGGGAGAAAGGAGAGAGAGGCTTGTAACAAATTCCCTCTTGCTAGCCTTCCCTTTGTCCATGTCTAAGGCCACTGAGTGGTGAGCTTACATGGACATGTGATTCCCTTTTTAACCATGAGGTAATAAAGATAAATGAGAGAGAGACCATTAAATATACATGCAGTGAAGGAAATAAAGGTGAGGAAATGGGAATAATTAATCAATTCATAGGAGTACACGACACTAACTAATGATGAAGAAGGAAAGGAAGGTGCAGCACTCAAAAAGGGCTTCAACATAAATCATACAAGCTCACATGAACCCCATCTTTCCTCCCTTTAGGTGCCACCGAATGAAGGGTGTATAAGAATTGAATTAAAGGCCAAAATGTGTAGCTTCTTGGATCGTACAACCTGCATGGAGTGGAGTGTGTAGCTTGCATTACTTAACGTCTCTTCTTCCTCTTCCGTGGCGTGACTAAATGAGTAACGTGGGATTGCAAGGAAAGAAAGAGCTGCACCTAAGCTACATGAAAGGCTACTAAATGAGGATAATAATAATAATTAAAAGAGGGAGGGCAGCATACCATGAGCAGTCTGGACAATAGAAATAGGGAATAGAATTAAAAATTGGAATTGGTAACACACATATTCACACGCGACAAGAAGGGAGGAGAGAGAACTTCATAGCTTGGAAAATAACACACACACGGGAAGGACATTTCAAGAGGAGAGAGTGGCATGAGTGTTGCAGAACTAAGAGACCAAAGAAAGAAGAAGTAAGGAAGAACTCAAAGGGAAAGCTAAGGGGAACTCCATCTTAGTGCATCTTTGAGGTAGGTTAGCAATTTATTTATTCTAGTTCTATGATTTAGTATGCATGTTTAATGATTTTACTTCCATGGGACTAGAACACTTGTCTACATTCTTGATTTAGGAATAACACATGACTTAGCTTGCATGATAAATCTAGGAGGTGGTTAATGCTTAAACTTAAAATGTTATTTTCTTGAGATCACACTATAAGAAAAAGGACTTTCAATGGTGACTTTTTGGTGGCGACAAAAAAATTTGCCACTGAAAGTCCACCTTTAGTGGCAACATTTTGTATCGCCACTAAATGTCTTAGGTGGCAACAATAACTATCGCCACTAAAGACCTTCAGTGGCAACATTTAAATTGTCGCCACTGAAGATTTTTTGTGGCAACGACAATATCGCCACCAAAGATCTCTTGTGGCGACAATTTAATTGTGGCGACAATTTAAGTGTCGCCACTATAGGGTCTATCAGTGGCGACCATTTTTGTCGCCACTAATGCATCAAGTTTGGTTGAAAAAATGTTTAAGTTCAGTCAGTTAGTTCAAACTTGGGACCTTAAGATAAAGGTTTAATAAGCCAACCAACACGCCACTTCAGATTTATTATTATGTTATTCAACATTTAATATATAACAAAGTTTTAAATTTAAACAAAGCACCAAATGAATTCCTTTAATATTTAGACATTGCGCCAAATGTGTCTTCATCTTCATTTGATCGACCCACGTGTGCTTAGATTTGCCATTTGCTATCCTGTGCCTTGCCGTTCACCATCGTTTGCCATTTGTTGGCTATCCGTTCATTGCAGGTAATGCTTCATCTTTAGTGCATCGTGTAATATCCTCAATTCTATGATATCAGGTATGTCTTAGAATCCTAGACTCAATATTTTATGCATGGAAAATAGTCCAAAAATTATTTTATCTCACCTTAAACAAAGGAAGGACTAAACTGAAAGGAAATGATTAGGGACTAAAATGAAAGGAAATTTGTTTCACAAAATATCTTGATAGTAAGCATGAAAATTGAGGTGCATTTATGGCACACATTTATGAGGTTTGAAAATGGTGCCAATGTCATGAATGCTGCAAGAAAAATATTTAGGGGCAAAACGGTCAAAATTTTATCTGAAAATAAGAATAAAATATTTATTTATCAGATAAAATGACTAATTTTTATCTGGAAAATTATGATTTTGCCTCTAGAATATTTTTCCAAAATTTTTCAAAAAAAAAAAAAAATTGGTTCGGCACTTAAGAGGGGTAAAATGGTCATTTTACCATGAAGGGAAAAATGGTAATTTTGACATCAAGGGTAAAAAGGTAATTTCATCACAAGGACATAAGGGGAATTTTACCTAAAGAAACACTTTAAAATTTCTAAAATACCCTTACATGTCAGGGTTTTAAGAAGGAAAAAGTGAAGGGTATTTTGGTCATTTTGCCACCAAGGGCAAAATGGTCATATTAGCCAATTTAAATAGGTCACACTACTTCTTCTTCTCCTCCTTAGCAAAGACGACGTGAAGGCTTTTGGAAGGGAGAAATACCATAGGCTTCATAAGGGAGAAAAAGCAAGGGAACTTCAAGGTTTATCCACCAAAAATTGCAAATCAAGGTAGCTTAGCATTCTTCCATCACTTATTTCATGTTTTAATGGATTTTTCCAAGCTTTTGAGATTTTCATGGCTAAATGAACAGTACATGAATAGTGATGTTTTTAAGTTTACATTCTTAAATTCTCAAAATTTCTATGGATTAATGTTTAGAAAGTAGTATGGAGTTGTTTGTGATGGTTAATTTCAATTATGAAAGTGTTTATGTTCATTTCCCAATTTTGTTTTATTTGCCCTAAAACCCCAAATTCATGAATGTCATGCCAAATTGTTTGTTTTGCCTTGATTGTTATGGATAAATGGTGATTGATGGTTTATAGATGATGAAAATGGGATTAAAGAAATGATTATATGAAAAATGATGATTTTTGCACAAAATGCCTCTTTAGGCCATGGCTAGAAGGTAAATGGCGTGACTTCTCTTCCTTTCTTCCTTCAACTTAGCTGTGTAGGATTAATCAACTTGCAAGAAATGTAGGCTATACTTGAAAGTAGACTTGTGACTAGGAAATACTTCTAATTAAGGTTAAGAAAAGGTGTAGCTTCCCATTACCTGAATGGACGATGTACATGAGGGAAATGGAATTGAAATACATACATATAAACACCCATGGCATGGTATTTGGTGAGAGAGTGATGAGCTTGCGTGACTTCTCTCCCTCCTTTCCTTTAGCATGTTCAAGTGGGAAATATAAGGGGAGCAAGGAATAAGTTGTACTTAATAATAATAATAATTGAGATTAAGGAGAAGGAGTAGCATTTTTCCTTTAGCCAAATTGGCAACATACACAAGGTAAAGGGGGCTTCATTAAACATAGCTGAACACACGATAATAACATTTTAGGAAAGACAGTGGGAGCAGCTTGGAAGAGGAACTAAATGTTTGTGAAAGGGGAAAGAGCTACATAGCCGACAGATAGAGGAGGTAAGGGAGAAAGGGAAGGTTCAAAGGAAGGGTCAAGACAATTCCCGTATTTGGCACCACTTGAGGTAGGTTAGCAATTCTTTGACTATTGTTCCATGTTTTGAAATATATGTATATCATGATTTGCCAAGCTCTCATGGAAAATTAGTTGTTTGTCTACATTCTTAACAATGTAATTATCTCTTAGCTAAATTTTCATGGTAATAGAGGTGGTGGTGGATGCGTTAAAATAGATATTGTGTTATCATGAGAGAACCATTGCTAGCGAAATTAGCAAGTGTCACAGAAATCCTTAACATAAGATAGTGCTGAACTTTTTCTTCTTGTATGGCTAATGTTTCCTTATGATAACGTAGCTAATGTGGCCTCCATAGAAGAACTATGGTTGGGGTATGAGTAATGAAGAACTCTACATTATGTTAATGATGGAAATTATATTCTTGTATGGTTAGCATATATTCTTTGTAAGGTAGGAAATGTGTAATGGAAATCATGCAAAGGGGGCTACCATTTGATTTTAAAAAGAGAAAATATAGCCAATTAGGGTATAGCTAATTAGTGCATCTCTTGGCACATAATAAAGTCCCACATTAATATTAGTAAATGTAAAAATGGAGTAAGAGTATGACCTTAAAATTTTTGTGTAGTCTTAGACCTAAGTAGGTAACATGGATCAAGAAAATAAGTAAACTAAATGGTTAATGACAATAATTATACGAATTAAATGTGGGAGAGAGCACCTTAAAAGTTATTGCATAGTGTCATTAATTTTAACTTATAGTAAGGATGGAAAAATTTTGCAATATGACATGGAAAGTTATAAATTATTATTTTCTTATGGTGGCCGAAACCCACATTTTGTCTTCAATCTTGATGGTAAATCACTATGTCAATAATGACTGTATGACAATGTACCTTTATGGAGGCTAAATGCAAGGAGATTAAAATGATAAAAATTAAAGAAATGGTCAATGACATGATTGCATAAATTGATTATAAGAAGACATCATAGGAATTTAAATGCATAGTGTCCACAATTCTTGAGGTGTGGCCAAAGGTGCTCCACATATGTGACCTAATGAGGCGTGGCCGAAGGTACTCCATACCTGTGACCTAGTGTTCACAATTATAAAGGTGGCCAAGTGTCCACGATTCTTGAGGTGTGGCCAAAGGTGCTCCACACAAGTGACCTAAGGAGGTGTGGCTAAAGGTTCTCCATACCCGTGACCTAGTGTTCGCGATTATAAAGGTGGCCAAGTGTCCATGATTCTTGAGGTGTGGCGAAGGTGCTCCATAACCATGATCTAGTGCTCACGATTATAAAGGTGGCCAAGTGTCCACAATGATTATTGTTAAGAATGAAAAACCTAAATGATTATTGTTTATTTTAGTTTTTTTAATACGTATGATCCCATGAAAAGATGTTATATTTTACTTGAAAATATCTATGCTTACAGCATTGATTTTTTGTCCATTAACCATGCACTGCTTGCCCATTCTATACATGTGAATGTGACTATGTTTTAAATACTGAGAATAAGATGAAAATATTTTTGGTGCTTACACCCTGGCACATATTAGTAGATTTTTAAAATAATGAATTGTTAAGCTACTAGGAAACTCGTGTTTCTCATTTGTATGCTAATATGTATCAAATGCGGATGCTTAGCTGAACCGAGGAGGATAAGAACTATTTTTGTCAAAAGAATTTTTATAATTCCATATTTCGAGTCTTGATTCTAGATAGATTTTTGAATTAGAATTAGGACTATTATTTTGTTTGTGTATATAAAAGGGAAACGAGAAACTGCCGAGGGAAGGATATGTGAAGGACTAGCCCATCCCTGTTATTTTAAAGGGAGTTTAAGTGATAGGCTTGTTGTCTCCTGACTCCCTATAGACGGGTACTTCATATATCCTGGTACATGATTAAAAAGGATGTAATAGACATTTATTGGAAATTTATTATTTGTATTGTATGAAAGTTTTAAATTCTACTATAATGTATTTTATTTTCATTGTGAATATGAGATTTGATCTGAGCAAAGAATCCCAAACCTAATCCGCTTTAATAAAACTTAATGGTATAAATGCTCAGACGTTAATAATAAAAAGGATAAGAATAATGTACCAAACTTATCTATTTACATCAGAGGAATTGTAATACTAGATAAGGGCATTACACCTTCCTTGGGGTACATGATTGTAGCTATTTTGTGATAGTATAGGCACATGTTTACTTGTACTAGTCTAGGTGATTTTTGGAAAGGCTAGTATAGAATGCCTCTTGCATAGCCTATCTTAAATAGGATGTACATGAACTAATGTTTAGACTAACTGATGGGGTTACGAGTGGTAGTATTGTTGCCTCCATGCCTAATAGTTATATATTTAACTAAGAATGCATTTTTATGCGTAGTTAATCCAGGTATATTCTATATATTCTATTCCACTGCAAGAGTGAGTGAAACTCGAGGATAAAGACCCAACCCTAAATGGCACTCAATTACTCAACTCAATAAAAAGTTAAAAATTTACTCGAGTAGAAGTAATAATAACACACTATTATTATGATAATTATATATTATACCTTAAATACTTAAAAGGAACCATAGGCTAAGAGGTTGTTACACTGAAGTTCTTCAATTTCCACCCCCTTGTCATTGCAAGAATAATGCAAGGGTCAACAAGAGAAAATATTGCAGGTTTTACAAAGATTATAGATACACCACAGACGAATGTATCCAACTGAAGGATGAAATAAAAAAGTTGATTCAGTGAAGAAAATTCAGTAAATATGTAAATAAGGATGACAGAAGGTCATAATGAACATCCCCAAGGGAAGAACCCTACGACCACCGCCAAACTGATCAATAAGATTGATAGGATGATCGCAACCTACCTTCGTGAGGGATGATTGAAGTAATCCCAGTAGGAATCCAAAAGGGGACTTCCCAGTCCTAAGCCAAGAAGAAGATCGAGCAATCAGTTATGGCGCTCGACTATTCCTCCAAAACAATAAGAATATCCTCCAACAACACTGTATCTATCACATTTGCATTCTATGACTTCATCAAAATCAACCCCTATCATAATGATTTATGGTCATAACAGCTATTATAGCCAACTACGAGGTCAAATGAGTCCTAGTCGATCAGCACTCCTTGGCCGATATTCAATATTATGATGCATTCAAAAAGCTTTGCCTAGAAGAGTGAGATCTCTAAAAGTTTCATGGCACCCTTATTAGGTTCTTCGGGACACAAGTCCCCACCAAAGGCATGATCAAAGCAAGGGCGATGTTAGGGTCCCCTTCACAAATGGTTGAAGTTGACACATATTTTATTATTGTCACAGCCCCATCAGCATATAATGTCATCCTAGGTAACCATCACTGAATAAGTTACATGTTTTCATCTCCATGGCACACCTCCTTATGAAATTCCCTACCATGTAAGGGGTTGTCTAAGTTTGAGCTTACCAGAAAAAGGCGCAATCCTACTATGCAGCTAGCCTTACAAATGTGTCTAAAACACCTCCCCTTCAACAGAAAGAACATCGCAATGGCAATCTGCTAGCAAAAATAATGGAGATCATTGATCTTTGCAATTAGGTACCAGAGGTATGCCCTAAACCTTCAAAAGACCTTATCGGCATTAGATTTTTTTGGATGGAGACCCAAGGGAGATATTCTTAGGATCTTTGCTGACCTCCGAATTGTAGAAAGAATTGATAACACTCCTACAAGAGTTTAAAGATATTTTATCATGGTTCCTTGCAAACATACCTGGGATAAATCCTAGCCTCATTTGTCATTCTCTTAAAACTTCTAATCGACCTTTGATCATTTAAAAGAAGAGGAAGTTCAAAGAATAATGCCAAACAGTAATCGCTGAGGAATTCCAAAAATTGCTTAATGTCAGTTTTATCTGGGAGAGCAAGTGTCCTCAGAGGTTATCAAATGTGGTGATGGTAAAGAAATCAAATAGCAAATGGCGCATGTGCGTCAATTTCATAGATCTCAACAAGGTATGTCCTAAGGATGCTTACCCACTCCCCAACATAGATAAGTTGGTGGATCAAACATCTGGACATCGATTACAAAATTTCATGGACACCTTATTAGGTTACAATAAGATAAAGATAAATATGATTAATGTAGATCAAACCTCCTTCAAAATGAGTATGTGAAGTATGTGAATGCTTGTCTAACTTGTCAACAAGTTAAGCTAGAGCATCAAAGACTTGCAGGGTTACTGAAGCCACTGGAGATACCAGAAAGGAAATGGGATCAAATAACCATAGATTTTGTAGTTGGACTACCTAGAAAACCAGCTGGTTATGATGCCATTTGGATGATAGTGGATAGATTAACCAAGTCTGCTCACTTTTTACCTGTCAAAATGAGATATTCCATAGAGAAATTAACCGAAGTATACCTTAGGGAGATCGAGAGATTACACAGAGTACCATAAGGTATAGTATCCGATCGAGACCCTAGGTTTACTTTGAGATTTTGGCAATCCCTTTAGCAAGCATTAGGAACCCAACTTAAGTTTAGCACCACCTATCATCCTCTGACTGATGGGCAGTATGAGAGAACAATCCAAACTTTAGAAGACATGTTAAGGGCTTGTGTGCTAGAACAGAAAGGAAGTTGGGATAAATACCTACCTTTGATAGAGTTTACTTATAATAATAGCTATCACTCTACTATCGGTATGGCACCATATCCTGCATTGTATGGGAGAAGCTGTAAATCACCTTTGAGTTAGGTAGAGATGCAGGAAAGTACACTGTTGGGACCCGATATTGTACAAGAGGCTACTGATCAAATCAAAATGATCAGAGAAAATATGAGGGTTGCCCAACAGAGACAAGAAGCTTATGTGAATAGGAGAAGGAGACCATTAGAGTTTAATGAGAGAGAGCATGTTTTCCTGAGAGTGTCCCCCACTACAGGTATTGGTAGACAAATAAGGACAAAGAAATTAAGTCCCAGATTCTTAGGACCATTCCAAATCTTGCAAAGAGCAGGTCCTATCGCCTACCAAATTGCCTTACCTCCATACCTGTCAAACTTGCATGACATCTTTCACATCTCGAAACTCCATAAATACGTCCTAGATCCCACGCATGTATTGGGGAATCAACCCATAATATTAAAGGAGAATTTAACTTATGAATCTACACCTGTACAAATCCTTGAATTTAAGACTAAGCAACTCTGAAATAAAGTAATCCCTTTAGTTAAGGTACTTTGCAGGATGTAGCATCGCAGGAGATGATGTGAGAGAAAGAGGACGAGATAAGGCAACGTTATTCAGAGCTATTCACAGGTATGAATTTTGGGGACAAAATTTCTTTTTAAGAGGGGGAGAATGTAATAAACTAAATTTTTAAAAATAATTTAATTGGACAAATTAAACCTTGATTTTGTTAAAATCAAATTCGGCATAATTTTCTGAGTCTATGGTTGAAATTTGGGAATTTTTCAGAGTCAAAATCTGATCTGACAAAGAATAATCTAGCTCGATGTCAAGGGATTGGCAGATAAAGTGACGGGCTTTAATTCCTTAAACAGAGCCCAAATTCCTTCCATAGGGACCCGTGTCCTTGCCCAGATCGAATAAGGTATCTGAAAATTTCCCTAGGCAAAGTGGCAAAAGACCAAAATGCCCCTGGAGGCCTTAAAATTTCAAAAACTCCATTTTCCCACCATTTTCCACTTTCCTCTCTCTCTCCTCCCTCCATTTTTCTCCTCTTTCTCTCCTCCACTTCATGCCACTGTGCACGGGTGGAATGCCGTCCTACGCTACCGTCGGACCCAGCCATCGGTGCAGCTCAACGTCCCTGACCTTCGGCCACCATCCCTGGCCACCGACGGATGCCAAGCAACCGGAAACAGCCTCTTTTTCCCCTCCATTATGTTTTTCTCCTCTCGCCGTGATCTCTACCATCCGACGCTGTCCAATGACACTGCCCCCACCATTGGACATTCTGAGCTCCCAGCTTCCAGCCGGTGAACGCCACCGCTACACGCCTAGAATAGAGCAAAAATCGTCTGCCATGTGTTAACTTTCGCCATCGAAAAATGCTATCCAAACGGTCGTGAATCACTAAAAGAACTCTAGATCCGGCATCGTCGACTTGTGGCCTACGTTTTGGAGTATTTTCTGACCTCATCCGCTGTTGTCCGTCATGTGCCACCATGAACTGTCAACCACCGTCGTGCTCTACCTTGCACCATCTCCATAGCTGCTAGAAAGTGTCCATAACCAGAATTTCATCTTCTGAAACCCCCAGTATGATTTAAATTACCCCAATTTGATGTTTTCTGATTGAAATTTAATCCTGAACATGCATAAGAATTAGACCATCCTAGGAAATTTGTAATCTGACGTAGGGAAGCTTAATTGAATAGGAAACCACCTGAGATTTTAATTAAATTGCCCAGGGAACTAACTAGGCTCAATTTCTGAGGAAACGGGAAGCCCCAAACTGTTTAGGAGCAAACAGTGACAGGTAGAGTGATTTACGTTGCCCTGAATTTTTTTTGTCGCTGTAAATGCCTGATTTAGAATAATTGGTTACATAGGAATGCATGTTGCGATATATGAGTATATCTATATGCCTGTGTACTATAAATGCCTGTTGCATGTTAGATTTGATTGGCTATCTGATTTAGATGCCATATGAACGGGTTGACTTAAGGTAAGGTATTCAATAGCCGGTATGGGATGGCTGTTGAGTATCCTAAATGCATATGGTTTTGTAAATGTATCATTTTTAATTAAATTTAGTCTGTATTCGTTAGGGATTACTCGATAAACCAGGACAGCCCTATGAAAGGTTTAAGGTGTATAAGGGGGGATAACCTATACGGGGTAACGTTGTGGTTTAGGTGTAATCTCCTAGAACCTTGAAAACTGGTCAGCTGTGTGCATATAGTTTCGAATAGACTGTATGAGGATGAGGATTGGCATTTGTGCACATGTTAGGGGATTCCCTAGATGTTGATTCTCACCCGGTCCTTGAGTGAGTGATTGGTGTCACGGATCACACTCATAACATAGGCGTCATTTTGGGTGATTAGTGTTATGGATCACACCCAACGTAAAAGTATGTTTTCTGTAAAAATGGAATGCAATTGGACAGAATAGTAAATAGTCACATGAGACTTGTGACTAACGAGTATATGAAAACCACTGGGCATGATTTTTAAACTAGAATTTCAGTATGAATTCTCAGAAATAGTATTGGTTTCCATGTGATTTCACATTTTAAAGAATAAGGTAATTCACATACTTTTAATTGAATACGGGGAGATGTTTTCTGTGCGTTGTCACAGTTAAGCATCTAACTATTTTAGAACTGTATAATGTAAATTACTCTACTGGGATTTAATTATCTCATGAAGTTGTTTGCTCAGATGATCAGAATAGGGTATGCCTAGGAGATAGCTGGGCAGGAGTAGGATAACAGAAGGACGTTGCAGCATAGTTTTGGGCTTGAATTTGTATATGTAATTATCTGTATTGATTGTTCTATTTTTTGATGGATTTGACTAGATGTATTTTGATGTTTCTGACTGTTTGTATAATGGGGAAACGTCCAGTTTTTAGAGGAAACTCTGTCAAATTTTCGGTTGGAAAATGAGATGAAAGAATAGTTGTTTTGAATTGAATTTGAATGGATTTAATGTTATAAATTGTATGGTTATTAGTATTGATATTCCAGAGCATGTTATGGTTATATGTGAAAATAGAATAGCTACATAGGACGTAGGGTTGAGTGGAATCTGAATGGACAGTGGTAAGAGTCTATTTGGGTTACACTCAACCTGTAGCGACCCTCTGATATTCCCTGATATGGGGAAAATGAAAAATTAAACTAAAAAATTTATATGCTTCCGCAACTCTGATCGAGGTAAGTATATTATAAATTAGGGGGTCGTTACAACGGCAATCACAAGTTTTGTCTCAACACAATTTAATTCCTACGTACTAACCATGTGGTGACGCTAAGGGGAAGAAAAGTATATTCAAGCTGCTCTTATCATACAACCTATCTTATCACTCGGTCACCTAAATTGAAAGAAATAGAAAGGAAAGAATGGGATGTGTGTTGGCTAAAAAAAGAACCTAACCGATTGCATGTATGGTTATTGTATTTTCTCTTTCTTCCTTTTTCTCTCTTCTTAATTGATTTTCCCCCTACACGTAGACATGCCATTTTATTGTTTTTGCTGGATACTTTCATGCCACTCATTTCCTTTATTTAATGTTTATTCGGTGGAATCAAAAGAGATAAAGGGGAAAGGGACTTAAGCATCAAAATCTCCCTCAAGCACCTCACGTGAACTCTTGCCTCTTCATCACATACATATGTTTTAAATGTTGCAACCTATCTTACCTTTCCTTTTTTCTATGTTTCCATGTACCTCCATTTATATTTTTAACATGCCACACATTTCTTTCCTTCCTCAATTCAGCTAAAATGGGAAAGGTAATCTAAATCAAACATCTTAACAAAATTGAGAGCATATTTATTTTGAATACCAAAATTACACAAGAAAATTTTATCCAATAAATTAAAGAACATAAATTTTAGAATAATTACAATTATGGGGTGTTACATTAGGCACTCTACAGCACTTGGTCTTCTGAAAGGTTACCCTAAGTAAGTTACGTAAAATTTATATGGCCTTAAATTTATCTTAATTACCTTTTATCAAGCACACATAAAAATAAAAGAAAATAAAATATGTAAGGTGAAATAAAATAGAAATTAATTAAGAAAAAATTAAAATTAAAAAAAAAGAAAGAAAAGAAGACAAAAAATATATATATTTACCATGGAGAACTTAACTTATGGAGAGGATTTAGAGCCTATGTACCCAATGAAGGGATCAAAGTCCATTTAGTTTGAATGGGAAAAAACAAGTGTCACTTGGCTAGTTATTTTTAATTATTATTTTTGGTGGAAAAGAAGAAATTGAATAATAAATTGATTTCACAAATATTTTCAAAGATTGGTTGGTGAGTTTTAATTTATGAAATCAATTATTCTCCCTTTCTTGCTCTCTTTGTTTTCTCTTTTTTCTCTTTTTTGTAATTTTGAAATAACTTATTTATTTAAAAAATACTAATAATGAATAGAAAAGACTTAAATTAAACTGGCATTTGTACCTATGATGATTTACATGGCTTGCAAAGACTTAACATCATGCGACTAACTTTAAAAAGATAAACAAAATAAAATCAATGACTAACGCTGAGCCTTTGAAGACTTGTAGTCTCACGTGACCAAATGCCTAACTCTATACCTGTAAAGCCTTTGAAGTCTCCCATGATCAGAAATAAATAATCTAAAATAAAACCAAACAAAATAGAAAGACTAATGTTGAACTTGCAAAGACTTGTAGTCTCATGCGATTCAACAGTCAATTATATATTGATGTGTCTTATTTTATACATTATTGCTTGATGTGAATTGTCTATTTATGAGCATTTTATGTAATTTTATTCTAAAAATTACCTAAGTTTGCATCGTTTTCATTTTCAGGCATTTTATCAAGTCATCATCAGCAAACAGAGCAATTTCGAGCCGGACAACCTTCAGAGCATTTAAAATAGGCCATTTAGGCCAATTTTGCTTATTGGGCCTTGGACCAACCTTATTGGGCCTTGGACTGGGCTAAGAATAAAAAAAAAAGGAGTTGACTGCGTGAAAGCATTGCATACCCGAGCTTAGAACAATAACCCGAAGCAAAAAGGCATCATGTGCAACGTTTCGATGTGCAAGGGACGATGAGTGGGACACCGCGGTCAACGCCAGCCACCAGAATGCACTAGAACAGTGGAGTTTCGACGATGGATTGTATGACCTGAGAGAGTAACTCATGCGAGCTCAAGCTTCTCTACAGCATTTTTCGGCCGACCCACTGTCCATCGTCGCTCCCTGCAAGTTTAGGCAACCCAACCGTAACCTCCCCCAACTCATCGACCGCCGCAATGCCTCGGATTATGAGATTCATGACAGACCCAATTCGCGACCTGTCTACTTTTGGAGCTAATTCCAACATCTGCTGTCTGGTCTGCTGCCAGAAACTAACCCTCCATCACTCAGTGCCTCGATCACGACCTTCTGCCTTAGCTCCGGCCGCCATTGTAGCCATTTTCTATCGGGTACTTGAGAACCCAAGGATCCGACCCATTTTCTGACCCAACCCATGAAGGCTTGAACTGGGCAATCAGAAAATTTAGATTTTCTGGTAGTTTTTCAATCCTTTTCCGATGGTTTTTTTACCATTCTGTATAGAGATCATTGGGAAATTAAGAAGATAGGACTTGCATAAATTTTTTCTATTTTTATCTGTTGTTTAATTAGTTGTCTGATGGATTATCTGCTATTGGAATTGTCTGCTGTTGTAAATATGTGTGGCTGAAATTATAAAATTCATTGGGGTCCCTAACTGTGTTGGTATTGTAACGACCCCCTCATACAATATACATGATTCTTATCTGATTAGCGGAAGCATATGGGTTGATTTACATAGTTATTCCCGATGTAGGAATGTCAGGGGATCGCTACTGGTTGAGCGTAACCCAAATAGACTTCCCGTTGTCCATTCAGATTCCGTTCAACCCTAATTCACACGCAGCTAACTAATTATACATACATACATCATAAATTACTCTGGAATGAAATCTAAAACTCATATACACGTCACGTCATACGTTCATACACATTCCAACTCAACTCCACAAGTTTACAGCAATAAACCCTACCAAAAATTCGGCAGAGTTTCCTCTGTATTTTGAACATACCCAAAGTACAATAATCACCTGTTTACAATTACACAACCAGTCTAACAACAACAGTAAACATAATGACAGAAATCCATATACAGCAACGTCAATCCCATAACTACAGTCAACATAAAACACCTGATTTATACATGTACAGTCAATCCAATCACTACAGAAAACATAGAAGATAGAACCCAATATAAAACAACGTCATCAAAGTATATACACAAGACGATTCAAGCCTAAGCTAAGTCATTCTCCTGCTTATCACCAAGGCATCATCAGCTATCGTTTGGGTTCCTTTCCCTATCCCTGTTCATCTGAGTAAACAACCTGATGAGATAGGAAATCCCAGCAGAATAATTTACAGTTCAAATATCATTCGAAAACTGGTTGAATACCTAGCGGTGCGAACACCGAAATCATCTTCCCGAAATCAGTTCGAAAATAATGAAATACCTTATCTTTAAAAATAGTTTTATTACATGGAAATTGCGGCAATTAATCGAAAACATAAAATCCATTTCTTTGAAAATCAATCATCAAAATCAAGTAAAATCCCATGCTCGATGTATCTAAGTCCACGTTGGTCACAAATCCACTGTAACCAAGTCTAAATCATCATCTAATTGCACGTCGTCTAGAGAGAATATCTCTCTTATCGTTGGGTGTGATCCGTAACACCAATCACCCGAATCAAGCCTATATTGTGAGTGTGATCCGTAACACCAATCACTCACTCAAGGACCGGGTGAGAATCAACATCTAGGGCGTCCCCTAGCATGTGCACATACACCAATTCTCATCCTCATATAGTATATTCGAACTCACATGCTCACGGTCAACTATTCCTCAGGGTTCTAGGGTATTACACCTAAATCACAATGTTTCCCCATGTAGGCTATCCTCCCTTATACTCCTTAAACCTTTCTTAGGGTCGTCCTGGTTTAACGTGTAATCCCTAACTCAGTACAGGCTAAATCTGATAAAAACAATCTCATTTAAAAATTCCCTATACTCAGGATACTTAACGGTCGTCCCATACCGGCTATCAAGTACCCAACCCTAAGTAAATCCGTCCTAAGGGCATCTAAACTCGATAAATAAAGTGTCTAACATGCAATTAGGGTTTTCAGCACACAGGCATGCAATTTATTCCATTGAAAGTAGCACGTAAATCCATGCAAATCATCTAAATCATTCAGGTATCCACTAGGTTAAATCTAGGGTTCGGGAAGCATAAATTATCCTACCTGGTCTCCTGTCGTTCCAAATCGCTTCAGAACTTCACATAATCTCGGTTTCTGAGTCCAATTAATTTCCTGGACATTAAATTAAATATTCAGGTTTGTCACGTCATCCATTTTTCAATCCTAAGTCCGGTTACCCGAATACCTAGGTCAATTTATTGCCTAATTACGTTCAGTAGCTATTTTGGTTAGATATCATCAGTTTTTGGGAAATCGGACCTTACCAATGTGATCGGATGATGGAATTCTGTGTCGGGGTGGTCTCAGTTTCTCCTGATGCACGTCCAGAAACTCTGGCACGATGGTGCACGGCAGAGGGGTGCGGTTTTCCTCGAAAATTACACCACAGTGAAGCCCGCAAGTCCAGGAGTCTGAATATGGTGGTGGCGCGACGGTTCACGGCCGTTTGGATGGCATTTTTTGGCCACGAAAGTCAACGCATGGCGGACATAGATTGCCTCGATCTGGGCCCGTTCGACCTCCGTTCGATGTCGGCGAGCTACTGGAGGAAGCTGGTAGCTCAGGCTACACGGTGGTGAGGGCGGTGACGGTCAATGGTGATGGATGGCGGCGATTTGAGCTGGCGAAGTTTTCACGCGGTGGAGGAGAAAAGTGGCGTTTTCTGGCGAAGCTGGCGGCCGTTGGTGGCCGTGGGTGGTTGCTGGAGGTTGTGGGTGGTGAGGGCTGTCGATTGGTATGCTGGGTGGCGGCCCACGGTGGTTGTAGTGGCGGTTCACGGTGGAGGAAGCAGGAGAGAGAAAATATGGTGAGGAGAGAGAGAGGTTTGAGAGAAATGGAGAGAATTCAGGAAATTTAATGCCTCCGGGGGCGATTCTGACTTTTCCTGAACCACCCGGGGATGCTTTAGGGTGTCGACATCCTTACAGACATTGGCACGCATTTCTATGCAATGGTTTTGGCCTCTGTCAGTGAAATTGATGCACGAAACATCTTCTGTCAGTTTCTGATCGCCGGATTGCATTTCTTTCCGTTTGATCGTGTTTCTGACTGCGAATAACTTTTCGTTTCGAATCACCATCCTCGAAAGTCATGCCAGGTTTCATTTAAAAGGAATTAGGGTTAAAAATTCAATTTTATCCTTTAAAACTCTTTCGGTTGTTACAGGTATTATGTTTAATCTTTATGGATACTGATTTTGATGTTGTGATCTTCTTTTCGGTTATGCATGTATTGTTTAATTTTTCATTATGAGACGTCATTGTGAATGCTAATTAGATTTCTTTTTTAGATTGAGAGAGATAATTGAAATTGGAACCTAATCACAGAGATCAATTAATTTTCGCTTAGAGATAAGGTTAATTAATTGCTGGATTAAGGAGTAGCTATCCTTAATTGTAGTGGATTAGACCGATAATGCTAATCTAAAATCAACCATTAGGAAGAACCAACTAGTGGTAGGTTTGTAGGTTTAAGAAATTCAATGAGAATGATAGAGAATTTGAATTTAAATTAGAATATAATCACAGGTAGCATAGTCAGATTCAGTAATCCATTATCCTTTGTGTGGTTACCAACTAGTACAGGTCCCCAATGGGTTTACTTTTCTTACCTCTATATATTTTCTTTCGTTCCTTGTTGCTAGTAGTTTATTATTACTTGTAGTTAGACATTAGTTTAGATAAAAATCAATCACTTTAACTTTTAGGCTATATAACAGAGAACAAGTAGTAACTCTAGGCTTTCCCATTCCTGAGGAATACAACCTTGATACTCACCATTGCACTAGGCTACAGTGATAGGTTCACTACCTTAGGTGTAGTTTCTTAGGTAGCATTGGCAGCACACATCATATATCTTCGAAGGCTTTTAAGTCTCACATGACAAGAATTAGAGTAGTAAAAAAATTAAATTAAATCAATCAAAATATAAATCTCAATACAAGTTTTTAGCATAAATGCCTATGTAATAGTGTCCAATCAAATGTTTGATTCAATGATATTCATAACATCAAAAATTAAAGGAAAAAAAATAGAGAATTGATATTGGGCTATTTTCAGACTTTGCTTGCCTTAAATCACATTTTAGAATTTTCTTCATGATTTTGGGTGACAATGCATTATTGAAGTTTTGTTGAATATACTTCATTTTGTTAAAGTATGTCTTGTGTTCAAATATATATATATATATATATACACACACACACAAAATCAAAATGAAGAGAGTAAGAAAGTGATATTAATATGGGTTCACAAACTAAACATAAATGCCAATCTTTCAAATTTTTTTGGTTATGAAATCATGTCAATCATCTATTCTTTGCTCTCTTCACGAAAATTTAACATAAAATAAAATAAAGCAAAGAAATCATTCCTTTTCTTAAATACTTTTCAAAGTACCCAAAATATTGTCCCTTTTACTTACAAAACCAAAAATAGAAAAAGAAAAAGAAAAATGAAGGGGACTATAAAGTGAGAATGATGGATTTCACAAATTAAAATTAACCAATTAAGAAAAATATTTGCAAAATCGACTAATTATTCAATTTCTTTTCTTTTCACAAAAAATAATAATAGTAATAAAAAATAAAAAATAAATTATTTCAAGAAGTCCAAAAAAAGTTGAAAAGGGAGAAAATGAAAAGAGCTACTAAGTGAAAATAATTGATTTCACAAATTAAAATTCAACAACTAAAGAAAATATTTGTGAAATCAATTTATTATTCATTTTCTTTTCTTTTCACCAAAAATGGTAATTTAAAAAATACCAACCAAATAATATTAGTTTTTTACCCTGAACTACGTGAACTTTCATCCCAATCATTGGATACGTAGGCCGTAAGCTCTCATTCTAGTTCAAGTCTGTCTTGTAAATAATTTTGTTTTCTTTTGCTTTAATTATTTTGACCATTCTATGGTTTAGTTTCATTTTATCATTTTCTAGCATGAAAAATGGACGTTGTTTGAGTTCTTACATTGGGATTGCTCTCAAACTGTTCCTTGGTTTTTACCCCGTATGTTTTCATGTTTAGCTTTAATTAGGAGTCAAATAGCCAATTTTTAAGTTTTCTTTATTTTTCAAGGATTTTTTTAAATATATATATAATATGATATAAAAAAGATAAAATAAAAATAAGTAATAGGGTAATTTAAGTAATTATTACGCCACTTTGTTTTAAAAAATTAATTTAGCATAACCATCTTTTGAATGAGTTTCCTAATGTGCTTAACACCTTTCCCAAGAATCAATTAGACTCCCAAACCGATCTTTGCATCGAGACTAGTTTTCTAAAAATTTGAGCCTTGTCCACTGTATTTCTAAAAATTGTTTACAAAAAATAATTTTTTATAGTTTTTCAAATTTTTCTTTAAAATTTGGTGGTGACTCCATATTTTCCACACCATGTTTTTTATCTTAAAAATCAGGCATGACAAAACAACACATTAACAAGTGCAAATTACTCCCTATGTTGACATAGTCGGATTGCACACATGGAAAACCATATTCATAGCAAATATCACCATTAATCAATGGATACATTATCGCCAAATAAAAGAGATTAGAAATTCAAAGCAACCTTGCTATAACTAAATAAATTGCAGCAAACTCATGACCAATAATGCTAAGAAAGGATCAGCAATCATGCTACATTCAACAACATTAAGGATCAATGTCATCAAGTAATGAGCATAAGTTTTACTCAAGCCAAATTCAATCAAACTAAATTAATTTCATCAAAAATCAATAAGATTATTTTTTCAAGGCTAAATTCAAAAACAATATACGAGCATCAACTTCCAAAATTTCATACAGCAACACCCAGCGTAAACTAAAAAAATTCAATCCTAAGTAACTATAGCAACCTCCCACTCAATTTAGAAGCAAAGGGTATAAGCTTATCTAATTCTATTTCTCTAATCTAATTCCTTATATTCCTATGGGAACCCAAATCAAAGAAATGCATTAAGCTTAACTAATCATGATTCCACAAGACCTATTGGTATATGCCTATCCTTTTGGTGAATCTATTTAATTACACAATTAATTAACTAAGAACAAGTGGTATTTAGTCCTATGACTAAATTCAAGTTTCTTTTTCAAGAGTAACTCAAATTCTCCTAATCTCCCTAATTGGTGATCAATAAAGAATGGGCAAAAAGTAAAATAAGTTGAATAAACCTTATAGAAATTGAATAAAAGTATAGAAAGTAACAATATTCACAAGATACATGCTAAGAAACTATAATCTTAAGGAGAAAAGAGTTTATTTTTTTATTTTTACAAGAAATTTCAGTCTAAAACCAAGAAACACAGAAAATTCAAGAAATAAAGGAAAAAGGAAGAAAGAACTCCATTTCCAAAGCTCCAATCTATCTTTCTCGCCCTTGAATCCACTAGAATCGCCCTTGGACCTCTATTTTCTTAGTGTTCTTTGCTCCTTTCATGCCTCTTTTCTTTAGAGTAAAAGTCTACTAAGAAGCCCTAGAAAATCCCCATAAATAGCCCATCCAAATTAGTTGGATGGAATTGCCCTTAATAAAGGTCTATGACACGATTTGGCGTTAAGGTGTCATGTCATTGGATTCTCTATGAAGTTATGTACTTGATATAGCACTTTGACACCAGATTTTTCGCGTCAAAGCACCAAGTTGCTGGATTTTATATGAGCTTCTACATTCAATGGTGTCTTGACTCTAAATTTTCATGTCAAGAATTGAGGTCTAGAACTTCATCAATTTCTTTGCTTTTGAGGGTCTGTAAAAGGTTCAAACACCATGAACATCTTACAAAATGAAATAAAACACTTCTAAACAACATTAAATCACACTTAAAGATCTAAAAACAATGTAAAACCTATCTAATCAAAACTAAGTTGCACAAACACATTAAAATAATGAAAAAATAAACATTCATACACTAATTTACTCAATATTTAGGCATAAAAATAGGTTAAATAACTCTATTTCATAAAGTTATCATGTTACCTTTTGCGAATTACCAAGAACTTACTATAGTGGATGAAGGAGCCACTAGAGACGAATGAAAGGTGGAATTTACAATGGCAGTGAGCGGTGGTAAAGTTGGGCAGTGATGGCTTCCTCTCTTCTATTGTCCTCACTTTCGTGCTCTCTCTCTCTCGTGCATCCTTCTTCTCCTTATGATTTCCTCAATGTGCGTTGCCACCTTAACCGTGAGTGCATTTAAATATAAATAGTAGGGATAGTTGGAGATAGAAAAGGAAGGTTAGGGTTTTGGAGGAGAAAAGAGGAATTAGGGATTGGAATTTGAGAGATTGAGAAAATTGGGGATTTTCGGGAAGAGAAAAGGAAAGAAGAGGAAGAAGAAGGGAAATAAAGATGTAGCTAGTATGTCATACACAAGAAAGGAAAAAAATATGGAAATAAAGAATAAAAATGACAAAGGAAAAGGAAGAAAAGGAAGAAAGAGAAAGGAAAAAATAAAAAGAATGAATGATGTATGATGTTTATCTTTATTTTTATTTTTTATTTTTTATTGGGTTTTAAGATAATTGAGTCATTCTTTTTCAATTGGTTTTATTTTATTTTCTTCATTAATGCAACCTAAATATTTATTAAAAAATACACAAAAATATATTAAATGCAAAGAAGATTAAATCCTACCATGTGACTAAAGAAAATACCTAAGTGATGAGAAATTCTAACTTGAACTAAAATAAACAAAAATTAAAATATTTTTGCAATTTTCATATCTTATTATTTTTTGGATTTTTAAAATTAGGCTGGAAAAAATATGGTGTTGACACCATGTATTATATAGCTCTCACCATTGTTAAGGAAAGTAAAGAACATTTTGTTTTAGTTGGCTTGGACAATGTCTAAAGTTGCTAACCACTTGTCCCAGAATTAGATCATTACTATTAATGGCAATTAGGTAGAAGTCCTCAATCAATGTAAAGTCAGTGAATTTTACCTAAATTTTCTTGCATAAAATAATGCATTTTGATAATTTGGCCACTAAAAATTTGGACTAGACAAGCTAAATTTTATAGGACTAGAAGCTTTAATTTTACAACCAAAGTTTTTTTAATATAAAATGGCCTCAAGCTTCATGGTTATCCCTATAGATTTGTCAAGGAGGATGTAAAGTGAAAGTCTAGCCAAGTTAATCAGGTTATTATTTTTGTTGAGGGATTCTCAACCAAATCTCCCATTTGAAAAATATTACTAATAAATAGTATTTGGTGATAATAATTTTGTATAATCCCTTTTTTTATGGATACTACAAAGTTGCTCTTCAGGGTTTGAAAATTTTGTAGGCCTATTATTTTCTTGTAATGCCTTAACAAGATCTTCCTAGTAGAGGATGGTTCGTTGATCCATGCAAAATGGTCAAGAGCATCACCTTCAAAGTACATGGTTGTGACAACCAATTTAAGCTCTTATAGGGTTTGAAAATATCACAAATATCTTTCTGCCTTTAAAATCTAGCAATGGGGATCACTTTCATTAAACTTTTGATACTCTATCCTAGTGTAAGGTAACCTTGTATATCCCTTTCTACCCTAAGAAGGTTCCCAATCTTTTTTTCCATCCTCTCCTCAATGAGATCGACTTTAAGACCAGAGTTACTCTTAGGTGCTTTAACTTTGATAGTTTGATGTTAGGTGTAGTTATTAGAATAATTATAGTTTGATTTTTGTGTCTCTTTTATTGGTTATCTGTAGATTTCATCCATATTTCTATCATATTATAGCATTACCTCTATTGGAGTAAAACACATGATTTCCTTAATTTTCTACTATGTTGCCCTTGTAGAAAATTAAGGGAATCATGTGCAGAGGCAGTCCATTGGTCCAACACATGCCTTTTTTAGTTAGTAGTGACCCTTGTATACCTCTATCTCGAACATGTGGTTGCTTCCTATTTTCCCTTGGTTGTGAGTGTGTGGAAGGTTCTTTTAGAGCCTTAACTACTATGGAGAGAAGATTTGTAACATCTGATCCTTCTATGCAGATGTTTGTTGATTTTAAATGAATTAAATTTTTGTGTTTGTTGCATTAGGTTGCATGTAGTTGTCTTAGGAAAAGAGTTTTAAGGGAAAAGAAAGAATAAGGACTAAATTGAAAATGAAAAGGATATAGTGGGAAATGGTATGAATATCCAAAAATGTAATCAAGCTCAATAACAAATGACTAAGTAGGTAACATATAACACCAACAGGAGCTTCTATCTTCCTAAACCTAATACTCCATTCCCTAAGTTCAAAATAACATACAAGCTAGCCAACCACCTAGGTACAGTCGGCTAACTTGAATTAGTCCCTTACCTGAGGAATTCTACCCAATTTCTAACCTAGGTAGCTGTGCTCTGATACCAACTTAATGTAACGCTCTTATCTGGTAATACAACTCCTCCGATGTAAACAAATAAGTTTGGTATATTATTCTTATCCTTTATTTAATTAATGTTTGAGTGTTTGTACCATTAAGTTTTATTAAGCATATAGGTTCGGGTTCTTTTTTCTCATATCCAATTTCATATGCATAGCGAAATAAAATACCATACATTGCAGCAGAAATTTAAACTTTCATATAATTCAAATAATACATATCTAATAATGTCCATTACATTTTGGTAAACATGTAATCAGATATATGAAGTACCCGTCCCTAGAAAGTTAGGAGACAACAGGCCTGTCACTCAGACTCCCTCACAAATTGCTAATGATGGACTGGTCCTTCACATATCCTTTCTCTGTGATTTCCCATGTACATCTCATATGCACAGCCAAAAGAATAGTCTTAATTCTAAACCAAAATATATCTAGAATATGACCCAAAATAGGGGTTACAAAAATTTTGCTTTTAGGCAAAATGAAACTTCTATCTCCCCAGCCCTACTAAGCGTCTACATCTGATACATATTAGCACATAAATGAGAAATACAAGTTTGCTAGTGGCTTAACAATTAGGGGTTTAAAAATCAACTAATATGTATTAGGGTACAAGCACCAAATATTTAATTCTACATTCTTAGAAATAAAAACATAGCATTGTTCATAAATACAAATTGGCAAGCAATGTATGATCAATTTAAATGTCAATGTGATAAAATAATATTTTTTCAAATAAAACATCTTTGAATGCTATAAAATGCATTATCATAAAATTAACAAAACCATTTATGCTTATCATTCTTAAACTTTCTTTTACACATTAGTTGTGTACACTTGGGCACTATATAGACACTTGGCCACCTTGATAATTCTTTGTGCACACTTGGGCACTTGTGGACACTTGGCCACCTTTTTTAAAATCTCTAACAAGTTTCAAGGGAAATTTTCCTTTTCTTGCAAAATAATACTAGTGTGCATCTTTTTGTTTTTAAATTCTAATAACTTCAAGAATAAATTCCCCTTTCTTGGAAATTAATATTAATGTACATTTCCATTAAAATTCTAATATCTTCAAGAATAAATTCTCCTTTCTTGGAAATTAATATTAATGAGCATTTGTTATAAAATGCTAATAAGATCTAAGAATAAATTTCCCTTTCTTGAATAATAATAATAATAATGTTAATATCATCTCTTATAAAATTCCACTAAGTTTCAAGAGTTAGTTTCCTTTTTTGATTAATAATAATATCATCTCTTGTAAAATTCTACTAAGTTTCAAGAATAATTCTCTTTCTTGAAATACAATAATAATATCATCTCTTATAAAATTCTACTAAGTTGTAAGAATAATTTTGGCTTAAGGGAAATTCAAGGAAATTGACTATGTTGCAATTCTAACTTCCATCTTCTATTTCTTAAATAACACCATTAAAATGGTGTAGTCTCTTTCATCAATGGTCAATTCTTTAACACCAATCATAACAAAAGTTCAACATCAATATAGTGTAAAATTTCATCTTCCATTTGGCCAAAAAGAGTTCCACAGGGAAAAATGGTTCTCAAAATCATACTTCCCTTTTTAACATACTCAACCCTAGTTCATCATGATCATGTCATTAACTAGACATCACCTTTACATAATAACAATATTCATTTCATCACATCAACCTATCATACAAGCTTAGCCAATAATACATGCATTTTATCAAGAATGTAGGGAAGACAATCATGCTCTATAGAAAACTTGTAAAGACATGGTAGTTACACATACTAAAATATGGAACACAATTTTTGAAATTGTTAACCTATCTTAAGGATGACTAGGATGGACTTATCTTGACCCTTCCTTTGACTTTTTCTTGCTCCTTTACTTCTTTTCCTTCCTTCTTACAACTTTGGTGTTTGGCTTAGACTCACGCTCTCTTTCTCTCTCTCTCTCTCTCTTTTCTTTCTTCACGTGAGGGTGTAGTGTGTATGTCCAAATGGAAGTCTCTCTTTTTCTTTCTTCCCGTGTGTTTGTTGCATGCATGTAAAAATGAAATTCCTAACTCCTCTTGTCTCTTTGCTTAGGTGACGTGTGCATACATCCATGTATAAAAAAAAAAAATACCATTTCCAATTGCTTTTCCCCTTATGCATTCAGTCAATGGGCTACACACTCTTCTCATTCCTAATTAAAATTATTTCTTAGACACCTTGTACTTGTAAGTACAATTAGCCTTGCTTGTATGTGTAGTTCATCCCATTCCTTCATGCTACCTTCCTTTTTCCTCTTGCCTTGCGTGTAACTTAGGTTACTCCTTCCCATATTCATGTTACATTTCCCCCTCTCTTCCCCTCAAATTTCTATTTCCTTACTCCACACGCTGAAAATCCTTTTCTACTTCCTCGTATTTATTATTTTTTTATTTTATTTATTTTTTTGTTTAAGTTATGCACTCTTCTCTCTTTGCCTACTCGGTCACGTAAGGAAGGAAGGGAGAAAGGATGAATTCATGTGTCCCATGTGTAATTAGGTGCTGCCATTTCTCTTCCCATGCTCTTCTCCCTTTTTTATTTTCTATTCGGCCATGGGTAGCTACTTAGGGTTCACGCCACCTTCCTTTTTTTTCTAATGCTATTTCATGGCTGCTCTACATGTACTTGAAGTACAATTTGTTTTTCTTGCAAGTCGAACCTATCCCATTTGTCACGCTACCTCTTACATGGTTGCATATGTGCTCGGTGGTATTTTAAATTTCTTCCTTGCACCCTTATTTCTTTATTAGAACTGAATAATCCCATTTGGCTAAAGTAGAATCGAACACTGCATATGTACCTTCAACAAAATCGTACACCCTTTTCCGTTGTCTACTTGGTCATGTAAGGGAAAAAGGGAAGGAGATCATGAATTACTTCTTCCATACTCCACACATATAGCTCTTTTCCCTTTCTTTGGGTTATTACCCAATCAAAATTTTTATTTTATAATTTGTGAGGCTTTCTTCCTGCATACACAATCATATTTTCAACTCCTCCCTTGTACCTAAGTCACTCCCTTTCATGTGGGACTCATGCATGCAAAGTATACACGTGAGCTCTTCCCCATGTTGGAAATAATTCAAGGGACAAAGGAAACGTGTATCTCATGTTTCATTTCCTATCCGTGTGGTGTACTTGGTTAAAAATAAAATTCTGCACTTCATTCCCTCCCAAATACGTATGCCTTCTTATATTTTATGGCTGCACAAAGTGTACTCGCAAGTACACTTTTCTTTGCTTGCAATCATGGAATTACTTGTAGTTAAGGTGTAGCCCTCCTAACTTGTCAATTTTGTTTTACTTCTTCCCCTTTTTCACGTGTGCATTCATGTGTATTTTATTGCCATGCATTCCTTGAAGTCTCCATGTTCCTAGCCGTGTGAATATATATATATTTGTTACACTCTTTCCTTTCCTACTTTCACACATACATATATACATATACACCTTTTTTTCAATGCTTTATTCTTCTTGGTTGTGTAGTTTAATACATGTACATACATATCTTTTAAATTTCACATGCCCCATTAGCTTCACGTGCATGTTTCCAATTGCCATACACTTCTCTTCTTGGAAATTTGGCTACTAATAAGGAGCATTAATCAAGCTCTCCAATTTTAGGCAATGACACAAGAAATTTACCACACTTTATGGCATAAATTTAAATATAATTGAAAGAATATAGGGTGTTACATTGATTAGGAAGATTTGGGGGAGGTAGAGGGCCTCTGAATGGAAGGGCCCTGTGGTGTTTCTAACGAGTGGGTAAAGTTAATTCCCTCTTATCCGGTGTTAACTCAGCTATTATGATCACAAGCCACTTCTTCATCTCGTCCACATATGTGTAGCTAAAGTGCTTAGGTGGTTCTTTTAGTTTCAGGACAAGGGGGTCCCTAATTAAAGGTTTCACCTTTTGTACCTTTGATCTATTAACAACAAAGGGTTAGTGTCACTGCTAGACCTATTAGCTACCTACAAAGGGTCAGTAAGCAAGTCCTCATGTAGTTGCTTCTGCAAAGAGTTATTAGGTGATATTTCCTGTAAGGAGTGGTTATATCAAAAGTGACAGTTTCATCCCTCACTCTAAACGTTAACTTCCCTAAAAAACATCTATAATAGCCCTAGATGTTACAAGGAAAGGTATACTTTAAGGGTATGCTACTTTCACCTTCCATATCCATTACAATAAAGTCAATAGGAAATATAAACTTGTCGACTCTTACTAGCACATTCTTAATTATACCCCTAGGATGTTTAATAGTTCTATCAGCTAATTGTACAATTATCCTAGTAGGTTTCAGTTCACTCAATCTTAATCTATTAAGCAAGCTAGTAGGCATCAGATTAATTCTAGATCCTTAATCAACTAAAGAATCTATAACAGGTAGTTTCTTAATTACACAAGGTACAAAAAAACTCCCTATATCATGCCTTTTAATGTAACATCTGCTCCAATTATGATTAAAGGGATGTTTGATAACTTTTAATTTGATGTTTAATGCTTGTGTATGTTGCATTAGTGCATATAGTTGCATTAGCCTAGAGACTAAATTGAAAGGAAATAAATAAAGGTTTAGTAAGAGGTGGTTAAGGACTCAATTGAAAAGGAAAAAGTAAGTGAGGCCAAGAGTGCAAAACAGCCCAGGGACCAAAGAGCAAATTCCCCAAACTTCCTTAAACCTTAGCTTCAACCCTAAAAATCCCATAAAATTCCAAACCTTCAGATTTTAGAGATAGAAGTAAGAGGAGCGAGTAGAAAGAGAAAGGGGCGAGTTAGGGCAAAGGAGGGAGATTTTGTTAAAGGAAAGGGTTGATTGAAGCTAGAAATTAGTTCTATGGCAAGGGGGGATCATTTCTAACACATCAAGTACACGCATTTGCAAGGAATCAAGGTAGCAATCCATCCTAAACCCCTATCTTTTTTTAAAATGTTACTGTTGTTGGAAAATATGGATTTCTATATGTTTGAACTGAGATTGGGGTTAAACCTACATTCTGTATGCTTTTATACTTTTATGGGATGTTGTGTTGTTGAATGTATGCTCATATATGTGCTTGTAATGGATTGTAAGGGCTGGGTTGTGTTCATCTAGAGATATAGACTAGTTTTCTTTGAATATACCATGTTTGAGCTAATGGATGAGAAATATTTAATGAAAAGTAAAGTTTTTTGTATGGGAATTAAGCTCACATGTTTAGAATTGAAAATGGTATGCATTCTGGACTGGGTATTATTAAAATCATGTTTTCTGAACTACAGCGGAGCATAGCAGTCAATTGTTAAGTATGGGGTAGTCGACTGTCATGTTCCTACCAAACCCAAAAGTGTAAACATAAGCTTAGCAACCAAATGCCAGATACCTAGTAGTCGACTGTCGAGCCCGGGTCTGTACTAAGCAGTCAACTGGCCATCCTCGTAGTCAATTGTCGTGTTCCTGGAAAACTCAGAAGTGTAGATAGAGGCTTAGCAACTGACTGCTAGGTTCCTAGAAGTCGACTATTGGGCCTAGGTTTACACTTAGCAGTCGACAATCGTGCTCATATTTTTACCTAGAACGTATTCCAAAAAGCCACCAGCCAGCTGCTGTTTGGCATCTGAAGAATACAAAAAGCCACCATTTGACTGCTAGCCTTCTAGCAGTCGACTGGCAGCCTTCCAACTTGCGGAATGAAGTTTTTCATAGCAATTGAGCTTGGTAATTCTTCATACTAACTTAATTAAGGGCTCACGACTTAGGTAAGCAAGGAAACTAGGAGTTTTAGGTGATGATACCCTTGGAATAGTGAAAGAAAGAGAGAGCAGAAAACACAAAGAGGAAAAGAGGAAAGTATTCTCAGTGTATGCCTTAGGGTAGATAGGCTCAAGATCGAGTAACTGATTGTCGGTATAGGATGGCCATTGGACATTCCACGGTTGTGCCATAATTAGGATGGTTAAACATCCACTTGAACTTAGATGATTTCAAAAACATCGTGATGGTTGCAAACTTTAAGTTAGTGTCATCTCCCAAAGGCTATATGAGAAACACATACTTAGAGTTAAGCATAACCATGACTATGGGCTGATTCACCCCATAGTATATGTAAAGAATAGCATACCAGAAGTGTGATCTATTGGAAAGGGATGGTGATTCCATAGTATTATGATCTGGGTAGAGTTGACGGTGATCCCATTAGAGTTATACCAGCCCCGTTTGGGACGAAAAGAAGGAATCTCGCTGGTCAAGGATGATCTATTGGAAAGGGGCAAGGACCATTACGGTACTTGGATCCACTAGGGGACGCCTCAGAATGTACAAAAGTTAAGGCATGGCTAAATAGACATGCACTCATTCATATAGATAGTGGTGCATGGAGTTATTGCTGGGCGACTCTCCCGATTACTCTTAGGGTGTTTTATGTACTGCTCGCATGTTATGGAAATGAAATGATGTTATGTTTACTATCCCACATATGTTGTATAAGAAATTTTTTATGATGAGAATGATGATGAATCCACTCCCCATGTTTTTAAGTTGATATGTTTTAAATGCACATGCATACATATGAGTACATAACATGATTAAATGCTACACTCATTTCATCCCAATAGTATGCGATATGTTTTATGAAAGAATGTAGAGGTTTTCTGTGCGAGCATGGTGGTACAGGTCAATGGATTTCTTAACTGGTTATATTACTACTAAGATTCATTTCTCACAATAGTGTTGACATGTACTAGATGTGTAGGTCCCCTTGGGCTGGAGGTGAAGGTAAAGTATCAAGAAGTGTCCAATCCGGACATATAAACTATTTAATTTCAATAGTATAAGTACATGGTAGGATTGAGCTAGCCCTCATGGTATTTTGAGAAAGGTTAGTGTAGGATTATTTTGTATAGCCTATTCTAACTTATATGTATATGAATTAGGCTGGATTGATGAATAGACTAATTAATAGGGTTATGAGTGGCAGGGTTGTTGCCTCCATGCCCAATAGTTAATTGATTATATTTAATTAAGAATGCATTTCTATATATAGTTAATCCAGGTGTATGCTATATGTATTTATTCCGCTGTGATGCTGAGAGAACCCGAGAGTAGAGACCAACCCAAATGGCACTTAATTAATCAACTTGGTAAAAATTTTTAAAATTTACTCAAGTATAAGTGATAGTAACACCAACACTCTAATAATTATTTTCATATTATAGTTTTCAAATATCAAAAAGTAACCGTAGGATAGAGGGTGTTACACTTAATAGGTAGATTATTTTGTAGGATTGATGTGCACCCCTCAGTCAGTGTAACCAGCCTTAAATCCTTGGGTTCTTGTTTATTACTTTTCAGCTATTTAATGGGTAAATATACTTACTGAGTTGTTGAAAGAGTTCTGCCTACTTTAGTCTAGCAGGGTATAAAACAAGTGGTTGGCATTCTTTCATAACACTTTTCTTGTCCTCAACTTGTACTGGTTTGCTAACCTTTGATCCTGGCTCCTTAGTGACTGGCCTATCCTGTATAATAGTAGTATCATCAGTCAATTGTAAAGAACTAGGTTTTTACTTATCTGATAGCAGAGTGATAGCATTACAATGTTCCTTTAGGTTTGGCTTTGTGGCACTGGGGAGCGTCCATGGTTGTCTCTCAACCAATAACTTAGATATCTGGCCCAATTGAGTTTCTAAGTTTTAAATAGAGGCTTGTTGATTTCTAAGGATTATGTCCATAGAGGACATATGCTTCATCATAAATTCCTCAAAACTGGGCTTCTTTTCCTGCCCTTGAGGAAATTGATTTGGGGTAGCTTGTGACTGGGGTTGCTGTTGCTGCCACTGGTAGTCTGGTGGACCCTGGGTGTTATTATTTCTCTAGCTAAAATTTGAATGGTTTTCCACCCAGGGTTGTATGTATTGTTGTATGGGTTATTCTACTTTCTTGGGGTATTACCCATGCAATTTACCTATTCTAAGTCAGAAGAACCTAAGTTAGATGAAAATGAAGTTAATGAGTTTTCAAACATACCTCCCGCATTATAATTTGCACTATAATGTTGGCCACCAAAAAATTCATAGCCTAATTGTCCTGCTTAAACTGACATCTAGAGTTACTCTATTTTCTTGGCAGAAGCTCTACTTGAGCTACCAAGACTGATGTGTAATCTATTTGGTTGACCACTCCTTGCCGTTTATCCCTAGAGGATTGCCATTGTTAATTGTTCATGGCTATTTCCTCTATCAGATTTTGTGTCTGCTCAGGGGTCTTATTATTGAGAGCACCTCCTGCTTCTACATCCACTATTTACCTAGTGGCTGGGTTCAGACCATTATAAAAGGTCTACAACTTCATCTATACAGGTAGTCCATAGTGTGGGCAACATCTCAACAGGTTTTTGTATCTCTCCCAAGCGTCATACATGCTTTCATCATGCATTTGCACAAAGGACGAAATATTATTGTGCATCTGTCTTAGCAGGAGGAAAACATTTAAAGAGAAAATTTTCTGCCAAAGTATTCCAAGTGGTGATAAAGTTAGAAGGGAGGGATTGCAACCATCTCTTGGCCCTATCCCTTAAAGAGAATGAAAACAACCTAAGCCTAATGGCATGATTGATGGTTCCATTGATTCTAAAGGTGTCACATATCTCCAAGAAATTGGCGATATGTGCATTGGGGTCCTCACTGGGTAGCCCTCTAAACTGTATAGTTTGTTGCACCATTTGGATGATGTTTATCTTTATTTCAAAATTATTAGCAGCTTTGGTAGGTTGAATGATGCACGTTTGTGTTCCTTCCAACGAAGGTCTAGCAAAAGCATACATTGTTCGGTTACCATCGTCATTATTATTGTTATTGGCCATCTCTTTTGGTGTATGAACAGGAAACTAAACTGACTCTTCCTTAAGTGAACAAGTCCTCAAACGTCTTAAAGAGCGTTTAGGTTCGTGAAAAGGTTCTAGAGGAGTAAGGTCAAAACTTTTGGTCACAAACTATACGAGATCAAAAATAACACGCAGTTGACCACTAAAAAATATAGTGCTAAAATAAATAAAACTTCAATAGAAAGGAATAGTTGAACAAAAGATCAATTAAAGCAAGAAAAATAAACAATTACTAAAGTGAGAATAAGGGATTATAAACAAAATAGACAAAAAAAAATGGCTAAAGTAACAATTCCTAATTTCACTCTAGTTTTCTTAAAAAGTTTCCCCAAAAATGGCACCAAAAACTTGATGTGCTACCAATGTACTATATGTAGCCACACCTTAAGGTAGTGCACCTATTAGTGTAGTCTAGCATATTGGTGAGTATCAAGGTCGTATCCCACAGGAATGGGAAAGCCCAGAGTTACTACTTAATCATTGTTATCTAGCCTAGGAAGAATAATAATGGATTTTTAAGTAACTAAATCTAACTATTACTATCTTAACTTCGGAGGGAAAGTAAAGTAAGTGTTAAGATAGTGAATTATCAAGTTACCAGAAAAGAAAATCCAGTGGGATCTTCGACTAGATGATGTGTAAACAAAGGATAATGAGTTATGAAATTGATTATGATACCTGTATATAACAAATCCATATTTTCAATTGGTTTTAATGGATTTCTAAAAGATATACCTTCCATTGGCTATTTGTGTCCAATGGTTAAGTTTAGATCAGCATTAGTGCTTATTATTAGGAATTCCTCCTAATCTAGCAGTTGTCAACCTCTTGGTCCGATCGAAGATCAACTGTTCTTTCTAGTTTGTTTTCCAATCCCAAACATAATCGGGTAAAGTATTTGAGAGGAATCTAAATAGGTTTTCCTACAACGTTTGGTAATAAAAACTTGGTTAATATTTAACTAGAGGAAGATTACACAATTCAATTTATAACTTAATCATATTCAAAATAAAATATCATCATTGTCTAAGAACCCCAATTTGGTTCGACCAATCTAGCTACTCATGTTCATGAATAAAACAACAAGAATTATAACAAGGGAAGAAGAACAAAATGGAAACTAAAACATCCTCATCTGTCTAGTTTTAGATGACTAATTTTGACTCTGAACTCTTTTCTTGATTATGCTTTTAATTACCTTTTGATGCTTGCCAATCTCTTGCTTCAATTCTTGATTAAATCCCTACGGCTTGTGACCTTTGTGAAGAGACAAGGGAATTGAAGTATTAAGTTCCAAAGATTAGCATGGATTGTCACATTCTAACCTACTCCAAGTGCTCTCAGTTTCCCTCTCTTAAATGCCTTCTAAGTGATGTTGCTTTTCCTTGTGCCTCCTCCTATTTATAGGCAAGGGATACACCTCTTTAGGCTTCTACACAGCTGTATGGCAGCCTAGAAAGTGGCATGGCTATGTGGTAGCCTATGTGGGGAGCATGGCCGTGTTGTAGGCCTTGTTCTAAAAGGAATCGATCTTTAGTGTGATTTTGGCCGTTTCTTAGTTAGAGGTTATTTCTCTAGCCATGTAGGGAGGTGCATAAGGTGTCTTTGGCATGTGGAGAGGTGTTTTCTAGAAGCTTTAAGGCAGCATGGATTTGTGGTAGGGTGTGTTCTATAAGACTTCATGTGTGGCCATGCTAAAGGTGTATTTTAAGGAGTATTAAGCCTTTAGACGCTTGATTTTGATCCATTTTGCTTCAAAACTACTTTATACTTGGGAAAAGCTTGGATAACATGAAAAGAGGTGGAAACCTGGGTAATTATACATAAAACACATAAAATATATTTCTAAAGTGAGTGAAATTTAGCAAATAAATATGTATAATTATGTTCTTGTCGATATTTTTTTAGAATAATAATAGTTTAATTTTTGTGTCTCTATTATTGGTTATATGTTGATTTCATCCTTGTTTCTTTCATATTGCAACATTGCCTCTATTAGAGTCAAAATCACATGATTCCCTTAATTTTTTGCTATGTTCCCCTTCTCCCCATGGGCATAGGGTAGAGGCAATCCCTTGATCCAACATGTGCCTGTTTTAGTTAATGGTAACCCTTGTATCCCTCTATCTCAAACATGTGGCCGCTTCCTATTATCCCTTGGTTGTGAGCATGTGTAAGCTTCTTTTGAAGCATTGACCATTATGGATAGAGAAGATCCCTCATAGTAGAGCAGGCCTATGATAGGCTAAGGGCATAACAATTCATTTCAAGAGGATTTTACTTCTAAAAGGAGGATCTTCTTACTATTTAAGAGGGGCATTCTTCCCCCTCAAGGGTATTGACGAAGAGTATCAATCAGACCTCCATATTTTATGGAGGCGAGCTCGGTGATAACAAAGAAAACATTCAAGTAGCTTGTGTCAGTCTACCATTTATCTATAATTCTATAATAGCCATGAGTAGCTAATTATTTTTCATTTCTAGTTAGGAGGTCATAGTTTTGGATGCTTTAAACTTTGAGTAGATTATGATTGAATTTGCTTATTGTATGAACAAGTAAGTTGCAAGTTCTAGTTTTATTAAATGAGTATGTTTATACTCAGTTTACAGGTCCTTCTTCTCTATGTATATGTACCTCTATTCTTAACGTGTTTGCCAGAATCCATAATTATTTAGTAATCAACGTCCTAGTAGCATCTAATTGAATGTATTATATATGTTCCCTGCATTTGACTAGGAATTTGTGATGCTAGTTACAATTCAGTAGGACATTCCATTAAATCAACCTGTTATGGTGTGCCAAACGAGACCTCACTGTAATTTTTAGCTAAAATTAAATACATGTTTAAAGAGTTTAGAAATTAGAGGGAGTTCATGAATATTTCTCAACTTTGTAATTTAGGTAGAGACTCAACAACGTCAATTGTTGTGCTCAGTTTACTTTTCTTTATGGATTATATATCCAATGATAGGCATGATATCTAGAACTGTATAATTCCTTACTAGGAATCTCTTCCATCAGTTTTACCAATTATTAATACAATCTTTTCATTATTTTTAATACGCTTGAAAACTTCAACCATCAAAACCCCCCTTGTTTTGTTCTTAACTATTAGCTCTTCTCTTTAATAATTGTCATTCAATACCAATTGCAATCATTGGTAACCCTTGTGGAATCAACCTTACTCCCTTAGTACCACATTCTTAAGGGGATAATATTAGTTTAAATTTGTTAGACTTCGACATCCAACACTTGTGTAACATCTGCTCCTAACGTGATTAAGAGATGTTTAATAATTGTTAATTTAATGTCCAATGCTTGTGTATGTTGCATTAGTGCATATAGTTGCAATAGTGTAGGGACCTAATTGAAAGGAACAAAATGCTGAGTTAAGAGTATGATCAAGGACCCAATTGAACAAGGAAAAATGAGTGAGTCTAAGAGTGCAAAAGAGCTTAGGGACCAGATAGCAAATTCCTCAAACTCTCCTAAACGCTAGCTAAAGCTCTAAACCCCCACACTTCTAGCATACTATATTTTTAGAGAGAGAAGCTGAAGGGGGTAACTAGAGAGAGAAAGGGATGAGCTAGGGCCTAAGGAGGGAATTTTACTGAGGAAGGAGCAAATTTGAGGCTAGAAATTAGCCCTACAGCAAGGGAGGATCATTTCTATACATTATACACACACATTTCAACAAAGAATCAAGCTAGCAATTAATCCTAAACCCTATTTTCAAAAGATGCAGAAAATTTACTGATAAATGGGATTTTTAAAGTTTTAAGTTAAGTCTGGGATTTTTAAACCTACATTCTATGTGTTTTTAACTGCCATTGGGTAATATATGCTGATTTACCTTGCTCATTTATGCTTGTGAATCATTATGAAGTTGGGTTTTTGCCCTAAGTGAGAAAGAGGTGGTTTGATCTTAGTTTGAACATGTTAAGCTATGTTATGGGCATTTTATGAATGAGAAAGGATGTTTGAATTTTGGCATTGAGTTCATGATTTAAGTAAATAATTTAAGAACATGTTTTTGGGGCCAAACTTTGGGTGAAACCTTAATTTTCAAGTAAATCGAGTGCTAGCAGTTGACTGCCAGCCCTAGAAGTCGACTGCCCTACTCATCCTCTTCCTAGAAACATAAGACAAAACACTAGTAGTCGACTGCTAGACCTTGGAAGTCAACTATTGTGTTCTTCGTTCTCCAAAAAAGTTCTTAGAAAGGGAGCAGATGACTGCCAGGGCCTTGGGAGTTGACTGTCAAGGCTAGCAGCTAACTGCCAAGGCCTAGCAACCAACTGGTAGCTCTCGGCAAAGAATAGGAATGTTAGACAGTGAGCTAGCAGCCGACTACCAGCCTTCTTACATGGAAAATGAGCTTAATTGACCATTTTAAGAGGAAAATAGCCTAAAATCTTACTCATACTAATGATCTAAACCTATGATGTAGTGGGTACATGCAAGAGACAGTGTCACGCGTCACTTGGATGATGAGATCCTTATGAAAAGTGAAATGATAGAGTCACAATTCACTTGGATGATGAGATCCTTATGATAGTGAAAGAGAAAGAGCAGAACACATAAGAGAGGAAAGAAGAGAGTATTCTAAGTGTATGCCTAGTGGTAGATAGGCTCATGATCGAGTAACCCATTTGTTGATATGGGACGGCCATTAGGCATTCCACAGTTTTGCGATGAATTAAGATGATTTTTGACAACACCATGATGGTTGTGAACTTTAAGTTAGTGTCCTCTTTCAACATCCATTAAGAAACACATACTTAGAGTTAAGCAAAACTAGGGGCATGAGCCAAATCACCCTAGAGTATATGTAAGAATAATGTACCGGGAGTGTGATCCATCGGAAAGGGATGGTGATTCTATAGTATTATGATCCACCCAAAAGCAGAGAGGAAATGATCCAAGTAAAGTTTACGGTGATCCAATGAGTTGATAACTAATCCCTAATGGGAAGGGAGACGTTAGTAGAGTTGATAACTATCTCGTTGGTTATGAGAATGGTACTCGGGTCCGGCTGAGGGTCGCCTCCGAATGTACAAAAAGTTAAAGTGAAAAGCTAGAGTTAGCTATATGGTGGCTGAATAGTCATAAACTCATTCATATAGAGAGTGGTACATAGAGTGTTCATTGGGCGTTACTCCCAATAACTCTTGTGATGTGTTGTTTACCTACTCATATGTTTAGAGTAAAGTAATGGCATGTTCATACACCATAATATGTTTTATATGTGAAGTTATGATATTGAGATGACATCCTATATTTTAAAGTTTATATGCTAAGAGCACATGCATAAATTTGAGCAAATGTTATGAGAATATGCTGCATGCATGGCATCTTAAATGGCACATAATATATACATGTTTTATGATGAAGGAATGTAGAGATTTTCCATGTGGTCACAGAGGTACAGGCTAGTAATTTTAAAGGTAGGCTGCATTGCTACTGAGATTTAATTCTCACATAAGTGCTGGAATGTATTATATTTGTAGGTTTCATTGGGATAGAGAGGAAGGTAAAGTAAGAAGAAGTGTCCATATTGGGTACAAAAAACTATCTATTTTGGATAGTATATGTACATGATAGAGTTGAGCTAGTCTTCATGATATTTTGAGAAAGGCTGGTAAAGGATTATATTGTATAGACTATTCTAAATTATGTCTATATGGATTAGCCTAAATTGATGGATAGATATTGTGATGGAAATTCAGTGGCAGGATTGTTGCCTCCATTTCCCAATAGGTTGAGTTAAGATTAATCTATGAGTATTATGTGTAACACCCCGTATTCTCTTAATTGGTTTTAAATTAATGTTTCCTTAATTAATTAGATGAGTTGCCATAAAATGTGATGCAATTGCTTTGGTGATGTAATGAAGAATAAATGTCACAAGGGAAAGAATGGACCTAGGTATTAAATGTTCATAAAAATGAGACATTTGAAATTGAGGTGTTTAATTTTATTCTTTCTCTTGCCCAGCCTAATTGCCAAAGGAGAAAACCAAATTTTAAATAGACATATATGCATGCACGGCAAGGACAAATGGGAAGTGTAAACCAAGTAATCAATGAAAATTAGGAAGAAGGTTGTAAGTTTTTAAACATATATATATAACCACATGGCTAGGACAAGTGGGAAATGAAAGAAGTGCCTAAAATTTTAAATATATTTATAGATATACACATGCATACGGTGGAGTGAAGGGGAAGCAAGAGTGTAGAATTTATTTAACATAAAAAACACATGTAGGTGTACGATGGAGCCAATTGGAAACTAGACATAGGGAATTAAAATGCAAAACAATATGCCTTGCATGGAGGAGGCTATCACGTGAGATGGTGGCTTACGTGAATCCTTTTTCCTTCTTCCTTTGGCATGATCGAGGAGTGGAATTAGACATGCATGCATAATGCTAAAAACATGACTCTTGCGTGAGGGGAGTAGCATACGTACAAAGGGATGGAGTTAAATATACATATATCTATGCATGCAACGAACTAGAGAGATAACTTCACCATTACACAATATGGAGTTTCATTGATAATGCCACGAAGCAATAGAAAATTGGGAAGAGAGAACATCAATTTAATGCCTATATATGCAATTGGTGAAGGATAGGAAAGTGTAGCGCCAAGTACAACTGGTGTGGAATGAACAATCGACGTGTGTGGCAAGTTATCCTTCCCTTCCCCTTGTGCTACCTGTGACATGCCAGAGGAAGGAGATTAAAGAGCCCTTGTGTGATCGTACAGCTTGCATAGAGTGGAGTATGCAACTTGACTTCCTTCCTCCCTTCCTTGGCATGACCAAGTGGAAATACCAAGAGTGTAAGCTATGTCATTTGCACTTAAAAGTACACTTGCAGCCATGATTAAGTAAAAGAAAGAGAGAGAGGAGGTAGCATTCTCGAGTAAAAAAAATACATAAGGGAAAAACAAAAGAAGAGTAGTGTGAATATTGGATTAAGTAACACAAAATTTATAAGAAAAGGGGGCTGAACTTAATTGCACGTGAGACCATGGAATAAAGATAATGAGAAAGAATATAGCGTTCCATTCTTAGCTGAATAGAAAGATAAGCAAGAGAGGGAAGTGAAGAGGGAAGAAAATACACTCACTCACAGCAATTGCATTCAGAAAAAAGGAGGGAGTAGCTCGGAAAGGAAAAAGGAAAGCTCTTGTAAGAGGGAAGGAGCTAGATAGACGAGGAAAGAAGAAGGAGCAAGGGAAATTCAAGGGGAAGCTAAGACAAATTCACTTTAGTTCATCCTTGAGGTAGGTTAGCAATTCTTAAAATTTTGTTCCATAGTTTAGTATATATACTCACCATGTTTTTTACAAGCTTTCATGGAACATTATTTCCTTCCCTACATTCTTGATGATATAAATGTCATGTTGGATAAGCTTGTATGATAAATTGGTTATGTTGTAGATGTGATAAAGTGTATGTTGCCATTTTCATGAAAGAACTATTGTTGGTAAATTTCAGCTTGCATAATGAAAAATTATAGCATGAGATAGGGCTAAAATATTGCATTCTTGAATGGTTAATATATGTGTTAAGTTATAGACACCTAAATGAAGGATTCCAGTTAGAGTTTAGTTTTAAAATTATAATGTTTTTCTTTTTGGTATACTAAACCCGAAAATGGCTTTTTGCAATATATGAATTTGTTGTTGGAAATTGTTTAAGTAAGATTGCAATTCGGTTTGGCTAAGGGAAAGAGAGAAATTATGATAAATTATGATATAAAAAATTTGGCTTTGGCTAATAAAGATTCACATTAGCATTGAAATACAAGAATTGAGAAGGCTATGTAACCTTAAATTAACATGTAGTATGAATCAAGAAAGTGAGTAAAATAAATGGTTAATGGCAATGATTACAAAATTTAAATATGGAAGAAAGTACTCTAGAATTTAAGGTTTGATCTCATTAAGTGTAAATTGTAGAAAGGTGGGAGAAATTTGACCATGTGGCATGTAAAACCTTAGGGATTATTGACCTATCATCATGGCCGAACACAATCCCCCTTTTGTTCTAGTAGCCGAATGCATAAGCAAATGATAATGACTTATAATATGTCTTATGATGGCTAATGGAAAGGGATAATGAGAAAGTTAGAATTAAAGGAAGGGTGAATGCAAGTTATTCTAATTTATGCCATTAATATACGTATGTTGAAAAATTTAAGAAATTATGGATGGCTAATTTAAGACCACTTACCAATAGAAAATTGCAACACAATTAATTTATAAAAGTGGCCAAGTGTCCACATAATGCCCAAGTGTGCGCAATTAATTTATAAAGGTGGCCAAGTGTCCACAAAGTACCCAAGTGTGCACCATTAATTTATAAAGGTGGCTAAGTATCCACAAAATGCCTAAGTGTGCACCATTAATTTATAAAGGTGGCCTAGTGTCTACAAAGTGCCCAAATGTGCACTATTAATTTATAAAGGTGGCCAAGTGTCCACAAAGTGCCCAAGTGTGCATAGTTAAATTATAAAGGTGGCCAAGTGTCCACAATACTTGAGGTAATTGAGAGAAGGTAAGTTGTTATAATGAAATGTATAACTGATCATTGTTGTTTCAGTTTCCTTTTTACATGTATGATTCCATGAAAAGATCCTTTACTTGAAAGAGAATATCTACTTTTATCACGTTGAAGTTTCCAATAATCATGCAATGCTTTGCAATTTGTATTTATGAATAAGGCTATGTTTCCAAATATTGAGAATGTAGATGTAAATGTTTTGGTGGTTCACCCTGGTACATATTAGTAGATTTTAAAATGATGAATTGTTAAGCTACTAGGAAACTTGTGTTTCTCATTTGTATGCTAATATGTATCAGATGCAGATGTTTAGCAGTGCCATGAAAGATAGGAGTCCTTTTTGTTAAAAGTATTTTGTACCTCCTTATTTTGGGTCCTGATTCTAAATATATATTTTTGGATTAGAATTAAGACTATTATTTTGGCTGTGTATTGAAAGGGGAAATGGGCAATTACTAGGGAAAGGATACGTGCAGGACCTGTTCATCCCGATTATTTGTAAAAGGAGTCTGAGTGACAGACTTGTTGTTTCCTGGCTCCTTATGAACGAGTACTTCATCTATCCTGGTACATGATTACAAAGGATGTAACAGACATTTATTAGACATTTGCCATTTGTATTATATGAAAGTTTTAAATTCCGTTGTGATGTATGATATTTTTACTGTGCGTATGAGATTTCATCTGAGCAAAGAACCCGAACCTAATCCACTTTACTAAAACTTAACAGTATAAATGCTCAGACATTGTAAATGAAAGGATTAGAATAATGTACCAAACTTATTTGTTTACATTGGAGGAAATGTAATGCTAGATAAGGGTGTTACATTATGCATATTGATGTATAGTTAATTAAGATAATTATGTATATGTATATGATATTTATTTTGTTGCAATGTTAAGAGAGCTCAAGAGTAGAGACCAACCCAAATGGCACTCAATTAAACAACTTGGTAAAAAGTTTAAAATTTACTCGAATAAATGAAACGGTAACACACTTTTAATATGATTATGATTTATATACATATTAAACCTTTGAACCAACTAAAAGGAATCGTAGGCTAAATGGGTTTTACAGGAGATGTTGCATATTTAGTTGGTATCAGAGCATGGCTACCACGGTTGGCACATAGCTTACTCAGTAGTGATAAGTGTGAACTAGGTAGTATGGGTAGATTCCTTAAGATAGAGACTGCTACAGGTTAGTTAGTTGAACCTAGGTAGTTGACTACTTGTTATTTTTTGACTTGAGGAATGGAGTGCTAGGTTGGGAATGTGTTTTATTTCTTATGGAGCAAAATATTTTCTTATAAATGTCTGTTATTGAGACTGATCACCTCAATAATATCTATTTTGTAGAGTAAAGTATGGAACCTCCCAAGACAAATGATACAAGGGACAAGGATGATGAAACAAACCTAACTGGGGTTATGCAAACCCTCACGGGGATGGTAGAGGCCATGAGGGAATAAGTTGCTACTGCTACTCAGTAGGCCGCTGTTGTCACCCAACAAGCAACTACCATAGTTGAAGTACTCTACTAGATGCAGGAGGATAGAAATGTAAATCGAAACCCTAATCCTGAGGATGAGCCAATAAGGGATTAGGCCTACAAGGGATAGTTTGAATTTTAAAAAGCTAAACCTCTAACCTTTAGGGGTAAGTTTAACCCGAAGCTTACTGAAGAGTGGTTGGTTGAAATGGAGAAGTTGTTTGTAGTGATGGGGAATACAGAGGACCAAAAGTTTAGTTCTCCACCTACATGCTGGCAGGAGAGGCCGAGCACTAGTGGAAGGGGGCTAAGTAGTTAATGGAGGCCCAACGAGTCTAAATCACTTGGGATTCTTTCAAGCAGGCATTGCTAGAGAAGTACTTTCCCTAGAACATAAGGAACGATAAGGAGGTGGAGTTTATGAAGATAAGACAGGGTTTTATGTCCTTTGATGATTACCTGTAGAAATTCGAGAAGCTATCTAAGTTCTCCTCCTACTTGCAAGTGAATCAGGATGAGGTATGGAAGGCTATGCACCTGCAGGACGGGCTGAATCTAGAATTAAGGAGCACTGTGGCTCCATTATAGATAAAGATTATGCCATCCTATATAATAAGTGTCGCATAGTCTCCAAAAGTTTGGCAGAGATGACTAAAGGGAAGAAAGAGTATAACCCCTTTAAGCGAAAGTCACGTCAGGGCTTTACTAAGGGAAAAGAGACCCAGTCTGGTAAGGTCCAGTCTGGGAAGAAGCCCATGGTTGGGCAAGCTGCTTCAGATAGCTGCCCTAAGTGTGTGAAGTATCATGGCAATAAGCCATGCTTGATAGGCCACAATGTCTGCTATAAATGTGGGAAGCCAAGACATTTCATCAAATAGTGCCTAATGTGAAAGAAACCAGCTAAGGCCCCTAAGCTCTGACTAGAGGGAGAGTCTACACCCTCAAGGGCAAAGAGGTGAACCAATCTGATGATTCTATTAAAGGTCAGTGTTTTATAAATGATGTTCCTTTAATTATACTATTTGATTCTGGCACCACTCATGAATGTGCAAAAAGACTAAATTTTCTTGTAACCAAATTACGCTATGACCTGTCTCTTTCTACTACAGCTAGAAAACATGTTTTGACTTCTTTGACTTGTCTAAATTACCCTATCATTGTTTAAAGTAAACCTTTTACTGTTGACCTTATCTATCTTCCTTTGGTGGATTTAGATGTTATCCTTGGAATGGATTAGCTTCCTTACAATAATGTAGTCTTGAATTGTTTTGAGAAGTCTGTGACTTTTCTAGACACTATACCTGTGAATAGGGGTACAGAGGAAAAGATCCAACGATTATGTTTCCTGTGTTCTTCTAAGTTTGAGAGTAAGCATAAGATTGATAGCATACTTGTATGTAGAGAGTTTCCTTATGTTTTTCCTAAAGATATTTTTAGTCTTCCACCAGAGAGAGAAGTATAATTCTTTATAAAGTTAGTTCTTGAGGCAGGACCAATCTCTATAACACCATACAAGATGTCTCCCTTAGAGTTGAGTAAATTGAAAGTTCAAATAGAAGACCTCCTAAAAAAGTAATTCATTAGGCCTAGCGCTTTATCATGGGGAGCACCGATGTTATTTGTGAAGAAGAGGGATGGAAGTATGAGAATGTGCATAGATTATAGGTAGTTGAATAAGGTGACGGTGAAAAACAAGTATCCCCTCCCTAGGATTGATGATTTGTTAGATCAATTAAGAGGAGCAGCTATATTTACCAAGATCGATTTGAGGTCAGGGTACCATTAAATCAGAGTGAGAAGTGAGGATATACGGACTAGGTATAGGTATTATGAATTTCTTGCAATACCATTTGGTCTAATGAATGCTCTAACTATTTTCATAGATTACATGAATTGCATCTTTAGACCCTACCTTGATTAGTTCATGGTAGTGTTCATTGATGATTTTCTTGTATATTCTAGAAATAGGGAAGAGCATGAAAAATGCCTTAGGATTGTGTTGCAAGTGCTTAGGGAGAGGCAGCTGTATGCAAAACTTGCGAAATGTGAGTTTTGGTTAGAGGAGGTGAGATTCCTAGGACATGTGATTACCAAAGATGGGGTAGTTATAGATCCCTGTAAGACTGAAGTGGTGGTTCATTGGGAGAGACCTACGATAATGACTAAAATATGTAGTTTCCTCAGATTAGCCGGTTCCTACAGAAGGTTTATCCAAGGGTTTTCGTAAATAGTGATGCCAAAGAGCAAGTTGACCCAAAAGGATGTTACATTTAGGTGGGATTCTAAATGTGAACATAGTTTCCAAACCTTAAAGGAATGGTTAACCATTGCATCTATGGTAATTATCCCAAATCCTTTAGATTGGTTTAAGCTATACTACGATGCATCCAAGAAAGGTCTAGGGTGTGTCTTAATGCAAGTGGGAAAAAGTAATGGCCTATGCTTCTAGACAACTAAGGCCCAATGCGAGTAATTACCCTACTCATAACTTAGAACTAGCAGCCATAGTTTTTGCCTTGAAGATTTGGAGACACTACATTTATGGGTCTAGGTTTGAGGTATTCAGTGACTATAAAAGTCTCAAGTACCTCTTTGATTAGAAGAACATGAGATAGAGTAGATGGATGGAGTTCATTAAGGATTATCACTTTGAGTTGAAATACCATCCAGGCAAAGCCAATGTTGTGGCGGATGCACTGAGTAGAAAATCCCTCAATGTAGCTCAAATGATGGTGAGCGAGATGAGTTTGATAGAAAATTTTAGAAATTTGAGCTTATCCGCATTAGTGCTACCAGATAGAATAAGTCTAGGCAAATTATGGATTGAAAGTAACCTTAGGACTCATATCCTAGAGGCCCAAAAGGAGGATGGATTCTTAGAGTCCCTAAAGGACCTAAAGAAATTCCATAAGGAAGCTAACAGGGTAGTAACCTTCCAGAATAGAGTTTATGTCCTAAGTCCAATGGAATTGAGGGAGAAAATCTTAAAGGACGGCCATAGGAGCAACTATACTATTCGTCTTGGTGTCACCAAGACATACCAAGATTTGAAGGGAAGATTATGGTGGCCAGACATGAAAAAGCACATCGCTGAGTATGTCGCAAAGTGCTTAGTATGTTAGTAGGTGAAGATTGAACATCAAAAACCTGCTAGGTTATTGCAACCTCTAGATATCCCTAAATGGAAGTGGGATAAGATATCTATAGACTTTGTAGTGGGATTACCTAGGAATTAGTCGAAAAATGATGCTATTTGGGTGATAATAGATAGATAGACTAAGTCTGCGCATTTCCTACACATTAAGATCAATTTATCCTTAGACAAATTAGCTCATTTGTATATCCAGGAGATAGTGAGACTCCATGGAATCCCTACTATCATTGTCTCATATTGAAACCTTAGATTTACCTTCAGATTTTGGAGAGCCTTCCAAGAAGCCTTTGGTACTAGGTTGAGTTTGAGTACCGCATATCATCCCTAAATAGATGGCCAAACTGAGAGAACTATTCTAACCTTAGAGGATATGCTTAGGTCATGTGCCTTAGAGCATAGGGGCAGTTGGGATTAAAGCCTAGCATTGACAAAATTCTCATACAACAACAATTTTCATTCTAGCATAGGGATGACACCTTATGAAGCTTTGTATAGGAGAAAGTGTAGATCACCTTTGTGTTGGTTTTAGGTAGGGGAAAGACAAATGCTTGGACCAGAGTTAGTTTAGCAAACTACAGACCAAATCAGGATGATCAGGGATAAAATGGCTAGAGCTCAAGATAGGCAGAAGAAATATGTCGACAAAAGGAGGAGACCACTGGAATTCGATGCTTAGGGTATCACCTATTAGTGGTATAGGTAGAGCCATTAAGTCTAGAAAGTTGAATCCAAGATTTATTAGGCCATTCCAAATCTTAAGAAAAATTGGTCAATCAGCATACCAAATAGCCTTACCTTCATTCTCATCGAACCTCCATAATGTTTTTCATGTCTCACAACTTCGAAAATACATCCATGACCCATCTCACATTCTTGATGCTAGTACAGTTAAAAGAAAATTTAACTTATCATCCGAAACCATTGAGAATCATTGGGAATGAGGTCAAACAATTGAGGAACAAGGTTATCCCTCTAGTTAAGGTTTTATGGGATCAATCATCTCCACAAGTGGTGACATGGGAGAAGGAAGAAGACATGAAGAAGTCCTACCTAGGATTGTTTGAATAGGTACGTTCTAATTTTGGGGACGAAATTATTTTAAAGGAGGAGAGAAATGTAACATCTACTCCTGACGTGATTAAGAGATGTTTGATAATTATTAATTTAATGTCCAATGCTTGTGTATGTTGCATTAGTGCATATAGTTGCATTAGTGTAGGGACCTAATTGAAAGGAAAAAAATGCTAAGTTAAGAGTATGATCAAGGACCTAATTGGAAAGGGAAAAATGAGTGAGTTTAAGAGTGCAAAAGAGCTTAGGGACCAAATAGCAAATTCCACTAACTCTCCTAAACCCTAGCTGAAGCTCTAAACCCCCACACTTCTAACATACCAGATTTTTAGAGAGAGAAGCTAAAGGGGGCAACTAGAGAGAGAAAAGGAAGAGCTAGGGCCTGAGGAGGGAATTTTACTAACGAAGGAGCATTAAGGCTAGAAATTGACCCTACAGCATAGGAGGATCATTTTTACACATCATACACACATTTCAGTAATGAATCAAGGTAGCAATTCATCCTAAACCCCATTTTTGAAAGATGTAGAAAATTTACTAATAAATGGGATTTTGAATGTTTTAAGTTAAGTCTGGGGTTTTTAAACCTACATTCTATGTGTTTTTAACTACCATTGGGTAATGTGTACTGATTTACCTTGCTCATTTATGCTTGTTAATGATTGTGAAGTTGGGATTTTGCCCTAAGTGAGAAAGAGGTGGTTTGATCTTAGTTTGAACATGTTAAGCTATTTTATGGGCATTTTATGAACGAGAAAGGATGTTTGAATGTTGGCATTAATTTCATGATTTAAGTAAATGATTTAAGAACATGTTTTTAGGGCCAAACTCTGGGTGAAACCTTATTTTTCAAGTAAACTGAGCATTAGTAGCCAACTGCCTGCTTGAAAGTCAACTGTCATGCTTATCCTCTGCCCAAAAACATGAGAAAAAATGCTAGCAGCAAACTGCTAGACCTTTGAAGTCAGCTGTCGTGTTCTTCATTCTTTAGAAAGTTTCTAAAAAAGGAGCAACTAATTGCCAAGCCCTTGGGAGTCGACTATCAAAGCTAGCAACTGACTGGTAGCTCTTGGCCAAGAATAGGGATTTTAAATAGTGAGCTAGCAACTAATTGCCAGTAAAGGGAAAGTCGATTGCCAGCCCTCTGACATGGAAAATGAGCTCAATTGACCATTTAAAGAGGAAAATAGTCCAAAATCTCACTCAAACTAATAATCTAAACCTAGGATGTAGTGGGTATGTGCAAGAGATAGAGTCAAGCATCACTTGGATGATGAGATCCTTATGATAGTGAAAGAGAAAGAGCAGAACACATAAGAGAGGAACGAGGGGAGTATTCTAAGTGTATGCCTAGCGGTAGATAGGCTCATGATCAAGTGACCCATTTGTTGGTATAGGAAGGTCATTGGGCATTCCACAGTTGTGCCATAAATTAAGATGATTTTTGAAAACACCATGATGGTTGTGAACTTTAGGTTAATGTCCTCCTTCAACAGCCATTAAGAAACATGTACTTAGAGTTAAGCAAAGCCAGGGGTATGAGCCGAATCACCCTAGAGTATATGTAAGAATAGCATACCAGGAGTGTGATTCATCAAAAAGGGATGGTGATTCCATAGTATTATCTGTATATGATATTCCATAGTATATGCAAGAATAGCATACCAGGAACTAATCTTCATGATATTTTGAGAAAGGCTAGTAAAGGATAATTTTGTATAGCTTATTCTATATTATCTATAATGGATTAGCCTAAATTGATGGATAGATATTGTGATGGAAATTGAGTGGCAGGATTGTTGCCTTCATTTCCCAATAGGTGGAGTTAAGATTAATCTATGAGTATTATGTATGTTGATGTATACTTAATTAAGATAATTATGTATATGTATATGATATTTATTTCATTGCGATGTTAAGAGAGCCCAAGAGTAAAGACAACCCAAATGGCACTCAATTAAACAACTTGGTAAAAGTTTAAAATTTACTCAGGTAGATGTAACAATAACATACTTTTAATATGATTATGATTTATATACATATTAAACCTTTGAACCAACTAAAAGGAATCATAGGCCAAATGTGTGTTACAAGAGATGTTACAACTTGAGCTTTGAATACTACCATATTTGCTACTAATGTGTCCATAGCCTTTAACTTTTTATGATATAGGCTCTATGGGATTTTAAGTATTAATTTAGGGTGGTCTAGGGAGTAAGGTGCAAGAATGAGTTTTAACCATTTAGGCCTAAACCAGCCTTTAATACAAAATGATAGCAGTAGTGAAATAGGAACCGAAAAATAAAAAGAAAAGATAATTGGCAAAATTTTATTGTAAGAATATTAATTACTGGATTTCTCTGATTAATGTGTCTATAGGTTGACAAGACCTGTCACACCCGGAATGTGACACAAATGACAAATTAAGGAAAAAATAAGAAAAAAATTTTCTAAAACATTTTAAAAAATAATTTTTTAACAAAATTTGAAAATAGTTTAAAAATAGAGTTGCCGCAAAAATTTTAGAACACACTTTCAAAAAACAATTTTTGAAGGCTGATTTGATCTTCAATAACAAAGATAGGTTCAGGAGTTAATATGTGTAGGGAAGGTGTTAGGAACCCCAAAACATGTGCAATTGATTTGTATATGCCCTATTTACCCTTAACAATCACAAGAAAGTGCGAAAACAAATGTTTAGGAGGTCAAACTTGGCCTAGGCAAAGTATCTTAGGTTTTACGTTCCCTTGATGAGGATCAAAGTCCACATATTTTAGGGGCAAAAAATAGTTGTAGGTTATCTAATTTTAATTAAGGGTAAATTACACTTTAATGCTTTGTGGTTTACCACAAAGTCACTTTGTTACATTGTGGATCAATTTCTTTCAAATGAATGGCATGTAGTTAATGTTGTTAACATATTGGTGCCCTATGCTTAACTTATGTTAAAAAACTAATGGCACCTGCACTTGTGTGGCATGTGACCCCTCTCTATAACATCTACTCCTTCTACGCATTAATAGATTTTTATTGATTTTAAATGAATTAAATGCTTGTGTTTGTTGAATTAAATTGCATATAGATGTATTAGAATAAGAGTTTTAGGTGAAGACCAATAATAAGGACCAAAGTGAAAGGAAAAAGATAAAGTGAGGATAGATGTGAGAATTTTTGAAACTTTAGGGCAATAGGCCGTGATTTTAGCCAAAAGATTTACTGTAGCAACAAAATTTTGAAAACTTCCTGCTAATGAGCTAGAGACAAAATGGTCATTTAGCATATAGTTGGAAGAATTATCATTTTGGGCCAAATGGTCAGGAATTATGAGAAGAAGGGCAAAGGTAAATAGGTGAATCCCTCAAAACCCTTTAATTGCATCTTGAACTCTAAAATTCTAGAGAGATAGTGTGGTTGAGTAGAGAGAGAAGCTAAAGGAGAAGAGTAGTGAATCTCATTTCTAGCAAGATTTGAGGTCAGAAAAGTGATTAGGAAGGCATCTACAACATTAATCAGCATCCAAACAATATTTAAACACAGATTAAGATAGCATAATAACCCAATCCCTTTATTTTAGAGTTTATTGTTCATACTACTGAAATTTGTGAAATTCAACTTATTTGAAAGAAAAAGGGATTAAAAACTACAATCTTATTATTTTTAATTACTATTGGGTATTTTTAACCGATTAAAGATACTTGTGCATACTTAAAATTACTTCTAAAAAATGGGTTTTTTAGCTTGAGCGAAAATGAGTATGAATCTCATATTTAGATAAGATTATATGATGTTTTGGACTATTTTCTTGTTTTAAATGTTGCTGAGAAGTTTATCTTGAGTTCATCAATTTCAAAATGGGTTTTGAAACAAGTTTTTGGATTGAAAATCTGGGTCAACAGCAATTCATAAAACAAAGCAAGACACAGCAGCCGACTACCGCTATGCAACAGCCGACTACCCCGATGCAACAATTGACTGTTGTGCTCTTGATGTGCCCTAAACCCTATATAGAATGCTAGAAGTCGATTGCCAGGCACTTGGAAGTCGACTGTCGTGTTCTTCCATTTTCTAGAAACGCCCAAGAACAGAGCAGCCGATTGCCCCGATGCAGTAGTCGACTGTCGAGCCCAACAGTAAGCTAGTAGCCGACTGCCAAGCACCTAGCAGTCGACTGATAGCTCTCTGTTTGGAATTTTAAAGATTTGACAAAATGTAACCAGTCAACTTGCAACATGATACTAGTCTACTGCCACCTTTTGTGATGGAAAGATGAACTTAATTACATATTTGAATGATATCTAGCACAAAAACTAAATCCAAACTAGAGATTAAACTTAAATTATAAGCAAGGTAACATATACTTTGAATGTAAATGAGAAAGAGCATGAAAGTGATGAAAGTTAAAAGGAAAGAACAAGAATGCCTAAGAGAAATGAAAATTGTATTCTTAATATATGTATTTGTGGTATATAGGTTTATATCTGAATGACTAACTCAGGTATGCGATGATGATTGGACATTCCATGAGTATCATAATAGTTGTGAATTGTAAGTTAGTGACTTTAATGGATGAAAAGTCACATACTTAGAATTCATAGAATTATAGTATACACCGATTCACCCATATATATATGTTTATGAATAGCATTTTGGGGACCCCAGTATGTACTCAATGTGTGGAACCAAAATGTGGGGACTCTATTATACTTGGATCCACTGGAGGACGCTCCAGAATGTACAAAAATATGATATGCAGTTGAGGATTGCCAAGCATAGTTGCCAGGGTACATATTTGAAAGTATGGAGTGGTACAAATAATGACCCTCTAGATTTCTCTTCTATTACGTAATTATATGATGATGATTATGATGATATTGGGTAGAGGCCAATGAGAAGTGCTCTTATTTCCTTTTTTTCTCTTTATTTAATAATGAAAGTTATATGAATGATGTTATGTTACCTACATGTTCTGATGAATTTATGAGATATATACTATGTGTTGAGTTATGCATGAAAGTATGTATATTGAATGGAATGTTATACAAGATAACCCAATAGATGTATTTTTTTATGAAAATGCATGTAGAATTTTCGTATGAGTTTACGGTGGTACAAAATAGCTATTTTGAAAATTGGTTATTAATGCTACTTAGATTTATTCTCATAAAAATGCTGGTTTGTATCAGATGCCTAGGTTCCAGATAGTGCTAGAAGTGGAAGTTGAAGTGGTGGAGATACCCTTCCTAGGGTATTTTCCATTGATTCATGAAGTGTGGGTTATGTATATACGAGAAGTTCCTCCCACACCTTGAGGATGTAAAGTGCTAGAAAATTTGTTGGTATGCCTAATACCCTAAATCCTTATGATATTTTGGTAAAAAGGATTAGGATAATAGTTTTTATGTACAGGATAAGGGCATATATGTATTAGGATATGTGAGCTAGGAATCCACTAGCTATTTTCGTTAAATGGGTATGAGTGACAGGCTTGTTGTCTCCTTACCCTAGCTAACACTCTCACAAATCCATAGATATACGTCTAATGAATGATATGTATATTTACTATGAATGAATTTGAATATCCATAGATACACATGTATATTTTTTTAACTAATATGTTTTAATTTCTACTACATAACGTGTGGGATCCCGAGTGTAGTAGCCCAGACCAATAGTACTAATTATTTCATTTGATAAATACCTAAAAATTGACTCGGGTAAAGGAAGTAGTAATTCACCAATCTTATAGTATATTGTTTATAATATTTAAATCACTCAAAAAGAAACTATAAGATTAGGAGGTTACACCCTCCAACTGGTTTTTCCCAAAAAATAATTTTTTCCCAAAAAAGGTTTTTCTAAACAAATCATTTTCTTAAAAAAAAAAGAGTTTTCCTCTTGAAAAACCAATTATCTTTAAAAAATAAAAAATTTTCATTGTTTTCATTAAAACTCAATTTTTCTATTAAATCATGAAGTTGTTATTAAACTCTAAATACTAAATCCTAAATCTTAAACTGTAAACCTTAAATCTTAAATCTTATACTCTAAACTCTTAAGCCTTAAATTTAGGATTTAAGGTTTAAGATTTAGTGTTTAGGGGTTTATTGTTTATAATTTAAGTTTTAAAGTTTGGGTTTATAATTGAGAGTTTAAAATTTAGGATTTAGAGGTTAAGATTTAGGGTTTAGAATTTAGGATTTCAAATTTAGAGTTTAGGATTTAGTAAAAAAAAAAAATCAAATTTTAATAAAAAAAATGAAAGAAGAAAATTTTTTGGAAGAAAATTGTTTCTTTTTAAAAAGAAAACAATGTTTCTTTTTTTAAAAAAAAGAGTTTTTTTCTAGGGAAAAAGGGAGTTTTTTGGGGAAAAATTGGATTTTTTGATAAAATAAAATGCATCTATAAATTTCTCACATGATATTTTTTTCTCTCATATGAGAGGATCTTGATCCTATTGGTCACTCTTTTGAAAAAATTGAACCATAAGGTAACTAAAGTGTAATTTACCTTGTAACAAATTTTAAGAAAGAATGAAACAATTGCACAAAAAGGATGCCAAAGGAAAACAAATACAATGAGTAATTTGGTTTTACTTTTGAAACCCATGTTAGCCCTCACTATAACACTCCATCTCAATATCATTAACCCTAAGCTTCATTTATACATATAAATAACATGTAGTCCCATTATCGTTGTAATGGCTTGGTTACTCACTACCCATGGCGTGATGATTTACTTGATCTTTTGAAGTTATGACCCATTTGTATTCATTTTATTCCCAGGATCTCCTTAAGCAGCCTAAAAATATTTTTTATTTGATAAAATAAACTTTAGTGTTTCAAAAGCACTAAATTTTATCTTACATATACTCTTTAGATCGAGTAAGATTATTCTAGCGATATTATCTCATACAACATAATAATACGTTAGAGCTATATATATATCCATTGATCAAAATACATATTTTTTCATTTTGGCCTTTCTGTAGTTATAGAGATATATCTATATTTACATAGTTATACCTCTACCACCAGGTGGGGTAAGGATCATACACCTAAAATATACAGTGAAAACATGGATAATCTATCTAACAAAGAGGCCTAACATTAAATACAACATATATACATTTATGTTAGAGGAAGGAATATGGGTGGTGTGGAATGGGTTGTACTTCAATCATAGATATCACCATAATGTCACGAATCACAGTGAAAGTCCCAACCATGGCACCATAACCATCTCCACCTCAATCTCTAGTAGGAGGTAGTATTAAGGCATCTTTAGAGTTATCATTAGGGATAAGAATAAAATTCTCATTAGAAAAGCAGTTTATACATATAGCCATCTTAACATGCATAGGTTAGAATCCATATAGTCTTCCTTATCATAGAATATAACACATATAAGGAAAACAAATCATAACATAATTAGAAAATTTTAATATCTATAATGATCCATTGATTTCATATGAACATGTATAGCTTTTCATGTTATACCTTTGAGCAACATATACTGGTCCTTTAACCTCGACCACTAACTCTATGGCGTCTCTTGATGTGTACATGCGTCTAGTGCCATTGGGATCGCCATGTCCACTCTCATATCTTTTTTTTTTATGTACCTAAAGTATATATTATCTATCATCATATTCAGGGTTACAGGAGGAATAAGAATATAAGTAGGCTACCCTTTAGACCTTTAGAATAGCCCATTTAACCTCTTTACTCTCGATATGAGTCAATTACCCACAAAATTAACCAGAATTAGTCACCCACATAGGATAAACCATGGGTATTCCATACTACCCACAACTATCCACCCTTAAATACTCCAAAATGAAACATATATTCGAGAAAATAATTCATGACAGCTCTTTCATGATCTTTCAAAAATAACTTTCATGACACAATTACAATTTAATTACACATGTTCACAATCATAATATGCATGTACATTTCACATATGTTGTTCATGCTATTTTCAACTCATAAATGATGCAGTTACTAAAACATCACAATCAATTGACAAGCGTAATTTCATGACAAAACATCACAAGTTAGATCTTTAAGCTTGTTGGTTTCATTCAAAATTCCTTTATAGTTTTCTCCTAAAATTTCATTTTCTAGCTTCCTTATACTTATCCTAGGTATTTCTTTAGGGTTTTATTGCTAAAGCACTATAAGAAGTGAATTTTGTAACATCCCAAAATTTGACAAAGGGATTAAATGTCAAATTTTGTATAATTAAACACAGTTATAACCCATTATTTCAGTGAAAATACACTTGTATGTAATTTCATTGAAATATCAACAATTAGGCTAAAAGACTAATAAAATAATAATCAAGGAGTCTTATAAGGGTAAGAGAGAGATTTTGTAAAAAGTTAAAAAATACCTGACTAAGAACAAATTCCTTATTTAAACCATAATTTAATTATAATTCCTTAACTAAATTACTATAAAACTTTATTCCCTCCATATACCACAACTTATCCAAACCCACCCAAGTCTTCTTAAGTCCCCCCTTCCTTTTTTGTTGACACCTTCACCATACACTTCATGAAGCAAGAGGTTGAGTTTTAGAGAGAGAAAGGAAGAAAATTAGAAAGAGAGAGAAATCTAGTGAGAAAAATTCCATCTTCTTCTAAACCCTACATCTAAGATAAGATTCAACACCTACTAGGGAGAAGGAAGCATCTTCATCTAGTTAAGGATCTAGTTTCCTAAAGAGAAGGAAAGAAAATATCAACCTAGAAAATCCTCCATACTTTCCCTAACTCTTCACAAGGTAGGAAACTCTTTTCATAACTTCATGTGTTTATGAGACATCTCTATAGGCTTGATTTTGCTTAGGTTATGTTATGATAGGTAGTATCTTGTAGACCTATCATTCATGACATATCGGGAGTGAGAAAATTGAGAGAAAGCATGAGGGAGGTTTTGGACTTTCTAGGTTTTTCATGTAGGATGTTTTTCAAGAATCCATGAAACATTGTTGTAAATGAGTATGTAGTTTAGGTTTATTGCTTTTAGAGTCTTGGAAGGTGGTTTATGGGATTGTATAATGTAAAACCTAGGACATTCATGGCTTAAAGTTGACCTTAACAAGGTAAGAAATTATGGAGAGGTCAAAAACTATGAATTTTTTTGCTATAGAATTGAGAAGTGCAATTTGTGCACTTCACCAAGCATAGTGGGGACTTCATCACGGTGAACTGCCCCTTCCCTCTCTATGTACTTGGCCATGGCAATAAGAGTACTTGGTTGTGGTAAACTACATAGAAAAACACCTAACTTCTCCTTTTTATATAGTTTAGCCATATGTGTTGATGTGACCATCTCCTGAAAGCCCTAGATCCATCTATATTTGTGTTTTTTACATGATACTTGAAAGAAATAGCTAGGATTAGATGGGTGTTGGGAAATGGAATCCTAGATAACCCAAAAAGGAAATAACTTGTCATGCTTGATCATCTGTGTTCATGAGGTTATGCATTTGCATCTTTTAGAAATGAAGAGAATATACATGAATCTTTTATGTGAGTATGTGTATAAGGTGTGAAAATTGTGCATACATGTTATGATTATAAATATGTGAACCAAATTGTAATATGCTATAAGAAATTTGTTATAAAAGGATGTGATGAAAGATTATGAAAAAGCTGTCATAATGTTCTTTGCCCAAATATATGTTTCATTTTGTAGTATTTAAGAGTGTATAGCTATGGGTGGTATGGGATGTCCATGGTGTATCCAATGTGGGTGACTAATTCTAGTAAAGTTCAGAACTAGTTAACGCAGATCAGGAGAAAGGGCCTAAGTGAGCTATCCCGAAGGCCTGAGGGGCAGTCTTTACTTACATTATGTTTCTCTTATGACTTTAAATACAATGAGAGATAATATATACTTGAGGTACATGGAAAGAAAATACGATATGAGTAGGGACATGGCAATCTTGATAGCACTAGACATGTGTACACACCAGGGGACACCCTAGAATTAGTGGCCAAGGTCAAAGGACCCATAATGTTACTCAAAGGTACAGGATGACGGGCTTTATCTATTCACATGAAATAAAGGTATCATGGCAGGTATTACAATTTTCCAATTATGATGTATTTTTTAAGGTATGGCATGAGCTGTCTTTATTTATTACGTGACATTTGCATGAAAGGCTATATGAAATTCTTATTTTCACATGATAAGGTGAATATATGTATGAATTGTTTTTCCTTCAAAGAATATCTCACCCCTATTGACAATTTTTCAAATGCCTCACTACTAACTCATTTTGGAGATTGATGTCAAGCTTATAACGATGCCATGTGTAGGCACTTTTACAGTAGTTCGTGACATAGTGATCATCACTATGGTTAAAGTGCCTCCTACCCCACACCACCTATTTTCCCACCTCCTCTTGTATGAGTATATATGTGTGGTAATGAATGCTTGACCTTCTAAGATAGATAGTTAAATCTATCTTCAGAATATTTTGGATGTATATATGTAAATATTTTTATAACTAAAGGAAGGCTAACCAATGAATATGTATTTTGGTGAAGTATTTTTATATTAATAGCTCTGAAGAAGTGTTTGGCTATATGAGTCTGTGTATGTATTGCAATTCCGCTTCCATATATATATATATATATAAACTTAAGTTTACTTATGGAAAAGATAAATATTTTCTTTAAATATAAAGAGCATACATTTAAAATACACACACATACACACACAATGAGTATGTTAGGCTACCTAAGGAGATCTCAGATAAAAAGATTAAAATGGGCTAAAGAAGTTCATTAAATTATTAAATCACCACGTAATAGGTAATTAGTAACTAGGGTGTTACAAATATAGGGCTTAAGGAAGTTTTTTACGACAAAAACCCATGGCTAAGTACATAAGGAGGAAACTATAGGGCAGTTCACCGCGACTAAGTACACTCCTCACCATAGCAAGTGCACAGCATGTAGGCGAGGAGTTCGCCATAGATAAGTGTCCTCTTGGTCGCGGTGAAGTGCACATTGAGCACTTCATTGAGTTTGCAGTAAGGCGTCCATTTTTCTACATCTTTTACACCATTTTAAGCTTACCTAAGGCTATTTTAGTGTAGAAAACTCCTAGGATTTCCACCATAGAAGTCCTCAACCATACCCTATTAATTTAACAAGAAAAAATCCAAGTCTTTATACTTAACAAGCATGCAATCTTTAAGCTTCATAGAAAAGAACACAATACCCATATCAAGGAGTTCCTCACACCCTCCATCAAGATTTCTACAACAACCAACATGGTTTAGTGGTAGATCTAAAGGATTTTTCTCCCAACCACTTAACCCAAGAAATAAGCAAAGCTTCCAACCACTCAACCCAATCAAAACATAAGACAAGAGGATATCATACACCCACATGGAGGTATGAAAAAGCTTCCTACCTTGAAGATGTGAAAGGAAGAAGAAGAACTTGGTAGATGGATGTTGTTCCTCCTTCTCAAGGGGAAACTAGGTCACAAGTAAGGTAGAAGGTGCTTCTTCATTTGTGAGGCTTGGGTCTTGAGTTTGATGGGGGATGTAGAAGAAATGGAAGAAGAGATGGAAGAGATGAAGCTTTCTCTCTCTAGTTTTTCTTTCTCTCTCTCTCTAGGGTATGAGTGCGTGTTTTTATGAAATGAGGGTGAGGGCTTCGAAGGAAAGTAGAAGAAGAACTTAAGGGAAGAGTTAGAGCTAGGGTTGGGTTAATGATGGTATATGAAGGGAATAAGTTTTGTAGGAATTTAGTTATGGAATTAAAATTAAATCATGGTTTAGATAGGGAATTTGTTCCTAGACAGGTATTTTTCATTTTCCCTAAAATCACCATTTTACCATTTTAAGACATCTTAATTATTATTTTATTAGTCTTTTAGTCTAAATGATAAAATTTCATTGAAATCTACATGCCACTTTATTTTCTTCAAATTAACTAGTTATAATTATGTTTAATTATGCAAAATTTAGCTTTTAACTATTTTTGTCAAATTTCAGGACGTTACAAGCGCGGCAAGACAATGAGTTACGACCCTTTACTTCCTACTCTTAATAAAAAAAATTACCATCTTGGTTAATTAAATAGTTAGTTGGTAAGATGGCCCTCTATGAAACCTAACCCGTGTCTAATTATTGTGGCTATGAATAGCTTCACGAAAGTTAAAATAAACATATATGGGTAGGCATTTATATAAAACGACTATAAACCTTACTTCCATTTACATATAATATAAAAAACACAGGATATATACATTGTCATAGTAGGCATTCTTCCTTAACTTATGTATAATTCCAAAAAGTACAATGAAGGACTGGACTACTAGTCCACTAATAGAGTGCCAAAAAGCACCCTAAAACACAAGATATCTCTAACAGTTCCTCAACTACTGTATGCATCTCCTCTCTATGCTACTACAGTAGGGGTAGGATCACCTTTAGTAGAAACACCACAACTACGTCCTTTAATATCTAGTAATAGCCCAAGAAAGGAATGTGGACCTAGGCTACATCCACTATAAGGAATAGCTTGCATATAGGAATCAAAAGCTCAACCTAGAACACAATAAGTAGATAGTGAAAAATATATTCTTAATGGGTAAAACAACCAAGTTTTTTTAAAATAGTTTTCTTGTTGGTCCCATTTATAATAAATTAAAAAATAGACAACATGTAATTTCAAAAGTAGTATTTAGCAACAACATGTAAAATGAAGAGGACTAGTACAAATGCCATGCTATGTAAAATACCCCAATTAATTGTCAAACAATAAAGCAATATGCATCACTTGCATTGTGTTACACACACACATACAACGTCCCACCCTCACAGTTCTTTTTCTCATGCTAAGAATTCTTGCTATAGTTATTGAATCACATGCCAACTAATATGGATTTCCTATGAGTATTTCACAGCATTTACAATGTTCTATATCAACTCATTACCATAGTGTCTCATATGTTATGAACCCTCATTGGTTTAATTATAAGATAGATGTGTTGTATAAATGCTCAGTACTACCTTAAGCTTGGCCCTATTGGCTTAGTTTTTCTCTATTAGGGTGTCCCCTAGGTGGATCTGTAACACCCCATATTCTCTTGATTAGTTTTCAATTAATGATCCCTTAATTAATTGGATGAGTTTGCTATAAAGTATAATGAATTTTCTTGTGTAACTTAGTGTTTATAATAAATTAGACCAACTTCTTCCTTGTGGTAACTGAATTATAATGTGAGTGGGAGGAAAACACCATAAAAAAAAATTTAGGTGCTTACATAAAGAATGAGGTGCTTGATTTAATTTATCTTTTCTTTCTTTTATCTAGCCAAATTGCTAAGGAAAGAGTGAATTAGATTTTGGTCAAAGCTAGATAAACCCACATGATAATAGTAATAGAGAAGAGAGAAAAGAATTTAACCTCCATTAAATATATACATATACATGTACATTCAGTGAAGCAAGAATGAGTGAGAGAATTTAAATTCTTCTTAATGATTCCATCATACAATGCTATGGGAACTATGGAAAATTTTAAATCCTATATCACTACACGACAGAGAGGAAAAGAGGGAAGAGGTGTGTGGTGATTGCTTTCTTTCTTTCCTTCTCTTGTTCAAGTCCAAGGTGACCGAGAGATAAGAGTAAGATGCTTGGGACACGTGAGGTGCTTGAATGAAATTAAGGTGCTTGAATCATTTTATTGTGATGCTTGAGACAATGGAAATGCACAACCACATGGAAATAGAAATTGGGAAGAGAGAAAAGAGTTTAATATCCATATATGCATTCGGTGAAGGAAAGGAAAGTGCAGCACTCAAGTGTGGCTTGCGTGTAGAGTACATCTAACGTGAAGGGTGCAGCTTGCATGAACTTTTCTCCTTCTTCCCTTCCTTTGGTGTGACCGAGTGGATTAATTAGTACAAGAGTGCAAGGAAAATGGGTTGTACTTAAGGACACGTGTGGTTATAGAATAATAATAATTAGGAATAAAGAAGGAGGCATAGCATCTTGCATCCCATTTACCAGATTAAAGATAAGAGAGGGGTTTAATTAAATAAACATATATACATGCACATGGGAAGTGCCTTTGGTGCGAGAGAAAGGGAGAGAGTAGCTTAGCATTAGAAAAACACACAAGCTTCTGTGAGGAAGGTGTTAGTTTAGCTGAGAGGGAGGGAAGCAAATAAGTATAGGATAAGATTCAAGAGGAACACCAAGATACCTTCATCATTCTTGCACCGTTTAAGGTAGCTTATTAATTATTTTAATTTTACTCCATGGTTTAGAATGTATTCATTATGTTTTTCCAAGCTTTCATGGAACATTAGTTTCCTCTCTACATTCTTGAAGATGTGAATGTCTCTTTAGCTAAGATTATGTGGTAAATGGGAAGTGTTTAGTGATGTGCTAAAATGGATATTGTCATGGTCATGAAAGAATTATTGTTAGTAAAATTTAGCATGTATCATGGAAAACTCTAACATAAGATAGTGCTAAAATTTTGTATTCTTGCATGGCTAATGTATCTTTTGTGTTAAAGAGACCTAAAGGAGGCTTATTAGTTAGATGTTGGCTTTAAACTATGGCATTAACCCTTTGAATCTACCTAACCCGAGAGCTTTCCATGTTGACCTCCAGAAGAAATTGCTAAAAATGTAGGGGAAGGAATCCTATTTAGGTTTCGATTAAAAAGGGGGAGAGATAGAATATAAGAATAAAGTAACATAGGGTAAAGGGTTGCCTTTTTATAAATGATGTTAGTAGTATTGAGAAGTGAGAATGATGAAATGAATAATTATAAAATGTAGCATCTAAAATGAGCCAAGAAAAGAACTAACTGAAATGGAAAATTACATTGTTACATAACTTAAATGTAAGAGAAAGTATTATAATAATTCCAAGACATGGCATCATTAAGTTTTAAATGTGGAAAGAGTAGAAGAATGTGAAAAAAATTAATATGAAAAATCATAGATTCCACCCTTTGTCATGATGGCCAAACATAATCCCTCATTTTGGTCTTAGTAGCCGAATACATATGCAAATGGTAATGACTTATAATGTGTCTCATAATGGCTAAAGTCAAGGGAAATGAGAAAGTTATAGTTAGATTAATGGTGATTGCAATTTATTCCTAGTTATGCCATAATGCTGGAAATTTTATGAGATTATGAATGTCTAATCTAAGACTACATAACAATAGACAATTGTAACACATTATTTTATAAAGTGGCCAAGTGTCCACATTTCTTAAAGTGTGACCGAAGGTGCTTCACACTTGTGACCTAGTGTTCACAATTATGTTATAAAGGTGGCCAAGTGTCCACATTTCTTGAAGTGTGACCGAAGGTGCTTCACACTCGTGACCTAGTGTTCACAATTATGTTATAAAGGTGGCCAAGTGTCCACATTTCTTGAAGTGTGACCAAAGGTGCTTCACACTCGTGACCTAGTGTTCACAATTATGTTATAAAGGTGGCCAAGTGTCCACATTTCTTGAAGTGTGACCGAAGGTGCTTCACACTCGTGACCTAGTGTTCACAATTATGTTATAAAGGTGGCCAAGTGTCCACATTTCTCGAAGTGTGACCGAAGGTGGTTCACTCTTGTGACCTAGTGTTCACAATTATTTTGTAAAGGTGGCCAAGTGTCCACATCTCTCGAAGTGTTACCAAAGGTGCTTCACACTCGTGACCTAGTGTTCACAATTATGTTGTAAAGGTGGCTAAGTGTCCACATCTCTTGAAGTGTGACCGAAGGTGCTTCACACAATGTGACCAAGTGTTCACAATTATTTTATAAAGGTGGCCAAGAGTCCACAATGCGACCAAGTGTTCACAACTCTTACAAAGGTGGCCAAGTGTCCACATTCCTTGAAGTGTGACCGAAGGTGCTTCACACTTTGAGGCAAGGTAAGTTTTGAGAATGAGAATATATAGACTACAATTAGCCATTTTTAATGACTATATGTATGCTTTGCTATAAAAAAAAATGATGTATGAGAACGACACTCCAAATAACCATGCACTGCTTGCCAATCTGTACATGTAAATGAGACTATGTTTTAAAAGACTGGAAGACAAAAATGTTTTTTGTGCTTGCACACTGGTACATATTAGTGGATTTTTAAAATGATGAATTGTTAAGCTATCGGGAAACTTGTTTTCTCATTTATATGCTAATATGTATCAGATGCTGATGTTTAGCAACTTCGGGGAAAGATGGAAGTAGCATTAGAGGAAGTCCTTTGTTATAGCATTTTTTTAATCCTTCATTTTGGGTCTTGATACTATATATTATTTTTGGATTAGAATTAGGACTGTTATTTTGGGTTGTATATAGTAAAGGAAAAAGGGCAATTACTAGGGAAAGGATATGTGAAGAACTTGTTCATCCCCAACATTTTGTAAAAGGAGTTTGAGTGACAGGCTTGTTGTCTCTTGACTCCTTATGGATGGTTACTTCATATATCTTGGTATATGTTCACAGAAGAATGTAACAGACGTTTGTTATTTGTAATAGGAAAGTTTTATAAATTTCGCTGTGATGTATGAATGTTTAATTCCACTATATTTATAAGTTTTGGTCTGAGTAAAAGAAACCCAAACCTAATCCACTTTAATCATATTGCAATGGCATGAATGCTCGAACGTTGTAAATGAATAATTAAGGTTAAGAATAATGTACCAAACTTATCTGTTTACATCGAAGGAGTTGTAATACTAGATAAGGGGGTTACAGGATCCACATCGCATAGAATCATTGGGATAAACTCAGTAAAACCCTCTCCCTCAAAAAGGCATCACTCATTAGACCCTCTTTTCTCTTGTTAAGGTCCACTTCCTTTTGAGGAGCTTCACTCCCTTGAGCTCAATGAGATACTGTGTCTGTTACACTAGAAATCTCCTACCTTTGAGGATTATATTCCAGAAAAGGCATTGCTTATTGGACCCTCCTTCTTGGCATAATATTACATCATTTAGCATATACAACTAGGGTGACTTGACCCATACCTTGGTAAATGCCAAATTCTAAGTATGTGACCCCTAATATTAAAATGTTATGTGGGATTCACTAATTTATAAATCACATACCATCACACAGAACCTCGAATAGGTGTTTCCACCCCTATTTATGGTTTAACCATAGAATAGCTAAGGGTCATCCCATACAGACTATTGGTTATTTGAGCAATGGGTTAGTTTACTACTAGTACATATATGTAAGACAAGTTTCCTTTCTCAAAATATGATTCCAAAAATCCACATCAATATTATGTTGCATCTATCCATTTCTTATTAAAAATTGTCACCACACATGTTCATATACACTCTTCAACTCATTGGAAATCATTTAGGAGTCTCAAGGCTAATGTTCCTTCACTCAAAGCCTACTAGTCAAATGTTAACAATATACTAGTTGGCTAGTAGCTCTTTGTTTAAACTTTCCTAAAATAGAACTACACCATTCAAATGTTAGGGATCCATTAGTTAATTAGTAGCCCTCTACCTGGCCAATAGTCAATTGTCAGATCCCTAGCATAGATGACTATTGAGTGCCTTGTTTCAAATGGACCCTAACTCGAGAGCTACCATTTAGCTGGAACGGGTTTACTAGCCAATTATTGTGTTCATAATGGGTATTTATGAGTTTTTGGTCTTTTTAGGCTTGCCAAGAACATACCAATTGGCTACTATAGGCCTAGAAGTCATCTGTTACCTGTCAGTTTAGCCATCTTACATCATTTTTCATGAGTTAACCCCCAAGACTTTCTCAAACAAGTTCCAATTCATCATCAACATGCATATAGGTCCTAAAAGTCACTTATTTGCAATTCTACATTAATTACATTGCATTAACCTCATGGGTGAAAGTTTGAGCATGCATGTACAATACCACCTCCATTCAATCCATGAATACAAATGTAAAGCTTGGTTTTAGATCCATACATGTTGTCTATAAACTCTAAATAACATCATCCAATCAAGAATTTCACAACATAAAACCATTTCACACATTAAAGTTTAGAGAGATAAAACCCATGAAAACCATGTGTATTGGATGAGAATTCAATGTAGGGAGTTCTGTAATTAACATCCACCTCTAATACTTTGGGATTTATTATGACATTATTGTTATCATTGATTAAACATTGAGATGTTATTATTTATGTAATGATAAGAATGGTTCATTAAAGGGATAGAATGGACATTTTCATCAAGATAGAACCACTTTTATCATAAAAAGGTGAAATTGGAAATTTTGGTAAAGAAGGGAAAAATAGTAATTCTACTATAAAGGAGAAAATAAATTTTATCGAATTATTTCATGGAATTACATTTAAGGACTTTTACCATTTTCATTAAAGAGAGAAGAAGAAATAAGTGTGAAAGTGATTGTGTCCACTATGATGGCAAAACGATAATTTCCATAAAAACAAAGTTGTAATTTTATCTCAAGGGCATATTAGTAATTTTTCGTAAGATAGGAAAATTAAATTTTCACCTAAGCATTTCATGGAAATGGTATTGGAAGGCCTTTACTCTTTTATTTTAGAAAGGAGTAAGAATAAGGGTAAAAATAATTATATTGACATAAAGAGCAAAATGGTAATTTTACCAAAGAAGGATAAATTATTAATTTCATAAAAGAAGTTTTATGAAACTTTACTTAAGGAGTTTTTGCTTACCAAACTCGAAAAGGATGAAAAATGAGGTTAAATTGGCCATTTGGATATAAAGGGTAAAATGATAATTTTCCTTAAGGACATATTGGTAATTTCCCAAAAAGTTGAAGGGCAAAACTATCATGTCAAAAAGTATGAGGGCAGAATGGTCCTAACTTATATAAGTTTCATAAAATTACAATTCTAAGGAGAGAGAATGCCATTCTTGAAAAAGAGAAGTAGTAAGGGTAAAATGGTCATTTTACACCAAGGGCATTTTGGTAATTTCACCCAAACCCTAATTTAAGTCATCTTCTTCCTTGAGAAGGGAAAGAAGCCATGAAAAGGGGGAAGAAGAATGAGGCTTGGCCAAAAACCTCCTCAAGCTTGGAGGAAGAAGAAAATAAGGCAAAACACTTAGAAGATTACACTTTTCTTGCATTTTCAAGGTAGCATAACAATCCTAAAACCTTAGTTTCATGTTTTATGGTATGTTTAGAGTGTTTTAAAGTTTCATCAAACCTAGGGTTTTCTCTCTCTACATTCTTATGGTAGATTTCTTTGAATGGGTTTTGCTTATGTAGAAATCTTGTTGTGTTTATGAATATGAACATGTTGAAATGCTTGAAAACATAAGAGATTGAAATTTTCCAAGATTGGTACCTAATTCTTGAAAAACCCTAATTCTTGAAATGGTATGGAAAAGAGTGAAAAAATGGTGATTTTGCATGAGATCTACTTGAATATGAAAGCCTTGAAAACAAAATGATGAAACAATTCCATTTTCCCTTACTTTCACACTTGGCCGAATGCTTCCATGTATATTGGTGAAAATGTTAGCTTAAAAAAGTGCCTAAAATTGGTGGAAGAAATTGTTATGAGTAAGTAAGAGAGAGAAAATTTTGTTAAGTTGATGTGTTAGTACTTCTACCGTTTTCTAATTTTTAACCCTGAAAGTGTACTTGTAAATGTGAAGATGTAAGATTACATGCATTTTCATGTTGGTATGAAAAAAATGAGTTAGGAAAGTGTGGAAAAGGAAGGCTAAATGTACATATGCCTATTTTGAGGTGTAAGAAAGTGTTATGTTTAATTATTGAATATGTTACCATAATGCCTAAATGGTAAAAGGAATCGAAGAAATGAAACAAATGGCTTGAAAATACCAATTCTCTACCTTTTTCTTACCTTAGACAAATGCTATGTATATTTTTTCCTTGGATGGCTAAATTTATGTGTTAATGGAAAGTAGCCTAATATGTATTTTAAAGTGGCCTATGTTAAGTGAAATGGGGAAAAATGATGTAATGATTAAATGTGAATGATAAATTACATGCATTATTCCATTGACATGAATATGTTCAAAGATATGTGAATGTGATTGAATGGCTTGAAATGCTACTTGCAATTGTGAAAGGAAAGGCATTGAAAGTCATCAAGGTAGGGTGGATGACAACACTAATAAAATCCCCCTTGAGGTGAATATGAAAAGCAATGAAGGTTAACCTAGTGGTGGGATGACACTAATAAAATCTCCCCTAGAGACAACAGAGAAAGTAATGAAAGTTACATGAAAGGGTGGATGAAAACACTAATAAAATCCCCCTTGAAGTGTTTGTGATGGCACTATATGATACGCTAGTGGTGGATTTAACAACACTAATAAAAGTCACCCTAGTGGTAAGGAATAAATGGTACTAAATTGTTATTACAGATAAAGTATGACTGATGTGATGATAGATGATGTATGAATGCTTATATATGTGTTTTAATGATGAATGAAGCATGACATGAAATGTTAATAATCTCATATTCATAAATACACATATATATGTTTCACATAAAGCATGCCTATAGAATTGAATGAAAACTATTAAAAAAAATGGAATGTAGAAATGTTTTCTGTATCTGTATAGTGGTACATGCCAATTATTTTGAAAGTGTATGGTTTGTTTAGCTACTGGGAAATTATTTCTCGATATTATACTAGTATGTATCAGATGCATAGACCTAGTGTGGTGATGCACCAAACTAATTTAAGGAGTAAATAGAAATTATGTAATGTAGCACTTTTAGTCGTAATTTCTGCCATATGTGTAATACCCCTTATCTTTACTTAGTAACATTACACATTGTAATATGATAAGTGGTTACACTATTCTTTACCTTTTTAATCTCAATAAATTGCCTGAGTATTTGATCCATTAGTGATTTAATATATAAGGAGGTCTGAGTTTTTTTGCTCAGGTAAACATACTTTATGCACAGCGAAAATAGAATTTCATACATCACAGCAGAATTTGTAAAACATTCCATAACTATATGCATATCATTTAAATCTTCTAATACATATTACAGGAAATATTAAGTATTTATATATACATGTATATATATATAGGGGTAAGAGACAACAATCGTGTCACTCAAACCCCTTTTTCCAAAAGAACGGTAGTCCTAATTCTATCTCAAAATATAGATGGCAGAAATTAGGATTGAAAGTGCTACATTATATACTTTCTATTTACTCCTTACATCGGCTAGTTTGGTGCATCATTACTTGGGTTCTATGCATCTAATACATATCAGCACAAAAATGAGAAATATATTCCCAGTAGCTAAACAAACCATTTTTTTTAAAACAATTGATATGTACCACTATAAGAATATAGAAAATAAATCTACATTCAGTTCAATTCCAAATTTCTTTTCATACAAATCTATGGGTATGACATATGTGAAACATGTGTGTATTCATCTATAAACATGAATATGCAACATATGACATCGTTAATAAAAAGAATAATAACTTTCAATGACCACATACTTTAACCATTTTCACATAAAACACATTCATGTAATACAAATTATAATATCACATAAATACTTCACTCTTGGGAGGTAGACACCCGATCATTCCTCCACCTGATTGTATTCTCTAGAGGTATACACCATATCATTCCTCCTGGATTTAATTCTTTGGGAGTATACACCAGATCATTCCCCACAAGGTGTTATTCTTAGGAGGTTTACACCAGATCATTCCTCCTCAAAATTGTAGTCTTTGGAGGTATCCACTAGATCATTCCTCCTTTGAGTTTTCACCTTGCCTTTCACAAGTATGGTAAGCATTTATATGCTAGTCAATCATATTCACATGATTTTTGACATATTTCTATCAATGGCAAATTGTATGCTAATTACCATCCATTCTTGACCATTACCTCATTTCCCCTCTTTTCACATAACATAGGCTATTTTGGATAGCACCTTAGGCTATTTCCAATTAATACATGAATTTGGCCATTCTAGGGAAATTTCTACATAGCATTTGGTCAAGACAAGAAAAGTATGAAGGATTCGCATTTCTAACCCATTTAGTTCATTTCTAGTATTATTTTTTACCATTTAAGCATTATAGTAACAATTTCCATAATTATGGGTAATACTTTTTCACACCTCATTTTCTTGTAAGTGTACATCAAGCCTTGCTTTAACACACATTTCTAGCTCATATTTCATGTTAGGTATAACAATGCACATTATCTTACAATTTCACATGCTTATGCACATTTTCAATGTGAAATGGTAAAATTTTAAAATGGTTCTTTTGCTAAAACACAAATTTACCATAATTTTCTCTCTCCTCTTTTCTTATGACAAATCTTGCAAGGTTTTCTAGCCATTTTCAAGTGAGATTTCAACACCATTTACATGGGTCCATTTGGCCAAGATCGTTATGACATATTTCCATGGTTTATGGTGAAGTTAGAAAATGGGAAAAGTGCTTAAACATTATCCTAACTTGATTTTCTCTCTCTTACCATTTCTTAACACTTTCTCACTCTTTCTAACACCAATTTTAACCAAATTTCAGCACCATCATAAGACCTAGCATTCGGCCAAAGAGGGAAAATCAAGAAAATGAAGTTATCTCACCATATTGCTTACAGTACAACCATATTCAAGTAAATACCATGCAAGACCATCATTTTCTCACTCTTTAAGACACCATTTCAGCCTTGGTATAAGCTAGGGTTTTTCAAGACTAGGGTTTCATTCTTGAAAAATTGCTATCTCTTAAGTTTTCAAGCATTTCAACATGTCCAAAGCCATAAACACAAGTAGTTTTCAACATATTCCAAACCCATTCAAACAAATCAACCATAAGAATGTAGAGAGAGAAAAACCATTCTTCTTGCAAGAGTAAGAACACCATAAACACACCATAAAATAAGAAAAGAATGGCATAGGTATGTTTAGCTACCTTAAAAATGTAAAACAAGTGGAATCTCGAAGTTGTTTTGCTTTGAAAATCTTCTTCTCGAAGCTTAAGTGTGGGTTTGGCCAGCCTCCTCTTCTCCTCCTTTCTTCGACAATCTCAGCATCCTAAGGTAGAAGAAGACTTAAATTAGGATTTCGGTGAAATTACCAAAATGCCCTTTATGTGAAATGACCAATTTACCCTTACTACTTCTCCTTTTCAAGAATGGCATCCACTATCCTCAAGAATGTAATTTTGTGCAACTTCCATGGGTTGGGATGTTTCTGCCCCTCAAGAATTTTAAAATTACAGAATGGTCCCACATCTTTTCAAAAATTGTAAATATGCCCTTAAGGAAATTACCTTTTTGCCATTTAAGTCTAAATGGCCATTTTAGCTCTATTTTTCACCCTTTTCTGTTTTAATGTGGAAAAATCACTTAAAAAGATTTCACATAACTTATTACCCTTATTTTAGCAAAATTACCATTTTTCCCCTAAGGAAAAATTTCCTTTTTGCCCTTTATGCCAATGTTGTCATTTTCACCCTTACTCTTTCTTCTTTTGAACATAAAAGGGTAAGGATTTCCAATATCTTTTTCCTTGAAATATTTAGGGTAAAAATTACATTTTATACATTATGTAAAATTACTAATATGCCCTTATGGTAAAATTATGATTTTGCCCTTTTTAGGGAAAATTGCCATTTTAACACCAAACGCACATAATCACTTACATAACTAAATTCTTCTTCTCTCTTAATGTAATAACCCAATTTTTAAAACAAATTAAATTGGGTAAAATAAATTTAGATTTTGTTGAAATTGAATTAAGTGTATTTTTTTGAGCTTGCGGTTAAAATTTGATAATTTTTCAGAGTAAAAATCTTATTTGACGGATAAAACTCGATTTGGCTTCAGGAATTTAGCATATAAATTGGAATGCTTAAAATCTTCAAAAGATTTCTGAATTCCTTCCATATAGGCCTATTTGCTGCCTAGATCGGATAATGCATATGAAATTTACCCCGGGCAAAGCGAGAAAAGATCAAAATGCCCCTAGAGGCCATAAAATCCCAAAACCCTATAATTTTCCCTCATTTTTCCTTTCTTCTCTCTCTCCTTCACACATTTTCTCTCTCTTCTCTCTCATTTTTGCACGCCAACTCTAGCCACCGGAACTGCCGTGCTGTGCCACCACCTCCAGCCACTGGAACCGCCACGCTGTGCCACCACCGAACCCTGCCACCCGTGCAGCTCGACGTCGCCAACCTCCAACTGCCATTCTCGATGCCGACAGATGCCATAGCGGCTGAAAACAGTCGCGTTTCCTTCTGTCATGAATTCTAAGCTCTGTCACAATCTCTGTTGTTCGACGTCGTTCGACCACACTGCTGCCACCATTAGGTAGCCTGAGCTGCCAGATTTCACCATCAGCTGCTAGTCAATGAAATGTCGTCGCTACGTGTTGTGAATGGGGGAAAATAGCTTTGATGGCTGCCGCTTTCTCCATCGAGAAATCACAGACAAACCGTTGTGTTTCATCGAACGAACCCCGGATCCAGCATCCTTGAGTTACAAGCTACATTTTGGAGTATTTTTTTACCCCAGCCATAGTTCGTCGCCATCCGCCACTGTGCACTGTCACCGGAGTTGTTGGAAAGTTTCCAAAATTGATGTTTTCCTATCAAAATTGACTCCGAACATGTTTAAGGATTAGGCCGACCTAGGAATTAGATAAATTAACGTAGGAAAGCATAATTGAAAGGAAAACTCGCCTAAGAATTGAATTGTTTCCTCAGAAAACTAATTAAGATCAATTATTGAGGGAAAAGAAAAATCTCGACTCGAATATGAGAAAATGTTAAAAGGTAAAGTAATTTACATTCCCCTAAAATTTAAATTGACATTGTGAATGCTTGTTTTAAGAATGATTGCATTGAATGGGAATGCGTGCCAAAAATATATATGAGTATATACGAATGCCTATGTATTGAGAATGTTTGTCGCATGTTTGGTAAATTTGGCTATTGGAATTATATGCCATAGGGACGGACTAACTTAAGGTGGGTATTTAATAGCCGATATGGGACAGCCGTTGAATATCCCTTATGCAGACGATTTTACAAATCGAATTGTTTTTAATGAGATTAGTCTACATTTGTTAGAGATTTTTCATTAAACCAGGACAACCTTATCAAAGGTTTAAGGAGTATAAGGGGGGATAACCTATACTGGGTAACGTTTTGGTTTAAGTATAATACCCTATAACCTTAAGTATTGTCATCTATATGTATGCATTTCTGTATAGACTGTATGAGGATGAGAATTAGCGTTTGTTCACATGCTAGGGGATGCCCTGGATGTTGATTCTCACCCAATCCTTGAGTGAGTGATTGGTGTCATAGATCACACTCACAATATAGGAGTGTTTTCAGTGATTGGTGTTATGGATCACACCCAACTAAAAAGCATGTTTTTTGCTAAAACGGTAGGCAATTGAAATGAATAATGAATAGTCACATGAGACTTATGACTGATGAGTATATGAAAATCCTCAGGCATGATTTTAAGTAAAATTTTTAGTATAATTTTTAGAATAAAGATAATATGCTGGTTATATTATTTTACATCAATTTCCCATGCTTTTTTAATTTTAAAGTATTTAGTAATTCACATGTGTTTAAATCAAATTTGGGGAGATGTTTTCTGTGCGTTGTCACAACTAAGCATCCAACTGTTTTATTAATGTTTAATTGTAAATTTCTCTACTGGGATTTACCCATCTCATGAAGTTGTTTGCTCAGATGACCAGGAATAGGGAATGCCTAGGAGATAGCTGGGCAAATGAAGGATATCAGGATGATATTGTGGTAATAGAATTAGGCTTGAATTTGTGTATAGATATCTGTACTATTGGTTTTAATTTTATTAACAGATTTTACTGGCTAAAATTGTGATTTTGACTAATTGTATAAAAGGGAAACGTCTGATTTTTAGGGGAAACTCTGCCAAATTTTTGATAGAAAGATGGTTTAAGAGAATGATTTTGTTTTAAAATAAATTTGATGGATTATAGTTTTTACTGACTGATGTATGAATGGATTTAGTATTCTAAATTAGTATATCTCAATTATATTTGAATGGTTGTTATAATTTATATTCCAGAGTATGTTATGGTTTGTAATGTGGTAATAAAAATGCTGCATAGGATTTAGGATTGAGTGGAATCTAAATAGACTGTGAGAAGAGTCTATTTAGGTTACACTCAACCAATAGCGACCTTCTGATGTTCCCTGAAATGGGAAGAATTAAAAATTTATTTAAAACTTTATATGCTTATGCTACTCTGATAGAGGAAAGTATATTATGATTTAGGAGGTCGTTACAATAGTGGTATCAAAGCCCGATTTATTGGTTTATTGGTTTATTGATTTATTGGTTATGAATTCTCGGGGTTGTAGCTTTAGGATTTTAAATTAATTTGACTCTAGAATATCTAGGAATTGATCTGTAATTGAGATATTAGGAATAAATCTGCTACTATGCTGATAACTGTTGCTATTAAAGGCTAACTAATTCTTTTTCTGTGTCAGTTAGCCATGGAAGATGCTAGCAAAGATAATACAAGGAGGCCAAGAGGAGGGCCAAGACATAGAGGTTAAGGGGCACAAGGGAGTAATAGCAAGGAGACTGATGTTGATATGAGGGACATGATGGATTCCATCAGAATAATGGAAAATGATATGAGGGAACAGGCTATTACGAGTGTCGATATAATGCGACAATATTAGGAGGATCATCAGAATAGGGACAATAAGAATAACGAGAATACCAACCAGATGTACCAAGGTTAGATAGAATTTCAAAGGTAAGGACCACCAGCATTCTCAGGCACATCTGAACCATTAGTAGTAGAGGGGTGGTTGAAGGAGGTGGAGAAGATCTTTCAATTGTTGCATAGTAAAGATGAGCAGATGATTACTTATGCAATGTATATGCTAAAAGGAGAGGCAGAACAGTGGTGGACTAGAGCCCAGCAGATTATGGAGAGAAGGGGCATTCCACTCACATGGGAGTCTTTCAAGAGGATATTCTTGGATAAATACTTCCCTGAGAGTGCAAGACATGCTAAGGAAACTGAATTTCTGCAACTTAGACAAAGGGCCAGACTTTTTGAAGAATACTTGGCTAAATTTGAAGAATTGGCTAGATATTCCACTTATCTGAAGTTACATTATGATGAACCCTAGAAATCAAGCCAACTGGAGGAAGGGTTAGACTTGCAGATGAGAACACAGATCACCCTGCTAGAGATAAGGGATTTCACAATGCTAGTAAATAAATGCCAAATTCTCAGTAAAAATCTAGAAGAAAGGCAGAATATAAATCAAAGAACTAGAAGCAAATAAAAACAACCAGCTAGAAATCTGAATGTGAAGGGCAGAACTTTTAAGCCATAACCAGGGTCATCTAGTAGCAACAGACATCCAGAAATTGCTAACTACCCGAAATGTGGGACCAGGCATTCCAATCAACATTGCTGGCATTAGACACCAATACGATGCTATAAATGTGGAGGTATAGGGCATTATCCAAAGTACAATCCATCTGGTGGAAACCAATAGAATCCAGGTGGCCGAAGACCACAAGCTCTGGGGAGAGTCTTTACTCTGGATAGAGTCTTTACTCTGGATAGAGCGAATGTCGACAAGTCGCCTAGATTAATGTAGGGTAGAGGTAAGATTTATAATTTTTCTTTAATAATATTGTTTGATTCGGGTGCTACGTACTCTTTTATATCTAATGCATCTGTGGAAAAAATAAACTTACCTTTACAAACCATGCCTTGTGATTTACATATTTCCACACCATTAGGAGAGACAACCATATCTCCTCAAATATGCCTAAACTATCCTCTTTCCATTGATGACACCCTATTCATAGTGGACCTTGTGTGTTTACCTTTGACTAGGATTGACGTCATTCTGGGAATGGATTGGTTATCTAGGAATCGGGTTCTATTGAATTGTTCTTAAAAGACTATCACTTATTTGGATACCTTACCGGTAGGTGAGAGTGATAGGGTGTGTGAGATAAGTGGTATTTCTCTTAATCTCTCTCAAGTAGAATTGCAAGAAAGGTTAAACCTAATTCCCATTGTTAGTGATTTCCCATAGGTGTTTCCTTTAGAAATAAGCAGGTTACCTCTGCCTAGAGATATAGAATTCACAATTGACCTGATTCTATGTGTAGGCCTAATAGCCATAACCCTATATAGAATGGCCCCAGCGAAATTAAGGGAACTAAAGGTCCAAATAGAAGATTTGTTGGAGAAGGAATTCATTAAACCGAGCATATCACCATAGGGAGCTCCTGTACTATTCTTAAAGAAGAAAGATGGGAGTTTGAGATTATATATAGATTATCGGCAGTTGAATGAGGTGACCATTAAGAATAAGTACCCATTACCTCGAATAGATGACCTATTCAATCAATTGCAAGGTGCAATGGTATTCTCTAAAATAGACTTAAGGTCAGGATACCACCAGATCAGGGTTTAAGAGGAAGATGTCCCTAAGATAACATTTAGCACTAGGTATGGTTACTATGAGTTTCTAGTGATGCCGTTTGGACTGACCAATGCACCTACTGTCTTTATGGATTACACGAATAGAATTTTTAGACCCTACTTGGACCAATTCGTAGTGGTATTCATAGACGACATCTTAGTTTATTTCAAGACTCACGAAGAATATGCATAACATCTTAGCACGGTGCTACAGATATTAGAGTAAAAACAATTGTATGCTAAGTTAGAAAAATGTGAATTTTGGCTAGAGGAACTGAAGTTCTTAGGTCATGTGGTAAATGGGGAAGGAATCTCAGTAGACCCTAAGAAAATTGAAGCAATATTAGATTAGGGTCAGCCAAGAATGGTCACTGAAGTTAGGAGTTTCTTGGGTTTGGCAGGTTATTATAAGAAATTTATACAAGGATTTTCTCAAATAGCTTTGCCATTAACCCGGCTGACTAGGAAGGGTGTTAATTTTGAGTGGAGCGAGCATTGTGAACATAGTTTTCAAACCCTGAAAGAAAAATTAAACATTGCTCCTGTGCTAGTAATTCCAAAACCCTTAGAGCCCTTTATAGTTTATACAAATGCATCAATGAAAGGTTTAGGATGCATCGTAATGCAAGATAGGAGGGTAGTTGCTTATTCATCAAGACAATTGAAACCTGCAAGGGAAAATTATCCTATCCACGACTTGGAATTAGCTACCGTAGTATTTGCCCTAAAGACTTGCAGACATTACTTATACGGGGTTGTATTTGAGGTTTTTAGTGATCATAAGAGCCTTAGGTACTTATTTGATCAGAAAGAGTTGAATATGAAGCAGAGAAGGTGGGTAAAGTATTTGAAGGACTTTAACTTTGAGTTCAAGTACCATACAGAGAAAGCAAACGTAGTAGATGATACATTAAGCAGGAAGTCATTACAAGTAGCTAGTTTAATGGTGGATGAGATGAGATTACTTGAGGACTTTAGGAATCTTAGCCTCAATGTAATTTCATTTTCGAAGAGACTAGTAATGAGTGACTTCCTAATAAGCTGTGATTTGAGGGACCAGATTAGACAAGCCCAACTAGAGGATAAATCCTTGGGAATCTATGTGAACCAACCTGATTTTAGATTAGCACTTGATGGAGTGTTAATGTTTAGGAAAAGAATAGTAATTCCAAACCATCAAGAACTAAAGGAGAAACTGCTAGCAGAGGCTCATCGAAGCCACTATACCATCCATCCAGGTATTTCCAAGATGTATCAAGACTTGAAAAGAAATTTTTGGTGGTCAGGTATGCGAAAGGATATCACGAAGTATATAAATGCTTGTCTTACTTGTCAGCAAGTTAAGATAGAGCATCAAAGACCCACAGGATTATTGAGGCCACTAGAGATACCGGAGAGGAAATGAGATCAAATAACCATGGATTTTGTAGTTGGACTACCTAGAACACCAACTAGTTATGATTCCATTTGGGTAATAGTGGATAGAATAACCAAGTCTGCTCACTTTTTACCTATCAAGATTAGGTATTCCATGGAGAAATTAGCCCAAGTATATCTTAGGGAGATTATGAGACTACACGAGGTACCATCGAGTATAGTATCAAACTGAGACCCTAAGTTTACCTCGAGATTTTGGCATTCCCTACAGCAAGCATTAAGAACCCAACTTAAGTTTAGCACCGCTTATCATCCTCAGACTGATGGACAGTCTGAGAGAACAATTCAAACCTTAGAAAATATGTTAAGGGCTTGTGTGATAGAACAGAAGGGAAGTTGGGATAAATACCTACCTTTGATAGAGTTTTCTTACAATAACAGTTACCACTCTACCATAGGTATGACACTATATACTGCTCTGTATGGGATAAGCTATAAATCACCCTTAAGTTGGGTAGAAATAGGGGAGAGTACAATGTTGGGACTTGAGATTGTATAAGAGACTACTGATCAAATTAAAATGATTAGGGAAAAGATGAGGTTTGCCCAACAGAGACAGAAAGCCTATGCAAATAGGAGAAGGAGACCCTTAGAATTCAATGAGGGAGAGCATGTATTCCTGAGAGTGTCACCCACTACAGGTATTGGTAGACAAATAAGGACAAAGAAATTGAGTCCCAGATTCTTAAGACCATTCCAAATTCTGCAAAGAGTCGATCCAGTCGCCTACCAAATTGCTTTACCTCCCTACTTGTCAAACTTGCATGACGTATTCCACATCTCGCATCTCCGTAAATATGTCACAGATCCCGTGCATGTATTTGGGAATCAACCTATAATATTAAAGAAAAATTTGACTTATGAATCTATGCCTGTCCAAATCATTGACTTTAAGACTAAGCAACTCCAGAATAAAGTAATCCCTTTAGTTAAGGTACTTTGGCAGGATGTAGCATCTCAAAAGATGATGTGAGAGAAGGAGGACGAGATAAGGCAACGTTACCCAGAATTGTTTACATGTATAAATTTTAGGGATAAAATTCTTTTAAGGAGGGAGAATGTAATAACCCAATTTTTAAAATAAATTAAATTGGGTAAAATAAATTTAGATTTTGTTGAAATTGAATTAAACATATTTTTCTGAGCTTACGGTTAAAATTTGAGAATTTTTCAGAGTCAAAATCTTATCTGACGGAGAAAACTCAATTTTAGAATTTAGCAGATAATTTGGAAGGCTTAAATTCTTGAAAAGATTTCCGAATTCCTTCCTATGGGCCTATATTCTTGCCTAGATCGAAGAATGCATTCAAAATTTACCCCAAGAAAAGCGAGAAAAGACCAAAACGCCCTTAGAGGCCATAAAATCCCAAAACTATAATTTTCTCTCATTTTTCCTTTCCTCTCTCTCTCCATCACACATTTTCTCTCTCTCCTCTCTCATTTTCGCGCACCACCTCCAGCCACCTAAACCATCAGGTCTTGACCGCCACTGCACTCGACATCCGTGCAACTCAACGCCGCTGACCTCCAATTACCATTCCCAACAGCTGATGGATGCCACAGCAGCCAGAAATATCTGCGTTTCCTCTCATCGCGAATTCTAAGCTCCATCGCAATCTCCGCCGTCTGGCTATACCGCCACCACCATTGGGTAACTTGAGCTGCCAACTTCCTCCATCAGCTACCAGTCAGTGAAATGCCGCCACCACGCGTTGTAACAACGGGAAAGATTTGAAAGAGTTTTAAAGGATTTTAAAAGATAAATTCTGATTTTTGAAGCTAATTTTCATTAAACGAAGCCTGGCACGTATTTTGAGGATATTGACTTGACGGAAGAAGTTTCATGCGTCAATTTCATTGACGGAGGCCAAAATTTTGCATGGAAATGTGTGCCGACGTCTGGAAGGATGCCGACACCCTAAAACATCCCCGGGTGGCCTGGGAAAAGTCAGAATCGTCCCTGGAGGCTTTAAATTACGCAAATTCCCTCCATTTCTCTCATTTCACTCTCTCTCCTCACCACACTCTCTCTCTCCTCTCTCTTTTCTCTCTCCACCTTCCTCCACCGTGAACGACCGCTACAGCCATCGTGGGCCGCCACCAAGGGTACCAACCGATAGCCCTCACTGCCCACAACCTCCAGCAACCAACTACGGCCACCAACGGCCGCCGGAGCCGCCAAAAAAATGCCATTTTTTCCCTCCATCGCGCTAAACTTCTCCGGCTCGAATCGTCGCCGTCCGTCGCCGTTGACCGTCACCGCCCCAACCACCGTGTAGCCCGAGCTGCCAGCTTCCTCTAGTAGCTCAGAGCCGTCGAAAGGAGGTCGGACGCGCTCGGATCGAGGAAGAACATCGTCCGCCGTGCGAGAAGCTTCGTGGCCAGAAAACGCCGCCCAAACGGCCGTGAACCGCCGTGCCACCACCGTATTCGGACTCCTGGGCTTGTGGGCTTCACTGTGGTGTGATTTTTGAGGCAAACTGCACCTCTCCGCCGTGTGTCGCCGTGCCGGAGCTTCTGGATGCGCATCTCGAGAAACCGAGACCACCGTGACATAGAATTCCATGATCCGGACACATTGGTAAGGTCTAATTTCCCAGAAACTAATGGTGTATGAATGAAATGGCTACCGAACATAATTAAGTAATTAATTAATCTAGGTAACTGTGTAACCGAGTTTGGGATTGAAAATTGGATGACGTGACGAGCCTAAACGTTTAATTTTATGTCCAGGAAATTAATCAGGCTCAGAAACCGAGACTACGTGGAATTCTGAAGTGATTTAGAGCATTCGGAGACCAGGTAGGATAATTTACACTTCTCGAACCCTAGAATTGATTTAGTGAATACCTAAATGATTTAGATGACTTGCATGGATTTACGTGCTACTTTCGATGGGATAAATTTCATGCCTGTGTGCTGAAAACCCTAATTGCATGTTAGACACCTTGTTTATCGAGTTTAGATGCCTTTAGGACGGATTTACTTAGGTTTGGGTACTTGATAGCCAGATGGGACTAGTTAAGTATTCCTCATACAGGAAGCTTTTAAACGAAATTATTTTTATCAGATTTAACCTGTACTGAGTTAGGGATTACGCGTTAAACCAGGAAGACCCTAAGAAAGGTTCAGGGAGTATAATGGTGGATAACCTACACGGGGAAACGTTGTGATTTAGGCGTAATACCTTAGAACCCTGAGGAATAGCTGATCGAGTGCATGTGAGTTCGAATAGACTGTATGAGGATGAGAATTGGCGTATGTGCACATGCTAGGGGACGCCCTAGATGTTGATTCTCACCTGGTCCTTGAGTGAGTGATTGGTGTTACGGATCACACTCACAATATAGGCTTGATTCGGGTGATTGGTGTTACGGATCAGACCCAACGATAAGAGAGGTATTCTTTCTAGACTACGTGCAATTAGAAGATGATTTAGATTTGGTTACAGCGGATTTGTAGCCAACATGGATTGAGATACATAGGGCATGGGATTTTACTTGATTTTGATGATTGATTTTAAAAGAAATGGATTTTCTGATTGTGATATATTGCCGCGATTTTCATGTAATTAAACGATTTTAAAGATAAGGTATTTCACTGTTTTCGAACTGATTTCGGGAAGACGATTTCGGTGTTCGCACCGCTGGGTATTCAACTGGTTTTTAAATGATAATTGAATTGTAAATTATTCTACTGGGATTCATATCTCATTAGGTTGTTTACTCAAATGAACAGGGACAAGGGCAGGAGCCCAGACGATAGCCGAGGCTGACTTGAGGATAGACCGGAGGATGATTAGCTTAGGCTTGAATCATTTGTATATATACTTTGATGACGCTGTTATTTATCAGATCCTGTTTCTTATGAATTTTGTATGGATTAGACTGAATGTATATATAACGTTTCAGATAGTATACATGGATTGTAGTGATGAATTGATGTTGCTGCATATGGATTTATGTTAGTTATGTTTATTGCTGTTGTTGGAATGGCTGTTTTATTTTAACAGGTGATTTTTGTACTTTGGGAATGTTCGAAATACAGAGGAAACTCTGCCGGATTTTTGGTAGAATTTACCGCTGTAAACTTATGGATTTGAATTGAAATGTGTATGAATGTATGACGCGACATGTATATGAGTTTTAGATTTTATTCCAGAGTTATTATTGATGATGTATGTATGTGTATTTAGTTAGCTACGTGTGAATCAGGGTTGAACGGAATCCGAATGGACAACGGAGAATCTATTTAGGTTACACTCAACCAGTAGCGATCCCCTGACGTTCCCACATAGGGAATAAGCATTCAGAATACCCCATATGCTTCCGCAAATCAGATAAGCATCGCGTATGAAGTATTAGGTGGTCGTCACACGCGTCGTGAATGGGGGAACACAGCTTCGACAGCCGCCATTTTCTTCGCTGAAAAATCATGATCAAAGAGCCACGTTTTGCCCAACAGACCCTAGATCTGACATCCTCGAGTTACGGGCTACATTTTGGAGTATTTTTTGACCCTAGCCACCATCCACCGCTGTGAGCCACCATGCGCCACCGTGCGCCGTCGTTGGAGTTACTAGATAGTTGCCAGAATCAAATTTTAAGCTTTTGAAACCCCCAGTACAATTTAAAATACTCCAATTTGATGTTTTCCTATCGAAATTTACTTCGAACATGTTTAAGGATTAGGCCAACCTAGGAATTAGATAAATTAACGTAGGAAAGCATAATTGAAAGGAAAACTCGCCTAAGAATTGAACTATTTTCTCAAGAAACTAATTGGGATCAATTGCTGAGGGAAAAGAAAAATTTTGACCCGAATAGGAGCAAACGGTAAAAGGTAGAGTAATTTACACTCCCCTAAACTTTAAATTGATGTTGTGAATGCTTGTTTTAAGAATGATTGGATTGAATGGGAATGCGTGCCCAAAATATATATATGAGTATATACGAATGCCTGTGTATTGAGAATGTTTGTTGCATGTTTGATAAATTTGGCTATTGAAATTTTATGCCATAGGGACGGACTAACTAAAGGTGGGTATTCAATAGCCAGTATGAAACGATCGTTGAATATCCCTTATATAGATGATTTTACAAATCGTATTATTTTTAATGAGATTATTCTGCATTTTTTAGGGATTATTCATTAAACTAGGACAACCCTATGAAAGTTTTAAGGCGTATAAAGGGGGATAACCTATACGGGGTAATGCTTTGGTTTAAGTATAATATCTTATAAGCTTGAGTATTGGTCGGCAATGTGTATGTATTTTTGTATAGACTGTATGAGGATGAGATTAGCGTTTGTGCACATGCTAGGGGACGCCCTGGATGTTGATTCTCACCTAGTCCTTGAGTGAGTGATTGGTGTCATGGATCACTCTCACAATATAGGCGTGTTTTTGGGTGATTGGTGTTATAGATCACACCCAATCAAAAACCATGTTTTCTATTAAAATGGCATGCAATTGAAATGAATAATGAATAGTCATATGGGACTTGTGACTGATGTGTATATGAAAATCCTCAGGCATGATTTTAAGTAAAATTTTTAGTAAAATTTTTAGAATAAAGATGCTGGTTATATTATTTTGCATCAATTACCCATGCTTGTTAAATTTTAAAGTATTTAGTAATTCACATGCGTTTAAATCAAATTTGGGGAGATGTTTTCTGTGCGTTGTCACAGTTGAGTATCCAACTATTTTATTAATGTTTAATTGTAAATTTCTCTATTGGAATTTAACCATATCATGAAGTTGTTTGCTCAAATGATTAGGAATAGGGAATTCCTAAGAGATAGCTAGGCAAATGAAGGATATCAGGACAACGTTGTGGTTATAGAATTAGGCTTGAATTTTTGTATATGCATCTGTAATGTTGGTTTTGATTTTATTGATGGATTTTACTGGCTGTAATTGTGGTTTTGACTAATTGTATAAAAGGGAAACATCCAGTTTTTAAGGGAAACTCTGTCAAATTTTTGATAGAAAGATGGTTTAGGAGAATGGTTTTGTTTTAAAATGAATTTGATGGATTATAGTTTTTGCTGACTGATGTATGAATGGATTTAGTATTCTGAATTAGTATATCTCAATTATATTTTAATGGTTATTAGAATTTATATTCCAGAGCATGTTATGGTTTGTAATGTGATAATAGAAATGCTGCATAGGATTTAAGGTTGAGTGGAATCTGAATGGACTATGAGAAGAGTCTATTTGGGTTACACTCAACCAGTAGCGACCGTCTGATGTTCCTTGACATGGGAAGAATGAAAAATTTATTTAAAACTTTATATGCTTTCGTTACTCTGATAGAGGAAAGTATATTATGATTTAGGGGGTCGTTACAATGAATGTCCTTAAGTGTAATTTCATAAGATAAGAAAATTAAATGAATTTTTCCCTTCATGGTAAAATTACTATTTTGCCCTTCTTTACCAAACTTTCCAGTCTCATTCTTTAATGATAAAAGTGACTCTACCTTGATGAAAATGTCCATCCTATTTTTCTAATGAACCTTCCTTATCATCACATAATTAATGATAATAATAATGCCATTATAAGATGCAAGTCATGAGAGGCGGGTGTTACAATATGTACTTTGAGATAAAAATAGGACTATTATTCTTTTGGAAAAGGGATTTGCGTGATAGGATTGTTGTCTCCTTACCCCTATAAATGAATACTTAATATCTCTTGGGATGTGTATCAGAAGATTTAAACAATATACATATAGTTATGGAATGTTTTACAAATTTCGCTGTGATGTACAAAATTTTATTTCTGATCTGCTGATGTTAACTTGAGCAAAAGAACCCAAACCTAATCAAATAATTAATTATTGATGGATTTAATGCTCAAGCTCATTTTTACATAATAAGGTAAAGAATAATATAACCACTTGTCTTATTATACATTATAAAGCTGTAATATAAAGATAAGGGGTGTTACAAGTTCTATCTACCTAGATTCTAAGCTTATGGTTTGCTAAAGGTGTTAATTCCAATTGTTATACCCAAATTCCTAGCTACTTCTTCTGCTTTCAACTTCTTCTCCTGTTTTCTTCTCTATCCTCTTTCTCTTTCATTTTCTTTTTTTTTCTCTTTTAAGCTTTGGCTTTTCTCCCTAGCTGGATGTGACCCTCCTACAGAAATCACCCTTAAATCCTACCCATCCACTTACTTAAATCTCAGCCATGATTTTCTCTTCTTACCCAAGAAGAAATTTTTATTAATATCCTAAGGCTTTGTTTTTTTTTTGGCTTCTAATTCTAGAGTGTAAATAGCCTAAATTTGTTTCTTAGTTAGGGAAACTTAGTTCAGGTGAGGAAATAGGCCAAATACCTCTCCAACTAAGAAAAATGATTCTAACCTTATTTGGTCACATTCCCTTATCCAACATCTCCATACTTCTCTAAGGAAATTTTGTAAGTGTTCTAATCCCTTCTTCTCAGATGAATTCCCAAAACATACCTAACTCTATTCAAGGAATGCACTATAATCACACCCAACTCTATTCATGCAACTTTTGTAACACCTCATAATTTAATTAGTCTAAAATTAATGGTCTTTGATGAAAGGAATTAATGGTGTCATTTAATTAATTATTATTAATTTCTAATTAATTAGGTGGATTAGCTTAATGAAGGGAAATTTTAGGTTGCATAATTTAAAGACCTAAAAGGATTATATTAAAAAATAAACTTGCAAAAAAATTTTGTGCTTAAAATTAATTCTTGAATTTCTAAGAAAGAAGCAAGGCAAGATGCCACTATTTAAACATGTGCATTAGTGTGCCTTGCATGTATTCTATATGAAAGAAGGGAGTGGGAATTTTAGTTTATGCATGGCAATCCCAATCACACGTGAAGTTGCAAAGGAATGGAGACAAAAGCATTCAAAATTATATATATATATATATATATGCATGGCTTTCACGTGAAAGGAGAAAGAGAAGTAAGATGCAACAAGAATATATATATCCATATATATGTGTGTCACATGAACTAAGGGAAAAGCTAGCATAAAATCAATCTTTCCCTTTTGTTTAGGACACCACACGTGAAGGGAAGCCATTAGGTGTAGGTGCAGAATATATATGCATTACTACACGGCTAGTAGCCTTTGGAAGGGTGAGGAACGAATGGCAATATGAGACACATAACCAAATACACGTGCATTAAGGTCGGGAAGAAGAGACAAAGATGTAGCACTTTTCTTCCTATTATGACCGAATGGACTAGGGAGAGGTGCAGAAAATTTTAGGCAAAATAGAAATTGGGTTGCTTCTGAGGGTGGGAAATCTAAACTTGCAAGAAAAACAATTACCAAGTGTGCAAGCAAAGACAAAGTGTACTTGCAAGTACACTTTGTGTAAATATATATATATGATTAGCAAAGGTGTGCAGAATTTTTGCAAGGAAACCCACACACACACACATCCACATGCCACCTAGGCCAAAAGAGGCAAGAGGGAATTCAAAATTGGTTTTATATGCTACAAACCACACATGCAGTGGAAGGTTGCATGCACATACCATATAAATAATAAAAGAAAAGAGAGAGTGCAACCTTTCCCTTGACTTGGACAAAAGGAAATAAGAAAAGAAGAAGGAGAGTTGGCGTGAAAGAAAGGAGAAAAAGGGAGAGAAAGTATGCAGCCTTTGATCAAAAATAAGGAAATGGAATTTTGAAATTTGATTATGCATACACATGCCACATAAGAAAGAGGTAAAGGAGTGGGAAATTTCTTGTGTGGAAGGGGGAATACCACAGTCACACGTGAAGAGAGAGGAGGAGGAGAATTTTGTTCCTTTCATATAACCTACACATGCACACATGAGGTAAAGGAAGCAAAGAAGAAGAGAAAACGAAAGAGAAGAAAGGAAGGGAAAAGAGAGAGCAAAGAAATCAAGGTAGGTTGGCAATTTGTTAAATTCTTATTCCATGATTGAGTATGCATGTCCAATGTTATAGCTTCCATGGAATTTGAACCCTTGTCTACACTCTTGATTTAGAAAAAAAAAATTAATGGAGCTTGCATGATAAAGATAGAAGGTGGCCAATGCTAATCTTTAAATTATTGTTTCTTTAAGATCATGAGAGGACTTAGATTTAGAAATTTATTTAATGGTTTGGCTAGCTTGGTTTACTACTCTTAATATTGTATTGAACTTGTTATTTCCATGATGAAGTTAATGGGGTTATTGAACATTTATGATTGCTAATAATAATGCATGCTATTATGGGAAATAATTGACTAGGTTAGTATTGGAAATTTTCGTTATGATTATCTATGAGATTAAGTAATGATGAACACTATCATGATGAATTTGATTTTGGAGGTTGAGACCAATAAGGATGACCATGGATAAAAAGAACATTATTATGGAAGTGATTAGAATTTTTGAAAGAAAATATATATATTGGAATTAATTTCCAAGCCAAGAAAATTATTAGGAAAATTATTAGAATTTTTAGTAGGAAAATATACATGGGAATTAATTTCTAAGCAAAGGAAAATTATTATGGAAGTGATTAGAATTTTTAGAAAGAATATATATATATTGGAATTAATTTCCAAGAAAAGAATTTATTAGGAAAATTATTAGAATTTCTAAAAAGAAAATGTACAATAGAACTAATTCCAAGAAAGATGAAATTTGTATATTAAAACTTTTAGAAAGAGAATATACATGGGAATTAATTTCCAAGCAAAGGAAATTATTACGAATTATTATTAAAGTTATTGAAATTTTAGAAGGCAAAGTGCACCTTAAAATTTATTTCCAAGAAAAAGGAAATTATTATTGAAGTTGTTGAAATTATAGAAGGAAAAGTGCACATTTGAATTAATTTCTAAGAAAAGGAAATTATTATTAAAGTTATTGAAACTCTTAGAAGAAAAATGCACATTGGAATCAACTTCCAAGAAAGGAAATTAATATTGAGATTATTAGAATTTTATACCTTAGAAATTGTTCTAAGGAAAATAAAACTATTCCTTACATATTGAATTTTTCATAAGAAATGTTGAAGGTGGCCCCAGCACCCACATAGTGCCAAGTGTGCACCAGTGACCCATTGAGGCATGGCCGAAGGTGCTCCATGCCCGTCACCTAGTGTTCATGATGAATTTATATACATGTCCGAACATCCATGATTCACAAGGTGTGGCCAAAAGTGCTCCACACAGGCGGCCTAGCAAGGTGTGGCCGAAGGTGCTCCATGCCCAGGACCTAGTGCTCGCGATTATGCTATATATGTGGCCGAGTGTCTACGATTTATGAGGTGTGGCCAAAGGTTCTCCACATGAGAGACCTAGGGAGGGGTGGTCGAAGGTGCTTTATCCCTGTGACCTAGTGTTCCAATGATTTTATGTACGTGGCTGAGTGTTCACGAATTACGAGGTGTGGCTGAAGGTACTCCACACCCGTGACCTAGTGTTCACGTGACACGCATAAGTGCTCTGATGATACCGAAATAACGCCGATAAGTCTATGAGAATACATGTCATTCAAAAAGGAATTATCAATTTTTATTGACTTCTAAATTTATCATGTGGTGCTTGACATTTTATGGTTATGTGAAATGTTATGCTTAATATCAAGAATGTAGATAAATATGTTTTGGTGCTTACACCCTGATACATATTAGATAATTTTAAAACTCTGAATTGCTAAGCTACTGGGAAACTTGTGTTTCTCACCTATGTGCTAATATGTATTAGATACGGATGTGTAGCAGGGCTGCGGGGTAGCTGTTTCTGTAATGACCCCCTAATTCATAATATACTTACCTCTATCAGAGTAGCAGAAGCATATAAAGTTTTTAAATAAATTTTTCATTTTTCCCATATCAGGGAACATCGGAGGGTCGCTATTGGTTGAGTGTAACCTAAATAGACTCTTTTCACAGCCCATTCAGATTTCACTCAACCCCAAGTCCTATGCAACATTTTTATTATCATATATAGACCATAACATGCTCTAGAATATAATTACTAACAACCATACAAATGTAATTGAGATATACAAATTTAGAATACTAAATCCATTCAAATTCATTTCAAAATAAACCATTCTTTCATGCATACATTCTATCAAAAATTTGACAGAATTTCCCCTAAAAACTGGACGTTTCCCATAAATACAAATAGTCAAAAACCACAAAATACATCCAGTAAATTCATCAGAATTCAACCAATAGTACAAATATATACATATACACAATTCAATCCTAGTCTAAACCACAACGTCGTCCTCAAATCCTGCTTCTACCAAGCTATCTCCTAGGTATTCCCTGTTCCTGTTCATCTGAGCAAACAACTTCATGAGATGGTTAAATCCCAGTAGAGAAATTTATATCATACAGTTCTAAAATAGTTGGATGCTCAGTTGTGACAACGCACAGAAAACATCTCCCTATATTCAATATAAATGCATGTGAATTACCGTATTCTTTAAAATATATATATAGCACATGGGAAATCGATGCAAATAATAAAATGAGCATAAAATCTTTATTCTGAAAATTTATATTGAAATTCTTACTTTAAATCATGCCTGGGAGTTTTCATATAATTATCAGTCACAAGTCTAATGTGACTATTCATTATTCTTTCCAATTGCATGCCATTTTACAGAAAACATCATTTTTACATTTCGTGTGATCCGTAACACCAATCACCCGAAAACACGCCTATATTGTGAGTGTGATTCATGAACCAATCACTCACTCAAGGACCGGGTGAGAATCAACATTCAAGGCGTCCCCTAGCATGTGCCCAAATGCCAATTCTCATCCTCATACAGTCTATACAGAACTACATTTGCATAGTCGACTAATTCTCAAGGTTATAAGATATTATACTTAAACCAAAATGTTATCCCGTATAAGTTATCCCCCCTTATACACCTTAAAAATTTCATAGGGTTGTCCTAGTTTAACGAATAATCCCTAACGAATGCAGACTAAATCTAATAAAAATAATGTGTCTTACAAAACTGTCTGCATATGGGATGTTCAACGGTCGTCCCATATTGGCTGTTGAATACCCTACCTTAATTCAGCCCATTCTTATGGCATATAAATCTGATAGCTAACATATCAAACATGCAATAGGCATTCTCACACATAGGCATACATATATACTCATATATCTTAGCACGCATTCCCATGTAATAAAAGTATTCTAAAACAGGCATTCACAGTGTCAATTAAAGTTCAGAGGAGCATAAATCATTCTACCTTTCACTGTTTGCTCCTAATCGGCTTGAGATTTCTCTTTTCCTCAATAATTGATCCTAATTAGTTCCCTGGGCAAATTAATTAAATTTTTAAGTAGTTTCCCTTTCAATTAAGCTTTGCTACATCAATTTATTAAATTCCTAGGTCGGTCTAGTCCTTAAACATGTTCGGGGTTAATTTCGATATAAAAACATCAAATTGGGGCATTTTAAACTGTACTGGGGGTTTCAAAAGCTTGAAATCTGATTCTGACCACTTCCTGACAACTCCAGCGATAGTGCATGGCATTGCACAGCAACTGGGGTTGAAAGTTACACCAAAATGTAGCTCGTAAATCGAGGATGACAAATTTGGGGTCTATTTGGTGAAACAAGGCCATTTGGACAGTGTTTTCTGACAATGAAGGTTGACACACGGCGGATATTTTTTCTCTATTCCGGGCACGTGGCGGCAGCACTCCACCTGCTAGAAGTTGGCGGAGGAAGCTAGCAGCTCAAGCTACCCAACAGTGGTGGCGGTGTGGCCGGACGGCATTAGACGGTGGAGATCACGATCGGGAAAGAAATTCATGGTGAAGGGAAAATAAGCTGTCTCCGGTCGCTGTGTTGTCCGTCGGTGGTTGGGGATGGTGGCTGGAGGTCGGGGGCATCAAGCTGCATCGGCGGTTGGGTTTGGCAATGACGCAGGGCAACATTTTCGACAGTGCATGGTGGCTCGCAAATGAGAGGAGAGAATAGAGAGAAAATATAGGGAGGAGAGAGAGAGAAAAGGAAAAATGAGAGGGAAAAGTGAAGTTTTGGAATTTTAAGGCCTCTAGGGGCATTTTGGTCTTTTTCCACTTCTCCCGGGATAAATTCTGAATGCCTTCTCTGATCTGGGCAAGAATACAGGCCTACATGGAAGGAATTCGAACTTCTTTTGAGGATTTAAAGCCTTTCAATTTACCGGCTAATTCCCTGAACCCAGATTGAGTTTTTCTCCGTCAGATCATATTTTGTCTCTGAAAAATTTCCAAATTTTAATCGTAACTCAGAAAATTATGCTGAATTTGATTTAACAAAAATCTAAATTTATTTTACCCAATTAATTTATTTTAAAAATTCAGGTTATTACAGTTTCTTTTGATTGAGTAAGATTTTTTTTAATCCCTTATTTTGGGTCCTAGCTAGATCTGGTTTAAAATAGGATATTATTTTGACTGTATAAATGAGTTGTATTGGGATATACAGAGGAAAAAGATATGTGAAGGATTGCTCCCGTTTGATTTGTATAGGAGTCTGAGTGACAGGTGTAACGACCCCCTTATACGACATACACAATCCTTTATCTGATTAGCGGAAGCATATGGGTTTTTCTAAGTAGTTATTCCTGATGTCGGAATGTCAGGGGATCGCTACTGGTTGAGCGTAACCCAAATAGACTTCCCATTGTCCATTCGGATTCCGTTCAACCCTAATTCACATGCAGATAAACTAATTATACATACATACATCATAATTTACCCTGGAATGAAAACTACAATCCATATATACATCATATCAAACATTTAATGCGAATTCTAAATTAATTTTACAAGTTTACAGCGGTAAACCCTACCAAAAATTTGGCAGGGTTTCCTCTTTATTTCGAGCATATCCCAAAATACAACAGTCATCCTATTTACAGATATACAGCCAGTCCAATTACAACAGAAAACATAAATGACAGAAGACCAATATACAGCACCATCATCAAAAAATATACAATGTAATTCAAGCCTAGACTAAGTCGTTCTTTTGTTTATCACCAAGGCATCATCAGCTAACGTCTAAGTCCCTGTCCCTGTTCCTGTTCATCTGAGTAAACAACCTGGTGAGATATAAAATCCCAGTAGAATAATTTACAGTTCAAAATCTGGTTGAATACTTAGCGGTGCAAGCACCGAAAACAACTTCCTGCAATTAGTTTGAATTTAGTGAAATACCTTATCTTTAAAATCATTTTATCACATGGAAATCACGACAAATACTCAAAATCATAAAAATCCATTTCTTTGAAAATCAGTAATAGAAATTAGGTTAAATCCCATGCCCAGTGTATCTAAATCCATATAGGCCACAAGTCCTCTGCGACCAAATCTAAATCGTCCAATTTCACGTCATCTAGAGAGATTACCTCTCTTATCGTTGGGTGTGATCCGTAACACTAATCACCTGAATCTCGCCTATGTTGTGAGTGTGATCCATAACACCAATCACTCACTCAAGGACCGGGTGAGAATTAACATCTAGGGCGTCCCCTAGCATGTGCACATACGCCAATTCTCATCCTCATACAGTCTATTCGAACTCACATGCTCACGGTCGGCTATTCCTCAGGGTTGTAGGGTATTACTCCTAAATCACAATGTTTCCTCATCTAGGTTATCCCCCCTTATACTCCTTAAACCTTTCTTAGGGTCATCCTGATTTATCACGTGATCCCTAACGCAGTACAGGCTAAATCTGGTGAAAACAATCTCATTTAAAACTCCCTATACTCGGGATACTTAACGGCCGTCCCATACCGGCTATTGTAACATCCGCTCCTAACACTTGTAACTTATGATGATGTTGTTGTTGTTGTTGTTATTATTTTAGTATTAATTGTGAAGGGTTAAGGATGATTTAGTAAGGAGTTATAATGAATACTTTTATCATTTTATAGTCACTTTTGTGATAAAAGCATGAAATTGGAAATCTGGCAAGGAAGGGTAAAATGGTAATTTTACCATGAAAGGAATAATTAGTTTAATTCTCTTATTTCATGAAGTTATGACAAAGGACTCTTAGTATTTTCATTTAAGAGGGAAGAAGAGTCTAGTTATGCAAGAAATTACTTATGTTAATATTAAAGGACAATTTTCCCTAAGAAGGGTAAAATTGTAATTTCACACCATGGTTATGATGATAATTTTATATGATGTGATAAAATTGTAGTTTTACCCTAAATATTTTATTAAGGTGGGAATTAGAAATCCTTACTCATTCTTGATCAAAAGAAGAAAGAATGAGAGTGAAATGATAGTTTTAGCATAAAGGGTAAAAAGGTAATTTTACCTTAGGGGCAAAATTATAATTTTTCTAAAATAAAAGTAAATTAGTAAATTCATGGAAATGAGCCTCATGGAATTTTATTTAAGTGATTTTTACTCCTTGAAACAGAAAAGAATGAAAAAGGAAGCAAAAATGGCCAAATTGGACATAATAGCAAAAGTGCACTTTTCTTAGGGACTAAAATGCAAATTCTGAAAAGTTGAGGGACCACTATGCAATTTCAAAATTCTGGAAGGGCAAAACAATCCCAGCCCATGGAAGTTGCATAAAATTACAATGGTAAGGAGAGACAATGCCATTGTTATAAAAAGAAAAGAAAAAGGATGAAATTGACAAAATTTGCAAGAATGGCATTTTTGTAAATAAGGCAAACTTTAATTCAGCCTATTTCTTCTCCTAGCTACTAGAAATGGTGTGAGAAAGGGAGAAGAAGAAGGAGGTGGCTGAAGTTCATCTTGCCTTGGAGGAAAGGAAGCTTACATCAAATTAAAAAGGGAATTACACATCCATTGGCTTTTCAAGGTAGATAAACAACCTCATGCAATTATTTTCATGATTTATGGTAGATTTATGGTGTTTTCAAAATTGTAAGAAAGGTGGCAATTTCTCTCTCTACATGTGTATGGTAGATTTTCCTACTTGGATGTGAAAAATGTTGAAAATCACTTGTGGTTGTGACTATAGATATGTTGGAAAGTATGGAAATTCATGAGATGTTAAGATTGCATGAATGGAAATTGATTTTTCTAAACCCTAAATTGGGTAAATGCTGAATTTGTGCTTTTTAGAGTGAGAAAATTGTATTTTGCATGGTTTTTGCATGAATGTTGTTGTGTTGGAAGGGAATTGATGAAACAACTCCACTTTTGCTTGTTTTCTCACTTTGGCCGAATGCTAGGGTTTATGTTGGTGCTGAATTTTGGCAAAATTGTGTTAGAACTAGTGAGAGAAAGTGCTAGAAAATGGTAAGAGAGAGAAAGTTCAATTAACTTGCATTTGGGTATTTCTCTTATTGTCTAGCTTCACAAATAACCAAATAAGTGTGCATTAGTCACCTTGGCCGAATGAATGCATATGAATGATGCTAAAATTGTTCTTAAAAATTGACTTAGAGACTATATATGTTTAGTTCTAAGAAAAGAAGAGAGAGAAAATCATGGCAAGTTATACCTAAGTAATGTTGTCAATTTAAAGTCTTACTTTTTCACTTTAAAAGTATGCCAAAAAGTGTGAAATTGTGAGATTAGATGTATGGTTATCATTGATATGAATAATGAGTTAGGAAAGCATGAAAAAGGATGACTTAAAGTACACTTACACAATTTTGAGGTGTGAGAAAATGTTAGGCATAATTATTGAAAGGGTTGCCAAAATACTTAGATGATGAGAATAATGCTAAAAAGGAACCAAATGAAGTAAAAGTGCCACATTTTCATATTTTCCTTGCCTTGGCCGATTGTAATATGGCATTTTCCCTAGAATGGCCAATCTTATATGTCCATTGGAAGTGGCTTGAGGTACTACCCGAATAGGCATATGTTATGTAAAAGTGTTTGCATGACATTATTGTACTATTATCAATGGAATGTGTACATTTATGTAAAAGATGTTTGCATGACATGAAATTGCTTGAGGTAATGTGAAATGCGAGGTAAAGAATGGCATGAAATTACTTGATGTAATGTGAAATGCGAGGTAAAGAATGGCATGAAATTGCTTGATGTAATGTGAAATGCGAGGTTAAGGTTCCTTGGTGGGAAATGATTGACATGTGCCCCAGGGAATTGAAATGAGGAGGAGGGATGACCCAGTGAATGATCCCTAAAACTGAGGCCTATGAAGGGGAGGAATGAGTCAATGTTTACCTTCCAGGAAAGTTACCTTGTGGGGAATGATCTTCTGTATACTCCCAAGGTATTAATGAGGAGGAATGATTTGATGCATCCATTCCTAAAAAAAGGCTTCCTTGTGGGGAATGATCTTCTGTATACTCCCAAGGAAGAAGAGGCAGGGGGAATGATCTGGTGTCTATCTCCTAAAAGCTGAGGTTTATTGCATGTTATGATATGCATTACAAAGATGTGATTTATGTGAATATGATTATGATATTTACACATTGAATACTTACAACCTATTCCATGAATGCATTGATTTAATGTGTATTTCATTTCTATAGCTGCATCCACACATGTTTCCATAATGAATCATATCTAAGCGTATATACATGAATAGAGTTTTGAAATTAAATTGCATGTAGAGTATTTTCTGCATTATTGCAGTGGTACATGTCAGTTGTTTTAAAATAAACTGGTTATTTATCTACTGGGAATACAATTCTCATTACTGAACTGATATGTATCAGATGGTTAGATATTGCATGGTAATTGAAGTGGAGTTAGATACAGTGGATATCCCTTTCTTGGGTACCTTTACTATTCTCAAGAATGTGTACGTTATCACTATTTTTGAATTTCCGATAGAGCAGATGATGACTTAAATATATAGCTATAGCCCAACTTTTTGGAGTCTTAATTCCTTGTTTTGGGGAATTGGAATTAGGACTAATATTTTGGCTGTATATAGACAAAAAAAGGGGCATATGTATAGGGATATATGAAGGACCGATTCTCCCGTAGTATTTTGAAAAAGTGGTATGAGTGACAGGCTTGTTGTCTCCTTACTCCTTCAGGATGGGTACTTCATCTATCCCGGTGTCTGTATATGAAACGATGTACTAAATAGATGTCATGATGTATATGGATATGTATATATGTAAAGTTTTTGTATGTAATCTACTGTAGTGTTTAATGTTTTATATTCTGCTGTGCCAAAGCATTTCACCTGAGCATGGGAACCCAAACCTAATTGCAAAATAAATCTATGATGGATTAGATGCTTAGGAACTTTAAATATATTTAAAGACTAGAATTAATGTAACCACTTATCTAAGGAAGTAACATGACGTTGTTAAGGTAAGATAAGGGGTGTTACAGCTATCAAGTACCCTACCCTAAGTAAATCCATCCTAAGGGCATCTAAACTCGATAAACAAAACATCTAACATGCAATTGAGATGTCCATCACATAGGCATGGAATTTAGTCTATCGAAAATAACACGTAAATCTATGCAATTAAATCTAATCGTTTAGGTATTCACTAGGTCAAATCTAAAACTCGGGAAGCGTAAATCATCCTACCTAGTCTCTTGTTGCTCTGAATCAATTTAGAACTTCACGAAATTCTAGATTTCGAGCTAATTTAATTCCCTAGACATTTACACAAATATTTGAGCTCGTCACGTCATCTGTTTTACGATTCTAAGTCTGATTACCTTATTTCCCTATGTCAGTTTATTTTCTAATCACGTTCGGCAGCTAATTCAATCAAAATTCATTAGTTTTTGGGGAATCGAACCTTACCAGTGTTGTCAGATGGTGGAAATCTATCCCAGGGTGGTCTCGGTGTCTCCTGGTGTATATCCAGATTCTTCGGCACGGTGACGCACGGCAGCGCATAGCAGAGCGGTGCAGTTGGCCTCGAAATTCACACCACGGTGAAGCCCATAAGACGAGGAGTCCGAATATGGTGGTGGCACGGCGGTTCATGGCTGTTTGGATGGTGTTTTCTGGCCCTGAAGTTTTACTAAAGGCAGACGAAAAATGCCTCGATCTGGGCCCGTCAGACTTCCATTTAACATCGGCTAGCTAGTGGAGGAAGCGGTAGCTCAGGCTACACGCTGGTGGTGGCGGTGACGGCCAATGGTGGTTGACGGTGGCGATCTCAACTGGCGAAGTTTTCGCCCGATGGAGGAGAAAAACGTCATTTTTCGATAGCGTTAGCGGCCATTGGTGACCGTGGGTGGCTGATGTAGGTTGAGGGTGGCGAGGGGAGTCGATTGGTATGCCAAGTGGTGGCTCATGGTGGCTCAGGTGGCGGCGTGCGGTGGAGGAAGGAGGAGAGAGAGGAGAGAGAGAGAATTGTGCCAAATGGCAGGGTTTCGGGAAATTTAAAGCTTTTGGGGGCGATTTTGACTTTTCCCAAACCACCCAAGGAAACTTTAGGATGTCGACTTCCATCCAGACATTGGCACGAGTTCCCATGAAAAGCTTTTGGCCTCCGTCAGTGAAATTAAAGCATGAAATGTCGTCTGTCAGTTACTGATCGCCGGATTGCGTTTCTTTCCATTCGATTGTGTTTCTGACTTCGAACGACCTTCCGTTTCAAATCGTCATCCTCAAAAGTCATGCCAGGCTTCGCTTACATGAATTTATCATAAAAATTAGTTTTTATCTTTTAAAAACATTTCCAATTATTACAACAAGCCTGTTGTCTCCTGACTTCTGAGAGACAGGTACTTCATATTTCCAGGGGATACATGTAACAGCATGTAATAGAAATTTCTGAACGTGTATTATATGAACTCTATGATAAGTTTAAATTTTCACTGTGTAGTGTAGCATTTTTATTCTGCTGTACATGTAAGTTTTCTTTTCATTCTGAGCAAAAGATCCTGAACCTAATCTGCTTAATATAATTGAATGGTATAACTGCTCAGACATTAATAAAATAAAGGATAAGGATAATGTATCGAACCTATCTATTGATATCGAGAGTAAAAATAAGACTAGATAGGAGCGATACAATTTCACACATACAAATAATGAAAAGGCAGGTGTTATACTCACTTATTTCTCTCCTTGATTTTTCCTCTTTTTCTATTTTTTGGATTTTGGAAAATCATTTGAATCTAAGTGCCAGTCTAGTTTTCAAGGAATTTTGGAAATTCAATTAAATTATTTGGAATAAAAAGCATAATTTTGAAATTTTAAATTTTTGAAAAATTTGAAATTATTTCAAAAATAGAACATAATAGAACAAAATTCTTATTGGTTAATTTATTCTTTTCACCTATTACATTAACAAGAAAAGGATACATTGAATGATGCAATTATGTCAAGTAAATATAGATTATCGTATTGTGATAAAGAATTAGAACTAACCAAATTTGAATTTTAAAAAAGACTAAAATTTTCAGTTCTAAATGAACAACAATAACTAAATTTGTCTAATGCTAAAAGTTTCCATTTGAATTTTAGGCCAATCAATATTTATATAAGTTACATACATACAACTTTTTATATTTCAAAACAAATTAATTTTCACAACAAAGGTCACTTTAGTGAGATGTTACTTCAGATAATTAGTCTTAAAATATCAATATCCAAATCTAAATTCTCAAAATTTTCAAACTTGTAACATCATTTTATAAATTATAATAGTGCAGTACCTTAATTTATAATTACAACAAATATGTAGAAATTATATATAATTCCAAAAAAAAATTTTAATAAATCCTAACATATGTATAGATATAATATAAATCTCCTTTGTAGCAACATGTATAATATATAACTATATAATATTTATGATTCAATTTTGAATCATTTGTGGCAAATATATGTGTATGCAAATATATTTTATATAATATGTAAGAATTAGGTTCGAATCCCCATTAAGAGAGGTATTCACATTTAGTACCTTACAGAACTTTCAATAGGATTACCTACACTAGGAGGATTCCCATGAAAAAAAATATATTTAGTAACATCCACTATTTAAAACTAAGAGAAAAATTCTTAAATTCTAAATAGTGTAATCTAGCATAATTAAATTGCTTAATTACAATAATTTATGTTATAAAAATTTGATTTTTTAAATTACTAGAAATTTCTACTAAATAATATAATTAAATTTAAATAAGGAATAGCCTTAATTATTAAAAGAAACAAATTTAAAAAGGAAAACCAACAAAATAAGATAAGAGAAAAATATAAGAAAAATCATAAAGAAAATGTGGTTTTAATTTAATGATTTAATGCTACATTAAAAATAAATAAAGTGAGATAGTATAGTATAATGTAAGGTAATACAATATAATACATGAAATACACCCCCTTTATTTATGTGGAGCAAGGACAGGAGAGAAAGGGCAAGACTTGCCCATTAAGTTTTTCAAAGGATAGGAAGAAGGCATGGAAAAATTAGAAGGAACACCCTAAAGAAGAAAGTCCCCAACTATACCAACTCAAATGATTTCCCTTAATAAATTACCTATGGAAAAATTGCCCAAACTATAAGTTCCCCTTATCGCCTTGTAGTATTCATTCCTTTCTCAAGAAGACACCTCATTCTTGAGAAGGAGAATTGGGTCAAGAATAACAGAGAGAGGGAGAGAGGCTGAGATGGAGAAATGGGAAGGAGGAAGATATTAAGGGAAAAACATGCAATGCCCCTATCTAGTATTACCATTAATTCTGATATACACAAATAGATTTGGTACATTATCTTTATCCTTTATTTAATTAATGTCTGAGTAAGTATACCATGAAATTTATATCAAGCAGATTAGGTTCAGGATTATTTTCTCAGATTAAATCTCGTATGCACAACGGAATAGATAAAAATATACTAAATTACACGACAAAAATTAAAACCTTCATGTAATTCAAATAAATACATGTGCCACAATGTCCAGTACATTTCTGTAAACATGTATCAGGATATATAAAGTACCCATCCATAGGAAGTCAGGAGACAAGAATCCTATCACTCAAACCCCCCTACAAATTTCTAAGATGAACTGGTCCTTCAAATATCCCATGTCTACTACTAAAAGAATAACTGTAATAACCGGAACTATTTTTAAAAGATAAAACCCGATTTTTACGATAAATCCAGGTAAGCGAAGCTTGGCATGACTTTTGAGGATGACAGTTTGAAACGGAAGGCTGTTCGGAGTCAAAAACACAATTGAATGGAAAGAAACGCGATCTGGCGATCAAGAATTGACAGACGAAGTTTCGTGCTTCAATTTCATAGACGAATGCCAAAATCTTCACATGAGAACTCGTGCCAATGTCCAGATGGAAGCCAACATCCCAAAGTTTCCCCGGGTGGTCCGGGAAAAGTCAGAATCGCCCCCAAAAGCTTTAAATTTCCCGAAGTCTCGCCATTTGTCACATTTCCCTCTCTCTCCTCACTCCATTTTCTCTCTCCTCTCTCTCTTATCTCCCCCACTGCGCGCCGCCACCTGAGCCACCGTGAGCCACCACCTGGCCTACCAACCGACTCCTCTCGCCACCCTCGACGTCTAGCAGCCACCCACGACCACCAACGGCTGCCAAAGCCACTGAAAAATGGCATTTTTCTCCTCTGTCCCATGATATTTTTGCCAGTTGAGATCGCCGCCGTCAGCCATCGTTGGTTGTCACTGCCACCACCAGCGTGTAGCCTGAGCTGCCAACTTCCACCGCCAACTCGCCGCCATTGAACGAAGGTCTGACGCGCCCGGATCGAAGGTTTTTTTGTTCGCTGTGCGTAAAACTTCGGGGCCAGAAAATGCCGTCTAAACGTCCATGAACCGTTGTGCCACCACCATATTCAGACTCCTAATCTTGTGGGCTTCACATTGGTGTGAATTTCGAGGCCAATCGCACCCCTCTGCCGTGCACTGATGTAGGCTACCGTGCGTCGCTGTGCCAGAGAATCTGGATATACACCGGGAGACCCCGAGACAGATTTCCACCATCCTACAACACTGGTAAGGTCCGATTTGCCTAAAACTAATGAATTTTTATTGAATTAGCTACCGAACGCGAATAAGAAATAAATTAAACTAGGAAATAGGATAATCGGACTTAGAATCATGAAACAGATGATGTGACGAGCTTAAATATTCGTGTAAATGTCCAGGTAATTAATTTTGCTCGAAAACTGGGATTTCGTGAAGTTCTGAATTGATTTGGAGTAACAGGAGACCAGGTAGGATGATTTACGCTTCTTGAGTTCTAGATTTGACCTAGTGAATACCTGAATGATTAGATTTAATTGCATGGAATTTTGTGCTGCTTTCAATAGACTAAATTGCATGCCGGTGTGCTGAAAATCCCATTTGCATTTTAGATTAATTGTTTATCGAGTTTAGATGCCATTAGGACGGGTTTACTTAGGGTAGGGTACTTGATAGCCGATATGGGACGGCTGTTAAGTATCCTGAGTACAGGGAGTTTTTAAATGATATTGTTTTTACCAGATTTAGCCTGTACTGCATTAGGGATCACGCAATAAATCAGGACAACCCTAAGAAAGGTTTAAGGAGTATAAGGGGGGATAGCCTACACGGGGAAATGTTGTGATTTAGGCGTAATACCCTAGAACCTCGAGGAATAGCCGACCGTGAGCATGTGAGTTCGAATAGACTGTATGAGGATGAGAATTGGCGTATGTGCACATGCTAGGGGACGCCCTAGATGTTGATTCTCACCCGATCCTTGAGTGAGTGATTGGTGTTATGGATCACACTCACAACATAGGCGAGATTCGGGTGATTGGTGTTACGGATCACACCCAATGATAAGAGAGGTAATCTCTCTAGATGACGTGTAATTGGATGATTTAGATTTGGTCGCAGAGGACTTGTGGCCTATATGGATTTAGATACACTAGGCATAGGATTTAACCTGATTTCGATTGATTTAACCTGATTTTGATTACTGATTTTCAAAGGAATGGATTTTTATGATTCTGAGTATTTGCCGCAATTTCCATGTGATAAAATGATTTTAAAGATAAGGTATTTCACTGATTTCAAACTGATTTCGGGAAGTTGTTTTCGGTGCTCGCACCACTGAGTGTTCAACCAAATTTTGAATTGTATTTGAATTGTAAATTATTCTATTGGGATTTTATATCTCACCAGGCTGTTTACTCAGATGAACAGGAACAGGGACAGGGACCTAGACGTTAACTGGGTAATGCTTTGGTGATAGACAGAAGAATAGCTTAGTCTAGGCTTGAATTACATTGTATATATTTTGATGATGGTGTTGTATATTGGTCTTCTGTCATTTATGTTTTCTGTTGTAATTGGACTGGTTGTATATCTGTAAACAGGATGACTGTTGTATTTTGGGATATGCTTGAAATACAGAAGATATGATGTAAACTTGTAAAATTAAGTTGGAATTCGCATTAAATGTTTGATATGATGTATATATGGATTGTAGTTTTCATTCCAAAGTAATCTATGATGTATGTATGTATAATTAGTATAGCTGCATGCGTCCGTATTTGATACATATTAGCATAATAATGAGAAACACAAGTGTAACAACCCCCTAATCCACAATACACTATCCTCTATCTGAGTAACGGAAGCATATAGGTTTTCAAAATACTTTTTCACTTTTCCCCGTTCAGGGAATGCCAGGGGATTGCTATCGGTTGAGCGTAACCCAAATAGACTATCCCTTCGTCCATTTGGATTTCTTTCAACCCTAAATTAACTGCAGCTACACTAATTACACATGCAATAACCATAATAAGCTCTGGAATATTAAGACTAATAACCATAAATAACATATATATCCATTCACATGCATTTCATCAAAATTTCATAATTTCAGATGTTAATCCCTGCCAAAAATTCGGCAGAGTTTCCCCTATATTCTGAATGTCTCCCAAATACAAACAGTCAATAATTCAGCAATACATCTAACAGAAACTAGTACAACAACAGATAAAATCATCAACAACCAATACAATTAATTACATATTACAATTTAAGCCTAGAAACTAAGCTGCTCATCCGTTTGTTTATCAAGTCTCTGCTCAGCTATCTTTTAGGCCCTTGTCCCTGTTCATCTAAGCAAACAACCTCATGAGATAGTTAAATCCCAATAGAGTAATTTACAGTAAATAAATGTTCAAAACTAGCTGAATGCTCAGCTGTGCAAGCACCGAAAATAACTCCCATGTTTATTTTGAAAATCAATGGAATACCTTATCTTTAAAGTCATTTAAAATATCACAGAAAATGAGACAATCATTCAATGAATGTAAAATCTGTTTATCTAAAAATCTGTGATCAAAGTCAAATTAAATCTGATCCCGGTGGTTCTCACATTCATATCCATCACAAGTCTCATGTGACTGTATCTGAATCTATCCAATTGCATGTAGTTTTACGAGAGATAAATCTCTTATCATTGGGTGTGATCCATAACACCAATCACCCGTATCAAGCCTATATTGTGAGTGTGATCTGTGACACCAATCACTCACTTAAGGATCGGGTGACAATTAACATCTAGGGCGTTCCCTAGCATGTGCACATACGCCAATTCTCATCCTCATACAGTCTATTCGGAATCACATGCACACAGTCGAATAGTTCCCAGGGTTCTAAGATATTACGCCTAAATTGCAATGTTTTCCCGTATAGGTTATCCCCCCTTATACTCCTTAAACCTTTCTTAGAGTCATCCTAGTTTACCGTGTAATCCCTAACAAATGCAAGCTAAGTCTGATGAAAAAAAATACATTTATAAAGTCCTCTGCACTCGGGATACTCAATGGTCATCCCATACCGGCGATTAAGTACCCTACCCTAGGTCAACTCACTCCTATGGCATCTAAATCCGATAACCAAGTCGTTCTAACATACAACAAGCATCTACAGCACACAGGCATGCAATTATACTCATTGAAGGTAGCATGAATTTCCATGCAATCAATTTAAATTATCTAAGTATTCACGAAATCCATCTAAAATTAAGGGAGCATAAATTACCTTACCTGGTTTCTGTTTGCTCCTAATTAAAGTCTGGGGTCTCCCGTATCCTCAGAATTCAAGTCTAGTTAACTTCCTAGGCAATTAAATCAATGTTTTAGTCCGTTACTTATTTAATTTCACTTTCTTAGGTCAATTTGCATGTTTTCCTAGGTCGATAGGTTTTCTATACATGTTCGGCATCCAATTCAGTTAGAATACATTAAATTAGGGTAATTTAGATCATACCAGGGGTTCTAAAAGATGGGAATTTGCTTCTGGAGTCTTTCTGGCTTCTTTGGCGGTGGCGCACGGCAGAGCTCAGTGGCGCATGGTGGCTCACGATAGCGTATGGCGGAGAGGTGCAGCTGAGCTCGAAATTTACACTAGAGTGAAGCCCTCAAGATGAGGAGTCTAAGTCTGGGGTTGGCGTGGTGGTTCTCGACCGTTAAGGTGGCATTTTTTGGCGACGAAGTTCCATGCACAGTGAACAAAAATTTCCTCGATCTAGGCATGTGGTGGCTCCATTCGGTGGCTGCGAGCTGTGGGAGGAAGTTGGCAGCTCAGCCTTCACAATGGCCAGGGCGGTGACGTCAAATGGCGCTAGACAACAGAGATCACGACAGCGCAAAGAATTCGGGACGGAGGGAAAAAAACTCCTTTTCCCGACAACGATGGACGTTGTTAGTGGCCGTGGGTGGTTGCTGGAGGTTGGAGGTGGTGAGATGCGTCAGTTGCTAGGTCAGACGGCGGCCCAGGGTGGCAGTGGTGGTGGCATGCTGTGGTGAAGGGAGGAGAGAGAAGAGAGAGAAAGTGGATTAAAGAGAGAGAGAGAATTTTGCAAAGTGTGGGTTTTGTGGAATTTTAGGGAATTTAATGCCTCCAAGGGCAATTTGGTCTTTTGCCAAACCACCTGGGGAAACTTTCAGATGTCGTCATCGATCCTGGAGAGGGCATAGGTTCCCATGCAAGAGATTTGGCCTCCATTTACGAATATGAAGTCTGATACCCTTTCTGTCAATTTCTTATCGCTGGGTTGCGTTTCCTTTCATAGAATCAGGTTTTTGTCTCCAAAAAATTCCTCGGTTTCAACCGTTAACTTCAAAAATTGTGCCAAACTCAATTTAAATGAAATCAAGCTTAAATTCATTCAGTTTAATTATTTTCAAAATTCTGGTTATTACAACAAGTTTCTCAGTAGTTTAACAATTCGAGTTTTAGAAATAACTAACATGTACCAAGTGCAAGCACTAAAACATTTCATTCTACATTCTTAATATTAAAACATAATGTTATTCAAAAATGTAATCATGCAAGCATTACATGATGATTTAGATGTAGAATGAAATGTTTTAGTGCTTGCACCCTGGTACATGTTAGTTATTAAATAAAATTATACATGTTATCGCATAATTACACAATTTGCTTATTATTAACTTTTATATTTATCAATCTGAATTAATTGAGCGCCTTAGGGTGTTATGTGGACATTAGGCCACCTTTATGAAATCATCGTGAGCACTAGGTCATAGGTATAGAGCACCTCTGGCCACACCTCACTAGGTCACCCATGTGGAGCACCTTCGGCCATACCTTGTAATTCGTGGACACTCGGCCACATATATAGCATAATTGTGAGTATTAGGTCATAGGCATGGAGCAGCTTTAGCCACACCTCGCTAGGCTGCCCGTGTGGAGTACCTTTGGCCACACCTCATAAATCGTGGACCTATCTATGTTTTCCCTTATTAGTTGTGTTTCCCCTATTTTTTTCTATCGGTGTACAATATATCTTTATCATTTATTTATGACAATTCTTTTCCTAATTTAATTTAATTCTCCATTCTTAAAGAATGACTCAATTATGAAATCTTAACAGTTTTCAAGGAAGAATTTAATAATACATTTCCCTTTTCTTTTTTATTAATATATCACCATTAAAAGTTGAATCATTAAATAATACATTTCCCTTTTTCTAGTTCTTAAGATATCCCCATTAAATTGGGATAACTTAGCGATGCATTTTATTTCTAGTATGCTTAACCATGGTCTATCATGGTAACATTATTAACTAACCAACATTTCCATAACATCAATGTTCATTTTATCATATACCCACATACCACTCTATCATGCGAATTTAGCCAGCAAACATAAATAACATCAAGAATGTAAGTTTGCAACAATGTCCCATGAAAGCTTGTAGAAACATGGCATGCATATACAAAATCTTGGGATACTATTTTCACGAATTGTTAACCTACCTTGAGGATGACTAGAAGGAGGTGATCTTGGCCTTTTCTTTGATATCCTTCTACACCTTGCTTCCTTTTAATTCTTACTTTCCTACAACAAAATGCTAAATTTTCACTTCGGTCTAATCATTAAGGCTCATTTGGACACAAAATCTATAGGAAAACATCAAATTGGGGTATTTTAAAATGTATCGGGGGTTTCAGAAGCTTGAAATTTGATTTTGGAAACTTTCCAACAGCTCCAGCAACGGCGCATGGTGGTTCACGACTACTGGGGTCGAAAGATACACCAAAATGTAGACCGTAACTCGAGTATTCCAGATTCGGGGTTTGTTTGGTGAAACACAGCTGTTTAGACAGTGTTTTTCAGCGAAGAAGTGCGACACACAATAGACTATTTCTCCTCCATTTTGGGTGCAGGACGTTGCTTCATTGGCTAGAAGCTGGCAGAGGAAGCTAGCAGCTTAGGCTACCCAACGATGGTAGTGGTGTGGCCAGATGGCATCGGACAGCAGAGATCACGACGTGGCCTTGAAAATGTGACAAGAAGGAAAAATGTCATTTTTCGGCAGTTGTTGTGGCCGTCGGTCGCTGCAGTGGCTTGTTGCGATGTCTGGTGAGTCTTGAACCTGCGGCGAAATGACAGCAAATGCAGACAATGGCGGGTTGCTGAGTAGACAGTGGTGGCAGTGGGAAAGGAAGGAAAATGTGAGAGAGAGGGAAAAATGCACAGGAAAAAGGAGAATTTGATAGAAAATGGAGGAAAAACTGGGTTTTAAATTTCCTGAGGGCATTTTGGTCTTTTCTCACTTCGTCCTAGATAAATTTAGGATGCGTTTTCCGATTTAGGCAAGAATTTAGGGCAATATGGAAGGAATTTGAAAATTTTCAAACAATCGCAAGCTTCTCAAAATTATCTGCAAAGTTTCTCAGGGCAGATCAAAATCCCGCTATCAGATATAATTTAATTCCAAAAAATTCTCAAATTTTAGCTACAAGCTCAAAAAAATTTCCTCAATTCAATTTCCAAAAAAAAATCTAAATTTATTTTACCCAATTTAATTTATTTAAAAAAAATAGGTTATTACAAAACAAGAGTAAAGGTGCACAAATGGAGATGCTAACCATGGGAGAGGTGACAGACCTCCATCACCAAAATTTTGATGGCATCACCATAGTGAAGAGCTTGTAGAAAGTGAAAAAGTGTAGCTAAAGAGAGAAAGCTTCCATTGGAGTTTCAAGCTTTGAAGAAGGAAGTTGCTACTAGGTAAGGTGATTCTTATACCCATTGTATTTTCTCTTTGAAACCCATCCATTCTCCTTCTTATCATCGTGTAACCCATGTTTCTATTGGTTTTTCTTTGTTTCTTGGATGCTTATGAGTGTATGAACATGATTGAAGCCATTCATGTAACAATTTAAGCTTACAGAACAATTCAGAAAGGGCTTACATGAAATGAGACTAAAATGATAATTTTCTAAAATTTTTGAGGCATTACTATAACTTTTGGGTTTCTGGCATATTTATGCAAATGATGCAAATAATATGATAGAAGTGAAAAATATGAGAAAAGAGAGGCAAAACCATGAGTATTGGAAAATAAGGACTAAACTGAAAATTTTAGAAATTTTAGGTTTGTCAATTCTAGTTCTAGGGAGGTTCTTGTATGAAATTTGGAAATTTTAGAGACTATAGAGGTTGTTTTTCAAAATTATGAGAGTATAGGGACTAAACTGAAAAAAATTGATAATTTGGTGTAACTAATAAAAGATTCATGAATATGGTTTTTTAGGATAGGTATGGTCCTCAAAAGGTTCCAGAATTAGTTTGGTTCGATGTTGGAAGTTGTAAAGGCTATTTTTGACATTTTAGAAATATTTAACGACTAAAATTAAAAAAATTAATTAAGATTAATTCTGAAAGTCAAAAAATTTCTAGGGTTCTAATAACTACTGAACTAAACAGAAAATGAAATTGAGAAAAAACCAAGAACCTAATAAAATGATTTAATTTGAAATTACCCACAAAAGGGACTAAAATGTAAAAATAATAAAAATAGGGTAATTAGTATAAATACTAGAAATCTAGGCTATACAAAACTAGACAAAATATTAGTATAGTAAAGGGTTACAATATAAATTTTAGAAATTAGAACACAGATATAGAAAATTATAAAATGAAAAGGGACTAAAACAAGAAGATAACCTAAATGATGGCCACAATGTAAATTTAACAAACTTAGGGGAGGAAAACAAAAATGGTACAGATTTTACCTTGAATGTGAATTAAGTAGCTAATGATAAATTTAGTGTAGTGATAACTAGAATAAATATAACGAAATAGGATAATGATTTCATTAGGTAAAGCGAATTAATTTGTGTAATTGGTAATTAATGAAATTAATGTAAGAAGTATTAAGAATTATAATTGGGTCCAAGTCTATTAGGAATACTAATTTGGTGAATTAATATATTTTATAAAACTTGAACTTGAATTGAAAATGGAAAGAATGACCTTCTTAGGAATTTCATTTAAAGATAAAAGAGGAGATCTTGATAACAAATTAGGCATAATTGTATCTAACATAGGTAAAGAGGTGTGCAATACATGATTAGACATAAATAAAAGTGGGGAATAATTATAAATGGTAAAAACATGCTAGGAAGGACATAAAGAAGAATTTACCCAATTAGAAAACATTAAGAAAAGAAGATAAAGGAAGCCTAGTTTGATAGGAATACATAACTCATAAAATTATTTAAAGTAGCCAAAATTCAAAAACGACCAAGTAAATTAAGAATGGAAAGGAAAATAAACAAAATAAAAGGGAAAGCTTCATAAATGCATAAAAATGATAGTACAAACTCTATGAAAATTAGAGAGAATAATAAGGTGAGTTAACTAACTCTATATTTTGAAATAAACACGATGCACGAGGACTTTTCTGCGTGTATACTTGTGCATAAGGGGAAAAGAGCTCGGCCAGATGACGTTGGTTGGGAAAAAAAGCAAGATCGAATTGAGAACCAATGGTATAGGAAATTCAAGGTAGGATACCTTTCTATATTTTCTTAATAGTTCAACAAGCATGTTTAGACATTTTCTTCATAGTATTAGGTTGGATACTAAATTAAATGATAATGTTTGGCTAAAGAAATAAAGTATAATGATATTGGAATGAAGCATATGCCTATTTATATAATTGAAAATGATGTTGTTATGCATTAGTATGACTATTAGTGATTATATGAATATAACCATAAATAGGTTGTATTTTCTTATTAGCTTGTGCGATTATACTTACCATATGAGGGTAGATTATGGAAATTATGAAAAAGGCTAAGGAAATTATGTGATATGATTTTATCGTAATATATGTTTCATTTTGAAATATTTAGAGTGGATAGCCATGGTTAGAATAGGATAATCATGGCTTATCCTATGTGGGTAACTAACCATAGGTAATACCGACATTAGTTGACGCATACAGGGATAAAGGAATTTTAAGTGAACTATCCTAAAGGCCTTAGGGGTAGCCTCCTTACATTCCTATTCTTATGAAATTCTAAATATGATGAAACATAATATATATTGAGATAATATGAGGTAAGATTAGGGAGATGGCAATCCCAATATGCAAAGGATGGCACTAGACTCATGTACATGCTAGGGGATACCTTAGAGTAAGTGACCAAGGTCAAAGACCTATATTATGCCCATATACACTACAGATATTATATGACGCAAAAAGGCCATAAAAAAATACAAGGTAGGTAAGTATAACTAAACCGTGAATGAACTAATGATTGATGAATTTACTTGAATATATTTTCTAACACTAATGCAAGTTAATATGCTCTAATATATTCTTGTGGCATGTATTATGATTTATATAGAATTGTATCCTATTGAGAATCATGGATTCTCACTCCTACAAACATGTATACAGATGTTGTGCTACTAAGTAGTCATGAAGGTAGAATTCATGGTGGTTAGTGTCCCAAGACTTGTAACTTGCACCATCATCCAAGGCTTAGGAAGGGCATCTGGAATGGAAGTATCATCTTCCTGCCTTATATGTGCTTAGGAAATTACTCATGTGATAGATTAGTACCTATTGTTGTAATAACATGTACTGTAAAATGGTCAGTGAGTTATTTATTTATATAATACCCCAATCTCATAGCCATTTCCATTAAATGCTTTTTTTATACACATATTTTGCCATAATACTAGTGTGTTACCCATACTTTTATCCTTGATTATCACCTAAGTTTGATTTTTAATTACCATTTAATATTAGATTAGGTTTGGGTTCCTTTACACACGTATTAATTATTTATACATTGCACATTGAAAGACTATATAACAAAAATTTCTAACAACACAACGAAAGATGAAACATCATTTATATATATATACCTCATTAATACATATACTGCTCATACATAAAGTTATGGTCAATACATAGGGTAAGGAGGCAACAACCCTACCACTCAAACCCATGTTACTATTGTACTATTATTGTACATAACTTTTACATACTGCGATAACCCATATTCCCTGCAATACTGTGAGTAATCCTAGAAAGGGTATTTTAATCAATGTTACTTCTATCTCTGGTAGTAGGGTATACCTAGTCATCTGATACATACTAGGATAATTATGAGAAATAAATTCCCAATAGCCAAACAATCCATTCTCTTGAAAACTTATTGTATCACCATAATAATATGAAAAACATTCTACATTCTTTTCTTTAAAATACCATGTAATCTATTAGGATATCATCATGATTCATATATATATCGGTACGACGTGTATTTATGAAAGCATAACATAATTCAATATAAGGATAGAGTTCACCATTTATATTATTTCATAACATTATTCCATAATGAAAGCATAACATAAGTATCATGAATATATACATGAATATTTATTATTTCATTGCCCTTAGGCAGATCGCTAATATTTTAAATTAAGCTCACGAGATCATTGTTAACTTTACCTAGATCATTTCCTCTCCACTTTTGGGCAGATTATGATGCTATAGAATCACCACCCCTTATTGGTGGGTCACATTCTCGATACGTTATCCTTTACATATGCTTTAGGATGATGTGACTTGTGCACATGGTTATGCTAAATTCTAAGTAAATATCTCTTTTTATGGCCTTATTAAGTTACACTAACTTAGAATTTGCAAGTATCACGATATTTTTCTACAATTTCCTATATTCGAGTGGATGTTTTACCATCCAAATTTATGACACAACCATGGAATGCCTAACAGTTGTCCCATACTAACACTTGGCCACTCGATCACAAGTCCATCTATCCTAAAGCATACATTACAGATACTTCCTCTAGTTTCTCTCCTATCTTTTTGTTCATGTTTTCCTTTCCTCACTTTCATTTTCATGATACCTATCTTACATTTCTAAAATATTACCCTTTCTTGTTTGACAACACTTTCAAAATTGGATTGTGTGGATATGGAAGGTTCACATTCCTTTCATGAAATTCATAACAAATATCATGGATATGGAAGGTTACACATTCCTTTCATGAAATTCATAACAAATATCATGGATATGGAAGGTTACACATTTCTTTCATGAAATGCATAATACAGATCATTATAACACCTTGCCACAATCACTCATTCCTCTTTTTCTCTTGAATTTGGCCATCAAAAAATTCAACATATTTCCTTTTAAGATTTCATTGCCAAGTCTCAGCTAACACAAGTGAAAAAGGGTGAGGTTTTAGCCAAGCTCTCTTACCATAGCCATCCATTTTTCTTTTTTTCTTGAAATTGGCCAACATGGAAATTTAGCATTTTTCCTTCATAATTATACAAACAAAATTCAACCAATTCAAGTTAAACAAAAGGGGATGGTCTCAGCCAAGGGAAGTCATTCCTTTCCCTTTTTACAATTCACCAAATACATCATGAAATGGCCACCCACTTCTTTTTCTTTTGAAATTGGTTAACCTAAAGATTTAACATTTTTTCTTCACAGTTATACTAACAAAATTTAGCCAATTTCAAGGAAATTAAGAATGGTGGTCTCGACCAAGGGAGGGAAGTGAGGGAAAATGGGGCTTTCATGCCATTTCTTCCCTTTCTTCCATCCTTTCCATCATTCAAGCATAAAAAAACAACCATTTTCTTCCATGCCCATTTCGGCCAAAGGAGGAAAGTAAGGGGATAATGGGACCTTTATGACATTTCTTCCCTTTGTTCCATCCTTTACATCATTCACACATAAATACATGAATTTGCTTCCATTTTCATACAAATTTCCACACTTTATGCTATCAAACACCAATGGTTTCATCACAAACTTAGGTGAACTAATAATCCTTTCCTTCACAATTTTCATCTTAATAGCATTCAAAACATTCATAAATACATCCAAAACAATCATACAATCAATACCCAATAGCAAATTCACCATAAAAGAATGTAGAGAGAGAAATCCTCTTTTCATGAAAGCCATAGAAATTTTCATTTAAGCAAAATAATCCATAAAACTTGAAATAAAAGGCATAGGATTGTTTAGCTAGCTTGATTTTGCAAGAAAAATGGTGTCTTTGTGTTGAATCCTTGGCTTTTCTTTCTCCTTCCTCCCTTATTCTTCCTCATGACCTTCTTCTCTCTTTTCTCCCTCTCGTGTTTCTCCTTTAATTCATGAAGGAGAAGGAGTTTTAATCCTTTAATTACAAATTACCAAATTTCCTTAGTCTAAATTGACTATTTTACTCATCCTTTCTTTTCTTTTTCGAATTCTAGGAGGAGTTTGTCCTTCCATGTAATTTCATGAATCATTTGAGCAAATGTCCATTTTGCCCTTTATGTCAAAATAACCTTTTTGCCCTTTATTTACCTTTGTAATTTCAAAAAGTGTAGGGAGATGGCCTTGAGGGAAATTTTCATAAAGTTTCTAAGTGAAATGACTATTTTACCCTTGGGTAAAAATTACCATTTTGTCCCTAAGATATTTTCCTAGGGTAATCATGACTTTTAGATATTTTTTCTAGATTTTTTTCAAAGTAATTATTAGTTTTTAGATATTTTATAGTGTCATAATTATGCATCATTAATACGCCTAAATATTTTCTAACATCATTATAACGCTATAGATATTTTTAGAAACTTTTCCCATTTCACTTTAGTCCCTATAACTTTCCTTTTAATTTGGTCCCTCCCTACTTTAGGAAAACCTAGGGAAATTTAAACTTGGACGTTTAGGTATGCAATAACCAAATTTTAAGAATTATTAACATACCTGAAAATATAAAAAGGCATATATTACAATTTACATGTAATTAATTATAAATAAAAGGCCAAGAATATTATGTTATTTATCATTCATTCTGCTGCAATGCCAAATAAGGACCAATATTTATTTTTATAAATTTTATTTTAACATACAAAGGGGTAGTTCACCTTATTTGTAAGTAACATACCAACATCTAAATGAAATTTTGAAGAGCCACTACGCAAATTTTTAAATAGACCCCTAAACTAAGCTGGGATGTTACATATTTTATCATACATAACCACAAATCTCATTTCACTCTCATAATTCTTGAGTTTTGTTTGCTACAAACACAAAACAATTGTGTGTGTGTGTGTCTATAACATGATGCACTCTTATAACAAAAAACCAAATGCAATATAAATAGTTATAGAATTTCAAAGTCCAATACAAATCCAGTTGTCGCACAAATCATATATATATATATATACAAGTCTCAAATTCATGATAAGTGTAGCACTTTCCATCACTCAAAGTTTTAATTTTCCATAATATAAGTATTGCAAATTTATCAAAAAAATTGAAATTTTCTTTACTCTTAATTTATAATACTTACATAATATTAATTCATAATGATTTAATATGAAGGAGGCTCTCTTACCATTTGTTGATTTTGACCTACAATCGATCATGTTAAAGCATCAAAAATATAGATTTAGATGCAGAAGTGTAACTAAATCAATAATACCTAAGATATTAGTATGTATGAATTGGTGGAGCATAAGGTTTTAAATTTTCTGATGATGGGTTTTAGAAAAGAATCATACATATAATTCCTAATTTCTAATTTGGTCCATCATAAAATTAAAAGCTTCTATATGAAAATATCCACACATATAAGTGCATACGTAATATAACTTAAGCCTATTATAATATTAAACCAAATTAGATTACTTTTAATTCGGACAAAATCCTATTTTTTGATAATATTTCATAGTAGAATTATTATTATTATTATTATTATATATCCATATATATATAGGCAAAAGCATCTTTTAATTCTCCAAATTTTACATCAATTTTCAATTTCTATTTTGTGGTGTAACAACCCCTTAATCCACAAGATACTATCAGCTATCTGTCTAGCGGAAGCATATGGGTTTTGAAATAGTTATTCTCGACGTGGGAATGTCAGGGGATCGCTACTAGTTGAGCGTAACCCAAATCGACTTCTTGTTGTCCATTCGGATTCCATTCAACCCTAATTCACATGCAGCTATACTAATTATACATACTTTCATCATAAATTACTTTGGAATGAAAACTAAAATCCATACAGACAACATATCAAACATTCATACAAATTCCAACTTAATTACATAGGTTACAATGGTAAATCCTGATGAAAATCCGACAGAGTCTCCTCTGTATTTTAAAAATATCCCAAAGTACAACAGTCATCCAATTTAGAAATATACAACCAGTCCAATAACAACAGAAAAGCAGAAATTATAGAAAACCAATATACAACATCATCAGTATAAAATATATACAATGCAACTCAAGCCTAGACTAAGCTGCTCTTCTGTCTATCACCAAAGCATCGCCCAGCTAGCGTCTAGGTCTCTGTTCCTGTTCATCTGAGTAAACAACCTGGTGAGATATAAAATCCCAATAGAATAATTTACAATTCAAAATACAGTTCAAAATTTGGTTGAATACTCATCGGTGCAAGCACCGAAAACTACTTCCCGAAATCAGTTCAAAATCCTTGAAATACCTTATCTTTAAAAATCAATTTATCATATGGAAAATTATGGCCAATGCTCACAAATCATAAAGTTTATATCTCTGAAAAATCAATAATCAATAATCAGATTAAATCCCATGCACGGTGTATCTAAATCCGTGTTGGCCACAAATCCTCTGCGACCAAATCTAAAATCATCCAATTGCACGTCGTCTAGAGAAATCTCATCTCTTATCGTTGGGTGTGATCTGTAACACCAATCACCCGAATCTCACCTATGTTGTGAGTGTGATCCGTAACACCAATCACTCACTCAAGGATGGGGTGAGAATCAACATCTAGGGCGTCCCCTAGCATGTGCACATACGCCAATTCTCATCCTCATACAGTCTATTCGAATTCACATGCACACGGTTGGCTATTCCTCAGGGTTCTAGGGTATTACGCCTAAATCACAACGTTTTCCCGTTTAGGTTATCCCCCCGTATACCCCTTAAACCTTTCTTAGGGTCGTCCTGATTTACCGCGTGATCCCTAACGAAATGCAAGCTAAATCTGTTTAAAACATATCTTTATAAAACTCCCTACACTCAGAATACTTAACGGTCATCCCATACCGGCTATCAAGTACCCTACCCTAAGTAAATTCATCCTAATGGCATCTAAACTTGATAAAAAAAACATCTAACATGCAAATGAGATATCCAGCACACAGGAATGCAATTTAGTCCATCGAAAGCAGCACGTAAATCCATGAAATTAAATCTAATCGTTCAGGTATTCACTAGGTCAAATATAGAACTCGAGAAGCATAAATCATCCTACCTAGTCTCTGGTTGATCCAAATCAACCTGAGACTTCTCGTATCCTTGAATTTTGAGCTAAATCAATTCCCTAGACATTTAAATGAATATTTAAACTCGTCACGTCATCCGTTTTATGATCCTAAGTCCGATTACCCTATTTCATAAGTCAGATTATTTCCTATTCGCATTCGGCAGCTAATTCAATTAAAATTCATTAGTTTTAGGCGAATCAGACCTTACCAGGGCTGCCGGATGATGGAAATCTGTCTCGAGGTGGTCTCGGTGTCTCTCGGTGTATATCTAAATTCATCGGCACGGCGACGCATAGCGGAAGGGTGCGGTTGGCCTCAAAATTCACACCACGGTGAAGCCCGCAAGACGAGGAGTCTGAACATAGTGGTGGCGCGGCGGTTCACGGCCATTTGGATTGCGTTTTTTGGCCCTAAATTTTTTCTCACGATAGACTAAAACTCCTTCCATCCAGACGCATCGGACCTCCGTTTAACGGCGGCGAGCTGGTGGAGGAAGCTGGCAGCTCAGCCTACACGCTGGTGGTGGTAGTGACAGCCAACGGTGGCTGACGGCGGTGATCCCAACTAGCGAAGTTTTCACACGACAGAGGAGAATAACGCCATCTTTTGGCAAGTCTGGCGGTCGTTGGTGGTCGTGGGTGACTGCTAGAGGTCGAGGGTGGCGAGAGGAGTCGGTTGGTAGGCCAGGTGGTGGCTCACGGTGGCCCAGGTGGTGGCGCACGGTGGAGGAGAGAAGAGTGATAGAAGAGAGAAAATAGAGTAAGGAGAGAGAGAGAGAATTAGTGAAAATGGCGGGATTACAGGAAATTTAAAGCTCCTGAGGGCGATTCTGACTTTTCCCGGACCACCCGGGGAAACTTTGAGATGTCGACTTCCATCCAGACATTGGCACAAGTTCCCATACAGAGGTTTTGGCATCCATTTGAGAAATTGAAGTCCTGAACTCTGTTTGTCAGTTTCTGATCGTTGGGACGCATTTCTTTTCATTCAATTGTGTTTCTGACTCCAAATCGCTTTCCAATTTCAACCATCGAACTCAAAATTTGTGTCTGGCTTAGTTTACATGAATTTAGCATCAAAATTCAATTTTATCTTTTAAAAACATCTTCGGTTATTTCATGTGGTGTATGTGCTTTTTGTCCTTCATCAATGTCTTCTCTACTACATGAGTGACCTTAACAAAACCTATGTGTGTGTGTGAGAATGGGTGGGAGGTTTTATTTATATAAGAGAAGAAAGGACAGAAGAAAAGGAAATTGGAGATTGAAAGATTAATGGAGGGAGTGAGAGAGATTTAAGTATAGGTGTCAAAACGGGTTGCAAGTTAAACGGGCTAGGCTATTCTAACTCACATTTTAATGGGTTGATAAAACTCTAACTCGGCTCACCAGGTGGGTTAAATGGGTTATCTGTTTAACCCTCTAATTTTTTTTAAATAAAAGAGAGAAATGTTAAAAACAAAAGACCATAATAAATGCAACTAACATAATTAAAAGTAGTACAATAAAAAAATAAAATTATCATATAATTACAAAGTCTCAAACTCAATAACATAATAAAATTCAATTAAATTATCAAACCTAACAATTTAAACAAACATAAAATAGAATTCTTTAAAATTTAAAATAAGTATAAGTTAACTCATATTCATTATTTGATTTGTAGATTTTTTTTCTTATAACTAATATTGGCTCTTTTCTCTTCATGAATTTTTTAAAAATAATAAATAAATAAATGGGCCAACCCAAGAGTTAAACGGGTTAGCTCATTTAAGTTGTTGGTTAAGTGAGCTAGGTCAAAAAATTTCTATGATTATATGTGTTGGGAAAATGGAAACTCAACCCACTAATTTGGTGGGTTAAACGGGTCAACCCGATGGGTTGGACCCATTTTGACAACTATAGGTTTAAGAGATGGAGAAAATTGGAATTTTTAGAGTGGGAAGAAAGGAAGGCAAGAGAGAATGCTAGAAAGAGGCTCATGGGCATAGAGAAGAAAAGGAAAAAAGAAAAAAGAAAAAAGAGAAAGGAGAAAGAGAAAGAAAAGAAAAAGAAAATAAAAAAGAAAGAGGAAGAGACAAGAGTCAAGAGTGGGAAGATTAGTAATGTTAAAATGGGCTAGTGTAGATCGATTTTGGATCCTCTGCCATAAGTTGTCTACTCAGCGTTTTCTTGGCGTTTTTAGTGGCAGTTTTATCTATTGCTAAAGTATTTTTTAATATTATTGTAACGAATATTATTGCTCTATAACTTTTTTTTAAATAATTAATTTATAGTGGCAATAATATTTGTTGTAGAAACATTAAAAATGGAAAAAACCACTGCTAAAAACGCCAAGCAGACGCCAAGCAAAGAACTTCAAGTAGAGAATATTCTGTGGATTATTTGTATTATTATTATTAATTTGTAATATTTTGAAATTATTTTTTAATAAAAATAATATTTCTATTTTTTATCTCTTCAATTTATTTAACAAATAAAAGTCAATTAAATTTATTATGATATAAATAATGTACCTAAATTAATGTATTTATTGTGAAAATTAGTATTATTTTCACTATAAATTAATTTTTAATTAAAAATTTTCATTAATTAAATTTTTATTCATATTATAATAATAAAATAGTGATTTGAAATGTAAAATTATCATAAATTTATACATTTATACATATTTTAAATTAAGACTATACTACCAATTTACTTCTTGAAAGATACGCTTACTAACACTTTAATCCTTGAAAGATGTTGACTATACAAATTAGTCCTCAAAAGTTTGAAACACTATACATCTATTTCCCTCCGTCTGATGTTTAAAGACCCCCCTTTTGTTTTCCAAATTAGGGAACATCAGAGGGTTGCTACTAGTTGAGTGTAATCCAAATAAACTCTTCTCACAGTCTATTCAAATTCCACTCAACCACTTTTACTGTGCAACATATCTATTATAGCATCTTAAATTTGTAAAAATCATACTTTTAAATCATGCTTGTAAATCTCATTCATATATATATATATATCACAAATCTCATCTGATTATCTTCTCAATTGCATGTCATTTTATCAAAAATCATAGGTTTTAGTTGAGTGTGATCCGTAACACCAATCATCGAAAACAGTGTCTTAATTTTGTGAGTGTGATCTATATCACCAATCACCCAATCAAGGACAGACGAGAGTCAACTTCCAGGGCATCCCCTGACATGTGAACATTGTTACTCTCATCCTCATATAGTCTATATGGCAATACATACACATAGTCGACTAATACTAAGGGTTATATAGGACATTACCCTTAAACCAACACGTCACCACATATAGACTATCCTCCCTTACTCCTTAAGTTTTCTAGAAGGTTGTCTTGATTTAATGAGTAACCCCTAATAGATATAGAATAATTTAGATAAAATGATCAAGTTTATAAAACCATCTGTATAGGGAACATTCAACAGCCATCCCATACCAGTTATTGGATGTCCACCCTAAGTTAGTCTATCCCTATGGCATATAACCCAATAGCCAAATCTAGCAAAGATGCAATGAGCATCTCAATACACATAGGAAATAATTTTATAATCATATAAAAATCTCATACTTATCAATTCAGTTTTGGCATTCATTTCCCATTTCAATACAAAGATTTCATTCGGATAAGTAATTCACAACATCAATAAAAATCAGGGGAGTGTAGGTTACTCTATCTTTACCATTTGCTCCTCTTTTGATTAGGCTTTTCCTCTTTTACCTTTAGACTGTCCTTATAAATCATTTCCTGGTTAAGTTCATGCTCTAGTTTTCCCCCAAATATACATTTATGCAACTCTATTTCTTAAGGTTTCACTAAAGTTTTCTCCCAACTTCCCATTCTCTTTGTTATTTCTATGTTACTTATCACTCAACACATGAAATTCCCATGTGTAATGATATTTTGAACCTTATTCAAATTAAAACCAAGGGTTTCTAAGCTCAATTTGTAACGACCCCTTAATCCACAATACACTATCCTCTATCTGAGTAGTGAAAGCATAAGGGCTTTCAAAATAATTTTTCACTTTTTCCCTTTCAGGGAATGTCAGGGGATCGCTACTGGTTGAGCGTAACCCAAATAGACTTTTTCGTCATCCATTCAGATTCTGCTCAACCCTAAATCAACTGTAGCTATACTAAATACACATGAAATCATCACAACAAGCTCTATAATATTAAAACTCATAACCATAAAATTAATAATACACAATCATGGACATGCATTCCATCTTAAAATTAAATTCAGACATTAATTCGTGCCAAAAATCTGGTAGAGTTTCCCCTATACTCTAGACATCTCCCAAGTACAAATAGTCAACAAATCCAGTAAATACATTCAATACAAAATCCAACAACAACAGAATCATCAACATAACTATATATACAATAACAGATTCAAGCCTAGAAACTAAGCTATGATGCAGGTCCGTCTGTCATCTAGTCTCTGCCCAGCTATCTCCTAGGCCCCTGTTCCTGTCCATCTGAGCAAATAACCTCATGAGATAGTTAAATCCCAGTAGAGTAATTTACAGTAAATAAATATTCAAAACTATCTGGATGCTCAGCAGTGCAAGCACCGAAAATAACTCCCGTGTTTATTTTGAAAAACCAGTGAAATACCTTATCTTTTAAAATCATTAATATAGCACGAAAAATGAGGTAATCATTCAATGAATATAAAATTTATTTTTTGAAAATCTGTGATCAAAATTTAAATCAAATCTATGGCCTGGTGGTTTTGACATTCACATCCGTCACAAGTATTATGTGACTGTATCTGAATCCATACAATTGCATGTCATTTTACGATAAATCAATCTTTTACTATTGGGTGTGATCCATAACACCAATCACCCAAAATCACGCCTATATTGTGAGTGTGATCTGTGACACCAATCACTCACTCAAGGACTGGGTGAGAATCAACATCTAGGGTGTAACAACCGAAAGGATTTTAAAAGAGAAAACCTAATTTTCTACGCTAATTCCAATCAAATGAAGCTTGGCACGAATTTTGAGGATAGTGATTCGAAATGGAAGGTGGTTCGAAGACAGAAACACGATTAAACATAAAGAAATGCAATTCGGCGATCAGAAACTGATAGAAGACATTTCATACGTCAATTTACTGATGGAAGCCAAAAGCTTTGCATAGAAACACGTGTCGACGTTTGGAAGGATGCCGACACCCTAAAGTATCCCCGGGTGGTCTGAGAAAAGTCAGAATTACCCCCGAAGGCTTTAAATTTCCCGAATTCCCTCTATTTCTCTCAAACCTCTCTCTCTCCTCACCTCACTTTCTATCTCCTCTCTCTCCTCCTTCCTCCACCGTGAACCACCACTACAGCCACCGTGGGCTGCCACCCAGCATACCAATCGACAGCCCTCACCATCCACAACCTCCAGCAACCACCCACGGCCACCAACAGCCGCCAGCGCGTGGGGAAAATGCCACTTTTCTCCTCTACCGCGCAAAAACTTCGCCATCTCAGATCGCCGCCGTCCGTCACTGTTGGCCGTCACCGCCCCCACCACCGTGTAGCCTGAGCTGTCAGCTTCCTCCAGTAGCTCGCCGACGTCGAACGGAGGTCGGACGCGCCTGAATCGAGGTAATCTCCATCCGCTGTGCGTGAATCTTCGTGGCCGGAAAATGCCATCCAAACTTAGGCAATAAATTGACCTAGGTATTAGGGTAACCAGACTTTGGATCGAAAAACGGATGACGTGACAAGCCTGAATATTTAATTTCATGTCCAGGAAATTAATTGGGCTCAGAAACCGAGATTACGTGAAGTTCTGAAGTGATTTGGAGCGACAGGAGACCAGGTAGGATAATTTACGCTTCTCGAACCCTAGATTTGAATTAGTGGATACCTGAATGATTTAGATGATTTGCATGGATTTGCATGCTGCTTTCGATGGAATAAATTACATGCCTGTGTGCTGAAAACCCTAATTGCATGTTAGACACTTTTTTTTATCAAGTTTAGATGCCCTTAGGACGGATTTACTTAGGGTTGGGTACTTCATAGCCAGTATGGGACGGCCGTTAAGTATCCCTAGTACAGGGAAGTTTTAAACGAGATTATTTTTATCAGATTTAGCCTGTACTGAGTTAGGGATTACGCATTAAACCAAGAAGACCCTAAGAAAGGTTTAAGGAGTATAAGGGGGGATAGCCTACACAGGGAAACATTGTGATTTAGGCGTAATACCCTAAAACCCTAAGGAATAGCCGACCATATGCATGTGAGTTCAAATAGACTGTATGAGGATGAGAATTGGCGTATGTGCACATGCTAGGGGACGCCCTAGATGTTGATTCTCACCTGGTCCTTGAGTGAGTGATTGGTGTTACGGATCACACTCACAATATAGGCTTGATTCGGGTGATTGGTGTTACGGATCACACCCAACGATAAGAGAGGTATTCTCTCTTGATGACGTGCAATTAGAAGACGATTTAGACTTGGTTACAGTGGATTTGTAGCCAACGTGGATTTAGATACACCAGGCATGGGATTTTATTTGATTACGAGTATTGATTTTTAAAAGAAATGGATTTTTGATTCCGATTAATTGCCGCAATTTCCATGTAATAAAACAATTTTTAAAGATAAGGTATTTCACTGTTTTCGAGCTGATTTCGGGAAGATGATTTTGGTGTTCGCACCGCTGGGTATTCAACCAGTTTTCGAATGATATTTGAACTGTAAATTATTCTACTAGGATTTTATATCTCATCAGGTTGTTTACTCAGATGAACAGGGACAGGGACAGGAACCCAGACGATAGATGATGATGCCTTGGTGATAAGCAGGAGAATGATTTAGCTTAGGCTTGAATCGTCTTGTATATATACTTTGATGACGTTGCTGTTTATTGGGTTCTGTCTTCTATGTTTTCTATAGTAATTGGATTGAATGTACATGTATAAATCAGGTGTTTTATGTTGACTGTAGTGATGGGATTGACGTTGTTGTATATGGACTTCCATCAATTATGTTTTATGTTGTTGTTGGACTGGTTGTGTAATTGTAAACAGGTGATTATTGTACTTTTGGTATGTTCGAAATACAGAGGAAACTCTGCTGGATTTTCGGTAGGGTTTGTCACTGTAAACTTGTGAATTTGAGTTGGAATGTTTATGAATGCATGATGTGAGGTATATATGAGTTTAAGATTTAATTCTAGAGTAATTTATGATGTATGTATGTATAATTAGTTAGATGCGTGTGAATTAAGGTTGAACGGAATCTGAATGGACAACGGGAAGTCTATTTGGGTTACGCTCAACCAGTAGCGATCCCCTGACATTCCCACATCGGGAATAACTACCTAGAAAGACCCATATGCTTCCGCTAATCAGATAAGCATCGTGTATGTCGTATTAGGGGGTCATTACATAGGGTGTCCCCTAGCATGTGCACATATGCTAATCCTCATCCTCATGCAGTCTATTCGGAATCACATGCACACAGTCAAGTAGTTCCCAGGGTTCTAGGATATTATGCCTTAATCACAACGTTTCCCTGTATAGGTTATCCCCCCTTATACTCCTTAAATCTTTCTTAGGGTCATCCTGGTTTACCGCATAATCCCTAACAAATGCAGGTTAAATCTGATGAAAACAATACATTTATAAAATTTTATGCACTTAGGATACTCAACGGTCGTCCCATACCGGCTATCAAGTATCTTACCCTAAGTCAACTCGCTCCTATGGCATCTAAATCCGATAGCCAAGTTGTTCTAACATGCAACAGGCATTTACAGCACACAGGCATGCAACTATAATCATTGAAGGTAGCACACATTTCCATGCAACCAAATGAAATCATTTAGGTATCCACAGAATCAATCTAAAATCAGGGGAGCGTAAATTACCCTACCTGGTTATCGTTTGCTCCTAATTAAATTCGGGCTTCCCGTATCCTCAGAATTCGAGCCTAGTTAATTTCCTAGGTAATTAAATCAATGTCTTAGTCCGTTACTTATTCAATTTCACTTTCCTACGTTTGATTACACATTTTCCTAGGTTGATAAGTTTTCTATACATGTTCGATATCCAATTCAATCAGAATACACTAGATTAGGGCAATTTAGATCGTACTGGGGGTTCTGAAAGGTGGAAATCTGATTCTGAACCCTTTTTGGCTTCTCCGGCGTGGTTCACAATGGAGCACGACGGTGCACAATAGCTTACGGTGGTGCACGACAGAGGGGTGCAGCTGAGGTCAAAAATTACACTAGAATGAAGCCTGCAAGATGAGGAGTGCAAATCTGGGATTGGTGTGGCGGTTCTCGGCCTTTAAGGTGGGATTTTTCGACGGTGAAGTTCTACGCATGGAGGATGAAAAATGGCTCGATCCAGGCATATGGCGGCTCTGTTCAATGGCTGGGAGCTATTAGAGGAAGCTGGTAGCTTGGCCTTCCCAATGGCAAGGGCGGTGACGTCAGACGACGCTGGATGGCAGAGATTACAGCGGCCGAAGGATTTCACAACAGAAGGAGAAAAAGAGCTTTTTTTGACAGTCATGGCGTCTGTGGGTGGTCGGGGTTGGTCGTAGGTGGTCGAGAGTGGTGAGCTACGTCAGTGGCTAGGTCAGGCAGCGAAGTAGGGCAGCGGAGGTGGCTGTGTACTATGGTGAAGGGAGGAGAGAGAAGAGAGAGAAAGTGGAAAGGGGGAGAGAGAAGGAAAATGGGAAATGGTGGGGTTTTGTGGAATTTTGGGAAGTTTAAAGCCTTTAGGGGCATTTTGGTCTTTTTCCACTTCACCTGGAGAAACTTCTGGATGTCGTCTTCGATCCAGGCGAGGGCATGGGTTCCCATACAAGGGTTTCGGTCTCCATTTAAGGATCTGATGTCTGATACTCTATTTGTCAATTTCCTATCGCTGGGTCACGTTTTCCTTCATCGCATTAGATTTTAATATCAAAAAATCCTCAAATTTCAACCGTAATCTCAGAAAATTGTGTCGAATTCAATTTTAACAAAATCCTGATTAATTTCAACCAATTTAATTATTTTGAAAATTCAGTTTGTTACATTCTCCCCCCTTAAAAGAAATTTTGTCCCCAAAATTCATACCTGTGAATAGCTCTGGGTATCGTTGTCTCATCTCATATTCCTTCTCCTATGTCATTTCCAGCGACGCTACATCCTGCCAAAGTACCTGCCAACCAATTTTAACTAAAGGGATTACTTTATTCCGGAGTTGCTTTGTCTTAAAGTCAAGGATATGTACAGGTGTAGATTCATAAGTTAAATTTTCCTTTAATACTATGGGTTGATTCCCCAATACATGTGCAGGGTTTAGGACGTATTTATGAAGTTGCGAGATGTGAAAGATGTCATGCAAATTGGACAGGTATAGGGGTAAGGCAATCTCGTAAGCGACTGGACCAACTCTTTACAGGATTTGGAAGGGTCCTAAGAATCTGGGGCTTAGTTTTCTGGTCCTTACTTGTCTACTAATACCCGTGGTGGGGGACACTCTCAGGAAAATATGTTCTCCCTCACTAAACTCTAAAGGTCTCCTTCTCCTATTAGCATTGTCTTTGTTGGGCAACCCTTATCTTTTCTTTGATCATTTTGATTTGATCAGTGGTCTCTTGTACAATATCAGGTCCCAACAGTGTACTTTCCCCCATTTCTACCTAACTTAGAGGTGACTTACATCTTATCCCATACTGAGCAGCAAAAGGTGCCATACCAATGGTAGAGTGATAGCTGTTATTGTATGCAAACTCTATCAAAGGTAATTGTTTATCCCAACTTCCTTTCTGTTTTAGCACACAAGCCCTTAACATGTCTTCTAAAGTTTGAATTTTCCTCTCAGACTGCCCGTCAATCTGAGGATGATAGGCTGTGCTAAACTTAAGCTGGGTTCCTAATGCTTGTTATAGGGACTGCTAAAATCTCAAAGTAAACCTAGGGTCCCGGTTTGAAACTCTACCAGATGGTATCCCGTGTAACCTCATGACTTCCTTAAGGTATACTTCGGTCATTTTTTCCATAGAGTATCTCATCTTGACAGGTAAAAAGTGAGCAGACTTGGTTAATCTATCCACTATCACTCTAATGGCATCATAACCAGCTGTTGTTCTAGGTAATCCTACTACAAAACCTATGGTTATTTGATACCATTTCCTTTCCGGTATCTCCAGTGGTTTCAGTAGCCCTATGAGTTTTTGATGCTCTATCTTGACCTGTTGACAAGTCAGACAAGCATTCACATAGTTCGTGATGTCCTTTCTCATGCCTGGCCACCAAAAGTTGCTCTTCAAATCCTGATACATCTAAGAAATACTTGGGTGGATAGTATAGTGGCTTCGATGAGCCTCTGCTAACACTTTTTCCTTCAACTCCTGATGGTTTGGGATTACTACTCATTTCTTAAACATCAATACTCCATCAGGGTCTAGTCCAAAATTAGGTTAGTTTGCATATATCTCCAAGGATTCATCCTCTAGTTGAGCTTGCCTAATTTTTTCCCTCAGATTGCAGGATATCAGGAAGTCACTCATCACTAGTCCCTTCAGAAACGAGATTACGTTAAGGCTGAGATTCCTAAAGTCCTCAAGTAACCTCATCTCATCTACCATTAGGCTGGCTAATTGTAATGACTTCTGGCTTAATGCATCTTCTACAATGTTAGCCTTCCCTGCATGGTATTTTAACCCAAAATCAAAGTCCTTTAAGTATTCTACCCACCTTGTATGCCTCATATTTAGTTCCTTTTGATCAAACAAGTACCTAAGGCTCTTGTGATCACTATAAACCTCAAATATAACCCCATATAAGTAATGTATCCAAATCTTCAGGGCAAACACAATGGTAACTAATTCCAAGTTGTGGGTAGGGTAGTTCTCCTCTGCAGGTTTCAATTGTCATTATGCATAAGCCACTACTTTTCCATCTTGCATTAAGATGCATCCTAAACCTTTCATTGATGCATCTATATATACTGTAAATGGTTCTAAGGGTTTCGGGATTATTAACACTAGACCGGTGGTTAATTTTTCTTTCAAAGTCTGGAAACTATCTTCACACTGCTTGCTCCATTCAAAGTTTACACCCTTTCGAGTCAACCGGGTTAATGGCAAAGCTATTTGGGAAAATCCTTAGATGAACTTCCTGTAATAGCTGGCCAACCCCAGAAAACTCCTAACCTCGGTGACCGTCCTTGGTTGACCCCCAACTAATACTGTTTTGATTTTCTTAGGGTCTATTACAATCCCTTCTCCATTTACCATGTGACCTAGAAATTTCACTTCCTCCAACCAAAACTCACATTTTTCCAACTTAGCATACAATTGTTTTTCTTCCAATATCTGTAGAATCGTGCTAAGATGTTGGGCATGCTCTTCGTGAGTCTTGGAATAGACCAAGATATCATCTATGAATACCACTACAAATTGATCCAAGTAGGGTATAAAGATTCTATTCATGTAATCCATGAAGACAGCAGGTGCATTAGTCAATCCAAACGGAATCACTAGAAACTCATAATAGTCGTACCTAGTGTTAAATGCTATCTTAGGGATGTCTTCCTCTCTAACCCTAATTTGGTGGTATCCCGATCTTAAGTCTATCTTGGAGAACACAGTCGCACCCTACAGCTGTTCAAATAAGTCATCAATCCGTGGTAATGGGTACTTATTCCTAATGGTCACCTTGTTTAATTGCCGATAATCAATACATAACCTTAAACTCCCGTCTTTCTTCTTTACGAATAGGACAGGAGCTCCCCAAGGTGATATGCTCGGCCTAATAAATCCCTTTTCTAATAATTCCTCTATCTGGACCTTTAGTTTCCTCAATTTTTCTAGGGCCATTCGGTATGGGGTCATAGCTATTGGGCCTGCACCTGGAATTAGGTCAATGGTAAATTTTATCTCTCTAAGTGGGGGCAGCCTATTTACTTCTAAAGGAAACACCTCCGGAAAAGTCACAAACTATTGGGATTAGGCTTAACCTTTCCTGCAATTCTACCTAAGAGAGATTTAAGGACACGTCACCTATCAGAACAGTTTAACAAAACCCAATTCCTAGACAACCAATCCATTCCCAGAATGATGTCGATCCTAGTCAGGGGTATACACACTAGGTCCACAATAAACAGGGTGTCATCGATAGTTAGAGGGCAATTTAGACATATTTTTAGGGATATAGTGGTTTCTCCCAAGGGTGTGGAAATGTGTATGTCATAAGGCATGATTTGTAAAGGTAAGTTTATTCTTTCCACGCATGCATTAGAAATAAAAGAGTGCGTGGCACCCGAATTAAATAATATTATCAAAGGAAAATTATAAATCTTACCTCTACCTTGCATCAAACCTGATGACCTATCGACGTTCGCTGCATCCATAGTAAAGACTATCCCTGGAGCCTGTGGTCTTTGGCCACCTGGTGTCTGCTAGCTTCCGCTTGAGGGCCAGTACTTTGCAAGGTGTCCTCTACCCCCACACTTGTAACATTGCACTGGAGTCTGATGTCAACAAGGTTGGTTAGGATGTCTGGTCCCACACTTTTGACAAAGAGCACTATCGAGCCATTTGCTGCTGCTTGAAGACCCTGGCTGCAGTTTGAACATCCCACCTTTCACACTGAGATTTCTAACTGGTGGTCTCGGCCTGTTACCGGTCCTCTGCGTCATATTCTGCTTGTGTTCTAGGTTCTTACTCAGGATTTGACATTTTTTCACCAACACTAAAATGTCTCTGATCTCTAGCGGGGCAAGCTGTGTCTTCATCAGCAAATCTAGGCCCTCTTCCAACTGCCAATACTCACAGTGGGTGACACTTTCAGAAAAACATGATCTCCCTCATTAAATTCCAAGAGTCTTTTCCTCTTATTGGCATAAGTTTCCTATCTCTATTAGGCAACCATCATCTTTTCCCTGATCATCTTGATTTGATTAGTGGTCTCCTATACAATCTCTGGTCCTAATAGGGTACTCTCCCCCATCTCTACCTAGCTTAAGGGTGATTTGCAGCTTATTTCATATAGAGCGGCATACTGTGACATACCTATGGTAGAGTGATAACTATTATTATAGGCAAACTCTATCAAGGGTAGGTACTTGTCCCAACTTCCCTTCTATTATAGCACACACGCTCTCAACATATACTCCAAAGTCTGTATTGTTCTCTCAGACTGTCCATTAGTATAAGGATGATAGGCAGTGCTAAACTTAAGTTAGGTTCCCAATGCTTTCTATAGGGATTACCAAAATCTTGATGTCAATCTAGGGTCTCAGTTTGAACTATTCCCGATGGCACCCCATGTAACCTCACGATCTCCCTAAGGTAAATTTACACTAGTTTCTCTATGGAGTATATGATCTAATAGGCAAGAAATGAGTAAATTTGGTCAATCTATCCATTATTACCCATATGGGAATCATAACCAGCTGGGGTTCTCCATGGTTACCATATCCCATTTCCTCTCTGGTATCTCCAGTGGCCTTAATAATTCGATGGGTCTTTGATGCTCTATCTTAACTTTTTGATAAGTAAGACAAGCATTTACATATTTTACAATGTCCTTTCACATACCCAAATACCAAAAATTCCTTTTCAACTCTTGACACATCTTGGAAAACTTGGGTGAATGGTATAGTGGCTACGATGGGCCTTTGCTAGTAATTTCTCCCTTAGTTCTTGATGGTTTAGAATCACTATTCAGTTTCTAAACATTAATACCCATTAGTAGCAAATCCAAAATTGGGTTGTTTCACATATACTCTTAGGGATTCATCTTCTTGTTGGGCTTGTCTAACCTAATCCCTTAAATCACAACTTATTTGGAAGTCACTCATCACTAACTTCTTCGGGAGTGAGATCACATTGAAGCTGAGATTCCTAAAGTCCTCAAGTAATATCATCTCATCTATCATCAAACTGGCCACTTCTAAGGACTTCCTACTTAATGCATCAGCCACCACATTGGCTTTCCCTATATGATACTTTGACTTAAAGTTAAAGTCCTTCAGATACTCTACCCACCTTCTCTGACTCATATTCAATTCTTTTTTATCTAATAAGTACTTAAGGCTCTTATGGTCACTAAAAACCTCAAATATAGTCTCGTACAGGTAATGTCTCTAAATCTTCAAGGCAAATACTACAACAGCTAATTCCAAATTTTGGGTGGGATAGTTTTCCTTTGTAAGTTTTAGTTGCCTAGATGCATAAGCAACTACTCTCTTGTCTTGCATCAAGACATATCCTAAGCCTTTCTTTGATGCATCTGTATAGAGCTTTAAGGGGTTTAGGATTACTAGCAGTAGAGGGGTAGTCAATTTCTCCTTTAGGGTTTGGAAGCTACGCTCACAACTCTCACTCCATTCAAACTCAACACCCTTCTTAGTCAGACGAGTTAATGGTAGGGCTATTTGGGAAAACCCCTGTATGAACTTCCTATAATAGCCTATCAAACCCAAGAAACTCCTAACTTCAGTGACCATCCTTGGCTAACCCCAATCTAATATAGCTTCAATTTTCTCAGGGTCTACCTAAATTCCTTCCCCATTTACCACATGAACTAAGAACTTCACATTCTCTAGCCAAAATTCACACTTCTCTAGCTTGGAATATAATTGCTTTTCCTCTAACATTCGCAGCACCATGCTTAGATGTTATGCATGTTCTTCGTGAGTCTTGGAATAAACTAAGATATCATCTATGAATACCATAATAAATTGGTCCAAGTAGGGTTTAAAGATCCTGTTCATATAATTTATAAAGATAGCAAGGACATTGGTTAGTCCAAAAGGCATCCTTAAAAACTCATAATGACTATACCTGGTGTTAAATGCTGTCTTAGGGATATCCTCATCCCTAACCCTAATTTCGTAGTATCCCAACCTTAAGTCTATTTTGGAAAAAAACCATTATGCCTTACAACTGATCAAGCAGGTCATCTATTCGGGGTAAAGGGTATTTATTCTTGATGGTCACTGTATTTAATTATTGATAATCTATACATAGTCTCGTGCTCCTTTATTTATTCTTTACAAATAGGATAGGACCTCCCCATGGTGACACACTTGGCCTAATAAATCCCTTCTCTAATAAATATTCTATCAGGACATTCAACTCCCTTAATTCTATTGGAGCCACTCTATATGGTGTCATTACTATTAGGCTTGTACCAGGAATCAGGTCTATGGTGATCTCTATCTCTCTTGGTGGGGGTAACTTACTTATCTCTATAGGAAACACCTCCGAAAAATCGCTAACAATAGGAATTAGGTTTAACCTTTCTTGCAATCCTACCTGAGAGAGGTTAAGGGAGATCTCATTTATCTCACACACCCTGTCACTCCCACCTATCGGTAAGGTATCCAAATAAGTGATAATCTTTTCATAATAGTTCAACAAAACCCGATTCCTAGATAACCAGTCCATCCCCAAAATAATGTTGATCCCAGTTAAAGGCAAACACATAAGGTCCACAATTAATAAGGTGTCATCAATGGAGAGAGGACAGTTCAAGTATATTCGTGGGGATATGGTTGCCTTTCCTAAAGGTGTGGAAATACACAAGTCAAAAGGCATGGTTTGGAAAGGTAAGTTCAATTTTCCTACATACAAATTAGATATGAAAGAATGCATAGCAACTGAATCAAAAAATGCTATCAAGAAAAAATTGTAAATCTTACCTCTACCCTGCATCAATCCAGCGACTTGTTGACATTGGCTCCATCCAGAGTAAAGACTTTCCTCGAAGCCTGCGGTCTCGACCCACCATAAGTTTGCTAGTTTCCACTGATTAGATAGTATTTTGCATAGTGTCCTGTGCCTTAACACTTGTAGCATCTTACCAGTGTTTAATGCCCACAAGGTTGATTCCTATGCTTTGCCCTACACTTCGGGTAATTAGTAGTTTCAAGATTTTATTGCTGCTTGATAACCCTTGATGTGGTTTGAAATTTCCGCCCTTCATATAGAAATTATTGGCTGGTTATTTCTATTGACTAGCAAATCTCTAGTTGGAATTATACTTCTCCTCCAAACCTTTACTAAGGATATAACATTTATTTACCAACACAGAGAAATCTTGTACCTCTAATAGGGCTATTTGAGTTCTCATCTATAAATCCAAGCTTGCCTCCAATTGGGCTGACTTCCAAACCTCATCAAGGTGTAACCTCAAGTAGGTAGAATACCTAGCCAGTTCTTCAAATTTGGCCAAGTACTCTTCAAATGGTCTTCCCCTTTGCCGAAGTTGCAAGAATTTTGTTGCTTTTGCCTGCCTCACACTTTCTGGGAAGTATTTCTCTAGGAAAATCCCTTTGAAAGACTCCCAGGTAACAGGGATAGCCCTAGCCTCCATCAGTTGTTTTACTCCGTTCCATCAATTTTTTGCCTCTCCCTTTAGCGTATATGTTGCATAGGCTACCCTCTGCTCATTAGTGCTATGTAGGAGTTAGAAGATCTTCTCCATCTCCTTGAGCCACTCCTCTACCACCTTTAGCTCACATGTGCCCAAGAACACTGGCGGTCCTGCCCTTTGAAACTCTAACTAGCCTTAGTACATTAGATTATTGTTCCTGTTATTCCCATCATCATGGTTCTGATGGTCCTCTTGATACTGTCTCATCACATTGGCACTAGTGGCAGCTTGCTTTCTCATAGCCTCTGCCATTATCCTCAGGCGGTCCATCATGTCCCTCATCCCCCCTTAATTATCCCTGTCACTATTCCCTGGGCCCTTCTGGTTGTGCCTCTCCTGGTGTTTACCATAGCTTGCGGATACAAAAAAGAAAGATAATTAGTTTTTCGTAATCAACATTTAGCCATAACCTTACATTGAATCCTAATATCTCAATTATTGATCATGATCCTATATATTCTAAAGTCAAATAAATTTCAAATTCTAATGCTGCAAATTCGGTCACCTTAAATTAGTTTAAATCCTCTACCACAACCAGGTGAGCTCATAACCAGGCTCTGATACCAACTCTATAACAACCCCTTTTTCTTTTTCTTTTTTTCCACATTAGGGAACATTAGAGGGTCTCTACTAGTTGAGTGTAACCCAAATAAACTTTTCTCACAGTCCATTCAAATTCCACTTAACCATTTTTCTTGTGTAGATATTTATTATCGCATTATACCATTACATACTACTCAATCCATTCATTCATCAGTAAATAAGATCCCAACCCATTAGATCCATTATACAAATCTACATTTCAAAACATTCACCAAGGGAAAATATCCTTATATATATATACACACAAACACATACACAATTTTGAGCCTACAATAAATCTAGCTCACTACTATACACTTCTTCTAGTATTGCCTTGTGGCCTTGGCATCTCTCTCATGTCCAGCTATCTCCTATGCATCCCCTATTCCTGTTCATCTGAAAAAACAATTTGATGAGATATATATATCACAATAGAGAAATTTACAATTCAATACTTTTAAAATAGTTGAATGCTCAGTTGTGTCAAGCATAGAAATCGTATCCTTAAAATCAGTTCAAATACATGTAAATTACTAAATACTTTCAACTCGAAATAAACATAGGAAATCAATTCAAAACAACAAGAGTATAGCATCTTAAATATGTAAAAATCATACTTTTAAATCATGCCTTTAAATCTCATTCATATATATATCTATCACAAATCTCATATGATCATCTTCTCAATTGCATGTCGTTTTATCAAAAATCATAGGTTTTAGTTGGGTGTGATTTGTAACACCAATCACCCAAAAATAGTGTCCTAATTTTATGAGTGTGATCCAAGACACCAATCACCCACTTAAGGATAGGCGAGAGCCAACTTCCAAGGCGTCCCCTGGCATGTGCACATTGCTAGTCTCATCCTCATACAGTCTATATGGCAACACATACACATAGTCGACTAATACTAAGGGTTATAGGACATTACCCTTAAACCAACACATCACCCCATATAGACTATCCTCCCTTACTCCTTAAGTCTTCCATAGAGTTGTGTTGATTTAATGGGTAACCCCTAACAAATACAGACTAATTCAGATAAAATGATCAAGTTTATAAAACCATCTACATAGGGAACATTCAACGGTCATCCCATACCAACTATTGAATGTCCACCCTACGTTAGTCTGTCCCTATGGCATATAACCCGATAGCCAAATCTAGCAAACATACAACGAGCATCTCAATACACATAAGCAATAATTCTATACTCATATAAAAATCTCATGCTTATCAATTCAGTTTCAACATTCATTTCCCATTTCAATGCAAAGATTTCATTCAGATGAGTAATTCAAAACATCAATAAAAATCAAGGGAGTGTAGATTACTTTGCCTTTACCGTTTGCTCCTCTTTTGACCAGGCTTTTCCTCTTTTACCTTTAGACTGTCCTCACAAATCATTTCCTGAGGTAATAGGTTAAGTTCATGCTCTAGTTTTTCCCTAAATATGCATTTATGCAACTTTATATCTTAAGGTTTCAATAAATTTTTCTCCAAATTTCCCATTCTTTTTATTATTTCTATGTTACTTATCACTCAACACATGAAATTCCCATGTATGATGATATTTTGAACTGTATTCAAATCAAAACGAGGGGTTTCTAAGCTCAATTCATGTATTAAAACCACTTTTCACTTTAGGGGAGAGACCAGTCGATGGCTAGGGGGCTGGCAATCAGCTAATTGCTCTCTTTAAGGATGAACTCCTCTAAACAGTAGCTCAACAATCGACTACTGCATGCCTGGCAATCGACTATCATACCTCTGTGTGTGATTCTAGGCTTACAAGGGCCCAATAGTCGACTGATGCATGTCTATTGTAACACCTCTTATCTTAACTTAACAACGTTATTAAATGTAATAAGATAAGTGGTTACATTTTTCTTTACCTTTTTATCTCATTACTCTACCTGAGCATAAAAATCCATCATTAATTATTATTTGATTAGGTTTGGGTTCTTTTTCTCAGGTGAACATACTTTTGCACAGAAAAAATAAAATTTCATATATCACAGCAAAATTCATAAAAACTATTGATATCATATATATATGAAATGTCTTATACATATTCCAGGATATATGAAGTACCTATTCATAAGGAGTAAGGAGATGACAAACCTGTCACTTAAACTCCTTTTACAACATACTATTGATTGACAGGTCCTTCACATATCCTATCTCAATTTTGTTCCCTTCTCCCCTTTATATACATCCACAAAAATAGGAGTCCTAATTCTAAGCCAAAAAAAGAACATATAGAATTAGAACCAAAATAAAAGGGCTACAAGTACATATCTAATATGCTTTCTAGGTCTATAGATCATTCAGGGGGAAGTTCTATTATAGACATATTGTAAATATCCTTTAAAATAGTAAAAGTCCCTAAGAAAGAAAATTCTACTATGGCTACTTCGATCTCTATAATGAGGCAGTACCTAGGCATCTGATACATACCAGTACAATAGTGAGAAATAATTTCTCAATAGCTAAACAAACCATTTTCTTTCAAATAACTGATATGTACCACTGTACGAATATAGAAAACCATTCTACATTCTATTCTTTTTAAAACCCTTTTTTATCAATTCTATGGGTATGCTACATGTGAAACATGTGTGTATGCATCTATGAACATGAGATATGCAACATGTGATGTTATTAATAAAATATATGGTAAAATATTAACATTCCACATGCATCAACAACTCACATTTATAATACTGTCATGTATTATCAACTATTACAACATCATACTCAAAGTCATTTCTTAGTATCATTCTTACTTAACCACTAGGGTGACTCATTATAGTGCTATGGAGTCTCACCACTAGGGTATCATATAATGTCATCAAGTTACTTCCACTAGGGTGACTCATTATAGTGCCTTGGAGTCTCACCACTAGGGTATTATATGATGCCATTACATACACCTTAAGGGGGATATAAAGGTGCCATGCTCTACCCTTTATTGGTGACCTTTAGGAGGACATAAAGTGCCATGGTCCTTTCCTTCAAGTAACTTTTACTGTAATTCTCTTTATCTCTAGGGGAAGATATAATAGTGTCATGCTCTTACCCCTAGGATAACATTTATAACTTTGACATATTCACCCCTAGGGGGATATAAAAGTGTCATGCTCTACCCTTTATTGGTGACTTTTCATGCCTTTTCTTTCACAATTGCAAGGAGCATTTCAAGCCATTCAATCACATTCACATAACTTTGAACATATTCTCATCAATGGCATAATGCATGTAATTTATCATTCCCATTTAATCATTTAATCATTTTTTCCCATTTCACTTAGCTTAGGCCCTTTTAGAATACACCTTAGGCTACTTTTTATTAGCACATAAATTTAGCCATTCAAGGGAAAATTAGACATAGTATTTGGCCAAGGCAAGAAAAATATGAAGGATTGGTATTTCCAAGCTATTTGGTTCATTTCTAGCATTCTTTTTACCATTTAGACATTATGGCAACATTTTTCATAATTATGCATAACACTTTCTCACACCTCAAAATGGGTAAGTGTACATTAAGCCTTTCTTTTCCACCCTTTTCTAGCTCACTTTTCATGCCAAACATGACAATGCACCTAATCTCACAACTTCACAACACTTTCAAGGTGAAATGGTAAAATTTTAAAATGGTACATTTGACAAAAACATGAAATTACCATAATTTTCTCTCTCCTCCTTTCTTATGACTAAACTTATAAGTTTTTCTAGTCACTTATCAAATGGATTTCAGCACCATTGCCACAGATGCTCTCGGCCAAGAAGGGTAAGGTACACTTTCATGGTTAATGGTGAAGTTAAAAAATGGGAAAAGTGTCAAGACATTAGCCTAACCTAATTTTCTCTCTTTTACCAATTTATAACAAGTTCTTCCACCCTGTTTAGACACATTTTCAAGCCAATTTCAGCACTGTCACCATGACATACTCTTGGCAAAATGGAGAATAGCATGAAAATGAAGTTGTTTCACCATTTTTCTCACAAGACAATCCTATTCAAGTGAATCTCATGCAAAATCACCATTTTCTCACTCTTTAATACACCCTTTTAGCCATAGCAAATTTTAGGGTTTTTCAAGAGTTAGGTTCCAATCTTGAGAAATTTCAATCTCTTATGTTTTCAAGCATTTCAACATGTCCACATTCATAAACACAACAAGATTTCAACATATGCAAAGCCCATTCAAGGAAATCTTCCATAAGAATGTAGAGAGAGAAAACCCTAACCTTCTTGCAAGTTTAAGAACACTTTAATTAAACCATAAAACAAGAAAACAAGGGTTTAGGCATGTTTAGCTACCTTGAAAATGCAATTCCTAATTAGTTTGCTTGATTTTGCACTTCTTCCAAGCTAGATAAAGTTTTGGCCAGCACCTCTTCTCCCTCTCTTGTTTGACTTCTTCTTTTCCTAAAGCAAGAAGAGGACTTAAATTAGAGTTTTGGTAAAATTACCAACATGCCATTGGTGTAAAATGACCAATTTACCCTTACTACTTCTTTTCAAGAATGGCATCCACTCTTCTTAGGATTGCAATTTTGTGGAACTTCCATAGGCTAGGACAATTCTGGCCTTATAATTTTTGAAATTCCAAATTTTCCCTTCATCTTTTTGGGAAATTACCATTTTACCCTTTATGTTCAAATGGCTAATTTAACCCCATTTTTCACCCTTTTTCGAGTTTAATGGGAAAAAATTCCTTAAATAAAATTTCATAAGACTTATTTTTATGAAATTACTAATTTACCCTTCTTTGGCAAGATTACTATTTTGCCCTTTATGCCAATAATATTATATTTACCCTTATTCTTTCTCCTTTTTAAAATAAAAGGGTAAAGACTTTCCAATTCTATTTCTATGAAGTATAATAGATAAAAATTAAATTTTCTATTGTATGAAAAATTACTAATATGCCCTTGGGGTAAAATTACAACTTTTCCCTTTTAAGAGAAAATTACCATTTTGCCATCAAAATGGACATAATCACTTCACACACTAAATTCTTCTTCTCTCTCATTCTACATGGTATCAGAGCCTGGTTTGATCCTCCAGTAGCATCTCTTTGAGATTGTGTTTCTTTCCAGCCCAAACACTTTATTTCTTTTTCCATTCTTTGTTTTTCAATCTTGGTCACTCATTACCCGACCACTTCCCGGACTTTTCTTGAAACACGCGGCCCACCACTATGTTCAGAAGGTTCCGATCAGCCAGAAGCCAGAACGCCGTCACCGTCTTTGCTGCCACACGCCTCTGACCAGAATTGCATTTTTGTCACATGCCGGTGTGTGACATCACCTCCTTCATCGTCGACTGCCAAGGTTTTCACTCTAGTGATTGCCATGCTGCCCTTTTCTCAGTTCTTGTGATTGCAGTGCTATCCTCTTTCTATTTTTAAGTAGTAGAGCTTCCTTCAAGCTAAAAAAAATGATGATTACTATTAAGTTAGGTACTTTTTCCACCCTTATTAGTGGAACACCAACGATTACCTTTGAAAGATTGCATAGGTATCCAATTACAAATCTTGGGCTGCATTTATAATGCCCTTATCTAGTATTACAATTCCTCCGATTGAAGCAAATAAGTTCGGTACATTATTCTTATCCTTTTATTTACAACATCTGAGCATTTATACCACTAAGTTTTATTAGAGTGGATTAGGTTTGGGTTCTTTCGCTTAGATCGAATCTCATACGCATAGCGAAAATAAAATATCATATATCATAGCAAAAATTTATAAAACTTCTATATTACACATAATAAATGTCCAATAATGAATGTCCATTACATTCTCCTATGATCATATGCCAAGATATATGAAGTACCTATCCATAAGGAGTTAAGAGACAACAAGCCTATCACTTAAACTCTTTTTACAAAATACTGGTGATGAACCAGTCTTTTATATATCCTTTCCCTAATAATTGCCCCTTTTTTTTTCTTTTCTATAAACAACCAAAATAATAGTCCTAATTCTAATCCCAAAAACATATGTAGAATCAGGACCCAAAATAAGGAATTAAAAATGATTTTAACAAAAAAGGACTCCTTTCTTCGCCGACACCACTAAACGTCCGCATTTGATACATATTAGCATACAAATGAGAAACAGAAGTTTCCCAGTACCCTAATAATTCATTATTATAAAATCTACTAATATGTACCACGGTGCAAGCACTAAAATCTTTGCATCTACATTCTCGGTATTCAAAAACATAGCTTTATTCATAAATACCAATTGGGCAAGCAATGCATGATTATTGGAAATGTTAATGTGATAAAAGTAGGTGTTCTATTTTAAGTAAAACATCTTTTCATGGAATTATACATGTTAAGAAACAATTGAAAACAACAATGATCAATTATACATTTTATTCTAAAAACTTACCTTCTCTCAGTCACATCAAACCTTGTGGACACTTGGCCACCTTTATAATTTAATTGTGCACACTTAGGCACCTTGTGGACACTTGGCCACCTTTATAAATTAATTGTGCACACTTGGGCACTTTGTGACACTTGGCCACCTTTATAAATTAATTGTGCACACTTGGGCACCTTGTGGACACTTGGCCATCTTTATAAATTAATTGTGCACACTTGGGCACTATGTGGACACTTGGTCACCTTTATAATTAACTGTGCACACTAGGACACTATGTGGACACTTGGCCACCTTTATAAATTAATAATCCTTAAGGTCTTTCATTCCATATTGTCAAATTTTCCCTTCTTTCTATTTTTTAAATTTAATGGCCCCATGCCTTAGAATTTCTAGGGTACCTTTTTCCCACCTTCCATTTTAGGTCACCATTGCCATTAGCAATTTATTCAACTTATTGTCTTGACTCATTCGACATACTAACTTTAAGGGTACACATCTTTCTCACTCTTACATTTTGATAATCATATGGGCTTTATTACGTGCAAAGATGTGAAATAATTAACTACATCCTTATCAACCATATTTTCTCTCTTATTTTTTGCCCAACTGAATCAAATTCTCCCTTACCCAATTCTTATTAAATATTTCCTACCTTACTAAGGCCATTTTGGGTTTGGCAAAACAACAAGGAGGATGTCAAAAATTTTTCTTTCATTGCATGCTAGCTAGAGATCTTTATTTGGTATCTATAAATTAACATATTTATTAATCATACAACGATACAATTCTCCCATGTTATCTTAAGTTAAGGCTTTCTCTTATGCATGCTATATTTACCAATAATAGTTCTATCATGGAAGTCACAACATCTATTCCAATACAAAGAGACATTAGCCATGCAACACATGATATTTCAATCCTCTCTTATTCTTGGTTCTTTCATAATAATAACAACATCTATTTTAGCACATTAACAAACACATCTATTTACCATGCAAGCTTAGCCAAGAGACATTTACTTTTGCAAGAATGTAGAGAAGTAATTTTTATTCCATAAAAGCTTGGAAGGTCATGATGCATATATTTTAAAACATGGAACAAAAGCCAAGGAATTGCTAACCTACCTCAAGGATGAGCACAAGTGGACTTGTCTTAGCTTTCCTTTGAATTTCTCTTGCTCCTTTGCTCCTTTCTTTCCTTTCTTTCTCGGCCAATCTCACTACCCCTCCTTTGACCGAATATGTGTGTTTGTTTCTCCCAAATTTGAGTTGCTCTTTTTCTTTTCACTCCTTTCTCTCCCTTACCTTTTCTATTTGGCCCAAAAATGGGACGCTACCTTCATTCTCATCATTATCATTTCATGGCCTCATGTGTGGTCATGTGCAGCCCCATTTGCAATTTTGTACTTTACCTCATTTTTACACTGCTCTCTTTCTTTTTCTCATGCCGTATCCATATGAAATTTCCCCTCTTATTTCAATTCATCTTTTTTATTTTAGCTAAGGTAGCATGTTCCCTTTTTTTTTCCATCCTTGGTTATTGTTGTTTAATTTCCATAAGTGTACTTTTAAGTACAATTTGCATTTCCTTGCAATCTTAGGTTAGCCACTCAGGCATGTTAGTGGAAAGGAGGAGGAAAGTCACACTTTATTCTCATCTTCTTATTTTTTCTTATTTGATCATGGCTGCATGTGTACTTTTTCGTACCCTTCACATTACTTCCACTTCTAAAATTCCACTCGGTCACGTTGAAGAGAGGAAGGGAAAGTCACATAATCTCCCTTCTCCACGCAAGTCATACGGCTACGTAACTGTACTTTTCTTTCCTTCTTTTCATTAGTTTATGCCGTGGCCTATGCATTTGATTACATATTTACATGCTCTCATCTTCATTTCCTTCACCGCATGCATGTTTATATTTAATAGTCTTTCTCTTCTCTATTTATATTATTTCATGGTTAAAAGGAATTCACATGCCTAGGTAAGTTCACCACTTAGTGACACTAAAAGGAAGGAACAATTGGATTCACGCAAGATGCATCTTTCAACATTGTACCTTTTTATATTCTAATCTTTCCTACATGATGCTAGGTGATGGAATTAAAGGAATAAAGGAATGCCAATTGCCTCATCTCTCAGTTATCTTGAGAATATTTTAAGGAAAGGAGAGTAAGCTAATAGTACACACCTCTTCCTTCTTCCTTCCATTTGACCGTTTCATTCCATGTGTATTTGTATATTTTAAATGCTACATTTCTTATTTCTTTTCCCACTTCGCGTAAGGCTGCAGTCTTGCTTCCAAATGCACGTGTGTATCTATATATATTTAAATACTATGTACTCCTCTCATTTCCTAATTGTCCTAGCCGTGTGGGTATATAAACATTTGACTCACATCCTATTTTCCATTAGTTTATTTTGGTTATTAATTGAGCAAAGTCCAATTCACTTATAGGTATTTTATTTCCCTTGGCAATTCGACTAAAAAGAAGGAAGGAAGGGACATTAAATCAAGCACCTAAACTCTTTATTTTCTCTGATGTGATGTTTTCCTCCCACTCACATTATAATTATAATTTAATTACCACAAGGAAGAAAGTGTTATCCTTTAGCATATTTATTCTAAATTTTAAATCACACAAGCGAATTCATCCAATTAATTATGGAAACATTAATTTAAATATGATTGAGAGAATATAGGGGGTGTTACAGCATCAGTTCGCTTATGGTTTAAAGGACAAGGATATTTAGAACATTTAACTAAGCGTGACATTGACATATCCGAAATGAATAGATCAGATTAGATAAAAATTGACGCTTAACTTTGTTCCTTATTATGGCATTCTCTGGACTCTCGATTACTTCTGACATACCAAGTTTATGAAACATGTTATGATGTTTGGAACAAGGAAATGTCAATATATAGTAATAATATTCATCGCTATTATGATGTTTCATCTAATCTTGTCAATCTCAAGTATCAGGACTTGGATACTACCATATATATGAGCAAAATTGAGGCTCTCAAACATGAGTTTAGATCATTGATGCCTGTCGCAACCTTAACTTTTGATCAAGAAGCACAATGGGATAAATTTTTAATGGTTATGACACTAATCAATCTACGTCCCGATCTTGATGCAGTTAAAGATCAAATTTTAAAAGGTTCTAATATTCCCACATTAGATGATGTCCTTGCTTGTTTAGTACGCATCTCTATATCACAGGCCCCAACTATCCATAATACTGTTCCTCTAATTGTTGACCCTTCAGCCTTGGTATCTCAAACTGGTGAGAAAGGGAATCCAAGTGGAGGAAGCAGGCATAGTAGTTGCCACAAACATCCTCAATGTACATATTACAATAAGCTGGGACATACTCAAGACCGTTGACGAGTGCTCCATGGTCGACCATCCCCATTCTGTCAATGTTGCTCAGTTTGACATATCATTAACCAATAATCATTCTTCACAGTCTATCTGTTTAACTATGAAGATTACAACGAGTATCTACAGTACCAACAAGCTAAATAGTCATCTGTGGTTGCCTTGGTTGCTCAAACTAGTAATTTAACTGCTTTCTTTACCCGTTTCCCTAACATTAGACAATAGGTTCTTGACTCAGGTGCCTTTGAACATATCTCTAGCAATAAAAATCTATTTTCTCACCTTTCTAGTTCCTCTTCTCTTCCTTTAGTAACTCTGGCTAATGGCTTTAAAAATGCTGCTACAGGGATTGGGCAAGCCCAAATTCTTCCTTCCATATATGTTGATTTTGTCCTTTATGTTTCCGATTCCCCCTTCAATCTTATTTTTGTTAGTAAATTAACTCACTCTCACAAATTTTCCATTACCTTTTCTAATCAAAGTTTTTATGTCCAAGACTGGAGTACGATGAAGACGATTGGCATAAGACGTGAGTCACAAGGCTTATACCATCTTTCGCCTACTACATCTCCAGTTTCATGCACATCCAGTTTCTCATCCAAAATCTTTTGGGACGTCTAAGCCTTTCCAAACTCCACAAAATGGATGCTTCTCTTTCTACCTTGTCCTCTCTCCCTTGTGAGTCATGTCAGTTGGGTAAACAACCATATAGTTCCTTTTCTACTAGTCTTAATAATAGGTCTACATTTCCTTTTCAACTTGTTCACTCTGATGTCCAGGGTCCTAGTCATGTGTCTTCTACTTTTGGCTTTCAATATTTTGTAACCTTCATTAATGACTATTCTCATTGTACTTTGTTGTACTTAATGAAAACTCGTTCTAAGTTATTTAACATTTTTCAAAATTTTTGTGCTGAAATAAAACTCAATTTAATACCTCTGTCTCTATCTTACGTTCTGATAATACTAAAGAATATTTATCTACCTCTTTTAAGAAATTTATGACTTCTCAAGGGATTTTACATCAAACCTCTTGTCCCTATACTCCACAACAAAATGGGGTAGCCAAACGTAAGAATCGTCCTCTTATTGAAACAGCTCATATTTTACTTATCCATCATAATGTTTATACTTCTTTTTGGAGTGATGTTGTTCTCACTGCAAGTTACCTAATTAATCACATGCCTTCTTCTATATTAAATGATCAAATTCCTTATTCTCTATTGTTTCCCAATGACCTTCTTTATCATCTTCCTCTTCGTGTTTTTGGTTGTGTCTGCTTTGTTCATGATTTAACCCCAGGTAAAGATAAGTTTGCTGATAACACCATCAAAGTGTGTTTTCCTCGGATATGCTCATCTTCAAAAGGGCTACCGATGTTATTGTCCCACCACTCAATGATGCTTCACCTCTCTTGATGTGACCTTCTTTAAGTCTTCTCCATTCTTTATGTCTACTATGCCTGACAGTACCTATATGACCCTTCTTGTTCCTTCCCTTGCTTCTTTAGAAGCTTTACCACAGGTCCCTCCTAGTCCTCCTCTCCAGACATATCATTGTCGCCTGCATCTTGAGTCCACATATGCTCTTAATGACACACCACCTTCGTCCGGATTACCTATTGCTCTGGTCTAACATTTGCCTACTACTTCAATTGCCATTCGTAAAGGTACTCGCTCCACTCGTAATCCTCACCCTATTTATAATTTTTTGAATTATCATCATTTATCAATTTTATATTATGCATTTGTGTCTTCTTTAGATTCTATTTCTATTCCTAAGACTACTAGTGAGGCTTTAGCACATTCGGGTTGGAGGCAAGCCATGCTTGATGAGATGACTGCCTTGCATTCTAATGGTATATAGGACTTGGTTCCTCTCCCTCTTGGAAAATCTCTGGTTGGTTGCTAATGGGTATATGTAGTTAAAGTCGGTCCGAATGGCAAAGTTGAAAGACTAAAAGCCTGTTTAGTGGTAAAAGTGGTGATACCTTCTCTCCTGTTGCTAAAATTGCTTCAGTTCGCATCTTCTTATCAATTGTAGCTATAAATCATTGGTACTTTATCAACTTGACATTAAAAATGCCTTCCTTCATGGTGAATTAGAGGAAGAAGACTATATGGAGCAACCACCTGGCTTTGTTGCTCAAGGGGAGTCTGGGAAAGTATGTCGACTCCATTGTTCTCTTTACGGACTCAAACAATCACCTAGAGCTTGGTTTGGCCGGTTCAATTCCGTGGTTCAAAATTTTGGAATGATTCGCAGTGAAGCTAATCACTCAGTCTTCTTTCGCCATACATAACAAGGCAAGTGCATATATCTAGTAGTTTATGTAGATGACATTGTTATTACAGGAAATGATGATTTAGGAATTGTCCAACTCAAACAACATCTATGTAACCACTTCTAAACCAAAGATTTGGGGAAACTTAAATACTTTCTGGGAATTGAGGTTGCCCAATCCAGTATTGGTGTTGCCATTTCACAATGAAAGTATGCACTTGACCTATTAGAAGAGACAGGTATGACAAACTACAAACTAGCTGACACTCCAATGGATCTAAATGTCAAACTCCATCCAAGATAGGAAAAACTGATTAAAGATCCTGAAAGATATCAAAGACTTGTTGGAAAACTTAATTATCTCACCATCACTCATATAGATTGATCTTTTTCTGTGAGTATAGTATGCCATTTCTTGTAGTCACCAGTCATTGGGATGTAGTTGTTTGAATCCTTCGATATATTAAAGGAGCACCAGGCCAAGGATTATTATATGACGATAAAGGGAACTCCCAGGATTTTAGCTTTACTGATGCAGATTGGGTCGGTTCACCTGATGATAGGCGATCTAGGTCAGGATACTGTGTGTTCATTGGTGGCAACCTAATCTCATGGAAAGGCAAGAAACAAAACGTAGTTGGAAGATCCAGTGTAGAAGCTGAGTATCGTGCTATGGCCTTAGCAACTTGTGAACTACTATGGTTAAAGCAACTTCTTCAGGAGATAAAATTTAGGAACAAAAAAAAGATGGAGCTGGTTTGTGATAACCAAGCAGCAATGCACATTGCCTCAAACCTGGTGTTCCATGAAAGGACCAAACATATTGATATTGATTATCACTTTATTATGAAAAAAATTCAATCTAGGTGTCTCGCTACTCGATTTGTCAATTCAAATGATCAATTGGCAGATATACTCACTAAGTCTCTAAGATGCCCTCGGATAAAATATATGTGTAACAAGATTGGTGCATATGACTTATATGCTCCAGCTTGAGGGGGAGTGTTATGTATCAATTAGGATCAAATTATATCAATTAAAATAAAGTTAGCCTGAATTTTAGGCTAGACATTAGGGATTAAGTCATTTAATTGTATTTATTGTGGTTTCCTAGAATAGGTCCTCTCTTCTTATATAAATACCCTACACTTTGCTCTCATAATATACACAGAAACTTCTCATTCTACAAAAATGATGGCATGTTTATTATCCCACATATGTTCTATATGAAAGTGATGATGAGAATGATAATGAATGGACATCCTATGTTTGAAAGATGAAATGTTTGAATGTACAAGCATAAATCTGAGCACATGATTGAAAGTATGTTTCATGAATTACATCCTAATAGTATATGCTATGTATTATGTTTTATAATGAAAGGATGTAGAGATTTTTCATGTAAGCACGGTGGTATAGGCTGGTATTTATAAAGATAGGTTGTATTGCTACTGAGATCCATTTCTCACTTTAGTGCTGGCATGTATCAGATGTGTAGGTCCTTTAGCTAGATTGGAAGGTAACATGGAAGAGGTACCCTCCTTGGGGTACATGATAGCAGTTATTTTGAGATTGTATAGGCACATGTTTACTTGTACTAGTCTTGGTAATTTTTGGAAAGGCTACTATGGAATATCTTTTGTATATCCTATCTTAAATTAGATGTACATGAACTAATGTTTAGACTAACTGATGAGGTTATAAGTGGCAGGATTGTTGCCTCCATGCCCAATAGTTATTTAACTATATTTAACTAAGAATGCATGTTTATGTATAGTTAATCCATGTATATTCTATATACTCTATTCCACTATGAGAGTGAGTGAAACCCAAGGATAGAGACTTGACCCCAAATGGCACTCAATTAATCAACTTCGTAAAAAGTTTAAAATTACTTGGGTAGAAGTAATGTAACACACTATTATTATGATAATTATATATATTATACCTTTAAATACTTAAAAGGAACCATAGGCTAAGGGGGTGTTACATTGGCTTGTATTAGAGCACGGTTGCCACAGTTGGCGCAGAGCTAACTCAGTAGTGATAAGCTTTGATTAAGTAGTCAGGGTAGATTCCACAAGAGAGAGACTATTATAGGTTAGTGGCTGAACTTAAATAGTTGACTGACTTGTATTATGTGTTGACTTAAGGAATGGAGTGCTAGGTTTGGGGAATGTATAATATTTCCTGTGAAGCCATATATTTTCTGATAAATATTCTGTTAATGAGACTGATCACCTCAATAATGTTTGTTTTAAAGAGTAAGCTATGGTGCCTCCCAAGAGAAACGGTACAAGGGATAAGGATAGAGAAGCAAATTTGGTTGGGGTAATGTAGACCTTGATAGGAATGTGGAGGCCACAAGGGGATAGGTCGTTGTTGCCACCCAATAGGCTGCTACTACCACACAACAGTGACTCACAAATTTGAAATCTTGAGACAAATGCAGAAGGATAGGAATGTAAATAGAAACCTAAATCCTAAGGGAGAACTAGTGAGGGATCAGACCTACAAGGGATGGTCTGAGTTTTAAAAGGCTAAACCTTCTTCCTTCAAGGGTGAGTTCAACCTAAAGCTGGTTGATGAGTGGTTGGCAACAATGGAGAAATTATTTGTAGTTTTATAGAATACCGAGGCCCAGAAGGTGAAGTTCTCCATCTACATGCTGGTAAGGGAGACTAAGCACTGGTGGAAAGAGGCCAAACAGTTGATGGAGGCCTATGGAGTCTAAATCACTTGGGTTCCTTTAAGTAGGTATTCCTAGAGAAATACTTCCCCCAAAACATAAGGAACAATAAGGAAGTGGAGTTTATGAGGATAAGATAGGTTAACATATCCTTTGATGATTACTTGGAAAAGTTTGAGGAGCTCTCCAAGTTCTCCTCTTATCTACAGTTGAGGCAGGATGAAGCATGGAATGCCATGCACTTACAGGCAGGCTAAATCTAGAGTTGAAAAATGTTATGGCTCCGATGGAGATAAAGAACTATGCCCTGTTAGCTAACAAGTACCGCATAATGTCAAGGGGTCTAAGAGAGACTGCCAAGGGGAAGAAGGAGTTTAATCTCCTTAAGAGGAAGTCATCGCAAGACTCTGCTAAGGGGAAGGAGAGCCAGTCTGGGAAAAAGCCTATGGGTTACAAACTGATTCAAGTAACTGCCCTAAGTGTAGGATCATGGGAATAAGCCCTGTTTGCTTGGACAAAATGTCTGTTACAAGTGTAGCAAGTTAGGATACTTTAGTAGGGAGTGCCCATTGTGGAAGAAACCAGTTGAGGACCCTAAGCCTCTAACTAAGGAGAGAGTCTACACTCAAGAGCAAAGAGGTAGACCAATCTGATGATTCTATCTAAGGTCAGTGTTTTATAAAAAATATTCCTTTAGTTGTATTGTATGATTTTGGCGCTACTCATTCCTTTATTTCTTATGAATGTGTGGACAAGTTGAGCCTACTTGTGACTAAACTACCATATGATTTTTCTATTTTTACTGTGGCTGGAAAACATGTTTTGACTTCCTTAACTTGCTTAAACTATCCCATTATTGTTGAAAATAAGCCTTTTGGTGTTAACCTTATTTGTCTGCCTTTGGTGGATTTAGATGTTATCTTAGGAATGGATTGGCTGTCTTTTAATAAAGTGGTTTTAAATTGGTATGAGAAGTCTATGACTTTTATGGATACCATACCTATGAATAGGGGTACTAAGGAAAATATTCAGCGATTACATTTCATGTGTTCTTCTAAAGTTGAGAGTCAACATAAGGTTGATAGTGTCCATATAGTTATAGAATTTGCCAATGTCTTTCCCGTGGAGATTTTTAACCTTCCACCAGAGAGAGAAGTAGAATTCTCTATAGAGTTAGTTCCCAGGGCGAGACTGATCTCTATAGCACCATATAGGATGTCTCCCTTAGAGTTGAGTGAGCTCAAGGTCTAGATAGAAGACCTTCTAGAGAAGTAGTTCATTAGACCCAGTGCTTTATCATGGGGAGCACTAGGCTTGTTTGTGAAGAAAAAGGATAGGAGTATGAAAATGTGCATAGACTATAGGAAATTGAATAAAGTGACGGTGAAAAACAAGTATCTCCTCCCTCGGATTAATGATTTGTTAGATCAATTAAGAGGAGCAGCTGTATTCACTAAGATTGATTTGAGGTCAGGATACCATCAAATTAGAGTAAGAAGTGAGGATATACCTAAGACCACTTTTAGAACTAGGTATGGGTATTACAAATTTCTTGTGATGCCATTTGGTCTAACGAATGCTCTAGCTATTTTCAAGGATTACATGAATCACATCTTTTGACCCTACCTTGATCGGTTCATGGTAGTGTTCATTAACGATATTCTTGTATATTCTAGAAATAGGAAAGAGCATGAACAACACCTTAGGATTGTATTATAGGTCTTTAGGGAGAGGCAGCTGTATACAAAACTTGAGAAATGTGGGTTTTGGTTAGAGGAGGTAAGATTCCTAAGACATGTGATTACTAAGGATGGGGTAGCTATAGACCCCAGTAAGACTGAAGCGGTGGTGCATTGGGAGAGACCTACAACGGTGATTGAAATTTGTAGTTTCCTTAGATTAGCCAATTACTACAGAAGGTTTATCCAAGGATTTTCACAAATAGCGATGCCAATGACCAAGTTGAGCCGAAAAGATGTTCCATTTAGATGGGATTCTGAATGTGAGAAAAGTTTCCAAACCTTGAAAGAAAGGATAACCATTGCACCTGTGCTAATTATCCTAAATCCTTTAGAGAGATTTGAGCTATACTACGATACTTCCAAGAAAGGCCTAGGGTGTGTCTTGATGCAAGGGGGAAAGTAATGGCCAATGCTTCTAGACAACTAGGGCCTCATGAGTGTAATTACCCTACTCATGACCTAGAATTAGCAGCCATAGTTTTTCCCTTGAAGATTTAGAGGCATTACCTTTATGGGTTTAGGTTTAAGGTATTCAGTGACCATAAAAGTCTCAAATACCTCTTTGACCAGAAGGATCTAAACATGAGACAAAGGAGATGGATAGAGTTCATTAAGGACTATGACTGAGTTGAAATACCATCTAGGCAAAGTGAATGTTGTGGCGGATGCCCTAAGTAGGAAATTCCTCCATTTAGCTCAAATAATGGTAAGCGAGTTGAGTTTAATAGAAAATTTTAGAAATTTGAGCTTATCCGTAGTAGTGCTACTAGATAAAATAATTCTAGATAAATTATGGATTGAGAGTTACCTTAGGACTCATATCCTAAAGGCCAAAAGGAGGATGGATTCTTAAAGTCCCTAAAGGAACCAAAGGAATTCCATAAGGAAGCTAATAGGGTATTAACCTTCAAGAATAGAGTTTATGTCCCGAGTCTAGGGGAATTGAGGGAGAAAATCCTAGAGAAAGCCTATAGGAGCAACTATACTATTATCCTAGTTCCACCAAGATGTACCAAGATTTGAAGGGAAGATTCAGGTGGCCAGGCATGAAAATGCACATGCTAAGTATGTCGCCAAGTGCATAGTGTGTCAGTAGGTAAAGACTGAACATCAAAAACCTGCTGGGTTGTTGTAACCTTTTAATTTCCCTGAATGAAAGTAAGATAAGATATCTATGGACTTTATAGTAGGATTATCCAGGACTCAGTCTGAAAATGATGCTATTTAGGTGATAGTAGACCGATTGACTAAGTCTGCACATTTCTGACCCATTAAGATTAATTTCTCCTTGGACAAATTAACCCATTTGTATATCCAGGAGATAGTGAGACTCTATGGAATCCCTATTAGCATTGTCTCATATAGAGACCCTAGATTCACATCTAGATTTTGGAGAACCTTTCAAGAGACCTTTGGTACTAGCTTGAGCTTAAGCACCGCATATCATCCCCAAATAGATGGACAAACTGAGAGAACCATTTAGACCTTAGAGGATATGCTTAGGTAATGTGCCTTAGAGCATAAAGCAAGTTAGGACCAAAGCTTAACATTGATAGAGTTCTCATACAATAACAGTTTCCATTCTAGTATAGGGATGGCACCATAGGAAGCCTTGTATGGAAGGAAGTATAAATCACCTCTATGTTAGTATGAGGTAGGGGAAAGATAGTTGCTCGGACTAGAGTTAGTTTAGCAGACCACAAACGAGATCAAAATGATCAAGGATAAGATGGCTAGGGCATAAGATGCACAAAAGAAGCATTCTGACAATAGAACGAGACCATTGGAATTCAATAAAGGGGATCATATTTTCCTTAGAGTATCACCAGTTATTGGTATAGGTAGAGCCATTAAGTTTAGAAAGTTAAATCTAATATTTATTGGGTCATTCCAAATCTTGAGAAAAGTTGGTCAATCAACATACCAAATAGCCTTACCCCGTTCTTATTGAACCTCCATGATGTTTTCCATGTCTCGAAACTTTGAAAGTATATCTATGACCCATCCCACATTCTTGATGCCAATATGGTATAGTTCAAAGAAAATTTAACTTATCACCCAAAACCATTAAGAATCATTAGGAATGAGGTCAAGAAATTAAGGAACAAGGTCATCCCTCAGGTTAAGGTTTTATGGGACCAATCATCTCTGTAAAAGGCAACATGGGAGAAGGAAAAGGACATGAGGAAGTCCGACCCTTAATTATTTTAATATGTACGTTTTAATTTCAAGGACGAACTTATTTTAAAGGAAGGGAGAATGTAACATCCGCTCCAAATATGCTTAGAGAGAGACGTTTGCTAATTGTTAATTTAATTTTAATGCTTGTGTATATTGCATTAATTTCAGATTGCTGCATTAGCCTAAGAACTAAATTGAAAAGAAATACATGAAGGCTTAGCAAGAGGTGGCTAGGGACTCAATTGAAAAGGAAAAACGTATGGAGATTAAAACTGCAAAGTGGCTAGGGATTAGAATATAATTTCCTAAATTTCTCTTAAACACTAACTAAACCCTAAGCCTCCCACACACTTCTAACTTTCATCATTTTTAAAGAGAGAAGCAAGAGGGTAGCTAGAGAGAGAAAGGGCAAGTTAGTGCACAAGAAGGGAGTTTTACTGAAGGAAAGGGTAGATTTGAAGTTGGAAATTAGTTCTGCAACAAGGGGATACTCTTCTAAACATATTTTACACACACATTTGGCAAGGAATCAAGGTAACAATTCATCCTAAACCCTACTTTTAAAATATGCATAAAATTTCTGGTAAAATGTGATTTTGTATCTTTTAAATTAAGTTTGGGTTTTAAACCTACATTCTATATGTTTTTTACTACTATTGGGTAATGCTTGTTGATTTATTATGCCCATTTATGCTTGTTGATGATTTTAGAAAGTGGGCTTTTGCCCTAAGTAAGACAATGTGGTTTGACTTTAGTTTGAGAAATGTTAAGCTAAGTTTTGGGCTGTTATGAATGGGAAATGATGTGTAAATTCTGACATTAAGTTCATATTTTGAAAAACAGATTTGAAGACAGGTTTTTGGGGCTAAATTCTAGGTAAAACTATAACTTTTCAAATAATTTGAGTGCTAGTAGTCGACTGTCGTGCTCATACTCTGCCCAAAAAAATGAGACAGAATGCTAGTAGCCAACTGCAAGACCCCTGGAAGTCAACTGTCATGTTCTTCATTTTCTAGAAAGCACTTTAAAGGCTAGCAGCCGACTGCAGTGCCCTTAGTAGTCGACTGACAGGCCTAGATTTTCTAGGAAGTCTCACAATAGGCTGGCAGCCAACTGCCAGACCCTTAGAAGTTGACTGTCGAGGCTAGCAGCTGACTAGTAGCTCTCACCCAAGAGGAAAAATGTTAGACAGTAAGCTAGCAACTGATCACCAGAAAGATGAAAGTCAACTGCCCGCTCTTTGACATGGATAATGAACTCAATTGACCGTTTTAAGAGGAAATTAACCCATATTATCACTCAAACTAAGGATCTAAACTAAGGATGTAGTGGAAAACATGCAAGAGATAAAGTCTTAAATCAATTAGGTGATGAGACCCTTGTGATAGGGGACTAATGAGAGAACAAACAACATAAGCCTAATGAGAGAGTAGAAAACATAAAAGTTGAAAGAGGAAAGTATTTGAAGTGTATGCTTTAGGGTAGATAGGCTCATGATTGAGTGACCGATTGTCGGTATGGGACAGCCATTGGGCATTCCATGATTGTGCCATAATTTGGGATGGTTAAACATCCACTTGAACTTAGATTATTTTGAAAACACTGTGATGTTGCAAAATTTAAGTTAATGTCATCTCCCAAAGGCCATATGAGAAACACATACTTAGAGTTAAGCATAACGATGTGCATTAGTCGATTCACCCTAGAGTATATGTCGAGAATAGTGTACTAAGAGTGTGATCCATCGAAAAGGGATGGTGATTTTATAGTACTATGATCTACCCAAAAGTGAAGAGGAAATGATTTAGGTAGAGGTGATGGTGATCCCATGAATTTATACCAACCCCATTTGGGACGAAAGGGAGGAATCCTACTGGTTAGGGATGATCTATCGGAAAGGGGCAAGGACTATTAAGATACTTCGATTCACTGGGAGACGCCTCAAAATGTACAAAAAGTTAAGGCATGACTAAATAGCCATGCACTCATTCATATAGATAGTGGTGTATGGAGTTATTGGTGGGCGACTCTCCCGATTACTCTTAGGGTGTTTTATGTACTGCTCGCATGTTATGAAAATGAAATGATGTCATGTTTACTATCCCACATATGTTTTATAGGAAAGTGATGATGAGAATGATGATGAATGGACATCCCATGTTTGAAAGATGATATGTGTGAATGTACAAGCGTAAATCTGAGTACATGATTGAAAGTATATTGCATGCATTACATCCTAATAGTATATGCTATGTATTATGTTTGATAATGAAAGAATGTAGAGTTTTTTCATGTAAGCACAGTGGTACAGGCTGGTAATTATAAAGATAGGTTGCATTGCTACTAAGATCCATTTCTCACTTTAGTGCTAGTATGTATCAGATGTGTAGGTCCTCCTGCTAGATTAGAAGGTAACATAGGAAGAGGTATCCTCCTTGGGGTACATGATAGTAGCTATTTTGAGATAGTATAGGCATATGTTTACTTGTATTAGTCTTAGTGATTTTTGGAAAGGCTAGTATAAAATATCTCTTGTATAGCCTATCTTAAATTAGATGTACATAAACTAATGTTTAGACTAACTGATGGGGTTATGAGTGGCAGGATTGTTGCCTCCATGTCCAATAGTTATTTGACTATATTTAACTAAGAATACATGTTTATGTATAGTTAATCCAGGTATATTCTATATACTCTATTCTACTGCGAAAGTGAGTGAAACCCAAGGATAGAGACCTAATCCCAAATGGCGCTCAATTAATCAACTTGGTAAAAAGTTTAAAATTACTCGAGTAGAAGTAATAGTAACACACTATTATTATGATAATTATATATATTATACCTTTAAATACTTAAAAGGAACTAATGTGTGCTGCCAATGCTACCTAAGCAACTACACTAAGGCAATGAACCTATCAAGGTCGAACAAGGTGAGTATCAAGGTCATATTCCTCGAGAATAGGAAAGCTCAAAGTTACTACTTATTCTCTGTTATCTAGCTTGGCAATTAAAGTGATTGGTTTCTAACTAATCCTAATAATTAATTAAGTTCAATAAACTACCAATGACAAGGAATGGAAGAAATTATACAGAGGCAGGAAATGCAAATCCATTAGGGAACCTATACTGGTTGGCAAACACACAAAGGATAATGGATTACTGAATTTGACTATGCTACTTGTGAGTGAATTCTAATTCTAATTCAAATTCTCTGTTAGTCTCAATGAATTTCTTAAACCTAAAATCTACCACTAGCTGGTTCTTCCTAATGGTAAATTTTAAATTAGCATTTTTTGTCTAATTCACCACTATTAAGGATAACTACTCCTTAATCCAGCAATTAATTAACCTCATCTCTAAGTGATAATTAATTGTTCCTTACAATTAGTTTTCCAATTCCAACTATCATCCGTCGATCTCGAAAAGGAATCGAATTAGCATTACCACGATGTCTCGTAAAGAAAGGTAATACATACATTCATAACTATAAAGAAGATTACACAACAAAATTCAGCATCCATGTAATTAAAACAACAATTTAACATAGTCAGGAACCCTAATGAATTTTACAATTTCAACCACACATATTTACAACAGCAGATAATTCCAACAACAGACAGTCCATCAGACAATTAATTAAACAGCAAATAAAAATAATAAAAATTTATGTAATCCCTGTCTTCTCAATTGCCCAATAGTCTCTGTACGGAATGGTTGTCTAAAAACCACCGAAAAAGGACCAAAAAACTGCCAAAAAAAGGCTAAAAAATTTAATCCCAAAGATGTCCAAAGCTCCATGGGTCGTGGGTCGGGTCAGATCCTAGGTTCTCAGGTACCTGACAGATCTGCACCCTTCCGATCAGTTAGACGGAGGCGAACAACTGGGGAACACCAAGGACGACACTTGGACAGCGAAAATAAACAAAAATCTAACTAAAAATACGAATAGGTCACGAAACACAACTGAATCGCGCCTCTTGGGTCTGTTGCGGTAGCCAGCGAGTTGAGGGAAGGTGGATGGTGTATCGCTAAAGGTTTCAAGGATGGTTGCTAGTGGTGGGTTAGCCAAATAATGCGTGAAGGAGCTAAGATGTGGACAGATTACACAATCGAGTCGCACAGGTTTCTCGTTGAAGCTCCACGGATTCGCGGCGTTCCAGTGGTTGAAGTCGAGGGCGGTGTCCCGCTAGTCATCCCTTATCATTGGCCCGCGGTTGTGCCGTCGCGAAAGCTCCAATTGGACCCTCCAAAAACTTGGTTCTCACTCACACATAAGTTCGGGTATGCTCGGGTACTGTTCCTCTCCACTTCAAGCGCACTTTACTTCGGGTCTGCTATGCTTTTCCATGCGGGTCTGCTCCTTTTCTCCTCTTCCTAGCCCGGTCCAAGGCCTAATTAGCCCAGTCTAGGGCCCAATAAGCAAAAATGGCCCAAATGGCCTATTTTGAGTGCTCTGAAGGCTGTCCAGGCTTAAAATTGCTCCATTTTCTGATGATGACTTAATAAAATGCCTAAAAATGAAAAATAATGTAACTTAGGTATTTTTTAGAATAAAATTACATAAATTCTCATAACATGGATAATTCACATCAAGAAATTATGTATAAAATAAGGCTCCTCAAATCACCCCACACTTAAGCTTTTGCTTGTCCTCAAGAAAACACAAACTCAATCTTTAAACAAATAGCAATAGTTCCTCAAACATCATATCTGAACCACATTTAATGATACCTAACACATCCCAAGTGAAACTTAATCATAAATCAAATTGCACAACCTTAACACAGGATGGAAATAACAATACATGCACAACTTAACCTGTAATTCAATAACAAAAATTTAAGAACCAAAGCTTCTTAGGGATCACTCAAATCACTCAAAGTGTATAAGGGTAAAATCCCTCAAGCTATTTCATAAGAATCTTTCTACCATATGCTTGCTCATAAATCTCATCTCTATTACTATGAATAATTGAACACCAAGATCAAAGGGTCTTGACAAGGTTGTAATGTGGTTAAGATAAAGGTGGGGAAAGATTTTGGGAAGTAGTGATAGTTATGCTAGAAGTCATGCAATTTCAACATGGTGAATACTCAAATGATTAAAAGCAGCAAAGTGCTAAACATAGAAATTTTCACCAAGTTTTCAATGAAATAGGAGATGCTCAAGGAATAACATATCCAATAAACAAGATAATAAAGATCACTTTTCAAAAAAAATTTCTTTTCTTTTCTTTTTGTCTCTTTTTTTCTTTTTATTTTTTTATATATTTTTTTGCCTTCTTGCTAATAAATAGTTTTGGATTGAAGGGAGCATCTGAAGAAAATACTTGGTGGATTGTTAACAATCAAGACAGTGCATTTTAATCCAAACATGAAGAGTAAATCACACAATTTCCAACATATAAGGTGAAAAAGAAAACAATGTAGAGAAAAGTAATGTGAGGTGTAAAGCTGCAAAAAGTGAAGGAAATGGCAAGGCTTAAAAGTGGCCAACTAAGGGAAACACAGAGGGTAGGATTTTTGGCCAAAAGTAGTATATCCTAAGTTGCTCAAATCATCTCCTGATATTCAAAAGTTCATGCAACTTCAACAAGCATTACAGAGCAAGTTCTAGAGGCAAAATCAAGCAAAATGCACACTTAAAAAAACAAGCCAGGAGCATACTTGTAATGAATGCTCAAAATAGGCTTAAATCTCACATTTAGAGTGTGGTAAAATTGCATACGGTTCTAAAAAAAATTTCAATTGAATTGTAAGTTAAGAAGTGCATGCAATTTGTATTATCAACATTCTAAATCAAAATTCTCACAATTTGAAAAATAATTAAGTACCACCTGTGATACTCGACCGGGGTGACTGGTATAACTCGACTGAGATAATACATTAAACATCACTAATTGTTTTCCAAGATGAATTAAGGGAAATGATTTGTAAACTGAATTATAAATGCTTCAAAGACAAACAAAACTTAAGTGCATATAGTCAAGCAAAATCAAGTATCATGTCCTATATCTACTATTAGCAAAAATACAGCATCAGTAAAAAGTAGCATCAATATATAGTATCCTAAACTAACAGAGGAAAAAAGAGTCAAAATAATAACAGCACACCACCCCACACTTGAGGATTACACTGTCCTCAGTGTACAGCAAAAGGGTATGCCAAAAGAAAAAGAAACAAAAAAAATCAATAACATATACCTACCCTACACTTGAGAGTTATACTACCCTCAGTGTACAGCCAGGTTGGTATCCCAAATGAAAAACATAAAGTAGAAACAAACAGAAAATTCAATATTCTCAAAGTTATTATCATCATAATAAAATAAAATAAAATAAAATAAATCGCTCAAGTTTTGTCTCAGTCTAGTGGAAATGGGAGAGGTGGAGGAATCTTGAAAACAAGTGGCCTGAGGTGGTCTCTGAGAGAGGCTAAAGTTATATCCCCTTCAGTAGGGATCAGGTCAAATATTGTTATCAATTGTAGCTTCTCTACCTCATATAGAATGGTACAGCTTAAGTGCTTCAGTGATTCTTTCAATTTTAAGATTGGGGAGTCCTTTATCAAAGGTTTCACCTTTTGAACTTCTGACCTATCAAAAGAAACAGAACGATCAGTATAGGTGCTAGGCTCAGTAGCCATCAGATGAGCTAGTTCTTCCAAAACTTCCTCATTAGACAACTCTTCCTCATCTCCCTGCAATGCTACCTGTAAAAGGTTATTAAGCAATAATTCCTACAATTCAGACTCAATAATGTCATCTAAGACATCCAAACGATAAACAGGATCATCATGATCTAAAGAGTGTCTTAAAGAGGTTGCTGAGTCAGAATAAACCTTTTCCTACTTTAGATTAACAGGGTATGGAATAGATGGGCTATATTCCCTCATAGGACTCTTGTCCTCCATTTTCACTGGCCCACTTACCTCAGGCTCTGGCTCTTTACTGACTGGCACATCCTGTTCAATAGTATAATCATTAGTCAATGGTAAATGGTTAAATACTTACTTAATAGTTGTTGGAGTGATAGCATCGTAATGTTCCCTTGGTTTGGACTCTGTGATGTTGGGGAGCATCTCTGGCTATGTCTTAGCCAACATCTTAAACATCTAGCCTACTTGGTATTCCATGTTCTGAATGAAGGCCTGCTAATTTTTAAGGATTGTGTCCATGTTAGACATAAATTTCATGAGTTTTTCCTCAAGCCTAGACTCCTCCTATCCTTGAGAAAATTGATCAAAGTGATTCGTTGTTGAAGCTGCTGTTGGTGTAGCCATTGAGAATCTTGTGGACTCTAGGTATTGTTGATCCATCTAAAATTTGGATGGTTACTCCACCCAGAGTTGTATGTATTGCTGTACGAATCGTTTTGCTAACTCGGGGCATTCCCCATATAATTGACCTGTTTGAAATCAACAAAAACAGTGTAAGGAGAAAATGAAGAAGAAGAATTAGCAAACATACCACCTGCATTATAATTGACACCATAATGAGGGCCACCACAGAACTCGAAACCAAACTGTGCGGCCTACCCTGGCATCAGGCATTGATAAATTTGCTTGGCCAGAAGCTCACTTTGTATTTGAGCAGCTAAGACTAATAAAGAATCCATGGTTATAATTTACCTGAAACCAATGACAAAAAAACAGCCTAACAACCAGATCAAAGAGTAATAAATCAAAACAAAAATAAAATAAAACAGATAAAAACCAACATCAAAAACAAAAACAAAACAAATAAAAAACCACTAAAAAAGTAAAATAATTAACCCAAAAATAAAATAAAATAAACAAAAGACAAAATGAAACTAATAAAAGCCAATAAAGGAACGAAAAGAAAGACACAGTTAACCAAAAACAAAAAGCAAAATAAACAAATAAAAGTGGCTAAAGTAACAAATAGAAAATTCACTCTAGTTTTCACAACCAGTTCCCTAACAATGGCGCCAAAAACTTATGTGTGCTGCCAATGCTACCTAAGAAACTACACCTAAGGCAGTGAACCTATCGATACAGCCTAGTGCAATGGTGAGTATCAAGGTCGTATTCCTTAGGAACGGGAAAGCCTAGCGTTTATAGTTGTTCTCTATTATCTAGCTTGGCAATTAAAGTGATTGGTTTCTAACTAATCCTAATAATTAACTAAGTTCAATAAACTACCAATGGCAAGGAACGGAAGAAATTATACGGAGGCAAGAAATGCAAATCCATCAGGGAACCTACACTGGTTGGCAAACACACAAAGGATAATGGATTACTGAATTTGACTATACTACTTGTGAGTGAATTCTAATTCTAATTCAAATTCTCTATCAGTCTCAATGAATTTCTTAAACCTAAAATCTACCACTGGCTAGTTCTTCCTAATGGTAAATTTTAAATCAGCATTATCAATCTAATTCACCACTATTAAGGATAGCTACTCCTTAATCCAACAATTAATTAACCTCATCTCTAAGCGATAATTAATTATTCCTTACAATTAGTTTTCCAATTCCAATTATCATCTATCGATCTCAAAAAGGAATCTAATTAGCATTACCACAACATCTCGTAAAGAAAGGTAATACATACATTCATAACTATAAAGAAGATCACACAACAAAATTCAGCATCCATGCAATTAAAACAACATTTTACACAGTCAGGAACCCCAATGAATTTTACAATTTCAGCCACACATATTTACGACAATAGATAATTCCAATAGCAGACAATCCATCAGAAAATTAATTAAACAATAGAAAAAAATAGTAAAAATTTATGCAAGCCCTGTCTTCTCAATTGCCCAATAGTCTCTGTAAGGAATGGTCACCGAAAAACCACAGAAAAAGGACTGAAAAACTACTAAAAAAATGCCACAAAATTCAATCCCAAAGTTATCCAACGCTCCATGGGTTGCAGGTCGGGTCGAATCCTGGGTTCTAAAGTACCCAATGGATCTGCACCCTTTCGGTCAATTGGACAGCGACAGACAGCTGGGGAACACCGAGGACGACACATAAACTACAAAAATAGAAAAAAGTCCAACAAAAAATATGAATGGGTTGCAAAACATAACTGGATCGCACCTCTTATGTCTGTCGCAGATCTCGCGATCTAGGGCTTTGTGGTGGCCGACGAGCTAGGGGAAGGTGGCTGGTGTGTCGCTGAAGGTCACAAGGACGATTGCTAGTGGTAGGTTAACCAAAAAATGTGCAGAAGAGTTAAAATATGAACGGATCGCACAATTGGGTCGCACGGGTTTCTCACCGAAGCTCCACGGATTCACGACATTTTGGTAGATGAAGTCGATGGCAGTGTCCCGCTCGTCGTCCCCCGTCATCGGCTAGTGGTTACGCCGCCATGAAGCTCCGGTTGGACCCTCTGAACTTCAGGTCTGCTATGCTTTTCCACGTGGGTCAGCTTCTTTTCTTCTCTTCCTAGCCTATCCAAGCCCCAATTTGCCCAGTCCAAGGCCTAATAAGAAAAATTGGCCTAAATGGCCTATTTTGAGTGCTCTGAAGGTTGTCCAGGCTCAAAATTACTCTGTTTGCTGATGATGACTTGATAAAATTCCTGAAAATGAAAAATAATTTAACTTAGGTGATATTTTAGAATAAAATTACTTAAAATGCTCATAACATGGACAATTCACATCAAGAAATTATGTATAAAATAAGGCTCATTAGGAACCATAAGCTAAGGGTGTTACAAAAATGACCCCTCTTATATACTTATCATCAGAGTAAATTGGAAGCGTGAAAATCCTTTAAAAATTTTTTCTTTTAAAGAAAACTTTTACCACTCAGGCCATCACTAGTTGAGTGTAACCCAAATAAACTCTTCTCTTAGTCCATTTGAATTTCACTCAACTACCTCTTGGTGTAGAATAATCTAATACCATAATATATACAACCATATACTCTGGAATATAAAATTCTAAAACATTGATCACATCAATGGAGATACAATCTACATTAAGACTATTAAATTCAACTTACCATCATTAGGTCACATTTCAACAGAATTTATCTCCAAATTTTTATGACTATATATCCCATGGCAATTTATCAAAATAACCATAAGATTTTCATTATATACATACAATTCCTAGCCTACATGCCATTAAAAAAACCTATCTATAGCCTCGAATTTTGCAATCTTCTAGGCATATCCTGGCCCTAATCATTTGAAAAAACAACTTCATGAGATACTATTATCCTAGTAGAGTAATTTACAATTTATATAAGATAGTTGAAAGTTCAGTTGTGCCCCCTTGGGTACAAAAAACCTCTCCCCTGTAGTTATAAGATCACACATGTGAATTGGAATTTCATATTTTAAAAGGTATCAATCATGTGGGAAAATTCATATGTCATATTAACTCTTAAACCAGATAAATTCATCAAAATCATAAGAGTATAGGAGAAACATTCAACTCAAAAAACATTATTACATAAAGCTTGTATTCCATTTCAAATCTTATTTGCATAATGTTTCTCATGTTACTGTAAGTATCACATAAAACTGCATATTCTCTCAATTAATATGCATATATTTCCCACCATTTACATCCCCATCACAATGCATGCTATTTCTTAATCTCAATTTTAAATATTCCATGGGATCGTTATCCCAAAGAATGTCACAAGACCATTATCCATGTGACTAAGATTGTTATCGTCATAGGGACTATTATCCTGGTGATCATCATAAGATAGTTATCCATATGATTGAAAATCTAACTATCAAGGCATCCTCTGGCACGAGCACACCATTTGTTATTCTCTTTATCCATAACTATATGGTAATGTATACAGATAGATGACTAATACTTAAGGCCATAGATTTTTCCAATTAAACCAATCCATTTGCCCCGTATAGACTCTTTGCCCTTTACTCCTTAAGTCTTTCATAAGGTTGTATTGGTTTAAAGAGCAAACTCTAACACATATTGACTATTATCATGAAATATAGTTGCATTTTGTAAAAATCTCTGTATATGGAACACTTAATGACCGTCCTATACTAGCCATTAAATGTCCACCCCAAATTTCTTCTGCACTTAAGCATACAACCCAATAGTTAACTTAAAACAAGCAGCAAGCGGTTTATCTCACATTTCTCAAACACATACAGGCAATTTTCCTTACACTTATATGAAAATATTTCCATTTCACAATAGATTTCATCAAATATTTTCCCACATCATAAAATAACTTTGTTTCGAATAACACAATTCATATAAGCACTTCAAATAGGGGAGTGTAGATTACTCTACCTTAACTATTTGTTCCTTTCTTGATCAAGGCTTCCCTTTTCCTCTTCGAATTGGCCTCACAACTCACTTCCTGAGAAATAATCTAGATTTCACACTAGTACTTTACAAATATGAATTCTTTGTATCATGATTACTATGCATCCTAGGCTTAAATTTTTACTATGAGATAAGTCTTTCTTTTTCCTTTCATATTTTGATGTTACTTTTTACCCAATCATATGTAATTCTCATGTATGATGACATTTAAACCTCAATCCAGCCAATACTAGGGGTTTCTAAGCTTCATTCTTGTCTAAAAGATTTTTTTCCATGTTAAAAGGCTGTTAGTCATCTACTATAGAGCTAGTAGTTAACTGGTTGTTCTCTAGAGGGCTGCCAGTCGGCTACTATAGAGCTAGTAGTTAGTTAGTTGCTCTCTATAGGGCTATGAGTCAACTACCGTGAAGCTGGTAGTCGGTTGGTGGGTTTGGAGTTTTAGATTTCGCAAGACAATAGCTTGCCAATCGACTGCTAGAAAGCTACTAGTCAACTGCTAGGAAAAAATGGGACCCAACAGTCAATTGCTGAGGCTACCAATCGACTATTATGTCTCTATATGTATTTCTAGGCTTGCCAAGAACTTGACAGTTGACTGGTGCATGCTAGCAATTGGCTGTTATGTTTTGCGATAGCTTAAAAATCCAAGTTTTTGAAATCATCTAGCCCAGAATCCACCACATTACAAAATTAAAAGACATAAGCTTAGTATCTAATTTTTTTCCCCCAAATCCTAACCCTTTTTATGCTTAAATATTAATCGCACAAGCCAAATTACATATGCAACTTGGGTGAACAATAAAATCTAACTTGAAAAATCTGATTCAAGCCTAGAAAATACCGAATTGAAGTTAAAGACTCTAGGATTTTAGTATAGAAACCTTTTCCTAACTCCAAACAACCTCAAAATCATCATTTTAACCTAGAAAACTAAAACTTTCTGAAGAAAAGGAGATTTCTCCATTTTTGCTAATCCTAAGCATTTTAGCAAATATGATGCTTTGTAGGAAGGATATACTACTTCTAAATGAAAACTGGGTTGTTTTCCTAAGTGTAAGTAAAGATTTTCTTAATTGAAATTCAACTATGAGAGGTTTCCTCTTGATTTTCTTCTCCTTCCCCTTCTGCTCATTTTTCCTTTCTTCCTTTCTCTCCTAGAGGTGCAGTACTCAGCACTTGTGTTGGTATGGAGGGAAGCATATGGGAAGGGATAAAAGTAAACACCAGTTGAAATTTTAAGGACCTCTTTGCAAAATATAGAAATTTCTCTTTAGTCCCTCTCATAATAACCCTTAAGTTTCTTATTTCATTTTAGTCCTTGAGGCCAAAATTGCAAGATTATCTTAATAATAAATTTTTAAGGAAATGGATATTACACATGCCCCTTGTAACATTCGATCCTAATATGATTAAGAGATGTTTGTTAGTTGTTAATTTAAGTTTAATGTTTGTGTATGTTGCATTAATTGCATATAGTTACATTAGTGTGGGGACTTTGTTGAAACGAAAGAAAGTTGAGTTTAAACTTGACTTAAGACTATATTGAAAAAAGAAAACTAAGTGAGGCTAAAGTCACAAATGGGCAAGGACTAAGTGCAATTATCAAGAGTTACTAATTTAGAAACCCTAAGCCCTAAAACACCATTTCCAAACTTTAGCATTTCTAGAGAAAGAAGGAAAAGGGCGAGTAAAGAGAGAAAGTATTAAGTTAGGGCAAAAAGGGAAGGGATTTTCTAAAGGAGGAACATATTTGAGGCTAGGGATTAATCTTATAGCAAGAGGAGGATAATTTGAAATGTTAAGCTTTTTGATAGAGAAATGTGAATTATGAATGTGGAGGACCGTCCGTAGAGCCCCTCCGGGTAACTGCTCGGCCTCCCTTAGCATCGGTTCTCCCTCGGCCTACCTCTCTCGCGCGCGATGGAAAATGGACACTCGGGTCTTACGATGAAAAATGGGTTTCAGATCTGCTCCCAGCTCTAAGCGTGCGGGTCCCTCCTAATGCACGCTGGTCTGCTCTTTTTCTCCCAATCAGCCTGATCCAAGGCCCAATAAGTAAAATTGGCCCAAATGGCCTATTTTGAGTGCTCTGAAGGCTGTCTAGGCTCAAAATTGCTCCATTTGTTGATAGTGACTTGATAAAATGCCTAAAAATGAAAAATAATGCAACCTAGATTATTTTTAGAATAAAATTATATAAAATGCCCTTAAAATGGATAATTCACATCAAGCAATTATGTATAAAATAAGACATATCATAGATCCAAGTAAAACTGAGGTAGTGTTCTGTTGGGAGAGACCTACAATGGTGACTGAAACGTAGTTTCCTTGGATTAGTGGGTTACTACAGGAGGTTTATCTAAGGGTTTTCACAGACCAAGTTGATCAAAAGGATGCTCCATTTAGGTGGGATTCTTAATGTAAGCATAGTTCAAACCTTGAAGGAAAGGCTAACCATTGCACTTATGTTGATCATCCCGAACCCTCTGGATAAGTTTGAGATATACTACGATGCATCCAAGAAAGGTCTAGGGTGTGTCTTGATGCAAGAGGGAAAAGTAATGACCTATTTTTCTAGACAATTAAGGTATCATGGGAGCAATCACCCCACTCATGACCTAGAAGTAGCAGCTATAGTGTTTACCTTGAAAATTTGGAGGCACTAACTGTATGGGTCTAGGTTTTAAGTATTCAATGACCACAAAAGTCTCAAGTACCTCTTTGATCAAAAGGAATTAAACATGAGACAACGAAGATGGATGGAATTCATTAAGGATTATGATTTTGAATTGAGATACCATCTAGGTAAAGCCAATGTTATGGTAGATGCCCTGAGTAGGAAATTCCTCCACATGACTTAGATGATGCTGAGTGAGATGAGTTTGATAGAAAATTTTAGCAATTTGAGCTTATCCGCATTGGTGCTACTAGATAGGATATGTCTAGGTGAATTACGGATTGCGTGTGACCTTAGAACTCCGATCCTAGTGGCCCAAAAGGAAGATGAATTCTTAAAGTCCCTGAAGGACCCAAAAGAATTTCATAAGAGACCAATGGAATCATGACCTTCCAAAATAAGGTTTATATCCCGAGTTTAGGAGAATTAAGGGAGGAAATCTTAGAGGAAGCCCATAAGAGCAACTATACCATTTACCCTAGTGCCATTAATATGTATCAAGACTTGAAGGGAAGATTTTGGTGGCTAGGCATGAAAAAGCACATTGCTAAGTATGTTGCTAAATTCTTAGTGTGTTAGCAGGTGAAGATTAAACATCAGAAACATGCTGGGTTGTTGCAAGCTCTGGATACCCTGAGTGGAAGTGGGATAAGGTTTCTATGGACTTTATGGTAGGTTTACCTATGACTCAGTCAAGAAATGATGCTATTTGGATGATAGTAGACCGATTAACTAAGTCTATGTATTTCTTACCCATCAAGATCAATTTCTCCTTGGACAAATTAACCTATTTGTATATTCGGAGATTGTGAGACTTCATGGGATCCTTACTATCATTGTCTCAGATAGAGGCTAAGTTCACCTCTAGATTTTAAAGAGCCTACTAAGAAGCTTTTGGTACGAGGTTAAGTTTAAGTACTGCTTATCATCCTTAAACATATGGACAAACCAAGAGGACTATCCAGACTTTAAAGGATATTCTTACGTCATGTGCCTTAGAGTATAAGGGGAGTTAGGATTAAATCCTAGCATTAATAGAATTCTCATACAATAACAGTTTCCATTCTAGCATAAGGAGGGCACCCTATGAAGCATTGTATGGGAGGAAGTGTAGAATACCTTTGTGTTGGTTTGAGGTAGGGGAAAGACAATTGCTCAGACTAGAGTTGGTATGGCAACCTACATACCAAATCAAGATGATCAGGGATAAGATGGCTAGGGCCCAAGATAGGAAAAAGAAGTATGCTAACAAAAGAAGGAGACCACTAGAAATTGATGAAGGGGATTATGTTTTTCTTAGGGTATCATCACTGGTATAGATAGAGCCATTAAGTACAGAAAGTTGAATACTAGATTTATCGGGCCATTCCAAAATTTGAAAAGAGTTGGTCAATCAGCGTACCAAATAGCCTTACCCCCATTCTATTGAACATTCATAATATTTTCCATGTCTCACAACTTCTGAAATATATCCATGATCCATCACACATTCTTGATGCTAGTACAATATAGTTAAAAGAAAATTTAACTTATCATCCACAGCCTTTAAGAATCATCATGAATGAGGTCAAGTAGTTTAGGAACAAGTTTATCCCTTTGGTTAAAGTCTTATCAGATTAGTCATTTCCACAAGAGATGACATAGGAGAAGGAAGAGGGCATGAGGAAGTCCTACCTAGAATTGTTTGAATAGGTACATTCTAATTTCGAGGATGAAATTATTTTAAAAGAGGGGAGAAATGTAACATCCGCTCTCAATATGATTAAGATATGTTTGTTAGTTGTTAATTTAAATTTAATGTTTGTGTATGTTGCATTAATTGCATATAGTTGCATTAGTGCAGGGACCTAATTTAAAGGAAAGAAAGCTGAGTTAAAACATGACTCAAGACTAAATTGAAAAGGGAAAATTGAGTAAGGCTAAAGTCACAAATGGGCAATGACTAGAGTGCAATTAGAAAGAGTTACTAATTCAAATACCCTAAACACTAAAACACAATTTCCAAACATTAGCATTTATAGAGAAAGAAGGAGAAGGGTGAATAGAGAGAAAAAGTACTGAGTTAGGGCAAAAAGGGAAGGGATTTTTTGAAGGAGGAATGGATTTGAGGTTAAGGATTGATCCTACAACAAGAGGAGGATCATTTGAGCATAGTGTACACGAACATTTTCAGGAAAATCCAGGTAGCAACTCAACCTAAACACCATTTCTAAAATGTTAAGCTTTTTGCTAGAGAAATGTGATTTATGTAATGCCCCTATCTAGTATTTCAATTCCTCCGATGCAACCAGATAGGTTTGGTAGATTATTCTTATCCTTTTGTGTAATTAATGTCTGAGCAATTATACCCTTAATTTATATTAAGCAGATTTGGTTCAGAATCTTTTGCTCAGATTAAAAACTTACATGCACAGTGGAATAACAAAAATTTTATGCTACACAGCAAAAAATTAAACTTTCATACAATTCAAATAATACGAGTTTAATAATGTCCATTACATTACAGTGAACATATATCAGGATATATGAAGTACTCGTCCTTAGGAAGTCAAGAGACAACAATCCTATCACTCAGACCCCTTTTACAATTTTTCGAGATGGACCGGTCCTTCACTGATCCCTTCCCCTATTCTTTCCTAATTACATCTCAGGTCTACTGCCAAAAGAAAAATCCTAGATCTAAACAAAGTATGTTTAGACTAGGACCCAAAAATAGGGGTTACAAAAAATTCTTAACCCAAAAAGAACTCGAACTCTCAGCCCGACTATGCATCCGCATCTGATACATATTAGCATATAATGAGACATGCAAGTTTCCCAGTAGCTTAACAATCTGGGTTTCCCAGTATCAGGGTGTAAGCACTAAAATAATTAATTCTATATTCTTGGAATAAAATACAACATAATTCATAAATATAAATTGGCAAGCAATATATGCTCAATTAAAATGTCAATAGGATGGAAATAATATACTGTCAAATAAAACATGTTGTGACATACATTATCATAATATTAACAAATTATTTAGGCTTATATTATTAAATTTTCTTTGTATTTTACTGTGCACACTTGGGCACTTGGGGACACTTTGCCACCCTTAAAATTCTTTGTGCACACTTAGGCAAATGTGGACACTTAGCCATCTTTCATATTCTTTGTGCACACTTGGGCACATGTGTACACTTGGCCACCTTTGATATTCTTTGTGCACACTTGGGCATATGTGGACACTTGGACACCTATAATATTCTTTGTCAATTATCAAGGGAAATTTTCCATCTTCTTAAAAGCTATTATTAATATATATTACCTTTTTTTTAAATTCCAATATCTTTAAGGATAAAATTCCCTTTTTTTTTTTGGAAAGTGTTATTAATTCATTTCCTTTGAGAAAATTCTCTATATATTCCAAGGATACATTTCCCCCCTTGTTTTTTGGAAATTAGTGTGAATGTACCATTCTTATGAAAATTATCAAATTTAAGAAAATATTTTTTCCTTTATTGGGGATAATTTCTATATGCACATTTCTTATGGAAAATTCCAATATTTTTCGAAAAATTTCTCCTTCCTTAGAATTAAGTTCTAATATTTGCAATACTAATTTTCCTCCTTCTTGGAAATTTATTGTCATGTACATTTTCTTTTCCCAAGGATTCTAGCATTTACAAGAAGAATTTCTCCTTCCATAAAAAATTAAATCTTTATGTACATATATATATTCTTTTTTTTTATAAAATTCCAATGTTTAGAATACTTCCTTCCTTGTTGAAAATTAATTCTCATATGCTTTTCTTATGGAAAACTTCAACATAATTTCTCCTTCTTTAGAAATAATTGCTTATGTTTATTTCTTACCAAAATTCTAGCCTTTTTAGAATACTTACTTTTCTTACAATAATAATCTAAATTTTCTCTTGTGACATCAAAAATAAATTCCCATGTTTGAATCAAAATCATAGTGCATAGCTTATAAATTCCAAGAATGAATTTCATGGACTTGGCCTAGGGAGTTTCATTCATTTGGCAATTCCATTTTCTTTTTGTTCTTTACTAAATACACTTAATAGGTTAGGGTTTCTTTCCTTTGTGGTCATCATAACTTTTAACCTTAATCCTTAATCCAACAACATACTCATGCTATCTCATCCATCAACAATTCAATAACCACACATGCTAGCCAACATACATACTTTTAGGTCAAGAATGTAGAGGCAACTTAAGTTACATGGAAGTTTGAGTATAAACATTGGATTGCATAACTAGAACATGGAAAAAAGGTTTGAATTGTTAACCTACCTTGATGGTGAATTAGAAAGAAATGATCTTGGCCCTTCCTTGGTCTCCTTCTACTTCTTGCTTCCTTTGCTCCTTTCTTTCTTGGTCAAGCCCCCTCTCCCTTCACTCAACACTTTTGTGGCCTCCCTTAATTTTTCCTAAGCTACTCTTTTTTCACTTTTGGAGGACAATGGTCGTGTGTATATGTGTGTGAATTTTCTCCTTATTTGGCCAAAGTGGGATGTGTAACAACGGGAAAGATTCGAAAGAATTTTTAAAGAATTTTAAAAGATAAAACTTGATTTTTAACCCTAATTCCAATCAAACGAAGCCTGACACGTATTTTGAGGATAATGACTTGACACAGAAGGTCGCTTGAAGCCAGAAACACGATCAAACAGAAAGAAATGTAATCCGCCATCGAATCGACTGGAAGGAGTTTCGTGGCGGGCTACTTTCGCTGACTGAGGCCAAGACTTTCAGCATGGAAATGCGTGCTAACGCCTCAAGGATGCCGACACTCTAAAAGATCCCCGGTGGCCTGGGAAAAGCTCGGGATCGCCTGGAGGCTTTAAATTACGCGAAAGCCCGCCATTTCCCCCATTTCACTCTCTCTCCTCATCACACTCTCTCTCTCTTCTCTCTTTTCTCTCTCCACCTTCCTCCACCGTGAACGGCCACCACGCCCACCGTGGGGCCGCCACCAAGGGTACCAACCGGACACCATCGCCCACAACCACCAAAGAACTAACCACCGCCACCAACGGCCGGAGACGCTGGAAAACGCCGCTCCATCGCCAAAATTTCCCTCACTGGCGCCGGGCCGTCCTGGACGCGGCCACCGCCCCCACCACCGGGTAGCCCGAGCCGCCGTACCGCTCCAGAATCTCGGGCCGAAAGGAGGCCGGACGCGCCTGGATCGAGGCAAAACGCCGCCTGGCTGCGGCGAGACTCTTCGGGCCGAAAACACCGCTCAAACGGCCGTGAACCGCCGTGCCACCACCGTGATTCGACTTTCCCGAGCTACGCTTCACCGTGGTGTGATTTTCGAGACAAACCGCACTCACCGGGCCGTGGCGCCGCGGCGCGCGCTGTCAGCGCCGCGTCGAGTTCCCGGACGGGCATCCCGAGAAACCGAGATCAATGGACGAGAATTCCATAATCCAGCACAAAGTGGTAAGGTCCGCTTTTCCCAAAAATCGATGTTATATGATTGAAATGGCTGCCGAACGTAATTAGGCAATTAATTAATCTAGGTAACTGTGTAACCGTGTTTAGGATTGAAAATTGAGTGACGTGACGAATCTAAATATTCAATTTCATGTCCAGGAATTAATTGGGCCCTTAAACCGAGATTTCACAGTAGTCTTGATTTGAATTGAAGCGACCGGAGACCAGGTAGGATAATTTACACTTCTAACCCTAGAATTGATTTAAAGGAATACCTAATCGATTTAGACGATTTGTATGGAATTATGCGCTCGCTGAATGGGATAAAATTGCATGCCTGTCTTTAAAAACCCTAATTGCATGTTAGACACCTTGTTTATCGAGTTTAGATGCCTTTAGGGCGGATTTACTTAGGTTAGTACTTGATAGCCTATGGGACTGCCAAGTATCCTCGTGACAGAAGCTTTTAAACTAAACTATTTTTATCGATTTAACCTGCATCGAAGTTAGGGATTGCGCTGCTAAACCAGACGACCCTAAGAAAGGCTTTAGTGAGTATAAGGGTGATAACCTACACTGGAAACGCTGTGATTTAGGCGTGATACCCTAGAACCCCGAGGAATAGCCGATCGAGTGCATGTGAGTTCGAATCAGATCAGATGAGGATGAGAATTGGCGATGTGCACATGCTAGGACGCCTAGATGCTGATTCTCACCCTATCCTTGAGTGAGTGATTGGTGTTACGGATCACACTCACAATATAGGCTTGATTCGGGTGATTGGTGTTACTGATCACACCCAACGATAAGAGAGGTATTCTTCTAGACTACGTGCGCTTAGAAGATGATTTAGATTCTGCCACAAAGTGGATTTGTAACCAACGTGGATTGAGATACACAGGCATGGGATTTCATTTGATTTTTATGATCGATTTTAAAAGAAACATTTTCGATTGTGATATATTGTCGCAATTTCCATGTGTTTAAACGATTTTAAAGATAAGGTATTCTACTGTTTTAACTCGATTTCGGAAGACGATTTTGTGTTCGTAGACCACTGAGTATTCAATCTGTTTTAATGATATTTATATTGTAAATTATTCTATCGGGATTCATATCTCATTAGGTTGTGTACTGTGATGAACAGTGTGACAGTGGCAGAGCCCGCACGATTTATAGGCCGAATGAAGGATAGACAGAGGATTATTTAGCTTAGCTTGAATCGCTTGTACATATACTTTGATGACACTATTAATTATCGATTTTGTTTCTTGTAACTTATGTATGACTAGGCTGAATGTATATATGACGTTTCGCATGTGAGATGTATTTGGATCAGCGATGAATTAATGTTACGTGTATGGATTTATATTAGTATGTTTACCGCCGTTATTGGACCGTTGTTACGCTTTAAACAAAGTGATTCTCAGATTTGGGATATGACCAAATTACGAGGAAACTCGCCGATTTTCGTGAGAACTTACACCAGAACTTATGGATTTGAATTGAAATGTGTATGAATGTATAATGAGACATGTATATCGCTTTAGATTTCATTCCAGTAGTTATTATTGATGATATATGTATGTGTATTTAGTTAGCTGCGTGTGAATCGTAAGGTTGAAACGGAATCAATGGATAACTGAGAATCTATTTGGGTTACGCCACCAAAGCGATCCCCCGACGTTCCTAACATAGGGAATAAACATTCGTAATGCTACATATGCTTCCGCTAATCGACGAGCATCGCGTGATGACGTATTAGGGTCGTTACAATTATGGTATCGTGAGCCCCCGCTTTGCCTGATCTTCCGTTTAGTGAACTTAGGACTTTAAATCTTCGGCTTGCAAATTTTTAGGATTTTGATCGATTTGACTCGCATGATAGACGATTTGAGAATTGATAATGAACGGAATGATTTTGATGCACTGCTAATTATTACCGTGACTGATCCGCTTGTTTGAGCTCAGATCGTATAAACATGGCAGATCTAGCAGGACGCCACACGCAGGCCTAGGGAAGGCCAAGGCACGTGGTGCGCCAGGTAAAGGGTAGCATGGAGATCGAGGTTGACATGCGTGAGATGATGGAATCTATCGTTAATGGCCGATGCCATGAGAGACCAGGCCACTACCAAGGCCAATGCAATGAGACAAAGAAAGCAGATGATAGATGACGAGAACGATTTGAGCTACCCAACGTGAATCCACTATATCAGTGGATGGATTGAATTCGCAGAGCAAAGTCCATCTCCGCTCACAGTGTGCCTCCAACCACCGCAGGGAAGCTTGGATAAAAGGAATTGAAAAGATTTTCAGGTTGTTGCAAGCATGACTAAGAACGTAAAGTCACATATGCAACATATATGTCATGACTAAGTCCGAACTTTGGTGATGATACAAAGAATTGATGGAGAGCCGAGGCATCCCAATCGACTTGGGAATCTTTCAAGAGAGTCTTCATGGATCAAGATATCCCTCGGTGAGCGTGAAACAAGCAAAGGAAGCCTGGCCTCAAGCTCACCCAGGAGGCGGGCCGCTTGACGAGTATCCAAATGTTTGAGGAATTATCAAGGTACTACTTACCGCCGAATGACATTACGACGAGGCTTGGAAAGCTAAACAACTAAGAAGGCCTCGATCTACCTATGAAGACTCCGCTTGGCTACCCCGAGATTCGAGACTTTGCCACACTGTGAATAAGTGCAAAATTCTCGAGCAAGAATTTAGAATGTAAACAGCTCAAAATATGACACAACAGACAGTGAACCTGCACTGCATGTTTCCGTGAAATCAATGTAAGAAGCAGATGTTTAAACCGCAACCGTGGGCTTCTAGTAGCAAAGTGAGGCGACTGATAATACTCTTTGTCGGCGTGGTACCAGACATCCAAATCAACCCCGCGCATCGACTTCTCCAAAGTGTTATAGATGTGGAGGCACAGACACATGGCCGATGACATCGCCTTCTTCCACTGAATCACCACATCCGGTGCCGAAGACCACAAGCTCCAGGAGAGTTTTTACCATGAATGCGCCAACGCCGATGTGTCCTGGCTTGATGCAGAGGTAAAATTTATAATTTTTCTTTGATAGTATTGTTTGATTCGGGTGCTACGATCTTTATCAAGCCGATGCACGCGTAGAACTAATGAGATTACCTGCTCAAACCTCGCCTTGACCTATACATATCCACACCCTTGGGAGAAGCCACTATGTCCCCACTAATATGCCTAAATTGCCTCTTTTAACCATTGAAGATACCTTATTTCTTGTCAGGACTTAAGGGTGTATACCATTGTCGTGGATCGACGTTATTTTGGGAATGGATTGGTCGATTAGAATCTGGTCTTGTTGAATTGTTCGGCGACAATTACTTATCTAGATAACGCACTGCAAGTGGTAATGACAGAGCTTGTGAGATAGGGTGATATGTCCTCAATCTCTCCGAGGTAGAATTGCAGATAGATTAAGTCAAATCCGATTGTTAGCGATTTCTTCCAGAGGTATTTCCTTTGGAAATTTGTAAACCGCCACCACCTGTAGAGATAGAATTCACCATTGACCTAATTCTGAGCGGTCCAATAGCTATGACTGGTGCATCGCATGGCCCCCGCAGTAATTGAGAGAATTAAAAGTCCAAATCAAGACATAAGTTGGAGAAGGGGCTCATAGGCCAAGTGTATCACCATGGGAGCTCCTGGCCTTATTCTCAGTAAAGAAGAAAGACGAGTTTAAGACTGCGTATTGATTATCGACAATTGAATAAGGTGACCATTAAGAACAAATACCCATTGCCACGTATTGATTTATTTGTTTGATCGCTTGCAAGGCGACTGGCTTTTCTAAGATAGATTTAAGGTCGAGATACCACCAGATTAGGTTAGAGAGGAGGATATTCCCAAGACAAAGATTCAGACAAGATACTCGCCATTACGAAGCAGTGATGCCGCTTGATTGATTTAATGCACCATTGGGTTTTTATGGATTATATGAACAGAATTCTTCAGGCCCTATTTAGATCAATTTGTTGTGGTGTTCATTGACGATATCTTAGTATATTTCCAAGACTCATGAAGAGTACGCCAAGATCTTAACACACTGTTACGATACTGGAAGAGAAACAACTGTATGCAAAGTCGAGAAATGTGAGTTTTGGTTAGAAGAAGTGAAATTTTTAGGACATGTGGTAAATGGGAAAGGAATAATGGTCGACCCAAAGAAAATTGAAGCAAGATAGATTGGGATCGACCTAGAACGGTCCACCGAGATTAGAGTTTTGGCTCGCCTGCATTATCTGGAATTCATTCAAGGATTTTCACAGATAATGTGTTGATCAATGTTAACTCGGAAAGGGGTAGACTTTGAATGGAGCGAATCTGTGAGACTAGTTTTCGATTCGAAGAGAAATCACTCACCGCCTCTGATTTAATTATTCCGAAACCCCTGTAACCCTTTATCAGTATACACAGATGCATCTTTGAGAGGCCTAGGTTGTGTTTTTGATGCAGATGGGAAAGTCAGGGCTTATGCATCGCGACAATTGAAACCCCGGCAGAGGAGAACTATCCCACCCATGACTTAGAATTAGTCATTGCTGTGTTTGCCCTAAAGATTTGGAGACATTACCTGTATGGCATGATTCGAGGTATATAGTGATCATAAAGAGCCTTAGGTATTTGTTTGATGGGAAGGAATTAAATACGAGGCAAATGAGGTGGGTAGAATACTTGAAAGACTTTTGATTTTGAATTGAAATATCATGCAGGGAAAGCAAATGTTGTGGCCGATGCATTAAGCCTAAAGTCACTACAACTAGCCGTGGCTTTAATGATTAGTGAGATGAGATTACTTGAGGATTTTGGGAACCTTAGTCTCAACGTAATCTCATTTCCGCAAAGATTAGTGATGAGTGACTTTTTGATAACCTCGCTAATCGAGAGAATTAATTAAACAAGCCCAACTCGAGGATGAATCCTTGAGGTATATGCACTCAACCCGACTGGATTAGCACTGATGGAGTTTAATGTTTAGAAAGAGAATAGTAATCCCAAACCATCAAGAATTAAAGGAAAAGTGTTAGTTAAGCTCAGTGGCTTACACTATCCACCTTAAGATTTCCAAGATGTATCGTGATTTAAAGAGAAATTTTTGGTGGCCTGGTATGTGAAAAGATATCACGGATTACGTGAATGCCTCGTTGACTTGTCAACAGGTTAAGATAGAGCATCGTAAACCAGCGGGCTACTTAAGCCATTGGAGATACTGTAGAGAGGAAATGGGATCAAATCACTATGGATTTCGTGGTTGGATTACCTAGAACACCAAGCAGGATTTGATGCCATTTGGGTGATAGTGGATAGGTTGACCAAGTCCACACTTTTGCTCACATGTGCAAGTATCCATGGAGAAATTAGTCAAGTATACCTTAGGGAAATTGTAAGACTACATGGAATACCGTCAGGTATAGTATCCGATCGAGACCCTCAGGTTTACTGAGATTTTGGCAATCCCTACAAGAAGCCTTAGAACTCAAATACTAAATTTAGCATGGCCTTTAATATCCCTCGGGGATCGACTGGCACCGAGAGGACTATTCAAACCCTAGAAGACATGTTGAGGGCGTGTGCTGGAAACGTAAAGCGAAGTTGGGATAAACACTGCTGATAGAGTTTGCATACAATAATAGCTTATCACTCTACCATTGGCATGGCACCGTGATGAGGCTCAGAGTGGAAGGAGTTGTAAGTCACCTTAAGTTGGGTAGATGGGGAAAGTGCATTGTTGGGACTAATGGTGCAAGAAACCACCGATCAAATTAAAATGATCAGTGAAAAGATGAGCCGCCTCAACAGAGGCAAGAATCTTATGCTAACAAGAGAAGAAGGCCTTTGGAATTTAACGAGGAGATCACGATTGAGAGTGTCCTCACCACTGGTATTGGTAGACAGATAAGAACTAAGAAGCTAAGTCCTAGATTCCTAGGACCATTCCAAATTTACAAAGAGTCGGTCCTGCCTACCAAATTGCTGCTACCTCCCATTTGTCCAACCTACATGATGTTTTCCACGCCTCCCAACTTCAGAAATATGTCCTGATCCTCGCGATGTATTGTAGAATCAACCGATAATATTAAAGGAAAATTTGACTTATGAATCTACTCCTGCTCAAATCTCGACTATAAGACTAAACAAATAAGTAAAATGATCCCTTTAGTTAAGGTACTTTGGCAGGATGTCGATCGCAGAAATGACGGGGGAGAAAGAAGATGAAATGAGACAAAGATATCCAGAATCAAGCATTTGCAGTATGAATTTTGAGGACAAAATTTCTTTGGGGGGAGAATGTAACAACCCGAAAGATTCGAAAGAATTTTTAAAGAATTTTAAAAGATAAACTTGATTTTTAACCCTAATTCCAATCAAACGGCGACACGATTTTTGAGGATAATGACTTGACACGTAAGGTCGCCAAGCTAAACACGATCAAACAGTAAAGAAATGTAATCCTACGATCGAAAACTGTGGAGGAGTTTCGTAAAGGCTACTTCGCTGACGCGAGGCCAAGACTTTCGCATGGAAATGCGTGCTAACGTCAAGGATGCCGACACCCTAAAAGATCTCGGTGGCCCGGGAAAAGCTCGGACGCTTCGAGGCTTTAAATTACGCCGAAGCCCGCCATTTCCCATTTCACTCTTCTCTCATCACACTCTCTCTCTCTCTTTTCTCTCTCCACCTTCCTCCACCGTGAACGCCACCACAACACCGTGGCCGCCACCAAGGGTACCAACCGACAGCCATCGCCACAACCACCAAAGAACCAACCACCGCCACCAACGGCCGCCGGAGACGCCGAAAACGCCGCTTTTTCCATCGCCGCCGAAATTTCACGGAGCGCGCCGTCGTCCGACGCCGTTGACTGCCACCGCCACCCCACCACCGTAGCCCGAGCCGCCACCGCCTCAAAGAACGCCGGAAAGGAGGCCGGACGCGCCGGATCGAGGGCAAAACGCCGTGGCCGCCAGGCGAGACTCTTCGTGGGTCGGAAAACACCGCTCAAACGCCGAACCGCCGTGCCACCACCGTATTCGGACTCGAGCTTACGCTTCACCGTGGTGTGATTTTTCGAGACAAACCGCACTCTCACCGTGCGGCGCCGCCGCACCGTGCGCTGCCAGCCGCGTCGGAAGTTCTCTCGGACGGCATCCCGAGAAACAGATCACCGGGACGAGAATTCCATAATCCGGTTACGCGGTAAGGTCCGCTTTTCCCAAAACTGATGTTATATGATTGAAATGGCCGCCGAACGAATTAGGCAATTAATTAATCTGTAATCGTGGTAACCTGCCAGGATTGAAAATTGGATGACGTGACGAATCTAAATATTCAATTTCATGTCCAGGGAATTAATTGGGCTCAAACCGAGATTTCACAGTAGTCCCGATTTGAATTGAAGCTTAACGGAGACCGTAGGATAATTTACACTTCCTCGAACCCTAGTAATTGATTTAAAGGAATACCTAACTGATTTAGACGATTTGTATGGAATTGCGTACGCTCGATGGGATAAAATTGCATGCCCGTCAGGAAAACCCTAATTGCATGTTAGACACCTTGTTTATCGAAGCTTAGATGCCTTTAGGCGGATTTACTTAGGTTGGGTACTTGATAGCCAGATGGGATACTGCTTAAGTATCCCCTGCATGCAGAAGCTTTTAAACGAAACTATTTTTATCGATTTAACTGCATCGAAAGTTAGTGGATTGCGCTGTTAAACCAGACGACCCTAAGAAAGGTTTAGGGAGTATAAGGGTGGATAACCTACACGGGAAACGTTGTGATTTAGGCGTGATACCCTGTAGAACCCCGAGGGAATAGCCGACCGAGTGCATGTGAGTTCGAATAGATCGATGAGGATGAGAATTGGCGATGTGCACATGCTAGGGACGCCTTCAGATGTTGATTCTCACCCGGCCCTGAGTGAGTGATTGGTGTTACGGATCACACTCACAACATAGCGCTTGATTCGGTGATTGGTGTTACTGATCACACTCCAACGATAAGAGAGGTATTCTCTCTAGACTACGCAATTAGAAGATGATTTAGATTCTAAGATAAGGATTTGTAAATCAACGTGATTGAGATACACAGTATGGGATTTCATTTGATTTTTATGATCGATTTTAAAAGAAACATTTCCAGATTGTGATATATTGCCGCACTTCCATGTGTTTAAACGATTTTAAAGATAAGGTATTCCATCAAGTTGAACTCATTTCTCGAAGACGATTTCTGTTCGTGACCGAGTATTCAACTGGTTTTTGAATGATATTTAAATTGTAAATTATTCTACTCGATTCATATCTCATTAAAGGTTGTGTACTCAGATGAACAGGACAGGGGCAGGAGCCTGCATTTATAGGCCGAGGCCGATTTAAGGATGACAGAGGATTATTTAGCTTAGGCTTGAATCGCTTTGTACATATACTTTGATGACACTATTAATTATCGATTTTTGTTTCTTGTAACTTATGTATGGACTAGGCTGAATGTATATATGACGCTTCGCATAAAGATGTACGGATTGTAGCGATGAATTAATGTTACTTGTATGGATTTATATTAGTATGTTTATCAAGTTATTGGACGGTTGTTACGCTTTAAACAGTGATTCTGCATTTGGGATATGACCAAATTACGTAGGGAAACTCGCCGATTTTCGTGAGAACTTACCGTAAAACTTATGGATTTGAATTGAAATGTGTATGAATGTATAATGAGACATGTATATCGGCTTTAGATTTCATTCCGAGTTATTATTGATGATATATGTATGTGTATTTAGTTAGTCATGTGTGAATCAGGTTGAACGGAATCTGAATGGATAATCGAGAATCTATTTGGGTTACGTCAACCAAAGAGCTTGATCCCCGACGCTCCTACATAGGAATAAACATTCAGGACGCCACATATGCTTCCGCTAATCGCGAGCATCAAAGGTGATGACGATTAGTGGGTCGTAAGGCGATGCTCCCTCTCCCTCCCTTTCTTAATCATTATGTTATATTTTATTTATTTATCTCTTCTTTCCCCCTATTTTTTTCATACATGTCTTTAGGTACAATCCACCTTAATGGAAAACTTGTATTAGTGGATTGTCCTCTTGGCCAAGTTAAAGGAAAGAAAAGAGGGGTCACACACAACACCCTTCACACAACACCCTTCACACTTGCATGCATATGTATAGTTACCCCCTCCAATGCACGTAAGCCACTATCTTCACACAAAGGCCAATGTTATAAGTATGCAATTTAGCATTTGGTGGCGTTAAAAGGAAGGAATGCAAAGGATGCACGCAAGAAGTATGGTATGGCATGAAACTTCCTTTTTTTTTTATCAAATTCCTATATATTGTGATTCAACATTTGACTTTTCTCACCTCTCCTTTTCCTCCACCGAATGCCTAATGGCCTCTCCGTTATTTTTGTGGTTGGTGCATTGTTCTTCACATGATCATCAAGCTCTCTTAGTGAAGGCTTCCACCGTACACACATATATGTATATATATTTTAAATTACCATCTCATGTGGCCATGCAGTTAGAGAAAAGAAAGGGAAGAAGTCATTGCAATACTCTTTTTTGCCGCCTCACTCCATATATATCTATATTTATTGTCACATTCCCATCTTACTTTCATTTCCCATCATTTCTTGGCATAACCAAATATAATGTGCAGCCATTTGCATCAATCGCTGCATGCTTATATACATGTAAATATATATATTTGATTCCCCCACCTAGTTGCCTATATATATATTCAAATGGTACATGCTTCTTTCCTTTCTTAATTCGGCTACATAAGAATTAAATCAAGCACCTCAAGAACCTCAATTTTATGCAATGTCACCCTTTCCAATATTTATTCTAAAAATTAAAAGCAATTTCATCTAATTAATTAAGAGAACATTAATTTATACTAGTCAAGAAAATATGGGGTGTTATAATTTATGAATGTTTTGAGTTAATTTTGGGTTTAAACCTACATTCTTTATGTTTTTAACTACTATTGGGTGATGCTTGCTGATTAATTATGCTCATTTATGCTTTTCATTCATTATGAAAGAGGGCTTATACCCTAAGTACGAAAATATGGTTTGATCTTAGTTTAGAGTGCTGTTAAGTTGAGTTTTAAGTCTGTTATGAATGCTATTTGATGTCTAAATATTGGCTTTGAGTTCATAGTTTGAGGAAATATTTTGAGAACATATTTTAGGGCAAAACTCTGTTTGTAGTAGTAAGTTTTAAAGTAAGACCGAGCACTAGCAGCTGACTGCTAACCCTGGAAGTCAACTGTCGTGTTCTTTGTCTACCCATAAACTAGTTTTCAACACTAGCAGCCAACTAACAGACCTTGTAAGTTGAGTGTTTTGTTCTTCATTTTCTAAAAAATTATCCAAAAAGATAGTAGTCGACTGTCCTGCTTTAGCAGTTGATTGTCAGACACAATTTTTGCTAGCAGTCGACTACCAAGCCTTTAGCAATTGATTGATAGCTCTCAGCCAAGATAGCATAAAATGGATAGAGAGTTAGCAACTGACTGCCAACATGGGACCAGTCGACTGCCAGCCCTCTGACTTAGATAATGACCTCAATGACCATTTTAAGAGTTAAATAGCCCAAACTTCCACTAAAACTAAAGATCTAAACCTAGGATGTAGTGGGTAATATGCAAGAGTTAGAGTCATGAGTCACTAGTATGAGAGGATCCTTGTGATAGTGAATTAAAGAGAGCGAAAAACATAAGAAAGGAAAGAGCAAGGTATTCTAAGCATATGCATAGTGGTAGATAGGCTCATGATCAAGTGACTGATTGTCAGTATGGGATAGCCATGAGGCATTCCATGGTTATGCCATAAATTAGGATGGTTAAACATCCACTTGAACTTAAATGATTTTGAAAACACCATGATAGTTGCAAACTTTAAGTTATTGTCATCTTCCAAAGGCCATTAAAGAAACACGTACTTAGAGTTAAGCAAAACCATAGACATGATCCGAGTCACCCTAGTGTATATATGAGAGAATAACATACTGGAAATGTGATCCATCAGAAAAGGATGGTGATTCCATAGTATTAAATTCGTCCAAAAGCGAAAAGAGGAAATGATCTAGGTAGAGTTGACAATGATCCCATGAATTGATAACCAGTCTCATTTGAGGAAGGGAAACGTTGGGTAGGGTTGAAAACTATCCCGCTAGTTATAAGGAAGGGAAATGTTTTGTATAAGTACTGTAATATCCACATTTTCTAACTCTAGGTACACTTTAAATTTAGAAATTTAGCAATTTTTCAACTAAAGATTTAGATGAGATTGCCCTAGAAAATTCGAAAATGAGGGAAAGGACTAAATTGAAAGGAAAAGTTAGGACCTAAAATGAAGAATCTAAAGGTTTCACTACAGGATGAAATAGAACCATTACACCTCCAAAATATCTCCTACATTTATGGCATGTCATTATTATGTCGAAGAAATATCTACACATTTATGATGCGTAATGATGATGCCCAAAAAATATATGGAAGTCATCATGACCACAAGGATAAAATTGTCATTTTTCTTAGAAAATTATGATAAATTTCCTTAAGAATATTCCCTCAAATTTTTGAAAATTATGAAAGCCAATAAAGGGGCCAAAATAATCATTCTGGCTAAAAGGGGCAAAATGGTAATTTTACACTAAGGGTAAAATTGTCATTTTATCATGCAAATATTTATGGAATATATATTATATCATTTATCAAATTTGTGAAGCAAAAATGAAGGAAAAAGTGAAGGGTAAAGGAGTCTTTTCTCACAAGGGGCAAAATGGTCATTTGCCACCAAAGAAAAAAGTGCACGTCTTCTTCCTGATTCCAGCCAACAACTAGATGTGATAAAGTAGAGGAAAGGGGCTCAAAATCGAGAAGGAAGAAGGGAGAAGAAGGAAGTTAAGGAAAGGTGGAAACTTGCAAATAAATCCACTTTTAATGCTAAGTTAAGGTAGCTTTACATCCTCCCACTATCTATTTCATGTTTCATGGTTATTTCCAAGTTCTTTGATGTCTTACATGGCTGCCATGAACAGTACCAATTTCCTTTCTACATGCTTAAAATGCCAAAAAATTCTATTGGGATTTGCTTAAAATGATGTATGGTTGCATATTTGAGTGTTAATTTAAAGCTTTGAAATGTTTGTGACAATTTTGCAATTTTAATTCCATTTCCATGAAAAATTACCTATTGTTGAATAATGAGGATATGATGCTTGGATGAACATGATTTTGTTCGGTAAATGATGTTTCATGACTTATTTATGATGAAAATGGAATAAATGAAGAGATTTGATGGAAACTATGATGCATCCTATTTTCCTTCAGCTTGGCCGTGACTATGTCTCATTGTGGAAGGGAAGATGTTGTTGAAAATTGCCTATTTGTGTAAAAAACATGATTAAATGCTACATGATTTTCTTTTCTTTCAATAGTTGGCCGAAAACACTTAATTTTTTGGGAAAGTTTTGTTAAAAATTTTGCTTAATCTTGTCTATGTAACATGTGATTGTCTTAGCTAAGAGAAAGTAAAATGTATATCTTGATGAAATAATGTGTTTCCCTTAATTTCCCTCCTTGTCTGAGACAATATATTGGTAGACAAGGGAAGAATGTGGTTAACTTTGTATGTATATGAGTTATTGTTGTTTATGGGCAAAGTAGAGAAAGAGAAATTTTATTCAATAACAAAACATTAGTTTTTCCCTTTTTCCTTCACTTGGCCTAAATTAATTAAGTGTAAAGCAAATATTATCCATTCCACATGATATTTTCTTGGTTATGAATGAAACGAGAAAGAAAATTTTGTAGCTTGATGAAATGTCGTATTTCCTTTAATTCTCTTTCCTTGGCTGAGACATCATGTTGTTTAGCAAAAAGAATATTGTGAAAATTTGCCTAAGATTTTCATGGCATTTTGGCTAATAGTAGAAGAAAAAGGGAAAGATGATTGGTTAGATTATTCCATTTTCTCTAAATTGACATCCTTGACTGAAAGCATGATGGATTTTATGAGAAATGGTTTACAAAAATATTTCATGGATTTTGGTCAAGATAGGGAAACAATGGAAGTCTTTGTGTTAATGGGTTTCTTAAAATGAAAAGCTTCAAAATCATGCTATCCTAGAAATTTTAATGTATATTGAGAATGGGGAAAATTATGTGTATACATACCTCTAAGTATGTTATGAGAATAAAAATACTTTTAGGTATGTATAGATAGATAAAAAGTGAAAGGGAAAGGATGGCAAAGAAAAGTGCAAATATTCACCTTAGGACCCTAAATGTGAAATGGAAAAATTTGGCATGAAAAGTTGTATAGAAAAGAAAGGGAAATTATAGAATTATGTTTATTAAAGGGTAGAGTAGAAATTGGGAAATTGAATTGAGAAATTACTATTTTCCCTTATTTTCTTCTCTTGGCCGAGATGAACACGCTTATTTCTATACAATTTGGCCATGAAATTGTTATAAGGGTCATAGTTTATGAAAGTGTAGTATCATGACAAATTAAAGAAAGAAAGAGGGAAACATAGACAAAGAAAGGAAAACATAGAAATGTAAGAAAGAAAACTTAGAGGAAGTATTTCCAATATATATTCTAGTGTAGAAAAGCTTGTAACCAAGTGACCAATTGTTAGTATGAGACAGCCGTTGGGCATTCCACGATTGTATCATAAATATGGATAGTCAAACATCTACTCAAAATAAAGATTTTAGAAAACACCATGATGGTTGTAAATTCTAAGTTAGTGTAGCCTAGATGGCCAATAAGAAGGAGGCATTTACTTAGAGTTTGGCATAGTCATGGGTACAAGCTAAGTCACCCTAGATTATATATAGGAGATAGCTTACTAGGAATATGATCAATCAGTAAGTGGTGGTAATTCCATAGCATCACAATCCGCCCAAAAAGCGGAGAGAAAATGATCTACACAATAGTAGTGATCCCATGAGCTTAATTTTAATAGTTTGCCTTCGGGCATAGACATACAGCTGCCTTTGGGCATAGAGACACAGAGGGGTGCTGGATCCACTGAGGGATGCCTCAGATAATACCAATGGTAGAATTGTCACATCGAGCATAAAATTATCTCATTCATGTAAGTAGTGGTACGTGGAGTAGTTCACTGGGTGACTCTCCCGATACTCTTAAGTTTTTCTTTCTCAGAGATTTGGCTATTACCACAGATTTTTTACAATTTTCCTTTTGACTGATAACCATTTTCCTATGATTGATGAATAGTTTCCCCATATTTATTGATGTTCAGCAATGTTTTCACATAATCATGATACTGGAAAAATGTATAAGGTGAATGGTGAGAATTGTCATAATACACTATTATAGAATGTATTCATAAATGTATACCATACACATTAAAGAGAATTATTTATTTAATCCCATAGAATGAAAAATGAAATTTTGATAAAGAATGTAGATTTATTTTCTGTATTATTATGGTGGTACATGTCAGATTAATTTAAAAGATAAGGTTGTAAAGCTACTGAGAAATTATTTCTCACAATTGTATTTGACATGTATCAGATGCCAGGATTCCTAGTGTGGCTCGAAGCTGAGACATTATATGTAGAAATAGCCCACTTACCTTAAATCCCTTATGTTTTGGAAATGGGATTAGGATAAATCATTTTCGATGTATATAAGAAATGGGCATATATGTCAGGATATGTAAAAGGTATCCACTAGTAGGAATTTTGTAAAAGGGTCTGAGTAGCAGGATTGTTGCTTCCTTACCCTTAGAAGCTAATAAGCACTTTACATATCCTAAAATATATGTATTATATGACATTGTATATTGATGTAAACATTAACTGAAATAGAAATCATGTGAATGACGTTGTAGATTACCACTGTTTTATTATTTTAATTTATTTAGTCTTTCACTATGTAATGTATGTGTAACATCCACTCCAATTATGATTAAAAAGATGTTTGATAATTGTTAATTTAATGTTTAATTCTTGTGTATGTTGCATTAGTGCTTATAGTTGCATTAGTCTAAGGATTAAATTGAAAGGAAATACGTAAAGGTTTAGCAAGAGGTGGCTAGGGACTTAATTGAAAAGGGAAAGATAAGTGAGGCCAAGGTTGTAAAGTAGCTCAGGGACTAAAATGCAATAACCTAAACTATTCTTAAACCTTAGTTGAAGCCCTAAACCCCACACACTTCTAGCCTTCAATATTTCTAGAGAGAGACAGAAGGGGCAAGTAGAGAGAGAAAAGGGCGAGTTAAGGCAAGGAGGGAGATTTCAGAAAGCAAAAGTGCATATTCAAGGCTATGAATTAGTCCCACATCAAGGAGATAGTTTTCCTAACACATCCCACATACACATTAGCAAGGAATCAAGGTAGCAATCCACCTAAGCCCCTTTCCTTTCTAAAAAGTTTACTGTTGCTGAAAAATATGAATTTCTAAATGTTTGAACTGAGATTGGGGTTAAACCTACATTCTGCATGCTTTTCTATTTCTATGGGATGTTTTGTTGCTGGAATGTAAGCTTATATATGTGCTTGTAATTGAATGGAAGGTCTAGGTTGTGTTCATCTAGAGATATAAACTAGTTTTCCTTGAATGTACCATGTTTGAGCTAATAGATGAGAAATGTTTAATGAGAAGTAAAGTTTGTTGTATGGAAATTAAGCTCATGTGTTTAGATTTGAAAATGGAATGCATTATGGACTGGGTACTATCAAAATTATGTTTTTTGAACTACAGTAGAGTATAACAGTTGACTGCTACGTATGGGGTAGTCAACTGTCGTGTTCCTGGAAAACCCAAAAGTGCAGACTGAGGCTTAGAAAATGACTACTAGATCCCTATCAGTCGACTATCGGGCCTGGGTTTGCAATAACCAATTGACTAGCTAGCCTCACAGTCGACTATCGTGCTCTTATTTTTGCCCAAGACATATTTCAATAAGCAACTAGCTAACTACCAACCTGCAGGCAGCTAACTACTAACTTGCTGTTTGGGAGGAATATATAGAGACACCAATCAATTGCTAGCCTTCTAGTAGCCCTCCAACTTACAAAATGAGGTTTTTAATGGCAATTGAGCCCAGTAATTCTTCATACTAACTTGATTAAGGGCTCATAACATGGGTAAGCAAGGAAACTAAAAGTTTTGGGAAATGTGCAAATGATAGATTCACTTTCCAATTGGATGAGAATGGTCCTTATGATAATGACACAAAAGGGAGTGGAGACATAAAAAGGGAAGAGTGAAGTATCCTAGGCATATGCATTAGTGGTAGATAGGCTTATGAGTTGAGTGACCGATTGTCAGTATGGGACGGCCATTGGCATTCCACTATTGTGCCATGTATTAGGATGATTAAACATCCACTTGAACATAAATGATTTCAAAAACACCGTGATGGTTGCAAATCCTAAGTTAGTGTGTCTTCCAAGGGCTATTAAGAAACACATACTTAAGGTTAAAGCATAACTATAGGCATGATTTGAATCACCCTAGTGCATATGTTAGAAGATGACATACTAGAAGAGTTATCCACTTTAAAGGAATGGTGGTGAATCCATAGCTCCATGATCCGCAGAAGCGGAGAGGATAAGGTATAGTAGGTGATCCACCTCAAAGGAATAGCGGTGACCCCAGGGCCTCATGATCCGTCAAAGTGGAGAGGATAAGATCTATTTAAAGGAATATGGTGATCCCATCAGTTATTGAGAAAGTACAAGTAGATCCAATTGGGGGACGACTCAGATGTACTAGAGCAGTATTTTACTGTAGTGACATTGTAGTCACTAGGATGACTCATTCATGTATGTTGTGGTATGTAGAGTTGTTACTGGTAAACACTCCCGATAGCTCATATGATGTGATTGTTTCCTCCTGCTCAAAAGACATGTTAATACCCTAAAAAAATGTTTTATAATGAGAATGATGATGAATGCACTTTCCATGTTTTAAAGATATGTTTTAATTAATATGCATATGTATGAGTAAAAAACATGATTAAATGCTACATGCACTATATCCTAATAGTATGTGATATGTTTTATGAAAGAATGTAGAGGTTTTTGTGCGAGCACAGTGGTACAAGTCAATGGATTTCGTAATAGGTTGCATTGCTATCATGATTCATTTGTCATTTTAGTGTTGGCATGTATCAAATGTATAGGTCCTCTTGGGCTGGAGAAGAAGGTAAAGTATGAAGAAGTGTCCAATCTAGATATGCAGACTATTTAGTTTAAATAGTATAAGTACATGGTAAGACTAAGGTATCCTTCATGATATTTTGAGAAAGGCTAGTGTAGGATTATTTTTTATAGCCTATTCTAGCTTATTTGTATAGGAATTAGGCTAGATTGATTAATAAACTAATTGATGGGGTTATGAGTGGTAGGATTGTTGCCTTAATGTCTAATAGTTAATTGACTATTTTAATTAATAATGCATGTTTATGTATAGTTGATCCTGGTGTATTATATATATATATTTATTCTGCTACGATGTTGAGAGAACCCGAGAGTAGAGACCAACCCAAATGGCACTTAATTAATCAACTTAGTAAAAAGTTTTAAATTTTCTGGGTAAAGTGATAGTAACACACCATTATTATGATAATTATATACATTATACCTTTAAACACTTAAAAGAAACCACAAGCTAATGGAGGTGTTACATTGTTGGTATCAGAGCATGGCTACCACGGTTGGCACATAATTGACTCGATAGTGATAAGTGCTAATTAGGTAGTATAGGTAGATTCCATAGGATAGAGACTACTACAGGTTAGTTAGCTGAGCCATGGCAGTTGGCTACTTGTGTTATATTTTTACTAGAGGAATGAAGTGTTAGGTTGGGGTGTATAATGTTTCCTGTAGAGCCATATATTCTCTTATAAATGCCTGTTATTGAGACTAATCACCTCAATAATATTTGTTTTGTAGAGTAAAGTATGGCTCCTCCCAGGAGAAATGGTAAGAGGGATAAGGATGGAGAAGCAAATTTGGCTAGGGTAATGCAGACCGTAATGGGGATGGTATAGCCCATGAGGGAATAAGCCGCTATTGCCACCCAACAGGCTGCTGTTACCACACAACAGGCAGCTACCACTGTTGAAGTGCTAAGGCAAATGCAAGAGGATAGGAATGCAAACAAAAACCCTATCCCTAAGGGAGAACCAGTGAGGGATCAGATCTATAAAGGATGTTCTGAGTTCCAGAAAGCTAAACCTTTGACCTTTAGGGGTGAGTTCAACCCAAAGCTTGCTAAAGAATGGCTGGTTGAAATGGAAAAGTTGTTTGTAGTTTTAGGGAGTACATATGCCTAAAAGATCCAATTCTCCACCTACATGTTGGTGGGAGAGGCCGAGCACTGGTGGAAGGGGGCCAAGCAGTTAATGGAGACCCAAGGAGTCCAAATCACTTAGAACTCTTTCAAGGAGGTATTTTTGGAAAAGTACTTCCCTCAAAACATAAGGAATGATAAAGAAGTGGAGTTTATGAAAATAAGACAAGGCAACATGTCCTTTGATGACTACATGGACAAAATGTGAAGAGTTGTTCAAGTTCTCCTCTTATCTGCAAGTTAGGCAGGATGAAGCATGGAAGGCTATGTACTTACAGGCTGGGCTGAATTAGGAGTTGAAGAATGTTGTAGCTCTAATGGAGATAAAGAACTATGCCCTGTTAGTAAATGAGTGTCGCATCGTGGCAAAGGGCCTAACAGAGGCTGTTAAGGGGAAAAAGGAGTATAATCCCCTTAAGAGAAAGATACCGCAGGACTCTGCTAAGGGCAAAGAGAGTCAAACTAGAAAGAAGCCTATAGGTGGGCAAACTAGTTTGAATGGCTACCCTAAGTGCGAGAATAATTATGGGAATAAGTCTTATTTGATGGGATAAAACGTCTACTACAAGTGTGGCAAGCCAGGATACTTTAGCAGAGAGTGCCCATTATGGAAGAAACCAGTTGAGGCCCCTAAGCCTCTAACAAGAGGGAGAGTCTACACCCTTAAGGGAAAAGAAGTGGACCAATCCGATGATTCCATTAAAAGTCAGTGTTTTATAAATAATATTCCTTTAATTATATTGTATGATTCTGGCACTGCTCATTCCTTTATTTCTCATGAATGTGTGGAAAAGTTTAGCCTACCTGTGACCAAACTACCATATGATTTGTCTATTTCTACTGCAGCTAGAAAACATATTTTGACTTCATCAACTTGCCTAAACTGCCCCATTATTATTGAAAATAAGCCTTTTGCTGTTGACCTTATATGTCTGCCTCTAGTAGATTTATATGTTATCTTGGGAATGGATTGGCTGTCTTATAATCAAGTGGTTTTAAATTGTTTTGAGCATTCTATGACTTTTATAGATACTATACCTGTAAATAAGGGTACTAACGAAAAGATCCAAAGATTATGTTTCCTGTGTTCTTCAGAGGTTAAGAGTCAGCATAAGCTTGATAGTATCCCTGTAGTTAAAGAGTTTTCTGATGTCTTTCCTGAGGAGATCTCTAGTCTTCCACTAGAGAGAGAAGTATAATTCTCTATAGAGTTAGTTCCCGAGGTGAGACTAATCTCTATAGCACCATGTGGGATTTCTCCCTTAGAGCTCAGTGAACTCAAGGTTCAGATAGAAGATCTTTTAGAGAAACAATTCATTAGGCCCAATGCTTCATCATGGGGAGCACTGGTATTATTTGTGAAGAAAAAGGATGGAAGTATGAGAATGTGTATAGATTATAGGCAATTAAATAAAGTGACTATGAAAAAAAATACCCACTCCCTAAGATTGATGATTTTTTAGATCAATTAAAAGGAGCAGCTATATTCACTAAGATTGATTTGAGGTTAGGGTACTATCAAATTAGAGTAAGAGGTGAGGATATACCTAAGACTGCTTTCAGGACTAGGTATGGGCATTATGAATTTCTTGTAATGCCATTTGGTTTAACAAATGCTATAGCTATTTTCATGGATTACATGAATCGCATCTTTAAACCCTACCTTGATCAGTTTGTGGTAGTGTTCATTGATAATATTCTTGTATATTCTAGAAATAGGGAAGAGCATAAACTACACCTTCAGATTGTGTTGTAGGTGCTTAGGGAGAAATAGTTGTATGTGAAGCTTGAGAAATGTGAGTTTTGGCTAGAGGAGGTGAGATTCCTATGGCATTTGATTACCAAGGATGAGGCAGCAGTAGATCCCAGTAAGACTGAAGTTGTGGTTTATTGGGAGAGACTTTCAACGGTGACTGAAATTTATAGTTTCCTCGAATTATCCAGTTACTATAGAAGGTTTATCCAAGGATTTTCGTAGATAGCGATGCCAATAACTAAGTTGACCCAAGTGGATGTTTCGTTTAGATGGGATTCTAAATGTGAATATAGTTTCCAAACCCTGAAGGAGAGACTAACGACTGCACCAGTGTTAGTTATCCTAAACCCTTTGGAGAGATTTGAGCTGTATTGCAATGCATCCAAGAAAGGTCTAGGATGTGTCTTAATGTAAGAGGGAAAAGTAGTGGCCTATGCTTTTAGAAAATTGAGGCCTCATGAGTGTAATTACCCTACTCATGACCTAGAATTAGTAGCCATAGTGTTTGCCTTGAAAATCTGGAGGCATTTTCTTTATGGGTCTAGGTTTGAGGTATTCAGTGACCACAAGAGTCTCAAGTACCTCTTTGATAAGAAGGAAATGTATATGAGACAGAGGAGATGGATGGAGTTCATCAAGGACTATAACTTTGAGTTGAATTACCATCCAGGCAAAGCCAATATAGTGGCAGATGCCTTAAGTAGAAAATCCCTTTACGTAACTCAAATAATGGTGAGTGAGAAGACCTTAATTGAAAATTTTAAGAACTTGAGCTTATCTACAATCAGATTACTAGATAGAATGTCTAGGAGAATTGTGGATTGAGAGTAACCTTAGGACTCAGATCCTAAAGGCTCAACAGAAGGATGAGTTCCTGAAGTCCTTGAAGGACTTAAAGGAATTCCATAAGGAGGCTGATGGAGTAATAACCTTCTAGAATAGAGTTTATGTCCTGAGTCTAAGGGAAATCAGACATAAAATTTTAGAGGAAGCCCATAAGAGCAACTAAACTGTTCATCCTATTGCCACCAAGATGTACCAATATTTGAAGGGAAGGTTCTAGTGGCCAGGCATGAAAAAGCACATTGCTAAGTATGCAATTAAGTGTTTAGTGTGCCAGTAGGTGAAGATCGAACATTAGAAACCTGCTGGATTATTGCAACCTCTTGATATCCCTGAATGAAAGTGGGATAAGATCTCCATGGACTTTGTAGTAGGTTTACCCAGGGCTCCGGTAGGAAATAATGCTATTTAGGAGACCGATTAATTAAGTTTGCACATTTCCTACCCATTAAGATCAATTTCTCCCTGAACAAATTAGCTCATTTATATATTCAGGAGATAATGAAACTGCATGGAATCCCTACTAGCATTGTCTCAGACAAAGATCCTAGATTCACCTCTAGATTCTGGAGAGTCTTCCAAGAAGCCTTTGGTAGTAAGTTAAGTTTAAGTACCACTTACCATCCTCAAACAGATGGTGAAACAGAGAGAACCATTCAAACATTAAAGAATATGCTTAGGTCTTGCACCATAGAGCATAAGGGGAATTGGGATCAAAGCCTAGCATTGATAGAATTCTCATACAATAATAGTTTCCATTCCATTATAAAGATGGCACCCTATGAAGCCCTTTATGGGTGAAGGTGTAGATCACCTCTGTGTTGGTATGAGGTAAGAGAAAGATAATTGCTTGGACCAGAGTTAGTTCAATGAACTACAGACCAAATCAGGATAATCATGGATAAAATGGCTAGAGCCCAAGATAGGCAAAAGAAATATACGGAAAAAAGAAGGAGACCACTAGAATTTAATGAAGGGGATCATGTCTTTCTCAGAATGTCTCCTGTTACCGATATAGGTAGAGCCATTAAGTCCAAAAAATTGAATCCAACGTATATCGGGCCATTCTAAATCCTAAGAAAGTTTGGTCAATCAACATACCAAATAGCTTTACCTCCGTCCTTATTGAACCTTCATGATGTTTTCCATGTCTCAAAACTTCAAAAGTATATCTATAACCCATCCCAGATTCTTAATGCTAGTATAGTATAGTTAAAAAGAAATTTCAACTTATCATCCAAAACCATTGAATCATCGGGAATGAGGTTAAGCAATTGAGGAATAAGGTCATCCCTCTGGTTAAGGTTTTATGGGATCAATCATCTCCACAAGAAGTGACATGGGAGAGGGAAGAGGACATGAAGAAGTCCCACCCAAACTATTCGAATAGGTATGTTTTAATTTTGAGGACGAAATTATTTTTAAAGAGGGGAGAATGTAACATCTGCATCAATTATGATTAAAGAGATGTTTGATAATTGTTAATTTAATGTTTAATACTTTTGTATGTTGCATTAGTGCATATAGTTGCATTAGTCTAGGGACTAAATTGAAAGGAAATACATGAAGGTTTAGCAAGATGTGGCTAGGGAATCAATTGAAAAGGGAAAGATAAGTGAGGCCAAGGTTGCAAAGTAGCTCAGGGACTAAAATGCAATAGCCTAAACTATTCTTAAACCCTAGTTGAAGCCCTAAACCCCACACACTTCTAACCTTTAGTATTTCTAGAAAGAGATAGAAGGGGCAAGTAGAGAGAGAAAAGGGCGAGTTAAGGCAAGGAGGGAGATTTCAGAAGGCAAAAGTGCATATTCAAGGCTATGAATTAGTCCCACATCAAGGAGATAGTTTTCCTAACAGATCCCACATACACATTAGCAAGGAATCAAGGTAGCAATCCATCCTAAGCCCCTTTCCTTTCTGAAAAGTTTACTATTGTCAAAAAATATGAATTTCTAAATGTTTGAACTGAATTATGGTTAAACCTACATTCTAAATGCTTTTCTATTTCTATGGAATGATGTGTTGCTGGAACGTATGCTGATATATGTTCTTGTAATTTATTGGAAGGGCTGGATTGCGTTAATCTAGAGATATAGACTAGTTTTTCTTGAATGTACCATGTTTGAGCTAATGGATCAGAAATGTTTAATGAGAAGTAAAGTTTGTTGTATGAAAATTAAGTTCATGTGTTTAAAATTGAAAATGGAATGCATTTTAGACTGGGTACTATCAAAATTATGTTTTCTAAACTGTAGAGGAACATAATAGATGACTAATACATATGGGGTAGTCGACTGTCATGTGCTTGGAAAACCTATAAGTGTAGACTGAGGCATAGCAGCTAACTGCTAGATCCCTATCAGTTGACTATAGGGCCGTGGTTTACACTAAGCAGTCGACTAGCCATTCTTGCAGTTGACTGTCATGCTCTTATTTTTGCCCAGGATGAATTTCAGCAAGTAACTAGCTGGCTACTAGCCCGATGGTAGCTGATTGCTAACTTGCTTTCTAGCACCCGAGGAATACAGAGAGCCACCAGCCAACTGCTAGCCTTCCAACAGTCGACTGACAGCTGTCCAACATATGAAATGAGGTTTTTATTGGAAATTAAGCTTGGTAATTCTTTATACTAACTTGATTAAGGACTCACAACATGGGTAAGCAAGGAAACTAGAAGTTTTGGGAAATGTGCAAAGGATAGAGTCACTTTCCACTTGGATAAGAATGGTCCTTGTGATAGTGACACAAAAGGGAGTGGAGAGAAATCAAAAAGAAAGAGTGAAGTATCCTAGGCATATGCATTAGTGGTAGATAGGCTCATAAGATGAGTGACTGATTGTCGGTATAGGATGACCGTTGGCATTCCATGGTTGTGCCATGTATTAGAATGGTTAAACATCCACTTGAACATAGATGATTTTGAAAACATCGTGATAGTTTCAAACTATAAGTTAGTGTGTCTTCCAAAGGCCATTAAGAAATACATACTTAAGGTTAAATAATAACCATATGCATGAGCCGAATTACCTTAGTGCATATGTTAGAAGATAGCGTACTGGGAGGGTGATCCACCTTAAAGGAATGGTGGTGACTCTATAGCTTCATGATCCACGGAAGCGGAGAGGATAAGGTCTAGTAGGTGATCTACCTCGAAGGAATGGTGGTGACCCCAGGGCCTCATGATTCGTGAAAGTAGAGAGGATAGGATCTGTCAAAAGAATACAGTGATCCCATGTGTTATTGAGAATGTATAAGTGGATTGAACTGGGGGATGCCTCAGATGTACTAGAGCAGTATTTTACTGTAGTGATGTAGTAGTCACCAGGATGACTCATTCATGTATGTAGTGGTATGTGGAGTTGTTACTGGGCAACACTCCCGATAGCTCATATTATGTGATTGTTTCCTCCTGCTCAAAAGGCATGTTAATACCCTAAGGAAATGTTTTATGATGAGAATGATGATGAATGCACTTTCCATGTTTTAAAGATGATATGTTTTAATGAATATGAATATGTATAAGTACACAACATGATTAAATGCTACATGCACTACATCCCAATAGTATGTGATATGTTTTATGAAAGAATGTAGAGTGTTCCGTGCGAGCACAGTGGTATAGGTCATTAGATTTCGTAACAGGTTGCATTACTACTGAGATTCATTTGTCATTTTAGTGTTTGCATGTATCAAATGCGTAGGTCTCCTTAGGTTGGAGAAGAAGGTAAATTATGAAGAAGTGTCCAAGTTGGGCATATAGATTGTTTAGTTTAAATAGTATAAGTACATGGTAAGACTAAGCTAGCCTTCATGATATTTTGAGAAAGACTAGTGTAGGATTATTTTGTATAGCCTATTCTAACTTATCTGTATAGGAATTAGGCTGGATTGATTAATAGACTAATTGATAGGGTTATGAGTGGCAAGATTGTTGCCTACATGCCCAATAATTAATTGACTATATTTAATTAAGAATACATGTTTATGTATAGTTGATCCAGGTGTAGTATATATATATTTTTATTCTGCTGTGATCTTGAGAGAACCCGAGTGTAGAGACCAACCCAAATGGCACTCAATTAATCAACTTGGTAAAAAGTTTAAAATTTGCTCAGGCAAAAGAGATAGTAACACACCATTATTATGATAATTATATACATTATACCTTTAAAAACTTAAAAGGAACCATAGGCTAATGGGAGTATTACAGTATGGATGTAATACCAAGTAAATAATCCCAAACCTAATTCAAATAATAAATGGAAAACTGAAAAAGAAAAATTTTACTCAAAAAATTATTAAGAACTAAGAAAGAGTAACACATTATCCTTATAAAAAAAGAAGGATCTTTAAAGAAATATTTTCAATAAAGGCTATAAGGTTAGGGTGTTGCAAGTACGATCATACAGGTTAGTAGTTTTTAAAGCGGGTTACATTGCTACTGGGATTAATTTCTCACATATATACTAGTGTTTACCAGATGTGTAGGTCCCTGGCTAGAGAGGAAGGTAATTGGGAAGAGGCACCGACTATGAGGGTACATGGAAGTATATATTTTGAATAGTATAGGCATATATTCATTTAGTACTAGTCTTTATGATTTTTGAGAAAGGCTAGTATAGATTATCTCTTGTATAGCCTATATTAACTTATATGTAAATGGATTAACTAGAAATTTTCAGTAGATATTTTGATTGGGTTTTGAGTGGCAGGAATGTTTCCTCCATCCCTAATAGTAAATTTAAAATTAACTACTGAGTAATTATGCATATTTGTGTATAGTTATCTATAGTATATTATATGTATATATGATTTGAAATTCTACTACGATTCTTGAGTAAGAACCCGAGTATAGAACTCGACCATAAATGGCACTCAATTAATAAATTTGGTAAAAAGTTTAAATTTACTCAGGTAGATGTAATAGTAACACACCATTATTATGATATTTATATATATATATCACTTCTTAATTAACTTAAAAGGAACCATAGGCTAAGGGGGTGTTACAAGCGTTACACTCCCTTGTCGAATAATTTAATAGAGGCTTACTGGAGTTAGTGGAAGTTGGACAAATATCAAAATCTTTTATAAATGATGTGCTTATTTTATACATATTTACTTAATACTAAATTCTATTTATATATTCTATTTATATATTATAGATTTCTTATTTTTTAATTTATTTTTTAATTTTTAGTTAATATTTTTATAATTTCATTTTATTTATATTTAGGGTATTTTATATATTTAAATATTTAATTTCTATTTTATATATTTATTTATTTAGAATATTATTTAAACCTTTAGGAGTAATTCATCGAATTGCTTCAAGATCTAAAAAAAATAGATAAGATTTGAAAGATCCCATCTTTCATGCTTTGGTGGGTCTTCGAGATCGAAATGACCTAGCCCAATAAGGAATCCCAATTCATTGGGCTTTTTCATTAACTCCTAAGTCATGTCGAGTAGACCTTGTTGTTGCAAGAATTATATATATGTATTTATTAATTTATTTTTATTATATATTATTATATTAATATTAATATTATATTTTTATTTAATATTAATAATATTATATTTATATTATATTTTATATTTAATTTATTTATTTATATATTTATTTAATATATTTATTTATTTTAATATAATTGTCCATTTTATAAGCATTTTGGATGTTTTTATTCTAAGAATCACCCAAATTTATATCCTTTCCATTTCCAAGCATTTTATCAAATCATCATCAATATACGGAGCAATTTATGGCCTGAACGGCCTTTAGAGCACCCAAAATGAACCATTTGGGCTAAATTTGGTTATTGGGCTAAGCAAATGCCCTTGTTGGGCCTTAAATCAAGCTAGAAAGGAGGTTATTCGCATTTGAAAGGGAGAAGAACCCATGCAGTGCGAGGAAGGAAGGAGGCATTTTGGAGCTCAGGCGATTTTCCTAGGCAGAGTTCCACGATAGTGCGGCAACGTTCTGGTGACAGGGGATGATGAACGAGATGCTGTCGTCGACTTCGACCACTAGAATGCCTCAAATCGGTGGAGTCTCGACGATAGACCCATGACCCAAGAAGGCAACTCATCTGCGTTGCGACTATTCTATGACTTTTTTCGTCTAATCTGTCACCAGAAATTATCCCTCGGAAACTCAACTGTAACCTTCCCTCAGCTCATTGGCCACCGTAATGTACCAGATCAACCAACTCGAGACAGACCCCAAGAGCTTATATCCATTTGGTTTCACGACCTATTCGCAGTTTCTATCAGATCTGCTACTAGTGATCGGTCGTCCGTCCTTCATCGACTCATTCGCCACCTTTCACCTACTCTCTGGCTGCTATTGGAGCTATTTTTTGTTAGGCATCCGACGACCAAACCCGCGACCAGTGACCAATTTTTTGGACAGATTTGGAGCATTTTTCAAGGGGTTTTCCGATGAGATTCCAATAGTTTTCTGGCAGCCATTTCGTACAACTACTATTGGGCATTTGAGAAGACAGAGGCATGCATAATTTCTACTATTTTTATCTCCTATATAATTGATTGTCTGATGGATATTCTGATGGAATTGTCTATGGTTATGTGTGGCTAAACTTGTAAAACCCATTGGGGTTCCTGACTGTGTTGGTATTCTATTTTAAATTATATGGATTGTTGATTTTGATTGTGTGATCTTCTTTGCGATTATGAATGCATTGTTTAAGTTTTCATTACGAGACGTTGTTGTGAATGCGAATTAGATTTCTTTTTGAGATCAAGAGATGATAATTGAAACTGGAACTTAATTGCAGAGAACAATTAATTTTTGCTTGGAAATAAGGTTAAATAATTGCTAGATTAAGACAGAAACATCTTACAACCCTTAATAGTAGTGGATTAAACTGTAATCCTGATCTAAAATTAATTATAGGAAGACATTCCAGTGGTAGGTTCTTAGGTTTAAGAAATTTAATTATAACGACAGTAACGTTGAATTTAGTTTAGAATCCACTCATAGATAGCATCATCAGATTCAATAATCCATCATCCTTTTTGTAATGCCAACTGGTACAGGTGCCTTTGGGTTTGTTTTCCTTGTCTTGAGTAATTTCTTCTTGTTTCTTGTCACTAGTTATTTTTTATTGCATTTAGTTAATTATTAGTTTAATTAAAAATCAATTGCTTTAATTGCTAGGCTAGATAATAGAGAACAAGTAGTCACTCTGGGCTTTCTCGTTCGCGTGGGATACGACATAGATATTCAACATTGCACTAGGTAGCATCAATAGGTTCACTGCCTTAGGTGTAGTTGCATTGGCAGCGCACATCAATTTTTTGGCACCGTTGTCATGGAATTATTTGTGAAAACTAGAGTGAATTCGCTATTTGTTACTTTAGCCATTTTTATTTTATTTTATTTGTTCTATTTTGTTTTTATTTTTTGTTATTTTTTACTCTTTGATTCGATTGTTGGGTTGTTTGGCCATCATTAGTTTCAAGTAATTTATGACTATGAATTCTATATCAGTCTTGGCAGCTCAAATACAAATGGAGCCTCTGGCCAAGCAATTTACCAATGCCTAATGCCAGATCAAGCAGCACAGTTTGGCTGTGAGTTCTGTGGTGACCCGTATTATAGTGAACATTGTAATGTTGAAGGTATGTTTGCTAACTCTTCCACTTCTCTCTGTTCTCCTTACATTGTTTCTACTAATTTTGAAAAGGTCGATTATATGGGGAATGCCCTAAGTCAACAAAATGATCCTTACAGCAATACATACAAAGCTGGGTGGAGTAACCATCTAAATTTTGAATGGATCTACAACACCCAAGGCCCATAAGACTCTCAGTGGTTGTACTAGCAGCACAAATCACTCCTGATCAATTTCCTCAAGGACAAGAGGAGTCTAGTTTGGAGGAAATGCTCATGAAATTTGTGTCCAAGATGGATACAATATTTAGAAATCAACAGGCCTCCATTTATAACATAGAATATCAAGAAGGCCAGATTTTTAAGATGTTCGTTGAGAAATAGCTAGAGACACTCCCCAGCACTATAAAGTCTAAACCAAGGGATTATTACAATGCTATCACTTTAACATATGGTAAGCAAGTATTTGACCCTTTGCTATTGACTGATGATAATACTATTATACAAAATGTGCTAGTCAGTAAAGAGCCTGAGCCTGAGGTAAGTGGGCCATTAAAAGTGGAAGACAAGAGTCTTATAATATAGTACTGGCCACCTATTCCATACCCTACTAGATTGAAGCAAGATAAGGTCTATTCTAAATTAGCAACTTCTTTAAGACATTCTTTAGATCAGGATAATCCTATTTATCCTATAGATGTCTTAAATGATGTTATTGAGTCTAAATTGCAAGAATTCTTGTTTAATAACTCTTTGCAGGTAGCATTGCTGGGAGATGAGGAAGAGTTGTCCAATGAGCAAGTTTTGGAACAACTAACTCATCTGCTGGCTATTGAGCCCAGCAGTTATACTGACCTTTCTGTTTCTTTTGATAGGTCAGAGTTTTAGGAGGTGAGACCTTCAATGGAGGACTCCTCAGTCTTGAAATTGAAAGAATCACTTAAGCACTTAAGTTGCATTCATTTGTATGAGGTGGAGAAGCTATAAATGATTACAACAACTGACTTGATCCCTACTGTAGGGAATATAATTTTGGCCTCTCTTAGAGACCATCTCAGGGCACTTGTTGACAAGATTCCTCTTCCTCTCCTATTTTCGCCATAGTGGGACAAAACTTAAGCAATTCTTTATTTTATTTTATTTCATTTTATTTTTCACTAATAATAAATTTAAGACTATTGGATTTCCTGTTTATTCCTGCCTTATGTTTTTAATTTGGGATACCAACCCAGCTATACACTGAGGGTAGTTTAACCCTCAAGTATAGGGTGGGTATATGTTATTGATTTATCTTATTTCTCTTTTTTTTAGGATACCTTTTAGCTATACACTAAGGACAGTGTAATCCTTAAGTGTGTGGTGGTGTGCTTTTATTATTTTAACTTTTGTTTTCTCTTTTTTTAGCTATGGATGATTGTATATTGATACTGCATGCTAGGATACTTGATTTTATACATTTGAGTCATTGTTTATCTATTGAGCATTCATGATATAGTTTATTATGCAAATAGTGATTATTCCTCTTGTTATGTCTAGAAAGCAATTAGTGACATCTAATGCATCATCTCGGTCGAGTCATACTAGTAACCCCGGTCGGGTTATATAGGTGGTACTTAATTTTTTTCAAATTGTGAAAATTTTGATTTAGGATGTTGATAATGTAAATTGCATGCACTGCTTGATTTACAATTCAGTTGAAATTGTTTTGAGAACCATATGCAATTTTACCACACTCTAAATGTGAGATTTCAGCCTATTTTGAGCATTCATTACAAGTATGCTCCTGACTTTCTTGTTTGAGTGTGCATTTTTCTTGATTTTGCCTATAGAACTTGCTCTGTAATGCTTGTTGAGGTTGCATGGACTTTTCAATATTAGGAGATGATTTGGGCAACTTAGGACAAACTAATTTTGACCAAAAATCCACCTTCTATGTTTCCCTTAGTTGGCCACTATTGAGCCTTGACATTTTCTTCATTATATACTCCTTTACACTTCACATTTCCTTTCTTTGCATTGTCTTCTTTTTCACCTTATATGCTAGAAATTATGTGATTTACTCTTCATGTTTGTATTAAAATGCACTATCTTGATTGGTAATAATTCACTAAGTTTTTTCTTCATATGCTCCCTTCAATCCGAAGTTATTTAGTAGCAAGACTGCATTTTTTAGGAAAACAAAAAACCAAAAAAAAATAAAAAAAGAAATATATATATATATGAAGAGCAATCTTTATTCTCTTTCTGATTGGATATGTTACTCCTTGAGCATCTCCTGTTTCATTGAAAACTTGGTGAAATTTTTTATGTTTGGCACTTTGCTGCTTTTAATCCTTTGAGTCTTCATGATATTGAAATTGCATGAGTTCCAGCATATCTATCACCTCTTCCCAAAAATTTTCCTCACCTTTACCTTAACACATTACAACCTTGTCAAGACCCTTTGATCTTGGTATTCAATTTTTTGCAACAGTGGAGATGAGATTTATGAGCAAACATATAGTAGGCAGATTCTTGTAAAATTGTTTGAGGGATTTGTAATTTACCTTTATACACTTTGAGTGATTTGAGTGATCCCTGTGAAGCATTGGTTCTCAATTTTTTATCATCGAATTGCTAGTTAAGTTGTGTATGCGTTGTTAATATTTCCATCCTGTGGTAAGGTTGTACAATTTGATTTATGATTGAGTTTCACCTAGGATGTGTTAGGAATTATTAACTGTGGACTAGATATGATTTTTGGAGAACTATTGCTGTTTGTTTTATGACTGAGTTAGCGTTTGCTTGAGGATAAGCAAAGGCTTAAGTGTGGGGTGATTTGATATGCCTTATTGTATACATATTTGCTTGATATTAATTGTCCATTTTATGAGCATTTTGTGTTTTTTTATTCCAAGAATCACCCAAATTTATATCCTTTTCATTTTTAGGTGTTTTATCAAGTCATCATCAGCATATGGAGCAATTTCGGCCCTGGACAGCCTTAAAAGCACCCGAAATGAACCATTTGGGACAATTTTGCTTATTGGGCTGAGCAAATGCCCATGTTAGGCCTTGGACCGAGCTAGAAAGAAGGTTACGTGCATTTGAAAGGGAGAAGAACCTGTGTAGCGCAAGGGAGGAAGAAGGCATTTTAGGGCTCAAGTAATTTTCCTATGCAAAGTTCCACGGCAATGCGGCAATGTTTCAGTGGCAAGGGACGATGAGCGGGACACCATCATTGACTTCGGCTATCGGAACGTCTCAGATAGGTAGAGTTTTGACGACAGACCCACGCGACCTTAGAAGGCAACCTGTCTATGTTACAATCATTCTATGGCATTTTTCGTCCGATCTGCCACCGCAACATACCACCACGACCTTTCCTCAACTCAATGACCACCGCAACGCACTAGATCGATTGACCTGAGATGAACACGAGAGCTTAGATCCATTTGATTTCACGACCTGTTTGTGGTTTCTATCTAATCTGCTACCAGTGATCGACCGTCCGTCCTTCACCAACTCGTCCGCCACCTTCCACCTGCTCTCTGGCTGCTATTGGACTATTTTTTGTCGGGTATTCAAGGACCAAACTCATGACCTATGACCCATTTTCTAGATAGATTTGGAGCATTTTTCATAGGGTTTCCCAGTGAGATTCCAGTGATTTTTCGATGGCCATTCCGTATAACTGCTATTAGGAATTTGAGAAGACAAGGGCGTGCATAATTTTTACTATTTTTATATCCTGTATAATTGATTGTCTAATGGATATTTTGATGAAATTTTCTGGGGTTATGTGTGGCTAAACTTGTAAAACCCATTGGGGTTCCTGACTGTGTTGGTATTCTGTTTTAAATTATATGGATTGTTGATTCTGATTATGTGATCTTCTTTGCGATTATGAATGCATTGTTTAAGTTTTCATTATGAGACGTTGTTGTGAATGCTAATTAGATTTCTTTTTGAGATCGAGAGATGATAATTGAAATTGAAACTTAATCATTTTTGCTTAGAGATAGGGTTAATTAATTACTGGATTAAGATGTAAACATCTTAAGACCCTTAATAGCAGTGGATTAAAACAGTAATGTTGATCTAAAATTAATCATTAGGAAGACATTCTAGTGGTAGGTTCTTAGGTTTAAGAAATTCAATTGTAATGACGGTGAAGTTAAATTAGGTTTAGATCCAATCATAGGTAGCATCATCAGATTCAATAATCCATCATCACTTTTGTAATTTCCAACTAATATAGGTGCCCTTTGGGTTTGGTTTTTATTTATTGCATTTAGTTAATTATTAGTTTAGTTAAAAATTAGTCGCTTTAATTGCTAGGCTAGTTGATAGAGAACAAGTAGTAACTCTGCGCTTTCCCATTCTCATGGGATATGACCTTGATGTTCACCATTGCACTAGGCTGTATCGTTAGGTCCACTGCCTTAGATGTAGTTGCATTGGTAGCGCACAACACTAAACTTGGTTAGATGTAGCCCTCTAGCTTCATAGTATAATTTTAGGATAAATTCTAGCCTATCTTATTTTTAATTTCTTTCATGGGAGAAAACATGCATGTTTTAACTAATTTCCTATTATGTTATAAAACAAGATCTGTATTAATTTTTTTTTCCTAGGAGTCACAGTACACAGAGAGAGGATTGCTTACAAATACTTTTCAACAGTAACCATTGACTATGAGTTAATTTGCTAATTTGAAACATACTACAACTCCTATTTAGAAGGCTAATATCAGATATAATAATATTCGTTTGATCTTTTAATGGCTAATGCTGGCAGATGTGGTGTATCCATCCTACTTCTCTGGAGAGAAATTGTATCCTTTGATGGCCATAGCTCCACAAGCTATGGAGGCCTTCCCTTAAGAATAACAATTTCCTTTTCAATGTATTTTTCTTGTTCCTGAGATGCTTGATACAAAATCGTTTGAGAACTTCACCCCTTCTAGCATCGAAATTTATTGCCTAAAAGATCCAATTTGACCTTTGCAATATGATCACCAATTTAGAAACACATTAACCTCAAATAGATTCCATGCACTAGGTCCAATTGCAAGAATTTTCCTCCTGTTATTTACTTGATTTCCTCCCAATGGCTTTGTTTTCCACCCCATCTCCACTTCCATTCTCAAATTCTTAATCAATCTTAAGTATTTGATAATGTCACAATCAATGCCTTTGAAAAATCCATGAGATAGTGCCTATATGCCATACAATCCTTAAGGAATTATCACATTGATTACTTAAATTGATATCAATTAAGACATTTTCATCAAATCCCTAAATTGGATTTGTGCTAAGTGGTCTATCCTAAAACCCAAGTCTATTCCAAACTACATAGCATGGGTAAAGTTACAGTTAAGGAAAATATAGTCAATATCATTTTCTACCTCCCCACAAATGGAACATTATAAAGGGACTTGAATGTGTCTCCTCCTTAAAAGGTTTCTTGTAGGCAGAATATTATGCATGATTTTCCAAAGGAATAATTTAACTTTTGGCAATAATTCTAATTTGCATATTATCTGTAACACTTCATAACAACACAATTCCCCCTAAGAGATCTATCAGGCATAGAGTCACCCATTAATTTTTTATATCCCTTGTTGATTGTGTATTGCTTGGTCTGACAACCATTCCATGTTAATACGTGCTCAGCACTATAAAGTGAAATAGGAGTTTTATCCAAGGTACTAGAATCCCTTCTCAACATTGAATTTCAGATATAAGCTATTTTCCATACTTTATTCCTATGATCAAGGAAATTGGCTAGTTTAATTAGGGCATGATGATTATATTGCTCCCTTTGTTCACTTGAAAATGAATTCCTTGACCTCTTCCAACTTCCTAGCTTGTTTCAGGGTCATTGATATCCTCCCTTGCTTTTTTTTTTTATCCACCTAGATCTTATAAGCCTGTGCATTCTATAATGACCCCCTAATACAACATATACTAACCTCTATCAGTCTAGCGGAAGCATATAGGTCCTTGAAATGGTTATTCCCGATGTGGGAATGTCAAGGGATCACGACTGGTTAAGCGTAACCCAAATAGACTTCTCGTTATCCATTCAGATTTCGTTCAACCCTAATTCAACTACAGCTATGCTAATTATACATACATACATCATATATTACTCTGGAATGAAAACTAAAATCCATGGATACATCATACAAGCATTCATACAAATTCCAACTTAATTTCACAAGTTTACAGCGGTAAACCCTACCGAAAATCTGGTAGAGTTTCCTTTGTATTTTGAGTGTATCCCAAATACAACAGTCATCTTGTTTATAGATATACAGCCAATCCAATAACAACAGAAAACATAAATTACAGAAGACCAATATACAACACCATCATCAAAATATATACAATGTAATTCAAGCCTAGACTAAGCCATTCTTCTATTTATCACCAAGGCATCATCAGCTAACGTCTAGGTCCCTGTCCCTGTTCCTGTTCATCTGAGTAAACAACCTGGTGAGATATAAAATCCCAGTAGAATAATTTACAGTTCAAAACTTGGTTGAATACTCAGCGGTGCAAGCACCGAAAACAACTTCCCGCAATTAGTTCGAATTCAGTGAAATACCTTATCTTTAAAATCATTTTATCACATGGAAATCGTGGCAAATACTCAAAATCATAAAAATCCATTTCTTTGAAAATCAGTAATCGAAATCAGGTTAAATCCCATGCCTAATGTATCTAAATCCATATAGGTCACAAGTCCTCTGTGACCAAATCTAAATCGTCCAATTGCACGTCATCTAGAGAGATTACCTCTCTTATCGTTGGGTGTGATCCGTAACACCAATCACTCAAATCTCGCCTATGTTGTGAGTGTGATCCGTAACACCAATCAATCACTCAATGACCAGGTGAGAATCAACATCTAGGGCATCCCCTAGCATGTGCACATACGCCAATTCTCATCCTCATACAGTCTATTCGAACTCACATGCTCACAGTCGGCTATTCCTCAGGGTTCTAGGGTATTACGCCTAAATCACAATGTTTCCCCGTGTAGGCTATCCCCCCTTATACTCCTTAAACCTTTCTTAGGGTCGTCCTGATTTATTGCGTGATCCCTAACACAGTATAGGCTAAATCTGATGAAAATAATATAATTTAAAAATTCCCTGTACTCGGGATACTTAATGGCCATCCCATACCGGTTATCAAGTACCCTACCCTAAGTAAACTCGTCCTAATGGCATCTAAACTTGATAAACAATTCATCTAACATGCAAATGGGGTTTTCAGCACACAAGCATGCAACTTAGTCCATCAAAAGCAGCACGTAAATCCATGCAATTAAATCTAATCGTTCAGGTATTCACTAGGTCAAATCTAAGACTCGGGAAGCGTAAATCATCCTACCTGGTCTCCTGTTGCTCCAAATCAATTAAGAACTTCTCGAAATCTCAAATTCTGAGCCAAATCAATTCCCTGGACATATTATTGAATATACAAACTCGTTACATCGTCCATTTTACGATCCTAAGTCCAATTACCCTAATACTTAGGTCAATTTATTTCCTAATCGCGTTTGGCAGCTAATTTAATCAAAATTCATTAGTTTTTGGGGAATCGGACCTTACCAATGTCGTCGGATGATGGAAATCTGTCTCGGGGTGATCTTGGTGTCTCTCGGTGTATATCCAAATTCTCTGACACGGCGGTGCACGACGGAGGGGTACGGTTGACCTCAAAATTCACACCATGGTGAAGCCCGTAAGACAAGGAGTCCGAATATGGTGGTGGCGCGGCAGTTCATGGCCGTTTGGACAGCATTTTCCAGCCAGGAAGTTTTACGCACGATTGACTGAAAATGCCTCGATCCAAGCATTTCGGACCTCTGTTCAATGTCGGCGAGCTGGTGGAGGAAGCTGGCAGCTCAGGCTACATGCTGGTGGTGACGATGATGGCCAATGATGGCTGACAACAGCGATCTCAGCTGGCAAAGTTTTCACGCGATGGAGGAGGAAAACATCATTTTTCGGCAGTGGTGGCGGCTATTGGTGGCCGTGGGTGGCTGTTGGAGGTTGAGGGTGGCGAGGGGAGTCGATTGGTATGCCAGGTGGTGGCTCACGGTGGCTCAGGTGGCGGCGCGTGGTGGAGGAAGGAGGAGAGAGAAAATAGAGTGAGAAGAGAGAGAGAATTGTGCTAAATGGCAGGGTTTCGGGAAATTTAAAGCTTCTGAGGGCGATTCTGACTTTTCCCGGACCACCTGGGGAAACTTTAGGATGTCGGCTTCCATCCAGACGTTGGCACGAGTTCCCATGCGAAGCTTTTGGCCTCTATCAGTGAAATTGAAGCACGAAACGTCGTCTGTCAATTACTGGTCGCCAGATTGCGTTTCTTTCCATTCGATTGTGTTTCTGACTTCGAACAACCTTTCGTTTCAAATCGTCATCCTCAAAAGTCATGCCAGGCTTCGCTTACATGGATTTATCGTAAAAATCAGGTTTTATCTTTTAAAAAAAAATAGTTCCGATTATTACACATTCCATCTAACTCCATCAAATTTGATGTTATTATTCTCAATTCTAGCATTAACTCCTTGATTATTATAAAACTTATAAATAGCTTTTGCCACAATGACATGCTCTTTAATAACTCTCCAATATGTACCTGCTAAAAATGCATCATTAAAGTTTTTACTTAAACCGTAGACCCCCTGTAACGCCCCCATCTAGTATTACAATTCCTCCGATGTAACCAGATAGGTTTGGTACATTATTCTTATCCTTTTATTTAATTAACGTCTGAGCAAATATACCATTTTTTTTACATTAACCTGATTAGGTTCGGGATCTTTTGCTTAGATTTAAAACTTACATGCACATTAGAATAAAAGAAATTCTATGCTACACAACAGAATTTAAACTTTCATACAATTCAATGATATAAGTCCAATAATGTCCATTACATTACAGTAAATATGTATCAGGATATATGAAGTACCCGTCCACAAGAAGTCAAGGACAATAATCCTGTCACTCAAACCCCTTTACAAATTCTTAAGACGGACCGGTCCTTCACATATCCCTTCCTTGTTCTTTCCCATTTACATCCCATGTCTACTGCTAGAAGAATGATCCTAATTCTAAACTAAATAAATCTGGACTAGGACCCAAAATAGGGTTACAAAAATTTTCTTTAAACCAAAAAGAACTCAATCTCCCGGCCCTGCTATGCGTCCGCATCTGATACATATTAGCATAGTAATGAGAAACACAAGTTTTCCAGTAGCTTAACAAGTTTTCCAGTAGCTTAATATGTATTAGGGTGCAAGCACCAAAAAATTTAATTCCACATTCTTGGAATCAAAGCAAAGCATCTTGCATAAACAAAAATTGGCAAGCAATGTATGATCAATTTAAATGTCAATGTGATAATATTCTTTTCAATTAAAACGTCTTTGCATGCTAGTAAACACATTATCATAAAATTAACAGCACCATTTCAGCTTATCATTCTTAAATTTACTTTTATATAATAGTTGTGCACAATTGGGCACTTGTGAACACTTGGCCACCTTTATAAAAATCTCTTGTGCACACTTAGGCACTTTTGCACACTTGGCCACCTTTATAAAAATCTCTTATGCACACTTAAGCACTTGACCACCTTTATAAAAGATCTCATATGCACATTTGGGCACTTGTGGACACTTGGCCACCTTTAAAAAATCTCTTGTGCACACTTGGGCACTTGTGGACACTTGGCCACCTTTCTAGGGTCATTGTGCACACTTGGGCACTATGTGGACACTCGACCACCTTCCTAGGGTCATTTTGCTCACTTGGGCACTATGTGGACACTTGGCCACCTTTATAATTCCTTGACAATCCTCAAGAGAAATTTTCCTTTTATTGAAAAATAGTATTAGTGTACATCTCTTTAAAATTCTAAATAATTTTAGAATAAATGTCCCTTTCTTGGAAATTAATATTAATGTACACTTCTCATAAAAATTCTATTAATTTCATGAATGAATTCCCCTTTCTTTGGAAATTACTACAAAAGTACATTTCTTGTGAAAATACTAATATTTTCGAGAATAATTTCTCTTTTTCTTGGAATTTAACTCTAATGTACAATTCTTATAAAATTTCTAGTATTTTCAAGAATAATTTCTCCTTTCTTGGAAATTAATTTCAATGTACATTTCTTACAAAAATTTTAATATTTTCAAGGATAATTTCTCTTCTCTTGAAAATAAATTTTCTTATATAATTTTATCAATTTCAAGAATAATTCCCTTCCTTGAAAATAATAATAATATCCTTTCTTATAAAATTCTACTAATTCAAAAACAATTTCCTTTCTTCCAATAATAAATTCCCATGGCTTTTTCTGAAAATATATATTGGTGCATAGCTTATAGATCCCAAGAATAAATTTCATGGACTTGCCCTAGGGAGATTGGTTAAATTAACAAATCAATTTCCTTCTTTTTATTTCTTACTAACATCCTTACATGGTAGGGTTTCTCTCCTTTATGGTCATCATGAATTTAACACCATCTAACTCTAATTCTTTTCCAACACAATATGCATGCCATCTCATCCACTAACATTTCAAGTATAATCACACATGCTTAGCCAACATACATACATATTATCAATAATATAGGGAGACAATTTAGTTCCAGAGAAAGCTTGTAAAACATGTTGGTTACATAAATTAAAGCATGGAACAAAGTCTTAAACTGTTCACCTACCTCAAGGATGACTAGAAAGAAGTGATCTTGGCCCTTCCTTTGATCTCCTTCTACACCTTGCTTCCTTTCTCTTTGACTAAATCTCCCTCTCCTTCTCATTACATTTCCCAGCCCTTTTTCAGCACTAATTGCATGGTATGCCCTTGGCCAAATAAAGAGATCGAAAATTTCGAGAGGTTGTTCTCACAATTAGTTTCCTGATAAAATAATTAAAATCTTATGCGAGTTTTCTTTCAATGTTTACTTTCCTACAATTAAATGCCTAATTTTCACTTCGATCTAATCATTAAGGCACATTCAAAAACAAAATCTACAGGAAAACATCAAATTGGGGTATTTTAGATTGTACTGGGGGTTTTGGAAGCTTGAAATTTGATTTCAACAACTTTCCAGCAACTCTGGCGATGGCGCACGATGGAGCACGGTGGCAAACGATGGCTCTTGATGGTGCACGATAGTTGAGGTCAAAAAATACTCCAAAATGTAGCCTGTAACTCGAGGATTCTGGATCCGGGATCCATTCAGCAAAACACAACTATTTACCCATAATTTTCTAGTGGAGAAGGCAGTGGCTATCGAAGGTGTTTTCTTCCATTCATGGCGCGTGGTGACGGTGTTTCACTAGCTAGTAGCTGGCAGAGGAAGCTGGTAGTACAGGCTACCTGATGGTGGTGGTGGTGTGGCCAGACAGTGTCGAATGGCAGAGATCGCAGTGGGGCTTTGAATTCGCAACAAGAGGAAAAGCAATTTTTTCGGCTGCTATGGCGTCCATCGACAATCAAGAATGGCATCTAGAGGTTGGCAGCGTCGAGCTGAACAGGTGGTGAGGTCTCGTGGCGGCGCAACGGAATGGTTCCGGCAGCTGAATGTGGCACGCGAATGAGAGGGAGAAGAGAGAGAAAGTGTGCGAAGGAGAGAGAGAGGAAAGGAAAAATGAGAGAAAAATGTGAGGTTTTGAGATTTTGTGGCCTCCAGGGACATTTTGGTCTTTTCACGCTTTTCTCGAGGCAAATTTCGGATGCATTATACAATCTAGGCAAGAATATAGGCCCATATGGAAGGAATTCAAAAATCTTTTGAAGATTTTAAGGCTTCCAAATTATCTGCTAAATTGCTGAAGCCAGATCGAGTTTTCTCCATCAGATAAGATTTTTACTCCGAAAAATTCTCAAATTTTAACCACAATCTCAAAAAATTACGCTTAATTCAATTTCAAAAAAATATAAATTTATTTTAGCCAATTTAATTTATTTTAAAAATCGGGTTATTACACCCCCAACCTCTTTTGTGGGAAAAATTGTATCCCAAGCAATCGGGTGTCTTTTCCTTTTTTTTGAATGGTATCCCCACCATAATTCACTAATGATCTGATTAAAATAATGAACTCTTTAGAGAGTTTTTGTGACACATTGTAAATTAAGGAGGATGTAAAGGTGGTTTGGATGAAAATGCTTCCAAGGATCAAGTTTCCTCTAAAGTTTTTCAACAATTTTGATTTAGTTTTCTCTATTATCGCTTCTATCATTAATTTGGTAACCTAGGTAGGTAGAGATTTCATCAACTGTAGGCATATCAAATGTGTTTTGAATGCCTTGTTTCGAATTGTGTGGTATTTTCCTACTAAAGGCCATTTCATAATTATTGGGATTAATCTTCATTACAAAAACTTGTCCAAACACCTCAAACATTTGGTTTAGATGTTGTCTTGACTTCAAGTATTCTTTGACAAATAGAATTAGATCATTAACAAACATTGGATGGTTAATCACTAAGCCCTGTCTTCCCAATTTAAAGCCTTTTATTTTCCCTTCATTCTTTGAATCAACCAAATGATATGACATTATGTTGAGGCATAAGAGGAAAAGATATGGGGAGATGGGATCCCCTTGTTGAAATCCACATTTGGGTTAATTTTCCTAGAGGGACTACCATTAATAAGTACTTGGTATCCTACTGTGGAAATGCATTGATGAATGAGATCCCTCCATTTGCTAGAAAATTCCATTTCATCTAAAACATAGTCTAAGAAAAGCCATGAAACCTTGTCATATGCCTAATGTATATCCACTTTCACTATTGAGGTTTTTGTTAATAAAGTAAGGGTTAAGAGTTAGATCACCTCAAGAATAATGATAAATCTACAGTGACATGGCAGCCGTAAGGAATGGTGACAAAAGAATTCTTAAATATATGACTGGTTGTAAAAATAAAAGACGATAGGGATATCATGACAAGGAATAAATTCCCACCATCCTTCAAACCTTGTGTTAGAGCAATATCAAAAAATTCCTTGACTAATTTAGCTTAAGGACGAAGACTAACCATGATAAGGAACAAATTCCCACCATCCTTAAAACACTACAAAAAGTTTGACTTTCAGTGGCGACAAAAGTCGCCACTAAAATGTTACAGTGGCGACAAAATAGCTGTAACCTATCGCCACTGAAAGTCTTTGGTGGTGACAAAAAAGTTTCACCACTAAAAAGAGATATAGTGGTGACAGTTGTCACCATAGATGATGAAACTAAAAGATCAATAGTTGCCACAGAAACTATTTTTCACTGGTGACAAAAAATTTCGCCATAAAAAAGTTTTAGTGGCGACTTCTGATTGTCGCCACTAAAGGTTCTTTCAGCGGTAGCAATTTTGTTGTCACTAAAACTTTCTTCAGTGGTGACTTTTAGTGGTTGCCACTGAAGCTCTTTTTGGTGGCAAAATTTTTCGTCACCACTAAAGTCTTATTTTATTTTATTTTTTAATTATTTATTTTTGTACATTTATTTTATTTTTGATATGTTTTTAAATTTTTATATTTCCTGTGACCTAAAGAATATTACAAAATAAAATTTTAGAACAAATTACTATTATATTATACAAAAGTAATGTTACATTTTCATTATTGTCAATAATTACTAATAATACAACTATTTCTGCATAATAGTCTGCATGTGAGCATCTCTCTTCACCATTTCTGCATAATAGTCAGCAGGTCTTAGAAAAGGGACACCCATTGATTGAAGCTTCTCAAAGGCCTGCCCGATTTCTTCCAGTTCTTGTGTGTAGAAAGCAAGCTCCCATACCAAATCATCATTCTCATCTACTAGTTGCTCTTGATCAATACTAATAGAGTTCCTCTAGTTTTGACTCTTATTCAGAAGTTAATTCCTCATTCAAATCTTTAATTTCATCATCAATCATTGTATCCTCACTTATCAATAATGAATCTTTTTTTAGCACCCCCATTCAACTTGTACCCAAAAAAAAAATGGAAATTAAAGAACCTTAGACCAAAACAATGGTCTCTAGCATTTACAGTTGTTCATTCTTTTTCTTTTTAGGTCTTAATAATTCTTCATTAAAAAGCATTCAAGCTTTAAAGGCAAAGATCACAAGCCAAAAAGCTTATAGAAGGCCTTACATTCAAAAGCATAATTGGTGGCTTGAAAACATTTGAGTCAAAGATTTTGACAATAGTTACTATCCACAAGATTATAGTATCATGCAAATCATGACTAAATATTATCAATTTTATTTATTTTCAAAACTTCAAATATAATATAACATTAAGTTCATTAAGTTTGAAAATAGACCCAATTTACAAGTAACTAGGTTGTTTCTGCAAATGTAAAAAAAAAATGTGGTTGTTTCCACATATTCAAATTGCATTCCAAGAACACTGAAATATAACAAAACTAGGACATAATTTTAGATCAAATTCACATGCAATTTGAAGTCACCTTACATGTTAAGAGCCACTAAACAAGGAAGCAAGTTTTGACAGCTTTATGACTCAGTCTCATGTACAAATTCAAGTTAAATTACCATATTAATTATTATTGAAACATGGCAGCAAATTTTTATGATATATGACCCCTTTTTAACAAGAGAAACAAGTCAAATTCACGTTAAAGACCACAGAGACATTAAACAAATATTCTGGCAGACTTGGAAATCATTTCCACACTTAAAGTTAAGCCAAAATGTATTTTAAGCTCTTAAAAATAGAATTAGATAAAACTGGGTATATTTCAATTCATTTCCTCATCAAAATAAAACCAAATCCATCTTAAAACCTATATGATAACAACCAACAATTTGGATGGCTTTTGACTCAAAAACACATACAAATTAAAGCTAAATTAATGTCAGAAACCATGAGACCACAAGCCAAAATTTGTACAGCATACATTTAGAAGGCACATGACTTAACTATATGACTAAATGATCTCTAAAAATTCCTATGATATCATGATGCCTAAATTGAAGCAGCAAACTTGGACAACCTATGACATATTTTACTCAACAAAATCAAGTCTTGCAAGGTATGTTATAATGCTTAAATGACAACAACAATTTTGGACAGGTTAGACTGATTTGTAACACCCCTTATTTCCTTGATTATTTCTAAATTAATATCCTTTTAATTAATTAGATGAGTTTGCCATAAAGTGTGATGAATTTTCTTGTGTAATTTAGGGTTTAGAATAAATAAGTTAAGGGAGAACACCTTCTTTCTTGTGCTAATCGAATTAGCATGTGAGTGGAAGGAAACACCACATAAAAATTTAGGTGCTTGTATTAAAATATGGATACATACGGCAACAATAAATTAGAGAAAAGGAGGAACCATTCGGTGGAGGAAAAAAAAGTGAGGTGCTTGAGGTGCTTGAGATGCTTACATAAAGAATGAGGTGCTTGATTTAATTTTGACCTTTCTTCCTCTTATCTAGCCGAATTGCCAAAGAAGAGTGAATTAAACCTATATAAGTCTACATGGTGAGAATCATTAGGAGAAGCTTGAACCTTAGTCAAAGCTATCTAAACTCACGGCAAGGACAATTAGGAAAGGAAAGATGTAACACCTTCTATCCTACAGTTCCTTTTAGAGATTTTAAAAACTATAATATGAAAATAATTATTAGAGTGTTGGTGTTACTATTACTTCTACCCGAGCAAATTTTAAATTTTTTACCTAGTTGATTAATTGAGTGCATTTAGGTTAGTCTCTACTCTCGGGTTCTCTCAATATCGTAGCAGAATAAATATATATATATATAATACATCTGGATTAACTATACATAAACAAGCATTCTTAATTAAATATAGTTAGTTAACTATTGGGCATGGAGGCAACAATCCTGCCACTCATAACCGCATTAATTAGTTTATTTATCAATTCAGCCTAGTTCCTATACAGATAGGTTAGAATAGGCTATACCAAATAATCCTACACTAACCCTTCTCAAAATATCATGAAGGCTAACTCAACCCTACCATGTACTTATACTATGCAAATTAAATTGTTTATATACCCAAATTAGACACTTCATACTTTACCTTCGTCTCCAGCCCAAGGGGACCTATAAATTTGGTACATTCCAACACTATTGTGAGAAATGAATCTCAATAGCAATACATCCAGTTACGAAATCCGTTGACCTATACCATTGTGCTCGCACGAAAAACTCTACATTCTTTCATAAAATATATCGCATACTATTGGGATACAATAAATGTAGCATTTAATTATGCTATGTACTCATATGTATGCATGTGCATTTAAAACATATCAGCTTTAAAACATGGGAAGTGTATTCATCATCATTTTCATCATAAAACATTTTCCATAGGGTAATAAATATGCCTTTTGATTGTACATATGAGCAGGAGGAAACAATCAGAACATACGAGCTATCAGGAGTGTCACCTAACAACAACTCCACGTACCACTACATACATGAATAAGATATCCTGGTGACTAACTGCGCCACTACATTAGTTGAGCTATCCTGGTGACTAACTGTGCCACTATAGAAACTCTACTGCATAGTACCACCAAGGCGTCCCTCAGCCAGATCTAACGTATAATCTCAATAACTCATGAGATCACTATAAAACCTTTGCACAGGTCATATCCTCTCTGCTTTCGCAGATTATGGGGCTATGGAATCACCGCCCCTTTTCCAATGGATTACGCTCCCAGTATGTTATTCTCTAACATATACACTAGGGTGATTCAGCTCATACCCGTAGTTATGCTTTAACCTTAAGTATGTGTTTCTTCATGGCCCTTGGAAGACACACTATCTTAGGCTTTGCAATCATCACGATGTTTTTGAAGTCATCTATGTTCAAGGGGATGTTTAACCATCCTAATACATGGCACAACCGTGGAATGCCAACAACTATCCCATACCGACAATCAGTCACTTGACTTATGAGCCTATCTACCACTAGTGCATATGCCGAGGATACTTCACTCTTCCTTTTTTATGTCTCTCCGCTCCCCTTTATATCACTATCACAAGAACCATTCTCATCCAAGTGAAAAGTGACTCTATCCTTTGCACATTACCCAAAACTCCTAGTTTCCTTGCTTACCCATGTTGTGAGTCCTTAATTAAGTTAATATGAAGAATTACTAAGATCAATTGCCATTAAAAACCCTATTTTGCAAACTAGAGGGCTGCCAGTCGATTGCTAGAAGGTTGGCAGTCGGCTAGTGGCTCTTTGTATTCCTCGAGTGTCAAATAGCAAGCTAGCATGCTTTCTGGAATATGTTTTGGGTAAAAATATGAGCACGACAGTCGACTGCTAGGGTGGCCAGTCAACTCCTCATTGTAAACCTAGGCCCAACAGTCGATTGCTAGGAACTTGGCAGTCGGATGCTAAGCCTCTACCTACACTTTTGAGTTTCCAAGAGCATGATAGTCGACTGTGAGGATGGCCAATTGACTGCTTAGTGCAGACCCGAGCCTGACAGTCGACTGCTAGGAATCTGGCAGTCGGCTGTTAAGCCTCTGTCTACACTTCTGGGTTTTCTAGGAACACGATAGTCGACTACCCCATACTTAGCCGTCGGTTGCTATGCTTCACTACAGTTCAGAAAACATGATTTTGATAATACCCAGTGCAGAATGCATTCCATTTTCAATTCTAAACATATGAGCTTAATTCCCATACAACAAACTTTACTTTTCATTAAACATTTCTCATCCATTAGCTCAAACAAGGTATATTCAAGAAAAACTAGTTTATATCTCTATATGAACACAACCCAGCCCTTCCAATCCATTACAAGCATATATATGAGCATACATTCAGCAACATAACATCCCATAGAAATAGAAAATTATATAGAATGTAGGTTTAACCCCAATCTCATTTCAAATATGTAGAAATCCATATTTTCCAACAATAGTAATATTTCAGAAAAAGATAGGGGTTTAGGATGGATTGCTACCTTGATTCTTGGAAGAATGTGTGTGTTTGATGTGCTAGAAAGGCTCTCCCTTTCCTGTAGGACTGATTTCCTCGAATCTGCCCTTCCTTCAGCAAAATCTCTCCTCTTGTGCCCTAACTCGCCCCTTTCTCTCTCTAGCTGTCCTCTTGCTTCTCTCTCTAAAAATGATGGAAATGAGAAGTTTATACAAGGTTTAGGGTTCAGCTAGGGTTTAAGGGATTTCAAGAAATTGCTATTTAGTCCTTGAGCTATTTTTCACTCTTAGACTCCCTCATCTTTTCCCTTTTCAATTAAGTCCCTACCCACCTCTTACTAAACCTTCATTTATTTCCTTTCAATTTAGTCCCTAGGCTAATGCAACATACACAAGCATTAAATACCAAATTAATAATCATCAAACATCTCTTTAATCATAATTGGAGCGGATGTTACAAAAGAAGAGTATAGCATTTAAATATGTATATTTAATGAAGTGGAAAAATGGAAGAGAGAAGGAAGAGAATGTGACATGTAAGTAGAAAAAGGGAGTTTGACTACTTATTCTCCACCTTTAACTGTGAAACCAATGGAAAATAGGAAGAAGCATGTGAATTTTATATAACCACACGGCAATAGAAATTGAGAAGAGAGAGACCATTAAATATATATATGCATTCAGTAAAGGAAAGTAAGGGAGAGTTATGACATGTAGGAAGAAAAAGAGAACTTGGCTTCTTACTCTTCCTAGCCAACCGTGAAGGCTATTAAGAGTGGGTAAGAGAATCAAATTTTTAATTAAACCTATATAAACCTACGGTAATAGTAAGTGAGAAGAGGGAGGAGAGTGCAGAATTTGGTTAAATTAATATACATATATGTAGATGTACAGTGGAAGCCATTCCTTTGGAGTTCAAATAGGAGCTAGATATAAGGAATTAACTTGTAAAATGCAAAACCATATACCTTGTATGAAGGATGGCTCTCGCGTGAAGTGGTAGCTTGCGTGAATCCCTTTTCTCCCTTTCCTTTGGCGTGATCGAGTGGTTAAGCTACAAACACAAGGCTTCAAGTAAGTTGAAAGGTAATTAGGTACACGTGCAGCCATAAATAATGACAATTAAGAATAAAAAAAAAAGGAGTGTAACATTCCATTTAGCCGAATAGAAAATATACATGGGAGAGATGTAAGTAAATAGACACACACACAGCAATAGCATTTGGTAAGAGGGAGAGCAGCCTGAGAATTAAAGAAAACGCACAAGCATTCAAAGAGATGGGAGAGAGAGCTAACTTAGACGAGAAGGGGAAAAGAAAAGGAGAAAAATAAAATTCAAGAGGAACACCAAGATACCTTCATCATTCTTGCACGCTTGAGATAGCTTAGAAATTTTATAATTTGATTTCATGATTTAAATTATGTAGTATGTTTTTAAAGTTTTCATGGAATCAAATTCTTTAGTTCTACATTCCATAAGATGTAATGGTTCCATTGGCTAAGCTTGTATGAGGAATGAGATTGGTTGTGGTTGTTAATGTGTGGTGGTAGATGTAGCTAAATTCATGTGAATGGTTAATGGAAAAATTCAGCATGTATATTTAGAAAACCTTAGAATTATAAGAATGGGAAGGGTATGTTCTTAAAGGGTCCATGTATATATTAATGTTAAAAGTACCTAAGGACATCACGTTAACTAAATTGTGACATGAAACCATGATATAACTCTCTTTAACCCATTTAGACCGAGATCATTTCATTTGACATGAGAAAAGTGCTCCTGAAAAATATATGGGAAAAAGCTACCTTTTGGTTTAGTAAGAGAAGAAAATAAAGAATGATAAGGGATAGGAGAAATGGACTCCACTTCGGGTTTTGGTAAAAAGGGAAAGAGAATATATAGCAAGAAAATAACATATGGCAAATGGTTAGTTTTTTCATAATATATTAATACATGGTACCTTGTTTACTTTTTATGTGTAGATGTACGAATAAGGAATGTTCGTAATCTTAAGTTTAGGATGTAACATGAACCAAGAAAGTAAGTAAAATAAATTTGTAAAGGCCATGGTTACATAATTGAAATGTGGGAGAAAATGTCCTAGAAATTAATGTATGTTACCCTCTAGCTCAAATTAATGAAAGGATGGGACAATATGGTAATGTAACATGAAAACCCCTAAGTTTGATTACTTTTGCATGTTGGCCGAAACCAATGTTTCATTTTAATTTTGGTGGCCAAATCATTATGCTATGTGTATGTATAAGTGACCAAGTGTTCACTATCCTTATGAAAGTGGCCAAGAGTCCACAAGGTGACCAAGTGTTCACAATCCTTACAAGGGTGGCTAAGTGTTCACCAATTTTTGAAAGTGTGACCAAAGGTTCTTCACACTTTGAGATCAGGTAAGTTTTAAGAATGACAATTATAGATAAGAAGTATCTACTCAGTTTTCAATATGTGTGTTTCCCATGAAATTATGCTAGAAATGAGCATGTCCACTATCGACACATTGACACACACCAATGAGTTGTACATGCTTCCCAATGGGTATACATGAAAGAAAGTATACTTTAGACGATTGGAATGTAGATGAAAATTTTTTTGTGCTTGCACACTAGTACATATTAGTAGATTTTAAAATATAGAATTGTTAAGCTACTAAGAAACTAGTTTTCTCATTTGTGCGCTGATATGTATCAGATGTGGACATTTAGCAATTTCGGGCAAAGGTGGAAGTAGCAATAGAGGAAGTCCTTTTGTCAAGAGCATTTTTATAAGTCCTTCATTTTAGGGTCCTGATTCCATATATTATTTTTGGATTAGAATTAGGCTATTATTTTTGGCTGTATATAGTAAGGGAAAAGGGACAATTACTGGGGAAAGGATATGTGAAGAACTCGTTCATCCCTAGTATTTTGTAAAAGGAGTTTGAGTGACAGGCTTGTTGTCTCCTGACTCCTTATGAATGGGTACTTCATATATCCTGGTAGGTGTTCACAAAAGTATGTAACAGACAGTTATTATAAATAATATGAAATTTTTATAAATTCCACTGTGATGTTTGTTGTTTTAATTTCGCTGTATATAAAGTATGGTTACCTGAGCAAAAGAACCCAAACCTAATCATATATTAAATGACTGATAGAGTAGATGCTCAAGAAAATTAATAAGATAAAAAGGCAAAGAATAATGTAACCACTTATCTAAACATGTTTATGATGTTGTAAGATAAGATAAGGGGTGTTACATGATTTATCATGCACACTCAAGCCCAATTACATGAAAATAGAAACCAAGACAGGACAATACATTCTGCACAGCTTTGGGCTTCATACTTCTAACCAAGACAAGAAACACTATAGCAAGTTTGGATAGCATTAAGATTTAATTTCACATGTGAAATGCAGTCAAAATGCATGCTAAAGGCTATGTAGATGAGGTCTTAGGTTTAGAAAACATTTAGTTGCATTACCTCATGAAAAACAAAGCTAATTTACATGCCAATAGAGATTGGAGCATGACAGAAAAATTTGTACAGCTTTGAAACTAAAATTTTTCACACAAAATTGTATTAAAATTCATATTAAAGATCATGGGGAAATTCGTAACTTTGAGATAGCAAAACACTCATTTCTCAAGTTTAAAACCAAACTAAGTTTAATATTACAAACCTATAAGGACAGCAGATAAAAATTAAACAGTTTCTCCAACCTAAAAACCAGGATAAACTCATATTAAAAATCAATTGGACAGCAAGCATATGTTTGGACAGAATACTACTCACTTCTCTCCTGAAGCCCGAAACTAAGCTAAATTCTAGCCAGAACCCACAAGAACAGTAACCAAATTTTAGACATATTTATGTTTAAATTTGGCTAGCAAAGACAAGTCAAAATGCAAGATCAAGACATAATAAATCAGTAGCACATCTCTAGGCAACAATAGAACTCCATTTTCACAGCAAAATCAGGCCTACAACTTATGTTCTCTTTCATGAATATGGTATCACGTAATCTATAGCATTTTGCTCCATTCTTATAACAAAATTAGGCTTTAATTGCATTATGCCCAGAAGCAAATCAAACCAGAGCAAAGAAAAGATCCAATCACAAAATCAAATATAAAAAAAATAAAAAAACATGTAAACCCACAACAGCGTTTATAGAGGCCGTAAATCTTACCTTGAGTTCTGGTAAAGGTCGCCACAGATGCAAACCCATAACAGTGGATGCAGTTGATAAAACCCACTTACCAGTGTCCGCGGAGGTTGGTTGGCAAGTGTAAATGGAGAAGCAACCAAAAACAGTGAACACGAGAACACGACGAACAAAGATAGCGAATGCAAAAGTGGTTCTTACGTTGTGGAATGATAGTGAAACACGCTGTGGACGAGTAGCGAATGGCGACGATGAAGAAGGTCGAAGAGAACGTGCGCGACAAAAGGGAAATTTTTGAGCCAATGACTCCCTCGCACATGATGTAGGCTTAAGTAGGTGATGTTTTAATCACTTTTAATATATATCAAACAATGCAATAAAAACAACAAAGGCTCCTGTGGCATAGTGGTAAGCATCTTTGCCTTGGTCTTTTACTTCCCATGCTCGAGCCAACAAAAGAAACATTTAAAATCTTTTGTGAATTCAAGGGAATCATTGTCGCCACTGAAAGTGTAAGGCAGCACAACAAATCGTTGCCACAGAAAAATTCAAAATCTTTTGTGAATTTCAGGGCAATTAGTGGCGACAATTATATTGTCGCCATTAAAAGTATAAGGCAGCGCCACCAACCGTCGCCACAAAAAATTCTACAATGGCGACAATTACTGAAGGATTTCGGAGACGAAATTGTGTGTTGCCACTAAAACCCTTCAATGGCAATAATTTGATTGTCGCCACTGAATACCTTTAGTGGCGTAACATTTCTTGCCACTAAAGAGCTTCCATGGTGATAATTTGGATGTTGCCACTGAAGCTCTTCAGTGGCAACACCTATGGTTGCCACTGAAGAATTTCAGTGGCGACAAAAATTTTTTGCCACTGAATATGATCTTTCAGTGGCGACTTTTTTTGTTGCCATGAAAAAGTCGCCATTGAAACTCACTTTTCTTGTAGTGAAACCTTATGCTCAGAGCAATATCAAAAAATCCCTTGAACAATTCAGCTTAAGGACGAAGATTGACTAATTGACTTATGTGACAAAAGTAGATGATTAGAAAATATGAAAAATACATCAATTAAGAAGGAACGAGTCTGAAGAAATCTAAAAATTTCAGAGTCAGAGTTGGTAATGGAAATTTTAGTCCAAAATAGAAGTAATGGAGATAAACACAACAAGAATAAAAATTACTAGTACTGGCTAGGAAATTTCATTTATACAACTTTAGAGGAAAGAAATAATAGAACTCTCCTGATAAGACAAGCTAAAAAGAAGAGATGAACTATCCATATCACATTGTAAGTGAAATTTAGAAAATAGAAATTTAGAAAATAAAGGAACTTAGGGAATATGAAGAGAGAAAATGATCTCAAAAAATTTCAATGCTTCCAATAAATCTATTGATTATAACACTTAATAGTCTTAGGAGCAAGTGTTATGGATGCTTATATAATCCATAAGGCTTTATGCATTAGGTCCAATAGCTATGAAGGCCTACATTTTAAAGAGTTATCATTAGGATCTTCCATGAGCCACATGTCTTCCACCTTCACTAGAGAGAAGCTTATGAGATTCTTACCATAATGAACTACCTCTAGAATTCTTATCATGAAATCCAATTGAATACAAAGGACTACCCCACCTAGAAGGATTGAATTCTTGGAATTCTGAACACTAGAGACAATTCTGATACCCTTGCTATATCTTTTCATGTCTAAGGGCTCGATAGAATACAATGTGAATACTATTGATACAGCACTCAATCTTCCATTTCTCAAAGTAATCTTTAGGCTAAGACCTTCATTATATTGCAATCACTACATCAACAATCAACATAATTAATTATTTTTACTGAAATTTTTCATCAGTTAATTTCTTAAATTACTTGATAAGAAGAAAATATTGTAATAATATATAAATTCATCATAAATCTAGACAATTATCCTATTTTTAAACTAAATTTGTATTTATATTTAATAACTCTTTTTTATTATTTTTAATTTTTTTGTTATCCTACCAAAAATTTGTTTAGTCTGTGAATTAAATGAGTCAACCCATTTTAACTTATTTTTAAACAAAAGAAAAATTCTTCTCCAAACTTACCCACTAGATGGATTAAATGAACCAACCTACAAGTTATGACCCATTTATATAATATTAAGTTTACAATATACTTTTTATATCTCTATTTTTGGCATTCCTCTACTCTTTTAAAAGTAAATATTAGTATATGAATGCAACATTAGCAAAAGGAAAAACATGAATTTATATGAAAACTTTGATATAGAAATGATAGTTCTATATTCATAATTAGGTTGTGAAGAAAAAGGAAATAGAGTTACTTATTTGAAGAATAAATATTTTCAACAAAACAATAAATTTTGAAATTTTGAATTTATAATAAAGAATAATAAATTTGGTCATAAAATTAAGAGACAAAATTTTCATTTATAATTTAAATTAAATGTTTCCTCTTTTCACCCACAATTTGTTATATGAGTAACATGAGAGGAAAGAATAGGAAACCTTCCCCCCTCCCCTCACCCACCCGCCCTAATATTCTTCCTTCTAAACAAAAAAAAAAATTCTTTAATTTTTTTTATTCCATTACATCAATTTCTATCCATAGAAACACTATGTTAGGCTCGATTTAGCAGAATATGTAATAGCTCTCAACCCATTTCATTAACACACCTATATTTTCAAGTTGAAGTTGGCCCTATATAGATTATGAGTAAGGTATTATAATTCTTGTATTCATATTTGAACCCCGAGCAAGTGGCAAAATTAATTTTTGTCATTGTACCTTTTGAATCTCTAAATTTTCAAATAAATTTAATCGAAAAAAATTTAAAATAATTATTCTTTATTTAAATTACAACTCATTTTCATATAAATTTATAGAAAAGAAAAGAAAAGGCATATTCTTAACTAGTGTATATCCTAATAAAATGATAAAATATAATAATTTATAAATTAATATTAAAGTTAAACTATTTTATTGATAAAATTGAAGTAAATGACATAATTTACATACACACACAATATAAAAATAATAGAACAAACCAAGCCTTCTCCAACTAAGTAGGGTCGGCTATATGGATCAAGTGACGTGAATGTATTCTATCTTTGCTCATTTCTATAGTTAGGCTATTGATATTAAGTCCATCCTAATAGTTTCTCTTATTGTTTTAGAAGTCTTCTCCTACTTCTAATTATTAGGCTATCTTCCATCTGGTCAACTCTACATATGGGAGCCTCTAATGGTCTCTTCTATATATGACCAAATCATCTAAGGCATGTTTCTACTAACTTATCTACGATAGGTGCTACCCTGACTTTCTCTCTCATAAACTTGTTCTTTATCATATCTTTTTTTAGTGTGAACACTTATCCAATGCAACATTCTTATTTTTGTAACGTTGAATTTTTGTACATGTTGACACTTTATCTTCTAGCAGTCAGCACCATACAACAAAGCATATTTTATAGCTGTAAAATAAAATTTTTTCTTAAGCTTGAGTGGTACTTTTCTATCACAAATAACATCTGAAGCCTTTCTCCATTTCATCCACCCAGCTTGAATCCTATGATTTACGTCCTCCTTTATTTCTTCATTATTTTGTATTATCATTCTCAAATACTTAAAAATTTTGACTTTTTGTATGGGATAATCTCCAATCTTTACCTCTACCCTAGAATCAGTGTCCCTTTCATTGAAATTACATTGCATATATTCTGTTTTGCTACGACTCATACAAAACCCTTATGTCTCTAAAGCTTGTCTCCACCTCTCTAATTTTTTGTTTACTTCTTCTTTGGAATTTTCAGTAAGTACTATATCATCATCAAAAATCATACATCGTGGTACTACCTATTTGATATGTTCAGTGAGCACATCCAATACCAAGTTAAAAAGGTACGGCCTCAAAGTTAGACCTTGATGTAGTCCTATAGTTATAGGAAAATCCTTCATGGCTCCACCTTGCATTCTCACACAAGTCGTGGCCCCATCATACGTGTCTTTGATTGCTCGAATATAAGCTACTCGGACTCCTTTCTTTTCTAAAGCCTTCAATAACATCTCTCTCGGTACTCTATCATAGGCATTTTCTAAATCAATAAAGATCATATATAAGTCCTTGTGAGATCTCTAATATTTCTCTATCAATGACTTAATAAATATATCACTTCTATGATTGACCTCCTTAACATGAAACCTAATTGGTTCTCAGTTCTTGGTGTGTCCAACCTCAATCTCCACTCAATAACCTTCTCCCATAACTTCATAGTATAACTCATGAGTTTGATACCCTTATAATTTGCACAATTTTGTATGTCACCCTTATTCTTATACATTGAGATTAAAATACTTTTACTCCATTCATCCGGTATCTTTTTAGTTCTCAATATCAAATTAAAAACATCTGTTAACTAACTTACCCCTTTTCTTCCTAAAGTCTTCTGCACCTCAGTGGATATGTTATCAGGTCCTATTTCTTTGCCATTATCCATTCTCTTCAATGCCTGTACTATTTCAAACTCTTGGATTTTCGATAGAAACTATAATTAAGATCCTCCTCCTTAGTATTTAGCCTATTTATAAGACAAGTAGACAAATGTCCTTCATTAAAATGTTTGTGAAAATAATTCTTCCATCTTTCTCGAATATCTTGTTCCCTTACCAAGATATTACCTTCTTCATCCTTAATACTTTTCACTTGATCTAGGTCTCTTGTCTTTCTCTCCCTACTCTTAGCAAGCTTGAATATTCTTCTCTCACCATCTTTTGTAACACCCACCTCCAATATTTTGATATATTGTTAATTATTATTATTAATGATTATTTATGTAGATGTTATTATTTATGTGGTGTTAAGAATGATTTATCATAAGGGTAGAATGGACATTTTCATCAAGGTAGAACTAACCTTACCATAAGGGTAAAATTGTAAATTTTACCAAAGAGGGCAAAATAGTAATTTTTCATAGAGGAGAAAAATAAAAATTTTCACCTAGATGCTTCATGAAATTGTGTTTGAAGGCTTTTATCCTTTTATTTTAAAGAAGAGAAGGAATAAGGGTAAAAATAATTATATTGCTATAAAGGAAAAAATGGTAATTTTGCCTTAAGGGCAAAATGATAATTTTATTTAGGAAAAGATAAAATAGAAATTTCATAAAAGAGACTTCATGAAACTTTATTTGAGGAGTTTTTGCCTACCAATTTCCAAAAAGAGGAAAAGTGAAGGTAAAATGGCCATTTGGACATAAAGGGTAAAATGGTAATTTTACTCAAAGACAAATTGGTAATTTTCAAAAAAGTGAAAGGATAAAATGGTAATTTTCCTTAAGGACACATTGGTAAATCTCGAAAAGTAAAAGGGTAAAATGATAATTTTACTCAAGGACACATTGCTAATTTTTGAAAAGTGAAAGGGTAAAATAGTCATATTCCATAAGAGTTCTATGAAATTACAATTTGAAGGAGAGAAGATGCCATTCTTGATAAAGATAAGTAAGAAGGGTAAAATAGTCATTTTACACCAAGAGCATTTTGGTAATTTTACCTAAACCCTAACTTAACCTTCTTCTTCATGAAAGGAGAGAAGAAGTCGAAGAAGAAGGAGAAAGGGAGGGAGGCCAAGAAGGTCGAGAGCTAAGGAGAAAGGGAGAAACCAAGAGAAACACCAAGGAAATTCCACCTTTCTTGCAAATTTAAGATAGGTAAACATTCTTAAACCCTTTATTTCATGTTTTATGGATTGTTTTAAGTGTTTTAACTCATGAAAGTTAGGGTTTTCTCTCTCTACATTCCTTATGGATAGTTTTTCTATTGGGTTTTGCTCATATGAAAATATGGTTGTATTTATGAATATTGGAATGCTTGTATGAATGAAATATTGAGAAAATGAAAATTTTCAAGAATGATACTCATTTTCATGAAAAACCCTAATTTTGAAATGGTTAAAGATGGCTTGAAATTTCATGAAAATGAAAGGTAAAATATTATTTTGAACTTGTATATTTTGAAAATGGAAGCTAAGGAAGCAAGGGATTGAAACTCTTTGATTTTCTCTTTTTTTCCTTGTGGCCGAAAACACCATGTGAGGTTATGGCAAAAATTTTCATAAAAATGTTTATGGATTTGTGTATATGAAATGGTCATGAGTGAGAAAGAGAGAGAAAGTAAGATTTATAATGTTACATTGTCAATTTTTCCTTTCATACCCATGTAATTCAATTTTGAAATGTGTCTTTTATGATGAAAGTGAAGATGTATGTGCCAATATATGTATGGCATAAAAAATGAATCGTGAAAATGAAGGAAATGAAGGCTATACATATAGCTACACACATTGAGTATAAAAAAGTGCTATAAGTAATGGAAGGAAATTGTACCATTATGCTTGAATGGTAGAAAGGATGTAAGAGAGGGAACAAATAACATGAAAATTCCTAGCTTTTACTCTTTTCTCACCTTGGTTGAAAGAATCTCTCTATTTTTCCCTTGATGGCTGAATTCCTATGCTAATGGGAAAGAGACTAAAATGTATTTTAAAATGGCCAATATCATGAGAAATGGAGAGAAAGAATGTGTATGATGAAATGTGAATGATAATTGCATGTATTTGTGCCCTTGATACATTTATGCTTGAATTCATATGATTATGAATGTATGATGTGATATTACATGCAAATGAGGAATGAAAACTATTGAAGGTCACCAAGATTTGATGGATGATGGTACTAATAAAATCCCCCTTGAGGTGAATATGAAAGGCATTGAATGTTATCCTAGGGGTGAGATGATGACTGTAATAACCGAAACTATTTTTGAAAGATAAAATTAAATTTTTGATGCTAATTCCATTTACACTAAGGCTGGCACGTATTTCAAGGTGATGGTTGAACTTGAAAAGCGATTTGAAGTCAGAAACCCAATCGAATGGAAAGAAATGCAATCCGGCGATCAGAAACTGACAGACGATGTTTCGTGCGTCAATTTCACTGACAGAGGCCAAAATCTTTGCATAGAAACATGTGCCAACATCTGAAAGGAAGCCGACATCCCGAAGTTTCCCCGGGTGATCCGGGAAAAGTCAGAATCGCCCCCAAAAGCTTTAAATTTCTCGAAGCCCCACCATTTGGCACAATTCCTTCTCTCTCCTCCTTCCTCCACCGCGCGCTGCCACCTGAGCCACCGTGAGCCACCACCAGGCATACCAATTGACTCCCCTCGCCACCCTCGACCTCCGGTAGCCACCCACGGTCACCAACGGCTGCCAGCGCTGGTGAAAAACGCCGTTTTGCACCTCCATCACACGAAAACTTTGCCAGCTAAAATCGCCGCCGTCCGCCACCGTTGGCCGTCACCGCTACCACCAACGTGTAGCCTGAGCTTCCAACTTCCTTCACCAGCTCGCCGACGTTGAACGGAGGTCCGATGCGCCCGGATCAAGGAATTTTTCGTCTGCCGTATGTAAAACTTTGGGGCCAGAAAATGCCATCCAAATGACCATGAACCGCCGTGCCACCACCATATTCGAAATCCTCGTCTTGCAGGCTTCACCATGGTGTAAATTTCAAGGCCAACTGCACCCCTCCACCATGCGCCGCCGTACGCCGCCATGCCAGAGAATCTGATTATACACCAGGAGACACCAAGACCACCTCAGGACAGATTTCCATCATCCGACAATACTGGTAAGGTCCGATTCCCCAAAAACTAATGAATTTTGATTGAATTAGCTGTTGAACTCAATTAGGAAATAAATTGACCTAGGAATTAGGATAGTCAGACTTAGAATCGTAAAACGGATGACGTGATGAGCTTAAATATTCGTGTAAATGTCCAGGGAATTAATTTGGCTCAAAAACTGAGATTTCATGAAGTTCTAAATTGATTCAGAGCAACAAGAGACTAGGTAGGATGATTTACGCTTCCCGAGTCCTAGATTTAACCTAGTGAGTACCTGAACGATTAGATTTAATTGCATAGATTTACGTGTTACTTTTGATGGACTAAATTGCATGCTTGTGTGTTGAAAACCCCATTTTCATATTAAATGAATTGTTTATCAAGTTCAGATGCCATTAGGACGGGTTTACTTAGGGTAGGGTACTTGATAGCCGATATGGGACGGCCGTTAAGTATCCTGAGTACAGGGAGTTTTTTAAATTATATTATTTTTATCTGATTTAGCCTGTACTACTTTAGGGATCACGTGATAAATTAGGACGACCATAAGAAAGGTTTAAGGAGTATAAGGGGGGATAGCCTATATGGGAAAACGTTGTGATTTAGGCATAATACCCTAAAACCCTGAGGAATAGCCAACCGTGAGCATGTGAGTTCGAATAGACTGTATAAGGATGAGAATTGGCATATGTGAACATGCTAGGGGACGCCCTAGATGTTGATTCTCACCCAGTCCTTGAGTGAGTGATTGGTGTTACGGATCACACTCACAACATAGGCGAGATTCAGGTGATTGGTGTTATAGATCACACCCAACGATAAGAGAGGTAATCTCTCTAGATGACGTGCAATTGGATGAAGATTTAGATTGGGTCGCAGAGGACTTGTGGCCCAGATGAATTTAGATACACCGGGTATGGGATTTAACCTGATTTCTATGATTGATTTTTAAAGAAATGGATTTTTATGATTATGAATTTTTGCCGTGATTTCCATGTGATAAATTGATTTTAAAGATAAGGTATTTCATAGATTTTGAACTAATTTTGGAAAGTTATTTTCGATGTTTGCACCGCTGAGTATTCAACCAGATTTTGAACTATAACTTGAATTGTAAATTATTCTATTGGGATTTCATATCTCACCAGATTGTTTACTCAGATGAACAGGAACAGGAACAGGGACCTAGACGTTAGCTGATGATGCTTGGGTGACAAACAGAAGAATGGCTTAGTCTAGGCTTGAATTACATTGTATATATTTTAATGATGATGCTTTATATTGGTCTTCTGTAATTTATGTTTTCTGTTGTTATTGGACTGGCTGTATATCTGTAAACAGGATAACTGTTGTATTTGGGATATACTCGAAATACAGAGGAAACTCTGTCGAATTTTTGGTAGGGTTTACCACTGTAAACTTGTGAAATTAAGTTGGAATTTGTATGAATACTTGTATGATGTATCGATGGGTTTTAGTTTTCATTCCAGAGTAATTTATGATGTATGTATGTATAATTAGTACAGCTGCATGTGAATTAGGGTTAAACGAAATTCGAATGGACAATAGGAAGTCTATTTGGGTTACGCTCAACTTGTAGCGATCCCCTGACATTCCCACATCGGGAATAACCACTTCAAAGACCTATATGCTTCCGTTAGATAGATAGAAGACTGTATATGTTGTATTAGGGGGTTGTTACAATGACACTAATAAAATCTCTCCCTAGAGGTAGAATGAAAGGCATTGAATGTTACCTTAGGGGTGAGATGACGTTACTAATAAAATCTCTCTCTAGAGGCAAAAGGAAAGGGCAATGAATACCACTTGAAAGGGTGAATGATGTAACATCCCCTCCTAATACTTTCATTTTATGATGACGTTTTAATTGTTATTATTATTATTATTATTATTATTATTATTATTATTATTATTATTATTGTTATTGTTAGTATTATTCATGGGATGTTAAGGATGATTTATCAAGGAGTTAGAATGGATATTTTCATCAAATATAATCACTTGCATGATAAAAGAATGAAATTGAAAATTTGGTGAGGAAGGGTAAAATAGTAATTTTACCATAAGGGAAAGTTAATTTAATTTTCCTATTTTATGAAATTACATTAAAGTACTTTTACTATTTTCATTTAAGAGAGAAGAAGAATCTAGTTATGTAAGAGATTACTTGCCTTTGATGTCAAAAAGGCAATTTTCCCTAAAAAGGACAAAATCGTAATTTTACCCTAAGGGCATAATAGTAATTTTACATAATATAGAAAATCTAGTTTTTACCTTAAATATTTCAAGGAAATAGAAATTAGAAACTCTTACCCATTATTACTCAAAAGAAGAAAGAATAAGGGTGAAAATGATAACATTGGCATAAAGGGAAAAAAGGTAATTTTTCCTTAGGGGCAAAATTATAATTTTGTTAAAATAAGGGTAAATTAGTACATTTATAAAAATGAGTTTTATGAAATCTTATTTAAGTGATTTTTACACATTAAAACCAAAAAGGGTGAAAAATAGAGCTAAAATAGCCAATTGGACTTGAATGGAAAAATGACAATTTTCTTAGGAGCTTATTTGCAATTTCTAAAAATTTGAGGGACCATTCTGCAATTTCAAAATCCTTGAGGGGCAAAAAAGTCCCAGCCCATGGAAGTTGCATAAAATTACATTTTCAAGGAGAGTGGATGCCATTCTTGAAAAGGTGAAGTAATAAGGATAAAATGGTCATTTTACACCAAGGGCATTTTGGTAATTTCACAAAAACCTAATTTAAGTCTTGTTCTTCCTCAAGGTGTTGGAAATGTCAAGAAAAAGAGGGGAGGAGAAGGCTGGCCGAATTGTTTCCTAGGCTTGGAGGAAGGGAATTTCAAACCAAAACAACTTGGAGATTTCACTTGTTTTGCATTTTCAAGGTAGCTAAACATACTTATGCCATTCTTTTCTTGTTTTATGGTGTGTTTATAATGTTCTTAATCTTGTAAGAAAGGTGGCTTTTCTCTCTCTACATTCTTATGGTTGATTTGCTTGAATGGGTTTGAAATATGTTAAAAACTACTTGTGTTTATGGCTATATACATGATGGAATGCTTGAACACTTAAGAGATGTCAAATTTTCATGGATGGAACCTTTGTATTGAAAAACCCTAACCTATACTAAGGCTGAAATGGCATTTTCTAGAGTGAGAAAATGATATTCTTGCATGGTTTTTGCTTGAATATGGTTGGATTGTAAGTAAGATGGTGAAATAACTCCATTTTCTTTTATTGTTCACTTTGGCCAAATCATTGCTTGAGTAAGGATGCTGAAATTTGGTTAAAATGGTGTTAGAAAAAGTGTGAAAAAGTGTTACAAAATGGTAAGAGAGAGAAAATCTAGGTAAGTTAATGTTTAAGCACTTTTCCCATTTTCTAACTTTACCATTAACCATGAATATGTGACTTACTCATCTTGGCCGAATGGATGTATGTATATGGTGCTGAAATCTCACTTGAAAAGTGGCTAGAAAACCTTGCAAAATTGTCATAAGAAAAGAGGAGAGAGAAAATTATGGTACTTTTAGTTTTTAGTAAAAGAATCATTTCACATTTCTTATCATTTCACTTTGAATTTGTGTATAACCATGTGAAACTGTAGAATAATATGAATTGATAAATTTAGCATGAAAAAAGGACTAGAAAGATGTGTAAAAGATGGGTTAATATACACTTACAAGAAAAATAAGGTGTAAGAAAATAATACCCATAATTATGGAAATGGTTACTATAATTCTTAATTGGCAAAAATAATACTAGAAATGTACCAAATGGGTTAGAAATGTCAATCATTCATGCTTATCTTGCCTTGGTCGAATGCTATGTATAGTTTTTTCCTTGTATGGATAAATTTATGTGTTAATTGGAAATAGCCTAAAGTGTCATATAAAATGGCCTATGCTAAGTGAAAAGAGGGAAAATGATATAATGGTCAAGAATAACTAGTAAATAGCATACATTTTTCCATTGATAGCAGGATGTCTGAATTCATGTGAAAGTGATGGAATAGCATAAAAAATGCTTAATGTAATTGTGAATGTCAAAGTTAAAGATCAAAGGAGGAATGATCTATGATTTGGTAAATACCTCCTAAGTTCAAAATCTTGAGGAGGAATGATCTGATGTATACCTCCCATGAAAGCTACCTTGTGGAGAATGATCTAATATATACTCCCAAGGAATTAATTGCAAGATGAATGATCTGGTGTATACCTCAAGCGAACATGATTGTGTGGAAGGGAATGATCTAGTGTATACCTTTCCAAATTAAAGCATTTATGTGATATTATGGGTTGTATTGCTAGAAGGTGTTCTTTGTGAGAATGATTAAAATGTGTGAATGCTGATAGTTGTTATCCATTCCATAAATTACATAATTTGTTGCATATCTCATGTTTATAGATGCATACACACCTGTTTCACATATGTCATACCCAGAGATATGTATGAAAAGAATTTTAAAATTGAACGAGTGTAGAGTTGTTTTCTGTATTATTACAGTGATATATATTAGTTATTTTAAATAAAATGGTTTGTTTAGCTACTGGCAATATATTTCTCATTATTGTGATGATATGTATCAGATGCATAAAATCCGAGTAATGATGCATCCCCTAGCAAATGTAAGGAGTAAATAGAGACTATATAATGTAGCGTCGTTAGGTCTAAATTCTGACATCAGTATTTTGAGATAAAAGACTACTGCTCTTTTGGAAAAAGGGGTTTGAGTGACAAGTTGTCTCCTTACCCCTGTAGCTATGTGTATACTTGATATTTCCTCGAATATATATCAGGTAATGTAAATAATATGCATACAGTTGTGGAATGTTTTATGAATTCCGTTGTGATATATTCAATTTTATTTTCGCTGTGCATAAAGTATGTTTACCTGAGCAAAAGAACCCAGACCTAATCATATTTTAAATTTCTGATGGATTAAATGCTCAAGCCATTTATTGTAAATAGAAAGGTAAAGAATAATGTAACCACTTATCTAAACTTGTTATATGACGTTGTTAAGATTATATGACATTGTTAAGATAAGATAAGGGGTGTTACAAATGGCAACATTAATAATATTTTCCCTGAAGTTCACCAAGATAAGGTGGATAACAGTACTAACAAAATTTCCCTTGAAGTGTATATGACGATACTATGTAATACCCTAGTGGTGGACTTGACGGCACTAATAAAAAGTCACACTAGTGGAGGGATGAATGGCACTAAAGTGATACTGGAGATTAAAATATATGAATGATGTGATGATGTATATGATGTCAAATTGTGTATGAATGTTATGTAATTATGTTCATGACATGAATTATTAGTAGTTTTATATTCATAAATGCACATGTATATATTTCATATAAAACATTCCTATAGCATTGAATTAAATGGAATTGTATTTTGAAATGAATGGAATGTAGAAATATTTTTTGTATCTATACAATGGTACATCCCAGTTATTTTGAAAATAAATGATTTTTTTAGCTATTGAAAAATTCTTTTTCATTATTGTATTAGTATATATCAAATGGATAATGGTAATGTTTGAGATTCTTGCAACGGACTAGCAAGCTTAAGGAGTAGACATAATTATGTAGTTGTAGCCTTTTTTGTCCTAATTCTCAATATGTTCTTTTTGGGATAGAATTAGGACTACTATTCTTTTGGTTGTACATAATGAAAAAAGGGCACATACATGAAGTAGATTTTGTTTGGAAAGGAGTTTGAGTGACAAGCTTGTTGTCTCCTTATCCCTAAGAAAGAATACTTCACATATTCTGTAATATGTATCAGACAGTGTAATTAATATGTATCTATAGTATTTTACAGATTTTTATGATGTATGAAATTTTATTTTTACTGTGCTAAAGTATTATAACCTGAGCAAAAGAGCCCAAACCTAATCCAATAATAAATTAATGATGGATTTAATGCTCAGGCTAATTCTTGAAAATAATAAGGTAAAGATAAATATAACTACTTATCTTATTGCATTTTATGAAGCTGTAATGTAAAGATAAGGGTATTACGTCTTTGGTTCCTAAGGATTGATATAACCCTTCATTAGATCTATCTTTTTTCTTCGATATTATGTTCTTAACATTTTTCTTAGCTACTTTGTACTTCTCCAAATTTTCATTATCTCTACATGAGTGTCATGCTTTATAACACTTGATTTTAACTCTAACCTCATCTTGTATATTTGCATCTCAACACCAAGATTCTTTCTCCTTTAATCCAAAACCTCTTGATATACCCAACATTTCTGTTGCAGCTTTACTCATCCCTTTAGCCATAGTGTTCCACATGGAGTTTTCCTCTCCTTGTACTTCCCAAATTTCCTCTTCTAACACCTCTTTCTTAAAACTCCCATGTAATTCGCCTTTCAAATACTACCATTTTATCCTAGGGGTTGATCTTTTACTATTTTTTTTATTTTTCTCTTAATATGAACGTTCACTGTAACAACCGAAAATGTTTTTAAAAGATAAAATTAAACTTTTAACACCAATTCCATTTAAACTAAGCCTGGCACAACTTTTGAGGATGACGATTTAAATTGGGAAGCGATTTGAAGTCAAAAACATAATCGAATGGAAAGAAACGCGATCCGGCGATCAAAAATTGACAGACAAAGTTTCGTACTTTAGTTTCATTGATGGAGGCCAAAATCTTTGCATAGAAACTCATGCCAACGTCTGGATGGAAGCCGACATCCTGAAGTTTCCCCGGGTGATCCAGGAAAAGTCAGAATCGCCCCCGAAAGCTTTAAATTTCCTGAAACCTCGCCATTTGGCGCATTTTTCTCTCTCTCCTCACTCCACTTTCTCTCTCCTCTCTCTCTTCTCTCCTCCACCGCGCGCCGCCACCTGAGCCACCGTGAGCCACCACCTGGCATACCAATCGACTCCCCTTGCCACCCTCAACCTCTAGCAGCCACCCACAGCCACCAACGGCCGCCAACACTGCTGAAAAACACCGTTTTCCTCCTCTATCGCGTGGGATTTTTGCCAGCTGAGATCGCCATCGTCCGCCATCGTTGGCCGTCATCGCCACCACCAGCGTGTAGCCTGAGCTGCCAGCTTCCTCCACCAGCTCGCTGACATTGAATGGAGGTCCGACGTGCTTGGATCGAGACAATTTCTTTCCGCCGTGCGTAAAACTTTGAGGCCAGAAAATGCCATCCAAACGGTCGATAACCGTCGCGCCACCACCATATTCCGACTCCTCATCTTGCGGGCTTCACTGTGGTGTGAATTTTGAGGCCAACCGCACCCCTCTATCGTGCACTACCGTGCGCTGCCGTGCTGGAGAATCTGATTATACACTGGGAGACATTGAGACCACCCCGAGACAGATTTCCACCATCCAACAACATTGGTAAGGTCCGATTCCCCAAAAATTAATGAATTTTGATTGAATTAGCTGCCGAACGCGATTAGGAAATAAATTGACTTAGGTAATAGGATAATCAGACTTAGGATCATAAAATGGATGACATGACAAGCTTAAATATTCGTGTAAATGTCCAGGGAATTAAATTGGCTCGAAATCTAGAATTTCGTGAAGTTCTGAATTGATTCGAAGCAACAGGAGACCAGGTAGAATGATTTACGCTTCCCGAGTTCTAGATTTGACCTAGTGAATACCTGAACGATTAGATTTAATTGCATAGATTTGCGTGCTGCTTTCGATGGACTAAATTGCATGCCTGTGTACTGCAAACCCCATTTGCATGTTAGATGAATTGTTTATCGAGTTTAGATGCCATTAGGACAAGTTTACTTAGGATAGGGTACTTGATAACCGGTATGGGACGGCCGTTAAGTATCCCGAGTACAGGGAGTTTTTAAATGATATTGTTTTTACCATAGTTACCCTATACTAAATTAGGGATCACGCGATAAATCAGGATGACCCTAAGAAAGGTTTAAGGAGTATAAGGGGGGATATTCTACACGGAAAAACGTTGTGATTTAGTCGTAATACCCTAGAACCCTGAGGAATAGCCGACCGTATGCATGTGAGTTCGAATAGACTGTATCAGGATGAGAATTGACGTATGTGCACATGCTAGGAGATGCCCTAGATGTTAATTCTCACCCGGTCCTTAAGTGAGTGATTGGTGTTACGGATCACACTCACAACATAGGCGAGATTCGGGTGATTGGTGTTACAGATCACACCCAACGATAAGAGAGGTAATCTCTCTAGATGATGTGCAATTGGACGATTTATATTTGGTCACAGAGGACTTGTGGCCTATATGGATTTAGATACACTGGGTATGGGATTTAACCTGATTTTGATTACTGATTTTTAAAGAAATAGATTTTTGTAATTGTGAATATTTGCCGCGATTTTCATGTGATAAATTGATTTTAAATATAAGGTATTTCATTGATTTTGAACTGATTTCGGGAAGTTATTTTCGGTGCTTGCACCGCTGAGTATTCAACCAGATTTTGAATTGTATTTGAACTGTAAATTATTCTACTGGGATTTTATATCTCACCAAGTTGTTTACTCAGATGAATAGGAATAGGAACAGGGACCTAGACGTTAGCTGATGATGCCTTAGTGATAGACAGAAGAACGACTTAGTCTAGGCTTGAATTACATTGTATATATTTTGATGATGATGTTGTATATTGGTCTTCTGTCATTTATGTTTTCTGTTGTAATTGGACTGGTTGTATATCTTTAAACAGGATGACTGTTGTATTTTTGGATACGCTCGAAATACAGAGGAAACTCTGTTGAATTTTTGGTAGGGGTTACCGTTGTAAACTTGTAAGATAAGTTGGAATTCGCACTAAATGTTTGATATGATGTATATATGGATTGTAGTTTTCATTCCAGAGTAATTTATGATATAGGTATGTATAATTAGTTTAACTGCATGTGAATTAGGGTTGAACGAAATTCGAATGGACAACGGGAAGTCTATTTGGGTTACGCTTAACCAGTAGCGATCCCCTGACATTCCAACATTAGGAATAACTACTTAGAAAAACTCATATGCTTCCGCTAATCAGATAAAAGATTGTGTATGTCGTATAAGGGGGTCGTTACATTCACAACTAAGACCTTATGTTAGGTAGTTAAGCTCTCCCCGAGTATAACTTTACAGTCGATGCAAAGTTTTCTATATGATTTTCTTATAAAAAAGAAATCGATTTGGGAGCATGTCACTTTGTTTTTATATGTAATAAGGTACTCTATTCTCTTTATAAAATAGGTATTTGCTATAGTGAAGTTAAAAGTTGAAATAAAATATAAGATTGTTTTACCTTATGCATTTTCCTCTTTGATACCATGTCTTCCATGAAATCCTTCATATCTTTTAGCTTCACTCTCCACATGTCTATTTAGATCATCTTCAAATAAAATCTTCTCTTCTGATGATATTCCCAGTGTTAAACCTTTTAGGCCTTCTAAAATTTAATCTTATGATGTTATTCTAATCTTATTTGTGATGCATAGACACTAATAACATTAAAAGTTTCCAATTCTACTACAAGTTTTAGTACAAGTAACCTATCTCCTATTCTTTTTATATTCACTACTTTGTCCTTATACTCAAACACAAACTTGTTCCTTTAAAGATTAGATTTAAATACAATTATTTATATTTTCACTATCAAGTGTTTTAATCAAAATAAAGTATGTAAAATTTTTTAAAAAACAATTCAATCACAAAAAAAATAAGTTGTATAAATCATACATATATAAATTTTTAATTGAAAAAGTTAATGACAGAGATATAAAAACTGCACTTAAATTTTTTCTTTCTTTTAATACTCAAACTCAAATTCGACAAATAAATTTTACAAATATCTATAAGAAATAAATATTTTAATCGTTCTTAGTCCCATAGCTTAAGTAAAACTAGTTTGTGACTTTTGCAATTATCCCAAAGGCAAGATTGAAGGAAATTTGAAGAGTAGAAAAAAAATACATAATCTATTTCATTATATAGAAGTTAAAATTGTAGCTTTGTAAGAAAATACTTTGCTTAGCCGTCATCCGGCTATGGTACGAATGGTCTGCCTTTTATTTATTTATTTATTCATTTTCTACAATCATGGGATAATATTAATAACGACAAGATAACTGAGAAAGCATAGTAATGATAACGATAGTTGGCGAAAAATCACAATGACAACACACTAATAATAATATTAATAATCTTAGACACAAGGGTAGACGGTAGGTCCATTCAGAAGGAAGATTAAATAAACCTATCCTAAGAACTAAGCTTGACTGGAAAAACATTACAAAGGATGAGAAGAAAACAATGTACCTAGTACTATAATTCTTAATTACTCACTTCCTCTTCTTAGCCGGTGGCTGTGGAACCTCGTCATCTTCATCCTCTTCATCTTCCTCATCTTCCTGATCATCTTCATCCCCATCCTCATCCTCATCATCCTCCCCGTCATCTTCATCATCCTCATCCCCGTCATCACTTCCTCCTGCACCATTGGCCTCAGGATCATCCTTAGGATCCACTTCTTCCTCACCTTCTTCACCTGAAAAGTCCTCATCTCCTCCCTCATCATCCTGATCATTTGCATCTCCATCATCTTCGTCGTCGTCATCATCATCTTCATCACTGGCATCCTTGCTTTCTAGGTAAGCATGTTTTCCCCTCAAGAGCTCATTTAAGGGAAACCTGAGAAATATAAACATACAATAATTGGATAATTAGACTTTCAAAATCTAGAGAACAAAAATAACATCCAAGGAGAAGCAAAATTAACATACAAGGAGAAGCAAAATTAACATCCAAGGAGAAGCAAAATTAACCTCACCTTCCATCCATTCTAGTCAATTTTGGTGACGCCGAATGATTGAGATCAGTCAGCAGTGCTTCAATCTGCATTATAAACAAACAAAACATAAGAACCTTACTCAATTCAATGCGACAGATTCTACACTCTAGGTTTTAGGGTAGTTTATTTTATTCTCCTCAAAATGATCGTAAATATAGCACTTTTATGACATGCAAAAAATTAAAATAAAAACATGGAGACAATTATAGATGAGCATATGGTTCTAATTTAAAAAATTGTACACCGGTTGCCAAGCAATAATGCAAATTGCAGCCACATATAGTTGGACTTGTCAACCGTTCCAGTTTATTAAACAGAATTAACAGGCACTAGAACAGAGAAAGAAAGAGCAGATGAACTAAAGGGCATATAGAAGAGTCATACAGAGAATATAATGCCCATTTTAAGCCATACAAAACAGAGCACAAACACTTCACAATTTAAAGAGGTAAAACTGGAAAACCAAGCATGCCACTTATTGTAGACACAGCGTGAGACCCTAAGTCATAATCATCGCCTGAGCTATCTTACTTAAGTCATTCTTGCATTTCTTGTACAACTCTTTATTTTATCAATGAGTGTAGTAAATGAAACCAAAGAAATTATGTATCAACTGCCCGAGATTGCATCATGAATTGTGGAAACCTGGTCATTAAGCAACACCAAAATAGCAAGCGATCATATGCTAAACAGCACTAAGGACCAAACAAATAGAATGACTGAATGACTGACCCACAAAATGGGAAAAGAAAAGCAAATGGTGACTTTTTAAACAATTTCAATTAGGGGGGAAAAATGTAAAAGCTAACCTAAATGGAAAATCAGCTATTCTCTGGCACCTAACCAAAAGATTTTGGATCACAAACGATTAGGACAACCTCAGTATATAAGTACACACCCTGTTTTCTAGAAACATCGAAGAAGAATAACCATTGAAGAAAAGTTGAGCACCAGTTTTCTAAGTACAACAGTGAACCAAAGAACCTGTGCTTACAAACACAATGCTTTACATTTTAATAACGGGGAAGTTTTTACTGTAAGCTGTCCAAAGAAAAAGAAAACCACGTAGAGAATGAATTTGACCAAAGGAAAAAATACAGGTTCAGTGAAATCCCTATATTCTTTCCGAAGAAAAAAAATGAATGAATGACTGTTCAATTGAAAACTAAACAACGCACAAATACAAGTAGGATTCTGAAATACCCAGAAAGAATAGTAAGAGCAAGCAATTGAAGCTGAACTTTCCAGAATAAATTCTACAAAGTACGCAATTTACAGGAATTACAGACATGATTGAGCTATCAATCCCAAAAATAAAGAAGGGAAGCAAGAACAATACCACCATGAGATAGCAAGCGAGAGATTTCCCAGCAGCAAGAATTGTCTCCACTGCCAGAGCCTCCATTAAAGAGCCTATCCATATCGTCTTCTCCACGGAGAGAAAAGCAGATGCCTCCATTGCCGAAAACCAGGATTTGAAAAGACTAAGGAAAAAAAAAAGTAAAAATTGAACCCTAAGCAATGGAGAAGACCAATGTTGCAGTTGCAGTGACAGACAGTGAAGAAAACAGGTCTGACAGTAGAGAGAGGATGGTCTGGGGCCCCGGAAGGCAAAGGGGTTGGTCCGGTTGGGGTAAACCCTAGGACTGGTCCGGTTAGGGTTTTTGGGAGAAAAGAAAAATTGTGGATGCCACAAATTATTTACCTTCACAGAAGGACACGCGAGATATTTCTCTTCAAAATTATTAGGAAAGGTCATGAGTAGAGATATTTAGGATATGAATTTACTGTAGAAACTAAGAAAAAAAATTTATTGGTGAATAATTCTGGAGTGGTTAATAAAATTAAGAGTAAATTAATTATTTAATTTTTATAAATTAAATATTTTTTTAATTTACTCTTTAAAAGATAAAATATTTTAATTTGATAAAGAAAAACATTCTCAAGATTATCAGAGTGCTAGTAGACTATTAAAAAGACCAACAAAAATTTAATTAAAATTTTTGATAGTTTTATAAAAATTTGAATTATCACTTATGAATAAAATAAAAGTTTTTTTTTAGATTGGTAACCGTTCGTACCAATCTAAATTAGCCTAAATTTGTACTTTGAAAGATTATTTTTAATTTAATTTTGTTCGTATAATAACCATTTGTACCAACACAAATTAGCCTAAATTTGTACTTTGAAAGATTATTTTTATTAAATTTTGTTCATATAATAAATAAAATAAATATAAAATTAATTGATAGCAATATTAATGAACAATAACTAACTATTAAATGTTGAATTGAATTTTATTAGTAAAAAAATGCAAAAAAGTATGTTTTGGTAATATATAATTTGTAAAATAAAACATATATAATTTGTACATATTAACAATGTTTAATTTCTAAATTTGATATGTTTTATTTTTTTTATCATTGAATAAGATCTAATTCATCATTTAATAATTAAGTTAGTATATGTTAATATCATTTTTAATTATTTTTTTCATTTATCCTATTAACCAAAAGATCAAATTGATTGAGATTAATTTTTCAATGATCAAATTAAGACATTTCATATTTAAGTACTAAATATTCATTTACTCTAAAATTAATGTACATCTCATTTCAAACAATGGTTGATATGGAATTTATTTATATAAACTCATAACAAAAAACTCACTAAGTATTTTTTTTATCAGGTCATACCCATTGCCCAAACCGAAACAACAATTTTTTGTTCACATAAAAGGCCATAACTAGGGTAGCAATGGGGCAAGGTTAGGGTGGGAAGTGCCTCCCCACTCTTCGTCCTGGCATTTATCTTTGCTCTCTATCTCCATTCCATTCCCCATGTTGAGGAGAAAATCTTCATCACCCCCTTTCTCCATGGGGATCCAGTGATTGTCGAAGCCCCTCAAGTTTTTTAATTAGAAAAACTATGATAAATTCCCTCAAGATTTTTCAAGGGCAAAATAGTAATTTTACCAAAAGAGTCAAATAGTAAATTTTATTTAGAAAAATTATGATAAATTTCCTCAAGATTTTTCTCCTGAAAAGTTCAAAATTTTATAGATAAGAAAAGAGTAAAATAGTCATTTTGACAAAAGGGAAAAATTGTAATTTTATCTCATGAATAAAATTGTCATTTTACCATAAGGACAAGATGGCCAATTTGCTCAAGAATTTTTGAAAGTTTATCTACATAAAAATGAGGCCTACATGTCCCAAAAAGAAAAGAAAAAGGGAGGGTAGTATGGTTTTTTTCCAAGAAGGGGCAAAATTGTCATTTTGTTAAATTAAATAAAAACTCATCTTCTTTGCCATTTTGCACGGGCAAAACATGATGCAAGGGAGAGGAAAAGAAGGTAAAAAAATTGATAAGCAAGGGAAGAGTGAAAAGGAAGAAGGAAGCAAGAAAACTCCAAGGAAATTCCAAATCCATTGCTAAATCAAGGTAGTTAAGGAAAAAATGCAAGGTGTAACACCCCCTTATCTTTATATTACAACTTTATAATATGTAATAAGATAGATGATTACATTATTCTTTACATTATTACGTAAAAATGATCTTGAGTATTAAATCCATCAATAATCAATTATTTTATTAGGTTTGGGTTATTTTGCTCAGGTTAACATATTTCAGCATAACGGAAATAAAATTTCATACATCACAGCAAAATTTGTAAAAAATTCCATAACTATAGGTATATCATTTAAATCTTTTGATATGTATCCCAAGAGATATTAAGTATTTATATATAGGGGTAAGAAAACAATAACCTGTTACTCAAACCCCTTTTTCCAAAAGGATAGTAGTCCTAGTTCTATCTCAAAGTACATATGGTAGAAATTAGAACTAAAAGTGCTACATTACATAATCTCTATTTACTCTTCAATTCAGCTAGTTCAGTGCATCATCACATTGGATCTATATATCTGATACATACCAGTACAATAATGAGAAATAATTTTTCAGTAGCTAAATAAACCATTTTCTTTCAAATAACTGATATGTATAACTATAAGAATACAGAAAATATTTCAACATTCTATTCATTTCAAAATCTTTTTCATTCAATTCTGTGGGCATGCTATATTTGAAACATGTGTGTATGTATCTATGAATATGAGATAATCAACATATCATGTCATGAATAGAATATATGGTAAAGCATTAACATTCTACATCAATCAACAAATCACATTTATAAACATTCATGCATCATCAATTATCACAACATCATACTTTTCCTGGAGCCATCCTTTAGTACCATTCTTTCCTGATCACTAGGGTGACTCTTTATAGTGCCATTGAGTCCCACCACTAGGGTATCATATAGTGCCATCAAGTCATTCCCATTAGGGTGACTCTTTATCGTGCCATTGAGTCCCACCACTAGAGTATTATATAATGTCATCACATACACCTCAAGGGAGATCTAATAGTGCCATTGTAACAACCCCCAAATCCACAATACACTATCCTCTATCTGAGTAGCGGAAGCATATGGGTTTTCAAAATAGTTCTTCCCGATATGGGAACGTCAGGGGATTGCTACTGGTTGAGTGTAATCCAAATAGACTTTTTCGTCGTCCATTCAGATTTTGTTCAACCCTAATTCAAATTTGCAGCTATACTAAATATATATACAATAAGCTCAGGAATATTAAAACTAATAACCGTAAATCAAGCATACATACATTCGCAAGTAATCCATCAAAAATTTCCAAAATTTAGTTATAAATTCCTGCCAAAAATTTGACAAAGTTTTCCTTGTATTTTGAACATCACTCAGATACAAACAATCATTAGATTCCAATATATACCTCGAATACAATCCAATCCAATAGATAAAACCATCAACAGCTAGAAAACTACCAGTAAATACATAAATCCAACAACAGAATCATCAACATAATATATATATAAATCAGATTCAAGCTTAGGACTAAGCTGCACGTCTGTCTGTCACTAAATCTCTGCCCAGCTATCTTCTAGGCCCTTGTCCCTGTTCATCTGAGAAAACAACTTCATGAGATATTTAAATCCCAGTAGAGCAATTTATAGTAAAAAGTTATTTTAAAAAAAACTAGTCGAATGCTCAGCGGTGCAAGCAATGAAAACAACTTCCCGTATTCATTTTGAAAATCAATGAAATACCTTATCTTTTAAAGTCATTACATAGCACGAAAATCAATGCAATTATTTAATGAATATAAAAGTCTATTTTTCTGAAAATCCTTAACCAAAATCAAATCAAATCCCATGCCCGGTGTTTCTAAATACACGTTGGCCAAAAATCTTATGCGACTATATCTGAATCTATCTAATTGCATATCGTCTGAATAAAATCCATCTCTTATCGTTGGGTGTGATCCATAACACCAATCACCCATAATCTTGCCTATATTGTGACTGTGATCTGTAACACCAATCACTCACTCAAGGACCGGGTAAGAATCAATATCTAGGGCATCCCCTAGCATGTGCACATACGCCAATCCTCATCCTCATACAGTCTATTCGGAATCACATGCACACGGTTGACTAGTCCTCAGGGTTCTAGGGTATTACGCCTAAATCACAATATTTCACCGTATAGGCTATCCCCTCTTATAGTTCTTAAACCTTTCTTAGGGTCGTCCTGATTTATCGTGTAATCCCTAACGAATGCAGGCTAAGTTTAATGAAAAATAATACATTTATAAAATCTCCTGCACTCGGGATACTTAACGGCTATCCCATACCGACTGTTAAGTACCCTACCCTAAGTCAATTCGTTCCTATGGCATTTAAATTCGATCGCCAACTCGTCTAACATGCAACAGACAATACCAGTACACGGGCATGCAATTATATCCATCGAAGGCAACACGTATTTTTATGCAATCAATTTAAATCATTCAAGTATTCCCAAAGTCAGTCTAACGTCCAGGAAGTGTAAATTACCCTACCTAATTTTCGTTTACTCCTACTTGGTCTGAGACTTCTCGTATCCTCAGAATTTGAGCCTAGTCAATCTCCTAGGCAATTAAATCAATATTTTAGTCCGTTACGTAATCAATTTCATTTTCCTATGTCTAATATCACATTTTTCTAAGCTAATAGGTTTCTATACAGATTTGACATCCAATTTAGTCAAAAATACGTTAAATTAGGGCAATTTAGATCATACCGGGGGTTTTGAATAGTGGGAATTTGCTTCTGGCTCCAGTGGTGGCGCACGGCAGAGCACAGCGACACCCGGCGGAAGGGTGCGATTGAGCTCAAAAATTACACCAGAGTGAAGCCCTCAAGATAAGGAGTCAAAATCTAGGGTTAGCGTGACGGTTCTCACCCGTTACAGTGACATTTTCTAGCGATGAAACTTCACGCATGGAGGACAGAGATTTTCTCGATCCGGGTGCGTGGCGGCTCTGTTTGATGGCTGCGAGCTGTGGGAGGAAGCTGGCAGCTCAGCCTTCACAATGACGGAGGCAGTGATGGTTAACGGTGCCGGATGGTGGAGATCACGACGGTATAAGAATTTCACGATGGAGGGAAGAAAACTCATTTTTTCGGTGAGGGTGGCGGCCGTGGGTGGTTGTTGGAGGTTGAGGGTGGTGAGGCATGTCAATTGGTAGGTCGGACGATGACCCAGGGTGGCGGTGGTGGCCGTGCATGGTGATGAGAGGAGGAGAGAGAAGAGAGAGAAAATAGAGTGAAGAGAAAGAGTAAAGGTGGAAAAATGATGGAATTTGTGACGTTTAGGGAGTTTAAAGCTTCCGGGGGAGATTTCGTCTTTTGCCACATCACCTGGGATAACTTCTATATGTTGTCTTCGATCTGGTCGTGGACACGATTTCTCATGCAAGCATTTCAGCCTCAGTCTAGGGAACCGAAATCCGAAACTCTATCTATTAGATTCTTAACGTCGGGTTGCGTTTCCTTCTATCGGATTAGGTTTTTGACTCCAAAATTCTCTGATTTCAACCATCAACTCCAAAAATTGTGCCAAATTTAGTTTTAATGAAATCACAATTAGTTTTATTCAGTTTGGCTATTTTTAAAATTTCGTTTATTACATTCTCTCCCCTTAAAAGAAATTTTGTTCCCAAAATTCATACCTGTGAATAGCTCTGGGTATCGTTGCCTTATCTCGTCCTCCTTCTCCTCGGTCATCTCCTGAGATGCTACATCCTGCCAAAGTACCTTAACTAAAGGGATTATCTTATTCTGGTGTTGCTAAGTCTTAAAGTCAAGGATTTGTACAGGTGTAGATTCATAAGTTAAGTTTTCCTTTAATATTATGGGTTGATTCCCCAATACATGTGCAGGGTCTAGGACGTATTTGAGGAGTTGCGAGATGTGAAAGACGTCATGCAAGTTGGATAGGTATGAAGGTAAGGAAATTTGGTAAGCGATTGGACTGACCCTTTATAGGATTTGGAATGGTCCTAGGAATCTAGGGCTTAGTCTTTTGGTCCTTACTTGTCTACCGAAACCCGTGATGGGGGACACTCTCAAGAAAACGTGTTCTCCCTCATTAAATTCTAAAGGTCTTCTCCTCTTATTAGTATAGGCTTCTTGTCTTTGTTAGGCTACTCTCATCTTTTCTCTGATCATTTTGATTTGATCAGTGGTCTCTTGTACAATCTCAGGTCCCAATAATGTACCTTCCCCATTTCTACCCAATTTAGAGGTGACTTACAATTTCTCCCATACAGAGCAGCAAAAGGTGCCATACCAATGGTAGAGTGATAACTGTTATTATATACAAACTCTATCAAAGGTAGGTATTTATCCCAACTTCCTTTCTGTTCTAGCACACAAGCCCTCAACATATCTTCTAAAGTTTGGATGGTTCTCTCAAACTGCCCGTCAGTCTGAGGATGATAGGCTGTGCTAAACTTAAGCTGAGTTCCTAATGCTTGCTGTAGGGATTGCCAAAATCTTGAAGTAAACCTAGGGTCTCTGTTTGAAACTATACCAGATGGTATTCCGTGTAACCTCACGACTTCCCTAAGGTATACTTCAGTCAATTTTTTCATGAAGTATCTCATCTTAACAGGCAAAAAGTGAGTAGATTTGGTTAGTCTATCCACTATCACCCAAATGGCATCATAACCAACTGGTGTCCTAGGTAATCCTACTACAAAATCCATGGTTATTTGATCCCATTTCCTTTCTGGTTTTAGTAGACCTGTGGGTTTTTGATACTCTATCTTGACCTGTTGACAAGTCAGACAGGCATTCACATAGTTCATGATGTCCTTCCGCATACCTAGCCACCAAAAGTTCCTCTTCAAATCCTGATACATATTGGAAATACCTGGGTGGATAGTATAGTGGCTTCGATGAGCCTCTGCTAACACTTTTTCCTTTAGCTCTTGATGGTTTGGAATTACTACTCGTTTCTTAAACATTAATACTCCATCAGGGGCCAGTCTAAAATTTGGTTGATCTGCATATACCTCCAAGGATTCATCCTCTAATTCGGCTTGTCTAATCTATTCTCTCAGTTCGCAGGTTATCAGGAAGTCACTCATCACTAATCTCTTTAGAAACGAGATTACGTTGAGGTTGAGATTCCTAAAGTCCTCAAGTAACCTCATTTCATTTATCATTAGGCTAGCTAATTGTAGTGACTTCCGACTTAATGCATCTGCTACAATGTTAGCCTTCCCTGCATGGTATTTTAATTAAAAGTCAAAATCCTTTAAGTACTCTACCCACCTTCTCTACCTCATATTTAGTTCCTTTTGATCAAACAAGTATCTAAGGCTCTTGTGATCACTATAAACCTCAAATACAACCCCTTATAAGTAATGTCTCCAAATCTTTAGGGTGAACACAACGGTAGCTAATTCTAAATCGTGGGTAGGGTAGTTCTCCTCTGCAGGTTTCAATTGCCTCAATGCATAAGCCACTAATTTTCCATCCTGCATTAAGATGCATCCTAAACCTTTCAATGATGCATCTGTATATACTGTAAAGGGTTTTAAGGGTTTTGGGATTATTAATACATGAGCAGTGGTCAATTTTTCTTTCAAAGTCTGAAAACTCTCTTCACACTGCTCGCTCCATTCAAAGTTTACACCCTTCCGAGTTAACCGAGTTAATGGCAAAGCTATTTGGGAAAATCCTTGAATGAACTTCCTGTAATAGCTAGCCAAACCTAGAAAACTCCTAATCTCGGTTGGGATCAGTCCCTACGACCCCAATCTAATACTGCTTCGATTTTCTTAGGGTCTACTACAATCCCTTCTCCATTTACCACGTGACCTAGAAATTTCACTTCCAACCAAAACTCACATTTCTCCAACTTAGCATACAGTTGTTTCTCTTCCAATATCTGTAGCACCGTGCTTAGATGTTGGGCATGCTCTTCGTGAGTCTTGGAATATACTAAGATATCATCTATGAATACCACAAAAAATTGATCCAAGTAGGGTCTAAAGATTCTGTTCATGTAATCCATAAAGACAGCAGGTGCATTAGTTAAACCAAACGGCATCACTAGAAACTCATAGTGGCCTTATCTAGTGCTAAATGCAGTCTTAGGAATGTCTTCCTCTCTAACCCTAATCTGGTGGTATCCCGATCTTAAATCTATCTTAGAGAACACAGTCGTACCTTGCAACTGGTCAAATAAATCATCGATCTGTGGTAATGGATATTTGTTCCTAATGGTCGCCTTGTTCAGTTGTCGATAATCAATACATAATCTTAAACTCCTGTCTTTCTTCTTTATGAATAAGACAGGAGCTCCCCATGGTGAGACAATCGCCCTAATGAACCCTTTTTCTAACAATTCCTCTATTTGGACATTTAATTCCCTCAATTCCGTTGGGGCCATTCGGTATGGAGTCATAGCTATTAGGCCTGCACCTGGAATTAGGTCAATGGTAAACTCTATCTCTCTAGGAGGGGGTAGCCTACTTACTTCCAAAGGAAACACCTCTGGAAAGTTGCTAACAATTGGGACTAGATTTAGCTTATCCTGCAATTCTACCTGAGAGAGATTGAGGGATACATCACCTATCTCACATGCTCTGTCACCCCCTCGCACAGGTATGGTATCCAAGTAAGTGATTGTCCTCTTGGAACAGTTTAATAAAACCTGATTCCTAGTCAACCAATCCATTCCCAAAATGATGTTGATACCAGTCAAAGGTATACACACTAGGTCCACGATAAATAGGGTATCATCAATGGTTAATGGGCAGTTTAGGCATATTTTTGGAGATATGGTAGTTTCTCCCAAGGCTGTGGATATGTATAAATCATAGGGCAAGGTTTGTACAAGTAAATTTATTCTTTCTACGCATGCATTAGAAATAAAAGAGTGTGTGGCACCCGAATCAAACAAAATTATCAAAGGAAAATTGTAGATTTTATCTCTACCCTACATCAAACGTGATGACCTGTTGACATTGGTCGCATCCATAGTAAAGGCTCTCCCTGGAGCCTACAGTCTTTGGCCACCTGGTTTCTGTTGGCTTTCGCTTGAGGGGCAGTACTTTGCCATGTGTCCTGTACCCCCACACTTGTAGCACTAAATTGGAGTCTGATGCCAACAGATTTGATTAGGATGCCTAGTCCCATACTTTAGATAGAGTGCACTATCGGGCCATCTGCTGCCACTACTTGAAGACCCTGGCTGCGGTTTGAACATCTCGCCTTTCACATTGAGATTTCTAGCTGGTGGTCTCGACCTGTTACCTGTTCGCTGTGTCATGTTTTACTTTTGTTCTAGGTTTTTACTTAAGATTCGACACTTGTTCACTAGCACTGCAAAGTCTCTAATCTAAAGCGGGGCAAGCTGTATCTTCATCGGTGGATCTTAGCCTTCTTCCAACTGACTTGCCTTCTAGGCCTCGTCATAATGCATCCACAGATAAGTGGAATATTTGGATAGTTCTTCAAATTACTCCAAATATTCCTCAAAGGGTCTACCTCCCTGTGTGAGCTTCAAGAACTGTGCTTCCTTGGACTGTCTAACACTTTTAGGAAAGTATTTATCCATAAAGACCCTCTTAAAAGATTCCTAGGTGAGCAGAATACCCCTGCTTTCCATCAACTGCTGGGCACCTATCCACCATCATTCTGCTTCACCCTTCAACATATATGTTGCATATGTTACTTTTTGTTCTTCGTCACATTACAACAGACAGAAGATTTTTTCTATCTCTTTCAGCCATGCTTCCACTACGGCTGGGTCTGAGGTACCTAAAAATGGAGGTGGACCTACTCTTTGAAATTCAATCCATCCTTGATACAACGGATTAACATTTTGAGTGTTTCTATCATTTTTGGTTTGCCTGTCCTCCTGTTGCTGCCTCATTACATTGGCAGTTGTGGTAGCTTTGTCCCTCATGGCATCGACCATCATCCGTATAGAATCCATCATCTCTCGCATGTCGACGTTAGTCTCTATGCTGCCACTACCTGAAGCGCCCTGATTTCTGTGCCTTGGCCTTCCTCTTGGCCTCCGTGTGTTATCCCTGCTAGGTTCTGCTGTGGCTATCTGACACAGAAAGAAGATGATTAGTCTTTAACAATAACACTTAATGACAAAATGTTAAATTCATTCCTTCACTTATCAATTCAAAATCAGGTCCTAAATATTCCAGAGTTAAATTAATTAAAACCCTAAAGCTGTAAGCCCAAAGATTCACAACCACTAGCCCACTAAACCAGACAACCAACAACCCAAGCTTTGATACCATAATTGTAACGACCCCTAAATCCACAATACACTATCCTCTATCTGAGTAGTGGAAGGATATGGGTTTTCAAAATAGTTTTTCCCGATATGGGAACGTCAGGGGATCGCTACTGGTTGAGTGTAATCCAAATAGACTTTTTTGTCGTCTATTTAGATTACGTTCAACCCTAATTCAAATTTGCAGCTATACTAAATATATATACAATAACCACAATAAGCTCAAGAATATTAAAACTAATAACCGTAAATCAAGCATACATACATTCACATGTAATCCATCAAAAATTTCCAAAATTTAGTTATAAATTCTTGCCAAAAATCTGACAGAATTTCCACTGTATTTTGAACATTACCTAGATATAAACAGTCATCTGATTCCAATATATACCTCGAATACAATCCAATCCAATCTAACTGATAAAACCATCAACAGCCAAAAAATACAGTAAATACATAAATCCAACAACAGAATCATCAACATAATATATATACAAATCAGATTCAAGCCTAGGACTAAGCTGCATGTCTATCTGTCACCAAATTTCTGCCCAGCTATCTTCTAGGATCTTGTCCCTTTTCATCTGAGCAAACAACTTCATGAGATATTTAAATCCCAGTAGAGCAATTTATAATAAAAAGTTATTTTAAAAAAAACTAGTTGAATGCTCAGCAGTGCAAGCACCGAAAGCAACTTCCCGTGTTCATTTCAAAAATCAATGAAATACCTTATCTTTTAAAGTCATTAAATAGCACATAAATCAATGCAATTATTCAATGAATATAAAAGTCTATTTTTCTAAAAATCCGTAACCAAAATCAAATCAAATCCATGCCTGGTGTTTCTAAATACACGTTGGCCACAAATCTTATGCGACCGTATCTGAATCCATCTAATTGCATGTCATCTGAATAAAATCCATCTCTTATCGTTGGGTGTGATCCATAACACCAATCACCTGTAATCTCACCTATATTGTGACTGTGATCCGTAACACCAATCACTCACTCAAGGACCGGGTAAGAATCAACATCTAGGGCATCCCCTAGCATGTGCACATACGCCAATCCTCATCCTCATACAGTCTATTCGGAATCACATGCACACGGTTGACTAGTCCTCAGGGTTCTAGGGTATTACGCCTAAATCACAACATTTCACCGTATAGGCTATCCCCTCTTATACTCCTTAAACCTTTCTTAGGGTCGTCCTGATTTACCGCGTAATCCCTAACAAATGCAGGCTAAGTTTAATGAAAAACAATACATTTATAAAATCCCTTGTACTCGGGATACTTAACGGCCGTCCCACACCGGCTGTTAAGTACCCTACCCTAAGTCAATCCGTTCCTGTGGCATCTAAATTCGATAACTAACTCATCTAACATGCAACAGACAATACCAGCACACAGACATACAATTATATCCATCGAAGGCAACACACATTTCTATGCAATCAATTTAAATCATTTAGGTATTTCCAAATTCAGTTTAACGTTCGGGAATCATAAATTACCCTACCTGGTTTTCATTTGCTCCTAATCGATTTGATACTTCTTATATCCTCGAAATTTGAGCTTAGTCAATCTCCTGGGAAATTAAATCAATATTTTAGTCCGTTACGTAATCAATTTCATTTTCCTATGTCCAATATCACATTTTTCTAAGCCTATAGGATTCTATACAGATTTGGCATCCAATTCAGTCAAAAATACGTTAAATTAGGGCAATTTAAATCATACTGGGGGTTTCAAATAGTGGGAATTTGCTTCTGGCGTCCTTGTAACTTCTTCGGCTGTGGCCCATGGCAGTGTACGATGGCGCACAGCAGAGGGGTGTGGTTGAGCTTCTAAAATTACACCAGAGAGAAGCTCTCAAGATAAGGAGTCCAAATCTAGGGTTGGCACGATGGTTCTTGACCGTTATGGTGATGTTTTCTAACAATGAAACTTCACGCATTACGGACGGAGATTCCTCGATCCAGGCACATGGCGGCTCCGTTCGTCTACTGCGAGGTGTGGGAGGAAGCTGGTAGCTCAGCCTTCACAATGGCAGGGGCAATGATGGTTAACGGTGCCAGACAGTGGGGATCATGGCGACGCAAGAATTTCACGATGGAGGGAAGAAAACTCCTTTTTTCGGTGAGGGTGGCAGCTATTGGTGGTTGTGGGTGGTTGCTGGAGGTTGAGGGTGGTGAGGCGCATCGGTTGGTAGGTCGGACAACGGCCCAAGGTGGCGGTGGTAACCGTGCGCAGTGGTGAGAGGAGGACAGAGAAGAGAGAGAAAATAGAGTGAAGAGAGAGATTAGAGGTGGGAAAATGATGGAATTTTTGACGTTTAGGGAGTTTAAAGCTTTTGGGGGTGATTCCGTCTTTTGCCACATCACCTGGGATAACTTCTGGATGCCGTCTTTGATCTGGTCATGGACACGATTTCCCATGCAAGCGTTTTAGCCTTAGTCTGAGGAACCGAAGTCTGGAACTCTATCTATCAGATTCTTAATGTCGGGTTGCGTTTCTTTCCATCGGATTAGGTTTCTGACTCCGAAAATTCTTTGATTTCAACCATCAACTTCGAAAATCATGCCAAATTTAGTTTTAATGAAATCACAATTTGTTTTATTCAGTTTGGCTATTTTTAAAATTTTGTTTATTATAGCCATTCTCCCCCCTTTCTTGGTGACCTTTAGGAGGACTTCAATAGTGTCATTGTCCATTCCTTTAGGTAACATTCATTGCCTTTCTATTTATCTCTAGGGGAAGATATAAATAGTGTCGTTCTCTCACCCCTAGGATAACATTCATAACCTTTACATATTCACCTCAAGGGGGATCTAATAATGCCATTATCTACCCTATCTTGGTGACTTTCAATGCCTTTCCTTTAACAATTTCAAGTAGCATTTCAAGCCATTCAATCACATTCACATAACTTTGAACATATTCATATAAATGGCATAATGCATGCAATTTATCATTCACATTTAATCATTACATAATTTTCCCCATTTCACTTAAAATAGGCCACTTTAAAATACATATTAGGCTACTTTCCATTAACACATAAATTTAGCCATCCAAGGGAAAAATCCACATAGCATTCGGTCAAGGCAAGAAAAAGGTGAAGATTTGGTATTTTCAAGCCATTTGTTTCCTTTCTTCCATTCTTTTTACCATTTAGGCATTATGGTAACATATTCAACAATTATACATAACATTTCTCACACCTTAAAATATGCATTGTACATTTTACCTTTTTTTCCACACTTTTCTAGCTCATTTTTCATACCAAACATGAAAATTAACATAATCTTATATCTTCACATTTACAAGTACACTTTTAAGGTTAAATGGTGAAACTAGAAAATGGTAAAAGTACCAAAACATTAACTTAACATAACTTTCTCTCTCTTACTAACTCATAACAATTTCTTCCACCATTTTTAGGTACTTTTTCAAGCTAACATTGTCAACAATATGCATGGAAGCATTTGGCCAAGTGAGAAAGTGAGGGAAAATGGAATTGTTTTATCATTTTGCTTTCAAGGCTTTCATATTCAAGTAGATCTCATGCAACATCACTATTTTCTCACTCTTTTGCACACCATTTCAACCATTTCAAGAATTAGGGGTTTTCAAGAATTAGGTATCAATCATGAAAAATTTCAATCTCTTATGTTTTCAAGCATTTCAACATGTTCATATTCATAAACACAACAAGATTTCAACATAAGCAAAACCCATTCAACGAAATCCGCCATAAGAATGCAGAGAGAGAAAGCCCTAGGGTTCTTGAAACATTAAAACACTTTAAACATACCATAAAACATGAAACTAAGGCTTTAGGAATGTTTAGCTACCTTGAAAATGCAAGAAATATTGAATTTCCTAAGTGTTTTGCCTTGTTTTTGCACTTCTCCCTCCCTTGTGAGTATTTCGGCCAAGCCTCCCTTTGCACGACTTCTCCCCCTTCTTAAGGAAGAAGATGACTTAAATTAGGGTTTTGAAAAATTACCAAAATGCCCTTGGTGCTAAAATGACCATTTTACCCTTTCAACAATGGCACACTCTCTCCCTAGAATTGTAATTTTATGAAACTGCTATAGGTTAGGACTATTATGCCCTTATGCTTTTCAAAATTACAATTTTGCCCTTCATTTTTTTAGAAAATTACCAATATGTCATTAAGAAAAATTACCATTTTACCCTTTATGTCCAAATAGCCCATTTAACCTCATTTTTCATCCTTTTTGAGTTTGGTAGGCAAAAACTCCTTAAATAAAGTTTTATAACACTTCTTTTTATGAAATTACTAATTTACCCTTCCTTGGTAAAATTACCATTTTGCACCCTTATTCTTCCTCCTTTCTAAAATAAAAGAGTAAAGGCCTTCTAATACTATTTTCATGAAATACTTTGGTGAAAATTTAATTTTTCTATCTTATAAAAAATTACAAATATGCCCGTGAGACAAAATTACAACTTTGCCCTGCTTAGGGAAAATTATCATTTTGCCATCAAAGTGGACATAATCAGTTCCACACTTATTTCTTTCCCCTTTAATGAAAATGGTAAAGGTCCTTAAATGTAATTCCATGGAATAATTAGATAAAATTTATTTTCTCTTTTATAGTAAAATTACTATTTTTTCCTTCTTTACCAAAATTTTCATTTTTGCCCTTTTATGACAAAAATGGTTCTATCTTGATGAAAATGTCCATTCTATCCCTTTAATGAACCATTCTTATCATTACATAAATAATAACATCTTAATGTTTAATCAATGATAACAATAATGTCATAATAAATCCCATTGTATTAGAGGTGGATGTTACACAAGGAAATAATCGAAAAGCTAGATTAATATTTTCTCTCCATAATTATTAAGATATTAAGTTGAAAGTGGGAAGGAGAGTGAATGTAAGTAAATAAGAGAAAAGAAAGTTAAGACTTGATGTAAATGCATTCATTGATGAAAAAAATATATAAAATATAAAAATATGAGGTAAATAAAAAAGAAGACATTAAAATCCCTTATTTGCATTTTTCCTCATGTTGGTTGAATTGATGTGCCCTTTTTTAGTAAAATTTCAATTTTTATCTTTTGAAAGTAAAAGAGATCATGATTGATCTCTAGTGGCCGAAAAGTTAAGGAAAAAGGTGGAGTACTAAAAAGTGTAGTTTATGCATATTGAATTGGCATTAAAGTATGATGATCCTATTGTGGTCAATATTGTAAATGGCATATGGATGTAAATGCTAGATTAAATGGGATTCTTGATGGCACTAAAGTGTAATGGTCTTATCTTGTGATTAATTTTGTAAATTACATATGGTAAAAATGTTAGAATGGATGGTGTTGTTGATGGCCCTAAATGGTGTTGACATTATATTGTGATGGCATTGAAAATGGTAATAAATATGGCTCTAAATTTTTCCCTTATGGTGATTGGCACTAAATGGATACCTAAGGGATGGATGGCACTAAATTTTCCCCTAAATGGCACTAATTGATTACCTAAGGAATGAATAGCACTAAAATACCCCTTATGGTAGATGGCACTAAAGAGACACCTAAGGGATAAGTGGCACTAAAAGAATCCCTAAGGTGGGTGGTCTTAAGTGGCAGCATCAAGAGGTAAAATGGTGATTGAAAGTTTCTATAATTTGTTAATGCCATGTTTTCAATTGAATTTATTTTAAATGCCCAAATTGATAGTTGCAATATTTTAAATGTTATATGCCACATATGTCCATATAATACATGCACATATGCATTGCATTTCTTTAGAGCTATAGAAATCATTAAAGAAAAAGATGGTAGAGATATTTTTCGTATCATTACAGTGATACATGCTAGATGTTTTATAAAATAAATTAGATTGCTTAACTACTGAGAAATTATTCTTATGATTGTATATGGTGTGTATCAGATGCCCAGGTATATGGCGTGGTTTGAAGTGGATGTGATCCTAGTGGAAGTTCCATTCCTAGGAACTTTCAATGTAGTACAAGGCATATATATAGTAGTAGTTATGGAAGTCCATCCTCAGTAAAGGGGGTGGAAATATGTATTTTGGAAATAATGTTATTACTTAGGAATTAGCCCATTTTATCCTAATTCTTTTATACTTTAGGAATAGAATTAGGATAAACATTTTTTGGATGTACATAGTAGGATGGGCATATATATTTGGATATGTGAAAGTTGTAACTACCAGTAGGTAATTTTGGAAAATACTACACTTATCCTGAAATATATGTATAACATTGTAAGTATAGGTAAATGTGAATATGAATGAAAAAAAAAGTGCTGAATGAAATTTTATCTACTGCGTTGCAATTAAATATTATTGTTTATTTAGTCTTCCACTGTATATTGTAGAATAAATTACCTAAGTAATGGATCCCATGCCTAATCAATCATAAAATAAAATTTGAAAATATTTACTTGGGTAAATAATAAAGGATAAAGAGTAATGATAACAAACTAATTTTGTAGCCAAGGAGATTTTCTCTTTATACATTTACCAAAAGTAATGGTTATGAGATTAGGGTGTTACATTGTTTTATATTAGAGCACAGGGCCTAAGTTAGAAAAAGAGGTAGATTCCTCAAGAAAGAGAGTAATTTAGGTTAGTTGACTGAACCTAGGCATTTGATTAGCTTGTGATTGTTTTGAATTGAGGAATGAAGTATTAGGTTTGGGAAGATGGGTGTCTCCTATTAATGCCATATGTTTTCTATTAAAACTTTACATTCTTGGGACTGATCACCTTAGTAATGTTTGTTTTGTAGAACAAGATATGGCACCTACCGGGAGAGATAGTACTCAAAATAGGGATGGTGATGCAAAATTCATCGAGGTAATGCAAGATCTAATGGTAATGGCTGAGGCAATGAGGGAACAAGCTGCTGTTGCCAATAGACAAGCAAACGTTGCCACCCAACAGGCTATTGCTACTGCTAAAACTTTTAGACAGGTTCAGGAAGAGAGAAATGCTTACCGCAACCCAAATATGAACCATAATGGCAGACAGAAAGGAAATCCAGCTTATAGTGGATGGACAAAATTTCAAAAAGCCAAGCCCCTAACATTCAAAGGTGAATTTTGACCTAAAAGTAGTTGAAGAATGGTTACAACAGATGGAGGAATTATTTGAAGTCTTAGGGAACATGGAAAATCAAAAATTTTTATTTGCGACATACCAACTAACTAAAGAAGCCAAACATTGGTGGAAAGGAACTAGGCCACTGATGGAGGCTAGAGAAGTTCAGATTACCTGGGAAAATTTTAAAGAAGCGTTCCTAGAAAAGCATTTTCCCCAGAGCTTAAGAAAGTGAATAAGGTGGAGTTTATGTAAATAAAGCAAGGAAACAGATCCTTTGAGGAACACCTAGCGAGATTTGAGGAGTTATGCAAATTCTCCTCCCACTTGAAATGGAGACTTGATGAAGTTAGGAAATGAATGCATTTGGAGGCTAGTCTAAATCCAGAGCTATAAAATGCAGTTGCTTCACATGAGATTTGGGAATTTGTGACCCAATGGTCATTCCATACTTATAATCGGTTACTCTGTCATGAGCCTATCTGTCCTAAGGCATACACTGAGAATACTTTCCTCTTTCTTTTTTTTTTATGTTTTTTGCTCTCCTTTTATTTCACTATCACAAGGGTCTTATCACCTAAAACTCTTAGTTTCCTTACTTATCTATGTTGTGAGCCCTTAATTAAGTTAGTATGAAGAATTACTGAGCTCTATTGCCATTAAAAACCTCATTTCACAAGCTAGAGGGCTTCCAGTCGGCTGCTAGAAGGCTAGCAGTTGGTTGGTGGCTTTCTGTATTCCTCAAGTGCTAGATAGTAAGCTAGCAGTCGCTGGTAGTTGGCTGGTCTCTTGCTGGGATGCATCTTGGGCAAAAATAGGAGCACGACAGTCGACTACAAGGATAACCAATAGACTGCTTAGTGCTAACGCAAGCTCGAAAGTCGACTGCTAGGGATCTGGCAGTCGGCTGCTAAGCCTTTGTCTGCACTTCTAGGTTTTCTAGGAATATGACAGTCGACTACCCTATATGTAGCAGTCAACTGTTATGTTCCACTGTAGTTCAGAAAACATAATTTTGATAGTACCTAGTCCAGAATACATTCCGTTTTCAATTACAAACACATGAGCTTAATTTTCATACAACAAACTTTACTTCTCATAAAACATTTCTCATCCATTAGCTCAAACATGGTACATTCAAGGAAAGCTAGTCTATATCTCTTGATGAATGCAACCCAGCCCTTCCAATCAATTACAAGCACATATGTGAGCATAAATTTCAGCAACACAACATGCCACAAAAATAGAAAAGCATACAGAATGTAGGTTTAACCCTAATATTAGTTCAAACATTTAGAAATTCATATTTTTCAACAACAATAAACATTTTAAAAAAGAAATGGGTTTAGGATGGATTGCTACCTTGGTTCCTTCAAATGTGCGTGTAGGATGTGTTATGAAAAATATCCCCTTATTGTAGGACTAATTTCTAGCCTTGAATTTGCTCCTTTGCCTTTAAAAATCTCCCTCCTTTGCCGTAATTCGCCCCTTCTCTCTCTACTAGCCCCTTCTGCTTCTCTCTCTAGAAATGCTAAAGGTTGGAACTGTGGGAGGGTTTAGGGCTTCAGCTAGGGTTTAAGGATAGTTTAGGTTACTGCATTTTAGTCCTTGAGTTACTTTGCAACCTTGGCCTCCCTTATCTTTCCCTTTTTAATTGAGTCCCTAGCCACCTCTTGCTAAACCTTCATGTATTTTCTTTCAATTTAGTCCCTAGCCTAATGCAACTATATGCACTAATGCAACATACACAAGCATTAAACATTAAATTAACAATTATCAAACATCTCTTTAATCATAATTAGAGCAAATGTTACAAGTTCCAATTCAGATCTACAACTTGTTCTTCTAATTTTCTCACTTTCTCTCTCTTAGTTCTCACTCTCTCTCTTTAAGGTGATGAGTTGATGAAGATAAAGGTTATGAATATGGAGGCTTCAAGTTTTCCTATGCTATGCCTAAGTGTATGGCGACTAACAGGAAGTTATGTAAAATTGAAAAATAATTGCTAACTGTTCTTGGGTCAAAAATGAATTTTCACCATCTTAAAAAGTTTTTCCTTTAATGTGCCACTTTTACAATAAATTCTATAAAATTTCCATTTCTTATTAATGGGTCTTTAATTCCTTATATGTCCTTTGAGTTAAATTACCTAAATGTAAAATTTCTAAAAAATGTTATTTTCTCTTAAATCAGCTCATTTTGACCCATTTTTCACATCAATTGATGATGTGTCTTACTTTATACATATTTTCTTGATGTTAATTGTCCATTTTATGTAATTTTATTCTAAAAATACCTAAGTTGCATCATTTTTATTTTCAATCATTTTATCAAGTCATCATCAGCAAATGGAGCAATTTTGAGCCTAGACAACCTTTAAAGTACCCAAATAGGCCCTTTAGGCCAATTTTTCTTATTAGGCCAAGTTAAAGCCTTATTGGGCCTTGGATTGGGCTGGAGGAGTGTGTATTGAGAGAAAATTGAGAGAGCCGTGCGCTTTGAAAAAGCAAACCAGGCATCACGTGAGAGAGAAACGTGAGCTTGAGGCATGAAACGAAGCTTCTGGGCAGAGCTCCGCGGTGGCACGATAGCATGCTGGCGATGGGAGACGACGAGTGGGACACCATTGTTAGTTTTAGCCACTGGAATGCTGTAAAATTATGGAGTTTTGGCAACAGACCTGCGTGACCTAATTTGGGACCCATCCACATTACAGCCATTTTTCAGTCGATCCATCCTTCATGGCCTCTCCTCTGTCCCTCGATGACTCAACCGTAACCTTCCCTTAGCTCGCTAACCACCACAATGCCCAAGATCAATCGACTTGAGATGGACCTGAGATTTTAGATTCATTTAGTTTTGTAACCCATCCAACGTCACCTGTCCAACGTCGTTCATCTAAGTTACCACCGAAAATCACTCCTCTATCGCTCAACGCCTCATTTGCGACCTTCCGCCTCATCTTCGATTGCCGTTGCAGCTATTTTCCATCGGGTACCCGAGAATTCAAGATCTGACCTATTTGCAACCTGTGAAGCTTTCTGGACAGATTTGAATTTGGTTTTTTGGTAATTTTCTAGCATTTTTTAACGAGATTCTATTGGTTTTCCGATGGCCATTCCATGCAGCTACAATTGGGGTGAGAAGACAGGGGCGTGCCCAATTTTTACTATTTTTATCTTCTGCATAATTAATTGCCTAATGGATTATCTGCTGTTGGAATTTTTTGTTGTTATGTGTGGCTAAACTTGTAAAAGTCATTAGGGTCCCTAATTGTGTTGGTATTCTATTTTAATTTGTATGGACATTGATTTTGATGTTGTGATCTTTTTTGTGATTATGCATATACTGTTTAAGTTTTCATTATGAGACGTCGTTGTGGATGCTAATTAAATTCCCTTTTGAGATCGAGAGATGATAATTGAAATTGGAACCTAATCGCAGAGAACTGTTAATTTTCGCTTAGAGATGAGGTTAATTAATTGCTGGATTAAGGAGTAGCTATTCTTAATAGTGGTGACTTATAACGATAAGGCTGATTTGAAATCAATCATTTGGAAGAGATTCCAGTGGTACATTCTTAGATTTAAAAATTTAATTATCTCAAGAGAGAAATTAAATTTAACTTAGAATTCACTCACAGGTAGCATCATTAGATTCAATAGTCCATTACCCTTTATGTGTTTGCCAACTAGTACAGGTCCCAAATGGGTTTACTTTCTTTGTCTTGGTTAACTCCTTTTCGATTCACTTGTCTGGTAGTTTATTATTGCACTTAACTAATTATTAGTTTAGTCAAAAAATCAATCACTTTAATTACTAGGCTAGATAACAGAGAACAAGTAGTAACTCTAGTCTTTCCCGTTCGTGAGGAATATGACCTTGAAACTCACCATTCCACTAGGTTGCATCGATAGATTCACTGCCTTAGGTGTAGTTGCATTGGTAGCAAGCACAACATACATTAAATTTTTGGCACTATTGCTAGGGAGCTTTTGTGAAAACTAGAGTGAAATTGCTATTTGTTACTTTAGCCACTTTTATTTTTTTTTTCTTTTTGTTTCTGGTTATTGTTGTTTTTCATTTCATTCAGTTATTTGCTTTTATTACTTCTATTTTATCTTTTTTTCCTTTATTTTTGATTAATTATTTTGCTATTTAGTGGTTTGTTTTTTTTATTTGTTTTATTTTTGTTTCAGTTATTGGTTTTTATCTATTTTGTTTTATTTTTGTTTTGATTTATTAGTCTTTGATCTAGTTTTTAGGTTGTTTCATTGTTGTTGGTTTCAGATAATTTATGACCATGGATTTTATATTAGTCTTGGCTGCTCAAATACAAAGGGAGCTTCTCATTAAGCAAATTTACCAATCCCTGATGTCAGAACAGGTAGCATAATTTGGTCGTGAGTTCTATAGTGACCGCATTATAGTGAACACTGTGATGCCAGAGGTATGTTGGCTAACCCTTCCACTTCTGTCTTTTCTCCTTACACTATTTCTACTGATTTTAAACTGGTCAATTATATGGCGAATGCCCTAAGTCATCAAAACAATCCTTACAATAATACATACGACTTTGGGTGGATGAGCTATCCAGATTTCAACTGGAGAAATGACACTACCTAGGATTCACCTGATTTTCAATGGTTATACCAACAGTAACCCTAACAACAAACTGCTCCAAATCAATTTCCTCAAGGGTAAGAGAATGAATCCAATTTAGAGGAAATGATCATAAAGTCTATGTCCACTTTAGAAAGCAAGTTCCAACAGACAGACACAATCCTTAAAAATCAGCAAGCCTCCATTCAGAACATAGAATATCAAGTAGGATAGATTTTTAAGATGTTGGTTGAAACACAGCCAGAGACGCTCCCCAGTACCATAGAGTCTAAACCAAGGAAGCATTGTGATGCTATTACTCTAACATTTGGTAAGCAAGTATTTAATGCTTTACCACTGACTAATGATTATCCTATTGAACAGGATGTGCCAGTCAGTAAAGAGTTAGAGCCTGAGATAAGTGGGCCAGTGAAAATGGAGGATAAGAGTTCTATGAGGGAATATAGCCCACCTATTCCATACCCTACTAGACTAAAGTAGGAGAAGGTTTATTCTGACTTAGCAACTTCTTTATGACATTCTTTCGATCATGAAGATCCTGTTTATCCTATAGATGTCTTAGATGACGTTATTGAGTCTGAATTGCATGAATTCTTACTTAATAACCCTTTACAGGTAGCATTGCAGGGAAATGAGAAAGAGTTGTCCAACGAGCAAGTGTTGGAACAACTAGTTGATTTGCTGGCTATTGAGCCCTACAGTTCTACTGACCCTCTTGTTTCTTTTGACAGGTCAGAAGTGCAGAAGGTTGGAACTTCAATTAAGGACCCCTTAGTCCTAAAATTGTAGGAATTGCATTGCCTAAGAATTTAGGACACTCATATTTGAATGGGGCAAAGAAGCTGTTAGTGATTAAAGAAGGGTACCTGATTCTTACTACAGGGGATATAATTTTCTCCTCTCTCAGAGACCATCTTAGGGCACTCTTTTACAAGACTCCTCTGCCTCTCCTGTTTTTGCTAGAGCAGGACAAAACTTAAGCAATTTTTTTTTATTTTATTTCATTTTATTTTTTGTGAATAATAACTTTAAGAGTATTAGATTCTTTGTTTATTTTTGCTTTATGTTTTAATTTGGGATACCAACCTAGCTGTACACTGAGGGCAATATGACCCTTAAGTGTGGGGTGGGAATATGTTATTGATTTTTCTATTTCTTTTTCTTTTAGGATACCCTTTTGCTATACACTGAGGATAGTGTAATCCTAGAGTGTGGGGTGGTGTGCTTCTATTATTTTGACCCCTTTTTCTTTTGTTAGTTCAGCATATTGCATATTGATGCTACTTTTTGCTGATGTTGTATTTATGCTGATAGTAGATATAGGACAGGATACTTGATTTTGCTTGATTATATGCACTTAAGTTTTTTTTTGTCTTTGAAGCATTTATAATTCAATTTATGAATTGGCAGAAATTGTTTCCCTTAATTCATCTTGGAAAATAGTTAGTGATGTTTAATGTATTATCTCAATCGGGTCATACTGGTCACCCCGGTGGGGTTATACAGGTGGTACTTATTTATTTTTCAAATTGTGAAAATTTTGATTTAAGATGTTGATAATGCAAATTGCATGCACTTCATGACTTACAATTCAATTTAAATTTTTTTTAGAACCATATGCAATTGTACCACACTCCAAATGTGAGATTTGAGCCTATTTTGAGCATTCATTACAAGTATGCTCTTGACTTTCTTGTTTGAGTGTACATTTTGCTTGATTTTGCCTCTAGAACTTGCCTTGTAATACTTGCTGAAGTTGTGTGAACTTTTGATTATCAAGAGATAACTTTGGCAACTTAGGATACACTACTTTTGGCCAAAAAGCCCACCTTCTGTGTCTCCCTTAGTTGGCTGACATTTTCTTCACTTTTTGCAAATTTTCTCCTCATATTCATTTTTCCCCACCCTATATGCTGAAAATTGTGTGATTTACTGTTCATATTTGGATTAAAGTGCATTGTCTTGATGGATGATAATTCACTAAGTCTTTTCTTCGGATGCTCCCTTCAATATGAAGTTGTTTAGTAGCAAGACTGCATTTTTAGGACAAAAAAAGAGACAAAAAAAAGAAAATAAAAAATATGTTACTCTTTGAGCATTTCCTGTTTCATTGAAAACTTGGTGAAAAATTTTGTGTTCAGCACTTTGTTGCTTTTAATGTTTTGAGTCTTCATCATGTTGAAATTGCATGATTTCCATCATATCTATCACCTCTTCCCAAAAATGTTCCTCACCTTTACCTTAACTACATTACAACATTGTCAAGACCCTTTGATCTTGGTATTCAATTTTTCGCAGTAGCAAATATGAGATTTATAAGCAAGCATATAGTAGGCAGATTCTTGTAAAAATTGTTTGAGGGATTTGTACTATAACCTTATACACTTTGAGTGATTTGAGTGATCCTTGTGAAGCGTTGGTTCTTAAATTTTTGTTATTGAATTGCAAGTTAAGTTGTGTATGCATTGTTATTATTTCCATCCTGTGTTAAGGTTTTGTAATTTGATTTATGAATGAGTTTCACTTGGTATGTGTTACGTATCATTAAATGTGGTTTAGATATGATTTTTGAGAAACTATTGCTATTTGTTTGAAGACTGAGTTAGTGTTTGCTTAAGGACAAGTAAAAGCTGAAGTGTGGTGTGATTTGATGTGTATTATTTTATACATATTTGCTTGATGTTAATTGCCCATTTTATTAGTATTTTGTGTAATTTTATTCTAAAAATCACCTAAGTTGCATCATTTTTATTTTCAGGCATTTTATCAAGTCATCATAAGCAAACAGAGCAATTTTGAGCTTGGACAGCCTTTAGAGCACCCAAAATAGGCTATTTGGGCCAATTTTGCTTGTTGAGCTGAGCTAAAGCTTGATTGGGCCTTGTACCAGGCTGAAGGAGCATGTATTGACAGAAAAAAGAGAGAGTCACAAATTTTGAAAAAGTAGACTAGGCATTGCGCGAGAGAGAGAACTGCGAGCTTAAGGTGTGAAACAGAGCTTTTGGGCAGAGTTTTGCTAAGGTGCGATAGCATGCCAGTGACGAGAGGTGACGAGCGAGACACTGCCTTCAGTTTCAGCCACTGGAATGTCGCAAAACCGTGGAGTTTCAGTGACAGACCTATGCAACTCGATTCGTGACCAATCCATTTCACGGTTATTTTGCAGTATTTTTTGGCCAACCCATGCTCTGTGGCCGCTCCTTCACCCCTCGGTAGCTCAATCGCAACCTTCCCTCAGCTTGCTGACAATCGCAATGCCCTAGATTGATCGACCCAAGACAAACTCAAGAGCTTAGATCCATTTAATTTTGTGATCTGTCTGATGTCGTCCATCTAAGATGCCACTGAAAATCACTCCTCCGTCACTCAACACCTTGTCTGTGACCTTCTGCCTCATCTCTGGTCATTGTTGCAGCCATTTTCTGTCAGGTACCCAAGAACTCGAGATCTGACCCATTTGCAACCCGTGGAGCTTTCTGGACAGATTTGAATTTGATTTTTCAACGATTTTCTGGTAGTTTTCCAACAAGATTCCAATGGTTTTTCGACTGCCATTCTCCAACTGAGTTATTATTTGATTTTAGTGCTATGCACTCTTTTATATCTAATACATGTGTTGGGAAAACAAACTTGCATTCTTAAACCATGCCATATGATTTGAATATTTCCACACCCTTGGGAAATCTACAATATCTCCTCAAATTTGTTAGAATTGTCCTCTTTCTATTGATGACTATTTCTTTGTTGTAGATCTTGCATGTTTACCACTGATTGGGATCGATGTGATTTTGGGAATGGATTGGTTGGCTAGGAATCGAGTTCTTTTGAATTGTTTTGAAAAGACCATACTTATTTGGATGCCTTACCAGTGGGTAAAAGTGACTAGTGGGTGAGCTAAATGATTTTTTCCTTAATTTTTCCTAAGAAGAATTCCAAGAGAGGCTTAGCTCAATTCCTGTCGTAAGAGACTTTCTAGAGGTATTCCCTTTAGAGATAGTCAAGTTACCCCTACCAAGACAGATTGAATTCAAAATCGACTTGATTCCTGGTACGAGCTTAATATCCATGAAACCCTATAGGATGGCCCCAATAGTACTAAAGAAGTTGAAAGTCCAAATAGAGGACATGTTGGGTAAGGGATTTATTAGGCCTAGTGTATCACCATAGGGAGCTCCTGTCCTGTTTGTGAAGAAGAAAGATGGAAGCATGGGATTGTGCATAGACTTCTGGCAGTTGAATAAGGTGACCATTAAGAATAAGTACCCTTTGCCTAGAATAGATGACCTATTTGACCAATTGCAAGGAGCAACTGTGGACACTTCAATAAATGTGGACACTTGTCCACCTTATAAAATAATTGTGAACACTAGGTCACAAGTGTGAACCACCTTAGGTCACACTTCAAGTAATATGGACACTTGAACAACTTTATATAAAATAATTCATTTACTAATAGCATAGTAATTTGGCTATCATAAACAAAGGAATTGCATTCGACCATTATAGGAGAGAAACAAAATCTAAGGTTTTTCATGTTACATTGTTACATTTTTACTTCCTTTCCATGATTTGCACTTAATGATACCATGCATTAAAATTTCTATGGTGCCTTCTCTCACATTCAAATTATGTAATCATGTCATTGGCAATTTCTTCTACTTAATTTTGTAACTAAATTTTACACACTATATTTTGGATTACACATATTTCTCACCCTTACATTTTAATATAGTATGGACCCTTATTATGTGCAACAAGGTAACCTAATAACTATACCTTAATTTCCCTATATTTTCTCTCTTTTTCTTAGCTAAACTGAATGGTCATCCATCTTACATAATATTTAGCAGCAATTCCATACTTTACAAAGGCCCTTTCTCCACTTTCACATTTTAATATTAATGCGGGATTTTATTATTGCAAAAGGGTGAAATAATTAACTATACCTTAATTAACCATACTTTCTTTTAAAACTGAATTGTAATCTCCCTTACACCATTCTCATACAAATTTCCTACCGTACAAAGGCCACCTTTAGATTTGGCAAGACAACAAGGGAAATGTCAAACTCTTAATCAAATGCTAGCTAGCAACCTTTATTTTGGTATCTCTAACTTAAAACATATAATGATCATACAAGAATATAAATTTTCCAGCATTATCTTAAGCTAGGGTTTTCATTATACATGCTGAATTTTTTTTTCAACAATAATCCTTCCATAAAACAACAATATCCATTCTAGCACATCAACAAACACATCCAATTTACCATACAAGCTTAGCCAAAGAGACATTTACATCTTTAAGAATGTAGAGAGGAAACTAATGTTCCATGAAAGTTTGGAAAAACATGATGAATATACTCTAAACCATGGAACAAAATTAAAAGAATTGCTAAGCTACCTCAAGGATGAACTAAAATGGAGTTATCTTGGATTCCCTGGGCTCCTTGCTCCTCCCCTTCTTGGCTAAGCTCTTTCTCCCCTCACAAAAGCTTTTGTGTCTGTGTAATTCTCATGCTTCTCTCTCTCTCCTCCTTGTCGTATGCATGTATCTTTATATCTCATGAAATCCCTCTCTTGTATGTTATCTAATCCCTTACATTTAGTGCTACACGTGTACTTTTAAGTACAATTCACATTACTTGAATTTTTTTATTGCTTAATCCACTCGATCATGCCAAGGGAAGGGAGGAAGGGAAAGTCACGCAAGCCTCACTCCTCACGTAAGACGTATGGCCACGCAAGAGATCCTTGGAGGCTACGCTTCCTTTCCTCTTCTCAATTTTTATTGTTTCATGGCATTACCGAATGACACTCTTATATTATGTAATTGTGAAGCTATCTCCCTAACTTGCTGCATGCATATATATATTTAACTCCTCCCATTTAATGCTTACTCAGTTACCTTGAAGACAAAGTCAAGGGAAGGAAAGGAAGAAGGTTATCCTTACACGCCTCTCTCTTTCTCTCTTCCACCAAATGCATATACATATATATTTTAATGGATGTTAAACTCTTCCCAATTTTTATTGCCATGTAGTTTATATAGTTTTAACTAAAGTCCAAGTTTTCTCACTCACTCTTTCCCTTGGCAATTCAGTTAGACAAAAGGAAGGAAAGTGAAAATTAAATTAAGCACCTCAAGCACCTTAAGCACCTCAAAATCAAGCTTCTAATGCACTTTTCACTCACATTCTAATTCAGTTACACAAAAAGGAAGGTGTTATCCCTTATCATATTTATTCTAAATATTAAATTACACAAGAAAATTCATCATACTTTATAGCAACTCATCCAATTAATTAAGGGAACATTAATTTAAAACTAATCAAGAGAATATAGGGTGTTACAAAGATAGAAGTAAAAATGGTGGAAATACCCTTTTTGGGATATTTCCCAGTGATTAAGGAATTATGGGTTATTTTCATGTTTGAAGTACTTCCCACACCCTAATTGTATAGTGTTAATTATTGTATAGTGTTTTGACATGCACTATACCTTGATTCTTTGTCATTATTTTGAAAGGATCAGGATGATGATTGTTAGGTGTACACAGAGAGAGCATATATGTATTAGGATATGTGAGTTAGGAATCCACTAGTAGTCTTTTGTTGAATGGGTATGAGTGATCAGCTTGTTGTCTCCTTACCCTAGTTAACACTAACATATCTATAGGTATATGTCTGCTGCACAGAAACTAGATCTCATGGATATAAATGAAACATGTATGTTGATGTATATGTATGTTTTAATTATTTTTCGCTGCGATCTTTTGTGTGAGCATCCCAAGTGTAGAATTCCCAAACTAGTAGCACTTAATTAATTAACTCCATAAAAGTTAAAAATTTACTTGGGTGAAGGTAGTAGTAACTCACCAATCCTGTATTATATGATATTAATTAATTAATAAAAAGGAACCATAGGATTGGGGGCGTTACACTAAGTTGGTATTAGAGCACAGCTACCACGATTAGTACATTGTTGACTTGGTAGTGAAGGGCAGATTCCTCAGGATAGAGACAAGTACAGGTTAGTTAGCTGAGCCTAGGCAGTGGACTAACTTTTATTATGTTTTGACTTAAGGAATGAAGTGCTAGGCTTGGGTAGATAGTATTTCTTGTTGGTGCCATATGACCTTTTATAAATATTATATTATTGAGACAGATCACCTTGCTAATATTTGTTTTGTAAAGTGAAACATGGCCCAACCTAGGAAGAATAATGGCAAGGAAAAGGAGAATGAAGGTAATTTGGCTGGGTTATGCAGACTCTGGTGGGAATGGCAGAAGCCATAAGGGAGCAGGCTGCTACTGTCACCTAACAAGCTATTACTGCTGTTCAACAAGCTGTAGCTACTGCTGAAGCATTCCGACAATTTTAGGAGAACAAACTAGTAAATCCTACCTTAATCTTGAAGTTGGACAAGTGGGAAACCAAGCTTGTAATGAATGGCCTGAATTTCAGAGAAACAAACCTCCTTCCTTTAGGGGTGATTTAACCCTCAAGCAGCCAAGGAATGGCTAAGGGAGATGGAAAAGTTATTTATGGTGTTAGGGAATATGGATGAGCAGAAGGTATTGTTTGCTACCTATATGTTAATTGGAGAAGCAAAATATTAGTGGAGAGGAGCCAGACAGTTACTGGAGGCTCAAGGAACCCAGATCACCTAGGAATCATTTAAGAGGGTGTATCTGGAAAAGTACTTTCCTTAAAATGTGAGGAATTAGAAAGAAATTGAATATATCCAGATAAAGCAGGGTAATATGTTTTTTGAGGATTACCTAGCTAAATTTGAAGAGCTGTCCAAGTTCTCTTCACTTCATCCAAATGAAGCATGGAAGACCATGCATATGGAAGCTGGGTTGAGATCAGAGTTAAAGAATGTTGTTGCTCTGTTTGAAATTAGAAACTTTGCTATGTTAGTAAACAAATGTCACATAGTTTCTCAGAAACTAGCTGATACAGAAAAGGAAAGGCAGAGAAAAAACTTCTTTAAAAGGAAGTAGCCCAGATTCCTTAGATGAAGGGACAACAGGAATGAAGGAACCTAGAAAGGGAAGAGGCCAATGCTGAGACAGGTAATGCCTAATGTCTGTCCTATAAGTGTGAAGAGTCATTGTGAACCTTGTAAAGTCTAACAAATGCCATAAGTAATCTATTTTAATTATGGAAAATAGGGACATTTTCATAAGGGTTGCCCAGAGTGGAGGAAACAAGGCGACACCACTAGACCTCCTACTACTGGAAGAGTCTATACCCTCAAGGGCAAGGAAGTGGCCTAGTATGATGATTAAATGAAAGGTATTTTTAATAAATGATGTCTCTTTAATTGTACTATTTAATTTTGGCGCCACTCATTCTTTCATTTCATTGGAATGTGTGGAGAGATTAAATTTGCCTGTGATTAGTTTACCTTATCAATTGTCTATTTTTATTCCAGTTGGAGAGCAGGTTTTGATTTCTTTAGCCTGCTTGAATTGTCCAATTGTTCTTGAAAATAGATCTTTTGTTATTGATCTGATTTTTTTACCTTTGGTGGATTTAGACATTATTCTTGGGATGAATTGGTTGTCTATAAACAATGTTGTCTTGGATTGTTCAAAAAAGCCTATGACTTTTATAGATGTCTTACCAGTGAATAGGAATATTGAGGAAAGGAATGATAGAATGCATTTTCTATGTTCTTCTAAGGTTGAGATTCAACATAAACATAGTACCATCCCAGTAGTAAATGCTTCCCATATGTCTTTACCAAGGAAATCTTAAGTCTTCCACCTGAGAGAGAGATGGAGTTCTCTATAAAGTTGATTCCTAGAATGGGAACGATCTCTATAGCACCTTATAGGATGTATTCTTTATAATTGATAGAATTAAAGGTACAGAAAGAGGATCTCTTAGAGAAATAGTTTGTAAGACCTAGTGCTTCACCATGGAGGGCACCAGTATTGTTTGTGAAAAAGAAAGATGGAAGCTTAAGGTTGTGTATAGATTATAGGCAGTTGAACAGGGTAACTGTGAAGAATAAATACCCACTCCCTCGAATAGATGATCTATTGGATCAATTGAGAGGGGCTACGGTGTTTTCAAAAATTGATTTCAAATCGAGGTATCATCAAATTAGAGTAAGAACAGAAGATATACTTAAGACAGCCTTTAAAAGCATATATAGGCATTATGAATTCCTCGTAATGCCATTTGAATTGACAAATGCTCTAGCTATTTTCATGGATTACATGAATCATATCTTTAGACCCTACCTTCATCAGTTCGTGGTAGTGTTTTTTAATGACATTCTTTATACTCTAAAAGTAGCGAAGAGCATAAACATTATCTTAGGATTATGCTGCAATTGCTTGAGAGAAGTTATTGTATTCTAAACTTGAGAAGTTTGAACTTTGGTCAAAAGAGGTAAGATTCTTAGGTCATGTAATCACTAGAGATGGAGTAGCAGTAGATCCAAGTAAGACAGAAGCTATAGTTAATTGGGAGAAACCCACAACAGTGACAGAAGTTCATAGTTTTCTCAGACTAGCTGGTTATTGTAGGAGATTTATTTAAGGGTTTTCACAAATCACGTTTCCTTTGACTAAATTGACTAGGAAAGATGTTCAATTTGTGTGGAATGCCAAATGTGAGCATAGTTTCCAAACTTTAAAAAAAAAATTAACCACTACACCTGTCTTAATTATTCCAGATCCATTAGAAAATTTTGAAGTGTATTATGACGCATTCAAGAAGGGCCTAGGGTGTGTCTTGATGCAGAATAGAAAAGTTGTAGCATATGCATCTAGGCAATTAAGACCCCACGAGAGAATTATCCTACTAACCTTGAATTAGCAACCATAGTGTTTACCTTCAAAATTTAGAGATATTACCTCTATGGAGCTAGATTTAAGGTATTTGCTAACCACATGTCTCAAATACCTTTTTAATTTAAAATAGTTGAATATGAGGCAGAGGAGATGGATGGAATTTATTAAAGATTATCACTTTGAATTAAAGTACCATCCAGGAAAGGAAAATGAAGTGGTTGATGCTCTAAGTAGGAAATCCCTTCATGTACCTCACATGATGGTAAGTGAAATGAACCTAATTGAAAAGTTTAGGAATTTAAGTTTGTCAACTCTGGTGTTGCCAGATAGGCTGTACTTGAGTGAAATGAGAAGTGAGAGTAATCTTAGAACTCAAATCCTAGAAGCTCAAGGGGAAGATGAATTCTTGAAGTCCTTGAAAGACTTAAAGGAATTCAAGAAAGAAGCATATGTGGTAGTAACCTTCCAAAATAGATTATATATCCCAGAATTAGGAGAATTAAGAAATAAAATCTTAGAGGAAGCTCATAAGACCAACTATACTGTTCATCCTGGTGCCACTAAAATGTATCAAGATTTGAAAGAAAATTTTTAGTGGCCAGCTATGAAGAAGCACATAGCTGAGTATGTTGCTAAATGCCTAGTATGCCAGAAGGTGAAGATTAAACATTAGAAACCTGTAGGAATGTTATGACATCTAGAGATTCCTGAATGGAAATGGGAAAAAATTTACATGGATTTTATGGTGGGTTTGTCTATACCTCAGTCAGGAAATAATGCAATTTGGATGATAGTTGATAGACTGACTAAATCTGCATATTTCGTACCTATCAAAATAAAATTTTCATTGGATAGGTTGGCCCAATTGTATATACAAGAAATAGTGAGACTCCATAGAGTACCCACTAGTATAGTATTTGATAGAGATCCCAGGTTTAGTTCCAGATTCTGGAGAGCCTTGTAGGAGGCATTTGGAACTAAGTTAAATTTCAGTACTACTTATCACCCTCAAACTGATGGGCAGACTAAAAGGACTACCAAATTTTAGAAGATATGCTTAAAGCCTATACATTAGAGAAAAAGGGAAGTTGGGATAAAATTTTTACCCCTAGTAGAATTTTCTTACAATAATAGTTTCCACTATAGTATAGGAATGGCTCCATATAAAGCCTTATATGGGAGAAAATGTATATCACCATTATGTTGGTTTAAGGTGGAGAAAGATAAATTTTAGGGCCAGAATTAGTTCAACAGACTACTGATCAAATAATGATGATCAAATAAAAGATGGCTAAAGCCCAAGATAGATAGAAAAGTTATGCTGATAAGAGGAGGAGACTCTTAGAATTTATAGAAGGAGATCACGTTTTCCTCAAAGTGTCTCTAGTTACCAGTATTAGTAGGGCTATTAAGTCTAGGAAACTAAATCCTAGATACATTGGACCATACTAGATTTTGAAAAGAATTGGTTCATCCACTTATCAAATAGCGTTGCCTCTATTTTTGTCCAATCTCCAAAATGTTTTTCATGTTTCTCAACTTCATATATTCTCGATTCTTCACATATTCTTGATGCCAGTATAGTACAATTGAAAGATAATTTGACTTATCATCCTAAACCTTTCAGAATCATTAATATTGAGGTCAAGCAGCTGAGGAACAAGACTATTCCACTTTCAGAATCATTGGTATTGTGGGATCAATCCTCACCATAAGAGGCAACTTAGGAGAAATAAGAGGAGATGAGAATAAGTTTTCCAGAAATTTTTGAATCGGTATGTACAAATTTTGATGACAAAATTTTTTAAAAAGGAGGGGAGAAATGTAACATCCACTCCTCCTATTTATTAAGAGATGTTTTGTTAATTTTAAATAAGTTAAATGCTTGTGTTTGTTGCATTAGATTGCATGTAGTTGCATTAGAATGAGGGACCAAATTGAAAAGAAAAGAGCAGCAACTTGAATGAGAGGAAAAAGGTTGAGTGGAGGAAGCTCTATAAATTTTTCCATTATTGAGGGTAGCATATTGTAATTTTAGCTGAGAAAGTTACTGTAGCTACCAGAAATTTGAAATTTTCCGCTAATGGTTTTGGGGCAAAATGGTAATTTGGCATGTGGCCTGACAAATTATCATTTAGAGCTGAATGATCAGAATTGGCAATTCTCGGACCACCTATAAATAGAGCTAAAACTCAGAAGTTCCATTTCCTCATCTTCACTTCAGAGTTCTAGAGAGAGAGTGAGGAATGTTTTAGAGAGATAAAGTAGGAATTTACAAAGGAACTGGCATTTTTACAGTGAATTGAGGCAAGAAGTTGGGAGCTGAGCAATCTAGGAGTTCATCTGATCATTTTACACCAGATTTTGCATGAAAGAAGAAAGCAAAACAACATATTCCCTCTAATTTCAAATTTATCGTAAATATGTTGAAAGTGAGATTTTTCTATGATCTGAAGTGAAAGAGGGATTAAAAATTACATTCTTGATGTTTATGAATGCTATTAGGTGTTTCAACCTGCATGAATATACTTATGCATGATGAAATCAGATTATGAAAAATGGGTTTTTACCTATTGAATGAATATGGGGTTTAATCCAATATTTGAGTAAGATTAAATGGTTTGGGCTATTTTTATGTGATAAATGATGCTTGCACACTGGTATTGAGTTAATGAGGGTAAAAAATGAATTACAAACTGGTTATTGGGAAAAATTTTGGGTTAACAAAGGATTTGAAAAATAGAGCATAATGTAGTAGTCGACTTGTAACCTTTACCAGTCGATTGTTGTGCGCTTTAGTTACCCAAAAATGCATCCAGAGTCCTAGCAACCGACTACTAGGAGGCTGGAAGTCGACTGTCGTGCTCATATTTTCTAGAAATTTGTGAACAATAGAGTAGCCAACTGTTGAGCTATGGGCAGTCGACTGATAGCCCTCTGGTTTGGATAATTTTGAGGCAGTGAATTGCAAGTCGACTGTCAAGAAGGTGGAAGTTGACTGGTATGCCTCTTTTTGGAAAAATGAACTCAATGACCTATTTTGAAGTATACTTAGTCCAAAACTTCACTCAAATAAGGGATTTAAACCTAGAATGTATAATGGGTAACAAGAGGGTTAAGAACGAAAGTGAGAAAGCAAGAATGATGTGATAATTGAAAAGGAATGAGCATGAGAATTACCAGAGAAATGAGAAAGTATTCGTAGTTTATGGATAGTGGTAGATAGGTACATATTAAGTGACCAATTGTTGTTATGGGATAATAATTAGGGCACTCCATACTTTCTCATTGGCATTCGCCATCATCATGATAATCATCATGTAATAACAATAATAAGAGAAATCAAGAGGGTCATCGAGCGAGCCACTCCATACTTTCGAACATGTACTTATAAATTTTGGCAACACATGTCCATTGGTAGTCCTCGATTGCAACATCACATTTGTGCACATTCTGGAGCGTCCTCCAATGGATCCAAGTACCAAAAAGTCTCCTCATTGAGACTAAACATTGAGTACATACTGGGGTCTTCAAAATGCTATTCATAAGTATATACATTAGGGTGATTCGGTGTATACTATAGTTATGTGAAATCCTAAATTTGTGACTTTTTATTCAACTTGGCCATTAAGTTACTAACTTAGAATTTACAACTATCACAATAATCGTGGAATGTCTAATCACCATCCCATACTAGCAATCAGTCATTCAGTTATGAACCTATCTAAAACTAATACATATGCTAAGAATAAAATTTCTAATTTCTCTTATGCATTCTTGCTCTTTCCTTATCAATTTCATCATATGCTTGCTCTTTTTGATTTAAATTTAATATACATGTTACCCTTATCAGATTATAGGTTTAAATCCCTTACTTGAATTGGGTTTTGAACCAAATACCTTTCAAATATTTCATTGAGTTCATAGTTCAATCATAGAAGCTAGCAGTCATTTGGTACCCTGCTGGCAGTTAACTCATAGCATTCTGTCCAATTTTCAAAATTCAAACTCGAAAGCTATTATTTGATTGCTACAGTGATGGTAGTTGGCTGTTAGCTTACTGTTGGGCCCGATAGTCGACTTTTTGGACATGGAAGTTAGATGTTGGCCTTCTAGAAAAATTTTAGGAAAATGAAGAACATGGCATTTGATTTCCAGGGTCTGGCAGTCAGCTGCTAAAGTTCTATATGCATTTCTAGTTAACTCAAGAATACGACAGTTGACTGCTGCAAGGCACCGGTTGGCTGTTATGTTATGCTTTGTTTTAAAAATTGCCATTGACCCAAAATTTTTATCCAAAAATTTGTTTGTAAAGCCATTTTGAAATTCATGAACTTAAGATAAATTTTCAAGCATCATTTCCACATAAAAATAGTCCAAAACACTGTTTAATATTGCTGAAATATGGGATTAAACCTCATTTTTGTTCAAGTAGAAAAACCCACTTTTCAGAATCAATTTTAAGCATATATAAGTATCTTCAACTGATTAAAAACACACAATAGTAAGTAGAAACGTTAAGAATGTAGTTTTGGATCCCTTTTTCCTTCAAACAACTTCAAAATCATCAAATTCAGTTATATGAACAGTAACTTCAAAAATAAAAAGGGATTGGGTTATTTTGCTACCTTAAATGCTTGTTTGGATGCTAATTAATGTATTTGATGCCTTTATAGACATTTTTCTAGATTAAACTCTTGCTGAAAGTGAAGATTCTTCTTCTTCTCCCTCACTTTCTCTCTCTACTCAACTTCTCTTTCTCTCTCTAGAAGTGGTTTTGAATTTTAGGTAATGAGGGAATTTGGCTTCTATCCTTATATATAAGCGATCCAAACTTATAGATTTTGATCCTAATATCTAATCATTCGGACTCAAAGTGGTAAGTTTAAAACTATATACATAATTACCATTTTTTCCTTGAACCATTGGCAGGAGAATTCCAAAAATCAGTTGGCTATAGTATATCTTTTGGCCAAAATTAAAATTCTCATACCTAAACTTTTTCAATTTTTATTTTAGTCCCTCTCCTCTTTCTAATCAATTCTCTCATCCTTTTCTAGTCTAATTCTAGCACTAATGCCACTATATGCAGTATAATACAACATACACAAGCAATTAATTAAAATTAACAAACATCTCTTATAGAAATAGGGGCAGATGTTACAGTGAGTTCTAGTTAGAAGTGGTAAAATTCTTAGGTCATGTAGTTACTAAAGATGGAGTAGCAATAGATCCAAGTATGATAGAAGCGGTGGTTGGTTAAGAGAGACCTAAACAATGATTGAAATCTGAAGTTTTCTTAGATTAGCAGGGTATTATAGGAGATTCATTCAAGAGATTTCGAAAATCGCGTTGCCTTTGACTAGATTGACTAGGAAAACTGTTCCATTTGTGTGGGATACCAAGTTTGAACATAGTTTTCAAAATTTTGAAAGAGAAATTAACTACACCTATCCTAACAATCCTTGATCCTTTAGGAAATTTTGAACTATATTGTGATGCATCCAAGAAGGGCCTAGGATGTGTCTTGGTGCAAAATGGAAGAGTAGTAGCATATGCCTCTAGACAAGACCTCATGAAGAAAATTTAGAATTAGCAGCCATAGTGTTTGCTTTGAAAATATAGAAACACTATTTGTATGGGTTGAGATTTTAGGCATTTAGTGACCACAAAAGTTTTAAATATCTCTTTGATCAGAAAGAATTAAACATGAGGCAAAGAAGATGGATAGAATTTTTAAAAGATTATGATGGTGAATGAAATGAGCCTAATAGAACAATTTAGAAATATGATCCTATCCACATTGGTCCTACCAGATAGGGTATATCTAAGTGAGTTAAAAATTATGAACAACCTTAGAACTTATATATTAGAGGCTCAAAGGGAAGACGAGTTCTTAAAGTCCCTAAAGAACCTATGAGAATTCAAGAGAGGTATTGATGGGGTAGTGACCTTCCAAGATAGGATTTATGTTTCAGAGTCAGGGGGATTGAGGGATATAATTCTAGAAGAAGCCCATAAGAGTAACTTACTATTCATAATGGTGCCACTAAGATGTATCTAGATGTGAAAAAGAAATTTTGGTGGCCAGGTATAAAAAAGCAAATAGCTGAGTATGTTGCTAGATGTCTAATGTGCTAGCAAGTAAAGATTGAACATTAGACACTTGTAGGATTACTAAACCTCTTGAAATCCCTGAATGGAAATGGGATAAGATTTCTATGGATTTTTTAGTTAGTTAACCAAGAACTCAATCAGGAAATGATGCAATTTAGGTGATTGTAGACAGATTAACTAAATATGCACATTTCCTACCTATCAAAATAAATTTTTCATTAAATAAGTTGGCCCGATTATATTACAAGAAATAGTGAGACTTTTAGGTTTACTTCTAGATTCTAGAAAGCCTCACAAGAGGCTTTTGGTACTAAACTTAGTTTCAGTACTGCTTATCATCCATAAAACTGATGGTCAGACTGAAAGAACTATTTAGACTCTAGAAGACATGCTTAGGGCATGTACATTAAAGCAAAAGGGGAATTAGGATAGAAATTTACCCCTGATAGAATTTTCATATAATGATAGTTTCCACTGTAGCATACGGATGGCTCCTTATGAAGCCCTGTACGGAAAAAAATGTAAGTCACCCTTGTGTTAGTTTAAGATGGGGGAGAGACAACTACTAAGGCCAAAATTAGTTCAACAAACCATAAATCAAATTAAGATGATTAGAGAAAAGATGGATAAGGCCCAGGATAGGTAGAAAAGTTATGCTAATAAAAGAAGAAAACCATTAGAATTTTTTGAAGGGGATCATGTTTTCCTTAAAGTTTCCCTTATTACTGGTATTGGTAGGGCTATTAAGTCTAAGAGGTTGAACCTGAGATACATTAAACCTTTTCAAATCCTGAAAAAGATTAGTCTATCTGCTTATCAAATTGCTTTCCCCCCATTTCTATCTAATCTCCATAATGTATTTCATTTTTCTCAACTCTGAAAATATCATCCCGATCCTTCACATATTCTTGATGCCAGTACGGTATAATTAAAGGATAATTTTACTTATATACTAAGACCTTTGAAGATTATTGGCACTAAGACCAAACAATTGAGAAATAAGACTATTCCCTTAGTAAAGATATTATGGATTAGTCATCACCACAAGAGGCAACCTGGGAAAAAGAAGAGTATATAAGAATAAAATTTCTAGAAATTTTTATGTAGGTACGTATAAATTTTGAGGATGAAATTTCTTAAAAGGAGGGAAGAAGTGTAACATCTGCCCCTATTTCTCTGAGAGATGTTTGTTAATTTTAATTAATTGCTTGTGTATGTTGCATTAGACTGCATATAGTTGCATTAGTGCCATAATTGGGCAAGAAAGAATGAGAAAATTGATTAGAAAGGGGAGAAGGACTAAACTGAAAAGTGTAAAAGTTCAAGTATGAGAATTTCAATTTTAACCAAAAGAATTACTGTACCCAACTGATTTTTGGAATTCTCTCGCCAATGGTTCAAGGGCAAAATGGTAATTATGAATATAGACTGAAACTTATAGTTTTAAGGCTTAATGATTAGAGATTAGGATCAAAATTGTCAATTTTAGGTTGCTTATATAAGGCTGGAAGTCAGACCTCTCATTACCTAAAATTTAGAACCACTTTTAGAGAGAGAAAGAGAAATCAGGTAGAGAGAGAAGTGAAGGAGAATAAGCTAAATCTCCACTTCCAATAAGAGTGGAATCCAGAGAAGTGTCTAGGAAGGCATCTAATACGTTAATAAGCATCCAAACAAGAATTTAGGGTAGCAAAATAACCTAATCCCTTTTTTATTTCGGAGTTAATATTCATGTAACTAAATTTCATGAATTTGAAGCTGTTTGAAGGAAAAAAGGATTTAAAACTACATTCTTAATGTTTTTACTTACTATTGGATGTTTTGAATCGGTTGAAGATACTTATGTATGTTTAAAATTGATTCTAAAAAGTGGGTTTTTTCTACTTGAACAAAAATGAGGTTTAATCCCAAATTTTGAGTGACATTAAATGATGTTTTGGACTATTTTCACTTATTAAAAGATTCTTGAAAGTTTATCTTGAGTTCATAAATTTCAAAATGGCTTTACAAACAAGTTTTTGAAGAAAAATTCTAGGTCAACGGTAAGTTTTAAAACAAAGCATAACGTAGTAGCCGACTGGTGGCCTGTAGCAATCAATTGTTGTGCTCTTGAGTTGCCTAAAAATGCATACAAAATGCTAGTATCCGACTGCCAGCTCCTGGAAGTCAACTGTCATGTTCTTCATTTTCCAAAAATTTTCCCAGAAGGCCAACAGTCGACTACCATACTCTAATAGTCAACTGTCGCCCCAATAGTAAGCTAATAGCCTATTAATAACCTTGTAGCAATCGACTGATAGCTCTTTGGTTGAAATTTTAAAATTAGGTAGAATGCTACCAGTCGACTAGCAGCAGGGTTACAACTGACTGCCAGCTTTTGTGAGTGAATTATGAACTCAATGACATGTTTAAAAGGTATTTGGCCTAACAACCCAATTCAAGTAAGGGATTTAAACCTACAATACAAAAAAGGTAACATGTAATTTGAATTTAATTGAAAAAGATCAAGAGTATGATGAAATTGAGAAGGAAAGAGCAAAAATGCATAAGAGAAATGAGAATTATATTCTTATTATATGTAATAGTGGTAGATAGGTTCATGATTGAATGAATGATTGCTGGTATGGGATGGTGATTATACATTCTGCGATTATCATGATAATTGCAAATCCTGAGTTAGTGACTTATTGGCCAAGTTAAATAAAAGGTCACATACTTAGGATTTCACATAACTATAGTATGCACTGGATCACCCTAATGTATATGCTTATAAATAGCGTTTTGCTTTTGGATCCCCTGTTGGGCGCTCCCTGCTGGGCTTTTTAGCGGCGGTTTTATTCGTCACTAAAGTGTGTTTTAATATTATTGCAACAAATATTATTGCTGCTATAAATTTTGTTTAAATAATTAATTTAACAAAAGTTATAGTGACAATAATATTTGTTGCAAAAAACTTTAGCAACAAAAAAAATCGCTGCTAAAACGCCCAGTAGCGCCCAGCAGGGACACGCCCAGCAGGGAATCCGGACGCTAGCGTTTTGGGGACCCTATTATGTACTTAATGTATGGACTCAATGTGTGGATTCAATGTGGGGACTTAATGTTGCCAAAAGTTACGAGTACATATTCGAAAGTATAGAGTGGCTCGCTTGATGACCCTCCTGATTTCTCTTATTGTTATTATATGATAATTATTATGATGATGGCGAAGGCCATTGAGAAATGCTCTTTACTTCCTTACTGCTCTTTATATGAAGTTAGATGAATGAAATTATGTTACTCGTATGATTTGACTATTTTATGAGGTATATGCCCTATGTGATATATATTAAGTAAATGATACATGAAATTATGAGTATCAAATGTAATTTTATGTAAGGCAACCTAATAGATATATCAATTGTATAATGATAAGAAGAATTTAGAATTTTTCATAAGGGATTACGGTGGTATAAACTAGTTGTTTTATAAATTAGTTATTATTGCTACTGAGATTTATTCTCATTAAAAATGCTAGTTTGTACTAGATTCCTAGGTACTAGATATTACTAGAAGTGGAAGTTAAGTTAATGGAGATACCCTTCCTGGGGTATTTCCCTGTTGTCAAGGAATTATGGGTCATATATGTATAGGAAGTCCCTCTCATAACTTGAATATATAAAGTTTTTGAAACATTTTGAAATGCCCCATACCTGGTACCCATGTTAAATTTTTGAAAAGGATTAGGAGGATAGATTTTAGATGTATAGGATAAAGACATATATGTACTAGGATATGAGAGCTATGAATTCACTAGCAATTTTGTTAAATGGGTATGAGTGACAAGCTTGTTTTCTCTTTGCCCTAGTACTTGCATATCCTTAGATATATGTCTAATCTATGCCATTTGTAAATATTGTAAATGAATGTGAATGTATATATGTTTCATTTCCATTAATTCATTCTATTTTCTGCTGTGTAGTGTGTGAGATCCCGAGTGTAGAATTTCCAAACTAATAGTACTTAATTAGTTAACATGGTAAAAATTAAAATTTTATTTAGGTAGAAGTAGTAGTAACTCACCAATCCTATATATTATATTATTTTCTTAATTGAAATGAACTATAAGATTGGGAAGGTTACAGAAATCATGATGGACCTTGTAAATTCCACCAAGGTATGTGTTACCAATGTAAGAAATTGAGATTTCAACATGATAGATGTTATAGATGTGGGAAGAATCATGGGAATAAGCCATGTTTGATGGGACAGAATGTCTGTTACAAGTGTGGTAGGCCGGGACATTTCAGCAAGGAGTGCTCATTATGGAAGAAGCTAAATAAGGCCTCTAAGCCTCTGACTAGGGAGAGATTCTACACCCTCAAGAGCAAGGAGGTAGACTAATCCAATGATTCCATTAAAGGTCAGTGTTTATAAAAGATGTTTCTTTAATTGTATTGTTTGATTCTGGTGCCACTTATTCCTTCATTTTCCTTGAATGTGTGGAAATATTGATCTTATTTGTAACTAAATTACCCTATGAGTTATCCATTTCTTGTAACATCCGCTCCAATTATCATTAAAGAGATGTTTGATAATTGTTAATTTCATGCTTAATTCCTGTGTATGTTGCATTAGTGCATATAGTTGCATTAGTATAGGGATTAAATTGAAAGAATTACAATTCCTTAGTTGAGAGTGAGGCTAAGGACCTAAGTGAAAAAGGAAATTGTGTTGAGACAAAATGTGTAAAATAAACCAAGGACCAAAGAGTAATTTCCCAAACTTTCCCTTAAACCTTAGCAGCAGCCATAAACCCTCTTCATTCTGCCAAACCTTCAACATCCTAAAGAGAGAAGCAAAAGGGGTGAGTAGAGAGAGAAGGTACAGAGTTAGGGCTGGGAAGGGAAGGTTTCTGAAGTAAAGGGTCTTTTAAGGCTAAGATTCAATCCTACAGCGAGGGATAATCATTCCTTACACATCAAACACACACATTTTGTAGGAATCAAGGTAGCAATCCATCCTAAACCCCTATCTTTTTCTGAAATATTACTGTTGCTAGAAAATATGGATTTTTACATGTTTAAACTGAGATTGAGGTTAAACCTACATTCTGCATGCGTTTCTACTTTTATGGGATGTTGTGTTACTGAATGTATGCTCATATATGTGCTTGTAATGGATTGAAAGGGTTGGGTTATGTTCATATAGAGAAATAGACTAGTTTTCCTTGAATGTACCATGTTTGAGCTAATGGATGAGAAATGTTTAATGAAAAGTAAAGTTTGTTGTATGGGAAATAAGCTTATATGTGTATAATTCAAAATGGAATGCATTCTAGACTGGGCATTGTTAAAATCATGTTTTCTGAACTACAGCAGGGCATAACAGCCAACTTCTAAGTAGGGGCAGTTGATTGCCATGTTCTTGGAAAACCCAGAAGTGTAGACAAAGGCTTAGCAGCCGACTGCCAGGTTCCTAGCAGTTGACTATCGAGCCCAGGTTCAGATCGAGCAAATGATCAAGCAATCTTAGCGATCATTGTGCTCATATTTTTACCCAAAACGCATTCCAGAAAGCCACTAGCTGGCTGCTAGCCTTCCAGCAGTATGAGACAGCTGTTGGGCATTCTATGGTTATGCTATAAATTGGGATGGTTAAACATCCACTTGAACTTAGATGATTTCGAAAACACTATGATGGTTGCGAACTTTAAGTTAGTGTCATATCCCAAAGGCCATATGAGAAACACATACTTAGAGTTAAGCATAACCATGACCATGGGCCAATTCACACCATAGTATATGTAGAGAATAGTGTACTGTGAGTGTGAGCCATCGGAAAGGGATGGTGATTTCATAGTATTATGATCCGACCAAAAGCAGAGAGGAAATGATCTGGGTAGAGTTGACAGTAATCCCATGAGAGTATACCAGCCCCATTTAGGACGAAAAGGAGGAATCCCATTGGTCAAGGATGATCTGTCGAAAAGGGGCAGGGACCATTAAGGTACTTGGATCCACTAGGGGATGCCTCAGAATGTACAAGAGGTTAAGGCATGACTAGATAGCCATGCGCTTATTCATATAGACAATGGTGCATAGAGTTGTTGCTGGGCAACTCTCTCAATTACTCTTAGGGTGTTTTATGTACTGCTCGCTTGTTATGGAAATGAAATGATGTTATGTTTACTAACCCACATGTTTTTTATAAGAAATTTTTTATGATAAGAATGATGATGAATACACTTCCCAAGTTTTAAAGTTGATATGTTTTAAATGCACATGCATATATATGAGTACATAACATGATTAAATGCTACACTTATTGCATCCTAATAGTATGCGATATGTTTAATGAAAGAATGTTGAGTTTTTTCGTGTAAGCACGATGGTACAGGTCAAAAAATTTTGTAACTGGTTGTATTGCTGCTGAGATTCATTTCTCACAATAGTGTTGGCATGTACCAGATGTGTAAGTCCCCTTGGGCTGGAGGTGAAGGTAAAGTATGAAGAAGTGTCCAATCTGGGCATATAAACTATTTAATTTCAATAGTATAAGTACATGGTAGGATTGAGCTAGCCTTCATGATATTTTGAGAAAGGCTAGTGTAGGATTATTTTGTGTAGCCTATTCTAACTTATCTGTATATGAATTAGACAGGATTGATGAATAGACTTTGTAATGGGGGTTATGAGTGGTAGGATTGTTGCCTCCATGCCCAATAGTTAATTGATTATATTTAATTAAGAATTCATGTCTATATATAATTAATTCAGGTGTATGCTATATGTATTTATTCTGCTGTGATGTTGAGAGAACTCGAGAGTAGAGACTAACCCAAATGGCAGTCAACTAATCAACTTGGTAAAAAGTTTAAATTTATTCGGGTAGAAGTGATAGTAACACCAACACTCTGATAATTATTTTCATATTATAGTTTTTTTTAAAATCTCTAAAAGGAACCGTAGGATAAAGGGTGTTACATTTCTACTATAGTTGGAAAACATGTTTTGACTTCTTTGACTTGCCTAAATTGCTCACTCATTGTTGAAAATAAACCTTTTATTTTTGACCTTATCTGTCTACCTTTGGTGGATTTAGATGTCATTCTTGGGATGTACTGGTTGTTTTTTAATAAAGTGGTCCTAAACTATTTTGAGAAGCTTGTGACTTTTACAGACACTATACCTGTGCATAGGGATACATAGGAAAAGATCCAACAATTATGTTTCCTATGTTCTTCTAAGGTTTAGAGTCAGTGTAAGATTGATAGTGTCCCTATAGCTAGATAGTTCCCTGATTTCTTTCCCGAGGATATCTCCAGTCATCCACCAGAGAGAGAAGTGAGGATATACCTAAGGATGTCTCTATCGAGTTAATTCCTGGAGCAGGACCGATCTCTATAGTACCTTATAGGATGTCTCCCTTAGAACTAAGTGAGTTAAAAGTGCAAATAGAAAAGCAATTCATTAGGCCCAATGCATCATCATGGGGAGAACCAATGTTATTTATAAAGAAAAAGGATGGAAGCATGTGCATAGATTATAGATAGTTAAACAAAGTAACAGTGAAAAACAAGTATCCCTTCCCTAGGATTGATGACCTATTAGATTAACTAAGAGGAGCCACTATTCTTACTAAGATTGATTTAAGGTTAAGGTACCATCAAACCAAAGTGAGAAGTGAGGATATACCTAAGGCTGCTTTTAGGACTAGGTATAGGCATTATGAATTTCTTGTAATGCCATTTGGTTTGACCAATGCTCTAGCTATTTTCATGGATTACATGAATCTCATCTTTAGACCCTGCCTCAATTAGTTTGTGGTAGTATTCATTGATGATATTCTTGCATATTCTAGAAACAAGAAAGAACATAAACAACACCTTAGAATTGTGCTGCAAGTACTTAAAGAGAAATAACTATATGCCAAACTCGAGAAGTGGGAATTTTGGTTAGAGGAAGTGATATTCCTAGTATAACGCTCTTACCTAGTATTACAATTCCTCTGATGTAACTAGATAAGTTCGGTACATTATTCTTGACCTTAATTATTCATTTACAACATCTGAGCATTTATACCATTAAGTATTATTAAAGTGGATTAGGTTTGGGTTCTTTTGCTCAGGTAACCATACTTTGTGTACAGAAGAATTAAAATTTCATACACCACAATAAAATTTATAAAACTTTCATATTACAAATAATAAATGTCTGTTGCATCCTTCTGTGAACATATACTAGGATATATGAAGTACCTATCCACAAGGAGTCAGGAGATAACAAGCCTATCACTCAAACTCCTTTTACAAAATACAAGGGATGGAGAGGTTCTGCATATGTCCTTTTCCCAGCAATTACCTTTCTTTCTTTACTCTATACAACTAAGTATAACGGTCCTAATTCTAATGCAAAAACAATATATAGAATTAGGACCCAAAATGAAGGACTACAAAAATGCTCTTAATAAAAGGACTTTCTCTAATGCTACTTCCATCTTTCCCTGAATTTGCTAAACGTCTACATCTGATACATATCAGCGCACAAATGAGAAAACTAGTTTCTCAGTAGCTTAACAATTCTATATTTTAAAATCTACTAATATGTACCAATTTGCAAGCACAAAAACATTTTCATCTACATTCCTGTTATTTAAAACAAAGTCTCATTCACATATATAGATTGGCAAGCATTGTATGATTATTTGAAGTGTCAAAGTGTAGAAGTGGATATTCTCATTTCAAGTATAACATCTTTTCATAGGATCATACATAAAACTAAAATAGACAATGATCAGCTATACATTTCATTCTTAAAACTTACCTTGCCTCAAAGTGTGAAGCACCTTTGGTCACACTTCAAGAAATGTGGACACTTGGCCACCTTTGTAAGAATTGTGAACACTTGGTCACATTGTGGACTCTTGGCCACCTTTATAAAATAATTGTGAACACTTGGTCACATTTATAAAATAATTGTGAACACTAGGTCACAAGTGTGAAGCACCTTCGGTCACACTTCAAGAAATGTGGACACTTGGCCACCTTTATAAAATAATTGTGAACACTTGGTCACCTTTATCAAATAATTATGAACACTAGGTCACAATTGTGAAGCACCTTCGGTCACACTTCAAGAAATGTGGACACTTGGCCACCTTTATAAAATAATTGCAATCACTGTTCATCTAACTATAACTTTCTCATTTTCCCTTGACTTTAGCCATTATAAGATACCTCATAAGTCATTTACCATTGCATATGTATTTGGTCACTAAAATTTAAAATGAGGGATTATATTCGGCCATCATGAGAGAGAAATAAAATCTAGGGTTTTTCATGTTACATTGTTACACTTTTACCTCCCTTCTATGGTTTAAGCTTAATGACACCATGCATTAAAATTTCTATGGTACCTTCTCACACATTCAAATTATGTAATCATATCATTGGCAATTCCTTCTACTTACTTTCATGACTCAATTTTTACATGCTAGATTTTGGATTACACATATTTCTCACCCTTACATTTTAATATAATATGGACCTTTATTATGTGCAACAAGGTAAACCAATTACTATATATTAATTTCCCACATTTTCTCTCCTTTTCTTAGTTAAAACCAAATGGTCATCCATCTTACATAATATTTAGCAAAAAATTCCATACTTTACAAAGGCCCTCTCGGTTTTGGTAAGCCAACAAGGATAATACCAAAGTTAAAACCAAATTCTAACTAGCATACCTCTTTTAGGTGTCTATAACCTAAAACTTACCTTAGCCATACATGAATACAAAATCACAACACTTTTCTCATGCTAGCATTTTCATTATGCAATGCTGATTTTTTCCTAATAATCATTCTTGTAAGGAATTGACAACATACACCTTATCACATTAACAAACATAACCAAATTACCATACAAGCTTGGCCAAAAGAAATTTACAATTTAAAGAATGTAGAGAAGAAGGTTAATATTCCATGGAAACTTGAAAACATGATGAATATGTCTTAAATCATGAAACAAAAATCGTAGAATTGCTAAGATACCTCAAGGATGAACTAAAATGGAGTTGTCTTGGATTCCTCTTTGAATTTCCCTTTTCTCCTTGCTTCCCTCCCTCTCGGCTAGCTCTTTCTCCCCTCGCAAAAGCCTTTGTTTCTCTTGCCAAGCTACTCTCTCTCTTTTTTCCAAATGCTATTACTGCCTATGTGCCCCCTTTACCTCAATCTCTTTCTTGCATCTTTTCTATTTGGTTAAAATGGTGTGCTACACTCTCTCTTTTTTTTTCTTCATCCTTAATTGTCATTTTTTAGGGCCACACGTGTACTTAAGTACACTCTATACTAATTGCAACCTTGTATACCTAGATTAACCACTTACTTACGACAAGGAAAGGAAGGAGGGAAAGTTATACAAGCTCCACACCTCACGTAAGCCACCCTTCACGCAAAGCATACAGTTTATTATTTCTCTCACCATACGCCTACCTAGATGTATGTTTATTTAAACAAATTCTGCCACTGCACACACACAAATATTTAACTATTTTTTCCTTTATTTATTTTACTTATTGATTTGGCAAAACCATCCATTCACTCCAGATTAAAGGATAAAGGGAAAAAGAAAGAAGTTTAATGCCACATATCTCTCTCTCTTTCTCTCTTCTCAATTTCTATTTTTGTGGTTATAAAAATTCACAGGCTTCTTCCTATTTTCCATTGGTTTCACGGTTAAAGTTGGAGAGTAAGTAGTCAAATTCCCTTTGTCTACTTACATGTCACATTTCTCTCTTGCCTTCATTTCCTCCACCGAATGCCTATACCTCTAATTTCCATACTCTTCTTTCCTTTCCCAATTGTCCTTGTCGTGCATGTATATATATATTTTTAATTTGGTTTTCTCCTTTGGAAATTAGGCTAGGTGAAAGGAAGAAAAGTAAGAATTAAATCAAGCACCTTAATTATATCAACCACCTCAAGCACCTAAACTTTATGTAAGCACCTTAAGCACCTAAACTTTTATGTAAGCACCTCAAGCACCTAAACTTTTATGTAAGCACCTCAAGCACTTAAACTTTTATGTGGTGTTTTTCTCACACTCACCTTGTAATTTTACTATCACAAGGAAGTACTCTCTTAACTTATTTATTCTAAAAACTAAATTACACAAGCAAATTCATCATACTTTATAGCAAACTCATCCAATTAATTAAGGGGACATTAATTTAAAACTAATCCAGAGAATATGGGGTATTACACCTAGGGCATGTGATTACCAAAGATGGGGTAACAGTAGATCCAAGTAAGACTGAAGCATTGGTCTATTGGGAGAGATCTACAATGTTGAATGAAATTCGTAGTTTCCTCAGACTAACTGGTTACTACAAGAGGTTTATACAAGGGCAACCAAATTGACCCAGAAGGATGTCCCATTCATGTGTGATTCCAAATGTGAACATAGTTTCCAAAACCTTGAAGGAGATTTTAACCACTACACCTGTATTAATTATCCCAAATCCTTAAGAAAAGTTTGAGTTACACTGCGATGCATCAAAGAAAGGTCTGGGGTGTGTCTTAATGCAAGAGGACAAAGTAGTGGCCTATGCTTCTAGACAATTGAGGCCTCATGAGGGAAATTACCCCACTCATGACCTAGAATTAGCAGCTATAGTGTTTGCCTTGAAATTTTGGAGTCACTATCTTGATGGGTCTAGATTTAAGGTATTTAATGACCACAAAAGTCTCAAGTACCTCTTTGATCAAAAGGAATTAAACATGAGATAGAGGATATGGATGAAATTCATCAAGGATTATGATTTTGAATTGAGATACCATCCAGGTAAAGCCAATGTTGTGGCGGATGGCCTGAGTAGGAAATCCCTCTATATAGCTTAGATGATGGTGAGTGAAATGAGATTGATAGAGAATTTTAGTAATTTAAGCTTATCAGCGTCAATTCTACCAAGTAGAATTTGTCTAGGTGAATTGTGGATTAGGAGCAACCTTAGGACTCAAATCCTAGAGGCCCAAAAGGAAGATGAATTCTTAAAGCCCCTAAAGGATGGAAAGGAATTCCATAAGGAGGTCGACGAGATAATGACCTTCCAGAATAGGGTTTATATCCTAAATCTAGGGGAATTGAGGGAGAAAATCTTAGAGTAAGCCCATAGGAGCCATTATACTATTCATCCTGGTGCCACTAAGATGTATAAAGACTTGAAGGGAAATTTTGGTAGCCAAGCATGAAAAAGCACATTGCTAAGTATGTTGCTAAGTGCTTAGTGTGTCAGTAGGTGAAGATTGAACATCAGAAACTGGATGGATTGTTGTAGCCTCTTGATATCCCTGAGTCAAAGTGAGATAAGATTTTTATTGACTTTGTGGTAAGTTTACCTAGGACTTAGTCAGGAAATGATGTTATTTGGGTGATAGTAGACCAACTAACTAAGTCTGCACATTTCCTACCCATTAAGATCAATTTCTCCTAGGACAAATTAGCCCATTTGTATATTTAAGAGACAGTGAGACTGCATGGGGTCTCTATTAGCATCGTCTCAAATAGAGACCCTAGGTTTACCTCTAGATTTTGGAGAGCCTTCCAAGAAGCTTTTGGTTTTAGGTTAAGCTTGAGTACCGCTTATCATCCTTAAACGGATGGACAAACCAAAAGGACTATCTAGACTTTAGAGGATATGCTTAGGTCATATGCCTTGGAGCATAAGGGGAGTTAAGACCAAAGCCTAGCATTGATAGAATTCTCACACAATAACAGTTTCTATTATAGCATAGGGATGACACCCTATAAAGCTTTGTATGGGAGGAAGTGTAGATCACCTATGTGTTGGGTTGAGGTAGGGGAAAGACAATTGTTCAGACTAGAGTTGGTATAGCAAACTACAGACCAAATCAGGATGATCAGGGTAATGGTAGGGCTCAAGATAGGCAAAATGAGTATGCTAACAAGAGAAAAAGACCATTGCAACTTGATGAAGGGGATCATGTTTTCCTTAGGGCATTGCTTATCACTGGTATAGGTAGAGCTATTAAGTCCAGAAAGTTAAATCGTAGATTTATTGGGCCATTCTAAATTTTGAGAAGAGTTAGTCCATCAGCCTACCAGATAGCCTTGATCCCTTTTTATCGAACCTCTATAATGTTTTCTATGTCTCACAACTTTGAAAATACATCTATGACCCATCACACATTCTCGATGCCAATATAGTACAATTAAAAGAAAATTTAACTAATTATCCAAAACCTTTAAAAATCATGGAGAATGAGGTCAAACAATTAAGGAGCAAGGTTATCCCTTTGGCTAAGGTCTTATGAATCAGTCATCTCCATAAGAGGTGACATGGGAGAAGGAAGAGGACAAGAGAAAGTCTTACCCAGAGTTATTCGAATAGGAACATTCTAATTTTGAGGATGAAATTATTCTAAAGGAGGGGAGAAATGTAACATGTGCTCCTAATATGATTAAGAGATGTTTGTTAACTGTTAATTTAAATTAAATGCTTTTGTATATCGCATTAGTTTGCATATAGTTGCATTAGTGCAGGGACTTAGTTGAAAGGAACAAAAGTTAAGTTAAGATGTGGCTAAGGACTAAATCGAAATGGGAAAGTTTAGCTAGGCCAAAGTTAGAAAGTGGGCCAAGGGCTGGAATGCAATTAACTAGACTTATAATTCAAAAACCCTAAACCCCCAACACATAATTCACACTTCAGCATTTTCCTAAAGAGAGAGAGAAGGGCGAGTAGAGAAAGAAAGAGTCTGAACTAGGGTAAGAGGAGAGGATAAGCTTGAAGGAAGAGTGATTTGAGGCTAGGAAAAACGTTTTACAACAAGGGAAGGACCATATTAACATATCATACACGAACATTACTAAGGAAATCAAGGTAGCAGCTCAACCTAACCCTATTTTTGAAATGTATAGCTTGTTGTTGAAAAATGTTGTTATGGATGTTTTTGAGTTAAGTTTAGGGTTTAAACCTACATTATTTATGTTTTTTAGTTTTATTGGGTGTTGTTTTCTGAATAGTTATGCTCATTCATGCTTGTAATTGATTGTGAAAGTGGGCTTATGCCCTAAGTGCGAAAAAGTAGTTGATCTTAGTTTTGAGTGTTGTTGAGTTGAGTTTTGGGTTTGTTATAAATGCTATATGATGTCTAAGTATTGGTTTTGAGTTTATAGCTTGAGAAATTAGGTTGAAAACATTTTTTGGGAGAAAAACTCTAGATCTATCAGTAAATTTTAGAGCAGACTGAATGGTAGCAGCTGACTACCAATGTTAGAAGTTAACTACCGTGTTCTTTGTTTTCCAAAAAATTTTCTAGAAAGCTAGCAGTCGACTACCCCACTCTAAAAGTCGACAGTCGGGTCCAATTTAAGGCTAGCAGTCAACTGCCAAGCCTTTAGCCACTAATTGGTAACTCTCGACCGAGACAAAATAAAGAGGGAAGTGAGCTAGCAGCCTATTGGTAGCATGGGATTAGTCGATTACCAGTCCACTATCTCAGATAATGAACTCAATGACCTCTTTGATAGGTAAATGGCCAAAATCTCACTCAAACTAAGGATCTAAACCTGGATATGGTGGGTAACATGCAAAATGTAAGGTCACATGTCTAACATTTGCCTATAATATTTTGGGATTTATTATGACATTATTGTTATTATTGATTAAACATTAAGATGTTATTATCTATGTAATGATAAGAATGACTCATAAAAGGGATAAAATGAACATTTTCATCAAGATAGAACCACTTTTATCATAAAAGGGTAAAATTGAAAATTTGGTAAGGAAGGGCAAAATAGTAATTTACTATAAAGGAGAAAATAAATTTTATCTAACTATTTGACATTTAAGGACTTTTATCATTTTCATTTAGGAGAGAATAAGAATTAAGTGTGGGAGTGAAAATGCTTGCTTTGATGGCAAAATGGTAATTTTTCCTAAAAAGGGCAAAGTTGTAATTTTATCTCAAAGGCATATTAGTAATTTTTCATAAGATAGGAAAATAAAATTTTACCTAAATATTTCATGAAAATAGTATTAGAAGACCTTGACCTTTTTGTTTTAGAAAGGAGGAAGAATAAGGGTAAAAATAATTATATTGACAAAAATGGTAATTTTATCAAAAGAAGGGTACAATAGTAATTTCATAAAAATAAGTTTTATGAAACATTATTTAAGAAGTTTTTGCCCACTAAACTCAAAAAGGATGAAAAATGAGGTTAAAATGGCCATTTGGACATAAAGGGTAAAATGGTAATTTCTTTAGAGATGTATTGGTAATTTCATAAAAAGTTGAGGGGTAAAATTTTAATTTTGAAAAGCATAAGGGTAGAATGGTCCTAACTTATAGAAGTTCCACAAAATTACAATTCTAAGGAGAGGGAATGCCATTCTTGAAAAAGAGAAGTAGTAAGGGTAAAATGGTTATTTTTCACCAAGGGCATTTTGGTAGTTTCACCTAAACCCTAATTGAAATCATCTTCTTCCTTAAGAAGAGGGAGAAGTCGCGCAAAGGGAGGCTTGACCGAAATACTCACAAGGTAAGCAGAAGAAGTGCAAAAATAAGGCAAAACACTTAGGAAATTCAACATTTCTTGCATTTTCAAGGTAGCTAAACATGCCTAAAGCCTTATTTTATTGTTTTATGGTATGTTTAAGGTGTTTTAAGGTTTCAAGAAACTTCAAGCTTTCTCTCTCTACATTCTTATGATTGATTTTCTTGAATGGGTTTTGCTTATGTTGAAATCTAGTTGTGTTTATGAATATGGACATGTTGAAATGCTTGAAAACATAAGAGATTGAAATTTTCCATGATTGGTACCTAGTTCTTGAAAAACTCCTAATTCTTAAAATGCTTGAAATGGTATGAAAAAGAGTGAGAAAATGGTGATTTTGTATGAGATCTACATGAATATGAAAGTCTTGAAAGCAAAATGTTGAAACTATACCATTTCCTTTCACTTTCCTTCTTGACCGAATTGTTCCCTTGTGTGATGATGATGAATTTTGTTTGAAAAATTTTTAATAATGCTTATATGCTTGAACATGAGAAGGGAGGAGAGAGAAAATTATGTTATCTTGATGATTTTGTAAGTTTACCACTTTGTAACCATGCCTTTTAGCTTTAAAAATGTACTTGCAAATGCAAAGATGTAAAATTATGTGCATTCTCAAGTTTGGCATGAAAAATGAATTTGGAAAGTATGGAAAAGAAAGGCAAAAAGTACAAATGCATATTTTAAGGTGTGAGAAAGTGTTATGTTTAATTCTTGAAAATGTTACCATAATTCCTAAATGGTAAAAAGAATGAGAGAAATGAAACAAATGGCCTGAAAATACCAATTAATCATCTTTTTCTTGCCTTGGCCGAATGCTAAGCACATTTTTCCCTTGAGTGGCTAAAATTATGTGTTAATGGAAGGAGGTTTAAATGGGTGAAAAATGGCACTATGTTTTAACCTTAACAATTACTTATCAAAGGGAAAAAATGCCACTATGTATTCCCTTTAACAATTACTTATCAACGGGTGAAAATGGCACTATTTATTCCTCTTAACAATTACTTATCAAAGGGTGAAAAATGACACTATGTATTCCCCTTAACAATTACTTATCAAAGGGTAAAAAATGGCCCTATGTATCCCCTTAAAGGTTACTTAACAAAGGTGGATAAAAATGGCACTATACATTCCACTTAAAGGTTACCTAGAAAGGATAGACAATGGTACTATGTATCCCTTTAATGTATATGCAACAACAATGGTATAAGTCACCTTAGTGGTAATAAATTAATGGCATCAAGGTGTTATTACTGACATGAAAAGAATGAATGCATAATGATGTATTTTATGGATAAATGAAGCATGACTATGTAATGCCATGCATTATGTTCATAACATGAAATGTTTTTAGCTTTATATTCACAAATGCACATGTTTATATTTCACATAAACCGTGCCCTCATAATTACATGGAGATTATTTTGAAGTGAATAGAACGTAGAAATATTTTATGTATTCGTACAGTGGTACATATTAGTTATTTGAAAATAAATGGTTTGTTTAGCTACTGGGAAATTATTTCTCATTATTGTACTGATATGTATCAGATGCCTCGATATAGTGTTTGGATGGAGATTGAAGTGGCCACCGTAGAGGTCCCATTTTTGGGAACCTTTACAGTATTGAAGGATATATATATATATATATTTGCTATCTTTGAAATTCCTACTGCAGAAACTTAAACTTAGAAATGACTATGAATATGTAGCTGTAGCCCTGCTGGTTTTAATTCTATAAATATATTCTTTTTAGATAGAATTAAGACCACTATTCTTTTTAGTTGTATATAACAAAAAAGGGCATTTGTTGAGAAGATGATATGTGAAGAATATATCCACTAGTAGGAGTCTTTTTGGAACAAAGGAGGTATGAGTGACAGACTTGTTGTTTCCTTACCCTTAACAAAAGTTCTTCACATATCATAGTTTATGTAAGATATAGTAATAGTATAGTTAATGGTGTATATATATATGTGTGTGTTTATGATATATTTTATTTATTCCACTATGATGAATATAATTTTAATTTCGTTATACTAAATTTTGTTAACCTGAGCAAAGTAACCCAAACCTAATCAAATATTAAATTATTGATGGATTAAACACTCAAGTAGATTTATTAGATAATATGGAAAAAGATAAATGTGACACACTTATCTATTTAAAATTTATGATGTTGTAAAGTAAAGATATGGGTGTTACAGTATGTCACTAGGATGAGAGGATCCTCGTGATAGTGATACAAAGAGAGCAGGAAAAAAAATAAGAAAGGAAAGAGTGAAGTATTCTATGCATATACATTGGTGGTAGATAGACTCATGATCAAGTGACCAATTATCGGTATAGGAGGATCGTTGGGCATTCTGTGGTTGTGCCATAAATTGGGATGGTCAAACAACTACTTGGACATAGATGATTTTGAAAATGCCGTGATAGTTGTAAACTCTAAGTTAGTATTATCTTCGAAAGGTCATTTAAGAAACACATACTTAGTGTTAAGCTTAATCATGGACATGAGCTGAATCGCCCTAGTATATTTGTTAGAGAATAGCGTAATGGGAGTGTAATCCATCAAAAAGGGATGGTGATCCCATAGCCTCATTATTTGCTAAAGCGTAGAGGATAGGACCTATACAGAGGTTTTACAGTGATCCCGTGAGTTATTAAGACTATACTTGGATTTGGCTGGGGGACGCCTCAGATAGTACTTACGTAGTAGAATTACTGTAGTGGTGTAGTTAGTCACTAGGATAGCTCATTCATATACGTATTTGTACATGGAGTCGTTCTTTGGGTGGTGCTCTTGATAACTCTTACAATATGTTTGCTTCTCTTGCTTATATGTTAAATGTAAAGGCATGTTTAGTACCCCATGTAATGTTTTATATGAAAGTTATGATGAAAATGATGATGAATGGGCATCCCATATTATAAAATACATATGTTTTAAATGTACATGAATAAGTATGAGCATATAACATGAAAGTATGCTACATGCACTGATGAATGGACATCCTAATAGCATGTTGTACTTTTTATCATGAAAAGAATGTAGAGGTTTTCCATATAAGTACTGTGGTATAGGTCAGTGGATTCCAAAATAGGTTGCATTAAGATTAATTTCTCACATAAGTGTTGCCGTGCACCAGATGTGTAGTCCCCTGGCTAGAGATGAAGGTAACTTGGAAAGAGGTACCCATCATGGGGGTACATGGAAATATATATATATTGGATAGTATAGGAATTTATTTATTAGGCTAGTCTTTATATGATTTTTTAGGAAGGCTAGTATAGATTATCTGTTGTATAGCCTATATTAACTTGGATGTACATGGATTAACTAACAATTATCAATGGACCCATTGATGGGGTTTTGAGTGGTAGGGATGTTACCTCCATACCCCAACTAGTTAATTTAAAGTTAATCAATGAGTAATTATGCATGTTTGTGTATAGCTATTTAGAGTAAATTGTGTATATATATATATATATATGATGTGATATTCTGCTGCGAGTCTTGAGTGAGAACCCAAGTGTAGAAACTAACCCAAACGGCGCTGAATTAATAAAATTGGTAAAAAGTTTAAATTTACTTGAGTAGAGGTAATAGTAACAAACCAATATTATGATACTTAAATATTATACTTCTAAATTAATATAAAAGGAACCATAGGCTAAAGGGGTGTTAGATTTAGCCACGATTATAACTATGGCTAAATTATAAAATTAAATAAACATTGTCATGTAACATAAAATGCAAATGAGAGAACACATTGTAAATATTTATTTTCTCCAAAACCAAGCCCTAGCCATTGTTGGGTTTGATATAAGTGTTCTATGACAATGCAAATTTCATTGGTTATTTTTGAAAAATTCTAAAAAAAATTGGATACTTATGATTTTGACTTGGTTCTTGTTGTAAAATTTTCCTTTGTGAATTCAGTTTTAGCCAAGTTTTAGTTTATTTACGAACTTCCCTTGTAGTAGTGTTAGTTTAAATTTAAAGCTTCAAATTTATGTTTTGTATATCAATAGTAAACATATTTATGTCGTCCAAATTTAAAAATTCATTAAAAATTGAATACTTAGAGTTTTACCATGAAATTGGTGTTTATTTTCTCCTTGGAGTGTCTACATTTTAGACATATAAAGATTATATTCAACATAGTTCCTCACTAATACTAGATTTTCAAAAAGATATTGAGTTTAGATAATAGATCAATTTTGAACAACTAATTATAGGTAAGTTTAAAAGTTCACCTTAAGTTTTACGCTAAGGGTTTGGACCTCAAACTTGCTTTAAATTTCCACTATGGTGTCTAGTTTCTAATTATATAAATTTTACATTTAATGGATCTTTCTATTGTTGTCAATACTTCAAGATGTATTCAAAGGTCATATATTGGATCTATTTGTGATTGTAGACTAAGGGGTACTTTTGAAATATCATATAAAATAGGACACTAGGAGTTTTAAGCTTAAATTTTTCGTGAAAGTTTTCTTAGGATGTTTAGTTCTTAGTCATGGTTAAATTTTATTCTGTATGAAAAGTATAACTATTAGTATTTTTTTCATCTTCTTAATTGAACTTTTTCAGTATAGGAAACCTTGAATATGATATTTATATATACCAAATAATGAAACGTGGACCAAATTTTCACTAGCTATATTGTTCCCAAAACTTAGTGCACATTAATATACTATTTACCAAATGAGGACGCATGTTTTCCCATTGCTTAATTAATTAAATGTTTGTTAGGAAGTATTTGCGAAAATAGGTTGGCTAATGCATATATTCATAGAATATAATTTATGCCATTTGTTGATATGTGGTCCCAAAATTAGGTAGGGGGTGATATTATTTAAGGGGCATTTACTTGGGAAATCTTTATTAAAGTTACCACTATCTTCACCTTTGCTAGCAGAAGTCTTAGCCCTTGGATATTTCTATACTTTTATGCTTTAGAAAATGTTTTTACCTACTCAAAAAGTTCTAGATTAGTCAATATAAATGAAACTGAGTTCATGTTGTTTTGGAGCTTGTCCCAGATCTTGGAAACTCTTCCTCTTCCAAACATAAGAATAATAATTTTTGTTTTACAATTTTTCATTGCCACTGCACATCCAACATGTGCTTTAATAAGTTAATATTTGAAAAGTATGTATTTTCTTGACAAACACATCCATTATTTTTCTTGAAATTAATGTTGCAGATTGAATGGATTTGCCCAATTGCTCTTACAAGGCATGTAGCCATTTTGTGTGGATTTTCGATCCCTAAAATGTATAAATTATTCACTTGGTAACACCATCTTTCTTTTCCTATTTTTTTAATGGAGTAATTTGAAATGAAATAGCTATTTTATGCAATTAAAACTTTTTGGGGTGCTTTGTTTGGTGAGTGCCTTCTTCATATTTGGGTTATTTGTTTTACTTTTCTTTTTCTTCTTTCATTCCTTATACGCTTCTTTCATTATTGAAGTTTAAATGGATGGTGGAGGCAATGTGAGCATAAATCAATCAGCCTCTTGGAAGCTTCATTGATAGGGTAATTTTTCTTCATTGCCTTCTTGTAGTTTAGTTGATTAATTAGGTTCTTGCTATATTTGTAATAAGTGTGAGGCTTTGTTAATAAGTGTTAGTATTTGTATGATTTTATAGAATATTTAACTCAACTAGTAGTTTATGAATTTTTTTTTGTAATTGTAGATTATTTTATGTAATTTTATAATTATTTTATAAAATGAGCTATAAGTTGGCATAATTATCATTGTGGCTAATAATAAAAAAATTTCAAATCTATAAAACATTAGTTATGAATTCAAACATAGATACTTTTGATTTAACCACGGTTATAAATATGGTAAAATTAATACTTTATACAACAGTTATATATTGTGGCCATATCTAATAGGAAATTAGCAACTCTTGTTGCTTAAAAGAGCAACAGTCACAAACTGTTGCCATTGTTAGGACCTAAAAACAATTACCTATTAACTAAGTATAAAGTATGATAATAGAACAACCAAAAAGTGTTGCCTATACTAATAGGAAATGATCCTATGCTTTAGGGAATAATTTTTGGTCGTTGCCAAAAGCCTAAAATGCTATAGTGTTATAAATTCTGCTGATCATGTGGTAGAATTGGGCATACCTATCCTAGATATGATTGGCCTCCTCAATGAGTAACATTAGAGTTAGAAGATCAAAAGAACAGATTGCAAAATAGATTTGGAGTAGAAATTGCACTGAGTATTTCCCGAGTCCATTTGTACAGGATGCTAGAAAGTTTTCTAGTAGGAACGTAAGAAGGTCTACAATAATATCGATATTTAAGAATGAAACTAGTAATGAGTATAGACCTTGGTGTGCAAACCTCGTGGATTTTGATTTTGATCCATGAGGTGTTTTAGATGAAGAAAGGCAAATACAAAGTTCTAAAGTAGGGAACATAGAGGGCATGTAGCAGGATAATAATACTAGATACTGAACCAATTCCTTCTTGAGACTAATCCTGATGAAGCAAAGGATGTAAAACAATTATAGGTGGATGAAGCTGACAACATGTTGTAGGTTGATTATTATAGTATTATATTGGACTCAGTTAGCATTACAATTGAGTTATAAAGCTAGGACTTAGAACACGACCCAAAATTAGAAAGATTAAGGAAAAGATATGTCAATATTGAACAAAGTAGATGTAAATTTCCACTCTCGATAAATAGATTGGGAGAAGAACAAAGATGGCAGGATGGTAATCAATTTCATATTAAATATGTGGAGTTCAATTTTAGAGAATTTGAAATTATTAATAAGAAAATTGAATATAAGACAAGAACAAAAATAAACTTTAGTGTGGGACGAAATCCAAAAGAGCTTTACTCGGGAAATATATGATTCACTGCCTCAAATAAAATAGGAGAATCCAACTTTTGAGAAAGGTGAATGAAGCAGGACACAAGAGGCAAGAGCTATAATGGAGGAGTCAAGGGAGGGATATTTAGACCCCATTGAGAAAGGAATAGAGGAAGATATTGATTCAAAGCCACCAAACCTAGGGGAAAATAGCTCATAACATCAAGTTGAGATGTGGGCTATAGTAGATATAAGATATCAAAATGATGGCAGTATAAGAGTTTAGCCACAAAAAATTTCATGGTTTCATCCTCCCACAATCTACCGATATAGGGGTATGGTGGGAAGATATGGAATATATTATGCAAATATGGTAGAGGATAAAATTGTAACACCCGCTTTTAAATGGTTTGTGAATTATTCCTGGTTGTTTATTAGAATTTAATTCTTAATGAAATTTCTTTGTTTGGTATAGGAAATTGCAATGGAATCCCCATCGATTTCTAAAATAGGCACAAGGACTAAAGTGAGAAAAAGGAGAAAGCTAGGGTTTAAAGAGTAATTTTGATAGTGAGAGTTGCTGTACTTAACTGATTTTTGAAATTTCTTGCCAACATTTCAAGAGGCTACATAGTAATTTCACTTAGGTGATTGAAAGTAGCTATGAAAGCTTGCCTAAGGACTAAACTGCAAAGTTCACTCCTTGATCATGCCCTCTTATTGGGACATATAAATAGCTAGAGGGAGAATCCACATGCTAGAGTTTCAACACCTAACTATAAAGAGAAAGAGGAAGTGCGCTACTAGAGATATAAAGGAAGATTGAGAGTGCAATTGGATCCTTAAAGGTTTAGAAATTGATTGGGGAATGATCTAGGAGTCATCTGTACTACATCTAACATCCCTTTAGTCAAATCAAGGTAGTCAAATCTCTAATTTCTCTAATTTTTTAATTCTTATTGTTCACTTTGCATAAATTTGCTTTCTTGATGATATTTTGATAGAAAAAAGGAATTAAAACTTATATTATTTGCTTTTATGATATCTATTGGATGTTAAATGCTAGTTTATTGTACTTATATGTGCGTTTGTATTTAAAATATAACAACGGTGTACTGTTCATGCAGAAAAATAAGGGGAGATTTGATGATGGTTAAGCTTAAAAACACATTATCTTTTGCATAGAAAACCTTGTATGAATGTTAAGGACTTAGTTTCAATGATTATAAGTTGAAATGGGCTAAAAAATAAGTTGGAATAGGCCAAAGACAAATCCACTAAGAATAGAGTATAGCTTAGCAAACAATTATCAGGCCTCTAGTAGTCAATTGTTGCATTATTCCTTTGCCCAAAAAAGTCAAGATCCTAGTTGTCAACTGCTAAAACCATAACAGTTGACTATCAAGATCTTTGGCTACCTAGAATTTTGCTTAGAAAGCTAGCAATCGAATGGGAGCCCTCGAGTCCTAGCCAACCAACTGCCAGCCAACTACAAGTTGACTTCCAGCTCTTTATTGTGAGACTTAATACAAAGAATTACCAGTAGACTGCTAGAGTGCTATTAGATGACTAATAGCCTCCAGAAGAAGAAAATGCATCTAATATCCCTTTGTTCCATAGGTTAAAGCTCAATTGATCATCTAGAATTAAGTAATATGAAACATGCACTACAAAAATTTTTATTTTACAATGACTTTTTTATTTAGATTTAACCACAATTTTCTGAATCACAACTAAAATGGTCTTTGTGAGGTATTAAGTGATGGTTTGTAACTGTAAAAAAATTAGAAATATTTAATGATGGTTTTTAAAAACATGAAAAAATCAAAATATTTAGCGAAGGTTGAACCATTGCTAAATTCATGGCCCATTTACTTTTATTATACTAACAATTGTATAATCTTTGTTAAATTGGTTTGAATATATTTACCATCTAACACCGTCATACATTTGGTAAATTTTATTTTTTCCCTTTTTTTAAATTTCAAAATTTTTTCAATACTTTTATATTAACCTAAATAACATTTTATATCATAAATAATCTAAAGTAAGAAAATTAATAATATAATTAACTTTTAAAAAGTAACACAAATTAGTAAAATTTGAACTACACAGGTCTAGTTCCTAATGTTCTTAAATAAATTTAAATAGTAAAACTTACAACTTGGTCTTTAAATATTCTTAATAACATTTTATCATCTAAAACTTTTATGATTGTTGTTGAGTCCTCTTATCACTAGATGCTAGAGACTCTTGGGGATTATAGAGATCATTGATTTAGCATCAAAATCATTATTGGTACAAAAAAGGACAAAATCATAGACATCAATAAACTAATAAGATCAATATAGTATTCAGTTTAACATATGTAGCTGACAAAATTAGAGTCTTTATTGATAAATAGGATTCAAATTTCACTTACCAATAATGGAGATTCAAAATCATTGAATCTATAAGTAAATTCTAATGGCTTGAGCCTCTCGACATACAATCTCTTCAAGCCATCAATTATTGATGTGATTTAATTAAGAGGTAACTTAGAAAAAGCAAACATTGAAAATTAGAGTAAGAGCATGACCATATGTAGTACAAGTAGAACTAGAGCATGAAAAAAAATTAAATCACTGTTGCACATTCTAAATTTTTTTATTAGAACAACCAACCATTCATACTTTTCCAATATTACTTTTTTATTCATCAAAGTAATTAAGGCAAATAAGATAAATCTCCATTTACAAATTTCTTTTATCTACCAATAAAAGTTTCACAAAGTTTCTTGGTATAAGAAAATCACTTGTAAACAAGATCACTCTTGTAACGACCCCTAATACGACATACACAATCTTGTATCTGATTAGCGGAAGCATATGGGTCTTTCTAAGTAGTTATTCCCGATGTGGGAATGTCAGAGGATCGCTACTGGTTAAGCGTAACCCAAATAGACTTCCCGTTGTCCATTCAGATTCCGTTCAACCCTAATTCACACGCAGCTAACTAATTATACATACATACATCATAAATTACTCTGGAATGAAATATAAAACTCGTATATACATCACATCATACATTCATATGCATTCCAACTCAAATTCGTATGTTTACAGCGGCAAACCCTACCAAAAATTCGGCAAAATTTCCTCTGTATTTTGATCATATCCAAAGTACAATAATCACCTGTTTACAATTACACAACCAGTCCAACAATAGCAGTAAACATAAATGACAGAAATCCATATACAGTAACGTCAATCCCATCAGTACAGTCAACATAAAACACCTGATTTATACATATACAGTTAATCCAATTACTACACAAAATATAGAAGACAGAACCCAATATACAGCAACGTCCTCAAATTATATATATACAAGACGATTCAAGCCTAAGCTAAGTCATTCTCCTATTTATCACCACGGCATCATCATCTATCGTCTGGGTTCCTGTCCCTGTCCCTGTCCCTGTTCATCTGAGTAAACAACCTGATGAGATATAAAATCCCATTAGAATAATTTATAGTTCAAATATCATTCAAAAATTGGTTGAATACCCAGCGGTGCGAACACCGAAATCATCTTCCCGAAATCAGTTCGAAAATAGTGAAATACCTTCTCTTTAAAAATTATTTAATTACATGGAAATCGTGGCAATTCATCGAAATCATAAAATCCATTTCTTTGAAAATCAATCATCAAAATCAAGTAAAATCCCATGCCCAGTGTATCTAAATCCACGTTGGTTACAAATCTGCTGTAACCAAGTCTAAGTTGTCATCTAATTGCATGTCGTCTAGAGAGAATACCTCTCTTATCATTGGGTGTGATCCGTAACACCAATCACCCGAATCAAGCCTATATTGTGAGTGTGATCCGTAACACCAATCACTCACTCAAGGACCGGGTGAGAATCAACATCTAGGGCGTCCCCTAGCATGTGCACATACGCCAATTCTCATCCTCATACAGTCTATTCGAACTCACATGCACACGGTCGGCTATTCCTTAGGGTTCTAGGGTATTACGCCTAAATCACAACGTTTCTCTGTGTAGGCTATCCCCTCTTATACTCCTTAAACCTTTCTTAGGGTCATCCTGGTTTAATGCGTAATCCCTAATGCAGTACAGGCCAAATTAGGTAAAAACGATATCAATTAAAAGCTCCCTGTACTTGGGATACTTAACGGCCGTCCCATATCGGCTATCAAGTACCCAACCCTAAGTAAATCCGTTCTAAGGGCATCTAAACTCGATAAACAAAGCGTCTAACATGCAATTAGGGTTTTCAGCACACAGGCATGCAATTTATTCCATCGAAATCTGCACACAAATCTATGCAAATCATCTAAATTATTCAGGTATCCACTAGGTGAAATCTAGGGTTCGGGAAGCATAAATTATCTTACCTGGTCTCCTGTTGCTCCAATTTGCTTCAGAACTTCACATAATCTCAATTTTTTAGCCCAATTAATTTCCTGGACATGAAATTAAATATTCAGGCTTGTCACGTCATCCGTTCTTCGATCCTAAGTCTGGTTACCCTAATACCTAGGTTAATTTATTGCCTAATTACGTTCGGCAGCTATTTCAATCAGATATCATCAGTTTTTGGGAAATCAAACCTTACCAATGTGATCGGATGATGGAATTCTATGTCGCGGTGGCCTCGGTTTCTCCCGATGCACGTCTAGAAGCTCCAGCACGGTGGCGCACAGCGGTGCATGGTGGCACACGGTGGCGTACGATGGCGCACAACGGAGGGGTGCGGTTTGCCTCAAATATTACACCATGGTGAAGCCCGCAAGTCCAAGAGTCTAAATATGGTGGTGGCGCAGCGGTTCACGGCCGTTTGGACGGTGTTTTTCGGCCACGAAGATTCTCGCATGGCAGACGGAGATTGCCTCGATCCGGGCACGTCCAGCCTTCGTTTGACGTTGGCGAGCTACTGGAGGGAGCTGGTAGCTCAGGCTACACGGTGGTGGGGGCGGTGACGGCCAATGGTGACGGACGGCGGTGATCTGAGCTGGCAAAGTTTTCGCGTGGTGGAGGAGAAAAGTGGCATTTTTTGGCGACGCTGGCGGCCGTGGGTGGTTGCTAGAGGTTGTGGGTGGTGAGGGCTGTCGATTGGTATGCTAGGTGGCAGCCCACGATGGCTGTTGTGGTGGTTCACGGTGGAGGAAGGAGGAGAGAGAGAGGTTTGAGAGAAATGGAGGGAATTCGAGAAATTTAAAGCCTCTGAGGGCGATTCTGACTTTTCCCGGACCACTGGGGATGCTTTAGGGTGTCGTCATCCTTCCAGACATCGTCACGCATTTCCATGTGAAGGTTTTGGCCTCCGTCTGTGAAATTGACGTACAAAACGTCTGTTGTCAGTTTTGTATCACCGGATTGCATTTCTTTCTGTTTGATCAAGTTCCTGACTTTCAACAACCTTTCGTTTAGAATCACTATCCTTGAAAGTCATGCCAGGCTTCGTGTAAAAGGGATTAAGGTTAAAAATTTGATTTTATCCTTTAAAACTCTTTCAAAATGTTTTCAGTTGTTACAACTCTACTTTTGCATAAGATCACTCATTTAATGCAAGTATTGAGGTGATTTCTAAGGATCTCTGGAGTGTAGAGAAATGATCTCAAACTAATCAAGTCAATACTTGATGATTTGAGCCTTCAAAAATTTAACATAGTAATTATTTCTTAAAAAAATATATTAATTACCCATCTAAAAATTGGTTAGAAACCATTACAGCAGTCAATGTCAATATATGGCTCTCATATAAATCATGTAATGTCTCTTACAAGAGAATAAAGGATAGGTTAAATTAGAAGACTTACCTTCTTAATTTGAGGATTTTGAAGAAACATGAGTTATGCATGTAGCCTATCAAGACAGTAATTTAATCAAATGCAAATTAAACAACACAATACCAAATGTAAAAGATCAGTTTGTGATACCACTTACTTCAGAGTGCGCTTTTACGTCTAAACTATTTGTTTTCTAGAAAGGAAAAAAGAGAAAAAGAAAAGTAGAAGACATCAAATAAAGTTATATACAAAAAATTAATCTACTTAATAAAGTTTGAAAAGGAGAAAAGTATTTCTTACTGCTACTAAAGCATCAATTCCATACATCACTGGAGGTTTAATATTTTCCTTCTCAATGGTAAATAAAAATAGAATAAAGGCATTAAAACAAGTGAATGAAAATGCATATGACATTAACAATGATCATAGGAAATTAGGACAAACAAGAAGTCTATTTCATAAAAGCCAATAAACATAATTTTCATGTGTAATGGATTGCATCAAGATTTCTAAATAATAGTCAAATTAGATACTAGAGGAGCACACTTCATGTTTGTGTAGCCCAAGATATTTAATTGGTTGGTTATCCAATTCTATAAGAATCAAGAACAACAAAATTTGTAATTCACCACTAGATTCTTTACTATTCTATTTGAGAAAGATGAGAACAATAGAGATAGGAATTAAACACATAAGCAAACTAACTTTCTATTTTAAGGATATGTGAGGACAATTCATATCTTGCTTGAGCCAAGGCCATGAGCTACTTGTTATAAGGGAAAAAAAATTTATAGGTCAATTCTCATATAACACAATACTATATATAGATAACTATTCATATTTCAAACACAACCTATATAACACCCCAATCTTATAGCCTTTCCTTGAAAAATATATTACTTTCCACATAAATCACTTAGCTATAAGGCTGGTTTTTTACCTTCACTTTTATCCTTAATTATTACCCGAGTATGATTTTAAATTCCAATTAATGTTTGATGAGATTCGGGATCCTTTACTCAGATATTCATTCACAGCAGAATTTTATTTAGTAAAATCATCATAATAATAGCAATGTAGCAAAATTTCACAAACTCCATTCATATATTCATTCATGAAACATTTACAATGTCATACATATATTTCTAGATATGTGATGCTCATTCAGTTCAGGGTAAGGAGGCAACAAACCTATCACTCAGACCCTTTACAAAATTTACCTACTAGTGGATAAAACTTTCACATATCATGATATATATGCCCTTCTCAATATGTACATCCAAAAGTAATTTATCCTAATTATATTTCAAAAATATATGAGAATTAGGAAAAAAGGGCTACTAACTATTTAATTACATGATTTTTCCAAAAAGACAAAACATAATCCTTGTACTCACTAGAGAGGAGGGATTTCCATCATTGTAACCACCCAAAATCCCTGCAAAACTCTGAAGGACCCTAGGAAGGGTACCTCTACTAATGCTACTTCTACTTCAAGCCAAATCATGTATCTTGGCATCTGATACATACTTGTTACAGTTGTGAGAAATAAATTCTCAGTAGTTAAAAAATCCACTTTTTAAAAACTCTCTGGTATATACCACTGTAGTGATACAGAAAAAACTTTCTACATTCTTTACTTTATAATACATTCTATTCTGTTGGGATACAACATATAAATCATATATGTGTATGGCATGTATTCATGAATATACATCACAACAATTCACCATATATATCATTTGAGTATCATGAACATAAAAAAAATTCCATTCATAGATAAGGAAAACATTTTTCATTCGTAAGAAAAAAATTTCATTCATAAAGAAGCATTCATCAGTTATTGGATAAAAGCCACACTCAATATAAGAGAGACTTTAAAGTATCGGGAGGGTCACCTGGTGAACCACTCCATGTACTACTGATTACATGAGTGAGATAATTTACTTTCCATTCATGTGACAATTCTACCACTGTTACTATCTGAGGTGTCCCATAGTGGATCCAAGTACCCATTTATTCATGGTCACTACCATATAGATAGATCATCCCCCATTTAGTGGGATTTCTCCCTTTAATCATTCTAAAATAAAGCTCACGGGATCACTATCATCAAATAGATCATTTTCTCTCCACTTTCAAGGTGGATCATGGTGTTATGAAATCACTACCCCCTACTGGTGGATCATATTCCCAGTACACTATTTCCTATATATGTAGTCTAGGATGATTTGGCTTGTACCAATGATTATGATAAATTATAAGTAACTGTCCACTTTTTTATTGGCCACTCTAGGTTACATTAACTTAGAATTTGCAATCATCACGGTGTTTTCACAATCTCTAATACTGATTGGATGTTTTACCATCCAAATTTATGACACAATTGTGGAATGCCCAACAGCCGCCCCACACTAACAATTGGTCACTCAGTTACAAGCCTATCTATCCTAGAACATTCACTGGAAATACTTCTTCTAAGCCATCTTCCTTTCCATTTGATGTTTTCCTGTCTTTCCTTCCATTCCTTATTCTTTTCCTTTCATTCATTTTTCACGATACTTTTTGGAATACATATATATATATATACACACACACACATTTCCTTTCTTTCATTCTTATAAAATTTCTTTCATGATTTATATATATATACATATCCTTTCCTTCTTCTTGGTCTACTTTTTCAAGGTTAGACTTTCATGGACTTTCATGGCTATGGAAGTTAATTCCTTACTCCATTTATCATAATCATCACTTTCTCCCTTTCTCTTACTTGTGGCCAAAATAATAAATACATATATAAACTGGATTCATGGCAAATTTCCCTAAGATACTCTCGGCCAACATGTAAGGAAAAAAGAAATAATGGAGTTTCATCCTGAACATAAAGTCTTCCCCATTCTATGCTTATAACTGAATCCATAGACATACACATGGCCTCAAATTTTGCAAATTCCTTCCATAATGCTCTCAGCCAAAATGCAAGAGTAAGGGAAACAAAGGAATTTTTCTATAAATATCAATTTATCTCCCTCGCTTGCTTTTGGCTAAAACCATGGGCATACATTTGGACTAAACTCATGCAAAATTCCATCCATGGCATGTCATCAAACTTTAGGCCAAATGGTAAGAAATGGGAAAATGAGAAGGTTTCATCATAGTAAAATTTTCTTCCTTTCCCTTGCTTATGGCCGAGACATTAGACACATAATTAGACTAAAATTTTACAAATTTTCCTCCATGGTATCCCATGAAGCTCTCGACCAAGTTGCAAAGGGAGGGAAAACAAGAGTGCTTCAAACCACTCCTTCCCTTTTTTCCCATTCTTGTAACACCCTTGTCTTTACATTACAGCTTCATAAAATGTAATAAGATAAGTAAGTCACATTTGTCTTTATTTTATTATTTTTAAGAATTGGCCTGTGCATTAATTCCATCAATAATTCATTATTTGATTAGGTTTGGGCTCTTTTGCTCAGGTTATCACACTTTAGCATAGCAAAAATAAAATTACATAAATCACAACAGAATCTAAAAAATACTACACACACAGATATATATATATGAATTACAATGTCTGATATATATTCTTTCTTAGGGATTAGGAGGCAACAAGCCTATCACTTAAACCCCTTTCCAAACAAAATCTAGTTTATGTATGTGCCATTTTTCCATTATGTACAACCAAAAGAATAGTAGTCCTAATTCTACCCCAAAAAGAACATATTGAGAATTAGAACAAAAAGGGCTACAACTACATAATTAAATCTACTCCTTAAGTTTGCTAATCTGTTACAGGGATCTCCACTATTGTTGTTATGCATCTGATACATACTAGTACAATAATGAGAAATAATTTCTCAGTAGCTAAACAATCCATTCATTTTAAAAATAACACCATGTACTACTGTACAAATACAGAAAGCATTTCTACATTCTATTCCTTTCAAAATACATTTCCATTCAATTCTATTAGCATGCTTTATATGAAACATATGCATGTACATTTATGAATTTGAAACTACTAACAATTCATGTCATGAACATAAATACATAACATTCATACACAATTTGACATCATATACATCATCACATCATTCATACCTTTTTACCTACAACAGCACTTTAGTGCCATTCATTCCTCCACTAGAGCAACTTTTTATTAGTGTCGTCAAGTCCACCACTAGGGTATCATATAGTACTGTCATATGCACCTCAAGGGGGATTTTATTAGTGCCATCATCCACCCTATCTTGGTGCCCTTCAGGGGGAATATTATTAGTGCTATCATTCACCCCTTCAGGTAGCATTTATTATCCTTTCCTTTTTTACCTCTAAGGAGAGATTTTATTAGTGTCATCATCTCACCCTTAGGGTAATATTCAATGCCTTTAATTCTTCCTCTAGGGAGAGATTTTATTTGTGCCATCTTCTCACCCCTAGGGTAACATTTAGTGCTTTTCATATTCACCTTGAGGGATTTTATTAGTGCTGTCATCCACCCTTTCTTAGTGACCTTCAATACTTTTCATTCCTTAATTGCATGCAATATCAAACTTGACATTCATGATCATATGAATTTAAACATAAAGGTATCAATGGCACAATGCATGCAATTATCATTCACATTTCATCATATACATTCCTCCTCTCCATTTCTCTTGATATTGACCATTTTAAAACACATTTTAGTCTCTTTCCCATTAACATAGGAATTTAACCATCAAGGGAAAAGTAGGGACATGCTTTCGGCCAAGGTGAGAAAAAAGTGGAAGCTAGGGATTTTCATGCTACTTGTTCCCTTTCTTCCATCCTTTCTACCATTCAAGCATAATGGTACATTTTCCTTCCATTACTCATGGCACTTCTTCATACTCAATGTGTGTAGCTATATGTATAGCCTTCATTTCCTTCATTTTCATGATTCATTTTTCCTTGACATACATATATTTACATGTATATCTTCACTTTCATAATAAAGACACATTTTAAGATGGTATTACATGGATATGAAAGGCAAATTCACTGATGTAACATTATGAACCTTACTTTCTCTCTCTTTCTCACTCATGACCATTTCATATACACAAATCCATGAACATTTTCATGAAAATTTTTGCCATAACCTCACATGGTGTTTTCGACCACAAGGGAAAAAGAGAGAAAATCAAAGAGTTTCAATCCCTTGCTTCCTTAGCTTTCAATTTCAAAATAAACATTTTAGCTTTCATTTCCATGCAATTTCGAGTCATCTTTAACCATTTCAAAATTAGGGATTTTCATGAAAATGAGTACCATTCTTGAAAAATTCCATTTTCTCAATATTTCATTCATACAAACATTTCAATATTCATAAACACAACCATATTTCCATACAAGCAAAACCCAATAGAAAAACTAGCCATACAGAATGTAGAGAGAGAAAATCCTAACTTTCAAGAAATTTTAAAACACTTAAAACAATCCATAAAACATGAAAATAAGGATTTAGGAATGTTTATCTACCTTTAATTTGCAAGAATGGTGGAATTTCCTTGATGTTTCCCTTGGTTTTTCCCTTTTTCCTTGGCTCTTCACCTCCTCGGCCTCCCTCCCTTTCTCCTTCTTCTCCGACTTTCATGAAGAGAAAGGTTAAATTAGGATTTAGGTAAAATTACCAAAATGCCCTTGGTGTAAAATGACTATTATAGCCCCCTTCTCTTTTTCAAGAATGACATCCTTTCTCCTTCAAATTGTAATTTTATAGAGCTCTTATGGAACATGACTATTTTACCTTTCTACTCTAAGAAATTACCATTTTATCCTTCTTTTTTTTTGAAAATTACCAATGTGTCCTTAAGTAAAATTACTATTTTACCTTTCTAATTTTTCAAGAATTACCAATTTGTCCTTGAGTAAAATTACCATTTTACCTATTATGTCTAAATGGCCATTTTACCTTCACCTTTCCTCTTTTTCGAAATTCGTAGGCAAAAACTCCTCAAATAAAGTTTCATAAAGTCTCTTTTGTGAAATTTCTATTTTATCCCGTCCTAGGTAAAATTACCATTTTGTCCTTTATGTCAACATAATTATTTTTACCCTTATTCCTTCTCTTTTAAAAAAGGGTAAAAGACTTCAAACACAATTTCATGAAGCAGTTAAGTGAAAATTTTGGTTTTTCTCCTTTATGAAAAATTACTATTTTGCCCTCTTTGGTAAAATTTACAATTTTACTTTTATGATAAGGTTAGTTCTACCTTGATGAAAATGTCCATTCTACCCTTATGGTAAATCATTCTTAACACCACATAAACAATAACATCTACATAAATAATCATTAATAATAATAATAACAATATATCAAAACATTAAAGGTGAGTGTTGCAATTCTCATCAATATTTAACCAAGAAAATACAATTCCCTTTCCATAACCATGCCATTCATTACCTTACATAACAATTTCAACAATGATGTTTTTTCATAAACATGGTGAACCAAACTATAACTTTCAATATTCCATTCAAACAATCATTCTAGCAATTATAAACACATCTACACAACCACAATAGCAAAACCCAATAGATTTTCAAGCATAAAAGAATGTAGAGTGAGAAACCCTTACTATTCATGAAACCATGAAAGTTATCCAATACATGAAAAGAGTCCATAAAACATGAATTAAAGGGTTTAGGGTTGTTTAGCTACATTGATTTTGCAATAAATCTTATGTTTGCTAGCCTTTTCCTTCACTTTTCTTCTTCTTCTTCTTCTCGAGTTCCTTTTTCCATGAAGAAGACGGTTTAATTAGTATAGGGGAAAAATTACCATTTTGCCCCTCATGTTAAATTGACCATTTTACCCTTCATTTGTCTTCATAATTTCAAAAAGTATAAGGAGATGGCCTTGAGAAAATTGTCATAAAGTTTCTAAATGAAATGAACATTTTACCCCTAAGGTCAAAATTATAATTTTACCCTTGGGTGAAATTAACATTTTGCCCTTGGGTAAAAAGTTACCATTATGCCCCTAAGATATTTTCCTAGGGTAATCATGGCTTTTAGATATTTTTTCCTAGATATTTTCCAACGTAATCATTACTTTTTAGATATTTTAAGACGTCATAATTACGTGTCATTAATGCACCTTGATATTTTGCTAAAGCAATTATGACATTTTAGATATTTTAGGAACTTTTCTCTTTTCACTTTAGTCCTTTGACTTTCCTTACAATTTAGTCCCTCTCCACTTTAGGAAAATCTAGGACAATTTATATATGAATATTTAGGTAATGCAATTAACAAATTTAAGATTTAATAACATACCTGAAGATGTAAAAAGCAGATATTACAATTTCCCCCGTCCTTTATAAAAATTTCGCCCTCAAAATTTGCTCATCTTTATATAAAGAGTTTTAGGTAACTCTTATTCATGTCTTCCTCTTTTTCCCACATGGCTTCTTGTGGCAAGGTTTTGTCCTATAAAACTTTCACAAGTGGAATAGTTTTGTTCCTTGATGTGTTTTGCCAATGCTACCTATGCAACTACACCTAATGCAGTGAACCTATCAATGCAGCCTAGTGCAATGGTGAGTATCAAGGTCGTATTCATCGGGAAAGGGAAAGCCTAAAGTTACTAGTTGTTCTCTGTTACCTAGCCTAACAATTAAAGTGATTGATTTTTAACTAAACTAATAATTAATTAAGTGCAATAATAAACTACCAGCAACAATGAACAAAAGAAAATATACGGAGGCAAGAAAGGCAAATCCATCAGGGAACCTACATTGGTTGGCAAACACACAAAGAATAATGGATTACTGAATTTGACTATGCTACTTGTGAGTGAATTCTAATTCAAATTCAAATTCTCTATCGGTCTCAATGAATTTCTTAAACCTAAAATCTACCACTGGCTAGTTCTTCCTAATGGTAAATTTTAAATCAGCATTATCGGTCTAATTCACCACTATTAAGAAATAACATTTAGCTACTCTTAATCCAGCAATTAATTAACCTTAGTTCTAAGTGATAATTAATTGTTCCTTACAATTAGTTTTCCAATTCCAATTATTATCAGTCGATCTCAAAAAGGAATCTAGTTAGCATTATCACAACGTCTCATAAATAAAACTAATACATACATTCATAACTGTAAAGAAGATCACACAACTAAATTCAACATCCATGCAATTAAAAAAGTAATCCAACACAGTCAGGGACCCTAATGAATTTTACAAATTCATCCACACATATTTACAATAGCAGATAATTCCAACAACAGATAATCTATCAGACAATTAATTAAACATCAGATAAAAATAGTAAAAATTTATGTAAATCCTGACTTCTCAATTGGCCAATGGTCTCTACACAGAATGGTCACCAGAAAACCATCAAAATCTCACCAAAAAATTGCTAGAAAAATCAATCCCAAAGCTATCCAAAAGCTCCAAGGGTCACGGGTCAGGTCAAAATAGGTTATATCCCAAGTTCGCGGGTACCCAATGGATCTACACCCTTCTGGTCACTTGGACGATAATGGACAGTTAGGGAACACTAAGGATGGCACATAGATGGTGAAAATGGACAAAAACCCGATGAAAAACACGAACGGGTCACAAAACACAACTGGATCGCATCTCTTGGGTCTGTCACAGATCTCATGATTCAAGGTGTTGCAATGACCAGTGAGCTAGGGGAAGGTGCGGTTAAGTTGCATAAGGTTGCAGGAGTGACGGTGGTCGATGGGTTGGCTGAAAAATGCCATGGAGAAGCTCGAGCTTGGATAGGTCTTACATTCAGGTTACACATCTTCTCTTGTAGATCTCCACTTTGCTGGCACATTCTAGTGGTTGGCTTGGACGGCGATGTCCCGCTCGTCTTCCCCTGACACCTAAACATCACACTGCTACTGTGGAGCTCTGCTCGGTCTTCTCCCTTTCTCACGCTAGATGGGTTCGTTCTCTCTCATGATGGAAACACATGAGTTTTGCTCCTTTTCAGGTCTGTTTCACGCTGCTTGGGTCTCCTTCCTTCAAAACGCACAGATTTCCTTTTCTCCCCCAATACACGCCTGGTCCAAGGCTCAATTAGCCCAGTCTAAGTCCTAATAAGCAAAATTAGCCTAAATGGCCTATTTTAAGTGCTCTAAGGTTGTTAAGACTCAAAATTGCTCCATTTGCTTATGATAACTTGATAAAATGCCTGAAAACAATAAATAATGTAACTTAGGTGATTTTTAGAATAAAATTACATAAAATGGACAATTAACATCAACTAAATATGTATAAAATAAGACACATCATTCCTCAATTTCTTGACGTCAGTACCAATGACTTATAAAGGTTTAGGTTCAATAAGTTAAATTATCCTTTAAATATACTTTACTAGTGTCTAGAACATGTGAAGAATCTAAAATGTATTTTTAGAGTTGTGAAACATGGAAGACATTATAAAGGTTAGACAAGGAGGGTGGTAAGGCTATTTGGTAAGCAGATAGACCAACTCTTTTTAAAATTTAGAACAGTCCAATGTATCTGGGATTCAGCTTTCTAGACTGTGTAACCCTACCTATACCAGTAGTTATGGAGACTTTGAGAAATACATTGTTTCCTTCTTCAAATTCTAGTGGTCTTCTTCTTTGATCAGTATAGCTCTTTTGTTTATTTTGGGCCTTTTCCATCTTTTCTATGATCATCTTAATTTGATTAGTGGTCTGCTGTACTAATTCAAGCCCAAACAGTTCTCTCTCCCTTACTTCAAACCATCATAAAGGTAACCTACATTTCCTTTTGTATAATGCTTCATAGAGTGTCATCCCTATGTTAGAATGAAAGTTGTTATTGTAGGAAAATTTTATTAATGGTAGATTTCGATCCCAACTCCCCTTTTGCTCCAACACACAAGCCCTAAGCATATCTTTTAGTATTTGAATGGTCTCTCAGTCTGACCATCAGTTTGATGATGATAAGTAGTACTGAAATTAAGATTAGTACCAAAGGCTTCTTAGAGTGCCTTCCAAAACCTAAAAGTAAACCTAGGGTCTTTATTAGACACAATGCTCATAGGAACTCCATGAAGTCTCACTATTTCTTATATATACAGTTGAGCTAACTTATCTAATGAAAAATTGATTTTTATTGGCAGGAAATGTGCAAATTTAGTCATTTTATCCACTATCACACATATTGCATCATTTCCTGACTAGGTCCTGGGTAATCCAACCATAAAATCTATGGGGATTTTATCCCATTTCAACTCTGGGATATCTAGAGGTTGCAATAATCCCGTAGGTTTCAGATGTTCAATTTTTATCTATTGGCATATGAAACACTAAGCAACATACTCGGCTATATGCCTTTTAATACCTGGCCACCAAAATTTTTCTTTCAAATCTTGATATATCTTAGTGGTTTCAAGATGAATAGTGTAGTTGCTCTTATAGGCTTCCTCTAGGATTATGTTCCTTAATCCTCCTAATTCAGGAACATAAATTTTATTGTGGAAGGTTACCAGGCCATTACTTTTATTCTTGAATTCCTTTGAATCCTTTAGAGATTTTAGGAATTCATCTTCTTTTTGAGCTTCTAAAATCTTAGTCCTAAGGGTATTCTCAATTCTTAATTCACTCAAATAAATCCTATATGGCAGTATTAGGGTAGACAAGATCAAATTCCTAAATTTCTATATGAGATTCATTTCATTGATCATCATTTGTGTAATATCCACTTTTCATATCTTCAGGTATGTTATAAATTCTTAAATTTAGTAATTGCATGCCTAACTAGCTATGTTAAATTACCCTAGATTTTCTTAAAAAGGAGAAACACTAAATTGAAAGAAAAGTAGAGAGGTTGAAATGAAAAGGAAAAAGGTTTCTAAAGTATTTAAAGGTAATGATGACATTTAGAAAATATCTAGGTGCATCGGTGATCATGATGCCTAAAAATATCTAAAAAGTAATGATTATGTCAGAAAATATCTGGGGAAAAATATCTGAAGGCCATAATGACCTTAGGAAAATATCCTAAGGGCAAAATAGTCATTTTTGCCCAAGGGCAAAATGATAGTATCACCTAAGGGTAAAATGGTAATTTTTACCTTAGTAGTAAAATAGTCATTTCACCTAGAATCATTATGATAATTTTCATGAAGTCTACCTCCTTATTTTTGAGATTATGAAAGCAAATGAAGGGTAAAACAGTCATTTTAGGCATAAGAGCAAAATGGTCATTTTTCCCCACACTAATAAGACGTCTTATTCATGGAAAAGAAAGAGAAAAGTGACGAAAAGGGATAGAGAGAAAGGGAAGCCAAGAAGGAAAGGAGGAGAAGAAAGAGAAGGAAAGGTGAAGGAAAAGCCAAACAAACTTAAGTTTTATTACTAAATCAAGGTAGCTAAACGATCCTATGCCCTTTATTTCATGGTTTATGGATTCTTTTAATTGATTGAACAATTTTCATAGCTTCCATGAATAGTAAGGGTTTCTATCTCTACATTGTTTTATGCTTGAAAATCTATTGGGTTTTGCTATTATGGTTGTATGGATGTGTTTATGATTGCTAGAATGGTTATTTGAATGAATTATGGAATTTTTATGGTTTAATTCACCATATGTCTTGAAGAACCCTTATTGTTGGATTGATTATGTGATGGTATGAATGGCATGGTTTTGGTAAGAAAATGATGTTCCTATGCTTGTTTGTTGATTGAAATGGGAAAAAGGGAATAATTGGTTTGAAATCCCTTTGATACCCCTCATTTTGGTTCTTGGGCGAGAGCATGATGAATTGCCATGAAGGAGATTTTGCTCAATTTTATTCCATATATGTGTCCAAGGTCTTGGCCATAAGCAAGAGAGAGGGAGGAATTGATGTTTTGATAAAATTCCCATGTTTCCACTTTTCTCCTAATTTGACCGAGAGCTTGATTGCATGTCATGGCTAAAGTTTTGCATGAGTTTGGTTCAAATGCATGTCCATTGTTTTGGCTAAGAGCAAGGGAAGAAGAGAGATTATTGTTTATGGTAAAATTCCCTTTATCTCCCTTATTCTTGCATTTGGCCGAAAGCATCATGGATAGAAGTTGCAAAATTTTAGGCTATGTGTATGTGCATGAATTTGGTCATAAGCATTGAAAGAAGAAAGCTTTGTAGTTGTGATAAAGCTCTATGATTTCCTTTTTCCTTACATGTTAGTTGAGAGCATCATAAGGAAAATTTGTGTGAATCAAATTCATAAATGTCTTCAATGCTTTGGCCATAAGTAAGAAAAAAGGGAGGAAATGATGATTATGATAAATGAAGTGATGATTTACTTTCCATAGCCATATCATGCCAATCATGAAGAACATATGCCAACAAAAGGGAAAGGATGTATTTATATATGCATATAAGTATGATGTGAGAAAGGAAATGTTTATATGTATATATAGATATATTGTGAATGTATGAGAATGAAAGAATGAAAGGATATATATATATCTGTGTGTGTGTGTGTCATGAAAGAAGCCTTGTGGTAATGAAAGAAAGGAAAGGTATATATATATAATGAAGTAGTATCATGAAAAAAATGAATGAAAGAAAGGAAAGATATGAAATGAATAAGAGGGAAGGGAAACATAGAAAGGAAAGGAAAACATTATTCCCACTATATGTTCTAGGATAGACAGGCTTGTAACGGAGTGACCAATTTTCAGTATAGGACAGCTGTTAGGCATTCCACGGTTGTGTCATAAATTTGGATGGTAAAACATCCACTCGATATAAGAGATTGTGAAAACACCATGATGATTGCGAATTCTAAGTTAGTGAAACTTAGTGTGGCCAATTAAAAAGGGACATTTACTTAGAATTTGACATAATCATGGGTACAAGCCAAGTCATCCTAGTCTATATATAGGAAATAGCATACTAGGAATGTGATCCACCAGTAAGGGGTGGTGATTGTATAGTAACATAATCCACCTAAAAGCAGAGAGGAAAGTATCTATTTAATGATAGTGATCTCGTGAGCTTATTTTTAGAATGGTTAAAGGGAGAAATCCTACTGAATGAGGAATGATTTGTCTATTTGATAGTGACCATTGACTGGAATGGGTACTTAGATCCACTTGGGGATGCCTCAAATAGTACCAGTGGTAAATTTGTTACATGACTAGAAAGGAAAAATTAATTCACTTATATAAGTAGTAGTGCATGGAGTAGTCCACTGGGTGGCTCTCCCGATACTATTAAGTTTCTCTTATATCGATTGTGGCTTTTAGCTAATGACTAGTAAATGTTTTCTTTATAAATGATAAATGTTTTCCCTATTTATGAATGGAAATGTTTTCTGTTCATCATACTTAAATGCTATATATGGTGAACTATCATATTAAACTATTATGATGCATATTCATAAATACATACCATACACACTTATGTAATGTATATGTTGCACCTCAATGGAGTAAAATGTGTTTTAAAGTAAAGAATGTAGAAATGTTTTCTGTATCACTGTGGTGGTACATATCATAATGTTTTTAAAAGTGGATTTTCTAGCTACTGAGAAATTATTTCTCACAATTGTACTAGTATGTGCCAAATGACTAGATACATGGTTTGGCTGGAAATAGAAGTGGCCTTAATGGAGATTCCCTTTCTGGGAACCTTCATAGTAATCCAAGGCATATACGTTGTGACAATAATGTTAGGAATGGCTGGCACCCAAGAAGGGTGTGAATTAGGTGTTATAAAATTTTTGCCCTTTTCAATCAACTGAAGGACTTTAGAGTAAATGTATAGATAGTTATATTAGTCTAAATAGTTGATGTAGAGAGTAGTTCAGTTAAGTTAACAAAAATGGAGCAATACTAAGAGCAATGAAATAAAGTGTTGAATGTAAGATTAGAGAATAATGTGCGAAAATGTAAAGGACACAATGATTTATCCTAGTTCAGCTTATCCAACAAAGCTTACATCTAGTCCCTAAGCATAACTTGGGTTTTCACTATTACCATAAGTTTAAACAGGGCACTTGTGAGCCACTACAAATCTTTCTTAGCTCTTTTAAGGAAAACCTTTCCCCAAATATCTCTCAACTTTCTAAATGAAAGAATTTTTTTTAAGCAAAGGAACTCTCTCTCTTTTAGAGTAGATGTTACAAGTGAAGAGCTATAGAGGATAATAGCAACAAGAGCTTAATATGATTTTCAAAAATTGAATTAAAAGAATGTGGCTTGTTGTTTTAGGCTTTCCTGAGATTGTATTTATAGAATTTTTGCAAGATAAAATGTTAAAAATTGTTCAGGAGCAAATCAGATTGTATCTCTGCAAAGATAGCCATTTGTACTTTGCTTGATGTCACCTCTACACTCTACAAGTCGATTGCTATAAGCTACCAGTCAGCTTTAATGATCTTAAATTTGAAATTTCGCATTGCAGGCAGGCAACGGTCGATTGTCTCTTCGATGGCAGTTGATTGGTGTCATTCTGGAAAATAATTTTTCAAAACAGCGCTGTGGCAGTTGGCTCTTATCCCTTGATAGTCGATTATCAAGCCTATAGTTAATAGCTTTTAGCTGCCAGTGGTCTAGCAGTCAATTGCTATAGTCTAGCTCTCTGTCAACTATCACTCGACTGATAAAGTCCTAGTAATAGACTCATATCCTTCTGTTTGAATTTTTCAAGTCTCTATATCTACTAGTTGATTGCTTGCAGTGTGCAAGTCGATTGCTAGGTGAAAATTTGGTCTTTTTAATGAAAAATTCATTTTTTAAGAGCCACTTAGTCTTTGTAAGGAAATCTCAAAAGTTTGGGAAAGGATTTTGAGCTCAAGTATCTATTATACCTTTATACCTTTATAATTCAAGTCCTAATAACTTATCTAATTCTTGTTCTTCTTGGTTTGCCTTGATGAGCCCTTGGACTTGAATTTTCCTGAAATAATTCAATCTGTTTGTTATCATCAAAAGATCTTTAAGAGCCAATGCTCAATGCATCAACAATCTCCCCCTTTTTGATGATGACAAACATATTGATTTTCATTAAGCACTTGATATGGGGTTAAAGTAAAAATATCAATTTTAACAAAAGACTCCCCATAAATTTATGCATATCTTTGTTGAAGTTTTTGTTCAGTAATTCCTAAAAGGTAAGGTTTACACAATTAATCCTAAAACCATTATGCAATAGATCCAAGCAATTCCTAAAAGGTAAGGTTTACAAAATTAATCCCAAAAACATTATGCAATAGATCCAGGCAATCAAATGTAGGTAAGTAAAATTAGATTCAGGCATTCAAAATATAAATTAGTCAAAATAGATCTTTGGTTGTTAATTTGATTTGTTTACCTTTAGTGGATTTGGACATTATTCTTGGAATTAAACATTTACCTTTCATTAAACCATCAAACTGAGCCACTTCCTTACCCCTAAAGGTATAGAATCTTTCAGTAGTAGGAGGTATAGTGGTATCACCTTGTCTCTTCCACTAGGGACAATCCTTAATAAAATGTCCTCCTTTTCCACACTTATAACAAACACCCTATGGTACACTTGGTTGCCACTTACAGGGTCCCTTATGACTCTTTCGGCATCTAGGGCAAACATTTGACATCACTAGTCTCCCCATTGGCTTTTTACCTTCCTGGCCTCTGCCAAACCTGTAAACTCTCCCTCCAAAAGATCCTGGTTGCTTTCATTTAAGGAAATTGGCCCTTTGTTTTTCCTTCTCAGTTTTTGCCATATTTTTGGCAACTATGCGACACTTGTTTGCTAGTGTGGCATAATTGCTAATTTCCATTGAAGCTACAACACTTTTCAACTCAGATCTCAACCTAGCCTCTAGATGTATGGCTTTCCATGCCTTATCTGGTTGAAGTCTCAGGTAGGAAGAAAATTTAGACAATTCCTCAAACTTATCCATAATCATCAAACGTCATGTTGCCCTGCTTAATCTGCATAAACTCAATTTCCTTCTCATTCCTCACATTCTGAGTAAAATGCTTTCCAAGAAATACTTCTTTGAATGAATCCAAGGTAATCTAAATTTCATGCGCTTCCATCAATTGCTTTGCCCCTTCCACCAGTATTCTGCCTCTCTCATTAGCATATAGGTGGAAAATAAAACTTTTTAGGCATCAGTCATCCTAACAACCACAAATAGTTTTTCCATCTCCCTCAACCACTCCTTGGCCATCTTTGAGACAAACTAACCCCTAAAGGAAGGAGGTTTAGCTTTTTGAATTTCAACCAGCCATGATATACTAAGTTTCCAGCTTGTCCTTTAGGAGGGTTAGGATTAGGATTAGGATTAGGATTATTATTCCTTTATTCCTAGAATCGTCTAGTAATCTGAACAGTAGCAGCAGCTTGATCCCTCATAGCCTTTGCCATTCTCATCATGGCATGCATCATCCTCTCCATACTTCCCTCACCTTCCTTATACTTTTAGGTATTCTGCTTAAGTGGAGCTATATCACTCTACAAAACAAATATTACCAAGGTGATTAGTCTCAATAACATTATAATTATAAGAGATCATATGGCACCGTCAGGAAATACCTTCTACCCTAAACCTAGCATTCCATTCCTCAAGTCAAAACATGATACAAGCCAGTCAAACTACCTAGGCTTAGTTAACTAGCCTGCATTAGTCTCTTTCTTGAGGAATCTACTCGTCACTACCAAGTCAGCTATATGCCAATCATGGTAGTTGTGCTCTGATACCTTTCAATGTAACACCCCCAATTCTATGGTTCCTCTTTAATTAATTAAATAATATAATATAATATACTACCAGATTGGTGAGTTACTATTACCTCTACTTGAATAATTTTTTAAAACTTTTGCTAAGTTAAATAATTAAGTGCTATTGGTTTGGGAATTATACACTCACGATTCTCATATATGATGTAAATGTAAAAGAAATAGTTAAAATAATATACATTTATATACAATGCTTTAAATACTTACACATCCAGGTGTTATATACAATACAAGAAATATACCTATAGATATATGAGGCTAAGTAGAGTAAGGAGGCAACATACTTGCCACTCATACCCCTCTGCTCACCCTATAAGCAGGTATTTTTCACGTATCTTGGATACATATATGCCCCTCTTCATACACTAAAAATCCTCCTGACCTATTTCGAAAAGGATAATAAGGGATCAGGGTATCGAGCATCACATATTTACCTATCAAAAGAAAATACTACCAAACTAGTCCTGCATATCTACCCCTCTAGTAGGTGAGGGAGTAGGGGGAATATCCATAACTGAAATCACCCATATTTTCTTACAATGAAATAACCTAGAATGGGCATATATACCCAATCCACCTCTACCTCTAGTAGGATCTGAAATCTAGGCATCTGATAAAAATCAGCATTTAATGAGAGTAATTTCCTAGTAGCAATAACAACCTAATTTTTAAAATTACTGACTTGTACCACTGTACTGGTACGAAAATACACTACATTCTTTTCTCATTAGATAATACATTATGATTATTGGGATAACATACATGAATTAAACAATCTTCTCACATATACTTATGAATACATATACACCTCATCAAATATCCATCACACAGGATATATTCTCAATCAGTAATGGCAACAAGATCACATTCTCATATCCATTTAAAGTATAAACAAGAAATTAATGCATATTTCTATGGCAAAAAAAAAGCATCATAAAAGAAATCTTTAAAAATTCTCATTCATAAATGAGTCTTTCTCATGGTCCTAAACCATCTGCAATATTCTCATGGTTTGTGACCATCTGCAATATTCTCGTGGTTTTTAATCATCTGTAATATTCTCGTAGCACTGACCATTTGTAGTATTCTTGTGGCCTTTATAGACCATTTACAATATTCTTGTGGTACTAGCCATTTGCAATCTTCTTACGGTTTAACTAGTTGCAATATTCTCATGGTCTTTAACCATTTATAATTATTCTCATTTATAGTTCATGCTCTTCTCATTTAAAATCTCATATTTTTCTTTACCTTTCTCATTCATTCTCAATCTCTTTCTCATTCATTCTCAAATCACATGTTAACCATTACATCTTAGTTATAAATCCCTCATTTGAGTGAAAATAAAATACCATACATTGTCATCTGATATGTCTTATTTTACACAATTTTATCTAATATTTTATGTCCATTTTATATGTATTTGTTGTGTATTTTTATTCTAGGAATCACCTAAATGTGTATCTTATTGCATTTCAGGCTTTTTATCAATCTATCATCAGCAAACGAGACTTTTCTGGAGTTAAAACAACTATTTTGGGTCATTTGGGCCATTTTCCTCTTATTGGGCCGAGCCAAATCCCTTAATGGGCCTTTAGAGCACGAGCCCAATAAAAAGATGACTGAGCAGCGTGCAAGAGGAGATTTTTGGAAGCTTGGAACAGTGATTGGAGGGGGGCTGGAACAGTAAAAAATGACACACACCCTTCACGAAATCACAGCGTAATCGAGGGACCCACGGCTTGCCTGACCGGTGCTCTGCGGCAGCGCGACCTCACCCTGGCAGCAGGAGATGATGGAGAACCCACCACCACCACCCATTGCCGTCGGACAGTAGCAGAACGGCGAGAAAGACGCGTGATCCGAGAGTAAAACCTGCTCCACATCGCGGCGTTTTGCAGCGTTTTTTGACCGACCCACCGCTCACCGAAGCTCCCTGCAGCTTCAGGCAGCCTAGTCGCACCTTCCGACGAACCATCGGCCACCGTAACGCAACGGATTGCGCAACCCGAGACGAACCCGAGTGATGCGACCCAGACGTGTTTCGCGACCCATCCGGCATCGTTTACGTCATAGGCCACCAGAAATCATCCTTCCGTCGTGCGGCGCCCCTCCTGCAACCTTCTGCCGCATCTCCGGTGGTTTTTGGAGCTATTTCCAATAGGGTATCCGTGACCTGCGACCCGACCCGATTTTGACCCATTGGACAGCTTTAAAATTGCAATTTCTGGTCATTTTTCAACAACTTTTCGGTGACTATTCTGCACTGTTTGATCTATTTCTCAGGAGAAGAGGGACGTATATAATTTTTACATTGCTTTTCTCTCTGAATTGTGGATTTTCTGAATTGTTGGATGATGCTTATGTGTAACTAAATTTGTAAAACCCGTTGGGTCCTGAACTATGTTGGTAGCTTGAATTTACTTTCCGTGGATGGTTGAACATTGATTCTGTGATCTCCGTTACTGTTATGAATGACTGTGTATGGTTTTATTGGCAAGACGTTGCACTGAAAGCTCTTTAGATTTCTCTTAATAATCGACAGATTTTAATTGAAATTGGACACCTGATTGTAACAAAAAATTTGTTATCGCTTAGAACTAAGGTTAATAAATTGCTGGATTAAGAAGTAACGACTCTTAATAGTAGTGAATTAGATCGATAATGCTAATCTAAAATTAACCATTAGGAAGAACTAGCCAGTGGTAGATTTTAGGTTTAAGAAATTCATTGAGACCGACAGAGAATTTGAATTTGCATTAGAATTCACTCACAAGTAGCAGAATCAGATTCAGTCATCCATTATCTTTCATATTTACCAACTAGTTTAGGTTCCCAGTGGGTTTGCTGTTTTGTCTCAACTAATTCATCTTCTTGTTAATTAGCGCTGACTAGTGATTATTGCATTTAGCTTAGTTATTAGTTTAATTAGAATCGAAATTACTTTGAATTGGTAGGCTAAATAACAGAGAACAAGTAGTAGCTTTGGGCTTTCCCGTTCCCGAGGAATACGACCTTGATACGCACCATTGCACTAGGCTGCATCGATAGGTTCACTACCTTAAGTGTTGTTGCTAGATGGCATTGGCAGCAAGCATCAAGTGTTTGGCGCCGTTGCCGGGGAACTTTTGGTGAAAACTAGAGTGAATTTGCTATCTGTTACTTTAGCCACATTTATTTGTACTATTTTGTTTCTGTTTCTGGTTAGTGTGTCCTTCTCTGCGTTTAGCTTTTAGCTTTTATTAGTTTCATTTTGTCCTTTGTTTATTTTATTTGTTTGGATTAATTATTTTACTATTTCAGTGGTTTTTCTTTTTTTTATTTGTTTCATTATTGTTTCTGTTGTTAGTTTTAATCTATCTTGTTTTACTTTTTGTTTTGGTGTATCACTCTTTGATCTGGTTGGTGGGTTGTTTCACTGTTATTGGATTCAGGTAGTTTATGACTAGGAGTTATAATCCTGTACCCGTAGACCCTCTGTGTAATCCAGAACGACTGTTGTGGACTCGTGCACACCATCGTCAAGAGGAGGTGCCAGTGCAGATATCGGAGGAGGAACCAGTTGAGATTCCTGATCCTACATCACCAAAGATGGTAGCTGCAAATAATAATGATGAAGCCAATAGAACGATGTACGAGTTCGCTAGACCTTCATTGGAAGGGACACAGACGTGCATTACTCGGCCTACAATAGCAACTAACAATTTGGAAATCAAGCCAAATGTGATTCATATGGTGCAACAAACTGTGCAATTTGGAGGGATGCCTAACGAAGACCCTAATGTCCACATAGCTAACTTCTTGGAGATATGCGACACTTTCAAGATTATTGGAACCACTGATGACGGCATTCGGCTTAGATTGTTTCCATTTTCCTTGAGAGACAGAGCAAAGAGATGGCTGCAATCCCTACCACCTAATTCCATCACTACTTGGGAGACTTTGGCTGAAAAGTTTTTGTACAAATATTTTCCACCAGCTAAGACTGCAAAACTACGTAATGACATTTCTTCTTTTGTGCAGATGGCTGATGAGAGTATGTATGATGCATGGGAGAGGTACAAGGACTTACTGAGGTGTTGCCCACATCATGGATTGCCTGTGTGGATGCAAGTGCAGACTTTCTATAGTGGTTTAAATACAGCCACAAGGCAGATGGTGGATGCGGCAGCAGGGGGTGCATTAAATAATAAAACCCCTGAATAGGCATAGAGTTTAATAGAGGAAATGGCCATGAACAACTATCAGTGGCAATCCTCAAGGGATAGGCTAGGACGGCAAGGAGTGGTCAACCAGTTAGACTCTATATCAACCTTGGCAACTCAAGTGGAGCTTCTGGCTAAGAAGATTGACCAACTCCAGATGCCAGTGCATGCAGCACAGTCAAGCTGCGAGTTCTATGGTGGCCCGCATTATGGTGTCAATTGTAATGCGGGAGGTATTTTTGCTAACACCTCTTCTTCATTTTCTTCTCACAGTGGTTCTTCTGATTTTGAACAGGTAGATTACATGGGGAATGCTCCGAGACAGTAGAACAATCCATATAGCAACACATACAACCCCGGGTGGAGGAATCATCCAAATTTTGGATGGAGAAACACTAATAACCAAGGTCCACCAACAGCAACCCCAGCAGCAAGCTGCTCCAAGTCAATTTCCTCAAGGGCAGGAGAAGAAGCCCAATCTAGAGGAATTAATGATGAAGTTTGTGTCCATTTCAGAGAGCAAATTCCAGCAAACAGACACAACACTTAGAAACCAACAAGCCTCAATTCAAAACTTAGAGAATCAGATAGGCCAGATTTCTAAGGTGTTGGCTGAAAGACAGCCAGGGACGCTCCCCAATACCACCGAGTCTAATCCAAGGGAGCATTGCAAGGCTATTACTCTAAGATCAGGTAAGCAAGTAGCTGGTCCTTTACTTTTACCTATTGATGATCATAATGATGTGCAGGATACAAGTGTCAATAAGGACCAAGAGCCTGAGGTAACTAAGCCGATGCAAGTTGAGGGCAAGAAGAGCCCCATAAGAGAGTACCAGCCACCCATTCCATACCCGGCTAGACTGAAGCAGGAGAAAGTAGATCAATAGTTTGGTAAGTTTCTTGATCTATTTAAACAGCTGAGGATTAACCTTCCTTTTGTTGAAGCCATTTCGCAGATGCCTCGCTATGCAAAGTTCTTGAAGGAAATACTGAGCAACAAGAGGAAACTGGAGGATTTGGGACTGGTGACATTGAATGAGGAGTGCTCAGCAATCTTACAAAATAAGCTACCTGTTAAGAGGCGTGATCCAGGGAGTGAGACTGTACCTTGTGTAATTGGTGATCTGTCTGTCATGGATGCTTTAGCTGATTTAGGAGCTAGCATAAATTTGATGCCTACTAGCTTGTTTAATAGACTGGGATTGGGTAAGCCAAAACCTACTAGGATGAACATACAATTAGTTGATAGAACTGTTAAATATCCTAGAGGTATAGTTGAAGATGTCCTTGTAAAGGTTGATAAATTTATATTTCCTGTGGATTTTGTTGTGATGGATATGGAGGGTGAGAGTAGCGTACCCTTAATTCTAGGTAGGCCTTTCCTTGCAACGTGTAGGGCTATTATAGATGTCTGTGATGGGAAATTGAAACTTAGAGTAGGGGATGAAACTGTTACCTTTGACTTAGCTACCTCTAAGAGACAATCTTTAGATCATGATGATACTATATATTTTATGGATGTCCTGGATGATGTGGTTGAATCTGAATTGCAGGAATTTTTACTTGATGACCTTTACAGGTGGCATTACAAGGAGATGAGGATGAGTTGTCCAACGAGCAAGTGTTGGAACAACTAGCTCATTTGCTGGCTATTAAGCCCAGCAACTTGACTGATCCTTTTGTTTCTCTTGACAGGTCAAAGGTGCAGAAGGTGAAACCTTCAATTGAGGACCCCTCAACCTTGGAATTGAAGGAGTTACCCAAGCACTTAAGCTATGCTTATTTGGATGAGGCAGAGAAGCTGCCAGTAATTATAGCAGCTGATCTGACACCTAAGGAGAGGGAGATGACTTTGAACTCTCTTAGGAAATACCCTAGGGCCTTTGCTTACAAGATGGCGGACATTCCTGGGATTAATCCTAGCTATTGTTCCCACAAGATCCTGATGGAAGATAGTTATAGGCCAGTGGTGCAGCCACAGAGATGATTGAACCTAAACATGAAGGAAGTGGTGAAAAAGGAGGTAATTAAACTTCTTGATGCAGGTTTGATTTATCCTATCTCTGATAGCTCTTGGGTAAGTCTTGTGCAGGTTGTACCAAAGAAGGGTGGCATGATAGTGGTCAAGAATGATAAGGATGAACTCATACCCACTAGGACGGTAATAGGTTTTCGGGTTTGCATTGATTATAGGAGACTCAATGATGCAACCCGGAAAGACCATTTTCCTCTTCCTTTCATTGACCAGATGCTTGAACGTTTGGCAGGTCACATGTTTTATTGCTTTCTTGATGGTTTTTCAGGTTACTTTCAGATTCCCATTGCACTTGAAGACCAAGAGAAGACCACTTTTACCTGCCCATAAGGGACGTTCGCTTACAGGAGGATGCCTTGTGGATTATGCAACGCACCAGCCATTTTTCAGCGGTGCATGATGGCAATCTTCCATGACATGATTGAGGAGTCTATGGAAGTATTTATGGATGACTTCTCAATTTTTGGTAACTCTTTCTCCCACTGTTTGCTTAATTTAGAACGTATGCTTGCAAGATGTATAGAAGCAAACTTAGTTCTTAATTGGGAAAAATTTCACTTTATGGTAAGAGAGGGGATTGTTCTTGGGCATAAGATATCACATGCAGGGATGGAGGTGGATAAGGCTAAGGTTGAGACTATATCAAAACTACCACCCCCTAGTTCAGTTAAGGCTGTTAGGAGTTTCTTGGGGCATGCTGGTTTTTATAAGAGATTTATTAGAGATTTCTATAAGATTGCTAGGCCCTTAACTCAATTGCTTGTCAAAGATGTACCTTTTGTTTTTGATACTGATTGTCTGCATGCATTTGAGTTACTAAAGGAACGACTAACCACAGCCCCTATTATGGTTTCACCTAAGTGGGGGCTACCGTTTGAACTAATGTGTGATGCTAGTGACTTTGCATTTGGAGCTGTGTTAGGTCAGAGGATTGATAAAAAGTTCCAGCCAATTTATTATGCTAGCAAGACCTTGACTGATGCCCAGGAGCACTATACCACTACTAAAAAGGAATTACTTGCAGTGGTCTATGCTTTCGACAAGTTTCGATGCTATTTAGTGCTATCCAAGACCGTGGTTTACACGGATCATTTAGCCTTGAAGTATTTGTTTGGTAAGCATAATGCTAAGCCTAGACTCATTAGATGGATTTTGCTCTTGCAGGAATTTGATATTGAGATCAAAGATAAGAAGGGTGCAGAGAACCTAGCTACAGATCACCTATCAAGGTTGGAGAATCCAAATTGGGAGGCCTTAGATGAGAGAGCCATTGATGATAACTTCCCAGATGAGCATTTAGAGATAGTTCAGGTATGTACTGATTCCCCTTGGTTTTGTGATTATGCTAACTATTTGGTGGCAAGGGTTTTACCAAAGGGTATGACTACCCAGCAAAAGAAGAAATTCTTTGCTGAGTTGAAATACTACATTTGGGAAGATCCTTTCTTGTTTCGTATCTGTGCAGACCAAATAATCAGAAGATGCATACATGGGGAGAAAGTTTACCAAATCCTAAAGCACTGCCATGAAGGACCAACGGGAGGCCACCAAGCGGCAAACCACACTGCTAGGAAGGTGCTTGAAGCAGGGTTCTACTGGCCAACCATATTCCAGGATGCTAGAGCATATGTCCAGGTTTGTGATGCTTGTCAGAGGTCAAGTAACATCTCCGCTCATGATGAAATGCCCCAAACGAGTGTGCAAGTGGTTGAAATTTTTGATGTGTGGGGTATTGACTTCATGGGCCCTTTTCCTTCCTCATTTGGCAATAAGTATATCCTGGTAGCTGTTGAATATTTCTCTAAGTGGCCAGAGGCTCAAGCTTTCCCCACTAACGATGCTAGGGTAGTGACTAGATTCCTTAAAAAATTGTTTGCTAGATTTGGTACACCTAGGGCACTAATTAGTGATAGAGGGACCCATTTCTATAACTCCCAACTCGAGAAAGTACTTAAACATTATGGAGTATCTCATAGGTTTTCAACACCCTATCACCCGCAGACCAGTGGGCAAGTAGAGGTAACTAATAGGGGTTTAAAGAGAATCTTAGAGAAGACTGTGGGGGTAAGTAGGAAGGATTGGGCATCCAAATTGGATGATGCATTATGGGCCTTGGTGACCTATAGAACCTCTACTGGATTTACACCTTATAGGCTAGTATATGGAAAGAGTTGTCATTTGCCTGTTGAATTAGAACACAGGGCACTTTGGGCCCTTAAACACATGCAATCTTGATGTTATTTTTGCAGGCAAAGAGAGGTTATGGCAACTGAATGAGCTCGAAGAATGGCGCCACCAAGCTTATGAAAATTCTTCCATTTACAAAGCTCGAACCAAGAAGTGGCATGATCAAAGGCTACGTGGCTCTAAAGATTTTTAGGTGGGAGATAAAGTATTACTTTATAACTCACGTTTTCATCTTTTTCCAGGAAAGCTTAAGAGTCGATGGTCAGGACCATTTGTGGTCAAGCAGGTCTTCCCTTATGGTACAATTGAAGTGCATCACCCTGACCAAGGAGATTTCAAAGTGAATGGGCAGAGTCTAAAGCACTACTATGGAGACCCATTGGAGGTCGAGGAGCGAGTGCACATGGTGCTTTACCTGCAAGAGTGATGGAAGGAACGAGTCCAGCTAAAAGACTCAAACAAAAAGAAGCACTACTATTTTTTTTTATTATTTACTTTATTTGTGCTATTTTATTTTTGTCTATTTTCTTCTTTTTCATGTTGTTGAGGTCCATTAGAACTTTTAGATTATCTTTTCTTATTGCTGCGCTTTATGTTTGTATTTCTGTGGTATCCCCTTTACCGTTCACCGAGGACAGTGTGTTCCTCAAGTGTGGGGGTGATCCATTGATCGGCATTATTTTGATTATTTAGACTCTTTTCTGTTATTTTGGCTCTCTCTCTTGAGTTAGTTTCAGATGGTTGTATCTTTGTATGGATCTTTGATAGAGGATGTAGGATAAGATGCTTGATTTAGGATTGATTTTATGCACTTAAGCCTTTGATTGTCTTTTGAGCATGATTCAGTCATGAATGGGTAGGCATTGTTTCTAATAGTTTATGTTAGAAAGCAGTTTTAATGCCTAATGTATTCTTGACCACGGCCAGGTCATACCCATGTTGCTTGATTTTCTTTCATATTGTTCAATTTTGATTTAGGATGTTGATAATGCAGTTTGCATGCACTGCTTGATTAGTAATTCATTTGGAAATATTTGAGAATCATATGCAATTTAGCCACACTTCAAACGTGAGATTTGAGCCTAAGATAAGCATTTATCACAAATATGCTTTGAATTCTTTTTGTTGAGTGTGTATTTCACTTGATTGTGTCTCTAGAACTTGCTCTGTAATACTTGTTGAAGTTACATAAACTTTTGAATATCAGATGATTTGGGCAACTTAAATTTTACACCTCATTTTCCTTCCTCTGTTAGCCACTTTTGGGGCCTTCACTTTTTCTTCATCACTTGCATTTTACACCTCATTCCTTTCTTTTCACTATCTTCTTTCTTCACCCCCTTTGCTAAAATTTGTGTGATTTATTCTTTGTACAGGGATTAAAATGCATTGCCTTAGTTGACAATAGTGCACTAAGTTCTTTTTATCATTCTAGATGCTCCCTTCAATCCAAAAGTGTAAGCATGCAGGCTAATTATGAAAAAAAAATGAAAAAAAAACAAAGAAAAGAAAAGAAAAGAAAGATAATAATAAGAGTAGCCTGTCTGTTGATTTTATTCTCTGAGCATCTCCAACTTTATTGAAAACTTAGTAAGAATTGTTATGTTTAGAATTTGTTACATTTAATCCTTTAATCCTTCTTGATGCTTTAATTGCATGAATTTTCAGCATCTATGCCTCTTCTACCAAAAATTTCTTCCCTACCATCACTTTAGTCTCATTACAACCCTGTTAAGACCCCCCTTGATTTTGGTGTTCAATGTTTATTAGTAGCGGAGATGAGATTTATGAGCAAGCATATAGTAGACATATTCTTGTGAAGTTGCTTGAGGGATTTGTGCCTTACCTGTATACACTTTGAGTGATTTGAGTAATCTCTATGAGGCATTAATTCTTAAATAATTGCCATTGAATTTTTGGCTAAGTTTTGTATGCATCGTTGTTATCTCCATTCTGCGTTAAATTTTTTTTTGCAATTTGGTTGATAAATAAGTTTCACGGGGGATGTGTTAGGCATTATTAACTATGGACTAGGTATGGACATTGAGAAATTGTTGTTGTCTGTTTGAGGACTGAGTTAATATTTTCTTGAGGACAAGCAACAACTTAAGTGTGGGATGATTGATATGTCTTATTTTACACAATTTTATCTAATATTTTATGTCCATTTTATATGTATTTGTTGTGTATTTTTATTCTAGGAATCACCTAAATGAGTATCTTATTGCATTTCAGGCTTTTTATCAATCTATCATCAGCAAACGAGACTTTTCTGGAGTTAAAACAACTATTTTGGGTCATTTGGGCCATTTTCCTCTTATTGGGCTGAGCCAAATCCCTTAATGGGCCTTTGGAGCATGAGCCCAATAAAAAGATGACCGAGCAGCGTGCAAGAGGAGATTTTTGGAAGCTTGGAACAGTGATTGGAGGGGGGCTGGAAAGTAAAAAATGACACACACCCTTTACGAAACCACAATGTAATCGAGAGACCCACGGCTTGCCTGACCGGTGCTCTGCGACGGCGCGTCCTCACCCCGATAGCAGGAGACGACAGAGAACCCACCACCACCGCCCATTGCCGTCAGACAGCAGCAGAACTTCGAGAAAGACACACGATCCGAGAGGAAAAACTGCTCCACATTGCGGAATTTTGTGGCGTTTTTCGACCGACCCACTGCCCACCGACGCTCCCTGCAGCTTCAGGCAGCCCAATCGTACCTTTCGACGAACCATCGGCCGCCGTAACACGATGGATTGCGTAACCCGAGACGGACTCGAGTGACGTGACCTGGCCGTGTTTCGCGACCCATCCAGCGTCGTTTGTGTCGTAGGCCACCGAAAATCATCCCTCCATCGTGCGGCGTCCCTCCTGCTACCTTCCGCCGCAGCTCTGGTGGTTTTTGGAGCTATTTCTGGTCGGGTATCCGTGATCCGCGACCTGACCCGATTTTGACCCATTGGACAATATTAAAATTGCAATTTCTGGTCATTTTTCAGCAACTTTCCGGTGACTATTCTGCACTGTTTGATCTATTTCTCAGGAGAAGAGGGACGTATATAATTTTTCCATTGCTTTTCTCTCTGAATTTTGGATTTTATGAATTGTTGGATGATGCTTATGTGTAACTAAATTTGTAAAACCTGTTGGGTCCTGAACTATGTTGGTAGCTTGAATTTACTTTCTATGGATGTTTGAACATTGATTTTGTGATCTCTATTACTGTTATGAATGACTATGTATGTTTTTAGTGGCAAGACGTTGCATTGAAAGCTCTTTAGATTTCTATTAATAATCGACAGATTTTAATTGAAATTGGACACCTGATTGTAACAGACAATTTGTTATCGCTTAGAACTAAGGTTAATAAATTTCTGGATTAAGAAGTAACGACTCTTAATAGTAGTGAATTAGATCGATAATGCTAATCTAAAATTAACCATTAGGAAGAACCAACCAGTGGTAGATTTTAGGTTTAAGAAATTCATTGAGACCGACAGAGAATTTGAATTTGCATTAGAATTCACTCACAGGTAGCAGAATCAGATTCAGTCATCCATTATCTTTCGTATTTACCAACTAGTTTAGGTTCCCAGTGGGTTTGCTGTTCTGTCTCAACTAATTCATCTTCTTGTTAATTAGCGCTGACTAGTGATTATTGCATTTAGCTTAGTTATTAGTTTAATTAGAATCAAAATTACTTTGAATTGGTAGGCTAAATAACAGAGAACAAGTAGTAGCTCTGGGCTTTCCTGTTCCCGAGGAATACGACCTTAATACTCACCATTGCACTAGGCTGTATCGATAGGTTCACTGCCTTAGGTGTTGTTGCTAGATAGCATTGGCAGTAAGCATCACCATCTCCTCCAAAGGTGACTTTCTCTCCATCCTTGGGTTGAAGAGAAATGAACTTGGATTTATCTCCAGTTATGTGTTTTGAACACCCACTATCTAAGTACCATTTGTCACTATTTGCCTTTAGAAAAACTTGGAGAAAGATTTTCAACCTTTGTTCTTAGGTACCTAAATATTTTTGGGTCTTTGAGAGTTAGTCATCCCATTAGGAACCCACTTTTTCTTGTTTTCAAAAAGTCCATTTCTCTTGTAAGGACATGCATGTGAGTTATGACCTTTTTTACCACAAAGAAAGCAAGTGGTATAGGGACTACTTGATTGAACAGTTGTAACAAAGAAGTTTTTGTAATACTTTTTCTTTGTATTAGATTCATATCCTATTCTAGCTTGTTGAAAATGCATCTTTGTTTTCCAAAAATTATATTCAAATTATCTCTTCTATTTGTGAATTTAGCTTAAGGGTTTGTCAAATCTTCTTTTCAATTTCTAGCTTTCTCGAAAATGCATCTTTGTTTTCCAATAATTATTTCAAATTATATTCAAATTTTTGATTTGTTACTGATGTTGTGCTGCCAATGCTACCTAAGCAACTACACCTAAGGCAGTGAACCTATCGATGCAGCCTAGTGTAATGGTGAGTATCAAGGTTGTATTCCTCGGGAACGAGAAAGCCCAGAGTTACTACTTGTTCTCTGTTATCTAGCCTAAAATTCAAAGTGATTGGTTTCTAATTAATCCTAATAATTAACTAAGTACAATAATAAACTACCAGCGACAAGGAACAAAAGAAAACATATCGAGACAAGAAAAGTAAATCCACTAGGGAACCTACACTGTTTGGCAAACATATAAAAGATAATGGATTACTGAATCTGACTATGCTACTTGTGAGTGGATTCTAATTCTAATTCAAATTCTCTTTTGGTCTCAATGAATTTCTTAAATCTAAAATGTACCACTGGCTAGTTCTTCCTGAAGGTAAATTTTAAATTAGCATTATCGATCTAATCCATTACTATTAAGGATAACTGCTCCTTAATCCAACAATTAATTAACCTTACTCTAAGTGAAAATTAATTGTTCTCTGCGATTAGGTTCCAATTTCAATTATCATCTCTCGATCTCAAAAAGAAATCTAATTAGCATTCACAATGACGTCTCACAATGAAAACTTAAACAATACATGCATAACCATAAAGAAGATCACAATGTCAAAATAAATATCCATATAGATTAAAAATAATACCAACACAGTTAGGGACCACAATGAATTTTACAAATTTAGCCACACATATTTACAATAGCATGCAATCCCAACAGTGGATAATCCATCAGAATATTCATCAGACAATCAATTATACAAGAGATAAAAATAGTAAAAATTATGCACGCCCTTATCTTCTCAATTGCCCAATGGTAGCTTCATGGATTGGTCACTAGAAAACCACCAAAAAAAGACTGGAAAACTGCCATAAAAAAACTAAAAAAAAAAACTCCAAAGTTGTCTAGAAAATTGGGTTGCCGGCTGGGTTAAATGGGTCAAATCCTTGGCTCAATGGGTACCCGACGAAAAACTACAATAACGGCAGTCAGACCTAAGGTAGAAGGTCATGGGGGAGGTTTTGAGTGACAGAGGGTTAGTTTTCGGTGCCAGCTTGGACAGACGGTAATAGAATCATCTCCAATTGCAAACGGGTCGTGAATCGGATCTGCCACGGATCTCGTGATCCTGAGCATTTTAGCGGGCGGTGAGCTACAAGGTAGCGGATGCGTCACTGAAGGTTATAGGGGCGATGGCGGCCGATGGATCAGTCAAAAAAATACACTGAGGGGCCACGATGCTAACAGATTGTGAACTAGGTTGGTTCGAATCTTGTGCCAAAACTCTACGGTTTTACTGCATTCCAATGGCTGGCGGTGATGGCGATGTCCCACTCGTCGTCCCTTGTCACTAGCGTGCGATCACGCCACCGCAGAACTTTGGTTGGAACCTCCAAAAACTTGGTTCTTCTCCTCCTTCATGCACGCACGGGTTCGGTCAGGTATAGTCCTCTTTCAAGCTCGGGTTCTGTTCCTATTGCCATAAAAAACGCTGCACTTTGGGTCTACTTCCAATTTCACATAGTCCACTCTTCCAAACCCGGTCTTCGGGTCTGCCTCACCTTTTTTACGTGGGTCTCTTGCTTTTCCCCTAAATTAGTCTGGTCTAAGGCCCAATAAGCAAAATTAGCCCAAATGGCCTATTTTAAGTGCTCTGAAGGCTGTATAGATTCAAAATTGCTCTGTTTACTGATGATGACTTGATAAAATGCTTGAAAATGAAAATGAAGCAAACTTAGGTGATTTTAAGAATAAAATTACATAAAATGGATAATTCACATCAAGCAATTATGTATAAAATAAGACACATCAGTTACCTCATCTTCTTTTACCATTAAGCACAAATTTACTTCTTCTTGCTCCCCATCAGTGTATTCACCACTATCTCCCCATATTGATGAGATAAAGGCCTTTTTCTTTTTCTTCTTCTCAAGTGTTTCTTTCTTCTTTAAGTATTGGGAACACTTTCATTTGATGTGTCCAGTCTTTTGGCATTCTTAGCAAGTTGGAGGCTCCCTTCTCCTATCTTGATTTCTTTTAAAATTTTTCTTCATTCCTTGCTTTGTTATTGAAGGATCTTCCAAATTTTTTATGAACAGTCCAAAATTATCTTCATTTATCTCAATTCCTTAAGGGAGAGAATTTTTATTATCATCTTCTTCTTCTTCTTCTATTAGCTGAGAAGAAGTTTCCTTGAGTGAAAGACTCTTCTTTTTTTCTTACTCCTAATAACCATAAGCTACTGCAACTTTGCTTCATACTGATCTAATAAGTCATCAATCCTAGGGAGTGGGTATTTTTTTTTCACGGTTACTTTATTCAATTTCCTATAGTCTATTCACATTCTCATACTTCCATCCTTTTTCTTCACAAACAACACTGGTGCTCTCCATGATGAAGCACTGGGTCTAATGAATTGCTTCTCTAAGAGGTCTTCTATTTGAACCTTGAGTTCACTTAGTTGTAAGGGAGACATCCTATATGGTGCTATAGAGATTGGTCCTGCCCTGGGAACTAACTCTATAGAGAATTCCACTTCTCTCTCTGGTGGGAGATTAGAGATCTCGTCAGAAAGACATTAGAAAACTCTCTAACTACAGGGATACTATCAAGCTTATGCTGACTCTCAACCTCAGAAGAACACAGAAAACATAATCTTTGGATCTTTTCCTCAGTACCACTATTCACAGGTATAGTATCCATAAAAGTCACAGACTTCTCATAACAATTTAAAACCACTTTATTAAAAGACAGCCAATCCATTCCTTGGATAACATCTAAATCTACCAAAGGCAGACAGATAAGATCAATAGCAAAAGGTTTACTTTCAACAATGATAGGGCAATTTAAACAAGTCAAGGAAGTCAAGATATGTTTTCCAGCCGCAGTAGAAATAGACAAATCATATGGGAGTTTGGTTATAGGTAAGATCAACTTTTCCATACATTCATGTGAAATAAATGAATGAGTAGCGCCAGAATCATACAGTACAATTAAAGGAATATCATTTATGAAACACTGACCTATTATAGAATCATCAGATCGGTCCACCTCTTTACCCTTGAGGGTGTAGACTCTCCCTCTAGTTAGAGGCTTAGGGGCCTCAGTTGGTTTCCTCCACAATGGGCACTCCCTGCTAAAGTCTCTTGGCTTGCCACACTTATAGCAGACGTTCTGTCCCACTAAATAGGGCTTATTCCCATGACTCTTCCCACACCTGGGGCAATTACCTGGAGCAGTTTGCCCACCCATGGGCCTCTTCCCAGTCTGTACCTCTTTACCCTTACCAAAGTCTTGTGGCATCTTTCTCTTAAGGGGATTACACTCCTTTTTCCCCTTAGCAGCCTCTGTTAGGCCCTTTGCCACTATACGACACTTATTCGCTAACAAGGCATAGTTCTTTATCTCCATGGGAGCTACAACATTTTTCAACTCCTGATTCAGCCTAGCCTATAAGTGCATAGCCTTCCATGCTTTATCCTGCCTAACTTGCAAGTAAGAGGAAAACTTAGATAGCTCCTCAAAATTAGCCAGGTACTCATCAAAGGACATGTTACCCTGTCTTAACTTCATAAACTCCACTTCCTTATCATTCCTTACATTTTAAGGGAAGTACTTCTCTAAAAACACCTCCTTAAAAGAGTTCCAGGTGATTTGGACTTCTTGGGCCTCCATTAACTGCTTGACCCCTTTCCACCAATGCTCAGCCTCCCCTGCTAGCATGTAGGTGGAGAATTGTACCTTCTGGGCATCTGTATTTCCCAGTACTACAAACATCTTCTCCATTTGAGTCATCCATTCTACAGTAAGCTTTAGGTAAAACTCACCCCTAAAGGTCGGAGGTTTGGCTTTCTAAAACTTAGACCATCCCTTGTAGGTCTAATCCCTTACTGGTTCTCCCTCAAGGATAGGGTTTCTATTCACATTCCTATCCTCCTACATTTGCCTTAGCACCTCATCAGTGGTGCCTGCTTGTTGGGTGGCAGCAGCGGCCTGTTCCCTCATGGCCTCCACCATCCCCATCAAGGTCTGCATTACCCCAGCCATATTTGCTTCTCCATCCTTGTCCCTTGTACTGTTTCTCCGAGGAGGCGCCATACTTTACTCTACAAAATAGATATTACTGAGGTGATCAGTCTCAATAACAAACATTTATAAGAGAATATATGGCTCTACAAGAAGTATTGTACATCCCAACCTAACACTTCATTCCTCAAGTCAAAACATAGTACAAGTAATCAACTGCCTAGGCTCAGCTAACTAACCTGTAATAGTCTCTATCCTGAGGAATCTACCCTTAATACCTAGTTAGCATTTATCGCTATCGAGTCAGCTATGTGCTAACCGTGGCAGCCATACTCTGATACCAACAAATGTAACACCCTCTATCCTACGGTTCTTTTAGTTATTTTAGAAACTATAATATAAAAATAATTATCAGAGTGTTGGTGTTACTATCCCTTTTACCTGAGTAAATTAAAAACTTTTTACCAAGTGAATTAATTAACTGTCATTTGGGTTAGTCTCTACTCTCGGGTTCTCTCAATATCGTAGCGAAAAAACATATATAGCTTACACCTGAATTAACTATACATAGACATGCATTCTTAATTAAATATAATCAATTAAATATTGGGTATGGAGGCGACAATCTTGCCACTCATAACCCTATTAAATAGTCTAATCATCAATCCAGCCTAATTCATATACAGATAAGTTAGAATAGGCTATACAAAATAATTCTACATTAGCCTTTCTCAAAATATCATGAAAGTTAGCTCAATCCTAATGTGTACTATCCAAAATAAATAGTTTGTGTGCCTAGATGGGACACTTCTGCATATCTTACCTTCTTACTCCAGCTTAAGGGAACCTACACATCTGGTACATGTCAACACTATTGTGAGAAATGAATCTCAGTAGCAATATAACCAGTTACAAAATCCATTAACCTGTACCACTTTGCTTGCATGAAAAACCTCTACATTCTTTCATAGAACATATAACATACTATAGGGATGCAATGAGTGAAGCATTTAATTATGGTATATACTCGTATGTATGCATGTGCATTTAAAACATGTGAACTTTAAAACATGGGAAGTGTATTCATCATCATTCTCATCATAAAGTATTTCTTATAAAAAATATGTGGGATAGTAAGCATAACATCATTTCATTTTCATAATATATGAGCAGTACATAAAACACCCTGAGAGTAATCACGAGAGTCGCCCAACAACAACTCCATGCACCACTGTCTATATGAATGAGCGCATGTCTCTGTAGCCATGCCTTAACGTTTTGTACATTCTGAGGCGTCCCCCAGTGGATCCAAGTACCATAATGGTCCCTGCCCCTTTTCGGCATATCATCCCTGACCAGTGGGATTCCTCCCTTTCGTCTGAAACGGGGCTGGTATACTCTTATAGGATCACCATTAACTTCACCCGGATCATTTCCTCTCCACTTTTAGGTGGATCATAACACTATGGAATCAACACCATTCCTTCGAGGTGGATCACACTCCCGGTACGCTATTCTCTACATATACTATAAGGTGAATCGGCCCATGGTCATGGTTATGCTTAACTCTAAGTGTGTGTTTCTCATATGGCCTTTGGTACATGACACTAACTTAAAGTTTGCAACCATCATGGTGTTTTTGAAATCACCTAAGTTCAAGTGGATGTTTAACCATCCCAATTTATGGCACAACTGTGGAATGCCCAACGGTCGTCCCATACCGACAATCGGTCACTCGATCATGAGCCTATCTACCCTAAGGTATACAATGAGAATACCTTCCTCTCTCCCTCTTTGTGTTTTTTGCTCTCTTTTATTTCACTATCCCAAGGGTATCATCACCCAAAACTCCTAGTTTCCTTGCCTACCTATGTTGTGAGCCCTTAATTAAGTTGGTATGAAGAATTACTAAGCTCAATTGTCTTTAAAAACCTCATTTTGCAAGTTAAAGAGCTGCCAGTTGATCAGGAAGGCTAGCGATCGTGGTGCCTTTCGAATGCGTGCAGTAAAATTATAAGCACGACAGTCGACTGCTAAGACTGCCAGTCGATTGCTCAGTATAAACCTGGGCCCGACAGTTGACTGCTAAGAACCTGGCAGTCAGCTGCTAAGCCTCTGTTTGCACTTCTAGGTTTCCAAGAACACGACAGTCGACTGCAAGGATGGCCAGTCGACTACTTAGTGCAGACCCAGTCCCACAGCTGATTGTTAGGTGTCTGGCAGTCAGCTGCTAAGCGTCCGTCTACACTTTTGGGTTTTTAGGAACATGGCAGTCAACTGCCCTTGCTTAGCAGTCGGCTGTTATGCTCTGCTGTAGTTCAGAAAACATGATTTTGATAAAAACCTAGTCCAGCATACATTCTATTTTCAAATCTAAACGTATGAGCTTAATTCCCATACAACAAACTTTATTTTTCATTAAACATTTCTTGTTCATTAGCTCAAACAAGGTACATTAAAGGAAATCTAGTCTATATATCTAGATTAACACAACTTAGCCCCTTCCAATCCATTGCAGCACACATATGAGCATACATTCAGCAACACAATACCCCATAGAAATAAAAAGACATACAGAATGTAGGTTTTAACCTCAATCTCAGTTTAAACATGTAAAATCCACATTTTCCAACAACAGTAACATTTCAGAAAAAGATGGGGTTTAAGATGGATTGCTACCTTGATTCCTTGCAATTGTGTGTGTTTGGTGTGCTAGGATGACTCTCCCCTTGCTATAGGACAAATTCCCAGCCTCAAATTCGCCTCTCCCTTCAGAAATTCTTCCTTTCCCTCTTGCCCTATCTCTCTCTCTCTACTCACCCTTGATCTCTCTCTCTCACTAGGTTTTTGAAGTTTGGGCATTGTGGGAGGGTTTAGGGCTTTAGCTAGGGTTTAAGGGGAATTTTAAGAAATTTCTCTTTGGTCCTTAGGCTGCTTTGCACTCTTGGCCTCACTTACTTTTCCCTTTTCAATTGAGTCCCTAACTACCTCTTACTAAGCCTTCATTTATTTCCTTTCAATTTAGTCCCTAAGCTAATGCAACTACATGCATTAATGCAGCATACACAAGCATTAAACATCAAATTAACAATTATCAAAAATCTCTTTAATAATAATTGGAGCAGATGTTACACCCTCTTGAGCAATTTCCAAGGTTTCCCAAATTTCCTTTGCACTGTCACAGTTAGAAACTCACAGTTAGAAACTCTAAAGTATTCATCTTGGCTTAGTGTACTAGTGAGAATTAACTTAGCCTTGGCATTTAACTGAACTTTACTGTTGTCTATATTAGTCCATTCAATTTTGGGCTTTTTAATTGAGTGACATTCTCTTCTTTAGAAGGAAAATAGGGTCCATCTTCAATTACTTCCCAAAGATTAACACCTACTGCTTCAAAAAATATTTTCATTCTGAGTTCCCAGAAAATATAATTTTCTCTATTAAAGCCTGAAGATTTTTTGATAGAAAGTCCTTTAGGTGACACATTATCACCAAATCCAACCATGTTAACTCTTGAGATGGTTAAGTCTTTTTACCAAGAGCCAAGCCCTGATACCACTTGGTAGGAATGGCTGGCACCTAAGAGGGGGGTGAATTAGGTGTTATAAAATTTTTGCCCTTCTAAATCAACTAAAGGACTTTATAGTAGATGTATAGATAGTTATATCAGTCTAAATAGCTTATGCAGAGATTAGTTATATTAAGATAACATAATAGAGCAAGACTAAGTAAGAGCAATGAAATAAAGTGCTAAATGTAAGATTATAGAATAATGTGCAAAAATGTAAAGGACACAATGATTTATCCTAGTTCAGCTTATGCAAAAAAGCTTTCATCTAGTTGCCAAGCACAACTTGGGATTTTCACTATTACAACAAGTTTAAATAGGGCACTTGTTAACCACTACAAATCTTTCTTTGCTCTTTCAAGGAAAATCTTTCCCCGAATATCTCTTAACTGTCTAAATGAAAGAATTTGTTTAAGAAAAGAAGCTGTCTCTCTTTTAGAGTGGATGTTACAAGTGAAGAGCTATAGAGGATAATAGCAACAAGAGCTCAAGATGATTTTTAGAAGATTGAATTAGAATAATGTGCCTTGTTGTTTTAAGCTTTACTAAGGCTATATTTTTACTAATTACATTTTTCCAAAAAGATTTGCATTTTCATCCTCTCCTACAGGGGAGGAACTTCCATAACTTATACCATGTAAATAACCTGAATCACTATGAAAAGTGCCTAAGAAGGGAAGGTCCACGTATGATATGTCGAACTCTAGCAAAATCATAAACCTAGGCATCTGTTACATACCAGAAGCAATAGTGAGAAATAATTTCTCATTAACTAGACATTCCATTTTCTCTTTAAAAAAACTGGTATGTACCACCGTAGTGATATGAAAAATAATTCTCCATTCTTTATTAAAATTTTAGTTCATTCTATTAGAAGATATGTGTATGATATGTCTTAATGAGTCTACTATATGACAATTCATCATGAAAATTCACCATATATACCATTCAATATCATGATCATAGGAAAAAAAATTTTAAGTATAAATACACATAAGGAAAACCATTCATTATTTATAGGAAAATAGATATCAATCATGAGGAAAAAAATAATTAATATGTGGCTAAAAGCCATATCTCTATGAAAGGAAGACTTAAGAGTATTCGGAGAGTCACCCAGTGAATTACTCCATGTACTAATACCTACATAAACGAGATAATTTTATTCTCTATGTGATAATTCTGTCACTGGTACTATCTGAGACATCCCTCACTGGATCCAGCACCCCTCTGTATATCTATTACCCGAAGGCAAACTATTAAAATTGCTCACGATATTGCTGCTAACTACGCTAATCATTTCCTATATACTTTTAGGGCAGATCATGCTGCTATGGAATCACCACCCTCTTTTTGGTGGATCAAATTCCTAGTACACTATCTCCATATATAGTCTGGGATGATTAGGTCGGTACCCATGATTTTTCTAAATTTTAAGTAAATGTCTCCTTTTATTGGCCATCTAGGTTACAATAACTTAGAATTTGCAGTCATCACGATGTTTTTCTAAATTTTCTTATACTGAGTGGATGTTTAACCATCCAATTTTATGACACAACTGTGGAATTCCCAACGACCATTCCATACCGACAATTAGTCACTCAGTTACATGCTTATCTTTCCTAGAGCATATATTGGAAATAGTTCCTCTAAGTCTTTTTACTTTCTATTATGTGTTTTCCTTTCTTTTGATGTTTTCCTATTCTTATCTATGTTTCCCTTCTTATTCCTTTAAATTATCATGATACTATACTTTCATAAACTGTGAACCTTATCTATGGATAACAATTTCATGAAAAAATTTACATAGAAGTGGAAAGTATTGCTCTCGGCCAAGAGAAGAATACAAGGGAAAAATGATAACTTCTTAGTTTAAATTACCTATTTTCGACTCTTGCCATTATATAAACATATTTACATACTTTTCCTTCCATTTTTATGCAAGTTTTGTGTCATATTTCATTTCACATTAAGGGTTCTAAGGTGAACTTTCAACACTTTCTTTTGTCATACCATTCCATTCCACTCTTAATTTATCCATGCATACCTATTGTAACAACTGAAAAGTTTTCTAAAAGATAAAACCTAATTTTCGACGCTAATTCTAATCAAAAGAAGTCTGGCATGACTTTCGAGGATGGTGATTCAAAACAGAAGGTTGTTAGAAGTCAGAAACACGATCGAATGGAAAGAAACGCAATCCGACGATCAGAAACTGACAGATGACGTTTCGTGCATCAATTTCACTGATGGAGGCCAAAACCTTTGTATGGAAACACGTGCCAACGTCTGGAAGGAAGCCGACACCCTAAAGTATCCCCGGGTAGTCCGGGAAAAGTCAGAATCACCCCCGGACGCTTTAAATTTCCTAGATTCCCTCCATTTCTCTCAAATCTCTTTCTCTCCTCACCTCACTTTCTCTCTCCTCTCTCTCCTCCTTCCTCCAACGTGCGTTGCCACCACAGCCACTGTGGGCCGCCACCTGTCACACCAATCGACAGCCCTCGCCACCCACAACCTCTAGCAACAATCCACGGCCACCAGCGGCCGCCAGCGCTGCCAAAAAATGCCACTTTTCTCCTCCACCGCGCGAAAACTTCACCAGATGAGATCGCCGCCGTCTGCCACCGTTGGCCGTCACCGTCCCCACCACCATGTAGCCTGAGCTGCCAGCTTCCTCCAATAGCTCACCGACGTCGAACGGAGGCCCAACACACCCGAATCGAGGATTTTTTTATCAGCCGTGCGTCATTCTTCGTGGCTGGAAAATACCATCCAAACGGCAGTGAACTGCCGCGCCACCACCATATTCGGACTCCTGGACTTGCGGGCTTCACCGTGGTGTAAATTTCGAGGCAAACTGCTCCCCTACGCCATGTGCCGCCATATGCTGTCGTACGCCGCCGTACCGGAGCTTCTCGACATACATCGGGAGAAACCGAGACCACCCCGAGACAGAATTCCATCATCCGATTACATTGGTAAGGTTCGATTTCCCAAAAACTGATGATATCTGATTGAAATAGCTGTCAAACGTAATTAGGTAATAAATTGACCTAGGTATTAGGGCAACCAGACTTAGAATTGTTAAACGGATGACGTGACAAGTTTGAATATTCAATTTAATGTCCAGGAAATTAATTAGACTTAGAAACCGAGACTACGTGAAGTTTTGAATCGATTTGGAGTGACAGGAGACCAGGTAGGATAATTTACACTTCCCGAACGTTAGAATTGACCTTGTGGATACCTGAACGATTTAGATTATTTGCATGGATTTACGTGCTACTTTTGATGGAATAAATTGCATGCCTGTGTGCTGGATATCCTAATTGCATGTTAGAAATTTTTTTTATCGAGTTTAGATGCCCTTAGGACAGATTTACTTAGGGTAGGGTACTTGATAGCCAGTATGGGACGACCGTTAAGTATCCCGAGTGTAGGGAGTTTTAAATGAAATTTTTTTATCATATTTAGCCTGTACTGCGTTTGGGATCACGCAATAAATCAGGACAACCCTAAGAAAGGTTTAAGGAGTATAAGGGGGGATAGCCTACATGGGGAAAAGTTATGATTTAGGCGTAATACCCTAGAACCCTGAGGAATAGCCGACCATGAGCATGTGAGTTCGAATAGACTGTATGAGGATGAGAATTGGCATATGTGCACATGCTAGGGGACGCCCTAGATGTTAATTCTCACCTTGTCCTTGAGTGGGTGATTGGTGTCACGGATCACACTCACAATATAGGCAAGATTCGGGTGATTGGTGTTACGGATCACACCCAATGATAAGAGAGGTATTCTCTCTAGATGATGTGCAATTAGATGATGATTTAGACTTGGTCACAGCAGATTTGTGGCCAACATGGATTTAGATACACTGGGAATGGGATTTTATCTGATTTCGAGTATTGATTTTAAAAGAAATGGATTTTTATGATTTTGACTATTTGCCACAATTTCCATGTGATAAAACGATTTCAAAGATAAGGTATTTCACTGATTTCGGGAAGATGTTTTCGGTGCTTGCACCGCTGAGTATTCAACCAGTTTTTGAATTGTATTTGAACTATAAATTATTCTACTGGGATTTTATATCTCACCAGGTTGTTTACTCAGATGAATAAGGACAGGAACCTAGACGATAGCTGATGATGCCTCGATGATAGACAGAAGAATGGCTTAGTCTAGGCTTGAATTTTATTGTATATATTTTGATGATGTTGCTGTATATTGGTTTCTGTCATTTATGTTTTCTGTAGTGATTGGATTGACTGTATATGTATAAATCAGATGTCTGTTGTATTTAAGATATGTTCAAAATACAGAGGAAACTCTACCAGATTTTCGGTAGGGTTTATCGCGTAAACTTGTGAATTTAAGTTGGAAAGCATATAAATGTATGATGTGACGTATATATGGATTTTAGATTTCATTCCAGAGAAATTTATGATGTATGTATGTATAATTAGTTAGCTGCGTGTGAATTAGGGTTGAACGTAATCTGAGTAGACAACGGGAAGTCTATTTGGGTTACGCTCAACCAGTAGTGACCCCCGGACATTCCTACATCGGGAATAACGATTTAAACCAACCCATATGCTTCCACTAATCAGATAAGCATCACGTATGTTGTATTAGGGGGTCGTTAAACCTATGAGTATTTCTTTTCTCCTAGTATACCTATACATATGTATACAAAAAAATTCCTCCATTCTAAGCTATACATTTCAAATGCTAGGATTTCATGATTATGAATGTAACACCCTCTATCCTAGTGTTCCTTTTTTATATTTAAGTAATATAATATGAAAATAACTATTATAGTATTGGTGTTACTATCACTTCTACTCGAGTACATTTTAAAATTTTGACTAAGTTGATTAATTGAGTGCATTTGGGGTTGGTCTCTACTCTCTGGTTCTCTCAATATCACAGCAGAATAAATACATATAGCATACACCTAGATTAACTATACATAGACATGCATTCTTAATTAAATATAATCAATTAACTATTAGGCATGGAGGCAACAATCCTGCCACTCATAACCCTGTTAAATAGTCTATTCATCAATCCAGCCTAATTCATATACAGCTAAGTTAGAATAGGTTATACAAAATAATCCTACACTAGCCTTTCTCAAAATATCATGAAGGCTAGCTTAATCTTAACATGTACTTATACTATCCAAACTAAACAATTTGTGTGCCCAAATTGGACACTTCTTTATACCTTACCTTCTTTCTCCAGTTCATGGGGACCTACACATCTAGTACATGCCAACACTATTATGAGAAATGAATCTCAATACCAATACAACCAGTTACGAAATCCATTGACCTGTACCACCATGCTTGCATGGAAATCCTCTACATTATTTCATAAAACATATACTCATATGTTATATACTCATATGTATGCATGTACATTTAAAACATATCAACTTTAAAACATGGGAAGTGTATTCATCACCATTCTCATCGTAAAGCATTTCTTATAAAACATATGTGGGATAGTAAACATAACATCATTTCATTTCCATAACATGCGAGCAGTACATAAAACACCCTAAGAGTAATCAGTAGAGTTGCCAGTAACAACTCCATGCACCACTATCTATATGAATGAGTGCATGTCTATTTAGCCATGCCTTAACCTTTTGTACATTCTGAGGCATTCCCCAGTAGATCCAAGTATCATAATGATCCTTGTCCCTTTCTGGCAGATCATCCCTGACTAGTGGGATTCCTCCCTTTAGTCCCAAACGGGGCCAGTATACTCTCATGGGATCACCGTCAACTCTACCCGGATCATTTCCTCTTTGCTTTTGGGCAGATTACAATACTATGGAATCACCATCCCTTTCTAATGGATCACACTCCCGGTACATTATTCTCTACATATACCATGGGGTGAATCGGCCTATGGTCATGGTTATGCTTAACTCTAAGTATGTGTTTCTAATATGGCCTTTGGAAGATGACACTAAATTAAAGTTCGCAACCATCACGGTGTTTTTGAAATCATCTAAGTTCAAGGGGATTTTTAACCATCCCAATTTATGGCACAACCATGGAATGCCCAACGGTCGTCCCATACCGATAATTGGTCACTCGATCATGAGCGTATCTACCCTAAGGCATACACTGAGAATACTTTCCTCTTTCCCTCTTTGTGTTTTCTGCTCTCTTTTTCTTTCACTATCCCAAGGGTATCATCACCCAAAACTCCTAGTTTCCTTGCCTACCTATGTTGTGAGCGCTTAATTAAGTTGGTATGAAGAATTACTAAGCTCAATTGCCATTAAAAACCTTATTTTGCAAGTTACCAGTCGACTGTTGGAAGGCTAGTAGTCATCTGGTGGCTCTCTGTAATCCTCTGGTGCCAATCGGTAAGCTAGTAGTCAGCTGCTATGACTCTGTCTGCACGATAGTCGATTGCTAAGACTGCCAGTAAACTGCTCAGTGCAAACCTGGGCCCGACAATCAACTACTAAGAACTTGGCAGTCGGCTGATAAGCCTCTGTTTGCACTTCTAGGTTTCCAAGAACATGACAATCGACTGCGAGGATGGGCAGTCAACTGCTTAGTGCAGACTCGGGCCCGACAATCGACTGCTAGGTATCTGATAGTCGGCTGTTAAGCCTCTGTCTACACTTCTAGTTTTCCAGGAACACGGTAGTTAACTGCCTCTACTTAACGGTCGGTTACTATGCTCTGCTGCAGTTTAGAAAACATAATTTTGAGAATACCCAGTCCAGAATACATTCTATTTTCAATTCTAAATACATGAGCTTAATTTTTATACAACAAACTTTACTTTTCATTAAACATTTTTCATTCATTAGCTCAAACATGGTATATTCAAGGAAAATTAGTCTATATCTCTATATGAACACAACCTAGCCCTTCCAATCCATTACAAGCACATATATAAGCATACATTCAACAACAAAACATCCCATAAAAGTAGAAAAGCATACAGAATGTAGGTTTAACCTCAGATATAACTTGACACATTTAAAAAAACGCATTTATCAGTAAGTTTTCTGCATATTTCAAAAATGGGGTTTATGATGGATTGCTATCTTGATTCTTGGCAAAATGTGTGCGTTTGATGTGTTAGAAATGATCCTCCCTTGCTATTGGACTAATTCCTAGCCTTAAATCTTCTCCTTTCTCAATAAAATTCCCTCTTCAAGCCCTAGCTCGCCCCTTTCTCTCTCTAGTTGCCCCCTTCAGCTTCTCTCTCTAAAATCTGGTATGGTGGAAGTGTGTGGGGTTTTAGCTACAGCTAGGGTTCATGAGAAGGTTTGGGAAATTGCTCTTTGGTCCTTGGTTTACTTTACACATTTTGTCTCAGCATAATTTCCCTTTTCACTTAGGTCCTTAGCCTCACTCTCAACTAAGGAATTGTAATTCTTTTAAGTTAGTCCCTATACTAATGCAACTATATGCATTAATGAAATATACACAAGCATTAAGCATCAAATTAACAATTATCAAACATCTCTTTAATAATAATTGGAGCGGATGTTACAGTGAAAGTTTACATACTAGATAATCCATCAACACATATTTTTTCTTTTCTTTCATGCCTTAACTGAAACCATGATGCATATTTTTAAATAATTTTTATAAAAAATCCCTTCATGCTTTCAGCCAAGACCATTAAAATAGAGAAAATGGAACAATTTCAAAAAAATATCAATTTTCCCTTTTCCCTTGCTTGTGACCGAAATGCCATCCTAGTGCTTAGGCAAAATTTAACAAAACTTCCTTCCAAGCAACCACAATGCTATCGGCCAAGAGGGGAAGAAAGGGAAAACCATATAATCTCACCAAAACATCAATTCTCCTCCCTTCCTTTACCTTTTGTTGAGACAATATCATAAAAATGAGGCAAAATTTTAGTAAAATTTCCTCTCTCACAAGGAGACAAAACCACAGCCAAAAGGGAGGAAAATAGAATCAATGTGGTCTTCATCCAATCTTTCCATTTATTCCACTTTCATCAACAATTAGCTACAAAACATCCTTTACCCAACAATATCATGACAATCCATGCATCATACAACTATTATTCAAGAATTGGGATTTCATGGAAATGGTGGAAAAATTGCAAACTTGTCATAAACACTTTAACAATTGCAATCAATACTCAATAATGCATCCATATCACATTCTAAACAAATCCCAATAGAATTTTTAACATTTCAAGAATATAGAGAGATAAATTTCACTGTTCATGGCAACCATGGGAGAGTTCTAAAAGCTTGAAAACTAGCATAGAACATGAAATTAGTAGTGTATGAATGTGAAGCTACCTTGGTTTAGCAATCCAAATGAACTTTCCTTGACTTTTCCTTCTCTTTTTCCTCTTCTTCTTCTCCTTTCTTCCTCGTAGCTGTACTCTCCCTCTCCTTTCCTTTTCACGTCATTTTCTTCATTCTAAGGAGGAAGAAGATGTGTTATATGAAGTAAGTGGCAAAAGACCATTTTGCCCCTAGTAATAAAATGCCAAATTATCCTTATCCTTCACTTTTTCCTTCACTTCTTGTTTCAAATTTTGAAAAAATGGAAGAATATAATGACCATTTTACCCCTAAGGTGTAAAATTATTATTTTACCTTTAATGTAGAATTACCCTTTTTGCCTTTTTGTCAAAATGACTATTTTACCCTTTCTTACTTCTAAAATTTCAAAATTTGTAGGGGAATGACTTGAGGGAATTTGTCATAATTTTTTCTAAGGAAATCACTATTTTACCCTTGTGGTAAAATTACTATTTTACCATTTTGTGAAATGACCATTTTAACCTTTGGTAGAAATGGACTATTTTACCCCTAGGATATTTTCTTAAAGTTATCATGGCCTTCAGATTTTTTTCAGATATTTTCTAATGTAATCATTATGTTTCAGATATTTTCTTGCATCATGATTACACGTTATAAATGCGCGACATATTTTAGAGTGTAATGATTACACTTTTTGTCATTTAGTGAAACTTTTCTAATTTTCATTTTAGTCCTTAGAATTTCTTTTAGTTTAGTCCCTCTCTCCTTTTTAAGAAACTTTAGGCAATTAAATACATTTATTTAGGTATGAAATTACTAAATTTATAAATTTAGAACATACTTGGAGACTTGAAAAATGCGTATATTACAATTCTCATAGACTACAGAATTATACAAGCATTCCAACATGAGGCCTTAGCAGCACATCTCATGAACTATAGAATTGTGGAATCCATTTATATTTTTCAAGCATTTTATGACACACATGAAAACTTTACTAAATTATATTCAAACACCAATAGAACTAAAAGGAAATATTTAAAAACTTACATCGACAATCTTAGCCTTTAACAAAGAAACCATCACGCTTCTTGTGAGTCGCAATAAATACCGCTCTCGTACTCATTGGTCCTCCACTCTTTAATTCCTAAAATATGCCAATTAGATATATAATTGTTATGCTAATATATATTTTAAAACATGCATAAAAATATTACCATCTCATGCTTCTTCCTAGCAATGCTTTTAGATCTACATGTGTGTGGCATCTTAATCTTGTTTCAATTTATATGATTTGTATTGCACATTTCCTACCAAGATCAACAAAAAAAAAAGTTAGGCTATAAGCAATTTTATTTATTTTTAAAAAAATTGGTATGCTACCTTAGTCTTTGGATCCAACCGATAATCAACAAATGCAGCCCACATATCTTTTGGTATGAAATTTGGATGCTATTCTATGTTTTGTTCTCTAGGTTTTATGACATCAAAAAATTGTTAGAATAACCAAGTTTGATAATTCCTCCAACTCTTGCCACGTTTCATCAATACAAATCACATTGGAACCTCACTATCCAAGAAAAACTCTGTCTTCAAAGGTCAAATAACACACATTAGTGAAATTAGAGTATATGCCAATAATATTATAATTACCTTCAAATTGAATAAGATCATCTAACCTTTGTACTATTAAAGCAAGTCTCCTTATAGCTATCGGGCTTCTTATCCCAAGAATAATAGCTAATCGAGAATTTTTTCAAATCCATTACAAGTATTCTAAGAAATCCACTTAAGAGGCTAGCAGCTTCTCCAATTTCTTAACCTTGATCATTGAAAGAAACAACTATTCGTTACCCTGTTGGGAATGTCCAAACTTCTTGTGTCTTGAGACGTCCTTCCCTTATGACTCCTTGTGAATTTATAGATGGACAATACATCATTGAAAGAATCGTTAATTTATAAAATTGACTAAGAATTCTTACTTACCTTCAACTTCAATTGACCAATATCTATTACATTTTTTTGTAATTATGGTGGGACTTGATTTTTGAATGGATTTGAAGTCAAAGGTGGAGTCAGTGCAGGAATTGGCTCTAAAGACTAGGATGAAGTCAAGATAAGGGTAGGAGTAAGAGTTGGAGTAGGACCTAGAGTGGGAGGTGGATTCAGAGTGGGGATTGGAATAAGATCTAAACATGATGTTGGATTTTGAGTGGGAGCTAACTCTCTGCAATAGGCATTATTTGATGCACTTTGGGTAACTCTTATTCTCTTCGGCCTACCTATGTCTACATTATAAAGTATAAATGGAAAGAACACTACATAAAATAAAAAATTATAAAGTAAATGTAAATAAAGTTAAAAATCACAAAGTTGTTAGAAAAACATTACGAAAATCATTAAATGCAATCATCAACATCAATAAAGTTACACTTCAACAATTCTACAAAATGGGAATAAATCTTAAACAATGAAATGTTAAAAATCATATGGTCATCCTCATTGTTAACTACACTAGGTTTAGCATCCATATAGGGGCTTCATCTTCTTCAACTTCTCTTGCTAGTGTAATAGTCTCTGTATCATCTGAAAAGAACATACCAAATTGTTGTTGTGGATATTCCTCACTCTCATGAATATTTTCTTAATCTTCTCCTATATCATATAAGTCTCAGGGCTTTACATGAATAAGAATACACCACTCTTTATCAACTGCATACTCTACATAATAAACCATCTAAGCTTCAGATGCTTGAATGTATTGTTCATCATTTTTATGTTAACCTATGTGAATTGTAACACCCTTACCTTTACATTGCAACATTATAAATTCTAATAAGATAAGTATGTCAAATTTAACTTTACAATATTATTTTATAATCTGCCTTAGTGTTATATCCATCAATATTTAATTAATTGATTAGGTTTGGATGCTTTTACTCAAGTTATCATTCTTTTGCACAACAAAAATAAAATTTCATACATCACAGCAGAATTGGTAAAAACATTAAATATATATTTTTACACTATTTGCTAAAATAACCCAAGATATGTGAAGTATTCATTCATAAGGGTAAGGAAGCAAACCTGCTACTCAAACCCTTTTTCAAAAAGAATCCTACTAATGGATAGACCATCACATAAGTTATTTCAAGTATGTGCCCCTTTTCCCTTATATACGACCAAAAAGAATAGTAGTCCTAATTCTATTCCAAAAAGAACATATATAGAAATACGACCAAACCAAACAAGCTACAATTACATAATGATATCTACTTTCTAAGCCTGCCTGTCTCTTGCAGGAATTTCAAATATTGCCATTATGTAAATGTCCTTCAGAACTGTAAAGGTCCCTAAGAAAGGAACCTTTACCAAGGCCACTTCAATTTCCATCATCACATAATATCTAGACATCTAATACATACCAATACAATAATGAGAAATAATTTCCCAGTAGCTAAATAAACTATACATTTTCAAATTAACTAGCATGTACCACTGTATAGATATAAAAAATGTTTCTACATTCCACTCTCTTCAAAATACATTCATACATTTTGTTCTATGGGTAAGCTTTATATGAAACACAAACATGTGCATTTATGAATATAAGAATATTAGTTAATAAAGTCACATTTATGCATGTAAAACATAACATATTAAACATTTTCAGTTATCACTTAAGTATGTGAGCACCTTCGGTCACCACTTAAGTATTTACACATTTTCAATCATTTCCTAAGTATGTGAGCACCTTCGGTCACTACTTAAGTGTGTAAAAACCTTTGGTCACTTTTCAATTATGTGAGCACCTTTGGTAACATTTCAATTATGTGAGCACCTTTGGTCACATTTCACTTATGTGAGCACCTTTGGTCACATTTCACTTATGTGAGCACCTTTGGTCACATTTCACTTATGTGAGCACCTTTGGTCACATTTCAATTATGTGAGAACTTTTGGTCACAATTCAATTATGTGAGCACCTTTGGTTAGATTTCAATTTTTACCTTTTTATACACATTTTTTCTCCATTTCCTCTTGATATTGGCCCATTTGAAATACATTTTAATTGCTTTTCAACTAACACATGAATTCGGCCATCAAGGGAAAATTAGAGGGATGCTCTCGGCCAAGGTGAGAAAAGAGTGGAAGCTAGGGAATTTCATGCCATTTCTTCCCTTTCTTCCATCCTTTCCACCTTTGATGTGTTGCTAACAATGCAACTACACCTAAGGTAGTGAACTTATTGATACAACCTAGTGCAATGGTGAGTATCAGGGTTGTATTCCATGGGAATGAGAAAGCCTAGATTTACTACTTGTTTTCTGTTATCTAGCCTATGATTCAAAGTGATTATATTCTAATTAAACTAATGACTAAGTTAAATGCAATAATAACTGGTCAGCGATAATTGGTAAGAAGAGGAATCGATCAAAATAGAAAAGAAAACCCAATGGGGACCTACACTAGTTGGTAAACACAAAAGATAATGGATGACTGAATCTGATTATGCTACCTATGAGTGAATCCTTATTTAAATTCAAATTCTCTATCGGTCTTAACGAATTTCTTAAGCCTACAAGTCTACCACTAGATGGTTCTTCCTAATGGTTGATTTTATATCAGCATTATCGGTCTAATTCACTATTATTAAGAGTTGTTAGTTCTTAATCTAGCAATGTGTTAACCTTAGTTTTAAGTGATAACAAATTGTTTGTTATAATTAGATGTCCAATTTTAATTAAAATCTATCGATTACTAAAAGAAATCTAAAGAGCTTCCATTACAACACCTTATCAATGAAAACTTTAACATTCATTAAAAAAAAGTAAAGAAGATAATAGAACCAATATTCAATCATCCATGCAAATTAAACTCGAGATACCAACATAGTTCAGAACCCCAATGGGTTTTACAAGTTTAGTTAGACATAAACATCATCCAACTGTCTAGAAAATCCAATATTTAGAAGAATAAAAGGGTAAAAATCATATATGTCCCTCTTCTATCAAATGCCCTATGTAACAGTGCAAAGTAATCACCGAAAAGCTGTAGGAAAAGGATCAAAAACCCCCTAAAAAATTAGAATCTCGGACTACCTAAATGGAAGTCTCACGGGTCGGCCAGGTTAGCTGATACTCAGCGAAAATAGCACCAATAGAAGGCCAGAGAACCGGCGAACACCACAGATGGCTCACCTGAGATTGGTGAATGGTCAAGAAAGATAGAAACCTGACAAAAAAGTCAACAGATCGTGAAATTTCAATCGGGTCGCGTCTCGGGTTCTTGGATACCCGATGAAAACAATGCCAATAGTAGTCAGAGATCAGATGGAAAGGTCGCGGTTGAGTCACTGAAGGATGAAGGAGCGACCACGAACAGTGGATCGAACAGAAATGCTGCAAATAGCCACAAACATGGACGGGTCGTGGTCTCAGGCTATGTGATTTGTCGCTGAAACTCCACCACTCTGGCATGTCCAGTGGCTGATGTCAACGGCGGTGTCCCGCTCTTTGTCCCCTAGTCACTAGAGGTCCTTTTGCCGCTGCTATTGGTAGGAAATCACGTACCCTAGTAGAGCCAATAATCTCCTCTCAGTCACAGTTCTCTCCTTCCCTAAAATCACATGCTACTGAATGACATAGGTGATGTGTGCTGCCAATTCTACCTAAGCAACTACACCTAAGGTAGTGAACCTATCGATGCAGCCTAGTGCAATGGTGAGTATCAAGGTCGTATTCCTTAGGAATGGGAAAGCCTAGTGTAACACCCATATTTTCTTAATTACTTTACTTTACTGTTTTCTTAAGGTAACAAAATAAAAGATGAAGAAATTACCTTAGTAATCTAATGTTTAGAAAAAAATGTAACAAGGGGAAGAACGAAAGTGATGAAAATGAGGGATGCATTGTAATGTGAGAATTTTAATTTCCCTTCATCTTACTTTAGCCAAATAATTCAGAATGGAGGGAAAGAAAACTCTATACATATTAATATAGATTATTAGGATAGGAAAGACAAGGATACTTAGTTATAAAGAATTGAGTGGCTTAATCATAAGAATGACAAGACAAAGAAGAAGGAAAAAGGGAAAAGCATAACACTTTACCCTTAAATTAACTTCTTCCTTTCATTTCCTTGTTGCTTAACTGAGAATTCAAGGGGAGGAGTAAGTAAGAGACATATTTCAATGAGGTGCTTGAGTTGCTTACATAAAGAATGAGGTGCTTGAGGTGCTTACATAAAGAATGAGGAGCTTGAGGTGCTTACATAAAGAATGAGGAGCTTGAGGTGCTTAAAAAAATTTCTTCCTCTTACATAAATTGATATAACCGAATGTGAAGGGATATGCATACCTTAAAGTAAATAATGTACATGTATATGGCAATAGAAATTAGGAAGAATGAAAGAAAAGAGGCTAGCGTTCAAATACATCATTAGTGGAAAGGAAAATTACAAGGAAGAAGACGTATGGCAATTGTTCTCTTCCTTCCATCTTATCATTCCTTTTCTCACATTAATCGAATGTGTAAGTGCATGGGGACTTTCAATCAAGAGGTGGGAAAAGGGAGAGAGACGTGCTGCCACAATTCTTCTACTTTGCTCTCATTTCATCCTACTTTCAATGGAACCGTGCCTATAGTCTATTTCATAATTCGGTGAAGAGGTGGTGTGTGTGTTCAAGAAAGGAAGGGATAATGTATCATTTAATAAAATAAATTGGAAAAGAAAAACTCCACTCGGTGAAATATAATGTATGTAATGGAGAGGAGCTCAATAAGTTGGCAACAAAATCACATAAGCATTGGAGAGAAGGAGAGCTATGGGTATTAGAAACAAGCACTAAAATAATAGGAAAGGAGGGAAAATCATCCAACCAATGACACAAAGAAGAAAGAAAACTCCAAAAGGAAGACCAAAAATCTCTTCATCCTTCTTGTATCCTTAAGGTAACTTAGCAATTCCATTCCATTCCATTATTTTCTTATTTTGTGGGGTATATATACTCTTACGGTGCAGGAGTTTGAAAGGTAAGTCTACCTTGTTATATGTTTAGAAATATGAACTCTAATTTAGTTAAGTGTGTACGAGAGAGTGGGAGATTTCTTGAGAAATTATTGTCATATTCATAAGAAAATATAGGGAAGGCAAAATCCAGAATTTATAATGAAAGAGATAACCAAATTTAATATAGAGAATTGGTGTATTTATATGAGTAAAACCTATTTTAATTTAGAGAGAAGAATTGGTGTAATTGTATGAGAAAAATCTTTTTTAACTTAGAAAAACTTAGGAGAAGAATTATAATTGGTAATGATGTATAAGGGAGTGGAATGTTTTTCTTGCAAGGTTAACATGAAGATTATAAAGCCATGAAAAGATATAATCAAGGGAATAAATTCTGCATTTATAATAGAAAGTATAATAAAAAGTTAAGAGGGCTATTTTATATATTTGGGTGAGCAAGATACATTTTGGTTTATAGGAATTTAAAAGGAAATAAATTATGCATTTATAATGGAAAATGTAATAAAAAGTTAGGAGGGATTATTTATATAATTGGATGAGTAAGATACATTTTAATTTATAGGAAATTAAGTAAAGAATGATAGTTAGTATTGGTGAAAGAATTAGTAATGGCTTTTATTGTCTAACCCATTTCAAAACTAATGTAGGTAAGGTAAGACTTAAGTGCTAAATTTAATGGAAGGGAAACATCATTCAACTAAGTAGAAATGGAGAGAAATTGGAATGAAATGGAGAGAAATTGGAATGAAATGAAAGACATAAATTGAAATTAAACATGTTCTTTAATGGAGGATAAGTAGGAATACAAATTAGAAGTAGTTAGGACAATGGTACATGTACATGAATATTTCTAAGAAATAAATATTATGGAGAAGAATTTCTTAAATCTAATAGAGAAAACTAACTAAATGAAGTGCTGGAAAGTTATATTTAATATAGCAATATAGGTTTTACTCATAAAACATAAGGTATAAAATTATTGTTAGTAATGAATATACAATTTAAAGAATTAATTCTAATAGAAGAAAGTTAGTTTTGACTAATAGAAATTTATATTGTTATTAATATATATAGGTGATTAAATATAATGACTCTTAATTATCTTAGATAATATGAATTAAAAGAATATGTAAGTATAATAAAGTATTAAAGTTAATTAATACTTTACTTATAGTAGGATAACCGAAGTATTACGCTAATCATAATTGTAACGACCCCCTAATACGTCATACGTGATGCTTATCTGATTAGCGGAAGCATATGGGGTATTCTGAATGTTTATTCCCTATGTGGGAACGTCAGGGGATTGCTACTGGTTGAGCGTAACCCAAATAGATTCTCTGCTGTCCATTCGGATTCCGTTCAACCCTGATTCACACGTAGCTAACTAAATACACATACGTACATCATCAATAATAACTCTGGGATGAAATCTAAGACTCATATACATGTCACGTCATACGTTCATACACATTTCAATTCAAATCCATAAATTTACAGCAGTAGATTCTACCAAAAATCCGGCAGAGTTTCCTCTGTAAATTGATCATATCCCAAATACAGAATCACCTGTTTATAAATCAACAGCCAATCCAACAACAGCAGTAAACATAACTAATATAAATCCATACACAGCAACATCAATCCATCACTAAAATCCATACATGCTATCTAAAATGTTATATGTACATTTAGTCTAGTCCATACAGAATTTACAAGAAAGCGAGAATCAGTTAAATAACATCATCATCAAGTATATATACAAATAATTGAAGCCTAAGCTAATCATTCTCTGTCTATCCTGAAGTCGCCCGCTATCGCCTGGCTCCTCGCCTTGTCCCTGTTCATCTGAGTAAACAACCTAATGAGATATGAATCCCAGTAGAATAATTTACAAATCAATTATCATTCGAAAACCAGTTGAATACTCAGCGGTGTGAACACCGAAATCGTCTTCCCGGAATCAGTTAAAACAAAGTGGAATACCTTATCTTTAAAATCGTTTAAACACATGGAAATTGCGGCAATATATCACAATCAGAAAATTCATTTTCTTTTAAAATCAATTATCAAAATCAAGTAAAATCTCATGCCCTGTGTCTCTCAATCCACGTTGGCTACAAATCCGCTGTAACCAAATCTAAATCATCTTCTAATTGAACGTAGTCTAGAGAGAATACCTCTCTCATCGTTGGGTGTGATCCGTTACACCAATCACCCTAATCAAGCCTATATTGTGAGTGTGATCCGTAACACCAATCACTCACTCAAGGACCGGGTGAGAATCAGCATCTAGGGCATCCCCTAGCATGTGCACATATGCCAATTCTCATCCTCATACAGTCTATTCGAACTCACATGCACTCGGTCAGCTATTCCTCAGGGTTCTAGGGTATCACGCCTAAATCACAACGTTTCCCCGTGTAGGTTATCCACCCTTATACTCCCTAAACCTTTCTTAGGGTCGTCCTGGTTTAACGCGCAATCCCTAACTCAAGACAAAGCAACTGATAAAAATAGTTTCATTTAAAAGCTTCTGCACGAGGGATACTTAACTAGTCCCATACCGGCTATCAAGTACCCAACCCTAAGTAAATCCGCCCTAAAGGCATCTAAACTCGATAAACAAGGTGTCTAACATGCAATTAGGGTTTTCAGCACACAGGCATGCAATTTTATCCCATCAAAAGCAGCACGTAAATCTATACAAGTTGTCTAAATCAGTCAGGTATTCACTAAATCAATTCTAGGGTTCGGGAAGTGTAAATTATCCTACCTGGTCTCCGAATGCTCTAAATCACTTCAAAATTCCATGCAGTCTCAGTTTCTGAGCTTGATTAATTTCCTGGACATCAAATTAAACATTTAGGCTCGTCACGTCATCCAATTTTCAATCCTAAACTCGGTTACACAGTTACCTAGGTTAATTAATTGCCTAATTACGTTCGGCAGCTATTTCAGTCATATAACATTAGTTTTTGGGAAAACGAACCTTACCACTGCGCTCGGATGATGGAATTCTACGTCCCGGTGGTCTCAGTTTCTCGAGATGCACGTCCAGAAACTCCGGCACGGCGGCACACGGCGGCGCACGGCGAGGAGGGGCGGTTTGCCTCGAAAATCACACCACGGTGAAGCCCGCAAGCCCAGGAGTCCGAATACGGTGGTGGCACGGCGGTTCACAGCCGTTTGGGCGGTGTTTTTCGGCCACGAAGCTTCTCGCACTGTGGACGGCGTTCTGCCTCGATCCGGCGCGTCCGGCCTCCTTCGGCGGCCGAAACTCGGAGGAAGGCGGACTCGGGCTACACGGTGGTGGGGGCGGTGAGGGTCAACGGCGTCGGATGGCGACGATTCGGGCTGGGGAAATTTCGCGCAATGGAGGGGAAAAATGACATTTTTTCAGTGGCTCCAGCGGCCGTTGGTGGCCGTGGTTGGTTGCTGGTGGTTGTGGGCAATGATGGCTGTCGGTTGGTACCCTTGGTGGCGGCCCACGGTGGCTGTGGCGGCCGTTCACGGTGGAGGAAAGTGGAGAGAGGAGAGAGAGAGTGTGGTGAGGAGAGAGAGTGAAATGAGAGAAATGGCAGGAGTTCGCGTAATTTAAAGCCTCCAAGGGTGATCCTGACTTTTCCCAGACCACCCGGTGATCTTTTAGGGTGTCGGCATCCTTCCAGACGTTGGCACGCATTTCCATGCAAAAGTCTTGGCCTCCGTCAACGAAAGTGACGCACGAAACTCCTTCCGTCAGTTTCTGATCGCTGGATTACATTTCTTTCTGTTTGATTGTGTTTCTGGCTTCAAAGGACCTTCTATGTCCAGTCATTATCCTCGAAATATGTGTCAGTCTTCGTTTGATTGGGATTAGGGTTAAAATCAAGTTTTATCTTTTAAAATCCTTTAAAAACTCTTTCGAATCTTTCCCGTTGTTACATTCTCCCCCCCTTAAAAGAAATTTTGTCCCCAAAATTCATACCTGTAAACAGTTCTGGATATCTTTGTCTCATTTCATCTTCTTTCTCCCACGTCATTTCCTGCGATGCGACATCCTGCCAAAGTACCTTAACTAAAGGGATCATTTTACTCAAGTCGCTTAGTCTTATAGTCAAGGATTTGAACAGGAGTAGATTCATAAGTCAAATTTTCCTTTAATATTATCGGTTGATTCTCTAATACATGCGCAGGATCTGGGACATATTTACGAAGTTGGGAGACGTGGAAAACATCATGTAGGTTGGACAAATGGGGAGGTAAAGCGATTTGGTAGGCAACGGGACTGACTCTTTGTAAAATTTGGAATGGTCCTAGGAATCTAGGACTTAGTTTCTTAGTCCTTATCTGTCTACCAATACCCGTGGTGGGGGACACTCTCAGAAATACATGATCTCCCTCGTTAAATTCCAAAGGCCTTCTTCTCTTATTGGCATAAGATTCTTGCCTCTGTTGGGCAGATCTCATCTTTTCCCTGATCATTTTAATTTGATCAGTGGTTTCTTGTACCATTTCAGGTCCCAACAGTACACTTTCCCCCATCTCTACCCAACTTAAAGGTGACTTACAACTTCTCCCATACAGAGCCTCATACGGTGCCATGCCGATGGTGGAGTGATAACTGTTATTGTATGCAAACTCTATCAACGGTAGGTGTTTATCCCAACTTCCTTTCTGTTCAAGCACACAAGCCCTCAACATATCTTCTAGGGTTTGAATAGTCCTCTAAGACTGCCCGTCAGTCTGAGCATGATAGGCTGTGCTAAATTTAAGCTTGGTTCCTAAAGCTTGCTGTAGAGATTGCCAAAATCTCGAAGTAAACCTAGGATCTTGATCAGATACTATACCTGACGGTATTCCATGTAATCTCACGATTTCCCTAAGGTATACTTCGGCTAATTTCTCCATGGAGTAACGCACTTTCACAGGCAAAAAGTGTGCAGACTTGGTCAACCTATCCACTATCACCCAAATGGCATCAAATCCTGCTGGTGTTCTAGGTAATCCAACCATGAAATCCATAGTGATCTGATCCTATTTTCTCTCTGGTATCTCTAATGGCTTAAGTAGCCCTGTGGGTTTCTGATGCTCTATCTTAACCTGTTGACAAGTCAAACAGGCATTCACGTAATCCGTGATATCTCTCCGCATACCAGGCCACCAAAAATTTCTCTTTAAATCTTGATACATCTTGGAAATACTGGGGTGAATAGTGTAATGGCTTCTGTGAGCTTCTGCTAACACTTTTTCCTTTAATTCCTAATGGTTCGGAATTACTACTCTCTTTCTAAACATTAAAACTCCATCAGGTGCTAGTCCAAAATCAGGTTGGTCTGCATATACCTCCAAGGATTCATCTTCAAGTTGGGCTTGTCTAATTAATTCTCTCAGTTCGCAGGTTATCAAAAAGTCACTCATCACTAATCTTTGCGCAAACGAGATTACGTTAAGGCTAAGGTTCCCAAAATCCTCAAGTAACCTCATCTCCCCAATCATTAAACTAGCTAGTTGTAGTGACTTTCGGCTTAATGCATCGGCCACAACATTTGCTTTCCCTGCATGATATTTCAGCTCAAAATCAAAGTCTTTTAAATATTCTACCCACCTACGCTGCCTCATGTTTAATTCCTTCTGATCAAACAAATACCTAAGGCTCTTATGATCACTATATACCTCGAATACCGCGCCATACAGGTAATGTCTCCAAATCTTTAGGGCAAACACAACGGCAGCTAATTCTAAGTCATGGGTGGGATAGTTCTCCTCTGCAGGTTTCAATTGTCGCGATGCATAAGCCACAACTTTCCCATCCTGCATCAAAACACAACCTAGGCCTCTCAAAGATGCATCTGTGTATACAGTAAAGGGTTCTAGGGGTCTCGGAATGATTAATACAGGAGCGGTGGTCAATTTCTCTTTCAGAATCTGAAAACTAGTCTCACACTGTTCGCTCCATTCAAAGTCTACCCCTTTTCGAGTCAATCGGGTTAATGGCACAGCTATTTGCAAAAATCCTTGAATAAATTTTCGATAATAGCCAGCCAAACCCAAGAAACTCCTAATCTCGGTGACCGTTCTAGGTCGATCCCAATCTAATACTGCTTCAATTTTCTTTGGGTCGACCGCTATCCCTTTCCCATTTACCACATGTCCTAAAAATTTCACTTCTTCTAACCAAAACTCACATTTCTCCAGCTTTGCATACAGTTGTTTCTCTTCCAGTATCTGTAACACCGTGTTAAGATGCTGGGCATGCTCTTCGTGAGTCTTGGAATATACTAAGATATCGTCAATGAATACCACAACAAATTGATCTAAATAGGGTCTAAAAATTCTGTTCATATAATCCATAAAGACAGCGGGTGCATTCGTCAATCCAAACGGCATCACTAAAAACTCGTAATGGCTGTATCTTGTCTTGAATGCTGTCTTGGGAATATCCTCCTCTCTAACCCTAATCTGGTGGTATCCTGACCTTAAATCTATCTTAGAAAATACAGTCGCGCCTTGCAACTGATCAAACAAATCGTCAATACGTGGCAATGGGTATTTGTTCTTAATGGTCACCTTATTCAATTGTCGGTAATCAATACAGTCTTAAACTCCCGTCTTTCTTCTTTACGAATAAGACCGGAGCTCCCCATGGTGATACACTTGGCCTAACGAACCCCTTCTCCAACATGTCTTCGATTTGGACTTTTAATTCTCTCACCTCATGGGGCCATACGATACAGGGTCATAGCTATTGGACCCGCTCCCGGAATCAGGTCAATGGTGAATTCTATCTCCCTAGGTGGTGGCAGTTTACTGATTTCCAAAGGAAAGACCTCCGGAAAGTCATTAACGATTGGGATTTGACTTAGTCTATCCTGCAACTCTACCTCAGAAAGATTGAGGGACATATCACCTATCTCACAAGCTCTGTCATTACCACGCACAGGCACGTTATCTAGATAAGTAATTGTCCCTTCGGAACAATTCAACAAGACCCGATTCCTAGTCAACCAATCCATTCCCAAAATAACGTCGATCCCTGACAATGGTATACACACTAAGTCCACAAGAAACAAGGTATCTTCAATGGTTAAAGGGCAATTTAGGCATATTCGTGGGGACATAGTGGCCTCTCCCAAGGGTGTGGATATATATAGGTCACAGGGCAGGGTTTGAACAGGTAATCTCATTCGTTCTACGCATGCATCAGCAATAAATGAGTGCGTAGCACCCGAATCAAACAATATTATTAAAGAAAAATTATAAATTTTACCTCTACCCTGCATCAAGCCCGAGGACCTGTCGACGTTGGCAGCATTCATAGTAAAAACTCTCCCTGGAGCTTGTGGTCTTCGGCTACCAGATGTCGGCTGATTCCAGTGGAAGGGCGATCGGCCATGTGTCCTGTGCCTCCACATCTATAACACTGGAGGGGAGTCTGATGCCAGGAGGGTTGATTTGGATGTCTGGTACCACACTTCTGACAAAGAGTATTATCAGGTCGCCTCCCACTGCTACTAGAAGCCCCTGGTTGCGGTTTAAACATACCGCTTCTTACATTCAGATTTACGGCGCTTGTCCGGCGGTTCTGACTGTTGTGTCATATTCTGAGCCTGTTTCTGTTCTAAATTCTTGCTCAGAATTCTGCACTTATCCACCAGTGTGGCAAAGTCTCGAATCTCCAGGGTAGCCAACTGAGTCTTCATAGGTAGATCGAGGCCTTCTTCTAGTTGTTTCACTTTCCAAGCCTCATCGTAATGCATTCGCAGGTAAGTAGAGTACCTTGATAATTCCTCAAACTGTTTCAGATACTCGTCAAACGACCTGCCTCCCTGGGTGAGTTTCCAGAACTGTGCTTCCTTTGCTTGTTTCACGCTCTCAGGGATATATTGATCCATGAAGACTCTCTTGAAAGATTCCCAAGTCAGTGGAATGCCTCGGCTCTCCATCAATTGTTGGGCATCTGTCCACCAAAGTTTCGCTTCGCCCTTCAGCATATATGTTGCATATGTGACTTTCTGTTCATCGTCAGATCGCAACAACCTGAAAATCTTTTCAATTCCTTTTATCCAAGCTTCCACAAAGAAACCGGATCGGAGGCACTGCGGAACGGAGATGGACCTGCTCTCTGGAATTCAATCCATCCCTGATATAGTGGATTCACCTGTTGGGTGGCTCCGTCATTTCTCGTCTGTCTATCGTCCTGCTGTTGTCTCATTGCATTGGCACTGGTAGTGGCCTGGTCTCTCATGGCATCGACCATTAATCTGATAGATTCCATCATCTCACGCATGTCAACCTCAGTCTCTATGCTACCACTACCAGACGCACCCTGGCTTCTGTGCCTTGGCCTTCCCCTAGGCCTACGTGTGGCGTCCCTGCTAGATTCTGCCATACTTATCTGACACAGAAACAAATAGATCAGTCACACAGCAATAGTTAACAAAAGTACATCAAATTCATTCTGTTCATTATCAATTCAAATCAGGTCCTATCATTCCAGAGTCAAATCAATCAAAACCCTAAAGCTGCAAGCCCAAAGATTTAAAGTCCTAGACCCACTAAACCAGAAGATCCAACAAACAGGGCTCTGATACCATAATTGTAACGACCCCCTAATACGTCATACGTGGTGCTTATCTGATTAGCGGAAGCATATGGGGTATTCTGAATGTTTATTCCCTATGTGGGAACGTCAGGGGATCGCTACTGGTTGAGCGTAACCCAAATAGATTCTCCGCTGTCCATTCAATTCGCTCAACCCTGATTCACACGCAGCTAACTAAATACACATACGTACATCATCAATAATAACTCTGGGATGAAATCTAAGACTCATATACATGTCACGTCATACGTTCATACACATTTCAATTCAAATCCATAAATTTATAGCGGTAGATTCCACCAAAAATCCGGCAGAGTTTCCTCTGTAAATTGATCATATCCCAAATACAGAATCACCTGTTTATAAATCAACAGCCAATCCAACAACAGCAGTAAACATAACTAATATAAATCCATACACAGCAACATCAATCCATCACTAAAATCCATACATGCTATCTAAAATGTTATATGTACATTTAGTCTAGTCCATACAGAATTTACAAGAAACAGAATCCGTTAAATAACATCATCATCAAGTATATATACAAATAATTCAAGCCTAAGCTAATCATTCTCCATCTATCCTCAAGTCAGCTTTGGCTATTGTCTGGGCTCCTGCCCTTGTCCCTGTTCATCTGAGTAAACAACCTAATGAGATATGAATCCCAGTAGAATAATTTACAAATCAATTATCATTCGAAAACCAGTTGAATACTCAGCGGTGTGAACACCGAAATCGTCTTCCCGAAATCAGTTCGAAAACAGTGGAATACCTTATCTTTAAAATCGATTAAACACATGGAAATTGCGGCAATATATCACAATCCGAAAATTTATTTTCTTTTAAAATCAATTATCAAAATCAAGTAAAATCTCATGCCCTGTGTCTCTCAATCCACGTTGGCTACAAATCCGCTGTAACCAAATCTAAATCATCTTCTAATTGCACGTAGTCTAGAGAGAATACCTCTCTCATCGTTGGGTGTGATCCGTTACACCAATCACCCGAATCAAGCCTATATTGTGAGTGTGATCCGTAACACCAATCACTCACTCAAGGACAGGGTGAGAATCAGTATCTAGGGCGTCCCCTAGCATGTGCACATACGCCAATTCTCATCCTCATACAGTCTATTCGAACTCACATGCACTCGGTCGGCTATTCCTCAGGGTTCTAGGGTATCACACCTAAATCACAACGTTTCCCCGTGTAGGTTATCCACCCTTATACTCCCTAAACCTTTCTTAGGGTCGTCCTGGTTTAACGCGCAATCCCTAACTCAAGACAAAGCAACTGATAAAAATAGTTTCATTTAAAAGCTTCGCATGCGAGGGATACTTAACTACGTCCCATACCGCTATCAAGTACCCAACCCTAAGTAAATCTGCCTAAAGGCATCTAAACTCGATAAACAAGGTGTCTAACATGCAATTAGGGTTTTCAAAGACAGGCATGCAATTTTATCCCATCGAAGCAAAGACGCAAATCCATACAAGTCGCCTAAATCACCAGGTATTCACTAAATCAATTCTAGGGTTCGGGAAGTGTAAATTATCCTACCTGGTCTCCGAATGCTCTAAATCACTTCAAAATTCCATGCAGTCTCGGTTTCTGAGCCTGATTAATTTCCTGGACATCAAATTAAACATTTAGGCTCGTCACGTCATCCAATTTTCAATCCTAAACTTCGGTTACCGCTTACCTAGGTTAATTAATTGCCTAATTACGTTCAGCAGCCATTTCAGTCATATAACATTAGTTTTTGGGAAAACGGACCTTACCACTGTGCTCGGATGATGGAATTCTACGTCCCGGTGGTCTCGGTTTCTCGGGATGCACGTCCAGAAACTTCGGCACGGCGACACACGGTGGCGCACGGCGAGGAGGGGCAGTTTGCCTCGAAAATCATGCCACAGTGAAGCCCGCAAGCCCAGGAGTCTGAATACGGTGGTGGCACGGCGGTTCACGGCCGTTTGGGCAGTGTTTTTTGGCCACAAAGCTTCTTGCACGGCGGACGGCATTTTGCCTCGATCCGAGCGCATCTGGCCTCCTTTCGACGGCGCCGAGCTACTGGAGGAAGCTGGCAGCTCGGGCTACACGGTGGTGGGGGCGATGAGGGTCAACGACGTCGGACGGCGGCGATTCGGGCTGGGGAAATTTCGCGCGATGGAGGGGAAAAATGACGTTTTTTCGGTGGCTCCGGCGGCCGTTGGTGGCCGTGGTTGGTTGCTGGTGGTTGTGGGCAGTGAGGGCTGTCGGTTGGTACCCTTGGTGGCGGCCCACGGTGGCTGTGGCGGCCGTTCACGGTGGAGGAAAGTGGAGAGAGAAAAGAGAGAGGAGAGAGAGTGAAATGAGAGAAATGGCGGGAGTTCGCGTAATTTAAAGCCTCCAGGGGCGATCCCGACTTTTCTCAGACCACCCAGGGATCTTTTAGGGTGTCGGCATCCTTCCAGACGTTGGCACGCATTTCCATGAAAAAGTCTTGGCCTCCGTCAACGAAAGTGACGCACGAAACTCCTTCCGTCAGTTTCTGATCGCCGGATTACATTTCTTTCTGTTTGATTGTGTTTCTGGCTTCAAAGGACCTTCTATGTCCAGTCATTATCCTCGAAATACATGTCAGTCTTCGTTTGATTGGGATTAGGGTTAAAATCAAGTTTTATCTTTTAAAATCCTTTAAAAACTCTTTCGAATCTTTCCCGTTGTTACAATAATTGTATTATAGTATGTCTATGATAAGTAAATGCAAAGGAGATTGAAGTACAAGAATAATGATAGTTGTAATTGTTGTGTATATGCATAAATGACCAAGCATTCACAAATCTCATGAGAGTGGCTAAGAGTCCACAACGTGACCAAGAGTTCACTAATCTCATGAAAGTGGCCAAGAGTCCACCATGTGACCTATATTTCACAAATTTTAAGTAGCCAAGTGTCCACAATTGTTGCAGTAAGACTAAATGCATTTTTACTATGCAAGGTAAGTTTTAATAATGGAACATGTATATATATATACATGTAAAATTATTTGATTCCATTAGTAGATATATATATTCTTCTGAGAAAGAATTATCCTCTGCATGCGAATGAAAATAATTGCTACAGTGATAGATAAATTGAGCTCATTATGATTGTTAATATATTCGTATGAAAGAATTTGATCATGAAATGATGGGATGTGAAAAACAATAATAAAAGAAAAGGAAATTTTCCTGTGCTTGCATAGTGGTACATGTCAGTACAAATTTAAATTATGAATTGTTAAGTTATTGAGAAACTAGTTTTGTAACGACCCCCTAATACGTCATACGCAATGCTTATCTGATTAGCGGAAGCATATGGGTTAGTTTACATGGTTATTCCCTATGTGGGAATGTCAGGGGATCGCTACTGGTTGAGCGTAACCCAAATAGACTTTCCATTGTCCATTCAAATTTCATTCAACCCTGATTCACACGCAGCTAAATAAATACACATACATACATCATCAATAACTCTGGAATGAAACTAAAGTCCATACATACAGTGTACTATCATTAAACTCAACATCCAAAACTCATATACATATACTGTCAAGCATTCACATACATTCTAACTGAATTTCTCAAGTTTACAGCGGTAAACCCTACCGAAAATCTGGCAGAGTTTCCTCTGTATTTCGATCATATCCCAAGTACAAAATCACTTGTTTAAAATCAAACAGCCAGTCCAACAACAGTAATAAACATACTTAACATAAATCCATATACAGCAACGCCAATTCATCATTACAATCCATATACACTATCTGAAATATTACATGTACATTCAGTCCAATCCATACAGAAAACATAAGAGGCAGAACCCGATAAACAACAACGTCATCAAAGCATATGTACAAACGATTCAAGCCTAAGCTAAATCATCCTCCGGTCTATCCTCAAGTCAGCCTCGGCTATCGTCTGGCTCTGCCTCGCCCTCTGTTCATCTGAGTAAACAACCTAATGAGATATGAATCCCAGTAGAACAATTTACAATTCAAATATCATTCAAAAACTGGTTGAATACCCACCGACGCGAACACCAAAATCGTCTTCCCGAAATCAGTTCAAAAATAGTGAAATACCTTATCTTTAAAATCATTTATTACATGGAAATCGATGCAGTTAATCAAAGTCATAAAAATCCATTTCTTTGAAAATCAATCATCAAAATCAAGTAAAATCCTATGCCCTGTGTATCTCAATCCACGTTGGCTACAAATTCGCTGTAACCAAATCTAAATCATCTTCTAATTGCACGTAATCTAAAGAGAATACCTCTCTTATCGTTGGGTGTGATCCGTAACACCAATCACCCGAATCAAGCCTATATTGTGAGTGTGATCCATAACACCAATCACTCACTCAAGGACCGGGTGAGAATCAACATCTAGGGCATCCCCTAGCATGTGCGCATATGCCAATTCTCATCCTCATACAGTCTATTCGAACTCACATGCACTCGGTCGGCTATTCCTCAGGGTTCTAGGGTATTATGCCTAAATCACAACGTTTTCCCATGTAGCTTATCCACCCTTATACTCCCTAAACCTTTCTTAGGGTTTTCCTGGTTTAACGCGTAATCCCTAACTCAGTACAGGCTAAATATGATAAAAATAATCTCGTTTAAAAGCTTCCTGTACGAGGGATACTTAACGGCCGTCCGATACCGGCTATCAAGTACCCAACCCTAAGTAAATCTATCCTAAAGGCATCTAAACTCGATAAACAAGGTGTCTAACATGCAATTAGTGTTTTCAGCACACAGGTATGCAATTTATCCCATCGAAAGCAGCACGTAAATCCATACAAGTTATCTAAATCATTCAGGTATTCACTAAATCAATTCTAGGGTTCGGGAAGTGTAAATTATCCTACCTGGTCTCCGAATGCTCTAAATCAGTTCAGAATTCCACGCAGTCTCGGTTTCTGAGCCCGATTAATTTCCTGGACATAAAATTAAACATTTAGGCTCATCACGTCATCCAATTTTCAATCCTAAACTCGGTTACACAGCTACCTAGGTTAATTAGTTGCCTAATTACGTTCGGAAATCATTTCAATCAAATGCCATCATTTTTTGGGAAATCAGACCTTACCAATGTGTCTGGATGACGGAATTCTACGTCACGGTGGTCTTGGTTTCTCCCGATGCACGTCCAGAAGCTCCGGCACGATGGCACACGGCAGTGTATGGCGGCGTACGGTGGTGCATGGCGGAGGGGTGCGGTATGCCTCGAAAATCACACCACGGTGAAACCCGCAAGTCCAAGAGTCTGAATACCGTGGTGGCGCGGCAGTTCACAGCCGTTTGGGCGGTGTTTTTCGGCAATGAAGTTTCTCGCATGCCGAACTGAGTTTCCCTCGATCCGGGCGCGTCTGGCCTCCTTTCGACAAATGGGCGAAGCCATCGAGGAAGCTAGCGGCAAAGCTACGGTGGTGGGGGCGGTGACGGTCAACGGCAACGGACGGCGGCGATCCGAGCTGGATAAATTTCACGCGATGGAGGGGAAAAACAATGTCTTTCCGGCGGCTCCTGCGGTCGTTGGTGGCCGTGGTAGGTTGCTGGAGGTTGTGGACAATGAGGGCTGTCGGTTGGTGCCCTTGGTGGCGGCCCACGGTGGCTATAGCGGCCGTTCACGGTGGAGGAAGGAGGAGAGAGAAGAGAGAGAGGAGAGAGAGTGTATGGTAAGGAGAGAGAGAGAAATGAGAGAAATTAAGGGAATTCATGTAATTTAAAGCCTCTGGGGGTGATTCCAACTTTTCCCGGACCACCCGGGGATACTTTAGGGTGTCGGCATCCTTCTAGACGTTGACACGTATTTCCTTGCAAAATTTTTGGCCTCCGTCAATGAAATCGACACACGAAACTTCTTCCGTTAGTTTCTGATCGCCACATTGCATTTCTTTCTGTTTGATCGTGTTTCTGGCTTTGAATAATCTTTCGTTTCGATTTACTATCCTTGAAAGTCATGCCAGGCTTCATTTAAAAGGAATTAGGGTTAAAAATCAAATTTTATCTTTAAAAATCCTTTCAGTTGTTACAAGTTTTCTCATTTGTGTGCTGATATGTATCAGATGCAGGTAATTAGTGAAGTTCTGAGTAAGATGGAACTAGCATTAAGGAAGGATTTTTGTAAGAATATTTTGTAACTAAGGGTTTGAGTGACAGAAATTATGTTGTCTCCTGACCCTAAGTTAAGTGTTGATAATACTGAGAGTAAGGCACTATTGTAGTATTTACAGACATATTGTAACGTAATCACTTTATTCACTATAAAATATATTTTCTTCGTTGTGCTTATAAGTTTTATCTGAGCCAAAGAATTTATACTTAGAACTGAATGATATCGTGATGGAGGGGACGCTCGGATATTAATTGTAAATAAATAAGGATAAGAATAAATGTAATGACTTTATCTGTTTGCCAATGCTAAGTTGTAATACTGGATAAGGGCATTACACCTAAAGTTACTACTTGTTCTCTGTTTCTAGCCTGGCAATTAAAGTGATTGATTTTTAACTAAACTAATAATTAATTAGGTGCAATAACAAACTACCAATGACAAGGAACAAAAAAGAATATACCAAGGCAAGAAAAACAAATCCATCAAGGAACCTACACTAGTTGATAAATACACAAAAGATAATGGATTATTGAATTTGACTATGCTACCTATGAGTGAATTCTATTTCAAATTCAAATTCTCTTTCGGTCTCAATGAATTTTTTAAACCTAAAATCTACCACTAGCTTGTTCTTCCTAATGGTAAATTTTAAATCAGTATTATTAGTCTAATTCACCACTATTAAGAAATAACTTTTAGCTACCCTTAATCTAGCAATTAATTACCTTAGTTCTAAGTGATAATTAATTATTCCTTACAATTAGTTTTCCAATTCCAATTATCATCCGTCGTTCTAAAAAAGGAATCTAATTAGCATTATCACGGCGTCTTGTAAATAAAGCTAATACATCCATTCATAACTATAAAGAAGATCACACAACTAAATTCAACATCCATGCAATTAAAACAACAATCTAACACAGTCAAAAACCCCAATGAATTTTACAAATTTAGCCACACATATTTACAACAGCTGACAATTCCAACAGCAAACAATCCATCAGACAATCAATTACACAAGAGATAAAAATAGTAAAAATTATGCACGCCCTTGTCTTATCAAGTGCTTAATGGTTATTGCATGGATTGGTTGTCGGAAAACCACCAAAACGTCATCCAAAAATTGTTTGAAAAATGTCAAAAAAATAAAATCCAAAGTTATCCAAAAACGGGTCGCAAAATTGGGTCAAAATGGGTCGAATCCCGAGTTCTCAGGTACTTGACTGATCTATACCCTTCTAGTCACTTAGACGGTGGCGGACATTTGGGGAACATCATGGATAGTACACGAACAGCAAAAATGGATGGAAACTTGATGAAAAACATGAGCTAGGTCGCGAAATGGCAAAATAGGTCAGTCTCAGGTCCATCACAGATCTTACGATCCTGGGTGTTGCAGCGGTCGGTGAGCTGAGGGAAGGTGGCAGATGAGCTGCTGAAGGTTGCAGGGACATTTGCTGGCGGTGGGTAAGCCAAAAAATGTCGCAGAGGAGTCACGATATTGACGGATCGCGAACTGGGTCGCAAGGGAGAGATCGTCGAAACTTCACAATTTTGTGGCATTCTGGTGGCTAAAGCCAACAACGATGTCCCGTGTATTGTCCCCCATCACCGGCCCTCCATTGCACCATCGTAAAAGTCTGCTAAAGGTTCATGCGATGCACATAGTCTCTCTCTCTCTTACGTGATGGAAGTTGGATGCCCGGGTTATTGTTCCAAGCTCGGGTATATGATGCTTTCGCGTGGTTAGTTCCTTTTTTCCTATTCCCAGCCCGATCTAAGGCCTAATAAGGCTGGTCCAAGGCCCAATAAGAAAAATTAGCCTAAATGTCTTATTTTAAGTGCTCTGAATGCTGTCCAAGCTTGAAATTATTTTATCTTCTGATGATAACTTGATAAAATTCCTGAAAATGAAAATGATGCAAACTTAGGTGATTTTTGGAATAAAATTCTCATAAAAAAGGACAATTAACATCAAGCAAATATGTATAAAATAAGACACATCAAATCGGGCCCTCTCTTTCTCACTTAGACTCCTTTCCCCCATGGGCTTCACACGGCTGCTTTATGTGGCCCAACATGGATTGGACACCCAAAAGCCCTAAAATAGGTGTTTTGACTCCAGAAAAGCCTTGTTTGCTGATGATAGATTGATAAAACCCTAAAATGTAATAAAATACAAATTTAGGTGATTCTTAGAATAAAAATACACAAAATACATATAAAATGTACAAAAAATATTAGGTAAAATTGTGTAAAATAAGATATCAATCTCCTCACACTTAAGCCTTTACTTGTCCTCAAGCAAACACTAACTCAGTCTTCAAACAACCAGCAACCATTTCTCAAAGTCGATACCTAGTCCATAGTTAATAATGCCTAACACATCCCCCGTGAAACTTAATCATAGACCAAATTACAAAACTTTGACTCAGAATGGAGATAATAATGATGCACACACAACTTAGCCAAGAATTCAATGCCAGTTATTTCAGAATCAATACCTCTCAAAGATTATTCAAATCACTCAAAGTGTATAAAACATGTAACTTGCCAAACATTCAAGCATCTATTCAATGAAAGGAAGAGGAAAATGGTCTTTTTGGGTTGCATCATTGAGCCTCCTATAATCAATGCAAACCCGAAAACCTGTTACCATCCTAGTGGGTATCAGCTTATTCTTCTCATTTTTGACAACTGTCATGCCACCCTTCTTTGGTATAACCTACATAGGACTCACCCAAGAGCTATCAGAGATAGGATAAATCAAACTTGCATCAAGAAGTTTAATTACCTCCTTTTTCACCATTTCCTTCATGTTTGGGTTCAACCGTCTCTATGGCTGCACCACTTGCCTATAGTTATCCTCCATCAGGATCTTGTGTGAACAATAGGTAGGATTAATCCCAGGAATGTCTGCCATATTGTAAGCAAATCCCCTAGGGTATTTCCTGAGAAAGGCCAAAGTCATCTCCCTCCCATCAAGTGTCAAGTCAATTGCTATGATTACTGGCATCTTCTCTACCTCATCCAAATAGCTGTAGCTCAAGTGCTTAGGTAAATCCTTTAGTTCCAAGATTGGGGGGCCATCCATTAAAGGTTTCACCTTTTGCACCTTTAACCTGTCAAGAGAAACAAAAAGGTTTAGTATTGTTTCTGGGCTCAATAGCTAGTAGATGAGCTAGTTGTTCTAACACTTGCTCGTTGGACAACTCATCAGCATTTTCCTGTAATGCCACCTGTAAAGGATCATCAAGTAAAAATTCCTACAATTCAGACTCAAAAACATCTACCAAAACATCCACAGAATAAATTGTATCATCATGATCTAAGGATTGTCTATTATAGGCTACTAAGTCGAAAGTGACAGTATCATCCCCAACTCTAAGTTTTCACTTCCTATCACAAACATCTATAATAGCCCTAGATGTTGCAAGGAAAGGCTTACCAAGAATCAAGGATATGCTACTCTCACCCTCCATATTCATCACAACAAAATCAACAAGAAATATAAATTTATCAACCTTTACAAGTACATCTTCAACTATACCTCTAGGATATTTACCAGTTCTATCTACCAATTGTATATTCATCCTAGTAGGTTTTAGCTCACTCAATCCTAGTTTATCAAACAAGTTAGTAGGCATCAAATTTACTCTAACTCCTAGATCAGCTAGAGCATCCATAACAGATAGTTCACTAATTACACAAGGCATAATAAAACTCCCTAGATCATGCCTTTTAACAGGTAGCTTATTTTGTAGGATTGCTGAACACTCCTCATTCATTGTCACCAGCCCTAAATCCTCTAATTTTCTCTTATTGCTCAGTATTTCCTTTAAGAACTTCGCATAACGAGGCATCTACAAAATAGCTTCAGCAAAAGGAAGGTTAATCCTTAACTGTTTAAATAAATCAAGGAACTTACCAAAATGTAGATCAACCTTCTCCTGCTTTAGTCTAGCAGGGTAAGGAATGGGTGGTTGGTATTCTGTCACAGGGCTCTTCTTGTCCTTAACATGCAATGGCTCTCTTGCTATCGATTCTGGCTCCTTATAGACTGGCTCATCCTGCATAATAGTATTATCATCAATCAAAGGCAAAGGATCAGTTACTTTCTTACCTTATCTTAAAGTAATCTCCTTGAATGCTACCTTGGATTTAGCTCTGTGGTACTGAGGAGTGTCTCTGGCTGTCCCTCAGCCAACATCTTAGACATCTGGCCCGCTTGACTCTTTAAGTTTTGAATAGAGGCCTACTGATTTCTAAGGATTATGTCCATCGATGACACATATTTCATCACCAATTCCTCAAAATTGGGCTTTTTTTTTTTTGCCCCTGAGGGAACTGAATTGGGGCAGCTTGTGACTGAGGTTGCTGCAGAAGAGATGCGATTTTATGTGATCGCTGAAAATTTAACACCCCATATTCTATTAATTGATTTTTAATTAAATGCTTTCTTCATTAATTAGATAAGTGGCCATAAAATGTGATGCAATTTCTTTAGTGATGTAATAAATGTCACACGAGAACATGTGAAATTGAGATGTTTAATTTAATCCCTTAATTTTTTCTCCCTTTTGCCTAGCTTAATGGCCAAAAAGAGAAAATTAAATTAAAAATACAAGTACATACACATGAAATGGGGAAAGGAGAGGAGTGTCGCATTGAAATATATATGCAACCACACGGCTAAGAACATTGGGAAATGCACAGAATGTATAGCAAACAAATATACATATAAATACACACATGTATTTGGGAGTAGCCTCCCTCCTTTTCATTCCTTTTGTTTATTTTCCAATATACTACGGCCAAGAGATGAGTAAGGGGAAAGGACATGCAGTACTTCACTCTTAATTCACGTGGCATTGCTAGCTAGATAACTTAAAAGAGAGAGATTGCATGAAGTATAAAAATATGCATGCATACATGTAGTAGGGAGATAAAATTAAGAAGTGAAAAGGAAATAACTTGCGTGGAGGGTGTGCCTAACATAGGAAATGTAACTTGCATAAATCCATTTTCCTTTCCTTTTAGGTGCCATCGTGTGAGGGAAATTATGTGCTAGAATGTAGGACTTGTGTGAGACTTTCCTAAATCGTACAACTCACATGAATTCCTTTTTTTCTTCTCTTTTGGCACCACATGTGATGGAGTTACATACAAAAGACATTGGCCTTGCGTGAAGTAAAAGGGAATTCACATAAGTAAGGAAAATGTCGAGGAAGGAGGATAAAGAGCCGTACAACCCTGCATGGAGGACAGCTTGTGTGAGGGAGAAGATTACGTGAACTCTCCCTTCTTCCCTCCCATTAACTTGATCGAGTGAACTTGCACAATAAGGTAAGTAATGTAAAGTGTACTTAAAAGTACACATGCAGCCATGGAATGATGATAAGGAAAATAAAGGTAGCGTCCCTTTGGTTTAGCTGAATAGAAAATGTAAGGGAGAGAGAGAATTGAAAAAAAAACAAAGAGAAGTAAAGATGCACACACACGGCACCTTCATCCAAGAAAAGAGAGAAAGAGAGGGAGGAAAGAAAAGGTGCACACAGCAAGAGAGAAAAGGGAGGGCACTTTACAACTTAGACAATACACACCCACATGGACGTGTATCCAAGAAGGAGAGGGAGTAGCGTGTGTTGTGGAGAATACACAAAATTTGTGAGGAAGGAGAGTGAAGTTAATCAAGGAAGGGAGCAAAGGAGCAAGGGACACTTAAGAGAAAACCTAAGACAATCCACTTTAGTTCATCCTTGAGGTAGGTTAACAATTCTTAAAATTTTGTTCCATGGTTTAGTATATGTAATCACCATGTTTTACAAGCTTTTATGGCATTATTTTCTTCCCTACATTCTTGATGAAATGAATGTTATGTTGGCTAAGCTTTTGTGATAGATTGGTGTGTTGGTTGATGTGATAAAATGAATATGGTTGCTTATGGAAGGATCACGGTTACAAGAAAAATGCATTATGCATGATAGGAAGATCACACCTAAGATAGTGCTAAAATTTTATTTTTGCACGAATAGAATGAGTTTTAAGTTAGAGACATTCAAATTGAAGCTTGCCAGCTAGAAGTTGGTTTACAATATATGACATTGCTCTCGTTGTCTTGATATGAATGGCATGATGAAAATTGTCTAAAAGAAATTACCATTTGGTTTTGGCCGATAGAAAGGAAGAAAATATGGTTAATTAAATTATAGCTAATTATTTCACCTTTGGAAACATAGTAAAGCCCACATTATTATTATTATTATTATTATTATGTGTGAATTAGAATAGTATGTAACCTTAAAATTCAGTGGGTAGCAGGAACTAATAAAATAAAGGGAATAAATTATTAGTGGCAAAGGCTACACCAATTAAATGGAGAAGAAAGTATCCTAGAATTTAATGCATGAGCCCATTGAAGAGTAAAGTATAGAAACATGGGGACAATTTGACAATATGGCATGCAAAACCTTAGGAATTATTGTCATATCATCATGGCCGAACCCTACCCCATTTTGGTTCTAGTAGCCGAATGCATAAGCTAATGAAAATGACTTATAAAATGTCTTTAATGGCTAAAGTCAAGGGAAAATGAGAAAGTTAGAATTAAATGAAGGATGAATGCAATTTATCCTATTTATGCCATTAGTGTTCTCATGTTGGAAATTTAAGAGATTATGGATGGTTAATTTGAGACCACATACTAACAGAAAATTGGAACATAATACAATTTTATAAATGTGGCCAAGTGCCCAACTGTGTACAATCAATTTATGAAGGTAAATTTTAAGAATGAAATGCATAAATGATTTTGTTTATTTGTTTATCATGACATGCATAATTCCATCAAAAAAGATGTTTTACTTAATGAAGCATATCTATTTTATCACCCTGACATTTCCAATAATCATGCAATGCTTGCCAATTTGTATTTATAAATAAGGCTATGTTTTCAAATACCGAGAACATAAATGTAAATGTTTTAGTGCTTGCACCCTGATGTAACACCCCTATTTTCTTAATTCACTTTATTGTTTTCTTAAGGTAACAAAATAAAAGATGAAGAAATTACCTTAGTAATCTAATGTTTAGAGAAAAATGCAACAAGGGCAAGAACAGAGGTGATGAAAATGAGGGATGCATTGTAATGTGAGAATTTTAATTTCTCTTCGTCTCACTTTAGCCAAATAATTCAGAATAGAGGGAAAGAAAACTCTATACATATTAATATAGATTATTAGGATAGGAAAGACAAGGATGCTTAGTTATAAAGAATTGAATGGCTTGATCATAAGAATGACAAGACAAAGAAGAAAGAAAAAGGGAAAAGCATAACACTTTACCCTTAAATTAACTTCTTCCTTTCATTTCTTTGTTGCTTAACCAAGAATTCAAGGGGAGGAGTGAGTAAGAGACATATTTTATTAAGGTGCTTACATAAAGAATGAGGTGCTTGAGGTGCTTAAAAAATTTCTTCCTCTTACATAAATTGATATAACCGAATGTGAAGGGATATGCATAACTTAAAGTAATTAATGTACATGTATATAGAAATAGCAATTAGGAAGAATGAAAGAAAGGAGGCTAGCGTTCAAATACATCATGAGTGAAAAGAAAAGTTACAAGGGAGAAGACGTATGGCAATTGTTCTCTTTCTTCCATCTCATCACTCCTTTTCCTCACATTAGCAAAATGTGTAAGTGCATGGGGACTTTTGTTGAAGAGGTGGGAAAAGGGAGAGAGACGTGATACCACAATTCTTCTCCTTTTCTCTCATTTCATCCTACGTCCAATGGAACCATACCTATAGTCTATTTGATAATTTGGTGAAGAGGTGGTGTATGTGTTTGAGAAAGGAAGGGATAATGTATCATTTAATAAGATAAATGGGAAAAGAAAAACTACACTCGGTGAAATATAATTTAAGTAATGGAGAGGAGCTTAACACGTTAGCAACAAAATGACATAAGCAATTGAGAGAAGGAGAGCTAGGGTATTAGACACTAACACTTATACAATAGGAAAGGAAGGAAAATCGTCCAACCAAAAGACATCAAGAAGAAAGAAAACTCCAAAAGGAACACCAAAAATCTCTTCATCTTTCTTGTATCCTTAAGGTAATTTAGCAATTCCATTTCATTCCATTGTTTTCTTAGTTTGTGGGATATATATATTCTTACGGTGTAGGAGTTTTTGAAAGGTAAGCCTACATTGTTATATGTTTAGAAGTATGAACTCTAATTTGGTTAAGTGTGTATGAGAGAGTGGGAGATTTCTTGAGAAATTATTGTCATATTCATAAGCAAACATAGGGAAGACAAAATCCAGAATTTATAATAGAGAGTGAGAGATTTCTCGAAAGTTTATTATCATATTCATAAGGAGATATAGGAAAGGCAGAATCCATAATTTATAATGAAAGAACTAACCAAAATTAATATGGAAAGGCAGAATCTAGAATTTATAATGAAAGAGCTAACCAAAATTAATATAGAGAATAGGTGTATTTATATGAGTAAAATCTATTTTAATTTAGAGAGGAGGATTGGTGTAATTGTATGAGAAAAAATTCTGTTTGAATTTAGAAAAACTTAGGAAAAGAAGTATAATTGGTAATGATGTGTAAGGGAGTGGAGTGTTCTTCTTGTAAGGTAAACGTGAAGAGTATAAGGCCATGAAAAGATAAAACCAAGGGAATAAATTCTGCATTTATAATGGAAAGTATAATAAAAAGTTAGGAGGGCTATCTTACATATTTGGGTGAGCAAGATACCTTTTTATTTATAGGAATTTAGAAAGAAATAAATTATGCATTTAATGAAAAATATAATAAAAATTTAGGAGGGATTAATTATATAATTGGATGAGTAAGATACATTTTAAGTTATAGGAAATTAAGTAAAGAATGATAGTTAGTAGTGATGAAAGAATTAGTAATGACTTGTATTGTCTAAACCATTTCAAAAATTAATGTAGATATGGTGAGACTTAAGTGCTGAATTTAATGAAAGGGAAACGTCATTCAGCTAAGTAGAAATGGAGAAAAATTAGAATGAAATGAAAGACAGACATAAATTGGAATTAAACATGTTCTTTAATGGAGGATAAATAGGAATACCAATTGGAATTTGTTAGGACAATGGTAAATATATACATGAATATTTCTAAGAAATAAATATTATAGAGAAGAATTTCTTAATTCTAATAGAGAAGACTAACTAAATGAAGTGCTGGAAAGTTATATTTAATATAGCAACATAGGTTTTACTCATAGAACATAAAGTATAACACTATTGTTAGTAATGAATATACAATTTAAAGAACTAATTCTAATAAAAGAAAGTTAGTCTTGACTAACAGAAATTTATATTGCTATTAATATATAAAGGTGATTAAATATAATGACTCTTAATTATCTTAGATAATATGAATTAAAAGAATATATGAGTATAATAAAATGTTAAAGTTAATTCATACTTTATTTATATTAGGATAACTAGAGTATTATGCTAATCATAATGGTATTATAGTATGTCTATGATAAGTAAATGCAAAGGAGATTGAAGCACAAGAATAATGATAATTGTAGTTGCTGTGTATATGTATAAGTGACCAAGCGTTCACTAATTTCATAAGAGTGGCCAAGAGTCCACAATGTGACCAAGAGTTCACTAATCTCGTGAAAGTGGCCAAAAGTCCACCATGTGACCCAGTGTTCACAGATTTCAAGTGGCCAAGTGTCCACAATTGTTGCAGTAAGACTAAATGCATGTTACTGATGCAAGGTAAGTTTTAAGAATGGGAGATGCACATATATATACATGTAACTATTAATTGATTCCATTATTAGATATATATATTCTTCTGAGTAAGAATTATCCTCTGTATGCGAATAAGTATAATTGCTACAGTAATAGATAAATTGAGATCCTTATGATTGTTAACCTATTCATATGAAAGTATTTGATTATGAAATGATGGGATGTGAAAAGCAATAATAAAAGAAAAGAAGATTTTTCTGTGCTTGCACAGTGGTACATATCAGTACAAATTTAAATTGTGAATTGTGAAGTTACTGAGAAATTAGTTTTCTTATTTTTGTGCTGATATGTATCAGATGCAGGTAATTAGTGAAGTTCTGAGTAAGATGGAACCAGCATTAAGGAAGGATTTTGTAAGAATATTGTGTAACTACGGGTTTGAGTGACAGAAATTATGTTGTCTCCTAACCCTAAGTTAAGTGTTAGTAACACTGAGAGTAAGGCACTATTGTAGTATTTACAGACATATTGTAACGTAGTCACTTTATTCACTATAAATTGTATTTTCCCTTCATCGTGCTTATAAGTTTTATCTGAGTCAAAGAATTTATATTTAGAACTGAATGATATGGTGATGGAAGGGACACTCAGATATTAATTGTGAATAAATAAGGATAAGAATAAATGTAATGACTTTATCTGTTTACCAACGCAAAGTTGTAATACTGGATAAGGACGTTACACCTGACATAATGATGAATTGTTAAGCTACTTGGAAACTTGTGTTTCTCATTTGTATGCTAATGTGTATCAGATGCGGATGCTTAGCAATGCCGGGAAGATAAGAGTTCTTTTTGTTCGAAGCATTTTTGTAATCCCTTATTTTGGGTCCTAATTCTGGATATATTTTTGAGTTAGAATTAGGATTATTATTTTGACTGTCTATGTGAAAGGGGTATGGGAAAGTGTCAGGAAAAGAATAGGTGAAGAACCTGTTCATCCCTATTATTTGTAAAAGGAGACTGAGTGATAGGCTTGTTGTCTCTTGACTCGTTATAGACGGGTACTTCATCTATCCTAGTATATGTTTACAAAGGATGTAATAGACATTATTGGACATTCATTACTTGCAATATGAAAGTTTTAAATTTTCACTTTGATGTATTGTATTTTATTTTTGCTGTGCATATGAGATTTGATCTGAGCAAAAGAACCCAAACTTAATCCACTTTAATAAAACTTAATAGTATAAATGCTCAGACGCTAATAATAAAAGGATAAGAATAATTTACCAAACTTATCTATTTGCATCGGAGGAATTGTAATACTAGTAAGGGCGTTACATTAAGTTAGTATCAGAGCACAGCTACCTAGGATAGAAACGAGGTAGAATTCCTCAAGGAAGGGACTAGTCCAGTTTAGTTGGCTGCACCTAGGCGGTGGACTAACGTGTATTTTGTTTTGAACTTGAGGAATGGAGTATTAGGTTTGGAAAGATAGAAGCTCCTATTGGTGTTATACATTCTCTGCTTGATAATTTGTTATTGAGAATGATCACCTCGGTAATGCTTGTTTTGTAGAGTGACAATATGACACCGACACAGAGGAGTAGATCTCAGGCTCAAAATGTATAGGTCAATTTTAATAAGGTTATACAGATTATGCAAGATATGGTAGAAGCGATGAGAGCCCAAGCTGCAGTCACAGCCAAAGCACTCCATCAGGCCCAGACTGATCAGAGTGAAGATACTCAGGCTGGGGCCAAACAGATGAAAACCCAAGTTAGTAGAGGCTAGACTAAATTCCAAAGAGCCAAGCCTCCTGCCTTTACTGAAGTGATTAACTTCTAGAAGGCCGAAGAATGGGTGCAAAAGATGGAAGAGTTATTTGAAGTACTAGGAAGCACTAAGCAGCAGAAAGTCTCCTTCGCCGCCTACCAGCTAGAAGGGGAGGTGAAATATTGGTAGAAGGGGATGAAGCAATTGATGGAGGCCTAGGGGACTCAAATCACTTGGGAGAATTTTAGGGAGGCCTTTTTGGAGAAGTATTTTCCCTAAAGTGAGAGGAATTCTAAGGAAGGGGAATTTATGTAAATTAAATAGGGTGGGAAGCCATTCGAGGAACATTTAGCCAAGTTTGAAGAGTTGTCAAAATTCTCTTCATACCTGAAGTGGAGACCAGACGGGGTGTGGAAGGCCACACACTTGGAGAACAGCCTGGATTCGAAATTGTATCATGAGGTAGCATCCCAGGAGATCAGGGACTACCTTACCTTGGTTAACAAATGCAGAATAGCCTCTTGGTCATTAACAGCACTGAAGAAGGGGAGGCAGTAAGCAGGGTTTCTTAAGAGAAAGAACCCATCCAGATTTACCAAGGGTCGTGACAGTAAGTTCCCGAGGAATCAAACCGAGAAGATGCCTACGAATGTTCTGACTTCCCAGAGTAATTGCTCCAAGTATGGGTGGAACCATGGAGACAGACCGTGTCTTATGGGTTAAAATGTGTGTTACAGATGTGGAAAGCCAGGGCACATCTCCCAAGTTTGTCCTACCCTAAAGAAGCTAGAGGAACCCATAAGATCCCTTACCAAGGGAAGGGTGTACACCCTGAAGGTTAAAGAGGTGGCCCAGTCCGAGGATTTGATGAAAGGTACGTGCTTTATTAATGATGTTCCTTTAATTGAATTGTATGATTCTGGTGCCACCCATTCATTTGTTTCAGTAGACTGTGTTCAAAAATTAAAATTAACCACAACCACCCTACCTTATGAGCTTTCCATAATAGTACCCACTAATGAACATGTATCTACTTCCTTAATTTTTTTGAATTGTCTCATTGTGGTTGAAAATAGAACCTTCCTTATAGACCTTATCTGTTTACCTATGAATGAACTAGATGTCATCTTGGACTGTTTAGCTAAGTTTGTGACTTTCATAGATACTAAACTAGTAAATGTGGGGATTGAGAGGAAAAACCAGAGAATAGATTTCTTGTATTCCTCAAAAGTAAAAAGTCAGTAGAAGCTAGAAACCATCCCTGTAGTCAATGAATTTCCTAATGTATTCCCTGAAGAGATTACAAGTCTTCTGCTAGAAAGAGAAATAGAGTTTTTTTATAGACCTAGTTCTTGAAGCAGGACCAATTTTCATAGCACCCTATAGGATGTTCCCGATAGAATTAAGTGAGTTGAAGGAGTAAATAGAGGACCTCTTAGCAAAATAATTTATCAAACCTAGTGTGTCATTGTGGGGAGCACCTGTATTGTTTGTCAAGAAGAAGGATGGAAGTCTAAGGATGTGTATAACTTATAGGCAGTTGAATAGGGTGACTATAAAGAATAAGTATCCATTCCCTAGAATTGATGACCTATTAGACCAACTAAGAGGGGCCACTATCTTTTCTAAGATTGATTTGAGATTGAGGTATCATCAAATTAGGGTTAGGAATGAGGACATACCTAAGACTGCCTTTAAGACTAGGTATGGGCATTATGAATTCCTCGTGATGCCCTTCGACTTGACAAATGTTCTAGCTATATTTATGGACTACATGAACTGCATCTTTAGACCCTACCTCGATCAGTTTGTAATAGTGTTTATTGATGACATATTAGTGTATTAAAAAAATAGATAAGAGCATGAACAATATCTCAGGGTAGTACTACAAATACTCAGGAAAAAGCAGTTGTATGCTAAGCTAAAAAAGTGTGAATTTTTTCTGGAACAAGTGAAGTTTTTAGGGCATGTAATTTCGGAGGAGGGGCTGTCAGTGGATCCTAGTAAGACTAAAGTAGTAGTAAATTGGGAAAGAGCTACTACTATAACTAAAATCAAAAGTTTTATGGGTTTAACAAGATACTATAGATAGTTCATTCAGGGATTTTTGCAAATAACGATGCCCATGACCAAGTTGACCCGGAAGGATGTTCCATTTGTGTAGGACACAAAATGTGAACAAATTTTCTGAACCCTGAAGGAGAAGTTGACCACTGCACCCATTTTGATTATCCTTAACCTTTTGGAGAAATTTGATTTATACTATGATGCATCTAAGAAAGGGTTAGGATATGTACTGATGCAAGGAGGGTGAGTAGTAGCCTATGCTTCTAGGTAGTTAAGACCGTATGAGAGAAACTATCCTACCCATAACCTAGAGTTGGAAACCATAGTATTTGACTTAAAGGTTTGGAGACACTACCTCTATGGGTCTAAGTTTGAGGTATTTAATGACCATAACAGTCTTAAGTACCTCTTTGACCAAAAGGAGTTGAATATGAGGCAAAAAAGGTGGATGGAATTCATTAAAGATTATGATTTTGAATTGAAATAGCATCTAGGCAAGGCAAACATTGTGGCAAATGCACTAAGTAAGAAGTCTCTAAATGTAGCTCGACTGATGGTAAGTGAAATGAACTTAATAGAGAAATTTAGGAACATGAGGTTGTCTATTCTGGCGTTACCTAATAAGATCTGCTTGAGTGAGTTAAGAATTGAGAACACTCTTAGGGCCAAAATCCTAGAAGCCTAGAAGGGTGATGAATTCCTAGAGTCCTTAAAGGATTCAAAGGAGTTAATAAGGGAGGTTGATGGAATGGTAACATTCAAGAATAGAATGTATGTTCCTAAGGCAGGTGAACTGAGGGATAAGATTTAAGAGGAAGTTTACCAAAGTAGATACACTGTTCATGCTGGAGCCATTAAGATGTATCAGGACTTAAAGGGGAGGTTCTGGTGGCCAGGAATGAAGAAACATATAGCGGAGTACATAGCTAAGTGCATAGTGTGTCAGCAGTTAAAGATTGAGCACCAGAAACCTGCTAGGTTGTTACATCCCTTAAACATTCCTGAGTAGAAGTGGGACAAGATTTCAATAGATTTTTTGGTAAGTCTACTTGGAACCCAATCAGGGAATGATGCTATTTAGGTAATAGTGGATAGGTTAACTAAGTCTACCTATTTATTACCCATTAAGATTAACTACTCCTTAGATAGATTAGCACAGCTATATATTCAAGAGATAGTGAGACTTCATGGTGTACCCATTAGCATCATCTCCGATAGGGATCCCAAATTTACCTATAGGTTTTGGAGAGCCCTGCAGGAAGCCTTTGGAACTAGATTGAGTTTCAGTACAACATATCATCCTCAACCAGATGGATAGATAGAGAGAACCATTTAGACCCTAGAGGATATGCTTAAGGCTTATGTTTTAGAATACCAAGGAAACTGGGAAAGGAGTCTACCACTGATTGAATTTTCTTACAACAATAGTTTCCACTCTAGCATAGGTATGGCACCTTATGAAGCCCTATATAGGAGGAAGTGTAGGTCCCCATTATGTTGGTATGAAGTGGATGAGAGGCAACTGTTAGATTCTGAGTTAGTGGAGCAGACAACTGATTAGATTAAAATGATCATGGAGAAAATGGCAAAGGCTCAGGATAGAAAAAAGAGCTATGCTGACAAAAGGAGAAGACCCCTAAAATTTGAGGAAGGGAACCATGTTTTTCTGAAGGTATCCCCGACTACTGGTATGGGTAGAGCTATGAAGTCTAGAAAGCTAAGTCCCAGATACATTGGACCTTTCCAAATACTGAAGAGAGTGGGTCCATCAGCATACTAGATAGCCTTACCACCCCACTTGTCAAACCTTTATAATGTTTTCCATGTCTCACAGCTCAGAAAATATATACCCGACCCCTCACATATACTTGATGCCAGTACTCTGCAATTAAAGGATAATCTAACTTATCAGCCAAAGCCTGTACAAATCATCAATACTGAGGTCAAGACCCTGAGGAATAAGACCATTCCCCTGGTACAAATCTTGTGGGATCGAACGTCACCACAGGAAGCCAACTGGGAAAGAGAGGAGGACATGCGCAAAGCGTATCCAAAATTATTCCCATGAGGTATGTATAAATTTCAAGGACGAAATTATTTTAAGGAGGGGAGAAATATAACACCCCATATTCTCTTAATTGATTTTCAATTAAATTCTTTCTTAATTAATTAGATAAGTAGGCATAAAATGTGATGCAATTTCTTTAGTGACGTAATAAATGTCACAAGAGAACATGTGAAATTGAGATGTTTAATTTGATCCCCTAAATTTTTCTCCCTTTTGCCTAGCTTAATGGCCAAAAAGAAAAAAGCAAATTAAAAATACAAGTACATACACGTGCAATGTAGCATTGAAATATATATGCAACCACACGGCTAGGAATATTGGGAAATGCAAGGAATGTATAGCAAAGAAATATACATATAAATACACACGTGTATTGGGAGTAGCCTCCCTCCTTTTCATTCCTTTTGTTTATTTTCCAATATACTACGGCCAAGAGATGAATAGGGGGAAAGGACGTGCAGCACTTCACTCTTAATTCACGTGGCATTACTAGCTAGATAACTTACAAGAGAGAGATTGCATTAAATATAAAAATATGCATGTATACATGTAGTGGGGAGATAAAATTAAGAAGAGAAAAGGAAATAGCTTGCATGGAGGGTGTGCCTAACGTGGGAAATGTAGCTTGCATAAATCCATTTGCCTTTCCTTTTAGGTGCCACCGCCTGAGGGAAATTTTATGCTAGCATGTGGAACTTGCGTGAGACTTGCCTGGAGCATATAGCTCACGTGAATCCCTTTCTTTCCTCTCTTTTGGTGCCATAAGTGATGGAGTTACATGCAAAAGACAGTGGCCTTACGTGAATAAAAGGGAATTCACATAAGTAGGGAAAACACCAAGGAAGGTGGATAAAGAGCCGTATAGCCCTGCATGGAGGATGGCTTGCATGAGGGAGAAGATTACGTGAACTCTCCCTTCTTCCCACCCATTAACATGATTGAGTGAACTTGCATAATAAGGTAAGCAATGTAAAGTGTACTTAAAAGTACACATGCAACCATGGAATGATGATAAGGAAAATAAAGGTAGCATCCTTTGGTTTGGCCGAATAGCAAATGTAAGGGAGAGAGAGAATTGAAAAAATAAGAAGTAAAGATACACACACAACACCTTTATCCAAGAAAAGAGAGAAAGAGAGGGAGGAAGGAAAAGGTGCACACGACAAGAGAGAAAAGGGAGGGCATTTCACAACTTAGACAATACACACCTACACGGACATGTATCCAAGAAGGAGAGGGAGTAGTGTGAGTTGTGGAGAACACACAAAATTTGTGAGGAAGAAGAGTGAAGTTGATCAAGGAAGGGAGCAAAGGAGCAAGGGACAATCAAGAGAAAACCTAAGACAATCCACTTTAGTTCATCCCTGAGGTAGGTTAACAATTCTTAAAATTTTGTTCCATGGTTTAGTATATGTAATCACTATATTTTACAAGCTTTCATGGAACATTATTTTCTTCCCTACATTCTTGATGAAATGAATGTTATGTTGGCTAAGCTTGTGTGATAGATTGGTTTGTTGGTTGATGTGATAAAATGAATATGGTTGCTTATGGAAGGATCATGGTTACAAGAAAAATGCAGCATGCATGATAGGAAGCTTACACCTAAGATAGTGCTAAAATTCTATTTTTGTGTGACTAGAATGAGTTTTAAGTTAGAGACATTCAAATTGAAGCTTTCCATCTAGAAGTTAGTTGACAATATATGACATTGCTCTCATTGTCTGGATATGAATGGCTTGATGAAAATTGTCTAAAGGAAATTACCATTTGGTCTTGGCCAATAGAAAGGAAGAAAAAATGGTTAATTAAATTATAGCTAATTATTTCACCTTTGGACACATAGTAAATCCCACATTATTATTATTATTATTATTATTATTATTATTATTGTGTGAATAAAAATAGTATGTAACCTTAAAATTCAGTGGGTAGTAGGAACCAATAAAACAAAGGGAATAAATTATTAATGGCAAAGGCTACACCAATTAAATGTAAAAGAAAGTATCCTAGAATTTAATGCATGAGCTCATTGAAGAGTAAAGTATAGAAACATGGGGATAATTTGACAATATGGCATGAAAAACCTTAGGGATTATTGTCATATCATCATGGTCGAACCCCACCCATTTTGGTTCTAGTAGCCAAATGCATAAGCTAATGAAAATGACTTATAAAATGTCTTTAATGGCTAAAGTCAAGGGAAAATGAGAAAGTTAGAATTAAATGAAGGATGAATGCAATTTATCCTATTTATGCCATTAGTGTTCTCATGTTGGAAATTTAAGAGATTATGGATGGTTAATTTGAGACCACATACTAATAGACAATTGGAACATAATGAAACTTTATAAAGGTGGCCAAGTATCCACAAGTGCCCAAGTGTGCACAATCAATTTATGAAGGTAAATTTTAAGAATGAAATGCATAAATGATTTTGTTTATTTGTTTTTCATGACATGCATAATTCCATAAAAAAAGATGTTTTACTTAATAGAACATATCTATTTTATCACCCTGACATTTCCAATAATCATGTAATGCTTGCCAATTTTCATTTATAAATAAGGCTATGTTTTCAAATACTGAAAATGTAGATGTAAATGTTTTAGTGCTTGCACCTTGACATATTAGTAGATTTTAAAATGATGAATTGTTAAGCTATTAGGAAACTTGTGTTTCTTATTGGTATGCTAATGTATATCAGATGCGGACACTTAGCAGTGCTGAGAAGATAGGAGTTCTTTTTGTCTGAAGCATTTTGTAATCCCTCATTTTGGGTCTTGATTTTGGATATATTTTTGAGTTAGAATTAGGACTATTATTTTGACTGTGTATATGAAAGGGGTATGGGAAAGTGTCAGGAAAAGGATAGGTGAAAGACTTGTTCATCCCTTTTATTTGTAAAAGGAGTTTGAGTGACAGGCTTGTTGTCTCATGACTACTTATGAACGGGTACTTCATCTATCTTGGTACATGTTTACAAAGGATTAATAGACATTATTGGACATTCATTACTTGCAATATGAAAGTTTTAAATTTTTGCTGTTATGTATGGTATTTTATTTTCACTGTGCATATAAGATTTGATATGAGCAAAAGAACCCGAACCAAATCCACTTTAATAAAACTTAATAGTATAAATGCTTAGACGCTAATAATAAGAGGATAAGAATAATGTGCCAAACTTATCTGTTTACATCGGAGGAATTGTAATACTAGATAAGGGCATTACAAACCTGGTGGATTTCTGCATGCAAAATTTAGATGATTTCTCCACCCAGGATTGTAGGTGTTGCTATAAGGGTTATTCTACTATCTTGAGGCGTTCCCTATGTAATCTACCTATTCAAAATCAGAAGAACCATTGTGAGAAGAAAATGATGAAGAGGAGTTAGAAAACATACCCCTCGCATTACAATTGACACCATAATACGAGCCACCACAGAACTTGAAGCTCAACTATACTGCCTGCACTGGTATTTGAAGTTGGTCGATCTTCTTGGCCAAAAGCTCCCTTGATTTGCCAAGGTTAATATAGAGTCTGACTGGTTAACCACTCCCTACTGTCCTAGTCTATCCCTTGAGGATTGCCACTAATAGTTTTTCATGGCCATTTCCTCTATTAAATTCTGTGCCTGTTTAGGGATTTATTATTTAATGCACCCTTTGCTATCGTATCCACCATCTGCCTTGTGGTTGTATTTAAACTGCTATAAAAAGTCTATACTTGCATCTAAACTAGCAATCCATGATGTGGGCAACACCTCAGCAAGTCTTTGTACCTCTCTCATGCATCATACATACTCTCATCAGCCATCTGCACAAAAGAAGAAATGTCGTTACATATTTTTGCAGTCTTAGCTGATGGAAAATATTTGTACAAAAAATTTTCAACCAAAGTATCCCAAGTAATGATGGAATTAGGTGGTAGGGATTTGATGTGCTACCAATGAACTATATGTAGCCGCACCTTAAGGCAGTGCACCTATCAGTGTAGCCTAGCGCAATGGTGAGTACCAAGGTCGTATCCCACAGGAACGGGAAAGCCCAGAGTTACTACTTACTCATTGTTATTTAGCCTAAGAACAATAGTGTGTTATCTAAACTAAACCTAACTACTACTATTGAGCTACGGAGAGAAAGTGAGGCAAGTGTTAAGATAAAGAATTATCAAGTTTCTAGAAAAGCAAACCCACTGGGATCTTAGACTAGATGATATACAAACAAAAGATGATGGGTTAGGAGATTGATTATGCTACCTGTGTAAAACAAATCCAGATTTTCAGTTAGTTTCAATGGATTTTTTAAACCTATACCTTTGATTGGCTATTTGTGTCCAATGGTCAAGTTTAGATTAGCATTAGGAGTTTCTCCTGGTCCAGCAGTTGTCAACCTCTTGGTCCGAGTGAAGATCAACTGTTCTCTCTAGTTATTTTTCCATTTCCAAACATCATCGGGTAGAGTATTTGAGAGGAATCTAGATAATTTTTATTACCACTTCTCGTAATAAAAACTTGATTAATCTTTAACTAGAGGAAGATCACACAATTCAATTCATAACTTAATCATGTTCAAATCAAAATATCAACATAGTCCAAGAACCCCAATTGGGTTCTACCAATCTAGCTAATCATGTTCATGAATAAAATAACTAGAAAAATAATAAAGGAAGAAGAACAAAATAGAGACAAAAACACCCTCATTGGTTGAGTTTTGGATATATAGCCTTGACTCTAAACTCCTCCTTGATTATGCTCCTAATTTCCTTTTGATGCTTCCTAACCTTTTCCTTCAATTCTTGATTGAATTTCCACGGCTTGTGACCTTTGTGAAAAGACAATGGTATTGAAGTATTAAGGTCCAAGGATTAGCAAGGATTGTCACACTCTAAGCTGCTCCAAGTGCTCTCAGTTTCCTCTCTTGATCGCCTTTGAAGTGATGCCTTTGTCCCTTGCGCCTCCTCCTATTTATAGGCAAGGAAGGCATCTCCTTAGGCCTCCACATGGCCATATGGGTGACATGGCCATGTTGTAGGACATGTTCTAGAAGACATCCGTTCGTGATGATTTTTCAGTCGTTCCTTGGTTAAAAATTATTACTCTGGCCATGTAGGAAGGTGTATAAGATGTCTTTGTCATGTGGAGAGGTGTGTTCTAGAAGATTTAAGGTAGCATAGGCGAGTGGCAGGGTTTGTTCTAGAAGACTTCATGAGTGCCCATATGGAAAGGTGCATTTTAAGGTGCTTTGAGCCTTTGGATGCTTGGTTTCAGTCCATTTCTCTTCAAAACTGCTTTATACCTGGGAAAAACTTGGATAACATGAAAACAAATGGAGACATGGGAAATTATACATAAAACACATAAAATATACCCCTAAAGTGAGTGGAATTTAGCAATTAAATATGTATAATTATGTGCTTATAATAATACCCCACACTTAAGCTTTTGCTTGTCCTCAAGCAAACTTTTATTTAATTCATAAGAAACAATAAGAGCTTTTCATAGTTTATACATGCTCCATAGTCTATGTAACTCAATGCTACATGAATCTTAACCATAATTCTTTGTGTTGTAAGCCCTTCACTAATTATAGAGATAGTTAGATTGAATGCACTTCCTCAACAAGCAATTCATTATTTGATTAGGAACCACTGCCTCACAGAGATTACTCAATGTCACTCATAAGTGTATATGGGTGGAGTGAAATCTCTTAAGCAATTTCATATTACTATGCTTTCCATATGCTTGCTTATAAATCTCATCTCCTCTACTTGTGAAAATTTGAATTTCATGATCAAAGGGTCTTGACATGGTCGTAATGAGGCTTGAGGTAAAGGTAGGAGAAGAATTTTGGAGAAAAGGGTACATATATGTTGAAAATGCATGTGGTCCTAGGGAGATTTCAAGGATTAAATGCCATAGAAATAGTTTTCACTAAGCTTTTTATCTCAGAGAATACCTTTTCCCAAGATAGTATAAAGACTGCTTTGATAATCATAATTTTTTTTTTCCTTTCCTTTTCTTCTTTTCTTTCTTTCCTTTTTCTCTTCTTCATATATTATGTTTTCTTTTCTTTTTGATTTTTGTAGTCTTGCAGTCTTTCTAATATTCAATCTTGGATAGAGGTTATATCTCAAAATAAAGGGAAGACTCAGTGAATCCTTATCTATTGAGATACTACATTTTAATCCAGATATGAAGAACAGACCATACAAATTTCAACATATAGGGTGGCAAAGAAAGGTATTGTAAAGGAAAAGAAGTGGAATATGGTGTGTAGGGGTGTATATATAGAAGAAAAAGTCAAGGCTCAATGATGGTCAACTAAGGGAAACACATAGGGTAGGCTTTTTGGTCATTAATGGTGTAACCTAAGTTGCCTAAATCATATCCAATATTCAAAAATTCATGTAATTTTGACAAGTACTACAAAGCAAGTTCTAGAGACATAGTAAAATGAAATGCACCCTCTACAAGAAAAATTTAGAGCATGTTTGTAATGAATTCTCTCTTGCTCAAGTCCTCACATTTATAAGGTGTGATTTTATAAGGTTCCTAAAATTTCTAATAAAATTGCCAGTCAAGTAATGCATGCATTTCTTCCTATCTATATTATCAACTAAGAGTGTATGCAATGTAGAACATGGTGTAAGATGTGGGAGCATCTAGGTACCATAGAACTATTTTTCTATATGAACTATGAAATGCATTTATTGTCTAATATGGATTTAAAAGAGTTTGACTTGCAAAAGTATAAGTGTGTTTTATATTTTATCTATGTTATGACTTAATATAAAGCAATGGTGAAGAAAATGACAATTATTAGTATTCTACCCTTTGGAATGCATATAGGAAAGCACTTATTTGCATTATGAACAAAGTAAAAAAAAGTAAAGAAAAAAGAATAATGTAAACTAACATAAACTGAATGAACAAAGGAGAATGTAAACTAATCAAACTAAAAACTACTATACTAATTTTTTTTTTTTAAAAAAATTTTATTTGAGATCAAATCAAATTGTATTCAAAAATTAGATTGAAATTGAATTAGAAAATTTATTTGAGAAGAAAGAAAATTGAAATTAAACTAGGAGTCACCCTACACTTAAGACAAACACTGTCCTCGATGTATAGCATAGGGGATATCTCAAAAGAAAATAAATAAGTTGGAAAGATACACAGAGAAAGAAAATAGTAAAAAAAAAAAACTAAGGTATATGAACGAAAATAAAGATAAAGAGAAGGATGAAGAAAAAGGGAAGTTTAATTATTGCCCTGATCAGGCAGAGTTGGTGGAGGTAGAGGGCTTCTGAATGAAAGGGCTCTATGGTGTTTCTGGCGAGTGGGTGAAGTTAATTGCTTCTTATCTGGTGTTAACTCAACTGTTATGATCACAGGCTGCTTCTTCACTGCATCCACATATGTGTACCTAAAGCGCTTAGGTGGTTCTTTTGGTTTTAGGATAAGGGGGTCCTTAATTAAAGGTTTCACCTTTTGCACCTTTGATCTGTTAACAGTAATAGAACAGTAAGTATCACTACTAGACTCATTAGCTACCTGCAAAGGGTCAGAAAGCAAGTTCTCATGTAGTTGTTTTTGCTAAGAGTTATTAGGTGATATTTCCTGCAAGTGAGGAGTGGTTATATCAAAAGTGATAGTTTCATCCCTTGCTCTAAGCGGTAACTTTCCGTCAAAAACATCTATAAGAGCCTTGGATGTTACGAGGAAAGGTGTACCTAGAATCATGGGTATGCTACTTTCACCTTCCATATCCATTACAATAAAGTCAACAGGAAATGTAAAATTGCCAACTCTTACCAGGACATTCTTAGTTATACCCCTAGGATGTTTAATAGTCCTATTAGCTAATTGTATAGTTATCCTAGTAGGTTTTAGTTTATTCAATCCTAATCTATCAAACAAGCTAGTAGGCATTAGATTAATTCTAGATCCTAAATCAACTAAAGAATTTATAAGAGGTAGTTTATTAATTACACAATGTATAAAAAATTCCTTGGATCATGCCTCTTAACATGTAGATTTTTTTATAGGATTGATGTGCACTCCTCAGTCATTGTTACCAGCCCCAAATCCTTGGGTACCTGTTTGTTACTTTTTAACTGTTCAAGTGGATCAATATACTTACCGAGCTGTTGAAAGAGTTCTGCCTGCTTTAGTCTATCAAGGTATGGAACAAGTGGCTAGTACTCTTTCATAAGGCTTTTCTTGTCCTCAGCTTACACTGGTTTTCTAACCTTTAATCTTGGTTCCTTACTGACTGGCCTATCCTATACAATAGTAGTATCATCAATCAATAGTAAAGAACTAGGCTTTTTCTTATTTGATAGCAGAGTGATAGCATTGCAATGCTCCCTTGGGTTTAGCACTGTGGTATTGGGGGGTGTCCTTAGCTGTCTTTCAACCAACAACTTAGATATCTAGCCTAATTGAGTTTCTAAGTTTTGAATAGAGGCTTGTTGATTTCTAAAGATTGTGTCTGTAGAGGACATATACTTCATCATAAATTCCTCAAAATTGGGCTTCTTTTCCTACCCTTGGGGAAATTGATTTGGGGCAACTTGCGACTGGCTTTGCTACTGCTACCACTGGTAGTCTGGTAGACCTTCGGTGTTATTATTTCTCTAACTGAAATTTGAATGATTTTTCCACCCAGGGTTGTGTGTGTTTCTGTATGGGTTATTTAGCTGTCTTGGGGCATTACCCATGTAATTTACCTATTCTAAGTCAGTAGAACCCAAGTTAGATGAAAATGAAGTTGATGAGTTTGCAAACATACCTCTTGCATTACAGTTTGCACCATAATGTGGGCCACCACAAAATTCATAGCCTGGCTGTGCTGATTGAACTGGCATCTGGAGTTGGTCTATTTTCTTGGCCAAAAGCTCCACTTGAGTTACCAAGACTGATGTGGAATCTATCTGGTTAACCACTCCCTACTGTCTGTCCCTAGAGGTTTGCCATTGGTAATTGTTCATGGCCATTTCCTTTATCAGATTTTTTGCCTGCTCAAGGATCTTATTATTTAGAGCTCCTCTTGCTGCTGGATCCACCATTTGCCTAATGGCTAGGTTCAAACCACTATAAAAGGTTTGCACCTGCATCCATATAGGTATTCCATAGTGTAAGCGACATCTTAATAGGTCTTTGTATCTCTCCCAAGAATCATACATGCTTTCATCATTCATCTGCACAAAAGAAGAAATATTATTACACATCTATGCAGTCTTAGTGGGAGGAAAATATTTATAAAGAAATTTTTCTGCCAAAGCATTCCAAGTAGTGATGGAGTTATGAGGGAGGGATTGCAACCATCTCTTGGCCCTGTCCCTTAGAGAGAATGGAAACAACCTAAGCCTAATGGCATCATCGGTGGTTCCATTGATTCTAAAGGTGTCACATATCTCCAAGAAATTGGCGATATGTGCATTAGGGTCCTCACTAGGTACCCATCCAAACTGTATAGTTTGTTGCACCATTTGGATGATGTTTGGCTTTATTTCAAAATTATTAGCAGTAATGGTAGGCCGACTAATGCACGTTTGTGTTCCTTCTAATGAAGGTCTAGTAAAATCGTACATTTTTCAGTTACTATCTTCATTATTATTGTTATTGGCCATCTCTCGTGGCGTATGAATAGGAATTCGAACTGGTTCCTCCTCAATGTGATGTGAACGTAATCTTAAGTTAAGATATCGTTTAGGCTCAGAAAGAGGATTAGTTGGTTTAGGGTTTGTACTCTTGGTCATAAACTGTTAGAGATAATTGATAATTTTTAAATACTGAAAGAAACAAAAATTAAAGAAAAACTAAAAAAATTAAAATGGCAAATGGAAAATAAAATAAAATGGCTAAAGTAACAATTCCTAATTTCACTATAGTTTTCACAAATATTCCCCGGCAACGGTGCTAAAAGCTTGATGTGCTACCAATGAACTATATGTAGCCATACCTTAAGGCAGTGTACTTGTCAGTGTAGCCTAGCGTAATGGTGAGTACCAAGGTCGTATCCCACAGGAACGGGAAAGCCCAGAGTTACTACTTACTCGTTGTTATTTAGCCTAAAAGGAATAGTGTGTTATCTAAACTAAATCTAACTACTACTATTGAGCTACGGAGAGAAAGTGAGGCAAGTGTTAAGATAGAGAATTATCAAGTTTCTAGAAAAGCAAACCCATTGGGATCTTAGACTGGATGATATGCAAACAAAAGATAATGGGTTAGGAGATTGATTGTGCTACCTGTGTAAAATAAATCTAGATTTTTGATTAGTTTCAATGGATTTCTTAAACCTATACCTTCCATTGGATATTCGTGTCCAATGGTCAAGTTTATATCAGCATTAAGCTTTTTATGAGTTTCTCCTAGTCTAGCAGTTGTCAACCTCTTGGTCTGAGCGAAGATCAACTATTCTCTCTAGTTAGTTTTCCAATTCCAAACATCATCGGGTAGAGTATTTGAGAGGAATCTAGATAGTTTTTATAACCACGTCTCGTAATAAAAACTTGATTAATCTTTAACTAGAGGAAGATCACACAATTCAATTCATAACTCAATCATGTTCAAATCAAAATATCAATATATTATAAGAACCCCAATTGGGTTCTACCAATCTAGCTATTCATGTTCATGAATAAATTAACTAGAAATATAATAAAGGAAGAATAACAAGATGGAGACAGAAACACCCTCATTGGTCGAGTTTTGGATAGATAGCCTTGACTCTGAACTCCTCCTTGATTATGCTCCTAATTGCCTCTTAATGCTTCCCAACCTTTTCCTTCAATTCTTGATTGAATTTCCACAGCTTGTGATCTTTGTGAAAAGACAATGGAATTGAAGTATTAAGCTCCAAGGATTAGCAAGGATTGTCACACTCTAAGATGCTCCAAGTGCTCTCAGTTTCCTCTCTTGATCGCCTTTGAAGTGTTGCCTTTCTCCTTTGCGCCTTTTCCTATTTATAGGCAAGGAAGGCGTCTACTTAGGCCTCCACATGGCCATATGGGTGACATGGCCGTGTTATAGGCCATGTGGGTGACATGGTCATGTTGTAGGCTATATATTCTAGAAGACATCCATTCTTAATGATTTTTCGGTCGTTACTTGGTTGAAAATTGTTGCTCTGGCCATTTAGGAAGGTGTATAAGATGTCTTTGTCATGTGGAGAGGTGTGTTCTAGAAGATTTAAGGTAGCATGGGTGTGTGGTAGGGTGTTTTCTAGAAGACTTCATGAGTGCCCATGCGAAAAGGTGCATTTTGAGGTGTTTTGAGCCTTTGAATGCTTGGTTTCGGTCCATTTCTCTTCAAAACTGCTTTATACCTGGGAAAAACTTGGATAACATGAAAACAAGTGGAGACACAGGTAATTATACATAAAACACATAAAATATACCCCTAAACTGAGTAGAATTTAGCAATTAAATATGTATAATTATGTGCTTATCAGGATTGTAGCCATCTCTTTGCTCTGTCTCTCAAGGAAAATGGAAACAATCTAAGATGAATGGCATCATCGGTAATTCAATTTATCTTGAAAGTGTCACATATTTCCAAGAAATTGGCTATATGATCATTAGGGTCTTCACTAAGCATCTCCCCAAATTGTACAGTTTGCTGCACCATATGGATAACATTTGGCTTGATCTAAAAATTGTTAGCTGCTATTGTAGGCTGAGTAATGCACGTTTGTGTCCCTTCCAATGAAGGTATAGCGAACTGGAACATTGTTCGGTTGGCATCATCATTGTTATTTGCAACCGCCTTCTTTGGTGGTGTATGATCAGGGATCTCAACTAACTCCTCCTTTAGTACCTCAATTGGTACCTCATCTGGACTACAGTGTGCATGAGTCCACAACAGTCATTCTGGATCAGATAGAGGGTCTACAAGTATAGGATTAGAACTCCTGGTCATAAACTACCTGAATCTAACAACAGCGGAATAGCCCAACAACTAGATCAAAGAGTAATGATAAAAAGACAAAAAAATAGAATAAAACCAACGAAAAATTGACAACTAAAAATAGGACAAATAAAACCAACAATTGATAACAAAATAGTTAATCAAAAACAAAAGACAGAACAAAACTAATAAAAGCAAATCAAAAATCAAAAACAAAAGCAAAATAAAACAAATGAAAATGGATAACTTAAAGAGAAAAATTATTATTATTATTATTATTATTATTATTATTATTATTATTATTTCTTTTAAAAGGGAAAGCAAAACACCTAATGGGTAAAAATAAAAGAACAATTAAAATTGAAAGTGAAATAAATAGCCAAGGAAAAAGAAGAGAAAAGGATAAAAGAAAAAAATGGCTAAATTAACATATAGCAAATTCACTCTAGTTTTCTCAAAAAGATTAACTACCAATGCAACTGCACCTAAGGTAGTGAACTTATCAATGCAGCCTAGTGCAATGGTGAGTATCAAGGTCGTTTTCCACAGGAACAAGAAAGCCTAGAGTTACTACTTATTTTCTGTTATCTAGCATATGATTCAAAGTGATTGTATTCTAATTAAACTAATGACTAAGTTAAATGCAATAATAACTGGTCTGTGATAATTGGCAAGAAGAGAATCAATCAAGATAGAAAAGCAAACCCAATGACTAAGTTAAATGCAATAATGTGAGTGAATCATAATTTAAATTCAAATTCTCTGTCGGTCTCAATGAATTTCTTAAACCTACAAATCTACCACTGGATGGCTCTTCCTAATGGTTGATTTTAGATAAACATTATCGGTCTAATTCACTACTATTAAGAGTTGTTAGTTCTTAATCCAACAATTTGTTAACCTTAGTTCTAAGTGATAACAAATTGTCCATTACAATTAAGTGTCCAATTTCAATTAAAATTTGTTGATTACTAAAAGAAATCTAAAGAGCTTCCATTATAAAGTCCTGTCAATGAAAACTTGAACATTCATTCATAAAAGTAAAGGAGATCACATAACCAATATTTAATCATCCATGCAAATTAAACTCAAGATACCAACATAGTTCAGAACCCCAATGGGTTTTATAAATTTAGTTACAAATAAACATCATCCAATAGTCTAGAAAATCCAATATTCAAACGAATAAAAGGGTAAAAACATATACGTCCCTCTTCTATGAAATTTTGGGCGTAACAGTGCAAAGTAATCACTGGAAAGTCACCGAAAAAGAACCAAAAACCACCTGAAAAATCAGAATCTCAGACTGCCTAAATGGAAGTCCTGGGAGTTGGGTCAAGTCTTCAGATAATAGGCAGAAATATCACCAACAAATGACTGAAGAACTAACGAACACCACAGACAGCTCACTTGAGATTGGAAAATGGTCAAGCACAATAGAAACTTGACGAAAAATGTTAACAGATTGTGAAATTTCAATCGGGTTGCATCTTGGATTCTCAAGTACCTGACGAAAAAAACATTGACAATAGCCGAAGATCAGATGGAAAGGTTACGGGTAAGTCACCGAAGGACGGAGGAGCAGCCATGGACAGTGGGTAAGATGGAAAATGCCACAAACATCCGTAAACATGGACAGGTCGTGGTCTTAAATTGCGCAATCTATGGATGAAACTCCATTTTTCTGGCGTATTTCAGTGGTTGACATCGATGGTGGTGTCTTGATCATCATCTCCTTGTCACCAAAGGTCCTCTCGGGCCGGTTACTGATCATAAATCGCGTGCCCTAGCGAAGCCCAAAATTACCTCTCAGTCACAGTTCTTTCCTTCCCTAAAATCACACACTACTGGATGACGTGGGGCCTCTCTTGCTCACTCGGACTCATTTCCCCCATGGGCTTCACAAGGCCGCTCCATACAACCCAACATAAATTGGATGGCCAAAAGAGCCAAAATGCATGTTTTGACTCCAGAAAAGCCACGTTTACTAATGATAGATTGATAAAACCCTGAAATGTAATAAGATAAAAATTTATTTGATTCTTAGAATAAAAATACACAAAATATGTATAAAATAGATAGAAAATATTAGGTAAAATTATGTAAAATAAGAAATATCAGCCTTTTAATTATAGTGGAACAATTTTATTTCATTACTCGTGACACTTTCTCATATTCAAAATGTGCATCTATATGTTTAGTGTAACAGTCTAGCCGCCTACTTGCAGATATTGTCCGCTTTGGTGGTTATCGAGCCACCTCACGGTTTTGTTCTTCCCCTTGTCGAGGGGGAAAACGCGTCCACAAGGGAGAGGTATCCACACCCTTATAAGGCATGCTTTGCTCCCCTCTCCAACTGATGTGGGACATTACAAATCCACCCCCCTTAGGGAGCCATCCTCGCTGGCACACCAATCTAGGCCCCGGCTTTGATACCAATGTAATAGTCCAGCCGCCCACTTGCAGATATTGTCCGCTTTGGTGGTTATCGAGCCACCTCACGGTTTTGTTCTTCCCCTTGTTGAGGGGGAAAACGCGTCCACAAGGGAGAGGTATCCACACCCTTATAAGGCATGCTTCGTTCCCCTCTCCAACCGATGTGGGACATTACATTTAGCCTTTCACATTCTTCATTTTCATAGCTCACTTTTCATGCCAAACATATAATTACACATATTCCTTCAAATTCACATTTTAAGCACATTTTCAAGGTTAAATGGCATAACTAGGAAATGGTAAAATTGCCCATTCATCAACATAATATAATTTTCTCTCTCTTCCTCACTCATGACCGAATACATACACAAATTCTTGGGTATTTTTCAAGTCAAAATTTTCAACAATAATCCTAGGTGCTTTTGGCCAAGAAAGAAAGTGAGTGAAAATGGAAAAGTTTCAATGTTTAGCTTACATGGCTTTCATTTTTGAGATAGCCTCATGCAAAATCATCATTTTCCTTTTCATTTCCATGCCATTTCAACCATTTCAAAAATTAGGGTTTTTCATCGAATAAGTGCCATTCATACAAAATTTCAATCTTTCAAGATTTCAAGCATATGAACATATCCATATTCACAAACACAACCATGTTTCAACATAAGCTAAACCCATTCAAAAATTAAACATAAGGAAAGTAGAGAGAGAAAACCCTAGCTTTCATGAAACTTCAAAACACTTTAAACAATCCATAAAACATGAAAATAAGGGTTTAGGAATGTTTAGCTACCTTAAATTTGCAAGAAAAGTAAATCTTTCTAGGTGTTTGCCTTGATTTTGCTCTTCCTCTTTGCCTTGTGAAGCTCTTGGCCGAACACCCTTTCTCCTTCCCCTTCAAGTTCTTCTTCTCTTTCATGAAGAAATGACTTATTTTTAGGGTTTAGAAAAATTACCAAAATACCCTTGATGTAAAATGACTATTTTACCCTTACTACTTCCCTTTTTCAAGAATGACATTCTTTCTCTTTCAAATTGTAATTTTATGGAACTCTTGTGGAACATGACCATTTTACCCTTCTATTCTAGGAAATTACCATTTTATTCTTTCACTTTTCAAAAATTACCAATGTGTTCTTGAGTAAAATTACCATTTTACCCTTCCACTTTCTGAGAATTACCAATGTGTCTCCAAGTAAAATTACCATTTTACCCTTCTAATTTTTTTAAAAATTACCTATTTGTCCTTGAGTAGAATTACCATTTTACCCTTTATGTCCAAATGACCATTTTTCCTCAAATAAAGTTTCATAAAGTCTCTTTTATGAAATTTCTATTTTATCCCTTCCTAGGTAAAATTACCATTTTTCCTTTAAGGCAAAATTACCATTTTGTCATTTATGTCAACATAATTATTTTTACCCTTATTTCTTCTCTTCTTTAAAATGAAAAGGGTAAAGCCCTCAAATGCAATTCTATGAAATATTTAGGTAAAATTTTTTACCTTCTATTTTGTAGTAAAATTACTATTTACCCTTTTTAATAAAATTTCCAATTTTATTGCTTATTGGTAAAACTAGTTCTACTTTGATGAATATGTACATTCTACTCCTTTGGTAAATCATTCTTAACACCACATAAACAATAACATCTACATAAATAATCATCGTTAATAATAATCAAGAATATTGGAGGCGGATATTACATAAATCAATCAAGAAAAATTAATTAAGTCAAATCTAAGGGCATCCTTTTTCATCCCAAGTGTTGTTATTTTATTAGCCCATTTACACTTGAACATTGTAATCATGAATTGGCCATGATAATTTAACTCAACAATGTCTACCAACTTTCCATAATAAGGAACACCCGCAAACCTTGGTCGATTATCACTACTGCTTGTATAACTATTTATGCCAAATGAACCATATACACCACTATTTTGAGTTTTTAGCCCTCGATCTCGATCCACTATCCGAAATTTGAAACCATCAATATTATATGCACTAAACCTTCTAGCTTGTAACAATAGACCTTTTGCAAGACTAATGATATTAGCTAAATAGGTTTCATTTTCAGTGTTCTTAATCTACAGATTTGACATCAAATTTTATTAGAGACAATATGGGTGATTATATAAGGTGACAAACATAATATATGACATGTGCAATTTTACTCACTCTATTATAAAACCATGAAGCAAACTCCCTATGAACTATCCTCTGTATTATTGCTATAGAACATGTATGATTCCTCAACCTCCTTCATGTTATCTCCTTAAATTCCCTACATTTATTTATAAGATTAACATATTCACATAAAATTATTCATGAACATATACAAGTTACTTACTAGACAAATCGATCCACATGCGTACAATTCATCAACACATGTTGATGTGCTTGATGTTTCTCTATGTTTGTAAGTGTAAAATATGGACATCCAACCGGCTTGCCTATTTGAGGGAAAATAGTTTCCATAGAAGAAGATTCAACTTCATTTGCTTCATCATCAACACGTCTAAGATGGTTGAATCTTGTCTCTAATCTATTTAAATACCTAGATGAAAATTTAGGACATTCTTCTGCTATACAGCCTTCTGTTATAGATCCTTCAGGTTGTGTCTTATTACGAACATGGGACTTTTATAGTCCAAAGTACCTACAACATTAAATTATACTCCAGTAAAGGAACTTATTAGGGAAAAGAATCATAATGAAATAAAATATAATTAAATTTTACCTTTCTATAGGATATGTAACGCCCTTATCCAGTATTACATTTCCTTCAGTGTAAACAGATAAGTTCGATACATTATTCTTATCCTTTCATTTACATTGTCTGAGCATTTATACCATTAAGTTTTAGTAAAGTGGATTAGTTTTGGCTCTTTTTTACTTAGATCAAATCTCATACACACAGCGAAAATAAAATTCAAGCTATCACAGTAGAATTTATAAAACTTACATATCATATAAATATTAAATGTCCAATAAATGTCTGTTACATCCTTTGTAAACATGTACTAGGATATATGGAGTACCCGTACATAGGGAGTCAGGAGACACAAGCCTGTCACTCAAACTCCCTTTAAAATAACAGGGATGGACCGGTCATTCACATATCCTTTCCTCGGCAATTTCCCTTTTCCCTTTCATATACACAGCCAAAATAATAGTCCTAATCCTAATCCAAAAGTATATCTAGAATCGGGACCAAAAATAAGGAATTACAAAATTGATTTTAATGCAAAAAGTACTCCTATCTTTCCCGACACTGCGAAACGTCCGCATTTGATACATATTAGCATACAAGTGAGAAACACAAGTTTTCTAGTAACTTAACAATTCATTATTTTAAAAACTACCAATATGTACCAGGGTGCAATCACCTAAACTTTTACATCTACATTCATGGTATTTGAAAGCATAGCCTTATTCATAAATACAAATTGGCAAGCATTGCATGATTATTGGAAATGTCAATGTGATAAAAGTATATATTCCCTTTTTAAGTAAAACATTTCTTTCATAGGATGCATGTTAAAATTGGAATAGGTAATAATCATTTATACATTTCATTCATAAAACTTACCTTGTAACTTGTGCACACTTGGGCACCCTGTGGACACTTGGCCACCTTTATAAATTAATTGTGCACACTTGGGCACTTTGTGGACACTTGGCCACCTTTAAATTAATTGTGCACACTTGGGCACTATGTGGACACTTAGTCACCTTTATAAATTAATTGTGCACACTTAGGCACTTATGTAGACACTTGGCCACCTTTATAAATTAATTGTGCACACTTGGGTATTATGTGGACACTTGGCCACCTTGATAAATTAATTGTGCACACTTGGGCACTTATGTGGACACTTGGCCACCTTTATAAATTAATTTTGCACACTTGGGCACTATATGGACACTTGGCCACCTTGATAAATTAATTGTAACCATAATTCATTTACCACTAGCATAGTAATTTGGTTATCATATATAACATAAAAGATTACATTTGGCCATTATAGATAAGGAAGGAAATTGAATGGTTTACATGTCACATTGCTACATTTCCATATCCTTGCCATAATTTAATCCCCAATGGTACTATGCATAAAATTATTTTGGAATTAAAAATTTTGTAGTCATCCTAATGGCACTTTTTCCTACTTACTTTCTTGGCTTATTTTTCATACAAGATTTAAGGTTGCACACACCCCCCCATTTTTACATTTCAACATTAAAGGTGGACCCTTATTATGTGAGAAATAGTAAACCCTTCACTTTATATTAATTCACCATATTTTCTCTCCTTTTCTTAGCCCAAAACCAAATTGTACTCTCTCTTACATAATTTTCAGTAAGCAATTTCATACCATGCAAAGGCCATTTTCGATTTTGGTAGGCCCACAAGAGCTATGTCATAACCTTAAACTAATTGCTAGTTAGCAACCTGCATGTTAGTATCTATAACTTAAAGCATATACTAATCATTCAAGAATATAAAATTTCAGCACTTTCTTATGTTCGAAGTTCCCATGGCACATGCTAAATTCTACTAACAATAGTTCTCTTATGATAATAACAACATCCATTTTAGCACATTAACAACCACATCTATTTATCATGCAAGCTTAGCCAAGATACATTCACTTTTGCAAGAATGTAGAGAAGTAATTAATGTTCCATGGAAGCTTGGAAAATCATGATGCATATATTCTAAAACATGGAAAAAAAGTCAAGGAATTGCTAACCTACCTCAAGGATGAACTTAGGAGGAGATTATCTTGGGTTTTTCTCTTTGAGTTTCCCTTTGGTCCTTTTCCGGCCAAGCTCTTTCTTTACTAACTCGAAATGTGCTTGTGTGTGTTTTCCCCTGAATGTGAGCTGATCTCACCCTTCAAATGCTCTTCCCTAACCAAAGCTTTTGTATTTCCTTTAACACTCATGCCACTCTATCTCCTTTCTGGATGCACTTGCCTTGTGTGTGTGGTTTTTCCAAAATATTAAGTGCTCTCTCTTTCCCTCCTTCAGTGCGTGTGCATGAATGTATATTAAAAATGAAAATTTCAATTCCATTCCCTTTTTTCTATTGTCCTTACATTCTAGCTACACGTGTACTTAAGTACACTCCATTTTCCATGCTATCTTGTACCCTCTTTCCAAACGCTCTCCCCCCTCCCTCTCACTTCTCTTCATCTTCTCTATTTTGTTAAGGTGGCGTGTTCCCTCTTCCATCCTTGATTATTATTATTTACTTGCCACATGTGTGCTTATAAGTACCATTAACATTTCCTAGCAAGCTTGGGTTAGTGATATGTCTTATTTTACACAATTTTACCTAATATTTTCTGTCCATTTTATATGTATTTTTGTGTATTTTTATTATAGGAATCACCTAAATGTGTATCTTACTGCATTTCAGGATATTTATCAATCTATCATCAGTAAACGAGACTTTTTTGGAGCCAAAACAACCATTTTAGGTCATTTGGGCCATTTTTCTCTATTTGGGTGAGCAGTGTGCAAGTGTGGAAATTTTGGAGCTTGGAATAGTGAAAAATTGAGTGAAAAGAAGCATGGAAGAGGACCAAAACACACATACCCAAGAGCCATTGTGAAAAGGGATACCATGCACGCATAGTGGAAATTTTTTTAGCATTTTACAATACACAAAAGCGAGCACACCTGGGTGTAGCGCGTCATAAAAGGAAGGAAAGCTTGGAATAGTATAGAGGAGCATTGAACAGTAACAAAAACCTTCCCATCGTAAAAACAGTGGACACCCGTGAACCATCATTGGACCCATCGTGCGTGAGACCCGAAGGAGGAGAAGAACTCACCGTCCACCGCTGCTGAGGGAGTCTAAGCTGCCACTGAAGAGGCTCCGCGGATGGTCCACCACTGTTCTCAGCGTCCAACATGGTGGAGATCCGCGAAAGAGAGGCACGACCCGGTTGGTGATCCACCCACATCGCGAGCTCCTCCGCGCATTTTCGGGCTGTTCCATCGCCCGCCGTCACCCTGTTCACCTTCAGGCAGCCCAACTGCAACTTTTCCTCTGCTCAGGCTGTCGTTCTAGGCATTTTCGGTAGGTACCCGTTTGGCTCGGGATCTGACCCGTTTAACTCGAGATTCGACCCATTTTCCTAGGCAGCTTTGGAATTTAATTTTTTGGCTTTTTCTGGCAGTTTCCGATGATATTTTGGTGGTTTTTCAATAACCAATCCATGCAGTAACCATTGGGCATTTGAGAAGACAGGGATGTGTATAATTTTCATCATTTTTATCTCTTGTATAATTGATTGTCTGATGAATTTTCTGATGGATTGCCTGTTTTTAGACTGTTTGCAGTCTATAATTATGTGTGGCTAGATTTGTAAAGTTCATTGGGGTTCCTAACTGTGTTGGAATGCTATTTTAATTGCATGGATAATTGAATGCTGGTTATGTGATCTCTGTTATTTTTATGAATGAATACTGATGTTTTCGTTGGCAAGACGTTGCAATGAAAGCTATTTAGATTTCTTTTTGAGATCGAGAGATGACAATTGAAATCAGACAAATCGATAATGCTGATTTAAAATTTGTCATTAGGAAGAACCAGCTAGTGGTAGATTTTAAATTTAAGAAATTCATTGAGACCAACAGAGAATTTGAATTTGAATTAGAATTCACTCACAGGTAGCATAATCAGATTCAGTAATCCATTATTCTTCGTGTGTTTGCCAACCAGTGTAGGTTCCCTGATGAATTTGCATTTCTTGCCTCCATATACTTTCTTCCGTTCCTTGTAGCTGGTATTTGTTTATTGCACTTAATTAATTGTTAGTTTAGGTAAAAATTAATCACTTTAATTGCTAGGCTAAATAACAGAGAACAAGTAGTAGCTCTGGGCTTTCTTGTTCTCGAGAAATATGACCTTGATACTCACCATTACACTAGGCTACATTGATAGGTGTTGTTGCTAGATAGCATTGGCAGCACGCATCAAGTTTTTTGTGCCGTTTTTGGGGATTATTTGTGAAAACTATAGTGAATTTGCTATCTGTTACTTTAGCCCTTTTATTTATTCTATTTTGTTTCTTTTTCTGGTTAGTTGTGTCTTTCTCTTCATTCAACTATTAGTTTTTATTAGTTTCATTTTGTCCTTTGTTTATTCTATTTTATTTTATTTGGATTAATTGTTTTACTATTTCAGTGGGTATTTATTTGTTTCGTTATTGTTTCTGTTGTTGGATTTTATCTATCTTGTTTTACCTTTTGTTTTAGTTTATTACTCTTTGATTAGTTTGGTGGGCTGTTTCACTGTTATTGGATTCAGGTAGTTTATAACCAGGAGTTGCAATCCTGTACCCATAGACCCTCTGTCCGATCCAGAACAACTATTGTAGACTCTTGCACACTGTTGTCAGGAGGAAGTGCCAGTGGAGATATTGGAGGAGGAACCAGTTGAGATCCCTAATCCTACATCACCAAAGATGGCAGTTGCAAATAACAATGATGATGCCAACGGAACGATGTATGAGTTCGCTAGACCTTCATTGGAAGGGACACAGACGTGCATTACTCGGCCTATAATAGTAGCTAATAATTTTGAGATCAAGCCCAATGTGATCCAGATGGTGAAGACCCTAACGCTCACATGGCCAATTTCTTAGAGATATGTGACACTTTCAAGATTATTGGAACCACTGATGACACTATTCGGCTTAGATTATTCCCATTTTCCTTGAGAGAAAGAGCAAAGAGATGGCTGCAATCCCTACCACCTAACTCCATCACTACTTGGGAAACTTTGGCTGAAAAGTTTTTGTACAAATACTTTCCACAAGCTAAGACTGCAAAACTACGTAATGAGATTTCTTCTTTTGTGCAAATGGCTGATGAGAGTATGTATGATGCATGAGAGAGGTACAAAGACTTACTGAGGTGTTGCCCACATTATGGATTGCCTGTGTGGATGGAGGTGCAGACTTTTTACAGTGGTTTGAATACAGCCACAAGGCAGATGGTAGATGCGACAGCAGGGGGTGCATTAAACAATAAAAACCCATAACAAGCATAGATTTTAATAGAGGAAATGGCCATGAACAACTATCAATGGCAATCCTCCAGGGATAGGCTAGGACGGTAGGGAGTGGTCAACCAGTCAGACTCTATATCAACCTTGGCAGCTCAAGTGGAGCTTCTGGCTAAGAAGATCGACCAACTCCAGATGCTAGTGCAGGTAGTACAGCCAAGCTGCGAGTTCTGTGGTGGCCCACATTATAGTGTTAATTGTAATGCAGAAGGTATGTTTGCTAACCCCTCTTCTTCATTTTCTTCTCACGGTGGTTCTTCTAATTTTGAACAAGTAGATTACATGGGGAATGCTCCGAGACAGTAGAATAATCCATACAACAACACATACAACCCTGGGTAGAGGAATCACCCAAATTTTGGATGGAGAAACACTAATAACCAGGGTTTACCAAGTTTTCAGCGGTTGCACCAGTAGTAACCCCAGTAGCAAGTTACTCTAAATCAATTTCCTCATGGGCAAGAGAAGAAGCCCAATCTAGAGGAATTGATGATGAAGTTTATGTCCACTTTAGAGAGCAAATTCTAGCAAACGGACACAGCACTTAGAAACCAACAGGCCTCCTTTTAGAACTTGGAGAACCAGATAAGCCAGATTTCTAAGGTGTTAGCTGAAAGACAGCCAGGGACACTCCCCAACTACCATAGAGTCTAATCCAAGGGAGCATTGCAAGGCTATTACTCTAAGATCAAGAAAGCAAGTAGCTGGTCCTATACTTTTACCTGATGATGATTATACTGATGTGTAGGATGCGAGTGTCAATAAAGACCTAGAGCTTGAGGTAACCAAGACAATGCAATTTGAGGGCAAGAAGAGCCCTGTAAGAGAGTACCAGCCACCCATTCCATACCCTACTAGACTGAAGCAGGAGAAGGTGGATCAAGAGTTTGGTAAGTTTCTTGATCTATTTAAACAGCTGAGGATTAACCTTCCTTTTGTTGAAGCCATTTCGCAGATGCCTCGCTATGCAAAATTCTTGAAGGAAATACTTAGCAACAAGAGAAAACTGAAGGATTTGGGACAGGTGACACTGAATGAGGAGTGCTCAGCAATCCTGCAAAACAAGCTGCCTGTTAAGAGGCGTGATCTAGAGAGTTTTACTGTACCTTGTGTAATTGGTGAACTGTCTGTGATGGATGCTTTAGCTGATTTAGGAGCTAGCATAAATTTGATGCTTACTAGCTTGTTTGATAGACTAAGATTGAGTGAGCCAAAACCTACTAGGATGAACATACAATTGGTTGATAGAACTGTTAAATATCCTAGAGGTATAGTTGAAAATGTCCTTGTAAAGGTCGATAAATTCATCTTTCCTGTTGATTTTGTTGTGATGGATATGGAGGGAGAGAGTAGCGTACCCTTGATTCTAGGTAGGTCTTTCCTTGCAACATCTAGGGCTATTATATATGTCTGTGATGGGAAGTTGAAACTTAGAGCAAGGGATGAAACTGTTACTTTTGACTTAGCTACCTCTAAGAGGAAATCTTTAGATCATGATGATACTGTATATTCTATGGATGTCTTGGATGATGTGGTTGAATTTGAATTGTAGGAATTTTTTCTTGATGACCCTTTACAGGTGGCATTACAAGGAGATGAGGATGAGTTGTCCAACGAGCAAGTGTTGGAACAACTAGCTCATTTGCTGGCTATTGAGCCCAGAAACTCCATTGACCCTTTTGTTTCTCTTGACAGGTCAGAGGTACAGAAGTTGAAACCTTCAATTGAGGATCCCCTGGCCTTGGAATTGAAGGAGTTACCTAAGCACTTAAGCTACACCTATTTGGTTGAGGCGAAGAAGTTGCCAGTAATCACAGAAGCTAACTTGACACCTAAGGAGAGGGAGATGACTTTGACCTCTCTCAGGAAATACCCCAGGGCCTTTGCTTACAAGATGGCGGACATTCCTGGGATTCATCCTAGTTATTGTTCACACAAGATCCTGATGAAAGATAGCTATAGGCTAGTGGTGCAGCCACAGAGACGATTGAACCCAAACATGAAGGAAGTGGTGAAAAAAAAGGTAATTAAACTTCTTGATGCAGGTTTGATTTATCCTATTTCTGATAGCTCTTGGGTGAGTCCTGTGCAAGTTGTACCAAAGAAGGGTAGCATAACAGTGGTCAAGAATGAGAAGGATGAACTTATGCCCACTAGGACAGTAACAGGTTTTTGGGTTTGCATTGATTATAGGAGACTCAATGATGCAACCCGAAAAGACCATTTTCCTCTTCCTTTCATTGACCAGATGCTTGAACATTTGGTAGGTCATATGTTTTATTGCTTTCTTGATGGTTTTTCAGGTTATTTTTAGATTCCCATTACACCTGAAGACCAAGAGAAAACCACCTTTACCTACCCATATGGAACATTCACTTACAGGAGAATGCCTTTTGGACTGTGCAACGCACTAGCCACTTTTCAACAGTGTATTATGGCAATCTTCCATGACATGATTGAGGAGTCTATGGAGGTATTTATGGATGACTTCTCAGTTTTTGGTAACTCTTTCTCCCACTGTTTACTTAATTTAGAGCGTATGCTTGCACGATGCATAGAAGCAAACTTAGTGCTTAATTAGGAAAAGTGTCACTTTATGGTGAGAGAGGGGATTGTTCTTGGGCATAAGATATCACATGCAAGGATGGAGGTAGATAAGGCTAAGGTTGAGACTATATCAAAACTATCACCCCCTAGTTTTGTTAAGGCTATTAGGAGTTTCTTAGGGCATGTTAGTTTTTATCAGAGATTTATTAAAGACTTCTCTAAGATTGCTAGACCCTTAACTCAATTGCTTGTAAAAGATGTACCTTTTGTTTTTTATACTGATTGCTTGCATGCATTTGAGTTACTAAAGGAACGACTAGCCACAGCCCCTATTATGGTTCCACCTAAGTGGGGGCTGCCTTTTGAACTAATGTGTGATGCTAGTGACTTTGCAGTTGGATCTGTGTTAGGTCAGAGGATTGATAAAAAGTTCTAGCCAATTTATTATGCTAGCAAGACCTTGACTAATGCCCAGGAGCACTATACAACTATTGAAAAAGAGTTATTTGTAGTGGTCTATGCTTTCGACAATTTTTGATGCTATTTGGTGCTATCCAAGACCATGGTTTACACAGATCATTCAACCTTGAAGTATTTGTTCGGTAAGCATGATGCTAAGTCTAAACTCATTAGATGGATTTTGCTCTTTCAGGAATTTGATATTGAGATCAAGGATAAGAAGGGTGCAGAGAACTTGGCTGCAGATCACCTATCAAGGTTGGAGAATCCAAACGGGGAGGCCTTAAATGAGAAAGCCATTGATGACAACTTCCCATATGAGCATTTGGTGGCAGCTTAGGTATATACTGATTCCCCTTGGTTTTGTGATTATGATAACTATCTGGTTGTAAGGGTTTTACCAAAGGGTATGACTACCCAGCAAAAGAAGAAATTCTTTGCTGAGTTGAAATACTACATTTGGGAAGATCCTTTCTTATTTCATATATGTGCAAACCAAGTAATCAGGAGATGCATATATGGGGAGGAAATCTGCCAGATTCTGAGGCATTGCCATGAAGGACCAACGGGAGGCCACCAGGCTGCAAACCACACTGCTAGGAAGGTGCTTAAAGTAGGGTTCTACTGGCCAACCATATTCCAGGATGCTAAAGCATATGTCTAGTTTTGTGATGCTTGTCAGAGGTCAGGTAACATCTCTGCTCATGAAGAAATGCCCCAAACGAGTATGCAAGTGGTTGAAATCTTTGATGTGTGGGGTATTGACTTCATGGGCCCTTTTCCTTCCTCATCTGGTAATAATTATATAGTTGTGGCTGTTAAGTATTTTTTTCAAGTGGTCAGAAGCTCAAGATTTCCCCACTAATGATGCCAAGGTAGTGACTAGGTTCCTAAAAATTTTTTTTGCTAGGTTTGGTACACCTAGGGCACTAATTAGTGATAGAGGGACCCATTTCTATAAATCTCAACTTGAGAAAGTACTAAAACATTATGGGGTATCTCATAGGTTTTCAACACCCTATCACCCACAGACCAGTGGACAAGTAAAGGTAACTAATAGGGGTTTAAAGAGAATTTTAGAGAAAACCATGAGGGTGAGTAGGAAGGATTGGGCATCTAAATTAGATGATGCATTGTGGGCCTTTACGACAGCTTACAGAACTTCTGTTGGATTTACACCTTATAGGCTAGTATATGGAAAGACTTGTCATTTGCCTGTTGAATTGGAACACAAGGCACTTTGGGCCCTTAAAACATGCAATCTTGATGTTATTTCTGCAGGTAAAGAGAGGTTATGGCAGTTGGATGAGCTAGAAGAATGGCGCCACCAAGCTTATGGAAATTCTTCCATTTACAAAGCTCGAACTAAGAAGTGGCATGATCAAAGGTTGCGTGGCTCTAAATATTTTCAGGTTGGAGATAGGGTATTACTTTATAACTCACGTCTTTGTCTTTTTCCAGGAAAGCTTAAGAGCTGATGGTCAGGACTATTTGTGATCAAGCATGTCTTTCCCTATGGCACACCGGAACTGCATCATCCTGACAAGGGAGATTTCAAAGTCAATGGGCATAGACTAAAGCACTTCTATGGAGACTCATTGGAGGTTGAGGAGTGAGTGCACATGGTGCTTTACCTGAAAGAGTGATAGAAGGAATGAGTCCAGCTAAAAGACTCAAACAAAAAGAAGCACTGCTTTTTTATTATTTACTTTATTTGTGTTATTTTATTTTTGTCTATTTTCTTCTTTTTCATTTTGTTGAGGTACATTAAAACTTTTAGATTATCTGTGCTTATTGCTGTGCTTTCTGCTTTTATTTCTATGGTATCCCCTTTGGTATTAATCGAGGACAAGCAGATCCTCAAGTGTGGGATGGTGTGCCTTTATTATTTTGACTCATTTTCCCTTTGCTAGTTCAGGATGCTGCATATTGATGCTACTTTTTGTTGATGTTGTATTTGTGCTGATAGTATATCTAGGATAGGATACTTGATTTTTGCTTTATTCTATGCACTTAAGTCTTTGATTGTCTTTGGAGCATGTATGATTTAGTCATGAATGGGCAGGCATTATTTCTCATAGTTTATGTTAGAAAGCAATTTTAATGTCTAATGTATTCTTGACCACGGCCGGGTCATACCTGTGTTGCTTGATTATCTTTCATATTGTTCAATTTTGATTTAGGATGTTGATAATGCAGTTTGCATGCATTGCTTGATTGGCAATTCATATGAAAATATTTGAGAACCATATGCAATTCAGCCACACTTCAAACGTGAGATTTGAGCCTAAGATAAGAATTTATTATAAATATGCTTTGAATTCTTTTTGTTGAGTGTGTATTTCACTTGATTGTGTCTCTAGAACTTGCTCTGTAATACTTGTTAAAGTTACATAAACTTTTGAATATCAGATGATTTGGACAACTTAGGATACACTATTTTTACCAAAAAGAAAAAAAAAAGAAAAAAAAGCCTACCCTATGTGTCTTCCTCAGTTAACCACTTTTGGAGCCTTCACTTTTTCTTCATCACTTACATTTTACACCTCATATTCCTTTCTATTCACTATCTTCTTTCTTAACCCCATTTGCTGAAATTTATGTGATTTATTCTTTGTGCAGGGATTAAAATGCATTGCCTTAATTGATGATAGTACACTAAGTTCTTTTTATCATTCTAGATGCTCCCTTCAATCCAAAAGTGTAAGCATGCAGGCTAATTATGAAAAAAAAATGATGAAAAAAAAGAAAAGAAAAGAAAAGAAAAGATAATAATAAGAGTAGTCTGTCTGTTGATATTATTTCTCTGAGCATCTCCAACTTCATTGAAAACTTAGTAAGAATTGTTATGTTTAGCATTTGTTACATTTAATCCTTTAACCCTTCATGATGCTTCAATTGCATGAATTTTCAGCATCTGTGCCTCTTCTACCAAAAATTTCTTCCCTACCATCACTTTAATCTCATTACAACCCTGTTAAGACCCCCTCTTGATTTTGGTATTCAATGTTTAGTAGTAGCGGAGATGAGATTTATGAGCAAGCATATAGTAGACATATTCTTGTAAAGTTGCTTGAGGGATTTGTGCCTTACCTGCATACACTTTGAGTGATTTGAGTAATCTCTGAGAGGCATTGATTCTTAAATAATTGGCATTGAATTGCTGGCTAAGTTGTGTATGCATCATTATTATCTCCATTCTACATCAAGGTTTTGCAATCTAGTCTATGATTAAGTTTCACGGGAGATGTGTTAGGTATTATTAACTATGGACTAGGTATGGACTCTGAGAAATTTTTGCTATTTGTTTGAGGACTGAGTTTGCGTTTGCTTGAGGACAAGCAAAGAATTAAGTGTGGGGTGATTGATATGTCTATTTTTACACAAATTTACCTAATATTTTATGTCCATTTTATATGTATTTTTGTGTATTTTTATTCTAAGAATCACCTAAATGTGTATCTTACTACATTTCAGGCTTTTTATCAATCTATCATCAGCAAACAAGACTTTTCTGGAGTCAAAACAACCATTTTGGGTCATTTGGGCCATTTTTCTCTATTTGGGCGAGCAATGTGCAAGTGTGGAAATTTTGGAGCTTGGAATAGTGAAAAATTGAGTGAAAATAAGCATGGAAGAGGACCAAAACACATACTCGAGAGCCATTGTGAAAAGGGATACCATGCACGCATAGTGGAAAAATTTTTAGCATTGTACAATACACAAAAGTGAGCATACCTGGGTGTAGTACGTGATAAAAGGAAGGAAAGCTTGGAATAGTAAAGAGGAGCATTGAACAGTAACAAAAACCTTTCCATCGTAAAAACAATGGAGACCCATGAACCACCATTGAACCCATCGTGTGTGAGACCTGAAGGAGGAGAAGAACTCGTCGTCCACTGCTGTCGAGGGCATCCGAGCTACCACCGGAGAGGCTCTGCGGATAATCCACCACCATTCTCGACGTCCAGTGCGATGGAGATCTGCAAGAGAGAGGCGCGACCCGATTTGCGATCCACCCACATTGTGAGCTCCTCCGCACGTTTTTGGGCCGTTCCATTGCCCGTCGTTGCCCTTTGCACCTTCAGGCAACCCAACCGCAACTTTCCCCCAGCTCAGGCCGCCGTTCTAGGCATTTTTCGGTGGGTACCCGTTTGGCTTAGGATTCGAACCATTTTCCTAAGCAGCTTTGGAATTTAATTTTTTGGTATTTTTTTGGCAGTTTCCGGTGAGATTTTGGTGGTTTTCCGGCAACCAATCCATGCAGTAACCATTGGGCATTTGAGAAGATAGGGATGTGTATAATTTTCATCATTTTTATCTCTTATGTAATTGATTGTCTGATGAATTTTCTGATGGATTGCCTGTTGTTGGACTGTTTGCTATCTGTAATTATGTGTGGCTAGATTTGTAAAGTTCATTGGGGTTCCTAACTGTGTTGGAATGCTATTTTAATTACATGGATAATTGAATGCTGGTTATGTGATCTCTGTTATTTTTATGAATGAATACTGATGTTTTCGTTGGCAAGACGTTACAATGAAAGCTATTTATATTTCTTTTTGAGATCGAGAGATGATAATTGAAATCGGACACCTAATTGTAATGGACAATTTGTTATCGCTTAGAACTAAGGTTAATAAATTGTTGGATTAAGAAGTAACGACTCTTAATAGTGGTGAATTAGATCGATAATTCTGATTTAAAATTTGTCATTAGGAAGAACCAGCCAGTGGTAGATTTTAAATTTAAGAAATTCATTGAGACCAACAGAGAATTAGAATTAGAATTAGAATTCACTCACAGGTAGCACAATCAGATTCAGTAATCCATTATTCTTCATGTGTTTGCTAACCAGTGTAGGTTCCCTGATGAATTTGCATTTCTTGCCTCCGTATACTTTCTTTCGTTCCTCGTAGCTAGTATTTGTTTATTGCACTTAATTAAATGTTAGTTTAGGTAAAAATTAATCACTTTAATTGCTAGGCTAAATAACAGAGAACAAGTAGTAGCTCTGGGCTTTCCCGTTCTCTAGAAATACGACCTTGATACTCACCATTGCACTAGGCTACACCGATAGGTTCACTGCCTTAGGTGTTGTTGCTAGATAGCATTGGCAGCACGCATCAGTTAGCCACTGAGGCATGTCAATGGGAAGGAGGAGGGAAGTCATGCTAAGGAAGGAAAGGAAGAACTCACGCCCATACAAGCTACCCACGCCACATCATACAGGGCTGTATAGTCATGCAAGGCTCTTTACTCTCCTCTCGAGCACGTTAATGGTAACAAAAGGGAAAGGAAAAGGAAACTTACATCACACGCCAAGTGTCCATCCACGAAAGCCTTACTTCTCATATAATCTACATGGCTTGGCATTTCTATTTTTATGAAGTTGTGAAGCCATTTCCCTAGCTTGTTGCATGCATATATATATATATATTTAACTCCACCCCTTACACGTGGGTTTCTCCCTTCAAACAAGACCCTTACTTCATGCAATGCACAGGTGAATCTCCTTCCTCGGGTACGTTGGAGGCAACATGAGGGAAGGGAAGGAGACTTGTCTCACATGTCTCTTCCTTCTCCTGCCAACCGTACTCTTCCATTCCCAATGGTCCTTGCTTTATGCCTACCTAGTTGTTTGTTTATTCACATAATTTCTGCACTCCTATGTCACCATACCCACACACATTTTTAGCTACTCTTCCTTGGTTTATTTTACTCATTAATTGGAGAGCCCATTCAGTCTATTGAGATTAAAGGCTAAAGGGAAAAGAAGGAATTTTAAGGCTACACATGTAGGTTTAGTGGATGCTAATCCCTTTCTTCTTTCTTTGTTTTTTTCTTCCTAGTTCACGTGATGTTTAGGTGGTGGCTTAATTTATTGAAATAAATTCTACACCTTTAGCCACTTCACTATATATATATATATGTTTCAATGCTACACTTCTTTCCTTTCCCAATTGCACGTGTATGTATATATGTGTTTTTAGTTTGCTTTTCACCTTGGCAATTAAGCTAGGTAAACGAAAGAGAAATTTGGAAAGCAAATTAAACACCTTAATTACACCTATTCCCTTTTTATTACATGCTACTTAATACCTAGGTCTATTCTTCCCTTGTGACATTTATTCTTCATTACCTCACCAAAACATTTGTATCACATTTTATGACAACTCATCTAATAAATTAAGGAAACATTAATTTAAATATAACTGAGAGAGTATGGGGTGTTACAAGATACATCCATCTATAATGAACAGGCCCACCCCACTTAGCTTCATCAACTAGATGAATTATATGCCATAATAGTGAAAAATGATGGAGGAAATAACATCTCCATGTGACACAACCATAACACAATTCGTTTATTCATTAGCATATGGGACTTTGCTACAAAGATGACATAAAAATGAGCAAAGCTCTAATAAAACAACACACACTTGATTAGGTCAAACATTTCTTATGGTAATTGGTAATAGTTACTTTATAAGAATGTGAGAATCATGACTCTTTAATCCAGATAACCTACGATTATTTAAATTAACATATCTAGATATATTGCTTTAATATCCATCTAACACTTTCACATTCTATAAATTACTAAGAAATTTATCTTTGTCTGCATTTTTCATCATATATAAGGCCAAAGGAAATGACATTTGGCCTAAGATCTTGTTGAATGCCCATGACACATAGGTTTTTTTGAGCAGCAAGAAGGTCCTTTGTCTTAACAGGTTCATTGAGCAATGTATAAATGGCATTGTCACACATTTTTCTCAATATGCATCACATTTAAATTGTGTCTCAATAAATTCAACTACCAATATGTAAGTTGAAAAAATATACTCTTCTTCCTCCATTGGGTGTCACTTCCTTCTATATGATTATTACAAGTTCTCTTCCTTCTAACATTTAACTCTTACCTTTTCCCAAAATTCACATCAATATTCTCCACTTGCTTCAATACTTCTAAGCCTAATAATAATATTGGTAGATCCCTGAGCTCAATATTACCATCAAATCTATCTGATTCAATATAAATCTATGTCCCAATTCTAAGAAACGACGATGACCCTTAAAACACCATTTTTTACTGAAAGGTAAGCGAAAGGATTTGAATCATTATTGCAAGAAGGATAAGCCAAACCTATGTATGTATTCCAACTAGACAATGTTCCAAGTCTAGGGAAATCACTAATTGTCCACATCAAAGTTTCCCTTAATGTAAACATTTCATTTGATGAAGAATCATATGTTTCCACCCTATTTGTCCACAACTCCTTCAACTCTTCAACCAAAGGTTGCAAGTAAACATCTATATCATTTCCTGGAATACGCTTGCCTAAAATGATCATAGAAAGAATAAAAGAAGTTTTCTTTATACACATCCATGGGGCTAAGTTGTACAGATTAAGAATCGCAAGCCTTATGTTATAATTGGTACTTAAAGCTCCACAAGGATTGAACCCATCACTAGCTAGCCCAATCCATACATTACAAACTTCTACAGTAAATTCTAGATGAGCTTCATTGAATGACTTCCATGCCTCAAAATCTCTTGGATGCCTCATTAGCCCATCAGTGTTCACATATGCTCCATACCATCTCATATGATCGGCAATTTTAGAGGAAATATGTAATTTTTGCAACTGAGGTTTCAATTGAGAGTAACGTAAAACTTTTGTAGGCTTCTTCTTCCTCTTCTTACTCCCGCTTAGAATGTTACTCCCATTTTCTTTAACTTTCCATCTAGATGTATGACACACTATGCACAATTCTCTACTTGCATCATCTCTCTAATATAAAATGTAGTCATTTGGACATGCATCAATTTTACTATAATTAATACCAAGTTTGTTGATTATTTTCTTAGCCTTATAGAATGATTTAGGAATTTTTGCATACTCAAAGTCATCATTTAATAATTCAAGTATCATGGACATGATTTTATTGGTCATTTAGCAATAACACTTAATATGTTACAACTTAATAAAAAAATGATAGCCTTGAGTACTTTGAACACTCTAGATAAGGCTCCTCATTGCAATCCTTAATTAAATCATCATAGTTTTCATCACCCCCACTATATCATTGATACAACCCATGCACCCCATTCTCAACTTCATCTACAGATTCATGTGCTTCCATCCCAACATGCCTACTAAATCCAAATGCATCATAGACCATATCTTGCATTAGATATTGATTAAAAACATGCCCTCACCAATAGCTTCATCAGAATATTTGAATTGTCATTTACATCTCCCATAACTGACTCTCTATGCCAAACCCAAACCGTGTACCCATGTGGGAATTGGGAACAAATTAAGTGGTCATATAATACTTCTCTTGTTTGCCATCTCATAAACCCACAATGAATACATGGACATTTTATCACATCTTTGGCAATTGTGTGTGCAAATGCAAAACCTACAAATTTGTTCAAGCCTTCCTCTTATTCAGGACTAACCCGTGATTTTGTAATCCAAGATTTATCCATGCCTAAAACCTATATATCTAAAAATTGAAAACAATATATACCAATAAATTAAATGCTCCAAGTAATGTGACAAAGTGAACTATATATATATATATATAAGAAGAAGACTCAATCTCATGCAAAGAAATATTAGTCAAATTTTTTATGCTTTAAATTAAATTCTTGCATTTTTTTAATTCACATTTTGAAATAATATTATTATTTTCAGCACTCTTATCAGATACTTATCAAGCTAAAAATAATTTATAAAATCTTAAGAACTAAAATAGTAAATGTCATAGTAACATATCCAACTCTATTTAATTAGTCTACCATGCATTTTCATTGCAGTTAATTGGCCACTATATGAGTTTGCTGTCAACTCATTAATCTAATACCATAGAAACACATATAAGATGCATCTAACTGTTCATGGACTTGCTATTGAAATAATCAAGTACCTGAAGAAACTATAAAATCAAGTTTTGCTCTATTATTTTTAGAGTAAACTATTCTAAATTATCTTGAAATTTGATATACCCACCAAACATATATGAGCATAACTTCCTAAGAATCAAATTCTAAAAAAGTTGTAACTGTACATGTTTTTACATCAAAGTTGTAACTATGTCATAAAGAATAACATTATTAAACTGGTGTAGTTTTTTTACAAGGGATAGAGGCAAATGAAAATTCAATTTTGAAACAATAATAATGACAATAAAAGAATGATGTGAAACAATAATGTTCAAGAGTAAATACAAGGCATAAAAAAAGGAAATTATTTCTTGGATAATATATGAAAATTCAAAAGTGAATCGTATTCCACATACAAAGGGTATATACTTGAAATATGAAAGAAATAAATGATTTTTGCAAAATAACTGTATAAAAGCATGCAAATTCAATCTCAAAGAATTTTACCAAGAAATCTACTCTAGTATCTATTAAACATATGATTTATTTGTAAAGTAAATTTAAGAAAATGATGAAACATAATGAAGAAGTGCCAAGCTTTCATGCTATTAGATCTAGAAGCTTTAACATTAAGTCTCAGTTCTTGGTGCTAATAATCTAAATGATGTAAGTTAATTATGCTTTACAAATTTTACCAAGAACTGGTACTTAATGAAAATGATGTAATTTAAGTCATTTACTATAAAATATTACTATTTTTTATCTTAGATAACTCCTTTTAGTTGGATTTCCTAATTATTTTCTACTTTATTAGTGAATCTTACTATTCTAGACAAATGTAATATCTCTATCAACACCTAGTAGTAGTTCTTATATCTAGATATTGAACACATTTCAAACTAACATACTTATTATCGTATCACATATGGGTCCTATCTTCATCTAATTAATTAAGAGGTAGTCATCACTAAGATACAACCCAATAAAAATCTCATATAATTAATAGGTGATGGACAAAGAAAATATACTATATCCATGTGGGATTAATTATAATTTGCAACTTATAATTAGATTATATCATAGTTATTGTTGTCATACTAAAAAGTAACTAAAAGTGGTAAAAGTAAAATGGATATAAACTACTATAATCTCAACTTTTGGTATGCTAAACAACGTAGTTATCCATTACAAAATAAGATAAATGATTTCCAAGGACATCAACTCTTAATGATAGTTGTCAGTTCATGATAATTGATAAGCATGAAATAAAACTACTAAAGTGAAAGTCTTGCATATTTTTTTACCTCATCATTAAAATCAATCTTTTGGATAATAGTTTTTCTCCATAATCTTGATCATCAATAAGATCAAGTAATTCCCACACTAGAAAAAAAGGAATGATCTCAAGGTACATGACAACTTGTCTAGTAAATCCATAAAGATAATAAATAGCAATCATAGAACCACATAGACAATAAATATTTGTTGTAATATTTAACAAAGGCCTACATAGTTACATGCTTTAACTAATCAACACAAGCTAGACAAAAGTCTTACTGAGATAAATTGGCATCCATCAAGTTGGTTAACTAATAACCATACCTTGGTAATGAATCTCTTATAGATACTTGTTTTCTATCAAAATAAAAAAATTTGAAATAATATAATAAGACGCCACATCACCACCCTATAGACAAGAAAAATACAAAAATTGTACCCCAAGCTTTGCACTTTATCTCATTTTCTTTGTAACTTGCCCCTTGGGTAGTGTAGACTATAGAGAGGTAAAGAAAAAAAAGAAAAAAGAAAAAAGGAAAATGTTTCCTTTCTAATGAGTTCTAACATGTAGGGAAGTCAGAGATGATAATTCCACCAATTATAATTTACTCTGTGGGTTGTTGCTAAATACATAATTCCCATATCTCTAGAAAATGGATACCTCATCATCTAGAGCAGAGTACTTCTATTAGTAAATGTTTTTTTAACGCATATTGGTATCTATAATGCTTTACGATTAGAAAAAAAAAAAGCCACTTCACAGATTGTATCCCATAAAAATAATATTTTAGATAACTTTAAATTTTCCCAATAGCCATACTTGTAGGATATTTTTGTCAAAAAAGGATGGTTTAGTTCTAGTGCCATCTACCATTTATTTACACCAACCTTGTGTAGCAAATAAGGTTTTGTATGTATGTATGTATGTATGTCTTGCTTGCCTGTTGTAACACCTCATAATTGTAATTAGTCTAAAATTTATGTTCTTTAATTTATTGGATAAAATTTGCTTGTGTAATTTTGGTATTCAAAATAAATATGCTCTCAATTTGTTAAGATGTTTGATTTAGATTACCTTTCCCATTTTAGCCGAATTGAGGAAGGTAAAAAAATTTTGGCATGGTAAAAATATAGATGGAGGTACACGGCAACATAGAAAAAGGGAAAGGTAAGATAGGATGCAACATTTAAAACATATGCATGTGATGAAGAGGCAAGAGTTTACGTGAGGTGCTTAAGGGAAATTTTGATGCTTAAGTCCCTTTCCCCTTTGTTTCTTTTGACTCTACCGAATAAACATTAAATAAAGGAAATGAGTGGCATGAAAGTATCTAGCAAAAACAACAAAATGGCATGTCTACATGTAGGGGGAAAATCAATTAAGAAGAGAGAAAAAGGAAGAAAGAGAAAATACAATAACCATACATGCAATCGATTGGGTTCTTTTTTTAGCCAATGCACATCCCATTCTTTCCTTTCTATTTATTTCAATTAAGGTGACCGAGTGATAAGAGAGGTTGTACGAGAAGAGTAGCTTGAATATACTTTCCTTCCCCTTGGCGCCACCACATGGTTAGTACGTAGGAATTAAATTGTGTTGAGACAAAACTTGTGATTGCCATGGCCGTATAGTGCATAGGGAAGAGGTTGCATGACCTCCTTGCTTTCCTTGCTTAGCGTGATCTCCCTTCCCTCTCCATTCAAATGTGATCGAGTGAAAATTTCAAAGGTAGAAGCAATGTCAGGTAAGAGGCATGCATAAAGGATGAACCATGAGCCTAGCTATATAGTCTTGTAAAGGTGAGAGTGGTGTGACAAATGGAGTGAGATAACCTTGCAAGAAAAGGGAATTGTACTTGAAAGTATAATTGGAGCAGCATGACCATTTGATAATAATAATAATAATAATAATAATAATAATAATGATAATTAAGAGGAGAAAAGAAATGGCTTGCGTGGAGTGTATGCCTAACGTGGAAAAATAAGGTGCAGCTTGCACAAATCCAAATTCTCTTTCCCTTTTCAGAAGCCGCCACATGAGGGATTGTGTGTGAATGCATGTAGCAAGTAAAGTAAGAGGGTGCAAAATTTTTCATGCTCCCACACGGCAAAAGAAAGGAAAAAGGAAGAGTGCAGCATGAATGAAGAGAATGGAGGCTGGTATGATGATAATAATTAATTAAGAGAAGGAGGAAAACAAAAAGCATGAGGAAAATGGATGAGTGCAGCGTGATTCCACCTTTCTTCCTTCATACCAAATGACTAATGGGCAAGAATGCACTTGCAACCATAGGAATAAAAAAAAAAAAGAAGAAGAAATGTGTGACTTTCCCTCTCTTCTTTCCCCTAACTTGTTCAAGGAGGTAAACCAAGGTTTGCAAGGAAAGGGCTGCACTAAATTTCATGAGACAAAAAGAATGAGGGGGAGAGATGGTGTGAGGGAATGGAATTAGAAACTTTAATTTTTGGATGCATACACATGCCACCTAAGTCAAGAGCAAAGTGCAATTGAAAGTTGCATGCGGACATATGCATCACACACACACGAAAGACTAGGAAACAAGAGCATGCAAGTGAGTTATAGAGAGAGCACACGTATAGAATCCAAAAGAGATTGAGAGTTGTATTTTAGGATACAAGCATCACACACACGTGGGAGGAGAGGAAAAGAGAAAAGGAGAGAGAGCATCCTACATTTTGGAACATACACACCCACCCATTCGGTCAAAGCAAGAAGGGAGGGATTTAGTCAAAGGAAAAGGAAGCAAGGTGTATAAGGAGATCAAAGGAAGGGTCAAGCTAAGTCCATCCTAGTCATCCTTGAGGTAGGTTGACAATTTAAAATTTGTTTTCCATGCTTTAGTATATGAAATCATGATGTTTTTAGTTTCCATGGAACATGATTGTCTTTCTTACATTCTTGATAAAATGCATGTTATGTTGGCTAAGCATGTGTGATTGGTTGGGATGTGGGTTGATGTGATGAAATGAATGTTGTTATTATGAAAGGATTATAAATAGTTAGTGATATTGTCATGATAGAAGTGGATGCATGAGTTTGAGAACCATTATTCCCTATGAAACTCTTGTTGGCTGAGTAAAAGATGAATTTTTCATTAAATGCAGGTGAAAGTTTGATTGTGATTAGTGAGAAAAATGACCATAGAGGAAGGAGACTATACCATTTGAATGGTGTTAGTTAAGGAATAAAAGAGAGAAATTGAATTGCAAATTAACCAATTTCCCTAGGCCAAGTCCATGGAATTTATTCTTGGAATTTATAAGCAATGCACCTTAATATTATGTAAAAAAAAAAAAAGGAATTTATTCTTGAGTTCATTAGCATTTTATAAGAAATATACATTAAGGTTAATCTCTAATAAAGGGGAATTTATTGTTAAAGATATTAAAATTTTATAAGAAATGTACATTAATGTGAATTTCCAAGAAAGGGGAATTTATTCTTAAAGATATTAGAATTTTATAAGAAATGTACATTAATGTGACTTTCCAAGAAAGGAGAATTTATTCTTAAAGATATTAGAATTTTATAAGAAATGTACATTAATTTTAATTTCTAAGAAAGGGGAATTTATTCTTGAAGATAATAGAATTTTATAAGCAATGTACATTAATATTGATTTCCAACAAAGGGGAATTCATTCTTGAAGTTATTAGAATTTTATAAGGGATGTACATTGATATTCTTTTTCTAGAAAAGGAAATTTATTCTTGAAGTTCCTTAGAATTTTAAAAAGATGTACACTAGTAATATTTTTCAAAAAAAGGAAAATTTTCCCTTGGAGCTTGTTAGAGAATTTATAAAGGTGGTCAAGTGTCCACAAGTGCCCAAGTGTGCACAAGAATTTTATAAAGGTGGCCAAGTGTCTACAAGTGCCCAAGTGTGGACAAAGAATTATAAAGGTGGCCAAGTGTCCACAAGTGCCCAAGTGTGCACAAATAATTATAAAAGTGGCCAAGTGTCCACAAGTGCCCAAGTGTGCATAATGATTTTAAAAAGAAAGTGGCCAAGTGTCCACATAGTGCCCAAGTGTGCACAATGATTTTATAAAAGGTGGCTAAGTGTCCACAAGTGCCTAAGTGTGGACAAAGAATTATAAAGGTGGCCAAGTGTCCACATAGTGCCCAAGTGTGCACAACTAATGTATAAAAGCAAGTTTAAGAATGATAAGCATAAATGTTTTTGTTAAATTCATGATAATGCATTTTTATAGCATGCAAGATGTTTTACTTGAAAAGAAAATTATTTTATCACATTGACATTTAAATTGATCATACAATGCTTGCCAATTTGTATTTATGTACAATGTTGTGTTTTTATATATATACCAAGAATCTAGAATTAAATATTTTGGTACTTGCACCCTGATACATATTAGTTGATTTTAAACACCGAATTGTTAAGCTATTGGGAAACTTGCGTTTCTCATTTATATGCTAATATGTATCAGATACGGACACTTAGCAGGGCCAAGAGATAGAAGTTTCATTTTGGTTAAAAGCAAAATTTTTGTAACCCTTATTTTGGGCCCTAGTCTAGATATATTTTTATTTATAATTAAGACTATTCTTTTGGCTATGTATATGAGATGTACATAGGAAATGCCTGGGAGAGGATATGTGAAGGACTGATCCATCCTTAGCAATTTGTAAAGGACTTTGAGTGACAGACCTGTTGTCTCTTGACTCCTGATGGGCGGGTACTTCATATATCTTGGTACATGTTTACAAAGAATGTAATGGACATTATTGGACATGTATTGTTTGAACTATGTGAAAGTTTTAAATTTTTGCTGCGTAGTATAGTATTTTTAATTCCGGTGTGCATAAGAGATTTAATTTGAGCAAAAGATCCCGAACCTAATCCATTTTAATGGAACAAAATGGTATGACTACTCAAACTTAATACTGAAAGGATAAGAATAATGTACCAAACTTATCTGTTTACATCGGAGGAATTGTAATACTAGATAGGGGCGTTACACCTGTATTATAAGATTTTTAGCTTCCAAGATTTAAAAAAAAGGAATTGAAGTTCGTAGTAGCCCTCATGAGTACTGAGCAAGTTGAGAGAAAAGCTTCTCAATTTGTACAGGGTTTTGCATCCACAAGTTTATTAAAGACAGATACAGAACTTCTTGCTTCTTTCAATAGAATATTCTTTATTTTTCTTCTTATAATAATAGGCACCTTAATTATTTTTTCTAATTGCTAATGAAGAAGATGCATAGATGAAATATATGCTATAATATGTGATGTGCTTGCTACCAATGCAACTACACCTAAGGCAGTGAACCTATCGATGCAGCTTAGTGCAATAGTGAGTGTCAAGGTTGTATTCCTCAGGAACGGGAAAGCCTAGAGTTACTACTTGTTCTCTCAACAATTAGAGTGATTGATTTTTTTAACTAAACTAATAATTAATTAAGTGCAACAAATAGTAACAAGTGAAAAGGAACAAAAGAGAATATATCGAGGCAAGAAATGCAAACCCATTGGGGACCTACACTAGTTGGTAAATACAGAAGATAATGGATTACTAAATTTGATTATGCTACCTATGAGTGAATTCTAAGTTAAATTCAATTTCCCTCTCGAGATAATTAAATTTTTAAATTTAAAAATATACCATTGAAATCTTTTCCTAATGATTGATTTTAGATCAGCCTTATCATTCTAATTCACCACTATTAAGGATAGGTACTCCTTAATCCAACAATTAATTAACCTCATCTCTAAGAAAAAATTAACTGTTCTCTGCAATTAGGTTCCAATTTTAATTATCATCTCTTGATCTCAAAAAGAAATCTAATTAGCATTCACAATGACATCTCGTAATGAAAACTTAAACAATACATGCATAACCACCAAGAAGATCACAAAATCAAAATTAATATACATGCAAATTAAAACATAATACTAACACAGTCAGGAACCCCAATGGATTTTACAAATTTAGCCACCCATAACAATAGAAAATTCCATCAGATAATCCATCAGACAATCAATTATACAGGAGATAAAAATAGTAAAAATCATGTATGTACCTTTCTTCTCAAATGCCTAACAGTATCTGCAAAGAATGGCCTCCAAAAAAGTACTGGAGTCTCATAAAACAATTGCCAGAAAATCACTGGAAAAATTAATTTAAATCTATCCGGAAAGCTCCATAGGTCGTAGGTTGCAAAACAGGTCATTGGTCACGAGTTCTCAAGTACCCAATGAAAAAAATCTAGAACGGTGACCAGAGCTAAGGCGAAAGGTCACAGATGAGGCGTCAAATGATGGAGGGGTATTTTCGATGGTAGCTTGAATGAATGACATCGGATGGTCACAAAACTAAATGGATTTAAGCTCTCGAGTCTGTCTCGGGTTAGCTAATCTAAAGCACTACTGTGCCCAGCGAGCTGCGAGGAGGTTGCGGTTGGTTTGCCTGAAGTTGTAGGGATGGCCACGGATGGTGGTTCTGCCAAAAAATGCCACAGAATGGCTGCAAAGTCAGGCGGGTTACGATCTCAGGTTGCGTGATCTATCGCAGATCTACTGCTTTATGACGGCTATGCACAATAGCAGTGTCTCACCCATCATCCTCTGTCACCAGAGTGAAGTCACGCCGCCGTGAAGCTCTGCCCAGAAGGATCGTTTCACGCGTCAAGCTCTCGATTCTCTCTTCTTGTGTGATGCACGGTCTGCACTATTCCAAGACTTTTTCCTCTCTTTTCTTCATGCAGTCCTCTCCCACCAAGGCTAGTTCACTCATAATCCAGGCCCATTAAGGACATTGGCTTAGCCCAATAAGGAAAAGTGGCCCAAATGGTCCATTTAGGGTGCTCTAAAGGCTGTCCAGGCTAAAAATTGCTCCTTTTGCTGATTATGACTGGATAAAAAGCCTGAAAATGAAAATGATGCAAACTTAGATGATTTTTATAATAAAATTACATAAAATGCTCATAAAATGGACAATTAACATCAGGCAAATATGTATAAAATAAGGCACATCAAATCACCCCACACTTAAGCTTTTACTTGTCCTCAAGCAAACACTAACTCAGTCTTTGAACAAACAGTAATAGTTCCTCAAAAATCATGTCTAAACCACATTTAATGATACTTAACACATCCCAAGTCAAAATCAATTATAAATCAAATTTCACAACCTTAATATAGGATAGAAATCATAAAAACACATACACAACTTAAGTTGTTCAATAACAAAAATTTAAGAACCAATGCTTCACAGGGATCACTCAAATCACTCAAAGTATATAAGGGTAAAGTACAAATCCCTCAAACAATTTCAAAAGAATCTGCCTACCATATGCTTGCTCATAAATCTCATCTCTATTACTGCAAAAAATTCAATACCAAGATCAAAGGGTCTTGACAAGGTTGTAATGTGGTTAAGATAAAGGTGAGGAAAAATTTTGGGACGAGGTGATAGATATGCTAGAAGATATGCAATTTCAACATGGTGAAGACTCAAAGGATTAAAAGCAGCAAAGTGTTAAACACAAAATTTTTTACCAAGTTTTAAATGAGTTAAGGGATGCTCAAAGAGTAATTTTTCCAAAAGCAAAAGAGAATAAATACTACTCTAATTTTATATTTTTTTGTCTTTTTCATATATATATTTTTGCAATCTTGCTAATAAACAGCTTTAGATTGAAGGGAGTGTAATATCCTTAATTCTATGATATCAGGTATGTCTTAGAATCCTAGACTCAATATTTTTATGCCTGAAAAATAGTCCAAGAATCATTTTATATTGCCTTTGAAACATCTAGGGGCAAAACAGTAAAATTTTATCTGAAAATAAGAATAAAATATTTATTTATTAGATAAAATGGCTAATTGTATTTGAAAAATTATGAAATTGCCTCTGGAATATTTTTCCAAAATTTTTTTTTAAAATTTTTTTTTTGATTTGGCACTTAAGAAGGGTAAAATGGTTATTTTACCATGAAGGGCAAAATGGTAATTTTGACACCAAGGGTAAAAATGTAATTTTATCACAATGACATAAGGGGAATTTTACCTAAAGAAACATTTTAAAAATCCCTAAAATACCCTTGCATGTCAAGGTTTCAAGAAGGAAAAAGTAAAGGGTATTTTGGTCATTTTGCCACTAAGGGCAAAATGGTCATATTAGCCATTTAAAATAAGTCTCACTTCTTCTTCTTCTTCTTCTCCTCCTCCTCCTTCTTAGAAAAGAAGACGTGAAGGCTTTTGGAAGGGAGAAAAACCATAGGCTTCATAAGGGAGAAAAGGGAGAAGAAGGCAAGGAAACTTCAAGGTTTATCCACCAAAAATTATAAATCAAGGTAGCTTAGCATTCTTTTATCACTTATTTCATGTTTTTAATAGATTTTCCAAGCTTTTGAGATTGTCATGGCTGAATGAACAGTACATGAATAGTGATGTTCTTAAGTTTACATTCTTAAATTCTCAAAATTTCTATGGATTAATGCTTAGAAAGTAGTATGGAATTGTTTGTGATGGTTAATTAGGATTATGAAAGTGTTTATGTTCATTTTCCAATTTTGTTCCATTTGCCCTAAAACCCCCAAATTCATGAATGTCATGCCAAATTGTTTTTTGCGCCTTGATTGTTATGGATAAATGGTGATTGATGGTTTTTATGGATGATGAAAATGGGATTAAATGAATGATTATATGAAAAATGACAATTTTTGCACAAAATTCCTCTTTAGGCCATGACTAGCAAAATGAGGTTTGGAAATTTGTTTGAAAAATTTTAAAGTAGCTTATTGGTAATTCAAGTTATGGCCAATGGAGGGTAGAATAAGTGTCAATTATTTGAAATTCCCAACTTTGCCTAAAAATCCCATCTTGACCGAGAGTATGCATGTTTTTGGTGAAGGAAATGTGCTTAAATTTCTATGTGTGTTTCTTGGTTGAGGCAAGATTAATTGGAAATTGTTTATGATGCAAAATGATCCCATTAAATTCCATGTAGCCTACTTGACCAATTTTATGACATGGAAATATTTATGGAAAATTTTGTACGCAAATGTAATAAAATTGGTCAAAGTCTACAAAGGAAATAATATGACGTTGCAATTAAATTTTAATAAAGATTTTGTGCAATCTTGGCAGTTCTAGCAATTTTTATGCATGCTTAACTGTAGGGAGATAATGATTATACACAACTTGGGTATGTATAATTAGGTGAGAAAGGGAGAAAATGGAATAATAAGTAGGAAATGAAAAAAAAATTCACCTTTGAAACCCTAAATGCAATAAAATGTGAAAAAGGGAATTTAGTGTAAATGGGAAGGAAAAGTGATTTATTTTTCTTATTATATTGCAAGAGTGACAAATAGAAATTTTTAAGTATGAAAATCTTAATTTTCTTAAGGATTCTTCTTGACCAAGAATGAACCTTCCTTTTTATACAAATTCAAGAATGGAATTGTTATTGAGATTTAAAGGTTTTCTTTATAGAAAGTGAGAATGATAGTATCACAATGAATTAGGAAAGAAAAGGATTGATTTATGACATAGATAAGGAAAAACATAGAATGGCATTGGAAAATATTTGAATGTTCAATAAAGAGAAACATAGAGGAAGTGATTCCAATATATGTTCTAAGGTAGATAGGCTTATAACCGAGTGACCAATTGTCGGTATGGGACGGCCGTTGGGCATTCCACGTAGTGTCATAAATTTGGATGGTGAAACATCTGCTCAGAATGAAAGAATTTCAAAAACACTGTGATGATTGTGAATTCTAAGTTAGTGTAACCTAGATGGCCAATTGAACAGGGGACATATACTTAGAATTTGGAAAAATTATGGGATTAAGCCTAATCATCCTAGTTGATATATATAGGAAATAACATATTGGGAAATGATCCATGATGTAGGTTGTGGTGATCTATGGCATCATGAACCGCCCATAAAGCGATGAGAAGATGATCTGTGTGAATAACAATGATTTCGTGAGCTTAGTTCGACTAAACCCTAGAGAAATTCCCACTTAGATCTGTCTTTATGACATGATCACTGAATGTGAATGGGTACTCAGATCCACTGAGGGACGCCTCAGATGTACCAGTGGCAGAATTGTCACACACTTGATAGAGCAGCTATCTCATTCATGCACATTGCATTATGTGAAGTAATTTATAATTCTAATACTCTTGTGTCTCTCTGAATTGAAAATATGGCTTTTATCCAAATATGAATGTTTATTTTCCTTATAAATAATACAGTTTCCATGAATGGTAAATGTTGTTTCTCTTGAATTATCTATGGCTGAATAGAAATTTAATGAATGTACTTTCTTGATTATGATACTAAAAGGTATACGGTGAACTATGACTATGACTGAAATTGATATTGCTTTTATTTTATAACTGATATATTACAGATATACCTCATAAACTTGATCCCATACATTTGAATGGTTTATTTATAGCATTTCCTAGAAATAATGGAATTTAAGAATAAAGAATGTAAATTGTTTTCTGTACCTATATGGTAGTACATACCATAGCTCACAAATGAAATGTGGAATGCGTAGCTACTGAGAAATTATTTTCTCATTATTTTCTGGTATGTATAAAATGACTAGGACCATTATGGTACTACAAGACAGAAGGGATTAGCTATCCATCCTAAGAAATGGAATAATATATATATATTATGTTAGAAATATATATAGGTATATAGATATGTAAAGCATACATATCAAGTTTAGGAAAAATAGTTGAAAAGGGTTTGAGTGGCAGGTCTATTGCCTCCTTACCTTATGAAAACAAGAAAACTACATATATCCAGCAGTATATGTAACAATGTTGTAATGTTAAACTGGATGTAAATGTATGTAACTAAAAAGTTTAAATTTATCCTAAATTTTTATGGATTGTAATGTATGATTATTAGACTTCTGCTGTATTGATAATTAAATGTGATACCTGAGTAAGGATCCAAACCTAATGAAATGTATACTATAAATGGATATTTAAAGAACTTAGGTAAGATATAAAGGATAGAAGTATATATAACACACCAGTTTCATAAGTACAGGATTTTTCAATAAATAATATTTTAAATATGGCTATGAAATTGGGGGTGTTATAGGGAGCATTTGAAGAAAAGACTTGGTGGATTGTTACCAATCAAGACAGTGCATTTTAATCCAAACTTGAAGAGTAAATGACAAAATTTCCAACATATAAGGTGAAAAAGAAGACGATGAAAGAAAAGTAATGTGAGGTGTAAAGGTATAAAAGTGAAGGAAATGTCAAGGCTTAAAAGTGGCCAACTAAGGGAAACATAAAGGGTATGCTTTTTGGCTAAAAGTACTGTATCCTAAGTTTCCCAAATCATCTCCCGATATTCAAAAGTTCGTGTAACTTCAACAAGCATTATAGAGCAAGTTCTGGAGGCAAAATCAAGCAAAATGCACACTCAAACCAGAAAGTCAGGAGCATACTTGTAATGAATGCTCAAAATAGGCTCAAATCTCACATTTAGAGTGTGATAAAATTGCATATGGTTCTAAAGAATTTCAACTGAATTGTAAGTCAAGCAATGCATGCAATTTGCATTATCAACATCCTACATCAAAATTTTCACAATTTGAAAAATAATTAAGTACCACCTGTATAACCTGACCGGGGTGACCGGTATAACCCGACCGAGATGGTGCATTAAACATCGCTATCTATTTTCCAAGATTAATTAAGGGAAACAATTTCTTCCTATTTGTAAACTGAATTGTAATTGCTTCAAAGACAAAAAAAAATTAAGTGCATAGAGTCAAGAAAAATCAAGTATCTTGTCCTATATCTACTATCAGCATAAATATAACATCAGCAAAAAGTAGCATCAATATGTATTATCTTGAACTAACAGAAGAAAAAGGGGTCAAAATAATAGAAGCACATCACCCCACATTTGAGGATTACACTGTCCTTAGTGTACAGCAAAAGGTTATCCCAAAAGAAAAAGAAGCAGACAAATCAACAACATATACCCACCCCACTCTTGAGGGCCATATTGCCTTTCGTGTACAACCTATTCCAAATTAACAACATAAAGTAAGAAAAAATAGAAAATCCAATAGTCTCAAAGTTATTATTAGCAGAAAATAAAATAAAATAAAAGAATTGCGTAAGTTTTGTCCCGCTCTGGCGAAAATGAGAGAGACAGAGGAATCTTGTAAAAGAGTGCCCTAAGATGGTCTCTGAGAGAGGCCAAAATTATATCCCTTGCAGTAAGGATCAAGTACCCTTCTCTAATCACTAACAGCTTCTCTACCCCATTCAGATACGAGTGTCTTAAGTGCTTAAGCAATTCCTGTAATTTTAGGACTAGGGGGTCCTTAATTGAAGTTCCAATCTTCTGCACTTCTGACCTATCAAACAAAACAAGAGGGTCAGTAGAGCTGCAGGGCTCAGTAGCCAACAAATTAGCTGGTTGTTCCAACACTTGCTCATTAGACAACTCTTCCTCATCTCCCTGTAATGCTACCTGTAAAGGGTTATTAAGTAAGAATTCCTGTAATTCAAACTCAATAATCTGGATAGCTCATTCACATAGAGTTGTATGCAATTTAGACTCATTGAAAATTAGGTGAATCCTGGGTAGTGTCATTTCTCTAATTAAAATCTAGATAGCTCATCCACACAGAGTTATATGTATTGTTGTAAGGATCGTTCCACTATAATGTAGGTCACCATAGAACTCACGACCAAATTGTGCTACTTGTTCTGGCATCAGGGATTGGTAAATTTGCTTAATTAGAAGCTCCCTATGTATTTAAGCAGCAAAAATTGATATAGAATCCATGGTCATAAATCATCTGAAACCAACAACAATGAAATAACCCAACAACTAGATCAAAGACTAATAAATCAAAAAAAAAAAAAGATAAAAGCCAATAATTGAAACAAAAAAAATGGAACGAAAAAAATAACTAAATAGAAACAACAACAAAAATAAAACAAATAAAGTTGGCTAAAGTAACAAATAGCAATTTCACTCTAGTTTTCACAAAAAGTTCCCCAACAACGGCACCAAAAACTTGATGTGCTTGCTACCAATGCAACTACACCTAAGGCAGTGAACTTATCGATGCAACCTAGTGTAATGGTGAGTATCAAGGTCATATTCCTTAGGAACCGGAAAGCCTAGAGTTACTACTTGTTCTTTGTTATCTAGCCCAGCAATTAGAGTGATAGACTTTTTTAACTAAACTAATAATTTGTTAAGTGCAATAAATAATAAACAGCGACAAGGAATGAAAGAGAATATACTAAGGCAAGAAAAGCAAACCCAAAGGGGACCTGTACCAGTTGGCTAATACACAAGGGATGATGGATTATTGAATCTGATTATGCTACCTGTGTGTGAATTCTATGTTAAATTTAATTTCCCTCTCGAGATAATTAAATTTCTAAACCTAAGAATCTACCACTGGAATCTCTTCCTAATGATTGATTTCAAATCAGCCTTATCATTCTAATTCGCCACTATTAAGAATAGATACTCCTTAATTTAGCAATTAATTAACCTTATCTCTAAGCAAAAATTAATTATTCTCAGTGATTAGGTTCCAATTTCAATTATCATGGCTCGATCTCCAAAAGAAATCTAATTAGCATTCACAATGACATCTTGTAATAAAAACTTGAACAATACATGCATAATCACAAAGAAGATTATAGCATCAAAATCAATATCCATACAAATTAAAATGGAATACCAACACAGTCAGGAACCCCAATGGGTTTTACAAATTTAGCCACACATAACAACAAACAATTCCAACAGATAATCCATCAGATACAGGAGATAAAAATAGTAAAATTTATGCACGCCCCTATCTTCTCAAATGCCTAATGGTTACTATATAGAATGGTCACTGAAAAACCACTGGAATCTCAATGAAAAACTGCCAAAAAATTCAATTCAAATATGTCCAGAAAGCTCCACGGGTCACGGGTTGCAAAATAGGTCATGGGTTACGAGTTCTCGGGTACTCGATGGAAAACGTCTACAACGACAGCCAAAGCTGAGGTGAAAGGTCACGCACGAGGTGCTGAGTAATGGAGGAGTGATTTTCGATGGCAACTTGGACAGACGACGTCAAACGGGTCTCAAAACTGAATGGATCTAAGCTCTCGAGTCCATATCAGGTTGTATGATCTGGAGCGCTGTGGTGGTTAGTGAGTTGCGAGGAGTTTGCGATTGAGTTTCCTAAAGTTACAAGGATGTCCACAGATGATGGGTCGACCAGAAAACACCGCAAAATGGCCATGAACTCAGGCAGGTTGCAATCTCAGGTAATGCGATATGTCGCAGATTTGCTGCTTCACGGTGGCTATGCATGATGGCAGTGTTCTGCCTATCATCCCCTGTCACTGAAGTGAAGTCGCACCGTCATGAAGCTCTACCCAGAAGGACCATTTCATGCCTCAAGCTCCCAGTTCTCTCTTCTTGCGCAATGCATGGTCTGTACTATTCTAAGCCTTTTTCCTCTTTTTTCTTCATGCGGTCCTCTCCCCACAAGGCTAGTTCACCCATAATCCAGGCCCATTAAGGACATTGGCTCAGCCCAATAAGGAAAAGTAGCCCAAATGGTCTATTTTGGGTGCTTTAAAGGCTATCTAGGCTCAAAATTGCTCATTTTGCTGATGATGACTTGATAAAATGCCTGAAAATGGAAATGATGCAAACTTAGATGATTTTTATAATAAAAATAAATAAAATGCTCATAAAATGGATAATTAACACCAAAAAAATATGTATAAAATAAGGTATATCAATATAGTACCAATAGCCACAATAGTTTAGCATGGCACAGTAACACAGTGAATGAAATAGAAAGCTAACATAAACACAACACTTAATACCTAATACAGAACCCAGAACAAGAACCATAATAGAATGTAAATAGGTAAAAGATGATGATATTATCATCCAGAAGTATGAAATTCATTGTATAGTTGTGAAGAATCACCTATAGTACAAGTATTGTAAAAAAGAAAGGTAAAAGATGCAACAAACCAATGGTGCTATGAAGAATTAACAATTGTGCAACAACCCGTGTGATGCAACGAACTAGCAATGGTGTGATGAAGCAGCAGTGGTGCAATGAAGTAGTAGTAGTGTGATGAAGCAGTAGCGATGTGACGAAGTAGCAATTAGAACGATAGAGATTAAAGCGACGAAGAGTTTGCAGAGAAAATGAAAAGAGGAAATTTTAGGTTTAGGGCACATGATGATGGGTTTAGGTGTAGGGGATTTGGGGCATCATTGTGTGGCGGCTAACTGTTGTCGCTAATTTTATTTTTTAAAAAAATATTTTATTTATTAATTTAATGACACTTTAACTATCAAAAAGTGAAAAAAACCACCACAAAATTAAAACACTTGTTGAGCTTTTTAAACCACTGCAAAATGCACCATTTAGTGATAGTTTAAGTGAACCACCAGTAAATATGTGTCAGAAACTTACTAATTTTTTGTAGTTCCCCCACACCTGCTCAATGCTTGCCCTCAAGAATTGACATAAGCATTCAAAAATACACTGATCAAATTATAGCTTATAGATTCCATACCCGTAAAGGTCCTCAAATGATTTCAACTATAAAAATCTATCAAGAAGTGTTTAGGAAACAGATAGGTTAAATTCAAGCAATGATTATATGTTTCGTATATTAGAATTCATGCCCTGGAATCTCCTACTGCAATTACCTTAGACTTACTCTTAGGATAGGGCTATTCCCAAACAGATACCATTCTTAAAAGCACTTGGGTTAGCTTTGACCCTTCCCAAAAAAGGGTAGTGCTCCTCCTGCCTTAGCTTTTTGACGTGCGGACAAGTGTTATCGACAATTATACCTAGTTACTTAGCTTATCACAGGACTAGGTGGCTACTAGCATTGCTCATAATCTTGTTTTTAACTGGAGTAGTAGAAATTTATTTAATATTTCTTATGCATGAAACTATTTCAGTGGTAAGCCTTTTGACGTGAGAAAGCATTCTTTTTGGCACACTGTAACATCCACTCCTAATATGATTAAGATATGATGCTTACTAGTTGTTAATTTAAGTTTAATACTTTAGTATGTTTCATTAATTGCATATAGTGGCATTAGTGTAGGGACTTAGTCGAAAAGTATAAAGGTTAAGTTAAAGTAAGACTTAGGATCCAACTGAAAAGGAAAAACTGAGTGTGGCCAAAATCATGAAAGGGACCAAGGGCATGATTGCAATTTCTGAGACTTAAACCTTAAAAACCCTAAACCCTAGCCCATACAACTCACACTTCAATAAATTTTTAAAGAGAGAATGAGAAGGGCAAGTAGAGAGAGAGTGTTGAGTTAGGGCAGAGGGGAAGGGATTTAGTGGAAGAATGACTGATTTAAGGCTATGAAATTGTCCTACAGTAAGGGGAGGACCATTCTAACACATCATACACGCACATTTTCAAATTTAATCTAGGTAGCAACTTAACCTAAACCCTATTTTTGAAATTTTTCGCTCTTTGTTGGAAGAATGTGATTTATGAATGTTTTGAGTTAAATTTAGGGTTTAACCCTACATTCTCTATGTTTTTAACTACTATTGGGTAATTCTTTCTGAATAGTTATTCTCATTTAAGCTTGTCATTGATTGTGGAAGTGGGCTTATGCCATAAGTATGAAAGTATAGTTTAATCTTAGTATTGAGTGACATTAAGTTAAGTTGTGGGTTGTTTATAAGTATTATATGATGTTTAAATGTTGATGTTGAGTTCATGTCCTGAAAAAATAGTTTGAAGACATGTTTTTAGGGAAAAATTCTGGATAGAACAGTTAGTTTTAGAGTAAACTGGACACTAGCAGCTAATTGCTAGCCTTGGAAATCAACACTATGTTCAGCATCTACCCAGAAAGGCAAGACAGAACATTAGTAGACAGTTGCCATCTCCTAAAAGTCGATTGTCATGTTCTTCATTTTCCAAAAAATGTTTTAAAGGCCAGCAGTCGACTGCCCTACTCAAGTAGTCGACTGTCGGGCCCATTTTTTTTTAGTAGTTGACTGCCAAGCCTTTAGCAGTTGATTGGTAGCTCTCAGCCAAGACAAGGTGAATTAGACAGTGAGCTAGCAGCCGACTACTAGCATAGGATCAGTCGACTGCCAGCCCCTTGACTTAGATAATGAGCTTAATGATCATTTTAAGAGGTAAATAGCCTATACTTTCACTCAAACTAAGGATCTAAACCTGGGATGTAATGGTAATATAACCCCCCCAATCCTACAGTTTCTTTTTAAGTGATTTAAATAATATAAACAATATGCTATAAGATTGGTGAATTACTACTTACTTTACCCGAGTTAATTTTTTTGTGTTCATTAAATGAAATAATTAGTATTATTGGTCTAGGCTACTACACTTTGGATCTCACACGATACGTAGCAAAAATTAAAACATATTAGTTAAAATAATATATATGTGCATACATATATTCACATTCATTCATAGTAAATATACACATCATTCATTAGACATATATCTATGGATATGTGAGAGTGTTAGCTAGGGTAAGGAGAAAACAAGCCTGTCACTCATACCCATTTAACAAAAATAGCTAGTGGATTCCTAGCTCACATATCCTAATACATATATGCCCTTATCTTATACATCAAAACTATTGTCCTGATCATTTTAACTAAAATATCATAAGGATTCAGGGTATTGGGCATACCAAAAATTTCTTAGAACTTTACATCCTCAAGATGTGGGAGGAAATTCCCATATATACACAACTCACACTTTATGAATCATTGGAAAATACCCTAGGAAGGGTATCTCCACCACTTCCACTTTCACTTCTAGTTTGTACTATCGTAAACTGATACGAAAATTCTACATTCTTCTTCATAAAAAAAGCATTACATCTATTGGGTTATCATGTATAATATTTCATTGAACATTTATACTTGCATGTATAAGCTCAACTCATAATATATATTTTTCTCATACATTTATCAAAACATACAGGTAATATAATATTATTCATATAACTTTCATCATAACATAAAGAGCAATAAGGAAATAAGGGCACTTCTCATTAGCCTCTGCCAATCATCATTATAATTGCATAATAAGAGAAATCTGGAGGTTCACCATGTGCACCACTCTATACTTTCGAATATGTACTCTGGAAACTATGCCTGACAGTCCTCGATTGCATATCACATTTGTGTACATTCTGGAGCATCCCCCAGTGGATCTAAGTACAATAGAGTCCTCACATTGGGCTCACACATTTAGGTTCCACACATTGAGTACATACTAGGGTCCTCAAAATGCTATTTATAAACATATATATAGGTGAATCGGTGCATACTATAGTTCTATAAATTCTAAGTATGTGACTTTTCATTTACTTTAGCCATTAAAGTCACTAACTTACAGTTCACAACTATCACGATACTTGTGGAATATCCAATCACCATCCCATACCAGCAATTAGTCATTCAGATATGAACCTATCTACCACAAATACATATATTAAGAATACAATTTTCATTTCTCTTATGCATTCTTGCTCTTTCCTTTTAACTTTCATCACTTTCATGCTCTTTCTCATTTACATTCAAAGCATATGTTACCTTGATTATAATTTAAGTTTAATCTCTATTTTGGATTTATTTTTTGGGCTAGATATCATTTAAATATGTAATTAAGTTTATCTTTCCATCACAAAAGGTGGCAGTCGACTGGCATCATGCTATAAGTTGACTGGTTTCATTCTGTCAAATCTTTGAAATTCTAAATAGAGAGCTATCAGTCGACTGCTAGGTGCTTGTTAGTCGGCTGCTAGCTTATTGTTGGGCCTGACAGTCAACTGCTAGGTCGGGGCAGTCAGCTGCTCTATTCTTGGACATTTCTGGAAAAAGGAAGAACACGGCAGTCGACTTCCAGGTGCCTAGCAATCGACTACTAGCATTCTGTATACATTTCTGGGCATCTTAAGAGCACGACAGTTGATCGCTGCACCATGGCAGTCAGCTGCTGCATCTTGCTTTGTTTTATAAATTGTCGTTGACCTAAATTTTCAATCTAAAAACTTTTTTTAAAACCCATTTTGAAATTCATGAACTCAATGTAACACACTCTATCCTATGGTTCCTTTAGTTATTTTAGAAACTATAATATGAAAATAATTATCAGAGTGTTAGTGTTACTATCACTTCTACCCAAGTAAATTTTAAATTTTTTACCAAGTGAATTAATTTACTGTCATTTAGGTTGGTCTCTACTCTCGGGTTCTCTCAATATCACAGCGGAATAAATACATATAGTATACACCTGAATTAACTATGCATAGGCATGCATTCTTAATTAAATATAATCAATTAACTATTAGGTATGGAGGCAACAATCTTGCTACTCATAACCCCATTAAATAATCTAATCATCAATACAGACTAATTCATATACAGATAAGTTAGAATAGGCTATACAAAATAATCTTACACTAGCCTTTTCTCAAAATATCATGAAGGCTAGCTCAATCCTAACATGTACTTATATTATCCAAAATAAACAGTTTGTGTGCCTAGATTGGACACTTCTGCATACCTTACCTTCTTCCTCCAGCTCAAGGGAACCTACACATATGGTACATGTCAACACTATTGTGAGAAATGAATCTCAGTAGCAATACAACCAATTACAAAATTAGTTAACCTGTACCACCGTGCTCGCATGGAAAACCTCTACATTCTTTCATAAAACATATAACATACTATGGGGATGCAATGAGTATGGCATTTAATCATGTTATATACTCATATGTATGCATGTGCATTTAAAACATATCAACTTTAAAACATGGGAAGTGTATTCATCATTATTCTCATCATAAAGCATTTCTTATAAAACATGTGGTAAACATAACATCATTTCATTTCCATAACATGCGAGCATTACATAAAACACCCTGAGAGTAATCGAGAGAGTCGCCTAGCAACAACTCCATGCACCATTGTCTATATGAATGAGCGCATGTCTATTTAGCCATGCCTTAACCTTTTGTACATTCTGAGGCATCCCCTAGTGGATCCAAGTATAGTAATGGTCCCTGCCCCTTTTCAGCAGATCATCCCTGACCAATGAGATTCCTCCCTTTCATCTCAAATGGGGTTGGTATACTCTCATGGGATCACTGTCAACTCTACCCAGATCATTTCCTCTCTACTTTTAGGTGGATCATAACGATATGGAATCACCATCCTTTTTTGATGGATCATACTCCCGGTACTCTAAGTATGTGTTTCTCATATGGCCTTTGGGAGATAACACTAACTTAAAGTTCGCAACCATCACTACATTTTTAAAATCATCTAAGTTCAAGTGGATGTTTAACCATCCCAATTTATGGCACAACCGTGGAATGCCCAACGACCATCCCATACAGACAATCAGTCACTCGATCATGAGCCTATTTACCCTAAGGCATACACTGAGAATACTTTCCTTTCTCTCTCTTTGTGTTTTCTACTCTCTTTTTCTTTCACTATCCCAAGGGTATCATAACCTAAAACTCCTAGTTTCCTTGCCTACCTATGTTGTGAGCCCTTAATTAAGTTGGTATGAAGAATTACTAAGCTCAATTGTCATTAAAAACCTCATTTTGCAAGTTAGAGGGCTGCCAGTCAACTGTTGGAAGGCTAGCAGTCGGCTGGTAGCTCTCTATAATCCTCTGGTGCCAATCAGTAAGCTAGTGCTGGCAGCCGGTTGCTGGCTTTTTGGAATGCATTATGGGTAAAATTATGAGCACGACAGTCAACTACTAGGACTGCCAATCGACTGCTCAGTGCAAACCTGGGCCCGACAGTCGACTATTAGGAACCTGGCAGTCAGTTTCTAAGCCTCTATCTACACTTCTGGGTTTCCAAGAACACGATAGTTGACTGCGAGGATGGTCAGTCAACTGCTTAGTACAGACCCGAGCCCGACAGTCAACTGCTAGGTATATGGCAGTCTGCTGCTAAGCCTCTGTCTACACTTCTGGGTTTTCTAGGAACATGGCAGTCGATTGCCCCTACTTAGTAGTTGGCTGCTATGCTCTGGTGAAGTTCAAAAAACATGATTTTTTAGAATACCTAGTCCATAATGCATTCTATTTACAATTCTAAATACATGAGCTTAGTTCCCATACAAAAAACTTTACTTTTCATTAAACATTTCCCATCCATTAGCTCAAACATGGTACAATCAAGGAAAACTAGTCTATATCCCTAGATGAACACAACGCAGCCCTTCTAATCCATTACAAGCACATATATGAGCATATATTTAGCAACACAACATCCCATAGAAATAGAAAAAATACAGAATGTAGGTTTAATCCCAATCTCAGTTCAAACATGTAAAAATCTATATTTTCCAAAAATAGTAACATTTGAGAAAAAAGATGGGTTTTAAAATGGATTGCTACCTTGATTCCTGCTAAATGTGTGTTTGATGTGTTAGGAATGATCCCCCTTTGCTGTAGAACTAATTCCTAGCTTTAATAAGCCCTTTCCTTTAATAAAATCTCCCTCCTTTGCCCTAACTCACCCTTTTCTCTCTGTACTCGCTCTTTATGCTTCTCTCTCTAAAATCTGAAGGTTTGGAAGTGTGTGGGAGTTTTGGCTGCAGCTAGGGTTTAAAGGGAAGTTTGGGAAATTGCTCTTTGGTCCCTGGGTTATTTTGCAGTCTTGGCCTCACTTACTTTTCCTTTTCAATTGAGTCCCTAACCACCTCTTACTAAACCCTTATTTATTAATTTTCAATTTAGTCCCTAAGCTAATGCAACTACATGCATTAATGCAACATACACAAGCATTAAACATCAAATTAACAATTATCAAATATCTCTTTAATAATAATTAGAGCGGATGTTACACTCAAGATAAACTTCTCAGCAACATTTAACACAAGAAAATAGCCCAAAAAAACATATAATCTTGTCCAAATCTGAGATTAAAACTCATTTTCGTTCAAGCTGAAAAACCCAATTTTCAAAAGTAATTTTAAGCATTCACAAGTATCTTCAATCGGTTAAAAATACCCAATAGTAATTGAAAACAATAAGAATGTAGTTTTTAATCCCTTTTTCTTTCAAATAAGTTCAATTTCACAAATTTCAGTAATATGAACAGTAAACTCTACAATAAAGGGATTGGGTTATTATGCTACCTTAATCCACGTTTAACTGATGTTTGGATGCTGGTTAATGTTGTAGATGCCTTCCTAATCACTTTTCTAACCTCAAATCTTGCTAGAATTGAAATTCACTACCCTTCTCCTTCAACTTCTCTCTCTACTCGGCCACACTCTCTATCACTAGAATTTCAGAGTTCAAGATGCAATTGAAGGGTTCTGAGGGATTCACCTATTTATAGGTGATCCAGCCTTTTGCCATTCTGCTCCTAATTCCCGACCATTCAGCCCAAAATGACAATTCTTCCAACTATATGTTAAATTACTATTTTACTCCTAGCTCACTGGCGGGAAGTTTTCAAAATTATGTTGCTACAATAAATCTTTTGGCTAAAATCACGGCCTATTGCCCTGAAGTTCCAAAAATTCTCACACCCATCCTTACTTTATCTTTTTCCTTTCAACTTGGTCCCTATTCTTTCTCTTCACCTAAAACTCTCATTCTAATGCATCTATATGTAATTTAACATAACATAAATGCAATATACACAAGCAATTAAATAGGATTAACAAACATCTCTTAAAATTTAGGAGCAGATGTTACAGGTGACATGCAAGAGATAAAGTCACAAGTCACTTGGATGAGAGGATCCTTGTGATAGTGAAATAAAAAGAGCGGAAAACATAAGATAGGAAAGAGAAAAGTATTCTAAGCATATGCGTAGTGATAGATAGGCTCATGATCAAGTGACTGATTGTCGGTATAGGACAACCGTGGGGCATTCCACGGTTGTGCCATAAATTAGGATGGTTAAACACCCATTTGAACTTAGATGATTTTGAAAACACTGTGATGTTTGCGAACTTTAAGTTAGTGTCATCTTCCAAAGGCCATTTAAGAAACATGTACTTAGAGTTAAGCAAAACCATGGATAGGAGTTGAGTCACCCTTGTGTATATGTTGGAGAATAGTGTATTGGGAATGTGATCCATCAAAAAGGGATGGTGATTCCATAGTATTGAGATCCACCTAAAAGTGAAAAGAGGAAATGATTTGGGTAGAGTTGACAGTGATCCTATGAGTTGATAGCCAGTCTCGTTTGAGGAAGGAAAATGTTGGGTAGAGTTAACAACTATCCCTTTGGTTATGAGATGGTACTTGGATCTAACTAAGGGACGCCCCAGAATGTACAAAAAGTTAAAGTTAAAGTTAAAGTTTAGAGGTGGCTGAATAGTCACAAACTCATGAAATAGAGAAAGTGGTATATAGAGTTATTTACTGGGTGACACTCCGGATAACTCTTATGATATGTTATTTTTCCTTCTCATATGTTTAAAGTAAAGGCATGTTTACTACCCCACAATATGTTTATATGAGAGTTTCATACGAAAGTTATAATGAGAATGATGATGAATGCACATCCCATATTTCAAAGTTTAAATGTTTTAGATGTACATGCATAAACTGAGCACATGACATGAGAGTATGTTGCATGCATTGCATCCCAATAGTATATCATGTTTTATGATAAAAAGAAAGTAGAGGTTTTTCGTATGAGTACGATGGTGCAAGTTAGTAGTTTTCAAAGCAGGTTGCATTGCTACTGAGATTAATTTCTGACATATATACTGGCGTGTACCAGATGTGTAGGTCCCTGGCTAGAAAGGAAGGTAATTAGAAAGAGGTACCCACTATGGGGGTACATGAAAGTATATATTTTGAGTAGTATAGGCATATATTCATTTTGTACTAGTCCTTATGATTTTTGAAAAAGGCTAGTATAGATTATCTCTTGTATAGCCTATATTAACTTAGATGTAAATGGATTAACTAGAAATTGTCAGTAGATATTTTGATGGGGCTTTGAGTGGTAAGGATGTTGTTGCTATACCCCAATAGCAAACTTTAAAGTTAACTAATGAGTAATTATGCATGTTTGTGTAAAGTTATCTAGAGTACATTAAACATATATATGATTTGATATTCTGCAGTGATTCTTGAGTGAGAACCTGAGCGTAGAATTTGACCCCAAATGGCACACAATTAATCAACTTGGTAAAAGTTTGCTTGTGTAGAGGTAATAGTAACACACCAATATTATGATACCTAAATATTATATTCCTAAATTAACTTAAAAGGAACCATAGGCTAAGGGGTGGTTACGGGCGTCACACACAGAGTTTCGGTTGCTCAGTTGCTCAGTTATGCCATTGTTTTCTTCTTTTCATTTTTTAGTAAGAGGTACAGGGAGAGGGATTGAAGGGGCATGCTAAGTGTAACACCCATAACACCCCCTTAGCCTATGGTTCCTTTTAAGTTAATTAAAAGATATAATACATAAATATATATTAATAATAGTATGTTACAATTACACCTACCCGAGTAAATTTTAAACTTTTACCAAGTTGATTAATTAAGTGCCATTTGGGATCAGGTTCTACACTCGGGCTCTCATAACGTTTTAGCGAAATATCATATCAATTCCACATACACAAATTCATCTAAATAGCTATAAATAAACATACAAAAATGATCATTAATTAACTTTAACTTAGCTAATTGGGGTATGGAGGCAACAACCTTGCCACTTAAACCCCGTTAAATTATCTATTCCTAAATTTTGATCAATCTATATACATCTAAGTCAATATAGGCTATATAAGAAATAATCTTTACTAGCCTTTTTAAAAAATTTCAAAGACTAGTATAATTGAACGTGTGCCTATACTACCCAAAATAACATTTTTAGGTACCCCCATAAAGGGTACTTCTCTCCTGCTTACCTTTTTCTCCAGCCAAGGAACCTACACATTTGGTACAGGCTAACACTCATGTGAGAAATGAATCTTAGTAGCAATGTAACATGCTTTGAAAGCTACTGACTTGTACCACCATGCTAACATGGAACATCTCTACATTCATTTCATCATAAAAACATAGTACATACTATGGGGATGTAATGCATGCAACATATTCTCATATCATGTGCTCATATTTAAGCAAGTGCCTTACAAACATATGAACTTGGAAATAAGGGATGTCCATTCTTCATTATCTCATCATAACTTTCATGTAAAACATATCGTGAGATAGCAAACAAGCCTTTACTTTAAATGTATGATCAGGAAAATAACACATCATAAGAGTTATTGGGAGCGCCGCCTAATGAGAACTCCACATACCACTGTCTATATGCATGAGTTTGTGACTATTCAGCCACCCTTTAGCTATAATTCTAGCTTTAACTTTAACTTCAACTTTTTGTGCATTTTGAGGCATCCCTCAACCAAATCCGAGTACCATCTCATAAACAGTGGGATAATTATCAACTCTACCCAACGTTTCCCTTCATCAAATGAGACTGGTTATCAACTCATAGGATCACAGTCAACTCTACCCAAATCATTTCCTCTCCGCTTTTGGGTGGATCATAATACTATGGAATCACCATCCCCTTCTAATGGATCACACTCTTAGTATGCTATTCTTTAACATATACACTAGGGTGACTCAGCTCATGTCCATGGTTCTGCTAACTCTAAGTATGTGTTTCTTAAATGGCCTTTGGAAGATGACACTAACTTAAAGTTAACAACCATCATTGTGTTTTCAAAATCATCTAAGTTCAAGTGGATGTTTAACCATCCTAATTCATGGAACAACTGTGGAATGCCCAATGGCTATCCTATATCTACAATCAGTCACTCAATCATGAGTCTATCTACCACTAGGCATGAACTTGGAATACTCCTTTCTTTCTGCTCTGATGTATTCTACTCTCTTTATTTCACTATCACAGGGATCTCCTCATCCAAGTGATTTGTGACTCTATTTTTTGCATGTACCCATTACATCCCAGGTTTATATCATTAGTTTGAGTGAGATCTTGGGCTATTTACCTCTCAAAATGATCATTGAGTTCATTATCCAAGTCAGGAGGTTGGTGTAACACCCCTTATCTTATATTAGCAATGTCATATAACATATTCAGATAAGTGGTTACATTATTCTTATCCTTTTATCTTGTTAATTTTTCCCGAGCATTTAATCCATCGATAATTTAATATATAATTAGGTTCGGGTCCTTTTGATCAGGTTAACATACTTTTGCATAGAAAAAATAAAATTTCATACATCACAACAAAATTTATAAAAACTTCATCATATATATATAATAGCTGCCTGATACATCATTCTGTATACATATACCTGGATATATGAAGTACCCATCCATAAGGAGTAAGGAGACAACAAGCCTGTCACTCAAACTCCTTTTACAAAATACTAAGGATTAACAGGTTCCTCACATATCCTTTCCCCCATAATTGCCCCTTTTTCCTTTCTATATACAACCAAAAATAGCAGTTCTAATTCTAATCCAAAAAGAACATATAGAATCAAGACTAAAATAAAGGGCTACATATACATAACTAAAGTGTCCAATTTACTCCAGGGGAAGTTCTATAATGGACATAATATATATATATATATCTTTCAATATGGTGAAAGTCCCTAAGAAAGAGACTTCCACTGTCGCTACTTCGATCTCTAAAATCAGATAGTATCTAGGTATCTGATACATATCAGTACAATCATGAGAAATATATTCCCAGTAGCTAAACAAACCAATTCTTTGAAATAACTTATATGTACCACTGTACGAATACAAAAAACAATTCTACCTTCAATTCAGTTCCAAAATTCTTTTCATACAAATCTATGGGTATGCTATATGTGAAACATGTGTGTATGCATTTATGAACATGAGATATACAACATGTGATATCATTAATGGAATGAATAGCAAGCTTTCAATGTTCACATACATCAACCATTCTCACTTATAACACATTCATGCAATATAAATCATAATATCTCTTAAATGTTTTACTCTTGGGAGGTATACACTAGATCATTCCTCCACATGGTTGTATTCTCTGGAGGTATACACCAGATCATTTCTCTTAAAAACATAATTCCTTAGGAGTATACACCAGATAATTCCCCACAAGGTGTTATTATTGGGAGGTATACACTAGATCATTCCTCCTCAGAAATTTAGTCTCTGGAGGTATTCACCAGATCATTCCTCCTTAAGGCTTTAAATCTTGCCTTTCTCAAATACCATAAGCATTTCTATACCATTCAATCATATTCACATGGTTTTGAACATATTTCTATCAATGCCAAAAATGCATGCTATTTATCATCTATCATTAATCATTTCATCATTTCTCCTTATTTCACTTAGCACAGGCCACTTTGGAATGCACATTAGGCTACTTTCTATTAATACATAAATTTAGCCATTTAAGGAAATGTTCACATAACATTCAGCCAAGGCAAGAAAATCATGAGGAAATGGCATTTCTAACCCATTTGGTTCATTTCTGGCATTATTTCGACTATTGAGACATTATGGTAACAATTTCCATAATTATGCATAACACTTCCTCACACCTCAATTTGGGTAAGTGTACATTAAGACTTTCTTTCACACACTTTTCTAGCTTAATTTTCATGCTAGATATGATCGTATACATTATCTTACAATTTCACATACTTAAGCACATTTTTAAGGTGGGATGGTAAGACTTCTAAAATGGTACAATTGCTAAAACATAAAAATACCATAATTTTCTCTCTCCTCCTTTCTTAAGATGAAACCTATATGGTTTCTTAGTCATTTTTCAAGAGCACTTTCAGCACCAAATGCATGAATCCTCTCAGCCAAGGAAGGTAAACCACACTTTCATGGTTAATGGTGAAGTTAGAAAATGGGAAAAGTGCCTAGACATTAATCTAACTAAATTCTCTCTCTCTTACCATTTCATGACACTTTCTCTCACTCTTTCTTGGTACATTTTCAAGCCATTTTTGGCACCAAATGCATGACATGCTCTCGACCAAGTGGTGAAAGCTATGGAAATGGAATTGTTTCACCATATTGCTTACAAAACAATCATATTCAAGTAAATCCCATACAAGACCATCATTTTCTCACTCTTTAAGACACCATTTCAGCCATGACACAAACTAGGGTTTTTCAAGACGAAGGTTCCAATCTTGAGAAATTTCTATCTCTTAGGTTTTCTAGCATTTCAACATATCCATAGCCATAAACACAACAAGATTTCATCATATTCCACACCCATTCAAGCAAATCATCCGTATGAATGTAGAGAGAGAAAAACCATCCTTCTTGCAAGATTAAGAACACTTTAAATAAACCATAAAACAAGAAAAGAATGGTTTAGGCATGTTTAGCTACCTTAAAAGTGTGAGATTTGTGAAATTTCCTTGTTGTTTTGGTGGATTATCTCTTCTCTTCTTCCCTTGGAATGTTTCAACCAGCACCCTCCTTTCTTCTTCTCTTCGACTTCTTCTCCTAAAGGAAGAAGAAGACTTAAATTAGGGTTTTGGTGAAATTACCAAAATGCCCTTGGTGTGAAATGACCAATTTACCCTTACTACTTCTCCTTTTCAAGAATGGCATCCACTCTCCTTTGGAATGTAATTTTGTGGAACTTCCATGGGCTAGGACATTTCTGCCCTTAAGAATTTTGAAATTGCAGAATGGCCCCTCATCGTTTTGGAAATTACCAATATGCCCCTAAGAAAATTACCATTTTGCCCTTTAAGTCCAAATGGCCATTTAAACCCCATTTTTCACCCTTTTCGAATTTAATGGGTAAAAATCACTTAAATAAAGTTTTATAAAACTTATTTTTGTGAAATTACTAATTTACCCTTCTTTTGACAAAATTAACATTTTTCCCCTACGGAAAAATTACCTTTTGTACTTTATGTCAATACCATTGTTTTTAACCTTATTCTTTCTCCTCTTGAAAATATATGGGTAATGGTTTCTAAATTCAGTTTTCCCTTGAGTATTTTGGTAGAAATTGAAAATTTTCTACCTTATGTAAAATTACTAATATGCTTGTCGGGTAAAATTATGATTTTGCCCTTTTCAGGGAAAATTGCCATCAAAGTGGACATAATCAACTCCCAAACTAAAATCTTCTTCTCTCTTAAATCAAAATGATAAAAGTCCTTAAATGTAATTTCTTGAAATAAGAAAATTGAATTAATTTTTTCCTTCATGGTAAAATTACTATTTTTCCTTTTTTTTACCAAATTTTTCAGTTTCACTCTTTTACAACAAAAGTGACTATATCTTGATGAAAATGTCCATTCTATCTTTTTAATGAACCTTCATTATCATCACATGATTAATAGTAATAATACTAATAATAATAATAACAATAACAATAATAATAATAATAATAATAATAATAATAATAATGCCATTTTAGAATGCAAATTATTAGGGGCAGGTGTTATAGCTGGCAGTCGATTGCTCTCTTACTAGCAATCGGCTGCTAGCTCACTATTTAATTTCCCTTGTCTTGGCCAAGAGCTACTAGTCAACTGTTAAGAGCTTGGTAGTCGACTGCTAGCCTTGACAGTCAACTTTTAGAGACTGGCAGTTAGCTGCTAGCTTTCTAAAAAATTTTCTGGAAAATAAAGAACACGACAATCGACTTTCAAGGACTGGCAGTAGACTGCTAGCATTCTATCTTGCTTGTTTGAGCAGAGCATAAGCATGAAAGTCAACTTCTAGGGCTGGCAGTTTGTTGCTAGCGCTTGGTCTATTCTAAAAAACATTTGTTTCACCTAGTGTTTTGCCCCCTAAAACATGTTCTCAAACTATTTTCTCAAGCCATAAACTCAAAGCCAAACTCTAAACATATTTCAACATCTATAACAAACCCAAAACTCAACTTAACATACCCAAAGCTAAGATTAAACCACATTTTTGCAATCAATAACAAACATAAATGAGTATAACCATTCAGTAAGTATCACTTAATAGCATTTAAGAACATATAATGTAGGTTTGAAGCCCAGACTTAACTTAAAACATTCAAAAATCATATTTATCAACAAGTTGCTACATATTTTAGAAATAAGGTTTTTGGTTGAGTTACTACCAGGATTTAATCCGAAAATGTGTGTGTATGATGTGCTAAGAGGTCCTTCCCTTTTTGTAGGAGTAATCCCTAGCCTCAAATCACCCTTCCTCCTTCAGAAATCTCTCCCTTTTGCCCTAACTTAGTACTTTCTCTCTCTACTTGCCCTTCTCTTTCTCTTTCTAGAAATGCTGAAGTGTAAGTTGTGTGGGTTAGGGTTTTTGGGTTCCTGAATATTAACTCTCCCTATTTGCATTTTAGTCCTTGGGCAGTTGGTGAATTTGGCCTCACTCAATTTTCCCTTTTTAGTTGGGTCCTTGATTACACAAGTATTTAAATTTAAATTAACAACTAACAAACATCTCTTAATCACATTAGGAGAAGATGTTACATTTCTCCCCTCCTTTAAAATAATTTCATCCTTAAAATTAAAACATACCTATTCGAATAATTCTAGTAGGACTTCCTCATGTCCTCTTCTGTCTCCTAGCTTGCCTCTTGTGGAGATGACTGATCCCATAAGACCTTAACCAGAGGGATGACCCTATTCCTCAATTGCTTAATCTCATTCCCGATAGTTCTAAAAGTTTTGGTTGACAAGTTAAATTCTCTTTTAATTGTACTGTATTGGCATCAAGAATGTGTGATGGGTCATGGATATATTTTTAAAGTTGAGACATGGAAAACATCATAGAGGTTCAATAATAACGGAGGTAAGGCTATACAATAGGATGATTGACCAACTCTTCTCAAAAATTAGAATAGCCCAATAAATCTAGGATTTAACTTTCTGGACTTAATGGCTCTACTTATACTAGTGATCATTGATACCCTAAGGAAAACATGATCCCTTTCATCAAATTTTAGTGGTATCCTTCTCTTATCAGCATACTTCTTTTGCCTATCTTAGGCCCTAGCCATTTTATCCCTGATCATCCTGATTTGGTCTGTAGTTTGCTGAACCAACTCTAGTCTGAGCAATTGTCTTTCCTCTATCTCAAACTAACACAAGGTTTTCTACACTTCCTCCCATATAAAGCTTCATAGGGTGTCATTCCTATGCTAGAATGGAAACTGTTATTGTATGAGAATTCTATCAATGCTAGACTTTGGTCCCAACTCACCTTATGCTCCAAGGCACATGACCTAAGCCTATCCTCTAAATTCTGAATATTCCTCTCGATTTGTCCATTTGTTTAAGGATGAAAAGCAGTACTCAGAATTAACCTAGTACCAAAAGCTTCTTGGAAAGCTCTCCAAAATCTAGAGGTAAATCTAGGGTTTTTATTTGAGACAATGCTAGTAGGGATTCCATGAAGTCTCACTATCTCCTAGATATACAAATGAGCTAATCTATCCAAGGAGAAAATGATCTTAATGGGTAAGAAATGTGCAGACTTAGTTAATTGGTCTACTATCACCAAAATAGCATCATTTCCTAACTGAGTCTTGGGTAATCCTACCATAGTCCACAAAAATCTTATCCCACTTCCACTCAGGGATATCCAGAGGTTGCAACAACCCAGTTGGTTTTTTATGTTCAATCTTCACCTTCTAACACACTAAGCACTCAGTGACATACTCAACGATGTGCCTTTTCATGCCTGACCACCAAAATCTTCCCTTCAAGTCCTGATACATCTTAGTGGCACCAAGGTGAATAGTATAATTGCTCCAATAAGCTTTCTCTAAGATTTTCTCCCTCAACTCCCCAATACTTAGGACATAAATCCGATTTTAGATTATCACTACCCCATCAGCTTCCTTATGGAATTCCTTTGGGTCCTTTAGGGACTTTAAGAATCCATCCTCCTTTTGGGCCTCTAGGATATGAGTTCTAAGGTTGCTCTTGATGTGTCTTATTTTATACATAATTGCTTGATGTGAATTGTCCATTTTAAGAGCATTTTATGTAATTTTCTTCCAAAAATCACCTCAGTTGCATCATTTTTCATTTTCAAGCGTTTGATCAAGTCATCATAAGCAAACGGAGCAATTTTGAGCCTAGACAATCTTTAGAGCACCCAAAATAGGTTATTTAGGCCAATTTTACTTATTAGGCCGAGCTGAAGGCTTATTGGGCCTTGTATCGGGCTAGAACAGTGAAAAAAAAGTGGACCTACATACTTGGAGGAGAGCAAACCCAAGCAGAATCGCGTGAGACTTAAAATCGTGCACTTCCATTGCGAAAAAGGAGAGGCGTGCGTGAGAAAGGGAAGCATGAGATTTTGCATTGTCTGACCAAAGCTCCACAGTGGCACAACAGCATGCTAGTGATGGGGAATGATGAGCAAGACACCACTGTCAGCTTTAGCCACCGGAACACCGCAAAATCGCAGAGTTTTGATGAGAGATCTGAACCAACCTAGTTCAGGGCTCGAGAGAGAACACACCTCTCTGCAGTATTTTTTGGCTAACCTACTGTCCATCGTCATTCCTTGCAATTTTAGGTAACCCAATCGCAACTTCCCCCAGCTCATCGGCCGTCATAATGTCCCGAATCACGAGATCTATGGCAGACCTGAGAGAAGCAGTCTGGTTGTATTTTGTAACCCGTTTGTGTTTTTCATCTGGTTTTCATCTGTTTATGTTGTTAATGTGTAGTCCTCAGTGTTCCTCAGCTGTTTGCCATCGCCCAACTGACTAAAAGGGTGCAGATCCATCAGGTACCTGAGAACTCAGGATCTTACCCGTTTTGACCCGATTTGCAACCTGTGGAGCTTTTGGACAGCATTGGATTTAATTTTTTTAGCATTTTTCTGGCAGTTTTTCAAAGATATTTTGGTGGTTTTCTGGCAACCATTCTATACAGAGACCATTGGGCAGTTGAGAAGACAGGGCTTACATAAATTTTTACTATTTTTTATCTGCTGTTTAATTAATTATCTGATAGATTTTCTGCTATTGGGATTGTCTACTGTTATAAATATGTGTGGCTAAATTTGTAAAATTCATGAGGGTCCCTGTGTTGGTATTCTGTTTAATCTGTTTGGATATTGATTTTAATGTTGTGATCTTATTTGCAATTATGCATGTACTGTTTAAGTTTTCATTACGAGACGTCGTTGTGAATGCTTATTAGACTTCTTTTAGAGATCGAGAGATGATAATTGAACTTGGAACCTAATCACAGAGAACAATTGATTTTCTCTTAAAGATGAGGTTAATTAGTTGCTGGATTAAGGAGTAGCTATCTTTAATAATAGTGAAGTAGACCGATAAAATTAACCATTAAGAAGAACCAGCTAGTGGTCAGTTTGTAGGTTTAAGAAATTCATTGAGACTCACAAAGAATTTGACTTTAAATTAGAATCCACTCACAGGTAGCATAGTCAGATTCAGTAATCCATTATCCTTTGTGTGTTTACCAACTAGTGTAGGTTCCTTGATGGATTTGCTTTTCTTGGCTCGGTATATTCTCTTCCATTCCTTGTCGTTGGTAGTTTATTGTTACATTTAATTAATTATTAGTTTAGTTAAAAATCAATCACTTTAATTGCTAGGCTAGATAATAAAGATCAAGTAGTAACTCTGGGCTTTCCCATTCCCGTGGAATATGACCTTAATACTCACCATTGCACTAGGCTACATTGATAGGTTCACTGCCTTGGTGTAGTTGCATAGGTAACATTAGTAGCACACATCAAGTTTTTGATTTTGGATCCTTTGCTTGACACTCTCTGCTGGGTGCCTAATGGGCTTTTTAGTGGCGGATTTATCCATCGCTAAAGTGTGTTTTAATATTATTGCAACGAATATTATTGCTTCTATAACTTTTGTTTAAATAATTAATTTAACAAAAGTTATAGTGGCAATAATATTTGCTACATTGATAGGTTCACTACCTTGGTCTAGTTGCATAGGTAACATTGGCAGCACACATCAAGTTTTTGGAGCCGTTGCCGGGGATTGTTTGTGAAAACTAAGGTGAATTTGCTATTTGTTACTTTAGCCATTTTTGTTTTATTTTGTTTTGTTTGTTTCATTTTGTTTCTATTTTTTTATTTGTTACTCTTTGATTTGGTTTTTTGGTTGTTTGGCCATCATTGGTTTTAGATAATTTATGACTATGGATTCTATATCAGTCTTGGCAGCTCAAATACAAAGGGAGATTCTGGTCAAGCAAGTTTATCAATGTCTGATGCCTGAGCAAGCTACATAGTTTGGCTACGAGTTCTATGGTGGCTCGCATTATGTTGTCCATTGTAATGTGAAAGGTATATTTGCTAACTCCTCTTCTTCATTTTCTCCTTACACTATTTTTGCTGATTTTGAATAGGTCGATTATATAGGAAATGCCCCAAGTTAGCAAAACGATCCTTATAGCAATACATACAATTTTGGGTGAAGTAACCATCCAAATTTTGGATGGATTAATAATACCCAGGATCCACAAGATTCTTAGTGGCTACACCAACAGTAGCTCCAACAACAAATCACTCATGATTAATTTCCTTAAGGACAAAAGGAGTCCAGTCTTAAGGAAATGCTCATGATATTTGTGTCCAAGACAGACACAACCCTTGGAAATTAGCAAGCCTCCCTTCAGAACTTAGAGAATTAGATAGGCATGATTTCTAAACTATTGGCTGAGAGCCAACCAAAGACGCTCCCTAATATCACAAAGTCTAATTCAAGGGAGCATAGAAATTCTTTTAATCTAGAACCAGGTAAGTCACTAGCTGACCCCTCACATCTGATTGATGATGATTATACTCTTGTGCAGGATATGCCAATTAGTGAGGAGCCAATTAGTGAGGAGCCAGAACCTGAGGGGAGTAAACCAGAGTAAGCTCATGATATTTCTGTAATTTTTATTAATGGTTTAGATGATATTGTTGAGTCTGAATTACAAAAAATTTTGCTAAATAACCCTTCAAAGATAGCATTGTAAGGAGATGAGGAAGAGTTGTCCAACGAACAAGTGTTGGAACAACTAGCTGATTTGCTGGCTACTGAGCCCTGCAGCTTTAATGACCCTTTTATTTCTTTTGACAGGTCAGAAGTGTAGAAGGTTAGAACTTCAGTTAAGGACCCCCTCATCCTAAAATTTCAAGAATTGCCTAAGCACTTAGGATACTCGTATCTGAATAGGGCAAAGAAGCTATTATTAATTAGAAACGGTTACTTGATCCCTACTAAAAGGGATATAAATTTATCCTCTCTTAGAGACAACCTCAGGCCACTTGTTTTCAAGATTCCTCCTCCTTTCTCGTTTCTGCCAGAGCGTGATAAAACTTAAGCAATTTATTTTATTTTATTTCATTTCATTTTATGCTAATAATAACTTTGAGACTATTGGATTTTCTGTTTGTTTATGCTTTATGTTTTTAATTTGGGATACCAACCCAACTATACACTGAGGGTAGCATGACCCTCAAGTGTAGGGTGGGTATATGTTATTGTTTTTTCTTCTTTCTGTTTCTTTTTCTTTTGGGATACCCTTTGGCTATACACTGAGGACAGTGTAATCCTCAAGTGTGGGGTGGTGTGCTTCTATTATTTTGACTCCTTTTTCTTCTGTTTGTTCAGGATACTACATATTGATGCCACTTTTTACTGATACTTTATTTATGCTAATAGTAGATATAAGACAGGATACTTGATTTTGCTTGACTATATGCACATAAGTTCTGTTTGTCTTTGAAGCATTTATAATTCAGTTTAGAAATTGGCAAAAATTGTTTCCCTTAATTCATCCTAAAAAACAATTAGTGATGTTTAATGCATTATCTTGGTTGGGTCATACCGATTACCCCATTTAGGTTATACAGGTGGTACTTAATTATTTTTCAAATTGTGAAAATTTTGATTTAGGATGTTGATAATGCAAATTGCATGCACTGCTTGACTTACAATCCAGTTGATTTTTTTTTTAAAATCATATGCAATTGTACCACACTCTAAATGTGAGATTTAAGCCTATTTTGAGCATCCATCATAAGTATACTCCTGACTTTCTTGTTTTAGTGTGCATTTTGCTTGATTTTGCCTCTAGAACTTTCTTTGTAATGCTTATTGAGGTTGCTTGAACTTTTGAATATCAGGAGATGATTTTGGCAACTTAGGATGCACTACTTTTACCCAAAAAGCCTACCCTCTATGTTTCCCTTAGTTGGCCACTTTTGAGCCTTGACATTTCCTTCACTTTTTGCACCTTTACACCTCACATTACTTTTCTTTACATCGTCTTCTTTTTCACCTTATATGCTGGAGATTGTGTGATTTACTCTTCATGTTTAGATTAAAATGCACTATCTTGATTGGTAACAATCCACCAAGTATTTTCTTCAAATGCTCCTTTCAATCCAAAGACGTTTATTAGCAAGACTGCAAAAAATATATATATAAACAAAAAAAAGAGACAAAAAGAAAAGAAAAGAAAAGAAAATATTTTTGAAAAGTGGTATTTATTATCTTGTTTACTAGATATGTTATTCCTTGAGCATCTCCCATTTCATTGAAAACTTAGTGAAAATTTTTGTGTTTAGCACTTTGCTACTTTTAATCCTTTGAGTCTTCACCATATTGAAATTGCATGACTTCTAGCATATCTATCACCTCTTCCCAAAATATTTCCTCACCTTTATCTTAACTACATTACAACCTTGCCAAGACCCTTTGATCTAGGTGTTCAATTCTTCGTAGTAACAGAGATGAGATTTATGAGCAAGTATATAGTAATTAGATTCTTGTCAAATTAGCTTGAGGGATTTGTACTTTACCCTCATACTCTTTGAGTGATTTGAGTGATCCCTGCGAAGCTTTAGTTCTTAAATTTTTGTTATTGAATTGCAGGTTAAGTTGTGTATGTGTTGTTATTATTTCCATCCTGTGTCAAGGTTGTGCAATTTGATTTATGATTGAGTTTCACTTAGGATGTGTTAGGTATCATTAAATGTGGTTGAGATATGATTTTTGAGGAACTATTGCTGTTTGTTTAAAGACTAAGTTAGTGTTTGCTTGAGGACAAGCAAAAGCTTAAGTGTGGGGTGATTTGATGTGTCTAATTTTATACATAATTGCTTGATGTGAATTGTCCATTTTAAGAGAATTTTATGTAATTTTATTCTAAAAATCACCTAAGTTGCATCATTTTTCATTTTCAAACATTTTATCAAGTCATCATCAGCAAACAGAGCAATTTTGAGCTTGGATAGTCTTTAGAGCACCCAAAATAGGCCATTTAGGGTAATTTTACTTATTAAGCCGAGCTGAAGGCTTATTGGGCCTAGGACTGGGCTAGAATAATGAAAAAGGAGTAGACCTGCATGCTTGAAGGAGAGCAGACCCGAGCAAAATCGTGTGAGACTTGAAACCATGTACTTTCATCGTAAAAAAGGAGAAGAGTGCGCGAGAAAGGGAAGCGGGAGATTTTGCACCATTCGATCGAAGCTCCACTACAGCGCAACAGTGTGCCGGTGATGGGGAATGATAAGTGGGACACTGTCGTCAGCTTTAGCCACCGAAACGTCACAAAATCGTAGAGTTTCGGCAAGATATTTGAACTAACCTGGTTAGCAACCCGAGAGAGAACGCACCTCTGTGCAAAATTTTTTGGCTGACCCACCATCTGCCGTTGCTCCCTGCAACTTCAGGCAACTCAACCGAAACTTCCCCTAACTCGATGGTTGCGCAAAGCCCTAGATCGTAAGATCCACGACAAACCCGAGAGATGCGATCCAGTTGTATTTTCGACCCATCCATGTTTTTTGTTGGGTTTCTGTCTGTTTTTGCCGTCCTTGTGCCATCCTCAGTGTTACTTAGATGTCTGCCACCTTCCAACTAACCAGAAGGGTGCAGATCCGTCAAGTACTAGAGAACTCAGGATCCAACCCATTTTGACCCGACCCACGACCCGTGGAGCTTTTGCACAGCATTGGATTTGATTTTTTTGACATTTTTCTGGTAGTTTTTCGACGAGATTTTAGTGGTTTTTCAAGGACCATTCTGTACAAAGACTATTAGGCATTTGAGCAGACAGGGCTTGCATAAATTTTTAATGTTTTATCTGCTATTTAATTAATTATTTGATGGATTATTTGTTGTTGGGATTGTCTGCTGTTGTAAATATATGTGGCTAAATTTGTCAAATTCATTAGGGTCCTTATGTTGATATTCTATTTAATCTATATGGATATTGATTTTTTATTTTCTTTGCGATTATGCATGTACTATTTAAGTTTTCATTACAAGACGTCATTGTGAATGCTAATTTGATTTCTTTTTGAGATCGAGAGATGATAATTGAAATTGGAACCTAATCACAAAGAATAATTAATTTTTGCTTAATGATGAGGTTAATTAATTGCTAGATTAAGGAGTAGATATCCTTAATAGTAGTGGAGTAGACCAATAATGCTGATTTAAAATCAACCATTAGGAAGAACCAACCAGTGGTAGGTTTGTAGGTTTAAAAAATTCATTGAGACCGATAGAGAATTTGAATTTAAATTAGAATCCACTCATAGTTAGCATAGTCAGATTTAGTAATCCATTATCCTTTGTGTGTTTACCAACTAGTGCAAGTTCCCTGATGGATTTGCTTTTCTTGCCTCGGTATATTATCTTCCGTTCCTTGTCGCAAATAGTTTATTATTACATTTAATTAATTACTAGTTTAGTTAAAAATCAATCACTTTAATTGCTAGGCTAGATAATAGAGACCAAGAAGTAACTCTGGGCTTTCCCGTTCCTGTGGAATACGACCTTGATACTCACCTTTACACTAGGCTGCATCGATAGGTTTACTACCTTAGGTGTAGTTGCATAGGTAGCATTGGTAGCACACACCAACTCTCAATCCTCAGTTCACTCAGGTATATCCTATCCGGCAACACCATAGTGGAAAAACTCAGATTCTTAAATTTTTCAATCAAGGTCATCTCACTCACCATCATTTGAGTTACATGGAGGGATTTCCTACTCAGAGAATCTGCCACAACATTAAATTTGCCTAGATGGTATTTCAACTCAAAGTAATAGTCCTTGATAAACTCCATCCATCTCCTCTGTCTCATGTTTAGCTCCTTCTGATCAAAGAGGTACTTGAGACTTTTGTGACGAATAAATACCTCAAAACTAGACCCATAAAGGTAGTGTCTCCAAATCTTCAAGGAAAACACTATGGCTACTAATTCTAAGTCATGAGTAGGGTAATTGCACTCATGAGGCCTTAATTGTCTAAAAGCATAAGCCATTACTTTCCCCTCTTGCATCAAGACACACCTTAGACCTTTCTTGGACGTATTGCAATTTATCTTAAACTTATCTAAAGGATTTGGGATAATTAGCATAAGTGCAGTGGTTAACCTTCCCTTTAAGGTTTGGAAACTATGCTCACATTCAGAATCCCACCTAAATGGCACATCCTTCCAGGTCAACTTGGTCATTGGCATTGCTGTTTGTGAAAACTCTTGGACAAACCTTCAGTAGTAATTGGCTATTCCAAGGAAACTATGGATTTCAGTTATCATTATAGGTCTCTCCCAATGAACCATTGCTTTAGTCTTAATTGGGCCTACTGCTACCCCATCCTTAGTAATCACATATCCTAGGAATCTCACTTCCTCTAACCAAAACTTACATATCTCAAGTTTGGCATACAACTATTTTTCTATGAGAACTTGCAACACAATCCGAAGGTGTTCATGCTCTTGCCTATTTCTAGAATATACAAGAATATCATCAATGAACACTACCACAAACTAATCAAGGTAGGGTCTAAAGATACGATTCATGTAATCCATAAAAATAGGTGGAGCATTTATCAGTCCAAATGGCATCACAAGGAATTTGTAATGTTAATACCTAGTCCTAAAAGCAAACATAGGTGTATCCTCACCTCTCACTCTGATTTAATGGTACCCCGACCTCAAATTGATCTTAGTGAACATAGCTACTCCCTTTAGTTGATCTAACAGGTCATCAATCCCAGGGAGGGGTGTAATATACTCAATTCTATGATATCAAGTACGTCTTAAAACCCTATATTCAATATTTTCATGTTTGAAAATTAGTCCCAAAATCATTTTATATTGCTTTAAACAAAAGAAGGACTAAACTAAAAGGAAATGATTAGGGACTAAAATGAAAGGAAATTGGTTTCATAAAATATCCTAAAAGTAAGCATGCAAATCGAGGTGCATTTATGGGACGTCATGATGAAGTTTGAAATTGGCGCCAATGTCATGATTGCTTTAAGAAAAATATCTAGGGGCAAAACAATCAAATTTTATCTAAAAATATTTATATAAATATTTATTTATTAGATAAAGTGGCTAATTTTATTTTAAAAAATTATGAAATTGCCTCTGGAATATTTTTCTGAATTTTTGAAAAAAACATATAGCTTGGGACTTAAGAGGGATAAAATGGTCATTTTATCATAAAGGATAAAATGGTCATTTTATCGTAAAGGGAAAAATGGTCATTTGACACCAAGGATAAAAAGGTAATTTTACCACAAGGACATAATGTGTATTTTGCCTAAAGAAACATTTTAGAAACACCTTAAAATGCCCCTTGACATCATAATCTAGTGAAGATAAAGTAAATGGAAAAATTGTCTTTTTCTTCCACTTAATGAACAAGTCTCCTTCTTTTTCTCCAAGTAAGGAAAAAGCAACGTGAAAGTGGGAAAAGGAAAGTGCAAACCAAGAGCACAAGGAAAGAGAAGAAGGAGACAGTGTGAAGGAGAAAAGCTTGGAAAACTTGAAGTTAAATTACAAACATTAGAAAAAAAAAAAAGGTAGCTTATCAATCTCCCACCTTTATTTTCAAGATTTATGGATGTTTTTGCAAGTTTTGGCAAATGTATGAAATCCATGAATAGTGCAAGATTTTCTTTCTACAATTTTTCTTGCATAAATTTCTATTGGAAAATGTCTACATGGTTGTATGGATGCATTTAAGGATTTTTATGGAATTTATTGAATGATATATGGCTATATGGAATTTTTCTTGATTTTTCACCATTTTATGAATATTTCTTGTTGGATGGGTTGTAATCCTTGATTTGTTTTGTTTATGGTTAGTTAATGATATTTTCATGATGAACTATGGTTAAATATGATAGAAATGGACGTATGATTTTGAAAACCATTTTTCTCCATGAAAATCCCTTTTTGGCTGAGAGGAAGATGGAATTCTACACTAAATTGATGTTAGATTTTTAGTTTGTAATTGGTGTTAAAATTGTCCATGGATGAAAGGGAAAAGAGAAAGGGAATTATACTTGAAAAATGTAAAATTTTTTGTTGCAAACAAGCCTTGGCCGAGAAGTAAGGGAAGGAAATTCATTGAAAATTTTCTGTGTAAAGTGAGGTTTTAGGCAAGGCTAGAATAATAAAAGTTATGGAAATATTTTTGTTAAATTGGTAGTGTGAAATTTTACCATATCCATGCAAAATCAAGTGATGTACAAATATTCCAATGAAAGGAGGAAAATATGTCCATTTGCACATTGAAGTTAATTTTTTAAAAATTAATGTTTAATTGTGTTTTCTAGATATATTAGAATTTAAATAAAATAATATTGGTGAAATAATAGAAAGTGTTCACCTAGCATCCTTCTGTGTAACGTTTAGATGAGGGAATATGTGTTCATTATGGAAAAGAGATTATACCATTTTAATGGTATTATTTAAAGAATAGAAAAGGAAAATTTAAATTGTAAAATATTCAATTTTTCTTGAATTTCCCTTAGGAAAAAATCATGAAATTCTCTCTTGAATTTCCCATATTATGTCCTCATGTAAAATATTAAAATTTTATAATAGATTTATAGTATTATTATTTGTGAAGAATGGAGAATTAAATTGATTTAGGCAATGTTGTCATAAATAAATATAACAAAGAGTTCAAAAAGGATAAAAAGTTTTCCATATTCAAATAATTCCAATATGACAATGATAACATACACACAAGGGCAAGGGTTATATTTTAACCGTAGTTATTGTGTCTTGATAGTTAAAATAGAAAAATAGGAATATTGTATTCCGATAGAAAAGGGAAACCTAGTAAAAGGAAAACATAGAAAGATACACAAGAGAATTAGATGAAGTATTTCTATATTCTAGGATAGACAAGCTTGTAACCGAGTGACCAATTGTCAGTATGGGACAATCGTTGTGCATTCCATGGTTGTTTCATAAATATGGATGGTGAAACATCTACTCGGAATAAAGATTTTAGAAAAATGCCGTGATGGTTGCAAATTCTAAGTTAGTGTAGCCTAGATGGTCAGATAAAAGAAAACATCTACTTAGAATTTAGCATAACCATGTATACAAGCTTAGTCATCCTAGATTATATATAAGAAATGACGTACTGGGAGTGTGATCCACCAATAGTAGGGTGGTAACTTCATAACACCATGAGCCGCCCAGAAAGCGGAGAGGAAATGATCTACGCAGTAGTAGTGATCCCATGAGCATTAAATTTTCACTCTATTAATGATTTGTAAGACATTAATCAGTTTAAGTACTCAGATCCATTGGCAGAATTATCACATAGAAAGAAAATTATCTCATTCATGTACGTTATAGTACGTGGAGTAGTTCACTTAGTGACTCTCCTGAGACTCTTAAATTCTCTTATCTATTTATTTTATGGCTTTTAGCCAAGAATTATAAATGTTTTCCCAGTTATTGATGAATGTTTTCCCTGTGATATTGACACAAGTGTTTTACTATCTTGACACCAGAAAATGTTTCTACAGTGAACTAGTATGTGAAATAAAATGCCATATTCATATTTGAATTCATACTTATATTGATACATAAATTATTCTTAAATACATTGCCATACATAATCATCAAAGATTGACAGTATTTTCCCAATAGAATATCCTATTGTAGAGAATAAAAAAAAGAATATAGAACAATTTTTGGTATCACTATGGTGGTACGTATTAGATAAATTTTTAAACTAGATTGTTAAGCTATTGAGAAATTATTTCTCGCAATTATATCTGATATGTATTAGATGCTTAGGTATATAGTATGGTTAGATTTCGAGATAGAATACGTGGATGTTCCATTTATGGGATAGTTTACAATGGTTCAAGCAATCTGGGTATTGTTCGTAATAGAAGTTCCTCCTCCGTAGAGGAGTGAAGAAATAACACTTTTTAGTTATGACTGGACTGTATATAGTTAGTTAGCCTATTATCCTAATTCTAAATGGTTTTTTTTAATGGAATTAGGATAGTTTATTTTGATGTACATAAAATGAAATAGGCATATATAATAGGATATGGGATAGTGACCCATTGCTAGGTTTTTAATAGGGGTATGAGTGGTAGGTTTGTTACCTCCTTACCTTAAGAAAATAGTAGAACTCTGTATATCCTATCGTATATGTAATAACGTTGCAAGTTTGAAATGGATATGGAAAGTATATAAATGATGGCTTAAATTTATGCTGTGTTTTATTGATTATTTAGTCTTCTACTATGTTATGAATGAATTTAATACCTGAATAAGGATCCAAACCCAATCAAATTTATAATGAAAAATGGAAATTTATAGAACTCAGGTATTAATAATAAAGGACAAAAGAGTATATAATATGCCAGTCTTATAGCCAAAGGATTTATAAACATTTTACTTATGCAAACAGTTATAAGATTGGGGTGTTATAAAGGGATACTTGTTTTTCACTGTCGCTTTATTCAACTGCCTATAGTCTATGCCCATTCTCATACTTCCATCCTTTTTCTTCACGAATAGCACCGGTGCTCCCTATGATGAAGCACTGGGTCGAAGGAATTACTTTTCTAGGAGGTCTTCTATCTGTACCTTTAACTTAATTCTAAGGAGATATCCTATAAGGTGCTATAGAGATCGGTCCTGCTTTGAGAACTAACTCTATAGAGAACTCTACTTCCCTCTCGGGTGGAAGACTAGAAATCTCCTCAAGAAAGACATTAGGGAACTCTTTAACTACAAGGATACTATCAAGCTTATATTGACTCTCAACCTCAAAAGAACATAGGAAACATAATTGTTGGATCTTTTCCTATGTACCCCTATTCATAGGTATGGTATCCATAAAAGTCACAAACCTCTCAAAATAATATAAGATTATATTGAAAGACAGCCAATCCATTCCAAGGATGACATCTAAATCTACCAAAGGCAAACAACTAAGGTCAACAGCAAAAGGTTTACTTTTAACAATCATAGGGCAATTTAGGCAAGTTAAAGAAGTCAAAACATGTTTTCCAACTACAATAGAAATGGATAACTTATATGGCAATTTGGTTACAAGTAAGCTTAACCTTTCCACACATATATGAGAAATAAAGGAATGTGTAGAGCCAGAATAAAATAGTACAATTAAGGGAATATTATTTATAAAGCACTGACCTTTAATTGAATCATTAGATTGGTCTACCTTTTTGCTCTTGAGGGTGTACACTCTCCCTCTAGTCAGAGACTTAAAGGCCTTAGCTGGTTTCTTCCACAGCTGGCAGTCCTTAATGAAATGTCCCAGCTTACCACACTTGTAGCAGCCATTCTATCCCTGCAAACATGGCTTGCTCCCATGGTTCTTCCCACACTTAGGGTAGTTGTCTGAAGAAGTTTGTCCAACCATGGGCTTCTTCCTCGAATGAGCCTTACTAGACTTACTCTCCTTTCCCTTGGTAGAATCTAGCTAGGATTTCCTCTTAATGGGGTTGAACTCTTTCTTCCCCTTCCTAGTCTCTGCTAGGCTCTTTGAAACTATACGACACTTGTTATCTAATATAGCATAGTTCCTTATTTCTAACGGAGCCACAGTACTCCTCAATTATGGATTCATCCTAGCCTATAAGTGCATGGCCTTCCATGCTTCATCCTGCCTCAATTGTAGATAGGAGGAGAACTTAGATAGCTCCTAAAATTTCACCAAGTAGTCATCAAATGACATAGAGCCCTATCTTATCTTCATAAACTGCACCTCTTAATCTTTCCTCACATTATGGGGGAAGTACTTCTCCAAGAATACCCCTTGAATGAATCCCAAGTGATTTGGACTCCTTAGGCTTCCATTAACTGCTTAGCCCCTTTCCACCAGTGCTCAGCCTCTCCAACTAGCATGTAAGTGGAGAACTAAACCTTCTGGGCCTCTATACTCCCTAGAACTGTAAATAACTTCTCCATCTCTGCCAACCACTCTTTTGCCAGCTTTGGTTAAACTCGCCTCTAAAGGAAGGAGGTTTTGCTTTTTGAAACTCAAACCACTCCTTGTAGGCCTGATCCCTTACTAGTTCACCCTCAGGGTTAGGGTTACAGTTTCATTTATATCCTACTACATCTGTCTTAATACTTTTGCAATGGTAGCTGCTTGTTGGGTGGCAGTAGCTGCCTACTTAGTGGCAGCAATGGTCGGTTCCCTCATTGCCTCTGTCATCCCTATGAGGGTTTACATAACCACAGCTAAATTTACTTCACCATCTTTGTCCCTTATACCATTTCTCCTGGGAGGCGCCATATCTTACTCTTCAAAACAAACATTATTGAGGTGATCAGTCTCATTAACAAAATACTTATAAGAGAATATATGGCTCTATAGGAAATACTGCACATCCTAACCTAGCACTCCAATCCTCAAGTCAAAATATAACACAAGTAGTCAGCTTCCTAGACTCAGCTAACTAACCTACAGTATTCTCTATCCTGAGGAATCTACCCTTACTACCTAATTAGCATTTATCATTACTGAGTCAGCTATGTGCCAACCATGTTAGCCATGCTCTGATACCAACTAAGTGTAACACCCATAACACTCCCTTAGCCTATGGTTCCTTTTAAGTTAATTAAAAGATATAATACATAAATATATATATTAAAAGTAGTGTGTTACTGTTACATCTATTCGAGTAAATTTTAAACTTTTACCAAGTTGATCAATTGAGTGCCATTTTTGATTAGGTTCTACACTTAGGCTCTTATAACATCGCGGCAAAATATCAAATCAATTACACATGCGTAAATTCATCTAAATAGTTATACACAAACATACGTAAATGCTCATTAATTAGCATTAACTTAGCTAATTGGGGTATGGAGGCAACAACCATGCCACTCAAACCCCGTCAAATTATCTATTCCTAAATTCTGATCAATCCATATACATCTAATCAAAATATGTTATACAAGAGATAATTTTTACTAGCCTTTCTCAAAAATTATAAAACTAGTACAATTAAACACGTGCTTACACTACCTAAAATAACATTTTTAGGTACCCCCATGAAGGGTACTTCTTTCCTGCTTACCTTCTCCTTCATCCAAGGAACCTACACATCTGGTACATGCCAGCACTCATGTGAGAAATAAATCTCAGTAGCAATGCAACCTGCTTTGAAAACTACTAATCTATACCACTATGCTAATATGAAAATATCTCTACATTCTTTTCATCATAAAAACATAGTACATACTATGGGGATGCAATGCATGCAACATATTCTCATATCATGTGCTCATATTTATGCAAGTGCCTTTAAAATATTTGAAATTGGAAATAAGGGGTGTCTATTCTTCATCATCTCATCATAACTTTCATGTAAAACATATTGTGGGATAGAAAACATGCCCTTACTTTAAACGTATGAGTAGGAAAATAACACATCATAAGAGTTATCAGGAGCGCTACCCAGCGACAACTCCACGTACCTCCATGAGTTTGTGACTATTCAACCACCCTTTAACTATAACTCTAGCTTTAACTTTAACTTTTTGTACATTCTGAGGCATCCTTTAGCCAGATCTGAGTACCATCTCATAACCAGCAAGATAGTTTCAACTCTACCCAACATTTCCCCTCCTCAAATGAGACTAGTTATCAACTCATGGATCACCGTTAACTCTACCTGGATCATTTCCTCTCTACTTTTGGGCAGATCATAATACTATGAAATCACCATCCCTTTTTTATGGATCACACTCTTGGTACATTATTCTTTAACATATACACTAGGGTGACTCAGCTCATATCCATAGTTCTGCTAACTCTAAGTATGCATCTCTTAAATGGCCTTTGAAAGATGAAACTAACTTAAAGTTTGCAACCATCATGATTTTTTTGAAATCATCTAAGTTCAAGTGAATGTTTAACCATCCTCATTCATGGCATAACCATGGAATGTCCAATGACCGTCCCATACCGACAATCAGTCACTCAATCATGAGCCTATCTACCATTAGGCATACACTTGGAATACTCCCCTCTTTCCTCTCTTATCTCTTGTACTCTCTTTATTTCACTATCATAGGGATCTCCTCATCCAAGTGATTCATGACTCTATCTTTTACATGTACCCACTACATCCTAAGTTTAAATCATTAGTTTGAGTGAGATCTTGGGCTATTTACCTTTTAAAATGATCACTGAGTTCATTATCCAAGTTAGGGGGCTAGCTGTCAACTGCTCTCTCGTTGGCAATCGGTTGCTAGCTCACTGTCTAATTTCCCTTGTCTTGGTCGAGAGCTACCTATCGCCTGCTAAGAGCTTGGCAGTCGACTGCTACCCTCGACAGTCGACTCCCAAGGGCTGGCAATCAGCTGCTAGCTTTCTAGAAAAAATTTTTGGAAAATGAAGAACACAATAGTCGAATTCTAGAGGTTAAAAGTCGACTGCTAGCATTTTGTCTTGGTTTTTTAGGCAGAAGATGAGCATGACAGTCTACTTCTAGGGTTGGCAGTCGGTTGCTAGTGCTCAGTCTGTTCTAAAAATCATTGTTTCACCCAAAGTTTTGCCCTAAAAACATGTTCTCAAACTATTTTCTCAAACTATGAACTCAAAGCCAACCTCTAAACATCATTTAGCATCTATAATAGACCTAAAACTCAACTTATCATATCCCAAAGCTAAGATCAAACAACATTTTTGCACTTAGGACAAAAGCCCACTTTCATAATCAATGATAAAGATAAATAAGCATAACCATTTAGTAAGCATTGTAACGCCCCTACCTAGTATTACTATTAATTCAGATATAAATAGATATGTTCGGTACATTATCTTTATCCTTATTAAATTAATGTCTGAGCAGTCATATCATTAAATTATATTAAGTGGATTAGGTTTGGGATCTTTCGCTCAGATTAAAACTCGTATGCACAGCAAAATAAAAGAAATACTATACTACTCAGCTGAAATATAAACTTTCATGTATTTCAAGTAATACAAGTCCAATAAATGTCCATTACATATTGATAACATGTCCCCGGATACATGAAGTATCCATCCATCGAAAGTCAGGAGACAACAGGTCCGTCACTCTGACTCCCTTACAATTTAGGAATAGACTAGTCCTTCACATATCCGTCACCTGGGATACCCATATACACCTCATGTATCTAGTCCAAAATAAATGTCTTATTCTAAATCAAATCTAGCTAGGACCCAAAATAGGGGTTAAAAAATCTTACTTAATAAAAAAGAACTGCTACCTCAAGGCCCTTCTACACGTCCGTATTTGATACATATTAGCACATAGGTGAGAAACACAAGTTTTCTAGTAGCTTAGCAATTCAAGGTTTCAAAATCAACTAATATGTATCAGGGTGCAAGTACCAAAACCTTTAATCTACATTCTTGATATTAAAACATAATGATATTCATAAATGCAAACAAGCAAGCACTACATGATAAATTTAGAAGTCAACAGAAAATTAGATAACTCTTATCCAAGTGACACGTATCCTCATAAAATTACATGTGTTATTACAAAATTATTAGAGTACTTATGCGTTTAATACCTACTCTTACCGTTACGGATTAAATGAACATTCTTAGGTGTTACATGAACACTAAGTCACGGGTATGTAGCGCTTTCGGCCACACCTCACTAGGTCACTCATGTGGAGCAACTTTGGCCACACCTCGTAAATCGTGGACACTCAGCCACGTATATAAAATCATCGAGACACTAGATCACAGGTATAGAGCACCTTCGGGCACACCTCCCTTGGTCACCCGTGTGGAGCACCTTCGCCCACACCTCGTAATTCATGAAAACTAAACCACGTATATAAAATCATTAGGACACTAGCAGTGTACACGAATGCACATGCATCTTCATGGTTTTAATTTTGTTTTTCTCACCCACTCTTTCCCTTTGCCATTCAGCTAACCAATTGAAAGGAAAGGAAATTAATTCAAGCACCTCAAAATTCATTGAAGCACCTTAATTTTATGCAATGTCATCCTTTCCAATATTTATTCTAGTTATTACATCAAACAAGAAATTGGACACAGTTCATGGCAATTTATCTGATTAAATCATGAATTTAAATATGCTTATAAGAACATAGGGTGTTACATTTCTCTCCTCCTTAAAAATAATGTTGTCCTCAAAATTCATACATACCTCATGAGAATAATTCCATATGGGCCTTGTGCATGTCCTCCTCCCTCTCCCAAGTAGCTTCCTGCGGTGTCGTCGGGTCCCACAATACCTTTACTAGGGGAATGGCCTTATTCCTTAGGGTCTTGACCTCAGTACCGATGATTTGTATAGGTTTCGGTTGATAAGTCATATTATCCTTTAATTGTAGAGTACTGGCATCAAGTATATGGAAGGTCGGATATGTACTTTCTAAGCTGGAAGACATGGAAGACATTGTAAAGGTTGGACAAATGTTGGGGTAAGGCTATCTGGTATGTCGATAGACCCACTCTCTTCAATATCTGGAAAGGTCCAATGTATCTGGGACTTAGCTTTCTAGACTTCATAGCTCTACCAATCCCATTAGTCGGGGATACCTTCAGATAAACATGGCTTCCTTCCTCAAATTCTAGGGGCCTTGTCCTCTTATCAGCATAGCTCTTTTGCCTGTCTTAAGCCTTTGCCAATTTTTCCTTGATCATTTTGATTTAATCAGTTTTCTGTCGCACTAACTCAGGGCCTAGCAACTGCCTCTCACCCACTTCATACCAACACAACGGTGACCTACACTTCCTCCTATACAGGGCCTCATAGGGTGCCATGCCTATGCTAGAGTGGAAACTATTATTGTAAGAAAATTCAATCAGTGGTAGACTCTTTTCCCAGTTCCCTTGGTACTCTAAGACACAAGCCCTAAGCATATCCTCTAAAGTCTGAATAGTTCCCTCTGTTTGTCCATCAATTTGAGGATGATATGCTGTACTAAAATTTAACCTTATCCCAAAGGCTTCTTGTAAGGCTCTCCAAAACCTAGAGTGAACCTGGGATCCTTATCTGAGATAATGCTAATGGGTACCCCATGAAGTCTCACTATCTCCTAAATATACAGTTGTGCTAATCTATCCAAGGAGTAGTTAATCCTAATGGGGAGAAAGTGAGCGGAATTGGTTAACCTATACATTATAACCCAGATAGCATCATTCCCTGATTGGGTTCTAGGTAGTCCTACCACGAAGTCCATAGAAATCTTGTCCCACTTCCACTTAGGGATATCCAAGGGTTGTAATAACCTAGCAGGCTTCTAATGTTCAATCTTGACCTGCTAGCACACTAATAACCTAGCTACATACTTCACTATATTTTTTCTTCATTCCTGGCCACCAGAACTTCTCCTTTAAGTCTTGATACATCTTGGTGGCTCCAGGATGAACACTATACTTACTTTGGTAAGCTTCCTCTAGAATCTTATCCCTCAGTTCTCCTATCTTAGGGCCATACATCTTACTCTGGAAAGTTACCATTCCATTCGCCTCCCTTGTGAATTCCTTCGAATCCTTTAGGGATCTTAGGAATTCATCCTCCTTCTGGGCTTCTAAGATTTGGGCCCTAAGGGTGTTCTCGATCCTTAACTCACTCAGGCAGATCCTATTAGGTAACACTAGAGTGGACAACCTCATGTTCCTAAATTTCTCTATTAAATCCATCTTGCTCACCATCAGTTGGGCTACATGGAGAGACTTCCTACTCAGGGCATCTGCCACAATGTTTTCCTTTCCTTGATGGTACTTGAACTCAAAATCATAATCCTTAATAAATTTCATCCACCTTCTTTGTCTTATGTTTAATTCCTTTTGGTCGAAGAGGTATTTGAGGCTTTTATGGTCACTAAATACCTCAAACCTAGACCCATAGAGGTAGTGTCTCCAAATCTTTAAGGCAAACACTATAGCTGCTAACTCTAAGTCATGGGTAGGGTAGTTGCTCTCATGTGGCCTTAGTTACCTAGAATCATAGGATACTACTTTCCTTCCTTGCATCAGTACACATCCTAACACTTTCTTAGATGCATCACAATACAACTCAAACTTTTCCAACGGGTCAGGGATAACTAACATGGGTGCATTTGTTAACTTCTCCTTCAGGTTTTGGAAGCTTTGTTCACACTTTGTGTCCCATACAAACGAAACATCCTTTCAGGTCAACTTGGTCATTGGCATCGCTACTTGCGAAAACCCTTGAATGAACCTCTTATAGTATCCCGCTAATCCCAGAAAACTCCTAATTTAGTCACTGTAGTAGGCCTTTCCCAGTTTACTACAGCTTCAGTCTTACAGGGATCCACTGATACTTCTTTCAACCAAAACTCACACTTTTCTAGTTTAGCATACAGCTGCTTCTCCCTAAGTATTTGTAGCACTGTCCTGAGGTACTACTCATGTTCCTGTCTATTCTTGGAATACACTAGTATGTCATCTATAAACACTACAACAAACTGATCGAGGTAGGGTCTAAAGATGCGGTTCATGTAATCCATGAAAATAGCTAGGGCATTTGTCAGTCCAAAGGGCATTATAAGAAATTCATAGTGCCCATACCTAGTCCTAAAGGCATTCTTAGGTATGTCTTCCTTTCTAACCCTGATTTGATGATACCCCAATCTCAAATCAATCTTAGAAAAGATAGTGGCCCCTCTTAGTTGGTTTAGTAGGTCATCGATCCTAGGGAGAGGATACTTATTCTTTATCGTCACCTTATTCAGTTGTCTATAGTCTATACACATCCTCATACTCCCATCTTTCTTCTTGACAAATAACATAGGAGCTCCCCATGATGACACACTAGGTCTAATGAGTTGTTTGGCTAAGAGATCCTCTATCTGCTCCTTTAACTCCTTTAATTCCATTGGGGACATCCTATAGGGTGCTATGGAAATTGGCCCTGCCCCAGGAACTAGGTCTATGGAAAACTCTATCTCTCTCTCGGGTGGGATCACACCAGATCACCTGGGAGAGCTTTAGAGATGCATTCCTAGAGAAGTACTTCCCACAGAGTGATAGGAATGTTAAAGAAGGTGAATTTATACAGATTAAATAGGGTGGCAGGTCCTTTGAAGAACATCTGGCCAGGTTCGAAGAGTTGTCAAAATTCTCTTCCTACTAGAATTGGAGACTGGATGGGGCATAAAAAGCCCTACATTTGGAGAACAACTTGGACCCTGAGCTGTACCATGAGGTGGCGACCCAAGAGATTTGAGACTACCCAACCTTGGTTAACAAGTACAAGATCGCCTCCAAGACCCTGGCAGCCCTGTAGAAGAAGGAACAAGAAGGTAGTTTCCTTAAGAGGAAGAGTCCAGCTGGATTCATCAAGGGCTGCGACAAAAAGTTCCAAAGGAGCCAGACTGAGAAGAAATCAGTTCACACTTCGGCATCTCAAAGCAACTGTACAAGATGTGGGAAGAATCATAGGGATAGGCCATGTCTGATTAGGCAGAATGTGTGCTACAGATGTGGAAATCCAGGACACATTTCCTGGAACTACCCAATCTTGAGGAAGCTAGAGGAACCCACCAGACCTCTCATCAAGGGACGGGTGTATACCCTAAAGAGTAAAGAAGTGGCTTAGTCCAAAGATCTGATAAAAGGTATGTGCTTTATTAATGATATTCCTTTAATTGTGTTGTATGATTATGGCGCCACCCATTCCTTTATCTCACTAGATTGTGTTCACAACTTGAAATTACCCATAACCACCTACCTTATGAACTTTTCATAGCAGTACCCACCAATGAACACGTGTCTACGTCCTTGATTTGTTTAAAATGTTCCATTGTAATTGCAAATAGGACCTTTATTGACTTTCGATGGATGGGTACTTCATATATCTGGGGACATGTTATCAGTATGTAATGGACATTATTGGACTTGTATTACTTGAAATACATGAAATTTTATATTTCCGCTGAGTAGTATAGTATTTCTTTTATTCTGCTATGCATATGAGTTTTAATCTAAGCAAAAGATCCTAAACCTAATATACTTAATATAATTTAATGGTATGACTGCTTAGACATTAATTTAATAAGGATAAAGATAATGTACCGAACCTATCTATTTATATTTGAATTAATAGTAATACTAGATAGGGGCGTTACAATAAGTTGGTATCAGAGCGCTTATGCATTTAATTCCTACTCTTATCGTTACGGATTAAGTGAACGTTCTTGAGTGTTACGTGAACACTAGGTCACAGGTATGGAGTGCCTTCAGCCACACCTCACTAGGTCACTCGTGTGGAGCACCTTTGGCCACACCTCATAAATCATGGACACTCAGCCACATATATAAAATCATCGAGACACTAGATCACGGGTATGGAGCACCTTCGGCCACACCTCCCTAGGTCACCCGTGTGGAACACCTTTGGCTACACCTCGTAATTCATGGACACTCGGCCACGTATATAAAATCATCGAGACACTAGATCACGAGTATAGAGCACCTTCGGCCACACCTCCCTAGTTCACCCGTGTGGAGCACCTTCTACCACACCTCATAATTTGTGGACACTCGGCCATGTATATAAAATCATCGGGACACTAGATTACTAATATGGAGCACCTTTGGCCACACCTCTCTAGGTTACTCATGTGGAGCACCTTCGACCACAACTCATAATTCGTGAACACTCAGCCACGTATATAAAATCATCAAGACACTAGATTACGATTATGGAGCACCTTTGGCTACACCTCATAATTCATAAATCTTTTTATGTTTTTCCTATGTTAGTTGCCTTTCCCCTTCTTTTTCTATTGGCACACATTACCTTTTTGTCATATTTATTTATGACAAATTTTTGCCTAAATCAATCTAATTATCCATTTTGAACAATATGTTTCAATTATAAAACCTTAACAATTTTTAGGGGAGAATTTCATATTTTATCATTTAAATTTTACCCTTTCCATTCTTTAAATCATATTAGTGAAATAAGGTAATTCGTTTTCCATAACAATAATGTTCATCAATATTAGCCATGACTTTTCCCTAACAACAGTATTCAACATTACTAACCATAATTTTTCACAATAATGGTCATCATTATCCAGCCATAAATTTCCATAATAATGTTCATCATTAATTAACCTTAATTATTTTCCAATAATATTCATCATTAACTCACCCTAAAGTTTAACCATAACAATGGTCATCTTTCACTAGCCCTAGAATTTTGAATAAAAATGTTCATCATTTATCTATCCAAACATTTTCCATAACCATGTGTATCATCTTTCTTAGTCATGAATTTTCCCCATTATTTTAGTTTAAAGTCTCCTTTCTTACATATGTTACATTTAATAACATTAATTTCATCATGAAAGTCACAAGTCTACTTCAATATTAAGAGTAGTAAGCCAAGCAACCCAAATCATTGAAATGGTCTCTTATTCTAAGTTCTTTCATGATCTTAAGAGAATAACATTTTAAGTTTAAGCATTAACCACCTACTAGATTTATCATACAAGCTAAGTCATGTGTTATTCCTAAATCAAGAATGTAGATAAGTGTTCAAGTCCCATAGAAGCAAAATCATTAAACATGCATACTAGATCATGGAACTAGAATTAATAAATTGCTAACCTACCTCAAAGATACACTAAGATGGAGTCCCATTGGCTTTTCCTTTGAGTTCTTCCTTGCTTCTTCTCTCCTTGGTCTCTTAGTTCTTCCCCTCCTCACTAAAATCTTTTGTACTTTCCACTAGCACTCATGCCCCACCGTCTTCTTGAGATGTTCTTCCTGTATGTGTGTGTTGTTTTCTAAAGATATCAAGTCCTTTCTCTTCCCTTTGAGTTTTGTTTTTGGCTCAAGAGTGGCATCTCCTCCCTCTCTCTTTTTATTATTCTTATTTAATGGGACTTCCGTGCAGCCCCAAATTTTTTGCAATCTTAGTATTGGTTAATTCACCTTTCACGCTACATCCTCTTCTTGCCCATCGTGCATTTGTTTGTTCTTCCTTCTTAATTGATTATTATTATTAGGTACCACTTATACTTTGTTCACTCAAGCTCCTCACTCCCTCGCCCTATGCCACGCTTTGTGTATGTATATGTGTGTATTTTAAATTCCAATTCCCTCATGTATAGCACTCATTCAGATAAAGGGAGGTTGCCCACTATTCTCCTCCTTAATTAGAGTTATCTCCTAGCCACACGTGGATTTCCAAATACCGTCCTTATTTCTTGCAATTTAATCACTCCCACTCGGCTGAATTGAAAGTGGAAAGGATGGAAAGTTACACCACCTCTTACTTACAAGCAAGGAAGGTATGGTTTGGCAAGGTTCACGCAAGCCCACGTTTGTTCTTTATGGATTTCTTCAAGCGGTGCCACCAAGGAAGGATGAAATGAATCGTGAAAGTGTTGCACGCCTTTTTCCTTTCCTTAATTTTTGTGGTGTGCATGTACTTATACTCATATTTATATATTTAAACTATTTTCTTTCCCCAATTCCTTTGCTACCATGCATGTGTAATTGAATTTTGTTGCACGTGTACGTTGAGTTCTATTCCACTTGCTTGTACTCCTTGCTTCTCCACTTGGTCACGCAAGCTTCTCACCTTGCATTCTTTATGCCTATGCACATTCCTCACTCGGTGCTGCCTATGGTTCACGCTAGTCCACACTTTAGCCATGCACCTTTATGTATTGGAATTTAATCCATGTGAGGCCTACATGGGATCAAAGGAAAAGGGTTAAGCACCTTTATTCCATTCCAAGCTTCCCAATTGTCCTACCTTGATGCATCACTAAGTCCATATACATGTATATATATTTTACATTGGCATCTCATATGGCCATGCGGTTAGAGAAAAGAAAGGGAAGAAGTCATTGCAATGATCTTTCTCCTTTTTGCCACCTCACTCTATATATATATATATCTATATTTAATGTCACATTCCCCTTCTTTCAATTCCCATTATTCCTTGCTGTGAATTCATGTAAGTTTAATTAAAATTTCACATTATCCCACCTATTCTTAATAGCTCTCATGGGTGGCTAGAGTAAGAAGTCAAGTCTTCTTTTTCTTCCCAATTTGCTGCATACAAATGTATATATATATATATTTTACCAATTGCTTACTTAATCACTTACCAAACCCCTTCACCGAATGCACATGGATCTTCATGGTTTTAATATTTTTTTTCTCACCCACTCTTTCCCTTGGCTATTCGGCTAACCAATTGAAAGGAAAGGAAATTAATTCAAGCACCTAAAGTGCCTCAAAATTCATTAAAGCACCTCAAGCACCTCAAAATTCATTGAAGCACCTCAATTTTATGCAATGTCATCCTTTCCAATATTTATTCTAGTTATTACATCACACAAGTAATTAGACACAGTTCATGGCAATTTATCTTATTAAATCATGAATTTAAATATGCTTATAAGAACATGGGGTGTTACAAGCATCACCTAATAGCATTTAAAAACATAGAGAATGTAGGTTTGAACCCCAGACTTAAAACATTCAAAAATCACATTTATCAGCATGTTGCTACATATTTCTAAAATGAGGTTTTGGGTTGCGTAGCTACATGATTTAATCTGAAAATGTGTGTGTATGATGTTCTAAGAGGTCCTTCCCTTGCTGTAGGAGTAATCCCTAACCTCAAATCACCCCTCCTCCTTCAAAAATCTCTCTCCTTTGCCCTAACTCAGCACTTTCTCTCTTTACATGCCCTTCTCATTCTCTCTCTAAAAATGCTAAAGTGTGAGTTGTGTGGGTTAGGGTTTTAGGGTTCCTGAATATTAACTCTTCCTATATGCATTCTAGTCCTTAGGCATTTGGTGAATTTGGCCTTACTCAGTTTTCCCTTTTCATTTGGGTCCTTGGTCACACTTTAATTCAGCTTTTATCTCTTTCAATTTAGTCCCTGTACTAATGCAACTATATGCAATTAATGCAACATAAACAAACATTTAAATTTAAATTAACAACTACCAAACATCTCTTAATCACTTTAGGAGCAGGATGTTACACTTAGAAAGTGATTCCAAGACAAATTTCTATCCTGGGATAACTGTCCTAAAGGTAGTTCTAGTGGTCAGTGATGAGGGAGTTTAGGAAAAGGGAATGCAAATTCTTTTTAGTTTAATCATGTAATTCTCATTAAATTTAATACTCTTGTAGTCTACTAAACATCTAAGACAGAGTTTTCATAGAGGAAACACTGAGAATCAAGTGTCAAGGGAATCAAATCACATCAACCAGTGAATTATTGACATTGAATAATTTTAAGAATTTAATTTTCCGGACAAAGCATGATAAGAACAAAAGAAATTTTAAACTACAAAAATTGATTAAAAATAAATCAAATTCTTTAGAAAGATGCCTAGGGAAAAAGAAATGAAAGCATGAATACTTCCCTCACACTTACTTGTTGCATCATCCTCAATGGAACAAAAAATATAGAACAAGGGAAAGGAAAAATTCCCTAAACTACTAGGATGAAGGGGGATGTTGTGAAGAAAGGCCTTGGCAATCTATGAGTTTCATCATCATCTTTTTGAGTTTAGCAATATGAGTCTCCATGGATTATAGCCTGTAACATCCCAACTTAGTTTAGGGGTCTATATATTTCATTTAAAAATTTTCATGGTGGCTCTTCAAATATTTCTTTTTCTAAGTTGGTATGTTGGTTCCAAATAAGGTGAATAACCCCATTTATGTTTAAATAAAATCTATACAAATATATATATATCGGTCCTTATTTGGGTATCACAATGAAATAAATGATAAAGAGTATAATATCCTTAGCCTTTTATTTTATAAATGTGGGCATAAAAATAATTAACTCACTGAGTACTACACCATACATATTATTACAACAAAAGGGCCTAACTTATTGCACAAGTACTTTCCTTAGCACACATAAGGTGAGGAAGATGGTACTTCCAATAAGCTACCACTGTTATGCCTCGGATGATGGCGAAAGTTCCTGGTCGTGGGACGCTAACCATCATAAATTCTACCTTTATGGTTACATAGTAGCGTAACATTTATATACACATTATTCGGCGAGAATCTACAATTCTCAATAGGATACAAATCTATATAATAGATAATACATATCACAAGCATATACCAGATCACCTTATCATGTATTAGCACCAGTTCTTCATTCATACACAATCTAGTTATACTAAACTATTATACATCTTAGGGTCTTTCATGTGTCGTATAATTAAAGGTCCCTAACCTTTGGCCGTTAACTTCATGGGCATTCCTTAGTGTGCAAACGAGCCTAGTGGTGTTGGGATTGCCAAGTCCTCGGGATCGCCATGTGTAAAATCATCTTAAGAAACCTAGTCTCTAAATACAATAATTGAGTTAGAGACATGTTTGTCATGGAAATTTGATATAAAGAGTCAAATAAGATAATTATGGATTGATTGATTGAAAAATCAGGCTAAAATGTGGTTCAATTTAAGAGAAAATGAAGTTTTAAGGAAAGGGTATATTTGGATAATTTAACCCAAAGGACAGATAAGGAATTAAAAATCAATAAATCAGGAATGGAACTTGAAGGAATTAAAATATGAAAGTGGCACATAAGGGGAAAAAATTTTCTAAGATAGCTACAATTTATTTTTGACACTAAGGACTAATTAGTAATTATTTTCTTAATTTCAATTGACTGTATTTTCTTCTCCATGCAAGCCCACATATAACTAAAGGAAAAATGGGAGAAGGAGCCATATACACGCTCACAAGAACTTCAACTAAAGAGAGAAAGAGTGGAAGTAGTGAGAGAAAGTGGAAGAATATCAAGAACAAGGAGTATATCTAAAGTAGAACTTGAAGGGAATCATTAAAACTACTGAATTCCAACTAGAAACAACTTGATGAATGCACAAATCTCAAATTTAATTAAGAAAATCATCCCTTTCTCCTTTTGGTGCAATAACCAATTCTCTTTCTAGAAAACTCTAAAAAAATCTTTGTTTTGTGAAGTATAGCTAGAGGCTAATCTATGCTAGAAATGAGATTTATGGTTGTGGGTTATGTTCTTCTCTTCATGAGCATGCTTCTTATGGTTGGTTGATTCCTAGCTTAAAAGAAATGTGTTTTATTGTATGATGGTGTTTTAGGAAGAAGAAAAGATTTTATGATTGACTATAAATGGAAATTTAAAGTTTTATTGAAGCTTCAAGAATCAAAATGGATTGAGAAATTAGTTTTCACGCTTTTGAACCCAAAAAAATTGTAAGCAATGGTAACTTAGGCACTACCAAAAGCCCTCTTCTTCGCGGCAAACAACCTCAAAAAATTTGTGTTCTTCGCCATGAGATTTCACCGTGGCAAACTTATTCCACTTTTTTTGAGGTTTTCATCTTTGTATTTTTTCCTCTTTATTTCCTTAAACCTCATGCAAAAGCTAAGAAGTCATCTTAAATCAATAGTAATGTATTTGAGAATTAATATGGGACAAGATTAAAGGGAAATAACTAAAAAGGAAAAGTGTAAATACTGTTATATGTCATAGTCTAGATAAGTTCTAGGTTGAATGACTAGTGATTGGTTGGGACGGTTATTAGAAATTCCACATTTGAAATATGGAATAGAATGGAAAAATGTCCATCTAACTTTTGAAAGAATTGTGAAAAATATCGTGTTGATGATTAACCCTAAGTTAGTTACCTAAATAGATAAGAAGTTACTTACTTAGAGTTAAACCAATCATGGTAAGGGAACTTATCAAATTGGTGTATATAGTAAAAGGTATTAAGATAATGTTTTACCCCACAAAAGAGGGATATATTTAAACCAACATTGTCCCGTCATAGTAGAATGAGTGGAAATGACTTGTAACCCATGATAGAGGTATAGTGATCTAGTGAGTAAGCTCTGTGACCCACAGTAGAGGCATAATGATCTCCATCACAACAGAATGGTCTTTCTAAGAGACTAGGTGTAACGCCCCTATCTAGTATTACAATTCCTCCAAAGCAACCAGATAGGTTTGGTACATTATTCTTATCCTTTTATTTAATTAATGTCTAAGCAATTATACCGTTAATTTATATTAAGTGGATTAGGTTTGGGATCTTTTTCTCTGATTAAAAACTTACATGCACAGCGGAATAATAGAAATTATATGCAATTAAACTTTAATACATAACAGGATATATGAAGTACCTGTCATGAGGAAGTCAGGAGACAACAATCCTGTCACTTAGATCCCTTTTACAATTTTCCAAGATGGACCGGTCCTTCACATATCCCTTCCCCTGTTCTTTCCTAATCACATCTCAAGTCTACTGCCAAAAGAATAATCTTGGATCTAAATGAAGTATGTCTAGACTAGGACCTAAAAATAGGGGTTACAAAAAAATCTTAACCCAAAAAGAACTCGAACTCCCGGCCTGGCTATGCGTCCACATCTGATACATATTAGCATACAATGAGAAATGCAAGTTTCCCAATAGCTTAACAATTTGGGTTTTAAAAACAACTAATATGTATTAGGGTGCAAGCACCAAAATAATTAATTCTACATTATTGGAAAAAAATACAACATAATTCATAAATATAATTTGGCAAGCAATATATGATCAATTAAGATGTCAATAGGATGGAAATAATATACTGTCAAATAAAACATGTTGTGACACACATTATCATAACATTAACAAATTATTTAGGCTTATCCTTCTTAAATTTTCTTTGTACTTTAGTTGTGCACACTTAGGCACTTGTCGACACTTGGCCACCTTTAAAATTCTTTGTGCACACTTGGGCACATGTGGACACTTGGCCACCTTTAATATTCTTTGTGCACACTTTGGCACATGTGGACACTTGGCCACCTTTAATATTCTTTGTGCACACTTTGGCACATGTGGACACTTGGCCACCTTTATTAGTCATTGTGCATACTTGGGCACTATGTGGACACTTGGCCACCTTCCTAGGGTCATTGTGCTCACTTGGGTAGTATGTGGACAATTGGCCACTACCTAGGGTCATTATGCACACTTGGGCACTAGGTGGACACTTGGCCACCTTTGAAATTCTTAGTCAATTTTTAAGGGAAATTCTTTTTTCTTGAAAATTCGTATAAATATACATTTCTTATGAAAATTCTAATATGCTTTACTAATAATTTCTTCTTCTTCTTCTTTTCTTTTTGGAAATTAATTTCAGGGTACATTTTCTCTAAAAATTCTAATATTTCCGAGAATAATTTCTCCTTTCTTAAAAATTAATTCTTAATGTACATTTCTCATAAAATCCTAATATCTTTAAGAATAAATTCTCCTTTCTTTAGAATTAATATCAGTGTACACGTTTTTAAAAATTATAATATTTTTAATAATAATTTCTTCTTCCTTGGAATTTAATTCTAATGCACATTTTCTCAAAAAAATTCTAACATAAACATTTCAAGTATAATTTCTCCTTCTTGAAAATTAATTTCTTATGTATATTTTCTTTTTCTAAGGATTCTAGCATTTCCAGGAAGAATTCCTTCCTCCATAAAAATTAAATCTTTATGTACATTTCTCATAAAAATTCTAATGTATAGAAAAATTCCTTCTTTGTTGAAAATAAATTCTAATATACTTTTCTTATGGAAAACTTCAACATTTTAAGGATAATTTCTCCTCCTTTAAAAATAATTGCTAATGTTTATTTCTTACCAAAATATCTAGCCTTTTTAGGATACTTACTTTCCTTACAATAATACTCTAAATTTTCTCTTGTGACATCAAAAATAAATTCCCATGCTTTGAATCAACATCATAGTGTATAGCTTCTAGATTCCAAGAATGAATATCATGGACTTGGCCTAGAGAGTTTTATTCATTTGGCAATTCTATTTCCTTTCTTTTTGTTCTTTACTTAATACACTTAAAAGGTTAGCGTCCTTTCTTTGTGGTCCTCATGAAGTTAACACCATCCAACCCTAATCCTTTTTCTAACAACATATTCATGCTATCTCATCCATCAACATTTCATTCAATCACACATGCTAGCCAACATACATACATTTAGTTCAAGAATGTAGGGACAACTTAAGTTCCATGGAAAACTTGAATATAAATATTAGATTGCAAAACTAGAATGTGGAACAAAAGTTTAAATTGTTAACCTACCTTGCTTCCTTTGATCTTTTCTTTTCTTTTTTATCACTTTTGCTTCTTCCTCCTCCTAATTTTTGTGCTTCACGTGCTCTCCCAAGACCCTTGAAATATCCTTTTCTTTTCCTCCTTCACGTGTGATTGTTGTATGTATTTCTCAAAGATGGGGTTCCCCTTGTCTCACGCCACTCTCTCTTCCTTTCTCTCTTTTTTCTTCCTTTTCCTCACGTGTGTTTATATGTGTAGCTTGTATGAAAATGAACTTTTCCCCCTCTCTCTTTCTTCCATGCGTGAATGTGGTATGGTGTGCATGCAAAATGAAATTCTCACTTTTTCTTCCCTTGGTAACGTGTCCTTGTGTCCAACATGAAAAATCTCATGCCATTCCCTTTTGCTTCTTCCTCACTTCACGCTACCCCTCCTTGCTTCCCTACTTCACGTGTGTATGTCTCCTTGTGAGACTAAAGTTTTAATTTCATTGCTTTATCTCTCCTTACGTGTGGCTTGGCATGAATTTTCTATTCTTTTTGTTTCTTGTTTAGGTGGCATGCCATACACAAAATTCTTAAATTTCCTTTCCCTCTTCTTCATGCCACCTTAGCCTCTTCTTCTTAATTATTATTGTGATTATCATTTTTGTCCAATGGTTTCCGTGTGTGGGCCTTAATGTACACCTCATTTCTTACAAGTCTTGGTTTACATTTCTCAAACTCAAGCTGCACTTATTTCCTCTTTTTTCTTTTTTCTTTTTTTTTTTCCATGTGGGTGGGTGTGGGAATAGCCAAATGAAACTTCCAATTCTCCCTTCATTCCTATGAACCTCATGTTGCCCTCCTACCTAACGTTGCAGTCTATTTTTCTTCATGTGAAATCCCTCTTCATTTCTCCCTCGAATCTCAATTGACCATCACATGAAGCTTGGCTTTTCTCTCTTTTTTTTTTATTAGCAATGCTGCCATTTTCTTGCATAAAAATTCTGCATCCTATATATTTATATATTTTCTTGCACCTAGTGTAATTGCAAGTACACTTTTCCTTTGCTTGCAAGCTTGCCATTACTTTTAGTTTAAGTATAGTCCACTTTACTTGTCAAATTGGTTTTACTTCTTCCTAATTTTTACAAATGCTTCTCCTTGCAATTCCCATATTCCTATTCGTGTGATTCATGGAGAAAAATTCTGCACCTTTTTGTCTCCTTTTCCCAACCTTAATTCCCTACCTCACATGTGCTTCTCATGTGCAACAATCCAAAAAAGATTCTGCACCTATTTGGTTTTGCTTGATGCCTTCATTTGTGGTTAATTAAATTCCCTCCATGCATACTTACACAATAAAATTCTGCACTTAATTGGTTTTGCTTGCTACCTTCATTTGTTGTTAGTTAAGTTCCCTCCATGCTTATTTAATCAATAATAAAAAAAAGTGCTACACCTTTTTGCTTCTCTCTTTCCTAGGTTACTAAACCTATATGTGTGCTTTAAACTTTTGTACTCCTGCTTCCTTTTTACTCTATCTCATGTGCATATGACATATATATATATATTCAATTGTGGCATTCTTTCCTCCTATGGCACATGTACTTTCCTTGCCATTCATATATATATATATATATTTTGAATGCTTTTAATCTTCTTTCCTTTCCACCTCACGTGTGGCTTGGAATTGCCATGCATAAAATATAATTTCCATTCCTTTCTTTCATGTAGGATACATGCAAGGCACACACATGCATATATTTAAATTGTTGCATCCTATATTGCTTCTCTCTTGGTACTTAGGCTAGGTAACTAAAAAGGAAAATAAAGAATTAAATTGAGCACCTAATTTTCATGTAACTTACCTTTTAATATAACCATTTTGAGCCATTAAATTATGCAATCAAAATTTGCCCCTCCTTAAGTTAATTCATCTAATTAATTATGAAGCATGCAATTCATACTAATCATTAAATGACACAATTAATTCCATCTATTTAATTCAAGAACATTAATTTAGACTAATTAAAATTATGAGCTGTTACACTAGGGGACTCCTTGGAGGTAAAAGCTAGCTAAGCATTAAGAAAGAAATAACTCATGCAATGTTTGCTAGATATGAAGGTAATGTTATGATTGGCCAAGTAAGCCATATGAATGAAAGTTATAAGTTATTTCCATTATGTTATATGTCCATATTACTATATTTTGAATTATATGAAACATGAGTATATCCAATAATGCCCACTAAATGATGTATTTTCAATGCTTGACGTGACATAGCATAGTAGTTACATTTTACCTAGTCTTTTTGTAATTTTAAATGAATTTGAGTGCAAGATTTTTTCTGTGTTTTTCATAGCTAGTACCATCAACGATAATTTCTAACTTGATTTCTCTTAATTACTAAGAGTTTATCTCACCTGTGCATTGATGTGTCCAAATTCCTAAATATTTAGTCATGATTGAGGTGGTAGTAGAAGTAGTCTTAGTGCCTAGTGTTAGGTACTATATATAGATTGGCGAGATTATGATATGGATTGTGGATGCACCATCACCCCTAGTGGGATAGTGTGGTAGAGGGGATGACTTTCTTTTTGGCACTCCACTAGCCCTGGCCTATTTTGGTAAGGCCATAGGGGGCTAGTATATATATCACATAGTTTGGTGGAGCTTACTTGTGATCTGGTATATGTATACAAGTATGCTAACTCTATACTATGGTAACCATTATCCCATAATGGATCATATGGTCTTAAGGAAAATCATCATCCTTTCTCAAGTTCTCACCTAGTATTTTGAAATTGTGTGTGTGTGTATGTATGTGTGTGTATATATATATATGAAAAGTTGTATATAGAAATATCTAACTTGTATATATGAATATATCCTAGAATTTTATACTTTCATTGTTGAATGAATACGAGTGAGATACCTAAGTGACACCTAAACCTAAATTTAAGTTAATTAAGGATTATGAGAAATTAATTTAAAATTAAACTTGGGTAATTAAGTAAAGATTGTTAGTAGCATACTATCTTTATGGAATCATGTATGTTATGTGCTATAAAGGTGGGGTGTTACACCATGTCCCCGTTCTTGATGTCTATTTAGCTACATATATATATATATATTCTTCATCCCATTTAGAATTACAAAAGAATGGGAATTTAAGTAAACTACGCCTAAGGCCTCTATGATAATTAACTTAAATTTCCTCTTTCCTGATATTTTTCAACTAACATTGTTGTTTCCCAAGGTCAATCACCCACACAAGATAACTATGATCATCCTTTACTAGCCATAGCTATCGACTACAAATGGTTCAAAATAATCACATATATATAATAAAATATCATAGAGAACAATCTACCCTTATATGGTAAGTACAATCACATAGGTCAATATGAAAACATAGCCTATTTGTAACAACCGAAAACATAGCCTATTTGTAACAACCGAAATTATTTTTAACAGAAAGAAACTTGATTTTTTGATAAATCCATGTAAGCGAAGCTCGGCATGTATTTTGAGGCAATGGTTAAATTCGAAAAGCTATTTGATGTCAAAAACACAGTCGAATGGAAAGAAACGCAATCCGGCGATCAGAAATTGACAGACGACGTTTCATGCATCAATTTCACTGACAGAGGCCAAAGCCTTTGCATGGAAATACGTGCCAATGTCTGGAAGGAAGCCGACACCCTAAAGTATCCCCGGGTGGTCCGAGAAAAGTCAGAATCACCCTCGAAGGCTTTAAATTTCCCAGAATCCCTCTATTTCTATCAAATCCTTCTCTTTCCTCACTTCACTTTCTCTCTCCTCTCTCTCCTCCTTCCTCCACCACGCGCCGCCACCAGAGCCACCGTGAGCCACCACCTGGCATACCAATCGACAGCCCTCGCCACCCACAACCTCCAGCAACCACCCACAGCCACAACAGCCGCCAGCGCCGCCGAAAAACATCGTTTTCTTCCCCCATCGTGCGAAAACTTCGCCAGCTGAGATCGCCGCCGTCCGCCACCATTAGCCGTCACCGCCCCCACCATCGTGTAGACTGAGCTGCCAGCTTCCTCCACCAGCTCGCCGACGTCGAACGGAGGTTCAAACGATCGTGAACTGCCGCGCCATCACCATATTCGGACTCCTTATCTTGCGGGCTTCACAATGGTGTAAATTTCAAGGCCAACCGCACCCCTCCTTCGTGCACCATCGTACGCCGCCGTGCGCCGCCATGATGAAGCATTTGGATATACACCAAGAGAAACCGAGATCACCCCGGGACAGATTTCCACCATCCAACAACACTGGTAAAGTCTAATTTTCCAAAAATTAATGGATTTTGATTGAATTGGCTGCTGAACGCAATTAGGAAATAAATTGACCTAGGTATTAGGGTAACCAGACTTAGAATCGTAAAAAAGATGACGTGATAAGCTTGAATATTCATTTAAATGTCTAGGGAATTTAATTGGCTCGAAGACTGAGATTTCGTGAAGTTCTCAATTGGTTCAGAGCGACAGGAGACCAGGTAGGATGATTTACAATTCCTGAGTCTTAGATTTGACCTAGTGAGTACCTGAAAGATTAGATTTAATTGCATGGATTTACGTGTTACTTTCGATGGACTAAATTTCTTGCCTGTGTGCTGGATATCCTAATTGCATGTTAGATGCTTTGTTTATCGAGTTGAGATGCCCTTAGGACGGATTTACTTACGATAGGGTACTTGATAGCCGGTATGGGACGACTGTTAAGTATCCCGAGTACAGGGAATTTTTAATTGACCTTGTTTTTACCTGATTTGGCCTGTACTACGTTAGGGATCACGCGATAAATCAGGACGACCCTAAGAAAGGTTTAAGGAGTATAAAGGGGGATAGCCTACACTGGAAAACATTGTGATTTAGGCGTAATACCCTATAACCCTGAGGAATAGCCGACTGTGAGCATGTGAGTTCGAATAGACTGTATGAGGATGAGAATTGGCGTATGTGCACATGCTAGGGGACGCCCTAGATGTTGATTCTCACCCGGTCCTTAAGTGAGTGATTGGTGTTACGGATCACACTCACAATATAAGCGAGATTCGGGTGATTGGTGTTACGGATCACACCCAACGATAAGAGATGTATTCTCTCTAGATGACGTGCAATTAGATGACGATTTTATATTTGGTCGCAGAGGACTTGTGGCCAAGATGGATTTAGAAACATTGGGCATGGGATTTAGCCTGATTTCTATGATTGATTTTTAAAGAAATGGATTTTATGATTATGAATAATTGTCGCGATTTCCATGTGATAAAATGATTTTAAAGATAAGGTATTTCACTGATTTTGAACTGATTTTGGGAAGAGGTTTTCGGTGCTTGTACTGCTGAGTATTCAACCAGATTTTGAACTGTATTTCAATTGTAAATTATTCTACTGGGATTTTATGTCTAGGCTTGAATTACATTGTATATATTTTGAAGATAATGTTGTATATTGGTCTTCTGTAATTTATGTTTTCTGTTGTTATTGGACTGGCTGTGTATTTGTAAACAGGTGACTATTGTATTATGGATATGTCCGAAATACAAAGGAAACTCTGCCGAATTTTTGGTAAGGTTTACCGCTGTAAACTTGTGGGATTAAGTTGGAATTTGTATGAATGATTGTATGCCATATGTATGGATATTAGATTTCATTCTAGAGTAATTTATGATGTATGTATGTATAATTAGTTTAGCTGCGTATGAATTAGGGTTGAACGGAATCCGAATAGACAACAGGGAGTCTATTTGGGTTACGCTCAACCAGTAGCGATCCCCTGACATTCCCACATCGGGAATAACTATTTAGAAAACCCATACGCTTCCGCTATGAGTGTGTATGTTGTATGAGGGGGTCGTTACATTATTTATAGTTGTACTCACATAAGCATTCGTAATTATGATAATTCATAACAAATATCAGTTTCAATTATATAAATAGGCATATGTTTCATTCCAACTCTTGCTCTATTTCATTTGGTATCCAACCTAATACAATGAAAGAAATTGTCTAAAATATGCTTGTTGAACTACTAAAAAAATATAGTAAGGTATCCTACCTGTACTTTAGGATTCTCCTCAACTTCTTAAAGGCTAGGTGTTGATTTTCCAACCTCAATCAACCTTATCATTCATTTAACATTGGATTTTTCCTAAAAATACTTGCAATCACAACCTTGCAATACAATGAAATTTCACCATTCCAAGTACACATTCAATACACATGAAAAAAAAAATCTCCACATTTTACTAATTAAACATGGCTCTCAACACACAAGCAAGAACTTCAACATTTCAATCATACCTTCCATCATTTGCTATTTTGTCTAAATCCATATCATTTTAAAAGGTTTCCTCTTCAATTTATTCGTCTTTCATAATAATCTTCTGCTATTTTGTCAAAATCCATAGCATTTTAAAAAGTTTTCCTCATCAATTTATTCTTGTCTTTCATAATACAATGAAATTTTACTATTCTTAATACACATGGCAAAACACATCTCTACATTTTACTAATCAAATGTGACTCTCAGTACACAAGCAAGAACTTCAACATTTCAATCATACCTTCCATCATTTGCTATTTTGTCTAAATCCATATCATTTTAAAAAGGTTTCCTATTCAATTTATTCTTGTCTTTCATAATAATCTTCTGCTTAAGACAATTCATTCATACACTTAATCAAATCATGTTATCATTATAGAAATTTTCCCATCATTATTGTCATCAATATCTCGATCAAGCATAACCATTAATCACTTATATGTGATTACATTTACAAATCTACCACATTAGCTTAATCTTTACCTCTATATCAATCATTATCTTAATTTATCTAGCAACTTAAATTTATACTTAACTAATTTAATCCCATATTAAGAATCAAATACCCTCACCAATGTCATTTATATATATATATATATCTTTCTAAAATGGTTAAACTACACAAACATTCCATTATGTTTTTAACCTCTAAATTTATTAAATTTATAATGTGGCCCCATTGTTTCATTTTAGCCCTTTGTTAAATTTCCATTATTTCCTCATGATATTCAAAATTTATAATTACATCCCAATAATTTAATGGTATGCTATCTAAATATGTCCAATTACCTAAATTTCTAGAGGCGTATGCTACTACTCTTCCATTTTGCATTAAGACACATCCTAGGCCCTTCTTGGATGTATCACAATATAATTCAAAATTTTCTAACAAATTAGGAATAGTTAAAACAAGTGTCATAGTTAGTTTTTCTTTTAACACTTGAAAACTATGTTCACATTTGGGATTCCACACAAATGGAACATTCTTCCTAGTTAATTTAGTCAAAGGCAATGCTATTTGCGAAAACCCTTGAATAAATCTCCTATAGTAACTGGCTAATCCAAGGAAACTACAGATCTTAGTCACTATGGTGGGCCTCTCCCAACTGACCACTACTTTTGTCTTACTGAGATCTACTGCTACTCCATCTTTTGAAATTACATAACCTAAGAATTTCACCTCTTTCGGCCAAAACTCACACTTCTCAAGTTTAATATACAATTTCTTTTCTTTAAGTAATTGCAATACAATCCTAAGATGGTGTTCATGCTCTTCACTACTTTTAGAATTCATAAGAATGTCATCAATAAACACTACCACGAACTAATCAAGGTAGGGCCTAAAGGTATGATTCATGTAATCTATAAAAATAGCTGGAGCATTTGTTAATCCAAATGGCATTACAAGAAATTCATAATGCCCATATCTGGTTCTAAAGGCTATCTTAGGTATGTCTTCTATTTTCAATATGATTTGATGGTACCCTGACCTCAAATCAATTTTTGAAAACACAGTAGCCCCTCTCAGCTAGTCTAACATATCATCGATTATAAGGAGTGAGTATTTATTCTTTATAGTTACCTTGTTCAATTGTCTATAGTCTATGCACAATCTCAAACTTCCATCTTTCTTCTTTATAAACAAAACTGATGCTTCCCAGGTGAAGCACTGGGCCTAATAAACTGTCTTCTTAAGAGATCTTCTATTTATAACTTTAATTCATTCAACTCTAAGAGGTACAAAGACTTGCTGAGGTGTTGTTCACATTATGGATTTCCTGTGTGGATATAGGTGTAGACTTTTTACAACAATTTAAATATAACCACAAGGCAGATGGTGGATGCGACAGCAGGGGGTGCATTAAATAATAAAACCCCTAAACAAGCATAGAATTTAATAGAGGAAATAGCCATGAACAATTGTCAGTGGCAATCCTCAAGGGATAGGCTAGGACGACAAGGAGTGGTCAACCAGTCAAACTCTATATCAACCTTGGCAGTTGAAGTGGAGCTTCTGGCTAAGAAGATCGACCAACTCCAGATGCCAGTGCAGGTAGCACAGTCAAGCTGTGAGTTCTATGATGGCCCAAATTATGGTGTTAATTGTAATGCAGGAGGTATGTTTGCTAACTCCTCTTCTTTATTTTCTTCTCACAGTGGTTCTTCTAATTTTGAATAGGTAGATTACATAAGGAATGCCTCAAGACAGCAGAATAACCCTTATAGCAACACTTACAACCCTGGGTGGAGAAATCATCCAAATTTTGGATGGAGAAATAACAATACCCAAGGTTCACTAGGTTTTCAGCTATCACATCAAATCGAGTCTCCTCCGCAACAACCTTAGTCACAAGCTACCCCAATTCAGTTCCCTTGGGAGCAAGAAAAAAGCCCAATTTTGAGGAATTAATGATGAAATATGTGTCATCAACAAACACAATCCTTAGAAATTAGCAGGCCTCTATTCAAAACTTAGAGACTCAAATGGGCCAGATGTCTAAGATGTTGGTTGAGAGATAGCCAGGGACACTCCCTAGTACCACAAAGCCAAATCCAAGGAAGCATTACAAGGCCATTACTTTGAGATCAAGTAAGCAAGTAACTGATCCTTTGCCTTTGACTGATGATAATACTATTATGCAAGATAAGCCAATCAATAAGGAGCCAAAACTAGCAGCAAGAAAGCCAATGCATGTTGAGGGCAAGAAGAGCCCTGTGACAAAAAACCAGCCACCCATTCCATACCCTGCTAGACTGAAGCAGGAGAACGTTCATAAGCAGTTTGGTAAGTTCCTTGATCTATTCAAATAGTTAAGGATTAACCTTCCTTTCGTTGAAGTTATTTTCGCAGATTCCTCACTATGCGAAGTTCTTGAAGGAAATATTGAGCAACAAGAGGAAACTGAAGGATTTGGGTTTGGTGACACTGAATGAGGAGTGCTCAGAAATCCTACAAAACAAGCTGCCTGTTAAAAGACGTGATTCAAGGAGTTTTACTATACCTTGTGTAATTGGTGAAATGTCTATTATGGATACTCTAGCTGATCTAAGAGCTAGCATAAATTTGATGCCTACTAGCTTGTTTGATAAACTAGGATTGAGTGAGCTGAAATCTACTAGGATGAATATACAATTAGCTTATAGAACAGTTAAATATCCTGGAGGTGTAGTTGAAGATGTACTTGTAAAGGTTGATAAATTTATATTTCTTGTTGATTTTGTTGTGATGGATATGAAGGGTGAGAGTAACGTACCCTTGATTCTAGGTAGGCCTTTCCTTGCAACATCTAGGGCTATTATAGATGTTTGTGATGGAAATTTGAAACTTAGAGTTGAGGATGATACTGTCACTTTTGACTTAGCTGCCTCTAATAAACAATCCTTAGATTATAATGATATGGTTTATTTTGTGGATTTCTTGGAAGATGTTGTTGAGTCTGAATTGTAAGAATTTTTACTTGATGATCCTTTACAGGTGGCATTGTAGGAAAATGATGATGAGTTGTCCAACAAGCAAGTGTTAGAACAAATAGCTCATCTGCTAGCTATTGAGCCCAACAACAATACTGACCCTTTTGTTTCTCTTGACAGGTTAAAGGTGCAAAAGGTGAAACCTTCAATGGATGACCCCCTAATCCTAGAACTAAAGGAGTTACCTAAGCACTTGAGCTACGCCTATTTAGATGAGGCAAAGAAGCTACCAATAATCATAGCAGCTGACTTGACACCAGAGGAGAGAGAGATGACTTTGACCTCTCTTAGGAAATACCCTAGGGCCTTCACTACTAGATGGCAAACATTCCTGGGATTAATCCCAGCAGTTCACACAAGATTCTAATGAAGGATAACTATAGGCCAGTGGTGCATCCACAGAGACGGCTGAACCTAAACATGAAAGAAGTGGTAAAAAAGAAGGTAATTAAACTTCTTGATTTAGGTTTGATTTACCCTATTTCTGATAGCTCCTAGGTGAGTCTTGTGTAAGTTATACCTAATAAGGGTGGCATGACAATGGTTAAGAATGAGAAGGATGAGCTCATACCCATTAGGATGGTAACAAATTTTTGGCTTGCATTGATTATAGAAGGCTCAATAATGCAACCCGGAAAGACCATTTTCCTCTTCCTTTCATTCACTAAATGCTTGAACGTTTGGTAGGTCACATGTTTTATTGCTTTCTTGATGTTTTTTCAGGTTATTTTTAGATTCCCATTACACCTGAAGACCAAGAGAAGACTAACTTTACCTGCCCATATGGGATGTTCGCTTACAAGAGGATGCCTTTTGGACTGTGCAATGCATCAGCTACATTTCAATAATGCATGATGGTGATCTTCCATGACATGATCGAGGAGTCTATGGAGGTTTTTATGGATGACTTCTCAATTTTTGGTAGCTCTTTCTCTTATTGTTTACTTTATTTAGAGTGTAAGCATGCATGATGTATCTTCTTCTTCTTCTACTTGATGTGAAGATCAGAAGGTTACTTTTAGTGATAGGCTCTTTTTCTTCTTATCTTGTTCTTTATAAAAGATGAGTTTTTGGAGCTTAGTCTTATGCTCTTAAAGGTTTCCAAAGAGTGTAGAGATGGATCTTTTATAGTATCCTTGGCTTTCTTCAATTGTTGTCACTTTTGGTTGCCATTCTAAAGGAAGTGATCTTAGAATTTTGGACACCAAGTCCTTTGGAGTTTAAGTCTTCCCAAGAGCTACCAAATGATTAACAATGTGAGTGAACCTCATTTGCATATCTTTAATAGACTTACTAGGTTTAATTCTAAACATTCATATTGATGAGTAAGCAAATTTATTTTGGCATCTCTAATACCAAAAGTTCTCTCATGAGCTATTTCAAAGGCCTCCCACCTCTCTTTGGCACTTTCACAATTAGAAACTCTAAAATATTCATCTTGAATTAAAACAATTGTAAGTATTAGGTTTGTCTTAGCATTTAGTTAAACTCTTTTCTTATATACTTTATTGCATTCATCTTTGAGTTTCATTATAGATTGACCATTCTCTACTTTGGTAGGAACATATGGTCCATCTTTTATTACCTCCAAAAGATTTACATCTAGTACTTCAAAAAAGATCCTCATTCTAAGCTTCCAAAAGGTGTAATTTTCACCATTAAATCCTGGTGGCTTATTAATAAAAAATCTCTTTAGGTAAAACACTATCACCAAATCCAACCATTTATAACTATTATCACTTGTTAAGAATGACTAGCACCCAAGAGGAGGTGAATTGGGTGTTTTAAAAATTTTTCTGACTTTTGGAAGTTAAAAGGTTTTGAATCAATAAAAACTTTAACGTAATTTATCCAAAGTGGTTTTTAAGACTGTAAATCACAAAGAAGCAGTCTAGAACAGAAGAGAAATCAAATTATGTAGCACACTAAAGCTTAAGACAACAAAACAAAGTATGGCAGAAGGTGTGTGAAAAGCGAGGTAGAAAATCCTTCAAATTTGCTTCTAGAATAGAAGGCCTTGACTATTTAAGGATAAAGGAATCCACCTCGAGGGTACCAATTTTCCATCTAGAGTCACTCCTCAAAGCAGACCTATATATGAGCTTGAAGAAAGACTAGAGGAGGCTCATTTTTAATTCAACCACTATCATAATTCTGTAAAATCCATGAGTGGCTAATTCTTCCTTTTTCTAGTTAGGAAATTTTAGTTATGAATACATTAAACTATGAGGTAGATTAGGATGCATTAAGATTCTATAAAGACGAGTGAATTGTGATTTCCAATTTAAATTACATGAGCATGTTTGTGTAAAATTAACAGGGCCCATTTTCTTTGTGTGAATGTATATCTACTACTAACATCGTTAATTCAATCCATAACTATTCAATGAATGGTGTTCAAGTAGTGTCTAGTCAAATGTGGCATACATGTTGCTTGAATATGACTAGGGGAATCATGATTCTGATCAAAATTCAGTAAGACATTCCACTAAATTAACTTTTAACTAGTGTGTTGCTCAAAATCTTAATGTTGTGTCTGAGTTTAACTTAAATATATGTTTTAGGTTACTTAGACATTAGGGAGGTAATGAATGTTTCTTGATTCTCTAACTAGGTAGTGACTCGACAATTTTTTAATTGTTGTGCCCAATTTGGTTTTTATTTACAAGAAAATAGACTAATGATGAGTATATTATTTAGAACTACATAAGTCCTAATGACAATTCCTTTTATCTATTTTACTTCTTTCCTCATGTAAGCCATACCCACCGATGATGTCAAAGATAGTTTTAATTTCATTTTTTGCTGCTATTTACCTTCACACTTTCCAATCATTAACCCCCCTTTTTTATGCTTATTTTTTCATTCTTCTCTAGTGCATAAATCATTCATTAGAATGCAAAATAGTAACCAATCCTCATAGGATCAACTTTACTCCCTTCATACTCCATAATTTAGGGAATTAGATAATTTTAATTTGCTGGACCATGACACCCAACACTTAGATCTATCTTAGGGAATATAGTTTCTCCTCGAAGTTGGTCTAAAAAATAATCTATTCTAGGAAGTGGGTATTTATTATTTACAGTTACCATGTTCAATTCTCTATAATCTATGCACACCCTAAGGCTTCCATCCTTATTCTTTACAAAGAAAAACGGTGCTCCCCATAATGAAGCATTGGGTCTCATAAATTACTTAGATAAGAGGTCCTCTATTTAGGTCTTATGTTATTTCAATTCTGTAGGGACATCCTCTAAGGTGCTATAGATATAGGTCTCGTTTCAAGAACTAACTTAGTTGAAAACTCAACTTCCCTTTCAAGAGGTAAACTAGATACTTCACTAGGAAATACATCAAGAAACTTTCTAAGATAGGGATCTGACTAATCTTATGCTATAATTATACTTCTGATGAACATAGAAAACCCATATGTTGATTTCTTTCCTCAATACCCTTATTCACAATATTGGCATCTAAAAAAGTCACAATTTTATTATAACAGTTTAGGACTACATTATTTTCAAAAAGCCAATTCATCCCAAGAATCATATCAACAAAGAAAGATATGTTCTCCACAATGACATGAAAATTTAAACAGGCTTGACCAAAAAAACATGGTCTTCTATAGGAGTGGAGATGGACAAGTAATAAGGGAGACAAGTTACAGGTAATTCTATATCCTTTATACATTTATCAGAAATTAAAGACTTATTACTTACCATAAACTTACTCCTATTAAGGTTATCTGAGCTAGATACTTCCTTGCCTTTCAAAGTATACACTCAACCTTGAGTCTTGGGTCTAAACCCACCATTAGATTTCTTACTTTGTGGACAATCTCGGGAGAAATTTCATGACTTTATGCAAGTATAACAAAGTATAACAAGTCCTTAACCCTAATTAACATGGTCTATTCCCATGTTTCTTTCCACACCTTGGACAAGGAATAGGTGGTACTTAACCCATTTGAGGTTTCTTCCCCTATGAGGTCATATTAAATTTATAGTTTTTGGGTAGAAGGAAATTTCTAAGTCGCTTTCTTCCCCATGTTGAGGTTCATCCCCAACATTTCTAGCTACTATCTGGCATTTTTTTACTAGGGTAGCATAATTTTGAATCTCTAGATAAGATGAAAACTTAGATAGATCATTAATTTTAGCCAGATATTCTTGAAAAGTCATTCCTCCTTGTTTAAATTGCATAAATTAAATTTCTTTTTTTTTTTCCTCACATTCATAGGAAATTATTTTTAAAAAAAGGTTGTCTTAAATGCTTCCAAAGTTAGTAGTATCTTGGGCCTCTACTAACTGCTAGACACCTTTTCACCAATATTTTAACTCCCTTTCTAACATGTAGGTGGCAAACTCTACCTTCTGTTCATCAATATTTCCCAATACCCTAAACAGCTTCTCCATTCCCTTAATCCACTCATAAACTATTTCAGGGTCATACTCTCCCTTAAAGGTTTTGGGTTTGGCCTTTTAGAATTCAGACCAAGCCTTGTGTAACACCCTGCCCTTACAAGTACCATACATATAGTAATCCTTAAGGGAGATGTGCTACTAGCTTATCTCTTATTCTACCCATGTTCAATTTTAATAAATCACCTAAGATTACTAAATTAGTTCAGTTATGGGCTTAAGTCCCTCTCAAGTGTCTCATTCATTTACATACATTAGCAAAAGCATGTTATCTATATGATATCATATAATATTTATACACACCCAAAATAAAAAGATAAGAACTTATGAGGTAATGTGTTCACTCTACAAGACCATCTTTCCCATTGGGGGATTCATGTCATCTATTCTCTCTTATAGTTATATAACTATATACATACTATCTTCGTACATCTATATAATCATATACATATTCTTATATACGTAAGTAACCAAAACAACTCCCACACCTCCTATATATTATATACTACCCAATAGCCATAATAAAATAGGCGAAGAGTGTATAGGTGGGAATTCAAAAGAAAGGAAAGCACTTCAGTCATCGCCTTAACCCGCTAAGGGTGAGGGCAGTATTTCTATAATCCACAGTAAAATGTTTCCAATCTTGATGAAGTACCCAAGGGCAGGAACTTCAAAGACCTCCACGTACACCTCTATGGTAATAGTGTATCTAACCATCTGGACACATCAACATACAGGTGAGTTGAGAAACACAGTAATCAAGTAAACCTATTTAAAATCTTACCATTTATGGTATCAAATGGGAATCACCTAAGAAAATAGGTATTCTTTAATACTTTCCAGGTAATAATAGACGCTCTGTTGTATATTTCATGCCATGTACAATGAAATGTGCTGGATAAATCATATCATGGACATTCTCTACATAAACCATGATAGAACATAATAGTATGGGCAAAAATGCAGATATGGGAAGTAGCTTTAACTTGTGTTCTCATAGCCTTTGTCATTACCTGCATGGTTTGCATCTTTCCTATAACACCAGCCTCAACACTATTATCATTCCTAGCACTTCTTCTATTTGGTGCTATTGTTTTCCTTCTCCAAAATAAATATCACTGAGGTGATTAGTCTCATTAACATACTATCCTATAGAGAAAACAAAGCATACCACATAGTACTGGCTACCCAAACTTAAATCTCTATTCCTAAAATCAAGCTGAAGTCTAAGTTAGTAAACTACCTAAGCTCAACCACATAACTCATTCCCAACTCTTCTTATGAGGACTACTACCTAGGTTAGAGCATATCTCTGATACTATAAACTGTGACACCCTGCCTCTACAGGTGCTTATTATATCTATAACCACATAGGGATGGTATGCTACTTACTATTCTCTATGGTTTCTACCCAAGTTCAATTTTAATTAGTTACCCAAGATTCATTACTTAGTTCTTTTATTGGTTTAGGTGTCTCTCAGGTATCTCGCTCATCACTAATATAGCAGCAAAAATATATTAGACTACTAACTCACATTTATAGCCCACAACTTTGATTATATAACTAAGAGAAATATTTACATATGTACAACATAAAGATGAGAACTCATGAGATGTAAGTTCACCTCATTAGACCTTCCAACCACATTATAGGATAGATAACTATTACTACCATAGTAGGCTCTGTGTGTGTGTGTATATGTATATGTATAGTTAAAAGACAACCCCACAATTCTATATCATATATATTAGCCCTCTACAAGCCATCTACAAAACAAGTTGTGTAACATCTGCTCCTTCTATACTTGAGAGATGTTTGTTAATTTTTAAATAAGTTAAATGCTTGTTTGTTGCATTAGATTACATGTAGCTACATTAAAGTTGAGGATTAAATTGAAAAGAAAAGAGCAAGGACTTGAATGAAAGAAAAAAGGTTTAGTGAGGAAAGTTATATAGGCTTTCAATACTCCAAGGTAGCAAATCGTAATTTTAGCCAAAAGATTAGTTACTGTAGCAACTAGAATTTTGAATTCTCCCAACAAAGTTTTAGGGGCAAAATGGTTTTTTTTCATATGGCCAGGAAAATTACTAATTGAGATCAGATGATCAAACCTTGACCCTGGCATTAGATAAGGGTTGAAGTTGCTCCGACCGCTCGGATCACCTATAAATAGGTGAAAATATCATACCTTCCCATTTCACCTTGAACTTTAGAATTCTAGAGAGAGAGAGATAAAGGTTTTAGAGAGAGAAGCAGAGGCAGTGTGAAGGAAGTGGGAATTTTAAAGTGTTTTGAAGTAAGAAGCTTGAGGTGGAGGAGCCTAAGAAGACATCTAAGCTTAATACTCTAGCTTTTACAAGAAACAAGGTAGCAAACAACATAATCCTCTTTATTTTGAAATTTACTGTTCAGGTGCTGAGAATTATGATTTTTCATGTTATTTAAGTTAAAAAGGAAGTAAAAACTACATTATTTATGTTTTTAATTACTATTGAGTGTTTTAAATTGCATATAATTATGTATGCATAAATCGGATTATGAAAAATGGGTTTTTACCTATTGATGAGAATAAGGTTGAATCCAATATTTGAGTGAGATTAAAGGGTAATTTGGGCTATTTATGTGTCAAATAATGCTTATATGCTGGTATTGAGTTGAGAATTATTAAAAAGGGTTTACAAACAAGTTCTTTGGAAAAAATCTAGGCCAACATCTAACTTAAAAATAGAGTATAACATAGCAGCCAACCGCCAGCCTTGGTAAGTCAACTATCATGTTCTTCGGTTACCTAAAAATCCATACAGAGCCCCAGTAGTCAACTGCTAGCCTCTAGAAGTAAACTGCCATGCTCATATTTTCTAGAAAATTGCCAAGAATAGAGCAGCCAACTGTCGAGGTCATGGCAGTTGATTAGTAGCCCTTGGGTTGGAAAATTTTGCAAGACAATGAGTTGAAAGTCGACTGGCCGACCTCTATCTTGGATGTTGAACTCAATGACCTAGTTTAAAGTGCAGTTAGCCCAAAACTCCCTCAATCAAAAGATTCGAACCTAGAGTGTATAAATGGGGTTAAAAGTGAATGAGAAATTGAATGAGAAAGAGTAAGAATATTATGAGAATGAGAAAGGAATGAGCATGAGACATAAAAGAGAAATGAGAAAGTATTCCTAGTATATGGATAGTGATAGATAGGCCTATGTCGAGTGACTGATTGTCGATATGGGATGGCTATTGGGCATTCCACTGTTGAACTAAAGGATCTTTGAAAATGTTGTGATGTTTACTAATTTTAAGTTAGTGAACTCCCCTATGCCCAGTTTAAAGGAGTCACATACTAAAAGTTAGACATAGTCATGGTATGAGCTGAATCACTCTAGTATATATGCTTGTGAATAGCAGGGGATAAACTACCAGAGAGGTAGGCAGTTACTCTAGTGTTTTAAAGATGGGGGAAGGAAATGCCAATAGACGAGTAGGGACCCTCGTGGTGGTGTTAAGGATGGATTGTATTCAAATCCACTGGAGGTACTCTAAATAGTACACTAAGAATGGTAAATGACCATGAGATCGCTGTAAACAGTTAATGGCCACGAGAATATTGCAAATGGTCAATGACCGCAAGAAAATTGCAAATGGTCAATAACCACAAGAATATTGCAAATGGTCAATAACCACGAGAAACTTATTTATAAATAATAATGGGAGTTGTTAGCTCAGTGACTCTTTTAATTTCTCTTTTTATGATAATGATTTAGCAATAACCATGAGATATGCTCTAATTTCCTTATGCATATATATATGCTCTTGTTTATATGTGAATGTAACCCTGTTACCATTGTAATGAGATAACGTATCCTGTGTGATGGATATGAGATGAGTGGCATTTTCATTCATAAGTGTGAGATATAATTGTGTGGTTCCCGCATGGCATCCCAATAGACATGATGTATGATTTGATGATAAAAGAACATAGTGTATTTTCGTATGAGTACGGTGGTAAGATAAGCAGTTTTCTAAAATGGGTTGTTATTGCTACTAAGAAATCATTCTCATAAAAGTGTTGGTTTGTATTAGATACCTAAGTATCAGGTCCTGTTGGAGGTTCAGGCAGAGATAGTGGAGATATCCTTCATGGGGTATTTCTCAGTTATTAAAGCCTTATGGATTATATTTGTGTTAGAAGTTCCTCTCACACCCTAACTGTATAAGGTCTTAAGGCTTGTATAGTACAATTTTGACATGTCCAATACCCTGATTCCTTACGATTATTTTAGAAGGATCAAGAGGATGATTTTTGGTGTATAGCACGAGGGCATATATGTATTAAGATATGTGAGACAAAAATCCATTAACAGTCTTTTGTTCAATGGGTATGAGTGGCAAGCTTGTTGTCTCCTTACCCTAATTAATCTCACATATCTATAGGTATATGTCTGATGTAAAGAAATTATAATTATTGTAAAAGAATCATATACGTGTATAATGATAATATATATATTATTCTATTTATTTTCGTTGCATTATGAGTGAGAATCCCGAGTGTAGAAGCCCAAACTAATAACACTTAATTATTTAACTTGGTAAAAGTTAAAATTTAGTCGAATAGAGGCATTAGTAACTCACCAATCCTATAATATGTTATATTATATTATTTAATTAACTAAAGGAAATCATAGGGTTAGGGTTGTTATAGATTGGGGGTAGCGGGGTGCTAGAAACAAAAGATGACTCCACCATCCTCCACCTTAGCCCGTTGGGGATGCTAATAGTACATCCAATATCCAGAGAAACACGTTGCCAATCCAGATCAATTAACCAAGGCCAGGTACTTCAAATACCTTCATATCCACCTCTATAGTTACTGTATAATTAACCATTTGGACATATCAACGCACAGGTGACTTTGGAAATCAAATAAACTAGTTTAAAATCTTTACCATTGATGGTACCAATTGGGAATTACCCAATAAAAACATGAGTTCATCATAATTCAATTTAAAAGGATGGATTTCATGTAGATATGTCATGCTATGCATAATAAAACATGCCATCAAGCAACTTCATAATAAATCATCATAAATTTCATGATAGAACATAGTAGAAAGCATAAAGAATAGTAAGTAGCATACCATCCTCATGGGTCATAACCAATAAGGGATCGTCACAGTCACCAAGTGGTGTTTCATTTCCTCAGATCACCTACCATCATCAAATGGCGATTCATTTCCTTGCTTTGCCATTATCATCAAATAATGGTTTGCCCCCTTGGGTCACCTAGCCATCATCATCAAAAAATGGTTCAATCCCTTGGGTTGCCACCATCTTCAAACAATGGTACCTTCACTTGGTTGACTAACACAAAGTGGGCAAACAAATTCTAGATCAATGCGGACCGAACTCTAAGTAAGTAGTTGAATAGGTAAGATAATCTACTAACTTAGTGTCACACTTAAAATGTGACGTGAATGGCAAATGAAAGTAAAACTTAGTTTTCATAAAACATTTTCAAAAGAAAGATTTTGAAAACATTCTTGAAAACCAATTTAAATTATGGAGTCGCAATTAAAATTTTATTTTTAAAACACAATTTTGAAAAAAAAACAATTTGATATATAAAAACAAAGATGAGTTTAGGGGTTAATACACATAGAAAAGGTGTTAGGCACCTCACAACATCTGATAATATAAATGTACAATTAATTCATATATCCTTAAATTACCCCTAACAACCACATGCAAGTAAGTGAAAATGTAAGAATGTTGGACTTGAACTAAGGGAAGAACCTTAAGGCCTATGTGCCCCTTAAGAGGATCAAAGCCCACATTGTTTGGGGTAAAAAATCTTGATGAGTTAATTGATTTTATTTTAATTTTTTTGAAAAGAACGAAACAAAGGCATAAAAAGATGCCAAAAAACTGAACTTGAATGAGTTGTTTGATTTTATTTTGAAATTCCTCTTTACCCTCACTTCTTTCTCTCCTTGATTTCTTCTCTTTTTTTTTTTTTAAATTCATTTAATCTAGGTAAAATTATTATGTGAAAATTTCAAATAAAATTATTCAAAAAATAAAATGATACTTTTGAATTTTTGATATTATAAGTAAAAAAGGAAATATTTTGGGTACTTTGAAAATATTTAGAAAAAGAAAATAATTTGTTTATTTTTATGAAGAATCTTACAAAAGAAAGATTTAATTATTCTAAGTAAAATCCTAATTTTGAAAGATGATAAAAAATATTCTTGGCCTTAAGGAAAGGAAAATATTTTTGATATTTTGAAAAAATGTTTAGGGAAAAGAAAATAATAATTTCTTTCATTTTTATTTTATGGAAAATCCTAAAAAGAAAAATAAAATTCAATTTCGTAGCTTTGGAATAAGCTTAGGCAGTTGAAACCCTTAAGCATAGACATAAGTGCATAAATTCAACATGAAAATGCATTCTAACACTTTTCCCAAGTCCTATTCCCATGAGCACTATTGAACATTCACATGCAGTGAGACGAGTGCTTTTGCCCAAAGACTATGACCGACATTCCACTTCTTAAAAGGTTGATTGCCTTCCCACCTTATGATAAACAAAAGTTCTTATGGACATTGTTAAACGGAACAATTATATATTTATCCTAACATGCATGGTTAGTTACAAAATAAAAATAAAAATAAGAAAAACCAACACAAAAATAAGAAAAGCCATTACAAAAAAGTACAAAAATTAAAGTGATTCTAAAATGCCTTGGGCAAACCCCTATTATAGCTTGGTCCTCCATTTGTCTGGTCCCTCATATCCTCATATGCAACCAAAAAGAAAAGACAAGGCATTAGAGTGTGCATTGGTATCCTTGAAATACTATAATCTAACAAAGAATAGGCAATATTCATCACAGACATTTGAACACCAAAGTGTCATTTTAAACACTTTAAAAGAGCTTCTTAGCACACCAAAAGTGACTCAAAGATTGGACAATACATAAACACCACAACATTTTACCAATGGTAAAGGGAACTATAAAACTCCAAGACATAATTAACAAAATTGATAGCATATAAACACAACATAAAAAATAGCACTTTAAACACCTTATGAAAAACTTTTAATACACCAAGGATGCTTCACAAGAATTGGAAAACACAATCATCAAAAAAAAAATTTTAACACCTTAAAATAAGCTTTTAGAAACCAAAAAAAGATGTCAAACTATTTTACAAATTTAGAACAGCCCCCAAAAAGATTTTAAACCATTCTTCATGTTCAAAAAAACATTAAAATAGAAAACAAAAATGTGAAACACTTCTAAGTCACATTCTTATTATTCTAAATCAACCCAAAACAACCTTAAAACAAAACATAAAACATAAAACACTTCTAAATCACCTCCTCATTACTTTAAATCAACCTAAGACAACTTTAAAACAAAACGAAAACATGAAACACTTTTAAATCACCTTATCACTTTAAATCAACAAGAAACAACTTTAAAACAAAACAAAAACACAACACTTCTAAATCATCTCCTCATCACTTTAAATCAACATAAAACATCTTTAAAACAAAAATGAAAACACGACACACTTCTAAATCACCTCCTCACCACTTTAAACCAACTTAAAACAACTTAAAAACAAAAACACAACACTTTTAAATAACCTTCTCACCACTTTAAATCAACCATAAATAACTTTACAACAAAAACAAAAACACAAAACACTTTTAAGTCACCTCATCATCACTTTAAATCAACCTAAAACAACTTTAGAACAAAAAAGAAAACACGAAACACTGCCTAAATCACCTTCTTATCACCTTAAGTGATTCAATCAAACCATTTTGGATATTCAATATAACTCACACCAATTTAGAGAGCCAAAACATATCATTTAACATTTTGGGTGGTTTTAAACACATAAAAACATAAGCCAAGCATCATTTATTCATCAAATCATAATTTTGACATCTAAGATGAGTGGATTTCATACTAAATTAATAGTCCCATTTTTTAGACTTGAACAAAACAGAACAAAAAAGAACCTTAAACACATGGAATCACATTTTCAAGTATGAAAGAAATTAGAAATAACAATCACATGAATTATCAACCACTTTCCAAATATTCTCTTATCATATTTAGCTATCCAAAACATTCAACATTTGCAAAAAGGGTCATTACAATTCATTGTTCGACCTCTTAAAACCATTACTTAGGTATTATTTTTCACCAAATGGCAATTTTCCTAATACCCAAAGTGAACCAGAATGAGAGAAACAAGCAAGGGAAGGTTCAATAACTACAACCTTCTTGAAAACATAATAAATTTGCAATGGAAGAGAATTTTCAATAGCAACAAACACCATCCATTCCAGCAACAACCAAGTAAAAAGAAGGGAAACTAAGGTAGAAGAATGGGATATGGACTCACCTCTCTCAGCTAAACCGAGAGCAAACCACGCACTCAAACTGACACTCAGTTGATGGGCGATGCGACAGGAGGTGCAACGGTGACGGTGACTGTGGTTCGATGGTGGTAGTGTGATGGCGACGAACGACCACACCTCTCATGTCTCACTCTTCACTTCTCTAATGCTCTCCTCCTTCCTTCCATACTTGCTCCTTTTATAGGTGAAGAGGAAGCTTGATTTGACCTAAAATTTAATCTTCCCTACTTTCATCTTCCATTTTTGTGCATGGAGTAGCTTACAAGCCTTGCCTTCTATGGAGTTTTGCTACTGCTCTTTGGCGTGAATCAGAGGAAAAGGAGAAGACATCAGCCTTTTAAAGATATTTGGTTTTCCTTGAAAAATGACTAAAAGGGGCATAGGGGTTCTTACCCTTTGATGACGATTGGGCTTTTCATTTTGTATCTTTTGGGCTCAAGAAGTAACCAGGCTTTTTAGATTTTTATTTCTCCTTTCTTTTTTAGATTTGAATCTTAAAAAGAAAAATAAGATTAATAAGATAAATTGTTTTTTTTTCCTTTTGTATATATTTTAAAGATTTAAAATTTATTAGCAATTCTCAATTTTATTTATTTATCATTTACTACTATATTATTTTTTTTACTTTTTATTTTATTTTCTTTCCTTTATTTTTAATTATTTTTAATTTTTTCATAAATAAATGGATAAATAACTAGAACAAAATACAATGTTCACTCTTAGGATTTGTTGCCCTCACATAATAATGTTTGTGAGAGTCTATGCGATTGTCCCATACTAGTTGTCAGTTCTCCAATCTGAAATTCACCTATCCCTATTGCATGTGTTACATAACCCCTTTTTTTCCTTCCATACCCAATTTCTTCCTACTTAATTTAGCCGAGTGTTTGGTCTCTTTGTTCTTGATGAAAAAATATGTCCATCTTATAACAAATACTTGTTAATCCCAGCCCATAGGTAGGATTTCCAGTTATCAGGGTTCACTTCGGTCAGTTCAGTTGTAGGGGTTCGCCCATAAGGGTTCATCTATAGAAACTTGCCTATAAGGATTCACCTGTATAAAGTTCAACTGCGAGGGTTCACGCATACAATTCACCACAAGTTCACCCATTAAGGCTTGCCCCACAAGGATCGCCCGCAACTTACCATGAGCTTACCCATAGAATTTCTCCCACGCGGATTTCCCATAAAGGCTCACCTCGATGGATTACTCTTGGAAGGTTCACCCTAAAGTTTGCCTAAAGTAATCCATTAGTCGACCCTTATAGGTTCATCCAATGGGTTCATTCTGGGGTTCGCCCATCTGGGTTCTCCTAATGGGTCACCCCTAAGGGTTCACATAATGGGATGACGCCTTGCTAATTTTTTTTTGACAGAAGACATACAGTGATTGACTCTCTCTCTATAAGTTCAATCACTACAGTTCTTCTTCATTAGAAATATTGTTTAATTTCAAAAGGCCCAGAAATAATAAGCTATGCAAAAATGTGAATTTATGGATTTGTTATTCTTGATCAAGGGAACAAAATGCCTAAAAAACATCTAAGTTTCACCCAACACCCAACTCAAATCGAGCAAATAGATTTTCTATAGAGAGAAAGCAAAACCTAGATTTCAATCCTTTGATTTTGAGTAAAACTTGGGCAACATGTTACACTAACCCAAAACTAATATACATTTATTTCAAAAATAAAAAAAATAATTTCCCCTACTTTGGACAGATTCATCTTCCTTGTCAGGGATACATATTATAACCAAACTCCAATGATGACTAAATATAATAAAATATTATAAATAAGTCACTAACCCAAAAAAGACTAAAAAGATTGAGACAGATATATATGCATGATTCCACCAATTACAGTCCCAACATTGACTGATTACAACACACATATTCTGTAATTCTCGTAGAATGTGGTTGTCAATTAAAATACCTTTAAGTTTTTTAAAATATTTATCATAGAAATATAAATACACACACAGACAGACACTCATATATATATAAACTCATATATAGAATTTCATTTATTTTAGTGAGTTTCATGTTTTTTTTTCAGTTTTACCACCTATATATCTTCAAATGTGTTTATAATTCTAAGTAAACACTTTTACAGCATAAAACATGATAAAGATGAAATAGACAGCACTTGCACATTTTGAATCAAAACAAGAAACCATGAAACAAATTATTTGACATTTCAACCAATTATTCACACATTTCATGTCACCAAAACAAATTCATACCAAAAGTTTCCAATACTTATTTCTTACCATTTTAAATATCCTAAGGCAAATATATACCAAAAAACAAAGGGCATCATGTAATATCCGCCCGTAATACTATAAGATATGTTGTTGATTATGAGTTCTTAATTAGAATACCTAAATGTTTATATCTATGCTATATTAGTTTACATATAGTTGCATATGGTTGTATAAGGACTAAATTGAAAAGAGGACGAGGGACCAAAATGAAAAGGGAAAAAGTTGTGAAAATATCTTAAGAATCCATGATTACCTTAAGAAAAATCTTAGGGAAAATATCTCACAAAGTCATGTTAGCCTAAAAGAAATATCTTAAGGGCAAGAATGTAATTTCAAGGATTTCCTTGCATGAAACTTAGCCTAAAGGAAAAAAAGACTTCCTCTTCTTCATTTAGAAAGAGAGAGTGGACGAAAAGAGAGAGAAAAAGTAGAGAGAAAAAGTTAGGGATAAAGAGAGAAATCAAGAAGAAGGATAATTTCATCTTACCAAGGATATTTAAGCAACTTCCAAGTATTTATAGCACATTTATTGTGGAAATCAAGGTAGCTAAACAACCTCTTCCCCCTTAAATTTCAAATTTTATGGCTTATTTTTTTTTAATGATAAACCTAACTTTGTTCAAGTTACAAGAGGGTTCTAATTCTACATTCTTTGAATTTTAATTTCTATTGGGTATTATTTTTCATGAATATACTTGTGTATGTTTGTTTTAAATTGTGAGAAGTGAGATGGTTCACCTTATTAATTATGGAAAGATTTCCTTGTTTAATAATATGTGAGCATGAAAAAGGCATGGAGGGAAAATGATATTTTGATGTTTTCATACCTAAAGAAAGCAAAAGAAAGAGACGACACATCGTAAATTATCAAAAAGGGCATTTTCTCCTTTCCCTTGGAATATGATACAAACATAGCCATGTTCATCACTTACATGACCATACTTCTCCTTCTAGGCATCAATATGGCTGAATTTAATGCAACATGGGTGTGTTGATGTGGAATACAGCTTATCCAAGAGGAAAGTGGAAAAATAAGGTTTTCTTTTAAGAATAAATATTTGATGATATAACCCTCTATGATAATTATAGTAAAGCTCATAATATTATCATACTAGGAAAGTGTCAAATTTTGGGTAACATGTGTTATGAAATTAAAAGAGAAAGAAGGAAAATACAAAAGAAATAAAAAAAGAGAAAAGAGAAAAGTATTCCAAGTGTTTATATTAGTGATAGATAGTGTAAAATTTGCCCCTATTTCTGTAAAGTCCCACGTCAATTGGAAAGGAAAATGAAGCATGCCTTATAAGGGTGTGGATACCTTTTCCTTATAGACGCATTTTCCCTCGAAACCTTAAGGTCTAAGACCAAGAGAGAGGGGGGAAACAAAATTGTGAGGGTCTGGAACCCAAAGAAGAAAATATCTGCAAGTGGGTGGCTAGACTATTACAAGAGTGGTATCAGAGCTTGGTTATGAGTTCACCTGGTTATGGTTGAGGATTAAGGCTGATTTGTATTTAACCGGGTTTGCAGCATTAGGATTTGAAATTTATTTGACTCTAAAATATATAGGATCATGATCAAAAATTGAGATATTAGGAATAACTATGTGGCCATAGCTCAGTGTTGTTACTAAAACTAATGGTTTTCCTTTTTGTATTAGCAATCTATGGCAAAATTTTGAAGAGGCACCACTGGAAGGTCTTGGGGGAGTAGTAGTAGGGATGATGATATGAGGGACATGATGGATTCCTTCCAAATGATGGCAGAAGCAATGAGAGAGCAAGCTGCCACAATGCAAATGTGATGAGATAATATCAGGAGGACTACCGAAACCATGATGAAGGGAATAATATAAAAAATAATTGTAACGACCCCCTAATACATTATACACGATACTTATCTGATTAGCGGAAGCATATGGGTTGATTTACATAGTTATTCCCGATGTGGGAATGTTAGGGGATCGCTACTGGTTGAGCGTAACCCAAATAGACTTCCCGTTGTCCATTCAGATTCCATTCAACCCTAATTCACACGCAGCTAACTAATTATACATACATACATCATAAATTACTTTAGAATGAAATCTAAAACTCGTATATACATCACATCATACATTCACATACATTCTGTCTTAAATTCACTAGTTTACCACAGTAAACCCTACTGAAAATCTGGCAGAGTTTCCTCTGTATTTCGATCATATCCAAAATACAATAATCACCTGTTCACAACCATACAGCCAGTCCAACAACAACAGTAAACATAAATAACAGAATCCATATACAGCAACGTCAATCACATCACTACAGTCAACATACAACACCTGATTTATACATGTACAGTCAATCCAATCACTACAGAAAACATAAAAGATAGAACCCAATATACAGCAACGTCATCAAAGTATATATATACAAAATGATTCAAGCCTAAGCTAAGTCATTCTCTTACTTATCACCAAGGCATCATCAGCAATCGTCTGGGTTCCCGTCCCTGTCCCTGTTCATTTGAGTAAACAACCTGATGAGATATAAAATCCTAGTAGAATAATTTACAGTTTAAATATCATTCAAAAACTGGTTGAATACCCAGCGGTGCGAACACCGAAATCATCTTCCCAAAATCAGTTCGAAAACAGTGAAATACCTTATCTTTAAAAATCGTTTTATTACATAGAAATCGCGGCAATTAATCGAAATCATAAAATCCATTTCTTTGAAAATCAATCATCAAGATCAAGTAAAATCTCATGCCCGGTGTATCTAAGTCCACGTTGGTCACAAATCCGCTGTAACCAAGTCTAAATCATCATCTAATTGCATGTCGTCTAGAGAGAATACCTCTCTTATCATTGGGTGTGATCCGTAACACCAATCACCCGATCAAGCCTATATTGTGAGTGTGATCCATAACACCAATCACTCACTCAAGGACCGGGTGAGAATCAACATCTAGGGCATCCCCTAGTATGTGCACATACGCCAATTCTCATCCTCATACAGTCTATTCGAACTCACATGCACACGGTCGGCTATTCCTCAGGGTTCTAGGGTATTACGCCTAAATCACAACGTTTCCCAGTGTAGGCTATCCCCCCTTATACTCCTTAAACCTTTCTTAGGGTCGTCCTGGTTTAATGCGTAATCCCTAACTCAGTACAGGCTAAATTTGATAAAAATAATCTTATTTAAAAATTCCCTGTACTCGGGATACTTAACGGCCGTCCCATACCGGCTATCAAGTACCCAACCCTAAGTAAATCCATCCTAAGGGCATCTAAACTCGATAAACAAAGTGTCTAACATGCAATTAGGGTTTTCATCACACAGGCATGCAATTTAGTCCATCGAAAGTAGCACGTAAATCCATGCAAATCATCTAAATCATTCAGGTATCCACTAGGTCAAATCTAGAGTTTGGGAAGCGTAAATTATCCTACCTGGTCTCTTGTTGCTCCAAATCTCTTCAGAACTTCACGTAATCTCAGTTTCTGAGCCCAATTAATTTCCTGGACATTAAATTAAATATTCAAACTTGTCACGTCATCCGTTTAACAATTCTAAGTCCGGTTTCCCAAATACCTAGGTTAATTTATTGCCTAATTACGTTCAGCAGCTATTTCAGTTAGATATCATCAGTTTTTGGGAAATCGAACCTTACCAATGTGATCAAATGGTGGAATTCTGTGTCTGGGTGGTCTCATTTTCTCCCGATGCACGCCCAGAAACTCCGGCACGGTGACGTACGGCGGCGTATAGTGGTGCACGGGGGAGGGGTGCGGTTTGCCTCAAAAATTACACCACGATGAAGCCCGCAAGTCCAGGAGTTCGAATATGGTGGTGGCACAGCGGTTCCCCGCCCTTTTGGATGGCATTTTTCAGCCACGAAGTTTCACGATCCGGGCGCGTCCGGCCTTCGTTCGACGTGAGTGAGCTACTGGAGGAAGCTGGCAACTCAGGCTACACGGTGGTAGGGGCGGTGACGGCCAACGGTGACGGACGGTGGCGATCTGAGCTGGCGAAGTTTTCGAGCGATGGAGGAGAAAAGTGGCATTTTTCAGCGACGCTGGCGGCCGTTGGTGGCCGTGGGTGGTTGCTAGAGGTTATGGGCGGCGAAGGCTGTTGATTGGTATGCTGGGTGGTGGCCCACAGTGGCTGTAGTGGCGGTTCACGGTGGAGGAAGGAGGAGAGAGAGGAGAGAGAAAATATGGTGAGGAGAGAGAGAGTTTTGAGAGAAATGGAGGGAATTCAAGAAATTTAAAGCCTCAGGGGGGATTCTGACTTTTCTCGGACCACCCGGGGATGCTTTAGGGTGTCGGCATCCTTCCAGACGTCGTCACACGTTTCCATGCGAAGGTTTTGGCCTTCGTTAGTGAAATTGATGCACGAAACTTCTTCTGTCAATTTCTAATCACCGGATTGCATTTCTTTCTATTTAATCATGTTTCTAACTTCGAACAGCCTTCCATTTCGAATCACTATCCTCGAAAGTCATGCCAGGCTTCGTTTGATTGGAATTTGCGTAGAAAATTAAGTTTTATCTTGTTAAAATTCTTTCGGTTGTTACAATAATCACATGTACCAAGGCTAGTTAGAGTTTCAATTGTTAAAGAAGATAGAGAAGATCTTCCAATTGCTGCATATTATGGATAAGCAAAGGGTTACTTATGCAGCATACATGCTAAAAGGAGAAGCAGAGCATTGGTGGAGTAGGGCCAAACAACTCATAGAGAGCAGAGTCACTCCACTCACATAGGAGTCTTTCAAGAGGATTTTCATGGAGAAATATTTCCCTGAGAGTGCGAGGCAGGCCAAGGAAACTAAATTTCTGTAGCTCAAACAAAGGGGCTGACCGTATGAAGAATACCTAGCCAAATTTGAAGAGTTTGCTAGATATTCCACCTATTTGGGGCTACATTATGATGAAGCTTGGAAATCAAGCCAATTAGAGGCAGGATTGGACTTGTAGATGAGAATGCAGATAACCCCAATGGAGATAAGGGACTTGACAATGCTAGTGAAAAAGTGTCGAATCCTTAGTAAGAATCTAGAGGAAAGGCAGAGTATGAATAAGAGAGTTTGAAGCCAACAAAAATAATCGACCAAGAACCTTAATGTAAAGGGAGGAAATTTTAAACTACAGCAAGGGATATCTAGTAGCAATAAACACCCCAAAACTACTAATTGCCCAAAGTATGGGACAAAGCATAGGAATCAACCTTGTTGGCATCAAACACTGGTAAGATGCTACAAGTGTGAAGGCATGGGACACTATGCAAAGTACTGTCCAACTGGTGGGAATTAGCAAAATCCTAGTAGACCAAGACTGTAGGCTTCAAAGAGAGTCTTTACTCTAGATGGAGCCAATGTCGATAAGTCACCTGGATTGATGTAGGGTAGAGATAAGATTTACAATTTTCCCTTGATAGTATTGTTTAATTCATGTGTTATGCACTCTTTCATATCTGATACATGTGTGCGAAAACTAAACTCAACTTTTCAAACCATACCTTTTAACTACACATTTTCACACCTTTAGGAAAGACAACCAAATCCCCACAAATCTGCCTAAACTGTCCTCTTTCCATTAATGACACCTTTTTCATTATGGACCTTATGTGTCTGCCTTTAAAAGAGATTGACATCATTTTGGAATGGACTGGTTATCTTGGAATCAGGTTCTGTTGAACTGTTCTGAAAATACTACCACTTATTTGGATACCTTACTGGTAGGTGGGAGTAACAAGGATGGTGAGATAAATGACATCTCCCTTAACCTCTCTAAGGTAGAATTGCAAGAAAAGCTAAACCTAATTCTTATTGTTAGTAATTTTTTGGAGGTAATTCCCATAGAGATAAGCAGGTTACCCCTACCAAGAGAGATAGAATTCACCATAGACCTGACTTCTAGTATAGGCTCAATAGCAATGACCCCATATAAAATGGCGCCAATAGAATTGAGGGAATTGAAGGTCCAAATAGAAGATTTATTGGAGAAGGAATTCATGAGGCCAAGTGTGTCACCATTGGGGCTCCTGTCCTATTTTTAAAGAAGAAAGATGAGAGTATAGACTATGTATATATTATCGAAAGTTAAATAAGGTGACCATTAAGAATAAGTATCCATTACCCTAAATTAATGACCTATTTGACCAGTTGCAAAGCGTAATAGTATTCTCCAAAATAGACTAAGATTAGGATACCACTAGATTAGGATTAAGGATGAGGATATCCCTAAGACAGCATTTAGCACCAGGATGGTCACTATGAGTTTCTAGTGATGTCGTTTGGACTGACCAATACCCCTGCTGTCTTCATAGATTATATGAACACGATCTTTAGACCCTACTTGGACCAATATGTAGTGGTATTTATAGATAACATCTTAGTCTCTTCTAATACTCATGAAGAACATGCACAACATCTGAGCATGGTGCTAAAGATGTTAGAAGCAAAGCAATTATATGCTAAGTTAGAGAAATATGAGTTTTGGTTAAAGGAAATGAAGTTTCTAGGTCATGTGGTTAATGGGGAAGGAATTTCAATAAATCCTAAGAAAATTAAAGCTATATTAGATTGGGGTTAGCCAAGGATGGTCTCTAAAGTTAGGAGTTTCTTGGGTTTGGCAGGCTATTATAGGAAGTTCATATAAGGGTTTTCCCAAATAGCTCTGCCTTTAACCGTCTAACTAAGAAAGGTGTTGAGTTCGAATAGAGTAAGCATTGTGAGCATCATTTCTAAACCTTGAAAGAGAAATTGACTACTGCTCTAATGCTCATAATCCCAAACCCCTTAAAGCCATTTGAGGTCTATACAGATGCATCAAAGAAAGGGTTAGGATGCGTCTTAATACAATACCAGAGAGTAGTTGCTGATGCATTTAGATAATTGAAACCTGCAAAGGAAAACTATCCCACCCATGATTTGGAATTAGCTGTTATAGTATTTACCCTAAAAATTTGGAGACATTACTTGTACGGGGCTGTATTTAAGGTTTTTAGTGACCATAAGAGCCTTAGGTACTTATTTGATAAAAAAGAATTAAATATGAGGTAGAGAAGGTGCGTAGAATATCTGAAGGACTTTAACTTTGAGTTAAAGTATCATGCAGGGAAAGCCAACGTGGTGGCTGATGCATTAAGCAGGAAGTCTTTACAAGTTGGCTAGTTTGATGGTAGATGAGATGAGATTACTTGAAGACTTTAGGAATCTCAGTCTCAATGTAATTTCATTTTCAAAGAGATTAATGATGAGGACTTCCTAATAAATTGTGATTTGAGGGATCATATTAGACAATGCCAATTAGAGGATGAATCATTGGGAATCTGTGTGAACTAACCTGATTTTGGGTTAGCCCCTGATGGAATACTGATGTTTAAGAAAAGAATAGTAATATAAACCATCACGAGCTAAGGGAGAAATTGCTAGCAGAGGCCCATCATAGCCACTATACCATTCATCCAGGTATTTCTAAGATGTACCAAGACCTGAAAAGAAATTCTTTATGGTCAGATATGCGAAAGGACATCGCAAAATATGTGAATGCTTTCCTTACTTGTCAACAAGTTAAGATAGAGCATCAAAGACCCGCTGGATTATTAAGGCCACTGGAGATATCAGAGAGGAAATAAGATTAGGTAACCATGGACTTTGTAGTCGGACTACCTAGAACCCTAGCTGGTTACGATTCCATATGGGGAATAATGGATAGACTGACCAAATCTGCTCTTTTCTTTCCAATTAAGATCATATATTCCATTGAATATATGAAACTACACAAATATACCTTAGGAATATTGTGAGGTTACACAGGGTGCCATCGGGAATAGTATTATACTGAGACCACCCCAGGTTCACCTCGAGATTTTGACAATCCCTACAAAAAGCATTAGGAACCTAACTTAAGTTTAGCACTACCTACCATCCTCAGACTGATGGATAGTCTGAGAGAATAATGCAAACTTTAAAGGATATGTTGAGAGCATGTGTGCTGGAATAGAAAGGAAGTTGGGATAAGTACTTACCTTTAATAGAGCTTACCTATAACAACAGTTATCACTCTACCATAAGTATGGCACCGTATGCCGCTCTATATGGGAGAAGTTGTACGTCACCCCTTATTTGGGTAGAAATAAGGGAGATTACCCTATTAGGACCAAAGATTGTGCAGAAGACCACTGATCAGATCAAGATGATCAGGGAGAAAATGAGGGTTTCCTAACAGAGGCAGGAAACTTATGACAACCATAGAAGGAGACCTTTGGAGTTTAATGAGGGAGACCACGTCTTCTTGAGTGTATCGCCTACTACGGGTATTGGTAGATAGATAAGGACGAAGAAATTAAGTCCCTGATTCTTAGGATCATTCCAAATCCTATAAAGAGTCGGTCTAGTCACCTACCAAATAGCCCTACTTCCCTTCCTGTCGAACTTGCATGACATCTTTCACGTCTTACAGCTCCAAAAATATGTCCCAATAATATTAAAAGAAAATTCAACTTATGAATCTACTCCTGTCCAAATCTTAGATTTTAAGACTAAGTAACTCCAAAATAAAGTAATCCCCTTGGTAAAGGTATTATGGCAAGATGTAACAGCCCAGGAGATGACGTGGGAGAAAGAGGATGAAATAAGGCAACATTATATGGAACTGTTTACAAGTATGAATTTCTAGGACAAAATTCTTTTAAGGGGGGAGGATTGTAATAACCGTTTCCCTAAGTTATTATTTTTAAAGAAAATTTCAAAATTTCTTCAAAAAATTGAATAAAATAAGGAAGATGGAATGTTAGTAAGGAGGGACTAAAATGCAATTTTAGCCTTTTTGCAAGATGGTCCTTGAAGCTTCCTACCGTGCCACTTCTTTTATCTCTCCAAATGCAGTGTTTCCCCCTTCTACCAATACACTCCTAACATAGAAGAAGAGAGGAACCGCATGGGCAAAAGGAGAGAAAAGGGAAAAGGTGAAGAAATCAAGAGTGAAGCTTCTGAACTCGGATTTGAGGTAAGAATCCTCTAATTAGGATTTAAAAACCTCTTCTGCATCATTTAGTAATAGATTTCTACTGCAACATGCCCCAAATCTGTCAAAATCTGAGAGAGAAAGTGAAAATAGAAAAATAGAGCATTTTCATATTTCTAATGATTTTGAGTAGGAGAAACTGAGTTAAGGTGCTTGAGGTTTGGAAATGACTTCTGAGCTAAAAAACTAGGATTGTTTGCTTCCATTTAGTGATTTCAAGATTTAAACCAGATTTTATAAGTTAAGTTTTTCTTTTACTCAGTTCACATGTGGATTCTCTGATTTTATTGATGTTTTGGACTTAAAAACTCATGGGTTTTGCACAAAAATGATTAAGGACTAAGCTTATGTAATTTTTATTTGTTATGGACTAAATCCTAGGCTGAGATTTGATGAAAACCAGTGTTTTTAAACTATTGAAGAACAAGGCAGCTGATTGCCATCATGCATCATTCGACTGTCATGTTCTTCACAAATCCAAAAATGCATACAGCAGCTTAGCAGTCGACTGCCAGGCATGCACCAGTCAACTTTTGAGCCACTGTAAGCCCAGAACTTATAGACATAAGCACAACATTCGACTGTCGAGCATGTATCAGTCGATTTTTGAGCCACTTTCTTGTGGAATTCAGCCTTCCAGAGAGCAATCAGCCGATTGCCAACCCTTGGCAGCTGATTGATAGCTTCCCTAATGCAAGGAAATGGTTTTAAAACATGATTTGAGGTTGGAAATCCCTAGGTTTGATTTGAATAAGGTTCAAACATCATCCTACATGAGAATTTCATGAGATGAGTAATAGAAAACCAAAGAAATAGCAAGGAAAAATGGAAAATTAAGAGAAACCTTAGGGAAACCTTAGGATATAGGTTTCATAAATACACATTGACAAGAATTAGAATATGAACCTTACCTATTGTGTCAGGAAATGAAATGTGAAGGCAATCCAAAGGTAAAAGAGGAAAACCCTGTTCAAAAGAGGAGCAAATGGTAAAGGTAGAGTAATCTACACTTTCTTGATTTTAAATTGATGTTATGAATTGATGGTTTAAAGGAAGTATTTGTTTTGAAATCAAAAATAATTGTTGAACTAAATTGTTAAGAATGAGATTTGCATTGAGTATAGATTTCTTACCTGTGTATTGAGATGCTCGTTGCATGTTTGCTAGATTTGGCTATTGGGTTATATGCTATAAGGACGGACTAACTTAAGGTGGACATTCAATAGCTAGTATGAGACGGCTGTTGAATGTTCCCTATGTAGATGGTCTTATAAACCTAATCATTTAATCTGAATTTGTCTGTATCTGTTAGGAGTTACCCATTAAACCAACACAATCCTATGGAAAACTTAAGGAGTTATGGTGGATAGTCTATATGGGGTGACGTATTGGTTTAAAGGTAATGTCCTATAACCCTTAGTATTACCTGACTATGTGTATGTGTTGGTACAGAGACTATATGAGGATGAGACTAGCAATGTACACATGCCGAGGGATGCCTTAAAAGTTGGCTCTCCCCTATCCTTGAGTGGGTGATTGGTGTTACGGATCACACTCATAAAATAGGACATTTTTTTTAGGTGATTGGTGTTACAGATCACACCTAACCAAAATAATGTTTTCAGATAAAACAACATGTAACTTGAGATGAATGATCACATGAGATGTGTGATAGGTGAATATATAAGAATTGTCAGGTATGATTTTAAGTATGATTTTTACAGATTTAAAATGCTATACTCATGTTGTTTTGAATTTATTTCCCATGTTTATTCTGAATTAAAAGTATTTAGTAATTCACATGTATTTGAATTGATTTTGGGGAGTTAATTTCTATGCTTGACACAGCTGAACTTATGACTATTTTTAAAAGTATTGAATCATAAATTTTTCTACTGGCATTTATATATCTCATTAAGTTATTTATTCAGATGACCAAGAAGAGGGGATGCCTAGGAGATAACTGGGCATGAGAGAGATGCCAAGGCTACAAGGAAATACTAGAAGAAGTGTACAGTACTGAGCCAGATTTGTAATAGGCTCAAGATTATGTATATATATTTAACGATGAACGTCTTGGATATAGAATTGTATAATGATGCTGATGAATTGTGATTCAATTTCTAATGTACGTATAGATTGATTAATATGGCATAGTATATCTCAAATGTTTATTTAATGGATGATAGAACTTCATATTCCATAGTAATATGTGATGGTAGAATGCGATAATAGATATGCTACACAGGAAAGCGCTTAAGTGGAATTTTAATGGACGGTGAGAAGAGTTTATTTGGGTTACACTCAACCTGTAACAACCCTCTGATGTTCTCTAATCAGGAAATTTATTGCGATTTTCTATGCTTCTGCTAGGATATACTCTGATTTATGGAAAGTAAGATAAGGGGGTCATTACAATTTCTATGAGAGATATTTGTTAATTTTAATTAATTTCTTGTTATATTGCATTAAACTACATATAGTTGCATATAGTGGCATTAGTGCCAGAATTAGACTAGAAAAGGATGAGAGAATTGATTAGAAGAGGAGAGGGACTAAAAAGAAAAGTGAAAAAGTTTAGGTATGAGAATTTCAATTTTGGCCAAAAGATGTACTGTGTAACAGTCCAGCTGCCCACTTGTAGATATTGTCCGCTTTGGTGGTTATCGAGCCACCTCACTATTTTGTTCTTCCCCTTGTCGAGGGGGAAAATGCGTCTACAAGGGAGAGGTATCCACACCCTTATAAGGCATGCTTCGTTCCCCTCTCCAACCGATGTGGGACATTACAAATAATGTAATAATCGAAACTATTTTTTTAAAAGATAAAACCTGATTTTTACAATAAATTCATGTAAGCGAAGCTTGGCACGACTTTTGAGGATGACGATTTGAAACAAAAGGTCGTTCGAAGTTAGAAACACAATCGAATGGAAAGAAACGCAATCCAGTGATCAGTAACTGACAGACAACGTTTTGTGCTTCAATTTCACTAACGGAGGTTAAAAGCTTCGCATGGGAACTCGTGCCAACGTCTAGATGGAAGCCGACATCCTAAAGTTTCCCCGAGTGGTCCAGGAAAAGTCAGAATCGCCCCCGGAAGCTTTAAATTTCCCGAAACCCTGCCATTTGGCACAATTCTCTCTCTCTCCTCACTCTATTTTCTCTCTCTTCTCTCTCCTCCTTCCTCCACCGCGCGCAGCAACCTGAGCCACCGTGAGCCACCACCTGGCATACCAATCGACTCCCCTCGCCACCCTCAACCTCCACCACCCACCCGCAGCCACCAATGGGCACCAGCGCTACTGGAAAATGACATTTTCCTCCTCCATCGCGCGAAAATGGGACCTAGAAGTTAGCTGATGATGCCTTGGTGATAAACAGAAGAATGGCTTAGTCTAGGCTTGAATTACATTGTATATATTTTGATGATGGTGCTGTATATTGGTCTTCTATCATTTATGTTTTTTGTTGTAATTGGACTGGCTGTATATCTGTAAATAGGATGACTGTTGTATTTTGGGATATGCTCGAAATACAGAGAAAACTCTGCCGAATTTTTGGTAGGGTTCACTACTGTAAACTTGTAAAATTAAGTTGAAATTCGCATTAAATGTTTGATATAATGTATATATGGATTGTAGTTTTCATTCCAGGGTAAATTATGATGTATGTATGTATAATTAGTTTAGCTGCATGTGAATTAAGGTTGAACGAAATCCGAATGGACAACGGGAAGTCTATTTGGGTTACACTCAACCAGTAGCGATCCCCTGACATTCCCACATCAGGAATAACTATTTAGAGAAACCCATATTCTTTCGCTAATCAGATAAAGGATTGTGTATGTTGTATAAGGGGGTCGTTACATACTATAGCCAACTGATTTTTGGAATTCTCCTACTAATGGTTCAGGGATAAAATGGTAATTATGTATATAGTTTGAAACTTACCATCTTGAGGCTAAATGATCAGAGATTAGGATCAAAATTTTTAAGTATGGATCGCTTATATATAAGCCCAGGAGCCAAAGTCTCTCATTACCCAAAATTTAGAACCACTTTTAGAGAGAGAAAGAGCAATCAAGTAGAGGGAGAAATAAGGGAGAAGAAGAAAAATCTTCACTTTCAACAAGAGTTGAATCTAAAGAAGTGTCTAGGAAGGCATCCAATACATTAAGCAACATCCAAACAAGCAGTTAAGGTAGCAAAATAACCAATCCCTTTTTATTTTCAAATTTACTATTCATATAACTGAATTTTATGATTTTAAAGAAAAAAGGGATTTGAAACTACATTCTTGATGTTTTTACTTACTATTAGGTGTTTTTAATCGGTTGAAGATACTTACATATGCTTAAAACTGATTCTGAAAAGTGGGTTTTTTCAACTTGAATAAAAATGAGGTTTAAGCGAAAATTTTAGCGAGATTAAACGGTGTTTTGGATTGTTTTTATGTGGAAAATAATGCTTGGAAGTTTATCTTGAGTTCATTAATTTCAAAATAGCTTTACAAACAAATTTTTGGATAAAAATTCTAGGTCAATGACAAATTTTAAAACAGAGCATAACGTAGCAATCGACTGGTGCCTTGCAGCAGTTAACTGTTGTGTTTTTAAACTGCCCAAAAATGCATAAAGAACTCTAGCAACCTACTCCCAGACCTTAGAAGTCAACTATCGTGTTCTTCATTTTCCAAAAAAAAATTTCAGAAGGCTAATAGCTGACTGTCACATGCAAACAGTCGATTATTAGGCCCAACAATAAGCTAGTAGCTGACTACCAACCTTGTAGCAGTCGACTAGTATCTCTCGGGTTTGAATTTTGAAAATTGGATAAATGTTGCCAGTTGACTGTTAGCAGGGTATCAGTTAACTACCAGCTTCTATGAATGAACTATAAACTCAATGACATATTTGATAGGTATTTGGTCCAAAAACCTAATTCAAGGGATTTAAACCTAGAATCTGAGCAAGGTAACATGTATATTGAATTTAAATGAAAAAGAGCAAGAGCATGATGAATTTGATAAGGAAAGAGCAAGAATGTACAAGAGAAATGAGAAATTGTATTCTTAGTATAAGTATTAGCGGTAGATAGGTTCATAACTGAATGACTAATTTCTGGTATGGGACAGTGATTAGACATTTTGTGATTATCATGATAGTTGTAAATTCTAAGTTAGTGACTTAATGGCCAAGTTGAATAAAAAGTCACATACTTAGGATTTCACATAACTATAGTACGCATCGAATCACCCTAATGTATATGCTTAATAATAGCATTTTGAGGACCTCAGTATATACTCAATGTGTGGTCTTGATGTGGAGACTTTATGTTACTTGGATCTACTGGAGGATGCTCTAGAATATACACAAATGTGATGTTATAGTCAAGAACTACCAATAGGCATATGTTGCCAAAAGTTATAAGTACATATTCGAAAGTATGGAGTGGCTTACTCGACGACCCCCTTGATTTCTCTTATTATTGTTATTACATGATAATTATCATGATGATAGCTAAGGCCAATGAGAAAGGCTCTTAATTCCTTATTGCTCTTCATATGAAGTTATATAAATGAAATTATGTTACCTGCATGATTTGACGATTTTATGAGAAATTATGAGTATCAATGTAATTTTATGAAAGGTAACCCAATAGATATATCAATTGTATAATGATAAGAAGAATGTAGCATTTTTCGTAAAGGATTACGGTGGTACAAACTAGCTATTTTATAAACTATTTATTGTTGTTACTGAGATTTATTCTCATTAAAAATATTAGTTTGTATCAGATGCCTAGGTACCAGAAAATTATAGAGGTGGAGATAGAGTTGGTGGAGATATCCTTTCTAAGGTATTTCTCAGTTGTTAAGGAACTGTAGATTATATATGTATGGGAAGTTCCTCCTACACCTTGAATGTGTAAAGTTTAGAGACATTTTGACATGTCCGATACCTGAATTGTTATTAAATTTTTGGAAAGGATCATAAGGATAGATTTTGAATGTATAGGACAAGGGTATATATGTATTAGGATATGTGAGCTAGAAATTCACTAGTAGTTTTGTTAAATGGGTATGAGTAATAGGCTTGTTGTCTCCTTACCCTAGTTAACACACTTTTATATTCATGGGTATATGTCTGATGGATGACACATATGAATATTGTAAATGAATGTGAATGTATCTATATATATATATATATATTTCATTTTATTAATTCATTTTTCCACTGCGTAAAGTGTAAGAACCTGAGTGTAGTAGTCCAGACTAATAGTACTTAATTATTACACTTGGTAAAAATTTTAAAATTAACTCGGGTAAAGGAAGTAGTAATTCACTAATCTTATAGTATTATTATTACATTAATTAAATAGCTAAAATTTAAAAATGACTTTAGGATTGGGGGGTTACACTTAGTTGGTATCAGAGCACTACTACCACGGCTAGTGTGTACTGGCTCGGTAGTGAAAGGTAGATTCTTCAGGATAAAGACTAATACAAGGTGGTTAGCTGAGCCATGGTAGTTGATTGTCTTGTATGGTGTTTTCAATTGAGGAATGAAGTACTAGGTTTGGGTAAATAGTATCTCTTATTGGTGCCATATGATCTCTTATGAATATTATGTTATTAAGACTGATCACCTCAGTAATGTTTGTTTTGTAGAGTGAAATATAGCCCCACCTAGGAAGAATACTGGAAAGAAAATGGAGAATGAGGGTAGCTTGATTAGGGTTATGCAAACTCTGGTGGGAATGGTAGAAGCCATGAGAGAACAGGCTGTTGCTGCCACCCAATAGGCTGCTACTGCTAATCAACAAGTTACCGTTACTTCTGAAGAATTCTGACAATTCTAGGAGAACAGAACTATGAATCATAATCCAAACCCTAAGGTTAGATAAGTGGGAAACCAAGCTTATAATGGTTGGCTTGAATTTTAGAAAAATAAACCTCCTTCCTTTAGAGGTGAGTTTAACCAGCAAGCAACTGAAGAATGGCTTCGAGAAATGGAGAAACGGTTTAAAGTTCTAGGGAACATTGATGAGCAAAAAGTATTGTTCACTACTTATATGCTTATTGGAGAAGCAGAATATTGGTGGAGAGGAGCTAGACAATTACTAGAGGTTCAAGGAACCTAGATTACCTTGGAATCAATTAAGAGGGTGTATTTGGAAAAGTACTTCCTTGAGAATGTGAGAAACTTGAAAGAAATTAAGTTCAGACAGTTGAAACAAGGTAATATGACTTTTGAGGACTACTTAGCTAAATTTGAAAAGTTGTCTAACTTCTCTCCTTATTTGGCACTTCATCCAAAAGAGGTGTGGAAAGACATGCATTTAGAAGCTGGGTTGCCGTCAGAGCTAAAGAATGTTATTGTTTTGTTTGAAATTAGAAATTTTGCTATGCTAGTAAACAAGTGTCGCATAGTTTCTTAGAACCTGGCCGACACAAAAAAAGAAAGATAGAGAACTAACTTCTTCAAGAGGAAACAACCTGGATCCTTTAGAGAAAGAGACAATAGAAATGAAGGAAACTAGAAGGGGAAGAAACCCATGGTGAGGTAGGTAGTACCCAATATTTGTCCAAAATGTGGGAAGAATCATAGTGGACCTTATAGATTCCAATCGGGCGTATGTTATAAATGTGGAAAATTAAACCACTATATCAAAGATTGCCATAAATGGAAAAATTCAACTGAGCCCACTAAATCTTCTACTATGGGAAGAGTTTACACTCTCAAGGGTAAAGAAGCATTGCAATCCAATGATCTGATGAAAGGTAAATGTTTAATAAATGGTGTATCTTTAATTGTACTGTATAATTGTGGCACCACTCATTTTTTCATTTCTTTGGAATGCATGAAAAGATTGAATTTGCCTTTATCTAAAATACCCTATGAGCCATCTATTTTCACTATCGTAAGAAAGCAAGTATTGACTTCTTTGGCTTGCTTGAACTGTTCCCTTGTTATTGAAAATAAACCTTTCGTTGTTGACCTTATTTGTTTACCTTTGGTGGGATTGGATATTATTTTCAAGATGGATTAGTTGTTCGTAAACAACGTAGTCTTGGATTATTCTAAGAAGTTTGTGACTTTTGTAGATGACATGCCTGTAAATAGGAAAACTGAGGAAGAGATCCAAAGAATGAGTTTTCTATGTTCTTATGAGATTGAATATCAGCATAAACTTAATGTTATTCCTATAGTTTGTGAATTCTCATATGTCTTTCCCAATGAAATTTCAAGTCTTCCACCTGAAAGAGAAATAGAATTTTCTATAGAAATAATTCCTGGTGCAGGACTAATTTCTATAGCACCTTATAGAATGCCTCCCTTAAAATTGAATGAATTAAAGTTACAAATAGAAGATCTCTTAGGAAGACAGTTTATTAGGCCTAGTGCTTCACCTTGGGGAGCACTGATCTTATTTGTAAAGAAGAAAGATGGAAGTTTGAGATTGTACATAGGCTATCGACAATTGAACAGGGTAATTGTAAAGAATAAATACCCACTCCCTAAAATAGATAATCTGTTGGACTAGCTAAAAGGGGCTACTGTATTTTCAAAAATTGATTTAAGTTTGGGGTACCATCAAATCAGAGTGAGAAGAAGACATACCTAAGGCAACCTTTAGAACTAGATATGGGCATTATGAATTTCTTGTGATGCCATTTTGATTAACAAATGCTTCAATTATCTTTATGGATTAAATGTATCATATCTTTAGACCCTATCTTGATCAGTTCCTAGTAGTGTTTGTTGATGAAATTCTTATGTATTCTAAAAGTTGGGAAGAGCATGAACACCATCTTAGGATCGTATTGCAGTTGCTTAAAGAAAAGCAATTGTATTCTAAACTTGAGAAGTGTGAGTTTTGGCTAAAAGAAGTGAAATTCTTAGGTCATGTAATTTCAAAAGATGGAGTAGTAGTAGATTCCGATAAGACAGAAGCAGTGGTCAATTGGGAGACACCCACAATGTAACACCCCAAAATTGCTTGGTTGGTCTAAACTAGTGTTTCCTCAATTAATTGGAATTACTTGTGTAGCTTGGTGACTAGAATAAATAAGAACGTTTTTATTATGCTTGACACATTTGACATGCTTGCACTAATTACTTTTTACTAACCAAAGCACTAAAAGGGAAGGAGTATAGCCAATTCAAAATTTCATACATGTCTAGTTGGGGGAAAATAGGAGTTTTATATTTTATATAGGTACACCACGTGGCTAAGATAAAAAGGAAAACGGAAGAAGAATAAAGCATTTAAGAATAAAATATATACACCCATCAAATGAAGTGGCAAAGTGGAACCACTAGTACCTTGCATGAAATGCAAGTTTAACATAAGTATGCATAGGTGTGTCTTGCATGCAAGGGAGGGTTGCATGTGAAGTGAGGGAGGAAAGGAACATGTGAACTAGGAAGAAAAGAAAATATATGTATCTTGCGTGAGACTAAGGGACAATAGGAAGAAGGATGGGAATTAATTTTATATGTATATATATGCATGCAACAAGTAAAACAATGGTGCAGAATTTTATTTAATATCCAAGTTACTTGTGGGGGTAGCTAACGTGCAAGGAGAGGAAATGGGAAAGGAAAGAGTTTAAATATATATGCATGAATCCCACGGCTAGGAAGACATGTGGAACACGTCCCCCTTCCCTCATGCTACCTCCAACTTGTCCAAGGTGGAGAAAGACTCATGTGTGTTGCATGGGACATGAACCTACATGAAGCATGAAGGGAAGAGAGGTACGGCCATGAAAACATGAAGAAGAAAGAGTGCAGCACCCTTTCCTTGTCTTGGATGAAAGGAAATGAAAATAAAAAAGGAAGGGAAGGTGGCGTGATATTGAGAGAAAGGCAACTTGCAAGCAAAAAAAAAGTGTACTTACAAGTACACTTAGTGCAAAATTTTATGTGAGGAAAATGAGATTGTGTATACAACAAGAAAGGCCCATACATTATAAAAAATAAAAGGGGTGTAGCCATAAAATAGATAGAAGAGAGGGTGCATAATTTAAGTGAAGCAAATGCACAATTTCCGAATAGAAAATGAAGAGAGAATTGGAAATTTTACATTGCCTATATACACACCCATCCACATGGCAAGGGAAAGGAAAAAGGAAGCAAATGCAGCGTGAATTTGGGAGAAGTGGCATGAAGTAAGTGTCTAAGGCAGAGTGCAAGGGAAGTAAAGTGTACTTGAAAGTACACATGTGGCATAAAAAAGGATAATTAATAACAAAAAGAGAGAGAGAGAGAGAGAGATGAAAGTGCAACGTGAAATTAGGGGAATTGGAAATTTTATTTTTCTTCTTCTTACAAGGATGCATGCACACGTGACCCAAAGAAAAGAGACAAAGGGAGTTGAGAACTTCATTGTACATGCATGCAACAACCACACGTGAAAAGAAAAAGATGAGAGAAAGGGAAGAGAGAGCATGCAACATTGAGAACCACACACACACACGGCAAGAAAGAGAGAAAAAGGAGAAAAGAAAAAGGGAGCCTTTGAAAGAAGGAGTGAGGGTGTGAGTGTGAGCAAAAAACCAAAATTTTGAAGAAGAAGAAGTGAAGGTAATCAAGAAGGAAAGCAAAGGAAGTAAAGGAACAAGGAGGAAGCAAGGAAAGGTCAAGCTAAATCCAACTTAGTTCACCATCAAGGTAGGTTAACAATTTAAGATTGTGTTCCATGCTTTAGTTTATGCAATCAACATATCTTTACAAGCTTTCTATAGAACATGATTGTTTTCCTACATTCTTGACAATATGTATATATCTTGGCCAAGCATATGTGATTGATTGGGATGTTAGTGGATAAGATGGCATTAATAATGTTATTGGAAAAAGATTAGGGTTAGATGATGTTGTATTCATAATGACTATGAAGGAAGGAAACCCTACCATTTAATGGTGTTAGTAAGAAATAGAAAAAGGAAATTGAATTTCAAATCAACAAATCTCCCTAGGCCAAGTCTATGAAATTTACTCTTGGATTCTATAAGCTATGCACCATAATATTAATTCAAAAACAAAAAAAAAATATATGGGGATTTATTATTGAAGTTGATAAGAGGGGATATTATTATTGTTTGCAAGAAAGGAAATTGTTCTTGACTTAGTAGAATTTTACAAGAAAGGATATTATTATTTTCAAGGAAGGGAATGATTCTTGAACTTGGTAGAATTAAATAAGAAAATAAATTCCAAAAAAGGAGAAATTATTCTTAAAAATACTAGAATTTTTATAAGAAATGTACAATAGAATTAATTTCCAAGAAAGGAGAAATTATCCCCGAAAGTATTAGAATTTTTATAAGAAATGTACATTTACATTAATTTCCAAGAAAGGGAAATTATCCTTGAAGTTAATAGAATTTTCACAAGTAATGCACATTAATATTAATTTCCAAGAAAGAGGAATTTTATCCTTGAAGATATTAGAATTTTAAAGAGATGTACACTAGTATTATTTTTCAAGAAAAAGAAATTTTTTCTTAAAAATTGACAAAGAATTTTAAAGGTGGCCAAGTGTCCACATGTGCCCAAGTGTGCACAAAAAATTTTAAAGGTGGCCAAGTGTCCACATGTGCCCAAGTGTGCACAAAAAATTTTAAAGGTGACCAAGTGTCCACATGTGCCCAAGTGTGCATAAAGAATTTTTAAGGTGGCCAAGTGTCCACATGTGCCCAAGTGTACACAAAAAGAATTTTAAAGGTGGCTAAGTGTCCACATGTGCCCAAGTGTGCACCAAAAATTATAAAGGTGGCCAAGTGTCCACAAGTGCCCAAGTGTGCACAAAGATTTAAAAAGGTGGCCAAGTGTCCACGGTGCCCAAGTGTGCACAACTAATGAATAAAAGTAAGTTAAGAATGATAAGCATAAATGGATTTGTTAACTTTATGATAACACAATTTTATAGCATGCAAGATGTTTTATTTGAAAGGAATATTATCTTCTCACATTAACATTTAAATTGATCATACATTGCTTGCCAATTTATGTTTATGAACAGTGCTATATTTTTATTTTCAAGAATGTAGAATTAAATATTTGGTGCTTGCACCTTGATACATATTAGATGATTTTAAACCCAAATTGTTAAGCTATTGGGAAACTTGTGTTTCTCATTTATATGCTAATATGTATCACATGCAGACGCTTAGCAGGGCTGGGAGATAGAAGTTTCTTTTTGGTTTAAAGAAAATTTGTGTAACCCTATTTTGGGTCCTATTCTAGATAGAATTGGTTTAGATTAGGACTATTCTTTTGACTGCATATATGAGACATACATTGGATATCCCTGGGGACGGATATGTGAAGGACCAGTCCATCCTTAGAAATTTGTAAAGGGGTCTGAGTGACAAGAATGTTGTCTCCTTATTCCTGACGGACGGGTACTTCATAAATCCTGGTATATGTTTACAGGAATGTAATGGACATTATAAGACATGTATTTATTGAATTATATGAAGGTTTTAATTTTCGATATGTAGTTTAGTATATTTTTATCTATTCCGCTGTGCATACGAGATTTAATCTAAGCAAAAGATCCCAAACCTAATTCACTTAATGAAATTTAATGATATAACTGCTCAGACATTAATTAAATAAAAGGATAATAATAATGTACCGAACCTATCTGTTTGCATCGAAGGAATTGTAATACTAGATAGGGGCGTTACACACAACAGTAACTGAGATCCATAGTTTCCTTAGATTAGTCGGTTACTACAAGAGATTTATTTAAGGGTTTTCACAAATAGCGTTGCCTTTGACTAAATTAACTAGGAAAGATGTTCTATTTTTGTGGACCCAAATGTGAACATAGTTTCCAAGTGTTAAAAGAATAGCTGACTACGACACCTGTTCTGACTATTCCTGACCCGTTAGGAAATTTTGAATTATATTGTGGTGCGTCGAAGAAGGGCCTAGGATGTGTCTTAATGCAAAATGGAAGAGTAGTAGCATACGCTTCTAGAAAATTAAGACCTCATGAAGAAAATTACCCTTTTCATGACTTAGAGTTAGCAGCCATAGTGTTTTCCTTGAAGATATAAACACACTATTTGTATAGGTTGAGGTTTGAGGTATTTAATGACCATAAAAGTCTTAAATATCTCTTTGACCAAAAAGAATTAAACATGAGGCAAAGAAGATGGATGGAATTTTTAAAGGATTATGATTTTGAATTAAAGTACCATCCAATAAAGGCCAACGTAGTGGTCGATGCTCTAAGTAGGAAATCCCTTCATGTAGCTCACATGATAGTGAATGAAATGAGTCTAATAGAGAAATTTAGAAATATGAGCCTATCCACATTAGCCAAGTTGAATAAAAAGTCACATACTTAGGGTTTCACATAACTATAGTATGCACCGAATCACCTTAATGTATATGCTTATGAATAGCATTTTAAGGACCCCGATATGTACTCAATGTGTGGTCTCGATGAGGAGATTTTATGGTACTTGGATCCACTAGAAGACGCTTCAGAATGTACACAAATGTGATGTTGTAGTCGAGGACTGCCAATGGGCATATGTTGCCAAGAGTTGAAAGTTCATATTCGAAAGTATGAAGTGGCTCGCTTGACGACCTTCTCGATTTCTTTTATTATTGTTATTACATGATGATTATCATGGTGATGGCTAAGGCCAATGAGAAAGGCTCTTAATTCCTTACTTCTCTTCATATGAAGTTATATAAATGAAATTATGTTACCTATATGATTTGATGATTTTATGAGAAATTATGAGTATCAATGTAATTTTCTAAAAGGTAACCCAATAAATATATCAATTGTATGATGATAAGAAGAATGTAGCATTTTCCTTAAAGGATTACGGTGGGTATAAACTAGTTGTTTTATAAACTGGTTATTATTGTTACTGAGATTTATTTTCATTAAAAATGTTGATTTGTATCAGATGACTAGGTACCAGATAATGATAGAGGTGGAGATAGAGTTGGTGGAGATACCCTTTCTGGGGTATTTCCCAGTTGTTAAGGAACTGTGACTTATATATGTATGGGAAGTTCCTCCTACACCTTGAAAGAGACATTTTGACATGCCTAATACCCTAAATTCTTATTAAATTTTTGGAAAGGATCAAGAGGATAGATTTTGAATGTATAGGATAAGGGCATATATGTATTAGGATATGTGAGCTAGTAATTCACTAGTAGTTTTTTAAAAATAGGTATAAGTGACAAGCTTGTTGTCTCCTTACCCTAGTTAACATACTCACATATCTATGGGTATATGTCTGATAGATGACACGTATGAATATTGTAAATGAATGTGAATGTACCTATATATATATATGTATTTCATGTTATTAATTCATTTTTTCACTGCATAATGTGTGAGAACTCGATTGTAATAGCCCAGACTAATAGTACTTAATTATTACACTTGGTAAAAATTTTAAAATTGACTCAGTTAAAGGAAGTAATAATTCACTAATCTTATAGTATTATTATTATTATATTAATTAAATAGCTAAAATCTAAAAATGACTATAAGATTGGGGGGTTACAAATAGGTTCATGATCGAGTGACTAATTGTTGGTATAGGACGGTCGTTGAGCATTCCACAGTTGTATCATAAATTGGGATGATAACATATCTACTCAATAATAAATAATTTTAAAAACAACGTGATGATTGCAAAATTCTAAATTAGTGAACTCCTCCATGGCCAAATAAAGGAATCACATACTTAAGGGTTTAGCTTAACCATGGTATGGGCTGAATCATTCTAATATATATACTTGTGAATAGCGTGTTAGGAATATGATCTATCAGATAGGAATGGTGATTCTATAGCCTTATGACCCATAAGGGTGGAGTAAGTGTGATCTGTTAGGGGGAAAGTGATCTAGTAAGTTATACCAACCCTATTTGGGACGAAAGGAAAATGAAATATCCCTTTTCTACTGGTTATGGGATGATCTATTGGAAAGGGGGTGAGGCAGGGACCTTTATAGTACTTGGATCCACTAAAGGACACTCTAGATACTACACTTGAGTGGTCAAAGACCATAAAACTCATTCATGAGTAGCTAATAGCTGCACGTGGAGTAGTTCACTAGGTGACTCTCCTGATTCTCTCTTAATGAAATTAGCAATAGCTAACATATGAATGTTTTCCTTGCTTTTAATAGAGTATGAATATGTTCATATTACCAAAATGATGATTTTATGATGTGTTTTGGATATATGTGGTATCCTGAGTTATGTACCAATGTGGTGAATAGTATATGCTATACTTGTATGATTCATGCATTACGTCCTAATAAATTGTGTTTCTATTTATTAATAATGAGAATATAGAAGTTTTCTATATAAGTACAGTGGTACATACCAGTGACTTTTAAACATGTTATTTTGCTACTAAGATTATTTCTCACATTCTTACTAGTGTGTATCAGATGACTAGATATAAGATTTTGCTAGAGATAGAATAGCATTGGTAGAAGTACCCTTCTTAGGGTATTTCATAATTATACATGGGGTGTGAGTTTTGGCGGTCTTGGAAGTTTCCCCACCTCTCCAACAGTAGAGGAAGAAATAATAACTTTTTGGTTTGATGTGTGAATATTAGAATAGTATTGTACAGGCCCTCACTATCCTAATTCTTGGTTAGATTTTTGGAAAAGAATTAAGATGACTCAATTTTGGTGTACATAATAAAAGAAAAATAGGGCATATATGTATGCGAGATATGTGAGAAGTTTTATATTATCCACTAGTAGAAATTTTTGGACAAAAGTATGAGGAGCAGGGTTATTTCCTCCTTACCCTAGATGATTAAATGGATCTCACATATCTTTAAATATATATCTTTTTGAATGAAATATATGAGTAATAGATGTGTAGATATACATATTGTCTTTTAAAAATTCCACTGCGTCATATAGACAAACTAAGTATAGAAGCCCAAATCGATGGCACTTGCTTAAAACTTTGCTCAAGTAAAGATAATAGTAACCCATTAGTCTTTTAGTAGATTATATCATATTATTTGACAGATAAAAGTAACCATAAGATTGGGAGGGGGTTACATTGAGTTGGTATCAGAGTAAAGTTGCCTTGGTTAGGAAGGGTAGATTCCCCACTAAATCAGAACCAAGATGTAGCAAAAATAGAGTGGGGATTTCATCTATCCAAATAGCAAGAGGAAACAACAATTTTCAACCATAAATTTGACTATCAAAGACTTATCTAATTCATAAAATTGGAATCAACACTAATGTCTTCATCCCCGCTAAATTAGAATTAAGATGTAGCATAAACAGATTAGGGATGTCATCTTTCTCGCTCATCAACTAGAATTGAAACTACCAAATAAAATGAAGGACAGGATAGGATACATACCTCGCTCAGTCTAAACTGAGAGCACGAATAGAGGGCAAGGTGTGGTTTCTGGCCATTTGTAGTGGTGACGTAGAAATGATGACCACACCTTCACATGGCTCCGATGATTCCAATGTTAACGATTGTGAGTCCAAAAATGTGATGGAAACTTTTTAGATAATCCCTCAAGCTCTCCTTCTCTCTCAATCTCTCAATCTAAATCCTCCTCACTCGGTCCCTCTAGAAGCTAAGAAATGCCCCCCAATCTAAAATGGTGCAATGGGCTTCAAATGAGGGCGATGGCTAGGGCATTTATAAATTTAATTGGCTTCACAACATTATGTAGTCGTTGTGAAGCCAAGGACTTACGAGTTAACCCTTGTAAAGCTATTATGTTTTTGTAATGATTAGATAATTGCTGTTAAGTCAAGGATTTGCCACGGTTAATTGTTGACCGTCATAAATCCCTAATGGTTTTATGAAAGTTAGCTAAATTATCACGAGATAGCCATTGCAAAGCCATTGATTCCTTGTAGTGGCAGTTAACTGATTGCTCTTGAGTTTGAAATTCTTTCTACCTAGGGGTTAGAAATTGATTGATAAGGGTCTTGTAATTGATTGTTAACTCTTTGCAAGTTATTGGTCGATTTGTTAATGACTTAGAAGTTGGTTGGTAACTTATTGTTTTGAACTTTCCTATGTTCAAGGCTACTAGTTAATTTAGTAGTAGCTTGAAAAAATAATTTTATGGAAAAAATTCATTCACAAGATTTTCCAAATATTTGGGAATTGAAGAAGAGTATACTTCAAGAGATTTTTTTATTTAAAATTTTAAACTAAAGTTTCTAATATAGCTTTGCAAATAAGTCTAGGTAAATATCTAAAATTGTATACTCGAGTCCTTAGACTTTGATAATTTTTTGAAAAAAAATCTTTTAAAATGTTCATAATTATCAAAATTTTAAAAAGATTATGTTAAATGGGTCAACAATTAAAATTTAAAAATTTTCAAATATATTATGAAAATTCAATGTTTAAATTATTAATTAAAATATTTTATAGGGACTTAAAAAATATTTTTTCTCACAAAATTAACTAGGAAATATCACACATTGTCCACGTAAAAGAATATTAAAATCCGAAATACTGGCAGGCTCCATCATCCTCTGCCCAACCCGTAAGTATGTGCTTCAGTGCTTGGTGCCATTGTACTCAGGGTCAAGGGGGACGGCCATGACCCAAACCCTCTCTCTCACCTTCGCAGAAAAACTCTAGAATCCGCTCTGCCTTCCTATTTCTCATTCTTTGATCGGAAACCCCACAAAGTCAACGAACCGATTGAGGGATCATTTTTGTTAATAGAAATAGAAATTGTAGAATATCAACGGTTTCGCTAAACTCCGTCAAACTATTCGTAAGGAGGTCAATTGAAAAGAGATACAGAGATATGGCGTCCGAGATCGAGGTCGTTGAAGAGGTCCAATCCCGGGATCAGCAACTTACGGCCTCCGCCGCTGGACTAGGCTGCAATGAATTGGGGGAGGAGAGTTTGCGGAACGATGTGTACACTGCAGCGGCTTATGGGGATTTGGAGAAGCTGCATAGATTGGTGGAGCAGGAGGGTTGCTCCGTCTCGGAGCCCAATGGGCTCGGATACTACGCCTTACAGTGGGCTGCACTTAACAATCGTACTGCTGCTGCTCAGTACATCATTGAGGTTTTACACGTTGCTTCTTTGATGGGTTTGTTGAATTGCGTTTCCCTTGCATGCATTTGAGCTTGTCTCATTTTGTTTCCTAGTATTCGGCATTCTGTATGATAATATCCCAGTTTTCTTAGAACATTTTTTCCTGATCAATTGCTTTGTTTATGTAATTCATTGTATATCCAATTGAAGAGATTGGAATGTGTGTATTTATCTGTCATGCGATAGTTCGTCTAAATAGACTCTGATTAATATGTAGTCTAGATTTGGCTTGTACGAGGTTTTGATGAGTTTATCTACTTGTTGCGCTAACTGAGTTACTGACTGATAATTAAGGAGTGATATAAACGAGAAGTTGATGCTGGTGATTTTAGTCTTGAATTTAGTATGATTAGACTTAGCTCTGCCTGTTAGTCATTTGTTTGGGATTTTGATAATCATATGATATTTGATATGTGAGGAGAGAGATAAATATGTAACAATTTACTACAAGAAAGACAAAGAAACTTAAATAGTTATCTCTCCTCACGTAAATGTCATCCAAATCCTTTTATTCATGATAGAATGGAAAATCTCTTAGCTTAATATTGATGCAATTAAATGTACTATCCTGTATACTTTTAGAATTTGGCTTTCTAGTAAACAGGGAATTTTATTTTCATTCCATCTATGCAATATATGAAAATAAGAAGTGTTTTTAGCATTAACTTAATGAATACTGGTGTACTGATCCCCAGCACGGGGGAGATGTGAATGCAACAGACCATACTGGGCAGACAGCATTGCATTGGAGTGCAGTTCGGGGTGCCATCCAGGTAGCAGAGCTTTTGCTCCAAGAAGGTGCTGAAGCAAGTGCTGCCGATATGTATGGGTATCAGGTAGATTGATCTTTTTCTTTTTTTTCTTATGCAAGATGTCAGTGGGGAATCCCCCATGATAAACTGTTGGGACGGTAATGTGAGAAGTCTATTGGATTTGCACAGAGTATGAATGGTGATAGAGTTATTCTCTGACATCAACAATTAGTTGTTCAATAAATGCTCATAATATATATTAGGCAAGAGAGTACTTTTAGTCCCTTAACTTTGACTTAGGTTTCAGTTTTTTTTCTTATATTTGATTGGTTTCACTTTAGTCTTTTAACTTCAAAAAATCAATCACAATCTTTCTTAATCCCTAACATCATTAAGTAGCTTAACAAAAAGTGTTAAGTTGGAGCCAATTTTATTATCTGTATGCTATATTATTAGTAATATTATCATTCTATTAGTCTTAAATGTAAAAAACATTATAAATCCCTAAATTTAAACTTTAAACTTCAAATTAAGTACTCATAAAACCTAAATCTAAATGTAGTGCTGCCTCCAAATTTGTTGTTTTTTTTACTTGTAAGATTAATAAATTGATATTATTCACAACAATATAGCATAGAGATATTAAAAATGGCTCCAACTCAACATTTTCTATTAAATAAATTAAAGGTGTTAGGAATTAGGAAAATTTTGATTGAATTTTTATTGTTGAAGGACTAAAGTGAAACCAATCAAACTTAAGAGACAAAATTGAAACTTGAGTCAAAGTTAAGAGATTAAAAGTGCACTTTTCCCTATATATTAATCACTTAAGATCAATATACTATTTATTCCATGAAATAATATTCTATCTTGTCAATAGCTGCTCATATGTATATACTTAATCTAAAATGGGAGGTGAGTCCCAACTTTATTGTCACTTGAAGCACATGCTTGCTGCTATAGATGGAAATAAGTAAATATATCAAACTTGATGCAGACAACACATGTTGCAGCTCAATATGGTCAGACGGCTTTCCTCTACCACATTGTTTCAAAATGGAATGCTGATCCTGATGTTCCTGATAATGATGGAAGAAGCCCCTTGCATTGGTAATTTATAATAAGATTAACCCCTTTTCTATTGTTATGATTTATGAATTAAAATGGTGGTTTTGATTTCCTATCTGTCACATTCAGCTCTCTTGATTTAGTGCATTGATGCACTTAGTTAGCTGTTACCAAGGATAATACTTTTTCCTGACTTGTTCACATAAGTTGTTCCCAATGAAAATGTGCATATGATGATGGTTTAGCAGATGATACATTTGAAAGTGCTTATAGTTTTCTTACAATGAATAGTTTTTGAATAATTTAAATAAAAAAGGGCGGTTTAGTGCATGAGCCTTCCATCAAGTGAGGTCTAGGGAGAGTTAGATGTATGCAGTCTTACCCCTACAAGTACAGAGACTGTTTTCAGGATTTGAACCCGTGACCTTTAGGTCTTATGACAACAACTTTACCGTTGTTCTAAGGCTCATCCTCTAGTTCCTAATAATTTAAATAAAAGAAAAAAATTAGTACATGTGTGATGGGGTTACGACTTGTATGAGAATACAAAGTGAAGCCACAAAGAATTTTCCTATAATCATTGGACTACACCAAGGTTTGGCTTTGAGCTCTTACCATTTTAACTTGGTATTAGAAGTGCTCACTAAATATATCGAAGAGTTGGTGCCACGGTACATTTTTTTTGCTGATGATATTATCCTTGTTGGATATTTGAAATAAGTAAATAAAAAATTAGAGAGGCGGAGACAAACTTTAGAGACATATAGTTTCTGTATAAGTTAAAGTAAAACAGAATATATAGAATGTAAATTTAGTGAAAAGTACATTGATTCTAGAGTGGAGGTGAAACATGAAGATCATTCTATAAAACAAGTTACAAGTTTTAAGTATTCGAAAACTATAATATAAAATAATAGAGAAATAGAGGGAGACGTAAATCATAGAGTCCAAGCTGGCTGGATGAAATGAAAGGAGACTTTAGTTCAGGTGTTATTTGTGATAGAAAAGTATGACTCAAATTTAAAGAAAATTTTTTTCACACAATTAAAAGACATGAGCAAAAAATTAATGTCGTAGAAAAAAGTTGCATTAGGAATGATTGTATTAGAATGAAAGTTGGGATTGCACCTATTATAGAATAGTTGGTTAAAATGCACCTTAGGTAGTTTGGCCTTATACAAAGGAGAGCATTAGAGACTCTTATACGAATAGTAAATTGAATGGAAGATAGTCCAGTAACTAGAGTTAGAGGGAAATTAAAGAAAACAACAACAAACAACAAAAAAAACTAAGTCTTTTCCCTTTAAGTGGGGTTGACTATATAGATCAAGTGACGACGATGTGTTCTTTATTTATTCATTTCTATAGTTAAGTTATTAATACTTAAGTCTAATCTAATAGTTTTTTCTATTATTTTCTTTGGTCTTCTCATACCTCTAATTATCGGAGTATCTTTCATCTAGTCAACTCTACGTACAGGAGTCTCTAATGGTCTCCTCTGTATAAAACTAAATCATTTAAGGCGCGTTTCTACTAACTTATCTATAATAAGCTATCCCGACTTTCTCTCTAATACACTTATTTCTAATACTATCCTTCTTAGTGTGATCACTCATCTAATGCAACATTCTCATTTCTGTCATGTTTAATTTTTGCTCATGTTAACATTTTATCGCTTAGCATTCCATACCATACAACAATGCAGGTCTTATAGTTGTACGATAAAATTTTTCCTTAAGTTTGGGTGGTATTTTTCTATCACAAATAACAACTAAAATCTTTCTCCATTTCATCCAATCAACTTAAATTCTATGATTTACTTCCTCATCTATTTTTTCATTATTTTGTATTATCGTTCTCAAAATACTTAAAATTTATGACTTTTTGTATGAGATGATTTCCAAGCTTCACCTCTGCCCTAGAGTCAGTTTCCTTTTTACTGAAATTACATTCTATATATTCTTTTTGGCTATGACTTATATGGAACCCTTATATTTCTAGAGCCTATTTCCACCTCTCTAATTTTTTGGTTACTTCTTTTCTGGAATCTCCAACAAGGAATATATCATTAGCAAAACGCATACATCGTGGTGCAGTCTCTTGGATATGTTCGATGAGCACATCCAATACCAAGTTAAAAGGGTAAGGGCTCAAAGTTGAACCTTGATGTAGCCGGTTATAAGGAAATTTTTTGTGGCTCTACCTTGTATTTTTAGACAAGTCATGACCCCATTATACATGTCTTTGATTGCTCGAATATAAGCTACACGGACTCATTTCTTTTCTAAAGCCTTCCGTAACACCTCTCTCGATATTCTATCATAGGCCTTTTCTAAATCCATGAAGATCATATATAGGCCCATGTGAGATCTCTACATTTCTCTATCAATCTCTTCAATAAATATATCTCCTCTATGGTTGACCTCTTTAACATGAAACTGAATTAGTTCTTTGTAATTCTTGTGTCTAGCCTCATTTTCCGTTCAATAACCTTCTCCCAAAACTTCATAGTATAACTCATGAGTTTGATGCCTCTATAATTTGCACAATTTTGTATGCTAACCTTATTCTTATATACTGGGATTAAAATACTTTTCCTCCATTCATCTAGTATTTTCTTGATTCTCAATATCACATAAAACAACTTTGTTAACCAACTTACTCCTTTTCTTTCTAAAGTTTTCCACACTTCAATGGGTATGTTATTAGGTCCTACTGCTTTTTCATTATTCATTCTCTTTAATATTTGTACTATTTCAAACTCTTGGATTCTCCGATAGAAACTATAATTAAGATCTTCCTTCTTAGTACTTAGCCTATCTACATGATAAGTGGACAAGTGTCCTTCATTAAAAAGTTTGTGAAAATGATTTTTCCATCTTTATTGAATGTCTTGTTCCTTTGCCAAGATATTATCTTATTCATCCTTAATATATTTCACTTGATCTAGGTCTCTTGTCTTTCTCTCCCTACTCTTAGCAAGCTTGAATACTCTTCTCTCACTATCTTTGATTCCTAAGAATTGACATAGCCCTTCATATGCTCTATCTCTTATCTTCAATATTTTCTTCTTAACGTCTCTCTTAGCTACTTTATAGTTCTCCAAATTTTCATTATCTCTACATGAGGGTCATGTTTTATAACACTCTCTTTTAACCCTAGCCGTATCTTGTACATTTGCATCCCACTACCAAGATTCTTTCCTCTTTAGTCCAAAACCTTTTGATATACCCAACGTTTCTATTGAGGCCTTCTTAATCCTTTCAGCCATAGTGTTCCAAATGTAGCTTACATCTTCTTGTACTTCCCAAATTTCCTCTTCTAACACCTTTATTTGAAAACTTCCATGTGGTTCACCTTTCAAATGTCACCATCTTATCCTAGGACTTGATTTTTTACTGTTTCTTTCTATTTTTCTCTTAAAATGAACGTCCATAACCAAGACCTTATGTTGGGTAGTTAAGCTTTCCTTACCAAAAAGAAATTGATTTGCAGTCAATGCTAAGTTTGCAGTCAATGTTGGGTATAACTTTGCAGTCAATGCTAAGTTTTCTATCTGATTTCCTTACTAAAAAGAAATTGATTTGGGAGCATGTTGCTCTATTCTTGTATGTGATAACGTGCCCTATTCTCTTTCTAAAACAAGTATTTGCTATAGTGAAGTTAAAAGTTAAAGCAAAATCTAAGATTGTTTTACCTTCTGCATTTACCTCTTTGATACCATGTCCTCCATGAAATCCTTCATATCTTCTAGCTTCACTCCCCACATGTCCATTTAGATTACCTACTAATAAAATTTTCTCTTCTAATGATATTCTCTATACTAAACCTTCTAGGTCCTCCTAGAATTTAATCTTATGATGTTCTTTTAGTCCTAATTGTGGTGTATAGACACTAATAACATTAAAATCGGAAGTGTCTAATTCTCTTGCCTTATCTCACAATAGGATAAATTATTAAGATGAATGCATCGCTTGATCTATGTAGCGGACTCCCACCTAGTGGGAAAAAGGCTTTGTTAGATGTTGTTGGTAGTAATTTTAGAAACTTCAAATTGAAAATGAATTTCTTGAAATGATTTCTAAAGCTAGTGCACTGAAAGATGGAAGAATTATTTTTACAAACCTTTTAATAAACAACACTTGTGTACTTGTCATGCGGTTAGGCTAAGTACTAAGGAGGAGGATCTTAATTATAGTTTCTATCGGAGAATCCAAGAGTTTGAAATAGTATAGGCATTCAAGAGAATGGAAAATGGCAAAGAAGTAAGACCTAATAATATACCCATTGAGGTGTGGAAGACTTTAGGAAGAAAAGGGGTAAGTTGATTAAGAAAGTTGTTTATTGTGATATTGAGAACCAAGAAAATACTAGATGAATGGAGGAAAAATATTTTAATACCAATGTATAAGAATAAGAGTGACGTATAAAATTGTGCAAATTATAAGAGAATCAAACTCGAGTCATAATATGAAGTAATGGGAGAAGGTTATTGAGCGGAGATTGTGGTTGGACACACGAATTACAGAAAACCAATTCGGTTTCATGTTAGGGAGGTCAACCATAAAGACAACATATTTATTGAAGAGATTGATGGAGAGATATCAGAGAGCTCACAAGGACTTATATATGATCTTCATCGATTTAGAAAATGCCTATGATAGAGTATTGAGAGAGGTATTATGGAATGCTTTAGAGAATAAAAGAGTTCGATTGGCTTATATTTGAGCAATAGAAGACGTATATGATGGGGTTGCGATTTGTGTGAGAATACAAGGTGGAGCCACGAAGGATTTCCTTATAATCATAGGACTATATCAGGGTTTAGCTTTGAGCCTTCAGCTTTTTAACTTAGTACTGAATGTGCTCATTGAATATATCTAAGAGGCAGCACCACTGTGTATGCTTTTTGTTGATGATATAGTCCTTGTTGCAGATTTCAAAGAAGTAAATGAAAAATTAGAGAGGTAGAGACAAGCTTTAGAGACATATAAGTTTTGTATAAATCGTACCAAATCAGAATATATGGAATGTAAATTCAGTGAAAGAGACACTGATTCTAGGGCAGAGGTGAAGTTTAGAGATCATTCCATACAAAAAGTCACAGGTTTTAAGTATTTGGGAATGATAATACAAAATAATAGAGAAATAGAGGAAGACGTAAATTATAGGGTTCAAGTTGGGTGGATGAAATGGAGGAAGACTTCAGGTATTATTTGTGATATAAAAGTACCACTCAAGCTTAAGGGAAAATTTTATCGTATAACTATAAAATTGCATTGTTCTATGGTACTGAATGTTGGACGATAAACTGTTAACATGAACAAAAATTAAATGTTACAAATATGAGTATATTGCATTGGATGAGTGGTCATAGTAGAAAGGATAGGATTAGGAATGAGTGTATAGAAAGAAAGTCGATGTAGTATCTATCGTAGAAAAGTTAGTAGAAATGCAACTTCAATGGTTTGGTCAAGTACAGAGGAGTCCATTAGAGGCTCTTGTGCGAAGAGTTGACCAGATGGAAGATAGTCTAATAATTAGAGTTAGGGGAAAGGCCAAAGAAAATAATAGGAGCAAAGGACAAACTTAACTATTAATAATCTAACTATAGAAATGAGCAAAGATAGAAAACGTTGGTGTCGCTTGATCTATATAGCTTACCCCACTTAGTGGGACAAGGCTTGGTTATTTGTTGTTGATTTCTAAAGCTCGTGCACTCTATTTTTCTCCTTATTTTTATTATTGATTTTTTTTCTTACTACATTTCTATGGTTTTGGTGATTATTGTGTGAATTGTCTTGGTTACTTTGCTTGTAATATTGTCATCATGAAAAATGAAGTTAAAAATTTGATCCTAAGTGTACCATCGAACACATGCTATGAAGCACAGACACCTGACATGACATGGACACGGACATGTGAAACGGCAAACTCTAAAAAATATAGAATACGACACAACATATATATATGTTAAGTTTTCTTTTAGTGATATACTTGTAAAAAAATAAAAATAACCAATATTATTTCATATTTAAGCAACTTATGCTATTATTTTTTAAATCAAATTTACTAAATCTCATATATAACAAAAGCAATTAAAAAAGACCTTTAATAATCTCATTAAAACAGTTCTCTAGACTTTCATTTACTTATTTTATATATTTTTATATTTTTCTTCGAGTTATCCTATGCTTGACTTAAGTATGAGCCATGTTCGGCATGTGTCCAAGTTGTATTTGGCGCATGTCGAAGCTAAAAAAAAATATTTTATTCTAACACACCTGTATGTATGTCGAACGCATGTCTATAGTGTGTCCTGTTATGTCGGTGTCGTGTCGTGTCGTGTCATGTGTTGGACACATAACACGTCTAAAGATAGATGTGTCCGTGCTTTATAACTTATATTACATACATTTAATGAGTAAACAATAGTATTTATACATACTAATGATTTTTCTTAAAAACTAGCGGTGACCTGCTTGTACATTTCTGCATGTCTTTGTTTCTCAAGAAAATAGCATGCATAGTTTACCCTTTTTCCTCTATTTTCTTAAATCTTTTTTAAAGTTTTATTTTTCCTTTGGCCAAAAAAAAAAAAGTTTTCTTTTTTAATATCATTGATAAATTCAATTTTTTCCTTCTATCTATAATGTTCATTAATTACTTTCCTTTCTGCTATTTAACTTATTTTGCCTGATCCTTTTCCCATAATGCTGTCATTTTGAGTAGCTCTGATTAACTGTATTGAATCTTTTGAAGAGAATGAAATAATTCTTTCCTTTCTGGTTTGAATTTTAGGGCTGCTTACAAAGGTTTTGCTGATTGTATTCGTCTTTTGCTATTCCTAGATGTGTATAGGGGGCGTCAGGACAAGGACGGTATATTTATTGCTTTAATTTGAACTTCCTCCTGGATTCTTTTGTTCTAAAATAATATAAGCAATGCATTTTTAAATAGCATGAATCAATTCTTAAATTTTGAAGAATTGTTGTAATTTCTATTTTTCTTAATTTTACTCAGATTGCACTCCTCTTCATTGGGCTGCTATCAAGGGTAACTTGGAGGCATGTACAGTGTTAGTACAGGCTGGCAAGACGGAAGACCTGATGGTGACCGATAATACTGGCCTTACACCAGCCCAGCTTGCTTCTGATAAGAATCATAGACAAGTTGCTTTTTTCCTTGTAGGTGTTTTATAATTAAAACATTTTAATTTGGTTAGTAATGACTTTTTTATGGTAGTTTGTTTCTTATTTGAACTAGTCTTTTTTGTGCTGATCAAAGCATTTTTTTTTTTCTTTCTGAGTATTTTCCTTTGTTTTTGGTAGTTCTCTTATAAAAAAAGTCCAAGTACCATATGAAGGAAGTTACTTATGTAGTCACTTTCCCCTCTTTGCAATTCTGTAACTTTTGCATCTTAAATTATCAAAGGAGCCTTTTACATCTTAGGGTGCATGGAATGACACTTTTTCTTCCTTAAGTGTGTAATTATGCTTGTTAATTGTTTCAAAGAGTAGGTCATTGTGTGGAACTTGTAGTGTGTTGATGAAAACATGTAGTTATTGTTCATGTGAAACATGACATGGTGCAAGTTGTACAACATGAAATTATCATTATATTCTGATTCTGAAGTGGTGCAAGATGTACCACACAATGACTTACTTATCAACGATCTGATTCTGAAATGGTGCAAGATGTATAACATGAAATAATCATTATATTCTGAAAAAGCTGTAATTGCTGAAAGTGAAAATACTGAAAAATATTCTTCAATTCTTCAAGTACTTCATAGTTGCTGCACCATAAGTCATGCTTCCATTATAAAGATACTCTTGCCTATTTTATGTGGGTGTGCTTATCATAGAGGTTGGAGCAAAGTAGGTAATCGATATGTTTGAGAGAGGGGTGGTACGTCAATTATTATGGCTTTTCTTTTTCCTTTCATCAGCTGTCCTTTTCTAAATGACTATACCATTTTATACCTGTTTAATAGTGTGGTTAACTAGGCTATAAAACATCTTTCCACGCAACAAAAACCACTGGGCCTTCTTCCTATATGTAGGGCACCTTGCTCTGTATCAAAACCAGCCACAAATTGGCTGAAATCACTAGGAAAATCGGAGCTTTATCACCAGGCGCTTTTTCTGTATTTTTAGGAAGAACAGCCTGTAAATGCAATTTTTGTACTTCTTCCCACGAATCTCCTGGTGTTGGGTGCACCTCTGGTAAGTCTTTTCTCTTCTTTTTTTTTTTTTTGTGTTTGTTTTTCTTTTTTGGGGGGGGGGGTTTGATACCATCTTAGTTTCAGAGACAAAGAAGATTGAATGGGATTTTTGACTCTCTTGTTAGTTTCCTTTGTGCTATTTATAATTATAAAATGGGCTAGTTACATAAGCAAATAACATAAAGCCTAGTTAACCACACTATTCTAACAATACCTTTTCTGAAGATTTAACAGTCTTTTAATGTATTACCACCTTTTTGTATGAATGATGCAAATATGGTGAGTATTTTTCCTTACTGAAGTTAATTTTCTGACCAGAAATGAATAAGAGGTTTTATTGTGCTGCTAAATCTGTTCTACAGGGTAATGCAAGAAGGTTGCTTGACAGACGCTGTGATGGGAATAGCCGCCTTGGAAAATTTTCTAAATTAGGACTTGCTCCTGTACTTTGGTGTATAATTTTTCTGCTTCTGATCACCTATATTCATTCGGTCATCTTGGGTATCTACCTTGCCACTTAGATATGATGTTGATTTTTTTTGTTTCATACATTCATGCTTGTTTTCCTGCCAAAGTTAATTGATCTTACTATCATATATATCTCTAAATTTTCCTATAACTTTTATTGTTACAATTTCTGCAGCAACAAATCTGCCGAAACTGACAGCTGCTGCTGCCCTTCTTGCATGGTCTGGAGTTTTCCTTGCAACTGCTGGACTTGTTATGTTCTACAAGTGTAGCAGGTAAGTAACTTGAGCCTTTAAACTTAACAATTTCTCATAAGTACCCTCTAGCTGGAGCTCTTTTAATGCCCTTCTTGCATGGTCTGAATTCTAAGTTTTCTGAAGCAATTATCTTAGAGTTCAGTGGATTTTCCTTGTCATCTCTTTTTATCTTGAAGTATGTAAGTGTAAAAGGTTTGTTTCATTGGTTGATTTTGTTGCTTGGAACAAGCATTCTTATGCAGCTTTATTTATATTTTGTCTTGCAATGTTAAGTTGGGAAGTATTCCCATTAGGCTGTGTGAATTGTAAAATGAAGTTGGAGAGATTGTTTTGCATATACCTAGTTGGCAGACTTGCTAATTTGACTAGATTGGGGAAAGTCAGATCATGGACATTTTTAATATTTTACGGACAATATATTTATTGCATCTTCCTTGCAATTGCCTATTACCAAAGATTATTTTCTATATTCTCCGCGGCGCCCCCTTCCCCCCCCCCCCCCCCAAAAAAAAGAAAAAAGAAAAAAAAAGAAAATGATTATCAACTATGTTTGCCTTACTGTTATACATCTTTTGCTTGCTCTTTTGTTTTGGCAGCAAGGATCCAGGTTATATCAGAATGAATGTGCATGACTCCAAGAATAATAAAGATGATGTGAGTTTTGTTCTTTTTTGATGAATTTCTCTCTTTAGATTTTAGTTTTTCCCGGAATTATAATTAGTTTTGAGTTTTTATATGATGAGTGTACCACTCTCTTTCGTATATATATAATAGAGGGAAAGAAAGATGTAGAGAAAACCCTTGTTGGAAATAGAATCAATGAGTGCTGAATTACATGAGATATTGTTTTTATATGACAAGGTTACAAGACAAATCATTAAACTCTACTAATTACAGTCCCTAATTATTGTAATTATACAACTCATATACAACTAGTACTATGGTCATATCCTAGTTAGTAGTTAGCTATACATTAATTCCAATATTCTCCATCAAGCTGGAACATATATATTATATGGATCAAGCTTGTTACAAATGTATGTAATTCGTGATCTTCTATGGGACCTAGTGAAAGTATTAGCTAATTGATCATTAGAAGTAACATAGCTAGTAGTAAGGGTCCATGAGAGTATCTTTTCTCTAATGAAGTGATAGTTAGTTTCTATGTTTAATCCTCTTATGAAAAATTGGATTAGAGGAAATATGTAGTGTTGCTTAAAGCTGTTGTTTCATCCACACTAGTTCACATGTTGTCAAAGCCATGGCACACTATTCTACTTTGGCACTAGATTTGGCCATGACTTCTTGGTTCTTGCTTTTCCATGATGCAAGAATTCCTCCAATGAAAGCAGATTATCTTACAAGTGTATGATTGGTTAGATGGAGATCTTGCCCATTTGGCATTAGCATACCCAAGCACTTGAGTATGTTTATCGTCTCCCTTCAACAAACCTTTCCCAAGGCTCCTTCGATATATTCGAGAATACGAGTAACTTCATCCTGGTGACTAGTACATGGAGATGGTAAGAACTAACTCATGATAGTTACAGGCAGCAAAACAAATGTCTGGCCAGTAATGATGAGTTTGTTCAACTTTTCATTAAGTCTTCGATATCTACCAAGATTGTCAATGACTCTAGTACATCTATGGGAGTATCAACAGGATTATTTCTTCAAGAATATCAGGTGCATATTTGCTTTGGGAGATTAGCTAACGGTGCTAGATTGGGCAACCTCAATGTCTAAAAAGTATTTTAATGTTCCCAAATCCTTAGTTTCAAAGTGATTATACAAGTGTTGCTCAAATGAGAATTCCCATCTTGGTCATTTCTTGTGATGACAGTATAATCTGCATATACAACCAAATAAATGCAAAGGTTAAATGACAAATGCATATATAATAGAGTGATCCATTTTACGAGTGGTCATCCAAAATTGTTGGGCAACATTGCTAAAAGCCTAAAACGCCCAAATCAAGCCCTTGGTGATTATTTAAGTTTATACATAAAGCTTAATCTACACTCTAGTTCTTATCTTTCTGTTTGAGCAACAAACCCAAGTGGCTGCACCATGTAAACTTCCTTATCAAGGTGTCAATGAAGAAAGGAATTTTTAGTGCCAACTTAATAAAGGGGACAATGTTTCATAGCAAATAGATATCACTATGCACATAGGGGTGATCTTGACCACTAATGAGAAATTATCAGTATAACCCAACCCATATATTTGAGTGTAGCTGTTGGCCACAAGTTGAGTGATCAATGTTGCCACTAGGAACACTTTTGATGGTGTAAGCCCATTGACACCCATCATTAGACTTATGGGGGCAGATGTACTAGCTTCCAAGTGCCACTTCGTTGTAAGGCCATCTTTTCATCAAAATTATAGCTTGTCTCCACCTAGGAAGAGAGAGCTTCTTGAGTTGTTTGAGGAATAGAAATAGAGGACAAAGAGGAGACAAAAGTATAAATAGGGTGATGATAAACAATGCTAACTTAAAAAAATTATAAACAGGATTTTTTTATTAAAAAAAATTACAAACAGGATTTGGATTTCGAGAGTAATGAATACCTTTCTAAATAGAAATAGGAAAACCGATCTAAGGAGACATGTTAGAAGTAGGCTTAAAAGTTGGAGCTGTGCATTAATCAACAGGTATATGCACAAAGACTATAGGGTAAATACTTGAAGTGGGACTAGGAGGTATGATGCAATCAATTGATATCTCAGACAAGGAATCAAGGCTACCAAAACAAGCATTATGGAGCACCTCAATGACAATATGATGATTAGATTTAGTGGGAATGGATAGAGTAGAAATTAGATGTTTTAAAGAAGGCAAAATCTTTTGATATGAAGTAGTGATTGGTATTTGGAGAATAATGCTGGTACCCACTATGCAAGTGAGAGTAGACAAACAAAATACATTTAATGGACATAGCAAAAAGCTTATCCTTCATGGACTGAGATCTTGAACAAGGCAAACAACCAAAGATAGGAGGAGGAAGATTATATGGTGGTTGATTTGAAAACAAGGCAGAGTGAGGTGCTTGATTTTCAAGCATTGGTGATGGCATTCAATTAAACAAGTAGCATGTAGTAGAACAACATCACCTCAAAAACAATGGGTCAAATTATGATGAATCAATAAAATGTTGACAATTTCTGTAAGATGGTAATTTTTCCGTTTAGCCACCCCATTTTTTTGTGGTGTATGAGCATAAGAGGATTTACAAAGAATGCCTTGTTCAACAACAACAACAACAACAACAAACAAAGTTTTTTCTCACTAGGTAGGGTCAGGTACATAGATCAAGCGATGCCAACGTTTTTTATCTTGACTTATTTTTATTGTTAGGTTATTTATAGTTAAATTCATTTTAATAATTTTTTCTATTATACTCTTTGGTCTCCACTTACCTCTAGCTGTTGAACTATTTTTTATTTCGTCAACTCACTGCATAAAAGCTTTTAATAGTCTCCTTTTTATATGACCAAACCACCTAAGACGTGCTTCTACTAACTTTTCTATGATATGTGAAAGAATGCCAGGTTCAATCATAAAGTTGTTAGGAAAGAAACATTCATGTGCATCATCACTATGTAAAACTTTGATTCCAATGCTAAATTAAGTACGAAATTTCAATACAAAATTGTTGAAAAATAGATGGTAATTTAGAATGAGAAATGATAGGATTTCAATATTGGGTGATAAAAAGTCAACATGAGTAAAAATTCAATGTTGCAAAAATGAGAATATTGCGTTGGATGAGTGAACACACTAAAAATGATAGGATTAGAAATGAATGAATGAATGAGAGAGAAAGTTGGGGTAGCTATGGGAAAATACTTCATTTGTTGTTGTAAAGATAGTAATTTAGAACAACTTTTCATTAAGAACAACTAAGTACAAAGAGTAATCATCAATGAAAGTGATAAAATAATTAAAACCTAAAGTTGAACACGTACGTTTAGGTCCCTAAACATCAAGTGAACAAGAGAGAGATGTAGCTCCTTATTACTTCGTTTAGGAAAAGAACATGAGTGTTTGGCAAACTGACAAGGCTCAAAATCTGAAGGCAATAAAGAAGAAAGACTAAGCACCATTTTCTGAAGTTTAGCATAAGTTATAATAGGAAGAGAAGAATAGGAAACATCAAGTCAGGATAAAAGATGTGGGTTACTAGAACTATGATCAGAGGTGCCAAAGTCAAGGATCTAAGGTCCAATAGAAGATTGAGTAAGACAAGCTACATTATTACCAACTTGAGGAACAAAAGCAATCAAAGTGGCAGCTTGCATAGTGGCTCGATATCAAAGGAACTTGTATTTTGCCCTTGACCAAGAAGTTGTTGGGAGTCGTCATTCTGAGAGACTTGAGCATTCTTTGTTTGAACACTAAGCTGTCTTTGGAGGGTGATTATGCAAGGAATAACGCCATTTACTAGTATGACCAAGCTTGTTACAATAAGTGCATTGAAGTTATCCTTGGTTTCTTCATCATTATTTCCTCCTCGACTATTGTTAGGGTTGTGATCATGGTTTTGAGGAACAAAATTTGAGTCATTTATGATCACATCCTAAGCTTGAGGAAGGGGAATTTATTGCAATTGAGAAGTCATATTATTTAAAGTTGGAATGTCTAGACTAGAGCATTTGTTTTTTGAATGTAGGGTTAGGTCTTAAGCCAACAAAGGTAAGGACCATCAACAATTTGCCTTTGTAGCACTTGTTCTTTGTCATGAGTAGATTTTGGGCAACAATCCATTGAACTCTTGTTTTATGGACTTAAACTTTCTTGCATAAGTGTTCATGTCTATATTATTTTAATAACAAGAGCATGAATATACTGTTGTTAGTGAACATAGATTGGCTGCTGGCCCTTTTAACAAAGAGCATAACGTGTTTTATAATTGTGGAAAATATGCGACAACCTAGTTTCAATAGAATGCTACAATAAAGTGCATGATGGCTATTTTCCTCTTAGTAGACCTTTCAAGAATATAATTTACTTGTTTCTTTAAGTGATTTTCATAGCCTTGGCCATGAAACCAAAGCTCAATAGAGGCTACACAAGCAATATTAGAGCCATCCTATGAGCAATTTTGGAATTCTAGAATAAGCAACAATGAAGGTATTGGACTATTTGGTAAGTAACGACCTATTTTGAGTTGATGGTGATTGGAAAGAGGGCTTCATGAGCTAGTGTATGGGGCCAGGGGGCACATTGCAGGTTTCAATATGGTGTGTAGTGGTGTGTGCTGTGGCTGAAATGCTTTGGTGATTGGGAAAAGGCTGGTTGGTAACACTTGTGGTGTTTCCAAGGTTGTTGTGGTCAAAGGAGACCAAGGATTGTGAGTGGAATAGTGACATAGTCATTGGAAATGGTTGACAAGAGAAGGGCCTACGGTTGTGCTCTTTTAGGCTCTTAATAGCTTATAAAGTATAGGGAATGGGGGATGAAGAGAAAACCCTTGTATGAAATGTAGCCTTTGAGTACGGAATCACATTAGACATTGTATTTATAGGACATGAATTCCAGACAAATCATTAAACTTAGCTAATTGAGTAAATTACACTTCCCTCTCTTGAGAGATGAGAAAACCTACAATTTTGCCTCGTTTGACCAAACTACTCTTATGTTTATTATTTTTAACTCAAAATAAATAATAATAAAGTATAATAATTTTTAAAAATATATTTTATAATAAATTATAGTATTTTTAGAAAATTAATAATGTCATTAAGGGTATTTTAGTCAAAATGAGTGAAATTGTAAGTTTTTTGGTCTTTCAAGGGAGGTGAGTGTAGGTTTTCAAAGTAGAGGGGAGGGAGTGTAATTTTAACATCTTTTAGGGTAGGGGGGAGTGTAATTTACGCTTGCTAATTGCAATTCTTTATTATAGTCATTGTACAACTTGTGCATAGCTAGTACCAGAGTCATATCCTAGTTAGCAGTCAAATATACATTTATTCCAATTATGTGTATGTCTTTTAGATTTACACTATCAATAATATGTTTACAATTAATTTGTTGCAGGAACCTTTCTTGAAGATTGAGACAAATCATCCTGCTTTGCTGGCTGGAAATTGGTCCCTGCTTTGTGCAACATGCAAGGTTCTTTGTGCTTTCTTTTCATTTTTAGACCCCTTGCTTCTAAGAATTCTTTGCTAGCTATCAATGTCTCATTCACACTCAGAAGCATATGCTCACCTATCTATCACCCCAAATGATTTATACTCAATTTTATGTTCTTTCTTTAGATTGTCAGGCCTCTTCGTGCAAAGCATTGTTCTACCTGTAATCGTTGTGTGGAACAATTTGATCATCATTGTCCTTGGGTGTCCAATTGCATTGGAAAGGTACTTTCTAGATGATTTTTTTGAGGAACATGTTTGAAATATAGTATTATTTGAACTTTTTTAACAAATTAAGGTTTTCAATTAGTCATCAAGTATAAGAAAGAAAAAAAGGAAAAAATAACTTAGTGTTAGACATTTATTCTTTTCTGCTCTATTCCTTGCTCATGGAAAATATTTTTTTACAATAGAAGAAACTATTAGGATGAATTTAACTATTAATAACTTAACTATAAAAATGAGCTAAAATAGAATACGTTAGTGTTGCTTGATTCATGAAGTCGATCCTACCTAGTGAGAAAAGGCTTTGTTTGTTGTTGTAATAGTGTTGTTGTTACTAGGACTTATAATGGGAGGAATAAGAAAAGGGAAGAGGAAGTTGGTTTAGAGGGAGCCAAGCTTAGGCTAACCCAACTAAAGATGCTACTGCTACAAGGGTCTATTCTAGAAAAGAGAAGAGAGGTGAGACATATGGAAGGGTAGAAAGGGAATTGGAGAATAGTAGTAACTAACTTTTACACATGATTTGTTTGAAGGGTGATGTTCTAGAGAGCAAGGAAAAATTCACACCATTTTGCTATGCCTAGTACTACCTTAGCTATTTCCTTTGTTCCTTAGGTATCAACTCTACCTATTCTCTTGTATTGGTTGGGTTGTGTCACTATTTTTGTGCTTCAATAATACATACAATAGAGTTTTCATAAATTTGATATCAGCACAGTGATGTTTGGGAAATGTTGATTACTATGATGGAGAGAAGGGTGGATAGCCTGAAACGTGGGGATAAAAGATGATATTAACCATTTGAAGGAATAGGTGATGGAGATTCAAGATGTCGTTAACACAAATATAAGGGAGTTAGAGGAGGGGAAGCCAATGCATCAAGACAACCAGGATCAAATAGTACTAGAGTTGAGGCCAGAGATAGTGGCATGATGATGGAAAAGGAGCCCAATTAATACAAGAAACTTAAACTACTGATTTTTTTTTTCAGAAGATCCAATTGGGTGGTTATGATGTGAGGAACAGTTTTTCGTGGTGAATGGAGTACCAAATGAAAAGTTGGAGGAATTTGTAGTGTGTTATGTAGGCAAAGTTCTCAATTGGTTTCAATTGTTAGATACACAAAACCCAATTCGTTCTTGTTGCAAGTTTAAGGAGCATCTAAAAGTGTTTTAGTCACTCAAAACAGGGGAATGGTTATGAGATGATAATGGAATTAAAGCCAGGCTTCATTGTAGAATATAAGGAGGAGTTTGAGCTGCAGTTGGCACCATTAAAGGAGGCTCATGATGGTGTGTTGATTGGAGTTTCCCAAAATAGGCTTAGGGAAGACATTCAAGCTGAACTAAGGATGAGGAAGACCTAAACCTTGATGGACATCATGGCCCTACTTGGAAAATTAAAAAAGGGAATTTTAGTGTTGTCTTAGTTTTTGTGAAGACTGAATGTGCAAAGCAAGCAAACAATTTAAAGTCCCTAAATGAAGTAGAAACGAGCCCAACTTTAGTTAGTTTATTAACTTGCTTGACCTATATAGGGGCACTACTATATTGGGCCTAAATAAGAGCCTAGAGGCAAAAGGAAGGGTGGAAAAGATAATCATGTCGGCTATGTCAACTTTGTTGACTAGAGGAGATTTCAAAGAAAAAGGAGTTGGGATTGTGATTCAGGTGTGATGAATAGTTTGTTCCGGACTCCCAATCACTAATGCAAGAACAAACAATTGATTTTGATTATTCTGTCTGGAGAAATGGAAGAAAGTGATGAAGATATGGGGGAGGAACCTAAAACAAAGAAGGTAGTAGGTGAAGAGAAAATAGAAACCTTAATAGCCTTGTCAATGAACCTTATAGTTGGAATTATAGGGAAAAAACCATGAAGCTGATGGAAAAAGTAAATGGGGAAGAATTGCTAATTTTGATAGATAATGGGGCTTTTCATAATTTTGTGTCAACTAGTCTATTGGAGAAATTATCTTCACTTGTACCAAAAATTTCCAGCAAAGAAGTTGCCATGGGGGATGGTTATCAGGTACAAAGAGATCAAGTTTGCAAAGAATGTGGTGGTGAATATACAATCAAATCTAGCAAACATTCTACCTCTTTGATTTAGGTGGAGCTAATGTGATTTTGTAAATTGAATGAATGGAATCATTGGGGGAAGTGAGAGTTAATTGTAGACAATTAGCCATGAACTCAAGGTAGGTAACAAAATGGTATGTCTCAAGGGCAATCCAACAGTATCCAAGACTTTAGTCTCACTAAATTGGGATAAGGGTTCTTGGTTTAATTTGGGGAAATAATGCTTCAGACTGAGCAAGATAGGCATGTTGATAATGAGTTAGAAGCTTCTGGCTGAGTACACGAAAGTTTGTGAACCACTTGAGGGATTGCCTCCTACTAGATCAAGGGATCATGCCATTATCATCAAGAGAGGGGAACAACCTCCCAACATCTGACCCTATTGGTAACCCATTCTTAGGAAGCTAAGATAGAATCTTTGCTTAATGAGATGTTTGTAGCTGGTATTATCCATTCTATTAGTAGTCCATACACAAGACCTATACTAGTGGTGAAGAAAAATGACAGTTGGAGTTTTTGTTTGGATTATCGGGCTTTAAACAAGATCACCATACTTGACAAATTTACCATTCTTGCCATTGATGAGCTGTTAGATGAACTCAGGGCTGCCTAAGATGGATTTGATGTTGGGTTATCATCAAATTCGCATCTAACTTGGTAATGCCTTTTGGAGATTAGGCAAGAGAATTAGACACTTCTAGTTTTAAGCTTTGGTACGCTGGCAAGTCAAAAGCTAGGAATGGAGTAGGTATAATTGTAGATAAAGAGTGGATGGACAAAGTAGTGGATACAAAAATAATAGGAGATAAGATAATTGCCCTAAAACTTATAGTAGATCAAGAAACTTTTAATGTTATTAGTATCTATGCACCACAAGTAGGATTAGAATACCAAAAGATCAAATTTTGGGGAGGACCTAAAAGATTTAATACTGGAAATACATTAGAAGAGAAGATTTTATTAGGAGGTGATCTAAAAGGACGTGTGGAGAGCGAAGCCAGAGGATATGAAGGATCTCATGGAGGACATGGTATCGGAGAGGTAAATGCAGAAGATAAAACAATCTTAGATTTTGCTTTAGCTTTTAACGTCACTATAGCAAACACCTATTTTAGAAAGAGAATAAAGGACTTATCACATACAAAAAGGGAGCGACATGCTCCCAAATCTATTTCTTTTTGGTAAGGAAATCAGATAGAAAACTTTGTAGCGACTGCAAAGTTATACGCGGGGAGAGCTTTACTACCCAACATAGGGTTTTGTTTATGGATGTTCATGTTCAGAGAAAAATAGAAAGAAACAGTAGAAAATCAAGCCCTAGGATAAGATGGTGGCATTTGAAAGGTGAACCACATGGGAGTTTATAGAGAAAAGTGTTGGAAGAGGAAATTTGGAAAGTACAAGGAGATGCCAACTCCATATGGAACTCTAGCTAAAGGGATTAGGAAGGCTCAAAAGGTTTTGGACTAAAGGGTAAAGAATCTTGATGGTGGGATGCAAATGTACAAGATAAGGTTAGAGTTAAAAGATAGTGTTATAAAGCATGACACTCATGTAGAGATAATGAAAATTTGGAGAAGTATACAGGAGTTAAGAAAGACGTTAAGAAGACAATATCAGAGATAAGAGATAGCTTATGAAGTGTTATATCAATCCTTAGGAACTAAAGATAGTGAGAGAAGAATATTCAAGCTTGCTAAGAGTAGAGAGAGAAAGACAAGAGACCTAGATTAAGTGAAATGTATGAAGGATAAAGAAGGAATATCTTGGCAAGGGAACAAGATATTTAATGAAGGACACTTGTCTACTTGTCATGCAGATAGGCTAAGTACTAAGGAGGAGGATCTTAATTATAGTTTATATTAGAAAATCCAAGAGTTTGAAATAGTATAGGCATTGAATAGAAAGGATAATGGCAAAGCAATAGGACTTGATAACATATCCATTGAGGTGTGGAAGACTTTAGGAAGAAAAGGGGTAAGTTGGTTGACAAAGTTGTTTAATGTGATATTGAGAACCAAAAAGATACTAGATGAATGGAGAAAAAGTATTTTAATCCCAGCGTATAAGAATAAGGGGGACATACAAAATTGTGCAAATTATAAGGGGATCAAATTCATGAGTCATACTATGAAGTTATGGGAGAAGGTTATTGAGCGGAGATTGAGGTTGGACATATGAATTATAGAGAATCAATTCGGTTTCATGTTAGAGATTAATAGAGAGATATCAGAGATCTCACAAGGACCTATATATGATCTTCATTGATTTAGAAAAGGTCTATGATAAAGTGTCGAGAGAGGTGTTATGGAAGGCTTTAGAAAAGAAAAGAGTCTGAGTAGCTTTTATTTGATGCATGATGGGGCCACGACTTATGTGAGAATACATGGTAGAGCCACTAAGGATTTTCCTATAACTATAGGACTATATTAGGGTTAGCTTTAAGCCTTTACCTTTTTTAACTTGGTATTGGATGTGATCACTGAACATATCTAAGAGGCAGCACCACGATGTATGTTTTTGGCTGATAATATAGTCCTTGTTGGAGATTCCAGAGAAGTAAACGAAAAATTATAAAGGTGGAGACATGCTTTCAAGACATACGAGTTCTCTATAAGTCGTAGCAAAACGAAATATATGGAATGTAATTTTAGTAAAAGAGACACTAATTCTAGGGCAGAGGTGAAGCTTGGAGATCATCTCATACAAAAAGTTACAAGTTTTAAGTATTTGAGAACGATAATACAAAATAATGAAGAAATAGAGGACGTAAATTATAGGCTTTAAGTTGGGTGGATGAAATGGAAAAAGACTTCAGGTGTTATTTGTCATATAAAAGTACCACTTAAGCTTAAGAAAAAATTTTATTGTATAGCTATAAAACCTGCACTATTGTATAGTATTGAATGCTCGGCGATAAAATGTCAACATAAGCAAAAATTCAACGTTGTAGAAATGAGAATGATGTATTGGATGAGTAGTACACTAGAACGGATAGGATTACGAATGATTGTATTAGAAAGAAAGTCAGGGTAGCACCTATTATAGATAAGTTCATGTATAGAAAAAACCATTAGAGGTTCCCATACGTAGAGTTGATCAGATGGAAGGTAGCCCAACAATTAGAGGTAGGGGAAGACCAAAGAAAATAATAAGAGAAACCATTAAGATGGACTTAAGTATTAATAACCTAACTGTAGAAATGAACAAAAATAGAACATGCTATCACTTGATCCATATAGTCGACTCACTTAGTGGGAAGAGGCTTGATTTGTTGTTTGTTGTTATTTAGTATTGGGATTTTTTCCCACTTAATTTTCCTAACTCAATCTATGACCCAATTATCTTTCTTCACTTTACCCTCGTCGTCCTCATCTTTTGCCATCACCCTAAAAGAACGCCACCTCCCCCATCTATACGCACCAAACGTCACCTCTCCTTGGCAGCCGCAATACAACCCTCTTACCTTCGCTATTTCCACCTTGAAAGGGTAATATATAGCTTGATATTAGCACCTAGATTGAGATTGTCTCCTCTTCTGACTTCCAATATGCTTCCATAAGGGCTGTCAAGTTAGAAACCATTGGTCTTCATGGGCTCGGAAAATTGGATAAGCTTCGACTTCATCTTCTCTTCTGTCTCATTCTTGAAGGCAAATACTAATAAATTGTTCAACTCAAGCTTCTCCTCTTCTTCACCTCTCTTTGCTTGGGAAAGCCAAGAATTCTCCAATCGGCTCTAACTAATAGACCATTTCATAAGCTTCTTCTGTATTTCCCCTAATTCTTCTTCTTTACCTAATCTATCTGGAACATCACGAAGCTCTCTCATGCACTCTGATGATTCCTATGTCCTTCTTCACCCCTGTCATCTCTCTCTTCAAACAGTCTATCCTATTCTCCAAGCCAGTCATGTTTTCTTGGATTGTCACCCTCTTTGATACCAATTGATAGAATTCAACCAGAAAACTATAAAAAACATATGGTAATGAATCTTATGAATTAAAACACTGGAAATAGGGCAAATCACCAATTGCTAAGAAGTAAAACACCAAAACAAAGCCAAAACACCACAATGGCAGATTTGCCTTTTACACAAAGACAAAGATAAAATGTAGAACATAGCATAGTTGCTAGGCCTTTGATATGCTAGTTATCTCCCAACCCATTCCATAATATTTTTCATGCCTTTTGCTCTCTATTGAGAATTGCCTAACCAATTCCTCCTAGAACTTTCTCTCAAGAGCCTAGACGTGCCCCTCATCTTTCCTACCCGTTTCCAGTCCTATCTCTCACAACATTTCTTCCTTTTACTTTTGCTTATATTTTCTCTAGCATATATCGAGGCCCATCAAAGGACAACTTTTTGCTTAAACAGAGGTTGATGGATCAGATCAACTGATGTTGTCTCTTGAAGAGGAGAAATCATGGAATTAAAAGTTTTCTTAGTATGGTAGTAGAAGAATTAGAAGATTGGGACTAAGGAACAAGGAAGTACTAAATTGTACAGTAATGGTGACAATCACCTTTAGTAGGCACAAGGTACAGTCTTAAAAATGGATGTTTACTGTATAAAGACCATTGGGTACATCCAAAAGAATCATACTGATAGGGATGAGGGTAGTATGGGATACCTAAGTCCCATATCGAGTAGAATGGGATGCTCAATGAGGTATTTAAGTGGCTTGGTTCTTCCCCTTCAATGACTAGCTTTTGAGGGAGGGTTCCCCAAGCCACTTGGATCCTATCAATTGGTATCAGAGTTGGGTTGTCGGCAGCACGAAGAGGACTACCTGCGGAGGGTTCTGACCGGTAGAGGGGCTGACCCGCTGAGGAGTGAACCAAATTCAGAAATTGATTTCCTTTCTTATGCATTAGGAGAACATTTAGGGTATCTTCATACCTAAGAAAGGCTGGCAAGAATTATACTGGGAATAAATGACGCTTTATATGCAAGAGTTCATGAACTGAATTGTTTACTAAAGAGGTGATAAGATTACATGGGTTCCCTAAATCCATTGTATTTGAATGAGATCAAATTTTCTTTAGTTTTGAAAAGAACTATTTAAATTGTTTGTTACTACTTTGTGCTACATTTTGAGGTATAACATGGAGATTGATGGGCAAACATAAGTAGTAAATAGGTAGGAATGATCAAAATACTCATACCTTATGGGTACCTATAAGTTTTATTCATTGGGTCTGGGTTCAAGTCTAGATCTAGGTATGGGGATTATTTTTAGAGATTTTTATGGGCTTGGGAAAAGGTCTAGTGAAGCTTAGCCTGCAGTTTTATGGAGAGGTGGCTTATCATTTGGAATCCCCCCTCCAAAAAAATTAAAAAAAGCAATAATTCATCAAGTTTTTAAGGTTTCTCAATTTAAAATGCGATATTGCAGCATGCTGTTACTACACGATATTTCGTCCTCTCTCAAGGTGGAGTTAGAACTTAAAATGCAGCCTAAAGAAATAAGGGGAGCCAAGAATTTAACTAATTAAGTTGGAGATATTAATCAAATGGATAGATTTGCCTGAGTTTGAAAACACTTGGGAAAGTTTTGCTGAGATCAAAACTGTAGTTTCCTCATTTCCACCTTGAGGACAAGGTGAATCTTGTTGGGGAGGGTATTGATGGGACTGCTGTTACTAGAAATTACATGAGAGGAATAAGAGAAGGGTAGAGGAAGCTGATTTAGAGGGAGCTAAGCCAAGTACTAGCCTAGCTAAAGATACTATTGCTACAATGGTCTATTCTAGAAAAGAGAAGGGAAGTGAGACAGCCGGATGAGAAGAAAGGGAAATGGGGGATCGCAATAACTATTACATATGATATGTTTGGAGGGTGGTGTGCTGGAGAGCAATGCAAGGATCTAGGAGAGAATCTGGCCTCTGGAAAGCCAAATACCCATCTTGATATTATTTGCATCTTTATTCTTATTTACTCTATTTTTCTGTGCTTAGCACTACTGTAGCTATTTCCTATGTCCTTGGCTATCAATTTTACTGAAGATTTTTAAATGACTAAATATTTTTGTATTGCTCAATCGTAGGTTTACAAATATGAACAATGAATTTATACATCATTCCTTATTCTAATTTTGAAAAAGTTAATAAAATATAATAATTACATATTCACCATAATACAAGTTTTCTATAATCATGCTATCAGAATAAAAGTCAAATTAGGCCCAATAAAGCTAGTCAACACTCCCCCTCAAGTTGGTGCAAAGATATCACATGCCCAACTTGCAAACGAGCGTACGAAACATTTATTGCTGAGACTTTTGGTAAATACATCAACAAGCTGCTTTTCTGACGTCATATAAACCAAGCTTAGTATTTCACTAGTAACCTTCTCATTGATAAAGTGCTTGTCAATTTCAATATGTTTTGTTCGATCATATTGAATTGGATTATGAGCTATACTAATAGTAGCTTTGTTATCACAATACGAGGATAGCTTCTCATTTTAAAGCGGCCTTAGTTCTTCCAATAGCTTCTATACCCACAAAAGTTCACAAACTCTTTGTGCCATAGCTTTGTATTCAACTTCAGCTTCTACACTGGATCTAGCAATAACACCTTACTTTTTACTTCTCCAAGTAACCAAGTTTCCTCCTACGAGCATACAGTCTCTGGATGTAAATTTTATATCATCTAGTGATTTGGCCCAATCTACATTTGTAAAGACTTCTATCTGGAGGTGACCATGTTTGAAGAAAAGCAATCTTTTCCTTGGGCTAGACTTTAGATACTGCAAGGTGCGAAAGACAGCCTAGTATACTTGAGGATCATGCATGAACTGATTGACCAAACTGATCGCGTAAGCTATGTTTGGGTCTAGTGTGAGAGAGGTAAACAAGTTTTTTGACCAACCTTTAATATCTCTTTTTATCAATTGACTTTTCAACCCCTAATTCTACCAGTTTACACCCTGCCATACAATCTCTTCTAAGAGATTCAGAATGTACTTCCTTTGAGAAATGAAGATTCCTCTTTTTGATCTAGCAACCTCAATTTCCAAGAAGTACTATAGTTTATCAAGATCTTTGATTTCAAATTTCTATGCCAATAGCTTCTTCAACCGGGACATCTCTTTATCATTTCCAGTCATTACTATATCATCAACATAGACTATGAGAAGAGTTAGTTTGCCCTTTTGATGTCTTATGAAGAGGGTATGGTGAGCATTGCTTTGTTGATAGCCAAAGGAAACCATGACATTACTGAATTTGTCAAACCATGCTCTCGAGGACTGTTTTAGTCTGTATAGAGCCTTCTTTAGTTTACACACCTTCCCTTGACTCTGTTCGTTGTCAAACCTAGGTGGGATCTCCATATACACTTCCTCTTCGAAGTCTTCATGAAAAAATGCATTATGTACATCAAATTGGTGCAAGTCCCAATCGAGATTAATTGCCCAAGATAATAGAATTCTAATAGAGTTCATTTTTGCAACAGGAGCAAAGGTCTCTTGATAATCCACTCCATAAGTTTGTGTGAACCCTTTGGCAACCGGTTTTGAATCGTTCTATCGAACCATCAGCTTTATGTTTCAAAGTGAAGACCCATTTGCAACCCACCAATTTCTTATCTGGCGGAGAAGGGACTAGGTCCCAAGTCTCATTTTTAGACAAGGTCTTCATTTCTTCAATCATCGCTTGCTTCCACTTGGGATCAGTAATAGCTTCCTTCCAATTATGTGGAATAGATACAGAAAAAAATAAACAAAGCAATGGCTCTATATGATGGGGATAGGGAGTCATAAGAAACAAAGTTAAGACAATATGTTTGGTACAAGACCTGACTCTTTTTCTGTGAGCAATAGGTAGATCTAATTTATTAAGGAATATAGATAACATACCAGTGGAGGAGGATTCAGCAAATTGCATGATGGCTTCTTTAGCTCTGTCTGCCCGGTTCCTCCTTGAATATGTCAACAAGTTAGGTCTATCCAATCTCTCCAACCTCCCAACAATCTTCCCCTAATTAGTCTCCCCTTGAACCACATTCTTCCTTATGTCTTCTAGATCAAGAAGCACCACCTCTTCTACTTTATTAACTTCCCTTGAAGAGGCGATAAAGGTGTGCTAAAGTAGGGTTCAATAACCCAAGAGAAAACATTCATACTGACAAATGTTTTTCTGAAGATGATAACATTTGTGACCTTTCTGAGTAGGGAAATAACCTATGAAGACGCATTTAAGGACTCTAAGATCATGTTTTCTAGTATTCTTGGTATGAACAAAACAAAGACAACCAAACACTTTCGATGGAATAACAAAGTCTCTTTTACCTTTTCAAACTTCAAGAGAACTCTAAAAATCAAGGATTTTTAGAGTCATGCGGTTTATAAGATATGCAACAATTAAGATAGCATCCCCCAATAAGGATTGGATAAGTGCTTGGTGAACATAAGGGATTGGGCCACTTCTAGTAGGTGTTTGTGTTTTCTTTTAGCCACTCCATCCTGGGCACTGGTATAAGGACAACTGGTTTGATGGATAACTCCATAATTTTTCAAGTAAGTCTCAAAGTGTTTATTCATGTACTCAGTGCCATTGTCAATTTTCAAAATTTTTATCTTAGTATCAAATTGAGTACAAACCATCTTATGGAAGGACTAAAAGTAAGAAAAAACTTCATTTTTTGCCTTTAGTAAATAAACCTAAGTAGTGCAAGTACAACCGTCAATAAAAGTAATAAACCATCGACAACCAGATAAGGAAAAAGTAGGGAACCCAGACATCAGAATGAATAGTCATAAAAGGAATCAAACTTTTATTATTACTCGAAGGATAAGAGTTTCTAGTATGGTTGAAAAATTCACAAGCATCACAAAATAAGGTTTCAACATTAAGGTTTGAAAATAAACTGGGAAAAAGTTTTTTTAAAACAAAAAATGATGGATGTTCTAACTGCCTATGCCATTAGATTATTTCTTGATTGACATCCTTATTAACTCCAAGAAAGGCCTGTCCTGAGTCTTGAAAACCATCTATCACATACAAGCTTATCACGCAACCTACCATTACCAATCCTACTTGTGTGAAGGTCCTGAAAGACATAATGATAAGGGAAGAACACAATTTTACAGTTTAGATCTTTGGTGATGGAACTAACAGATGGAAGAATAATAGGAAACTTAGGTACATCAAGCATAGATGAGAGTGTAATATTAGGTGTACAAACCATAAAAACTTGTCCCACAAACAGAAGATACAGACCCAGTGGCTATTCGAACATTCTCCCTTTTAGGACATGAAGAGTAGTTAGATAGGCCTTTAGAAGAGCCAGTCATATGTCTATTCACACCAAAATCAACAATCCAAGAGGGAGAATGAGCAGTAAAAGCCATACCTGAGTGCACATAATTAGAAGTGCCAACTGTAGAGGGGTTAAGCTTGGTTAGGAGACGACAAAGGTGCTAAATTTAGAGGAAATTTTTCCAGAATCTAAACGTGGATCTGATCATTTTTTGGATTCAAACTAGCTAGAAAATCATAAACCCTCACTTTTGAAATCAATTGGTGAAACAAAACTGCATCCTTAGTAAATTTGGCGTGGAGATCATGATAGTAATCTAACTCTTGCCATCACACACTCAATTCAGAATAATAGTCAGTTGCAATCAACTCTTCATGTTTAGTGACATGGTTGAAGTCTAGATTTTCTCAATAGTATCAAGTAACAAATATTGCTTAGAAATCCAGGGATGCATAGTATTTATCAGCCATGTCATAACAAGGGAGTTTTTAGAGTCCCATTGAGCATAGGTACCATCAGAAATAGCGGGAGTTTTTGTATCTCTAGTAATATGGCCAAGTAATTTTCGAGATTTGATGTATAATGGACATGCCCTTGACCAAGCGAGATAGGTACAGCTCTATCCATAATGAGGAATCAGCACCAAAAAAAGGGCAAGAGAAAAGAGGCCAAAAAATGAAGAGAATAGCCCAAAAAAAGTAAACCAAAGAAGTCCAAATCGGTAGCCGCCACGTGGTGGCGCGTGCGGAGGCAGACTGCGACCAGATTTGGTAGGTTTTGTTGGCAGGTGATAAGCTCTCCACATGTGGCGGTGGTGAGGCAAACGGTGGTGCGGAATGGATGGGATCTGAGAAGAAGACAGAACTGTCCAAAACTGCTTGGGTGTGCGTGGGGAGGCTATCGAAGATCAGAATGTGGGCGACGACAGATTGGATGGTGGGCGGTGGTTCTGGCTGGGCTGTGACGGTAAGGGAGGGAGGAAACTCGACTTCCAAGAGGTGGATAGTGAAGAGAGGAAGAGAACTTAACTTCCTTCAGCTATAAATAGGAACCCTAGTGCTGCGGAAGGAGTACACTTCAGGGTAGCCCGGGCTCTGATACCATGAAGATTTTTAAATGACTGAATATTTTTGTATTACTCAATTGTAGGTTTACAAATATGGATAATGAATTTATAAACCATTCCCTATTCTAATTTCAGAAAAGTTAATAAAATATAATAATTACATATTTGCCCTAATAAAGGTTTTCTATAATTATGCTATCAGAATAAAAGCCCAATTAGGCCCAATAAAGCTAGTCAACATCTACCTATTCTCTTGTATTGGTACGTTGGTATTACTGTTATTGTGGTTTAAAAATACAAACAACAGAGGTTCTATACCTTAGGTACCTAACAGATATGGTATGCTTCTCACTAATGAAGTCACCTTGTTATAAAAAAAAAGGAATTCTCATTTGACACATTTTCATGGGAGTTTAGAAGGTGAAGAATACAAACAGTTTTTATTGGTCGATCTTGGTTGAACAATCATGTTTGTGACTATTTTGTAAAAAATTATTTTTAAACAATACTTTAGTAGTTTCTAAAATATTACTCGTTTTCTGAAAAAAAGGTTTGTATGAATGTTTTGACTATATTAAATCCTATAGAGAATTTAGTTTGGACTGGCAATCCTATCTCATTTCTTTGTAATAGTATCATGGTGAAGATACAGATAGTGGTCACTGGTGACCAATATTGCACCTAACAAGCTGCTAGCTTTTGTTGAGTATGCATGTTCTTACTTGTGATTAAATTGACCTGAATACATTTAAAATATAATATATGATTGCAGAAGAACAAATGGGATTTCTTTGTTTTTCTTGTGCTTGAGCTATTAGCAATGCTGATCAGTGGTGGAGTTACTCTTACAAGTATGGCAGCACCTTAGACTTAAGATTTACTTTCTATTTTTCCCCATTCTGTGGTTTAAGTTTGTAATAGAAACTGTGTACAGGAGTATTAACTGATCCACTTTCTCCTTCTTCGTTTGGAGCACGCATTCAATATGCTGGTACAAATCTTGTGGGGGCTATATCATTTCTTATTGCTGATTTTTCCCTCTTCTTTGGTGTGTTCGTTTTGACAGTTGTTCAAGCTAATCAGGTATGTATTGGAAACTCATTCCGTTTTACTCGTTGATTAAGATTGCTGGCAAACCAACATAAAACCTCTGGTTTATGAAAGCATTATTTATCATCTTAAATTGCACAAGCCACTTCCACATTTCTCTTATTCTGCATCAGTTGCTGCACTCTAGTTCGAAGTTAGATATTACCATTGGTGCAAGTTGCACCAACTCTATTGCAACTGCAATTGTAATTGTCTCTAATATGACTTTGATCAATATCATATAATCAAGAATACAACATTTCCAAAATCAAGAATGATACTTGAATTTCAAACTTGCATGTGAACCTTATAAATGATAAAGTATTATTCTTGAAATTCTTGAATTTCAAGTTTACTTAAATCTTACAGCAGTTCCATTGCTGTTTCTAATGTAATTGTATGTAGTTTGACGTTGATTAGTATGGATAATGTGATCTTATACGCAAGGAAGTAAAAGAGAAATACCATAATCTCAAAAAAAGAATAATACGTTTAAATTTCTTCTCTTAATGCTACATATAATTATCTTTATAAATCTTGGAATTATGTCTTGTCTCATTTTTGTAAATGCAAAAGGAATGATCTACCTGCACTGAGTTTAATTTTTAATATAATTTTTCTTCCTGCAGATATCACGCAATATTACAACAAATGAAATGGCGAATGCAATGCGATATAGCTACCTTAGAGGTGCTGCAGGTAGATTCAGAAACCCATATGATCAAGGGATCAAGAAGAATTGTACAGATTTCTTGATCAACGGATACAATGAAGATGTGGAGTGTGTTGAAGAGGGTACTGGAATGATGAACATTGCAATGAACCCAAACTTAGAAAATGGAGAGTCACATTCTCATGGCGCAAAGGGCAATGGCCATGTTATGAATGTAAGTTCCGGTAGCACCAACTCTAATACACTTCATGCTCATGCTCATGGTAATGTTAATGTTCATTCCTCGCATTGTAGCCATAATAATAACCATGGCAAAACCAAAGATGACAGCATTCCTTTGGGCTTAGGTCTTGGTCTTGGTCTTGGTCTTGGTCGGAACTCTAAGTCTGGTGTATCCTCATCATGATAATTACATGTCAGGTTGTACCAAGTGTAATATATCATAGATCTTGGTCATGGTTTAGTTTTTGTTAATTCAATTTATTGTGGCTCTTTTCTTTCACCTCGTGCAATTTAGTGGTTTCATATATTTTGCTCCTCCCTCTTCCCCTCGTCTTTTATAATGGCATGTTGTCATAACAGTTTATGAAGTTTAGCCGCCGAATTTGTCGACTTGCTAAAGTACTGCTGTTTCAAGCTTTGAAGAAAAAGTCCTGCGTAGATATTTATTATAATAAACATGAATTAGATTGTGCATATAATTATAGAAAATTTAAACTTAATGAAATAAATTATTTATGCAAAATTTTGCAATACAAACTGGAATTAAAATTTTTTATATTTTCTAGGTTCTAAACGATTTATTATTTGCATTCTTATCAATTTGCACTAGATGAATAGATATATTAAAAAAGATAAGATTAAAAATTATTTAAAAAAAATTGGTGTAACATCCATCGAAGGTACATTTAATATATATTTCTCTATTTTAATACATTCAATTTTTATTGTTCTATCTCAGAATAGCTATTCACTCAAAATTTTCCATTTCTATTTTCCTTAAGCGGACTTGAGCTTGTGTAATATTACTTATCAATATAATTTTGAAATTGAACATATTAAAGTAACTAATAACTTTTGTTTTTTTTTTGTTTTTTGCATATCTTTCAAATACGTATACAAACCATGGATAAAGGAGAAAATTCAGAAGGATGGGTCACTCAATATTCACAGAGCTTCTAAAAATAGAAGCAATCTAAATGCTGCATCCAATTCACTCCATATTCCAATTTCCAAGTGTGAACAACACACTACATCCACCATTACAATTCTATTCCATGCCTTGAATTTTAGAATTTACCAAGCCAAATTCAACAAATTTGGCCAACCTTTTTTTAAAATCCATGGTAAACAACCAAAACACAAACTTTTTGTGAAATCTTAGAAATACTAGTACTATAATTGATGTGGAACCGCAAGATTCAAGAATCCAAAATCTTTACGGCACAAATTAGATTTGAATAATGATACAAGATATATTGGTGTTTCTACTAAACCCTTAATTGACATGCAACTAGAAACTTAGATAATACGGGAAAAAAGAATGGAATGAACAATACAAGATGAATACCTTAATAAGTAGATTCTACTCTTGAAGAAACAATAACAAGAAAATCCTCTGCTTGTCAATTTGGCCGAGCCAAGCAAGAGCATTCCACGAGATAAGATGATATTAGACACCTATAACTAACGAAGGTATTTATAGCCTATTACTAACCTAAATGCAATAAGAAAACTAATGGTAACAAAGAGCATATTGGTTATAACAAACTAACTAATGTTAGTTACTCATACTAATGTGTCACAAGCTAATTAATGTTGGTAAAAGTATTGTTTTGGGGGTCAAAGTGTTTTCGAATGTTTGTTTGGCTGTAGATATGAAAACACTCTAAGATCTGATGGGTGTTGGAACAAGGGCTGTTTTGGCGATATTTTCATGGGTTAAAAAGCTATTTTTAATGCTAAATCCTCAAATTTTAAGAGTGGTGTCGTCTTAAGTCCTATGGGCTAAATTTATGCACTTGAAACCAGAGTATGTTCATATGGTCGCTTGAAATGTCATTTTTAGTTTTGGTTTTTAACTTGCATTTCATCACTTGAAATCACAATTAGAAGTTGTGACATGCGAATTTTAAGATGCTATTGGTGCTGCTGCTTTTCGTTTGTTTTTCATCAACTGAGATCAATTTTTAAAGGTGCTGAAATATATATTTATATACTGTCCACTTCATTTTGAGCAAGTCTTTTACATTTCAAAGTGTGTTTTTGATTCAAAATTGGCATGAAATCTTGTGGTGGTTGTTTATTTTTGGACATGTATTTTTGTCTCTCAAAGTGTCAGTTTTAGAGTCATAAGAAAGTGAAAATATATGAATGTTGTCCCATTGTAGTGAGGGGACCTTTTATTCTTTAGGTGGACATATCACTCTTATTCAGTCATGTTTATCTAGCATAACATCCATTTACATGTCTATTTCTAAATTTTAGCAAGTACCCTATAAGATTGAGAATACTATAATAATTTTTCTTTTAAGTTAGATTGTTTGATAATAAATTTTTTTTTTCCTTGATTTTTGATACCATATATGTATTCTTGGTAGGTTTATTCAAGTGGAGAATTTGAAGGATCAATTACTGGAAAATAATAAGCAGTCTTATTGGGTGCTAGATTTTGTGAAAGTACAATCTCTCACTTAACACATGATGCTTTTACAATATTTGAATGTGTATAGGGCTGTTGAAATATTTCTTCATTAAAATTCTAAGACATTACATCTAAATCTTATTTTATGTATACGGCTATTGAAAACTTGAAGTATAAGGAGGTGTACTTAAAATTTAAGGTGTCAAACTTGTGATTGGATTACTTCTTGGAGGTGAGCATATTGGATTTGTATATGAAGTTGTTGTTTGAATTAGTATAAATAGAAATTGGCATTCGCTATATTATATTTGTAGAGGTTTAACTATGCATCATAATGAATGTGTCTATGTATTATATTTTTTTACCATGTGTTTTCACTTAGTTTTTTGTGGGGAATATAACTAAACTATTTTCTATGATAAGCTGGTCGTTCTGTTAAGTTTTATATTTATGGATCAATTTTAGGCATGAAATTTGAGTCTGTCCAAAGTGAGCTGATGTCCTCTTGATTTCTATTCTTGCAAGGTGTCTCTTAAATTTTGTTCCTTCGTGTATATTCTTTGGTCCAAATCCAATTGTGGGTGGTTATTTGTTTAAAAAATATTGGGCTTATTGTAACATCCACTCCTCCTATTTATTAAGAGATATTTTGTTAATTTTAAATAAGTTAAATGCTTGTGTTTGTTGCTTTAGATTACATGTAGTTACATTAGACTCAGGGACTAAATTGAAAAGAAAAGAGCGGGAACTTGAATGAGAGGAAAAAGGTTGAGTGGAGGAAGTTCTGTAAACTTTCCGTAATTGAGGGTAGCATACCGTAATATTAGCCAAAAATTTACTATAACTACTAGGATTTTGAAATATGCCCCCAATGATTTAGGGGTAAAATGGTAATTTGGCATGTGGCCGAAGAAATTATCATTTAAAGCTAAATGATCAGAATTGGCAATTCTTGGACCACCTATAAATAGAGCTAAAACTCAAAAGCTCCATTTCCTCATCTTCACTTTAGAATTTTAGAGAGAGAGTGAGGGACTTTTAGAGAGAGAAAGTGGGAATTTACAAAGGAAGTGGCACTTTTACAATGAATTGAGGCAAGAAGTCAGTAGCTAAGCAATCTAGGAGTTCATCTAATAATTTTACACTAGCTTTTACATGGAAACAAGGTAGCAAAACAACCTATTCCCTCTAATTTGAATTTTTTGTGCCTATGCTAAAAGTGAGATTTTTCTATTATTTAAAGTAAAAGAGGGATTCAAAACTACATTCTTGACGTTTATGAATTCTATTGGGTGTTTTAAACTGCATGAATATACTTATGCATCCTGAAATCAGATTATGAAAAATAGATTTTTAATTATTATGTGAATATGGGGTTTAAACCAAGATTTGAGTAAGATTAAACGGTAGTTTGGGCTATTTTCATGTGATAAATGATGCTTGAACATTGGTATTAAGTAAATGAGGGTTAAAAATGATTTACAAACAAGTTCTTGGACAAAATTTTAGGTCAATGGATGATTCAAAAAATAGAGCATAACGTAGTAATCAACTTGTAACCCTTACCAGTCGACTATTGTGTGCTTCAGTTATCTAGAAATGCATCCAGAGTGCTAGCAATCGACTGCTAGGAGGGTAGAAGTAAACTACCATGCTCAAATTTTCCAGAAATGCATCTAAAAATTTTCTAGAAATGCATCCAAAGTGCTAATAGTTGACTGCCAGCCCTTGGAAGTTGACTGTCATGCTCATATTTTCTAGAAATTTGCCAAGAACAGAATAGTCAACTGTCAAAAAGGTGAAAGTTGACTGGTAACCCTGGGATTTAGAAAATTATGAGGTAGTGAGCTACAAGTCGACTACTATGAGGGTGGAAGTTGATTGGCAGGCCCCTATTTTGAAAAAATGAACTCAATGACCTAGTTTGAAGCATGTTTAGCCCATAACTTCACTCAAATAAGGGATTTAAACCTAAAATGTATAATGGGTAACAAAAGGATTGAGAATAAAAGAAAAAGAGCAAGAAAGAGATGTCATAATTAAAAAGGAATGAGCATGAGAATTACTAAAGAAATGAAAAAGTATTCCTAGTTTATGGATAGTGGTAGATAGGTACATATTACCAATTATTGGTATGGGTGAACAATTAGGGCACTCCACAGCTAAATTAAATGGTTTTAAAAACACTGTGATGGTTATTAATTTTAAGTTAGTGAATTCCCTTATGGCCAATTAAAGGATTCACATACTTAAAGTTATACATAACCATGGTATGAGCTGAATCACCCTAGTTTATAGACTTGTGAATAGTATTTTAGGGAAATGATCTATTAAAAAAACTAATATCGGATATGTGGGGAGGGATTTTCCAGAGAGGTGTGCAAGGACCTTATGGCTCTTGGAGGTGGGAAATGATCTATCAGAGTGGTGGAAAGAGACCCTCATGGGGGTGTTGTGGATGGATGTACTTAGATCCACTGGGGTATGCTGCAACATGTACATATATTATAGTCAAGGACTGCTAGAGTATGAATGTATTGCAGTTGAGAATTGCAGGTAGTCACGGGTTACGAGATACTCACCTGTAAGTGAGGGATATATATGAGAAGTTGTTCGCTCAGTGACTCTCTTGATTTCTCTTGGTATGATCTTATGATGATCATGATTTAACTTTGGCCATGAGAATATGCTCTAATTTCCTTGTGTATGCTCTTGTTTCTATGTGATGCCCTGTTACCATTATGATCTGATATATATCCTGTGTAATGGCTACATGGTATGATATATCTTGTTTAATGGATATGAAATATAATCTGATGACATTTATATCCGGCTGAATGGATATGCAATGAATTATATTACATGCATAGTATGATTATGAGATGATATAACTGTATAATTCATGCATTGTATCCTAATAAGCATAGTGTTTTATTTTATGAAAAGAAGAATGTAGTGTTTTTCATATAAGTACGGTGGTACAGGCCAATGTATTTTCAAAGACAGGTTGTTTATTGCTACTGAGATTCATTCTCATTTAAAGTACTGGTTTGTATCAGATGCCTAGATATCAGGTGTTGCTAGAGATATAAGTGAAAATGGTGGAAATACCCTTTTTGGGATATTTCCCAGTGATTGAGGAATTATGGATTATTTTTGTGTTTGAAGTACCTCCCACACCCTGATTGCATGGAGTGTTAGGTATTGTATAGTGTTTTGACATGCCTAATACACTGGATCCTTATTAATCATTTAGGAGAAAAGGATCAGAATGATGATTTTTGGGTGTACACAGAAAGGGCATATATGTATTAGGATATGTGAGGTAGGAATCCACTAGAAGTTTTTGTTAAATGGGTATAAGTGACTGGCTTGTTGTCTCCTTACCCTAGTTGACACTCTCACATATCTATAGGTATATGTCTGTTACACAAAAACTATAACGAATGTAAATGGATCATGTATGTGAATGAATATATATATATATTTATTTATCTATATGTTTTATTTTAATTATTTCTATTGCAATATTACGTGAGAATCCCACGTGTATAATTCCCAAGCTAGTAGCACTTAATTATTTAACTTGGTAAAAGTTAAAAATTTACTCAGTTAGAGGTAGTAGTAACTCACTAATCTCGTATATTATATTTTATTATTTAATTAATTAAAAGTAACCATAGGATTGGGGGTGTTACACTTATCTATTTTACAAATTATGTCCAAGCCCATAATAAATACACCTAAATAATACATACACGTACCTAGCTATCATGCATGAGTTTCTGACAATTGATGGAAGTTTTAAGCATGACTAAATGATGCAAGTTTTGTAGTGAATCTATATGTGTTGGAGCTCTTTAATTTATCAAGTACTAGTCCTTATGTTGACATATTTTTTTTATTATAGAAATGGATAAATCTTGGATTAAGCCTCTTAATGTAACACCCCTTATCATAACTTAACAACATCAGAACGCTTATTTAGATAAGTAGTTACATTAATTCTAGTCTTTAATTACCTTTATTTCTCCTGAGCATCCAATCCATCATAGATTTGTTATGCAATTAGGTTTGGGTTCTTTTGCTCAGGTAACATGCTTTGGCACAGTGGAATATAAAATATTAAATAATACAACAGAATATATAAAAGATTTTCTAATATACAAACATTATACAACTATTTAGTACATCATTTGGTATAAATACACTGGGATAGATGAAGTACCCATCCATAAGGAGTAAGAAGACAACAAGTCTGCCACTCATACTCCTTTACAAAATACCGTGAGTGAATAGGTCCTTCACATATGCCTATACATATGCCCTTTTTCTTTCTATATATAGCTAAAAATATCAGCCCTAATTCCAAACCCAAAAAAATAAATGAAAAATTAGGACTCCAAAAGGTCAGGCTATAGCTATATATATTTACGTCCTCATCTATTCTATAGGAAATTCAAAAATAGTGATAACATATACATTCTTGATAATAGTGAAAACTCCTAAGAAAGGAATTTCCACCGTGTCCAACTCCACCTCGATTACCATGCAATATCTAACCATTTGATACATATCAGTTCAGTGATGAGAAATACATTCCCATTAGATAAACAACCAGTTTATTTTAAAATAACTAACACGTACCACTGTAATAATATAGAAAACACTCTACATGCGGTTAATTTTCAAAACTATTCTCATATAGATACTTGGATATGACATATCACGAAAACATATGTGGATGTAGCTATAGAAATGAAATACACATTCAATTAGGCCATTCAAGGAATAGACTACAAGCATTCAATGCTTACATTCCATAATCATAATCACCTAAATCACGTTCATGCAATACATACATAACATTTCATAATTACTCAATTCTGGGAAGGTATACATGAAATCATTCCTTCCTACTTAACTGTGCTCTTTGGAGGTATACACAAGATCATTCCTCCTACATTTCAATTTATTGGGGTTTACATCAGATCATTCCCCTTAGGGCACTTCCCTAGAAGGTATACATTAGATCATTCCTTCACAGGCTTTTAATCTCAGGAGGTATTCACCAAATCATTCCTCCTCATTTAATTCCTTGGGAGTATACACTAGATCATTCCCCACAAGGAAGCTTTAACCTTGTCTTTCACAATTACATTAAGCATTCTTTGCCATTCAATCACTTTTGCATAAATTTAAACATTTCACTATTTTATGGCAAAATGCATGCTATTATTCATTCATTCTTGACCCTTGCATCTTTGGTCTCTCTTCCCTTAACATAGGCCATTTAGATGGCACTTTGGGCTATTTCCAACTCATTCATAAATCTAACCACTTTAGAGAAAATTTCACATAGTATTCGGCCAAGGTAGAATGAACATGAATACTTTGTATTTCTAACCCTTTTGGCACATTTCTAGCCTTACTCTCCTTAATGGAACATCATGGTGACAACTCCCATAATTATGCGTAACACTTTCTCATACCTAAAAATTAGGTAAGTGTACTTTAGGCCATTCTTTTTCATACTTTTCTAACTTATTTTTCATGCCAAAAATAATCACACATCTAATCTCACAATTTCACATTTTTAAGCACACTTTTAAGGTGAACAAGTAAGACTTTAAATTGGCAACATTGCTTGAAACATAAATTGCCATAATTTTCTCTCTCCTCCTTTCTTGGAACTAAATTTATATGGTTTCTAAATCATTTTCAAGAGCAAATTCAGCACCATTCATATGCATCCATTCGGCCAAGGTGACAAAAGCACATTTGCTTGGCTACTTGTAAAGCTAGACAATGAGAAAAGTACCTAAATGCAAATCTAATTAGACTTTCTCTCTCTTACCATTTTCTAGTACTTTCTCTCACTCTTTCTAACATAAAATTTGGCCAAAAATTCAGCACTCTTATAACCCTAGTAATTCGGCCATGGTTAGAAAAACAAGCAAAATGGAGTTGTTTCATCACTTTGCATACATTACAACAATATTCATGAAAAATCCATGCAAAAATACCACTTTCTCACTCTTACAGTCACAAATTCAGCCTTGACACAAATTAGGGTTTAACAAAATCAAGTTTCATCCATGCAAACTTACCAATTCATGAGTTTCCATGCTTTCTTGCATATCTATAGTCATAACCACGAGTTATTTCTAACATATCTCATATCCAAGCATGCAAATCCACCATACACATGTAGAGAGAGAAATTTCCATCATGCTTACAATTTTGAAAACACCATAAACATACCATAAAACATGAAATTAATGGCATATGATTGTTTATCTACCTTGAAAAGCTAATAGATGTGTGATTTCCTTGTTGATTTGGTGAAAGTTTCTTCTTCTCCAAGGCAAGATGTAATTCGGCCACTTCTCCTTCTTCTCCACCTTTCACGACATTTCTAGTAATTGGGAAAAGAAATAGGCTGAATTAAAGTTTGACTTATTTACAAAAATGCCACTCTTGCTAATTTGTCAATTTCATCCTTTTTCTTTCTTTTTTTTTTTTAACAATGGCATTGTCTCTCCTTGCCATTGTAATTTTATGCAACTTCCATGGGCTGGGACTGTTCTGCCCTTCCAGAAATTTGAAATTGCCTAGTGGTCCCTCAAATTTTTGGAAATTGCATTTTAGTCCCTAAGAAAAGTGCCTTTTTGCCATTAAGTCCAAATTGGCCATTTTTGCTCCCTTTTTCATTCTTTTCGATTTCAAGGAGTAAAATTACTTAAATAAAATTTCATAAGGATCATTTCCATGAATTTAATAATTTACTTCTATTTTTGGCAAAATTACCTTTTTGCCCTTTATGTTAAAACTATCATTTCACTCTCTTACTTTCTTCTTTTGATCAAGAATGAGTAAGGATTTCTAATTCCCACCTTCATAAAATATTTAGGGTAAAAACTAATTTTTTCTCACGTCATATAAGATTGCTATCATACTCATAGTGTGAAATTACAATTTTACCCTTTTTAGGGAAAATTGTCTTTCAACATCAATGTAAGTAATTTCTTGCATAACTAGATTCTTCTCTCTTAAATGAAAATAATAAGAGTTCTTTGACATAACTTCATGAAATAAAAGAGTTAAACTAATTATTCATTTCATGGTAAAATTACCATTTTACCCTTCCTTACTAAATTTCCAACTTCATTCTTTTATCACAAAAGTGATTATATAATGATAAAAATGTTCATTCTAACTCCTTAATAAATCATCCTTAACCCTTCATAAATAATGCTAACAATAATAATAACAACAACGTCATCATAAGATACAAATGTTAGGAGAGGATATTACACTTAATACACCCGAATATGTAGAGGGTTTAAATAGACTTTTAGATTTTGCATTTGCAAATGAAAGTGTTAAAGGAAGGATTATATGTCTGTGTGTTAGATGTAAGTTTAAGAAATGGCATATTAGAGAAGTTGTGTATGAGCACTTGATTATTAAATCATTTTCTTGAGGGTACACATATTAGGTTAGAAATGGGGCACAAATTAGAGATGGAGCAATTATAGAATCTCCTTTAACCCCACAAGTGAGAATTAACTGTATTATTAGGAACGAAGCAATGCAGAATGACCCAATTTAGAATAGGGTTCATGAATCTTTTGGAGTTCATAATGAAAGTGCAAATGTAGATGTAGTAGTTGAAGAAGGTGTAGATGCCAAAACAAATAAAATAATGCCTCAAGACGTGAAAGAATTTTATGAATTAATTAGAGATGGGAAACAACAATTGTATGAAGGGTGTGAGAAGTAATCAAAGTTTTCTTTTTTGGTGAAATTGTATCACATCGAGTGTTTTTGTGGAATAAGTGACAAGGCTATGTCAATGATACTTGAGTTGTTGGTAGATGCTTTTGAAAATACAAAAATTCCATCCTCTTTCTATGATGCTAAGAAGTTCATTAATAAATTAGGCCATAATTACAAAAAGATTTATGCTTATCCTAATGATTACATGCTATATTTTGGGGATGATGAAAAAATAGATGTGTGTAACAAATGTAACACTTTTAGATGGAAATCGAAGAAGGGTAAGAAGCAAAATACTTGTAAAATTTCTTAGATATTTTCCTCTCAAGCCATGATTACAATGATTATTTATGTCATCCAAGATGTTTGAACATATAGGGTGGCATACTAGAGAGAAGAATAATGATGCCATGATAAGGCATCCAAGGGATTCTAAGGTATGGAAGAGATTTGATACAATAAATCTTAATTTTTCTTCAGATCCTCATAATGTGCATATTGGATTGGCTACTGATGGTTTCAATTTGTTTGGAAACTTAAGCGTAAGCTACAACATATGGCCAATTGTACTTATGCCTTACAACCTCCCTCCCAGGATGTATATGAGATTGAGTTCATTTCTACTATTGATAATCATTCCAGGGAGACGTTCATCGAGAAATGATATAGATGTATATTTGTAACCATTAATAAAAGAGTTGAAAGATTTGTGGTTTGACAGAGTAAAAACATTTGATTCTTTCACCAATGAAATGTTCATAATGCAAGTAGCCTTAATGTGAACTATGAGTGATTTTCCAGGTCTTGAAACTTTATCTGAATGGAATAAACATACTGGTTAGCTTGTCCATGGTGTAATTTTGACTCCATTCCTTTCCCCTTCCACATAGTCGCAAGAGGTGTTTTATAGGTTATTGTCGATTTTTGCCATAAGGGCATAAATATAGATTAGACAAACATCGATTTAATGGAAGGGAGGAGAGTTCTCCTATTTTATTAAGTGGCTCAAAGATTTTAAGACAAGAGGATGATGTTAATTTTGTCCTTGGAAAAGAGGTAGAAAATGAAGAACAAGGAAAGAGAAGTAGCGTACGAGAGAGTGAAGTTCAACAATGGCATTAGAGAAGTAGTTTTTTTCAACTTCCATATTGGGTAAACAATTTGTTGCACTATAGTATTGATTTGATGCATATTGAGAAGAATGTGTGTGGTAATGTACTATTTACCTTGTTGAATGAACATGGATGATCAAAAGATCATTTGAATGCCTGAATTACAAGAAATGGGCATCAAACTTGATGTCCAGCTAGATAATAATGGTAGATATCCCCTACTTTGTTCACATTAACTAATAAGAATAAAGATTTCTTTCTTAAAACATTGAAAACTGTCACCGTGCCCAATGGGTACTCAAGTAACATTTCTAGGTACATTGATTTGATACAACGTAAGATTGGACGATTGAAAAGCCATGAATCACATGTTTTTATGGAACAATTTTTGTCCTTAGTTATAAGAAAGACTCTTCTAGAGCAAGTAACAACAATCTTCATCGATTTTTGTTCATTCTTTAGGTGTTTATGTAATAAAGTATTAAATGTAAAATGTAACGACCACTCTTCATCCTCATGTGTTAAAATAATTTGGAAGCTAAAAAATCCCCTAAAATTTTTTTTCCCTTCCCTTTTGGGTACTTCGTGGGTTGTTACTAGTTGAGTGTAACCCAAATAGACTCTTTTCTTAGTCCATTTGAATTCCACTCAACTACCTTTTATGCGCAGCATATTTTAATACCACAATTCATGCAACCATATACTCTGGAATATGAAATTTTAAAAAATTCATTCATAAACAATTGAGATACATTTCCCATTAACTAGTCACAGTCTAACATGATTATCATTACAAAGTTTCCATATCCTATGTGATGTGCTGCTGTGCTAACAATGCAACTACACCTAAGGTAGTGAACCTATTGATGTAATCTAGTGAAATGGTGAGTATCAAGGTCATATCCCACGAGAATGGGAAAGCCTAAAATTACTACTTGTTCTCTATTATCTAGCCTATGATTCAAAGTGATTGGGTTCTAACTAAACTAATGGCTAAGTTAAATGCAATAATAATTGGTCAGTGAAAATTGGCAAGGAGAGGAATCAATCAAGATAGAGAAGCAAATCCAATGAGACCTACACTAGTTGGTAAACACACAAAGGATAATGGATTACTGAATCTGACTATGCTACCTATGAGTGAATTCTAATTTAAATTCAAATTCTCTGTCAGTCTCAATGAATTTGTTAGACCTGCAATGTAACACCCCTTATTTCCATGATTATTTCTAAATTAATATCCTTTTAATTAATTAGATGAGTTTTCCATAAAGTGTGATGAATTTGCTTGTGTAATTCAGTGTTTAGAATAAATAAGTTAAGGGAGAACAACTTCTTTCTTGTGCTAATCGAATTAGCATGTGAGTGGGAGGAAACACCACATAAAAATTTAGGTGCTTATATTAAAATATGGATACATACGGCAACAATAAATTAGAGAAAAGGAGGAACCATTCAATGGAGGAAAAATAAGTGAGGTGCTTCAATTGCTTACATAAAGAATGAGGTGCTTACATTAAAACTAAGGTGCTTGATACATTTAAAATGCTTGAGTTCTTTCCTTATTTCCTTCCTTGTTGCCTAGCCGAATCACTAAAGGAGAGAGTGAAATAAAATATATATATATATGATAAGTGAATTTTATCAAGGAGATTGCAATATTAGAAGGAACATGTAATGATAAAAGTGATTCGGTGATGGAGAAAAGAAGGGAGGAGGAAGAAACGTGTGGGAATTGCATTATTTCCTTCTTCTTATCACTTCTTTTTGTCTCATCCTAATCGAAAGTGTAAGAGGCAATGAATGAAAACACTTGGTGAAGAGGTGAAAGAGAGAGACGTGTAAGGATAACCTTCTTCCTTTCCTTCCCTTGACTTTGTCTTCAAGGTAACCGAGAGATGAGAATCAAAATGCTTGAATAGGACTAAGGTGCTTGAATCATTTCCCTTTTTCTTCCTTTTTGCCAAACTGAATAGCTTGCCAAATTAAATAGATAAAATAAACAAAAGAAAAGTGGCTTAAATACATGTGTGCATGGTGAAATCGATCCCAATTTATTCCCTTAATTACTCTTGGGGTAATCAAGAAGCATTAAAATGGGTGGAGTTAAATATACATATATATGCATGCAGCAATTTAGGGAGATAGCTTCACAATTATATAATATAGAAATTCCATTCAGTAATGCCACAAAACAATAGAAATTGAGAAGAGAGACCATTAAATATATATGCATTCGATGAGGGAAATGAAAGAAAGAGAATTTGAGAATTTGAATATTTAATCAAACTTATAAAAATCCACGGCAATAACTAATGAGAAGGAGAAAGGAAAGCGTAGCATTCAAGTGTCTCTTATGTGAACTGTACATCTTGTGTGAAGTTTGTAGCTTGCGTCACTTTCCCTTCTTCCCTTCCTTTAATATGACTGAGTGGTTAATACAAGCTTGCAAGGAAATGGATTGTACTTAAGTACATGTGTGGCTACTAAATAATAATAATTAAGAATAAGAAAGAGGAGTAGCATCCCATTTAACCGATTAGATAACATACAAGAGGGGGATTTCATTAAATATAGATATATACATACATATGGCAAGAGGGAGAGGGAGAGCAACTTGAAAAATTAAAACAAACCACAAACATATTCAGTGAGGGGAGAAGGAGCTAACTTGGCCAAGAAAGGAGGAAGTAAAAGAGTAAAGGGAAATTTAAAGAAAAATCCAAGATAATTCCATTTTATTTCACCCTTGAGGTAGCTTAGCAATTCTAAGTTTTGATTTCATGATTTAAATTATGTAGTATGATTTAAAGTTTTCATGGAATCAATTTCTCTAGCTGCACATTCCTTAAGATGTGATGTTTCTATTGGCCAAGTTTGTATGATGGATGGAAGGGGTTATGATTGTTGATGTGTGGTGGTAGATGTAGCTAAAATCATGAGAGTATGGTTAATGGAAAATTTCAGCATGCCTAATGAGAAATCTTAGAATTATAAAGTGTGGAAATTTCATGTTCTTGAAGGGTCCAAGTATGTGTTTATGTTACAAGTAACCAAAGGGATCATGTTAGCTAAAATTTGACATGAGACCATGGTATAACCTTTTTTTTCCTACTTAGGCCAAAAGTATTTCATTTTGAAATGTAAAATTACTGTTGAAAAATAGATGGGAAGAAGTTACCTTTTGGCTTAGTAAGGGAAGAAAATGAAGAATGATAAATGTATAGGAAAAGGGCTCCATTTCGGTTTGGTAAAGGGGGAAAGAGAAGATGTATATATATAGCAAGAAAATAACATATGGCAAAGGGTTACCTTGTTACATAATAGATTAATACATGGTACATTGTTTTCTTTTTATAAATAGATGTAGGATGACGAATGTATGGAACCTTAAGTTTAGGACATAAAATAAGCCAAGGAAGTAAGTAGAAAAAAAAAGGTGTCAATCGTATGAGTACATAATTTTAGATATGATAGAAAATACCAAAATATAATTTTATACATAGTACCATTGAGTTTAAATTATAGCAAGGAGGTGAAAATATAGCAATGTGACAAGTAAAACATTGGATTTCATTCCCTTCCCATAATGGTCGAATGTGACCTTTTAGATTATATATGAAAACCAAATTACTATGCTATTTGTAAATGAATTATAAAGTGTCTTACCCTAGTTAAGGTCAAGGATATTAGTAAAATGAAGTATGGTTACTAATTGTATGTAAGAGTGACCGAGTGTTCACAATTATTTTATAAAGTGGCCAAGAGTCCACAATGTGACCAAGTGTTCACAATTATTTTGTAAAGTGGCCAAGAGTCCACAATGTGACCAAGTGCTCACAATCCTTACTAAAGTGGCCAAGTGTCCACGTTTCTTGTGGTGGGACCAAATGTGCTTCACACTATCAAGAAAGGTAAGTTTTAAGAATGAGAATATATAGATCACTGGCTATGTCAATGGTTACATGTATGCTTTTGCTAAAAATATGACATATGAGAATGACTATCTTTATCACATTGACATTCCTAATGATCATGCAATGCTTGCCAATATGTATATGTGAATAAGATTATGTTTTAAATAACTGGAATGTAGATGAAAATGTTTTCTGTGCTTGCACATTGATACATATTAGTAGTTTCAAACATGTGGAATTATTAAGCTACTGGGAAACTTGTTTCTCATTTATATGCTAATATGTATCAGATACAGAGATATAGCATTGACATAGAGACTAAAGGGAGCATGGCTAAAGGTTTCTTTTTGAAGTATGTGTAGTCCTTCATTTTGGTCCTAATTCTATATGTTCTTTTTGGGTTAAAATTAGGATTGCTATTTTTGGCCGTATATAGAAAGGGAAAAAGGGCAATTGCGAGGAAAAGGATATACGAAGAACCTGTTCATCTATAGTATTTTGTAAAAAGGAGTTTAAGTGACAAGCTTGTTGTCTCCTTACTCCTTATGGATAGGTACCTCATATATCCTGGCATATGTATACGGAATGATGTATCAGATAGTCATTATACATGATATGAAATTTTTTTAAATTCTATTGTGATGTATAAGATTTTATTTTCCCTGTACAAAAGTATGTTTACCTGAGCAAAAGGACCCAAACCTAATTTTACATTAAATTATTGATGGATTAAATGCTCGAGCAAATTGACAAGAAAAAAAGGGGCTAAGAATAATGTAACCACTTATTTGAATGTTATATGACATTGTCAAGATAAGATAAGGGGTGTTACATGCAAACCTAACACTGGCTGGTTCTTCCTAATGGTTGATTTTATATTAGCATTATTGGTCTAATTTGCTACTATTAAAGGAGATCACATAACCAATATTTAATTATCCATGCAAATTAAAATCAAAGTATCAACATAGTTCAGAACCCAATGGATTTGGCAAGTTTAGTTACACATAAACATGATTCAACAGTCTAGAAAATCTAATATTTAGAAGAATAAAAGATTAAAAATCATAGACATCCCTTTTTTATCGAGTGCTAGAAGTAATAGTGCAAAATAGTTGCTGAAAAGCTGCTGAAAAAGGACCAAAAAAATTAATTTCAAATCTGTCCAAAAAGCTCCACAGGTTACAAACGTCGGGTCACGAGTTAGTGGGTACCTGACGGAAACAACACTAACAAACGGCCAAAGAAATGGTGAACACCACAAACGGCTCACTTGAGGTCGGCGAATGGTTAAGCACGGCAGAAACTTGACGAAAAATGTAAATAGAGCGTAAAATTCCTCGCGGGTCGCTGTCTCGAGTTCTCGGTTACTTGACAAAAATGACGCCAAAAGTAGCTAGAGATCCGATGGAAAGGTGGTGGGTGAGTCGCTAACAGTAGACGGGACCAAAAATGCCGCACGATCTGTGAATATCTAACGGGTCGCTGTCTTGGGTCGCGCAGGTTAGATGCCAAAATTCCACGGACAGTTGTGCTTCGGTGGCTCACATTGACGGCGGTGTACCGCTCGTCGTCCCCTGGTTATCAGAGGTTCACTCGCTATTGCTACTAATCGAAAGTCGTGTGCTAATGATAGATTGATAAAACCCTGAAATGTAATAAGATAAAAATTTAGGTGATTCTTAGAATAAAAATACAAAAAATATATACAAAATAGACAAAAAATATTATGTAAAATTGTGTAAAATAAGACATCACTACGACATCCATCAAAATACCCATATAATCATCATTACATATACATTTCATGGTCCACATGCCATTCTAAATCCCTTGTTTACACTTTCAGAATTTACCACTATTCTAAGTGGCCTTGCAACTTCAATATACATCTTTGGACTAGTTAATTTCTAGATATATCCTGGCCTTACTCATCTGATCAAAAAACTTAATGAGATATCATTATGCAATAGAGTAATTTACAATTTACAAAAAAATAGTTGAAAGTTCAGTTGTACCCTTTTTGGTACAAAAAACCTCTCTCCTCTATCATATCAACATACAAGTGAATTGCAATTCCATATTCCATTTTCATCAAACGCATGGAAATTTAGCACATTTCATTAAAACTATAGTTCATAAAATTCATATCAAGTCATAAGAGTATAGGACTATTGTTTTGGTCAAAGCCTCATTTTCATAGTGCCTGTAGTTACATTTCAAACATCATTTGCATAACAATACTCATGTTAACGCAAAAATATCACAAATCAACATATTTTCAGAAATCAATATGCATATTATCACAACATCTTAAAAATCATACTCTCATTGCATGTTGTTTCCCAATCTCAAGCTGTCATCACACTTCCTTTAACCATGTGACTGAGATTGTTGTTATCACAGGGGCTATCCTCCTGATGATTATCATACTTCCTTTTATCCATGTGATATTGTCACACTTTCTTTTATCCATGTGACATGAGAATCTAACTTTCAGGGCTTCCCCTGACATGTGCACATCTCAAGTCTCATCCTTTTCCTAACTATACAGCAATATATACAAATAGATGACTAATTCTTATAGAGTATTGATTTAAAGAATAATCTATAACAAATACAAACCAATTAAGATGAAAGCAATTACATTTTTACAAAGTAGTCTGCATAAGGAACACTTAATAACCGTCCCATACCAGCCATTAAATGTCTATCCTAAATTTTGTCTACCCTACAAGCATATAACCTAATAGCCAAATCAAAACAAGTAGAAAAGAGTCTATTTCATGCTTTTCATCATACACAGGAATTTCTTCTTTACTAATATGAAAACCATATGCTAGCTCAAAATTCATTTCATCAAATAAATTCCTATCGCATAAAAAAAATTTCTCATTTCAAACCAAGCAATTCACATCATCATTTCAAATTAAGCAAGTGTAGATTATTGTACCTTAACCGTTTGTTCCTTTCTTGATCAAGGCTTCCCTCTTTCCTCTTTGAATTTGTCTCATAATTCACTTCTTGAGAAATAATTTAGATTTCACACTAGTCCTTCTCAAATATGCATTTATTGCAATATGCTTCTTATGCAACCTAGGCTTAGAGTTTTATTATGGAATTCCTCCAAATTCCCACTATGGATTTGGTAACTTAATCACTCTTCTCTTTCTCTTACTACACTCATGTTACTTATCACCCATCCTATGAAATTCTCAAGTACAATGACATTTAGAGCCTCATTTCAGCCAAGACTAGGGGTTTCTAAGCTCAATTCTTGCTTAAAAGATTGTTTTCCATGTTAACAGGTTGCCAGGCAGCTACTATGGAGCTAGTAGTCAATTAGTTGCTCTTTGGAGGGCTGCTAGTTAATTGTTGTGAAGTTGGTAGTCGGCTGATGGCTCCCCAGAGTTTTAGATTTTGTAAGATAGTAGTCTGCCAGTCGATTGATAAGCAAAAATTGAACCTAATAGTTGATTGCTAAGGCTATCATCGACTGTTGTGTTCCAGTATAAATTTTTGAGTTTGTCAAGAACACGATAGTTGATTGGTACATGATATCAGTCGATTGTTATGTTCTGCGACAGTTTGAAAAAACCAAGTTTTTGAAATTTCCAGTCCAGAATCCACCCTATTACAAATTTAAAAGGTATGAGCTTAGTTTCTAACTATTTCGCCCTAAATCCTAACCATTTTCATGCTCAAATATCAATTATACAAGCAAATTTACATATGCAACTTGGGTGAATAGTAAAACCTAACTTGAAAATATGATTCAAGCCTAGAAAATACTGAATGGAAGCTAAAAACTCTAACATTATGGTTCAAGAGCCTTTTTGTAACGACCCCCTAATAAGACATACACAATCCTACGTTTACATAGCGGAAGCATATGGGTCTTTCTAAGTAGTTATTTCCGATGTGGGAATGTCAGGGGATCGCTACTGGTTGAGCGTAACCCAAATAGACTACCGTTGTCCATTCGGATTCCGTTCAACCCTAATTCACGTGCAGCTATGCTAATTATACATACATACATCATAATTTACTCTGGAATGAAAACTAAAGTCCATACATACGGCATACAATCATTAAATGCAAAATCCAACTTAATTACACAAATTTACAGCGGTAAAACCTACCAAAAATCTGGCAGAGTTTCCTCTGTATTTTGAACATATCCATAGTACAACAGTCACCTGTTTACTATTATACAGCCAGTCCAACAACAACAGAAAGAATAATTTACAGAAGACTAATATACAACATTATCATCAAAATATATACAATGTAATTCAAGCCTAGACTAAGCCATTCTTCTGTCTATCATCGAGTCATCATCCAGCTAACGTCTAGGTTCCTGTCCTTGCCCTTGCTCATCTGAGTAAACAACCTAGTGAAATATAAAATCCCAGTAGAATAATTTACAATTCAAATATAGTTCGAAATCTGGTTGAATACTCAGCGGTACGAGCACCGAAAAACATCTTCCCGAAATCAATTCGAAATCAGTGAAATACCTTATCTGTAAAATCATTTTATCACATGGAAATTGCGGCAGATAATCAAAATCATAAAAAAATCCATTTCTTTTAAAATCAATACTCGAAATCAGATAAAATCCCATGCTCGATGTATCTAAATCCACGTTGGCCACAAATCCTCTGCGACCAAGTCTAAATCATCATCTAATTGCATGTCATCTAGAGAGAATACCTCTCTTATCGTTGGGTGTGATCCGTAACACCAATCACCTGAATCTAGCCTATATTGTGAGTGTGATCCGTAACACCAATCACTCACTCAAGGACCGGGTGAGAATTAACATCTAGGGCGTCCCCTAGCATGTGCACATACGCCAATTCTCATCCTCATACAGTCTATTCGAACTCACATGCTCACGGTCGGCTATTCCTCAGGGTTCTAGGGTATTACGCCTAAATCATAATGTTTCCCCGTGTAGGCTATCCCCTCTTATACTCCTTAAACCTTTCTTAGGGTTGTACTAATTTATCGCGTGATCCCTAACGCAGTACAAGCCAAATCAGGTAAAAATAATGTCAATTAAAAGCTCCATGTACTCGGAATACTTAACGGTTGTCCCATACCGGCTATCAAGTACCCTACCCTAAGTAAATCCATCCTAAGGGCATCTAAACTCAATAAACAAAACGTCTAACATGCAATTAGGATATCCAGCACACAGGCATGCAATTTATTCCATCGAAAGCAGAATGCAAATCCATGCAAATAATCTAAATCGTTCAGGTATTCACAAGGTCAATTCTAACATTCAGGAAGTGTAAATTATCCTACCTGGTCTCCTGTTGCTCCAAATCGATTCAGAACTTCACGTAGTCTCAGTTTCTAAGCCCAATTAATTTCCTAGACATGAAATTGAATATTCAAGCTTGTCACGTCATTCGTTTAACAATTCTAAGTCCGGTTGCCCTAATACCTAGGTCAATTTATTTCCTAATTATGTTCAGCAGCTATTTCAATCAGAATTCATCAGTTTTTGGGAAATCAGACCTTACCAATGTGATCGGATGATGGAATTCTATCTTGGGGTGGTCTCAGTTTCTCCCAATGTATGTCCAGATACTCCGGCACGGCGGCACACGATGGCGCATGGCAGAGGGGTGCGGTTTGCCTCAAAATTTACACCACGGTGAAGCCCGTAAGACCAGGAGTCCTAATATGGTGCTGGCGCGGCGGTTCACGACTGTTTTGATGGCATTTTCTGGCCATGAAGAACGACGCACGGCGGATGGAAAAATCCTCAATCTGGGTGCATCGGACCTCCGTTCGACGTCGGCGAGCTGGTGGAGGAAGCTGGAAGCTCAGTCTACACGATGGTGGGGGCGGTCACGGCCAATGGTGATGGACGGCGGCGATCTCAGCTATCGAAGTTTTCACGCGATGGTGGTGGAAAATGCCATTTTCTGGCAGCGCTGGCGGCCGTTGGTTGCCGTGGGTGGTTGGTGGAGGTTGTGGGTGGCGAGGGCTGCCGGTTGGTAGGCCTGGTGGTGGCTCACGGTGGCTGTGGTGGCGACGCACGGTGGAGGAAGGAGGAGATAGAGGAGAGAGAAAGTGTGGTGAGGAGGGAGAGAGATTTGAGAGAAATAGAGGGATTACGGGAAATTTAAAGCCTTCGGGGGCGATTATGACTTTTCCCGAACCACCCGGGGATACTTTAAGGTGTCGGCTTCCTTCCATACATCGACACGTATTTCTATGCAAAGGTTTTGGCCTTCGTCAGTGCAAGTCATGCCAGGCTTCGTTTGATTGGAATTAGCGCCGAAAATTAGGTTTTATCTTTTAAAAAGCTTTTCGGTTGTTACACTTTTCCTTTCTCCAAAAAACCTCAAAATCATCATTTCAATCTAGAAAACTAGAAATTTCTGAAGAGAAGAAGATTTCCCCATTTTTACTAATCCTAAGAATTTTAGCAGATAGAATGGATTTAAGGTGAAGTAATGTACACCTAGATGATGGCTAGGATAATTATTAAGTTGTAAGCAAGGATCTCTCACTTGGAATCTAGGTACTTGATACTTCCAATTTGATTTCCTTCTCCTTTCCCTTCTCTCTTGAAGCCTTTGTTCTCTCTTTTTGTGTGGAGGGAAGAGGCATATTAGAGGGAGTAAAAGAGTGCAATAGCTGAAGCTTCAGGGACCTCCTAGCAAAAATAGGAGAAATTGCACTTAAGTCCTTGGAGTTCATAAATCTCATGAGGTGTCCTTAGTAACCATTTCCCATTCACATTGGCCCCATAATAGTTATTCATTTTAGTCCTTCCATGGATAAATTATAGAATTATTCCATTTACATCTTACCAATTTAGCCTTAAAAATAAATTTTAAGGTATCAGATATTACATAAAAAAACTTGGCCAACTTTAAAATCAAGTTGTTCTCACACTATGCCATATAGAGATGATATAACCACCTTTATTTTTCATAGTCATGGTTCATTTGATAGTTTACTTAGCGAAGGAAGTGAAGCTTGGAGGTTCTGTCCAATATAGATGGATGTATACTATTGAGAGGTAAATTTAAATTTGACTCTTTTCTCAATTATTCATATAAAAAAACAAACTTATGACTAGTGCATCATACGTACTTGGGAAAATTAAAGTCTTACATTGGAAATAAGGTTCAACCAGAGGGATCATTTGCTAAAGGTTATTTGGCTAAAGAGGTGTCAACCTTTTCCTCAAGTAATTTGGATGGGATAGAGACAATATTCAATCGACTTACATGCGTTGATGATCAACCTAATTTGGGTTCTTCTGGTGAGAACACATTGTTCCCTCTTGTGGGAAAACCAATTGGTGCTTGTGAAAACTTTATTCTTTCCCCAATTGAAAAGATAAAAGTACATCGACATGTTTTGACTAATTTTAAGGAAGTGGACCGTTTTCTTTAGTAAGTAAATTCATTATTCAATAAATTATCTAATTGTTTCTTATGTTTTCTAGTTTGCTTTAATTCCTTGTCAAATTAATATAGGGAATTTAGAGATTATGTGGGAAAAAAACTAAGAAGCCACACGCGATCATCTTCTGAGATAGACATGCGAGTTCACAAAGAGTTTGTTGAGTGGTTTGCCTGCAGTGTAAGTACTTATGACATGTACTACCTTAGATTAACATTTCTCATAATAATTAATAGTTCCATAACATGATGAATCATTATTTTTTCATATAAGAAATATGTCACTATTTCACATTCTGATGATATCAAGTTACTTGCTCCAGGTCTGATTAATTATTCTAGATAATACAGTGCATACAATGTCAATGGTTTTAAGTTCTATAACATAGAACGAGACGAGGGTTTGAGAACTTAAAATAGTTGAGTGTTTGTAACTTTTTGCACAAGGAGTTATGTCAACAGTAGTGATGTGAACATGCAATTTGGAGGTGTGCCATATTATGGAAAACTTGTAGATATAATCAAACTAAATTATTATGGTTGGTTTACTGTGACTCTATTTAAGTATATATGGGAAAATACAAAAAATTCTTGGGGATTATCATTTATGAGTTAGGATTTATGTCCATAAATTTCTCTAAGTTGATATCAACTAGTGACCATGAAGATGATGAGCCATATATTGAAGCTTCAAAAGTGCGAATGGTATATTACATCGTTGATGAATTGGATAAAAATTGGAGTGTTGCTATACATCTCAATCCACGAGACTTGTATGAAATGGGTAAGGATGATGACGATGTTATATATATTAGTGAACCTAACAATCCTTTGAGTTTAGAAATGTTATTCCCAAAGAGTGACAGAAATATTAATTTTTCTAGGTTATGAGGATTTTAACCCTTTTCTTACTAAGTATGTTATTTTTTGTACTGAATTGTGTAAATGATTTTGTATTGATTTCTTGTTGATTTTGTATTGAATTGTAAAAATGAAGAGGTTCTTGAGTAGGAAGAGTAAATCAAGTCCTTCTAATAGAGGTGCTGGACTTAGTAATACGAGCTCCATACCGATTGCTCTAACCTCGAATCTTGTACCTCCATCTGGTGCTGACCTTCTAGTGGATAACTTGGGAGATGACCACACATTCATGATTTGGCTACTCCAATCTATGATCACTAGGAGAATTTTAATGATTTGGCTAGGGAGGACGTACCCTTTAGACTTTTTTTAGCAATAAGAGATTGTACGCCCACAAATGAAGATACACTACAAAAGCTATAATTTAGTGATTTTTTTTTCTGTTTTAGCTATAGTTTTAACCGTCACTAAATCCTTTAGTGACGGATCATCGAACCATGGTTAAATTGTTCATCGCGAGGTATTTAGCGACAATTTTACAAAACCTTTGGAATAACTGTCGCAATTTCCTTTTTAGTGACAATTCTTTACTATCATGGATTTGAAGAAAATTAGCAACGGTTCATGGAGAACCATCAAAAAATTTAAAAATTTAGCAATGGTTGTAACAATAGCTAAACTCGCTATCAGTTTGTTTTTTTTTATTATAGTGACGATTTGTTTGATCATCGCTAAATTTGGTAAGTTTTATTTTTCTTATCCTATACAACCAGCTCTCATAATCTAGCACAAACTTAAACAACACTAATAAACAAATCCAACACTTATACAACTAACACATAATTTATCACAAACTTGAACAACACTATTAAAAAAATCCAACACTTATACAAGCAGCACATAATCCATCACAATTTTGAATTGTATTTAAGCATAATCAAAGCTTACAATTATATTTTTGGATGCATCATTTACGGTAGACCCAATAGCGTTCTTATGTGTTGCTAACCAAAGAGCTCTTCTCTACTAATTGAGCCCCTTTGCTCAAACTCCTATAAATATAACATAATTGTAATATAATCTATTTATAACAAAATTACACATTGGAACAAGAAAAAGTAACCTTACCATCTTAGCTTTTCTTCTAGCAAGACTCTTTGACCCTTCAATGTGAGTTATCACTTGTTTTGCTCTACTTTGTTTGTTTATCCTTGCTCTAGAACTAGTTGCATTTGCCCACTTGACATTTGAAAAAAATTACCATAAATTGTCCATGATAGTTTAGGTCAATGATATCCACCAATTTACCATAATATCCCCACCACCAAATTGCATATTTTGCATAGCTTCTGGTCCTAAATGTATCAAATTTTCCACTATTTTGAGTTTGCAACCCTTGGTCATATTGAGTCTGTATAGCTTCTGCTCCCAAACTCCCATCATACCTAAACAATAGCTACCAATTGCAATATTTTGATACAATCTTTTCCATCAACATAACAACACCATCAAAATCAATATAAACCATGCATTTAAAGAAAACACCTAAAACAATTACACATTTGAAATAATACCCAACACTCAAAACACTAAAATCTCCCTCTTTGAAAAAGATAAATCAACAAAAATCATACAAATAAAGAAAAACACAATAGAAATTAAACATTTTAAAAAAGACCCAACATAATCATGGTAAAAATCAAACCAAAGCCACTATTTAAAGCTTAAAATCCCTAAATACCAACTTGGAAGAAGACCCACACCCAAATTGCAGCAGACGATAGTTCTAGACAACAACAGATGGCAATGACATTTCAACGATGTGTGACCACTTTGATAATGATTTCTCTATCTAACTCGGTGACCTCAGCAGCTCTCCTATAGTGAAAGGGCCTCTAAGCTCTTATCTGTGTTCTGTGTGAAGCAAAGATCTAAGCTTTTTTAAAAAGATTCAAAAATTTAGTGATGGTTATATAATCATTGCTAAAAAACCTTCGTCAAGTTAAAATTTAGCGATGGTTCATTAATGAATCGTCGCTAAATTATAACTTGACCGTCAATATTTTAAAAAAAATATACCGACTGTCACAATAAATTTGTGTAATCATCGTTATATCTTGTCTTAGTGATGGTTTGTTAAACCATTCCTAAAAAATTGTGATTAAACTATTTTTTTTTTGTAGTGATATTGGGTAGTTGAAATAAGCCTGTTTAAGATATTTTTATGTTAAACTCAATAATTTCATTTTGAATATCTAACTTTATACTTATATACAAATGCACAAGAGGTGATATAATCTAAGAACTTGACCATTCATGACATTTAGGTGCTTCCCCAGGGTGAAAAGGTAGTAGTCCATTTCATTGAATTGGGGCAACTTGTAACACCCCATATTCTCTTGATTGGTTTTAAATTAATGTTTCCTTAATTAATGTTACTTGTGCAATTCAATGCTAAATAATAACACCCTTTTACTAGTGTTATCCAAGAAAGTTGTTGAATAGGAAAGGAAATCTTGTTAAAGTTAAATTAAAGAAAAAGGGATGATGACTTCAGCCTTAAGAAAAGAAAGGAAAGGAACGAAATGTAGCCAATATTGACTTCTCCTTATTTAGTTTAACTGAGATGACAAGTGAGCAAAAAGAGATTTCATTTTTAATTCTTATGCTAATTAAATTAATGCTTCCAATTAGTGATGAAGATAGAAGAGAGGAAGAGAGCGTGACGTATGGCCTTAAATTTCCTTCTTTAATCTCAAGTGACTGAATGGTGTTGCCAATCAATGAGTAAAATAAACCAAGGAAAAGTAGTTAAATCTGTGTGTGTACGGTGAAGAAAAAGTGCAGAATTTGTGTGAATAAACACACATCTAGGTAGGCATATGGCAAGGACATTTAGGAATGGAAGAGTACGGTTGGTGGGGAGATGGAAGAGAGAAGGAAGAGACATGTAAGATAAGTCTCTTTCCCTTCCCTTGCGTTGCCTCCAACTTGCTCGAAGAAGGGAAACTCATGTGTGCCTTGCATGGAACATGAGTCTTGCATGAAGGAGTAGCTTACATACAAGGGGTCGAGTTAAATATATAGATATATGCATGCAGCAAGTTAGGGAGGTAGCTTCAAAATTCCATAAAATAAAGATTGTCATTCGATAATGCCACGAAGCAAGAGAAATTGAGAGGAGGAATGGAAAGTACAGTGTTCAAGGGCCTTGGCCGTAAGACTGGCGTCAAGAGGGAAGCTTGTGTGACTTTCCTCCTTCCCTTCCTTGGCGTGACCTAGTGGACTAAGTAATGAAAAATTCTAAGTAATGAGAATTATACCAAGAGTACACGTGTAGCATCCAAATGTAAGGGGATAGATAACATACAAGAGAAGGGATTTCATAAAGACACACACATGACAAGAGGATTTGGGGAAAGGAGAGAGCAGCCCCACATTTTAGAAAACAAACAAACACATTCAGTGAAGGAAGAGGGAGTGAATTTGTCCGAGAAAGAAAGGAGCAAAGGAGCAAGGGAAATTCAAAGGGAAAGCTAAAATAATCTCATCTTAGTTCATCCTTGAGGTAGCTTAGCAATTCTTTAATTTTGTTCCATGGTTTATAATATGTTCAACATGTTTTTCCAAGCTTTCATGGAACATTATTTTCCTCTCTACATTCTTGAATATGTGAATGTTTCTTTGGCTAAGCTTGCATGATGATTTGGTTGTACTTGTTGATGTAATGATGTGGATGTTTTTTATTTCCATGATAGAATGGTTGTAACGACCCCCTAATACGACATACACGATGCTTATCTGATTAGCGGAAGCATATGGGTATTTCTAAGTAGTTATTCCCGATGTGGGAATGTCAGGGGATCGCTACTGGTTGAGCGTAACCCAAATAGACTTCCCATTGTCCATTCAGATTTCGTTCAACCTTAATTCACATGCAGCTAACTAATTATACATAAATACATCATAAATTACTCTGGAATGAAATCTAAAACTCATATACTCGTCACGTCATACATTCATACACATTCCAACTCAAATCCACAAGTTTACAGTGGTAAACCCTACCAAAAATTCGGCAAATTTTCCTCTGTATTTCGAACATACCCAAAGTACAATAATCACCTGTTTACAATCATATAGCCAGTCCATCAACAACATAAAACATAAATAACAGAATCCATATACAGCAATGTCAATCCCATCACTACAGTCAACATACAACACCTGATTTATACATGTACAGTCAATCCAATCACTATAGAAAACATAGAAGACAGAACCCAATATACAGTAACGTCATCAAAGTATATATATACAAAAATATTCAAGCCTAAGCTAATTCATTCTCCTTCTTATCACCAAGACATCATCAGCTATCTTCTGGGTTCCTGTCCCTGTCCCTGTTCATCTGAGTAAACAACCTGATGAGATATAAAATCCCAGTAGAATAAATATACTTCAAAAATTGGATGAATACTCAGCGGTGTGAACACCAAAATCATCTTCCCGAAATCAGTTTGAAAATAGTGAAATACCTTATCTTTAAAATCGTTTTATCGCATGAAAATCGCGGCAATTAATTGAAATCATAAAATCCATTTCTTTGAAAATCAATCATCAAGATCAAGTAAAATCCCATGCCCGGTGTATCTAAGTCCACGTTGGTCACAAATCCGCTGTAACCAAGTCTAAATCATCATCTAATTTCACATCGTCTAGAGAGAATACCTCTCTTATCGTTGGGTGTGATCCGTAACACCAATCACCCGAATCAAGCCTATATTGTGAGTGTGATCCGTAACACCAATCACTCACTCAAGGACCGGGTGAGAATCAACATCTAGGGCGTCCCCTAGCATGTGCACATATGCCAATTCTCATCCTCATACAGTCTATTCGAACTCACATGCACACGGTCGGCTATTCCTCATGGTTCTAGGGTATTACGCCTAAATCACAACGTTTCCCCGTGTAGGCTATCCCCCCTTGTACTCCTTAAACCTTTCTTAGGGTCGTCCTAGTTTAATGCGTAATCCCTAACGTAGTACAGGCCAAATCAGGTAAAAATGATATCAATTAAAAGCTCCCTGTACTCGGGATACTTAACGACCGTCCCATACCGGCTCTCAAGTACCCAACCCTAAGTAAATCCGTCCTAAGGGCATCTAAACTCGATAAACAACACGTCTAACATGGAATTAGGGTTTTTAGCACATAGACATGCAATTTATTCCATCGAAAGCAGCACATAAATCCATGTAAATCATCTAAATCATTCAGGTATCCACTTGGTTAAATCTAGGGTTCGAGAAGCGTAAATTATCCTACCTGGTCTCCTGTCACTCCAAATTGCTTTAGAACTTCACGTAATCTCGGTTTCTGAGTCCAATTAATTTCTTGGACATTAAATTAAATATTCAGACTTGTCACGTCATCCATTTTTCGATCCTAAGTCTGGTTACCCTAATACCTAGGTCAATTTATTGCCTAATTACGTTTGGCAGCTATTTTAGTCAGATATCATCAGTTTTTGGGAAATTAAACCTTACCAATGTGATCAGATGATGGAATTCTGTGTCGGGGTGGTCTCGATTTCTCCTGGTGCACGTCTAGAAACTTCGGCACGGCGGTGCACGACACCGTACGGTGGTGCATGACGGAGGGGTGCGATTTGCCTCGAAAATTACACCACAATGAAGCCTGCAAGTCCAGGAGTCAGAATATGGTGGTGGTGCAGCGGTTCACAGCCGTTTGGATGGCGTTTTCTGGCCACGAAAGTTGACGCATGGTGGACGAAGATTACCTCGATCCAGGCACGTCCGACCTCCGTTCGACGTCGGCAAGCTATTGGAGGAAGCTGGCAGCTCAGGCTACATGGTGGTGGGGGCAGTGATGACCAACGGTGACGGACGGCAGCGATCTGAGCTGGCAAAGTTTTTGCGCGGTGGAGGAGAAAAGTGGCATTTTCTGGCTATGCTGGCGGCCGTTGGTGGCCGTGGGTGGTTGGTGGAGGTTGTGGGCAGCGAGGGCTATCGATTGGTATGCTAGGTGGCGGCCCACATTGGCTGTGGTGGTGGTTCACGGTGGAGGAAGGAGGAGAGAGAGGAAAGAGAAAGTGTGGTGAGGAGAGAGAGAGGTTTTAGAGAAATAGAGGGAATTCGAGAAATTTAAAGCCTCCAGGGGCGATTCTGACTTTTCTCGGACCACCCGGGGATACTTTAGGGTGTCGGCATCCTTCCAAACGTCAGCACGTGTTTCCATGCGAAGGTTTTGGCCTCTGTTAGTGAAATTGATGCACAAAACGTCTTCTATCAGTTTTTGATCGCCGGATTGCATTTCTTTCTGTTTGATCGTATTTTTGACTTCTAACAACCTTTCGTTTCAAATCACTATCCTCGAAAGTCATGCCAGGCTTCATTTGATTAGAATTTGTGTCAAAAATTAGGTTTTATCATTTAAAATCCTTTCGGTTGTTACAATGGTTGTCACAAAAATTTCAGCATGATTAATGTAGGTCTTATGTTAAAAATACCTAAAGAGAGTGTACTATCGAGATGTTGGTTAAAACCATGGCATCACCCATGTTAACCTATCAAACATAAGAGTGACCTTTTTAATGCATGGAAAAGATTACTAAAAAGTGTGTGAGGAAGTTTACATTTCGGTTTGGTTAAGAAAGAGAAAGAATATAATGATAAATTAACATATGGTCAATGGTTTATCCTTTTCACACATAATAAGAACCCACTTTGGTATTGAAATGCAAGAATGAAGACTTTGTGTGGCCTTAGACGTAGTATGTAACATGAATCAAGAAAATAAGTAGAATAAATTATCAATTATATAACTCCAAAAATAAAAAGGCGGAAGGTGGGAGAAAGTATCCTAGAAATTCTAAGGCATGGTGCCATTAAGTAAAACATAGAAAGAAGGGAAATTTTTGACAATGTGGCATGAAAAAAAAAAACCTTAAGAATTATTATCCTATCATGGTGGCCGAACCCAATGGCTTATTTTAAATTCTAGTGGTCGAACCACCATGCCAAGTGTAGATGGATTATAAAGTGTAATGAATTATAGTTACAATTATTTTATAAAGGTGGCCAAGTGTCCACCATTCTTAAGGTGTGGCCAAAGGTGCTTCACACATGTGACCTAGTGAGGTGTGACCAAAGGTGCTTCACACTTGTGACCTAGTACTCACAATTATAAGGGTGGTCAAGTGTGCATAATTCTTGAGGTGTGGCCGAAGGTGCTCCACACATGTGACCTAGTGAGGTGTGACTGAAGGTACTTCACACTCATGACCTAATGCTCACAATTATAAGGGTGGCCAAGTGTCCATAATTCTTGAGGTGTAGCTGAAGGTTCACCACACATGTGACCAAGTGAGGTGTGACTAAAGGTGCTTCACACTCGTGACCTAGTGCTCATAATGATATAGGTGGCTAAGTGTCCACAATTCTTGAGGTGTGACCAAAGGTGCTTCACACTGTGAGATAAGTAAGTTTTAAGAATGAAATGTATAACTGATCATTGTTTATTTTAGTTTTAACATGTATGATCCCATGAAAAGATGTTATAATTGAAATGAGAATATCTACTTTGATCACATTGACCTTTCAAATAATCATGCACTGCTTGCCAAATCTGTATATGTGAATGAAACTATGTTTTAAATAACAAGAGTGCAAATGAAAATGTTTTGGTGCTTGCACCCTGGTACATATTAGTAGATTTTAAAATAATAAATTGTTAAGCTACTGGGAAACTTGTGTTTCTCATTTATATGCTAATATGTATCAGATACGGACATTTAGCAGTGCTGGGGAAAGATAGGAGCCCCTTTTGCAAAGAGCATTTTGTATTCCTTTATTTTAGGTCCTAATTCTATATATGTTTTTGGAATTAGAATTAGGACTATTATTTTGGCTGTATATAGAAAAGGGAAAAAGGGCAATCATTGTGGGGAGGATATGTGAAGGATTGGTTCATCCCTAGTATTTTGTAAAAGGAGTTTGAGTGACAGGCTTGTTGTCTCCTGACTCCAAATGGACAAGTACTTTACATATCCTGGTATATGTTCATAGAAGGATGTAACAGACATTGACTATTTGTAATATAAACGTTATATTAATTCTTCTGTGATGTATGAAATTTTAATTTCATTATGCTTATAAGTTTTGATTTGAGAAAAAGAACCCGAACCTAATCCACTTTAATAATACTTAATGGTATAAATGCTCAAACATTGTAAATAAATAATTAAGGTTAAGAATAATGTGCCGAACGTATCTATTTACATCAGAGGAATTGTAATACTAGATAAAGGCATTACACAACCGATTAGAGAAGGTGGTGGATTGCTTGGCTCCTTCTTGAGAGGTTGGAGGGAACTTTACTACATTCTTGATTAGTTATCCAAGCTGGACATATGTTCCAAAATAGTCCAAGGACGATACGTTTAGAAATTCTGTGTAGGTATTAAATTTATCAAATTACCTGTTCAATTTACTAGCAACTTCCAAATATAATTACTAATGACTATATTATTTTAATCTTGTAGAGAAAATTTTTCTTGGATGATGTGTAAAAACATTTTGTTCTCATGTAAGTGGGAACAAAATGGAAGCAAAGGTGATCTAGGCTCTTTGATGCTACATAGGATAGTGCAAACTCAATGGATGAGTTGATTGCCAAGTGCCCACTTAACATTCTACAAGATTAGTGGGTATCATTTATTCATTACCGTCTTGATCCCAAGACAAAGGTAATATAACTTCGCTTATTTAATGATATGAAGACTTATTTTATTGATACTATTGATATGTTTGTTTCAATTATGAGGAATCAACTTTAAAGAAAAAAAATCAAGTAAAGGCCAGCTCATGATTCCTCACACTTAAGTTCAAAGAGTTTGGCTGAAAAAAAAAAAAGCAGAGATGGTTATTTTAATTTGTTTAATTTTGCATTTCAAGTTTAGAAATAATTTGAATTCTTATAGTTCTTTTAACCTTCATAGGAAGTTGAGAGAGTTGGTCTTGTTAGCCACAAAGATGTGTGGACTGTTGACCCATTGAGCATTAACTCTTAAAGATCTTTTGATGATAACAAACTGATTGAATTATTTCAAGAAAATCCAAATCCAAGGGCTCATCAAGGCAAACCAAGAAGAACAAGAATTAAATAAGTTATTAGGACTTGAATTGCAAAGGTATAATAGAGACTTTAGCTCAAAATCCTTTCCCAAAATTTTGAGAATTCTTTTCAAAGACTAAGTGGCTCTTACAGAATGAATTTTCCATCAAAAATACCAATTTTCCACCTAGCAATCGACTTGCACGTTATAGCAGTTAACTGGTACAATTAAAGCATTGAAAAATTGACACAGAAGGCTACAAGTCGATTGCCAAGACTCTATCGGTTGACTAACAGAGAGTTACCAGTCGATCGCTAGACCTCAACAATCGACTGCTAGCCTACTGGAAGCTGAAAGCCTTTCACTAGAGGCATGATAGTCGATTGCTATGATATAGCAGCTGACTACCACAGCGTTATTTTTGAAAAATTGCTTTCCATAACGCTGGTTTAGCAAAAAAACAAAATTATGTAGCTCTTTCAATTGCTGAATCTAAGTATTTAGCAGCTGAAAGTTGTTGTGTAAAGTATCCCAATTAAATGTGACAATACTAGTGCTATAAACTTAGTCAAAAATCTCATCATGCATTCACGCACTAAGCACATAGATATAAAACTTCATTTTATTAGAGATCATGTGCTTAATCATAATGTCTCTTTGGAATTTATACAAACTGATTATCCACTTGCTGATATCTTCATAAAATCTCTTCTAGAAATATTTTGTTACATTAGAAAACAAACTTAGACTATCATCATGCCATTGAGCATATTTATTGCTTTAATTACTATTTTCACTTGACTAACTTAAGCTTCGGAGCCTTAGATTTGTTTTTCAGGACATTACTTGATCCCAGAAGGCTATCTAAAATTTGAGAAAAGAGAGTTCAAGTTTGTTAAAGAAGGCCAAAAGTTAGATAAAAGGAGTTTATAAAAAGAAGGGGTAACTGAGACTACATTTGAATAAAGCATGCAAATGAAACAAAGTTGGATTTCCTTGGGGATCATTTAAAGGTACAAGTTGACTGCCATAACGATAGCAGTCGACTATTACCTCTTTGGATTGTAAAAATCATCACAGAGAGTTGGTAGTCGACTGGCATAACGGTACCAGTCGACTGATACGTTCATCCCCTTTCTGGGTTTGCAAGAACATAGTAGTCGACTAATAAGTGCATGGCAATCGGCTGGTAAGCCACTAGAGACTCGGGAAGCATTTTAGTCACACGACAGTCGACTGCTAATGACTTGCTAGTCGACTACCACGCCTCTGAACTGGTTTTTAAAAGGAAAAATCTTCATTTTTTGCACACCCTCCATCTTACTCCTTCAAAATTCTCTCAAATCTTTGATTTTAAGCACCCAATTCTTCAAATTTTGCACGAATTACTTCATTCCCAATTGACTTTCAACTAAAATTCCATCAAATTCCAAGCAATTACTTTCTAATTCGCTCTCCAAATCCTCAAACCACTCTATTAGAAAGCCTAGCTTCACAAAACATCCCCTCTTTAATTTTGACCCCAATCTGACAATCTTGTCCTCTTAGCTTCCACAAAATACTTATTAATCCTCTCACTTTCCTTTCCTAACCAACACATCATCAAATGGCAGCAAGAACTAAGAGATTGAGGACCTAAGGATCTTCCTCAAGAGGCTTTGCTTTATTAGTCCTATTTTCTTCTAAATCTCAAGAGCAGAACTACGCTGAGAATTTTGCTCAATGCTCAGTAGCAACCAGTAAGTACATTGATATTGCTTTCTTGCAAAAAGAGAAATTCCTTATTTTTCCCCTATTGAAGAATACTGGTTTATATAAATTGAGTAAAATTTAAAAGAAATGGATTCCTAAAGTGGTTAAGGCTTTTTATTCTAACCTGCAATGGGATAAGATTGATCACAGTATATCTACAAAAGTTAGAGGTAAAGTGACCAAGTTCACCCAATAACAATTAGGAGCTTGGTTGGGTGTTAAGCCTGCTGGTTATTTATTTGGAGACCACCCTTCTTTTCTAGCTAGCATTCCCAATTATGATGCAAGAATTTTCTTGAATGCCTTACTTCCTCAGCCTGCAGCCTATCCAATAGCCAATTTCCCTACAAACCAATTTTCCCTCCAGAATTGTCTCTTACACTATGTCATTGCAAACTGCTTGGTCAAGAAGGGAGGTAACTTGGCTCATGCTAGTGAATCTGATCAATTTGTTATGTATTGTGTGCTTACTAAAGATCCTTTGAATGTCCCTTATTTTATTATGGAGAAGATGCTCAGGTGTTCTAAGATTAAGAAGTCTACACTTTCCTTTGCTTCTTTGATCACATGGATCTTGGAAAAACATCAAGTGGATCCTTTTGATGAGGAAGTCCTTAGCCCTTCTGCCATTGATGAAACCACTATGTCCAAATTCCATTATGTGAAATACAGTGGTGCTTGGGTATAGAAGCCTCTCTCCTATGCTCAAATTTAGAGAAGGGAATAGAGGGCACAGAGGGAAGCTGCTTAAACTCAGCCTGAGGAAGCTCAAATACTTGATGAAGATCCTTCATCCTTGCCTCTATCATCTGATCCTTACAACTCCTCGATGCTTTTGGATGCCATTCAACACCTTCAGACCTCATTCTTTAAACGTTTGGACTCTTTTGAAGCTATTTTCACTTCTTGATTTGATGGGTTGGTAGAGCATGTTTGTGAACTTGGCACAAGGGTCATAACTCTAGAGCTCACCTTTACTAACAACAATGCGCTCTTAAATCAGATTTTGCATTAGCAGTCTTTGGGATCAATGGCTAAAGAATATTTTATTTTCATCTTTTACCAACTCTTGCTCTTACCCTTTCTCTCTTTTTTTGATGATAAAAGGGGGATAATTAGTTAGCTAGGAAAAACATTATCTAAATCCAGTTATGTATCTTTGATTGAATATATTTTGATTCCCTTATATTCTAGAGACCTAAATCTGATTTTGACTACCTCAATCTGATTTTGACTGAATATATTTTGATTGCATGAAACTACTGCATAATTGTGGATCAATTGTGTAAATCTTACCTTTCAAGAATCATTGAACAAAAACTTAAAAGATATGCATAAATTTAGGGGGAGTCTTTTGTTAAAATTGAAATTGTTACTCTAACCCTATATCAAGTGCTTAATGAAAATCAATATATTTGTCATCATCAAAAAGGGGGAGATTGTTGACCCACTGAGCATTAACTCTTAAAGATCTTTTGATGATAACAAAAAAATTGAATTATTTCAGGAAAATTCAAGTCCAAGAGCTCATGAAGGCAAACCAAGAAGAACAAGAATTAGATAGGTTATTAGGACTTGAATTGTAAAGGTATAATAGAGACTTGAGCTCAAAATTCTTTCCCAAAATTGAGAATTCTTTTCAAAGACTAATTGGCTCTTACAGAATGATTTTTTCATCAAAAATACCAATTTTACACTTAGAAGTCGACTTGCACGCTATAGTAGTCAACTGGTAGAATTGAGGCTTTGAAAAATTCAAATAAAAGGCTACAAGTCAACTGTCAGGACTTTATCAGTTGACTGATAGCTAATAGAGAGCTATCAGTCGACCGCTAGACCTTATCCATTAACAACTTGCCCACTAGAAGCTAAAAGCCTTTCACTGGGGGCACGATTTTTGACTACCATGATATAGCAGCTAACTGCCATAATGCTGCTTCTATAAAATTTCTTTCCAAAATGCCACCAGTAGACTGCCATCTAAGAGACAATCGAATGTTGCTCACCTATATTGTGAAATTTCAAATTTAAGAACATGCAAGTCAACTAACAGCTTCTAGAAGTCAACTTGTAGAGTGCAGAGGTGACATCAGGCAAAGCACAAAATGGCTATTTTTACAGAGATACAATCTAATTTGCTCCTAAACAAATTTTTAGCATTTTCTCCTGCAAAAATTCTATATATACAACCTTAGGAAAGCTTAAAAAAACAAGCCACATTCTTTTAATTCAATCTTCCGAAAATCATTTTGAGCTCTTGTTGTTATTATTATCTATAGCTCTTCACTTGTAAAATTTACTCTGAAAGAGAGAGAGTTCGTTTGCTTAAACAAATTCTTTCATTTAGAAAGCTGAGAGATATTCAGGGGAAGGTTTTCCTTGAAAGAGTTGAGAAAGATTTGTAGTGGCCCACAAGTGCCTTGTTTAAACTTGTGGTAATAGTTAAAGTCCTAAGTTGTGCTTAGGGACTGGATGTAAGCTCTGTTGGATAAGTTGAACCAAGATAAATCATTGTGTCCTTTACATTTTCGCACATGACTTTCTGACCTTACATTCAGCACTTTATTTTACTACTATTACTTAATCTTTCTTTGTTTTGTTAACTTAACTGAACTATTCTCTGCATTAACTGATATAACTATCTATACATCTGCTTTAAAGTCTTTCAGTTGCTCATTAAGATTTAAAAAGGTAGAATTTTTATATTACCCAATTCACCCCCTCTTAGGTGCTAACCATTCCTAACAAGTGGTATCGGAGCTTAGCTCTTGGTAAAAAGACTTAACATTCTCAAGAGTTAACATGGCTGGATTTGGTGACAATGTGTTACCTGAAGGACTTTCCATCAACAAACCTCCAGGCTTTAATGGAGAAAATTATATTTTCTGGAAACTCAGGATGAAAATATTTTTTAAAGCAGTAGATGTAAACCTTTGGAAAGTAACTGAAGATGGACCCTATATTCCTTCTAAAGAAGAGAATGGTCACTCAATTAAAAATTCCAAAACTAAATAGACTGATATAAATAAGAGAATAGTTCATTTAAAGATAAGGTGAGAAAATGTTCAGAATGAAACAAGGTGAGAAAATTAAAAACAATGCAAATATGTTTTACTCACATTGTAAATCATTTGGCAGCACTAGGTAAAAGTTACACAACAAAGGAGCTGGTGGCCAAGGTCTTGAGATCTCTCCCCATGGAATGGCAACCAAAAGTGACGTCCATTGAAGAGAGCAGAGGAGAGTCTATAAAATCAGTATAAGCTCTTTTTGGAAACCTTCAAGAGCATGAAGCAAAATTGTAGCAGCTCATGCTTTATGAGGAGTGATGCGTGCTGCCATTTCTATCTAGCAACAACACCTAAGGCAGTGAACCTATCGATGCAGCCTAGTGCAATGGTGAGTATCAAGGTCGTATTCCTCGGGAACGGGAAAGCCCAGAGTTACTACTTGTTCTCTGTTATCTAGCCTAGCAATTAAAATGATTAATTTTTTTTTTATCTAAACTAACGTCTAACTATAAGCAATAATAAACTAACAGAGATAAGAAACAGAAGAAAATACACGAAGGCAAGAAATGCAAATCCATCAGGGAACCTACACCGGTTGGCAAACACACGAAGGATAATGGATTACTGAATTTAACTATGTTACCTGTGAGTGAATTCCAATGCAAATTCAAATTCTCTATCGATCTCAATGAATTTCCTAAACTTAAAATCCACCACTGGCTGGTTCTTCCTAATGGCAAATTTTAAATCAGCATTATCTTTCTAATTCCCCACTATTAAGAGTCGTTACTTCTTAATCCAGCAATTTATTAACCTTAGTTCTAAGCGATAACAAATTGTCCATTACAGTTAGTTTTCCAATTCTAATTATCATCTGTCGATCTTAAAAAGGAATCTAATTAACATTACCACGACGTCTCGTAAATAACGCTAACACATACATTCATAATTGTAACGGAGATCACACATTAAATTCAACATCCATGCAAATTTAAACTGCAATCCAACACAGTTAGGGACCCCAATGAATTTTAGAGTTTCAGCCACACATATCTACACATAGCAAACAAATCAATAGCGAGTAATCCATCAGAAAATTCATCAAGCAATCAATTATACAGCAGATAAAAATATTATAAATTAAGCACGCCCCTATCTTCTCAATTGCCCAATGATTACTGCACGGATTGGTTGCCAAAAAAAACCACTCGAATCTCCCTAGAAAATTGCCAGAAATTCACTAGAAAATACAAATCCAGTGCTGTCCAAAAGCTACACGGGTCAACGGTCGATCTTAGTCAAACGGGTCAGGTTGCGAGCCAAACGGGTACCCGCCGAAAAATGCCCAAATCGACGGCCTGAGCTGGGGCGGACAGTTGCGGTGGGGGCGCTGGTCGATGGAGAGTCGCTTTCCGGTGGTGACGTGGACAAACGGCAAGCGGCGACTCAGCAACCGACCGCGAAACGGGTCGCGATTCGGGTCTTGCGATTCGGGCAGTTCCAGCGGCTAGTGAGCTGAGGTAAGGTGGCGGACTACTTGCTGGAGGTTGCAGTGGCATCGGCGGAGGGTGGAATGGCCGAGAAACGCCGCGGTGAAGCTCGAGCTGGACGGGTTGGCAAGACGAGTCGCGAGCCTTCTCTCGTGCTACGGACGCCATGAACAGCGTCATGAATGGCCAAGATAGTGGTGGACGTTCGTGGAGCTTCTCCGGTCGTTGGTCGGCCTCCCTCAGTGGCGGTGATGCACGCTCACTTCACACACGGTGGCTCTCACGCTTGGGTCCCTATTCACGCATGGGTGTTGGGTCCTCTCTCTCTCTTCATTTCACCCGCGTGGCTTTTTCTTCTCCTGCCTTTCACGCCCTGTTTTTCTTTTTTCTTTTTCTTTTTTTACTATTCACTTCAGCCTTTTTGCTTCAATTCACGCGTGGGACTCCTCTTGCACGATGTTTGGATTTTCCTTCACTCCAAATTACTCCGTTTGCTGACGATGACTTGATAAAATGCCTGAAAACAAAAATGAAGCAAACTTAAGTGATTTTAATAACAAAATTACACAAAATGCTCACAAAATGGACAATTGACATCAAGCAATTTTGTATAGAATCAGACACATCAAATCACCCCACACTTAAGCTTTTGCTTGTCCTCAAGCAAACATTAACTCAGTCCTCAAACAGACAGCAACAATTTCTCAAAAGTCCAAACCTAGTCCACAGTTAATAATGCCTAACACATCCCCCGTGAAACTTATTTATTGACCAAATTGCAAAAAGCTTGATGCAGAATAGAGGTAATAACGATGCATACACAACCTAGCCAGCAATTCAATGGAAATTATTTAAGAATCAATGCCTCAAAGAGATTACTCAAATCACTCAAAGTGTATACAGGTAAGACACAAATCCCTCAAGTAACTTCACAAGAATATGTCTACTATAAGCTTGCTCATAAATCTCATCTCCGCTACCACTAAACATTGAACACCAAAATCAAGGGGGGGTCTTAACAAGGTTGTAATGCGACTAAGGTGATGGTAGGGAAGAAATTTTTGGTAGAAGAGGCATAGATGCTGAAAATTCATGCAATTAAAGCATCAAGAGGGATTAAAGGATTAAATGCAACAAATTCTAAACATAACAATTCTTACTAAGTTTTCAATAAAGTTGGAGATGCTCAAAGAATAAAATCAATAGACAGGCTACTCTTATTATTATCTTTCTCTTTTTTTTTTCTTTCTTTTTATTTTTTTTTTCTATTACTATTATTATTATTATTATTATTTTTCATAATTAGCCTGCATGCTTACACTTTTGGATTGAAGGGAGCATCTAGAATGATAAAAAGAACTTAGTGCACTATTGTCAACTAAGGCAATGCATTTTAATCCCTGTACAAAGAATAAATCACATAAATTTCAGCAAAGGGGGGTGAAGGAAGAAGATAGTGAAAAGAACGGAATGAGGTGTAAAATGCAAGCGATGAAGAAAAAGTGAAGGCCCCGAAAGTGGCTAACTGAGGAAGGAAAATGAGGTGTAAAATTTAAGTTGCCCAAATCATCTGATATTCAAAAGTTTATGTAACTTCAACAAGTATTACAGAGCAAGTTCTAGAGACACAATCAAGTGAAATACACACTCAACAAAAAGAATTCAAAGCATATTTGTGATAAATGCTTATCTTAGGCTCAAATCTCACGTTTGAAGTGTGGCTAAATTGCATACGATTCTCAAATATTTCCATATGAATTACTAATCAAGCAGTGCATGCAAACTGCATTATCGACATCTTAAATCAAAATTGAACAAAATGAAAGAAAATCAAGCAACATGGGTATGACCTAGTCGTGGTCAAGAATACATTAGGCATTAAAACTGCTTTCTAACATAAACTATGAGAAACAATGTCTGCCCATTCATGACTAAATCATACATGCTCAAAAGACAAACAAAGACTTAAGTGTATAGAATCAAGCAAAAATCAAGTATCCTGTCTTAGATATACTGTCAACACAACATCAGCAAAAAATAGCATCAAAATGCAGCGTCCTGAACTAGTAGAGGGAAAATGAGTCAAAATAATAAAGGCACACCACCCCACACTTGAGGTTCACACTGTCCTCAGTGTACAGCCAAAGGGGATACCATCGAAATAAAAGCAGAAAGCACAGCAACAAGCACAGAAAATCTAAAAGTTTTAATGTACCTCAACAAAATGAAAAGAAGAAAATAGACAAGAGTAAAATAACACAGATAAAATAAATAAATAAAAATAAAAAAAACACAGTGCTTTTTTTTTTTTTGAGTCTTTTAGCTGGACTCGCTCCTTCTATCACTCTTTCAGGTAAAGCACCATATGCACTCGCTCCTCGACCTCCAATGGGTCTCCATAGTAGTGCTTTAGTCTGTGCCCATTGACTTTGAAATCTCCCTTGTCAGGATGATGCAATTCCACTGTGCCATAGGGAAAGACTTGCTTGATCACAAATGGTCCTGACCATCGGCTCTTAAGCTTTCCTGGAAAAAGACGAAGACGTGAGTTATAAAGTAATACCCTATCTCCAACCTGAAAATCCTTAGAGCCACGCAGCCTTTGATCATGCCACTTCTTGGTTCGAGCTTTGTAAATGGAAGAATTTTCATAAGCTTGGTGGCGCCATTCTTCTAACTCATCCAGCGCCATAACCTCTCTTTACTGCAAATAACATCAAGATTGCATGTTTTAAGGGCCCAAAGTGCCTGTGTTCCAATTCAACAGGGCAAATGACAAGTCTTTCCATACACTAGTCTATAGGGTGTAAATCCAAAGAGAAGTTCTGTAAGCTGTCCTAAAGGCCCATAATGCATCATCCAATTTGAATGCCCAATCCTTCCTACTCACCCCTACGGTTTTCTCTAAGATTCTCTTTAAACCCCTATTAGTTACCTCTACTTGTCCACTGTGCGTGGGTGATAGGGTGTTGAAAACCTATGACATACCCCATAATGTTTAAGTACTTTCTCAAGTTGGGAGCTACGTAAATGGGTCCTCTATCACTAATCGCCACTAGGTGTACCAAACCTAGCATACAATTTTTTTAGGAACCTAGTCACCACCCTGGCATCATTAGTGGGGAAAGCTTGAGCTTCTGGCCACTTGGAAAGATACTCAACAGCCACAAGTATATACTTATTACCAGATGAGGAAGGAAAAGGGCCCATGAAGTCGATACCCCACACTTCAAATATTTCAACCACTTGCATACTCGTTTAGGGCATTTCATCACGGGCAGAGATGTTACCTGACCTCTGACAAGCATCACAAACCTGTACATATGCTCTAGCATCCTGGAATATGGTTGGCGGTAGAACCTGCTTCAAGCACCTTCCTAGCAGTGTGGTTTGCAGCCTGGTGGCCTCCCGTTGGTCCTTTGTGGCAGTGCTTCAGGATTTGGTGAACTTCCTCCCCATGTATGCATCGCCTGATTACTTGGTCTGCACAGATACGAAACAAGAAGGGATCTTCCCAAATGTAGTATTTCAACTCAGCAAAGATTTCTTCTTTTGCTGGGTAGTCATACCCTTTGGTAAAACCCTTGCCACTAAATAGTTAGCGTAATCACAAAACCAAGGGGAATCAGTACATACCTGAACCGTCTCCAAATGCTCATCTGGGAAGTTATCATCAATGGCTCTCTCATCTAAGGCCTCCCAGTTTGGGTTCTCTAACCTTGATAGGTGATCTCCAGCTAGGTTCTCCGCACCCTTCTTATCTTTGATCTCAATATCAAATTCCTGCAAGAGCAAAATCTATCTAATGAGTCTAGGCTTAGCATCATGCTTACCGAACAAATACTTCAATTTGAATGATCCGTGTAAACCACGGTCTTGGATAGCACCAAATAGCATCGAAACTTGTCGAAAGCATAGACTACTGCAAGTAATTCCTTTTCAGTGGTGGTATAGTGCTCCTGGGCATCAGTCAAGGTCTTGCTAGCATAATAAATTGGCTGGAACTTTTTATCAATCCTCTGACCTAACACAGCTCCAACTGCAAAGTCACTAGCATCACACATTAGTTCAAAAGGCAGCCCCCACTTAGGTGAAACCATAATAGGGGCTGTGGTTAGTCGTTCCTTTAGTAACTCAAATGCATGCAGACAATCAGTATCGAAAACAAAAGGTACATCCTTGCCAAGCAACTGAGTTAAGGGCCTAGCAATCTTAGAGAAATCTCTAATAAATCTCCTATAAAAACCAGCATGCCCTAAGAAGCTTCTAACAAATTTCTTAATCGAACTAGGGGATGGTAGTTTTGATATGGTCTCAACCTTAGCCTTATCCACTTCCATCCTTGCATGTGATATCTTATGCCCAAGAACAATCCCCTCTCTCACCATAAAGTGACATTTTTCCCAATTAAGAACTAAGTTTGCTTCTATACATCTTGCAAGCATACGTTCTAAATTAAGCAAACAGTGAGAGACGGAGTTACCAAAAAGCGAAGTCATCCATACATACCTCCATAGACTCCTCAATCATGTCATGGAAGATTGCCATCATGCACCGCTGAAAAGTGGCTGGTGCGTTGCACAATCCAAAAGGCATCCTCCTGTACGCGAACGTTCCATATGGGCAGGTAAAGGTGGTCTTCTCTTGGTCTTCAGGTGCAATGGGAATCTGAAAGTAGCCTGAAAAACCATCAACAAAGCAATAAAACATGTGACCTGCCAAACGTTCAAGCATCTGGTCAATGAAAGGCAGAGGAAAATGGTCTTTCCGGGTTGCATCATTGAGTCTCTTATAATCAATGCAAACCCGAAAACCTGTTACCGTCCTAGTGGGTATGAGTTCATCCTTATCATTCTTGACCACTGTCATGCCACCCTTCTTTGGTAAAACCTGCACAGGACTCACCCAAGAGCTATCAGAGATAGGATAAATCAAACCTGCATCAAGAAGTTTAATTACCTCCTTTTTCACCACTTCTTTCATGTTTGGGTTCAGTCGTCTCTGTGGCTGCACCACTGGCCTATAGCTATCTTCCATCAGGATCTTGTGTGAACAATAGCTAGGATTAATCCCAGGAATGTCCACCATCTTGTAAGCAAAGGCCTAGGGTATTTCCTAAGAGAGGTCAAAGTCATCTCCCTCTCCTCCGGTGTCGTCACCGCTATAATTCTTGGCGACTTCTGCCTCATCCAAATAGGCATAACTTAAGTGCTTGGGTAACTCCTTCAATTCCAAGGTTGGGGGGTCCTCAATTGAAGGTTTCACCTTCTGCACCTCTGACCTGTCAAGAGAAACAAAAGAATCAGTTAAGTTGCTGGGCTCAACAGCTAGCAAGTGAGCTAGTTGTTCCAACACTTGCTTGTTGGACAACTCATCCTCTTCTCCTTGTAATGCCACCTGTAAAGGGTCATCAAGTAAAAATTCTCGCAATTTAGATTCAACCACATCATCCAAGACATCCACAGAATATACAGTATCATCATGATCTAAAGATTATCTCTTAGAGGTAGCTAAGTCAAAGGTAACAGTTTCATCCCCTACTCTAAGTTTCAATTTCCCATCACAGACATCTATAATAGCCCTAGACGTTGCAAGGAAAGGCCTACCTAGAATCAAGGGTACGCTACTCTCACCCTCCATATCCATCACAACAAAATCAACAGGAAATATAAATTTATCAACCTTTACAAGGACATCTTCAACTATACCTCTAGGATATTTACTTGAGTTCTATCAGCTAATTGTATGTTCATCCTAGTAGGTTTTGGCTCACCCAATCCCAGTCTATCAAACAAGCTAGTAGGCATCAGATTTATGCTAGCTCCTAAATCAGCTAAAGCATCCATGACAGACAGATCGCCAATTACACAAGGTACGGTAAAACTCTCTGGATCACGCCTCTTAACAGGTAGCTTGTTTTGTAAGATTGCTGAGCACTCCTCATTCAATGTCACCAGTCCCAAATCCTCTAGTTTCCTCTTGTTGCTCAGTATTTCCTTCAAGAACTTTGCATAGCGAGGCATCTGAGAAATGGATTCAACAAAAGGAAGGTTAATCCTCAGCTGCTTAAATAGATCAAGAAACTTACCAAACTGTTGATCTACTTTCTCCTGCTTCAGTCTAGCCGGGTATGGAATGGGTGGCTGGTACTCTCTTATGGGGCTCTTCTTGCCCTCAACTTGCACCAGCTTAGTTACCTCAGGCCCTTGGTCCTTATTGATACTTGTATCCTGCACATCATTATGATCATCAGTAGGTAAAGGTAAAGGACTAGCTACTTGCTTACCTGATCTTAGAGTGATAGCCTTGCAATGCTCCCTTGGATTAGACTCGGTGGTGCTAGGGAGTGTCCTGGTCGTCTTTCAGCCAACACCTTAGAAATCTGGCCTATCTGATTCTCTAAGTTTTGAATGGAGGCTTGTTGGTTTCTAAGTGCTGTGTCTGTTTGGTGGAATTTGCTCTCTGAAGTGGACACAAACTTCATCATCAATTCCTCTAGATTGGGCTTCTTCTCCTGCCCTTGAGGAAACTGACTTGGAGCAGCTTGCTTTTGGGGTTGCTGTTGGTGCAACCGCTGAAAACCAGGTGGGCCCTGGTTATTAGTGTTTCTCCATCCAAAATTGGGATGATTCCTCCACCCGGGGTTGTATGTGCTGCTATATGGATTGTTCTGCTGTCTCGAAGCGTTCCCCATGTAATCTACCTGTTCAAAATCAAAAGAACCATTGTGAGAAGAAAATGAAGAAAAGGGGTTAGCAAACATACCTCCCGCATTACAATTGACACCATAATGCGGGCTACCACAGAACTTCGTGACTTGAGCGTGCATGCATGCTGGCATCCGAGTTGGTCAATCTTCTTAGCCAGAAGCTCCACTTGAGTTGCCAAGGTTGATATAGAGTCTGACTGGTTGACCACTCCCTGCCGTCCTAGTCTATCCCTTGAGGATTGCCACTGATAGTTGTTCATGGCCATTTCCTCTATTAAACTCTGTGCCTGTTCAGGGGTTTTATTATTTAATGCACCCCCTGCTGCCGCATCCACCATCTGCCTTGTGGCTGTATTTAAACCACTATAGAAAGTCTGCACTTGCATCCACACAGGCAATCCATGATGTGGGCAACACCTCAGTAAGTCCTTGTACCTCTCCCATGCATCATACATACTCTCATCACCATCCGCACAAAATAAGAAATGTCATTACGTAGTTTTGCAGTCTTAGCTAGTGGAAAGTATTTGTACAAAAACTTTTCAGCCAAAGTCTCCCAAGTAGTGATGGAGTTAGGTGGTAGGGATTGCAGCCATCTCTTTGCTCTATCTCTCAAGGAAAATGGAAACAATCTAAGTCGAATGGCATCATCAGTGGTTCCATTAATCTTGAAAGTGTCGCATATCTCCAAGAAGTTAGCTATGTGGGCATTAGGGTCTTATTGGGCATCCCTCCAAACTGTACCATTTGTTGCACCATCTGAATCACATTTGGCTTGATTTCAAAATTGTTAGCTGCTATTGTAGGTCGAGTAATGCACGTCTGTGTCCCTTCCAATGAAGGTCTAGCGAACTCGTACATCGTTCTATTGGCTTCGTCATTATTATTTGCAGCTGCCATCTTTGGTGATGTAGGGTCAGGGATCTCAATTGGTTCCTCCTCCAATATCTCAACTGGCACCTCCTCCTGACGACGGTGTGCACGAGTCCACAATGATCGTTCTGGATCGGATAGAGGGTTTACAAGTACAGGATTAGAACTCCTGGTCATAAACTACCTGAATCCAATAACAGTGAAACAATCCACCAATCAGATTAAAGATTAATAAACCAAAACAAAAAGTAAAACAAGACAGATAAAACTCAATAACAGAAACAATAACGAAATAAATAAAAACCCACTAAAACAATAAATAAAATAATCCAAATAAATAAAATAAAATAAAATAAACAAAGGACAAAATGAAACTAATAAAAACTAATAGTTGAACGCAGAGAAAGACACACTAACCAGAAACAAAAACAAAACAGAACAAATAAAAACGGCTAAAGTAACAGATAGCAAATTCACTCTAGTTTTCACCAAAGTTCCCAAGAATGCGCCAAAAACTTGATGCGGGCTGCCAATGCTATCTAGCAACAACACCTAAGGCGTTGAACCTATCGATGCGACCTAGTGCAATGGTGAGTATCAAGGTCGTATTCTCTGAACGGGAAAGCCCAGAGTTACTACTTGTTCTCTGTTATCTAACCTAGCAATTAAAATGATTAATTTTTTTTTATCTAAACTAACGTCTAACTATAAGCAATAATAAACTAACAGCGATAAGAAACAGAAGAAAATACACGAAGGCAAGAAATGCAAATCCATCAGGGAACCTACACCGGTTGGCAAACACACGAAGGATAATGGATTACTGAATTTAACTATGTTACCTGTGAGTGAATTCCAATGCAAATTCAAATTCTCTATCGATCTCAATGAATTTCCTAAACTTAAAATCCACCACTGGCTGGTTCTTCCTAATGGCAAATTTTAAATCAGCATTATCTTTCTAATTCCCCACTATTAAGAGTCGTTACTTCTTAATCCAGCAATTTATTAACCTTAGTTCTAAGCGATAACAAATTGTCCATTACAGTTAGTTTTCCAATTCCAATTATCATCTGTCGATCTTAAAAAGGAATCTAATTAACATTACCACGACGTCTCGTAAATAATGCTAACACATACATTCATAATTGTAACGGAGATCACACATTAAATTCAACATCCATGCAAATTTAAACAGCAATCCAACACGCTTAGGGACCCCAATGAATTTCTGATTTACCACACATATCTACACATAGCAAACAGTCCAATAGCAGGCAATCCATCAGAAAATTCATCAAGCAATCAATTATACAGCAGATAAAAATAGTATAAATTAAGCACGCCCCTATCTTCTCAATTGCCCAATGATTACTGCACGGATTGGTTGCCAAAAAAAACCACTCGAATCTCCCTAGAAAACTGCCAGAAATTCACTAGAAAATACAAATCGGTCTTTGTCCAAAAGCTACACGGGTCAACGGGTCGGATCTTAGTCAAACGGGTCAGGTTTCGAGCCAAACGGGTCGGGTTGCGAGCCAAATGGGTACCCGCCAAAAAATGCCCAAATCGACGGCCTGAGCTGGGGCGGACGGTCGCGGTGGGGGCGCTGGTCGATGGAGAGTCGCTTTCCGGTGGTGACGTGGACAAACGGCAACGGAAGCAGCTCCAAAAGCAACCGAATCGCGAAACGGGTCGCGATTCGGGCAGTTCCGGCGGCTAGTGAGCTGAGGTAAGGTGGCGGACTACTTGCTAGAGGTTGCAGTGGCATCGGCGAAGGGTGGAATGGCCGGGAAACGCCGCGGTGAAGCTCGAGCTGGACGGGTTGGCAAGACGATTCGCGAGCCTTCTCTCGCGCTACGGACGCCGTGAACAGCGTCGTGAATGGCCAAGATAGTGGTGGACGTTCGTGGAGCTTCTCCGGTCGTTGGTCGGCCTCCTCGATGGCGGTGATGCACGGGCTCACTCCCTTCACGGTGGCTCTCACGCTTGGGTCCCTATTCATGCATGGGTGTTGGGTCCTCTCTCTCTCTTCATTTCACCCGCGTGGCTTTTTCTTCTCCTGCCTTTCACGCCCTGTTTTTCTTTTTTCTTTTTTTTTTACTATTCACTTCAGCCTTTTTGCTTCAATTCACGCGTGGGACTCCTCTTGCACGATGTTTGGATTTTCCTTCACTCCAAATTACTCCGTTTGCTGACGATGACTTGATAAAATGCCTGAAAACAAAAATGAAGCAAACTTAAGTGATTTTAATAACAAAATTAAACAAAATGCTCACAAAATGGACAATTCACATCAAGTAATTTTGTATAGAATCAGACACATCAAGGAGCATGACAAGAATAAGAAGAGTCTTTCACTTAAGGCAACTTCTTCACAGTTAATAGAAGAAGAAGATGATGATGACAATTCAAATTCTCTCCCTAAAGTAATTGAGATAAATGAAGAGAATTTTGGATTATTCATAAAAAAATTTGGAAAATTCTTTAATAATATAAAGAAGAAAACTATTAGAAGAAATCAAGATGGGATTAAAGAGCTTCCGACTTGCTATGAATGTAGAAAAAATGGGCACATCAAATGGGAATGTCCCCAGTACTTAAAGAAACAAGAAACTCTTAAAAATAATAGGGATAAGAAAAAGGCCTTTGTCTCATCAATATAGGGAGATAGCAATGAAGACAATGATGGGGAGCAAGAAGAAGTAAATCTGTGCTTAATGCGAAGAGAAGAAAATGAGGTAACAAATCAAAACCCCTCTCCTTCTTATGATGAACTTTTAGATGCTTGTGAAGAATTACATAATGAATCTTTTAAAATTGCAAAAGCTTTATCTCTTTCGAAAAGAAAAGCTTTAGATTTTGAAAAAGAAATCAATTCTTTAAAAGAAGAAAACTTGTCCTTAAACAAAAATCTTCATCTTACAGAATCCCAAAATATGTGTAAATTCCATTTTTGTCTCTTTCATTTTTGTAGCATCTGCTCTTAATATGAATAAGATATGGTTGTTAGTTGTTAATTAAAGTTTATTGCTTGTGTATGTTGCATTAATTGCATATAGTTGCATTAGTGTAGGGACTTAGTTGAAAGAGACAAAAGTTGAGTCAAAGTATGACCAAGGACCAAATTGAAAAGGGAAAGTTCAACTAGGCTAAAGTCACAAAATGGCCAAGGGTTAGAGCGTAATTAACTAGAGTTAATAATTCAAAAACCCTAAACCCTAAAATACAATTCCAAACTTTAGCTTTTCCTTGAGAGAGAAGGAGAAAGGTGAGTAAAGAGAGAAAGTATTGAGTTAGGGCAAAGGGGAAGGGATAGGCTAAAAGAAGAATGGATTTTAGGCTAAGGATTGGTATTACAGCATGGGAAAGACCCTTTTAGCACATCATACATGCATATTTCTTAGAAAATCAAGGTAGTAACTCAACCTAACCCTATTTTTCTAACATTTTTAGCTATTTACTGAAGAAATGTTAATATGAATGTTTTGAGTTATGTTTAGGGTTTAAAACCTACATTCTCTATGTTTTTAACTACTATTGGGTGTTGTATACTGAATGGTTATGCTCATTTATGCTTGTAATTAATTATGAAAGTGGGCTTATGCCCTAAGTGTAAAAGCATGTTTTGATCTTAGTATTGATTAATGTTAAGTTGAGTTTTGGGTTGGATTAAGTGCCATATGATGTTCAAATACTGGTGTTAAGTTCATAGTTTATAGAAATGGTTTGGGAAACATGTTTTAGGCAAAAATTTGTATGTAACTGTAAGTTTTAAAGCAAATAGAACGCTAGTAGCCAACTGCCAGCTCTTGGAAGTTGACTGTCATGTTCTTCATCTACCTAGAAAAGCATCACAGAATACTAGAAGTTAACTATTAGCCCCTAGAAGTTAACTGCTATGTTCTTCATTTTTCAAAAATTTTTTTGGAAAGCAAGCAACTAACTACCTGCTTTAGTAGTTGACTGTTGGGCCCAAATTTTCCCAAAAGTGTCTCATAGTAGGCTAGCAGTCGACTGCTAAGCCTATAGCAGCCTACTAGTAGCTCTCGGCCGAGATAGATAGGAAAGGGCAATGAGCTAGCAGTTGATTGGTAGCTTAAGACTAGTCGACTACTAGTTAGCTGCCAGCCCTCTATTTCAGACAAGCAGTTCAATGACCTATTTTAAGAGATAGTAAGCTTGAAATCTCACTCAAACTAATGGTCTAAACCTAGGATGTAGTGAGTAACATGTAAGATGTAAGATTCATGTGTCACTAGGATGAGAGGATCCGTGTGATATTGAAATAAAGAGAGCGAAAACATAAGAAGAGAAAGAGAAAAGTATTCTAAGCATATGCATTAGTGGTAGATAGGCTTATGATCGAGTGACCGATTGTCGATATTGGATGGCTATTGGGCATTCCACTATTGTGCTAAGGATTGGGATGGTTGACATCGACTTAAACATAGATGATTTTGAAAACACTGTGATGGTTATAAACTTTAAGTTACTGTCATCTTAAATTATGTACATAAATATGATATGAAATACCACTACTAGTCTCGAGTGAGAACCCGAGTGTACAACCTAACCCAAATGGCACTCAATTAATAAACTTGGTAAAAAGTTTCAAATTACTCAGGTGGAGGTAATAGTAACACACCATTATTATGATATTTACATATTATATTCTTCAAATTACATTTAAAAGAACTATAGGCTAAGGGGTGTTACAAGTAATACTTTAAAGGAAGTATAAATTGTATATTTGAATAGATTGATGAGAGAAATTTAATATATGAATGAAATCTCTTTGATCTTATCACTTGTTGCGGATTGTTGTGTGATTTTGCTCTAATTGTTGTGTTTTTCATTGAACTTGAGTGGCAGCATGTAGTGCTTACATGTTTATCTTTTAGAATACTGATTGTTTGGAATGACCCCTCTATGATTGAGAAACGTATTGATTGTTATTGATGGCTAATGATGATGTAATTAAGGGAAAGATAGACTTCCCTATGAGTTTTTTTGTGTGCGGGAATGTCATTGTTTCCTTATGATCTTAAACCTGTTAAGATTTCCAAAACTTAATGATTGCTTACTAGGTATGTAAAATAAAATAAAAAAATAAAGAACTAGCCATTAAGGATTCCACTAAAAAAATTATTAAGAATTTTTCTAACTTGAGGGGAAGCCCAACAATAAAAGAAAAGAGAAAGAAAGAAAATACATACACATCTATATGATAACAAAAAGACATATAGACCAAAGTTCCAAAGAAAGGACATCCACTAAATGGGGTGTAACATCTACTCCAATTATGATTAAAGAGATGTTTGATAATTGTTAATTTGATGTTTAATGCCTGTGTATGTTGCATTAGTGCATATAGTTGCATTAGTTTAGGGACTAAATTGAAAGATAATACATGAAGGTTTAGCAAGAGGTGGCTAGGGACTTAATTGAAAAGGAAAAAGTGAGGGAGTCTAAGAGTGCAAAATAGCCCAAGGACCAAATAGCAATTTCCCAACTTTCTCTTAAACCCTAGCTAAAGCCCTAAACTCCCACACACGTCCAAATCTTTAGATTTTAGTGAGAGAATAGAGGAACTGATAGAGAGAGAAAGGGACAAGTTAGGTAAAGAAAGGAGAGATTTTGTTGAGGAAAGAGCATATTTGAGGCTAGAAATTAGCCCTACAGTAAGCGAGGATTATTCCAAACACATTCAGCACACACATTTGCAAGGAATCAAGGTAGCAATCCATCTTGAACCCTTTTCTTTTTTGAAATGTTTACTGTTGCTGAAAAATATGAATTTCTAAATGTTTGAACTGAGATTGGGGTTAAACCTACATTACATATGCTTTTCTATTTCTATAGGATGTTTTGGTGCTGAATGTATGCTCATATATGTGCTTGTAATGGATTGGAAGGTCTGAGTTGTGTTCATCTAGAGATATAGCCTAGTTTTCCTTGAATGTACCATGTTTGAGCTAATGGGTGAGAAATGTTTAAAGAGAAGTAAAGTTTGTTGTATGGAAATTAAGCTCATATGTTTATAATTGAAAATGGAATGCATTCTGGACTGAGTACTATCAAAATCATCTGCAACGAAACATAACAACCGGTTGCTATGTATAGGGCAGTCGACTATTGTGTTCTTGAAAAACATAGAAGTGTAGACAGAGGCTTAGCATCCGACTGCCAAATTCCTAGCAGCCGACTAGCCATCCCAGCAGTCGAGTGTTGTGCTCTGATTTTTGCTCAGGACGTATTCCGGCAAGCCACCGGGCTGGCAGCTGACTGCTAGCTTATTGTCTGGTACTTGAGGAATATAGAGAACCACCAGTCGACTGCTAACCTTCCAGCAGTTAACTGGCAACCCTTTAGCTTGCTAAATGAGGTTTTTAATGGTAATTGAGCTTAGTAATTCTTCATACTAACTTAATTAAGGGCTCACAACATAGGTAAGCAAGGAAACTAGGAGTTTGGGTGATGAAACCCTTGTGATAGTGAAAGAAAGAGAGAGAAAAAAACACAAAAAAAGGAAAGAGGAAATTATTCTCAATGTATACCTTAGGGTAGATAGGCTCATGATCGAGTGACCCATTGTCGATATGTGACGGCCGTTGGGCATTCCACAGTTTCGCCATAAATTAGGATGGTTAACATCCACTTGAACTTAGATGATTTTGAAAACACCATGATGGTTGCAAACTTTAAGTTAGTGTCATCTCCCAAAGACCATATGAGAAAAACATACTTAGAGTTAAGCATAACCATGGGCATAGGTCGATTCACCCTAGAGTATACGTAAGGAATAACGTACCAGGAATGTGATCCACCTTGAAGGAATGGTGGTGATTCCATAGTACTATGATCTGCCCAAAAGCAGAGATGAAATGATCCGGGTAGAGTTGACAGTTATCCCATGAGAGTATACTAGCCCCATTTAGGACGAAAGGAAGGAATCCCGTTGGTTAGGATGATCTGCCAAAAAGAGGCAAGGACCATTAAGGTACTTGGATCCACTGAGTAATGCCTCAGAATGTACAAAAATTAAGTCATGACTAGATAGCCATACGCTCATTCATGTAAACAGTGGTGCGTGAAGTTGTTGCTGGGTGACTCTCCCGATTACTCTTAGGGTGTTTTATGTACTGCTTATATGTGTATGGAAATGAAATGATGGCATGTTTACTATCCCACATGTGTTTTATAAGAAATGTTTTATGATGTGAATGATGATGAATGCACTTCCCATGTTTTAAAGATGATATGTTTTGATGAATATGCTTATGCATAAGTATATAACATGATTAAATGCTACATGCACTCTATCCCTATGGTATGTGATATGTTTTATGAAATAATGTAGAGTTTTTTGTGCGAGCACGGTGGTACAGGTCAATGGATTTTGTAACAGGTTGCATTGCTTCTGAGATTCAATCCTCACGTTATTGTTGGCATGTACCAGATGCGTAGGTCCTGAGCTAGAGAGAAGGTAAAGTAAGAGTAAGTACCCACTATAGGGTACACAAAAGTGACCATTTTGAGATAGAATAAGTGCTTGTTTTATTTACACTAGCTTTCAGGATATTTTGGGAAAGGTTAGTAATGATCCATCTTGTATAGCCTAGTTAGACATAGATGTAAATGAAGGGATGCTTAGATGAAGTTATAGTGGCATGAGTGGTAGAATTGTTACCTCCATGTCCAATAGTTAATTATCATATTTAATTAGTAATGCGTGTTTATGTATAGTTAATCCAGGTGTATTCTATATATATTTAATCTGTTGCGATGTTGAGAGAACCCGAGAGTAAAGACCAACCCAAATGACACTCAACTAATCAATTTGGTAAAAAGTTTTAAAATTTACTTGGGTAGAAGTGATAGTAACACACCATTATTGTGATAATTATATACATTATACCTTTAAACCCTTAAAAGGAAACATAGGATAATGGGGGTGTTACATTAGTTCATATCAAAGCATGGCTATTACAGTTGGCACATAGCTGACTCGGTAGTGATAAGTGCTAATTAGGTAGTATGGGTAGATTCCTTAGGATAAAGACTACTATAGGTTAGTTAGCTGAGCCATGGCAATTGGCTAGTTGTGCTATATTTTGACTTGAGGAATGGAGTGCTAGGTTTAGGGAATGTACTGTATTTTCTATGAAGCCATATATTCTCTGATAAATATTCAATTAATGAGACTAATCACCTCAATAATGTTTGTTTTGAAGAGTAAACTATGGTACCTCCCAAGAGAAACGGCACAAGGGATAAGGATAGAGAAGCGAATTTGACTCGTGTAATGTAGACCTTGATGGGGATGGTAGAGGCCATGAGGGAACAGGCCGCTGCTGCCACCCAACATGTTGCTGCTACCACACAACAGGCGGCTACCACTGCTAAAGTGTTGAGATAAATGCAAGAGGATAGGAATGCAAATAGAAACCTTATCCCTAAGGTAGAAGTAGTGAGGGATCAGACCTACAAGGGATAGTCTGAGTTTTAGAAGGCCAAACCTCAAACCTTTAGGGGTGAGTTCAACCCGAAGCTTACTGAAGAGTGGTTGGCTAAAATAGAGAAATTGTTTGTAGTTCTGGGGAGTAAAGAGGCCCAGAAAGTTTAATTCTCCACTTACATGCTGGCGGGAGAGGCCGAGTACTAGTGGAAGGGGGCCAAGCAGCTAATAGAGGCCCAAGCAGTCTAAATCACCTAAAAATCTTTCAAGGAGGTATTTTTGGAGACGTAATTCCCTCAGAACATAAGGAATGATAAGGAAGTAGAATTCATGAAGATAAGACAAAGCAGCATGTCCTTTGATGACTATCGACTAAGTTTAAAGAGCTATCTAAGTTTTCCTCTTACTTGCAGGTGAGACAAGATGAGGTATGAAAGGTCATACATTTATAGGCTGGGCTGAATTCAGAGCTGAAAAAGGTTGTGGCTTCTATAGAGATAAAGAATTATGCTCTATTAGAAAACAAGTGTCGTATAGTGGCGGGAGGCCTAGCAAAGGCTGCTAAGAGGAGAAAGGAGTATAACCCCCTTAAGAGGAAAATGCTATAGGACCCTGTTAAGGGGGAAAAAGCCCATACTGGAAAGAAGCGCATGGGTGGGTAAACTACTTCAGGTAATTGCCCCAAGTGCGGGAAGAATCATTGGAATAAGCCCTATTTATGGGACAAAACATCTGTTACAAGTGTAGCAAGCCAGGGAACTTTAGTAGAGAATGCCTATTGTGGAAGAAACCAGCTGAGGCCCCTAAGCCTTTAACTAAAGGGAGAATCTACACCCTCAAGGGCAAAGAGGTGGACTAATCCGATGATTCCATTGAAGGTCAGTGTTTTATAAATAATATTCCTTTAATTGTAGTGTAAGATTTTGGCGCTACTCATTCCTTTATTTCTCATGAATATATGGAAAAGTTGAGCCTGCCAATGACCAAATTGCCATATGATTTGTCTATTTCTACTGCAACTGGAAAACATATCTTGACTTTCTTGACTTGTTTCAATTTCCCTATCATTGTTGAAAGTAAACCTTATATCGTTGACCTTATTTATCTGCCTTTGGTGGATTTAGATGTTATCTTAGGAATGGATTGGCTGTCTTTTAATAAAGTGGTTTTAAATTATTATGAGAAGTCTGTGACTTTTATAGATATTATACCTGTGAATAGGGGTACCAAGGAAAAGATCCAAAGATTGTGTTTTTTGTGTTCTTTAGAGGTTGAGAGTCAACATAAGCTTGATAGTATCCTGGTAGTTAGAGAATTTTCTTATGTCACTCCCTAGGAGATTGTTAGTCTTCCACCAGAGAGAGAAGTGGAGTTCTCTATAGAGTTAGTTCTTGGGGCAGGACCAATCTCTATATCACCATATAGGATGTCTCCCTTAGAACTCAGTGAACTCAAGGTGCAGATAGAAGACCTCTTGGAGAAGCAATTCATTAGGCCCAGTGCTTCATCATGGGGAGAACCGATCTTATTTGTGAAGAAAAAGGATGGAAGTATGAGAATGTACATAGATTATAAGCAATTGAATAAAGTGACAATGAAAAACAAGTATCCCTCCCTAAGATTAATGATTTGTTAGATCAAATGAGAGGAGCAGTTGTATTCATTAAGATTGATTTAAGGTCGGGGTATCATCATATCAGAGTGAGAGGTGAAGATATACCTAAGACCGCTTTTAGGACTAGGTATAAGCATTATGAATTCCTTGTGATGCCATTTGGTCTAATGAATGCTCTAGCTATTTTCATGGATTACATGAATCGTATCTTTAGACCTTACCTTGATCAATTCATGGTAGTTTTCATTGATGATATTCTTTTATATTCTAAAAATAGGCAAGAGTATGAATAACACCTTAGGATTGTGTTACAAGTGCTTAGGGAGAGGTAGCTATATGCAAAACTTGAGAAATGTGAGTTTTGGTTAGAGGAGGTAAGATTCCTAGGGCATGTGATTACCCAAGATGGGGTAGCAATAGATCCCAATAAGACTGAAGTTGTGGTTCATTAGGAGAGAACTCCAACAGTGACTGAAATTCATAGTTTCCTCGGATTAGCCGATTACTATAGAAGGTTTATCCAAGGATTTACACAGATAGCGATGCCTATGACTAAGTTGACCCAAAAGGATGTTCCATTTAGGTGGGATTCTGAATATGAGCATAGTTTTCGAACCTTGAAGGAAAGGTTAACCACTGTACCTGCGCTAGTGATCCCAAATCCTTTGGAAAGATTTAAGCTGTATTGCGATGTATCCAAGAAAGGTCTAGGATGTGTCTTAATGCAAGAGGGAATGGTAGTGGCTTATGCTTCTAGACAGTTAAGGCCTCATGAGTGCAACTACCCTACTCATGACCTAGAACTAGAAACTATAGTGTTCACCTTGAAAATTTGGAGGCATTATCTGATGGGTCTAGGTTTGAGGTATTTAGTGACCACAAAAGTCTCAATACCTTTTTGATTAGAAGGAGTTGAATATGAGACAGAGGAGATGGATGAAGTTCATTAAGGATTATGATTTTGAGTTGAAATACCATCCTGGCAAATCCAATGTGGTGGCAAATGCCTTGAGTAGGAAATCCCTCTATATAGCTCAAATGATGGTGAGTGAGATGAGCTTGATAGAGAATTTTAGAAATTTGAGTTTATCCGCATTGATGCTACCAGATAGAATATGTCTAGGTGAATTGCAGATTGAGAGTAATCTTAGAACTCAGATCCTAGAGGCCCAATAGGAGGATGAATTCCTAAAGTCCCAAAAGGACCCCAGGGAATTCCATAAAGGGGTAGATGGGTTAATGACCTTTAAGAATAGGGTTTATGTCCCGAGTCTAAGGGGAATCAAAGAGAAAATTTTAGAGGAAGCCCATAAGAGCGATTACACTATTCATCCTGGTGCCACTAAGATGTGCTAAGACTTGAAGGGAAGATTTTGGTGGCCAGGCATGAAAAAGCACATTGCTGAGTATGTTGCTAAGTGTTTAATGTGTCAGCAGGTAAAGATTGAACATCATAAACCTACTAGTTTATTGTAACCTTTGGATATCCCTGAATGGAAATGGGATAAGATTTCTATGGACTTTGTAACCTAAGACTTAGGTAAGAAATGATGCTATTTGGGTGATAGTAGATCAATTGACTAAGTTTGCTCATTTCCTACCCATTAAGATAAATTTCTCTCTGGACAAATTAGCTCATCTATATATCTAGGAGATAGTGAGACTGCATAGAGTCCCTATTAGCATTGTCTCAAATAGAGATACTAGATTCACATCTAGATTCTGGAGAGCCTTCCAAGAAGCCTTTGGTACCAGGTTGAGTCTAAGTACTGCATATTATCCTCAAATGGATGGACAAATTGAAAGAACCATTTAGAAATTAGAGGATATGCTTAGGTCGTGTGCCTTAAAGCATAAGGGATGTTGGGATCAAAGCCTAGTGTTGATGGAATTCTCATACAATAATAGTTTCTATTCTAGTATAGGGATGACACCTTATAAAGCCTTGTATAGGAGAAAGTGTAGATCACCCCCTGTGTTGGTATGAGCCAAGGGAAAGATAATTGCTCGAACCAGAGTTGGTTCAATAAAATAAAAATTAAATTAAGATGATCAGGGATAAAATGGCTAGAGCACAAGACAGACAAAACAAATATGCTGACAGAAGAAGGAGACTACTAGAATTCAATGAAGAGGATCATGTTTTCCTCATAGTATCTCCTTTTACTAGTATAATTAGAGCCATTAAGTCTACAAAATTAAATCTAAGGTATATTGGGCCATTCCAAATCCTAAGAAAGGTTGGTCAATCAGCATACCAAATAGCTTTACCTCCATTCTTACCGAACCTTCATGATGCTTTCCATGTCTCACAACTTTGAAAATACATTCATAACTCATCCCACATTCTTGATGGAAATACAATACAGTTAAAAGAAAATTTAAGTTACCATCCAAAACCATTAAAAATCATCGGGAATGAGATCAAGCAATTGAGGAACAAGGTCATCCCTTTGGTTAAGGTTTTATGGGACCAGTCATCTCGACAAGAGGCGACATGGGAGAAGCAAGAGGACATGAGGAAGTCCCACCTTAAACTATTTGAATAGGTACATTTTAATTTCGAGGATGAAATTATTTTAAAGGAGGGGAGAATGTAACATCTGCTCCAATTATGGTTAAAGATATGTTTGATAATTGTTAATTTGATGTTTAATGCCTGTGTATGTTGCATTAGTGCATATAGTTGGATTAGTTTAGGGACTAAATTGAAAGAAAATACATGAAGGTTTAGCAAGAGGTAGCTAGGGGCTTAATTGAAAAGGGAAAAGTGAGGGAGTCTAAAAGTGCAAAATAGACCAAGGACCAAAGAGCAATTTCCCAAATTTCTCTTAAACCCGAGCTGAAGCCCTAAACTCCCACACACTTTCAAACCTTCAGATTTTAGAGAGAGAAATAGAGGGATTAGTAAAGAGAGAAAATAGCGAGCTAGGGCAAGAAAGGAGAGATTTTACTAAGGAAAGAATAGATTTGAGGCTAGAAATCAACCCTATAGCAAGGGAGGATTATTCCTAACACATTCAACACACACATTTGCAAGGAATCAAGGAAGTAATCCATCCTGAACCATTTTCTTTTCTGAAATGTTTACTGTTGCTGGAAAATATGAATTTCTAAATGTTTAAACTAAGATTGGGGTTAAACCTACATTATGTATGGTTTTCTATTTCTATTGTATGTTGTGGTGATGAATGTATGCTCATATATATGCTTGTAATGGATTGGAAGGGCTGGGTTGTGTTCATCTAGAGATATAGAATAGTTTTCCTTAAATGTACCATGTTTGAGCTAATAGGTGAGAAATGTTTAATGAGAAGTAAGGTTTGTTGTATGAAAATTAAGCTCATGTGTTCAGAATTAAAAATGGAATGCATTCTGGACTGAGTACTATCAAAATCATGTTTTCTGAACTGCAGTGAAACATAACAGCCGACTGCTACATACGGAGCAGTCGACTGTCATGTTCCTGAAAAACCAAAAAGTGCAGACAGAGGCTTAGCAGTCGACTATCAGATTCCTAACAATCGATTATCAGGCCTGGGTTTGCATTAAGCAGTCGACTGGCCATCTGATGAACACGTAATTATACATATTTAATGGCTAAATTTCACTTACTTTAGGAATATATTTTGTGTTTTTTATGAATAATTACCCATTTTTTCACTTGAATTCATGTTATCAAAGCTTTTTCTAGGCATAAAGCAGTTTTGAAGAGGAATGGACCAAAACCAAGCATCTAAAGGCTCAAAGCACCTCAAAATGCACCTTTTGCATGGGCACTCATGAAGTCTTCTAGAACACACCCTGCCACATGCCCATGCTACCTTAAATATTCTAGAACACACTCTCCACATGACAAAGACATCTTATACACCTTCCTACACGGCCAGAGCAATAATTTTCAACCAAGAAACAGTCAAAAAATCATTACAGACATCTGTCTTCTAAAACATGGCCTACAACATGGCCATGTCATCCACTTAGGCTACCACACAGCCATGCCACTTTCTAGGCTGCCATATGGCCATGTGGAAGCATAGATAGGTGCCTTCCTTGCCTATAAATAGGAGAAGATGCAAGGGAAGAAAGGCATCACTTCGAAGGCAATTAAGAGAGGGAACTGAGAGCACTTGGAGTAGCTTGGAGTGTAACAATCCTTGCTAAATCCTTGGAGTTTAATACTTCAATTCCATTGTCTCTTCACAAAGGTCAAAAGCCATGGAGATTCAATCAAGAATTGAAGGAATAGATTGGGAAGCATCAAGAGGTAATTAGGAGCATAATCAAGGAGGAGTTTAGAGTCAAGGCTATTCATCCAAAATTCGATCGATAAGGGTGTTTCTATCACAAGCCGTGGAGATTCAATAAATTTTTTTTTAATTTATTTAACTTCATTACTTTCAAATAAACTACTTTACACTGATCCAGAGCACTGATAGTACTTAGAAAACACACAAGTCCCTACAAGTAAGACTTTTGTTTCAATTTATATTAAACAATAATTGTAATTCATAGCTCATACAGAAAAATAGTTCTATAACACTTAAATGCTCCAATATATTTAATCATGTTCTACATTGCATACACTCTTAGCTGATAATATGGATAAGAAGACATGCATGCATTACTTGACTAGAAATTTTATTGGAAATTTTAGGAACCCTATAAAATCACACCCTATAAATGTGAGGACTTGAGCAAAGAGAGCATTCATTACAAACATGCTCTAAATTTTTCTTATAGAGGGTGCATTTCATTTTACTATGTCTCTAGAATTTTGAATTTTTGAATATCGGATATGATTTGGGCAACTTAAGATACACCACTATTGACCAAAAATCCTACCCTATGTGTTTCCCTTAGTTGACCATCATTGAGCCTTGACTTGTTCTTCCATGTATACACCTCTACACCCCATATTCCAATTCTTTCTACGCTATCTTTCTTTTCCACCCTATATGTTGAAATTTGTGTGGTCTGTTCTTCATATCTGGATTAAAATGCAGTATCTTAATAGATAAGGATTCACTGGATTTTCCATTTATTTTGAGATACCCCCCTCAATCCAAGACTAAATATTAGAAAGACTACAAGACTGCAAAAAGGAAAAAGAAAAATATGAAGAAGAGAAAAAGAAAAGAAAGAAAGAAAGAAAAGAAGAAAAGGAAAGGAAAATTAAAGCAAGAGAAAAAATAGGATTATCAAAGCAATCTCTGTACTATCTTGGGAAAGGGTATTCTCTGAACAAAGAAAAAAGCTTAGTGAAAACTATGTTTACCACATTTAATCCTTGAATCTTCTCAAAACCATATGTATTTTCAACATATCAGTACCCTTTTTCCCAAATTCTTCACCTAACTCTACCTCAAGCCCCATTACAACCTTGTCAAGACCCTCTGATCATGATATTCAAATTTTTGCAAGTAGTAGAGATGAGATTTATAAGCAAGCATATGGAAGGCATGGTACTATGAAATTGCTTGAGAGATTTCACTCCATCTATATACACTTCTGAGTGACATTGAGTGATCTCTATGAGGCAGTGGTTCCTAATCAAATAATGAAATGCTTGTTAAGGAAGTGCATTCAATCTGACTATCTCTGTTATTTGTGAAGGGCCTACAATGCAAAAAATTATGGTTAAGATTCATATAGCATCAAGTTGCATAGACTATAGAGTATGTATTGACTATGAAAAGTTATTATTGTTTCTTATGAACAATATGAAAGTTTTCTTGAGGGCAAGCAAAATTTTAAGTGTGGGGTATTATGATGAACACATAATTATACATTTTTTAATGGCTAAATTCCACTCACTTTAGGGATATATTTTGTGTGTTTTATGAATAATTACCCATGTTTTCACTTGAATTCATGATATCAAAGCTTTTCCTAGGCATAAAGTAGTTTTGAAGAGAAATGGACCAAAACCAAGCAAATAAAGGCTCAAAACACCTCAAAATGCACCTTTTCGCATGGGCACTCATGAAGTCTTCTAGAACACACCCTGCCACACACCTATGCTACCTTAAATCTTCTAGAACACACTCTCCACATGACAAAGACATCTTATACACCTTCCTACATGGACAGAGCAATAATTTTTGACTAAGAAACGGCCAAAAAATCATCACAGATGGATGTCTTCTAGAACATGGCCTACAACACGGCCATGTCATCCACTTAGGCTACCAAACGGCCATGCCACTTTCTAGGCTGCCACATGGATGTGTGGAAGCCTAGAGATGTGCCTCCCTTGCCTATAAATAGGAGAAGACACAAGGGAAGAAAGGCATCACTTCGAAGGCGATCAAGAGAGGGAACTGAGAGCACTTGGAGTAGCTTGGAATGTGATGATCCTTGCTAAATCCTTGGAGCTTAATACTTCAATTCCATTGTCTCTTCACAAAGGTCACAAGCCGTGGAGATTCAATCAAGAATTAAAGGAAGATATTAGGAAGCATCAAGAGGCAATTAGGAGCATAGTCAAAGAGGAGTTCAGAGTAAAGGCTATTCATCCAAAATTTGACCGATGAGGGTGTTTCTATCTCCATTTTGTTCTTCTTCCTTTATTATATTTCTTGTTATTTTATTCATGAACATGAGTAGCTAGATTTGTAAAACCCAATTAGGGTTTTTAGACTATATTGATATTTTGATTTGAACACGATTGAGTTATAAATTGAATTGTGTGATCTTCCTCTAATTAAAGATTAATCAAGTTTTTATTACGAGACGTGGTAATAAAAACTATCTAGATTCCTCTCAAATACTCTAACCGATGATGTTTGGAATTAGAAAACTAACTAGAGAGAACAATTGATCTTCGCTCAAACTAAGAGGTTGACAACTACTGGACCAGGAGGAACTTCTAATAATCATTAATGTTGATCTATACTGACCATTGGACACGAATAGCCAATGGAAGGTATAGGCTTTAGAAATCCATCGAAACTAACCAAAAATCTGGATTTGTTATATACAAGTAGTGTAATCAATTTTATAATTCATTATCTTTTGTGTACATATCATCTAGTTTAAGAATCCAATGGGTTTTCTTTTCTAGAAACTTGATAATTCTTTATCTTAATACTTACCTCACTTTCTCTCCGTAGCTCAATACTAGTAGTTAGATTTAGTTTATATAACACACTATTCTTCTTAGGCTAAATAACAATGAGTGAGTAGTAACTCTGGGCTTTCCCATTCCCATGGAATACAACCTTAATACTCATCATTGCGCTAGGCTACACTGACAAGTGCACTTCCTTAAGGTGTGGCTACATATAAATCATTGGTAGCACATCACCATCCTAGCAGTGGACTGTTGTGCTCTGATTTTTGCCAAAGACACATTCCAGTAAGCCACTGGGTAAGCAGCCAACTGCTAGCTTACTGTCTGGCACTCAAGGAATACAGAGAGCCACCAGCTGACTACTAGCCTTTTAGTAGTTGACTGGCAGCCCTCTAGCTTGCGAAATGAGATTTTTAATGAAAATTGAGCTAAGTAATTCTTCATACTAACTTAATTAAGGACTCAAAACATATGTAAGCAAGGAAATTAGGATTTTTGGGTGATGAAACCCTTGTGATAGTGAAACAAAGAGAGAGCAAAAAACACAAAAAGGGAAAGAGGAAAGTATTCTCAATGTATATCTTAGGGTAGATAGGCTTATGATCGAGTGACCGATTATCGATATGGGATGACTGTTGGGCATTCCACAGTTGTGCCATAAATTGGGATAGTTAACATTCACTTCAACTTAGATGATTTCAAAAACACAGTGATGGTTGCTAACTTTAAGTTAGTGTCATCTCCCAAAGGCCATATGAGAAACACATACTTAGAGTTAAGCATAACCATGGGCATGGGCTAATTCACCCTAGAGTATATTTAGGGAATAGAGTATCGGGAATGTGATCTACCTCGAAGGAATGGTGGTGATTCCATAGTACTGTGATCTGCCTAAAAGTATAAAGGAAATAATATAGGTAGAGTTAACGGTGATCCTACAAGAGTATACTAGCCCTGTTTAGGACGAAAGGGAGGAATCTCGCTAATCAAGGATGATATGCCAGAAAGGGGCAGGGACCATTAAGGTACTTGGATCCATTGAGGGACGCCTCAAAATGTACAAAAGTTAAGTCATTACTAGATAGCCATGTGCTCATTCATATAGACAATGGTGCGTGGAGTTGTTGCTGGGCGACTCTCCCGATTACTCTTAGGGTGTTTTATGTACTACTCATACATTATGAAAATGAAATGATGGCATGTTTACTATCCTACATGTGTTTTATAAGAAATTTTTTATGATGAGAATGATGATGAATGCACTTCCCATGTTTTAAAGATGATATGTTTTGATGAATATTCATATGCATGAGTATATAACATGATTAAATGCTACATGCACTCCATCCCAATAGTATGTGATATGTTTTATGAAAGAATGTAGAGTTTTCTGTGCAGGCGCAGTGGTACAATTCAATGGATTTCGTAACAGGTTGCATTGCTACTGAGATTCAATTCTCACGTTATTATTGGCATGTACCATATGTGTAGGTCCCGAGCTGGAGAGAAAGTAAAGTAGGAGTAAGTACCCACTATGGGGTACACAAAAGTGACCATTTTGAGATAGAATAGGTGTTTTTTTTATTTACACTAGCTTTCAGGATATTTTGGGAAAGGCTAGTAATGATCCATCTTGTATAGCCTAGTTAGACATAGATGTAAATGAAGGGATGCTTAGATGAAGTTATAGTGGCATGAGTGGCAGGATTGTTGCCTCCATGTCCAATAGTTAATTATTATATTTAATTAAGAATGCAAGTTTATGTATAGTTAATCCAGATGTATTCTCTATATATTTATTCTGTAGCGATATTGAGAGAACCCGATAGTAGAAACCAACCCAAATGGCACTCAACTAATCAATTTGTTAAAGATTTTTAAAATTTACTTGGGTAAAAGTGATAGTAACGCACCATTATTATGATAATTATATACATTATGTAACACCCGCCCCCAATACCTTGCATCCTTTAATGTCATTATTATTATTATTAATTATGTGATGATAAGGATAGTTTATTAAAATGGTAGAATGGACATTTTCATCAAGATAGAGTCATTTTTATCATAGAAGAACAAAGTTGGAAAATTTTGGTAAAGGAGGGCAAAATAGTTATTTTATCATGAAAGGGAAAATTTATTTAATTTTTCTTATTTCATGAAATTATATTAAAGGACTCTTATCATTTTCATTTGAGAGAGAAGAAGAATCTAGTTATGTAAGTGATTATGTGCTCTTAATGTCAAAAAGGCAATTTCCCTAAAAAGGGTAAAATCGTAATTTTATCTTAAGGGCATATTAATAATTTTACATAATGTAGAAAATATAGATTTTACCTTAAATATTTCAAGGAAATAGAAATTAGAAACCCTTACCAATTCTTGCTCAAAAGAAGAAAGAATAAGGGTGAAAATGATAACATTGGCATAAAGGGCAAAAGGGTAATTTTGCCTTAGGGGAAAATTATAATTTTGCTAAAAGAAGGGTAAATTAGTAAATTCAAAAAAATAAGTTTTATGAAATCTTATTTAAATTATTTTTACACATAAAAAATCGAGAAGGGTGAAAAATGGAGCTAAAATGACCAATTGGACTTGAATGGCAAAATGGCAATTTCTTTAGGGGCTTATTTGTAATTTCTAAAAAGTTGAGGAACCATTCTGTAATTTCAAAATTCTTGAGGGGTAGAAACATCCCAGCCCATGGAAGTTCCACAAAATTACATTTTTGAGGAGAGTGGATGCCATTCTTGAAAAGGAGAAGTAATAAGGGTAAATTGGTCATTTCACACCAAGGGCATTTTGGTAATTTTACCAAAACCCTCATTTAAGTTTTCTTCTTCCTTAAGGTGCTAGAAATTTCGAAGAAGGGAGGAGAAGGAGGTGCTGGCCGAATTGCTTCCTAGGCTTGGAGGAAAGGAATTTCAAACCAAAACAATTTGGAGATTTCATTTATTTTGCATTTTCAAGGTAGCTAAACATGCCTATGCCATTCTTTTCTTGTTTTATGGTGTGTTTATGGTGTTCTTACTCTTGCAAGAAAGATAGTCTTTCTCTCTCTACATTCTTATATTATTTTTCTTTTTCTTTTTGCAGTCTTTCAGTCTTTCTAATATTCAATCTTGGATTGAGAGGGTATCTCAAAATAAAGAGGAGACTCAGTGAATCCTATTTATTGAGATACTGCATTTTAATCCAGCTATGAAGAATAGGCCACACAAGTTTCAACATATAGGGTGGCAAAGAAAGATAGTGTAGAAAGAAATGGAATATGAGGTGTATATATATGGAAGGACAAGTCAAGGCTCAATGATGGTCAACTAAGGGAAACACATAGGGTAGGCTTTTTGGTCATCAGTGGTGTAACCTAAGTTGCCCAAATTATATCTGATATTCAAAAATTCATGTAATTTTAACAAGTATTACAAAGAAAGTTCTATACACATAGTAAAATGAAATGCACCCTTAGTAAGAAAAAGATTTTGAGCATGTTTGTAATGAATGCTCTTTTGGCTCAAATCCTCACGTTTATAGGGTGTGGTTTCATTGGTTCCTAAAAAGGTCAATAGAATTACCAGTTAAGTAATGCATGCATGTCTTCCTATCCATATTATCAACTAAAAGTGTATGCAATGTAGAATATAGTGCAAGATGTGGGAGCATTTAGGTGCCATAAAACTATTTTTTAGTATGAGCAATGAAATGCATTTTATTGTCTAATTATGAATTGAAAACAAGGTTTTGACTTTTGACTGGCAAGATTGTAAGTGTGTGTTTTATGTTCATGTTATGGCTTAATTATAAAGCAATGCTAAAGAAAATGACAATTTCAAGAGAATGAAAATTGCTAATATGATATACTTTGGAATGCACATATTGGATAGCACTTTATTGATACACTTATTTGTAATGTGATATGTGATTATCAAAGCAAAGATGAAAAAGTAGAGTATAACTATATAGTGGAACAAAAAAGAAAGAGTAAAGTGAAACTATAAAGTAGAACTAAAAAGAAAAAGTTACTATGAGGAGTCCACCCCACACTTTAAGAGAAATGTTGTCCTCAAAGTTAGAAAGATGGTGGAAATTTTTGAACACCTGTACTGAGAGTAAAAGAAACATTACTGATTACGGCCATGCCCATGATGGATACATAGGCAGCGTGCGTCTTGTTGAAGTCAAATTTTGGATATGTTCATGTAGAACTCTGACCTTCTTTGCCAGTCTAGTGATGTAAGGACCAAAGCATATGATACATTGCCGAACATCTTTTGTGAAAGTGGAAATCTAGGTTGCTAACACATACCCTAGGTTTACCTTCCTATGTTGATGCATTGCTCAGAGGATGAATAGGTTTGTCGGAGTGACTTCATCAAAATTCTCTATCTGACCTGTAAGAGAGTGAGATAAGAAGGGATGAAAACACCTCAGGCTATGTGGTAAGTACCTTGCTTTGGCATTGCTATGAGTGTACTGGCTAGGTTTAGTGGTGATCAGATTCCACATAGTGTGGGAAGTGACTGTTAGAGTGTAAAGGCATCCTGTGTATGTGGCTCCGTTTAGTTCTTCCATAGTCCATAAGTCTAGGTGCCATCTGAAGCACGATATGGACATAGAAAATTCTATGCCACCTAGTCGGAAGGAGATGGTCTCTTATTCTCTCCAGTCAGTGATATGCTCCTTCAAGGAGAAGGTACTGCAGAATTCTAATGTCAACTCCCTATATGTGGTTTCTCTAATGGTGAAGAACCTTGCATACGGTGGTGTGTTCATAAGAATGTTTTGTTCTGCAGTTAAGCTGTCAGGGATAATGTAACATCCAGATTCCATGGGTTTGAACCAAAAAGCTTAATATTTTTCTTCTTCCTCATCTTCATGAAAGATCAGTAGAGGGTGGCGACTTTCAAGGTTAGCTACAAGGGTCCCCCTTCTTGTTGAGGTGACACTATAAGAGGAAGAGCTTGATATGGTCTGATGAGTGGACGAAGAACTCAAAGTGACTCCCATTCCGGATGTGACACTGGAGAATGAAGAGGTTGACATGATCCTGAATTGACTTCAAATTAGTTCTATAGATATGAAGAATCTAAGGTGAATAATTATGTAACGTCTATCCTATTCGTTTATTGTGATAGAATCTTGATGTATGCATGAAAAGAAATCAACATTTTTTGTTTGGTTTTTTTTTTTTGCATGGTAGTAATTAAAAAGAATAAAGAAAAGATTTCAAGAATATAATTTTCTATTCTTTAAGAATGGATTTTCTTGATCAAGATTCCATCTTTGAAATTCTTTATTGATCCAAGAAGGATGCATGGCCATGTATAGCAAGAAAGATTCTATCAAGAAATCCTAGAAGCCATAAAAAGATTTATAGTTTCTAGATTTTATGTTCAAGAGAGGATAATTCTTGAAGGCTAAAACAATATGGCAATGAATAAGAGATATAAATCTTGGCAAAGAATTTATTTAGCCAATAAACCCTGAAAGAGAGAAAAAAAATGCATTATGAATCTGAAAAGAATTTAAACATGCAAGACTTATGATTCTTGGAACTATATGAATGAAAAATGGAATAGAGGAGAATTAAAATATATGAAGAATTATGCATACTATATGATCCTTGAAATGAGAAAAAGAATGAAGAATTAAACTAAGAATTTTCTTTTTTGAATACTTATGAAAAGAAGTAAGAAATATACTTACTTGGAGGGAAGCCTAGGCATGAGAGAGAGAGAGCTAGGGAGACCGAAATTGCAAGAAGGAGAATGAGAGAATTGCTTACCTCAAATGCACGGCTTCTCCTCCTTATATATGCATGGCTTCCTTTTCTTTGGCTTCTCCTTGTTCTTATGGGACATGGAATTCACGCACACAAAGAGTAGTCTAGCGTTTTTGGATTCTTTGGATAAGCCATTTATTTTCAAGCACTTAAGGATTTAATCTTCAAGATGATTTAAATTATCCCTAGGATATTATTTAAAATATTTTTAAGAAAACCTCATCCTTTAGTATTTAAACATCCTTGACTTTTAGTTCAATGGCCTTTTAATCAAATTTTGAAAATTAAAGATAAGGCATTTAAAATCAAGAATGGCTTATCATGAAAAGCTAGCTTCTCCTTCTCTCTAGACTTTTTGCTATCTTAGTCTCACCCACGTAAGTTGAAAAATTATTTTTATTAACTAATGAAACTTGAAATTAAAAATGAACAAAAAATTATTTGTATTTTTTAAAATATATGAACTAAAAGGAAATTAAATTTTTATTTCTATTTTCATTTATTTATTTAATATATATATATATTTAGAGTTTTTTAGCTTACCTATTTAACTACCAAGTTATGGAGGAGTATTACTTGGTCTTTTATTAGGTCACCATGATAAAGCTTGAGACGGTGCCCATGTACCTTAAAATTTCCCTGGTTAGGGTCATGAACTTCAACAGCACCATAGGGAAATACCTGATTAATGGTGAAAGGTCCTGGCCATCGGCTTCTTAACTTCCCTAGAAAGAAGTGGAGATGCGAGTTGTACAGGAGAACCTTGTCTCCTACTTGAAAATTTTTATACCAGCGTATTCTTTTGTCATGCCATTTCTTTGTTCAGGCTTTGTAAATGGAAGAATTTTCATATGCTTAGTGTCGCCATTCTTCCAATTCATTGAGCTACCACAATCTTTCTTTCCCTGTAGAATCAACATCAAGGTTACATGTTTTAAGGGCCCATAGTGCCCTGTGTTCTAATTCAACAGGTAAATGGCAAGATTTTCCACACATAAGTCTATATGGTGTGAATCCAGTGGATGTCCTATAGGCTGTTTTAAAAGCCCATAATGCATCATCTAATTTAGCTGCCTAATCTTTTTTTTTTTTTGTTCCCACAGTCTTTTCTAAGATTCTTTTTAGGCCCCTATTAGTTACTTCAGCTTTCCCACTGGTTTGTGGGTGATAGGGTGTAGCAAGTTTGTGGGTTACTCCATAGCATTTGAGTGCTTTCTCTAATTGGTAGTTACAAAAGTGGGTTCCTCTATCACTTATTAGTGCCCTAGGTGTACCAAACCTAGCAAATACTCTTTTTAGGAACCTCGTTACTACCATAGCATCATTGGTGGGGAAAGCTTAGGCTTCTGGCCACTTTGAGAAGTATTCAACTGCAACCAGGATGTATCTATTACCATATAAAGAAGGGAAGGGTCCCATGAAATCTATACCCCATATATCAAATATTTCTGCTACATGTATGCTTGTTTGGGGAATTTGATTTCGGGCAAAGATATTACCTGACCTTTGACATTCATCACAAACCTGGATATACTTTCATGTGTCTTGGAATATAGTAGGCTAATAAAATCCTGCTTCTAATACCTTCTTGGCAATATGATTAGCTGCTTGATGTCCTCCTGTAGGTCCCTTGTGACAATGGTTTAGAATTTGATTGATCTCTTCCCCATGTACACATCTTCTAATCACCTGGTCTACACAAAATCAAAATAAAAAAGGGTCTTCCCAAATGTAATACTTCAGTTTAGCAAAGAATTTCTTCTTTTGCTGAGTTGTCATATCCATTGGTAAGACTCTGACAACCAGATAGTTAGCATATTCAGAGAACCAAGGGAGGTTAGAATATACCTGCATTACCTCTAGGTGTTCTTTTGGAAAGTTGTCATTTATTGCTTCTTCATCCAGAGCCTCGAGGTTTGGGTTCTCAAGTCTCGATAGGTAGTCTGCAGCTAAATTTTTTGCACCCTTCTTATCTTTGACCTCTATGTCAAATTCCTGCAGCCACAATATCCATCTAATTAGTCTTGGTTTAGCATTATTTTTCAAGAATAAATACCTTAGAGCTGAATGATCTGTGTAGACCACGGTCTTTGAGAGTACTAGGTAGCTCCGAAACTTTTCAAATGCATATACCACCGCAAGTAGTTCTTTTTTAGTAGTGGTGTAATTTTCCTTAGTGTTAGTCAATGTTTTTATGGCATAGTAGATAGGTTGGAACTTCCTATCAATCCTTTGGCCTAGAACTACTCCAACTACATAATCACTAAAAAACCACTGAAATCTTGCCAGAAATCTGCCAAAAAAATGCCATACGACGTCAGAAAAAACTACAAACACGGATGGGTCGTGGTCTCAGGTCTGTCACAAATCTTGCGATCTGGGGCATTATGATGGCTTGCGAGCTGAGGGAAGGTGGCGGATGAGCCATCGAAGGTTGCAGGGAAAATTGCTAGCAGTGGGTCGATCGAAAAATGCCACAGAGAAGCTGCGACGTTAAAGGGTCATAAATCGGATTGTGCGTCTTCTCTCACAAATCTCCACCGTTCTAGCACATTTCGATGGCTGGCTTGGACGGTGGTGTCCTGCTCGTCATCCCCTAACAATGAAACATCACAGTGCCACCGTGGAAAGCTGCCCAGATAGATCACATTTCTCAGCTCTCTCTCTCTCTCTATGGAAAATACACACGGGTCTCCCTATTCCAAGCTCAGGTCTACTTCTTTTTTCACATGGGCTCCTCCTTTTTTTCTCCCAATTAGCTTGGTTCAAGGCCTAATTAGCCCAGTCCAAGGCCCAATAAGCATAATTGGCCCAAATAGCTTATTTTGGGTGCTCTGAAGGCTGTCCAGGCTCAAAATTGCTCCTTTTGCTGATGATGACTTGATAAAATTCCTGAAAATGAAAAATGATGCAACTTAGGTTATTTTTAGAATAAAATTATATAAAATGATCATAAAATGGACAATTCACATCAAGCAATTATTTATAAAATTAGACACATCAATCCACTTTTCAAATTTTCAGCCCAAGAGCTATCAGTTTATTGCTACAGGGCTGGCAATCGATTGCTAACCTTCAGTTGGGCCCAAAAGTCGACCGTTAGAACATGGCAGTCAGCTGTTAGCCTTCTAGAAACATTTCTGGAAAATGAAGAACACAGCAGTTGACTTCCAGGGGATGGCAGTCAACTGCTAGAGCTCTGTATATGTTTCTGGTCAACTCAAGAATGTAACAGTCGACTGCTTCATCTTCCAGTTAGCTATTACGTTATACTCTATTTTTGGACTTACTTTTGACCCAGAATTTTTTATCCAAAAGCTTGTTTGTAATCCCATTTTGAAATTTAGGAACTCAAAACCAACATGTGAGCATCATTTACCACACAAAATACAGCTTACACAGCTCAATCTCTCTCGAATCTTGGATTTAACCTTATTCTCATCCATAAATAAAAACTCATATTTTATAATTTGATTTAAGCATACATAAGTATATTCATACAGTTTAAAACACCCAATAGTAATCAGAAACACTAAGAATGTAGTTTTAAAGCCCTTTTTCTCTTTAAAAAATTTCAAAAATCATGAATTTAGTCACATAAATAGTAACTCTAAAATAAAAAGGGATTGGGTTATTTTGCTACCTTAATTCCTTGTTTTCCCTTTCTTACAAGCTAATTCTTGTATTAGATGCCGTCCTAGACACTTCTCTAAATTCAACTCCTACTAGAAGTGGGGATTTAGTCTTCTTCCTCATTTTCTCTCTTTACTTGACTCCTCTTTCTCTTTCTAAAAGTTTGGTTCTGAATTTGGATAAGAAGGAAGTCTGACTCCTGGCCTTATATAGGCAACCCAAAATTTGCAAATATTGATCCTAATATCTGATCATTCGACCTCAAAATGGAAATTTTCAAACTATATACATAATTATCATTTTGCCCCTGAAACATTGTGGGAGATTTCCAAAAATTTGTTGGCTACAGTGAATCTTTTGGCTAAAATTATAGTTCTCCTACTTAAACTTTTTCATTTTTTAGTTTAGTCCCTATCCTCTTTCAGGGTAGTTATTTCACTCTTCTTTAATCAAATTCTTACACTAATGTAGCTATATGTGTAACATCCGCCCCTATTTCTATGAGAGATATTTGTTAATTTTAATTGATTGCTTGTGTATGTTGCATTAGACTGCATATAGTTCCATATAGTGGCATTAGTGCCAAAATTGGACTAAAAAAGGGATGAGAGAATTGATTAGAAAGAGGAGAGGGACTAAATGAAAAGTGAAAAAGTTTAGGTATGAGAATTTGAATTTTGGCCAAAAGAAGTACTGTAGCCAACTGATTTTTGGAATTCTCCTACCAATGGTTCAACGACAAAATGGTAATTATATATATAGTTTGAAACTTAGCATTTTGAGGCCAAATGATCCAAGATTAAGATCAAAATTGTAAGTTTTGGTTGCCTATATATAAGGTTAGAAGCCAGAGTCCCTCATCACCCAAAATTCATAACCATTTCAAGAGAGAGAAAGAGCAATCAGGTATAGAGAGAAATTAAGGGAGAAGAAGAAGAATCTTCACTTTCAGCAAGAGTGGAATCCAGAAAAATGTTTAGGAAGGCATCTAATACGTTAATCAGCATCCAAACAATCATTTAAGTTAGCAAAGTAACCCAATCCCTTTTTATTTTCAAATTTATTGTTCATATAACTGAATTTGATATTTTAAAGTTGTTTGAAGGAAAAAGGGATTTAAAACTACATTCTTAACATTTTTATTTACTATTGGGTGTTTTTAATCGGCTAAAGATATTTATGCATGCTTAAAATTAATTCTGAAAAGTGAGTTTTTCTACTTGAACAAGAATGAGGTTAAATCCTAGATTTGAGTGAGATTAAACAGTGTTTTAGACTATTTTTATGTGGAAAATGATTCTTAGAAGTTTATTTTGCGTTCATGAATTTCAAAATGGCTTTATAAACAAGTTTTTCGATAAAAATTATGCGTCAACAGCAAGTTTTAAAATAGAGCATAACATAGAAACCGACTGGTGCTTTGCAGTAGTCGACTATCATGTGCTTGAGTTGACCATAAATTCATACAAAGTTTGAGCAGTCGACTGCTAGCCTCTAGAAGTCGACTGCTACGTTCAAAATTTTCCAAAAAATTCATCCAATGAATAGTGCATGTTCATCCTTTCCCTAAGAAATTTTCCAGAAGGATAACAGTCGACTTCCATGTCCAAATTGTCGATTGTCAGGCCCAACAGTAAGCTAGTAGCCGACTGCCAGCCTTATAGCAGTTGACTGATAGCTCTCGGGTTTAACTTTTGAAAATTGGATAGAATCTTACCATTCGACTGCTAGCAGGGTATCAGCCGACTGCCAGCTTCTGTGAATTAACTATGAACTCAATGACATAAACCCAAAATTTGAGAAGGGTAACATGTATATTGAATTTAAATGAAAAAGAGCAAGAGTATGATGAAATTGAAAAGAAAAGAGCAAGAATGTATAGGAGAAATGAGAAATTGTACTCTTAGTATATATATTAGCGGTAGATAGGTTCATAACTGAATGACTGATTGCTGGTATGAGATGGTGATTAGACATTCCGTGATTATCGTGATAGTTGTAAATTCTAAGTTAGTGACTTAATGGCCAAGTTAAATAAAAAGTTAGATAGTTAGGATTTCACATAACTTTAGTATGCACCGAATCACCCTAATGTATATGCTTATGAATAGCATTTTGAGGACCCCAATATGTACTCAATGTGTGGTCTTAATGAGGAGACTTTATGGTACTTGGATCCACTGTAGGATGCTCCATAATGTACACAAGTGTAATGTTCTAGTCAGGACTGCCAATGGGCATATGTTGCCACAAGTTACAAGTACATATTCAAAAGTATGGAGTGGCTAGCTCGACGACCTTCTTGATTTTTTTTTATTGTTGTTTATTACATGATGATTATCATCATAATGGCTAAGGCCAATGAGGAAGGCTCTTAATTCCTTAATGCTCTCTATATGAAATTATGTTACCTATATGATTTGACTATTTTATGAGAAATTATGAGTATAAATGTAATTTTATGAAAGGTAACCCAATAGATTTATCAATTGTGTGATAATAAGAAGAATGTAGCATTTTCCATAAAGGATTACGGTGGTAAAAACTAGCTATTTTATAAACTGGTTATTATTGTTAATGAGATTTATTCTCATTAAAAATGTTGGTTTGTATCAGATGCCTAGGTACCAAATAATGATAGAGGTGGAGATAGAGTTGGTGGAGATACCCTTCTTGGGGTATTTCCTAGCGTTAAGAAACTGTAGGTCATTTATGTATGGGAGGTTCCTCCTATACCTTGAATGTGTAAAGTTTTAGAGAAATTTTGACATGCCCGATACCCTGAATCCTTATTAAATTTTTGGAAAGGATTAGGAGGATAGATTTTTAATGTATAGGATAAGGGTATATATGTATTAGGATATGCAAGGTAGGAATTCACTAGTAATTTTGTTAAATGGGTATGAGTGATAGGCTTGTTGTCAGCTTACCCTAGTTAACACACTCGCATGTCCATGGGTATATGTCTGGTGGATGAAACATATGAATATTGTAAATGAATGTGTGTATCTATATGTGTATATATGTATTTCATTTTATTAATTCAATTTTTCACTGCGTAACGTGTGAAAATCCGAGTAAAGTAGCCCAGACTAATAGTACTTAATTATTTCACTTGGTAAAAAAAATTTAAAATTTAACTCAGGTAAAGGAAGTAGTAATTCACTAATCTTATAGTATTATTATATTAAAGAACTACAATCTAAAAATTACTATAGGATTGAGGGGTTACAATATGCAGTCTAATGCAACATACACAAGCAATTAATTAAAATTAACAAACATCTCTCATAAAAATAAGAGCAAATGTTACAGTGCTAGTGGCAGAATTATCACATATGATGTTAAGTGAACTCATGTATAAATGTAGTGGTACGTGGATCCATTCGTTGGGCAGTGCTCCTAGTAACTCATATGATATGTTTGTTTCTCCTGCTCATATGTTATATGAAAATGTATGTTTGTTACCCCATGGATTGTTCAAGATGGAAGTTATGTTGAAAATGATGATGAATGCATATCCCATATTGAAAAGTTTATATGTTTCAAATGTACATGCATAGTTATGAGCACATGATATGAAGTATGTTGCATGCATTGTATCCCAATAGCATATGTTACAATTTTATGATGGAAAGAATGTAGAAAATTTTCATATAAGTATGGTGGTGCAAGGCAATAGTTTTCAAGATAGGTTACATTACTATTGAGATTAAATTCTCACATAATTGTTAGCATGTACCAGATGTGCAAGTCCCTGGCTAGAGATGAAGGTAATTTGGAGAAAGGAACCCTTCGTAGGGTACATTGAGATATTTTTCTTTTGGATAATATAGGCATGTAATTATTGTATGCTAGTCTTTTTGATTTTTGAGGAAGGCTAGTATATATTATCTCATGTATAGCCTATATTGTAAGTATGGACATAGATTAACCCGAGATTGTCAATAGTTATGTTAATAGGGGCTTTGAGTGGCAGGGATGTTGCATCCAGGCCTCGATAGTTAAATTAAAGTTTACTAATGAGTAATTATGCATATTTGTCTATAACTATTTAGAGTAAATTATGTATATAAATATGATGTTAAATTATGTATATAAATATGATGTGAAATTCTGCTACTAGTCTCAAGTGAGAACCTCGAGTGTAGAATCCAACCCAAATGGCACTCAATTAATAAACTTGGTAAAAAGTTTAAATTTACTTGGATAAAGGTAATAGTAACACACCAATATTATGATCCTTATATATTATACTCTTTAAATTAATATAAAAGGAACCATAGGGTAAAAGGGGTGTTACATATCCAACTTTTAATCATAAATGTAGTGTGTATGTATACTAAGCTACTAGTTAATCATAAATGAAAGCCCAACAAAAAGATTCTACCCAAAGTGTGGCATTCGTTAGAGGGATCCTTTTTCTCCTTTCCTTTTTATTCTTTGCTCTAATATCTTTTCACGTATGATACATCAAGCTGAAAGTCAAAATAAATAGAAAGGAATGGCCATAGGTAGGAGATCCACCAAAATTTCCCATTTAATGTATGCTGATGATACTATTCTTTTCTTTGAAGCATCTACATCAGCTTGTCAAGAAGTGGACAAAATTCCTAAAGATTATAGGGACTTGTCGTGTCAAAGATTGAAGAAGAGTAAGTCATCCTTAATTTTTAGTTCTAACACCCCTAAAAAATTCAAAAGAATTCTTTCATGAATTTTAAGGTTAAATTTCATGGTTTATTAGGGAAATATCTTATAGTTTGGGCAAATAGGTCTCACAATAGGTCATCGATTCTTGAAGAAGTGGTTGATAAAATTTGATTCAAATTACAAAGCTGAAAGGATTCCTCTCTATCTTAGTCTATAAAGATTATCACTTCAGTCCTCGGTTCATCCTTGGTTTATCAATTATCTATCTATCATCTCCCTATCAAATACTACATCACATTGAAATAATACTATCTAATTCCTTTTAGGGATTCACTAACTATAAGAAGAAAATTCATATGCTTAGATGGTATTGTATTTGTCAGCCTCTTAGTACAAGAGGTTTAGGCTTTAAGAAGCTGCATGTATTTAATTAGGCTCTAATTGCCAAGAAACTTTGGAAAATCTTTCATAATCCTCAATCTCTCTTCTATAAAATAGTGGCAACCAAGTACTTATCCTAGTAAGAATTAAGTTCTCTAAATTCATGCTCAAATGCTTCATAGATCTAGAGAGGCATCTTGAAATCTAGAGATTTAATTCTAAATCATCTCTCATGGAAAGTAGGTGATGGATCCTTAATTTCCCTGTGAAACCACCTCTGGTGGCCTATTTAAATAAATCTTTCTCAATTTACCTTAGTGAATGATTTCATAAAGCATAATGTAGGAAAATGGAACACTAATAGGCTTTCACAGTACTACTGCAGTCAAGTGGTTCGAGAAATTACATATTTTTCCTTCTCTATTTCTGGTGCTAAAGAAAAGCTAATATGGAAACTCATTCCTACTGGTGTTTATAAGGTTTTCCTGGTTATAGATATCTATTGCAAGAATAAGGAAATATGAACAATTTCAACTGTTAATCTAAATGAGAATGGCTAGAAGTGTTTGTGGAAGTTACAATTGCCCCTAAGGATTATAGTTTTCCTCTAGAAAATCCTAAATAACTTCCTACCAACTTTGAACGATTTAAATAAGCATCATTTTAATGTTAATGATATATGTTTTTTATGCCATAAAGCATCTAACAACCAGAACCATTTGTTCATTGAATGTGAATTTGCCAGAGGTATATAGTTTGGCTCTCCGTTGGCTTTAAGGATAGATAGAATTCATCCGGATGGTATTCAAAGTTAGTTACAAACTTGGCTTTATAAGAGAAAACATTGGAAGGAAACTCCTTCTAAACTTTAACTCTTTTTTGTTCTCCTTTATTCCATTTGGAGGATGCGAAATTAAGTCATTTTTCAAGGAGTTAACCCTCAACTTTGAGACAGTCATTAGATACTATAACATTTGGTTGCATCATATTTATTTTTTCTTGGTGGAATGAGAAGGCTACCAACTCTTTATATTTCTCTCCTTATGTCAGTAACCAAATTCAAACTAATTAGGTGCCTCACTAAGGATGGTCAATAATAATCTGAGCAAGGAAGGTTAAAATTCAAGGTTCATGGTTTAAACATTTTTTTCATTGCCAGTCTATCAATACCAGGAAGTTGATTTGTTTGGATATGGCTCTTGCAATTGTGTCCCATTGAAGGAAGAAACTTTAAAATGTCTTCGTAGATCATTGTAGAAGATTTCTCAATTAAGACATGACTTAATGGTTGAGAAACTGCTTGGCCATTTGTTTTTTAGATAAAAAACAATACAGCTATTACAAAGCTAGAAATAATGAAGTTTTGATGTAGGGCATTCTTCACATTGCCTCAACTTTTAATAGCTTTCAAATGATCCAGGTTCAGGGTGCTGCCAAGGATGGTTACTTAAATAGATTTCGGCATGATCTTAGTACTGTTAACTTAGTATGGAATGTAATTGTTTAGTTTATGTACTTTTGGTTTTCTTCTTTCCCTTTTGTATAAAAAAAATACAGGTAGACTTTGACTTTGATATTCAAGCCTAATTAATAAACGAACTAGCTTGCACCTAGCTCATTTATAACTGATCTATTACAAATAAGTGTAGGTCAAGCTAAGTTAACCTATTTGATAATGAAAATGATAACATTATGATTATCCTGTGAAAATATAAGAAAAAGTTATTTGAATGTATAATAAGGGTGTTAAGGTAAGCTTTTAAGGAGGAATAAGCTATTTATTTTTCTCAAAAATACTTATTTTAAGAAAAATAGATGTTTAGTGTAAAAAAACTTTTTGCGTGGTAGTAGAAGTGATTTTTCAATTGTAAAGTAGAGCAAAAGCTAGAAATTATAACTTCTACTTCTAGGCAAAAGTAGAAGCCAAAAATTTAGTATTTTAGGATAGAAATACCCCTGTCCAAATTTTTTTATTTACCATAATACTTTTACTTTTTTTTTCCTAAAATCCTTCAAAAATACAAATGTCTTATGCATGAATTATTCTTCTTTTTGGGAGTGATTATATACATTATTTTGAGACATATAAATCAGACTATAAAACATTTATATGTTTATTATTTTAAAAAAATTTATTGTGATTTTGTTCTTTATATCTAAGTTCATTGATAATAATAACTTAATTAAAATTAACAATAAAAAATATTTTTATCTATGTAAATACCATTAATAGAAAATTAAATTTATACATGCATTTTTTGGTAATTTGACAATTAAAAACTTTTTTTATACAAATTATTCAAAAAAAATTACTTTTCAAATATTGATAAAGGTACTTTTCAACTAGATTGACCAAACAAAAATTGCTTCTCTCTCATAACATTTTTCTTGAAACTCCATTTGAGAAGAAATTATTTGAAAATAAAACAAATTTTAGAAGCAATCCCAAGATACTATACTTTTTTTAAAAATTAATTTTTCAATATTATCATACATACTTAAAAATGATTAAATCCTAACAACTAGCAAGCAAGGACAAAAATAATCATATTGTACCTGAGTGAGACTCACACATTAAGAATAATTTTCTAAGATACTATACTTTTTTAAAAAATTAATTTTTTAATATTAAAATGGCACCTTCCCCCAATCTTTTAGCGTTTAATTTGAATCACATTTAAAAGAAAAATGAGATTGAAGTCTCATATACTTGTACAGCAAGTAATTAGACATGGAGGTCAAGTAAATGTTGGGATATTTTTAAAAATGGGTTTTATAACAAAAATTTATTTTGATAATGAAAATTTATTTTTTAAAAAATCAATTTTGGAGACCATAAACTTTGAGCTCTTGAAATAATAAAGCAAAATGTCTTCAGTTTAAAGTATTTGGACAAAATGTTGTAAAAGGCTTAAAATGTGTTTAGGTACAAATATTCTCAAAACTTTTTCAAAGTATTAGCCTAAACCAATTTGTAGTATATTCTTGGCCAAATTTATATTTTTATTGCCAAAATTTTTAAAAGTACAGCCAATTTGTGAAACAAATTTTCAATTGACCAACACATCTTGAGTTGAAAATTCTACTAGCTCACAAAAAAATTGAAATAACCCACATCAACAAAAATATAACACTTTACCAAAGTAAAAGCACTATGTGCCTAGTGTTGAGAAGTGACAGACACCAGAAAGGAAAGAAAAATATAAGAAAAAGAGAATATTGGCTAAAAGGAAAGAAAAATATAAAAGAGAGAATATTAGCTGAAAGGAAAGGAAAATGTAAGAAAGAGAGAATATTGGCTGATGTGCAAAGAAGGTTTTCAAAGCTTAAGACAAAAGGACATTTAAAAGTAGGTTTATATATGTTTCCAATGGACAAAAACTTTTTACTGCCTACTACTTCACCTAAAAACACTTTCAGGCATTTATTCTCTACAACAAAAAATTTTCTCCCCTACAAAGTCTCAAATGTCTCACTTCTGATAAGAGGAGTAGGGTGCAGTAAAAGTAAAGCCTTAGAGTTGAAGATACAAGCTCTCCCAGCATTTAAGAAGGTTACAATGAGAAGAAATTTGAAGTCCTTAAATGCTAGAGTATTCTCTCTTCAAGCTAAGGTGGTTGAGCACGAGAAAGCTCACCATTATTCTGAGTCGACTACTTGCACTTCCATTGTCATTATGCTCTATTTTGGAGGGTAGTTTTTGTGCTTTCATTGATTCATTTAATTCTCTTCATCTTGTTCTTTTTTTTTTTTTGGTTTCCCACAAGTGTCATCTTATTGGAAGCAATCCTGTTCGAGGAATTGTCGAACACTAAATGTGGGCAACTTTTCCAATAAGAATTCAAACATTGGTTTGACACATTGTGAGGGACTAGTCCTTTTAACTGGACCTAACCCTCATTGGTTCATCTTGTAATTTTTCTCTAGGTGTTTGGTAGAGAGCCTAAGTTAGAAAGGTTATTTTTTTTGCTGTATACAAATTAGAGGGTTGTTAGTTTGTAGTGTTTTCTTGGGATTTTTGTTTAAATACCAAGTGTTGTAAAAACAAAGTGGAATGAGCCTTCATAAGGGTTAGTAAGTATATACTAACATAAAAGTGGTGTATGTTGATCTCTTAAGTAAGGTTATCTAAGCATATTTTTAGTGGTTGCCCAAGTTGTTTTAGGGGCTTTTGGGTTTTTCATTTTGTAATACTAAAAGGTGTAAAAGCAAATGTGTTGATCCTTCATAAGGGTTACCAAGTGTATACTGGTATAAAAGCGATGGATGCTAATCCCTTAAGTAAAGTTACCTAAGTGTATTTTGGTGATTGCTGTAATAACCGGAACTATTTTTGAAAGATAAAAATTGAATTTTTGACGCTAATTCCATTTAAACTGAGTCTAGCATGGATTTCAAGGTTGATGGTTGAAACGGAATGCCGTTCGGAGTCAGATACGCGATCTGATGATAGGAAACGCGATCCAACGATCAGAAACTGATAGACAGAGTTTTGGACTTTGTTTTCTTAGACGGAGGCCGGAAACTCTATATGGGAACCCATGCCAACGTCCGGAGTGAAGGCGATGTCTCGAAGTTTCCCCGGGTGGTCCAGAAAAAGTCAGAATCACCCCTAGGAGCTTTAAATTTTTTGAAATCCCTCTATTTCTATCACTTCTCTCTCTCTCCTCACTCTATTTTCTCTCTCCTCTCTCTCTTCTCTCCTCCATCATGCGCCACCACCTGGGCCACTGTGAGCCACCACCTGGCCTACCAATTGACTCTCATCGCCACCCTTGACCTCCAAAAGTCACCCATGGCCACCAACGGCCGCCAGACTCACCGAAAAATGGCGTTATTCTCCTCCTTCGCGTGAAAACTTCGCCAGCTGGGATCACCGCCGTCAGCCACCGTTGGTCGTCACCGCCACCACCATCTGTAGGCTAAGCTGCCAGCTTCCTCTACCAGCTCACCGCCATTGAACAAAGGTCCGATGCGCCCGGATCGAAGGAACTTTTGTCCATCGTGCGTCAAGCTTTGAGGCCAGAAAATGCCATCCAAACAGCTGTGAACCATCGCGCCACCACCATATTCAGACTCTTCGTCTTGCGGGCTTCACCGTGGTGTGATTTTTGAGGCAACCGCACCCCTCCCCCGTGCGCCACCGTGCCGGAGAATCCAAATATACACTGAGAGACACTGAGACTACAGAGAGACAGGTTTCCATCATCCGACAACCCTGGTAAGGTCCGATTTGCCTAAACCTAATGAATTTTGATGGAATTAGCTACCGAACGCGAATAGGAAATAAACTGACTTAGGAAATAGGGTAATCAGACTTAGGACTATAGAATTGATGACATGACAAGCTTAAATATTCGTGTAAGTTTCCAGGGAATTAATTTGGCTTAAAATCTGGGACTACGAGAAGTTCTGAATTGATTGGGAGTAAATGGAGACCAGGTATGATAATTTACGCTTCCTGAATATTGAAATTGATTATATGGATACCTAAACAATTAGATTTAGTTGCATAGATTTACGTGCTACTTTTGATGGACTAAATTGCATACCTGTGTGCTAAAAACCCCATTTGCATGTTAGATGAATTTTTTATCGAGTTTAGATGCCATTAGGACGGGTTTACTTAGGGTAGGGTACTTGATAGCTGGTATGGGATGGCCGTTAAGTATCCTGAGTGTAGGGAGTTTCGTAATGATATTGTTTTTACCATATTTAGCCTGCATTGCATTAGGGATCACGCGATAAATCAGGATGACCCTAAGAAAGGTTTAAGGAGTATAAGGGGGGATAACCTAGACGGAGAAACGTTGTGATTTAGGCGTAATACCCTAGAACCTTGAGGAATAGCCGACCGTGTGCATGTGAGTTCGAATAGACTGTATAAGGATGAGAATTTTTGTGTGTGCACATGCTAGGGGAAGCCCTAGATGTTAATTCTCACCCGGTCCTTGAGTGAGTGATTGGTGTTACGGATCATACTCACAACATAGGCGAGATTCGGGTGATTGGTGTTACGGATCACACCCAAAGATAAGAGATGAGATTTCTCTAGACGACGTGCAATTGGATAATTTTATATTTGGTCGTAGAGGATTTGTGGCCAACATGGATTTAGATACACTGGGCATGGGATTTAACCTAATTTTGATTACCGATTTTCAAAGAATATATTTTTATGATTTTGAGTAATTGCCGCGATTTCCATGCGATAAATTGATTTTTAAAAGATAAGGTATTTCATGGACTTTAAACTGATTTCGGGAAGTTGTTTCCGATACTTGCACCGCTGAGTATTTAACCAGATTTTGAACTGTAAATTATTCTACTGGGATTTTATATCTCACCAGGTTGTTTACTCAGATGAACAGGAACAGGGACCTAGACGCTAGCTGGGCGATGCTTTGGTGATAGACAGAAGAGCAACTTAGTCTAAGCTTGAATTGCATTGTATATATTTATACTGATGATGTTGTATATTGGTTTTCTGTAATTTCTACTTTTCTGTTGTTATTGGACTGGCTGTATATTTCTAAATTGGATGACTATTGTACTTTGGGATATGTTTGAAATATAGAGGAGACTCTGCCGGATTTTCGTCAGGGTTTACCACTATAACTTATGTAATTAAGTTGGAATTTGTATGAATGCCTGATATGTTGTCTGTATGGATTTTAGTTTTCATTCCAGGGTAATTTATGATGAATGTATGTATAATTAGTATAGCTGCATGTGAATTAGGGTTGAACAAAATCCGAATGGACAATGGAAAGTCTATTTGGGTTACGCTCAACCAGTAGCGATCCCCTGACATTCCCACATCGGGAATAACTATTTCAAAAACCCATATGCTTCCGCTAGACAGATAGAAGATAGTAAATTGTGGATTAGGGGGTCGTTACAATTGCCTAGGTTGTATTTGGTGTATGTTCTAAGAGTCTTATTTAAATACTAGGTGGTGTAAAAGTAAAATATGTTGATCCTTCATAGGATTGCCAAGTGTATACTAGTAGAAAAGTGATATATGCTAGTTCCTTAGAAGGTTACCAGGTTGTATTTTTAGTAACTGCCTAATTAGTGAATTACTTTGCTTTGTGCTTAGGGAGAAGACGAAGGATTATAATTTTGATTTGAACCTCTATAAATTCTCTGTATGATCTTCTCTACACTCCCTCTCACTATTAACCTGAGAGTATCTCTAAGCAGTTTCCAAACTTAAGGTTTTTTGTTGTTAAAATTAACTTATTTTAAAAAAAGGACCTAACTCTCATCATTAATCTAAAAAAAAAAATTTCTAAATTTTTAAAAATCATGTTTTTGAATAGAAAACCAATTCAAGCCCCTTCCTTTATTTATTATCTAGCTAACATTTTAAAATGGAACAATTTGAGATACCGTTGACCAAAGAATGAAATTTAAAAGACCAGTTTGTGTCAGAAAAGGTATGGAATGATATTTAAGTCAATTTGAATCACATTTAAAAGGGAAAATGAAATTGAAGTCTCATATTCGGACAACAAGTAATTAAACTTGAAGAACAAGTAATTTCAAACTCAACTATTTACGATATTGTTGCTTAAAGAATGAGATTTAAAACACCATTTATTGTCAAAAAAAGGTGTGAAATGAGATTTAAGTTAATTTGAATCAAATGTAAAAAGGAAAATGAGATTTAAATCTCATATACATGGACAACAAGTAATTAGACTTGGAGAACAAGTAATTTCAAATGAAAGGATTTGAGATACCATAGTCAAAGAATGAGATTTAAAACATCAATTTGTATAAAAAAGACAAAAAATATTTTAAGTCAATTTGAATAACATTTTAAAAAATGAGGTTGAAGTTTCATAACGAAAGTAATAACGTTACTTCACATCTCTCATGGGGAAGGTGCCATTTTAATATTAAAAAATTAATTTTAAAAAAGAAGTATAGTATGTTAACAAATTATTTTTAGAGGAAATTTACTTTTTAGTTCTTGAAAGATATGTTTTTCTACTTTTTGGTCTCTAAAAGATTATAATATACCTTTTAGTCCTTGAAAGATTTACATGTCTAGCTCGTTAGTTCTTACGACGTCAGTAGATAACAAACTTATTGACATGATATGTTAAATGCTGATGTGGCACATTTTTTGCACTCTATGAAGCTAAGTTGGCATGCTTATGTGTCAATCTTCCCCAACAACCTCTACATAAGCATCCAACCAAGCAAATTAAAATATAATAAACAAAACAAAAAAAGCCAAATGGACAAAGAGAACATGAACGCTGCAAAATCCCACAAAACTTGTGGTCCCCAAAAGTTCCTCGATGTTCCATGGGTTCACTCCGATTGCTCCACTCAGAGATGGAGAACACCAATGAACTCTGAAATTATGATGATGCTTCGTTTAGGACTCTTCAATTTGTTGTTATTGTCAACCCCTTACCTACAAACAGTGTACTTGTAAGGGACTAAATTCTACCATCTCTCACACAATTTACGATGCAGCATTTAGAAATGGCATAGTACGAAGCTTTCTCCTGCATCGAAACAGGGCCTTCAATGAACACAATTGGCTCATACCCTGGCTTCCCGTATTTCTCATTGATCTGTTTTGCAATGGAATTACTCTCGTTTTGACATCTTGCATGTCTTTCCCACTGATTCTTGTTGAGTTCAGAATCTGAACTACAACCTATCAACCCCTTAACTCTTCATGATCTTCTAGAAGTTGCCCAATTGCCAATAACTTCAAGCTTGTGCCTTTGAACAAATCCATGTCGTCCACAACCAAAATCACTATTTTCTCCTCAAATTCTTTCTTCAAATACTTAATCATATTAGTAGTCTGAGGCTACGACAACAACGATTCAAGCTGACACATGTGGATCCCAACTGACAGGATCTTAATCGTAATGGTTAGACCGTAATAATCTAGCCCAATGTAACCCCTATTGGACTCATAATCCAACCCCAACATTATGCTACAATAGGACGAGAAATGCAACGAGTAATCAAAAGTTTGGAATCTGACTAAATCAAAATTTGGGGACCACAAGTTTTGTGGGATTTTGCCATGTTAATGTTCTCTTTGCCCACTTGGCCCTTTTTTTTTTTATTATGTTTCAGTTTATTATATTTTAATTTACTTTGTTGGATGCTTACGTAGAAGTTACTGAAAAAGATTGAGACATGGGCATGTCAATTGAACTTCATAATGTATAAAAAAGTGTCACCACATTAAAAGTCTATTATTTATTAACGGCGCAAGAATTAATCAGTTAAATATGTGTATTTTTTAAAAATTAAAATATATAATAATTTTTTAAAAATAAAAAAGTAAGAAATGTATCTTTTCCGGATAAAAAAGTGAATTTCCACTTATTTTTTATTTTTAATGTAAAGTTAGGAAAGCCCCAGTTTTGCTCTATAATTATTTATTTTTATCTTTTCGACCTTCATTTTGTTAACTTCACAGATTCGAAACTGGCCTTGCTTCGCATAGCCAAAGCTCTTACCGTAGCTCCGGTGGCTCTGCAAACTGCGATTCGACTCAGCCACGATGTTCTTCCTTCGAGTCCACTCAGTGGAATCCGTTCATCCTCTCAGTCCTCAAATCATCTTTTCAGCTGCTCAATCCAACAAAGACTCGAGCCCTAGCTCTAAATTCAGCGAACGCAGAGGCGTACTGCATTTGTTCCGAAGCATATCGTGCTCGTCGCTCCCAAACCCTACCTCTCGTTCTTCTCTCGTTTTTATCGTCGCCGTACCCAACTACCTCTCATACGAAGACTTGATTCGGTTTAGTGAATCTGACATCGACCATGTTTCTGAGCTTCTCTTCATCAGGCAACTTCTCTGCTTCGCTGATGATTTTTTCTCCTAGCTATGGTCGAATTTTTTTGTTTAGCGGGGGAAAACTTTTTATCCTTTTTATACTGGTTATGCTTCTAACAAAGTAGATGGTCATAACGAAATTAACTAAAAGAGGATCAACGTTCAATTGTCGGTAAATCATTCTAGTTGTGAAACTCTATTACTCTTTTGCTGAAATATTTTTTAAACTAGAGAAACTCTTTGTGAGTACCAAATGGGAGGTGCAACCGAATGATTTCTTGGCTGAGGTTAATAGGACCTTCAACACATATTATCCTTTCTTTTTGAGCTACCTTTTGATATAAACTAATAGGACCTCAAACATATATTAATATTGTTCCTTCCTTTCTAACGACCTTTTCATATAAAATCTTGTCAGTTTCAAAAGTTATCTGATTTCTTTACTATTTAATTAAGCAGGAATGATGGGATGGAAGATCGGTATAGCGTGCTGATTAGGCTTGTTGATCAGTTTGCAGCTGATGGATTTTATTGCAGTTTTAATGGGAAGAGGTTTTCTCCCGGTGAGGTAATGAGTTGGCATAAATTTGCTTTCTTACATGTATTTTCTTATACCTTTTCCAATCACTTTGCTTTTCGTTGTTTCTTTAACTAAAATTCAGGCCGAGGTATGCCACATTTTGTTTTTGCTTTCTGTGGAGTACACAGAATCTGCAGAAGTTGCTAGAACTCCTCCTGTAGATTACACTGAAATACCAACTTGCCCAGTTTGCCTTGGTGAGTTCCACTTGTATGAATCGTGACTATGTTTGTCCAGAAAAATGATAATATTGTGAACAGGTATTTATGATATCTGTCTCCTATTTTATTATTTGAATGCTAGAGAGGTTGGACCCTGATACAAGTGGAATACTCAGTACATTATGTGACCACTCATTTCAATGTCCTTGTGTCTCTAAATGGACTTATTTGTCTTGCCAGGTGAGCAGGTTCTTCATTCCATTGGATTCTGTTTCCGCATTTTATTTGACACAAATTTTTTATGGTTGAGATATTTTTATTGTCCTAATAATTTAGTTTACGAAAGAGTTCAACCTTAATGCTTAATTTGTTTTGGATAATGGAGATGATTTTGGTAGTTGATAAGAAAACAAGCATTTACGTTCATCTTACAGCAATTAAATAAAAGGGCAGCCCAGTGCATGAGACACTCATCAGGTGTCTGGGAAGGGTCATATGCACGTAGTCTTATTCTTACAAGCAGAGAGACTATTTTCAGGATTTGAAACATAAACCCTCTACAGAAATTAAATGATCATTAAAAATTTGCTTTGCTTGATTCTTGTTCTTATATTAATTATTAATAATATAGAATAAGTACTAGTCATATGCTCTGGAAAACTAGAAATATAGTGTACTAGTACTAAGGTGTTGGAAAGAGCTCTGCTATTTATCATGAAGAATATATTTGGATAAGATTTTCGAACTTTGTGTATACCATGGATTTTCTTTGGAAGATAAAAGTATCTTCTAATTTTGCTTATGTGTTTGATCCATCATGTTAATACAGGATTTTACATATGCCCTTCAATCCCAGAATGAATAGAGAAAAAAGATTAGAAAAACTTTGGCGCAGAAGGTTTCATACGGCTTCTGCACGTAGAGAAGCATTCTTCAATGTTCTATGATAAAATTATGTGCTCCTGTTGTGTCTTCAAGATATGAAAATGAGATCCTTGTATTTTCCACTCAACTAATAATGCAAAGGAGTTGAATTAAATGATTTCTTTCATTTGAATTATAATGTAAGCACTTCAAGATTGCAATAACATCTTATCTGTAGTTTGACTTTTGTTTTGTGTTTATTGGCCTAGAAATTTATGTACCCAAAGCAATTTGAAAATAGTTATCTGGGCAGGATTGGCACATATCTGGATGATTATATTGATGAAGAATACTGTTTTAAAGAGCTTATGATGTTTATATTTTAGGTCTGTCGATTCTGTCAGCAGCAGGATGAGAAGCCAAACTGTTTTGTGTGTGGAACGTTAGAGAATCTCTGGGTTTGTGTCATATGTGGATTTGTTGGATGTGGAAGGTACTATATTAATATCTTTTCAGTTTTCTCTGATAACTTGTATATAAAGGTCACAATTTTTTCTATGTTAATGAAAACAATCTATTGTTCTTTGATAAGTTATATGCTCTTTTTACTGTCTCTTTAAGGGAGGATATTACCATCAGCATTATTCTTTTTTTCACTTAGATATAAGGAAGGACATGCTATTCGGCATTGGAAAGATACACAGCATTGCTATTCTCTTGATTTAAGAACACAACAAATTTGGGATTACGTAGGTGACAATTATGTCCATCGACTGAACCAGAACCAGTCTAAATTTGATGGCAAGTTGGGGGAGATGAATTCTCTCTGTATGTCCCTTGAAGGAGATTGTCGCATTTGTGAATGCAGTGAAGATTTAGGAATTAATGGAGCTCTCCTTAGCAGCAAAGTTGAAGCAGTATGTTTCTCCTCTGTTGCTTGTTTATCTAATTCTCAAAGTATTGAACTTATGAAGTTATGCTTAAACTTGCTTGGACAGATTAGTCTGCAACAAAATCCTATGCTCATCTGGTATGATTTTGTTTGCTTTAACCTAATAAGTAATAACTATTGATAGCCATGCCAGTATATATTGGATACTGACGAGATATTTGTACATGCCTTGCATAAAGCACGAGATATTTGCAAATGGCTGCACATAATTAGTTCATAGAATGCTTGTGAAATGACTAAAAAGAATTAACTAATTAAGTTCAAAATCATTTTGTGACACTAACTCATTTGCTTGTTCTTTTCCTGGTTTTTATGTATCTTGCTTTGCCTTTGCGGTTAGCATCTTTCACTCAAATTTATCATTTTTCTTTCCCATAAATGGTAACTGATTAACTGAAAAACTTGAGAGCAGATTGTGGATGAATACAACCATCTTCTAACAACTCAGTTGGAGACTCAAAGACAAGTGAGTTAACTCTCTGCTGTCCCTGTCATTTTTATCTCGTTGAGAAATTCTTATCTTCAACATCAAACAAGGTTGGAATTAGTAGAAAAGGGTGCCTTTTCATATAAAGACTTGCTAGCCTTCTTATTTGTGAAATCTTATTTTCTTAGTGTTTCTTTGTTCAGTATTATGAATCCTTGCTAGTTGAGGCCAAAAGTAAAGTGGAAAGTTCAATATCTGAAGCAGTGGAGAAAGCTGTGGCTTCCATAATGCAGGACCTCCAAAGTAAGCTGGAAAAGTGTACAGCAGAAAAAGATGCTGTTGCTGATGTAAATATTTCTTTTCTCTTTTGCGTTTGGTATATGTTCTTCAACTCTGGCATTATGACTCCATAACTCAGTCCTTCTGTTCTGTTCTTAGGTCAATAAGAGTCTCATAAAAAGTCAAGAGATTTGGCGAAATAAGGTTAAAGAAGTTGAAGAGAGGTATATATTATTTTCTGTTTCTCTAAGACTTGTAAGAGTAAACTAGGTGCCTAGATTAAGTTTGCAACAGAGGTGACGTGTTATTGGAACTTCCCGCTTAACCGTTCTCAAGTTTGTGGGATTGGGCTAGCTCTTACATTTTATGCAGTGTATCCTTAGCTGCTATATTAAAGATGTATGGTTGAAGTAGTTTATTATTGACTCTCTGTCTAGTACTTGCAGCATTTTTAATGGATTATTTGAATATTTGAATCTGCTATCTCGTAGGGAAGCCATATCCATGAAGTTGAGGGATGATAAAATACTTGATCTTGAGGAACAGGTACTACAACTAAACACGTTGGACCTTTTTTTTGTTTTTTCTTTTAGACAAATTTGGTAATGTTCTGAAATGATGCAGATTAGAGATCTTAACATTTACTTAGAAGCTCAAAAAGCAATTGATAAGATGGAAGATTCAAATGCGATTAAGGAGGGAAAACTCTTACCAGTGGCATATCAGCTGTCTTCTCCAGGCAATACTAAGAAGAACAGAAAGTCTGGTCGAAGACGGAATTAGTGGTATTCTAAACCTGGAGAATCCTGCTAATGTTTTTCTCCCCTCTCAAATATCAATCTCTGCCTTGTAAATATTAGTGAATAATGCTTTTTCTCAGTTTAGATAATAATTAGATATAACTTGTAATACCATTTTGTTGTCGATAATGACACTAATGGGAGACAGATTAGGTGAATCCCTTAAATATACGTAATGCGATGAATCCAGAACCCCTGGTTTACAGTGGAATTGTTACACATTATGATGAAAAGGTGCGGCAATTCCGCCCAAGACTATGATGAGCAAGGGCTTTTGGGTTCCTCTGGGGTCAAAATGGGTCATAGTTTGTGGGAAGCGGATTCTCGGGAGTCCAATTTCCCAACAGTGCAGTCCAAGATTTCAGCCGTTCTGGGTCTAGAGCATTGTCACGTGGTGAGTTCAGGTAAGTTAATGTTTTAAATTTAATAAACTTTGGCAGCTGCCGTCGCTATATATAAAAAATGTCATCATTGGATATATCAAAATACATTTCACATTTGGTTTTTTTTCTTTTCCAATTTACAAGTATTTAAATTATAAAAAATTGTTTAAAATAGTATCAAATTATTTGTATTTATTTTTTAAATTAACTATTTAAATGACATTCATAATTAAATATTAGTAATAAAAAATTAAATTTATAATAAAAATTTAATATGTACTAAATTTGAGTTTAAATTAAAATAAAAAATTTTCTAAATATTTAATTTTGACCCAAATAATAATTTTTAAGTTAGATGAATTTTTATTATAATTATGAATTTTTATTATAATTATAATTTTTTATTACTAATATTTAATTATGAATGTTATTTTTAAATAGTTAATTTAAAAAATAAATACAAATAATTTGGTTCTATTTTAAGCAATTTTTTATAATTTAAATATTTGTAAATTGGAAAAGAAAAAAAAAACCAAGAGTAAAATGTATTTTAATCTATGTAAAGAAGACATTTTTTATGTACAACGACGGAATTTTAATAAAAATTTTGTTTATTAAATTTGAGTTTAAATTGAAATAAAAACTTATCTAAATATTTAATTTTGGCCGACATAATAATTTTTAAGTTAGATGAATTTTTATTATAATTATAATTTTTTATTATTAATATTTAATTATGAATGTCATTTTTAAATAGTTAATATAAAAAATAAATACAAATAATTTGGTACTATTTTAAGCAACTTTTTATAATTTAAATATTTATAAATTGGAAAAGGAAAAAAAAAACTAAGAGAAATGTATTCTGATATTTGTAGGGAAGACATTTTTTTTATACACGGGTTCTGCCGCTGCCAAAGTTTTTAAATTGAAAACATATTGGAAAGCTAACTTAAACTTATCACGTGGCAAAGCTCTGGACGTTGGATCAATGGAACAGCTGAGATTTTAAACTGCAGAGGGCTGTTGGGAAATTGGACTGCCAAGTATTTGCTTCCTAGTTTGTTTATTTAGTTTGTTAAATGGATGAGTTTAAAAATAAGTATAAATGAGTTGGTTTGTTTAAGTGACAGGATAGATTAATCTAAAAAAATAAAGGAAATAAGGTTTTAAAATTTAATATAAATTAATTTAAAATAAGTATAAATTTATAAATTCAAGATAATTTTATGTGTTATTATTTTATTTGTATAATATGAACAAAAATTTAATTAAAAAAATTAATTTAAAGAGAAGATAATACTATCTTTTGAAATGGACATGAATAGAAAATTATTTTTAAAAATTTAAATAAATTAACTATTATTTTTAACTTAAAACAAATAATAACAAAATAATAAATTTTAAAATATATTTTTAATAAATTATAATTTTTTTAAAAAAATTAATAATGTCATTTATAGTATTTTAGTCAAAATAAGTGAAATTATAAATTTTTTAATCTTTTGAAAAAGAGAGTGTAAGTTTTTAAAATAGAGAAAAATATAATGTAATTTACTTTTTTATTTGTATTAAAAAATAATTTTAAAACATTAAAAAATAAAAAAAAATGGCCAACTAGCTAGGTCATTTAGCCAGTGAATCAAAATGGGTAGGCTTATACTTTATAGTTTAAATATGTTTAATAAATAGGTTGACCTATCCTGACTCGTGATAAGTTGATGTAGATCAGGTTTGATCGCTTTGTACTAATACTATTTTCTCTAGTTTTTCCTAAATAAACTAGGTGTTACGACCCCCTTAATCATACTATATATTTATCTATCAGAATAGCAGAAACATACAATATTTTAAATAAAATTGTCACTTTTCCCATGTTAGAAAACGTCAGAGAGTCGCTACTGGTTGAATGTAACCCAAACAGACTCTTCTCACAGTCCATTCAAATTTCATTCAACCATAAATCTTGTGTAGCATTTTTATTATCACATTATCAACTATATCATACTATGGAATATAAATTTTAACAACCATTCAGATACAATTGAGATATACTATGTCATACTACTAAATACATTCATACATCAGCAATTAAGACTACAATTAATTAAATTCATTATATAAACCTATTATCCATCACAAACCCTACCAAAAATTTGGCAGATTTTCTCCTAAAAATCGGACATTTCTCCATTTATACAACAGCCCAATCAACACATATATCCAGAAATTTCATCAATATAACCAAAATCAGCAATACAAATTCATAGATAAATTCAAGCCTAATTTTTACATCCACATAATAGCGTTATAATTCTCCAAGGATATCTTGACACCCTTCTTCTGCCCAGCTATCTCTTAGGCATTCCCTGTTCTTGGTCATCTGAGTAAACAACTTAATGAGATGATTAGATCATAGTAGAATAATTTACAATTAAATATTTATAAAGCAGTTGAATACTCAGCTGTGACAAAGTACAGAAAACGTCTCCCAAAATTAGTTTAAATACATGTAAATTACTAAATCCTTTTAAATTTAAAATAAATATGGGAAATCAATGCAAAATAATATAATGAGTATATGATCTTTAATTTGAAGAGGCGTACTGAAAATCATGCCTGAAATTCTTATATATTCATCTATCACACCTCTCATGTGATTATTCATTTCATCTCAAGTTACATGCCGCTTTATCTGAAAACATGGTTTTAGTTTGAGTGTGATTCGTAACACCAATCACTTGAAAACAACGTCCTATATTGTGAGTGTGATCCGTTACACCAATCACCCACTCAAGGAACAGGTGAGAACCAACATCCAGGGCGTCCCCCAGCATATGCACAATAGCTAATTCTCATCCTCATACAGTCTATATAGCACTACATACGCATAGTCAATTAATACTCAAGGTTATTGGATATCATACTTATACCAAAATAACGCCTTGTATAGGTTATCCGCCCTTAACTCCTTAAACCTTTCATAGGGTTGTCCTAGTTTAATGAATAATTCCTAACAGATGTAGACCAATTCAGATAAAATCAATCAATTTACAAACTGTCTGCATAGGGGATATTCAACGGCTGTCCCATACCAGCTATTGCATATCCATCTTAAGTTAGTCCATTCCTATGGCATATAATCCCAATAGCTAAATTCTAGCAAATATGCAACAAGCATTCGCAATACACAGGAAATCTTATATACTCATATATATAATTTTCATGTAAATCAATTATTTTTAGCACTTATTCCCATTATATGCAAATCATACTTAAAGCAGTAATTCACAACGTCAGTTGAAAGTCAGGAGAGTGTAGATTACTCTACCTTTTACCATTTGCTCCTATTCGGACCAGGGTTTTCCTTTTTTCCTCAGAAATTGTTCTCACAATTAGTTTTCTAAGGAAACAATTCAAGTCTTATGCAAGTTTCCTTTCAATTATACTTTTCTACATTTAAATGCCTAATTTCTACTTCAATATAATCTTCAAAGCCTAATTGGAATCAAAATCTATAGGAAAACATCAAATTGGAGTATTTTAAATTGTACCGAAAGTTTGCAAATTGATCCTTGCTTCTTTTCAACTACTCTGGTGATGGCGCATGGCAGAGCACGGCGGCAGACAGTGGATCTCGATGGCGAACAGTAGCTGACAGCAAAAATTAGTCCAAAACGTCGACTAAAGCACGAGGATGACAAATCTGGGATCGGTAAAAAACAACAGTTTAACCGTGATTTTCTGGTGAAATGCTGATGGTGCCTTGAAATGTTTCTCCTCCATTCACAAGGCGTGGCAGCAGTGCCTCGTTGATTGATATCTGACAGAGGAAGAGTGCGACTTGGGCTAGCCGTTGGTGGCAGCGGTACAGTCGGACGGTGACGGACGATAGCTATCGAAGGCAGTTTTCATATTCGCGATTAAGGGGCAAAAATAGTTATTTTTAACTGCTATGGTGTCCGTCGGTCACTGCGGTGGCTTGTTTGCGGCGTTGGTCGAGCCATCGAACCTTACAGCGGTTGGCGGCGATAGTAATTTGGCCAGATGGTGGACGAGCGTGGTGAAGGTTGTAGATGGAGGTAGCTTCACGGGGAGGGGACCGTGGATGAGGAGAGAGAAGGAAAATTTGAAAATATGTAGGGTAGATTTGATATTTTAGCATATAAGGGCATTTTGGTCATTTTTAAAATTTACTCCGGATAAATTTTTTGATACAATTTTTGATTTATCTTCAAATACAAGATAATTCGGAAGGAACTTGGGAATCTTTTGAGCATCACCAGCTTAGGAAATTTTTCCTAAATCAATTCCAACAAAATTTTAATTTATTTTATCCAATTTAATTTATTTTTAAATTGGGTTATTACATTCTCCCCCCTTAAAAGAATTTTGTCCTCAAAATTCATACCTACAAACAATTTTGGATAACGTTGTCTCATCTCGTCCTCCTTCTCCCAAGTCATCTCTTGAGATGCTACATCCTGCCAAAGTACCTTAACTAAAGGGATTACTTTATTTTAGAGTTGCTTAGTCTTAACGCCAAGGATTTGGACAGGGGTAGATTTATAAGTCAAATTTTTCTTTAATATTATGGGTTGATTCCCCAATACATGCGCATGATCTATGACATATTTTCGGAGTTGTGAGACATGAAATACGTCATGCAAGTTTGACAGGTAGGGAGGTAAAGAAATTTGGTAGGCGACTGAACTGACTTTTTGTAGGATTTAGAATGGTCCTAAGAATCTGGGACTCAATTTCTTTGTCATTATCTGTCTACCAATAACCGTAGTGGGTGACACTCTCAGGAATACATGTTCTCCCTTATTGAACTCTAAGGTCTCTTTCTCCTATTTGCATAAGTTTCTTGTCTTTGTTGGGCAACCCTTATCTTCTCCCTGATATCTTGATTTGATCAGTAGTCTCTTGTACAATCTCTGGTCCCAACAAAGTACTCTCCCCCATCTCTACCCAACTTAAGGGCGATTTACAACTTCTCCCATACATAGCAGCATATGGTGCCATACCTATGGTAGAGTGATCATTGTTATTGTAAGCAAACTCTATCAGAGGTAGGTATTTATCCTAACTTCCTTTCTGTTCTAGCACACAAGTCCTCAACATGTCTTCCAAGGTTTAGATTGTTCTCTCAAATTGTCCATCAGTTTGAGGATGATAGCCGGTGCTAAACTTAAGTTGGGTTCCTAATGCTTGCTGTAGGGATTGCCAAAATCTTAAGGTAAACCTAAGGTATTAGTCCGATACTATACCCGATGGTACCCCATGTAGTCTCACAATCTCCCTAAGGTAAACTTGGGCTAATTTCTCTATAGAATACCTAATCTTGATAGGTAGGAAGTGAGTAGAATTAATTAATCTATCCACTATCATCCAAATGGAATCATAACCAGCTGGTGTTCTAGGTAGTCCAACTATAAAATCCATGGTCACTTAATCCCATTTCCTCTTTGGTATCTCCAGTGGCCTTAATAATCTTGCGGGTCTTTGATGCTCTATCTTAACTTGCTGACAAGTAAGACAAGAATTTACATATTTCGCGATGTCCTTTCGCATACCCGACCACAAAAAATTCCTTTTTTAGTCTTGGTACATCTTGGAAATACCTGGATGGATGGTATAGTGGCTTCAATGAGTTTCTGCTAACACTTTCTCCCTTAGTTCCTAATGGTTTGGACTTACTATCCTTTTCCCAACATTAACATTCCATCAGGGGATAAATCAAAATCAGGTTGGTTCACATAGATTCCCAATAATTCATCCTCTAGTTAGGCTTGTCTAATATGATCCCTCAAATCACAACTAATTAGGAAGTCATTCATTACTAATCTCTTCAGAAATGAAATTTCATTAAGACTGAGATTCTTAAAGTCCTCAAGTAATCTCATCTCATCCACCATCGACTGGCTACTTGTAACGACTTCCTGCTTGATGCATCAGCTACTACATTCACTTTCCCTACATGGTACTTTAACTCAAAGTTAAAGTCCTTCAAATAATCTACCCACCTTCTCTGCCTCATATTCAACTCTTTTTGATCAAATAAGTACTTAAGGCTCTTGTGATCACTAAAGACCTCAAACACAGCCCATACAGGTAATGTCTCCAAATCTTTAGGATAAATACCACGATAGCTAATTCCAAGTCATGGGTAGGATAGTTTTCTTCTACAGGTTTCAGTTGTCTTGATGCATACCCTCCTATCTTGAATTAAGATGCATCCTAAACCTTTCATTAATGCATCTGTATAGACTGTAAATGGCTCTAAGGGTTTTGGGATTACTAAAATTAGAGCGGTGGTTAACTTTTCTTTCAAGGTTTGGAAACTATGTTCACAATGCTCGCTCCATTCAAAATCAACACCCTTCCTAGTCAGACGGGTTAATGGTAGGGCTATCTGAGAAAATACTTGTATAAAATTCCTATAATAACCTACCAAACCCAGAAAACTCCTAACCTCAGTGACCGTTCTTAGTCAATCCAATCCATACAGAAAACATAAAAGACAGAACCCAATAAACAGCAACGTCATCAAAGTATATATACAAACGATTCAAGCCTAAGCTAAGTCATTCTCCTGTTTATCACCACGGCATCATCAGCTATCGTCTGGGTTCCTGTCTCTGTCCCTGTTCATTTGAGTAAATAACCTGATGAGATATAAAATCCCAGTAGAATAATTTACAATTCAAATATCATTCGAAAACTGGTTGAATACCCAGCGGTGCGAACACCGAAATCATCTTCCCGAAATCAGTTCTAAAACAATGAAATACCTTATCTTTAAAAATCGTTTTATTACATGGAAATCGCGGCAATTAATCGAAATCATAAAATCCATTTCTTTTTAAAATCAATCATCAAAATCAAGTAAAATCTCATGCCCGGTGTATCTAAGTCCACGTTGGTCACAAATCCGCTGTAAGCCAGTCTAAATCATCATCTAATTGCACGTTATCTAGAGAGAATACCTCTCTTATCGTTGGGTGTGATCCGTAACACCAATCACCCTAATCAAGCCTATATTGTGAGTGTAATCCGTAACACCAATCACTCACTCAAGGACCGGGTGAGAATCAACATCTAGGGCGTCCCCTAGCATGTGCACATACGCCAATTCTCATCCTCATACAGTCTATTCGAACTCAAATGCACTGGGTCGGCTATTCCTCAGGGTTCTAGGGTATTACGGCTAAATCACAATGTTTCCCCGTGTAGGTTATCCCTCCTTATACACCTTAAACCTTTCTTAGGGTCGTCCTAGTTTAACGCGTAATCCCTAACGCAAAGATGTGCCAAATCGGTAAAACGATATCAATTAAAAGCTCCTTGTACTCGGGATACTTAACGACCGTCCCATACCGGCTATCAAGTATCCAACCCTAAGCAAATCCATCCTAAGGGCATCTAAACTCGATAAACAAAGTGTCTAACATGCAATTAGGGTTTTCAGCACACAGGCATGCAATTTATTCCATCGAAAATAGCACGTAAATCTATGCAAATCATCTGAATCAATCAGGTATCCACTAGGTCAAATCTAGGGTTCGGGAAGCGTAAATTATCCTACCTGGTCTCCTATAGCTCCAAATCACTTCAGAACTTCACGTAGTCTCGGTTTCTGAGCCCAATTAATTTCCTGGACGTGAAATTAAATATTCAGACTCGTCACGTCATTCGTTTTTCGATCCTAAGTCTGGTTACCCTAATACCTAGGTCAATTTATTGCCTAATTAAGTTCGGCAGCTATTTCATTCAGATACCATTAGTTTTTGGGAAATCGGACCTTACCAATGGGATCGGATGATGGAATTCTGTGTCGGGGTCATCTCGGTTTCTCCCGATGCACGTCCAGAAGCTCCGGTACGGTGGCGCACGGTGGCGTACCGTGGCGCACGGCGGAGGGGTGCGGTTTGCCTCAAAAATTACACCACGGTGAAGCCCGCAAGTCCAGGAGTCCAAATCTAGTGGTGGCGCAGTGGTTCACGGCCGTTTGGATGGCGTTTTCTGGCCACGAAAGTCGATGCACGGTGGAGGGAGATGGCCTCGATCCTGGCGTGTCCGGCCTCCGTTCGACGTCGGCGAGCTACTGGAGGAAGCTGGCAGCTCAGGCTACACGGTGGTGGGGGTGGTGAGGGTGAACGGCGACGGACGGCGGCGATCTGAGCTGGTGAAGTTTTTGCATGGTGGAGGAGAAAAGTGGCATTTTTCGGCGAAGCTGGCGGCCGTTGGTGGCCGTGGGTGGTTGCTGGAGGTTGTGGGTGGTGAGGGTTGTCGATTGGTATGCTGGGTGGCGCCCCACGGTGGCTGTAGCGGCGGTTCACAGTGGAGGAAGGAGGAGAGAGAGGAGAGAGAAAATGTGGTGAGGAGAGAGAGAGGTTTGAGAGAAATGAAGGGAATTCGGGAAATTTAAAGTCTCCGTAGGGGCGATTCTGACTTTTCCGGACCACCCGGGGATGCTTTAGGGTGTTGGAATCCTTCCAGAAATCATCACACGTTTCCATGCGAAGGTTTTGGCCTCCGTCAATGAAATTGACACACGAAACGTCTGTTGTCAGTTTCTGATCGCCGGATTGCATTTCTTTCCATTTGATCGTGTTTTTGACTTTGAACAACCTTCCGTTTCGAATCACTATCCTCGAAAGTCATGCCAGGCTTCGTTTAAAAGGGATTAGGGTTAAAAATTCAATTTTATCCTTTAAAACTCTTTCAAAATGTTTTCAGTTGTTACATTCTCCCCCCCTTAAAAGAAATTTTGTCCCTAAAATTCATACCTGTAAACAGTTTTGGGTATCTTTGCCTCATCTCTTCTTCTTTCTCCCATGTCATCTCCTGCGATGCTACATCCTGCCAAAGTACCTTAACTAAAGGGATTATTTTACTGCGAAGTTGCTTAGTCTTATAGTCAAGGATTTGAACAGGAGTAGATTCATAAGTCAAATTTTCCTTTAATATTATCGGTTGATTCCCTAATACATGCGCAGGATCTGGGACATATTTACGAAGTTGGGAGACGTGAAAAACATTATGTAGATTAGACAAATAGGGAGGTAAGGCAATTTGGTAGGCAATGGGACCGACTCTTTGTAAAATTTGGAATGGTCCTAGGAATCTAGGGCTTAGTTTCTTAGTCCTTACTGCTCATCGATACTGTGGTAGGGGACACTCTCAGAAATACGTGATCTCCCTCGTTAAATTCCAAAGGCCTTCTTCTCTTGTTGGCATAGGATTCTTGCCTCTGTTGGGCAATTCTCATCTTTTCCCATATCATTTTAATTTGATCAGTGGTTTCTTGTACCATCTCGGGTCCCAACAGTGCACTCTCCCCCATTTCTACCCAACTTAAAGGTGACTTACAACTCCTCCCATACAGAGCCTCATACGGTGCCATACCGATGGTAGAGTGATAACTGTTGTTGTATGCAAACTCTATCAACGGCAGGTGTTTATCCCAACTTCCTTTCTGCTCAAGCACACAAGCCCTTAACATGTCTTCTAGGGTTTGAATAGTCCTCTCAGACTGCCCGTCAGTCTAAGGATAATAGGCTGTGCTAAATTTAAGTTGGGTTCCTAAGGCTTGCTGTAGGGATTGCCAAAATCTCGAAGTAAACCTAGGGTCTCGATCAGATACTATACCTGACGGTATTCCATGCAATCTCACGATTTCTCTAAGGTATACTTCGGCTAATTTCTCCATGGAGTAACACACCTTGACAGGTAAAAAGTGCACAGACTTGGTTAACCGATCCACTATTACCCAAATGGCATCAAATCCTGCTGGTGTTCTAGGTAATCCTACCACGAAATCCATAGTGATCTGATCCCATTTCCTCTCTGGTATCTCCAATGGTTTTAGTAGCCCCGCGGGTTTATAGTGTTCTATCTTAACCTGTTGACAAGTCAAACAGGCATTCACGTAGTTCGTGATATCCTTCCGCATACCGGGCCACCAAAAATTCCTCTTTAAATCCTGATACATCTTGAAAATACCAGGGTGAATAGTGTAATGGCTTCTATGGGCTTCTGCTAATACTTTTTCCTTTAGTTCCTGATGGTTCGGAATCACTACCCTCTTTCTAAACATCAAAACCCCATCAGGTGCTAGTCCAAAGTCGGGTTGGTCTGCGTATACTTCCAAGGATTCATCCTCAAGTTGGGCTTGTCTAATTAACTCTCTCAATTCACAGGTTATCAAAAAGTCACTCATCACTAATCTTTGCAGCAACGAGATTACGTTGAGGCTAAGATTCCCAAAATCCTCAAGTAACCTCATCTCACCAATCATTAAACTAGCCAATTGTAGTGACTTTCGGCTCAATGCATCAGCCACAACATTCACTTTCCCTGCATGATATTTCAATTCAAAATCAAAGTCTTTCAAGTATTCTACCCACCTACGCTGACTCATGTTTAATTCCTTCTGATCAAACAAATACCTAAGGCTCTTATGATCACTATACACTTCAAATACAGCACCGTATAGGTAATGTCTCCAAATCTTTAGAGCAAACACTACGGCAGCTAATTCTAAGTCATGGGTGGGATAGTTCTTCTCTGCAGGTTTCAATTGTTGCGATGCATAAGCCACAACTTTCCCATCCTGCATCAAAACACAACCTAGGCCTCGCAAGGATGCATCTGTGTATACGGTAAAGGGTTCTAGGGGTTTTGGAATAATTAATACAGGAGCAATGGTTAATTTCTCTTTCAAAATTTGAAAACTAGTCTCGCATTGTTCGCTCCATTCAAAATCTACCCCTTTCTGAGTCAACCGGCTTAATGGCACAGCTATCTGAGAAAATCCTTGAATGAATTTTCGATAATAGCCGGCCAAACCCAGGAAACTCCTAATCTCGGTGACCGTTCTAGGTCATTCCCAATCTAATACTGCTTCAATTTTCTTTGGGTCAACCGCTATCCCTTCCCCATTAACCACGTGCCCTAAAAATTTCACTTCTTCTAACCAAAACTCACATTTCTCCAGCTTTGCATACAATTGCTTCTCTTCCAATATCTGTAGCACCGTGCTAAGATGCTGGGCATGTTCTTCATGAGTCTTGGAATAGACTAGAATATCATCAATGAATACCACAACAAATTGATCTAAATAGGGTCTGAAAATCCTGTTCATATAATCCATAAAAACAGCGGGTGCATTCGTCAATCCAAATGGCATTACTAAAAACTCGTAATGGCCGTATCTTGTCCTGAACGCTATCTTAGGAATATCCTCCTCTCTAACCCTAATCTGGTGGTATCTTGATCTTAAATCTATCTTAGAAAATACAGTCGCGCCTTGCAACTGATTAAACAAGTCATCGATACGTGGCAATGGGTATTTATTCTTGATGGTCACCTTATTCAATTGTCGATAATCAATACACAGTCTTAAACTCCCGTCTTTCTTCTTTACGAATAAGATCGGTGCTCCCCATGGCGATACACTTGGCCTAATGAACCCCTTCTCCAACATATCTTTAATTTGGACCTTTAATTCTCTTAATTCTGCGGGGCCCATACGATATGGGGTCATGGCTATTGGGCCCGCTCCCAGAATCAGGTCAATGGTGAATTCTATCTCCCTAGGTGGTGGCAGTTTACTTATTTCCAAAGGAAATACCTCCGGAAAGTCACTAACGATTGAGATTTGACTTAGTCTATCCTGCAACTCTACCTCAGAGAGATTGAGGGATATATCACCTATCTCACAAGCCCGATCGCTCCCTCGCACAGACACGTTATCCAGATAAGTAATTGTCTCTTCGGAACAATTTAAAAAGACCCGATTCCTAGTCAACCAATACATTCCCAAAATAATGTCGATCCCAGACAATGGTATACACACTAGGTCCACAAGGAATAAAGTATCTTCAATGGTTAAGGGGAAATTTAGGCATATTCATGGGGATATAGTGGCTTCTCCCAAAGGTGTGGATATATATAGGTCACAGGGTAGGGTTTGAACAGGTAATCTTATTCTTTCTACGCATGCATCAGCAATAAAGGAGTGCGTAGCACTCGAATCAAACAATACTATCAAAGAAAAATTATAAATTTTACCTCTACCCTGCATCAAGCCCGAAGACCTATCAACATTGGCAGCATTCATAGTAAAAACTGTCCTAGAGCCTGTGGTCTCCGGCTACCGGATGTCGGCTGATTCCCCGTGGAATGGCAGTATCTGGCCATATGTCCTATAGCTCCACATCTGTAACACTGAAGTGGAGTCTGATGCTAGCAGGGTTGATTCGGATGTCTGGTGCCACACTTCGGACAAGGAGCATTATCAGGTCGCCTCCCACAGCTACTAGAAGCCCTTGGTTGCGGTTTAAACATACCGCTTCTCACGTTAAGATTCCTAGCTGCTTGTCTGGGCCGGTTCCCTGTTCGCTGTGTCATATTCTGAGTCTGTCTCTGTTCTAGATTCTTGCTCAGAATTCGGCACTTGTTGACCAGCGTGGCAAAGTCTTGAATCTCCAGGGTAGCTAACTGAGTCTTCATAGGTAAATCTAGGCCTTCTTCTAGTTGCTTCGCTTTCCAGGCCTCATCGTAATGCATTCGTAGGTAAGTGAAGTATCGTGATAATTCTTCAAACTGTTTCAAATACTTGTCAAATGGCCTGCCTCCCTGTGTGAGCTTCAGGAACTGTGCTTCCTTTGCTTTTTTTATGCTCTCAGGGATATATTGATCCATGAAGACTCTCTTGAAAGACTCCTAGGTAAGTGGAATGCCTCGGCTCTCCATCAGTTGCTGGGCATCTGTCCACCAAAGTTCTGCTTCGCCTTTCAACATATATGTTGCATATGTGACCTTCTGCTCATCGTCGCACTGCAACAACCTGAAAATCTTTTCAATTTCTTTCACCCAAGCTTCCATAACAGCTGGATCGGAGGCACCTGTAAACGGAGATGGACCTGCTCTCTGAACCTCGATCCATCCCTGATATAGTGGGTTTGCATGTTGAGTGGCTCCGTCATTTCTCATCTGTCTATCTTCCTGCTGCTGTCTCATTACATTTGCACTAGTAGTGGCCTGATCTCTCATCGCATCAGCCATTAATCGGATGGATTCCATCATGTCACGCATGTCGACATCAGTCTCCATGCTGCCACTACCTGAAGCGCCCTGATTCCTGTGCCTTGGCCTTCCTCTGGGCCTGCGAGTGGCATCCCTGCTAGATTCTGCCATACTTATCTGACACAGAAAATAAACAGATTAGTTATACGACCTTGATTAGCAAATGCATTAAATTCATTTCGTTCATTATCAATTCAAAATCAGGTCCTATCATTCCAGAGTTAAATCAATCAAAACCCTAAAGCTGCAAGCCCAAAAGATTCAAGTCTCTAACCCAGTAAACCAGATGATCCGACAAACAGGGCTCTGATACCATAATTGTAACGACCCCCTAATATGACATACGAGATGCTTATCTGATTAGCGGAAGCATATGGGTTGGTTTACATAGTTATTCCCGAGGTGGAAATGTCAGGGGATCGCTACTGGTTGAGCATAACCCAAATAGACTTCCCGTCGTCCATTCGGATTCCGTTCAACCCTAATTCACACGCAACTAACTAATTATACATACATACATCATAAAATTTCTCTGGAATGAAATCTAAAACTCATATACACGTCACGTCATACATTTATACACATTCCATCTCAAGTTCCCAAGTTTACAACGGTAAACCCTACCAAAAATCTGGCAGAGTTTCCTCTGTATTTCGAACATACCCAAAGTACAACAATCACCTGTTCACAATCATACAACTAGTCCAACAACAACAGTAAACATAAATAACAGAATCCATATATAGTAACGTCAATCCCATCACTACAGTCAACATACAACACCTGATTTATACATGTACAGTCAATCCAATCCATACAGAAAACATAAAAGACAGAACCCAATAAACAACAACGTCATCAAAGTATATATTCAAACGATTCAAGCCTAAGCTAAGTCATTCTCTTATTTATCATCACGGCATCATCAACTATCTTCTGGGTTCCTGTCCCTGTTCCTGTTCATCTGAGTAAACAACCTGATGAGATATAAAATCCCAGTAGAATAATTTACAATTCAAATATCATTTGAAAACTGGTTGAATACCCAGCGGTGCGAACACCGAAATCATCTTCCCAAAATCAGTTCTAAAACAGTGAAATACCTTATCTTAAAAAAATTATTTTATTACATGGAAATCGCGGTAATTAATCGAAATCATAAAATCCATTTCTTTTTAAAATCAATAATCAAAATCAAGTAAAATCCCATGCCCGGTGTATCTAAGTACACGTTGGTCACAAATCCGCTGTAAGCCAGTCTAAATCATCATCTAATTGCATGTTATCTAGAGAGAATACCTCTCTTATCGTTGGGTGTGATCCGTAACACCAATCACCCGAATCAAGCCTATATTGTGAGTGTGATCCGTAACACCAATCACTCACTCAAGGACCGGGTGAGAATCAACATCTAGGGCGTCCCCTAGCATGTGCACATATGCCAATTCTCATCTTCATACAGTCTATTCAAACTCACATGCACTCGGTCGTCTATTCCTCAGGGTTCTAGGGTATTATGCCTAAATTACAACGTTTCCCCGTGTAGGTTATCCCCCCTTATACTCCTTAAACCTTTCTTAAGGTCGTCCTGGTTTAACGCGTAATCCCTAACGCAGTACAGGCCAAATCAGGTAAAAACGATATCAATTAAAAGCTCCTTGTACTTGGGATACTTAACGACCGTCCCATACCGGCTATCAAGTATCCAACCCTAAGTAAATCCGTCCTAAGGGCATCTAAACTTGATACACAAAGTGTCTAACATGCAATTAGGATTTTCAGCACACAATCATGCAATTTATTCCATCGAAAGCAGCACGTAAATCCATGTAAATCATTTGAATCAATCAAGTATCCACTAGGTCAAATCTAGGGTTCGGGAAGCGTAAATTATCCTACCTGGTCTCCTGTAGCTCTAAATCACTTCAGAACTTCACGTAGTCTCAGTTTCTGAGCCCAATTAATTTCCTGGACATGAAATTAAATATTCAGACTCGTCACGTCATCCGTTTTTCGATCTTAAGTTCGGTTACCCTAATACCTAGGTCAATTTATTGCCTAATTAAGTTCAGCAGCTATTTCAGTCAGATACCATTAGTTTTTGGGAAATCGGACCTTACCAATGGGATCGGATGATGGAATTCTATGTCGGGGTCATCTCAGTTTCTCCCGATGCACGTCCAGAAGCTCCGTGCGGCGCGTCTGATGGCGCCGCGGCAGGGAGTGCGGTTTGCCTAAAAAATTACTCCACGGTGAAGCTCGCAAGTCTAGGAGTCTGAATCTGGTGGTGGCGCGGTGGTTCACGGCTGTTTGGACGGCGTTTTCTGGCCATGAAAGTCAACGCACGGCGGACAAAGATTGCCTCGATCCAGGCGCGTCCGGCCTCCGTTCGACGTCGGCGAGCTACTGGAGGAAGCTGGCAGCTCAGGCTACACGGTGGTGGGGGCGGTGAGGGTTAATGGCAACGGACGGTGGCGATCTAAGCTAGTGAAATTTTCACGCGGTGGAGGAGAAAAGTGGCATTTTTCGGCGAAGCTGGCGGCCGTTGGTGGCCGTGGGTGGTTGCTGGAGGTTGTGGGTGGTGAGGGCTGTCGATTGGTATGCTGGGTGGTGGCCCACGGTGGCTGTAGTGGCGGTTCATGGTGGAGGAAGGAGGAGAGAGAGGAGAGAGAGAGGTTTGAGAGAAATAGAGGGAATTCGGGAAATTTAAAGCCTCCAAGGGGGCGATTCTGACTTTTCCCGAACCACCCGGGGATGCTTTAGGGTGTCAGCATCCTTCCAGATGTCGTCACGCGTTTCCATGCGAAGGTTTCAGCCTCCGTCAGTGAAATTGACACATGAAATGTCTGTTGTCAGTTTCTAATTGCCAGATTGCATTTCTTTTCGTTTGATCGTGTTTCTGACTTTGAACAACCTTTCGTTTCGAATCACTATCCTCGAAAGTTATGCCAGGCTTCGTTTAAAAGGGATTAAAGTTAAAAATTTGATTTTATCCTTTAAAACTCTTTCAAAATGTTTTCGGTTGTTACAGGCTGACCCCAATATAATATTACTTCAGTTTTCTTAGGGTCCACTGAAATTCCTTCCCTATTTACCACATGACCTAAGAAATTCACTTCCTCCAACCAAAACTCACATTTCTCTAACTTAGCATACAATTGTTTTTCCTCCAACATCTGTAGCATCGTGCTAAGATGTTGTGCATGTTCTTTGTGAGTCTTGGAATAGACTAAGATGTCATCTATGAATACCACTACAAATTAGTCTAAGTAGGGTCTAAGAATTCTATTCATGTAATCCATAAAGACAGCAAGTGCATTGGTCAGTCTAAATGGCATCACCAGGAACTAATAGTGATAGTACATAGTGCTAAATGCTGTCTTAGGGATATCTTCATCCCTAATCCTAATCTGGTGGTATCCTGACCTTAGTCTATTTTGGAGAATAACATTATGCCTTGCAACTGATCAAACAGGTCATTTATTCGGGGTAAAGGGTCTTTATTCTTGATAGTCACCTTATTCAACTACCGGTAATTTATACATAATCTCAAACTTCTATCTTTATTCTTTACGAATAAGATAGGAGCTCCTCATAGTGACACACTCGGCCTAATGAATCCTTTCTCTAATAGATCTTCTATCTAGATCTTTAGTTCCCTTAATTCCACTGGGCCCATTCTATATGGGGTCATTGCTATTGGGCCTATACCTATAATCAGGTTAATGGTAAATTCTATCTCTCTTGGTAGGAGTAACCTGCTTATCTCTAAAGGAAACACCTCCCAAATGGGAATTCACTTTAGTCTTTCCTATAATTCTACCTAAGAAAGGTTTAAGGAGATGTCATTTGTAACTCCCCTTGTTTTCTTAATTATTTTTAAAGTAATGTTCCCATAATTGATTGGATGAGTTGTTATAAATTGTGATGAAATTGCTTTGGTGATGTAGTGTAGAATAAATGTTACAAGGGAAAGAAGGGACCTAAGTATTAAGTAACATGAAATGTTCATAAAAAGGAAACATGTGAACATTGCCCCTTTTAATTCTTGTTTTAGCCGAATTGAGACGTAATTATAAAGAGAAGTAGGAGTAAGGTTTAATCTCTAGCAAGGTGTTTTCCTTCTCTCTTTTTTAAGAGTCAAAACTAATCTATGAATGAAAGAATGTGAGGTAGTATGTAAATGAACTTATCCCTTATTGTACAAAAGATTTGCAACATGTGGAAAGAAAATTTAAAAGTGAATCGGCAATGAAGAAAGAAAGACAAGAACAAGAGATGTGGGACTTTAGTTCCATCTCTTGTATTTCATTTCTCTACTTTGCTAAGAAGACAAATGGAAAGAATGGAATTGGTGGAAATGATGAATACTTTGCAATGTAGGAATTTTTGTCTTATATTAGCCGAACAATTAAAGATGAATAGAGGGAAAGCCTTACACACATTAGTGTAATCATTAAGATAGAAGAGAAGGAAATATTCAGACATGAAAAGTGAGGTGCTTACATGAAGAGAGAGGTGCTTGCATAAAAAGTGAGGTGCTTACATTAAAAGTGAGGTGCTTGATATAATTAAGGTGCTTGATATAATTAAGGTGCTTGAGTTCTTCCCTTACTTTTCTTCCTTCTTACCTAGCCGAATAGTTAAAATAAAAGTTGAATTAAATATATATAGGTGTACACGGTGAGGACCCTTTAGGAGAAGCTTGACAATTGTTCAAAAACAAAAAACCAAATATAAGCTTAGGCAATTGGTGAAGGAAGACCGAGACATGTAAGAAGAAAAAGAGAATTAGAATTCTTCTTCTTATTTAACCGTGAAGTGCCATTGAAAGTAGAATGGAAATTGTAGATTCTAATTAAATCTATATAACCATATGACAATGACAATGGGAAAGAGAGAAGAAAGTTGAGCATCCAATAAAGCATATATAAATACATATAATATAATCAGTGAAGGGGTGGAAGAGAGAAAAAGAGACGTAGTGAAATGGTTTTCTCTCTTTTCTTCTCTTCGATTTTTTTAATTCCAATATAGCCGAGAGATGAGTGAGGGAATTTTTAACGTGAAATTCATTCCTTACTTGCTTTTAGGGTAACTGAATAAGCATTAAATGTGTATATGGATGCAGCAATTGAGGGAAGTAGCTTCATAATTATATAATATAGAAAGCCATTCGGTGATGCCAAGAAACAATAGAAAATGAAATTTTGGTTAGTCATTCACACGATTCACTTACTTCAGCCAAATTAAGGGGATAAGGTGGCTAGGAAGTTAAAGGTATTATTATCACTTAAGGTTAGAAAATAAAAACCAAGCTAAAAAGGAAAGAAAGAAAAAAACATGGAGGAAAGGAAAAGAGAGCTTAACCGAAGGGAGAAAGAAGCCAAGAACCAAGAAGGATTCAAGGAGAGACCAAGCACTTGCATCATTATTGCATTAGTGAAGTAGCTTAGCAATTATCTTAATTTTGGTTCATGATTTAAGATGTAGTCATCATGTTTTTCCAAGCTTTCATGGAACATTAGTTTTCTCTCTACATTTTTGAAGATGTGAATGTCTCTTTGGCTAAGCTTGTATGGTAAATTGGAATTGTTTGTTGATGTGCTAAAATGGATATTGTTATTTTTATGGAAGAACTATTGTTAGTAAAATTCAGCATGTATAATGGAAAACCCTAATTTATGATAATGCTGAAGTTTTGTCTTTTTGTATGAATAGTATATCTTTTAGGTTATTAACGTCAAAATGAAGGTGGCTAGCTAGAATTTAGTTCAAAATTATGACATTGCTTTTGTTGTCTTACCAAATCTGAACATGGCCTTTGTAAGATAGGAAATTGCTTGATGAGAATTGGGTAAGGGAGATTCCAATTCGGTTTTAGCCAAGAGAAAGAAAGAAATATGGTGAATTAAAGTAAAGTAAATTGGTTAACCTTTTTGTACATAATAAGTATCACCTTAGTATTGAAATGTAAGAATTGAGAAAGGTGTCTAACCTTAAATTTAGTGTATAGCATGAACCAAGAAAGTAAGTAGAACAAATTGTTAATGACAATGGTTACACAAATTAAATGTGTGAGAAAGTATCCAAGAAATTAATGCATGATATCATTAAGTTTAAATTATGGCAAGGATAGGAAAATAGGATAATATGACTTGAAAAATCCTAAGTTTGATTACTTTTTCATGATGTCTGAAACCAATGTATAATTTTAATCTTGGTGGTCGAATCACTATGCTAACTATGAATGCATTAGAATGTACCTTTTGATGGCTAATTGCAAAGGAGATTGAAATGATAATAATGAGAGGAATTGTAATTTCTATGTGTATGTGTAAGTGACCAAGTGTTCACCATTTTCATAAAAGTGGCCAAGAGCCCACAATGTGACCAAGTGTTCACAATTCTTACAAAAGTGGCCAAGTGTCCACATTTCTTGTAGTGTGACCAAATGTAATTCACACTCTCAAGCAAGGTAAGTTTTAAAAATAGAAGATATATAGATGACTATTGATTATTTCAATATTGATATGTATGCCTTTCCTAGAAAAAGAATTACAATTGAATGAGAATGACCATCTTCATCACATTGGCATACCAATTAATCATATAATGCTTACCAATGTATTTACATGAAAAAGATTAATTATTAAATGATGGAATGTAGAAGAAATGGTTTTCTGTGCTTGCACAGTGGCACATGTTAGTAAAATTCAAAATGTTGAATTGTTAAGCAACTGAGAAACTAGTTTTCTCATTTGTGTGCTGATATGTATCAGATGTAGATACTTAGCAATTTCTAGGAAGGATGGAAGTGGCATTAAAGGAGGTTCTTTTATTAAGAGTATTTTGTAGCCTAAGGGTTTGAGTGACAGAGATGTTGTCTCCTGACCCTAGGATGAGTTTTGAAAATTCTCAAATAGATGCAATGTTGTAACACTTATGAAGGGATATATAATTTTTTATAAATTTATCTCCAATGCATTACATTTTATTTTCGCTGTGCTTATAAGTTTTGATCTGAGCAAAAGAACACGAACCTAATTAATTTGAATAATATTGCGATGGTATGAATGCTCAGACATTATTAATAAATAATCAAGGTTAAGAATAGTGTACCGACCTTATCTATTTACATTTAAGATGTTGTAATATTAGATAAGGGTGTTACATCATTTATCTCACAGGCTCTGTCACTCCCACCTACTAGTACAGTATCCAGATAAGCGATAGTATTTTCAGAACAATTCAATAGAAACAAATTCCTAGATAACTAGTCCATTCCCAGAACGACATCGATCCCAGTCAAAGGCAAAAACACAAGGTCCACTATGAATAGGGTGTCATCAATGGAAAGAGGATAATTTAGGCATATTTATGGGGATATAGTTGTCTCTCCTAATGGTGTGGAAACACACAAGTCAAAATGTATGGTCTGAAAAGGTAAGTTTAATTTTTCCACGCATGCATTAGATATGAAAGAGTGCATATCACCTAAATCAAACAATACTATTAAAGGAAAATTATAAATCTTACCTCTACCCTGCCTCAATCCAGGCGACTTGTCAACATTTGCTCCATCTAGAGTAAAGACTCTTCCCAGAGCTTGTGGTCTTTGCTCACTTGGATTCTACTAGTTTCCACTAGTTGGACAGTACTTTGCATAATGTCCCGTACCTCTACATTTGTAGAATCATATTGGTGTTTGATGCCAACAGGGTTAATTCCCATGCTTAGTCCCACACTTTGGGCATTTAGTAGTTTCAGGATGTCTATTGCTGCTAGATAACCCTTGTTGTGACTTAAAATTTCCACCTTTCACATTCAGATTCTTGGCGGGTTGTTTCTACCGACCTCTAATTCTCTGATTCATATTTTGCCTTTCCTTCAGATTTTTACTAAGGATTCAGTATTTATTTACTAGCATCGCAAAGTCCCTTATCTCTATTGGGGCTACCTGCATTCTCATCTATAAGTCTAACCCTGCCTCCAGTTGGCTTGATTTCCAGGCTTCATCATAATGTAGCCTCATATAGGTGGAATATCGAGCCAATTCTTTAAATTTGGCCAAGTATTCTTCGAACAGTCTACCCCTTTGTTTGAGTTGCAGAAATTTAGTTTCCTTGGCTTGCCTCGCACTCTTAAGGAAGTATTTCTTCAGGAAGATCTTCTTGAAAGACTCCTATGTGAGTGGAGTCCCCTGCTCTCTATGAGCTGCTTGGCTCCGACCTACCAATGTTCTGCCTCTCCTATCAGCATATACATTGCATAAGTAACCTTTTACTCATCTGTACTATACAACAATTGAAAGATCTTCTCCTTCTCATTCAACCACCCTTCTACTACCAATGGCTCACATGTGCCTGAGAACACTAGTGGTCCTGCCCTTTGTAACTCTAACCAGCCTTGGTACATTTGATTGTTATTCTTGTTATTCTCGTCATCCCAATTTTGATGATCCTTCTGATACTGCCGCATCATATTGGCACTTGTGGCAGCTTGCTCTCTCATAGCCTCTGCGATCGTTCTTATAGAGTTTATCATATCCCTCATCTCAATATTATCCTTCCTGCTACTACTCCCTCGTGTCCTTTGACTTCTATTTCTTGGCCTCCCTGTAGCATCTTTGTTAGCATTTGTTATAGCTAACTGACATAGAAAAAGAATTAGTTAGCGTTTAATAACAACAAATTATCAGCATAGCCATAGATTTATTCCTAATATCTCAATTGCAGATCAAATCTTATATATTCTAGAGTCAAATCAATTTCAAGTCCTAAAGCTATAAAACCAGAAAAAAAAACCAATAACCAATAAATCGATAAATCGAGCTCTGATACTACTTTTGTAACGACCCCCTTAATCATACTATATATTAATCTATCAGAATAGTGAAAGAATATAATATTCTAAATAAAATTTTCACTTTCCCATGGTAAGGAATGTTAGAGGGTCGCTATTGGTTGAGTGTAACCCAAATAGACTCTTCTCATAGTTCATTCAAATTTCACTCAACCATAAATCCTGTGCAACAGTTCTATTATCACATTATCAACCATATCATACTTTGGAATATAAATTTTAACAACCATTCAGATACAATTGAGATATACTATGTCATACTACTAAATCCATTCATACATTAGCAATTAAGACTATAATTCATCCAATTCATTATAAAAACCTATTCTCAATCACAATCCCTACCAAAAATTTGGCAGAATTTTTCCTAAAAATCAGACATTTCTCCATTTATACAACAACCCATTCAACACATATATCCAGAAATTTCATCAATATAACCAAAAATCAACAATACAAATTTATATATAAATTTAAACCTAATTTCTACATCCACATAACAACGTTATAATTCTCCAAGGATATCCTGACATCCTTCTTTTGCCCAACTATCTCTTAGGCATTCCCTGTTCCTGGTCATCTGAGCAAAGAACATAATGAGATGATTAGATCCCAGTAGAGCAATTTACAATTAAATATTTACAAAGCAGTTGAAAACTCAACTGTGACGAAGCACAAAAAATTTCTCCCCAAATCGATTTAAATACATGTGAATTACTAAATACTTTTAAATTTAAAATAAATATGAGAAATCAATACAAAACAATATAATGAGTATATTATCTTTAATCTGAAAAGTCATACTAAAAATCACGCCTGAAATTCGTATATATTCATCTATCACGCCTCTCATGTGATTATTCATTTCATCTCAAGTTGCATGCCGTTTTATCTAAAAACATGGTTTTAGTTTGAGTGTAATCCGTAACACCAATCACCCAAAAACAACGTTCTATATTGTGAGTGTGATCTATCACACCAATCACCCACTCAAGGACTAGGTGAGAACCAACATCTGGGGCGTCCCCCTGCATGTGCACAATAGCTAATTCTCATCCTCATATAGTGTATATAGCACTACATTCACATAGTTGACTAATACTTAAGGTTATAGGATATCATACTAAACCAAAACATCGCCCCGTATAGGTTATCCACCCTTAACTCCTTGAACCTTTGATAGGGTTATCCTAGTTTAATGAATAATTCCTAACAGATGTAGACCAATTCAGATAAAATCAATCAATTTACAAACTGTCTGCATAGGGGATATTTAACGGCCATCCCATACCAGCTATTGAATATCCACCTTAAGTTAGTTTGTCCCTATGGCATATAATCCCAATAGCCAAATTCTATCAAACATGCAACAAGCATTCGCAATGCACAAGCAGTCTTATATACTCATATATAATTTTCATGCAAATCAATTATTTTCATCACTCATTCACATTCAATATAAATCATACTTAAAGCAGTAATTCACAACGTCAGTTGAAAGTCAGTGGAGTGTAGATTACTCTACCTTTTACTGTTTGCTCCTATTCGAACTAGGGTTTTCCTTTTTTCCTCAGAGACTGTTCTCACAATTAGTTTCCTGAGGAAACAATTCAAGTCTTATGCAAGTTTCCTTTCAATTATACTTTCCTACAATTAAATGCCTAATTTATGCTTCAGTATAATCTTCAAAGCCTAATTGGAATCAAAATCTACAGCAAAACATCAAATTAGAGTATTTTAAATTATACCAAAAGTTTGCAAGATGATCTCTACTTCTTTTCACCTAATTTGGTGACGGCGCATGGCGGAGCATGGTGGCGGACGTGCGCCAAATAGTGGCTGACGGTGAAAATTAGTCCAAAACATTAACTGAAACATGAGGATGTCGGATCTGGGATAGGTTTGGCAAAAAATGACGATTTAATCATAGTTTTCTGGCAAAACATGGAAGGTGCCCCAAAACATTTCTCCTCCTTTCACGGTGTGTGGTGGCGATTCCTGGTCATCTAAGCAAAGAACTTAATGAGATGATTAGATCCTAGTAGAGAAATTTACAAATAAATATTTACAAAGTAGTTGAATACTCAGCTGTGACGAAGCACATAAAATTTCTCCCCAAATCGGTTTAAATACATGTGAATTACTAAATACTTTTAAATTTAAAATAAATATGGGAAAACAATACAAAACAATATAATGAGTATATTATCTTCAATCTGAAAAGTAATACTAAAAATCATGCCTGAAATTCGTATATATTCATCTATCACGCCTCTCATGTGATTATTCATTTCATCTCAAGTTGCATGTCATTTTATCTGAAAACATGGTTTTAGTTTGAGTGTGATTCGTAACACCAATCACCCGAAAACAACGTCCTATATTGTGAGTGTGATCTGTCACACCAATCACCCACTCAAGGACTAGGTGAGAACCAACATCTAGGGCGTCCCCCTGCATGTGCACAATAACTAATTCTCATTCTCATACAGTGTATATAGCACTACATTCACATAGTTGACTAATACTCAAGGTTATAGGATATCATACTTAAACCAAAACATCTCCCCGTATAGGTTATCCACCCTTAACTCCTTGAACCTTTCATAGGATTGTCCTAGTTTATTGAATAATTCCTAACAGATGTAGAAAATTCAGATAAAATCAATCAATTTACAAACTTTCTGCATAGGGGATATTCAACGGCCATCCCATACCAGCTATCGAATATCCACCTTAAGTTAGTCCATCCCTATGGCATATAATCCCAATAGCCAAATTCTAGCAAACATGCAACAAGCATTCGCAATGCACAAGCAATCTTATGTACTCATATATATAATTTTCATGTAAATCAATTATTTTCAGCACTCATTCCCATTCAATACAAATCATACTTAAAGCAGTAATTCACAACGTCATTTGAAAGTCAGGGGAGTGTAGATTACTCTACCTTTTACCGTTTGCTCCCATTCAGACTAGGGTTTTCCTTTTTTCCTTAGAGATTGTTCTCACAATTAGTTTCTTGAGGAAACAATTCAAGTCTTATGCAAGTTTCCTTTCAATTATACTTTCCTACAATTAAATGCCTAATTTCTGCTTCAGTCTAATCTTCAAAGCCTAATTGGAATCAAAATCTACAGCAAAACATCAAATTAGAGTATTTTAAATTATACCGAAAGTTTGCAAGCTGATCTCTACTTCTTTTCAGCTAATCTGGTGACAGTGCATGGCAGAGCATGGCAGCAGACATGCATCAAATAGCGGCTGGCAGTGAAAATTAGTCCAAAATGTTAACTGAAGTATGAGGATGTCAGATATGGGACCGGTTCAGTAAAAAACGGCAGTTTAATGGCAATTTTTTGGCAAAACACAAAAGGTACCCCAAAAAATTTCTCCTCCTTTCGCGGTGCGTGGTGGCGGTTACTTGTCGGTTGATAGCTGATAGAGGAAGAGTGTGACTTAGGCTAGTCATTGGTGGCGGCAGTGTAGTCGGACGGCGACAAACAACGGAGATCAAAGGCAGTTTTTAGATTCACAATGGAGGGGGAAAAATAGCTATTTTTGACTTTTGTGGTGTCCTTCAGTCACTGCAGTGGCTTGCTACGGCGTCGGGCTGAGCTACTAAACCTTCTGGCAGTGACAGGCGGCAGTAACTTGGCCGGACGGTAGACGAACGTGGTGAAGGTGGCGTATGGAGGTAGCTTTGCAGGGAGGGGATTGTGGATGAAGAGAGAGAAGGAAAATTTGAAAATATGAAGGGTAGATTTGGTAGTTTAGCATATAAGGGCATTTTGGTCATTTTTAAAATTTACTTTTGATAAATTTTTTGATACAATTTCTGATTCATCTTCAAATACGGGATAATTCAGAAGGAACTTGTGAATCTTTAGAGTATCACAAGCTCATGAAAATTTTCCTAAATCAATTCCAACAAAATTTCAATTTATTTTGTCCAATTTAATTAATTTTTAAATCGGGTTATTACACTAGGGGTTTTAGTTACGTCCACAATTTTTGAACTTGAGTTGGTCATTAAATCGATGAAGAGCATGAATTATTGGGTCACTAGTCTACTCATTAGGTTACTATAAAATTTGTGGAATCAGTAAACTAAATAAATTTTAAAATTTTTCTTTTTAAATTTATATATCCTTTTAAATAAAAAATAAATCATGATTAATTAAAAAAAAGAAAATAAAAAATTTAGGGTACATTTATTTTTACTATTATCTATTTTTATTTTGACTGAAAATACGTTTGATACAGTTTAATAGAAAATAATTTTAAAAACATTTAAAAAAAAACTAAAAATAAGAAACATCTAAAAAAAATTTCAACATTTTTACATAATAACTAATATTACTTTTGTAATTTGTTACTAAAATAAATATTTTAATCATATAAATATTATCATTTAATTATAGTCAAACTCAAAAATAAAAAAAATTATAGTTGTTTAAATTATTTTATTTAAAATTAAATATGAAAAAAATTTTAACTTTGCATAACAAACATTTTTAAAATATTGAAAAGTTAGAAATTAAAACATTTTAAGAAATGAAAATAGAAAATAAAAATTAAGAATATATTCATAACTATAAAAGAAAATAATGTTATTAATGTCAACCAAAATAAATATCTAAAATGTAAAACTAACACATATTACATACCATTAGCAATTATGTAAATAAAAATTAAATAATATATATGGATCGTTTAAAATAACAATATATAATTATGTGAAACATGAAACTTCTAATTATGATTTTTTAATAAAAAAATTATTACTGTAAAAATATTTTTTATTAAGTATAACAAATAAAATATATTTTTATTTATCATTTTCTCCCTCATTTTTTTCTCTAATTAAGCACACTCACTCTTTATTTTCTATTTTGTCTTTCTCTTTTTTTCCTCTCTCATTATTTCTCATGTTAGATTTCTAAGGCTTACTCCATTTCTTTCACGGTCACTCCTCTTTTCTTTTTCAATTTTCTCTTCCCTTCTCTCTCTCTCTCTCTCATTATCTCTAAACGTAGACTTCCAAGGAGCACTCCTTTCTTACTTCAACATTTTCACACTCCTTCAGAAGTTTCTCATTCCTTTCTCAATAATTTCTTATCACTCCTTCAATATTGTCTCACTCCATCCATTTTTTCTTCTTCTTTTTCTCCTAGGAAATGGGAGCTTGAGGTCATATCTCTCTTTATCTTCTCTCTTTGTTTCTTCATCAATTAGAAAAATGAAACTTGAAACAAGTTTTTTCAAGTCAATTGGATCATCGGTTCAATGATAACTTGGTGGAGTTGACCAAGTTGCAATCAGATCGATTGCAACCTGATTTGATTATCGAAGCTGACCAATTTGTGGTCTGACTTATCGGGTTCGTGATCCAATCACCCAGGTCTAATTCCCAAAATTATGTTTATGTCCTTGATTTGAACACCTCCCACTTCCTATAAGTTTGGCCAAAACATAAAAAATAAAAAAATTTAGGTTTTAAGGCTTGCAATTTTAAAATTATTTTTATTTTTAAAAATTAAAAACAAAAAAAAATTATGTTTGAATAACTGTTTCGACAAAAAATAAAAAATTTATGTGTTTTGAGAAGAGAAAATACAAAAAAATTAAAAGATATTTTAAAATCTAATTTTTAAAACATAAAAAACATAGAAAATAAGTTTTTTTTTTAATAACATATATGTAAATACATGAAAATAAGATTAGTATAAATTTTTAGAACTAATTTTAAAAAATAATTTCAAAGAACAAAAGAATAAAACAACGTTCAAACATACTCTAAAGTTAAATCCTCAATTTGAAACACTCCTTTCCTTCCCCATAACACCCTAGCTACAGGGCCAAAAAGAAAATAAGTTACGTACTTGTATCTTGTTCTTGGGAAGAAAAAAAAAGAACAAAACTAAGTAGGGCCAAATTAAGAGAAAAAGGTGTAGTTTTCTATTAGAGCAGTGTAGCTTTAGGATTGAAAGATATTGACAAATAATTGAATGAATTATGAAAGCTAAGAAACAAGGAAGCTAAGAATATGGGAATACATAAAAGGAAATCTCTAAATTAAATCCTAGAAATAAAGAGTAGAATGCACACAATTAGTTAAATAATGAGTTGTTAGCACATCCTTTTATGTGAATCGATGCTAATAATTCCCATCATAATCGACACCTCTAAACTTGGTTTAGGCAGTTGTTTAGATAAAAAAATCTATTTGTTTGGTAAGTGCATGTCATAATTATTATCTTGTCTTTGATTAAATGTTGGTCTACCTCAATATTCCAAGTTCAATCACGCAATGAGCTAAATTGCAAGCAATATTTATTGCTACCTTTTTATCACAATATATCTTCATGGGACCTTAAAGTTAGGCATTTACTCTACTATGAACTTTCATCTTTTCTATTTTCTTCCATGTCATTTGAAATTTGTAACACCCACTCCTAAAATTTGAGAGATGTTTGTTAATTTTAGTTAATTACTTGTGTATGTTGTGTAACACCCTCTATCCTACGATTCCTTTTAGTTATTTTAAAAACTAAAATATGAAAATAATTATCAGAGTGTTGGTGTTACTATCACTTCTACCCCGAGTAAATTTTAAACTTTTTACCAAGTTGATTAATTGACTGGCATTTGGGTTGGTCTCTACTCTCGGGTTCTCTCAACATCACAGCAGAATAAATACATATAGCATACACCTGGATTAACTATACATAGACATGCATTCTTAATTAAATATAATCAATTAACTATTGGGCATGGAGGCAACAATCTTGCCACTCATAAGCCCCATTAAATGATCTGTTCATCAATCTAGCCTAATTCATATACAGATAAGTTAGAATAGGCTATACAAAATAATCCTACACTAGCCTTTCTCAAAATATCATGAAGGCTAGCTCAATCCTACCATGTACTTATGCTATTGAAATTAAATAGTTTATACGCCCGGATTGGACACTTCTTCATACTTTACCTCCATTTCCAGCCCAAGGGGGCCTACACATCTGGTACATGCCAACACTATTGTGAAAAATGAATCTCAGTAGAAATACAACTAGTTAAGAAATCTGTTGACCTGTACCACCGTGCTTGCATGGAAAAACTATACATTCTTTCATAAAACAAATCACATACTATTGGGATGAAATGAGTGTAGCATTTAATCATGTTATATACTCATATGTATGCATGTGCATTTAAAACATATCAACTTTAAAACATGGAAAGTGTATTTATCATCATTCTCATCATAAAGCATTTCTTATAAAACATATGGGGGATAATAAACACAACATCATTTCATTTCCATAACATGTGAGCAGTACATAAAACACCCTAAGAGTAATTGGGAGAGTCGCCTAGCAAAAACTCCATGCACCAATGTCTATATGAATGAGCGCATGTCTATTTAGCCATGCCTTAACTTTTGTACATTCTGAGGCGTCTCCCAGTGGATCCAAGTACCTTAATGGTCCCTGCCCCTTTTTAGCAGATCATCCTTGACTAGTGGGATTCCTCCCTTTTGTCCCAAATGGGGCTAGTATACTCTCATGGGATCACTGTCAACTCTACTCGGATCATTTCCTCTTTTCTTTTGGGTGGATCATAATACTATGGAATCACCACCATTCCTTCAAGGTGGATCACACTCCCGGTATGCTATTCTCTACATATACTCTAAGGTGAATCGGCCCATGGTCATGGTTATGCTTAAATCTAAGTATGTGTTTCTCATATGGCCTTTGGGAGATGACACTAGCTTAAAGTTCACAGCCATCACGGTGTTTTTGAAATCATCTAAGTTCAAGTGGATGTTTAACCATCCCAATTTATGGCACAACCGTGGAATGCCCAACGGCCGTCCCATACCGACAATTGGTCACTCGCTCATGAGCCTATCTACCCTAAGGCATACACTTAAAATACTTTCCTCTTTCCCTCTTTGTGTTCTCTGCTCTCTTTTTATTTCACTATCCCAAGGGTATCATCACCCAAAACTCCTAGTTTCCTTGCTTACCTATGTTGTGAGCACTTAATTAGGTTAGTATGAAGAATTACTAAGCTCAATTGCCATTAAAAACCTCATTTCACAAGCTAGAGAGTGCGGTCATTCTTTGGAAGGCTAGCAGTCGACTGGTGGCTCTCTGTAATCCTCAGATACTAGAGAGTAAGCCTGGCAATCGGCTAGTGGCTTTCTGGAATGCGTTCTAGGTAAAAATATGAGCACGACAGTTGACTGCTAAGACTGCTAGTTGACTTCTCAATGCAAACCTAGGCCCTACAGTCGACAGCTAGGAACCTAACAGTCGGCTGCTAAGCCTCTGTCTGCACTTCTGGGTTTCCAAGAACATGACAATCGACTGCGAGGATGGCCAGTCGACTGCTTAGACCCAGGCCTGACAGTCGACTGCTAGGTATCTGACAGTCAGCTGCTAAGCCTCTTTCTACACTTTTGGGTTTTCCAGGAACATGACAGTCGACTGCCCCTACTTAGCAGTCGGTTGCTATGCTCCGCTACAGTTCAGAAAACATAATTTTGAGAATACCCAGTCTAGAATGCATTCTATTTTCAGTTCTAAATACATGAGCTTAATTTTTATACAATAAACTTTACTTTTCATTAAACATTTCTCATTTATTAGCTCAAACATGATATATTCAAGGAAAACTAGTCTACATCTCTAGATGAACACAACCTAGCCCTTCTAATCCATTACAAGCACATATATGAGCATACATTCAGTAACACAACATCCCATAAAAGTAGAAAAGCATACAGAATGTAGGTTTAACCCCAATCTCAGTTCAAACATGTAGAAATCCCTATTTTCCAACAACAGTAACATTTTAGAAAAAGATAGGGGTTTAGGATAGATTTCTACCTTGATTCTTACGAAATGTTTGTGTTTGATGTGTTAGGAATGATTCTCCCTTGCTGTAGGATCGAATCCCAGCCTTAAATCACCCTTTACTTCAAAAAACCTTCCCTTCCCAGCCCTAACTTTGTACTTTCTCTCTCTACTCGCCCTTTCTGCTTCTTTCTCTAAGATGCTAAAGGTTTGGAAAAATTAAGAGGGTTTAGGGTTGCTGCTAGGGTTTAAGGGAAAGTTTGGGAAATTACCCTTTGGTCTTTGGTTTACTTTACACATTGTCTTAGCACAATTTACCTTTTCACTTAGGTCCTTGGCCTCACTCTCAACTAAGGAATTGTAATTCTTTCAAGTTGGTCCTTATACTAATGCAACTATATGCACTAATGCAACATACACAAGCATTAAGCATCAAATTAATAGTTATCAAACATCTCTTTAATAATAATTGAAGCGAATGTTACATTCTCCCCTCTTTTAAAATAATTTCATCCTCGAAATTAAAACGTACCTATTCGAATAGTTCATGGTGGAACTTCCTCATGTCCTTTTCCTTCTCCCATGTCACCTCTTGTGGAGATGACTGATCTCATATAACTTTAACTAGAGGGATGACCTTGTTCCTCAATTTCTTGACCTTATTCCCGATAATTCTCAAGGGCTTTGGATGATAAGTTAAAGTTTCTTTTAATTGTATTGTACTGGCATCAATAATGTGGGATGGGTAATGGATATACTTTTGAAGTTATGAGACATGGAAAACATCATGGAAGTTCGGTAAGAACAGAGGTAAAGCTATTTGGTATGCTGATTGACCAACCTTTCTTAGGATTTGGAGTGGCCCAATATACCTTGGATTTAATTTCTTGGACTTAATGGCTTTACCTATACTAGTAACAGGTGATACCCTAAGGAAAACATGATATGCTTTATTGAATTCTAGTGGTCTCCTTATTTTGTCAGCATACTTCTTCTGTCTATCTTGGGCTCTAGCCATCTTATCATTGATCATCCTAATTTGGTCTGTAGTTTGCTGAACCAGCTCCGGTTCGAGTAATTGTCTTTCCCTTACCTCATACCAACACAGAGGTGATCTACCCCATACAAGACTTAATAAGGTGCCATCCCTATGCTAGAATGGAAACTATTATTGTATGAGAATTCTATCAATGCTAGGCTTTGATCCCAACTTCCCTTATGTTCTAAGGCACAAGACCTAAGCATATCCTCTAAAGTCTGAATGGTTCTCTCAGTTTGTCCATCAGTTTGAGGATGATATGTGGTACTCAAGCTTAGCTTAGTATCGAAGGCTTCTTGTAAAGCTCTCCAAAATCTAGAGATAAATCTAGGGTCTCGATCTGAAACAATGCTAGTAGAGACTCCATGCAGTCTCACTATCTCCTGGATGTACAAATGAGTTAACCTATCCATAGAGAAATTAATCTTAATGGGAAGGAAATAAGCAGACTTAGTTAATTGTTCTACTATCACCCAAATAGCATCATTTCCTGACTGTGTCCTTGGAAATCCCACTACAAAATTCATAGAGATTTTATCCCACTTCCATTCAGGGATATCAAGAGGTTGCAATAACCTAGCAAGTTTCTGATGTTCAATCTTCACCTACTGACACACTAAACACTTAGCAACATACTCAGCGATGCACTTTTTCATGCTTGGCCACCAAAATCTTCCCTTCAAGTCTTGGTACATCTTAGTGGCACCAAGATGAACAGTGTAATCGCTCTTATGGGCTTTCTCTAAAATTTTCTCTCTAATTTCCCCTAGACTTAGGACATAAACCCTATTCTAAAAGGTTATTACTTCATCAGCCTCCTTATGGAATTCCTTCGAGTCCTTTAGGGACTTTAAGAACTCATCCTCTCGTTGGGCCTCTAGGATCTGAGTCCTAAGGTTATTCTCAATTTGCAACTCACCTAGACATATTCTATCTGGTAGCATCAATGCAAATAAACTCAAATTTCTAAAATTCTCTATCAAGCTCATCTCACTCACCATCATTTAGGTTATGTGGAGGGATTTTCTACTCAAGGCATCCGCCACAACATTGGCTTTACCTGGATGGTATTTCAACTCAAAGTCATAGTCCTAATGAACTCCATCCATCTCCTCTGTCTCATTTTCAACTCCTTCTGATCAAAGAGGTACTTGAGACTTTTGTGGTCACTGAATACCTCAAACCTAGACCCATAAAGATAATACCTCTAAATTTTTAAGGCAAAAACTATAGCTATTAGTTCTAGGTCATGAGTAGGATAGTTACACTCATGAGGCCTTAATTGTTTAGAAGTATAGGCCACTACCTTTCCCTCTTGCATTAAGACACATCCTAGACCTTTCTTGGATTCATCGTAGGATAACTCGAACTTTTCCAGAGGATTTGGGATAATTAACACAGGTGCTGTGGTTAACCTTTCCTTCAAGGTTTGGAAACTATGCTCACATTTAGAATCCCACCTAAATGAAACATCCTTCCAGGTCAACTTGGTCATAGGCATCGCTATCTGCAAAAAACCTTGGATAAACCTTCTATAGTAACCGGCTAATCCGAGGAAACTACAGATTTCAATCACTGTTGTAGGTCTCTCCCAATGAACCACAGCCTCAGTCTTACTGGGATTCATTGCTACCCCATCTTGGGTAATCACATGCCTTAGAAACTTTACCTCATCTAACCAAAATTCACATTTCTCTAGTTTTGCATATAGTTGCCTCTCCCTAAGCACTTGCAACACAATCTTAAGGTGTTGTTTATGCTCTTGCCTATTTCTAGAATATACAAGAATATCATCAATAAACACTACCATGAATTGATCAAGGTAGGGTCTAAAGATGTGATTCATGTAATCCATGAAAATAGCTAGAGCATTCGTTAGAACAAATGGCATTATAAGAAATTCATAATGCCCATACCTAGTCCTAAAAGTAATTTTAGGTATATCCTTACTTCCCACTCTGATCTGATGGTACCCTGACCTCAGATTGATCTTACTAAACACAGCTGCTCCTTTTAATTGATCTAATAAGTCATTAATCCTAGGGAGTGGGTACTTGTTCTTCACCATTACTTTATTCAATTACCTATAGTTTATGCACATTCTCATACTTCCATCCTTTTTCTTCACAAATAACACTGGTGCTCCCCATAATGAAGCATTGGGTCTAATGAATTGCTTCTCTAAGAGGTCTTCTATCTGAACCTTAAGTTCACTGAGCTCTATGGGAGACATCCTATATGGTGCTATAGAGATCGGTCCTGCCCCGGGAACTAACTCTATAGAGAATTCACCTCTCTTTCTGGTGGAAGACTAAAGATCTCCTCGTGAAAGACATCGGAAAAATCTCTAACTACATGGATACTATCAAGCTTATGCTGATTCTCGACCTCAGAAGAACAAAAAAAACATAATCTTTGGATCTTTTCCTCAATACCCCTATTCATAGGTATAGTATCCATAAAAGTCATAGACTTCTCAAAATAATTTAAAACCACTTTATTATAAGACAGCCAATCCATTCCTAAGATAACATCAAAATCCACCAAAGTCAGATAGATAAGGTCAACAGAAAAAGGTTTACTTTCAACAATGATAGGGCAATTTAAACAAGTCAAGGAAGTCAAGATATGTTTTCTAGCTGCAGTAGAAATAGAAAAGTCATATGGGAGTTTGGTTATAGGTAAACTTAATCTTTCCACACATTAATAGGAAATAAAAGAATGAGTAGCGCCAGAATCATATAGGCAATTAAAATAATATCATTTATGAAACACTAACCTTTTATAGAATCATCGGATGGGTTCACCTCTTTGCCCTTGAGGGTGTAGACTCTCCCTTTAGTTAGAGGATTAGGGGCCTCAGCTGGTTTCTTCTACAAGGGGCACTCCCTGCTAAAGTGTTCTGGCTTGCCACACTTGTAGCAGACTATCTGTCCCACCAAACAGGGCTTACTCCTATGACTCTTCCCACACTTAGGGTAGTTACCTGGAGTAGTTTGCCCACCTATGGGCTTCTTCCCAGTTTGTACCTCTTTACCCTTACCAGAGTCCTGTGGCATCTTTCTCTTAAGAGGGTTATACTCCTTTTTCCCCTTAGCAGCCTCTGTTAGGCCTTTTGCCACTATGCGACACTTATTTGCTAACATGGCATAGTTCTTTATCTCTATTAGAGTTACAACATTTTTCAACTCCTGATTCAACCTAGCTTGTAAGTGCATAGCCTTCCATGCTTCATCCTGCCTAACTTGCAAGTAAGAGGAAAACTTAGATAGCTCCTCAAACTTAGCCAGGTACTCATCAAAGGACATGTTACCCTGTCTTAACCTCATAAACTCTAATTCCTTATCATTCCTTACATTTTAAGGGAATTACTTCTCCAAAAACACCTCTTTAAAAGAGTTCCAAGTGATTTGGACTCCTTGGGCTTCCATTAACTGCTTGGCCCCCTTCCACTAGTGCTCAGTCTCTCCACCTAGCATGTAGGTGGAGAACTGAACCTTCTGGGCATCTGTATTTCCCATCACTGTAAATAACTTCTCCATGTTAGTTAACCACCCTTCAACAAGCTTTGGGTTGAACTCACCCCTAAAGGTTGGGGGTTTGGCTTTTTGAAACTCAGACCACCCCTTGTAGTTCTGATCCCTCACTGGTTCTCCCTCAAGTATAGGGTTTCTGTTTGCATTCTATCCTCTTGTATTTGTCTCAACACTTTAGCAGTGGTAGCTGCCTGTTGTGTGGCAACAGTAGCCTATTGGGTGGCAACAACGGCCTGTTCCCTCATGGCGTCTGCCATCCCCATCAAAGTCTGCATTACCCCAGCCATATTTGCTTCTCCATCCCTGTCCCTTGTACCATTTCTCCTGGGAGGTGCCATAGCTTACTCCTCAAAACAAATATTATTGAGGTGATCAATCTCATTAACAGAATATTTATCAGAGAATATATGGCTTCACTAGAAATACTGTACATTCTCTAACCTAACACTCTATTCCTCAATTCAAAACATAGTACAAGTAGTCAACTACCTAGGCTTAGCTAACTAACCTGTAATAGTCTCTATCTTGAGGAATCTACCCATACTAACTTGTTAGCATTTACCGCTACCGAGTCAGCTATGTGTTAACGGTGGCAGCCATGCTCTGATATCAACAAATGTAACACCCTCTATCCTACGGTTCCTTTTAGTTATTTTAAAAGCTATAATATGAAAATAATTATCAGAGTGTTGGTGTTACTATCACTTCTACCTGAGTAAATTTTAAAATTTTTACCAAGTTAATTAATTGACTGCCATTTGAGTTGGTCTCAACTCTCGGGTTCTCTCAACATCACAGTAGAATAAATACATATAGCATACACCTGGATTAACTATACATAGACATGCATTATTAATTAAATATAATCAATTAACTATTAGGCATGGAGGCAACAATCCTGCCACTCATAACCCCCATTAAATGGTCTGTTCATTAATCCAGCCTAATTCATATACATATAAGTTAGAATAAGCTGTACAAAATAATCCTATACTAGCCTTTCTCAAAATATCATGAAGTCTAGCTCAATCCTACCATGTACTTATGCTATTGAAATTAAATAGTTTATACGCCCAGATTGGACACTTCTTCACACTTTACCTCCATTTCTAGCCCACGGGGACCTACACATCTGGTACATGCTAACATTATTGTGAAAAATGAATCTCAGTAGCAATACAACTAGTTAAGAAATCTGTTGACCTATACCACCGTGCTTGCACAGAAAAACTCTACATTCTTTCATAAAACATATCACATACTATTGAGATGAAATGAGTGTAGCATTTAATCATGTTATATACTTATATGTATGCATGTGCATTCAAAACATATTAACTTTAAAACATAGAAAGTGTATTCATCATCATTATCATCATAAAGCATTTCTTATAAAACACATGGGGGATAGTAAACACAACATCATTTCATTTCCATAACATGTGATCAGTACATAAAACACCCTAAGAGTAATCGGGAGAGTCGCCCAGCAACAACTCCACACACCACTGTCTATATGAATGAGAGCATGTCTATTTAGCCATGCCTTAACTTTTGTACATTCTGAAGTGTCCCCTAGTGGATCCAAGTACCTTAATGGTCCCTTCCCCTTTCCAGCTGATCATCGTTGACCAGCGGGATTCCTCCCTTTCGTCCTAAATGGGGCTGTATACTCTCATGGGATCACTGCCAACTCTACCCGGATCATTTTCTCTCTACTTTTGGGCGGATCATAATACTATGTTATCACCACCATTCCTTCGAGGTGGATCACACTCCCGGTATGCTATTCTCTACATATACTGTAAGGTGAATCGGCCCATAGTTATGGTTATACTTAACTTTAAGTATGTGTTTTTCATATGGCCTTTGGGAGATGATACTAGCTTAAAGTTCACAACCATCACGGTGTTTTTGAAATCATCTAAGTTTAAGTGGATGTTCAACCATCCTAATTTATGACACAACCATGGAATGCCCAACGGTTGTCCCATACCGACAATCAGTCACTTGCTCATGAGCCTATCTACCCCAAGGCATACACTGAGAATACTTTCCTCTTTCCCTCCTTGTGTTTTCTGCTCTCTTTTTCTTTCATCATCCTAAGGGTATCATCACCCAAAACTCCTAATTTCCTTGATTACCTATGTTGTGAGCCTTTAATTAAGTTAGTATGAAGAATTACTAAGTTTAATTGCCATTAAAAACCTCATTTCGCAAGCTAGAGGGTTGCCAGTCGGCTGCTGGAAGGCTAGCAGTCGACTGGTGGCTCTCTATAATCCTTAGATACTAGACAGTAAGCTAGCACGCTGGCAGCTAGCTGGTGGCTTTTTGGAATGCGTTCTGGGTAAAAATATGAGCACGACAGTTGACTGCTAAGATTGCTAGTCGATTGCTCAGTGAAAACCTGGGCCCCACAGTCGACTACTAGGAACTTGGTAGTTGGCTGCTAAGCCTCTGTCTGTACTTTTGGGTTTCCAAGAACACGACAGTTAATTGCGAGGATGGCCAGTCAACTGCTTAGTGCAGACCCGAGCCCAACAGTTGACTCCTAGGTATCTGGCAGTCAGCTGCTAAGCCTCTATCTACACTTCTGGGTTTTCCAAGAACATGGCAGTTACTGCCTCTACTTAGCAGTCGGTTGCTATGCTCCGTTGTAGTTCAGAAAACATAATTTTAAGAATACCCAGCCCAGAATGCATTCTATTTTTAATTCTAAATACATAAGTTTAATTTTTATACAATAAACTTTACTTTTCATTAAACATTTCTCATTCATTAGCTCAAACATGGTACATTCAAGGAAAACTAGTCTATATCTTTAGATGAACACAACGTAACCCTTCCAATCCATTACAAGCATATATATGAGCATACATTCAGCAACAGAACATCCTATAAAAGTAAAAAAGCATACAGAATGTAGGTTTAACCCCAATCTCAGTTCAAACATGTAGAAATCCCTGTTTTCCAACAACAGTAACATTTCAGAAAAAGATAGGGGTCTAGGATGGATTGCTACCTTGATTCTTGCAAAATGTGTGTGTTTGATGTGTTAGGACTGATTGTCCCTTGCTGTAGGATTGAATCCCAGCCTTAAATCACCCTTTACCTTAAAAAACCTTCCCTTCCCAGCCCTAAATCTACACTTGTCTCTCTACTCACCCCTTCTGCTTCTCTCTCTAGGATGCTGAAGGTTTGGAAGAATGAAGAGGGTTTAGGGCTACCGCAAGGTTTAAGGGAAAGTTTGGGAAATTTCTCTTTGGTCCTTGGTTTACTTAACACATTTTGTCTCAGCATAATTTCCCTTTTCACTTAGGTCCTTGGCCTCACTTTCAACTAAGGAATTGTAATTCTTTCAAGTTGGTCCCTATACTAATGTAATTATATGCACTAATGCAATATAAACAAGCATTAAGCATCAAATTAATAGTTATCAAACATCTCTTTAATAATAATTGGAGCAGATGTTACAATTTGAAGTAACAAAGTTGTAGCTAAGTAATCTAGGAGTACATCTGAGATAAATACTCCAGATTTTACATGAAATAAGGTCACAAAAACCTAATCTTCTCTATTTCAAAATTACTGTTCATATATTGTAATTTGTGATTTCCATGTATTTAAACTAGAGAAGATGTTAAAACTACATTCTTGATATTTTTGAATGGTATTGGGAGCTTTAAATTGCATGGATATACTTGTGAATGTTTAAATCAAATTATGAGAAATGGGTTTTTACCTTTTGAATGAATATGAGATTTAATCTAAGATTTGAGTGAGATTAAATGGTACTTTGGGCTATTTTTATGTGGAAAATGATGCTAATATATTGGTATTGAGTTAGTAATTATCAAAGATGGTTTATAAACACATTCTTGGGCAAAAATATGGGTTAAAGACAAGTTTGAAAAATAGATTATACTATAGTAATCGACTGCTAGCTCTTAGAAGTCGACTATTGTGTTCTTCGGTTGCCCAGAAAGGCATCCAGAGTGCTAATAGTTAACTGCCAACTTGTGGAAGTCAACTGCCGTGCTTATATTTTTTAGAAAATTACCAAGAATGGAGCAACCGATTGCTAGGTGTAGGGCAGTCGACTGGTAGCCCTCGAGTTTGCAAATTTTTTAGGATAGTGAGCTACAAGTTAACTACTAGGAGGGTGTAAGTCGACTGACAGACCTCTTGTAACACCCCTTATCTTAACTTAACAACGTCATATAATATGATCCAATAAGTGGTTACATTATTCTTTTCCTTTTTATCTTATTAATTTTCCTGAGAATTTAATCCATCTGTAATTTAATATATGATTAGGTCTGAGTTCTTTTGCTTAGGTAAACATACTTTATGCACAAATAAATTAAAATTTCATACATCACCACGAAATTTATAAAACTTTCATGTTATATATATATATATATCTAATAACTATCTGTTACATCCTTCTATAAACATATACCAGGATATATGAAGTACCCATCCATAAGGAGTAAGGAGATAACAAGCCTGTCACTCAAACTCCTTTTACAAAATACTAGGGATGAACAGGTTCTTCACATATCCTTTTCCCAGTAATTGCCCTTTTTCCTTTACTATATACAACCAAAAATAGCAGTCCTAATTCTAATCCAAAAACAATATATAAAATTAGGACCCAAAATAAAGGGCTATAGAATACTCTTAACAAAGGACTTCCTCTAATGCCACTTCCATCTTTCCTTGAAATTGCTAAATATCTACATCTGATACATATCAGTGCACAAATGAGAAAACTAGTTTCTCAGTAGCTTAACAATTTGATATTTTAAAATCTATTAATATGTACCAGTGTGCAATCACAAAACATTTTCAGCTACATTCCAATTGTCTAAAGTATACTTTCTTTCATGTGTACACATTAGGAAGCATGTACAACTCATTGGTATGTGTCAATGTGTCGATAGTGGACATACTCATTTCTAACATAATTTCATGGGAAACACACAATATTGCAAATTAAAGAAGATATTTCTTATCTATAATTGTCATTCTTAAAACTTACCTTACCTCAAAGTGTGAAGCATCTTTGGTCACACTTTCAAAAATCTATGGACGCTTGGCCATTCTTGTAAGGATTGTGAACACTTGGTCACATTGTGGACTCTTGGCTACTTATATAGAAGAGGTGAACACTTGGTCACCTTGTGGACTCTTGGCCACTTCCATAAAGATAGTGAACACTTGGTCACTTATACATACACATAGCATAATGATTCGGCCACCAAAATTACAATGAAGCATTGGTTTCGGCCAACATGCACAAGTAATCATTCTTAGGATTTTTCATTTTACATTGTCATATTTTCCCATCCTTTCATTAATTTAAGCTAAAGGGTAACATACATTAACATCTAGGGCACTTTCTCCCATATTCAAATTATGTAATCATGGCCATTAACAATTTATTCTACTTACTTTCTTAGTTCATGTTACATACTAAATTTAAGGTTACCCACAATTTACCATTCTTATATCTATGCAAGAGGGTAAACAATCTACCATATATTAATTGGTTGTGTAACAAGATAACCATTTGCCATATGTTATTTTATTACTATACATTCTCTTTCCCTTTTTACCAAAACCAAAGTGGAGTCCTTTCCTATACATTTATCATTCTTTATATTCTTCCCTTACTAAAGCCAAGATAATTTTTTCCCATATATTTTTCAGCAGCACTTTTTCATATCAAAGGAAATGCTCTTGTTCTAAGTAGGGTAAAAAGAGTCATATCATGGTTTCATGCTAAATTTTAGCTAACACTATTCCTTTTGGTACTTTTAATATAACACATACATGGACCCCTTTTGGGAACATGGAATTCCCACACCTTATAATTCTAAGGTTTCTCAATAAGCATGCTAAAATTTTCCATTAACCATTCCCTCTTGAAATTAGCTACATCTACCACCAGTCATCAACAACCATAACCAATTTCATTCCTCATACAAGCTTAGCCAATGGAAACATTACATCTTATGGAACGTAGAACTAGAGAATTTGATTCTATGAAGACTTTAAAATCATACTACATAATTTAAATCATGAAATCGAATCATAGAATTGCTAAGATACCTCAAGGGTGCCAGAATGATGAAGGTATCTTGGTGCTTCTCTTGAATTTGATCTTTCTCCCTTGCTCCTCCCCTTCTTGGCTAATCTAGCCTTCCTTCCTCTCTCACTGAATGCTTATGTATTTTCTAAAATGTTAAGTCGCTCTCTCTTACCAAATGATATTGCTGTATGCACATTTAATTCAATCTGTCTCTTGTCTATTGTCTATTCAGTAAATGGGATGCTACACCTCTTTCTTATTCTTAATTGTGATTATTTAATAGCCACACGTGTGCTTAAGTATAATCCATTGTTCCTTGCAATCTTGTATAAGTTAATCCACTCAGTTACGTCAAAGAAATGGAAGAAGGAAAAGTCACGCAAGCTACACACTTCACACAAGATGTACAGTTCACGCAAGGCACTCTCTTGTCACTCAGTCACCTTAATTAAAACAATGAGAAAGAAAGAATGTGATGCTTGTTAGTTAATTAAAAAGGAATGAAGGAAAAGACTTTAAGCACCTAAGTTTTAATGTAAGCATCTCACTTTCCTTTTCGGTCACTTGAGATTTAAAAGCTAAAGGGAAGAAAAGAAGGAAGTTTAATGCCACACATCTCCCTCTTTCTCCTTTCCACCTCTTCACCGAATGGCTAAGCTTTTATTTGACTAAATGCCAAGCTTTCTCCCAATGATTCTCACCGTGTATACTTATACAGGTTTAATTCATTCTTTCCCTTGGCAATTTGGCTAGATAAAAGGAAGAAAAGTAAAAATTAAATCAAGCACCTCAAGCACCTCATTATTTATGTAAGCACCTCATTTTCATCTCTCATTCACCTTGAATTGCCAAAGCATCTCACTTGCATTCTTGGTTAAAACAATGAAAAAGGAATGAAGGAATGAAGGGAAGATTAAGAATAAGATGCTACACGTTTCCTTTCCTTTATTCCTTTCTTCTTTGCCACTTCACTCTTACAACACCTTAAAATCAAGCTTAATTCTAATGCACTTTTCACTCACATTCTAATTTAGTTAACATAATAAAGAAGGTGTTATCCTTTAGCATATTTATCCTAAATATTAAATTACGCAAACAAATTCATCATACTTTATAGCAAGTTCATCCAATTAATTAAGGAAACATTGATTTAAACTAATTAAGAGAATATGGGGTGTTACACCTCTGTTTTGGAAAATGAAATCAATGACTTAGTTTAAATCATACTAGCCAAGACTCCACTCAAATAAGGGATTCAAACCTAGAAATATGTAATGGGTAACATGAGGGATGAGAATGAAAGAGAAATAGCAAGAATGATATGATATAGAAAAGGAATGAGCATGAGAAATACAAGAGAACTGAAAAAGTATTCTTAGTGTATGGATAATGGTAGATAGGCTTATGTCAAGTGACCAATTGTTAATACGACCATTGAGCATTCTATAATTGAATTGAATGGTTTTGAAAACACTGTGATAGGTATTAATTTGAAGTTAGTGAACTCCCCTTATGGCTAATTGAAGGCGTCACATACTTAAAGTTAGATTTGACCATGATATGAGTCAAATCACCCTAATCTATAGACTTATGAATAGTATTTTGGGAAATGATCTATGGAAAAGAGTAATCCCAGTTATACAGGGGAGGATCTACCAGATAGGTGGGTAGAGACCCTGAGGTTCTTAGAGGTGAGGAATGATTTGTCAAAATGGTGGGTAAAGACCCTCATAGGGGTGTTTTGGATGGATGTACGTGGATCCACTGGAGGACGCTCTAGCATGTACATGAATTGCAGTTGAGGATTGTAGGATTATAAATAAATTGTAGTTAAGAATTGCGGGTAGTCATGGACTATAAGAAAATCACCTTTGAATGATGGTTTTATATGAGGAGTTGTTCACTCAGTGGCCCTCTGAATTTCTCTTGGTATGATCTTATGATGGTCATGATTTGGCGTTGGCCATGAGAATATCCTTTGATTTCCATGTTTATGATCTTGTCTATATATATGAATATAACCCTGTTACCATTATAATGTGATGAAATATATCCTGTTTAATGGGTATGTAAGATAATCCGATGATATATATATCTTGTGTGATGGATAGTTGCATTCATAAGTATGAGATGATATAACAGTATAGTTCATGCATTGCATCCCAATAGGCATAATGTTTTATATGATTATGAGAATAATATAGTGTTTTTTGTACCAGCACAGTTAGCTATTTTAAAATACAAGTTGTTTATGCTATTGAAAAATTATTTTCATATAAAATGCTAGTTTGTATCAGATACCTAGATACCAGGTCTTGCTAGAGGTGGAGGTAGAGATAGTGGAAATACCATTCTTAGGGTATTTCCCAGTGGTGAAGGAATTATGGATTATTTTTGTACTAGAAATTCCTCTACACCTTGACTGCATGAGGTTTAGGATCTGTGTGGTGTATTTTTGACATGTTCAATACCATAAATCCTTATTCTCACTTTTGGAAAGGATCATGATGATTTTTTTTGTATAAAATAAGGGCATACATGTATTAGAATATGTGAGATAGGTATCCACTAGCAGTTTTTGTTAAATAGGTATGAGTGACAGGTTTATTATCTCCTTACCCTAGTTGATACTCTCACATATCTATAGGTACATATCTGTTGCACAAAAACTATAACTAATTTAAATCAATCCTGTATGTGAATGTAAATACATATATCTATATGTTTATTTCTAATGTTCTAACTATTTTTTGCCGTGTTACGTGTGAGTATCCCGAGTCTAGAATTTCCAAACTAATAGCACTTAACTTTTTAACTTGGTAAAAGTTTAAAAATTTACTTGGATAGAGGTAGTAGTAATTAATTAAGAAAAAAACGTAGGAATAGGGGTGTTACACTAAGTTGGTATCAGAGCACGACTATCATGGTTAGCACATAGCTAACTCGGTAGTGAAGGGTAGATTCCTCAAGAAAGAGACTAATGTAGGCTAGTTAGCTGAATCTAGGCAGTTGACTGACTTGTGTTTATGTTTTCACTTGAGGAATGAAGTGCTAGGTTTGGGTAGACAGTATTTCTTATTGGTGCCATATGGTCAACATAACATCTTTAACATTTTTCCTTATAATTACATTGCCAAAAATTCAATCCATTTCAAGGGAATAAAGAGAGATGGTCTTGGCCAAGGGAGGAAAATAAAGGAAAAATGGGGCTTTCATACCATATATTCCCTTTATTCCACCCTTTTCATCATAGAACCACAATTACATAAATTCCCTTCCATTTCATACAATTTCTATACTTCATTCTATTACACATCAAGGTTTACAACATACTTTTAGGTGAACAAATGACTCTTTTCTTCACCATTTCTTTTCCCTCTTATTGGAATTCACCTTCAAAATTAGGATTTCATGGTTATGGAAAGCAATTCATCAAGCAAACACTCATACATCTTATTATTTCTTTTTCTCTTGCCTTGGCCGAAATCATGAACACATAAACAAACCAATTTCATTCCAACAACCTTCATGAAGCTCTCAGCCAAGTCACAAGAAAAAGGGGAATAAGGGAGTTTCATCAAAACATCAATTCTCTCCCTCTCTCTTGCTTATGGCCGAAATAACCAACACACTCATGTACTAAAATCATGCAAAAATTCTCCTTGGTGCCAAAGGGAAGCTCTCAGCCAAAGCAAGAAGAAAAGGAAAATGAAGGAGTTTAACACCAAATCTTCCCTTTTTTCGAATTTCATCAATATACAAGCATGAAAACACCAATTCCTTACCATAACCATGCCAATCCTAACATTACATAATCAATCCAATCAAGAGGGCTTTTCATAAACATGATGAACTAAAACTACAAACTTTCCATAATTCGTTCAATCAATCATTCTAACACTCACAAATTAATCCATACAATCTTACAAACACAACCCAATAGAAATTTAAGCATGAAAGAATGTAGAGTGAGAAACCCTCACTATTCATGGAAGCCATGGAAATTGCTCAAACACTTAAAAGAATCTATAAACCATGAAATAAAAGGCATAGTATTGTTTAGCTACCTTAATTTAGCAATAGAAGTGGTTTCCTTTTAGTTTTTTCTTAAGCTTTCCTTCTTCTTCTCCTCCTCATCCTTTCTTTCTTAGCCTCACCTTCTTCTTCCTCTCTTATCATTTTCTCTTTCTTTTCCTTAAAGAAGGCAGTTTAAAAGGTTTAGGGGAGAAAATGACCATTTTGCCCTTCATGCCAAAATAACCATTTTGTCCTTCATTTTTCTTCAAATTTTTGAAAAGTACGTGGGAACGGACTCCAAGAAAATTGTAATGATGTTTCTAGATAAAATGACTATTTTACCCCTAAGGTAAAAATTACCATTTTACCCTTGGGTGAAATTAGAAAATGGCTATTTTGCCCTTGGTTAGAAAATGGCTATTTTACCTTTAGAATATTTTCCTAAGGTTATCATGGCCTTCAGATTTTTTTTTCTAGATATTTTCTAATGTAATCATTGCATTTTAGATATTTTTAGGCATCATGATTATGTGTCATTAATGTACCTCGATCTTTGTGCCAAGTAATGATGACATTTAGATATTTTAGAAAAATTTTCTCTTTTCACTTTAGTCCCTCTACTTTTCTTTCAATTTGGTCCCTCTCTCATTTAAGAAAACCTAGGGCAATTTAAATAGATACATGTAGGTATGCAATTGCTAAATTTAAGAATTTAAAACATAATTGAAAATATGAAAAGTGGATATTTCACCTAACACTCCACCTTGACGTTCCTTCTTTGTCTAAAAAATTACTGTTTGATTAAAAAAATGCCCCAAAAATAATATTTTTCATAGAATATGAATACACAAACCTATTCCTCCATATTATGAAAATAACATACCCAATTACATCTAAATTTTAGGCATCATCCAACTCAAATCAAGCAAATCTTACTTTCTAGAGAGAGAAATCCAAAAAACCCATATTTTGTTTCCTCAAACCAGTGCAAATCCAACACATGCACAAGCATACAAGAATATATCCATAATCAATCCACCATAATGCAAACTTAAATCCCCTACTTCAAGGCTTATACCACATTCAACATGAGTTCGAACCTCAAACCCATTTTCAAAGAAAAAAGAAGAATAACAAGGGATTGGTTTAATTGATTACTATACTGTTTAGGGTGTTTGTGCATGATTAGGACTTATCTAGAGGTGTTCCTTGTTGATTTCTCTAAACTCCTTAGATTCCCTTTAAGTTTTTCCTCTTCTTTCTTGTTTACCCTTCACTTTCTCTCTTTAAAGTGTGTTTTCTCTCTCTAGTTGAGTGTTTCTAGAGCTTTCTCTCTTCACTCTTGGTATTATACAATAGTCTGCTTCTAGGGGAAGGTTTTAGGAAGCTTAATAAAAAATATTTACCTATTGGTCTTGGGGCTAATTTTTTAATTAATAAACTATTGGGATATTTTATCCATAGATGCCACTTTTAAAACTTATTTCCCCTAAAACACCATTTCTTTTTATTCTTAATTTATTTGATTTATTATTCTTTGGGAAAATTTTCTCTATGTGACACTTTTCTATATTCAAATTACCTAATTGTGCCAATTATGTATAAAATTTCATATTTCACTTACCAGACATCCTTTTAGTATGGTTTTTCAGCCAATCTTTATAGGACGAGCATGTATAACTCTAGACATCCATTCATACTAAAAATATGTTCATAACCAAATCATAGATAGAAAGAAGAGCTACTTAGATGGATGTTACAATTCTCTCATTCTTTTTTTTAAAATTGTGTCCCCAAAATTTGAGAAATATACCTATTCGAATAATCTTGGATAGATCATTATGATTGTTGCTTCTTTCTCTTAGGTGGCCTCTTGAGGTGAATATTCATCTCATAATGCTCTTATTTCTTAATTGTTTTACCTCATGCTCAACAATCTTTAAGGGTTTAGGCTGATAGGTCAAATCATCTTTTAATTGCATGATCTGTGCATCCATGATATGTAAGGGATCTGGAATATATTTTTTGAGTTACAAGATATGGAATATGTTGTAGAGATTAGAAAGAAAATGTGGTAAGGCAATTTGATATGCAGATGGATAATTAAGGAAATCTGATATTAATCATAATCTAAACCAAGATGAAAGACAAACAGGGAATCAATATTATCATGGATGGGTTGAATTCCAGAAATTTAGGCCTCCCTCCTTTAGGGGCAAGTTTGACCCAATGATTGCTAACGAGTGGTTGAGGGAAATAGAGAATATATTCAAAGTTTTGGGAAGCATCGATGAACAAAAGGTACAATTTACGACATACATGTTGGTTGGAGAGGCTGAGCATTGGTGGAATGGTGCTGAGCAATTTTTGATGGCTTAGGGGATCTTGCTCACATGGGAATCCTTTAAGAATGCCTTCTTAGAGAATTACATTCCCCACAGTGTGCAGAATGAGAAGGAGGTGGAGTTTATGCAAATAAAGCAATGGGGGAGGGCGTTTGAGGAGTACTTAATGTAATACCCCTAACCTATGGTTTCTTTTAATTAATTAAATACTATAATATAATATACAGGATTGGTGAGTTACTACTACCTTTACCCAAGTAAAGTTTTAACTTTTACCAAATTAAATAATTAAGTACTACTAGTTTGAGAATTCTACACTCAAGATTCTCATGTAATATCGCAACAAAAATAATTAAAATAAAACATATAGATAAAATATATATATATTTTCATTCACATACATGATCCATTTACATTCATTATAGTTTTTGTGTAACAGACATATATCTATAGATATGTGAGAGTGTTAACTAGGGTAAGGAGACAACAAGCTTGTCACTTATATTCATTTAACAAAAGATTGCTGGTGGATTCCTAGCTCACATATCCTAGTACATATATGCCCTTAATTTATACAGCAAAAATTTTCCATCCTAATCCTTTCCAAAAATGATAATAAGAATTCAAGGTATTGAGCATATCCAAAAACATACTTCATAGAACCTATACATCATGTAACAAAGGTGTAGGAGGAGTTTCTACTACAAAAATAATCCACAGTTCCTTCACAACCGGGAAATACCCTAAGAATGGTATTTCCACTACCTCCACTTCCATCTCTAGCAACACTTGATATCTAGGCATCTGATACAAACCAGTACTTCAAATGAGAATAAATCTCATTAGTAATAAACAACCTATCTTTTAAAATACACTGGACTGTACCATCGTACTTATATAGAAAATACTACATTCTTTTTATCATAAAATAAAACATTATGCTTATTGGGATACAATGCATGAATTATACAGTTATATCATCTTATAATCATACAATTCATGCAATACAAATCATCACATATCCATTCAGCCAGATATATATGTCATCAGATTATATTTCATATCCATTAAATAGGATATATATCACATCATAATGGTAAAAGGGCATCACATAGAAACAAGAGAATAAACAAGGAAATCAGAGCATATTCTCATGGCCAACTGCCAAATCATAATCATCACAAGATCATACCAAGAGAAATTAGGAGAGTCGTTGAGCGAATAACTCCTCAATATAACCGTAACTCATAGGTGAGTATCTCATAGTCCACAACTACCCACAGTTCTCACCTGTAATATATTCATAATCTAGTAGTCCTTGACTGCAATATATTCATAATCCAACAGTCCTTGATTGCAATATATGTACATGCTGGAGCATCCCTCAGTAGATCTAAGTACATCCATCCACAGCACCCCTAAGAGGGCCTATATCCACCACTCTAACAGATCATCCCCTACCTCCAAGAACCATAAGGTCCCTGCCCACCTCTCTGGTAGATCCTCCCCACATATTCAAGATTACTGTTCTTAACAGATCATTTCCCCAAAATACTATTCACAAGTATATAGACTAGGGTGATTCGTCTCATACCGTGGTTATGTCTAACTTTAAGTATGTGAATCCTTTAATTGGCTGTAGGGGAATTCGCTAACTTAAAATTAATAACCACCATGGTGTTTTCAAAACCATTTAATTTAGCCATAAAGTGCCCTAATCGTTGTCCCATACCAAAAACTGGTCACTTAATATGTACCTATCTACCACTATCCATAAGCTAGGAATACTTTCTGATTTCTCTGGTAATTCTCATGCTCATTCTATTTTAATTATTACATCATTCTTTCTCTCTTTCTTTCATTCTCAACCCTCTTGCTACCCATTATAATTATAGGTTTAAATCCCTTATTTGAGTGAAGTTTTAGGCTAAGCATGCTTCAAACTAGGTCATTGAGTTCTTTTTTCCAAAATAGAGGCCTACTAGTTTGATTTCCACACCCTTCTAGCAGTCGACTTGTAGCTCACTGCCTCAAAATTTTCTAAACCTGAGGGTTACTAGTCAACTTCCACCTTCTTGGAAGTAGACTTGTAGCTTATTGTCTTAAAATTTTCTAAACATGAGGAATACTAGTCGATTGATACAAGCCCTATAGTAGACTGTTCTGTTCTTGGCAATTTGTTGGAAAATATGAGCATGACAGTTGACTTCCAGCCTCCTGGTAGTCAGCTACTAGCACTTTTGATGCATTTTTGGGCAATTGAAGAGCATGAAAATTGACTGGTAAGGGTTATAAGTCGACTGCTACGTTATGCTCTATTTTTCAAATCCTCTGTTGACCCAATTTTTTGCCCAAGAACTGGATTTAAGTCATTTTTAACCCTCATTGTCACATAAAAATAGCCCAAACTACTATTTAATCTTACTCAAATCTTGGATTAAACCCCATATTCATTCAATAGGTAAAAACCTATTTTTTATAATATGATTTTAGCATGCATAAATATATTCATGTAGTTTAAAACACCCAATAGTGTTCATAAACATCAAGAATGTAGTTTTTAATCCCTCTTTTACTTCAAATAACAAAGAAATCTCACTTTCATCATATGCACAAAAATTCAAAATTAGAGGGAATAGGTTGTTTTGCTACCTTGTTTCATGTAACAGCTGGTGTAAAATTATCAAATGAACTCCTAGATAGCTCAGCTACCGACTTCTTGCTATGATTCACTATAAAAATTCCACTTCCTTTGTAAATTCCCACTCTTTCTCTAAAACGTCCCTCACTCTCTCTCTAAAATTCTAAAGTGAAGATGAGGAAATAGAGCTTTTGAGTTTCATCTCTATTTATAGGTGGTTTGGGAATTGCCAATTCTGATCATTCAGCTTTAAATGATAATTTCTCCACCCATATTCCAAATTACCATTTTTCCTTGAACCACTGGCAGTAAATTTCAAAATCCTGGTAGCTACAGTAAATCTTTTGGCTAATATTACGGTATGCTACCCTCAATTATGGAAATTTTATAGCGCTTCCTCCTCTCAACCTTTTTCTTTTATTTAGGTCCTCATTCTTTTCCTTTCAATTTGGTTCTTGAATCTAATGCAACTACATACAATCTAATGCAATAATCACAAGCATTTAATTTATTTTAAAATTAACAATCATCTCTCATATATGGAAGGAGCAGATGTTACACTTAGCACAGTTTGAGGATTTGTCCAAATACTCATCCTATGTGAAGAATTGTCTAGATGAGGCCTAGAAGGTGAAGCATTTATAGGCTGGCTTGGATCCAGAAATGAAGAGTGCAATGAAACTGTTTGAAATAAGGAATTATGCTCTCTTAGTGAACAAGTGTCAATCGTGTCTAAGGGTTTAACTCAAGTGTAGAAGGAGAAGGCGAGTTAGAAATTTGGTTCTTTTAAGAGGAAGCAGGCTAAATTTCCTTAGGGCAACGATGGTAAGGTTGGAAGGTATCAGGGAGATAATAGGCTAATGATCAAACAAGCGTTAACTGGAAGTTGCACAAAGTATGGAAAGAGCCATGCGAATAAGCCATGTTTGTATGGCCAAGAGGTGTGCTATACTTGTGGCAAACAGGGACACTTCTCCAGAGACTATCCCCAAACAAAAAGCCTGTAGAAGCGATAAGACTCCTATTCAGGGGAAGAGTGTAAACTATGAAGGCTAAAGAGGTAGCACAATTCGATGATCTAATTAAGGGTAAGGGTTTGATGAGTGGTGTTACTTTAATTATACTATTTGATTATGGCATTACTCATTCATTTATTACATGTGAATGTGTGAAAAATTTGTACTTACCCACATCTACTTTACCTCATGACTTAATTTTTTTTACTCTTACTGGAGAGGATGTTGTGACCTTTTCAGTCTATTTGAATTGTTCCATTATTGTTGAAAACTGACCTTTTATTGTTGACCTTATTTGTTTACCTCTTATTGACCTTGATGTGATTCTTGGGATGAACTAGCTGTCTAGGAATAATGTGATCCTAAAATGTTTTGATAAAACGGTGAATTTTATAAATACCATACCAATATTGTAGAGAGATGAGGAAAAGATGCAAAGAGTTAGTTTTTGTGTTCTTCTGAGATGGAAATTTAGCATAACTTGAATGAAATTCCTATTTTCAGAGAGTTCCATAATGTTTTCCCATAAGAGATCTCTAGTCTCCCACCCAATAGAGAAGTAGAGTTTTCCATAGATTTGATGTCAAGAATTGGACCTATATCCATAGCACCTTATAGGATGTCTCCTGTAGAGCTAAGTGAGCTGATGCAAATTGAGGATCTATTAGTAAAAGAGTTTATTAGACCTAGTGCATCACTATGGGGTGTATCAGTGTTGTTTGTGAATAAAAAAGACAAAAGTTTAATGTTGTGCATAGATTATAGGCAACTGAATAGAGTGATAGTGAAGAACAAGTACCTTTTTCCCAGGATAGATGACCTCTTAAATAAGCTATGAGGATGTTTCCTAAAATAGATTTGAGGTTGGGGTAACATTAAATCAAAGTGCTGGTGGAGGATATTACTAAGACTGCCTTTAGGACTAGGTATGGGCATTATGAATTTCTTGTAATGCCATTTGGGTTGACTAATACTCCTATTGTATTTATAGATTACATGAATCCCATCTTTAGGCCCTATCTCGATCATTTCATGGTAGTGTTTATCAATGATATCCTTGTATACTTCAAGGAAAGAGAAAACCTTAGAGTAGTGCTACAGTTGCTTCGAGAGAAGTAATTGTGTGCTAAACTAGAGAAGCATGAATTTTGGTTAAAAGAAGTTAAGTTTCTAGGCCATGGATCACTAAGGATAGGTAACAGTAGACCCTAATAAAATAGAGACAGAAGTGAGTTAAGAAAGGCCTAAGACTGTAACAGAAGTCTATAGTTTCCTTAGGATAGTAGGATACTATAGAGATTTTATCCAATGGTTTTCCTATATAGTACTTCCTTTGACTAGATTAACTAGGAAGGATGTACCTTTTGTTTGGACTCTAGAAGGAGGAAATGTTTAAGGTTTAGCATTGGAGAAAATGGAAGAAAGTTCATCTTTTAGCCAAATTTCATGAGCGAGAAGGGAAAACTTGGGTGGGAAGAGTAAAACAGTGTGTTTTTGTGTTAACAAATTAGCGAAAAAGATACTTGTCTCTATTCCATCACAAATATTGCAGAATTTTAGCCCAAAAAGGTCTTGTGCAATTTAGTCATCAATTTTCAATAGATTAGACAAGTAATTATCGGTCCTCATTCTGTCTCTAAAAGGTCACAGAAGTAATTATTTGTAGCCAATTTTTGCAACAGATACATTCGTCGCTAAGTCCATATCTAATTTTCAATTTTTTTCTTTATTTCAGACTAATTATCGACATATTTTTTTGGTTGCTAATTGAGTATTTTCTTGTAGTGATACAATGAGCTACTACAGTAAGTTAATAATTCATATATTAATGTTTGCTTTATATATGGAAGACTTAATTTTATCAATCAAGTAACCTCTGAAGAACACTTTTTTTATTTGGTCATTCAATCCACTCAAGCTTGTTGTAAAGCACAATTTTTTTTTCATGGTTTTTAACTTATTTTCATTGCACTTAACTCCGTTTGAAAAAAAAAATCTTGACACTTGAGTTTCCATTACTTGTAGAATTTAGATTCAAGCTATGAAATTGATAAGTAGGAAATCCAGTTACTCTAGAAATGCATGAACCTACTGTGACACCTGTTTATGAACAAATTGCATAATTTAATTTATGTTATGAAGCTTGTGTTGGTGTAGGGAATTTCAATGGAGTCCTTATGTATTGTCAGGAAAGGCACAAGGACTAAAATGAAAGGCTAGAAGAAGGTTAGGGGAGGAAGCTTGATCTTAACCATGAAGGTTACTGTAGCTAACCAAATTTTAAAACTCCTTGCCAATATTTCAAGGGAAATAAGGTACTTTTGTGTTAGCTTAGCTAAGGTGGTCAGAGGAATGAGCTTAAGGACCAAAATGCAGACCTTATTTCTTCTCCTGCTCAGACAACATATTTCCCACCTACCTACCACAACTATAAAAGGCTTAAAGAGAGAGAGAAATCAAATTCCACCTCCACATTTTTAGTTAGAGAGAGAGAGGACTCACTTATAGATAGAGAAAGAGCAAGCTTAGAGAGAGAAAAGAGAATCTAAGGTAAGAGGAAGCTTCTTAAAGCCTAGAAACTCCTCTAGGGTTACCACCTCAGTCATCTAAATCACATTCAACAAGAAAAACATGAATCAAGGTAGATAAATCTCCTTTTTCCCTCATTTTTTGAAATATACTATTCATTTTGCAAAAAGTGCTATTTTTTGTGATTTTTGAGTATAATTGGGGACTAAAACTTACATTCTTTGTTTTATTGATTCCTATTGAATTAGAAATGCTAATTTATTATAATTATTTGTAGCCAATGTTTGCTATTTTCTATGTTAAAAACCTCGTAGAAATTGAGGGGACTAAGATTACATAATTAAGAGTGATAATGGGCTGTGAAATGAGTTAGAAAGGGGCAAAAATAAACCCATCTAGAACATAGTTGAGCATAGCAGCTGATTGCCAGGCACTTGAAAGTCGACTAACGTGTTCTTTGCTTTGCCTAAAGAGGCTAAGATCTCAGGTTAGTAGTCTAGTAGTCGACCGCCAGCCACCTAGAAGCCAACTGTCAGTGACCTGGAAGTCGACTGCTAGATCTCAGGTTAGAAAATCTTGTTTTAGGCCAAGAGCTACTTGTCGACCACTAGGGCACTATAAGTCAATTGATAGGCTCCAAAACATGAATTTGAACTACATAAACTTGAAATTCTAAATTTAAGGCTCAATTATCCACTCAAATCATAAGATCAAGAGAACTAAGTAATATGTAACATGAATGAAGAGGGAAAAGAAGATGAGACCTCAAGAGAAATTCAGAGAAGTATTCCTAGTGTATGTATTTGTGGTACACAGGCTTAAGATCGAGTGGTCGATAGTCAGTATAGGATAACTGTTAGGCATTCTATGGTTGTGCTATAATTTAGGATGGTAAAACATCCACTCAACCAAATAAAAGAGATTTTGAAAACACTGTGATGGTGGTAAATTCTATGTTAGTGTACTCTAGATGGCCAATTAAAGGTCACGTACCTAGAATTAGGCACAACCATGACTTGAGCCAAATCACCTTATATACACTTATGAATAACATACCAGAAACATTATTCACTGGTAATAGGTAATGATTCCACAGCCTCTTGATCCATTTATGATGGAGTAGAAATGATCTACGTAGATTAGTGATCTGTGAGTAAGATATAGTTCATCAAAGAGAGGCATAGTGCTCCATTTGTTTGTACTTGGATCCACTAGGGGACACCTCAGATAGTATTGTGGTTAGATACCATTGTGATTTTGGAGAACCAAAGGACTCATTCGTAATGAGCTCAAGGTTATGCTAAAAAGCTAAAGGAAGGTCGTTTGTTAAGTGATGCCTTCAAGGAAATGCTCTCTATTTCATGAGATAAGGAAAGGGCTTGAGGGAAAATTTTATGTGTTTTCCCTATATCTTTGATTGAGATTGTTCATGTTACTATGCTTTCAATGATGTTATGTTAAATTTATGAATATTCCTTAGAAATTTTGAGATGATTAAGTAATTGTACATACATCCATAAATATATGTCATGAGAATATGAATCATTCATTGCATCCAACAAATAGTTGTCTATGTAAAGGAAAATATGGAGAGAATGTATGGTTTTTTGTATCTGTACTGTAACATCCCACTCCCAGCAGCTACATTTTACATGTGTTTGGTATTAATTGGTGTCTAAAGCTATAGATGTCAGTCCTAGAGAGATTGACTAAAAAAGAAGACTAAAACGAGGTTCGATTCTATTTATGAAAAAGAAGGATGGCAACCAAAGGATCTATATAGACTATAGGCAACTGAATAATGTGAATGTGAAAAATAAGTATCCACTCCTTAGGATAGATGATTTGTTGGATCAACTTAGAGGAGTAACAATTTTCTCTAAGACAACCTTCAGGATCAGATATGGACACTACGAATTCAGAGCAATACCATTTGGTCTAACAAATGCTCCTTCTATTTTATAGATCACATGAATCATATCTTTAAACCCTACCTCGATAAATTCTTTATAGTGTTTATTCTTGTATATTCTAAAAATAAAGAAGAGTATAAGGAACATCTTAGGATTATGCTCCAAGTTTTAAGGGAGAAGTAACTTTATGCTAAGCTAGAGAAATCTAATTTCTAGCTTAAAGAGGTGAAGTTCTTAGGGCATGTGATAATCAAAGATGGGGTAATAGTAGATCTTAGTAAAACAGAGGTAGTGATGAATTAGGAGAGACCCAAAACTATAACTGAGATCTATAGTTTCTTAGGATTAGCCAGTTACTACCGTAGATTCATCCAAGTATTTTCTCAAATAGCCCTACCCTTAACCAAGATAACGAAAAAGGAAATGCCTTTTGAGTGGTCAGAAGAATGAGAATAAAGGTTTCAAACTCTGAAAGAGAAACTCACTACCATCCCTGTACTGATAATTCTAGATCCCTTGAAATCCTTTGAGGTATACATTGATGCATCTAAGAAGGAACTAGGTTGTGTACTAATACAAGATAGGAAAGTAGTGGCTTATGCTTCCCAACAACTGAGGCCTCATGGAGGAAATTACCCTACCCATGATATAGAATTAATCGTCATAGTGTTCGATTTGAAAATTTGGGGAAACTATCTTTATGGTGCTAGGTTCAAGGTATTCAATGACTATAAAATACCTCTTTGATAAAAAAGAGCTAAATATGTTATAGAGAAGATGGGTAAAATTTTTGAAAAATTATCAATTTAAACTTAAGTATCACCCCTACAAGGTAAATGTGGTTGCCGATGCTTTGAGTAGGAAGTCTTTATACGTGGCACATATGATGATTAATGAAATGTAGTTGATAGAGAAATTTTAGAATTTAAATTTGGCCACATTAGTGTTACCCAATAAGATCTTCCTAATTAATTTAAGGATAGATTGTAACCTTAGAACTCAAATCTTAAAAGCTCATTCGGAAGATGAAGTCTTGAAGTCCTTAAAGGACATGAAGGAATTTAACCAAGCATGAGATGGAGTAATGCAATTCCATAATAGGGTATATGTTCTAGCCAATGAGAACTTAAGGTATAGGATTCTAGAAGAGGCTCACAAGAGTAGTTATACAGTGCATCCTGATGCCACCAAAATGTATTAAGACTTGAAATCTTGATATTGGTGACCGGCTATGAAAAGAGACATCAAAATTTGTTGCTAGGTGTCTACTATGTCATCAAGTGAAGATAGAACATGAAAAACTTGCTAGCATGCTACAACAGTTAGATATCCTAGAATGGAAGTAGGATAAGATCATTATAGACTTTGTGGTAGGATTACCTAGAACCCAATCTGGTAATGATGCAATTTGGGTAATCGTGGATCAGTTAACCAACTATGCACATTTCCTTCTAATTCAGATGAACTATCCCTTGAACAAGCTAGCTCAGTTATATATTCAAGAGATAGTTAGGTTGCATGGCATACCTACCAATATAGTCTCATATAGAGATCTTAGGTTTACTTCTAGGTTTTGGAAAGCAATATAAGAATCGTTTGGCATAAATCTGAACTTCATTTTTGCTTACCATACACAAATTGATGGTTAGATTAGGAGAAATATCTAGACCCTAGAAGATATGTTAAGAGCCTATGTGCTAGAATAGAAAGGCAATTGGGATAGGAGTTTGCCTCTTGTAGAATTTGCCTACAACAATAGCTTTCACTATAACATCCGATCCTAATATGATTAAGAGATGTTTCCTAATTGTTAATTTGAGTTTAATGCTTGCGTATGTTACATTAATTGCATATAGTTGCATTAGTGCAAACTTAGTTGAAAGGAAGAAAAGTTTAGTTAAAGTATGGCCAAGGACCAAATTAAAAAGGGAATGTTTAGCTAGGCTAAAATCATAAAATGGCCAAGGACTAGAATGAAATTAGGGAGAGTTAATATTTTAGCAACTCTAACCTTAACCCACATAACTCAAACTTCAAAAGATTTTTAAAGAGAGAAGGATAAGGATGAGTAGAGAGAATATGCTGAGCTAGGGCAAATGGGAGGATATTTTCTGAAGGAAAGGCTAATTTGAGTCTAGGGATTGATCCTACATCAAAAGAAGGAATATTTGAACATATCATACATGCATATTTTTAGATTAAATCCAGGTAGCAACTTAACCTAAACCCTTTTTTCTAAAATGTTCAGGTTTTATTGGAGAAATGCAATTTATGAATGCTTTGAGTTAAGTTTGGGGTTTAAACCTATATTCTCTATGTTTTTAATTGCTATTGGGTGATGCTTGCTTAATAGTTATGCTCATTTATGTTTGTCATTGATTTTGAAAGTGGGCTTATGTAACACCCGCTCCTAATAATTTGCATTCTATAATGGCATTATTATTAAAATAATGTAGCATATTTCCATATGATTATGGTGGTATAGACCAGTAGATTTTTAAAATAGGTTTTCATTGCTACTGAGAAATTATTCTCATTAAATGTGGGTTTGTATCAGATGTTTAAATATCAAGTACTGCTAGAGATGGAAGTGGAAGTGATGGAGATACCCTATCTGGGATACCTATCTGGAATCATTTTGTGTTGGAAATACCTCCCACATCTTGAATGCATGAGATTTTAAGGCATATACAGTATAATTTTGATGTGCCCAATACCTTGATTCCTTATGATTAATTTTGGGAAGGATTCGAAGGATGATTTTTTGTGCATAAAATAAGGGCATATAGGTATTAGGATATGTGAGATAGGTATCCACTAGTAGGATTCTAAAAAGGTGTATAAGTGACAAAGTTGTTGTCTCCTTACCCTAGTTGATAACTCTTACATATCTATAGGTATATGTTTGATGTAAAGAAACTATAATTATTGTAAAAAGAATTATGTATGTGCATAAATGTGATTATATATATTTTATTCTATTTATTTTTGCTGCGTTACACGTGAGAATCCCGAGTGTAGAATCCCCAAACTAATGACACTTAACTATTTAACTTGGTAAAAGTTAAAAGTTACTTGGGCATAGGTAGTAGTAACTCACGAATCTGGATGTATATTGTAATATCCTCAATTCTATGATATCAGGTATGTCTTAGAATCCTAGACTCAATATTTTTATGCATTGAAAATAGTCCAAAAATTATTTTGTATTGCAGCAAACAAAGGAAGAACTAAACTGAAAGGAAATGATTAGGGACTAAAATGAAAGGAAATTTGTTTCACAAAATATCCTGATAGTAAGCACGCAAATTGAGGTACATTTATGGCACACAATTATGAGGTTTGAAAATGGTGCCAATGTCATGAATGCTACCAGAAAAATATTTAGGGGCAAAACGGTCAAAATTTTATCTGAAAATAAGAATAAAATATTTATTTATCAGATAAAATGACTAATTTTTATCTGGAAAATTATGATTTTGCCTCTAGAATATTTTTCCAAAATTTTTCAAAAAAAAAAAAAAAAAATTTGGTCCGGCACTTAAGAGGGGTAAAATGGTCATTTTACCATGAAGGGCAAAATGGTAATTTTGACACCAAGGGTAAAAAGGTAATTTCATCACAAGGACATAAGGGAAATTTTACCTAAAGAAACACTTTAAAAATTCTAAAATACCCTTACATGTCAAGGTTTTAAGAAGGAAAGAGTGAACGGTATTTTGGTCATTTTGCCACCAAGGGCAAAATGGTCATATTAGCCAATTTAAATAAGTTACACTACTTCTTCTTCTCCTCCTTAGCAAAGACGACGTGAAGGTTTTTGGAAGGGAGAAATAACATAGGCTTCATAAGGGAGGAAAAGGAGAAAAAGCAAGGAAACTTCAAGGTTTATCCACCAAAAATTGCAAATCAAGGTAGCTTAGCATTCTTTCATCACTTATTTCATGTTTTAATGGATTTTTCCAAGCTTTTGAGATTTTCATGGCTGAATGAACAGTACATGAATAGTGATGTTTTTAAGTTTACATTCTTAAATTCTCAAAATTTCTATGGATTAATGCTTAGAAAGTAGTATGGAGTTGTTTGTGATGGTTAATTTCAATTATGAAAGTGTTTATGTTCATTTCCCAATTTTGTTTCATTTGCCCTAAAACCCCAAATTCATGAATGTCATGCCAAATTGTTTGTTTTGCCTTGATTGTTATGGATAGATGGTGATTGATGGTTTATAGATGATGAAAATGGGATTAAAGAAATGATTATATGAAAAATGATGATTTTTGCACAAAAATGCCTCTTTAGGCCATAGCTAACAAAATAATATTTTGAAAATTGTTTGAAAAATTTTAAATTAGCTTATTGGTAATTCAAGTTATGGCCAATGGAGGGGTAGAATAATTGTCAATTGTTGAAATGCCCAATTTTGCCTAAAAATCCCACCTTGACCAAGAGTATACATGTTTTTGGTGAAGAAAGTGTGCTAAAATTTCTATGTGTGTGTCTTGGTTGAAACAAGATTAATTGGCAATTATTTTTATGCAAAATGATCCCATTAAATTTCATGTAGCCTACTTGACCAATTTTAGGACATAGAAATATTTATGGAAAATCTTGTACAAAAATGTAATGAAATTGGTCAAAGTATACAAAGGAAATAATATGTCGTTGCAATTAAATTTTAATGAATATTTTGTGCAATCTTGGCAATTCTAGCAATTTGTGTGCATGTTTAAGTGTGGGGAGACAATGATTATACACACCTTGGGTATGTATATAATTAGGTGAGAAAGGGGGAAAATGGAATAATAAGTAGGAAATGGAAAAGGTTCAACTTTGAAACCCTTTAAATGCAATAAAATGTGAAAAAGGGAATTTAGTGTAAATGGGAAGGAAAAGTAAATTTATTTTGCTTATTATATGGCAGAGTGACAAATAGAAATTGTTAAGTATGAAAATCTTAAATTTCTTATGATTTCTCTTGACCAAGAATGAACCTTCCTTTTATACAAATTCAAGAATGGAATTATAATTGAGATTTGTAGGTTTTCTTTTTAGAAAGTGAGAATGATAGTATCATCATGAATGAGGAAAGAATAGGATTGATTTATGACATAGATAAGGTAAAACATAGCATGGTATTGGAAAACATTGAATGGAAGGAAAATATTTGAATGTTCAATAAAGAGAAACATAGAGAAAGTAATTCCAATATATGTTCTAGGATAGATAGGCTTATAACCGAGTGACCAATTGTCGGTATGGGGACGGTTGGACATTCCACAGTTGTATCATAAATTTGGATGGTGAAACATCCGCTCGAATGAAAGAATTTCAGCTGTGATGATTGTGAATTCTAAGTTAGTGTAACCTAGATGGCCAATTGAGCAGGGACATTTACTTAGAATTTGGCAAAATTATGGGATTAAGCCTAATCATCCTAGTTGACATATAGGAAATAGCATACCGGGAAATGATCCATAATGTAGGTTGTGGTGATCTATGGCATCATGAACCGCCCATAAAGCGGGGAGAAGATGATCTTGAATACCGTTGATTCCATGAGCTTAGTTTGATCGAACCCTCGGGAGAAATTCCCACTTAGATCTGTCTTTATGACATGATCAATGAATGTGAATGGGTACTCGGATCCACTTGAGGACGCCTCGGATGTACCGATGGGCGAATTGTCACACACTTGATGAAGCGGCTATCTCTATTCATGCCTGTGTAGTATGTGGAGTAATTTATACTTCCATACTCTTGTGTCTCTCTGAATTGAAAATATGGCTTTTAGCCAAATGTGAATGTTTATTTTCCTTATAAATAATGCAGTTTTCCATGAATGGTAAATGTTGTTTCTCCAAAATTATCTATGGCTGAATGGAAATTTAATGAATGTACTTTCCTGATTATGAGTACTAAACGGTAAGATATGGTGAACTATGATTGTGACTAAAATTGATATCTGCTTTTTATTTTATATGATATATTATTGATATACCTCATAAACTTCATCCTATACAGCTGACTGGTTTATTTATAGCATTTACTAGAAATGATGGAATTTAAGAATAAGGAATGTAAATTGTTTTCCGTACCCATGCGATTGGTACATACCATAGCTTCGAAATGAAATGTGGAATGCGTAGCCTCTTGAGAAATTATTTTCTCATTATTTTCCTCGGGTATGTATCGGATATTTAGGACCATTATGGTACTACTACAAGACGTAAGGGATTAGCTACCCATCCCAAGAAATGGAATGATATATATTATGCTAGAAATACATATATATATGGATATGTAAGGCATACATATCGTGTTTATGAAAAATAGTTAAAAGGTATGAGTGGCAGGTTTGTTGCCTCCCTTACCATATGAAAGCAAGAAAACTACATATATCCTTGCAAGATATGTAACAACGTTGTCACGTTGAACTGGATGTAAATGTATGTAAAGGAAAAAGTTTAAATTTATCCTGAATTTTTATGGATTATGGTGTATGATTATTAGACTTCCGCTGTATTGATAATTGATATGATACCTGAGTAAGGATCCGAACCTAATGAAATGTATACTATAAATGGATATTTAAAGAACTCAGGTAAGAAATAAAGGATAGAAGTGTATATAACACGCCAGTTTCTTAAGTGAAGGATTTTTCAATAAATAATATTTTAAATATGGCTTTGAAATTGGGGGTGTTATATATATCATATAATATTATTTAATTAACTAAAAGGAACTATAGGATTAGGGGTGTTACACAAGTGACATTCGAAATACGAGCAATGTAACATTTGCTCCTACTATTTATGAGAGATGTTTGTTAGTTACTAAATAAGTTAAATGCTTGTGTATGCTGCATTATTTTGCATATAGTTGCATTAGTATAGGGACTTAATTGAAATAGAATAGGGACTACAATGAAAAGGAAAAAGGTTAAGTTAAGGAAATTATGTAAATCCCTATTAGCCCAGGGGTAGAAAATGTGATTTTAGTGAAAAGGTAGTTATTGTAACTAACTGATGTTTGAAATCTCCTGCTAGTATTTCAAAGGCAAAAGTGTATTTCTTCGTATAATAGGAGAAATTGACATTTGAGTTGAGTGATCAAAAATTTGACCCTGACCTTGGACAAGGGTTGTAGTTTCCCCAACTACCTAGAACTATCTATATATAAGCCAAAAACCAGAATACTTCATCACCACTAGGTCATTTTTTGACTTTAGAGAGATAGAGGACATTTTAGAGAGAGAAAGGGAGAGATTGTGAAGGAGAAGAATCCTAACTCAGATTCAAACATGATAAGTAAGAAATCTTAAGAGGGAATGTCTGAGAAGGCATCTAACCCCACCAACACATTCCTTAACAAGAATCAAGGTAGCAAACAATCTAATCCCCTTATATTTGATGGTTTTAATGTTGTTTGAGTTGAGAGAGGTGTTCATACCTACATTTTTTGTATTTCTAACTTTCTGTTGGGTGTTTATGTTGTATGGATGTACTTATACATGCTTAATTTAGATTGTTTCAGATTTTGAGATATGGGTTTTACTGTTCACCTTTGTTTAGAATATGTTTAAATTTTCTTTTGACAGATGATATTGAGCATAAGAGTGAGTGATGTTTGGAGTAAATGATGAATTGATGCTAGAAACTAAACTCATGCCTTTTTCTAGAATTGAAAATAGGTGAAATATGGACTAAGTAACCCTTCATAGCAGCAAAATTAAACTTCAAGAACCTACAAGTCGACTCCTATGTTCTTCAATTCAAAATTTTATAGAATAGGCAGGCAACAGTCGATTACTAACTTCTGGCAGCCGACTATTGAGCCTTCACTAAAAGACTACTAACTTACAATAGACTATTATCTGACTGCTATAAGCCTAACAGTAGACTGGTAGCTCTCTGTTAGCTAATGGTCAACTAATATAATTCTAGCAGTTGACTTGCAGCGTTCTGTTTGAGTTTCAAGGTTTTATTTCTATAAGCCGACTGATATGTGTAACATCCGCCTCTAATACTCTATATTTTATTAGGGCATTATTATTATGTGATGATAATAATGGTTCATTAAGAGGACAGAATGGATATTATCATCAAGATAGAGCCACTTTTACTATGAAAGGGTAAAATTAGAAACTTTAGTAAAGAAGGGCAAAATAGTAATTTTACTATAAGGGAGAAAATAAATCTTATCTAATTTTTTCATGGAATGACATTTAAATACTTCTATCATTTTCATTTAAGAGAGAAGAAGAATTTAGTGTGTGGAGTGATTATGTCCACTTTGATGGCAAAATAGCAATTTTCCCTAAAAAGGGCAAAGTTTTAATTTTGTCCCAAGGGCATATTAGTAATTTTCATAAGATAGGAGAATTTAATTTTTACCTAAATACTTCATGGAAATAGAATTGGAAGACCTTTACCCTTTTATTTTAGAAAGGAGGAAGAATAAGGGTAAAAATAATAGTAATGGCATAAAGGGCAAAATAGTAATTCTGCCTTAGTGGTAAAATGGTAATTTTAACAAAGAAGGGTAAATTAGTAATTTCATAAAAATAAGTTTTATGAAACATAATTTAAGGAGTTTTTGCCCACTAAACTCAAAAAGGATGAAAAATGAGGTTCAATTGGCCATTTGGACACAAAGGGTAAAATGATAATTTACTTATGACGTATTGGTAATTTCTTAAAAAGTTAAGGGGTAAAACTATAATTTCAAAATGAATAAGGGCAGAATTGTCCCAACCTATAGAAGTTCCATGAAATTACAATTCCGAATGCCATTGTTGAAAAAGAGAAGAAAAGGGGGTAAAATGGACATTTTAACACTAATGGCATTTTTGTAATTTACCTTAACCCTAATTTAAGTCATCTTCTACCTTAAGAGGGCAAAGTGGTCGTGAAAGAGAGGAAGAAGGGAAGCTGGACTAAAATATAAAAAGAGAAGAAGAAGTGCAAAAACAAGGTAAATTACATTTTCTCAAGGTAGTTAAACATGCCTAAAGCCTTATTTTTGTGTTTTATGGTATGTTTAAGGTGTTTTAAGGTTTCAAGAAACTTAAGGCTTTCTCTCTTTGCATTCTTATGGTGGATTTTCTTGAATGAGTTTTGCTTATGTTGAAATCTAGTTGTGTTTATGAATATGAACATGTTGAAATGCTTGAAAACATGAGATTGAAATTTTCCATGATTGGTACCTAGTTCTTGAAAAACCCTAATTCTTGAAATGCTTGAATTGGTATGAAAAAGAGTGAGAAAATGGTGATTTTGTATGAGATCTACATGAATATGGAAGTCTTGAAAGAAAAATGATGAAACTATACCATTTCCTTTCACTTTCCTCCTTGACCGAATTGTTCCCTTATGTGATGGTGCTGAAATTTGTTTGAGAAATGTTTAATAATGCTTATATGCTTGAATATGAGAAGGGAGGAGAGAGAAAATTATGTTATCTTGATGATTTTGCAAGTTTACCACTTTTTAACCATGCATTGTAGCTTTCAAAATGTACTTGTGAATGTAAAGATGTAAAATTATGTGCATTCTCAAGTTCGGCATGAAAAATGAGTTTGGAAAGTATGGAAAAGAAAGGCTAAAAGTGCAAATGCATATTTTGTGGGAAAAAGTTATGTTTAATTCTTGAAAATGTTACCATAATTCCTAAATGGTAAAAAGAAAGGAAGAAATGAAACAAATGGCTTGAAGATACCAATTATTCACCTTTTTCTTCCCTTGGCCGAATGCTATGCACATTTTTTCCTTGATTGGCTAAAATTATGCGTTAATGGAAGGAGGTTTAAAAGGGTGAAAAATGGCATTATGTATTCCCCTTAACAATTACTTATCAAAGGGTGAAAAATGGCACTATGTATTCCCCTTAACAATTACTTATAGAAGGGTGAAAAATGACACTATGTATTCACCATAACAATTACTTATCAAAGGGTGAAAAATGAAAATATGTATCCCCTCAATGTATATGCAACAACATTATTATAAGTCACTTAGTGGTAATAAATCGATGGCATCAAGGTGTTATTACCGATATGAAAAGAATGAATGCATAATGATGTATTTTATAGATAAATGAAGCATAACTATGTAATGCCATGCATTATGTTCAAAACAAGAAATGGATTTATATTCACAAATGCACATGTTTATATTTCACATAAAGCATGCCCTCATAATTACATGCAGATTATTTGAAATGAACAAATTGTAAAAATATTTTCTATATTCGTACAGTGGTATATATAAGTTATTTGAAAATAAATGGTTTGTTTAGCTATTGGAAAATTATTTCTCATTATTGCACTAATATGTATCAGATGCCTCGATATAGTGTTTGGATGGAGATCGAAGTGGCCATGGTAGAAATGCCTTTCTTAAGGACTTTTATAATATTAAATGATATTTATATTACATCTATTATAGAAATTCCCCCTAAAAGATCTGACAGAAGATTTAGATATGTACTTGTAGCCCTTTAATTTTGGTCCTAATTCTATATGTTCTTTTAGGGTTAGAATTAGTACTCCTATTTTTAGATGTATATAAAAGGGGAGAAGGGCACATACTTGAGATAGGATATGTGAAGGACTTGTCCATCAATAGTATTTTGTAAAAGGAGTTTGAGTGACAGGCTTGTTGTCTCCTTACTCCTTATGAATGGGTACTTCATATATCCTAAACTATTTATTAGGTATTTTATATATATGATATGAAAAGTTTCTATGAATTTCGTTGTGATGTATGAAATTTTATTTCCTCTGTGCTGAAGTGTGTTCACTTGAACAGAAGAACCCAAACTTAATCAAATAATAATTAATGATGGATTTATATCTCAGGTAGATTAATGAAATAAAAAGGTAAAGAATAATGTAACCACTTATCTTATTACATTTTATGACATTGTTAAGCCAAGATAAGGGTATTACATTAAGGTGGTATCACAGCACAGTTACCTAGGTTAGAAAAGGGTAGATTCCTTAAGAAAAGGACCAGTTTAGGTTAGTTAGTTGTACCTAGGCAGTTGACTAACTTGTATTTTGTTTTGAACTTGAATGGAGTATTAGGTTTGGGAAGATAGTAGCTCCTATTGGTGCTATAGAGTTTCTATTTAACAATCTGTTATTGATACTAATCATCTCAGCGATGTTTGTTTTGTAGAGCACAATATGGCACCAAGTAGGAGAAGTGGTGCTTAGAATAAGGACAATGAGGAGAATCTGGCTAAAATAATGTAGACAATGAGAGGGATGGCAGAGGCCCTGAGGGTTCATGTTATAGTTACTACTGAGGTACTCTATCAAATTTAGACAAACCAGAGTGAGAAAAATTAGCCTAAGATTAACCCAGTAAGGAACTAGACTATTGGAGGGTAGATGGAATTTCAGAGGGCAAGGCCCCTTACTTTTAAAGGTGAACTGGATTCAAAAATAGTAAAAGACTGGCTACAGAAAATAGAGGAACTCTTTGAGGTCATCGGAAGCACAGAAGTGCAGAAGGTCTCTTTTGCAACTTATCAACTAGAAGGAGAAGAAAAACACTGGTGGAAGGGAACCAGGAAATTAATGGAAACCCAGGGAACACAGGTTACCTAGGAGGCATTCAAGGAAGCCTTCTAAACAAGTATTTTCCTTAAAGTGAATGAAATGCCAAGGAACACAGTCTAAGGAATTGTCAAAATTCTCCTCTTATATGAAATGGAGACTAGAAGAAGCATGAAAGGCCATTCATATAGAGAATAGTCTAAATCTTGAGTTGTATCATGAAGTGGCATCTTAAGAAATCAAAGATTATACCACTCTAGTAAATAAATGCCACATCACCTCTAGATCCCTGGCAGCCTTAAAGAGGGGAAAATATGAGTCTGGGTTTTTGAAGAGAAAGGCTCAATCCGGGTATAGCAGGGGACGTGATAGTAAATTCAATAAATTTTCCAAGAGCCAAACGGGTAAGAAGCCCATGACTGCTCCAGTTGTCACCAATAATTGCTCGAAGTGTGAAAGATATCACGGAGACAGACCTTGCCTAATGGGACAAAATTTTTGTTATAAGTGTTGAAAACCAGGACATTATGCCAGAGACTGTACATTCCCAAAGAAGCCAACCAAGGCCCCAAGACTGGTCACCAAGGTAAGTGTGTATACCCTTAAAGGTAAAGAGGTGGCCCAATTCAAAGATTTAATGAAAGGTACATGTCTTATTAATATGTTCCTTTAATTGTATTTTATGATTCTGGTGCCACCCATTCTTTTATTTCATTAGAGTGTGCCCAGAAATTGAGCTTACACATGTCTAGCTTACCTTATGAATTGTCTATGGTTTTCCTTACTAATGAACATGTTATGACTTCATTTGTCTATTTAAATTGTCTCATTGTGATTGAAAATAAAAATTTCCTTGTGGACATTATATGTCTACCCCTGGTTGACTTGGATGTTATTCTAAGAATGGACTAGCTCTCTTCTAACAATGTAATTTTGGACTATTTAGCTAAGTCTCTGACCTTCATAGATACTAAACCAGTGAACAAGGGATTTGAGAGGAAAAATCAAAAGATGAGTTTTCTATGCTCCTCAGAAGGGGAAATTCAGTAGAAACTAGAAAATATCCCTGTAGTGTGTGAATTCCCTGATGTATTTCCAGATGAGATTGTGAGTCTTCCACCCAAGAGAGAAGTAGAATTCTCTATAGAGTTAGTTCTTGGAACAGGACCAATCTCCATAGCACCCTATAGGATGTCTCCTATAAAGCTAAGTGAGTTGAAAGTACAGATAGAGGACCTCTTAGCGAAAAATTCATTAGGCCTAGTGCTTCATCATGGGGAGCCCCGGTGTTGTTTGTAAAGAAGAAAGATAAGAGTATAAGGATGTGTATAGATTACAGACAGTTAAATAGGATAACTGTGAAGAACAAATACCCCCTTCCTAGGATTGATGACTTGTTTGACCAGCTGAGAGGAGCCACTATCTTTTCTAAGATTAATTTGAGGTCAAGGTACCATCAGATCAGGGTAAAAGATGAGGACATACCTAAGATTGCTTTTGGGACTAGGTATGGACACTATGAATTCCTTGTAATGCCATTTGGTCTAACAAATGCTCCTACTATTTTTATGGACTATATGAACCATATCTTTAGACCTTATCTCAACTGGTTTGTGACAGTGTTTATTGATGATATTTTGGTATATTATAGAAATAGATAGGAACATGAACAACACTTTAGGATAGTATTGCAAATACTTAGGGAGAAACAGTTGTATGTTAAGCTAGAAAAGCGAGTTTTGGTTATAAGAAGTGAAATTCCTTGGGCATGTGATTTTTAAAGATGGAGTAATAGTGGATCCTAAAAAAATTGAAGCAGTAGTAAACTAGGAAAGGCCTACTACTGTGACTGAAGTTCAAAGTTTCCTAGGGTTAGCAAGATACTATAGGTAATTTATTAAGGGGTTTTCATAAATAGCGATGCCAATGACCAAACTAACCCAAAAAGATGTTCCATTTGTGTGGGACTCAAAATGTGAACAAAGTTTCCAAACTTTGAAAGAAAAACTAACCACTGCACCTGTCTTAGTTATTCCAAAATCTTTGGAAATATTTGAGTTATATTGTGATGCATCTAAGAAAGGTCTAGGGTGTGTCCTAATGCAAGGAGGAAGAGTAGTGGCGTATGCCTCTAGACAATTAAGGCCTCATAATAGAAACTATCCTACCCATGACCTAGAATTGGTAGCCATAGTATTTGCTTTAAAAATTTAGAGACATTACCTCTACGGGTCTAAATTTGAGGTATTTAGTGATCATAAAAGTCTCAAGTACCTCTTCGACCAGAAGGAATTGAATAAGAGACAAAGGAGATGGATGTAATTCATTAAGGATTATGATTTTGAATTGAAGTACCATCCAGGTAAGGCAAATATTATGGCATATGCATTACGTAGGAAGTCCCTCCATATAGCTCAAATAATGGTGAGTGAGATGGGCTTAATAGAGAGATTTAGGAATATGAGTTAGTCTTCTCTGGTGTTACCTAACAAAATTTTTTTAAGTGAGTTGAGAATTGAGAACACTCTTAGGGCTCCAATCCTAGAAGCTCAAAAGGATGACAAATTCCTAGAGTCTCTAAAGGATTCAGAGGAGTTCATGAAGTAGGCTGATGGAATGGTAACCTTCTAGAATAGAATTTATGTTCCTAGATCTAGAGGATTAAGGGATATAATCTTAGAAGAAGCCCATCAAAGCAAATATACCATTCATCTTGAAGCCACCAAAATGTATCAAGATTTGAAGAAAAGGTTCTGATGGCCTAGTATGAAAAAGAAAATAACAGAGCAAGTAGTTAAGTGTTTAATATGTCAATAGGTAAAGATTGAACATTAGAAACCTGCTGGTGTATTACAACCATTAGATATACCTGAGAGGAAATGGGATAAAATTTTCATGGATTTTGTGGTAGGTTTACCTAGAATACAAATAGAAAATGATTCTATTTGGGTGATAGTGGATAAATTGACTAAATCCGCTCACTTCTTACCCATTAAGATCAATTTCTCCTTGGATAGATTGGCCCAGCTACATATTTAGGAGATAGTGAGACTTCATGGGTACTCATTACCATTGTCTCCAATAGGGATCCCAGGTTTACCTCTAGATTTTAGAAAGCCTTACAAGAAGCTTTTAGTACTAGGTTGAATTTTAGTACCACTTATCATCCTCAGACAGATAGACAAACCAAAAGAACAATCCAAACCTTAGAGGATATGATGAGGGCTTGTACTTTAGAGTATCATGGAAGTTGGGATAAGAGCTTACCACTGATAGAATTCTCTTACAATAATAGTTTCCACTCTTGTATAGGAATGGCACCATATGAAGCTCTATATGAGAAAAGTTATAGGTCTCTACTGTGTTGATATGAGATTGGTGAGAGATAGTTGTTAAGACTTAAGTTGGTACAACAGACAACTGATCAAATCAAGATAATCAGAGAAAAGATTACTAAAGCTCAGGATAGATAAAAGAGTTATGCAGATAAAAGGAGGAGGCCATTGGAATTTGAGGAGGGATATCACATTTTTCTCAAAAGCTCTCCAACCACTGGTATTGGTAGGGCTATAAAGTCTAGAAAGTTGAGTCCTAGATACATTAGACCTTTCCAAATTTTAAAGAGAGTTGGTCCATCGACATACCAGATAGCCTTACCATCATCATTATCAAATCTTCACAATGCCTTCCATGTATCTCAGTTAAGAAAATACATTCCTGATCCTTCCCACACACTTGATGCCAGTACATTACAATTAAATGATAATCTAACTTATGAACCAAAGCCTTTACAAATCATTAGTACTGAGGTCAAGAACCTGAGGAACAAGGCCATTCCCCTAGTAAAGTTCTTGTGGGATAAAACATCACTATAGGAGGCCACTTGGGAAAAAGAGAAAGACATGAGGAGGATTTATCCAAAATTATTCACGTGAGGTATGTATTAATTTCGAGGACAAAATTATTTTAAAGGAGGGAAGAAATGTAACATCTGCCTCTAACACTTAGTATTTTATCATGGCATTATTATTATTATTATTATATGATGATAAGAATGGTTCATTAAGAGGATAAAATGGACATTATCATCAAGATAGAGCCACTTTTACTATGAAAGGGTAAAATTAGAAACTTTGGTAAAGAAGGGCAAAATAGTAATTTTACTATAAGGGAGAAAATAAATCTTATCTAATTATTTCATGGAATTACATTTAAGGACTCTTATCATTTTCATTTAAGAGAGAAGAAGAATTTAGTGTGTGGAGTGATTATGTCCACTTTGATGGCAAAATGGTAATTTTCTCTAAAAAGGGAAAAGTTGTAATTTTATCCTAAGGGCATATTAGTAATTTTCATAAGATAGGAGAATTTAATTTTTACCTAAATACTTTATGGAAATAAAATTGGAAGACCTCTACCCTTTTATTTTAGAAAGGAGGAAGAATAAGGGTAAAAATAAATAGTAATGGCATAAAGGGCAAAGTGGTAATTTTATCTTATTGGTAAAATGGTAATTTTAACAAAGAAGGGTAAATTAGTAATTTCATAAAAATAAGTTTTATGAAACATTATTTAAGAAGTTTTTGCCCACTAAACTCAAAAAGGATGAAAAATGAGGTTAAATTGGCCATTTGGACACAAAGGGTAAAATGGTGATTTCTTTAAGGGACATATTGGCAATTTCTTAAAAATTTAAGGGGCAAAACTATAATTTCAAAATGCATAAGGGCAGAATTTTCCTAACCTATAGAAGTTCCATGAAATTACAATTCCAAGGAGAGAGAATGCCAAAAAAGAGAAGAAAAAGGGGTAAAATAGATATTTTAACACTATTGGCAGTTTTGTAAAACCTAATTTAAGTCATCTTCTACCTTAAAAGGGTAAAGAGGTCATGCAAGAGAGGAAGAAGGGAGGCTGGACTGAAATATACAAGGAGAAGAAGAAGAAGTGCAAAAAAAAAAGGCAAAACACTTGGAAGATTACACCTTTCTTACATTTTCAAGGTAGCTAAACATGCCTAAAGCCTTATTTTCTTGTTTTATGGTATGTTTAAGGTGTTTTAAGGTTTCAAGAAACTTAAGACTTTCTCTCTCTACACTCTTATGGTGGATTTTCTTGAATGGGTTTTGCTTATGTCGAAATCTAGTTATGTTTATGAATATGAACATGTTGAAATGCTTAAAAACATAAGACATTGAAATTTTTCATGATTGGTACCTAGTTCTTGAAAAACCCTAATTCTTGAAATGCTTGAAATGGTATGAAAAAGAGTGAGAAAATGGTGATTTTGTATGAGATCTACAAGAATATGAAAGTCTTGAAAGCGAAATGATGAACACGAATTACAATTAACAATTACAATTTTATGAATTCTCAAGTTTGGCATGAAAAATGAGTTTGGAAAGTATGGAAAAGAAAGGATAAAAGTGCAAATGCATATTTTGATGTGCGAGAAAGTGTTATGTTTAAATCTTGAAAATGTTACCATAATTATTAAATGCTAAAAAGAATGGGAGAAATGAAACAAATGGCTTGAAAATACCAATTATTCAACTTTTTCTTGCCTTGGCCGAATGCTATGCACACTTTTACCTTGAGTGGATAAAATTATGTGTTAATGGAAGGAGGTTTAAAAGGGTGAAAAATGGCACTATATATTCCCCTTAACAACTACTTATCAAAGGGTGAAAAATGGCACTATGTATTCCCCTTAACAATTACTTATCAAAGGGTGAAAAATGGCACTATGTGTTTCCCTTAACAATTACTTATCAAAGGATGAAAAATGGCACTATGTATCCCCTTAATGTATATGCAATGAAACTAGTATAAGTCACCTTAGTGGTAACAAATCGATGGCATCAAGGTGTTATTCCCGATATGAAAAGAATGAATGCATAATGATGTATTTTATGGATAAATGAAGCATAACTATGTAATGCCATGCATTATGTTTAAAACAAGAAATGTTTTTTGATTCATATTCACAAATGCACATGTTTATATTTCACACAAAACATGCCCTCATAATTACGTGGAGATTATTTGAAATGAACAGAATGTAGAAATATTTTCTGTATTCGTACAGTGGTACATATCAGTTATTTGAAAATAAATGGTTTATTTAGCTATTGGGAAATTATTTCTCATTATTGAACTTATATGTATTAAATGCATCGATATAGTGTTTGGATGGAGATCGAAGTACCCATGGTAGAAGTTCCTTTCTTAGGGACTTCTACCATATTAAAGGATATTTATATTATTTCTATTATAGAAATTCCCCCTGAAAGATCTGACTGTAGATTTAGATATGTACTTGTAGCCCTTTTATTTTGGTCCTAATTCTATATATTCTTTTTGGGTTAGAATTAGGACTCTTATTTTTGGATGTATATAAAAAGGGAGAAGGGCACATACTTGAGATAGGATATGTGAAGGACCTGTCCATAAATAGTATTTTGCAAAAGGAGTTTGAGTGATAGGCTTGTTGTCTCCTTACTCCTTATGAATGGGTACTTCATATATCTTGAACTATGTATTAGACAATTTATCTATATGATACAAAAAGTTTCTATGAATTCTGCTGTGATGTATGAAATTTTATTTCCTCTGTGTTGAAGTATGTTCACCTGAGCAAAAGAACCCAAACCTAATCAAATAATAATTAATGATGGATTTATATGCTCAGGCAGATTAATGAGATAAAAAGATAAAGAATAATGTAACCACTTGTCTTAATACATTTTATGACATTGTTAAGCCAAGATAAGGGGTGTTACAATATGAGGTGTTAGTCGACTACTAGGTGGAAAAATAATGTTTTTCATAAAGAATTCATTTTGAAATAGCCACCTGGGCTTTGAAAAGAAACCTCAAAATTTTAGAAGTTTTTGAGTTCAAGTTTCCATTTTTCTTCAATGTATGCTCAATAAGGTTAACAATAATGTCATTATATAAGGGAATTATAGATTTTGGATAACATGTAGCATAAGGTTGAAAAAGAAAGAGCGAAAACATAAAAGAGAAAAGAGAAGAGTATTCTAAGTGTATGCACTAGTGGTAGATAGGCTTATAATTGAGTGACCGATTATCGGTATGGGACAGTTGTTGGGCATTCCACAGTTTAACCATAATTTGGGATGGCAAAACATCCACTCAATTATAAATGATTTCGAAAACGCTGTGATGGTTGCAAATTCTAAGTTAGTGAACTCTTCTATGGCCAAATAAAAGTAGTCACGTACTTAAAGTTAAGTATAACTATAACATGAGTTGAATCACTCTAGAATATATGCTTGTGAATATCATGCTGGGAATATGATCCATTAGATAACGATGGTGATTCCATAGCCTCATGATCCACAAGGGCAGATTAGGCGTGATGTGTCAGAGTTGACAGTGATCTCATGAGTTATACTAGGCCTATTTGGGACGAAAGAGAAATAAAGTATCCAAAGAGATATTGATCCCACTAGTCAGGGATAATCTATCAGAGTTGGCAGGGATAATTAAGTGAATTATACCAGCTCTATTTGGGATGAAAGGGAAGTGAAATATCAGAATAGATATCGATGTCACTGTTCAGGAATGATATTGAGAGGGTAGGGACCATTGAGCACTTGGATCCACAAGGGACGCTCCAAATAGTACAAAGCAGTCACGGACTGTGAGTGGTCAGGGACCACATGGAACTCAACTGGGAACTCATCCATGAGTGGTATAGGAGCACGTAGAGTTATTCGCTGGGCGAGTCTTTCGATAGCTTATATGATGATTTTGGCACTGGCCATTTTGATATGCTTTGTTTTCCTTGCTCATGTTTTAAATATAAATATACTCATATTATTATGGTGCATATATGATGAAATGAAATATCCTATATTGTTGACATCTGGTGAACTATAACTATGTATGCATTCTTAAATACATGCTATAATTCTATGATTCATGCATTGCATCCCAATAGATACTATTTTTTTAATTGATGTGAAAGGAATGTAGCAAAATTTTGTATAAATACAATGGTATAGGTTAGTGATTTTTAAACAGATTGTTATGCTACTGAGATTTATTCTCATGTAAGCACTAGTGTGTATCAGATTCCTAAATATCACATTTTGTTAGAAGTGGATGTAGCTCTTGTGGAAATACCCATTTTGGGGTATTTCATAGTAGTTAAAGATGTTTGGCTAATTGCTGGTTTGGAAATTTCTCTATCGCACCCACCTACAAGAGGGGTGGAATCTCATGATTAGTATAATAATAATATTTTTTGATATATAAATATTTGGAATAGAATCATACATGGCCATTACCCTAACCCCTTATCATGTTTTTAGAGAGGGTCAAGATGATTGATTTTGATGTATAGGAAAAAGGAGGGCATATATGTATTAAAGATGTAATATCTGCTCCTAATATGAATATGAGATGCTTGTTAGTTGTTAATTTAAGTTTAATGCTTGTGTATGTTGCATTAATTGCATATAGTTGCATTAGTACAAGGACTTAGTTGAAAGGAACAAAAGGCTGAGTTAAGATATGGATAAGGACTAAATTGAAAAGGGAAAGTTTTGTTAGGTCAAAGTTATAAAGTGGCCCAAGGACAAGAATGCAAATTCTAAGACTTAAGGATTTAGAAACCCTAAATTGTCACACAACTTCAGCTTCAGCATTTCTAGAGAGGGAAGGAGAAGGTGAGTAGAGAGAAAAAGTGGTGAGTTAGGGCAAAAGAGAAGAGGTTTGTTGAAGGAAGAATGGATTTAAGAATAGGGATTGGTCTTACAACAAGGGAAGGGATTAGCACATCATACACACATTTCTGTAGGAAATCCAAGGAGCAACTCAACCTAACCCCATCTTTCTAAAATGTTTAGCTATTTGCTGAAGAAATGTTAATATGAATGTTTTAAATTATGTTTGGGGGTTTAAGCCTACATTCTATATGTTTTGACTACTATTGGGTGATGCTTGCTAAATGGTTGTGCTCATTTATGCTTGTAACTGATTGTGAAAGTGGGCTTATGCCCTAAGTCTAAAAATGTGGTTGATCTTAGTTTTGAGTATTATTAAGTTGAGTTTTGGGTCTGTTATAAATGCTATATGATGTCTAAGTATTAGTGTTGAGTTCATAGCTTGAGAAATTGGGTTGTAAACATGTTTTGGAGAAAAACTTTGGGTGTAGCAGTAAGTTTTAAGAGCAGATAGGACACTAGCTGTAACACTCCTATCTAGTATTACAATTCCTCTGATGTAAATAGATAGGTTCAGTACATTATTCTTATCTTTTATTTAATTAATGTTTGAGCATTGTACCATTAAGTTATATTAAGCAGATTAGGTTCGGGATCTTTTGCTTAGATTAAAATTCGTATGCACAACGAAATTTAAAATACTAAGCTACACAGCAAAAATTTAAAACTTTCATGTAATTCAAATAAATATATGTCCAATAATGTCCATTACATTTATGTAAACATGTACCCGGATATATGAAGTACCCATCCATAGGAAGTCAGGAGACAACAGGCCTATCACTCAGACTTCCTTACAAATTGCTAATGATGGACTGATCCTTCACATATCCCTTTCCAAGGATTTCCCATGTACATCTCATATATGCAGCTAAAAGAATAATCCTAATTTCAAAACAAGATATATCTAGACTAAGATCCAAAATAGGGTTACAAAATTTTTTTCTTTTAACCAAAACGAGACTTCTATCTCCCCAGCCCTGCTAAGCATCTGCATCTGATACATATTAGCATATAAATGAGAAACACAAGTTTCCTAGTAGCTTAACAATTTGGGTTTAAAATCATCTAATATGTATCAGGGTGCAAGGACTAAATATTTAATTCTACATTCTTGAAAATAAAATATAGCATTATTCATAAATATAAATTGGTAAGCAATGTATGATCAATTTAAATGTCAATGTGAGAAAATAATATTCCTTTCAAGTAAAACATCTTTACATGCTATAAAGCACATTATCCTAAAATTAAAAAAACCATTTATTCTTATCATTCTTGAAACTTAACTTTATACAATAGTTGTGCACAGTTGGGCACTATGTGGACACTTGGCCACCTTTGTAATTCTTTGTACACACTTGGGCACTATGTGGAAACTTGGCCCACCTTTCAAGAATCATTGTGCACACTTGGGCACTTGTGGACACTTGGCCCACCTTTCAAGAATCATTGTGCACACTTGGGCACTTGTGGACACTTGGCCACTTTTATAATTCTTTATGCACACTTGGGCACATGTGGACACTTGGCCACCTTTATAAAATTATTGTCAAGTTTTAAGGAGATTTTCCTTTTCTTAGAAAATAATGCTAGTGTACATCTCTTTTAAATTCTAATAATTTCAAGAATAAATTTCCCTCTCTTAGAGATTAATATTAATGTACATTTCAAAAAAAAAAATTCTAATAACTTCAAGAATAATTTCTCCTTTTTGGAAATTAATATTAATGTACATTTCTTTTAAAAGTTCTAGTAATTTCAAAAATAATTTCTCTTTCTTGGAAATTAATATTAATGCACATTTCTTATAAAATTCTAATATCTTCAAGAATAATTTCTCCTTTCTAGGAAATTAATAACATTGATGTGCATCTCTTGTAACTTCAATAATAAATTCCCATCTTTTTTTAAAAATAATATTATGGTGCATTGCTTATAAATTCCAAGAATAAATTCCATGGACTTGGCCTAAAGAGATTTGTTAATTTGTTGTTCAATTTCCCTCTTTTATTCTTTAACTAAGACCATTAAAGTGGTAGGGTTTCTTTCCTCCATGGTCATCATCATTTTTTTCACCAAGCACAACTAGGAATGTCACAACCAATTTCGTATGGCTTTCTTCTCTCATTCGGCCAAGAGGGAGTTTTTATGGAGGAAGCATGGTTTTCAAAAGCATCCATCCATTTCTATCACGTATAATCATATTTTATCATGAATATAATATTATCTAACCCTAATCCTTTCCCAACAACAATATTCATGCATCTCATCAACCAACTTCCCAATCAATCACACATGCTTAGCCAATATACATGTATTTTTTCAAGAATGTAGGAAAACAATCATGTTCCATAGAAAGCTTGTAAAGACATGTTGATTGCATATACTAAAGCATGGAACATAATTTAAAAAATTGTTAACCTACCTCAAAGATGCACTAAGGTGGACTTAGCTTGACCCTTCTTTTGACTTTTCCTTGCTCCTTTACTTCCTTTCTTGATCACCTTCACTCCTTCCTCCTCATAACCTTGGTGTTTGACCTAGTCTCACACCCTCACTCTCTCTTTCTCAAAGTGTTCCCCTTTTCTTTTCATTGGCCGTGTATGTATGTGTAGGTCCAATGACACTCTCCTCTTCCTTTTTCTCTTTCTCTCCCTTTTTCCTTTTCTCTTTTTCTCTCCTCCCATGTGTTTGTGATGCTTGTCTCCTAAAAAGGAAACTCTCAATTCCTTTTGAATGTTATACTTGTGCTCTCTCTATAACTCACTTGCATGCCCTTGTCTCCTAGCCTTTCGTATGTTACAAGTGCAACCCCTCCTTTTCTTTTCCTTGTAAATTTGCATTTACTTAGTGTTCACTCCACCTTCCTTTTTTTTCCTCATGTTCTTCATTTCCTCCTTCCCTTACTTAATTATTATTATCATACCAGCTTCTATTCCCTTCATTCACACTGCACTCTTCCTTTTTCCTTTCTTTTGCTGTGTGGGAGCATGAAAAATTTTGCACCCTCTTACTTTACTTGCTACATGCACTCACCCATAATCGTCACGCGGTGGCGTCCAAAAAGGGGAAGAGAATTTGGATTTATGCAAGCTGCACTTTCTTTCCCACGTTAGGCATGTACTCCACGCAAGTTATTTCCTCTTCTCTTCTTAGTTATTATTAATATTGTTATTACCCAATGGTCATGCTACTCCAATTGTACTTTTAAGTACAAATCCCTTTGCTTGCAAGTCTAACCTATCCCCTTTGTCATGCCACATGGCTGCATATGTGCTTGGTGGTATTTTAATTTCTTCTTTGCACCCTTATTTTCAGAATTGGATAATCCCATTCGGTTAATGGGATGCTTCTCATTTCACATTGTACTTTTAAGTACAATTTTTCATTACTTGCAAGTGTGGCAATCCTCACTAGGCTACGATGGAGTTTGAGGGAGGAATTCATGCACCCTCTTCCTAATTGTATGTTTAATTTACATAAGAAAAATTTTTCATCCCTTCCCTTTGGCCACTCTGTTATGTAAGGAAGAAAGGGAAGGAGATTATGGATTATTTCTTTCACACGCCACACTTACACAGTTCCTCCTCTCTTTCCTTTTTCCTTGCCTGGTGTCATCCCCCACTTGACATTTTCATATTATAATTGGTAAGGCTTTCTTGTTGCATACACAATCATATTTTCAACTATAAAATTCTGCACTTCATTCCCTCCCAATACATATGCCTTCTTATATATATATATATATATTTGCTACACTAAGTGTACTTGCAAGTACATTTTTATTTTCTTGCAATCTTGGCATTACTTGTAGCTTAAGTGTAGTCCTTCTTACTTGTCAAATTTGGTTTTAGTTCTTCCCACTTTTCATACGTACATTCCTTGAAATCTCCATGTTCCTAGCCGTGTGGTGCATGGAAAATTCTACACCTTTTAGTTTTACTTACTACCTGCATTTATTTGTATATTAAATTCCCTCCTTGCAATTAAGCTATGCTCTTTAGCATTATGCATGCATGTCTAATAAACTAAAGATTCAACTTCTCTCCCTTCTTTCTTCCCTTTTGCTACGTCATGCAAGGTATATATATATATATTTTAAATGTTGCCCTCCTTCCTTCCCTTCTCACTTCACGTAGGACTTGCATTTTATGTAAGGCCCATGTGGGCTCCACTTTGCCACTTCCTTTGATGAGTGCATGCATATATTTTTAAGTGCTTCATTCTTTTTTCCTTTTCCCCATTTGCACGCGTAGGTATATAGGTATTTTTGATTTTCTTTTCCTTTGATACTTAAGCTAGGTGATACAAAAGGAAGAATAAGGAATTAAATTAAGCACCTAATTTTATACAAGATTATCTTTTAGCATACCCATTTTTGAGCTATTAAATTATGCAAGCAAATTCACTCCAATTTATGATAACTCATCTAATTAATTATGAAGCATTTAGTTTATAACTAATCAAGGAATATGGAGTGTTACATTAGCAGCTGACTACCAGCATTGGAAGTTGACTTTTGTGTCCTTCGTCTACCTAGAAAGCATTAAAGAATGCCTATCAATTCTCTATATGTAGCCACACCTTAAGGTAATGCACCTGTCAGTGTAGCCTAGCGCGATGGTGAGTACCAAGGTTGTATCCCATGGAAGCAGGAAATCCTAGAGTTATTACTTACTCCTTGTTATTTAACCTAGGACAAATAGTGATGGATTTTAACTAAGTCTAACTAATTATAAAGGGAATTGATGATGCTTGATCGAGAAAGGAAAGTATGAAGTCAAGAAAAGCAAACCCACTGGGGTCCTAACCTAGGTGATATATAAACGAAGGATTATGAATTATGAAATTGACTGTGCTACCTGTGAGTGAATTCTAAAGTAAATCCAAATTCTCTGTCGATCTCAATGGATTTCTAAAACCTATAACTTCCCATTGGCTGGTTCTTCCTAATGGTTGATTCTAGATCAGTGCTAGTGTTCTAATTCACTACTATAAAGAATTCCTCTTAATCTAATCAGCCTCTAGTTCCAAGTGAAGATTGACTATTCTCTTTAGTTAGTTTCCAATCCCAAACATCATCTGTCGAGTTTTTGAGAGGACTCTAGATAGTCTTCCCTATGACATCATGTAATGAAAACTGAATTAATTCTTAACTAAATGAAGATCGTACAATATAATTTATAATTCAATCACATTAAGATCAAAATATCAATATAGTTTAAGAACCTTGAATGGGTTCTACCAATCTAGCTACTCATGTTCATAACTAAAACAACAAGAAATATAATTGAAAAGGACAAAGAACAAAATGGAAACAGAAACACCCTCATCTGTTGAGTTTTGGGTGAATAGTATTGGCTCTGAACTTCTCCTTAATTATGCTCCTAGTTGCCTCTTGATGCTTCTCAATCTCTTCATCCAATTCTTGGTTAAATCTCCATGGATGTTACCTTTATAGAGAGACAAGGAAATTGAAGTATTAAGGTCCATAGAATGGAACAGATTGTCACGCTCTAAACCACTCTTATGCTCTCGATTCCTCTCTCTCTCTCATTACCTCCTTCCCTTTATCCACCCCCTCCTATTTATAGGTGAGGATATCATGTTGTAGGGGGTAACACGGGTATGTGGGAAGGTGGCTTGGAGGTGTTGGTGGTCGTGTTCTAGAAGAGATACTACAAGGGTGTGTTTTTTGCCTTCTTTTGGATGAATTTGGATGCTATGGCCATGTAGGAAGGTTCACAAGGTGGCATGGCCATGTCGAAGGGCTTGTTCTAAAAGCTTTAGGGTATCATGGACATGTGATAGGGCGTGTTGTAGAAGCTTCCATGCTTGGTTGTGATACAATGTGCGTTTTAGGGTTCTTTGAGCCTTTAGACACTTGGTATTGGTCCATCTTGCTTCACAGCTGCTTTATACTTGGTTAAAGCTTGTAAAACATGAAAACAAGGTGAAAACTTGGGTAATTCTAAATCAAATAAATAGAACATGCTTTTGATGTGAGTAAAAATCCTCAATTAAAACTGTATAATTTTGCGCTTATGAAACTACCCCACACTTAAGCTTTTTCTTGTCCTCAAGAAAACCTTTATTTAATCCTATAAAGCAATAATAACTTCTCACAATCAATATATATTCCATAGTCTATTAAGCCTAATACTTTCCAAATGAGTCTTAATCATAGTTCTAGTATTGCAAAACCTTGATATATAATAAAAATAGCAAGATTTTATGTAACTCCTTAATAGGCAATTCATTGTTTATTTATGAACTAATGCCTAACGGAGATCACTCAATATCACTTAGAAGTGTATGTAGGTGAAGTGAAGTCTCAAGCAATTTCATAAAACCATGCCTTCCATATGCTTGGTTATAAATCTTATCTCCGCTACTTGCAAAAATTTGAATATCATGATCAAAGGGTCTTGACAAGGTTGTAATGGGATTGAGGTAGAGGGAGAAGAAGAATTTGGGAAGAAAAGGCAATGGATATGTTGAAAATTCATGTGATCTAAGAAAAATCCAAGGAGTAAATGCAGCAAAGTGCTAAACACAATTTTTCACAAAGTTCTTGGCTCATAGAGTACCACATCTCAAGAGAGTACGAAAATTGCTTTGATATTTATCATATTTCTTTTCTCTTTCTTTCTTTTCTTTTCTTTTCTTCTTTTCTTTTCTTTTTTCTCTTCTCCATTTGTTTGGCAGTCTTGTAGTTTTCCTAATATTCATTCTTGGATTGAATGGAGTATCTTAAAACAAAGAGGACTTAGTGAACTATCATCTATTAAGATACTGCATTTTAATCTAGATGTGAAGAGCGAACCAAAAAATTTCCAACATATAGGGTGACAAAGAAAAATAATGTAAGAAATGGAATATGGGGTATAAAGGTGTATATGATGAACAAAATGTCAAGGCTCAATAATGGTCAACTAAAGGAAATACATAGGGTAGGCTTTTTGACAAGTACTACAAAGCAAGTTCTAGAGACATAGTAATATGAAATGCACCACTCAAACAAGAAAATTCAGAGCATGTTTGTAATGAATGCTCACTTAGGCTTAAATCCTTTTATTTGTAGTGTAAGGGTTAGATAGGGTTCCTAAATTTCTCAATTGAATTGTTAGTCAAGTAATGCATGCAATTCTTTCTATTAATATCATGAATTGAGATTTATGCAATTTAGAACATGATTAAGCACATTAGAGCATCTGAGTGTCATAGAACTATTTTTCTACAAGAGCTATGAGATACAATTACTATTTATCATGAATTCAAACAAACATTTTGACTTGTAGGGATTTGTGTGTGTTCTAAATTCTATTTATGTTATGAATCAATGTAAAGCAATTATTTTAAAAGAAATAAAATAGTGAAGTTAAATGAAGTAATTGAAAGATATAATAAGATAGCTAAAAGATTTTTGAAAAATTAAGCAATAAATGAAGAGATATAAAATAAAGAAGATATAAAATAGTTAAAGAATGTAATAAAAAAATTGAAAAAAATTTTATTTGATTTATAAAGTAATTTTTAGTATACTCAAGAAAATAAGAACAAAACTGAAATTAAGCTAAAAGAAACTAAAATAGGCTGATAAGAGTCACCCCACACTTAAGACAACACTTCCTCAGTGTATAGCAAAGTGAGGAGAACTCATTGACAAATACAAACTGAAAGTAAACTGAAGTTTGGGGAAACATTACTTATTTACTGTGCTGGTGGATTCTGAGGAGATGGTGGCATAAGGTCCTTGAAGTAGATGTCTAGGTTATCTAAGTCACTAAAGGAAGGTGGTAATACACCAACTAACTGTTGGATCTGAGAAGTCATATGATCTAACTGCTAGATATATCTCTCCAATCCTGTTGAGATGTGGTTAAGAGTGTTCTTGAGACTATCCTGGCGTTATCTAATCTCTTGCTGAAAGGCTCTAAATTCAGTAACATGTTGTTGTTGAATATCAGCTATCTGAGCTAAGTGGTTAGTTTAGGCATTGATCTGGTTTTTGGGTCTCTGGGTTGTTGCTGCTGTAGGAGTTGGTGGATCAACTCTTGTGAGTTCTATGGTATTTTCTGAAGCATTTCTAAGCTATCTGGTCTGTATCTGACTCACCAATCTATAGATTGGACTATTGTTATGGCTGCGAGATACGTAGATCATCCACATATTCATCATTTGCTTTAAACCTACTGGCACTATACTCCTACTTAGGTGAGTTCATTGATGCAATCATCTAGAACTCTTACCTTTCTTTCTAGGCAAGTGAAGTATGGACCGAAACACAGTGTACTCTTCTTGACGTCTGTGATGAAAGTGGAGATCTGGTTTGCTAAGATGAAACTAAGATCCACTTTCCTATGTTGATGCATTGCCCACAAGAGGAACAAGGCAGTCTGTGTAACCACCCAAAAGTTATCTCCTCTACTTGTAAGAGTATAAACTAAAATGAAGTGAAGGTACCTTAAAACATTAGGGAGGTTGGTGGCTTAGTGCTGCTTGCGTTGTACTAGCTGGGTCTGGTTGCTATTTGATACCACATGGTGTTGAAGGAAGCTGATGGAGTGTACAAGCATCCTCTATACTCCTTTTCACTAAGTTCCTTTGCTGTCGATTAACCCAAATTCCATTCGAAGTGTAACACCCTCAACCTTATATTTCTTTCAGATAATTAAATAATATAAGGTATTATAATAGAGGATTGGTGAGTTACTACTACCTCTACCCGAGTATGTTTTAACTTTTTCTAAGTTAAATAATTGAGTGCCACTAGTTTGGGTTACTATACTCAGGTTCTCATACGTTACATAGCGGAAATAAATAAAGTAATTTAAATAAAATAGATAGATATAGAGATATTTACATTCACATTCAACTATACATAATATTTATACATACATAAATAGTAGTGTGTGCCAGACATATACCTATAGATATGCGAGCCTGAGTAGGGTAAGGAGACAACAAGCCTGCCACTTATACCCTATTTTAAGCAAAATTCTCGATCTCACATATCTTAATACATATATGCTCTCCTTACTTGTACCAAAATCATTCTCCTGATCCTTTCAAAATACTAATAAGGATTCAGGGAAATGCACATATCAAAATACTATGTACTTCTAATTATACATACATTCAAGGGGTTGGTGATACTTTAAATAGAAATAGGATCCAAAGTCCCGTGATTATAGGAAAATACCCCAAAAAGGGTATCTCCACTATCTCTATCTCTACCTCCATCCACACCTGGTAACTAGGTATTTGATACAAATCAGCTTTAATGAGAATTATTTCTCGGTAGCAATAATCACCTGTGTTTAAAAATAGCTACTTGTACCACCATATAGATACAAAAATTCACTACATTCTTTTTTAGAATATTTTCAAATATTATGCTATAGGAATAATGTACATGAATTATGCAAATATATCATGCATATACTTATGAATACTCTTACATTGCAACAAATATTCATGAAGCGGGATACATGAATACTTTCTCTAACTGTAATCGTAACAACTCATATTCTTATATCAGTGTAAAGCATAAACAAAGAAATTATACAATTTGATATGGCCATAGTCAAAAGCATCACATAGTAATTCTTTCAAAATTCTATTCATAAATGAGATTCTCTTGTGGTCATGAGCCATCTGCAATCATTCTCGTGGTTTTCACTGTCAGCATTTATTCTCAGGTTAACTGTCAACATTTATTCTCAGGTTATCCGTTAGTAATTATTCTCAAGTTAACCATTTGAAAAAATTTTCCTAGATTAAAGCCAGTTACAACTATTCTCGCGGTATAACCAATTACATCCCTTCTCGCGAAATAACCAAATACATCCTTTCTCACGGATCAACCATTTGCAGTTATTCTCATTTATGGTTTATGCTCAATCAAAATCTCTTATTTTTCTTCTATTTCTCATAATTTCTCAAGTCTTCTCATTTCTCATGTTACCCATTACAATTCAAGATTAAATCCTACATTTGAGCGAAGTATTGGGCTAATTGTGGATAAAAATAGGTTATTGAGTCAAAATTTCCAAAACAGAGAGCTACAAGTCGACTTCCAGCCTCCTGGCAATCGACTTCCAGCTTGCTGTCCCAAAAATGTTTCAAACAGTGAGCAATCAGTCAACTTCTAGGATCCCAACAGTCGACTACTTTGTTCTTGGCTAATTTTTGGAAAGTAAGAACACGTCAGTCGACTTCTAGCCCCTGGTAGTCAATTGCTAGCATTCTGGATACAATTATGGGTAACTCAGGAGCACAACAGTCGACTGGTAAAGCCTACAAGTCGACTGCTATGTTATGCTCTATTTTAAAACTCGTCGTTGACCAATTATTTTAGCCCAAGAACATGTTTTTAAAATACTTTTGATGATTAAAAACTCAATAACAGCATAAAAGCTTCATTTACTACTCAAAAATAGCCCAAACCACCAATTATTCATGCTCAAATCTTAGATTTAAACCCTTTTCTTGAAAATCATGAAAAAACCCATTTTTCATATTTTCACTCATGCATTTACAAGTATATTCAAGCGGTTTAAAACATCCAATAGCAATCAAAAACTCTAAGAATGTAGGTTTTTAATCTCCCTCCAGTTTAAAATCATAAAACTCAAAATTTCTAGCCTAAAATAGTAATTTCAAAAATAAGGGAGATAGGTGATTTTCTACCTTTTTGCTAATTTAAACTTGGTATTTGATGAAGGTGAAGTGTTCTGGTAAGTTTTCCTAGCTTATGGAATGCTTAAATCTATCCAACAGCTCTCTTCCTTCACAATTGCTTGACTCTCTCTCTTTAGCTCATCCTCTCTCTCTTTAAGATTCTAAACTCAGGGTACAAATGAAGAGCTTTGGAGACTTTACCTATTTATAGGTGATCCGACCTATTGCAACTTTGCTCCTAATTCCCAACTATTCGGTCCAAATTGATAATTCTTCTAACTTTATGTTAAATGACCATTTCATCCCTCACTCACTGGCGGGAATTATTTTAGAATTCTATTGCTACAGTAAATCATTTGGCTAAATTTACAGCTTATTGCCCTAAAGTTTTGGATATTCATACCATTTCTCACTATATCATTTTAATTTTCAATTTAGTCCTTATTCTTTCTTTTCCCTTAAAACTCTTTTCCTAATACAACTACATGCAGCCTAATGCAACAAACACAAACATTTAATTCATTTAAAATTAACAAACATCTCTTTAAGGCATAAAAGGAGCGGATGTTACATGAAGTGAGGTATAGACATGGAGAAGTCTGTACCTCTTAATTGGAATGATATGGTGTTGGGCTCGAACTAGTCACTGATCTAGGTCTTTAATGAGAATATACTGTAGAACTCCAAGGTTAACTCCCAATAAGTAGGTTCATTAATATTGAAAAACCTTGCGAATGGGGGTGTGCCTAGGAGCTCATGAAGGTCATCTGTCAAACCAACTGTCTGTATGGCATTTAAGTTTATGCAACGTTTGAATCCTATTTAGCTTGAAGCAAAAGGCTTGATACCTCTTCTCTTGTTTAACTTCTTGGAATGTCAACAACCTGTGTCATTCAAAGGGAGAAGTATTGACTTCAGGTGTCCTTCTCCTTTTTGAGGTGACACTTTGAGATGAAGATTGCAACGTGGTTTTAGATAAAAATATGTTAGCTAAAACTTACAGAACTATATCCATTCCTAAGTATGAGTTTTGTAAATAAATGTAATGTGATGCTTTATTGCTTTTAACCTAAAATACTTATAATTTATTTATGAATGAATTTTTTTTCTTTGTGATTTTTTTCTTTTTCTAAAAAAATTTCAAAAGAAGTGCAAAGCAAGAACTTACTTGATTCTTGCATGATGATGATGATTTATTTATACCAAGGTAAGAATTATCTATGATCTTTAATTTTCAAGATTTTATGTGAGGTTCTTTAACAAGAACTTATTTACATGAAAAGGATGATTCTTTAAAATCTTAACTCTATAATAACGAATTGAATATAAGAGAGAGGACATGAAGAAAGAACTTTATTTAGATGTTTGCTAAAGAATTATACTTGAAATTCTTAATTGATATGAAAACTATTGAGTATGCATAAGAGAAAGGAGAGAATACTTGATAAAAAGGGAAAACTTGTGTGTGACTTGTGCTCAAGAGTGCGGAAAACACACAAGAGATTAGGAGGGATTGATGCTTACCAATTGATGGGAAAATGTCACAGCTAAGGGCTTCATATAGGCAAGGCAAGCTGTGTCCTAGTAAGAGAGGGATTCACACGTGAAGAGAAGGAGAAGATAGGCCATAACTATATTGAATTTTGGATAAGCCATATCTTCTTTGAATTTCTTTGAAAAATTTTAAAATAGATTCTTGATTACTCTTTGATTTTGAAAGTGGTCATCCACTTTTGAAAATGTTTGAAAGCTACTAAGGATGAGTTAAAAATATTTCAAAAATTTTTATGATCCTTTAAGGAATTTCGACAATGTTTGAAATTTTAATGATCATCCTTCTTAACTTTCAAAAATTAAGGATAATCAAAAGATAGATTTTGAAAGGTTTGAAATAATTCAAAAGTGTTTTATCACTTTCTTTATACTTTCGAAAACTAGGGATAAGGCAAATTTGAAACATTGAGATAAGTTGAAGCAATTTGAAAGAGACTTCTTACTTCCTTAAAATTTTTGAAGAATAATCGTAGAGCAACTTTGAATTTGTTCAAAAGATTTAGGATAACTTGAAGTAATTCAAAGAGCCTTTAATTTTTGAAAACGTGAGGATAACCCTTTTTGTTTAAAAATTTGAAATTTTTAAAGTTTTAAGATGTTTTAAGATTGCTTCACCCTTCTTTATCTTCCTTAAAATTTTAAAACTTAAGGATAACTCTAAAAGAGAATTGGATTTTCAAAAATTTCAGGATGATTTAGAAACAATTCGAAATTGCCTCATCTTTCTTAAATTTTTGAAAACTTATAATAATTCTTTTAAAAGAAAATTTGAAAATTTTGAAGGATAAGGAAAATTGTGAAATTCAAAGATGCTTCCATGAAATCAAGGATTTTAATTAAAACAAAGAGTTATCTCTTATGATAGGCTATCATTAGGTTATCATATGAGTTTGATTTTCAAACGATAGCTTATCAAGGTTCAATTTAGTGATAGGTTATCACCATGGGTTGATCCTTCCACTGATAGGTAATCACTTGAATCCACATGATAGCTTATCACTAGGGACTCATTTTATTCATAGCCTTTCCTTCCTTCTTTCATCTGGAATCTTTAGAGAAAGTTCCCTTATCTCTCCAGGTACATAAAGGAATTTTATTGACATATGAACTAAATTGTGAAATAAAAGAGAAAGAAACAAAAAAAAGTATTTATTTTTGTTTTTTTTCTCTGAGTCTGTTAATTGAATCATTTATTTATTATATTCTGAAGGAAAATTACCTGGACCTCTAATGGATCTCCATGGTAGTGCTTGAGATAGTGCCCATTTACCTTGAAATTTCCCTGATCAGGGTGATAAATCTCAATGGCACCATAAGGAAATATCTGATCGATTGTGTAAGGTCCTAACCATCAGCTTCTGAGCTTCCCTGGAAATAGATGGAGACATGAGTTGTAAAGTAATACTCTGCCTCCTACTTCAAAGTTCTTGGACTCGCGTATGCTTTTGTTATGCCATTTCTTTGTTTGAGCCTTGTAGATGGAGGAATTATCATATGCTTGGTGGCACCATTCTTCCAACTCATTTAGCTTCCATAGTCTTTCTTTCCCTATAGACACAATATACAGGTTAAATGTCTTAAAGGCCTATAGTGCCCTATGTTCTAGTTCAACAGGTAAATGGAAAGTTTTTCTATCGACAAGTCTATATGGCATGAATCTAATGGATGTTCTATATGATGTCCTAAAAGCCCATAATGTATCATCTAACTTAGCTACCCAGTCTTTCCTATTTACCCCTATAGTTCATTATAATATTCTTTTTAGCCCCTTATTATTTACTTTAACTTGCCTAGTAGTTTGCGAGTAATAAGGTGTTGCGAATTTGTGGAATATTCCATAGCACTTAAGCACTTTCTCAAGTTGGTAGTTACAGAAGTGAGTTCCTCTATAACTAATTAGCACCCTAGGTGTGACAAACCTATCAAATAGTCTTTTTAAGAAGCTAGTTACTACCCTAGCATCATTAGTGGGGAAGGCTTGAGCTTTGGCCACTTAGAGAAGTACTCAACCATTACTAGGTTATATTTGTTACCATAAGAAGAAGGAAAGGGCCCTATGAAATCAATACCCCACACAAAAAAGATTTTGGCAACTTGTATGCTAGTCTAGGGCATTTCATTTCAGTATGAAATGTTACCTGACCGTTGGCATGCATCACAAACTTGGACAAAATTTCTTGCGTCTTGGAATATAGTTGGCCAGTATAATCTTGCCTCTAACGCTTTCCTATTAGTATGGTTTGCTACTTGATGTCCTCCTGTTGGTCCCATCTAGAAATGGTTTAAGATCTGGAGGATCTCTTCCCCATGTACACATCGCTTGATTACCTGGTCTGAACATATTTGAAACAAGAAAGGGTCCTCCCAAATATAGTATTTCAGCTCAGCAAAGAATCACTTCTCTTGCTAAGTTTTCATACCCTTTGGTAAGACTCTAGCAACCAAGTAGTTAACATAATTTGAAAACTAAGGTAGGTTAGCGTATACCTACATTACCTCTAAGTACTCTTCTAGGAAGTTGTCATTAATATCTTTTTGTCCAAAACTTCGAGGTTTGGATTCTCTAACCTTGACAGGTGGTCTGCAACTAAATTTTTTGCGCCCTTCTTTTCCTTGACGTCTCTGTTGAATTCTTGTAGTAGTAAAATCCATCTTATCAGTCAAGGTTTTGCATTATTCTTCCCAAAAAAATACCTTATAGCTGAATGATCTGTGTAGACCATGGTCTTAGATAGTACCAAGTAGCTCTGAAATTTATCAAATGCATATAATACTGCAAGTAGCTCTTTCTAGGTGGTGTTAAAGTTTTCTTGGGCATCTATTAAAGTCTTTCTGGCATAATAGATAGGTTGGAACTTCTTCTCAATCCTTTATCCTAGAACAACTCCAACCACATAATCACTGGCGTTACACATAAGCTCAAAAGGTAGCCCCCAATCAAGTGAAATCATGATAGGGGTTGTGGTCAGTCTTTCTTTAAGTAGCTCAAATTCTTACAAACAGTTATCATCAAATATAAATGGTGTATCCTTGACAAGCAATTGAGTTAAAGGCCTAGTAATCTTGGAGAAGACTTTGATGAATCTCCTACAGAATCTGGCGTGTCCTAGGAAACTTCTTATGGCTTTAACAAAGCTAGAAGGTTGTAATTTTGATATAACTTCGACTTTTGCTTTGTCCACCTCTAGTCCTGCATGTGATATTTTGTGTCCTAGGATAATTCCCTCTTTTACCATAAAATGGCATTTCTCCCAATTTAGTACTAAGTTTGACTTTACACATTGAGCCAGCATTCTTTCTAAATTGTTTAAGCAAATGGGTGAAGGAATTTTTGAAAACTGAGAAGTCGTCCATGAATACTTCCATTGACTCCTTAATAATGTCATGAAACATTGTCATCATGCACTGCTGAAAGGTGCATTACACAGTCCAAAAGGCATCCTTCTATATGCAAATGTTCCATAGGGGCAAGTGAAAGTAGTCTTCTCTTGGCCCTCAGGAGTAATAGGTGTCTAGAAATATCCTGAAAAACCATCAAGGAAGCAGTAGAACATATGACCTGTCAAATGTTAAAGCATTTGATCAATAAATGGAAGGGGAAATGGTCTTTTCGGGTTGAACTGTTTAATCTACAGTAGTCTATGCAAACCCGAACACATGTTACCATCCTTGTAGGTATAAGCTCATCCTTCTCATTCTTTACTACTGTAGTGCCTCCTTTCTTGGGCACCACATGCACAAGACTAACCTAGTAGTTATTAGAGATAAGGTAGATTAAACCTACATAAAGAAGCTTAATGACCTCCTTCTTTACTACCTCCTTTATGTTAGGGTTCAGTCGCCTTTGTGGTTGTAGCACTAGCTTATAGCTGTCCTCCATTAAAATTTTGTGTAAACAATAGTTGGGATTTATCCCAGGGATGTCTACAATTTTATATGCGAAGGCTTGAGGGTACTTTTTGAGAGAGGCTAAAGTCATTTCTCTCTTTTAGAAGTCAAATCTGCTGCTATAATAACTGGCAGCTTTTTAGGTGTAACTCAAATGTTTAAGTAATTCCTTCAATTCTAGGACTGAGGGGTCCTCAATTAAAGGTTTTACTTCTTCCATCTCTTGCCTGTCTATAGAGGAGATATGATGTAACATCCGCTCTAATTATGATTAAAGAGATGTTTGATAATTGTTAATTTGATGTTTAATGCTTGTGTATGTTGCATTAGTGCATATAGTTGCATTAGTTTAGGGACTAAATTGAAAGAAAATACATGAAGGTTTAGTAAGAGGTGGCTAGAGACTTAATTGAAAAGGGAGAAGTGAGTAAGTCTAAGAGTGCAAAATAGCCTAAGGACCAAATAGCAATTTTCTAACTTTCTCTTAAATCCTAACTGAAGCCTTAAACTCCCATACACTTTCAAACCTTCAGATTTTAGAGAGAGAAATAGAGGGACGGGTAGAAAGAGATAGGGGAAAGCTAGTGCAAGAAAGGAGATATTTTGGTGAGGAAAGAGCATATTTGAGGCTAGAAATCAGCCTTACAACAAGGGAGGATGATTCCTAACACATTTAACACAAAAATTTGCAAGGAATCAAGATAGTAATCCATCCTAAACCCCTCTCTTTTCTGAAAAGTTTACTGTTGCTGGAAAATATGAATTTCTACATGTTTGAGCTGAGATTGGGGTTAAATCTACATTCTGTATGCTTTTCTATTTCTATGGAATGTTGTGTTACTGAAATGTATGCGCATATATGTGGTTGTAATTGATTGGAAGGGCTGGGTTATGTTCATCTAAAGATATAGACTAGTTTCCTTGAATGTACCATGTTTGAGCTAATGTATGAGAAATGTTTTATGACAAGTAAAGTTTGTTATATGGAAATTAAGCTCATATGTTTAAAATTGAAAATGGAATGCATTTTGGATTGGGTATAATCAAAAACTATATTTTCTAAACAGCAGCGGAATATAACAGCTGACTACTACATATAAGGCAGTCGACTGTCGTGTTCTTGAAAAACTCAGAAGTGCAAACATAGGCTTACAATCGACTGCCAGATTCCTAACAGTCAACTATCGGGCCCGAGTTTGCACTAAGCAGTCGACTGGCCATCTTAACAGTTAACTATCATGCTTTGAGGATTACAGAGGGCCATTCCAGCCAACTACTAGCTTACTGTCTGGCATCTGAGGATTATAGAGGGCCACTAGTTGATTGCTAGCCTTTCAGCAGCCCTTCAACTTGCGAAATGAGGTTTTTAATGGCAATTAAGCTTATTAATTCTTTATACTAACTTAATTAAGGGATCACAACATAGGTAAGAAAGGAATCTAGGAGTTTTTGGTGATGAGACCCCTGGGATAGTGAAAGAAAGAGAGAGAAAAAAACACAAAAAGGGAAAGATGAAAGTATTCTTAATGTATAGGGTAGATAGGCTCATAATCAAGTGACCAATTGTCAGTATGGGACGGCAGTTGGGCATTCCATAATTGTGCCATAAATTAGGATGGTTAAACATCCACTTGAACTTAGATGATTTCAAAAACACCATGATAGTTGCAAACTTTAAGTTAGTGTCATCTTCCAAAGGCCATATGAGAAACACATACTTATAGTTAAGTATAACCATGGATATGGGCCGATTCACCCTAGAGTATATGTAGAGAATAGCATACTAGGAGTGTGATCCACCTCGAAGGAATGGTGGTGATTCCATAGTATTATGATCCACCTAAAAGCGAAGAGGAAATGATTCGGGTAGAGTTGACGGTGATCCCATGAGAGTATACTAACCCCGTTTAGGACAAAAGGAAGGAATCCCACTGGTTAGGGATGATTTGTCGGAAAGGGGCAAGGACCATTATAGTACTTGGATCCACTAGGGGACACCTCAGAATGTACAAAAGTTAAGGTATGTCTAGATAGTCATACGCTCATTCATATAGACAGTGGTGAGTGAAGTTGTTGTTGGGCAACTCTCTTGATTACTCTTAAGGTATTTTATGTATTGCTCATATGTTATGGAAATGAAATGATGGCATGTTTACTATCCCATATATGTTTTATAAGAAATTTTTTATCATGAGATTGATGATGAATGCACTTCCCATGTTTTAAAGATGATATATTTTGATGAATATACATATGTATAAGTACACAACATGATTAAATGCTAAATGCATTATATCCCAATAGTATGTGATATGTTTTATGAAAGAATGTAGAGTTTTTCGTGCGAGCACAGTGGTACAGGTTATTGGATTTCGTAGCAAGTTGCATTGCTACTGAGATTCATTTCTCACTATAGTGTTGGCATATACCAGATGTGTAGGTCCCCTTGGGCTGGAGACAGAGGTAAAGAAGAAAGAAGTGTCCATTCTGGGCTTACAGACTGTTTAATTTGAATAGCTTAAGTACATGGTATAATAGAGCTAGCCTTCATGATATTTTGAGAAAGGCTAGTGCAAGATTATTTTGTATAGCCTATTCTACATAGGAATTAGGCTGGATTGATGAATAGATTAATTGATGGGGTTATGAGTAGCAGGATTGTTGCCTCTATACCCAATAGTTAATTGACTATATTTAATTAAGAATGCATGTTTATGTATAGTTAATACAAGTGTATTCTATATATATTTATTCCACTGCGATGTTGAGAGAACCCGAGAGCAGAGACTAACCCAAATGGCACTCAATTAATCAACTTGGTAAAAAGTTTAAAAATTTACTTGGGTAGAAGTGATAGTAACACACCATTATTATGACAATTATATACATTATGCCTTTAAACACTTAAAAGGAACCATAGGCTAATGGGGGTGTTACATATGATCTGTCAATTCATCAGGCTTAATATTTACAGGGTTACTAGGCTCAGTAGCCAATAAGCATGTTAGTTGTTGCAACACCTATTCATTGGTCAAACCATCTTCTTTTACTTGTGAGTCTTCTTGCGAAGTGTCGCTCAAGAGGAATTCTTGTAGATATAATTTGATTTCAGCATCCAGGATATCCACTGAATAGACAATATCATCGTGATCTATGGATTGTCTCATGGATTTTGCTAGGTTAAAGGTGACAGTATCATCCCCCACTTTGAGTTGTAGCCTTCCATTGCAAACATCTATAAGAGCTCTAGATGTTGTGAGGAATGGTCTTCCTAAAATCATGTCCATTACCATAAAGTCCACAAGAAAGATGAATTTTTCAACTATCACAAGCACATCTTCTACTATACGCCTAGCATACTTGATGGTTCTATCTGCCAACTGTATGTTCCTCCTAGTAGGTTTCAATTTGTGTAACATCCGCTCCAATTATGATTAAAGAGATGTTTGATGATTGTTAATTTGATGTTTAATGCTTTTGTATATTACATTAGTGCATATAGTTGCATTAGCTTAGGGATTAAATTGAAAGGAAATACATGAAGGCTTAGCAAGAGGTGGCTACGGACTCAATTGAAAAGGGAAAGATGAGTGAGTTTAAAAGTGTAAAAGAGCTTAGGGACTAGATAGTAATTTCCAAAACCTCTCTTAAACCTTAGCTGAAGCCCTAAACCCTCCCATAATGCCCAAACTTCAGAAACTTAGAGAGAGAGAGAGATCAAGGGCGAGTAGAGAGAGAGAGCTAAGGCAAGAGGGAGAGGAAGAATTTCTAAAGGGAGAGGCAAATTTGAGGCTGGGAATTCATCCTATAGCAAGGGGAGAGTCATCCTAGCACACCAAACACACACATTTTCAAGGAATCAAGGTAGCAATCCATCCTAAACCCCATTTTCTGAAATGTGTAGAACGTTTTTGATAAAATGTGATTTTGAATGTTTTAAGTTGAGTTGGGGTTAAAACCTACATTCTGTATGTTTTTCTATTTCTATAGGGTGTTGTGTTGCTGAATGTATGCTCATATGTGTGCTGCAATGGATTAGAAGGGCTGGGTTGTGTTCATTTAGATATATAGACTAGATTTCCTTGAATGTATCATGTTTGAGCTAATGAACAAGAAATGTTTAATGAAAGTAAAGTTTGTTGTAAAATAATTAAGCTCATATGTTTAGATTTGAAAATAGAATGCATGCTGGATTGAGTTTTATCAAAATCATGTTTTTACGAATCGTAGCGAGCATAGCAAATGATCGCTAAAGGCGCATAACTGTCGTGTTCCTAGAAAACCCAGAAGTGTAGACAGAGGCTTAGCAGCCGACTGCTAGACACCTAGCAGTCGACTATCGTGCCCAGGTCTGCACTAAGCAGTCGAATGGCCATCGTCGCAGTCAACTGTTGTGTTCTTAGAAACCTAGAAGTGTAGACAGAGGCTTAGCAGCTGACTGTCAGGTTCCTAGCAGTCAATTGTCGGGGTCGGGTTTGCACTGAGCAGTCGACTGGCAATCCTAGCAATTGACTGTCGTGCTTATAATTTTACCCAAAACGCATTCCAGAGGATTACAGAGAGCCACCAGCTAACTGCTAGCCTCCCAGCAGTCGACTGGCAAGCCTCTAACTTGCGAAATGAGGTTTTTAATGGAAATTGAGCTTAGTAATTCTTCATACTAACTTAAATGAGGGCTCACAACAGGGGTAAGCAAGGAAACTTGGAGTTTTGGGTAATGTGCAAAGGATAGAGTCACTTTTCACTTGTATGAGAATGGTCCTTGTGATAGTGATACAAAAGGGAGCGGAGAGACATCAAAAAGGAAGAGTGAAGTATCCTAGGCATATGCACTAGTGGTAGATAGGCTCATGAGTCAAGTGACCGATTGTCAGTATGGGATGACCATTGGCATTCCATAGTTGTGCCATATATTAGGATGGTTAAACATCCACTTGACATAGATGACTTCGAAAACATCGTGATGGTTGCGAACCCTAAGTTAGTATGTCTTCCAAGGGCCATAAAGAAACACATACTTTAGGTTAAAGCATAACCATGGGCATGAGCCGAATCACCCTAGTGTATATGTTAAAGAATTGCATACCGAGAGCGTGATCCATTGGAAAAGGGGTGGTGATTCCATAGCCTCATGATCCACGAAAGCGGAGAGGATAGGACTTGTATATAGGTTTTACAGCGATCCCATGAGTTATTGAGATTGTACGTTGGATCCGGCTGGGGGATACCTCGGTAGTACTATGCAGTAGAGTTACCATAGTGGCGCAGTTAGTCACCAGGATAGCTCAACTACTGTAGTGGCACAGTTAGTCATTAGGATAGCTCATTCATGTATGTAGTCGTACGTGGAGTTGTTGTTGGGCGACACTCCCGATAGCTCGTATGTTCTGATGATTTCCTCCTGCTCATATGTACCATCAAAAGGCATATTTATTACCCTATGGAAAAAAAATTTATGATGAAAATGATGATGAATGCACTTCCCATGTTTTTAAAGATGATATGTTTTGACGAATATGCAAATGTATGAGTACATAACATGATTAAATGCTACATGAACTGCATCCTAATAGTATGTGATATGTTTTATGAAAGAATGTAGAGTTTTCTATGTGAGCACGGTGGTACAGGTCAACGAATTTTGTAACAGGTTGCATTGCTACTGAGATTCAATTCTCACGTTATTATTGGCATGTATCAGATGTGTAGGTCTCGGGTTGGAGGAAGGTAAAGTAGGAAGAAGTATACATTATGAGTATACGAACTGTTTAATTTGAATAGCTTAAGTACATGATAGGATTAAGTTAGCCTCCATGATATTTTAAGAAAGGCTAGTGTAGGATTACGTTGTATAGCTTATTCTAAATTATTTGTATAGGCATTAGGCTGGATGGACGGATAGATAAAACTGATGGGGTTATGAGTGGTAGGATTGTTGCATCCATGCCCAATAGTTAACTGACTATATTTAATTAGAAATGCATGTTTATGTATAGTTAATCCAGGTTATTCTAATATATTTATTCTGCTGTGAAGTTAAGAGGATCCGAGAATAGAGACTAACCCATATGGCCTTCAATTAACCAACCTGGTGAAATTTTTAATTGGACTCGGGTAGAGGTAATAGTAACACCAATACTTTGATAATTATTTTCATATTATATCTTTTTAAATACCTAAAAGGAACCATAGGCTAAAGGGTGTTACAATCTGCTTAGTCCTAGTTTATCAAACAAGCTAGTTGGCATTAAATTGATGCTAGATCCTAAGTCAGCTAAGGCATCCTTGATTGGAAGTTCACCAATGACATAGGGTAGGGTGAAACTTCTTAGATCACATTTCTTTGTGGGCAGCTTGTTTTGCAAAATCATTAAGCATTCCTTGTTCAAGGTCATTAATCAAAAATCTTCTAGCTTCCTTTTGTTGCTCAAAATTTCCAATAAGAACTTTGCATAACGAGGTATCTGCAAGATAGCTTCAACAAAAGGAAGATTGATTGTTAGTTGTTTGAATAGGTCTAGGAACTTACCAAACTACTGATCAACCTTCTCCTGTTTTAATCGGGCAAGGTATGGAATAGGTGGCTAGTATTCTATCACTGGGCTTTTCTTCCCCTTACCATGCACTGATTCTCCTTTTGCTAATTCAGGTTCTTCATTAACTAGTTCAGTCGGTACTTCCTCATTGTCCTTAGGCAAGGGTAAAGGTTTATTCAATTGCTTGCTAGATCTTAGAGTAATGGCTTTGCAGTGCTCCCTTGGATTGTATTTCATGGCACTGGGGAGCGTGCCTATATGCCTTTCAATTAAAATCTTAGAAATTTGCCCCATTTATTTTTCCGAATTGTGAATTAAGGCCTATTAGTTTCTAAGAGCTTTGTTTGTTTATTGCAACCTGTTCTCTGAAGTGGACATGAATTTGATCAATAGTTCCTTAAGGTTAGGCTTCATTTCTTGTCCTTGAGGAAATTGATTTGGAGGAACTTGTTGCTGAGGTTGCTGCTGTTGCAACTTTTGAAATCCTGGCGAACCTTGGTTGTTATTGTTCTTCCACCCAAAGTTGGGATGGCTCTGTAACACCCCAATCTCATAGCCATTACCTTTAGTAAATGTATAAAAAGAAAATCTTCCCTGGCTATAAAATTGGTTTGTTATCATTACTCTTTATCCTTTATTATTTACATGAGTAAATATTTTCAAATTTTATTTTATGATTGATTAGGCTTGGGATCCATTACACAGATAATTTATTTCTACAATATATAGTGGAAGACTAAATAAATAATAATATTTAATTGCAACGCAACAGATAAAATTTCATTTATCACTTTTTTTTCATTCATATTCACATTTACCCATATATACAACGTCATACATGTATGTCGGGATATGTATAGTATTTTCAGTTTTGAGGGTAAGGAGGCAACAACCCTACCACTCAAACCCTCTGCTCCAAAATTACCTACTAGCAGTTACAACTTTCACATATCCAGATATATATGCCCATCCTACTGTGTACATCCAAAAAATGTTTATCCTAATTATATTCCCAAAATATAAAAGAATTAGGATAAAATGGGCTAATGCCTAAGTAATAACATTATATCCAAAATACATATTTCCACCCCCTTTACTAAGGATGGATTTCCACAACTGCTACTATATATGTGCCTTGTACTACATTGAAAGTTCCTAGGAATGGAACTTCCAATAGGACCACATCTACTTCAAACCATACCATGTACCTGAACATCTGATACACACTAGATACAATCATGAGAATAATTTCTCAATAGTTAAGCAATCTAATTTATTTTATAAAACATCTAGCATGTATCATCGTAATGATACTGAAAATATCTCTACCTCCTTTTTCTTTAAAGATTTCTATAGCTCTAAGGGAATGCAATGCATATGTGTATGTATTATATGGACATATGTGGCATATAACATTTAAAATATTACAACTATCAATTTGGGCATTTAAAATAAATTCAATTGAAAACATAAGGCATTAACAAATTAGAGAAACTTTCAATCACCATTTTACCTTTTGATTCCACTACTTAAGACCACCCACCTTAGGGACTCTTTTAGTGCCACTTATCCCTTAGGTGTCTCTTTAGTGCCATCTACCATAAGGGGTATTTTAGTGTCATTCATCCCTTAGGTAGTCAATTAGTGCCATTTACCATAAGGGGAAAATTTAGTGCCATTCGTGCCTTAGGTATCCATTTAGTGGCAATCACCATAAGGGGAAAATTTAGTGCCATACATCCCTTAGGTGCAAATTTAGTACCATTTTCAATGCCATCACAATATAATGTCAACATCATTTAGGGCCATCAACAACACCACCATTTAGGACCATCAACAACATCACCATTTAGGACCATCAACAACACCATTCATTCTAACATTTTTATCCATATGTAATTTAGAACATTAATCGCAACATAAGACCATTACACTTTAGTGCCATCAAGAATCCCATTGAATCTAGCATTTACATCCATATGCCATTTACAACATTGACCACAATATAAGATCATCATACTTTAATGCCAATTCAATATGCATAAACTACACTTTTTATTACTCCACCTTTTTCCTTAACTTTTCGGCCACTAGAGATCAATCATGGTCTCTTTTACTTTCAAATGATAAAACTTGAAATTTTACTAAAAAAGGGGACATCAATTCGACCAACATGAGGAAAAATGCAAATAAGGGATTTTCATGTCTCCTTTTGTATTTACCTCATATTTTTATATTATTTTTTTTTTCATCAATGAATGCATTTACATCAAGTCTTAACTTTCTTTTCTCTTATTTACTTTCATTCACTCTCCTTCCCACTTTCAATTTAATATCTCAATAATTATGGAGAGAAAATATTAATCTAGCTTTTTGATTATTTCCTTGCATTAGTTAAACCAAAACAAGAGTCAATTAATTATTACGCATTCAACAAACCATTTAATGCACTTCAAAGGAGCCATTTGTCCAAGACATCAAGGGAAAAGAGAAAAATGCAATTTCAATCAACTCTCTTCCTTTATAGCATTTCCATCATTATTTCAACTTTAAGGCCTCATAACCTAGCCAAACTACATCATTTACAAGCTTAGGCAACCATTTTACACAAGAAGAGCATTTATGAAGGTGGTTGAATCATAAATGGATTTTTCCATACAATGAGCTCAATCATTAATTCCCACCATCACAAATTCATCCATACACTTAAACAAATGCATTCCAATGGGATTTCAAACTCAAAAGAAGGTAGAGAGAGAAACCTTCACTATTCATGGATTTGAAAAAAACTATAAAAACTTCCATAAAACTTGAATTTAAGGGTGTAAGATTACTTAACTACCTTGATTTAGCAATGGATTTGGAATTTCCTTAGAGTTTTCTTGCTTTCTTCTTCCTTTTCTCTCTTCCCTTGCTTCTTAGTTTTCTGCCTTCTTTCCCTCTCCCCTGCATCATGTTTAGCTCATGCAAAATGGGGAAGGAGATGAGTTTTTATTTAATTTAAAAAAATGACAATTTTTCCCCTTCTTGGAAAAAGACCATACTAACCCTCCCTTTTTCTTTTCTTTTTCCTTTTTCTTTTTGGGACATGTAGGCCTCCTTTTTAGGTAGATAAAATTTCAAAAATTCTAGCAAATTGGCCATCTTGTCCTTATGGTAAAATGACAATTTTATCCTTAAGATAAAATTATCATTTTGCCCTTTTGTCAAAATGACTATTTTACCCTTTTATTGTCTCTAAAATTTCAAAATTTTCAAGAGAAAAGTCTTGAGGGAATTTATCATAATTTTCATAAATAAATTTTGGTAAAATTACTACTTCACCATTTAGGTAAAATTATCATTTTACCCTTAGGTAAAAATTAACTATTTTGCCTTTGGAATATTTTCTTAGGGTCATCATGACTTTCAGATATTTTTCAAGCGTAATCATTGTGTTTAGATGTTTTTCAGCATCATAATGACGCGTCATAAATGCTGAAGATATTTTTAAGGTGTTATGATTTTTTTTGTCTTTTAGTGAAACCTTTAAATTCTTCACTTTAGCCCCTAACTTTTTCTTTCCATTTGGTCCCTTTCCTCATTTTTGAAATTTAGGGCAATTTACTTACAATCTTCAGGCATAAAACTGCTAAATTTTATAAATTTAAATTGTACCTGAAGATAGAAAAAATGTGAATATTACAGGTTCCTACACCCAGGGTTGTATGTATTGTTGTATGGTTTGTTTTGCTGTCGTGGGGCAGTCCCCATGTAATCTGCTTGTTCTAAGTCATAAGGACCCATGTTAGAAGAAAATGACGATGAGGAATTTGCAAACATACGTCCCGCATTACAATTTGCACTATAATGTGGGAAACCACAAAACTCATAGCCAGACTATGTACTTGTACTGGCATCTGGAGTTGGTCAATTTTCTTGGCCAAAAGCTCCACTTGAGCTGCCAAGAGTGATGTAGAATTTGCTTGATGAACCACTCCTTGCCATCCAGATCTATCTCTAGAGGATTGCTATTGGTAATTATTCATGGTCATCTCCTCTATCAGATTTTGTGCCTGCTCAGGGGTTTTGTTGTTTAGAGTGCCCCTGCTACTGCATCTACCATCTTCATAGTGGCTAGGTTCAGACCACTGTAGAGGGTCTACACCTGCATCCATACGGGCAGTCTATATGTGGCCAACACCATAATTAGCAAGTCCTTGTACCTCTCCCAAGCATCGTACATGCTTTCATCATGCATTTACACAAAAGAAGAAACATTATTGTGTATCTGTGCAGTCTTAGAGGGAGGAAAGTACTTGTATAAAAATTTTTGTGCCAACACATCCTAAGTGGTGATAGAATTTGGAAAGAGGGATTGCAACTATCTTTTGGCCTTATCCCTTAAAGAAAATGGAAACAACCTAAGCCTAATGGAATCATTAGTAGTACCATTGATTTTAAAGGTATCACATATCTCTAAGAAATTGGTGATATGTGAATTAAGGTCCCACTGGGCAATCCTCGAAATTGTATAGTTTGTTGCACCATTTGGATGATGTTTGCCTTTATTTCAAAGTTATTAGCAGCTATGGTAGGCCAATTGATGCACGTTTGTGTTCCTTCTAATGAAGGTGTCGTAAAATTGTACATTTTGTAGTTACCATCATTATTATTATTATTATTATTATTATTATTATTATTATTATCCATCTCTTGTGGTCTATGAATGGGAATCTGAACTGGGTCTTCCTCAAGTAAACGAGCCCTTAAACGTCTTAAAGAACATTCAGGTTCAGAAAAAGGTTCAAGGGGAATTAGTATAAAATTTATGGTCATAAACTACACAAGACTAAGAATAATACACAGCTACCAATAATATAGTATTGAAGAATAATGGAAATCTAATACTATTTTAAAATAATAATTAAACAAAAGATAATTAACACAAAAGTAAATCATTACTAGTTACTAAAATGGAAGAAAAAGGATTAGAAGTAAAACAAGAAAAAACAAAAATTGGCTAAAGTAACAATTCCTAATTTCACTCTAGTTTTCTCACAAGAGTCCCTGGCAGTGGCACCAAAAACTTGATGGGTTGTCAATGCTTTATATGCAGCCACACCTTAAGGCAATGCACTTGTCAGTGTAGCCTAGCACAATAGTGAGTATCAAGGTCATATTCCATAGGAACGAGAAAGCCTAAGGACAAGTTTAGTTAGGAATAAAGTCATAAAGTGGCCTAAGGACAAGAATGCAAACTTTTAGACTTAAGGATTCAAAAACCCTAAACCCTCACACAACTCGAGCTTCAGCATTTCTTGAGAGGTAAGGAGAAGGGTGGGTAGAGAGAGAAAATGGTGAGTTAGGATAAAGGAGAAGAGATTTGTTGAAGGAAGAATGGATTTAAGACTAAGGATTGGTCTTACAACAAGGGAAGGGTCATTTTAGCACATTATACACACACATTTCTGTAGGAAATCCAAGTAACAACTCAACCTAACCCCATCTTTCTCAAATGTTTTGTTATTTGCTAAAGAAATGTTAATATGAATGTTTTGAGTTATGTTTAGGGTTTAAACCTACATTCTGTATGTTTTGACTGCTATTGAGTGATGCTTGTAATAACCCAATTAAAAATTAAATAATTGGGATAAAAATAATGGAAAACCTTGAAATATCATTGGGAAGTGATTAAGAATATTTTCTTGAGCTTGTAGTTTAAATTTAAGAATTTTTCAGAATAAAAATTTTATCTGATGGAGAACATTTTATTTGCGTTCAGGAATTTAGCAGAAAATTTTAAAAGGCTTAAGATACTTAAAAATTCTCAAATTCCTTCCATATTGTTCCATATTCTTGCCTAAATCAAAAAATGCATCTGAAATTTATCTAGGGCAAAGTGAGAAAAGACTAAAATGCCCCTGGATACCTAAAAAGCCAAAAATTTCCTTATTTTTCTCCATTTTTCCTTTCTCTCTCTCTCTCCTCCCGTTATTTTCCTCTCTTTCCTTCTTCAAAACCATGCGTCATCCTCTTCTATCGAAACCACCGCCCATCGTCGCCATTCCCTGTCGTCGACAAATGCCACAGTTGCCGAAAATGGCATCTTTTCCAATCAGCATTGCATCTTCGATTCGAATGAAAAATGCCATCATCTGACTACACTGTCGCCACCAGCAAATAGCCCAACTCGCCCTCTTCCTCTGCTAGTTGCCAACCAACAAAGAACTGCTGGCACGTGCTATGAACAGAGAATAAACATTTTGAAGCTCCATCATGTTTCACCAAAAAATAGTGGTTAAATCGACATTTTTCACAGAACCAGTCCTGAATTTGGCATCCTCGTGCTTCGATTGACGTTTTGGACTAATTTTTAACACCAGCCATTGTCTGCTGCCGTATGCCATTGTGAGCTACCGTCCACCACTATGCTCTGTCGTGCATCATTCTCAGAGTAGCTAAAAAGAATCAGGGAGTAATTTTCAAGCTTCTGAAACTTTCGGTATAATTTAAAATACTCCAATTTGATGTTTTCTTATAGATTTTGATTCCAATTATGCCTAGATTTATTAGACCAAAGTAGAAATTAGAAATTTAATTATAAGAAAGTGTAATTGAAAGGAAACTTGCACAAGACTTTAATTGTTTCCTCGGGAAACTAATTGTGTGAACAATCTGCAAGGAAAAAGGAAAACCCTGGTCCAAATAGGAGCAAACGGTAAAAGGTAGAGTATTCTACACTCTCCTGACTTTTAACTAACGTTGTGAATTACTACTTTAAGTATGATTTGTATTGAATGGGCATGACTGCTAAAAATAATTGATTTACATGAGAATTATATATATGAGTATATAAGATTGCCTGTGTATTGCGAATTCTTGTTGCATGTTTTCTAGAATTTGGCTATTGAGATTATATGCCATAGAGATGGGCTAACTTAAGGTGGATATTCAATAGTTGGTATGGGATGACCGTTGAATATCCTTTATGCAAACGATTTTGTAAATTAATTTATTTTAATTAAATTGGTCTACATCTGTTAGGAATTATTCATTAAACCAGGATAACCCTATGAAAGGTTCAAGGAGTAAAAGGGCGGATAACCTATACGGGGTATAATATCCTATATCCTTGAGTATTGGTCGACTATGTGTATGTATTTCTATATAGACTATATGAGGATGAGAATTAGCTATTGTGCACATGTTGGGGGATGCCCTGGATGTTAGTTCTCACTCGATCCTTGAGTGGGTGATTGGTGTGATAGATCACACTCACAATATAGGACATTTTTTTTGGGTGATTGTTGTTACGGATCACACCCAACTAAAACCATGTTTTCAGATAAAACAGCATGCAACTTGAGATGAATAATGAATGATCACACGAGATGTGTGATAGATAAATATATGAGAATTTTCAGGCATGATTTTAAGTATGATTTTCAACATGATTTTTCAGATTAAAGATAATATACTCATTATATTGTTTTGCATTGATTTCCCATATTCATTTTGAATTTAAAAGTACTTAGTAATTCACATGTATTTAAACCGATTTGGGGAGACATTTTTTATACCTCGTTATAACTAAGTATTCAACTGTTTTGCAAATATATAATTGTAAATTGCTCTACTGGGATCTAATAATCTCATTAAATTATTTGCTCAGATGACCAAGAAACAAGGAATGCCTAGGAGATAGCTGGGTAAAATAAGGATGTCAGGATATCCTTAGAGAATTATAACACTGTTATGTGGATGTAGAAATTAGGCTTGAATTTATATATAAATCTGTATTGCTGATTTTTGGTTATATTGATGAATTTTCTGGATTTTGTTGAATATTGGGATGTTGTATAAATGGCGAAATGTTTGATTTTTAAGGGAAACTCAGCCAAATTTTTGGTAGGGATTATGATGGAGAATAGGTTTGTATAATAAATTTGATGAATTGTAGTCTACTGATGTATGAATGGATTTAGTAGTATGACATAGATATCTTAATTGTATCTAAATGGTTGTTAGAATTTATATTCCAGAGTTTGATATGTTTTATAATGTGATAATAGAAATGCTACACAGGATTTATGGTTGAGTTGAATTTTAATAGACTGTGAGAGAAGTCTAATTTTATTTAGAATATTGTATACTTCCACTATTCTGATAGATAAATATATAGCATGATTAAGGGGGTTGTTACAATGCTTGCTAAATGGTTGTGTTCATTTATACTTGTAACTAATTGTGAAAGTAGGCTTATACCCTAAGTGCAAAATTATGGTTTGATATTAGTTTTGAGTATTGTTAAATTGAGTTTTAGGTCTATTATAAATGCCATATGATGTCTAAGTATTGGTGTTGAGTTCATAGCTTGAGAAATTGGGTTGAAAACATGTTTTAGAGCAAAACTTTAGGTGTAGCAATAAGTTTTAAGAGCAGACAGGATGCTAGCAGCTGACTGCTAGGCTAGAAGTTAACTGCTGTGTCCTTCGTCTACCCAAAAAGTATTAAATAATTCTAGTAGCCGATTGCCAAACCCTGGAAGTCGACTACTAATGTATTGTCAATGCTTTATATGCAGTCACACCTTAAGGCAGTGCACCTATCATAGTAGCCTAACGCAATGGTGAGTACCAAGGTTATATCCCACAGGAATGGGAAAGCCTAAAGTTACTACTTACTCCTTGTTATTTAACCTAGGGCAAATAGTGATAGATTTTAACAAACTAACTCTAACTAATGGGAATTGATGACGCTTGATTGAGAAAGGAAAGTATCAAGTTAAGAAAAGCAAACCTAATGGGGTCCTAAACTGGGTGACCTATAAACAAAGGATAATGAATTATGAAATTAATTGTGCTGCTTGTGAGTGAATTCTAAAGTAAATCCAAATTCTTTGTCAGTCTCAATGGATTTCTAAAACCTATAACCTCTTATTGGGTAGTTCTTCCTAACGGTTGATTCTAGATAAACACTAGTGTTCTAATTGACTACTATTAAGAATTCCTCTTAATCCAGCAGTCAATCAGCCTCTAGTTTCAAGTGAAGATTGACTATTCTCTTTAGTTAGTTTCCAATTCCAAACATCATCTGTTGAGTTTTTGAGAGGAATCTTGATATTCTTCCCTACGACGTCTCGTAATGAAAACTAAATTAATTCTTAACTAAAGGAAGATCGCATAATCTAATTTATAATTCAATCACATTGTGACAATACCAAGGCTGGCCACCATTAGGGATCGCCCTTCATGCACAAGATCACCCATTAAAGGCCTCGCCCATTGGTAGGGGTCGCCCAATGGCAAGCCTGCTGAACACCACGTGTCCATGACACACTGAATCCATCTATGAATACTAAAATAACTTCTTGTACTAGGTACGTCAACTCTTGCAATCTAAAAGTTATCTACGGTCATACACTCTCCTACTCTCTAAATTTAGCATCAGAGGTGCATGTGAGGAGTCAATCTCTTTTTGAATTCTTGATTTTCTCTCTATGCATGACTTGCCCTCTTTGACTATCGTCTTACCCATTGTTACTTGAAACTTGTCTAGGTTAGGTTTATCAACAACAAATGGTTGACAATTAGAAAAACATTTAATGGTAACCTTTTAATATCGTAGTAGTTTTACAACTATCGTTTGTCCAAAAACCCACTTTAGGAAAGAAACAAGAATCAAGAGTACAATCAGAAACAAAAAAATTAAGGAAAATTCAAAAAAAAAAGAAAAAGGAAAAAAAGGCTAAATAGAAAAAAGAATAGAGCAAATTTGGAAAAATCAACCAATCCCTCCAAAAGCAAAACAAGAACCAAACCCTAAAAACTAAAAGTAAAGATGACGTGGAAATAAGAAAGATGAAACGATGCAAATGTATTCAATAACTAAAGTTTATTTATCAATAATTACATAAGTTAATAACAAGAATAAACAAAAAAATCTATTTGATAAAAAAATGCTACAGTAGTAGACTTCCTATGACTACCAAATTTCTTTTTCATAAACCGATATAATATAAACCAGAAACAGAAACATCAACAAACAAATTAAGTCCCAAAGTGGTGAGGATAAACAATTCCTACCAAGTATGCACTAAAAACATAATACAAGTAACTAGGACTCTAATAAAATGGCATAGATAGACTCAAATGACTCCAATATGCATTATGTAGTAACAAGTGAAACTAACATATATGTTTTAAGCATTATGCAGTAACAAGTGAAACTAACATATATGTTTTAAGCATTATGCAGTAACAAGTAAAACTAATATATATGTTATTTCATTATAGAATCAAATGACTCCAATAAAATGGCATAGATAGACTCACACTTTGCGCTTCTAAAATGCACATATTGAGGTTGAGAGAGAAATCAAGCCAATTGAAATAATGTAATCACCAAGTGTGAAGCAAAGCATGTATCTGAATGCATTTTTAATAGCATCTATCAGCAGATTCATTTGAAACATGAATTTTAATTATATCTCATCTGATAATATCTTTTCTAAATCCTAAATTTGAAAAAATAATAAATATAAAGTATGTAGTGAATAAAAAATTAAACCAAATGAATAAATACGTGTTTGTTCCTCTATTTATATGAAAAAAAAAAAGCTAAATTCATTAACACAAAACTTGAGTCCTTCCTCTCTTGTTTGGCATTGCCTACAGATGAAAGCCACTGACTCAAATCTCTTGCATGCTTTGAAATTGTACTCTCATTATCCTCTGTCCTAATCTTAAATTAGATATTCCTATTCTTTTACTTCATCTAGAATCTAGCTCATAAAAACATACAAAACCAATACCAATTTTTCATTCTATTTGACTAGACCCAACAAAACCACCTATTATTTTAAGTTTTTTATGCAACACCATGAAAGGAAGAATGGAGTGAAAAACACAAAGGAAAGAAGAAGCCGTCAATTGGGAAATAATATTTTAATCATATGACTCTTGAGGCAATTGATTTGGTGTTCTTCTCACCTTACATTTTGGTGCGTCTTTTGAAAAAAATCTGAAGGTGAGTTTCCTAGTTTCTAATGTAGATTTAATTACTCATAAATTTATGATCTGAAAAATATTGGCCAAAGCATTATGGAGGTATAATTGGAAAATATACTGAAAATCACAAAAAAATTACTAGCTCAATGGGTTTATTATAATTTATAGCTGAAGCATTATGTGAATTATAAGTAATTCGCTATCTATGAATAGATTGAAAATCACAAGGCAAATATTGACTTCAACTTATGAAAAGAGTAAAGCTAAGACAATGACATGGACTTGCGATATAAAATTAGGAAAAAAAATCCACCTTACAAAAGAGCAGAGTAGAGAAATTAGGGAAAAGCCCAAGAAAATTAGGAAAGAGCAAAGAAAAAATGCAAAGAAAAAAAGAAACTCACCTACAAATAATAGGAAGAGCAGAGCACCACGGCAGTAGCTAGGGACTTGTGATAAAACAAAAGGTTAAAGGAAATTAGAGAGGATTGAAGGGATATTTTTTTCTAATGATATAAGTACCATGTTTTTAGAATTGGCTCTCACCTGAGCTTTTTCTAAAAGCTATAAAATTTGGCTTCAGAAAAAGTTGATTTTGGATTTTTTTTTTTAATGCTTCTCCTTTTCTTAATATTCCTATCCAAACACATTATATTACAATAACTTAATTTTAATATAAAAGTATATTTTATTAAAAAATACCTAAACAAATGCATCCATATGGAATTACATCACTGATCAAAAGGAAAAAGGAAGGTAGTATTTATGATTTTGTAGAGAACATTAATTAAAAAAAAAAAATTCAAACACAAGTTCCCAAAATAGAAACAAGTTCCTGATAGATTAAGACACTCTTCCATCATATCTTGATTATGCAAAAATCTCAAGGAAAACATGTGTGGAACAGGTAGAGTATATCAATCACAACATATCATGCTAGAATTAGAGTGAAGATTTTAAGGTACGACAAGTTCTCCAAAGATCTTCTCTTAGATATATAAAAGGCTCATATCTGTCACTCTGTGGTCAAGAAGTTAGAATTTGAAAAAGAGAAATAGAAGAATCTTTTGAAAATTATACATTCTCTGTTAAGTTAGATTTGTATAATTCGAGTCTGTGTGACTTAAAACTTCTTGTTCACTTGTGTTAGGTTCTTTTTTTGGGTTTAAGGTAGTCCTAGATAAAAGTCTTTTAGGGTTGATCCTTAAAGAGCTAAGGATAATTAAGAGGATACTTTATATCAAACTTAAAAAGAGTGAGTTACTAGGTTCCTGTACTCTTGATTGTAAAAGCGTGTGTGCTGATCCCTATGAGAGGTCATTAGGTTGTAAGATAATTATCCTAGATTAATAAAACTCTCTTGCTGTGTGCTTGAGGAGAGGACATAGGGATCAAGACAAATGGATCCTAAACCTCTATAAGTTGTGATGTCCATTTTACTACTTCCATTAAACTCATCTTTTCTGAAAAAGAAATTTTTTCAATAGAAACCTTGAATCTAAAGAACCTAAAATTTTTCAAAAATAAAATCATTTTTATCTACCCAATTCAACCCTCCTTTCTTGGATAAATTTTTGTCTAACAATAAAGTAAGGCCATAAGCTACAATTAAAGTAAATTTAATGTAATAAAAAATGTACACATCAGTGTAAAAGATTTCCACATCATTTGAATATTTAATACATTATAAAAATTAAAATATTTTTACCTAAGGCCTTATTTGATGACATTTTTTTTGTTTTTTTAAAATTAATTCTGAAAATTATTTTTATAAAAAAGTTTTGTAAGAACAAAAATAAAAAAAATTGTTTAATTAATTGTTTTAAAAAATAAAAAAAAACTTGTTTGATAAAACTATTCTGATAACAAGAAAACAAAAAAATTTATTTGATGCTAAATTTTTTATATAATTCTTTTCATTATTTTTGTTACATAACAAAATTATTATTTGCATACTTTTTTTTGTAAATAATTTTTAACATTCATATCGTTTTAAAAAACTAATATAATAATAATTCTTTAATAAAATTAACATTAGAAGATGAAGTTTGAACTTAATTTGACATTAAATTAAACAAAATATGTGACAATTTCAAATGTATAAACAATATAAATTAATTTATGTTCAAGTAGGATTTTGATAATTTTGTCACATCTAATCTAAAATATAATCATGATGTGCTACCATTTATATTACACCTTTATATTATTGTGTTCCCTTATGAATCCCAATTTTTTTTTGGTTATGCCTACGATTTCCGACAAGAGAATAAACACTTGAAAAGTAATTACATACAAATTATTAGATAATCAATATCAAGCAAAAGTACTCATATGTCACATATCAAATGTAACACCCCCAATCTAATAGTTCCTTTTAGTTATTTAGATAATATAATATAATATAATATAATATAAGATTGGTGAGTTACCATTATCTCTACCCAAATAAACTTTTTTAATTTTTACCAAGTCAAATAATTAAGTATTATTAGTTAGGGTCTCTACACTCGGGTTCTTACATGTAATGCAATGGAAATACAAAAATAGATATGCTTATACGTATGCTAATCAGTTATATATATACAATTGCATACATTGATTCCTTCTAAAGACATATACCTATAGATATGTGAGATCAGTAACAATTCATCAGTTGGGGTAAGGAGGCAATAACCCTGCCAATCATACCTTGGTTAAAATCCTATTAGTAGATATTATTATCCCTCTCACATATCTTGAATACATATATGCCCTCTTTTTTCCTGTACATCAAAATAAATCATCCTAATCCTCTCCAAAAACATAATAAGGTATTAGTGTAGTGGGGCATGTACAATTCTACTCCAAATATTTACATATCAAAATATAATAACCATTATGCTAATCATGAAACTCCACCCCTCATGTAGGTGAGGGCGATAGGAGATTTTCTATGATAGCAATCACCCATACTTCCTTGACTATCATGAAATACCCCATAAAGGGTATTTCCCTCAAAGCTACATCCACCTCTAGAAGAATGTGATATCTAGGCATCTGATACACACTAGCGTTTATGTGAGAATAAATCTCAGTAGCAAAACAATCTATTTAAAAATCACTAGCCTGTACCACCGTATGTATAAGAAATTTTGCTACATTCTTTTCATCATCAAATAGAAGACGGTATCTATTGGGATGTAATACATGAATTATATAGTTATAGCATGTACTTATGAATGCATGCATAGTTATAGTTCACTAGATGTCAACAATACAGGATATATCATTTCATCATATATGCACCATGGTAAATGAATATATTTACATTAAAAACATAAGCAAGGAAAACAAGGCATATCATAATGCCCAGTGTCAAAATCATCATATAAGCCGTTGAGAGAGTCGCCCAACGAACAACCCTACATGCTCTTATAACACTCATGGATGAGTTCCGAGATGAGTTCCATGTGGTCCTTGACCACTCACAATCCTTAACTATTTTGTACTATCTGGAGCATCCTCTAGTGGATCCAAGTATTCAATGGTCCCTACTAACTCTAACAGATCACCCCTTACCAGTGAGATTGATATCCATTTGGATATTTCATTTCCCTTTTATCCTAAATGGGGATGTTGTAACTCACTCAATGGTCCCTTCCAACTCTGACAGATCATCCCTTACCAGTGGGATTGATATCTATTCGAATATTTCAATTCCTTTTCATCCTAAATGAGACTAGTATATCTCATAAGATCATTGTCAACTCTGACAGATCATACCTACTCTACCCTTGCAGATCATGAGGCTATGGAATCACTATTCCTCTCTAATGGATTACATTCCCAACAATCTATTCACAAGTAAACATTCTAAAGTGATTCAGCTCATGCCATAGTTATACCTAACTCTAAGTACGTGACCCCTTTAGTTGGCTATATAAGAGTTCACTAACTTAGAATTTACGACCATCACAACATTTTCAAAATCATTTATAATCAAGTGGATGTTTTGTCATCCCAAATTATGGTTTAATCGTGGAATGCCCAATGGTTGTCCCATACTAATAGTTGATCACTCAATCATAAGCCTATCTACCACTAATGCATGTTTTTCGCTCTTTCTTTTTCAACCTTATGTTACATGTTACCTAAAATCTGTAATTTCTTTATGTGACGACATTATTTTTGACTCTATTGAGAAAACACTCAAGAAAAGGTTTTGATGATTATAAATAAATTAAAATATTTCAAGTACACATCCAGTACAAGAGCTCACCAAATGATTGAAGGAAGAATACACTATTAGATAGTAGGCTACGACTAAATGTGTAAAGGTAAAATAGAAACTTGGGCTTAAAAACTTTTAAACTTTTAAGGTTTCTTTCTAATGACTAAATGGCTCTTTCAAAACAAATTCTTCATGAAAAAACACTAATTTTCCACCTAGAAGTCGACATACACATCATAGCAGTTGGCTGATAGAAATAAAGCCTTAAAAATTAAAACAAAAGGCTATAAGTCAACTGTCAGGTCTCAATTAGTCGGCTAGTAGCTAACAGAGAGCTACTCGTTGATTGCTAACCTATAGTAGCCGACTGCTAGTCTATTGTAAGTTGGAAGCCTTTCATTGGAGGCACAAAAATTGGCTACCATGGGCTAGCAATCAACTGCAGCCTGTTTACATTGTAAAATTTTAAACTAAAGAACATGGAAATCAACTTACAGGATAATAAGCCTTAATTCTATTGATATGGAGGGTTACTCTGTAACCCCCCCAATACTATAGTTCCTTTTTAATTACTTAAATAATAAAATGTTCAGAAGATAATATAAGATTGGTGAATTACTATTACCTCTACCTAAGTCAAATTTTAACTTTTTACCGAGTTAAGTTGTTAAGTGCCATTTGTTTAGGTTGCTACACTCAGGTTCTCACACGTTATATAGCGGAAAGAATTAAAATAAAATATTTATATATGTATACAACTTCATGCACATACATGATTGATTACATATACATCAGTTACCTATCAAGACATATACCTATAGATATGTGGGTTTACAAAAATTTAGTTAACTAAGGTAAGGAGGCAACAATCCTGTTACTCATACCCCTTTTTCCTCACATATCCTTATATATATGCCTTCATGCCTTCTTACATCAAAATATCTATCTATATGCCCAAAACATGCAAAATATCATGCCCTATCTTTTTAAAGTATTAGGGGAACTTCTACAACTACAAGTACCCAAAATTCTTTAATAATAGGAAAATATCCCAAAAAGGGAATTTCTACATACTCCACTTCCATTTCCAGAAGGACCTAGTACCTAGAGTTATAATACAAACCAGCATTTTTAATGAGAATAAATCTCAGTAGCAATACTACATGCTTCTCATCATTATATAAAATTTCATATCTAATTGGAGTATGTAGCGCATGCACACTTTAGTTACTATCCACCACCCATGAAAAATCCTCACATTTTATACTTATAGTGCATGCACACTTTAGTTACTATCCACCACCCAAAATATTCGTATATTCATAAAATATAATCATATTATACCGGTAATATGATTACATTCACATAAAGAGCAGTAAGGGAATAAGAGCACTTCTCATTGGCCTTAGCCAAAATCATAAAAATCAACATGTAATAAGAGAAATGAGGAGAGTCGCCAAGCAAACAACTCCATACTTTAAAATCTTGTACTCATAACTTTTTGGCAATAATTGCCCATTGGCAGTTCTCTACTGTTGTATCATATTCATGTGCATTCTAAAGCATCCTCAAATGAGTATATATCCAAGTACAAAAGAATCCCCATAGTAAGAGTCCACATATTGAGTCCACACATTAAGAGTCCACACAATGAGTACATATCATGAGGGTCCCCAAATCTTTGAGATCACCATCCCCTTTTGGATTGTTCATATCTCATTATACTATTCACAAGTATGTGAAATTCTAAGTATGTGACCTTCTTAATTTGACCATCAAGTTCACTGACTTAGAATTTACAGCTATCATGGTAATTGTGGAATATCTAATTACCGTCCCATACTGGTAATCAGTCATTCAGTTATGAACCTTAAATATCCTTAATACATATACTAAGAATACAATTCTCATTTCTCTTATTTATTCTTGCTCTTTCCTTCTCAAGTCTTTTAATAATTTTGCTCTTTTTCATTTAATTTTAAAATACATCTTACCCTTCTCATTTTAGGTTCAAATTGTAATGACCCCTAATATCTACATGCACACATTAGAGTTATCATAAAGTGTGGAATTCTTACTTAAATTTTTTCTTTTCAATAATGGATGGGTCGTTACTAGTTGAGTGTAACCCAAATAGACTTCTCTCTTGATCCATTCGAGTTTCACTCAACTACCTCTTATGCACAGCATGTCTAATACCATAATTCGCACAACCACATGATTTGGAATATAAAATTCTAAGATATCGATTTATAAATAGTTAAGATATGACTTTTTAATATAATACTATTGCATTTAACTATCCATTAATAAATTACATCCTATGACATCCATCAAAGTAAGCATATAAATATTCATTACATATACACTTCCTGGCCTACATGCCAATTCAAATTCCTTGTTTAAGGATCCAATATTTATAGTTCTTCTAGGTTGTATTGTAGATCCAACTCATATCCCAAGCCAGCTAATCTCAGGCATAGCCTGGTCCTGATCATCTAAACAAACAACTTAATGAGATATGGTTATCCCAATAGAGTAATTTATAGATTTATAATTTTAGAAAACAGTTGAAAGTTCAGTTGTACCCTTTTATGGTACAAAAAACCTCTCCCTTGTATCACACCAACATACAAGTGAATTGCAAAATCCTTATTCAAATCTCATCAAACACATGGGAATTAACAAGTTTTCACTAAATCCATGTTTCAAAAAATTCATATCCAAATCATAGAGTATAGGACCATATTTTGGTCAAAATATCCTATTCATAGTGCCTATTGTTTCATTTCAAACCTCTTTTGCATAACAAGTTCCATGTTAATACAAAGAGCACATAATTTCACATATTTCCAAAAATTAATGTGCATGTTATCACAACCTTATAAATCATTATCTCACTGCAGACTATTTTCCAATCCCAAGCTATCATCACACTTCCTTTTATCCATGTGACTGGGATTGTTGTCATCACGGGGACAGTTCTTCCATTGATTATCATGCTTCCTTTTATCCACGTGATATTTTCACACTTCCGTTTATCTATGTGACATGAGAATCTAACTTTTAGGGCATCCCTTGACATGTGCACACCATTAATCTCATCCTTTACCTAACTATACAGCAATATATACAAATAGGCAACTAATACGTAGGGTTATAGAGCTTTACACTTAAATTAATACATTTTCCATGTTTAGACTATTCTCCCTTTACTCCTTAAAGTCTTCCATAGGGTTGTATTGGTTTAATGAGTAATCTTTGACAAATAAAGACCCCTTAAGTTGAAAACAATTACATTTTATAAAGTAGTTTTCATAAGGAACACCTAATGACCATCCCATACTAGCCATTAAATGTCCACCCTAAATTTCGTCTGTCCCTATGAGCATACAACCTAATAGCCCAAATCAAAACAAGCAACAAAGAGTCTATTTCATGTTTTTCACATACACAGGAAATATCTCTATACTCATATGAAAACATTTCTAGTTCACAATAGTGTCATCAAATAATTCCCATCTCATGACAAAAAATTCTCATTGCAAAACAAGTAATTCACATTGTTATGTTAAATTGGGGGAGTGTAGCTTACTCTACCTTAATTGTTTCTTATTCCTTGATCAAGGCTTCTCCCTTTCCTCTTGGTATTTGCCTTACAAATCACTTCCTAAGAAACAAATCTACATTTCATACTAGTACTTCACAATTATGCATTTAGTACATCATGCTTTTTATGTAACCTAGGCTTAAGGTTTCACTATGAGGTAACTCTCTTCTTTCCTTTCTTATTTGTTGTCACTCATCACCCAACATATGAAATAGCCTTGTATGATGACATTTGAGCCTTATTCCATTTGATTCTAAGGGTTTCTAAGCCCATTCATTACTTCAAAAGTCATTTTTCGTGTTAAAGGGCTGTCAGTCGACTGTCATAATGTTGGCAATCGGCTGATGGCTCTCTAGAATCTTGTACTTCGTAAGACATTAGCCTGCCAGTCGACTGATAGAAGGCTACCAATTGACTACCGTAACACCCATAATTTAATTAGCTTAAATTAATGATTTTAATGGATAAAATTTAGGGTGCTAATAAATTAATTTCTTGTTGCTAATGAATTTAAGAATTGACTTAAGGAAGGAAACTTTTGCTTGCATAATTTAATAGCCCAAAATGTTTAGACTAAAAGGTAAGTTGTATGAGAATTAAATTTCATGCATGGCAATCTCAAGCTACACGTGAAGTTTCAAAGGAATGGAGACAAAAGCATCAAATTTTTTTTATATATATGTATTTGCATGGCTTTCACATGAAAGGAGTGAGGGGAGTATGCCACAATTAAAAAAAGTGCAAAATTTTCCTAAGTGGGGTAGGCACATGGGACCACTTGAGACATGGAGACAAGGCAAGGGAGAGGAATTTTAGTAAGTACAGAATTTTATTTGACTTATGGTTGGAAGCCACACGTGATGAAGGGAAGCCATTAGGTGTAAGTACATAATTTTTTTTATATAATATGCACACATGGAGCTTCACGTGAAGAAGGAAGTTTTGGTGAGGAAAAAATGGTCATAATTTTTGTGGGACATGCACTAGAGGACACATGTGAGGTAGGGAAACCTTATGTAAACTATAAAATTGGTTGCTTGTGGAGATAGGTAATCTAAACTTGCAAGAAAACATATAAAAGAGTGCATAATTATTTTCTTATGAGATGCACCTAACATGTGAGAGGAGGAGAAGCAAATTCAAGCAAACAAAAAGGAATTTAATTAAATGGAGAAGGTGCAGTAAATTTCCTTGTGTGAAGGTAAGGGAAAATATAAGAAACTTTTGCAAAAAAAAAAAAAAAAGAGACAGCATGCATGGGGGCATGAGTTGGTGGAAAATGCACAAGTCATTTGTACTTTGGCTAGCCGTAATTTCCCCTCCCTCCTTGACGTGGCCGAGTAGAATAAGGGATGCTGCTCACCACGAAAAAAAAGGGAGAAGGAAATAAGGGAACACCATATGCTTTGTGAAAACATACTTACGGGAAGGAGTAGAGCAGCGTGAAATTAGGGGAAGTAAACCAAAATATACAAGGAAAAGAGAAAATGAAGAGAGGGTGTATTGAAAAAAAAGTATATATATATATATAATCCACACACACGTGAAGAAGGAAAGGAGGAGTTAGCATGAAAAAGAGGAGAAAGAAGGAAGGGAAGCAAGTAGCCTTGATCGAATAGGAGGAAGTAGAATTTGGAATTTCATCCTTCTTGCACACACCACCTAAGCCTAAAGAAAAGAGAGTCAAGACTCTCATTTGGCCATACGCATACCCCACCCTCTCGACAAGCAAGAAAAGGGAGAAGGAGTTGAAAGGTTGACTTTCCATAAACACAACAAACCTCACGTGAAAGAGCAAACAAGAGAAAAGGGAGAAGAAGACACAAAAGTTGATCAAAGGAGAAGGGAAGACCAAAGGAAGCAAGGTAGGTTAGCAATTTCTTTGTTTTAGTTCCATAGGTTAGCATATATATTTCAAAATGTTGCTTCCATGGAACTAGGGTAATTTTTCTTCATTCTTTATTTTAGGATGAACTTGATATAGTATGCATGATAAACTTAGGATTTGGCTAAGTTGAATGAGATTAATAATGTTATTGGACATTTATGTTGCTAAATAAAAGTATGTGATGATGAAATAAGATGGACTAAGTTAGTATTGGAAATGTATTGTCATGACCACCTAAGAAAACTCACTAATAATGAATACCATTATGAGGAATGTGATTGTGAGGGTTTAAGGTTAATAATGATCATGGATAGGAGGAACATGATCATGAAAATTATTAAACTTTTAGAAGGAAATTATATGAGATTTAATTCCCAAGAAAAGTAGAATTTTTATGGCTATTATTGGTATTTTTGGAAAGGAAATTATTAGGAAAATATACATTAGAATTTATTTCCAAGAAAAGAAAATTGTTATTGAAGTTATTGAAATTTTAGAAGAAAAAATGCCCATTAGAATTAATTTCCAAGAAAAGAAAATTATTATTGAAGATGTTGGAATTTTAGAAGGACAAATGCACATTTGTATTAAATTCCAAGAAAAGGAAATTATTATTGAAATTCTTAGAAGAAAAATGCACATTGGAATCAACTTCCAAGAAAGGAAATAAATATTGAGATTATTAGAGTTCTATAGGAAAATGTACCTTAGAAATTATTTCTAAGGAAAATAGAAATTATCCCTTAAATATTGAATTTTTCATAAGAAATGGTAAAGGTGGCCCAGCACCCACATAGTACCCCGAGTATGCACTGGTGACCTAGCGAGGTGTGGCCGGAGGTACTCCATACCCATGACCTAGAGCTCACAATGATTTTATGTACGTGGCCAAGTGTCCACGGTTTACAATGTGTGGCCAAAGGTGCTCTACACGGGCAGTCTAGCGAGGCATGGCTGAAGGTGCTCCATGCCTATGACGTAGCGTTCGTAATCACGCTATACACGTGGCTGAGTGTCCACACATTACAAGGTGTAGCTGAATGTGCTCCATACCTATAATCTAGTGTCTTGATGATTTTATATACGTGGCTGAGTGTCCACGATTTACAAGGTGTGGCCAAAGGTGCTCCACATAGGTGGCCTTGCGAGGCATGGCCGAAGGTGCTCTATGCCCATGACCTAGCGTTTGTGATTATGCTATATACGTGGTTGAGTATCCATGAATTACGAGGTGTGGTCGAAAGTGCTCCACACTGGTAACCTAGAGAGGTATGGACAAAAGTGCTTCACACCCATGACCTAGTTCACGTAACACGCATAAACACTCTGATAATTCCATAATAAACTGGTAAGCTTATGAGAATACGAGTTATTTGAAAAAGATATCTAATTTTTGTAACTTTTAAATTTATCATGCAATGATTGTCAGTTTACAGTTATGTGTAATATTACGCCTGAAATCAAGGATGTAGATTGAATTTTTTAGTGCTTACACCCTGGTACATGTTAGTTTCTTTTTAAAATACAAATTGCTAAGCTATTGGACACATATTAAATATGTATTAAATACGGACACGTAGCAAGGCCGCATAGTAGTAGTTCCCTTTGATCAAGTAAGGTTTTTGAAACCCCCATTTTTGGATCCTTGATGTATCCGATTTAGAATAGGACAACTGATTTGATTGTATACATGAGTTATTTTGGGGTACACTAGGGAAACGGATATGCGAAGGACCGGTCCATCACTATTTTATACGGGAGTCTGAGTGGCAGGCCTATTGCCTCCTGACTTCCAAGGGATGGGTACTTCATATATCCGGGGACATGTACATCAGTATGTAATGAATGTTATCAGACTTGTATTATTTGAATCATATGAAATTCTGTATTTTCACCATGTAGTATAGAATTTCATTATTCCGCTGTGCATGTAAGTTTTTGTTTTTATTTGAGCAAAAGATCCCGAACCTAATCCGTTTAACATAAATTGAATGGTATAACTGCTCAAAAAATAATTAAACATAAAGGACAAGAATAATGTATCGAACCTATCTATTGATATCAGAATGAACAATAAGACTAGATAGGGGCGTTACAACTGCTAGGCAGAAATATGGGCCCGATAGTCGACTGATGAGGCTACCAGTCGGCTGATGAGCCTTTGCATCAATTTCTGAGTTTGTCAAGAATAGGAAAATTGACTGGTGCTTGGTAGCAGTCAGCTATTATGTTCTATGATAGCTTAGAAACTCTAGTTTTTCACAATTTTCTAGTCCAGATTCCACCCCATTTCAATTTTAAAAGGTATGAGCTTATTTTTTAACACTTTTCCCCTAAATCCTAACCATTTTCATGCTCAAATATCAATCATACAAGCCAAATCTTCACATGCCAAGCAGTTGAACAATAAAACCTAACTTGAAAAATCTGATTCAAGCCTAGAAAATGCTAAATGGAAGTTAAGGACTCCAACATTATAGTTCAGAAATCTTTTCCAATCTCCAAGCATCTTCAAAATCATCATTTCATACCAAAAAATCAAAATTCCTGAAGAAAAAGGAAATTTATCCATTTTTGCTAATCCTAACATTTCAACAAATTGAGAGGTTCTAAGTGCAGTAATCTACTCCTAAATGATGCTAAAGTGTTTACTGAGTCATAGATGAAGAATTCTTACCTCAAATCCAACTATGGAAGAAGCTATGGAAGAATTCCATTTGGCTTCCTTTCACTTTTTTCCTCTACCTGTGGCTTTCCTCTCCTTCTGAAATGCTAGAATGTGCTGATAGGGAGGGAAGGAATGCATATAAGGGAGTCTAAAAGAGTTGCACGATTGGAGCTTTAGGGACCATCTTTTAAAAAGGTGAAAATTACACTTAAGTCCTTCTTTCTTTTTAACTCCAAGTTTCTTATCTCATTTAAGTTCTTAAAGAAATTCTAAGATTATTCTCAATACTAAATTTTAAGGAAATGGATATTACACAAATCCCTTGTTGAGTGAAGTTTTTGGGCTAAGTATCTTTTCAAACATGTTCTTAAATTCATAATACATTCACAGAGGCTTGCAGTCAGTTGGTACCCATCTACCAGTCAACTATTAGCATTCTGTCCACCTTTAAAATGCTAACCCGAGAGCTATCAGTTAACTTTTAGAGGCTTGGGAATCGGCTATTAGCTATAGTTTAGGCATGACAGTCGACTGTTAGGCTGCGACAATTGGCTATTAGCATTTCTAGAAAATTTTTGGAGATTAAAGAGCATGGTAGTCGACTTCCAAGGGCTAGCAGCCGACTGCTAAGGCTCTAAAGGCATTTTTGGGCAATTCAAGAATGTGACAGTCGATTGCTTCAAGCTACTAGTCCACTGTTACATTATGCTTTATTTTTAGACTTGTTGTTGACCCACATTTTCACTCCAAAAACTTGTTTATAAACTTGTTTTGAAATTCATGAACTTAAAATAAACTTCCAAACATCATTTAACACATAAAAACTACCCCAACACACCACTTAATTTTACTCAAATCTTGGATTTAACCATAATTTCATTCAAATGTAAAAACCATTTTTCATAATCTGATTTAAGCATTCATAAGTATATTCATGCAGTTCAAAATACACAATAGTAATAAGAAATACTAAGGATGTAGTTTTAATCCCTTTTTTTTTCTTCAAACAACTTCAAAATCATAAAATTCAGTCACATAAGCAATAACCTCGAAATAAAAAGGGATTGAGTTATTTTGCTACCTTAATTCCTTGCTTGTGGGCTGATTATTGTATTAGATGCCTTCCTAAACAATTTCTTAGATTAAAATTCTACTAGAAGTGGAGGTTTGATCTTTTCTTCTTCACTCTCTCTCTACTCAGTTCCTTTTCCTGTCTCTCTCTAAAAGTTCAATTCTGAATTTTGGATAAGGAGGAAGTCTGACTTTCAGCCTTATACAGGTGGCTCGAAAACTAAAATTTTGATCCTAATCTCTGATCATCTGGTTTCAAAATGGTAATTTTCCAAACTATATACATAATTACCGTTTTACCCTTGAACCATTGGCGAAAAACTTCAAAAATCTGTTAGCTATAGTAAATCTTTTTGCTAAAATTGTGTTTCTTACACTTAAAACTTTTTCCTCTTTTATTTTAGTCCTTATCCTCTTAGGTTAATTATCTCACTCTTAACTAATCCAACTCTTGCACTAATGTAATTATATGTAACTATATGCAACATACACAAGAAATTAATAAAAATTAACAAACATCTCTCATATAAATAGGAGCGGATGTTACACTTCTCCCCTCCTTTTAAGAAATTTTATCCTTGAAATTTGTACATACCTATTCAAAAATTTCTAGAAAATTCCTTCTCATCTCTCTTCTTTCTCCCAATTTGCCTCCTGTGGTGATGATCAATCCCACAATACCTTTACTAAGGGAATAACCTTATTTCTCAATTGTGTGGGGTTAGCTTGCTTTCATTTTCAGCACATCTTGCTCTTGAAAAACCTATTATACCATAAAAAGAAACCTCTTTTCATAGTCTTTATTCCATTACTAATAGATAAGATAGCAACCCTAGCAAGAATCTCACAATTATATAAAAGGGCATCACATACATTATATAGCAAAATATAATATTTGAAAGATGATTGGTGAAGGGGTATGAATCTACGTGTACAACTTTGAATAATAACTTGTCCCCAACACAAAACTTTAATATGCTACTTTTTTCACAATTTAAGAAGTAGTAAAGACACATATAGCTAGGGATTAAGGAGATGAATTGGCTTCTTCACTTGGGATTGGGATGGGAAGAGTGTGGTTAACATTTGGTTGGTTTTTAGTATCCTTTGTAAGGGATCCCTCCCTATATCTCACTTCTCACTTCACTTCACTCTTTAATACCTATATATAGCTATTATTATTATTATAATTAATGATGATGGTGACAAGATATGTAAAGGTTGAAATTTTAGATATATATATAGGTATTAAAGGTTGAAATTGAGTATGCATGCATGTATGTATGTTATGAGTTATGTATGAGGATGAAGGCAAGGCAATGATATGAATATGATGATGATGATGATGATCCAGTTTCTCTTTTAAGTTTTGTTGTGTTAGACTAACTACTGTTACTACTACTATTGTTTTCCTTTGGTGCCTATGCTACCTATATATTAAGATACTATATATGCTATGAGTTTAAGGAAAATAAATATAGGAGAAATAGAATGATATGAAAAAGAAAAATAATTACATATGATAGGTAATTAATAATGAATTACTATATATGTGTGATGTTTTTTGTGTACCTGTGCTACCTATATATAGAATATAAGAAGCAAAAAGATGCCTTATGCTTTTCACAATGTACCAAACTTACTCATCAAATAAGTGGAGTAAGTGTTTGTGACACATATGGTATATAATATATTTGAGCATTCTTATTTTATTTACTTCTTCTTTGCCACTTTCAATTCTATATATATCTTCCAAACAAATATTCATATTTTATGTGTTTTTTTGTATTATATAATTGAAATTTTATTAAAATTATATCTATTCTCCTTGTAGGCTAAGGCTGATGAGATTGTAAAACTGATGAATGAAAATGAACACTTAAAATCATTGATTGAGGATTAAAAGGTATATTATGTCTTTTAATTGCCATTTAGTTGGATTTATAATAGTATATTTGTTTTTCTTTGCCTTTTGCTATTTTCTAGAAATCTTTGAAAGTATTCTAATTGCTACATTTTCTTAGAGTCACATAAATTTTTAGTTTGGTCCCTCATTTAAATTTATCACTTATATAGTGTTATAATCCAATTGATCATTTGGTAAAGAACACCCTCCTCTATACACTAAAAGAGAACTTTGTAAGAAAATTAATTGTAACTTGTTAAATTACAAATTTTAATGATTATCCTCCCTGTTAATCTTTTTTATGCCATTGGTTTTTTTAATTGAAAATCATGATCTATACTTTTGAAAGTTTTTGCTTCATGATGTTTTTATCTTAAAATGCTTAGAGGTTAAGGGCCAATAAATAACAAAAATTTTGGTAGTGGGTGGATAAACAATTAGGAATGAGGATTTGATTTCAGTGGGACTATGTGTTTTATATTATCTATTTATGTAGAAGAGATTTATATCGTTTAATGCTAATGATAGGCCAAACACCAAATTATAAAAGGGGAACTATGCCTTTAAACCAAATTCTCAAGAAAATTAACGTAACTTGATATGTTTTAGGTGTCCATTCATATGCAATTTAATCACAATCTAACTATAAGATTAAATTCAGTTATTGGAGAACTTGATACACAGCAAATATTTAAAGAATTATACTTAAGTATCTTTCATACACACACACAGACACACATATATATAATTCTTCATCTTATAACAAGCTTGCAGTTAATTAATATTATAACACACCAACACACAAACACACTCTTCACATAACTCTTCCTCTTTCTTAACTAAAGTTTACTCTTTAAATATAATTAATCTTATAAATTAAAATTATTTAATATAATGGCCACAAAAATTTAATTGCAATTAACTCACAGAATTAAAATTTGAGGTGCCAAACTTGTGTACTGGATTAGTGCTTGGAGGTGAGTGTATTGAATTTGTATATGTATTGTGATTGGATTGGATTAGTGTATTATATTTTTATATGTAATGTGATTATGTTGTGACTGACCATTGGTTGAATTTAAGGGTCACTTTCCTAGTATGCATGAAAGTGTTAAAATTTAATTTCTCATATATTATCCCTAATTATATAATTATATAATAATTAATTAAGTGTGGTTTTCATAATCAAGGATTAGCCATAACGATCACATAATTAAACTTGGAAATCCATAAGAACAAAATTAACCACAATGTGAACTATGAGCTTATTGGTTGCCATGAAAACTCTTTATAATTCTTTTTGTATAGTCATATTAACTCTTTGTATTAGTTCATGTTTGAACTTTCAATGTCACAAATGCTTTTGACTAGAGTGAGTGCATACATCTTTATAATTCTTTAGACATAAAATTTTAGTCTGTCCAATGTGAGCTAATGTTGTAATGCCCTTATCTAGTATTACAACTCCTCCGATGTAAACAGATAAGCTCAGTATATTATTCTTATCTTGTTATTATTAATTCTGAGTAGTTATACCCTTAAGTTTCATTAAAATGAATTAGATTTGGGATCTATTGCTTAGATTAAGTCTCGTATGCACAGCAGAATTTAAAATACTATACTACACAATAGAAATTTAAAAACTTTTACATTACAACTGATAAATGTCCAATAATGTCTATTACATCTTTTAAAGACATGTACCATGTAACGACCCCCTAATTCACAATATACTATCCTCTATCTGCATAGCGAAAGCATATGGGTTTTCGAAATAGTATTTCCCGATATGGGAACATCAGAGGATCGCTACTGGTTGAGCGTAGCCTAAATAGACATTCCGTCGTCTATTCAAATTCCGTTCAACCCAAAATCACACGCAGCTATACTAATTACGCATGCAATCATCATAATAGACTCTGGAATAATAAAACTATAATCCATACATAAATATGCAATTCATTCATTTAAATTCCATCTTAAACTTAAACATTTATAACATTAAAATCTGATAAAAATCTGACAGATTCTCCCCTATATTTTGAACGTTCCCAAAGTACAAAAAGACATCAATTCAACAGTTTACATCTAGTCCAATAGCAAAATAAACCAAAAAGTACATAATCCAGTACAAATATCATCAACAGTATATATACAATCAGATTCAAGCCTAGAACCAAGCTTCACTTCTATCTGTCATCAAATGTCTGCCCACCTATCTTCTAGGCCCCTGTTCCTGTTCATCGGAGCAAAAAACCTTATGAGATATTGAAATCCCAGTAGAATAATTTACAATTAATCATACTGTTTGAAAACTGGTTGATTTCTTAGCGGTGCAAGCACTGAAAACAAACTTCCCATGTTCAGTTCAAAAATAGTGAAATACCTTATTCTTTTAAAATCATTAATTCACATGGAAATCACGGCAAGTTCTCAAAATCATAAAAAAATCTGTTTCTTTGAAAATCAGGAATAAAATCAAGTCAAATCCCATGCTTGGTGTATCTAAATCCGCGTCGACCACAAGTCATATGCGACCGAGTCTAAAATCCTCTAATTGCACGTCATCTAGAGAAGTTCTCTCTTATCATTGGGTGTGATCCGTAACGCCAATCACCCGAATCTCGCCTATGTTGTGAGTGTGATCCGTAACACCAATCACTCACTCAAGGACCGGGTGAGAATCAACATCTAGGGCATCCCTTAGCATGTGCACATACGCCAATTCTCATCCTCATATAGTCTATTTGAACTCATATGCACACGGTCGGCTATTCCTCAGGGCTCTAGGGTATTACGCCTAAATCACAATATTTCCTCGTGTAGGCTATCCCCCCTTATACTCCTTAAACTTTTCTTAGGGTCGTCCCAATTTATCGCGTGATCCCTAATGTAATGCAGGCTAAATATGATTAAAAACAATATATTCATGAAATCCCCTGCACTCAGGACACTTAATGACCATCCTATACCAGCTATTAAGTACCCTACCCTAAGTCAATCCATCTTAATGGCATCTAAACTCGATAGGCAAATCATCTAACATGCAAATGGTAATTCCAGCACACAGGCATGCAATTTAATCCATGGAAAGAAGCACGTAAATCCATGCAATTAATCTAAATTTTTTAGGTATCCACAAAGTCAAATTCTAACGTTCGGGAAATGTAAATTATCCTACCTGGTCTCCGTTTGCTCCAAATTGATTCAAGACTTCTCGTATCCTCAGATTTTGAGTCTAATCAATTTTCTAGGCATTTAAATCATTACTTTAGTTTGTTACGTCATTGATTTTACTGTCCTACATCCAATTTCACAATTTCCTAAATCGATTTATTTCCTATTTATGTTCGGCAGCCAATTCAATCAAAAATCATTAGTTTTAGGTGAATCAGACCTTACCGGGGGTGCCGAATGATGGAAATCTGTTTCAGGACAGTCTCTAACGTCTTTCTGGCTTCTCCAGTGGCGGCGCACGACGGAGGGGTGCGGTTGGTCTTGAAAATTACACCACGGTTAAGCCCTCAAGATGGGGAGTCTGAATCTAGGGGTGGCACGACGGTTCACGACCGTTTGGACGGCGTTTTTTGGCGCCAAAAGTTGACGCATTATAGACAGAAATCTCCTCAATCCTGGCACGTACGAGCTCCATTTAGCGGCGGCGAGCTGAGGGAGGAAGCTGGCAGCTCGGCCTATAAGCTGGTGGTGGCGGTGATGTCCAACGGTGGCTGACGGCAGAGATCACGGCAGGCGAAAATTCATGTGATGGAGGAGAAAAACCAGCATTTTTCGGCAACTGTGGCGGCCGTTGGTAGCCCTGGGTGGCTGCTGGAGGTCGAGGGTAGTAAGGTGTGTCAGTTGGTGGGTTAGGTGGCGGCCTACGATGGTCCTGGTGGTGGCGCGCGGTGGTGGAAGGAGGAGAGAGAGGAGAGAGAAAATAGAGTGAGGAGAGAGAGGGAAATGTTGGAAATGGTGAAATTTATGGGTTTCTGGGAAATTTAAAGCTTCCAGGGGCGATTTCAACTTTTCTCGGACCACCCGGGGAAACTTCAGGATGTCATCTTCCATCCGAACATTGGCACAGGTTCCCATGTAGAGGTTCCAGCCTCCGTCTAAGAAATTGAAGTTTGAAACTCCATCTATCAGTATCTTATCGCCGGACCGCATTTTCTTTCGTCAGATCACATTTCTGACTCTGAAAAACCCTCCAGTTTCAACTGTCGACCTCGAAAATCATGCCAAACTTAGTTTAAATGAAATCAATATCAAAATTCAGTTTTAATCTTTAAAAATAATCTCGGTTATTACATTATCCCCCCTTAAAAGAAATTTTGTCCCCAAAATTCATACCTGTGAACAGCTCTGGGTATCGTTGCCTCATCTCATCTTCCTTCTCCCACGTTATCTCCTGCGATGCTAAATCCTGCCAAAGTACCTTAACTAAAGGGATTATTTTATTCCGGAGTTGCTTAGTCTTAAAGTCAAGGATTTGTATAGGAGTAGATTCATAAGTAAAATTTTCCTTTAAAATTATTGGTTGATTCCCCAATACATGCGTAGGGTCTGGGACATATTTACGAAGTTAGGAGACATGAAAGACATCATGTAGGTTCGACAAATGGGGAGGTAAGGCAATTTGGTAGGCGATTGGACCGACCCTTTGTAGGATTTGGAATGGTCCTAGGAATCTAGGGCTTAGTTTCTTGGTCCTTACTTGTCTATCGATACCATGGTGGGGGACACTCTCAGAAATACATACTCTCCCTCATTGAATTCTAAAGGTCTTCTTCTCTTATTTACACATGCTTCCTGTCTCTGTTGAGCAACCCTCATCTTTTCCCTGATCATTTTAATCTAATCAGTGGTTTCTTGTACGATCTTAGGTCCCAATAGGGTACTCTCTCCCATCTCTACCCAACTCAAGGGTAATTTACAACTCCTCCCATACAGAGCCTCATAACGTGCCATATTGATGGTAGAGTGATAACTGTTATTGTATGCAAACTCTATCAACGATAGGTGTTTATCCCAACTCCCTTTATGTTCTAGCACACAAGCCCTCAACATATCTTCTAAGGTCTGGATAGTTCTCTCAGACTGCCCGTCAGTCTGAGGATGATAGGCTATGCTAAACTTAAGCTGGGTTCCTAAGGCTTGCTGTAGGGATTGCCAGAATCTTGAAGTAAACCTAGGGTCTCGATTGGATACTATACCTGATGGTATTCCATGTAATCTCTAGATTTTCCTAAGGTATACCTTGGTCAATCTATCCACTATCACCCAAATGGCATCAAATCCATTTGGTGTCCTAGGTAATCCTACCATGAAATCCATGGTTATTTGATCCCATTTTCTTTCCAGTATCTCCAATGGTTTCAGTAGCCCTGTGGGTTTCTGATGTTATATCTTGACCTTTTGACAAGTCAAACAGGCATTCACGTAGTTTGTGATGTCCTTCCGCATACTAGGCCACCAAAAATTCCTCTTTAGATCCTGATACATCTTGAAAATACCTGGATGAATAGTATAATGGCTTCGATGAGCCTCTGCTAGCACTTTTTCCCTCAACTCCTGATGGTTTGGAATCACTACCCTCTTTCTAAACATTAATACTCTATCAGGGGCTAGTCCAAAATCGGGTTGGTTGGTGTATACTTCCAAGGATTCATCCTCTAGTTGGGCTTGTCTAATCTGCTCTCTCAGCTCGCAGGTTATTAAGAAGTCACTCATCACTAATCTCTTCGGAAACGAGATTACGTTGAGGCTGAGATTCCTAAAATCCTCAAGTAACCTCATCTCACTTATCATTAAGTTAGCTAATTGTAGTGACTTTTGGCTTAATGCATCTGCTACGACATTCGCTTTCCGTGCATGTTATTTCAATTCAAAACAAAATCCTTTAGGTATTCTACCCACCTACCCTGCCTCATGTTCAATTCCTTCTGATTAAAAAAGTACCTAAGGCTCTTGTGATCACTATACACCTCAAATACAGCCCCGTACAAGTAATGGCTCCAAATCTTCAGGGCAAACACGACGACAACTAATTCTAAGTCATGGGTAGGGTAGTTTTCCTCTACAGGTTTCAATTGTCGTGATGCATAAGCCACTACCTTCCCATCCTACATTAAGACGCATCCTAAGCCTTTCAATGATGCATCCGTATACACTATGAAGGGTTCTAAGGGTTTCAGAAGAATTAGTATAGGAGTGGTGGTCAATTTCTCTTTCAAAGTTTGGAAACTATTCTCACACTGTTCGCTCCATTCAAAGTTCACACCCTTCCGAGTCAACTGGGTTAATGGCATGGCTATCTGAGAAAATCCTTGAATGAATTTCCTGTAATAGCCGGCCAAACCTAGAAAACTCCTCACTTTGGTGACCGTCCTAGGTTGACCCCAATCTAACACTGCTTCAATCTTCTTAGGGTCTACTGCTATTCCTTCACCATTTACCACGTGTCCAAGAAATTTCACTTCTTCCAACCAAAACTCACATTTCTCTAACTTAGCATACAATTGTTTCTCTTCCAATATCTGTAGCACCATGCTAAGATGCTGGGCATGCTCTTTTTGAGTCTTGGAGTAGACTAAGATATCATCAATGAACACCACTACAAATTGATCTCAGTAGGGTCTAAAGATTCTGTTCATATAGTCCATGAAGACAACAGGTGCATTTGTCAATCCAAACGGATTAGCCTTTCCTCTGGCTTACTGGGGGTGCCGAATGATGGAAATCTATTTCGGGACAGTCTCTAGCGTCTTTCTAGCTTCTCCGGTGGCGGCGCACGATGGAGGGGTGCGGTTGGTCTCAAAAATTACACCACGATGAAGCCCTCAAGATGGGGAGTCCGAATCTGGGGGTGGCGTGGCGATTCATGGCCGTTTGGATGGCATTTTTTGAAGCCGAAAGTTGACGCATGGCAAACAAAAATCTCCTTAATCCGGGCACGTGGGAACTCTGTTTGATGATGATGAACTGGGGGAGGAAGCTGGCAGCTCAGCCTACAAGCTAGTGGCGGCAGTGACCTCTAATGGTGGCTGATGGTGGAGATCACGATGGGTGAAAATTCAGGCGATGGAAGAAAAAAACTAGCATTTTCTGGTGACTATGGCGGCCATTGGTGGCCGTCGGTGGCTGCTAGAGGTCGAGGGTAGTGAGGTGTGTCGGTTGGTGGGTCAGGTGGTGACCTACGGTGGCCCTGGTGGTGGCACGCAGTGGTGGAAGGAGGAGAGATAGGAGAGAGAAAATAGAGTGAGGAGAGAGAGGGAAATGTTGGAAATGGTGGAATTTGTGGGTTTTTGGGAAATTTAAATCTTCCGGGGGTGATTTCGACTTTTCCCGGACCACCCGGGGAAACTTCGGGATGTCGTCTTCCATCCGGACGTTTTCACAGGTTCCTATGCAGAGGTTTTGACCTCCGTCTAAGAAACTGAAGTCCGAAACTCCGTTTGTCAGTATCTTATCATCGGGCTGCATTTCCTTTTGTCAAATCACGTTTCTGACTCTGAAAAACCCTCCGATTTCAATCGTCGACCTCAAAAATTGTGCCAAACTTAGTTTAAATGAAATCAATATCAAAATTCAGTTTTAATCTTTAAAAATAATCTCGATTATTACATACCAGGATATATGAAGTACCTGTCTGTCAGGAGTTAGAAGACAATAATCCTGTCACTCAAACCCCTTTACAAATTTCGAAGGATGGACCAATCCTTCATATATCCTTTCCCCAGTAATTCTCCATTTACGTTTCATGTATACAACTAAAAGAATAGTCCTAATTCTAACCCAAAATATATCAAGAATCAGGGCACAAATATGGGAATACAAAATGCTTTTAACAAAAAGAACTCCTATCTGCACCAGTGTTGCTAGACGTCCGCATCTGATATATATTAGCACACCAATGAGAAACACAAGTTTCCCAGTAGCTTAACAATCTAAGGTTTAAAATTTCCTAATATGTATTAAGGTGCAAGTACCAAAAACGCTTTCCTTTACATTTATAGTTTTTAAAGCATAATCTTTATAACACATATAAATTGGCAAGCATTACATGATTATTGGAAATGCCAGGTGATAAAGTAAAACTTCTCTATTAAATAAAATATCTTTTTAGATAAAAATACATGTTATCACAGAATGAACAAAAATCACTTGTGCATTTCATTCTTAAAACTTACCTTGCTAACTGTGTACACTTGGCCACCTTGTGGACACTTGGCCACCTTTATAAAATTTTCTTGTGCACACTTGGCTACCTTTATAAAGTTTTCTTGTGCACACTTGGGTACTTGTGGATACTTGGCCACCTTTATAAAATTTTATTGTGCACACTTAGGCACTTGTGGACACTTGGCCACCTTTATAAAATTTTCTTGTGCACACTTGGGTACTTGTGGACACTTGGCCACCTTCATAAAATTTTCTTTAAATATTACCACTAAAATTTCCCTTTTTCTATTCTTTAAATATTACTATTAAAATTTTCCTTTTTTTATTCTTTAAATATTACCGTTAAAGTTTCCCTATTTCTATTCTTTAAATATTACCATTAAAGTTTCCCTTACCATTAAAGTGGGATAATTTAATAGTGCAAAATCTCTAAAAAAAAAATTTTAAGAATTTTCCAAGAGAATTCCATGATTTTGGCTTAAGGGATACTCAAGAGAATTGAATATTTTACCATTTAAATTTCCCTTATTCTATTCTTTAAATATTACTATTAAATTGGGATAATTTCTTTCCCATAATCAACACATATCTCCTCATCTAATCATTAGCCAAAGGGATGCTAGCTGAACACTTTCTATTATTTCACCAATCCTATTTTATTCAATTTCTAATATATCCATAAAACACCATTGAACATTTACTCTTCAAAAATTAGCTCCAATGTGCAAATGGATATATTTTCCCTTTCATTGGAATATTTTTACCTCAATTGAATTTACATGGTTATAGCAAAATTTCACACTCTCAAAAATCATAAAAATATTTCTATCACTTCCATTATGGAGAAAACGGTTTTCAAGAAGCATGCATCCATTTTTATCATGCTCAAACATAGTCCATCATGATAACATCATTAACTAACCAAAATTCTCCCATAACAACAATATTCATTTTATCATATACCAACACACCAATCTATCATGCAAACTTAGCCAACGTAACATTAATAATATCAAGAATGTAGGAACGCAATAATGTCCCATGAAAGCTTGTAAAAACATAGTGTATACATATGAAACCTTGGAACACAAGTTTAAGAATTGTCAACCTACCTTGATGATTAACTAAGTGGAATCAACTTGGCTTCCTCTTTGGCTTTCTTCCTTCACTTCTTCCTTACTCCTCTTGCTACTTTCTTCTTTGTTTTTAGTCTACTTCACTCTTCTTCTTTCCAATTTTTGTGTGCTCTCCCAAAGCTCACGTTCTCTCTCTCTCTTTTTTATGGATACGTCTGTGTGTGTATATGCATGTGGCTAGTCATGCAAATTTTAAATTTCCTTTCCTCTTGGCTATTTGGGTAATGGGTGCCACACGTGTATCTCATTAAAATTTCTAATTCCCTTCCCTCACACCACTCCATTCCCTTTCTTTTTTTTTTCTATTTGGTAGGTGGCGTATGATCCTTTCCAAAGTATGAAAGGGTTCTCTTTCTTTTTCCTCTTGCCTTGCGTGTAACTTTGGGTTACTCCTTCCCTTATTCATATTACATCTTCCTCTCTCTTCCCCTCAAATTTCTATTTTCCTTACTCTACACGCTGCACATCCTTTTCCTAAATTTTTTTTTGTTGTTTAATTATTCTAAGTGTACTTTTAAGTACATTTTGTATTCTCTTGCAAGCATAGATTAGTCACTCGGGTATGCTAAAGAAAAGGGGAAAGAATGGACTACACGCTAGCTTCCTTCTTTCTTCCATCTTCCTCTCCAACCGTACCCATATGTGCATAGTTTCTTTTAAACAACTCAGCACTCTTGCTTCTCCTTCACTTCCCATATCCATGTGGATATATGTACACCTTAGAATGCACACTCATATGTATATTACTAAAAATTCTTCATCTTGTTCCTTTCCTAATTATGATTCCTTTCCTTGCAATCTTTGGTTTACTTCTTCCCCAAATTCAAGCTAGATGCACCAATTTATATTCAACTCCACCCTTGCACCCAAGTCACCCCCTTTTACGTAAGACTCATGCTTGCAAGGCACACACATGAGTTTTTCCCCATGTTAGAAGCAATTCAAGGGAGGGGAAACATTTATCACACGTTGTTCTTTCCCTAGCCATATGGTTTATAAATCTCTTGTAAAAATTTTCTACACTCCGTGCTCAATTATTTTCCTTTCTTATTTATATTTTCATAAACTCACATGTCATCAAGTGCAACCTTTTATCCATTGCCATTCTCCTATTACCCATTGGCCATTTGAGATTAAGGCTAAAGGGAAGGAAGGAGGCTTAATGCCACTTGCCTTTCTCACTTGCACGTGTATATACACGTACCTTCATATATATATATTTGGAGTGCTTTATCCTTCTTTCCTTTCTCCATGCATGTTTAAACACTAAAAACAATTTTGCACCTTTTTGTTTTTCTTGTTGGATGCACAATTATATATTTAATTCCTCCCTTGTACCTAAATCACTCGCCTCACGTAAGACCCATGCATGCTTACCTTTCTCCACTACACGTATGAATGCATACTTATATTTATGTAACGCACACATGATATGGAGATCACCTTCATACAAGACTTGCATCTCATGCAAGGCACACATAGTTTCACTTACCACTTCATCCAATGGGTGCATATATATATATATTGGATTGTTTCATTCTTCTTTCCTTCCCCTTTTTTTCTTAAACACGTGGATGTATATACATACAATATAAAACTTATATTCTTCACCAATTGCACGTGTGGGTTTATATGCATTTTTACTTTGCTTTTCTTTTAGCGACTAAGCTAGGTGAAGAAAAGAAGAATTAAATTAAACACCCAAATTTTCATGCAGTATTATCCTTTCGCACACACATATTTTATTTTTTTGAGCCATTAAATTATGCAAGCAATTCACCCCACTTTATGGTAACTCATCTACTTAATTATGAAACATTTATTCTGTAATTAATCAAATAATATGGGGTGTTACAGATGTCCTATTAACATTTTTTTTTATTATAGAAATGGATAAATCTTTAATTTTTAAGCCTCATAATACACCCAAATATATAGAGGGTCTAAAATAATTTTTAGATTTTGTATTTGTGAATGAAAATTTTGATGGAAGGATTATATGTTCATGTGTTAGATGTAAGTTTAAGAAATGGCATATTAGAGAAGTTGTGTATGAGCACTTGATTATTAAACCATTTCCTCGAGGGTATACATATTGGCTTTTGCATGGGGAGTGAAAAGATAGAGCAATAATAGAATCTCCTTTAACCTTGATAGTATTCCTTGAAACGAAGCAATGGATAATGACCTAATGTAGAACATGGTTCACAAAGCTTTTGGAGTTTATAATGAAAGTGCAAATGTCATGATTTGGCTGCTACCCTTCTAGTGGCTAACTTGGGAGATGATAGTAGTAGTCATGATTTAACTACTCTAGCCTTTGATCACCAAGAGGATTTTAATGATTTGGAAAGGGAGAATGTATCGTTAGATGATGTTCAACAATAACAGATATTACGTCTCCATAAACAAAGATTTTAGGTAGTTGAAACTATTGATAAGCTTGTATAAGATATTTTTATGTTAAATTCAATAATTTCATGCTTAACATTTGACTTTATACATATCCAGAGATGCGCAAGAGGTGATACGGTCTAAGAACTTGACTGTTCATTACATTTGGGTGCTACCCCATGGTGAAAAGTAGTAGTTCATTTTAATGAATTGGGGCAACTGATTAAAGAAGGTGGTGGACTTCTTGGCTTCTTCTTGGGAGGTGTTAGAGGGAACTTTACAGAATTCCCAATTAGTTAGCCAAGTTGAAAATATTTTCCACAATAGTCCAAGGATGACACACTTAGAACTTTCATGCAGGTATTAAATTTATCAAATTACTCATTCACTTTACAAGTTACTTTCAAATATAATTAGTGATGACTATATTATTTTAATCTTTTAGAGCAAATTTGTCTTGGATAATGTGTACAAACACTTTGTTCTCATGTCAATGGGAACAAAGTGGGAGCAAACACGAGCTACGCTCATTGATGTTGCACAGGATGGTGCAAGCACGAGATAAGCTAACTTCCAAGTGTCATACCAAGTTACTTATCATCATTTAGACTAGAAATCTTAGAAATATTTTGTTTTCTTTTGAATTTGGAGTTAAAAAAATGGAAAGAATGAAAGAAACTTGGTAGAAGATAGTTAAACACAAGGAGCAAAATTTAGATTTTTTGTCATGTTCATATGGTAATTTGGCTAACTTTGGAAAATCATAATATGAATATGATATCTAATTGTATGCAAAATTTCAGCTTTAAACTCGTACATTTGACTACTCAAATCCAATGGAATAGTACAAACTTGACAGTGCCATGATAGCAAACTAGAATTTGAGAATAGATTGCTAAAACTGTGCCAAATGAGTTCCAAATGACATGGAACTGCACAAATTAGTTCTTTAGGACCTTAGGTACTCGAAGATAAAATTTGAGCCATTAAATCATTCGTTTAGTCCCTTAACATTCGTGGGAAAGTATATAAAATAGAAAATTTTTCTGCCTAATTATCCCAACTTTAGGTCTACAAAAAGGGTATTTACAAGTTCCAAAATTAATGAAATTTAGCAACCATAAACCTCCATAGATCTAGTTTTACCCTGACAACTTCCATAATTTGTGGAGCTCATTGAAAATAATTTTCACAGTTTCCTTTATCCCTTGCAATTAGATTCAAATTTGCAACAATTGAGTTTCAACATGCCAAAATTTGAGATTGGCCTAATTCAACCATGTTCATGCTTTATAAATCCTTATAATACTTATTAAAACTTATCCAAACTCATGGTTTGGCTTTTCTAACATAATTAAATGGACTTTTGCAAACCTCTTGGGAATGCTACTATTCACACTTATGCATTTAATTATTTTGCTAGATATATTATTTCCATCACATTTCACACCATTAACACATCCCATATAGGTCACATAATGTCATTCATTACTCATTTCATCATAACATATCATGGGTACAAAATCATACTTCAAGTTCTTTCAAAGTAGCCACTTTCTCTATACTTTTCTAATGAGATGTCTACCAAAGGAACTTGGTACTATTCCTACTCATGTTTCTAACTATCAAAGTGGACATTGGCATAATTTACATCAAATTTATACATGGGTTATCAATATCTATATCTTGCTCAAAAGTATACAAAAATTACATCAAAATAAGCAAAACCACTTTCTACACATATCTTTTTCCCTAATTATACATACAAGAAATGATGGAAGCACCTCTTTTTGCTTGCCTCTATTTGTTTCACCTGAAAATGTTTATGAAAATTTTGGTTGAGACATGAAGTCCCAGTAGCTTACTCCACATTCCAAACACACTATGGCATGCAAGGGAAAGTAAAGCATACAAGAGTATCTCATACATAGCTCATGGTTTCATGTTAAAATCATCATGTAAGCATTTTAGTTATAGCGAAAACTCATGAAAAAACATATCTAGGGTAGGACTTAGTTCATCCAAACCCTTCATAACATCATACATCTCACATTACTTGAGCCATCAAAGCTTCATGAAACATATTCATATTATAAAGCATCTCATAAGAATTAAAGTCTTTCAAACATCAAGTATGCATATACACACCCCAAACACACTTAGCATATAAGGAATGGAAAGGAGCTACCTTTCACTCAAGCTTGTCTTTCTCTTAGCTTTTCTTTGTAATGGTAAAATTTTCTTCTCACTTTATTTCTGGGTTGGCTCACTTGAAAATAGCTAGTCCCTAAATTCACATGGAATTCATTATCAATATTATCATATTCTTAGTCATTGAACTTATTACTTACTCATGTCATGACTGTACTAGATTTTTCTTTTGGTAGCTAACTTTGCTTCTTGAACCTAGAGTATGAATATAGAATTAAATTCATCTATCATGTTCTCTTCCTTTTTATGCTTGAAAACACGTTTCTACAGTTCTTCTTAGCTCTAAATAATGATTCATATGCTAGTTTTCTTCATGAACATACCATTATATATTATGGCCATTTGCTAGCCTACACTTTTTCTCAAAGAATGCTCTTCAGATATGCATCATAGGGATTTTAAAGGCTTCAAATACAGTTCAAATAACATCATAGGACTCATAAAATTATGGCCACCCTTCATCCCTCAAATTTTCAAAATTCTTGACACAATGTCCTATAAGTGGATTAATTCATAAAGCTAGCATATTTCAACTCTTTTGAGCTAGGAAGGCACTTCATGTGACTTCTCAAGTCATGGAAATGCTCCATAAAAATTAGATTTCTCATTCTCTTCCATAGACCCTATCTTTTTATATTTGACATATTTGAAGGGTTTTAGAAAATCTAATTAAAATCTAACATATTTGGCTATTAGGTATTTTGTTTAAGCACCTAAAGCACTTGTGAAAACCTCTATCTCATGCAACAAATTTTGCCTCATAAACTCTAATTTTATCACATGCAAGTCTAGCTCTTTGGCCATACTTTTCCCTTATGAAACATATATAAGTTTTTCATGCCTAACTTACCTCATCTTCCCTTATCTATTGCTTCTTCAAAATAGTGTTCACTTGCACAAAATTCTCCTTCAAATTTAAAAATTGGGGCTGAAATTTGGATGAAGGGAAAGCTCTTGAGGAGTAGATCAACTTTACTAACTATGAAGAGATGAAAAGGTGAAGGATTCTTACTCTTTTTGGCCTTTCTCTTTCTTCTTCTTCTTCTCAATATGAACCATGTAACATCCGCTCCTAATATGAGTAAGAGATGTCTCTGAGAATTGCTAATTTAAGTTTAATGCATGTGTATGTTGCATTAATTGCATGTAGTTGCATTAGTACAAGAACTTAATTAGAAAGAAATAAATGCTAAGTTAAGAGGTGACTAAAGACCCAATTGAAAGGGGAAAGTTTTGCTAGATAAAATTCATGAAATAGGACAAGGACCAGAATGCAATTAAGGGGGAATTATATTTCAGGAGCCTTAAAACCCTAAAACACTTTCCAATCTTCAGCCACTTCTAGAGAGAGAAAGAGAAGGGCAAGTAGAGAGAGAAAAGGTTAAGTTAGGGAAAAGAGGAAGAGATTTACAGAAGGAAAGACGAATTTGAGGCTGGAAAGTTATCCTATAGTAAGGAAAGGACCTTCTAGCACATTATACACACACCTCTTCAGATTAAATTCAAGTAGCAACTCAACCTAAACCCCTTTTTTCTAAGATGTTTAGCTTTTTTCTAGAAAAATATGATTTATGAATGTTTAAGTTAAGTTTAGGGTTTAAACCTATATTCCTTGTGTTTTTATCTGCTATTGAGTGATGCTTACTGATTAGGTTTTGCTCATTTATGCTTGTCATTGATTGTGAAAGTGGGCTTATCCCTAAGTGCAAAAATGTGGTTTAATCTTAGCTTGAGAAATGTTAGGTGGACTTTTGGGTTTGTTATAAGGGTCATATGATGCCTAAATGTTGGCTTTGAGTTCATAGTTTGAGAATAAGGTTTGAGAACATGTTTTTGGGTAAAACTCTAGGCAAAATACTAATTTTTAGAGCAAACCAGACACTAGCAGCAAACTACCAACCTTGAAAGTTGACTATTGTGTTCATCATCTGCCCAAAAAAGCAAGACGGAGTGCTATTAGTTGACTACCAACCCTCTAAAAGTCGACTGTCGTGTTCTTCATTTTATAAAAATTTTTTCAGAAAGCTAGCAACCGACTGCCAACCCTTGATAGTCGACTATCGAGGCTAGCAATCGACTGCCAAGCCCTTAGCATCCAACTGATAGCTCTCAACTAAGATAGGAGAATTGGACAATGGGCTAGCAACCGACTGCCAGTAAGAGAGCAGTCAATTGTCAGCCCTCTAACTTAGTTAATGAGCTCAAATGACCATTTTAAGAGGAAAATATCCCAAAATCTCACTCAAACTAATGATCTAAACTTGAGATGTAGTGGGTACATGAAAAAGATAGAGTCACAAGTCACTTGGATGAAGAGATCCTTATGATAGTGAAATAAAGAGAGCAGAACACATAAGAAAGGAAAGAGGGGAGTATTCCAAGTGTATACCTAGTGGTAAATAGGCTCATGAGAGTGACTGTTGGGCATTCCACGGTTGTGCCATAAATTAGGAAGGTTAAACATCCACTTAAACTTAGATGATTTTGAAAACACCGTGATGGTTTCAAACTTTAAGTTAGTGCCATCTTCCAAAGGACATTTAAGAAGCACATACATAGAGTTAGCAAAATTATAGACATGAGCCGAGTCACCGTAGTGTATAAGTTATAGAATAACGTACCAAGAGTGTGATCCATTAGAAAGGGATGGTGATTCCATAGTATTATGATTCACCTAAGGGTGAAGAGGAAATGATCTGGGTAGAGTTAACAGTGATCCCCATGAGTTGATAACCTGTCCTATAAGGGGAAGGGAGACGTTGGGTATAGTTGACAACTATCCTATTGGTTATGAGAATAGTACTCGAATCTAGCTGAGGGAAGCCTCAGAATGTACAAAAATTTAGAGTTAAAGTTAAAGCTAAAGCTAAAGCTAAATTTAAAGTGAGAGTTATAGCTAAAGGGTGGCTAAATAGTCACAAACTCATGCACATAGACAGTGGCATGTGGAGTTATTTGCTGGGTGGCACTCTCGATAACTTTTATGATGTGCTATTTTTCTTGCTTATATGTTTAAAGTAAAGGCATGTTTACTTCCCCACAATATGTTTTATATGAAAGTTATGATGAGAATGATGAGGAATGAACATCCCACATTGCAAAGTTTATATGTTTTAAATGTACATGCATAAATGTGAGCACATGACATGAGAGTATGCTGCATGTCTTGCATCCTAATAGTATGTGTTATGTTTTTATGATGAAAAGAATGTAGAGGTTCTTCATATAAGCACAGTGGCATAAGTCAGTGAATTTCAAATAGGTTGCATTACTACAAAGATTAAATTCTCACATGTGTGCTGGCATGTGCCAAACGTGTAGGTTCCTGGCTAGATTAAAAGGTAACGTGGAAGGAGGTACCCGTCATGGGGGTACATAGAAAGATTTATTTTGGTCAGTATAGGAACATGCTTATTTTGTACTAGTCTTTATGATTTTTGAGAATGGTTAGCATAGATTATCTCTTGTATAACATATCTTGACTTGAATGTATATAGATTAACTAGTAACTATCAATAGGAAATTTGACAGGGTCATGAGTGGCAGGGTTGTTGCCTCTATGCCTAATAGTTATTTAATGATATTTAACAAATTAATTATGCATATTTTTGTATAGTTACCTAGAGTACCTTATATATATATATATGATTTGATGATTCCGCTATGATTCTTCTATGAGAACCCGAGAGTAAAACCTGAACCCAAATGGTACTCAATTAATAGACTTGATAAAAAGTTTGAATTTACTCGGGTAGAAGAAATAGTAGCACACTTAATTATGATATTTACATACTATACCCTTTTAATTAATATAAAAGGAATCATAGGCTATGGGGGTTCTTACAAACCTGCTCTTTCTCTCTCTTTTTTCAGCTAAAATGGCATGAAAATGGTGGAAGAAGAAGAAAAAAGGGACTTTATTAATTAGGTCATAAAGTAATTAAAATTAACCATTATGTCCTTGCACTATGATTTCTACCTTTTGGAGCCATAAGTTTCTAATTAAATACATTTTTAAGTCAATTTAGGTATAAGGAAACTCCTCATGACTTATAAATTACTTGAATAAGCTCACCATAATTTATATTAGGTAAAAATTATGATTTTACCGCTAATTTCTATCTTTTATGAAAATTATTGTAGAACCCTTTTTAGAACATTCCAAGGCCATATTTGGGTTCCTTAAAGTTTATATTAATGTGAAATGATCTCATTTTACATTACATTGCCTTATTTTAATTAATTCCCCTCCAAGTCCTTTTTACTATTTTGACTCTCTTTTTTCTTTTTTTTTAGGTTAAGGTCTTCTTTGAATTTCTAGCTAATGTCTAATCTCTAGTTTTTGCTCTACTTTTATTCTTTATTTTTATCTCACTTCAATTCTTCTTGATTTACCACTTTCTATAAATATAAGATTTTGGTTATGACACCAAGTGCCCACCTAGCATTCCATAAGATCAATGGGCATTATTTATTCGTTACCTTCTTGATTGTAAAGACCTCCCTTTTTTACATACATACATCAAAATTATTATGAAGCATTGAATTCTTACTAAAAAAATTTTCTTTTTCCTCAACATTTGGGTTGTTACTAGCTAAGTGTAACCTAAATAGACTCTTCTATTAGTGGACTCAAATTTCACTCAACCACCTCTATGCATAGCATATTTAATACCATAATTCATACAATTATGTGCTCTGGAATAAAAAATTCTAAAACATTCATTCAAGAACAATTGAGATATAATCTATATCAAAGCTACTATTAAACCTAACTTTCCATTAACGAATCACATTTCAACATAATTGTCTCTATTACAAAGTTTCACAGCCTAGAACATTCATTAAAATAACCCTACAGTTATCATTACATATGTTATTCCTAGCCTACATGCCAATTCAAATTCTTTGTCTAAGGATCTAAGATCTACAACTCTTCTAGGTTGCATTGTGGCTGCAAATCATATCTCAAGCCTAGCTAATCTCTAGGCATAGCATGGCCCTGATCATTTGAACAGACAACTTCATGAGATACAAATATCCTAGTAGAGTAATTTACAACTTAACAATTTTTATAAAAACAGTTGAAAGTTCAGCTGTACCATTCATGGTACAGAAAACCTCTCCCCTGTATCATACCAACATACAAGAATTGCAAAATCCATATTCAAATTTCATCAAACACAAGGGAATTAACATTTTTTCATTAAAGCCATGCTTCACAAAATTCATATCAAAATCATGGACTATAGGGCCATATTTTAGTCAAAGTATCATATTCATAATGCCTGTTATTTCATTTCAAACCTCATTTGCATAACAAGTTTTATGTTAATGCAAACACACATAATCCTGCATATTTCCAAAAATTAATATGCATGTCATCATAACATTATAAAACTTTCATCTCATTGCATGTTGTTTTCCAATCCCAAGCTATCATCACATTTCCTTTTATCCATGTGATGGTCACACTTATTTTATCCATGTGACTAGGATTGTTGTTAACACAGGGAGAGTCCTCCCAGTGATTATCACGCTTCCTTTTATCTACGTGATAGTCACACTTCCTTTTATCCATGTGACATGAGAATCTAACTTCCAGGGCATCTGCTAACATGTTCACATCGCTAGTCTCATCCTTTACCCGACTATACAATAGTATATACAAATAGGAGATTAATACTTACGATTATAGAGTTTTACACTTAAATCAATACATTTTTCTCATCTAAACTATCCTCTCTTTACTCCTTAAAGTCTTCCATAGGGTTATATTGGTTTAAGAAGTAACCTTTAACAAATACAGACCATTCAAGTTGAAACTGTTATATTCTTTAAAGTGGTCTACATAAGGGACACCTAATGACCGTCCCATACCAGTCATTAAATGTCCACCCCAAATTTTACCCTTCCCTATGAGCATACAACCCAATAGCCCAATTTAAAACAAGCAGGAAGGAGTTTATTTCATGCTTTTCAACATACACAGGCAATATCTCTATACTCATACAAAATCATTTCTAATTCACAATAGTTTCATCAAATAATTCCCATCTTATGAAAACAAATAATCATTTCAAAATAAGAAATTCACATCATTATTTTAAATTAGGGGAGTGTGGATTACTCTACCTTAACTGTTTGTTCCTTTCCTGATCAAGGTCTCCCTTTTTCCTTTTGGGCTTGCTCTCATAGGTTACTTCTTTCGCTACCTGAGAATAAACCTTACTTTCACACTAATTCTTATAAAACATACAGCTATGCAACCTATGCTTAGTGTTCTAATATAGTATTTCTCTGAATTTCCCTTTCTATTTTAATGTCATATCACCCAATCATATGTAATTCTCATGCATGATGACATTTAAGCCTTATTCCATTTGATTATAGGGGTTTCTAAGCTCATTTCTTGCTTTAAAAGTCATTTTTCATGTTGGAGGGCCATCAGTCGACTTCCATGAAGCAAGCAATCAGCTAATTGCTATCTGGAGGGTTACCAGTCGACTGTCACGAAGCTAGCGGTTGGCTGGTAGCTCTCTGAAATATTGGACTTCTCTACTATAGCCTGATAGTTAACTGATAGAAGGCTGCCAGTCGATTTCTAGGTGGAAATATGAGCCTAACAGTCGACTGATGAGGCTACCAGTTGACTGCTGCGCCTCTGTATTAGTTTCTAGGTTTGTCAAGAACACAATAGTCAACAGATGCATGATGGTACTCAACTATTATGTTCTGCAAGAGCTTAAAAATCCTAAATTTTTAAAATCATCCAGCCTATAATCTAGTATTTTTTTTTAAATTAAAAGGTGTAAGCTTAGTTTCTAATCATTTTCCCGTAAAACCCAACCATTTTCACACTCAAATATCAACCATACAAGCCAAATTACATGTAGTAAAACCTAACTTGAAAAATCTTATTCAAGTCTAGAAAATGCTAAGTGGAAGTTAAAAACTTCAACATTATGATTCAGAAACCTTTTCCTATCTCCAAAAAATCTCAAAATCATCACTTTGATCCTAAACATTTCTCCTCTCTTCTCCCTAGTCTGTTCTTCCCTCCCTTCTCCCTTTCTTGGTATGAGCTACACTTTGGTTAGGTATGGGAAGGAGGGTGTGTGCTATAGGAAAGGGAAATAGGCTGATGAAGTATTAGGGACCTCCTAGCAAAATAATAAATTGCTCTTTAGTCCCTCTCACATTAACCCCCAAGTCCTTTATTTCATTTTGGTCCTTGGAGTCAAAATTCCAAGATCACTCTCAAAATAAATTTTTAGGAGATAGATATTACATTGATCATAAGATCAAGGTAATATAACTTCACTTATTTGATGATATGATGACTTATTTCATTGATATTACTGATATGTTTGTTTCAATGATTAGGAATCAAGCCAGATCATGGATTCCTCATACTTTTGGTTAAAAGAGTTTGGCTTTAAAAAAAGCATAGATGGTTAGTTTAATTTCTTATTTCAAACTTAGAATTAATTGAATTCTTACAATCCTTTTAATCATGATAGGAATTGAGAGGGGTGGTCCTATTAGCCGTGGAGATGTGTGGACTGCCACACATAAAAAGAAAGACGGATCATGGATGAATGAAGAAGCTACTAATATTGTAGTAAGTATTGAAAATTTTTCTTATAATTAGTCATCGTTTACTTTTCATTTGGTTTGATAGGTTTTTTCTTAAAATAATTATATTAACTGGGTACAATTTCTACAATTTAGTCCCATCCTTCTTCATCTCAAGAGGTCTCAAATATGTCCCTCACTAGCCCAAGCTTTAGGTGGCTATGAGCACTCTGGCCAAGTTCATGGGTTGGCTTTAGGAGCATGCCCAAAACAAGTATTTGGTTATGCATCTCGTGGGATTCCACAATCGACTAGAATCCTAGTTTAAGATTACGAGAGGTTAAAGGCTGAGAAAGAAGAAGTGAAATTCAAGGTCAAAGATATGACGACCACAGTGAGCCAACTTAAAACATTCATGTCATTTATGGCTCATAGGTTTCAGGGTAAGAAACCATTTGAGTTTGCTACCTACAAAAAAAAATTGGACAGTAATTTAACTTTGATTCATATATTTGAGTAAATTTTTATGTATATTTATTTATTATAACTAACAAGAGTTATTTTTCATTTTCAACCACCTAATGATGAAGGAGCACACCTCAAAAGGTTAAAGGTCAAAATGAATCAAATATTACTAACTCGTAGGGAATAATTTTAATTATTTATTGACATTTGAATTTAAATTAATGTATGGATTACTTTAAACAAATATGCATTATTAATGTTTATTTTCTTCAATGAATGTTCTGTCTGACCTATTTTGGTTGTTATTCTTTGGTTGTATATGGTATAATTAACTAGTTGTATATGTGACAGAAATTATGTAAAAGGAAAGTCAAAACTAATCAGTATATTAGGTACCATAAAAAGTGGCTTTGCAATGGATGTGCATTAATTTACACATATTTGCTTGATGTTAATTGTCCATTTTATGAGCATTTGGTTTGTTTTTATTCCAAGAATCACCTAAGTTTGCATCCTTTTTCATTTTAGAAGTTGTACTAAGTCATCATCAATAGTGGAGCCATTATGAAGTCCCAAATAACTTAGAACATGTTGGACACAACCATGTTCATTCCCACATTGTTGTGTTGAAGAAAATGTAGATGAGAATGATTGTGTTGGGATGGGCATGACTGTGTTGAAGACAGGGCTATGTAGAGAGTGACACAGATCGTGTTGGTCTCTTACCTATAAAAAGGAGAAGCTGACAAAGATAAGGGGTTCCATGATTTTAGACCTTTCACCTTCCTTGGGGCTATAGAGAGATTGCTCATTTAACTCTAAGTACTTGTCTACTTTAATGGCCTTGAAAATTGCACTAACTTAGAGTTCGCAACCATCACGGTGATTTCAAAATTATCTAAGTTCAAATGAATGGTTACCCACCCAGTGCATGGTACAACCGTGGAACTCCTAAGGCCGTCCCATACCAACCATTGGTCACTCAATCATGAGCCTATCTATCCTAATACATAGCCTAGGAATACTCCCCTCCTTTTTATCTTTCATGGATTCCTTTCTTTTTCTTTCACTATCACAAGGATCACCATGTCCAATGTGATTCTTACAAGGACCACCATATCCAAGTAAGTCGTATCTCAAATCTTACATATTACCAATACATCCCAGGTTTCAAACTTGTGTTTGGGTGAAGCTTTAGACTAATTCTCCATCAAAATCAAGGTATAGGGTTCATTTTTTGCTATTCTGGGCCTGGCAATCACTGCTAGCTCACTGTAAGCCTGACAGTTGATTACTAAGGTTTAGAAGTTGGCTTATGCATTCTGGGTACATTTTCTGGTTAATGAAGAACACAACAATCAACTTCTAGGGCTGGCAATCAGCTGCTAGTTCTCTGTTCTACATAAAAACTTATGATATACCCATATTTTTTACCCCAAAACATGAATACAACTCATATAAAACATGGATGAACTCAATCTTAACATCTAGGCATCATTTAACATCAACAAATTGCTCAAATTTCCATTACATTTCATCCAACACTAAGATTAAACCTCATTTTTGCACTTAAAGCAAAACTTAACTTTCAGACATCATTTACAAGCATAATAAGCACACCCATTCAATAAGCAATACCCAATACACATTTAAAACATGGAGAATGCAGGTTTAAACCCTAAAATAACTTAAAACATTCATAAACATCATTTTCAGTTAAGAGCAAACATTTCATGGAAATAGGGTTTAGATTTTGCTACTACCTTAATTTTCTTATAGCTAGATGTGTAAGTGATGCTTAGATGATGCTTTCCTAGCTATAAAACGAACCCATAGCTTCAAATTTGGCCTTCCTTCAAGCCATATACCTTTCTTTCTTGCCCTAAGTCACCTTCTCTCTCTCTACTTGCCCTTCTCCTTCTCTCTCTAAGTTTGCTAAAGTTTGAGTGATGTGAGGGTGTTTAGGGTTCATCTAGGGTTTTAGTGTAGTTTAGCTTATTGCATTGTGGTTCTTAAGTCATTTTAAAACCTTAGTCTTTATACTTTGTCCCTTTGCAATTTGGTCCTTAGTTACACTTTAACTAAACTTTCATTTCTTGCAACTAAGTCCCTACATTAATGCAACTATTTTGCGACTAATGCAACATACACAAGAATTTAATTTGCAATTAACATACATCTCTTAATCATAGTAGGAGCAAATGTTACAGAAACAATAATACCCAGAGTCTACCAGGTTTTCAATTGTTGCACCAGTAGCAATACCAACAACAAGCTATTCCAAATTAATTCCCTCAAGGGCAGAAGAAGCAGCCCAATTTAGAGAATTGATAAAGTTTGTGTCCACTTTAGAGAATAGGTTCCAGTAGACGGTGTAATAACCCAATTAAAACTAATTAAAGAATTGGGATAAAATAATTGGAAACCTTGAAATATTATTGGGAGGTGATTAAGAAAATTTTTCTAAGCTCGTAACTAAAATTTGAGAATTTTTTGAAATAAAATTATATTTGACGGAGAAATTTTTATCTGCCTTAAGAAATTTTACAAATAATTTTGGAAGGCTTATGATAGCTTAAAAATTTCTAAATCCCTTCCATTTCCTCCAAAATTCTTTCCTAAATCGAAAAATGCATCCAAAATTTATCTAGGGCAAAGTGAGAAAAGACCAAAATGCCTGACATAGCAGCATGCCATCTGCATGGCCACCACAGCAGCTAAAAACGATCGTGTTCCCTCTGTCGCAAAGCAAACATTGTGGCTTTGATCTCCGTAATTCTCACTAGTTGGTCATTGATAAGCACTTGGTTTGGGTTGCTGGAGGTCTATTGGTCCTTTCTATAACCTCAGCTGCCGCTGTCGCCACCAACAGTCATCAAAAATGCCACAAAAGGTTCAGGGACTAAATTGTAATTTTTCAAAACTTGTGGTATACATTAAAATACTCTGAATTAATTGATTTTTCTGCAATTTCTAGCTTCTATGATGTTATTAGGAATGACTTCAAGGAATAGATTGGAGAAAAATAGTGAAAACCATAAATTAAAAAATAAGGACTAAAGTGTAAATTCTAGAAAAGTTTGGTATGAAGTAGAATTGCATAATTTAATGCATCTCTGTAATCCTTAACTTAATTAGGACTCTTATGAATGTATGGAATTGGACAATGGAAGAAAATTATGGGAAAAGTTTTAATTTCAAGATTAAGGACTAAACTGAAAAGACTGATATATTCTATTTAAGCAGTGTAAACTATGTACATTCTGAATTTTTAAGTGAATAAAGTTCATTTAGCCTCCTAGAAGTATAATAGAGTAAATTGGATAATTTTATAGCTAAATACCAACTTTAGGATTAATAAGGGACTAAAGTGCAAAACTTATTTTTATTAGGCATTGAAAATAAGTTTTAGTTATGAATGTTGGTTACAAAATGTACAGAGGTTACTTGAAGAGTTAATCAAAGAAAAAGGAGAAGAATCTTAAGTTAAGTGAAGGAAATATCAATTAAGGTAGAGTAATCTACACTCCCCTTTATTTTGATAAGTGTTTAATGTGAATTGATTGTTGTGAATATATTTGTGAACATGTACTGGGAAATGTGTGCTGAATTAGATGAGTATAAGAAAAGACCTGTATGTGTTTGAAATGTATTTGAAAATTCTTTGCTGCTAGTTTTGATTGGACTATTGGAATGTTATGCTTATAATGCAGACGAAACTTGGGATGGATACTTGATGACTAGCATAGGACGGTTGTCAAGTATTCCATATTCAGATATACTTTCTAAACTTTCATTATTTGAACACTGAAATGGTCTGTATATATTAGGATTTACCCATTAAACCAATACACCCCTATGAAAGACTATAAGGAGTAAAGGAGGAGAGTCTATACGGGGAAATGGATTGGTTTAAGCGTAAAGCCGTATGATCCTAAGTATTAGTCACCTATATGTATACGTTGCCTTATAGTCGGCAAAGAGAGAGGAGACCTATTTGTAATGTGCACATGATGGGGGATGACTCTTTCTGATATTAGGTTCTCAATCAAAAGGAGGACAATCCTGTGACAATCACCAAGAGGAAGGTTCCCGTGATAGCAACAATCTCAGTCACATGGAGGACAGTCCAGTGACAATCACCGGGAGGACGGTTCCCATGATCTTAAAATGAGATTGGAAAACTGCAGTCAATGAATTGTAAATTTATTTATATGATTTTTGTACAGATGATTGAAATCCTTGTAGTAACATAATAGCGTTATGCAATGGATATGAAAATTTGGCTACAGAAATTTTGAAAAATGATGATTTTTCATCAATATTTATACTCTTTGACTGAGAAAATGATTTTGATTTATGATTTCTAAATAGCCACTAGATTTCCCATGTTTATTGATTTTTGATAAATAAAGCTTCAATTCACATGTTTTATTAAATGGATGAGTTTGGGGTGAGGTTTTCTGTACCCAAATGGGGGTATAGCATAACACTTAGCTGTTTTGAATAAAATAAATTGTATATTACTCTATTCGGATTCAAAATCTCATTAAGTTGTGTGTTCAAACAATCAATGGCGTGATGGCGCCAGGAACTATTATAACACCCCTTATCTTTACTTAGCAACATTACACATTGTAATTAGATAAGTGGTTACATTATTCTTTACCTTTTTAATCTCAATAAATTGCCTGAACATTTAATCCATCAGTAATTTAATATAGAATTAGGTCTAGGTTCTTTTGCTTAGGTAAACATACTTTATGCACAGAAAAAATAGAATTTCATACATCACAATAGAATTTATAAAACATTCCATAACTATATGCATATCATTTAAATCTTCTTATACAAATTCCAAGAAATATTAAGTATTTATATATATATATAAGGGTAAGGAGACAACAATCCTGTCACTCAAACCCCTTTTTCCAAAAGAATTGTAGTCCTAATTATATCTCAAAATACAAATGGTAGAAATTAGGACTAAAAGTGCTACATTATATAATTTATATTTACTCCTTACATCTATTAGTTTGGTGCATCATTACTCAGGTTCTATGCATCTGATACATATTATCACAATAATAAGAAATATATTCCCAGTAGCTAAAAAAATCATTTCTTTAAAATAGCTAATATGTGCCACTGTATGAATATACAGAAAACATTTCTACATTCTATTCAATTCAAAACCCTTTTTAATCAATTCTATGGGTATGCCATATGTGAAACATGTGTGTATGCATCTATGAACATGAGATATGCAACATGTGATATCATTAATGGAATGTATAGCAAGCTTTCAACGTACATATACATTAACAATTCACACTTATAACACATTCATGCAATATAAATAATCATAATATCTCCTAAATTTTTTGCTCTTTGAAGGTATACACCAGATCATTCCTCCACAAGGTTTTATTTTTTGGAGGTATACATTAGATCATTCCTCCTTAAATTTTGATTCCTTGGGAGTATACACCAAATCATTCCCCACAAGGTTTTATTCTTTAGAGGTATACACTAGATCATTCCCCACAAGGTGTTATTCTTGGGAGGTATACATCAGATCAGTCCTGTAACGCCCCTATCTATTCTTGTTCATTTCAATAGCGATATATAGGTTTGGTACATTATTCTTATTCTTTTAATTATTGTATGAGCAGTTAAACCATCGAATTATGTCATACGTAATAGGTTTGGGATCCTTATGCTTAGATAAAAATAAAAACTCACATGCACAGCAGAATAATAAAAGTCTACGCTACACGATGCAAATACAATCTTTCATGTGGATCAAATAATAAATCTTTAAAAAATATATTCATTACAACTAATGTATCAGTCCCCGGATATGTGAAGTACCCATCCTGCGGAAGTCAGGAGGCAACAGGCGTGCCACTCAAACTCCCGCACCAAGTAGTACCAGACTGGTCCTTCACATATCCGCTTTCCCAAGTATTCCCAGAACTACTCGTATATACAGTCAATTTAGTTGTCCAATTCTAATTTGAGTACTTCTATGATCCAAAAGAATAGGGGCTTACAAAAACTTCTCGATCAAAAGATACTGCTACCATGCGTCCCTGCTACACGTCCGAATCTGATACATATTAGCACATGTGTGAGAAACACGAGTTTCCCATTAGCCTAGCAATTCATAGTTTTAAAAGAAACTAACATGTATCAGGTTGCAAGCACCAAAAATGTTTAGACCACATCCTTGATTTAGGAGAAAAGTACATATCAATAAACAGGTAATTATTTCATGATAAATTTAGTAGTTGGCAATAGTAAAAGTTCTTTTCACATGACCAGTATTTTTCTAAGCGTACTAATTTATCATCGCGAAGTCGTCAGCGTGTACGTACATGTTATATGAACACTAGGTCCCGAAGGTGGAGCACCTTTGGCCACACCTCCTAGGTCACCCGTGCGGAGCACCTTTGGCCACACCTCAAAATTTGTGGACACTCGGCCACGTATATAGCGTGTTTGCGAGCACTGGGTCCCGAGCACGGGGCACCTTCGGCCGCGCCTCGCCAAGCTGCCCGTGTGGAGAACTTTTGGCCACACCTCGTAAATTAATGTTCACGAAATTCTCGGGACACTAGATCACAGGTATGGAGCACCTTCGACCATACCTCCCCAGGCCACTCGTGTGAAGAAGCTCCGGCCACACCTTGTGATATGTGGACACGTGGCCACGGTCTCAGTATGATCACGAACGCTAGGTCATAGGCATGGGCACCTTCGGCCATGCCTCCCTAGTTCGTCGGTGTACACTCGAAACCCCGAAGGGCGTGGTGTCACCCTACGTCTCCCTTTTATTCTCCAGGGAAAAGTTTCATTTCCTTAAAGCTTTTAAATAAATTCAAAGGTTCCATGCTATTACGCTTTTTCTTGGAAAATTAGGTTTGAGTTCCTTTTAAAATATTAACAATGGATATAATCCTTTCTACTTTCCTTGGAATTTATTTTCGCATAAATTCCCCTCCAATAATATTAATAATGGTTATAATATTTTATATTTTTCTTGGAGTTTATTCTCTCATGAACCTCCCTCCAAAAATATTAATAATGGATATGATACCTTCTATTCTTCTTAAAATTTATTCTTACATGAATTTTACTCCAAAAATACTAATTTTGGACACAATATTTCTTTTTTTTCTTTTTTTTTTTGGAATTAAATTCCCTCATAAATTTCCTCCTAAAAATATTCCTAAGAACATAATATTTTCTATTTATTCTTACATAAATTTCCTTCCAAAATTATCATTAATGAATTCAAATTATACATAATGACTACAATATTTTCTACTTTTTCTTAGAACTTATCATTACATAGAATTCCCTTCTAAAAATATTAGTAAAGGCCATAATAAGTTCTACCTTTCTTGGAATTTATTCACACATAAACCTCCCTCTAAAAATATTAATAATGGTTATAATATTTTTTTTTCTTTCTTGGAATCTATTCTTCACCTTAAACCCTCACCATTGCATTCCTCATGAAGGTATTCATCATTAATTAATTTCTTATGTGGTCATGGCAATAAATTTACAACACTAACTTAATTCATCTTACTTCATCTTCACACATATATTTACTTTAGCAAAAATAAATACCCAACAAAATTATTAATCTCCTTCAACATAGCCACTCCTAAGTTTATCATGCACACTATATGAAATCTCATCCTAAATCAAGAATGAAAGAAATTATTCTAGTTCCATAAAAGCAATGTTACGAGATATATATATAAAAACTTGTGGAACTAAAACAAGGGAATTTCCAACCTACCTTTTGGGTTCCTTTGTTCTCTCTTTTTCCCTTCTTTTCTTCTTCTCCACTTCCTCTTTTCCCTTGCTTTCCTTTCTCACGTGTGCAGGTGTAAGTGAGATGAGAGAAATGAAATGTTTCTCCCCTTTCTTTTCACGCGTGAGTCCTCTCCCAAGGAAGCCTTCCACTCTTTTTTTCTTCTCCCTTGTGTGGCGTGTGCTTTAGTCTATTATCCCCCCCTCCCCATTTCTATTGTTTTTATGATTATTATTCTGCTCATTAGTAGCCTTCCATGTAGCTGAGGTGTGGCCTTTTTCTTTCCTTGCAATTTCATGCCATCCATGCTGCCACGCCACGGAAGAGGAGGAGGAGAAGTAATGTGATTTGCACACTCCACCTTTGCACTTTGTACGGTTAGCAACTACATGTCCCAGCCTTTATAATTTAGTTCCTATATTTCCTTCACTTCTTGGCATCTAGGTGGTCACGTGTGCGTGCGTTTGGTTCTTCTCATGTCTATATATATATTTTGGTTCTCACCTTTGCTCAGTCCACCGTATGTATGATGAATGGGACCCCCTTCTCTCTCATTTATTTCCATTAACTCATGGTAAAAGAAATCTCTTGCCTGCCATGTTTTTACCCATATATACATTTTTTTTTTAATTCTACATCACTTGTTGCTGAGGAGGAAGTCAAAGGTGATTACTAATTTCACACGTCTCTTTCTCTTTTCCCCTCTTCTCAATAATTGTTATGATTCACCCCATTGCCTAATGGTCTTCCTAGGTGGTCCCTAGTGTGCCATAAGTCAAGCAAAATTCTGCACTTACCAAATTCCTCTCCCTTGCCTTGTCTCCTTGTCTCAAGTGGCCCCATGTGTCTACCCCACTTAGGAAAATTCTGCACTTAATAAAATTTCTCTCCTTATACGTGTGGAGTCCAAAGGAAGGGAGAATGATTTCTTTATACTCGTTTCTCCTTTTTCATGTGATGCTTCACATGTGGGATTATATATATATATATATATACTTATTCCATCTTACTTCTCCTTCTCTTCCTCACGTGAAAACCATACACATATATAAAAAAAAATTGCATGACTTTAGTCCTCTTAACCTCACATGTGCCATTAAGATTTCCATTCATAAATTTAAGACTCCTTCCTTAAGCCAATTTCTTAAACTCATTAGAAACAAGTAATTACATAACTAGTAACTTAAATTTTATCCATTTAAATCATTAATTGAACTAATTTAATTATGGGTGTTACAATTCCTCCTTACAGTTTAATTCCTTGGGAGTATACACCAGATCATTTCCCACAAGGTGTTATTCGTGGGAGGTATACATCAGATCATTCCCCCTCAAGATTTTAGTCTTTGGAGGTATTCATCAGATCATTCCTCCTCAGGGTTTTAGTCTTGGCTTCCTCAAATGCAATAAGCATTCCAATGCCATTCAATCATATTCACATGATTTTGAACATATTTCTATCAATGGAAAAAATGCATGCTATTTATCATCCATAATTAATCATTTCATCATTTCTCCTCATTTCACTTAGCATAGGCCATTTTGAAATGCACCTTAGGCTACTTTTTATTAATACATAAATTTAGCCATTTAAGGGAAAATTTCACATAGCATTTGGCCAAGGTAAGAAAATCATGAGGAATTGGCATTTCTAACCCATTTGGTTCATTTCTAGCATTATTTCTATCCTTTAAACATTATGGTAACAATTTCCATAATTATGCATAACCCTTTCTCACACCTCAAAATTTGGTAAGTGCACTTTAAGCCTTCCTTTTTCATACTTTTCTAACTCATTTTACATGTCAAATGTAACATTGCACATAATCTTACAACTTTACATTTTTAAGCACACTTTTAAGGTGAAATGGTAAAAACTTTAAAATGATACATTTTCCAAAAACATAAAAATACCATAACTTTCTCTCTCCTCCTTTCTTATGACTAAACTTATAAGATTTTCTAGTCATTTTCAAATGTAATTTCAGCACCATTTGCATGGATCCTCTTGGCCAAGATGGGTAAGACACACTTTCTTGGTTAATGGTGAAGTTAGAAAATGGGAAAAGTGTCAAGACATTAGCCTAACGAAATTTTCTCTCTCTTACCAATTTATAACAAGTTCTTTCACAATTTCTAGACACTTTCCAAACCAATTTCAGCACCCTCACAAAAGCAAGAATTCGGCCAAAGGGAGAAAAGCATGAAAATGAAGCTGTTTCACCATTTTTCTTACAAAACAATATATTCAAGATGTTCTCATGCAAAATCACCATTTTATCACTCTTAAACACACCATTTCAACCTTCGTACAAGCTAGAGTTTTTCAAGACTAAGGTTCCAATCATGAAAAATTTCTATCTGTTAGGTTATCAAGCATTTCAACATGTCCATAGCCATAAACACAACAAGATTTCAACATATTCCAAACCCATTCAAGCAAATCATCCATAAGAATGTATAGAGAGAAAACCATCCTTCTTGCAAGAGTAATAACACTTTAAACAAACCATAAAACAAGAAAAGAATGGTTTTAGTATGTTTAGCTACCTTAAAAATGCAAGAAATGTTGAATTTCTCAAGTGTTTTGCCTTGTTTTTGCACTTCTTCTCCTTCCCTTGTGAGTATTTCAGCCAGCCCCTTTCTTCTCCCCTCTTTCATGACTTCTTTCCCTTCTCAAGGTAGAAGAAGACTTAAATTAGGGTTTAGGTGAAATTACCAAAATGCCCTTGGTGTAAAATAACTATTTTACCCTTACTACTTCTCTTTTTCAAGAATGGCATTCACTCTCCTTAGGATTGTAATTTTGTGGAACTTCTATAGGATGGGACATTTTTGCCCCTTAAGAATTTTGAAATTGCATAATGGTACCTCATCTTTTTGGAATTACCAATATGCCCCTAATGAAATTACCATTTTGCCATTTAAGTCCAAGTGGCCATTTTAACCCCATTTTCACTCTTTTCGGATTTAATGGGTAAAAATTCCTTAAATAAAATTTCATAAAATTTATTTTTTTGAAATTACTAATTTACCCTTCTTTTGGAAAAATTACCATTTTGCCCTTTATGCTAATTCACCCTTATTCTTTCTCTTTTTGAAAATAAAAGGGTAATGACTTCCAAATTCTATTTCCATGGAGTATTTAGGTAAAAAAATAAATTTTTTCTACCTTATGTAAAATTACTAATATGCCCTTGGGATAAAATTATGTTTTTGCCCTTTTCAGGAAAAATTGCCAAATTGTCACCAAAGTGAACATAATCACTTTCTAAACTAAATTCTTCTTCTCTATTAAATGAAAATGATGAAAGTCCTTAAATGTAATTTCATGAAATAAGAAAATTAAATTAATTTTTCCCCTTCATGGTAAAATTACTATTTTGCCCTTCTTTACCAGATTTTCCAATTTCACTCTTTTATGACAAAAGTGACTCTATCTTAATGAAAATGTCCATTCTATCTTTCTAATGAACCCTCCTTATCATCACATGATTAATAATAATAATAATAATAATAATAATAATAATAATAATAATAATAATAATGCCACTAAAAATGCAAAGTATTAGGGGCGGGTGTTACATTTCTCCCCTCTTTTAAAATAATTTCGTCCTCAAAATTGATGCATACCTCATGTGAAAAGCTCTAGATAGGTTCTCCTCATGTCTTCTTCCTTCTCCCAGGTAGCTTCCTATGGTGATGTTTTGTCCCATAAGACCTTTACCAGGGGAATAGTTTTATTCCTCAAGTTCTTGACCTCAGTACTGATGATTTGTAAAGATTTTGGCTTATATGTCATATTATACTTTAATTGTAATGTACTGGCATCAAGGATGTGTGAGGGATCAGGAATATATTTTCTCAGCTGGGATATATGAAAGACATTCTGGAGGTTTGACAATGATGTTGGCAAGGCTATCTGATATGCTAATGGACCAACCCTCTTCAGAATTTGAAAAGGTCCAATGTATCTTGGACTCAACTTTCTAGTCTTCATAACCCTACCAATCTTAGTATTTGGGGAGATTTTAAGAAAAACATGGTCTCCCTCATCAAATTCTAGTTTCCTTCTCATCTTATCAACATAACTCTTTTTTCTGTATTGAGCCTTTGCCATTTTCTCTCTGATCATTTTAATTTGATCAGTAGACATTGATAATAAGTTTTAGTTTTGAATGTTGGTTACAAAATGTATAGAGGTTTCTTGAAGAGTTAATCAAAGAAAAAGGAGAAGAATCTTAAGTTAAGTGAAGGAAATCCCAATTAAGGTAGAGTAATCTACACTCTCCTTTGTTTTGATAAGTGTTTAATGTGAATTCATTAATGTGAATATGTTTGTGAACATGTATTGGGAAATGTGTGTTGAATTAGATTAGTATAAGAAAAGACCTGCATGCGTTTGAAATGTATTTGAAAATTCTTTGCTGCTAGTTTTGATTAGACTATTGGAATGTTATACTTATAGTGCAAACGAAACTTGGGATGGATACTTGATGACTGGTATGGGACGGTTGTCAAGTATTCCATATTCAGACCTACTTTATAAACTTTCATTATTTGAACACTGAAATGGTCTGTATATGTTAGGATTTACCCGTTAAACCAATACACACCTATGAAAGACTATAAGGAGTAAAGGAGGAGGGTCTATACAGGGGAATGGATTGGTTTAAGAGTAAAGCCCTATGATCCTAAGTATTAGTCACCTATATGTATATGTTGCCTTATAGTCGACAAAGAAAGATGAGACCTATTTGTAATGTGCACATGATAGGGGATGCCCCTTTTTTATATTAGGTTTTCAATCACAAGGATGAAAGGTCATGTGACAATCACCAGGAAGACGGTCCCTGTGATAGTAACAATCTCAGTCACATGGAGGACGGTCCAGTGACAATCACCACGAGGACAGTCCCCGTAATCTTAAAATGAGATTGGAAAACTATAGGTAATGAATTGTGAATTTATTCATATGATTTTTGTACAGATGATTGAAATCCTTGCAGTAACGTAGTAGAGTTATGAAATGGATATGAAAATTTGGCTACAGGCATTTTGAAAAGTGATGGTTTTTCATCAATACTTATACTCTTTTGACTGAGAAAATGATTTTGATTTATGATTTCTAAATAGCCACTAGATTTTCTATGTTTATTGATTTTTGATAAATGAAGCTTCAATTCACATGTTTTATTAAATGAAGGAGTTTGGGGATAGGTTTTCTATACCCAAACAGGGGTATAGCTGAACACTCAGCTGTTTTGAATAAAATAAATTGTATATTACTCTACTGGGATTCAAAATCTCATTAAGTTGTGTGTTGAGGCAATCAAGGGCGTGATGACACTAGGAACTAGCCTGGGATTGGTTATTTTTACTACGTAGAATTGCAGAGAGACTAAGATGCTATGACGTAGCTTGGAGTGTAATGACCCCCTAATCCACAATATACTATCCTCTATCTGCATAACGGAAGCATATGGGTTTTCAAAAATAGTTTTCCCCAATAGGGGAACGTCAGGGGATCGCTACTAGTTGAGCGTAACCTAAATAGACTTTTTCGTCGTCCATTCAGATTCCGTTCAACCCTAAATCAAATGCAGCTATACTAATTACACATGCAAACATCACAATAAACTCTGGAATAATAAAACTAGAATCCATACATAAACATGCAATCCATTCATAGAAATTTCATCTTAAACTTAAACATTTACAATACTAATCCCTGCTGAAAATTCAGCAGAGTCTTCCCTGTATTTCATACATTTCCCAAGTACAAACAAACAACAGTTTAGAAATTTATATCCAGTCCATCAACAAAATAAAACCAGTAATTACATAATCCAATAAAAAACATCAACAGAATATATACATCACAATTCAAGCCTAGAACTAAGCTACTCGTCCGTTTATCATCACGTTGTTTTCCAGCTATCGTCTAGGCTCCTGTTTTTGTTCATTTGAGAAAATAACCTTATGAGATACTTAAATCCCAGTTATTCTTAGCTCTCTTTCTTATTTAGTATTCCTCCTAGGTGAGGCCATATCTCACTCTAGAAAATAGACATTAGCAAGATGATCAATCTCAGTAACAAAATATTTATAAGAGAACATATGGCACCAATAGGAAACACTATCTATCCAAACCTAGCACTCCATTCCTCAAGTTAAAATACAATACAAGTCAGTTAACTACCTAGGCTCAGTCAACTAACCTAAATCAGTCCCTATTTTTGAGGAATTCTACCCTTCAAACCTAGGTAACTATGCTCTGATACCAACTAAGTGTAACACTCCCAATCCTATAGTTCTTTTTAGTTATTTAGATAATATAATATATATTATACTATAATATTGGTGAGTTACTATCACCTCTACCCTAATAAACTTTTCACTTTTACCAAGTTAAATAATTAAGTCTCATTGTTCAAGTCTCTACACTCAAGTTCTCACACATAGTGCAGCGAAAATAAATGAAATAAAAATACATATTTTGATATACATTATGGTTAGTTATAAATATATACAATCACATACATCAATTCTTTCTCAAGACATAAACCTATAGATATGTGAGATTTGCATTAGTCTATCAGTGAGGGTAAGGAGGCAACAACCCTGCCCCTTATACCCTTGTCCAAACTCCACTAGTGGATAATATCATTCCTCTCATATATCTTGAATCCATATATGTCCTCCTTTTTCTTATACATCAAAATAAATCATCCTAACCCTCTCCAAAAGCATAATAAGAGGTTAGGAAAATGGGCATGTATGACTCTATTCCAAATATTTATAAGTCAAAATATAATAACTATTATACTAATCATGTAATTGCACCCCTCTTATAGATAAGGGTGACAGGGGAAACTCTATGACCGTAACCACCCAAACTTCCTTAACTATCATGAAATACCCTAGAAAAGGTATTTCCCTCCATGCTATATCCACCTCCAGCAAGATATGAAATCTAGGCATCTGATACATACCAGTATTTATGTGAGAATAAATCTTAGTAGCATAACAATCTATTTCAAAACCATTGGCCTGTACCACTGTTTTCATATGAAAATCTGCTACATTCTTTTCATTAGAAAATAGAAAATAGTATTTATTGGGAAGCAATGTAGGGATTATACAATTATAGCATGTACTTATGAATGCATGCCTAGTTACAGTTCACCAAATGTCAACACTACAAGATATGTCATTTCATCATATATGTTTGCTATGGTAACATGATCATATTCACATTTAAAACATGAGCAAGGAAAACAAAGCATATCATAATGGCCAATGCCAAAATCATCATATGAACCATCAGGGAGTCGCCCAGTGAACAACTCCATGTACTCCTATAGCACTCATGGATGAGTTCTAAGTTAAGTTCCTTGCAGTCCTTAACCACTAGTAGTCTGTGCCTACCCTTTAATATCTATAGTGTCGCTCAGTGGATCCGAGTACACAATAGTCCCTGGCCTCTTGGCAGATCATCCCTGACCAGCGAGGTCGATATCTATTTTGATATTTCACTTCCCTTCTGTCCTAAACAGGGCTGGGTGTTAACTCTGACAAATCATCCCTGACCAATGGGATTGATATCCCTTTGGATACTTCATTTCTCGTTCGTCCTAAAAAGGGGCTAGTATAACTCACGAGATCACTGCCAACTCTGACAAATCACTCCTACTCTACCCTTATTAATCATGAGGCTATAGAATCACCATCCTTTTCTGGTGGATCACATTCCCAGAATGCTATTCACTATATATTCTAGAGTGATTCAAACTCCTTTTAGTTGGCCATAGAAGAGTTTACCAACTTAGAATTTACAACCATCATGGTGTTTTTGAAATCATTTATAATCGAGTGGATATTTTACCATTCCAATTTATGGTTCGACCATGAAATTTCCAACAATTGTCCCATACTGATAGTCGATCACTCAATCATGAGCCTATCTACCACTAATGTATACACTTAGAATACTCTTCTTTTTTCTCTTCTATGTTTTTCACTCTTTCTTTTTCAACCTTATATTACCCAAAAAGTTATAATTTCCTTATGTAATGATATTATTGTAGACTCTATTGAGAAAACCCTTAAGAAAATAGAAACTTGGACTCAAAACTTCTTCTAAACCTTTAAGGTTTCTTTTTAAGACTAAGTGGTTCTTTTAAAATGAATTCTTTATAAAAAAAATAATATTTTTCTGCCTAGCAGTCGACTTACACCTCATATCAATCGGCTTATAGAAATAAAATCTTGAAAACTCAATTAGAAGGCCACAAGTCAACTGCTAGAACTATACCAGTTGACTATTGGCTAACAAAGAGCTACTAGTCGACTGTTAGGCCCATAGCAGTCGAGTGCTAGTCTATTGTAAGCTAGTATTCATTTACTAGAGGCCCAACAGTCAACTGCCAAAAGCTAGCAGTCGGCTTCTGCTTGCCTGTTCTAGAAATTCTCAAGCTGAAGAACATGGAAGTCAACTTGTAGGATCTTGAAGCTTAATTTTATTGCTATTGAAGGATACTAAATTTAGAGTTCACCTCTTTTCAAGCTAGAAAAAGGCATGAGTTTAGTTTCTAGCATCAATTCATCATTTACCCTAAAAATCACTTATGATTAATATCATCCATCAAAGGAAATTTAAACACATTTCAAACATGGTGAACAGTAAAACCCATTTCATATAATCTGAAACAATCTGAATCAAGCATGCATAAGTACATACATATAGCATAAAACAACCAATAGAAGTTAAACATGCAAAGAATGTAGGTTTGAACCCCTCTCTTAACTCAAACAGCATTTAAAATCATCATTTTCAGCAAGATGAATAGTGTTTTCAAAGATAAGGAGATTAGATTGTTTGTTACCTTGATTCTTGTTAAAGAAGTGTGTAGGTGATGTTAGATGCCCTCTTAAACTTCCCTGCTGCGAAACTTTTCTCCAAATCACACTGGAATTCACAATGGATTCCTTTTCCTTCACAATCTCTCTCTTTCTCTCTCTAAAATGCCCTCTTTATCTCTCTATAAGGTCTTAAAATAGGTTTATGGTGGAGGTTTTCCTAGTTTTTAGCTTATATAGATAGTTGGGGAAACTGCAACCCTTGTCCGAAGTCAAGGTCAAGTTTTTGGTCACTCGGCCTTAAATGACCATTTCTCCAATCATATGGAGAATTACATTTTTGCCCTTAAAATATTGGCCGGAGATTTCAAAAATTTGTTAGCTACAGTAACTCTCCTTTGGCTAAAATTATATTTTCTACTCCTAAGCTAATGGGAATTTACATAATTTCCTTAACCTTTTCCTTTTCATTCTAGCACTAATGCAATTACATGCTACTAATGCAGTATATACAAGTATTTAACTTATTTAATAATTAATAAATATCTCTCATAAATAGTAGGTGCGAATGTTACATTATCCGAAAAAGCAAAACATGTTATATTCATAAACGTGTTATGCTACCTCAAGTCGCATAACAAGTTTAAAACTTTAATGTGTTGCACTAACCCAACTAGCACAACACATTTAGAATTTAACATGGTAGCACCACATGTTAGAGATAAAAGAAAAAAGCAAATTTTAGATTTGGTAAATTCAATTAAGATTTAAAGGTCTACCCATGCTTGTTTGGTACATAATAAAAAAAATTATTATCACAATTTTGATAAATACAAATAAAAAATTACCACCAACATTATCGAAAAAAATTAATTAGTGTTAGGTAAATTTTTTTTCATTTAAGTATATGCATTTTAGTTATTAAAAAATGAAAAAAGTAAAAAGTATTGAAAAAATTGAAAATAAGTAAAGATCAAAATAATAGTAATTTTTTGTAAAAAAAATATATCCAAAAAATTGTATTTATTTTTTTTTTCTAAATAACAATGTCGATTTGTTGATTTTTTTTATATGTATTAATTTTTTAATAAATATTTATTTGTCTATTGCATTTTATTTATTTTGTTGTTAAATATATATTTATCCGTTACAATATTGTTCTTATCAATTTATTTTTCGTAGCATTTACATTTATTTTTTTGTTTAATACAAATTATTTAATGTTTGTCATAGGTTTTTTTCTAGTTAATAAAATATAGTTAAAATTTTGTATGTTTTAATTATTTATGATTTTTTTAATTTTGAAAATAAATTTATTTAATCTTAATTTCTTTATTTGATTTTAACGTTCATTCTCTATAAAAAAAAATACAAGAAAATATAAATAAAATAAATAAATATAATCAACATTAAATAAAATAAACATCATAAATAATTAAAAAAATATAAAAAATTTCAACTGTATTTTATTAACTAAGAAACAAAAAGTATCATAAATTTTAAATAATTTATATTAACAAAAAATAAGTAAACGTGTTTTCTCTGAAAAATGAATTGATAAGAACAATATTGTAACAGATAAATATATATATTTAATAAAAAAATAAATAAGATTCAATAGAAAAATAAATATTTATTAAAAAAATTAATAGATATAAAACAAAAAAAAAGAAACAAAATAATTTAACATATTTATTTAAGAAAAACAACAAAAGAAATAAAAAAATTTTCAATTTATTTTCTTACACTATATTACTACTAGCTTGGTCTTAACTTATTTTTAAATTATTTTTTTATTTTTTTCAGAATTTTTTTTTTGTTAATAACTAAAATGCATATACTTAAATGAAAAAAAATTAAATTTACCTAACACTAAATAATTTTTTTTATAATGTTGGTGATAATTTTTTATTTATATTTGTCAGAGTTGTGATAATATTTTTATATTATGTATCAAATAGATACGGCTATCGCCACACGATAGAGATAAAAAGTATCAAATTTTGGGCTTGGTAAATTAAATTAATATTTAAACGTCTAGCCATCTCTATTTGGTACATAATAATAAAAATTATTGTCACACGTTAAAAATCAAAATGTGTTGCGCTAGTTGGTTTAGCGCAACACATTAAAGTGTTAAACGTTGTTACGCTACCAGAGGTAGTGTAACATATTTATTAGTAAAATGTATTCTTCTTTTCAAGATTGCAAAATAGAAATTGTAAAAAAATTATTTTTCGCACCCAAAATGAATACAAATTAGTAAATAAAGTTAAAATAAATACAAATTGATAAATAATTTTTAAAATAAATATATATTAGTACAAAAGCCTCATTTTGAAGGTATATTTTTCTTATTTTCTTCCTTCTTCCTACTTCCTCTATCTTCTTCTCCCTTTTCTCTCTTTTCCTTTCTTTTTTCCTATCAATTTTGCTACTTCTTCGGATTTCAGAAATTGGAGGTTCAAAAAGCCCATGGGAGAGAAATTTATTTTAGATCGAAAAAACCATTGGATAGTTGATTTTTTTTTCTTTTTTGACTGATTTTTTGGATCTTTGACCAGTTGTTTACAAAGTCAATTTTTAAAAGTGACTAGATGATCTGGATTAGTATGATGACCAATTCACCAATTTATCTATCCGACTGGCCAATTTGGTTCAACTTTTAAAACCATGCTAATTGTATAAAGCAAATCATTTATGATTTTTTTAACAAAAATTTAAAGCAATTATTTCAGACCAAATTGAGTGTGCATTCTTTTAAATTCCATTTAATTATTCCTCGGCTGTCAGAAAGATTCCGTAGGCTCTAACTTCATATCTTACAACCCAAGGCTGTTGACCAAGTATAAAGCACATATAAATGTGGAACGATGCAACAAAAATAGATCTATTAAATATCTGTTTAAGTATGTCTATAAAGTTTGTATCATCATTGTAGGGATGAAAGTAAAATGTTTTATAATTGCAGGTATTTATCTTCATATGAGTCAGTTTGGAGAGTATTTGGCTTTAACATTAATTATAGGGAACCACCGGTGGAAAGATTATCATTTCACTTTCAAGAGCATCAATTGGTCATTTTCCATGATCATGAGCCAATTGATTTAGTTGTCAAATGTAATTCTTACAAAACAACAATGTTTATTGCATTGTCAGAGGCTAATAAGAAGTTTTCAGAAGCAAAGGAGTTAACTTATTTTGAATTCCCCACATAGTTTGTATACAAAACAAACCTTAGACAATGGGTTCCTTGGAAATATGGGTTCTCAATTGGTAGGATGTATTATACTCCACTTGAAAGTGGAGAAGTTCATTATCTCCATACTCTTTTGAACATAGTCAAAGGTCCTACGTGTCCTGAAAACATAAGAACTGTGAATGGAGTTGTTTATGATACGCATAAGGTCATTTTTGTCATTTTTTCAAGGCCTCAATTCATATGGGAGAAGACTCGGTCATTTTTGTCAAGTGATATTGTATATAGGCAAAGAACATTGCTCAACCACACTGGTAATTATTATTTGAATTTTTATATAAATATAATTGTATATATGTTTAAAATATTCTCATAATTATACTAACATAATTTTAAATTGCATGACATATACCATTTAGTAGGTTTACAACTTACAAATGATGAGCTTTTTAAAGAACTACACTCTAATTGAGATATATAGAGAATTTGCTGCAAAGCAATGGGAAAAGTCTGGTTAGTTTTTGTTCTATGCCTTATCCAAATATAGATCAAGCATGTAAAGGCAATAATAGGTTGATTCAAGATGAGTTGAACTATGACAGAAAAATTTTGGCCAAAGAATATCATCAGCCTTACAATTCACTTAATAAAGATCAGAGGGGTGTTTATGAGGAGATAATAAGTTTTGTTAATTCAGAAAATGTTGGTGTTTATTCTAGATGGTTATGGAGGAACAGGGAAGAAATTTATATGAAGAACACTTCCAACTTGGCTAAGATCAAAAGAATGATATTTTCGAATGTTGCCTCTAGTGGAATATCAACCCTCTTGCTCCCAGGACGTAGAACTGCTCAATATAGATTTGGCATACCACTTCAGATAAATGAGGATTCAATTTGCAACATCAAGCAAGGAAGTGATCTAGTAGAGCTTTTAATTAACACAAAGTAAATCATATGGGACGAAGCACCGATGATGAAAATTGCTTTGAGGCCCTTGATAGAAGCTTGTGAGATATATTGCAGTTCTCAAATCTAAATAGTTTAAATATGTCATTTGGTGGTAAGGTAGCTGTATTTGGAGGTGATTTTAGACAAATTTTACCAATGACACCTAAAGGAACAAGGCAGGATATAGTGTTCTCAATGATTAATTCTTCATACCTTCGAAATTTTTGTAAGGTGATCATATTGAGTCAAAATATGATATTACATTCAAGGCAACCAAACACACCTAACCAAGAAGTTGCAAGAGTTCGAAGTAGAACCAGATTGAAAATACTTATTACTCGAGACAAGAATGATAATTCGTCGGAAGATCACTTTCAATGTCGTATATAAGAAGTTTTTAACAATCTATCTCTCAGGTTTGTACTTATCTGTAACTTTTTTGTTTACTAAAAGTAAACGGAGATTACAAAGGAAAGTAAGTACCAACCTGGGCCCCTAAAAGATAATTCAATAGCCTATGGTCCCAGTTATCAATATTACAAAAGTTAGGTACATCAAGCTTATTAATGAGCTGAACATATCAAAACCTATAGCCCTTAGATACTTGGGAAATTTTTGGTTATTAGTAATCATGTTGATAATATACTTGCTCGGGATTTTGATGTGAATTCTGTTACCCAATCTTTGTTTGGGAAATCTGTAAAATTTTATATCTTATATGTATTAATGATTTTATTTACTAATTCAATTTTATTGCTTGTAGATGATATAGATATGAGATGGTTTAAGGCAATGGTTGACGTATGAGACAAATGATAAATATTTTTGGTAATATAACGTTGTATAATACATCAGTTGTGCTTCTATATATTTGTTATATCTTGTTACTATTATGTTGGAGCTTATTAGTAACTTATATTGTTAATTTGACTTTTTTAATATTAATTGTTACTTATGTTAATTTTTACCTAATGCATTGTTGGTAAGACAGATGTACACATTTTTTATTTAAGTTTACAATATTTTTAGTATATTGTAATATCGCAATGCAACGCATGGGTGGTATACTAGATATGATACTGAATATTAAATTTTTTATTACTTGATAATTATGAGTGCATAAAAAAAATTAAATAAAATATTTTAATTTTAATAATATATTAAATATCTAAATGATATAGAAGTCTCTTAGGACGACATATATACATTTTATATTATATTAAATGTGTTTTAATTACAACTTATTATCTCAATTACTTGGTAATATATTGATTAATAATTGGATTTGAATTGGTTACATAAGTTAACGCATCAACTTCAATTACTGAGGAAATTTCTTATTTGAAAACTTAAAGTGATTTGATCAATAATTAAATTACTATTGGAAGCTTTTGGAAGTTATTTGACACTCCTTTCTCCTTGAAAGTTTATATCTATATTGCATTAATGAGATTTAATATAATATACAACATTCTACGAGAATAAAATTATGGTAAGAAACACTAGTTTATCAATTATTTATTTAATTTATGTTTAATTCCCTATCTTTGGTATCAAACATTTATTTTATTGATTATTTAGTGTTCATATTTTAAAAATATATGATTTAATTTTTAAAAACTTTTGAATTTATTATTGAAGTAAATTACACTCCTCTATCTTAAAAGATAAAAAAAAATTATAATTTAACTCATTCTAACCAAAATACTTTTATATTTATTATATATATAATTGAATATATGTATTTCACCAATATAAAAAAAATTTGAAAAAAAATTTAAAATAAAAAACTATCATTTTTAACTTAAAATAAATCATAATAAAATAATTTTGAAAATATATTTTTAATAAATTATAATTTTAAAAGAATTAATAATGTCATTAGAATATTTTAATCAAAATGAATAAAATTATATGTTTTTTAATCTTCCAAAAAAAGTGTGTAATTTTGATACCTCTTAAATGAGAAAATTATAATTTACTCTTATTATTAATCTTTTTAGTAGAAAATTTAATTGAAACGCATTTAATCAAGTGGTTTAGTTATATGCAGAAGAGACTATAAGAGATTCCTATAAGAAGTGAATTATATAAAAGATAGTCTAATAGAGATAAGAGAAGACTAAAATAAATAATAAAATAAATTATTAAAATAAATTTAATTATTAATAATTTAACTATATAAATAAATAAAGATAAAATATATTAGCTTCACTTAATCTATATAGCAATCTCATTTAGTTAAAAAAAAAGTTTTGTTTTTTTATTGTTGTTTAATTCTCTCTTGGTAAAATAACAGGGTAATAAATGTTTTTTAAAAGCTCAATTGTATTTTTAAAACTTTAAAAACTCAGTGGATAACATGAGACTAAAAAGTTCATTTCTTTCGAAAAAAACTAATGGAAAAGGCACTTACCGATGTTTATATAATATATTATTTATCTAAAATTTAATTTATAACAAATCAATCTATTAAATTATTCAGAATACTAAAACTCATTATTTTTAATATTTTAAATAGTTTAACTCACTACAACATTTTAGGTGGCAAGAATTATCATAGCAACAGCTAACAAAACTGTTCTTTAAAGTGAGAATATGAAACAGTTTTTCAGTGCAACAAATAATGTATCCCGCAAGTAACACTTCGTAAGCAACAACTAATAGCTGTTTCCATTACCAAAATAAGAAACATATCTTAGCTGTTGCCTTTTTTTATCAATTTTAAGCCATGGTTTATGTATGTGGCACCCAAAATTTTGTATTTCTTAAAGTAAATATTGTTCCCATTGCTCCAAATATTTTGCGCCAATATGTTCCCTCCCATTTCTATTTTTTTTTCTAAATTTCTATTTTTTTTCTAAGTTTATTCTTCTAATTCATTAGGAAATACAATAGACTAGAACAACAACAATTCCCTCTCACTCACTTTCCAACATGAAAGCTTGAGTCCATGGAAACATGTCCAAGCGGATTAAAAACAAGAATAATAAAAACATTATGAAAACATTGCAGTTCTTATAAACAATGTAATTAGCCGCAAGACACACCTAGACAACACTATACACAAAACACAATAAAAAAAAAGAAGAAAAATCAAGAAAATAGACACCTATGAGAGAAAATCCCCTAGCATAACACTAGCATGCAAGAGAAAAGGAAAAGTAAACAAAACATAGAGAAATCAAATAAGAAAGAAAAACAAAATATTTACAAGAGACAGACTTGATCAAGGATAAGAGCTTATGGCCTACGTAACCAATAAATTGGGATTAAAGTCCTCGTAGTTCGACACACAGACATAAAAACAAGAAAGCTTAAGGAAGAACTAGTCAACTTACATTATTAGTGTGTTTTAACTTGTGAACTCACATTAATACCTTGTTCTTCCTCCTTTCAATTTTATAGTTTTTACTTTGTTGATTTTTTGGAATAATGACATCATAAATCATTAAAACACATTAAGCAACATTTGACAATACATTAAAAATCTTTTAAAAAAATACTTAACGAGACTGAACAAGACTAAAAAAAATGCTAAAATATGGTTCACAAATCTATACATGTAAACACCAAAACCAGCATTTACAAACTTCTAAAAATAAATTCTCAAAAAGCCAAGATAGGATAAACAGACATGGGCAACATTTGAACAATGAAACACTTGGAAAGCCACAAGCATAGTTTATGAAACTTTGACAATGTGTGAATAATTGTGAGAGTTATGAGACAATGACAGTCTAAACAACCAAGAATAAACCAGAGAATAAACCAATAATCTGAGAATCAAGATTGTAGCAAGAAACCCAATAACAAAACTTCAGCAGCAAGAAACAACAAAAGACACAAGGATTTATAGTGGTTCAGATTTGTATTCTACATCAATTCTTCAAGATGCTTCAGGACATTTATTGAAAGAGACTTCAACAACTTTACAAGAGCTTTTTCACACACTTGAACTCTCAGCACTCAATTTGACACCTCACCAAAATCGCACTTGTTTCTGCTGTTCCCCCCTCCCCCGAATCTGTTATGATTCTTCTAGCTAAGACCTTTATAGAAGAAGAGTTACAATACTTTAGACTTACAACAATACATCATAAGCTTTGGTTATTCTCTACCTAACACTTAACTAACAGAAAATGAAATCTAAAGACATCCAGACAAGTTGCTGCAATGCTGCTGTTGTCATGAATTGCTGCTTAAGCTGCATCTCTTGAAGGATCACATTTTCTAAAATAATAGAAGGGCACTTTTGACATCACAAGAATAAAACTAAATGCCACTAATATGAAATATGAAAGTTAGACAACATATGGGTACATAACAACACTTGAATACTACAAACGAACTTAAAAACACCATGAACATAAACTACGAAGATTAAATAGCACTTGTGAACATTGAACATCATGAAAAATAACCAAAGAAACATCATGAAACTGAAGTGCAAAATTTGCACAGCATGTGAGCAACATAACAGTACTTTAATCATAAAAAAAGAAGCCCAAGACACTAAGAACCCAAAAACTAAAATTGGGCAGCATGTAAACAACATGGAAACACCTAAAAACCACAAAATGAAACCTAAAACACTACAAATATGATTACCAACATTTAAACAACATCGAGACAATAAAACAGTGCCCAAAACGTATTATTCAACATTAAACCCAATCCGTTAAAACCATTTTAACCATTCTAAAAGCTTTATATCAGAAGAAAATGTCAAGCATATTATTATCATGTCACTATAAGAAAGACATCCCTAATTCATACCAAGAGAAGAGAGTGGAAACATTTTACTTTACACTGTAAACATTTTCTCAGCTTGGAACACAGTCAGAACAAATTTATTAGCGTTTCAAGTAATTTACAACACTTTACACATGATGAAACAAATTTGTTGGCAACTCAAAAAATTCCTTGCACTTCGAACATAATCAGAACATATTTATTAGCACTTCAAAAAATTCCACATCACTTTAGACATGATCCAAACGCACTTGTTGGCAATTTTAGAAAATTCCACAGCACTTTAAACATGATCAAAACAGATTTATTAGCATTTTCCCGATTCCCAGACAGATTCACATCAGATGAGGCAAGCATGAAAGGAACAATTTAGTGTATAAAACACCTTTCAGCATTTCAAAAATTCCAAGATAGATTTGAGTCAGAGGAAGTAAGCATGAAATAAGTCATTCAACCAGCTAAACACTTTCTCAACACCTTAACTCATTTCAAAACAAATTTAACATTAAAATAGAGAGCCTTCAAATATATTATTTAGTCAATTCAGACACACCATTTAAAGCATAATCCTGAATCACTTTGGCCACTAGAATAATTGAATTAGAAAGTTCAAAAAGGAAATCGGGGAGTATCATCCAACTAGTGTACAGAATCAAAAGGTAAAAAGGAAAATGAAACCAATGGAGAAAGAGCATAATCCTCAATTTTTTTTCACTTTAGCCACCATATGGGAGAAAAAAGAAAAAAAGAGAGAGTCAAAATGCTCACATAGAAGTAGGATAATATTACCCAATCATTATACAAGATCACAAGGGAAAATGAAAATGCAATGGATGGAGAAGAAGACGCATACCAATCTCGGCTAAACTGAGAGAAACTCACAAAACGAGAAGTGAAAACTTGGTTTTCGACAGCTCTCACCATAGATTACTAGTGCAGTAGGGATAATAGCTTCCTCTAGAGATTCTGACGATACCGATGGAGATGCTAGTTGAGCTGGGCGCGATGAAATTTTCTCCTCGTGTTCTCCGTTTCCCTCACACTCTCTAGCTCGGTCTCTCACCTCTCAATAGATATTGGATCCTCTACTGTAATCCTCTGCTTGGCGCCTGCTTTTTATTTTTAGCAGGGTTATCTCTATAATTCTTTTTCTACACACGTTGAGAGGTGTCCAGATCCTCTACCGTGTGTAGAAAAAAAATTGAATGGGGAAGAAGATTTATAGAGATAACCCTTACCTTCTCTGTTGGATTTTCCATCCTCTACCCATCAAAACTCTAAAAGCCCCCTTTCTACTCTCTCTCGGTCTCATTCTAGAAGAAGAGAAAATCCCTTCTCGCTCTCTTGTTTCTCTGGAAGAAGATACACGCTCGTGTTCCTCCTTCTCTTTTATTTGAATTATTTTGGTTTTTGTTTGTTTTTAGTTTTAAGAAGAGTAAATTAAGGATAAAAGATAAGAGGGGGAAAATGGGCAAAAAAGTGAGAAGTAAAATGGAGAAATCAAATTGAAAATATCTACTATTTTTTTATTTTTTTTATTTTTCTTTTCTTTAAAGTAAAAATAAAATGGTTTTTTTTCTTATTATTATTTTATTTATTTTTAAATTTTAATTTTAATTCTTTATTTTATTTTTCAAAATGAAGGTAAAAGTCTAAATTTATTTTTATTTATTCATGTTCATTTTTATTACTTTTTGTTTATATTTTTATTTATAAAAATGCCTAAACAAAATATAGTATTCACAAGTATTAACATTGTAAACTTTTATTAGTTTTTTATGACATCACCCTTTTTGGATATATCTTAAATATTATACTTAGATATTGGGATCACTTTATCAAAAGTTTATGTGGAACAATATTGTAATGTAATGACTTATTTTAAATATATTATTTAAAAAAATTATTGAATGTAAAATGTCATCTATATTAGTGTATGATATATGTGTGGCAACATTAGAAAAACATTAGAAAATTATTACATGACACATTTATAGTGGCCTATTAGAAAAAAAAGTATTGCCTATTATTTAGGCAAAATTTTTTAATTGTTGTTTCAAATGACATTTGAAACAATAGACAAAACTGTTGTTTAAAATTAAAGCTTTGGACAACACTCATTTATAGTGGCCACATGTAATAGGCAACAGGTTACTTTTGTTTCTTAGAAGAGTAACGGTTACAAACTGTTATCATTGTTAGGACTTAAAAATTGTTACTTATTGTAATAGATAACGGGCCACTCTTGTTGGTTAAAAGAACAACGGTCACAAACTTTGCCATTTTTAAAATTTGAAAAACGTTGCCTATTAACTAAATATAGGAAATAGTTTTCACATATGTAGCCATAAAGTGTAGAAAAAAGTTGCCTTAGACAATAGGTAATAGTAAAAAAAGTGGAACGGCCAAAAATCGTTGCCTATACTAATAGACAACGATTTTGATGCTTTAAGGAACGGTTCTCCACCGTTGCAACAAGACTAAAATGTTGTAGTGACTTTAAAAATAATAATTTTTAATATTTTGAATAGTTTTAAGGGAGTGATTTGTTGCAAATTAAAGTTTAAGTGATTAATATTTTATAGGTTAAAGGCAAAACTTCTTTTATGTCCTCAAACTTTATATTAATATTTAATTTTGTCCCTAAAATTTGTTTACTGTTAGTTTTGTCTCTAAAGTTTTGAATTGTAATCAATTTCATTTCATTAACAAAAATAACTAACATGGTGTCTGACGTGAATATTTTTTACTGACTCAATACTCTACTTACATATTTATTGTCAAATGTATCCTCAAAATTTATTAATATTGTCAAATGTATCCCTAAAGTTTATGAATACTTTTGAATATATCCCCAACTTGTTCAAGTAATCCACAGTTTTCTTATAACTCTATCTATCAATGTCATACTTCTCCTACTAACTTGTACAACCACCATTATATATTAAAATTGGTTCTCTAACGAATTTTCTTCCATGAAGAACTTCAATAATAAACAAGTTCATATAAAACCACCTACAACGTACATGAGTTTAGGTTACAAGTTATTATTTTTACAACAACATATACATCCATGATTCTACTAATAAGAGACTACAACCCATACAAAAAAAAAAACCTATTATCAACCCATCACAAAACCCTTACATTTACATAAAAAAATCCATTATGTATGAAGCCATTGATGAATGGAACAATTCATTAATATTGTCATATAATAATAATGCTATGTCATGGTTCAAAGAGGAAAAAACCTAATATTTTATATATCTTTTATACTTTTTCCTTGCGACTTCAATGACATGATGGAATTTAACAACTTAAATGGCAGACTTTAATGGTAGCCTTCAACATCAATAGATTCAGTGCAGTATGACTTCAACGAAATAAATGGACTTACTTTCAAAGTGACTGTTTATTAACATGACATTTCAATAACGTGTAAATGGAAATGTTGCTTTGTCTACATATATGACGTCGTTTCATAGTTTGATGAGGCTTTGCGAATTCTAATGTATATGTAGTTAGCAAAAATATAAACGCCAAACACCACATCAACTATTAAGAAATTGTAGGTTGTTTGAAAGAGTTAAGGACATATTTAACAATATTCAAAAACTTTGAAAACATATTTGACAATATTTATAAACTTTGATATATATTTGACAATAAATATATAAGTAAAGTATTGATTCAATAAAAAATATACGTCAAATGCCATGTTAGCTATTTTTGTTAGTGATTTAAATGGTATTAGGTCACGCAGGACAAAATTGATTGCAATTCGAAACTTTAGAGACAAAATTAATATTAAACAAATTTTATGTACAAAATTAAAAATTGATATAAAATTTAGAAATGTAAAAGGTATTTTTGCCTAAGTTAAATATAACTTTGGGTCCTCATAGTTTTACTAAAGTTATAACTTGGTCCCTATAATTTAATTTTTTATAATTTGGTCCCTATATTTTTTACACACGTGAAAAATCATCCCTCCAATCAATTTTGGTTATAACATCATTAATTATATGCTTACATGGAAAACTAGTAAATAATATGATAGTAATTAATGTCTCATGCATCTACAATATCATCATGATTCACAAAATCACGTAAGAAATTTACTCCTTATAATCTTTTCAACCATGGGAGTGCATGGACAACTCCTTCGACGCCACCTTAGCCAAAGGCAGCTTCATCCTCACCCTTGCCATTGTCAACCCCATCACCAAACTCTTTAAAACCTTCATGGATCGAGCTCTTTTGAGTTTTTGCGTTTTGAGGGTCAATTCCATAGTTGTACTTTGCTTGATGTGGGTGTTCAAATAGTTCTTAATGTTGTCTTCTTCATTAAAGAAATTGACTCTCTTGAAAGTTTGAGATAGTTAATCCCAAAAAATGCAAAGTTAATTAATCAACTAATCAAACTTCAAAACCCCACATAGTCAACATTCAAAAAGAATTATATATATACATTTGATATTTTGTTTTCACTTGCAACTTTGGCAAGAGATCTGCAACAGCCTTTGCTATGTTGGTTAACGTAGGAAATGAGGCATTCATTTTCGTATTTGGTCCAAGCTCTTTTGCTAGTGTGCTCTTTCTCATAACATGTATTTTTTTTTGTTTGTGGAGTAATGAAAGCTGGAAAATAACAATTGGAAGAACAAAAGGAAGGAGGATGTAAAGGGGAGGCAGTGGAAAAGAATGAGATGAAAGAGGTGCAATTCATAACTGGAGACCTCTTCCATATATGTAATGTAATAAAAAAAAAAAAAAAAGAGAGAGGAGTTTGATTATTTTTATCAAATTTTCATACAGCATTTATTGGCGGTGTTATAACCGAAATTGACAGTAGGACCAATCTTTCAATTGTGTAAATTATGGGGAACAAATTTCAAAAAAATTCAACTGTAGGGATCAAATTACAACTTCCCTCAAACTATGGGGACTAAACATATAAATATTCAACAAAATCTGTTTGAAAAAAAATATCTAATATTTAATAAATATCAAATATTAGATAAAGTATAAATGACATAATATAACTATTCATCAAATATTAATTGAATAAAAATAATTTCAAATACTTTATAATCGTCTGAAATAAATGAACCAAGTTTGGTCAAAAAAATATATGATATATAATAAATACCAAATATTGAATCAAACACAAATAGTATAATGTAACTAATTTTTATAGTTTCGAATATCTTATAATTGTCTAAAATAAATGAGTGGATAAAATATCTAATATTTAATATTTAAATAATATATATTATAAAATATAATATATATTATTAAATAAATTTTCATACTTTTTAGTATTATTAGAACTAATTTTTTAAATTTTATTTTATAATAAATATGTACAATTTTTTACTGTAAAATAATTTTTTAATAATCACTTATAATATTTGAAAATAAAATTTGTTGGGTAAATATTTGACATTGAATATAAGATAAATTATTTGATAAGTATTTATTTATTTATTTTTGAATACTTTAAATGTTTAAAGTATTTTGAATATCAATTAATTTTATATACAAATACTAAAAATAATATTTTTTAAAATTAAGTTAAATTCAAATATTAGATGTTTTAAGTGAATACAAATTCGAATAATGAATAAATAACAAATACCCGCTTGTTGCCATTCTTAGTGCTATCAACTAGTAATTTAAAAAAATTATTAATAAAATTAAAGCACAGGTCAATATAAAAAACAATTATAGATGACTAAATATCCTTAAAATTAATGTAAGTATATTTCACAATGGTTAACTTAAAATTCAATCATGCAATGATGAAACACCACATTAGTTTTTTTTTTTTTTTTTAATTGTCACAAATCTTCATTCAACTGATTATCACTTTATTTGGTCACCTTTAGCTCCTAATAAATAGCGTTTTAATCTGATATTATTATTATTATTATTATTATTATTATTATTATTATTATTATTATTATTATTATTGTACCTGTTTCGTAAATTTCTTTTTTCTTTTTCATATCCTAGCATCACACTTTACAGAGGTGTAAGCCATGTGATGCGATCACATACTTTACTTTGTTATCTTATCTCTATCTATTTGAAGAGACAATATCCTTTATACCTGCAGCTTGATATTAAAAAGCATGTGATAAGAAAATTCATTCTGGTTTTCTTAAGCAGCCTCCAGGAAGAAGGAACTTAAACTTATCTGCATTCTCTATCAAGTAGGTTGGAAGATGGACCGCAGAAGCAGAACGGGGTATCGATCCCAACTTTTTAATCAACTCCTGGAAGGAGTGTTCTTCAGGGAGCATATCATAAAGATCATCGCCCTTGCAAATGAGCTCCTGAATTCTTGAATGACTTAGAAAATGCTTCCATCTTACACGGTCTGCATGACTATAAGCTGTCATTTTGAACACAAACTCAGCAATATGTCGAAAGCAGAAGCTGCAGTGCCATCCAGCATCTGAGAAAATGAGATCAGTTTGTCGGGAATGTCTGTAACGGGTCTGGGGACCATAGACATGTACTGAGGACCGCCAGCTGCTGTAGTCCACTGGGAATTCAAATGAGTACATGTAGTGCCTCAATTCAAGATGCATTATGGGAGGAATCCCATCACACCACTGAAGCAGTTTCAAAGTATGAGGGCTAGGAATCTCATCTGTATCTGACATAATAAGAATATCATCATTCAGAATTCCTGCATGGCGTAATAGTGTATTCATAGCCACACGCTGTTGGGACTCAAGTACAAATGGATCCTTGTGTTTCCCAGGGGTTGCAACTCGGCCAGAGAACACATCATGGACAATCTTATCTTCAGCGAAGGCAAATCTGACCCAATTTAAGGCAAAGAAAAGAGGTTTTGGAATGCCAGTAAATGTAGTATTGGATTCAAGGATGACAAATTTTGTAACATAAGGATAGAGTTCTCGCCATCTAATCTCTAATATGTCTAACTCATTGCTGAATATGATTGCATCAAAAATGCGACGAGGTTGAGAGCGAAGGGACCAGTCATGGAGATGGCAGAGATGGTCCATAGAGACATTCTCTGCATAATAGTGAGGTAGATGTGTGAAGGGGGCAGGGGGAACATCCCAAAGGGGCCGGAAGAAATAAGAAATCTTATGGCCATGTATAAATATTCCAATCACAAAAATTGGCAGCAGAAATAGACAAAAGACATGCAAGAACATGGAAGGTTTTAGTCTTGATGTGAGGTCCATGGAAGGTTTTCGTCTTGACGAGAGGTAAGTTTGACTAGCCATGTCTTGGAGCGAAAATGTCTAAAATAGAGCTGATTAACATGTTTGCCCCAACTCAAAAAATTAGATATATCATGTTCACATGCAAGCTGCAAGAGTTCAACAAAATGGATTAGAAACTAGACCACAAAATGAACAAATTTTAGGATCAATTTCAAGAGGAACACAAATACTAAAATTGGAGATAGAGAGGATCCAAGTAGACATTAAGTCCAAGAGATGAAGATAGGCCCTACTTACAACATTCAACAAGAAGAAATTTTCAGAACCTAGCATTTCTGAGCTTCAGATACAGAGTGTCATTTAATGGAGATACAAATTCCCAAGCAGTCAAGTATACTTTTTTTCTGTTAACTCTGGAAATCAGAGTTTCACGCCTCTGATGTGTGTATCATTTTCATTAAAGATGCTAGGTTACATTTAAATAAGGGTCATGGCAACAAATCTTCCATTAGATCCCTAGAATGTGTCCTAACAACCTTTATTTAGAAAATTCCTAAAAAATAGGCATCCTAAACAATTAAAATAAAATTCAAAATAATACTCAAATTCAAACTTAAGTTATCAGTAATATAAACAGAAAAATCAAATGAGTATTTTGAAACTAAGCAGCAACAGATTAGAACGACTTCCAACACTAACTAATACAACAGTTAGCGTTTGTTTGGGAGAAGGAACATTGAGGGGAAAGGAAGGAAAGTGAAATTTTTATTTTGTTATTTTCTTTGATTTAGAATGAAATTTCACCTTTTTCCCTATATGTTTGGATTGAAGAGAAGAGAAGAGAAGAGAAGAAAAAAAATTAAATTTGAGTCAAAATCAAAGAAAATGTCAAATGAAAATTTTCACTTCCCTTCCCTTCCCCTCCATTTCTCCTCTCCCAAACAAACCCTTAGGCAGTTCCTCTATACAGTAAGTAAACATAATCAATGGATATCTCAGCATATTACCTCAACTTAAACATTTGGAATGATATGCTTTGGATTATGTTAAATTGCCCGTTATTAATAAACAGACACCTAAACACAAATTAGTGATCAAGACTCAGGTTTCAAAGCCTTGGGTAAAATTGAAAATGGTGCAAGATGCTTAAGCATAATAACAGTGAGCTTCATTTTCTTATAAAACAGAATATAACCTCTTATCCGGAGTACCAATGAGCTCCGGCTTTAAAGTACTGGAGTCATTTCCAAGGCTAAAGAATTCAAGTTTGAATCCTCGTTGGAGCCAAATAATCTAGAAAACCTCAAAATCCTAAGTAGCTGACCATTTTTCTGACACAAACCAGTACCGTGAGAACAGAACTCATCAACGAAAAAGTTGCCACAAAATTATTTTAACAGAGTTATCATAATTGAAACACATCCATTAATTATTTCCAGGTCTTTGGCTAAAACTGTTAACACATAAAAGAGTCTAACTCTAACTTATACCATAATGTTATGCTGAAAAATAAATTTTACTTGGAAATCTGATTACATTAAGAAATAGGCAAAATTTTCATACGAAAAAAAGATAAATGCATAATAATAATCAAGGAGGTTAAAGTTTTACAGGTTAAGAGAGGAAGAAGTAGGATTTTAGTTTCTTTTTTTTTTTTTTGGGCCAACTAGGAGTTTGTTGAAATGTACTTTTTTACAAATTTCTACACTACAATGCAATAGCATTTCATCCAGCCTTTGGAGGCAATTCATCACTTGCTATCCAATAGTTCATGTACTAGTGTCTTAAATACAAATCTAGTTTACCCTTTCTGTAGAGAGGGAAATGAAACACTGGAAAATGAGAAAATAAGCAAAAACACAGGTAGAGCTTCTATGAGTAGCTTCATAAAGTGGCCATGTCAAATGGTAGTAATTATGATTAAAGAGTTGAATGGAAGAAGATATGAACACATAATTATTTTAAAGTTTTAATAAATTATGACAATTAAAATTGTGATAGATGGAAAATAATTACGCCGAGTATCACCGAATATAGACTATAACAACAACAACAAACCAAGCCTTCTCCCACTAAGTGGGGTCGAGTGACGTCAACCCGTTCTATTCTTTGTTCATTTCCATAGTTAAGTTATTAATACTTAAGTTCAATCTAATAGTTTTCCTTACTGTTCTTTGGTCTTTTCTTATCTCTAATTATTGGGCTATGTTCCATCTGGTCAACTCTACGCACAAAAGTTTCTAATAGTCTCTTCTGTACATGATCAAACCACCTAAGGCGTGTTTTTACTAACTTATCTATGATAAGCGCTACCTCAACTTTTTTTCTAATACCCTCATTCTTAATCATATCCTTTCTAGTATGACTACTCATCTAACGCAACATTCTCAAAAGTAGCTACATATCCTAATATAGACTGAGATCTAAAAAATTATCGCTTCCATAAGTCCTTTGGAAAACTTTCAAACAAAATCATAAAGTAGCTACATATCCTAATATTCTTCAACTTTAAAAATAACAGAAAAAGCAACAACAAAAAAGTTCAAGGGCAGCATGTAGGCAGCATACAGAAAAAGCAAATGCAAGAATTCCAGCTGAATTATGTAGAACTAAAAGGAGGGATTAGGGGTAGGACTTGAAAAAAGGTGTTTTACGGAGGTATTCAAAAAGAAATAATATAGTTACAGTGTTATCCTAATCTCACAGGCAATGGCAATGTCATGAAAAATGAAGCAACTCAAGAATTTCTATGAAGCATTGACGCTTCAAGAAGGGAGCATTGCCTGTGTCCAACTTGTATTGGATGCTTGAAACTCATATCCACGTTCTGAAACCTCTAGTATTCTCAGTGACAATAAATGTTAGATTTTAATGTTCGACACTTGTTAGATGCTTTCTCATGCTGTAACATAATAGGTATATTTTAGATATATCTTCATACTTGATATTTCATACTTCAATATATCAATATTACGTATTTCTATAAATTTATATACATACATACATATATATATATATATATATACACTCTATACCATGTCATCTCCTAGGTGGATTTGAGCCAAATGTCAGGTTATAAAAGCGTGGGTCAATTGTATAATCAAATTTATACAAGACTTGAATTCAATATAATCAAGTTTTGAATCAAGTCGATGCTATTGAACCTGTCAAACAGTTTGGTTCAATTGCCACCCATAATGTTCTTATATCGAGTTTTGAAGAGTCCTTTTGTCTTTCTTTGTCTCAAGTCCTGTATCCTTTTGCGTGCTATATAGCTGGATATTAAATCGAGGTAGAATAACTTATGCACTACAATATGCTCAAAGAATTAGTTTTAGTGGAAAGGAATCTACAGTAAAGCAAGGGTCTAAATCACTCAAAGGTAAACAGAAAAAAAAAAATCGTCTACATTATTTCCTCCATCATCATAGAAGATCAAGGTTGAGCATTCACAGTGAGAAAGAACTTTGAAACAGTTCTTTTAATTTTGGCAATGGTAAGATTCTAAAGAAAAATGATTAAAAAATTCTATATCTACCCTCAACAGATAAATTAACAATTTATTCACCATTACTATATTATCTTCGCTCTCCCCATTTTTCCCCCACAGATTTCTCTATTTTGTGTTTACACTTTTGATCTGGAGATGTTTCAAGCAATCACCATTTCATTTTGAAAATTTAAACGGCAAAAAATAATTCGAAGGGAGAAAAAAAATCAGCAGGACTATAAAACTAAAGATTTACTGTCGACTGGAAAAGTTCAATCGTTTTTAAGAAATGTTGGATCCACAGAACATCTTAATAGACCAAAAAACAGTAGGAACTTTCATTTTTTAAAATTTAATTTGCGCTTTCATGAACACCATTAAAACGAAAGGGGTAACCCTTATGTTCTCACCAAACCTCAATAAAAGATAAATTTGCCTCAAATTTTTAAAGAGGGAATTTCCCTCAAAAGCGCTGATGTAATAATAAAAAGCAATCAAAACAGTAGTGGAGAAAAGAAGATGAATGAGAAGAGAAGTAAAATCCTACCAAAAAAGAAAAAAGCGAGAAGTAAAACCTTACCTTATTAACGAAGATGGAGAAGTTAAGGAATTCATTAATGACGAAGAGTTCGGGAAAAGATTGAGCCAGATGAGAGAAGTAAAACCTTATCTGATTAACAAAGGATTTAATGGGTATGAAAATCAGGGACGATGGACAGAGAAGGAAACAGGAGGAGAGAGAAGCTAGGGGGAGTAGGGAAGGACTAGGGAGTTAATAGGAGAGAAGCGTTACATTGTTTGGGCCTGCGGAGTTTCCGCTGGTTCAACTCTACAACGTATGTTTGTCTGTCTAGTAATAAAAAAATATTATATATGAATTTTAAAATACTTTAATAAATATAAACTTCAATTCATGGATGGAACTCTAAATTCTATTATCCATTCCGTCGATTTCAAAATTTGGCCGAAAAAAAGGTTTCCGTCGATTTCAAATCGAATTAAGAACCGCCAACTAAGATTACTCCGAGTGCTGAAGAGTTTATGCTACGTGATTTCCCTACCTCATAGGCTGAGTCATAGTTTGGTTAACTTGATACCAGCCACGTGTAATTTTTGCAACTTGCGAGGATAGGAAAACGGATTTGGATTACGTCACAGTGGGGATGGCAAAATTTTTTATTTGTTGGAGATTCCGTGGAACTGCCTCTAGATACATGAAATTTCTTTTTACAGGGACGAGATCGAAATTTTTTTTTTCTTCCCAAAACTGATTTGCGAATGAGATTACAGATGATTATAGGCAAAATATTATAATGGTGATATTTAAATTCAGATTCGAGCGGGTATTTCTGTATTCTGATTTGTAAAATCTATGAAACTTTGGATTGAGATTTTTTTACTTAAAAAAAAATAAAATAATTATTTTTAAAAAATTATGACATATTTATATATAATTTATAAATATATATATAAATTACATAAATTATATTATAAAAATTTTAAATATATAATTAATATAAAATTTTAATAAATTTATTTTTACAAAATTATTAAATATAATAATTTATAAATTTATATTAAATTTAAACTATCTTATTAATAAATTAAAAATAATATAATTTATATTTTTTTAATAAAATAAAATAAATATATTTTTAATATAAAAAATTAATATTTAAATAGTTTATGTAAAGTGAATTTAAATTTATATAAAATATCATTATTTTTAGACTTTTTTTTTACTATTTAAACTTAATAAATAAATTTTACAAAACTCGTAGGACATAAATATTTTAATTGTCCCTAATGAAACCAACGAGTAACATCCCTGCTCCAGTCCGTTTTAAGGGTATTTTAATTATTTTATCATATTATATGTATATTAGTATTACTCTTTATGCATGATAATATTATATAAATATAAATATATATTTAAAAATATAAATATAAAATAAATATTATATTTTGGAATTGCATTTCATATATATAATATATGAAATTTGCAATTTATAATATTATATGTCTATAAGGTTTTCTTTAAGATGTAAAAGGAGAGTGGATGCTATTCATGAAAAGGAGATGTAATAAGGGTAAATTGGTCATTTCATACCAAGGAAATTTTAGTAATTTCACCAAAACTCTAATTTAAGTCTTCTTCTTCCTTAAGGTGCTAGAAATGTTGAAGAAGGGAGGAGAAGGAGGTGCTAGCCGAATTGCTTCCTAGGTTTGGAGGAAAGGAATTTCAAACTAAAACAACTTGGAGATTTCACTTATTTTGCATTTTCAAAGTAGCTAAACATGCCTATGCTATTCTTTTCTTGTTTTATGGTGTGTTTATGGTGTTCTTACTCTTACAAGAAGGATGGTCTTTCTCTCTCTAAATTCTTATGGTTGATTTTCTTGAATGGGTTTAAAATATGTTGAAAACTACTTGTGTTTATGGCTATAGACATGTTGAAATGCTTGAAAACTTAAGAGATGACAATTTTTCAAGAATGAAACCCTAGTCTTGAAAAACCCTAACTTATACAAGGCTGAAATGGTGTTTTAAAGAATGAGAAAATTATGTTCTTGCATGGTTTTTGCTTGAATATGGTTGTATTGTAAGCAAGATGGTGAGATAACTCCATTTTCTTGGTTTTCCCTCTTTGGCCGAATGCTAGGTCTCTCATGGGTGCTGAAATTTGGTTAAAATTGTAACACCCCTTATCATAATTTAACAACGTCGTAACACTTATTTAGATAAGTGGTTACATTAATTCTAGTCTTTGATTACCTTTATTTCTCTTGAGCATCCAATCCATTATAGATTTGTTATGCAATTAGGTTTGGGTTCTTTCGCTCAGGTAACATGCTTTGGCACATCAAAATATAAAATATTAAATAATACAACAGAATATATAAAAACTTTTCTAATATACATACATTATACAACTGTTTAGTACATTAGTTGGTATACATACACTGGGATAGATGAAGTACCCATCCATAAGAAGTAAGGAGACAACAAGTTTGCCACTCATACTCCTTTACAAAATATCGTGAGTGAATAGGTCCTTCACATATCCCTATACATATGCCTTTTTTTTTTTTCTTTCTATATAGCGCCAAAAATATCAGCCCTAATTCCAAACCCAAAAATTAAATGAAGAATTAGGAGTCCAAAAGGTCAGGCTATAGCTATATATATTTACGTACTCATCTATTCTATAGGAAATTCAAAAACAGTGATAACATACACATTCTTGATAATAGTGAAAACTCCTAAGAAAGGAATTTCCACCGTGTCCAACTCCACCTTGATTACCACGTAATATATAACCATCTGATACATATCAGTTCAGTAATGAGAAATGCATTCACAATAGATAAACAACTAGTTTATTTTAAAATACTGACATGTACCACTATAATAATATAGAAAACACTCTACATGCGATTAATTTTCAAAACTATTCTCTTATAGATACTTGGATATGACATATCACGAAAACATATGTGGATGTAGCTATAGAAATGAAGTACACATTCAATTAGGTCATTCAAGGAATAGGCTACAAGCATTCAATGCTTACATGCCATAATCATAATCACATAAATCACGTTCATGCAATACATACATAACATTTCATAATTACTCAATTTTGGGAAGGTATACATGAAATCATTCCTTCCGACTTAACTGTGCTCTTTGGAGGTACACACAAGATTATTCCTCCCACATTTCAATTTATTGGGGTTTACATCAGATCATTCCCCTTAGGGCACTTCCTTAGAAGGTATACATTAGATCATTCCTTCACAAGCTTTTAATCTCAGGAGGTATTCACCAGATCATTCCTCCTCATTTAATTCCTTGGGAGTATACACCAGATCATTTCCCACAAGGAAGCTTTAACCTTGTCTTTCACAATTACATTAAGCATTCTTTGCCATTCAATCACTTTTGCATAAATTTAAACATTTCACTATTTATGGCAAAATGCATGCTATCATTCATTCATTCTTAACCCTTGCATCTTTGGTCTCTCTTCCCTTAACATAGGCCATTTAGATGGCACTTTAGGCTATTTCCAACTCATTCATAAGTCTAGCCACTCTAGAGAAAATTTCACATAGTATTTGGCCAAGGTAGAATGAACATGAATACTTTGTATTTCTAACCCTTTTGGCATATTTCTAGCCTTACTCTCATTAATGGAACATCATGGTGACAATTCCCATAATTATGCCTAACACTTTCTCACACCTAAAAATTAGGTAAGTGTACTTTAGGCCATTCTTTTTCATACTTTTCTAGCTTATTTTTCATGCCAAACAAAATCACACATCTAATATCACAATTTCACACTTTTATGCACACTTTTAAGGTGAACAAGTAAGACTTTAAATTGGCAACATTGCTTGAAACATAAATTGCCATAATTTTCTCTCTCCTCCTTTCTTGGAACTAAACTTATATGGTTTCTAAATCATTTTCAAGAGCAAATTCAGCACCATTCATATGCATCCATTCGGCCAAGGTGACTAAAGCACATTTTCTTGGCTACTTATGAAGCTAGGCAATGAGAAAAGTACCTAAATGCAAATCTAATTAGACTTTCTCTCTCTAACCATTTTCTAGTACTTTCTCTCACTCTTTCTAACATAAAATTTGGCTAAAAATTCAGCACTCTTATAACCCTAGTAATTCGGCCAAGGTGAGAAAAACAAGCAAAATGGAGTTGTTTCATCACTTTGCATACATTACAACAACATTCATGAAAAATCCATACAAAAATACCATTTTCTCACTCTAACAACCACAAACTCAGCCTTGGCACCACTTAGGGTTTAATAAAATCAAGTTCCATCCATGCAAATTCACCATTTCATGAGTTTCCATGCTTTCTTACATATCTATAATCATAACCGCAAGTTATTTCCAACATATCTCATATCCAAGCATACCAATCCACCATACACATGTAGAGAGAGAAATTGCCATCATGCTTACAAGTTTGAAAATACTATAAACATACCATAAAACATGAAATTAATGGCATAGGATTGTTTATCTACCTTGAAAAGCTAATAGATGTGTGATTTCCTTGTTGATTTGGTGGAAGCTTCTTCTTCTCTAAGGCAAGATGCAATTCAACCACTTCTCCTTCTTCTCCACCTTTCACGACATTTCTAGTAATTAGGAGAAGAAATAGGCTGAATTAAAGTTTGAATTATTTACAAAAATGCCACTCTTGCTAATTTGTCAATTTCATCTTTTTTTTTTTTTTAACAATGGCATGGTCTCTCCTTGCCATTGTAATTTTATGCAACTTCCATGGGTTGGGACTGTTTTTCCCTTCCATAAATTTTTAAATTGCATAGTGGTCCTTCAAATTTTCAAAATTTGCATTTTAGTCCCTAAGAAAAGTACATTTTTGCCATTAAGTCCAAATTGGCCATTCTTGCTCCCTTTTTCATTCTTTTCAGTTTCAAGGAGTAAAATTACTTAAATAAAATTTCATAAGGCTCATTTCCATGAATTTACTAATTTACTTCTATTTTTGAAAAAATTACAATTTTGCCCCTAAGGAAAAATTACCTTTTTGCCCTTTATGTTAAAACTATCATTTCACTCTCTTACTTTCTTCTTTTGATCAAGAATGAGTAAGGATTTCTAATTCCCACCTTCATAGAATATTTAGGGTAAAAACTTAATTTTTCTCACCTCATATAAGATTGCTATCATACTCAGTGTGAAATTACAATTTTACCCTTTTTAGGGAAAATTGCCTTTCAACATTAATGTAAGTAATTTCTTGCATAACTAGATTCTTCTTCTCTCTTAAATGAAAATAATAAGAGTCCTTTGACATAAATTCATGAAATAAAAGAATTAAACTAATTATTCATTTCATGAAAAAATTACCATTTTACCCTTACTTACCAAATTTCCAACTTCATTCTTTTATCACAAAAGTGATTATATAATGATAAAAATGTTCATTCTAACTCCTTAATAATTCATCCTTAACCCTTCACAATTAATGCTAACAATGATAATAACAACAACGACATCATAAGATACAAGTGTTAGGAGCGGATGTTACAAAAATGTGTTAGAAAAAGTGTGAGAAAGTGTTACAAAATGGTAAGAGAGAGAAAATCTAGCTAAGTTAATGTTTAAGCACTTTTCCCATTTTCTAACTTCACCATAAACCATGAAAACGTGTCATAACCATCTTGGCCGAATGGACCTATATAAATGGTGTTGAAATCTCACTTGAAAGTGGCTAGAAAACCTTGCAAAATTTGTCATAAGAAAAGAGGAGAGAGAAAATTATGGTACTTTTATGTTTTAGTAAAGGAATCATTTCAAATTTCTTACCATTTCACTTTGAAATTGTACATAACCATGTGAAATTGTAAGATAATATGCATTGACAAATTTAGCATGAAAAATAGGATAAAAAGATGTGTGGAAGAAGGGTTTAATGTACACTTACAAGAAAATGAGGTTTGAGAAAACATTACCCATAATTATGGAAATGGTTACCATAATTCTTAATTGGTAAAAATAATGTTAGAAATGAACCAAATGGGTTAGAAATGTCAATCCTTCATGTCTATCTTGCCTTGGCCGAATGCTATGCAGAATTTCCCCTAGGATGGCTAAAATTATATGCTAATTGAAAGTAGCCTAAGATGCCATCCAAAAATAGCCTATGCTAAGTGAAAAGATGGGAAAAGATGTAATGGTCAAGAATGAATGGTAATTAGTATACATTTTTCCATTGGTAGAAAGATGTTCAAAATCATGTAAAAATGATTGAATAGCATAAAAATGCTTAATGTATTTGTGAATGGAAAAGTAATAATAAAGGGAGGAATGATTTGGTGAATACCTCCTGAAACCAAAATCTTGAGGAGGAATGATCTGATGTATACCTCTCTAGCAAGCTACCTTGTAGGGAATAATCTAGTGTAAACTGCTAAGGAATAAATTGCAAGAGGAATGATCTGCTGTATACCTCTAGAGAAAAAAATTATGTGGAAGGGAATGATTTGGCGTATACCTTTCCAAATTAAAGCATTTGCGTGATATTATGATTGTATTGCAAGAATGTGTTCTATGTGAGCATGATTAAAATATGTGAATATTGTAAGTTTGTTATCCATTCCATGAATTACATAACTTGTTGCATATCTCATGTTTATAGATGCATATACACAGGTTTAACGTAACACACTCTATCCTACGGTTCCTTTTTGATATTTAAAAGCTATAGTATGAAAATAATTATCAGAGCGTTGGTGTTACTATTACCTCTACCCGAGCAAATTTTAAACTTTTTACCAAGTTGATTTATTGAGTGCATTTGGGTTGGTCTATACTCTTGGGTTCTCTCAATATCACAGCGGAATAAATACATATAGCATACACCTGGATTAACTATACATAGACATGCATTTTTAATTAAATATAATCAATTAACTATTGGGCATGGAGGCAACAATCCTGCCACTCATAACCCCATTAAATAGTCTAATCATCAATCAAGCCTAATTCATATACAGATAAGTTAGAATAGGCTATAAAAAATAATTCAACACTAGCCTTTCTCAATTTATCATGCAGGCTAGTTCAATCCTAACATGTACTTATACTATCCAAAATAAACAGTTTGTGTGCCGAGATTGGACACTTCTGCATACCTTACCTTCTTTCTCTAGCCCAAGGGAACCTACACATCTGGTACATATCAACACTATTATGAGAAATGAATCTCAGTAGCAATACAACTACAAAATCCGTTAACCTGTACCACCGTGCTCGCACGGAAAACCTCTACATTCTTTCATAAAACATATAACATACTATGGGGATGCAATGAGTGTGGCATTTAATCATGCTATATACTTATATGCATGCATGTGCATTTAGAACATATCAACTTTAAAACATGGGAAGTGTATTCATCATCATTCTCATCATAAAACATTTCTTATAAAACACATGTGGGATAGTAAATATAGCATCATTTCATTTCCATAACATGTGAGCAGTACATAAAACACCCTGAGAGTAATCGGGAGAGTCGCCTAGCAACAACTCCATGCGCCACTTCCTATATTAATGAGTGCATGTCTATTTAGCCATGCCTTAACCTTTTGTACATTCTGAGGCGTCCCTTAGTGGATCCAAGTACCGTAATGGTCCCTGCCCCTTTCCGGCAGATCATCCCTGACCAGCGGGATTCCTCCCTTTCGTCCCAAACAGGGCTGATATACTCTCATGGGATCACCGTCAACTCTACCCAGATTATTTCCTCTCCACTTTTGGGCAGATCATAATACTATAGAATCACCATCCCTTTTCGATGGATCAAACTCTCAGTATTCTATTCTCTACATATACTATAGGGTGAATTGGCCCATGCCCATGGTTATGCTTAACTCTAAGTATATGTTTCTCATATGGCCTTTGGGAGATGACACTAACTTAAAGTTCACAACCATCACAATGTTTTCAAAATCACCTAAGTTTAAGTGGATGCTCAACCATCCCAATTTATGGCACAACCGTGGAATGCCCAATAGCCGTCCCATACCGACAATCAGTTACTCGATCATGAGCCTATCTATCCTAAGGCATACACTGAGAATACTTTCCTCTTTCCCTCTTTGTGTTTTTTGCTCTCTTTTTCTTTCACTATCCCAAGGGTATCATCACCCAAAACTCCTAGTTTCCTTGCCTACCTATGTTGTAAGCCCTTAATTAAGTTAGTATGAAGAATTACTAAGCTCAATTGCCATTAAAAACCTTATTTTGCAAGTTAGAGGGCTGCCAGTCGACTGATGGAAGGATAGTAGTCATGTGGTGGCTCTCTATAATCCTCTAGTGCCAATCAGTAAGTTAGCAATGCTGGCAACTGGCTGGTGGCTTTTTGGAATGCGTTCTGGGTAAAAATATGAGCACGACAGTCGACTGCTATGACTGCGAGTCGACTGCTCAGTGCAAACCTAGGCCCAATAGTTGATTGCTAAGAACTTGGCAGTCGGCTGGTAAGCCTCTGTCTACACTTTTGGGTTTCTAAGAACACGACAGTCGACTACGAGGATAGCTAGTCGACTGCTTAGTGTAGACTCAGGCCCGATAGTCGACTGCTAGGTATCTGACAGTTGGCTGTTAAGCCTCTGTATACACTTCTGGGTTTTCCAGGAACACGGCAATCGACTGCCCCCGCTTAGCAGTCAGCTGCTATGCTCCGCTGCAGTTCAAAAAACATAATTTTTAGAGTACCTAGTCCAGAATGCATTCTATTTTCAATTCTAAATACATGAGCTTAGTTCCTATACAATAAAATTTACTTTTCATTAAACATTTCCCATCCATTAGCTTAAACATGGTACAATCAAGGAAAACTAGTCTATATCCCTAGATGAACACAACCCAGTCCTTCTAATCCATTACAAGCACATATATGAGTATACATTCAATAACCTAACATCCCAGAAAAGTAGAAAAGCATACATAATGTAGGTTTAACCCCAATCTTAGTTCAAAAATGTAAAAATCCACATTTTCCAACAATAGTAACATTTTAGAAAAAGATAGGGTTTAGGATGGATTGCTACCTTGATTCTTGCAAATGCGTGTGCTTGATGTGTTAGAAATGATACCCTTTTGCTGTAGAACTAATTTCCAACTTCAAGCAGCCCTTTCCTTCAGCCAAAATCTCCTTCCTTTGCCCTAACTCACCTCTTTCTCTCTCTACTCACCCCTCTTGCTTCTCTCTCTAAAATTTGAAGGTTTGGAAGTGTGTGGGAGTTTTAGGGCTACATCTAGGGTTTAAGGGAAAGTTTGGAAAATTGCTCTTTGGTCTTTGGCTTACTTTACACATTTTGTCTCAGCACAATTTCCCTTTTCAATTGGGTCCCTAACCACCTCATACTAAACCTTCATTTAATTCCTTTTAATTTAGTCCCTAAGCTAATGCAACTACACACATTAATGCAACATACACAAGCATTAAAAATCAAATTAACAATTATCAAACATCTCTTTAATAATAATTGGAGCGGATGTTACATTTAACATATGTCATATCCATATATCTCTGTATGAAAAGAATTTGATGCTGAATGGAATGTAGAGTTATTTTCTGTATTCTTATAGTGGTACATATCAGTTGTTTTAAATAATTTGGTTTGTTTAGCTACTGGGAATATACTCTCTCATTATTATGCTGATATGTATCATATGCATAGAACTCGAGTAATGATGCATCATATAACAGATGTAAGGAGTAAACAAAGACTATGTAATGTAGTACAGTTAGTCCTAATTGCTGCCATTGGTATTTTGAGACAAAATTAGGACTACTGCTCTTTTGGTAAAAGGAGTTTGAGTGACAGGATTTTTGTCTCCTTACCCCTATAGATATGTATATATATTTGATATTTCCAAGAATATATATCAGAAGATTTAAATGATATACATATAGTTATGGAATGTTTTATAAATTTTGCTATGATGTTTGAAATTCTATTTCCACTATGCATAAAGTATGTTTACCTGAGCAAAAGAACCCAGACCTAATTATATATTAAATTACTAATGGATTAAATGCTCAAGCAATTTATTGAAAATAAAAAGGTAAAGAATAATGTAACCACTTATCTGAATTTGTTATATGACGTTGTTAAGATAAGATAAGGAGTGTTACATTAAAGGTGTACACTGCCCACATAGTTGGCTTAACTTTTTTCCTTTTTATTTAATTATAAGGTTATGATGTAATGATGGGTAATAGGATCCCTAGTGGATCAGGGTAGTGAACTAAACATATGTTTGACTTGGTAATACATGTATATATATAAAGAGATTTATTACTATGGTTAATTTGATGAATGTATATGATATATATATGTATGGAATAGTTTTCGCTGACATTCAAAATATGAGAAATACCTGAGAGAAAACCTCAATTAATTAAAAATTAAACTTGGGTAGCTAATTAAAGTGACAAGATAGTAGTACATCGCCTCTATGAGACTAATATATATATGTATAACATATGTAGGAGTTGGGTATTACATATATGAGGCTGGGATTAATCCCTAGCATGTTAGTTGGTGCCCAAGAAAAGACATATTTGTATTCTTGGAGGAGAGTTATAATGGAATCTTTGAGCTCAGGAGAGAGCAGAGGTTCTAGGAATATTTCTCATCGACCATCTTCCTTGTAAATTATGACACTGATTATATCTTTTTTAGGTTTTGAGTGAACACCTAAAATTATGTCCCAGAGGTTAACTATCTCCATAGCCACTACTGGGCATTTCTCAGTGGGACTATCTTTTGTTTGATTATTTGGGGTCTTCATCACCTTGGTTAAGCTTGTGGCATAACATGCCTAAGAAATTTTTTGATCAAATCTTACTTTTTTTCTCCTATGTTTAGTATAGAACTTCATCAATAAAGGGATCATGGAGATGATAGCCTGAATCTTGTTGAGTGATGGTTAGCATAATATTCATTATAGGCCAAAGTAATGAAGATAATTATGAAGTCTAAATTGACGTCCATCGTGTGTGGCAGGGCATCCAACATCACGTAGGTTTTAATGGTGCCTTTAGTAGGTGGGTTCTTTAGAACTTGATGAAAGTATGATGGAATTTGTGGAGGTTCATTCTTTGAGATAAAGCTTCTTGAAGGCTTCAAATTATAAAATGTTAGTGAGGAGCCCTAATTGGTTAGGACTCACTTTACTTCATAGTTAGCAATGATGGTGGTGATCACTATCGGATCATCAAGATTGGGATTGATCTCAACAAAATATGAGAAGGTGAAAGTAATTGCCTCTGGATGGTTAGAGTTCCATGATCGAACACTCGATCATCTTAGATTGGATTATGAGAAGGTACCTTTCTAGATTCTTCCTTATATAATTTTGATCAACCCCTTAAGGGAGGGTTCCAATCCTCATTTTTTGGGCGATAGCTTGCAGCAATCACCTTGTTGCTAGTTGCTGAAATCTATTCGAGGGGGTTTCTGGTGGAACCTCTTATCCTCCTTTTGAAAATACTTCCCAAACTTTCCTCTGGATAAGTTCTTCTATTTAATCTTTCAGTGGTATGCATTCATTAATTGTATTGTCAAATCTTTATCAAATCAGTAACATTTGTTTTTATTGACCTAAGCATCATTTCTCTGTTGATGCAGGGGAGGAAATTGAAGGGCATCTGCATTGTAGACTTCAACCATGATATACAAGGGAGTTTTGGTGAGGGATGTGTAAGAAGAGCAGTGACGTCTAAGGGGTAATCGTCTCTTTCTTTATTTAGGGTCACGTTCCCTCTTAGTGTCCTCCTTCCTTCATTCCTTCTTGTTGTCATCTTCATTATGAGTTTTAACCCTGTTTCTTTTCTAAGTAGGAATTTTCTCTTACATGTACTTGTCAGGTTGATCAAGGACTACAAAAAGGGTGGCCGGCTTATTGCCTGAAATAGAAGAGAAGAAAGGAGTGGGACATAGTTCTTATTTTATAGTGTGGATTACCACTCCATCTTTAAGATCAAGTATTTGGAGGGCCAGCTTACTGAATATGGCCAAGAAACTTTACATGGTTTCATTCTTGCACTAAGTTAATCTAGCTTGATCGTTCCTTGTCTTCTTGCACTTCTTACTAGTATCAAAGTGCTTTAAGAACTATTTTTCTAACTTGTAAAAGGAGCTAATTAAATTAAATGGTAATAGGGAATACAACTATAGGGTGGTACCTATTAGTGTAAATGAAAATATTCTACACTATTGAGTGTTAGACATGCTCAGGATGGATATGGCAGAATTAAAAGTATTTACATGATCCTTGGGTCTTTCTACCCATCATATGGTCGGATCTTCATAGGAATCTTGAATTTTATTGATATGTTAACCTCCATTATGTAGGGGAAAGGATGTCATCCTTTCTTAATGAGTTCCCTTTAGGTGGTATTTGTTTCGATGGTCATTTTCTGGTTTATGGTGGCAGCCAGCATGGTTGAATGAGGGCTTGGAGGAGGACATTCGTACCATTCGCAGTAATAAGCATCGTAGGGATTAGGAGGCATAAGGTAGGCAGGTTGATCAATTGACACTATTGAGGCTGCTAGTGTAACTTAAGGTATTTAAGGTGCATTTGGTAGATTGGGAGGTCAATATTGGTCAACTACTAGAGGTGGAGGTTAGACATTCAAAAGAGAGGGAAAAGGCAAAGAAATCGCTAGTTCAGATTGTTGCACCACAAAGATTAGGGGGGTGAAATGCTAGAAGGTTAGTGGGGTATTGGAGACTTTGAAAAAGAGTAGATAATTCTTAGCATAAAATTAGGACTTCATCTTCGAGTTTACCTCTTCAATGCCCTATCAATAATGTGGTGAAGTAGTGTCGTTGGAGCCATTAAATTCTTTGTGCGAGTTGGTAGGGCCTAAATTGGTGGAAAGAGAATGATGTGTGCTGCTAATGCAACTACAACTAAGGCAGTGAACCAATCGATGCAGCCTAGTGCAATGGTGAGTATTAAGGTCATATCCCACTGGAACAGAAAAGTCTAGAGTTACTACTTGTTCTTTGTTATCTAGCCTAAAAATCAAAGTGTTTGATTTCTTAATTAAGCAATAATTATCTAAATGTAATAGACAATAACCAATGATATGGGACAAAAAAAAAGGAATTACTCAAGATAAGGAAAGCAAACCCACTGAAGACCTTTACTAGTTGGTAAATTCACAAAATATAATGAATTATTAATTTTGATTATGATACCTGTGAGTGAATTCTAAGTTAAATTCAATTTTCCTCTCGAGATAATAAATTTCTAAACCTGAGAATCTACCACTGGAATCTCTTTCTAATGATTTATTTTAGATCAGCCTTATCGTTCTAATTCACCATTATTAATAATAACTACTCCTTAATCTAGCATTTAATTAACCTCATCTCTAAGCAAAAATTAATTGTTCAATCTCAAAAAGAAATCTAATTAACATTCACAACGACATCTCATAATGAAAACTTAAACAATACATTCATAATGGCAAAGAAGATCACAAAATCAGAATCAACAATCCATATAATTTAAAACAGAATATTAACACAGTCAAGAACCCCAATGGGTTTTACAGAACTAGCTACACATATCCACAGGCAATTCCATCAAAATATCCATCAGACAATTAATTATATAGGAGATAAAAATAGTAAAAATTATACATGCCCTTGTCTTCTCAAATGCCCAATGGTAATTGTACAGAATAATCGCCAAAAAATCACTAGAATCTTGTTGAAAAACCCCTGAAAAAATGCTCCAAATTTGTCTAAAAATGGGTCATAGGTCGGGTCCTCGAATACCCAACGAAAAATAGCTCCAACGATGGCCAGAGCAAGTAGAAGGTTCGACCAAGGCACTGAGCGACAGAGGAGCGATTTCCAGTGGCAGATTGGATGGACAATGTCAGACAGGTCGTGAAATCACAATCAGATCGCATCTTGGGTCTGTATTGGGTTGCTCGATCTGGTACGTTGCGATAACTAATGGACAAAGAAAAGATCGCAGTTGAGTTGCAGAGGGACGGAGGAGCTGTCATGGGCAGTGATCGGACAAAAAATGCCATAGAACATCCGTGACATGGATGGATCTCCTTCTTGGGTCACGTGGGTTTGTCGCCGAAGCTCCATGGATTTACGGTGTTTCAGTGGCTAAAACTGACTACGGTATCCTGCTCGTTGTTCCCTGAAACCAGCACACTGTTGCGCCACTGCAGAGCTCCACCCAGAATCTCCAAAATGCCTCGATCTTCTCTCTCTCGCATGGTCTCTGGGTTTGCTTTCAAAATGCACGACTCCCCTTTTCAAAACACGATGCCATTCTCTTTTTCCCTTGGGTTATGCCCTAAAGGCCCATTAAAGGCTTTGGCTCAATCCAATAAGAGAAATTGGCCTAAATGGTCCATTTTGGGTACTCTGAAGGCTATCCATGTAACACCCTAATCTAATAGCCATTTCCTTTATAAAATATATTATTTTCAATATAAATTCTCTGGCCACCAGATTGGTATGTTACTTTCACTTTTGTCCTTATTTATTACTTGAGTTAATATTCATTTACCATTTAGTATTGGATTAGGTTTGGGTTCCTCTACTCAAGTATTCTTTATTTATACATTGCACAGGAGAAGACTATATAATAAAAATGTCTAAAAACACATAGGAAGATGAATATCATTTATGCATAAACTCCTCATTAATATAAACTTCTCATACATGAATTCTAGTTATACATAGGGTAAGGAGGCAACAACTCTGCCACTCAAACCCTTGTTAATATTTTGTTATTACCATATATAACTCTTACATACTATCAGAACCCATAATCTTGGCAGTATTATGCTTGATTCTAGAAAAGATACTTCAATCCATGTTACCTTTACCTCAGGTAGTAGGGTATGCCTGGTTATCTGATACATACAAGGATAATTATGAGAAATAAATTCTTAGTAGCCAAACAATCTATTCTTTTGAAAAACCTCTAACATGTACCACCGTGATAACATGGAAAACATTCTACATTCCTTTCTTTAAAATACCATAATATCTATTGGGATATCATGTATGGTTTATATATAGATATCAATATATATATCAATATGGCATGTATTTATGAAAGCACAGTATAATTTAATGCAAGGATGGAATATACCATCTTTATCATTTCATAATCAAAGCGTCAAATATGTGTCATAAATGTATACATGGTTCATTCATTTTAATAAGATCATGGAGATCATAAAATCAGGGGAAAAGGAAAACAATTATAACATTATGGCTAATGCCATTCTTTAGAGAAGAGAAGCTAAGAGTATCGAGAGAGTCACCTAATGAACTACTCCACGTACCACTACTTACATGAGTGAGTTAATTTAACATCATATATGACAATTTTGCCACTGGTATTATCTGAGGTGTCTACCAGTGGATCCAAATACCCATTTACTTGTTACTACCCTTAGGCAGATTGATAATTAATTTTTTTAAATTAAACTTATGGGATTATTGCTAACTGCACATATCATTTTCTCTCTGCTTTTAGGGCAGATCATGATGCTATGGAATCACCACCACTTTTCCAGTGGATCACACTCCTAGTACGCTAATTCTCATATATAATCTAGGATGACTTGAGTTGTACCCATAATTATGCTAAATTTTAAGTAAATGTATCCTTTTCATTGACCATCTAGGTTACACTAACATAGAATTTGCAATCATCAAGGTGTTTTCTAAACTTCTGATACCGAGTAGATGTTTAACCATTCAAATTCATGACACAACCGTGGAATGCCCAACGGCCATCCCATACTGATAATTGGTCACTCAGTTACAAGTCTATCTATCCTAAATCATACATTGGAGATAATTTCCTCTAAGTTCTCTTTTCTTTCATTCTATGTTTTCCTTACCTTTCTATGTTTTTCCCTTTTTTTTCTTTGCTTTCATTTTTATGATAGCTATCTTAATCTTTCACAATATTGTCCTTTCTTGTCTGACAACGCTTCCAAATTAAATTGTATGGATATAGAATGTTACATATGAAATTTATAACATATAGCATGGGTATGGAAGATTAGACATTTCTTTCATGAAATGCATAGTACACATCATTGTAACTTATTGCCATACTAACTCACCTTTTATTTTTCTCTTGAAATTGGTCAACATAAAGATTTAACATTTTTCCTTTACAATTTTATTAACAAAGTTTAACCAATTTCAAGGGAAAAAAAAGTGGTGGTCTCAGCTAAAGTGAGGAAAGAGTGAAAGCTAGGGATTTTCATACTATTTATTCCTTTTCTTCCATACTTTCTACCATTTAGGCATAATGGTACAATTTCCTTCCATTGCTCATGGCACTTTTTCATACTCACTATGTATATCTATATGGCTTATTTTCAATGCCATACATATATTTACACATACATCTTCATTTTCATGTTAAAAACACATTTCAAGATTGGATTACATGAATATGAAAGGTAAATTTACCAAAGTAACATCATGAATCTTACTTTCTCTCTCTTTCTCACTCATAAACATTTCATATAAACATATACAAGAATATTTTCATGAAAATCTTGGCTATAATATGGCAGTTTTCTCGGCCATAAGGAGAAAAAGAGAGAAAAATAAAGGGTTTCAGTCCTTTGCTTCCTTAGCTTCCATTTCCACAATATACTAGTTCAAAATCACACTTTGCCTTTCATTTCCATGAAATTTCAAGCCTTCTTTAACAGTTTAAAAATTAGGGTTTTTCATGAAAATAAGTACCAATCTTGAAAATTTTCATTTTCTTAATATTTCAATCATACAAACATTCCAATATCCATAAATACAACCATATTTCCATACAAGTAAAACCTAATAGAAAAACAAGCCATAAGGAATGTAGAGAGAGAAAACTCTAACTTTCACAAAACTTTAAAACACTTTAATCAAACCATAAATCATGAAAATAAGGGTTTAGAATGTTTAGCTACCTTGAGAATGCAAGAAAAGTTGAACTTCCTAGGTGTTTTGCCTTATTTTCCTCTTCTCCTTTGTCTTCTCACCTTCACAGCCACCTCCTTTCTTTCTCTTTTATTCGACTTCTTCTTCTCTTTCATGGAGAAGAAGGTTAAATTAGGGTTTAGGCAAAATTACCAAAATGCCCTTATTGTAAAAAGACTATTTTACCCTTATTACTTCTGTTTTTCAATAATGGCATCCTTTCTCCTTCAAATTGTAATTTCATGGAACTCTTATGGAATATGACTACTTTACCCTTCCACTTTTTGAAAAATTACCAATATGTCCTTGAGGAAAAATTACCGTTTAACCCTTTATGTCCAAATGGCCAATTTAACCTCATTTTTCCTCTTTTTCGAATTTAATAGGCAAAAACTTCTCAAAATGGTAATTTTTCCTTAAGGAAAAAATGGTAATTTTACCTAAAGAGGGATAAAATAGTAATTTCATAATTTAAAGAAGGGAAGAAATAAGGGTGAAAATAATTATGTTGACATAAGGGGTAAAAGCCCTTAAATGCAATTCCTGAAATGCTTAGGTAAAATTTTTACCTTCTCCTTTGTAGAAAAATTATTATTTTTCCTTTCTTAGTAAAATTTCCAATTTTACCCCTTATGGTAAAACTAGTCCTACTTTGATGAAAATGTCCATTCTACCCCTTTGACAAATCATTCTTAACATTGCATCAACAATAACATCTACATAATTAATTATCATTAATAATAATAATAATAATAATAATAATAATAATAATAATAATAATAATCAAGAATATTGGAAGAAAAATTTTAAAGCAGGCCCAAAATTGCTTCGTTTGCTGATGATGACTTGATAAAACGCTTGAAAATAAAAAGGATGTAAAATTAGGTGATTTTTAGAATAAAATTACATAAAATGCTCATAAAATGGACAAATAACATTAGGAAAATATGTATAAAATAAGGCACATCATAGAAGCTATTAGACCATCCACCATTTGCTTATTCTCTATTGTTGTTTGTTGCTTGGGATCGCGGATGTAAACGTCTTACTTTCCCCAAAGGCAATGAGTGTCGGGAAGGGCTCCATTGTGGAGGATTGATAAAGGTGGGAGAAGTGGAAGTGGTAGCAAGGACAGTGCCGTGGGTTTACATCTTGTAGTCTTAGGAAATATTGAGGGGTCTTGAGGGAGTCTTAATTAAATTGTGCGTTGGTCAGGGCAAGACTACAATGGGTGCCATTGATGATCTCTGAAGTGGCATGATCATTGGAATTAAGCTAGACACCTACAAAGGCAATGCAGGTGGGAAGAGAGCAAGAGTAGAGAGAGTTGTGATTACTTAGAGTTTTCGTACCAGAGTAGGAGCACATGCCACTCCTTTAAGGAGGTGTGGGGCCTTCATATGTCAGTTAACACTAATCACTAGGGTCTGATCGAATAGGGGCTATTGAGGTACTGATGTTTGGTCATTGGGTCGAGCTAATAAGTATACCACTACATAATATCCACCCAATAAAAAATTTTCAAATATTATAAATGGCTATAAAAATAATTTTACAATAAAAAATCATACTTAATTATCAAAAACTAAAACTAAAAACAACAATTTCAATAATACATTAACTAAAAGTATAAAATTTTATTTAATAATATATATTATTTGAATATTAAATATTGGATACTCTATCTACCTATTCATATAGAATGGATATAAGGTATATTTGAAGCATTTATCTAAACCCACCCAATATCTGATAGATACTTGAATTTTACTTTTCATACTCTATTTGATATCAAATACCCAATGGATATTAGATATTTTTTCAAACAAATACTATCGAGTGACCAAAATATTTGAACCCATTACCATCCCTAATTTCTCATAGGTTATTTTCACAAATTACGACACTTAAATATGGTAAATCCTTGAATTTGACTTTAATTTGGAAGGGTGTAGGTGTATGGTGGGGCAATTTCTACTTGGCTTTTGTATATTTTCACATTTACTAAAAATTTACATTTCACATTATTAAAAGTGTTGTGGATTGGTTTGGAGTGTTTTGAAAGTTAGGACAGAAACCTAGTGACTTAGCCATGATTTGGCAACTTAGCACTAAACAATGAGGTTTTTGGCAATGAACTAGTGTCTTCGTGACAAATTGCACTAGTTTTTGTAAAACCAGGCACTATAGTGCTAAGATCTAGGGCAATAGTGCTATGAATTCTTCTGAAATAGAAAATTTGAGTTGTTTTATAATCTTCTCATAAGAATTTGAACTTTTTCAATTTATAAACATTTTTAATGATTGATTATAATTTGAGAAGTTTTAAAAATGTTTTTAAAATATGAAAATTTGGTTTGCAACCTTTTCTCTTTTTTTCTTGCTTTAAAAAAACCAATTTCCTTTTAACCTTACATAGGCAGTCAAATGAAATTATCCTTAAACCCCTTTTTTTCAATTCATTATTTTTCATTAATAAGTTTTCCTCCCAATGCATTCCTTACAAGTGTGTACATAGTTTATATAAATCATGGATTTTAAAATTCATGCTTTCATGTCGTATCACCATGGCATGATTTTACATTCTTGTTGTCATTATTCTACATAAGAATTTTATTTCGTGCTACTATGGGATATATTTATATTGATAATTGTACATTAAAAACCTAAGTGTAGAAAGCGTTTTTACAAAGTGTGGGTTCCAAGCATAACCATCATATTCTTTAATCTTATGGCATGAACTTTTATTATTAATCATTCCTTAAGCATAATATGTTGTATAATTGAAAAAAGGTTTTGTAGCATTTGTCTTGCCTTCCACAAAAATTAAAAGGGTTTAGTCACTAAGTTTGAGAGTTCCTTTTCTCTTTTTTTTTTTTTTTAATAGAAGCTCAAAGGAAGATTTATCAACCACTAAGTAAATCAATTGGTAATGGATTTTAAAACTCACACACGGCTTTATGTGGGTTTTTTTATCCTTTGCTTATTTTGGATACCTTGTATTTTTGTCTTAAGATCTAGAGTTTGATTAATATCCTAGTATTTACTAAATTAATTCATTTTTTAACTTGAAATTTGATTTGTATTTCATTGATATATTTGATAATGAATGTGAAAAATATATTAATAGACTACAAAAATAAAAGGAATTTAGTGATGATGATTTAGTGGCATTCGACATGAACCATCACAAAGTTCAGACATTATGACGATTCTAGTGGCTGTAACAAAATTTACAAATATAATGGCAATTCTTTGGGGAACTGCCATCAATTTTTGATACTTAATGGTGGCTACAAAAGAACTACCATTAAGTTAATATGAAAAAGAGGTGCCCCTTTAGAAATTTTTAAAAAATAGAGGTAGTTTAACGGCAGTTATGAACAAACAATCGCTAATATAGCAACCATTTTTCCATAACCACGGCTACTTTATAGTGGTTATATGTAAGTTCCATTAAGTTCATGGTAGTCACATTTAACGGTAGTATCTATTTAATAGTTGTTACTTAACGACGGTTATGTTGCACCAAAGTTAACTTAACAAAGGTTATATTTAATATCCGTTAATTTAATGGTAGTATCAATTTAATAGTCGTTACTTAAAGGTGATTATGAAGAACCACCACTAGTTAGAGGTAGCTTTTAAAAACCACTCGTAAGTCTAAATATGATAAAAAACTATATCTTGATAGCGCAATTGTATAAATGTTATGCCTCATTCTATAGAGCATATTGTGATTTTTCTCACCATGTCATTCTCTAGTTTGTTGCCATCCGCCATTTATTTACAATCGCTATTGCCAATTGCCAAAAGTCATGGTAGCTGTATTGCCCGTAACACCCCCTTACCCTATGGTTCCTTTTAAGTTACTTAAAAGATATAATATGAAAAAATATATATATTAATAATAGTGTGTTACTGTTACATCTACTCGAGTAAATTTTAGACTTTTACCAATTTGTTTAATTGAGTGTCATTTGGGTTGGTCTCTACTCTCGGGCTCTCTGAACATTGCAACGGAATAAATATCAAAAACATATACATAATTATCTTAACCATACATCAACATGCATAATACTCATAGATTAATCTTAACTCAACCTATTGGGAAATGGAGACAACAATCCTGCCACTTAATTTCTACCACAATATCTATCCATCAATTTAGGCTAATCCATATACAGATAATTCAAAATAACCTATACAAAACAATCCTCTACTAGCCTTTCTCAAAAATATCATGTAGGCTAGCCCAATTCTATCATGTACCTATACTATCCAAAATAAATAGTTCTATGTGTCCAAAATGGACAATTCTTCATACTTTACCTTCCTCTTTAGCCCAATGAAACCTACACATCTGATACATGCCAGCATTCATGTGAGAATTAAATCTCAGTAACAATGCAACCTACCTTTAAAATTTACTAGCCTGTACCACCATGACCACATGAAAAATCTCTACATTCTTTCATCATAAAACATGTACATATTGTGTGCCATTTAGGATGCCATGCATACAACATATTCTCATAACATTTGCTCAAATTTATGCATGTGCTCTTAACATATAAACTTTAACATATGGGATGTTATCTCAATATCATAACGTCACATTTAAAACATATGTGTGGTATGAACATGCAATTTCTTTACTTTAAACATATAAGCAGGTAATAACACATCATGAGAGTTATCAGGAGCGTCGCCTAGTAAACATTCCACATACCACTATCTATATGAATGAGTTTGTGACTATTCAGCCACCATATAGCTAACCTAACTTTTAACTTTAATTTTTTTGTACATTTTGAGGCGTCTGTCAGCCGAATCCAAGTACCATTCTCATAACCAGTAGGATAGTTGTCAACTCTACCTAAAGTATCCTTTCCCCTTACGAGACTGGTTATCAACTCATGGGATCACCGTCAACTCTACCCGGATCATTTCCTCTCCGCTTTTGGGCAGATCATAATACTATGGAATCACCATCCCTCTAGGGTTATCTAACATACACTCTAAGGTGACTTGGCTCATGCCCATGGTCTTGCTTAACTCTAAGTACGTGTTTCTTAATGGCTATTGAAAGAGGACACTAACTTAAAGTTTGCAACCATCATGATGTTTTCAAAAATTATCTTAATTCACAGCACAACCGTAGAATGCCCAATGACTGTCCCATACCGAAACTTGGGTCACTCGATTATGAGCCTATCTACCCCTCAGCATACACTTGGAATACTCCCTTCATTCCCTTTTTATGTGTTCTGCTCTTTCTCTTTTACCATAACAAGGATCTCACCATCCAAGCGAATTGTGACTCTATCATTTCACTTTTCACAAGGATCTCACCATCCAAGTGACACATGACTCTATCTCTTACATGTACCAACTACATTCTAGGTTTAGATCCTTAGTTTGAGTGAGATTTTAGGTTATTTTCCTCTTAAAATGGTTAACTGAGCTCACTTTCCATGTCAAAGGGCTAGCAGTCGACTTCTCCCTTATTGACTGTCGGCTGTTAGCTCACTGTCTAAAATCCTTATTCTTGGCCGAGAGCTACCAGCCGACTGCTAGGGCTTAGCAATCAGCTGCTAACCTTGACAGTCAACTCCCAAGGGCCGGGCAGTCGGCTGCTCCCTTTCTAGAAACTTTTTATAGAATGAATAACATAGTATTTGACTTCCAGGGTCTGGCAGTCGGCTCCTAGAGTTCTATCTCACATTTTTGGGCGGAGGATCAGCACGGTCGTCCACTTTCATGGCTGGCAGTTGGCTATTAACACTCGATTTACTTGAAAAATTATGGTTTTTCCTATAGTTTGGCCTTAAAAACATGTTCTTAAATCATTTACTTAATTCATGAACTCATTACCAACATTCTACATCATTTCTCATTCATAAAATGCCCATAATATAGCTTAACATGTTCAAACTAAGATCAAACCACAACTTTCTCACTTAGGGCAAAAGCCGCACTTCACAATCATTCACAAGCATAAATGATCAAGGTAAATCAGTACACATTCTCCAATAGCAGTTAAAAACACATATAATGTAGGTTTTAAAACCCTAGACTTAACTTAAAACATTCAAAATCACATTTATCAGTGAATTTTTTGTATAATTTAGAAATGGGGTTTAAGATGAATTGCTACTGAGATTCTTAGCACAATGTGTATGTTTAATGTGTTAGAAAGGCTCTTCCCTTACTGTAAAACAAATTCCCAACCTCTAATTTTCCTTTCCTTTTGAAAATCCCTTCCTTTTTGCACAAACTTAGATCTTTCTCTCTCCACTTGCCCTTCCCTTTCTCTCTCTAAAATTTTTGATTGCTAAAAGTGTGTTAGAGGTTTAGGGTTCAACTAGGGGTTTTGAGGAAGTTTTATAAATTGTTCTTTGGTCCCTGAGTTACTTTGCACATTTTGCTCAACACATTTTTCCTTTTCACTTGGGTTTCTAACCACACTCTTCACTTAGAACTTTATTTCTTTCAATTTGGTCCCTACACTAATGCAACTATATGCACTAATTCAACATACAAAAGCATTAAGATTAAATTAACAATTAACAATAATCTCTTTTAATAATACTAGGAGCGGATGTTACAATAGCCTATCAATTTTACTGGTTTTCTCTGCTTTAGATGCAAGCTTAGGTTAAGGATTTTAGAAAATTTAGGGTTTTTAGTTTGTTTTGATAAACTAAATTTCTAGATTGTTTCAATTTTTACCTTTAAAACTTATCTTTTTCATCTAAACAATTGTTTTATCTATCTTTATGATCACTTTGTTGAAATGTATCTTTTATACTGGAATGTTAAGATGCACATGTCAGCTTCATTCTAACTCCCTCCTCTTGTCTCTGTCTCCATTTTTTTTGAAAGCCTATGTGATTTATGTATATATAGGGATGGGTGTTACCCCCTTTTTTGTTCTATTTTTATTTCTTGGAATCTTCTTTTAAAGTGCGATTACTCACCTCTTTATATTCTTTTATCATTACATTATTCTAATTGCCATTTTTTTCAAGATATTTCCAAGACATCTTTTATCTAAGGTGGTTCTTCCAAGGGAATTGGTAGAGTTAGTGGAAGAAGTAAGGGTGAGGTTATAAATGTCATTCTTGAGAGTCCTAATGGGTATACTAACTATGACATTCCTCACTTGACCAATTCTCTTAATCTTACCCCTTCTTATAGAATCTCCATTCCTGGTTATTGAGTGGATGGTCTATTACCAAGTTGTTCTATCTTTTTCATATAGACTCATTATATATCTTAAGGTCTTTGATTCCTTATTAATCCTTTGTTTTTAGGGAATTTGTGACATTTTGGCCTTCATTCTTCCTAATTATTTCCACTCTCTTTTGACAAAATTGTTACTTTTTATTGTCTTTGTAAACTCGCTTCAATTGATTGTGTAACATCCATCCTTCTATGCATTAAGAGATTTTTTTTTAATTTTAAATGAATAAAATGCTTGCGTTTGTTGCATTAGGTTGGATATAGTTGCATTAGAATAAGAGTTTTAAATAAAGAGAAAGAATAGGGACTAAACTAAAATGAAAAGATAGAGTGAGGAAATTTTTGTGAATTTTCAATACTTCAGGGTAGCAAACCTTAATTTTAGCTAAAAGAGTTACTGTAGCAACCAAAATTTTGAAACTTCCTGCCAGTGAGTCAGGAGCAAAATGGTAATTTAGCATATAGCCAGGAAAATTATCATTTTTGGGCCAAATGGTCAGGAATTAGTAGTAGAATTGCAAATTTTGGGATCACCTATTAATAGGTGAAGACGCTAGAACCCTCACTTTTGCTTCAGAATCCTAAAGTTTAGAGAGAGAAAGGATGAGTTACAGAGAGAAAGGGGGAAATTGTGAAGGAAGAAAGTGGTAAGACAGATTTGATAATTTTGGAAGCTAGGAAAACATACCAGCAAGTTTCAAAACCAACATTTACAAGCTTTAAATCAACAGAAAGGTAGCAAATCACCCCAAGCTCTTAATTTCAAAATTTACTATTCATAACTAGAAATTTTGGTTTTTCATGCTATTTAAACTTGAGAGGGAATAAAATCAACATTCTTGATGTTTTGGATTATTATTGGATATTTTAAATTGCATGGATGTACTTATGAATACTTAATTCCAATTCTAAAAAATGGGTTTTTCCTTATGTTTGAGAATTGGGTTAAATCCAAGATTTGAGTAAAAATAATTGATATTTTAGGCTATTTTTGTGTGATAAATGAAGGTTTTGTACTAGTATTCAGTTGATGATTGTCAAAAATGATTTATAAACTAATTCTTAGGCAAAAATTTTGGTCAATTGCAAGTATTAAAAACTATAATGCAGCAGCTGACTTCCAGCTCCTAACAACTGACTGTTGTGTTCTTTGGTTTTTCAGAAACACAGACAGAGTGTTGGTAGTGACTGCCAGCCCTTGGAAGTTGACTATCGTGCTCATATTTTCTAAAAAAATTGCCAAGAATGGATAGTCGACTATCGAGATTGTAGAAGTCGACTGATAGCCCTTGGGTTTGGAAAATTTCAAGATATTAAGCTGCAAGTTAACTTCCAGGAGGGTGGAAGTCGACTAGTAGGCCTATGTTTTAGAAAATGAATTCAATGACCTATTTTTAAAGATAACTAGACCATAACTCTACTCAAATGAGGGATTTAAACCAGAGATGTAATGGTTAACATGAGAATTGAAAATTCTTTGAGAATGAATGAGAAGTAGAAGAGAAATATGAGATTTTAAAATGAGATGAGCATGAACCATAAATGAGAATAACTGCAATTGGTTAAATAGCGAGAACCGCTGCAACTGGTTATATTGCGACAATCGCTGTAACTGGTTATATTGCAAGAATCACTGCAACTGGTCATGGACCACGAGAATATTACAGACGATTAACCACGAGAATATTGCAGACGGTTAACCATGAGAATATTACAGATGGTCAAGGACCATGAGAAAACTCATTTATAAATGAGAATTTTTTTAAAGATTTCTTTTATAATGCTTTTGTTTATGACCATAGAAAAATGCTCTGATTTCTTTTGTTTATGCTCTATATTGATATGTGGATATAATATTGTTACCATTACAATTTGAGAATATATCCTGTGTCGTGGATATATGATGAAATGCATGGGTATTCATAAGTATATGTGAGAAAATTGTGTAATTCATGCATGTTATTCCAATAGTTATAATATGTTGATTGATGAGAAAAGAATGTAGTGCATTTCTGTGCCAGTATGGTGGTACAAGGCAGTAGTTTTTAAAATTTTAGGTGATTATTGCTACTTAGAAACTTTTCTCATTAAATGCTAGTTTTTATCAAATGCTTATATACTAGATGTTGTTGGAGATGGAAGTAGAAATGGTTGAAATACCCTTTCTGGGATATTTCCTAGTGATTAAGGAACTATGGATTATTTTTGTATTTGAAGTACCTCCCACACCCATATTGCATGAAGTGTTAGATATTGTACAGTGTTTTGATATGCCCTACACCCTGATTCTTTTTTATTGTTACTTTGAAAGAATCAGGATGATGATTTTTGGGTGTACATAAAGACGACATATATGTATTAAGTATGTGAGCTAGGAACCCACTAGCAGTCTTTTGTTAAAAAGGGTATGAGTGATAGGTTTGTTGTCTCCTAATCCTAGTTAACACTCTCACATATTTATAGGTATATGTGTTGTATAACTAAGAAACAATTATTGTACATTATTCATGTATGTGAATGTAAGAATATAATAGAATATAAGAATAACTATATATTTGTTTTTAGTTATTTCCATTGCGTAACGTGTGAGAACCCAAGTGTAGTAACCCAAACTAGTAGCTCTTAATTAATTAACTTAGTAAAAAGTTGAAATTTACTTGGGTAGAAGCAGTAATAACTCATCAATCCTACATTATATTATATTATTTAATTAACTACTAAAAGGAATAATAGGATTGGGGGTGTTACATTGGGTTGGTATCGGAGCACTGCTACCACGGTTAACATATAGTTGACTTGGTAGTAAAGGGTAGATTTCTCAGGATAGCGACTAATGCAGGTTTGTAGCTGAGCCTAGGTAGTGGACTAACTTGTATTATGTTTTGACTTAAGGAATGGAGTTCTAGGTTTAGGGTAAAAGGTATTTCCTACTGGTGCCATATGATCTCTTATAAATATTATGTTATTGAGATTGATCACCTCGGTAATGTTTGTTTTATAGAGTGAAAGATGGCTCCACCTAGAAGAAATATTGGTAAGGAGAAGGAAGGTGAGGGACTTATGGAAAGGGTGATGAAAGTTATGATAGGAGTGGTAGAGGCTATGAGGGAGCAGGCTGCTGCTACTACCTAGGTCCTTAGGCAGTTCGAGAATAGGGGAATAACAATCATCTTAACCCTAACCCTTTTAAAGGATAAGTAGGAAACCTAGTGTATCATGGCTGAACAGAATTTCAAAAAGTCAAACCTCCTTCCTTTAGGGGTGAGTTTGACCCGAAGGTGGCTGAGGAGTGGCTGAGAGAGATGGAGTAACTATTCGTGGTACTTGGGATAATTGATGCCCAGAAAGTTTTTTTTTCCACCTATATGTTGATGGGAGAAGCAGAATATTGGTGGAATGGGACAAAATAATTAATGGAATCTCAGGGAATTCAGATTACTTGGGATTCATTCAAAGAAGTATTCCTTGGAAAGTATTTTCCTCAAAACGTGAGGAATGGAAGGAGATAGAATTTATGCAGATTAAATAGGGCAACATGCCATTTGATGATTACTTGGCTAAATTTGAGAAATTTTCTAAGTTTTCTTCTTATTTGAAACTTTAACCAGATGAGGCGTGGAATGCAATGCATCTAGAGGCCGGGCTGAGATCTGAGTTAAAGAATGTTATGGCTTCGTTGGAGATTAGGAATTATGCCACACTAGCAAATAAGTGTCATATAGTTGCCAAGAATTTGGCAGAGACAAAGAAGGAAAAACAAAAGACTAATTTCCTCAAAAGAAAACAACCAGTATCTTTTGGAGGGAGAGATAACAGGTTTGGTAGATGCCAGGAAGGTAAAAGGCCGATGGTAAGACAAGTGATGACAAATGATTACCTTAAATGCCGAAAGAGTCGTGAGGGACCCTGTAAATGGCAACAACTAAATGTACAACAGGGTGTTTGTTATAAGTGTGGAAAAGAGGGACATTTTATCAAGGATTTTCCATTATGGAGGAGACAAGGTGACACCACTAGACTTCCTACTACTGGAAGAGTCTATATCCTCAAGGGTAAGGAAGTGGCTTAGTCCAATGATTTAATAAAAGTTAAATGTTTAATAAATGATATATCTTTAATTGTACTATTTGATTTTGGCGCTCCTCACTCATTAATTTTGTTGGAATGTGTGAAGAGATTAAATTTACCTGTGACTAGCTTACCTTACCATTTGTCTATTTCTATTCCAACTAGAGAGCAGGTTTTGACTTCTTTAGTTTGCTTGAATTGTTCTATTGTTATTGAGGACAAATATTTTGTTGTTGATTTGATTTGTTTGCCTTTAATGAATTTGGACATTATTCTTGGGATGAACTAGTTAACTGTAAACAATGTAATCTTGGATTTTTCAGAAAATTTTGTGACTTTTGTAGATACCTTACCTGTAAACAGGAATATTGAGGAAAAGAATGAGAGGATGCATTTTCTATGTTCTTATAAGATTAAAATCAGCATAAGCTTAGTACTATCCCTGTGGTAAGTGAATTTTCGAATGTCTTTCCCAATGAAGTCTTGAGTCTTCCCTCAGAAATAGAAATAGAATTCTCTATAGAATTGATTCTAGGTATAAGACCAATCTCCATGGCACCCTATAGGATGTCTCCCTTAGAGTTGATAGAATTACAGGTGCAGATAGAGGACCTCTTAGAAAACCAACTGGTACTTTGCCTTGGGGAACACCAGTCTTATTTGTGAAAAAGACGGATGGGAGTTTAAGATTGTGTATAGATTATAGGCAATTGAATAGAGTAACCATTAAGAATAACTATCCCCTACCTAGAATAGATGATTTTTTAGATCAATTGAAAGAAGCTACTGTATTTTCTAAAATTGATTTAAGGTTAGGGTACCATCAAATCAGAGTGAGAAAAGAAGATATATCTAAAATAGCCTTTAGAACCAGATATGGGTAGTATGAATTTCTTGTAATGCCATTTGGAGTAACGAATGCTCTAGCTATTTTCATAGATTATATGAATAATATCTTTAGACCCTACCTTGATCAGTTCATGGTAGTGTTTGTTGATGACATTATTGTATATTCTAAAAGTAGTGAAGAGCATGAACATCATCTTAAGATTGTGCTGCAGTTGCTTAGAGAGAAGCAATTTTATGCTAAACTTGAGAAATATAAATTCTGGTTGGAAGAGGTAAGATTTTTAAGTCATGTGATTACTAGAGATGGAGTAGCAATAGATCCTAGTTAGATAGAGGTAGTAGTTAGTTGGGAGCGACCTACCACAGTGACAAAAATTCATAGTTTTCTTGGGTTAGCCGATTACTATAGGAGATTTATTTAAGGGTTTTCGTAAATAGCATTACCTTTAACTAAATTGACTAGAAAAGATGTTTCATTTTTGTGGAATGCCAAATGTGAATATAGTTTCCAAACTCTAAAAGAAAGACTGACAACCACACTTGTCTTAATCATTCTAGACCTATAAAAATTTTTTGAAGTGTATTGTGACGCATCCAAGAAAGGCCTAGGGTGTGGGTTGATGCAGAATAGGAAAGTGGTAGCATATGCGTCTAGGCAATTGAGACCCCATAGGAAGAATTATCCTACCCATGATCTCGAGTTAGCAGCTATAGTGTTTGCCTTAAAAATTTTGAGACATTACCTCTATGAGTCTAGATTTAAGGTATTTAGTGACCACAAAAGTCTCAAATAACTTTTCAACCAAAAAGAGCTGAATATGAGGCAGAGGAGATGGATTAGGTCTATTAAGGATTATGATTTTGAATTGAAGTACCATTCAGGAAAGGCAAACGTAGTGGCTGATGCTTTAAGTAGGAAATCCCTTCATATAGCTCACATGATGGTGAGTGAAATGAATTTAATTGAGATATTTAGGAATTTGAGTTTGTCCACTCTGGTGTTGCTAGATAGGCTGTACTTGAGTGAAATAAGAATTGAAAATAATCTTAGAACTCAAATCATAAAAGCTTAAAGGGAAGGTGAATTCTTGAAGTCCCTGAAGGATCCAAAAGAATTCAAGAGAGAAATAGATGGGATAGTAACCTTTCAAAATAGATTGTATATCCTATAATAAGGAGAATTTAAAGGTCAAATCTTAGAGGAAGCCCATAAGAACAACTACACTGTTCATCCTAGTGCCATTAAGATGTACCAAGACTTGAAGAAAAATTTTTGGTAGCCAAGTATGAAAAAGCACATAGATGAGTATGTTGCTAAATGCCTAGTGTGCCAGTAGGTGTAGATTGAACACCAAAAACCTACAAAAATGTTACAACCTCTAGAGATTCTTGATTGGAAATGGGAGAAAATTTCCAAGGATTTTATAGTAGGTTTGCCTAGAACTTAGTCAGGAAATGATGCAATCTAGGTGATTGTTGATAGATTAACTAAATATGCACATTTATTGCCTATTAAAATAAATTTTTCATTGGATAAGTTGGGCCATTTGTATATAAGAGAAATAGTGAGACTCCATGGGGTACCCACTAGTATAGTATCTGATAGAGACCCTAGTTTACCTTTAGATTCTAGAGAGCCTTACAAGAGGCATTTAGTACTAAGTTGAATTTCAATACTACTTATCACCCTCAAACAGATGGGCAGATTGAAAGGACTATCCATACTTTAGAAGATATGCTCAAGGCCTGTATATTAGAATAAAAAGGAAGTTAGGATAAAATTTAACCTCCACTCTAGTATAGGAATGACTCCTTATGAATCCTTATATGGGAGAAAGTGTAGATCACTGTTATGTTGGTTTGAGGTAGAAGAGAGACAAATATTAGGGCTAAAATTATTTCAATAAACTACAGACTAGATAAAGATGATTAGGGAGAAAATGGCTAAGGCCCAAGATAGACAAAAGAGTTATGCTGATAAGAGGAAACCACTAGAATTTGCATAAAGAGATCATGTTTTCCTAGAGTATCTCCAGTTACTGGTATTGGTAGGGCTATTAAGTCTAGGAAGTTGAACCCTAGATACATTAGACCATACTAGATCCAGAAAAGAATAGGTTCATCTGCTTATCAAATAGCTTTTCCTCTATTTTTGTCCAATCTCCATAATGTATTTAATGTTTCTCAACTTTGTAAATATATCCTTAATTCTTCACATATTCTTGATGCCAGTATAGTACAATTGAAAGATAATTTAACTTATCCTAAACGTTTAAGAATCATTTATATTGAATTCAAACAATTGAGGAATAAAACTATTCTATTAGTAAAGGTATTGTGGAATCAGTCATCACCACAAGAAGCCACTTGGGAAAAGGAAGATGATATGAGAAGAACATATCTAAAAATTTTTGAATAGGTATGTACAAATTTCAAGGACAAAATTTTTGGAAGAAGGGGAGAAATGTAACATCCACTCCTTTTGTGCATTAAGAGATGTTAATTTTAAATGAATTAAATGCTTGTGTTTGTTGCATTAGGTTGCATATAGTTGCATTAGAATAAGAGTTTTAAATGAAGAGAAAGAATAGGGACCAAACTGAAATGAAAAAGATAGAGTGAGAAAAGTTGTGTGAATTTCCAATACTTCAGGGTAGCAAACTGTAATTTTAGCCAAAAGAGTTATTGTAGCAACCAGAATTTTAAAACTTCCTGCCAGTAAGTCAGGGCCAAAATGGTAATTTAGCATATAGCTAAGAAAATTATCATTTTTGGGCTAAATGGTCGGGAATTAGGAGTAAAATTACAAATTCTAGGATCACCTATAAATAGGTGAAGACACTAGAACCCTCACTTTTGCATCAGAATCCTGAAAGTCTAGAGAGAGAGAGAGAGGATGATTTAGAGCGAGAAAGGAGGAAATTGTGAAGGAAGAAATTGGTAAGACAGATTTGAGCGTTCTGGAAGCTAGGAAAACATACCAGAAAGTTTCAAAACCAACATTTACAAGCTTTAAATTAGCAAAAAGGTAGCAAATCACCTTAACCTCTCAATTTTGAAATTTACTATTCATAACTAGAAATTTTGGTTTTCATGCTCTTTAAACTTGAGAGGGAATAAAATCTACATTCTTGATTTTTTTTATTACTATTGGATATTTTAAACAGCATGGATATACTTATGAATACTTAATTTCAATTCTAAAAAATGGGTTTTTCCTTATGTTTGAAAATTGGGTTAAATCCAAGATTAGAGTAAAAATAATCGATATTTAAGGCTATTTTTGTGTGATAAATGAAGCTTTTGTACTAGTATTGAGTTGATGATTATCAAAAATGATTTATAAATTGATTCTTGGGTAAAAATTTTGGTCAACCAAAAGTCGTAAAAATAAAGTATAATGCAGCAACCGACTACCAGGTCCTAGCAGTTGACTGTCGTGTTCTTTAGTTTTCCTAAAAATGCATACAGAGTGCTGGTAATCGATTACCAGAATTTGGAAGTCAACTGCTGTGCTTATATTTTCTAGAAAATTTCCGAGAATGGAACAGTCGACTATCGGGCTTATAGCAGCCAACTAGTAGCCCTCGGGGTTGGAAATTTTCAAGACAGTAAGCTGTAAGTCGACTGCCAGGAGGGTTGATGTCGATTGGTAGGCCTACATTTTGGAAAATGAATTTAATGACCTATTTTGAAACATAAATAGCCTATAACTCCACTCAAATGAGGGACTTAAACTGGAGATGTAATGGTTAACATGAGAATTGAGAATTCTTTGAGAATGAATGAGAAAGAGAAGAGAAATATGAGATTTTAAAATGAGATGAGCATAAACCATAAATGAGAATAACTACAATTGGTTAAACCGTGAGAATTGTTGTAACTGGTTATACCGTGAGAATCACTGTAACTGGTTAAACTGCGAGAATTATTACAACTGGTCACGAACCACGAGAATATTATAGACAATTAACCACGAGAATATTGTAGATGGTTAACCACGAGAATATTGCAGATAGTGAAAACCACGAGAATATTACAGATGGTCAAGGACCATGAGAAAACTCATTTTTGAATGAGAATTTTTTTAAATATTTCTTTTATAATGCTTTTGTTTATGGCCATAGCAAAATGCTCTGATTTCTTTTGTTTATGCTCTATATTGATATGTGGATATAATATTGTTACCATTACAATTTGAGAATATATCTTGTGTCGTGGATATGTGATGAAATGCATGTGAATTCACAAGTATATGAGAGAAAATTGTGTACTTCATGCATGATATTCCAATAATTATAATATGTTGATTGTTGAGAAAAGAATGTAGTGCATTTTTGTACCAGTACGATGGTACAAGGCAGCAATTTTTAAAATTTCAGGTGATTATTGCTACTTAGAAACTTTTCTCATTAAATGCTAGTTGGTATTTAGATGCCTAGATACCAAGTGTTGCAGGAGATGGAAGTAAAAATGGTGGAAATACCCTTTTTGGGATATTTCCAGTGATTAAGGAAGTATGGGTTATTTTCGTATTTGAAGTACTTCCTACACACTAATTGCATAAAGTGTTAGATATTGTACAGTGTTATGATATGCCCTACACCTTGGTTCTTTTTTATTATTTTTTTGAAAGAATCAGGATGATGATTTTTGGGTGTATATAGAGAGGGCATATATGTATTAAGATATGTGAGCTAGGAACCTACTAGCAGTCTTTTATTAAAAAGGGTATAAGTGATAGGTTTGTTGTCTCCTAACCCTGGTTAACACTCTCACATATCTATAGGTATATGTCTTGTATAAGTAAGAAACAATTGTTGTACAGTATTAATGTATGTGAATGTAAGAATATAATAATACCTATATATTTGTTTTTAGTTATTTTCGCTACGTAACATGTAAGAACCCGAGTGTAGTAACCCAAACTAGTAGCACTTAATTAATTAACTTAGTAAAAATTCAAAATTTACTCCGATAAAAGTAGTAGTAATGCATCAATCCTACATTATGTTATATTATATTATTTAATTAACTAAAAGGAATCATAGGATTGGGGGTGTTATAGATTGTACTCCTTAGCTTTTTGAACATCTCTACCACTTGAATTGGAAAGGATGTCAATATTATTTTAGAGCTCAAATTGGTCATCTTGAGCTTTTGAAAGGTAGTCCTAATAAACATTTTGAGGAGTGGTGAGGCATATTCCTTTGGGTGCATAACAAATGAAATCCTCCAAATGGCTTTGGATTACACTTATATTGGAATACTAAGTGCATATCAACATGTGAATCCTAAAACTTCTTTAATGAGTATTCAATTTTGGAGAAATTCATCGGGACTAACTCTGCATTCGCTTCTCACAAGGATATGTTACATGTTCTTGTGGATATTAGGCTTTGTAACATCCTCTTACTCAATTTAGTCTCTGAATATAAGATACATGTTTTTTTTTAAAAGAAAATGTGATATAGAGAGCTAGAGAAGCAAATTAGGGATTGATTGAATAACAAACTAGGCCAAAATGTGGTTTGGTTTAAGAGAAATAAGGTTTAAGAAAATGGTACATTTGGGTAATTAAATTAGGCAATCAGAAATGGAACCTTGAAGGAATTAAATATGAAAGTGGTATAAAAGGGGAAATTTTTTTAGGATAGTTAAAATTCATTTCTGACCTAGGGACAATTAGCAATTATTTTCAAGTTTAGTTAATTGCATTTCCTCTCCTAAGAAAAGTCACGTATGACTTAAAAGGGAAGGAGGCTTAGAGTCTCATAACATATCTTCATCATCTTCATCTTCATCTAGTAAGAGAAGGAGAGGATTCTAGTGAGATAAAGCCAAGAAAACCTAGATGGAGGAACAAATCTGAAGTAGAAACCACCTAACCAGCTTTCTTACACATTATCTTGCATAAATCACTCATGCAATAGGGGGAAATCTTCCCTATCTCTTTGGGTGCAACAACCTACTTTTTCTCTCTAATGAGTATTCTAAGAAACTATGTTTTAAGCTAAGTTAAAGAATTTTAAACTTGCATTCTATGATTTGTATGTTAGATATATGTTTGTGAGGTCTTGCATATGATTTTTTTGCTCTAAAAAAAATGAAGTCTAAAGAATGGGTCACTTACTTTTCTTCTTTGCATGAGTTCCATAGATTTGACTTGATTTCTAGTATGAGAAAGTTTAGTTTTAATGTATGGTGATGTTTTGGAAGGAGAAAATATGAATGGTTCACCATTAAAGTCCTAAAATTTTCTTTTAAGTTTTGGAGACAAAAAATGCATTAAAACATGAATTTTTTTTTTTATGTTTTGGAAATGATGAAATTGCAAAGAACTGGCTTCTTTGCCACAAAAAAAAAACAATTTTTCGCCTTGGTGAACTATACAGAAGTTGGTTCTACATCCTTTGTCGCGGGACTTCACCGTGGTTAACTTTTCACTATTTTGTAGCTTCCATCTTTGTATTTTTGCCTCTTTTCTTCATTCAAACATCATGTAAAGGCTAGGAAATCATTCCTAATCCTTGGTAATGCATTTAAGAAGTAATATGGGACAAGATTAAAGGAAAATAGCAAGAGAAGAAAAGTGAAAGTACTACTATTTTATGCTTTAGTCAAGATAGGTTCCATATTGAAAGACTAGTAGTTGGTATAGGATGACGGTTTGAAATTCCATGGTTGGACCATAATTTAGGATAGTAAAAAATTCATTCAATTCTAGAAAGTGTTGAGAAAACACATTGATGGTGGTTAACCCAAAGTTAATTTACCCTAAAAGCCTAAGAGTAACTTACAGAGAGTGAGTGGAAATGACCTATAGCCCAAAGAGAGGTGTAGTGATCCAATGAGGGGATATAACCTGTGACCCATAAAGTGGGACAGTGATCCAATAGGGGTGTGATCCATCATAGAGAATGGTGACCCTACAATGATAAAAGGAAACTGGGGGACGCCCTAAGATCCTCATGCTAGCAAATGTTTATCTGGATGAAACTCATACAATGTTTACTTAAGAGGAAAGAATATTTAAAAAGAAGGAATATATGAAAGAGAAAGGAAACATATAAAGAATGGGCCAGAAGAGTCTTAGAGGATAAATGTTTTTGTACATAAAGGTTATTTTCATGAATGTTATACCTATCCATATTACTAGCAAACTACATGTTATGATGAGCATATCCATTAAGCATAGCATGAATGTGAAATGTTTGATGTATAAGCTTACATAGCATGAACATGACATATTATCTAGAGAATTTTTTTCACTAAATGGAACTGAATGCAAGAGTTTTTTGTGTTTTTCACATATGGTACTATTAATAGTATTTTTGAACTTGATTTCCCTTGATTACTGAGATTTTGTTTTACTCTTGCGTTAATGTGTCTAGATGCCTAGATACTCTATTACTTTTAAGGTGGAGATTGAGGTAGTGCATATACCTAGTGTAAGGTACTATATACGGATTACAGAGATCATGACTTACATCATAGATGCACCACCACCCTCTGTGGGTTAGTGTGGTGAGGGGACTAACCTTCTTTTTTATGCTCCATTACCCCTAGCTTGCTTTGGGAAGGCCATAAGGGGCTAGTGTATATTGCATAGGAGGGTGGAGCTTACTTTTGGGACTTTTTTATGTATAGATCTTAGGAAATGCCATTATCATTTCTCAAGGATTTTACTAGTCTGACATATGTATATAGATGTATAGTTTTTATATCAAAGTATCCAAATTTTGTATCCATGTATCTTAGAATTTTTATATTTTCGTTGCCATATATGTATATATACACATATGAATGAGAATCCTGAGTGCAACCTAAACTTGAAATTGAATTATTTAAGGATTTTGGGTATTTAATTTAAAATTGAACTTGGGTAGTTAAGTAAAGATTTGTTAGTAGCATACTATCTCTATGGGGTATGTATGTTTGGTACTTGTAAAGGTGGGGTGTTACAGGCTTTTAGCTTGTTGTGGTATGAATCTTGTGCCTCTTGATGTATTGAGTTCTTATAAAGAGGCTATTGGTGTGCATGGCTTGTTATTATTTATCTTTGATTGTCTTCTTTATTGTGATGATCATATTTAACCTTGTTTTTCCTTTTCCAAATTCATGTCCTTAGTTTGCACAGTTACTTGCGATTTAGGTTATGTGTTTGATATGTTGAACCTTTTTCAATCGTTCCTCATTTTGATTTTTTTTATCCCAAAAAATTAATCTCAATCGGGTATCTGTAACATCCGCTCCTAATATGATTAAGAGATGTTTGATAATTGCTAATTTAAGTTTAATGTTGTGTATGTTACATTAATTACATATAGTTGCATTAGTGCAGGTACCTAGTTAAAAGGAAAGAAAGCTGAGTCAAAGTATGACTAAGGACCAAACTAAAAGGGGAAAGTTCAGCTAGGCTTAAGGCATAAATGGCCAAGGACTAAATCGTAATTAGCTATACTTAAAACTTCAGAAACCCTAACACTAGTTGCCACAACTCAAATTGTAGCAAATTTTAGAGAGAGAAGGAGAAGGGAAAATAGAGAGAGAAAGTGGTGAGTAAGGGCAAAGGGAAGAGAATTTGCTGAAGGAAGAATGAATTTGAGGCTAGAAATTAGTCCTATAGCAAGGGAAGAACCTTTTAGCACATCATACACGCTTATTTTTGGATTAAATCCAGGTAGCAACCCAACCTAAACCCCATTTATGAAATATGCAGTTATTTGCTGAAAAATGTGATTTTTGAATGTTTTAAGTTAAGTCTGGGGTTCAAATCTACATTCTGTATGTTTTAAAATGCTATTGGGTGATGGTTGCTGAATAGTTATGCTCATTTATGCTTGTTATCGATTATGAAAGTGGGCTTGTGCCCTAAGTGCAAAATGTGGTTTGATCTTAGTTTTAAGGGATGTTAAGTTGAGTTTTGGTCTGTTATGAATGTTATAAGATGTTGGAATATTGGCTTTGAGTTCATAGTTTGAGAACATATTTTTAGGGTAAAACTCTAGGTGAAACACTAATTTTTAGAACAAATTGGATGTTAACAGTCGACTGCCAGCCCTGTAAGTCGACTTTCGTGTTCATCATTTGCCCAGAAAAGCAAGACAGAATGCTAGCAGCCAACTTCCATGTCCTTCATTTTCCAAAAAATTTCTAGAAAATTAGCAGCCAACTACCTCGCTCTAAGCAGTCGACTATAGAGGCTAGCAGTCGAATGCCAAGCCTTTAGCTACCGACTATTAGCTCTTGGCCATGATAGGGGAAATTGGACAACGAGCTAGTAATCAACTGCCTGCAAGAGAGCAGTCGACTGTCGGCCTCTGACTTAGTTAATGAGCTTAAATGACCATTTTAAGAGGAAAATAACCCAAAATCTCACTCAAACTAATGATCTAAACCTGGGATGTAGTGGTTACATACAAAAGATAAAGTCACGAATCACTTGGATGAGGAGATCCCTGTGATAGTGAAATAAAGAGAGCAAAACACATAAGAGAGGAAAGAGGGGAGTATTCTAAGTGTATGCCTAGCGGTAGATAGGCTTATGATCGAGTGACCGATTATCAGTATAGGATGGTCATTGGACATTCCACGATTGTGCCATAAATTAGGATGGTTGAACATCCACTTGAACTTAGATGATTTCGAAAACACCATGATGGTGGCAAACTTTAAGTTAGTGTCATCTTCTAAAGGCCATTTAAGAAACACATACTTAGAGTTAGCAGAACCATGGACATGAGCTGAGTCACCCTAGTGTATATGTTAGGGAATAGCGTACTGTGAGTGTGATCCATTGTAAAGGGATGGTGATTCTATAGTATTATGATTCACCTAAGGGTGAAGAAGAGATGATTTGGTAGAGTTGATAGTGATCCCCATAAGTTGATAACCAGTCCTATAAGGGGAAGGGAGATGTTGGGTAGAGTTGACAACTTTCCCACTAGTTATGAGATGGTACTCGGATTCACCTGAGGGATGACTCAGAATGTACAAAAGGTTAAAGTTAAAGCTAGAGTAATAGCTAAAGGGTGGATGAATAGTTACAAACACATGCATATAGACAGTGGTACATAGAGTGGTTCGCTAGGCGGCTCTCCCAAAAACTCTTATAATGTGTTATTCTCCTACTCATATGTTTAAAGTAAAGACATGTTTACTATCTCACAACACATTTTACATGAAAGTTATGATGAGATGATGATGAATGGAAATCCCTTATTTCAAAGTTTATACGTTCTAAAGGCACTTGCATAAATATGAGCACATGATATGAAGTATGTTACATGCATTGCATCCTAATAGTATGTGTTATGTTTTTTGATGAAACAATGTAGAGATTTCTATATAAATACGGTGGTACAGGTTAGTAGTATTCAAAGACAGGTTGCATTGCTATTTAGATTCATTTGTCACATGAGTGCTAGCGTGTACCAAATGTGTAGGTTCCTTGGCTAGAGGAGAAGGTAAGCAGGAGAGAAGTACCCTTCATGGGGGTACCTGAAAATGTTTATTTTGGATAGTATAGGAACATGTTTAATTTATACTAGTCTTTATGATTTTTAAAAAAGGCTAATAAAGAATATCTCTTGTATAGCCTATATTAATTTAGATGTACATGAATTATCTAGTAATTATCAGTAAGTGATTTGATGGGGTAATGAGTGGTAAGGATGTTGCCTCCGTACCCTAATAGTTACTTAAAGTTAATTAAATAGTAATTAAACATGTTTGTGTATAGCTATTTAGAGTAAATTATATATAATATATATTACATGTAATTGACTCGATATTCCATTGCGATGTTATGAAAGCCCAGTGTAGAACCCAACCCAAATGGCACTCAATTAATCAACTTGGTGTAAGTTTAAAATTTACTCGGGTAGATGTAACAGTAACACACAACTATTAATATATACATATGTATTATATCTTTTAAAGAACTAAAAGGAACCATACGCTAAGGGGGTGTTACGGGTGTTACAGTATCCATACTTGAACCTTGAAGTTGCTATTGACCTCTACTTCCAAAGGTTATAAGGTGCCTTCTTTAACCTCTAAGGTGAGAGTGTAAGACTAATGAGGTGGTTGAGTAAGATATATCCAAGCCTTCTAGTGTAACACCCCCATTAGCTTACGGTTCCTTTTAAGTGTTTAAAGGTATAATGTATATAATTATCATAATAATGGTGTGTTACTATAACTTCTACCCGAGTAAATTTTAAACTTTTTATCAAGTTGATTAATTGAGTGCCACTTGGGTTGGTCTCTACTCTCGGGTTCTCTTAACATCGCAGCGGAATAAATATATAGAGATTACGCTTGGATTAACTATACATAAACATGTATTCCTAATTAAATATAGTCAATTAACCATTGGGCATGGAGGTAACACTCCTGCCACTCATAACCCCATCAATCTATTCATCAATCTAGCCTAATTCTATACTGATAAGTTAGAATAGGCTATACAAAAAAATCCTACACTAGCCTTTCTCAAAATATCATGAAGGCTAGCTCCATTCTACTATAAAGGGGACCTACACATCTGGCACATGGCAACACTATAGTGAGAAATGAATCTCAGTAGCAATGCAACCTGTTACAAAATCCATTGACCTGTACCACTGTGCTCGCATGGAAAACTCTACATTCTTTCATAAAACATATCATGTACTATTAGGATGTAATGCATGTAGCATTTAATCATGTTGTGTACTTATATATATACACATTCATAAAAACATATCATCTTTAAAACATGGAAAGTGCATTCATCATCATTCTTATCATGAAACATTTCTTATAAAACACATGTGTGATAGTAAACATAACATCATTTCATTTCCATAACATGTGAGTAGTACATAAAACCCCCTAAGAGTAATTGGGAGAGTTGCCTAGCAACAACTACACGCACCACTGTCTATATGAATGAGCGCATGTATATTTAGCCATGCTTTAACCTTTTTTACATTCTGAGGCGTCCCCCAGTGGATCCAAGTACCTTAATGGTCTCTGCCCTTTTTCGACAGATCATCCCTGACCAGTGGGATTCCTCCCTTTCATCCCAAACGGGGCTAGTATACTCTTATGGGATCACCGTCAACTCTACCCAGATTATTTCCTCTCTGCTTTTAGGCAGATCATAATACTATGGAATCACCACCATTCCTTCAAGGTGGATCACACTCCCGGTACGCTATTCCCTACATATAATCTATGGTGAATCGGCCCATGCCCATGGTTATGCTTAACTCTAAGTATATGTTTCTCATATGGCCTTTGGGAGATGACACTAACCTAAAGTTCGCAACCATCATAGTGTTTTCAAAATCATCTAAGTTCAAGTGGATGTTTAACCATCCCAATTTATGGCACAACCATGGAATTCCCAATAGCCGTCCTATACTGACAATCGGTCACTCAATCATAAGCCTATCTACCCCAAGGCATACACTGAGAATACTTTCCTCTTTCCCTTTTTGGTGTTTTATGCTTTCTCTTTCTTTCACTATCCTATGGGTCTCATCACCCATAACTCTTAGTTTTCTTGCTTATCTATGTTGTGAGCCCTTAAGTTAGTATAAAGAATTAGTAAGCTCAATTGCCATTAAAAACCTTAATTCACAAGTTAGAGGGCTGCTAGTCGGCTGTTGGAAGGCTAGCAGTCATGTGGTGGCTCTTTGTATTCCTAAAGTGCCAGCCAGTAAGCTAGCAGTCGCTGCCAGCCAGTTGGTGGCCTGGTGGAATGCGCCCTGGGAAAAATACGAGCATGACAGTCGACTGTTAGGATAGCTAGTCGATTGCTAGGATTTGGCAGTCGGCTGCTAAGCCTCTGTTTGTACTTCTGGGTTTTTTAGGAACACAATAGTTGACTACGTCATACCTAGCAGTTGGCTGTTATGTTCTGTTATGGTTCAAAAAACATGATTTTGATAGTACCCAGTCTAGTATGCATTCCATTTTCAATTTTAAACACATGAGCTTAATTTTCATACAACAAACTTTACTTTTCATTAAACATTTCTCATTCATTAGTTCAAACATGGTTCATTAAAGGAAAACTAGTCTATATCGCTAGATGAACACAACTCAGCCCTTCCAATCCATTACAAGCACATATATGAGCATACATTCAACAACACAACATCGCATAGAAATAGAAAAGCATACAAAATGTAGGTTTAACCCCAATCTCAGTGCAAACATTTAGAAATTCATACTTTTCCAGTAATAGTAAACTTTTTAGAAAAGAGAGGGGTTTAGGATGAATTGCTACCTTGATTCCTTGTAAATGTGTGTATTGAATGTATTAGGAATAATCCTCCCTTGCTGTAAGGCTGATTTCTAGCCTCAAATATGCTCTTTCCTCAGCAAAATCTCTCCTTTCTTACCCTAGTTCGCTCCTTTCTCTCTCTATCCGTCCCTTTATTTCTCTCTCTAAAATATGAAGTTTTAAAAGTGTGGGGGAGTTTAGGGCTTCAACTAGGGTTTAAGAGAAAGTTGGGAAATTGCTATTTGGTCCATAGGCTATTTTGCACTCTTAGACTCCCTCACTTCTTCCTTTTCAATTAAGTCCCTAGCCACCTCTTGCTAAATCTTCATGTATTTTCTTTCAATTTAGTCCCTAAACTAATGCAACTATATGCACTAATGCAACATACACAAGTATTAAACATCAAATTAACAATTATCAAACATTTCTTTAATCATAATTGGAGCAGATGTTACATCTAGCAAGGCGTTCAATGATCTTGCTATAACCTTGAACCAATTGCTTTGAATGGAAGAAAGGAAGTCCCTACCCTAGTGGATGATTTGGTTGATGAAGTCTTGTAGTGCTAAGTGGGATAATGATAATGATGACTTTGTTAGGTGTGTTAATTTCCTAGAATCCCTACCTTGGTTTTGAAGGCTCTCACCATCATTTAACCCACCTTTGCTAATGCATTGCCAAAATTTTATGATAGTAGGGCATCTCATGTAACTCCCCGATTACTAGCTATATATTATGTGGTGATTTAATAATTTCATTTAATTCATTGGCCCATTTTAATATTTTTCTCAGGATCTCCTTAGGTAGCCTAACATACTTATTATTTTTTCCAAAAACATACTTTCTCTATATTTGAAGAGGATATTTATCCTTGTTATGAATAAACATAAGTTTCTATATATTATAGAGGAATTATAATACATAAATAGACTTCTATAACCAAATGCTACCTTAGAGCTATTTATACATACATATATATACATTATAAAAATACATAGTCGTTCCTATAGTTACAGAATTATTTATACAATCTATATACATAATCATCCAAAAAATCTCAAGACAGGATTAACTATTTATCTAAGAAGGCTTAATATTCATATAACATATATACAAATACATACATATACATATATATATATATAAAATCATATAAGAGGAGGTGGGAAAGCAGGTGGAAGTGGGGTAGGAGGCACTTCGACCATAATGATGACCATTATGTCACGAACAACTATAAAAATGCTTAGCCATGGCATAATAATAAGCTCCACCTCAATTTCTAGGATGAGGTACTTGTGAGGCATTTGAAAATTTGTTAGTAAGGGTGAGAATAGATATTCTCAGTAGGAGAAACAATTCATACATATATCCATCTCATCATGTGTAAACAAGAAATTCATATAGCCTTTTGTGGATCATATTACATAAATAAAGACAAGTAATCATGTCATAACTTGAAAATTATACCATAACTAGAAATTGTAATACCTGTCATGACCCTTTGCTTATACATATGAACATATAGAGCTTGTCTTCTCATACCTTTGAGCGTCATAACTTGGTCCTAGGACCTGGCCATTATTTAATATCCACTTTTCACATCTTCAAGTATGTTAACTTTTAAATTTGGTGATTGTATACCTAAATGTTTATGTTTAAGTCACTCTAGGTTATTACCAAGTAGAGAGGGACCAAATTGAAAGAAAAAGTGAGGATTAAAGTGAAAAGGAAAAATTTTTAAAAATATCTAAAGTGTAATGATTACCTTAGAAAATATTTGGGCGTATTAATGACATGTAATTATGACATTTGAAAATATCTAAAAAGTAATGATTATTTTGGAAAAATATCTAAAAGTCATGATTACCCTAGGAAAATATCTTGGGGACAAAATGATAATTTTACCCTCAAGGGTAAAATAGTAATTTCACCTAAAGACTTCATGAAAATTCCCTTGAAGGCTTTCTCAATACACTTTTCGAAAATGAGAGCACCCAAAATGGACCATTTGGGCTAATTTTTTTTATTGGGCTGATCTAATGCCCTTATTGGGCCTTGAAAGTGGGTGGATTGGGCCAAAATGAGAAGACCTGCGTGAGAAAAAAATAGGCTTAGAACAATAGACACCCAAAAAAAAAAAAGAGAATGCAGCGTGCGAGAAAGGTAGCCGAGACTTTAGGCGTGAAACGGTGGTTCTGGGTAAAGCTCTGTAGCTGCGTGACAACATGCTGGTGATAGGGGACGATGAATGGGACATTTTCGTTGACTTCATCCATCGGAACGTCGCAAAACTATAGAGTTTTGATGAGCAACCCACGCGACCCGAGACCACGACCCGTCCACATCGCGGTCGTTTTGCGGCATTTTTTGGCTAACCCACCATCCGTGGTTGTCCCCACAACTTCAGGCAACTCAACCATAGCGTGCTAGATTGAAAGATCCTAGGCAAACCCGAGACACAACCCAGTTGGGATTTTGCAACCTGTTCGGCATTTATTCGTCCAATCTACAATCGAAAATTACTATTCTGTTGCTCGATGCCTCGTCTGCGACCTTCTGCCTCATCTTCGATCATCATTGCAGCCATTTTTTGTCGGGTACCTAAGAACTCGAGATTTAACCTGTTTTGCAACCTAACCTGTGACCCATTTTTTGGAAATATTTGGATTGTATATTTTTGGCAATTTTTTGACAATTTTTTAGCAGGATTTCAGTGGTTTTTTGACGACCATTCTATACAGTGACCATCGTGCATTTGAGAAGACAAGGCTTGCATAAATTTTACTATTTTTTATCTCCTATCTAATTAATTGTCTATGGATTATCTACTGTTGGAATTGTCTATTGTTATGTTTGGCTAAATTTGTAAAATCCACTAGGATCCCTGACTGTGTTGGTATTCTATTTTAATTTGTATGGATATTGATTTTGATGCATGATCTTCTTTGCGATTATGCATGTATTGTTTAAGTTTTTATCATGAGACGTCGTTGTGAATGGTAATTAGATTTCTTTTTGAGATTGAGAGTTGATAATTGAAATTGGAAACTAATCGTAGAGAATAGTTAATTTTCGCTTAGAGATGAGGTTAATTAATTGTTGGATTAAGGAGTAGCTATTCTTAATAGTTGTGAATTAGAACGATAAGGCTGATCTGAAATCAATCATTAGGAAGAGATTCAAGTGGTAGATTCTTAGATTTAGAAATTTAATTGTCTTGAGAGAGAAATTGAATATAACTTAGAATTCACTCACAGGTAACGTCGTTAGATTCAATAGTCCATTACCCTTTATGTGTTTGCCAACTAGTACAGGTCCCTAGTGGGTTTGCTTTTCTTGTCCTGACACATTTCTTTTTTTTTTTTCATTCAATGTCGCTAGTACTTATTATTGCTTGTAGTAAGACATTAGTTTAGTTAAAAATCAATCGATTTAATTGCTGGGCTAGATAACAGAGAAAAAGTAGTAATTCTGGGCTTTCCTGTTCTCGTGGGATACGACCTTGATATTCACCATTGCGCTAGACTACATTGATAGGTTCACTAACTTAGGTGTAGTTGCATAGGTGGCAAGCAGCACAACAAGTTTTTGGTGCCGTTGCCATGGAATTATTTGTGAAAACTAGAGTGAAATTGTTATTTGTTACTTTAGCCACTTTTATTTTTTTTTATTTTGTTTTTTTTTCTGGTTAGTTTTTTTTTTCGTTCCATTTAGTTATGGGATTTTATTAGTTCTATTTTATCTTTTTTTTTCTTTTATTTTTGATTAATTATTTTTCTATTTAGTGGTTTGTTTTTTTCATTTGTTTTAGTTATTAGTTTTTATCTGTTTTGTTTTATTTTTGTTTTGATTTATTAGTCTTTGATCTAGTTGTTGGGATGTTTCATTATTGTTGGTTTCAGATAATTTATGACAATGGATTCTATATTAGTCTTGGTTGCTCAAATACAAAGGGAGCTTCCGATCAAGAAAATTTACCAATCCCTGATGCTAGCACAGGCAACACAATTTGGTCGTGAGTTCTATGGTGACCCACATTATAGTGGACACTGTGATGCTAGAGGTATGTTTGCTAACCCTTCCACTTCTCTCTTTTCTCCTTGCACTATTTTTGCTGATTTCGAACAGGTTGATTATATAGGGAATGCCCTAAGTCAGCAAAATGATCCTTACAACAATACATACAACTCTGGGTGGATGAGCTATGCAGATTTCAACTGGAGAAAAAACACTACCGAGGATTCACCTGATTTTCAATGGTTGTACCAACAGTAACCCTAGCAACAAACTACTTCAAATCAATTTCCTCAATGGCAAGAGAATGAATCCAATTTGGAGGAAATGATCATAAAGTTTATGTTCACTTTAGAGAGCAGGTTCTAGTAGACGGACACAATATTTAAAAATCAACAAGCATCAATTCAAAACATGGAATACCAAGTAGGCCAGATTTTTAAGATATTGGCTAAGAGTTAGCCAAAGATGCTACCCAGCACCATAAAGTCTAAACTAAGGGAGCATCGCAATGCTATCACTTTGACATCTGGTAAGCAAGTATCTAGCCCTTTACTATTGACTGATGATTATACTATTAAATAGGATTTACTAGTTAGTAAAGAGCCAGAGCCTGAGGTAAGTGGGCTAGTGAAAATGGAGGACAAGAGTCCTATGAGGGAATATAGCCCACCTATTCCATATCCTGCTAGACTGAAGCAGGAGAAGGTTTATTTTAACTTAACAACTTCTTTAAGACATTCTTTCAATCATGATGATCTTGTTTATCCTATGGATGTCTTAAATGACATTATTGAGTCTTAATTTCAGGAATTATTGCTTAATAACCTTTACAGGCAACATTGCAAGGAGATGAGGAAGAGTTGTCCAATGAGCAAGTGTTGGAACAACTAACTCATCTGTTGGCTACTGAGCCTAGTAGCTATACTGACCGTTCTGTTCCTTTCGATAGGTTAGAGTTACATGAGGTGAAACGTTCGATGGAGGACTCCCTAATCCTGAAATTGAAAGAATCACCTAAGCACTTAAGTTGCATTCATTTGTATGAGGTGGAAAAGCTACAAATGATTATAACAGCTAACCTGATCCCTACTGTAGGGGATATAATTTTGGCATCTCTCAGAGACCATCTTAGGGCACTCTTTTAGAAGATTCCTCCTTCTCTCCCGTTTCTGCCAGAGCGGGATAAAACTTAAGCAATTCTTTTATTTTGTTTTATTTTATTTTCTGTGAATAATAACTTTAAGACTATTGGATTTTCTGTTTGTTCCTGCTTTATGTTTTTAATTTGGGATACCAACCCAGTTGTACACTGAGGGTAGTATGACCCTCAAGTGTGGGGTGGGTATATGTTATTGATTTGTCTGTTCGTTTTTATTTTGGGATACCCTTTTGCTATACAATGAGGATAGTGTAATCCTCAAGTGTAGGGTGGTGTGCTTCTATTATTTTGACCCCTTTTTCTTCTTTTAGTTCAAGATATTGTATATTGATGCTATTTTTTTTTGCTGATGTTGTATTTATTTTGATAATGGATATAGGACTTGATACTTGATTTATGTTTGACTCTATGCACTTAAGTTTTGTTTGTCTTTGAAGCATTTATAATTCAATTTACAAATTGGTATAAATTGTTTCCCTTAATTCATCTTGGAAAATAATTAGTGATGTGTAATGCATTATCTTGGTCAGTTTATACCAGTCACCCTAGTCGGGTTATAAGTGGTACTTAATTATTTTTCAAATTGTGAAAATTTTAATTTAGTATGTTGATAATGAAAATTGTATGCACTTCTTAACTTACAATTTGTAACACCCCATAATTTTAATTAGTCTGAATATATGTTCTTTAATTTATTGGATAAAAAATTTGCTTATGTAATTTGGTATTCAAAATAAATATTCCATCAATTTGTATGATATTTGATTTAGTTACCTTTCCCATTTTAGCTGAATTGAGGAAGGAAAGAAAAGTGTAGCATGGTAAAAATATATAGAGGTACACAGCAACATAGATAAAGGGAAATACAAGATAGGATGCAATATTTAGAATATGTGCATGTGTGTGTACAAGTGCAAGTGGGAAAGGAAAGAGTGTAACAAATATATATATATAGTTGCACGGCTAGGGACATAGGAATGTATAGAGATAAACACACTTGGAAGGCACACGTGCAATTGGTGAAGAAGGGGGGAAACTTTTGTATATTTTGCATGCATGGGTTACGTGAAGTGAGGAAGGGAGGAACACGTGTAAGTTAGATAAACATGGAAAGAGAGAAGTGTAGAATTTTTAAATATGCATGGAGATTTCAAGGGATGAATGGTAATAAAGACACACGTGCAATTGGTGGAATAAAAAAAGGGAAGCAAGAGTGCAAAGGTCTCTAAAGCACACGTGAGGTATGGAAATATAGTTAAGAAAAGAAGACAAAAGTGCAGCCTTCACTTAAATCAAAAACCATGTAAGAATGCAAGCTTTTCCCTCTCTCCTTTAACTTGTTTAAGTAGCTAACCTAAACTTGCAAGGAAGTGAAAATTTTACTTAAAGTACAATGGGAACAACCCAGAAATGGAAAAAATAAATCATGTGGCATCTTCCCTTCATTTTGGTCGAATGGAATTTGAAGAAGAGAAGAAGTGCAAAATTTTATGTGAGGAAAATGAGATTGTGTATGCAACAAGAAAGCCCCACACATTATAAAAAAAATAGATAGAAGAAAAGGTGCAGAATTTTCCTGCACTCACACAGTAAAGACAAGAAAAAAGGGAAGAAAAAAAAGAAGAGTGCAGCGTGAGTCTAGGGGAAAACATGACAAGTTGGTAAGGAAGGGAAGTGTAGATGAGAGATGGTATGAATGAATGGGAAATTGCATTTTTATGGATGCTTGCATACGCCACCTAAGCAAAAAGGGACAAGAGGAGTTGAAATTTCTTTTCACACTCATGCAATACCCACACGTGAAGGAAGAAAAGAGAATTAAAATTTCTTGTGTGGGAGATACATGTAAAAACACACGTAAATAAAGAAAGAAAGATAGAGGGGCATGAGAGAAGGGAATTTCATTTTTGAGAGATGCACACAAAAATACATAGCAAGAAAGAAAATAAAAAGAAAAAGAGAGAGTAAGGGTGTGAGCTTAAAAAAGAACACCAAAATTGTGAGGAGGAAGAAGTAAAGGTGATCACAAAGGAAAGCAAAGGAACAAAGAGGAATCAAGGAAAAGTCAAAGGAAAGTTCAAGCTAAGTCCATTCTAGTCATCATCAAGGTAGGTTAACAATTTATATGATTGTGTTCCATGCTTTAGTTCATTCAATCAACATGTCTTTACCAGCTTTCTATGGAACATAATTGTTTCCCTACATTCTTGACAAAATGTATGTATGTTGGCTAAGCATGTGTGATTGATTGGGATGTTGGTGGATGAGATGACATGCATATGGTTGTTGGAAAAGGACTAGGGTTAGATAATGTTAAATTCATGATGACCATAAAGGAAAGAAACCCTACTATTAAATGGTGTTAGTAAGGAATAAAAGAAGGAAATTGAATTACAAATTTACAAATCTCCCTAGGCTAAGTCTATGAAATTTATTCTTGGAATCTATAAGCTATGTACCATGATATTAATTCAAAAATATGGGAATTTATTATTGAAGTTCATAAGAGAGGTTATTATTATTGTTGCAAGAAAGGAAGTTTTTCTTAACTTAGTAGATTTTTATAATAAAGGATATTATTATTTTCAAGGAAGGGAATTATTCTTGAACTTGGTAGAATTATATAAGAAAATTAATTCCAAGGAAGGAGAGATTAATCTTGAAATATTAGAATTTTTATAAGAAATATACATTAACATTAATTTCCAAAAAAGGTGAAATTATTCTTGAAAATACTAGAACTTTTATAAGAAATATACATTAGAATTAATTTCCAAAAAAGGAGAAATCATCCTTGAGAATATTAGAATTTTTATAAGAAATGTACCTTAGAATTAATTTCCAAGAAAGGAGAAATTATTCTTGAAAATACTAGAATTGTTATAAGAATTGTACATTAGAATTAATTTCCATGAAAGGAGAGATTATCCTTGAGAATATTAGAATTTTTATAAGAAATGTACATTTACATTAATTTCCAAGAAAAGGGAAATTATTTTTGAAGTTATTAGAATTTTTACAAGAAATGTACATTAGCATTAATTTCCAATGAATGGAAAATTATTCTTGAAGTTAATAGAATTTTCACAAGAAACGTACATTAATATTAGTTTCCAAGAAATTTATCCTTGAAGACATTAGAATTGTAAAGAGATGTACACTAGTACTATTTTCAAGAAAAAGAAAATTTTCCTTGAAACTTGAAAAATAATTTTAAAGGTGGCCAAGTGTCCACATGTGCCCAAGTGTGCACAAAGAATTCTAAAGGTGGCCAAGTGTCCACATGTGCCCAATTGTGCACAAAGAATTTAAAGGTGGCCAAGTGTCCACATGTGCCCAAGTGTGCACAAAGAATTATAAAGGTGGCCAAGTGTCCAAAAGTGCCTAATTGTGCATAAAGAATTATAAAGGTGGCCAAATGTCTACAAGTGCCCAAGTGTGTACATTAATTTTGAAAGGTGGCCAAGTGTCCACATAATGCCCAAGTGTACACAACTAATGTATAAAGTAAATTTCAAGAATGATAAGCATAAATGGATTTGTTAACTTTATGATAACATAATTTTATAGCATGCAAGATGTCTTACTTGAAAGAAAATTATTTTTATCACATTGACATTTAAATTGATCATACATTGCTTGCCAATTTATATTTATGAAAAATGCTATATTTTTTTATTTTCAAGAATGTAGAATTAAATTTTGGTGCATATTAGTTGATTTTAAACCCTGAATTGTTAAGCTACTAGGAAACTTGCGTTTCTCATTTATATGCTAACATGTATCAGATGCGGATGCTTAGCAGGGCCGGGGAGATAGAGGTCTTGTCTTGGTTAGAAGAAAAATTGTGGTTTGGAATTAGGACTATTCTTTTGGCTACATATATGAGATGTACATGGGAAATCCCTGGGGAAGGATATGTGAAGGACCAGTCCATCCTTAGAAATTTGTAAGGGAATCTGAGTGACAGACCTGTTGTCTTCTAACTTCCTATGGATGGGTACTTCATATATCTGGGGACATATTTACCAAAATGTAATGGACATTATTGGACATGTATTATTTGAATTACATGAAAGTTTTAAATTTCCATTGTGTAGTATAGTATTTCTATTATTCTGATGTGTATTCGAGTTTTAATCTAAGCAAAAGATCCCGAACCTAATCTGCCTAATGAAACTTAATGGTATAACTGCTCAGAAATTAATTAAATAAACGGATAAGAATAATGTAATGAACCTATCTATTTGCATTGGAGAAATTGTAATCTACACACGTCCTCATGCTCCCATCTTTCTTATTAGACCTAGTGTATCATCATGGGGAGCACCTGTATTATTTGTCAAGAAGAAATATGGGAGCATGAGGACGTGTATAGATTATAGACAGTTGAATAAAGTGATTGTGAAGAATAAATATCCTTTCCTTAGAATTGATGACCTATTAGATTAACTGAAAGGAGCCACTGTCTTTTCCAAAATCGATTTAAGATCAGGATACCATCAAATTAGAGTTAGAAGTGAAGACATACCTAAGACTGCCTTTAGGAATAGGTATGGACACCATGAATCACTTGTAATTCCCTTTGGCCTAACAAATGCTCTAGCTATCTTTATGGAGTACATGAACCACATCTTTAGACCCTACCTCGATCAATTCATAGTAGTTTTTATTGATGACATATTAGTGTATTCTAAAAATGAATAGGAGCATGAACAACATCTCAGGATAGTGTTACAAATACTTAGAGAAAAGCAGTTATATGTCAAATTAGAAAAATATGCATTCTGGTTGGAAGAAGTGAACTTCTTAGGACATCTGATTTCTAAAGAGGGAGTTTCAGTTGACCTTAGTAAGACAGAAGCAGTAGTGAACTGGGAAAGACCCACTACCGTGACTTAAGTCAGGAGTTTCTTGGGGTTAGCAGGGTATTATAGACGATTTATCTAAGGGCTTTCGCAAATAGTGATGCTTATGACTAAGTTAACCCGGAAGAATGTGCCATTTGTGTGAGACTCAAAATGTGAACAAAGCTTCCAAACTTTAAAGGACAAACTGACCATAACACCTGTCCTGATTCTTCCAGACCCTATAGAAAAATTTGAACTATATTGTGATGCATCCAAGAAAGGTCTAGGGTGCGTTCTGATGCAAAGAGGAAAAGTGGTAGCTTATGCTTCTAGAAAGTTGAGACCACATGAAAAAAATTATCCTATTCATGATCTAGAATTAGCAGCCATTGTATTTTTTAAAAAAATCTAGAGACATTACCTTTATGGATATAACTTTGAAGTCTTTAGTGATCATAAAAGTCTTAAGTATCTGTTTAATCATAAAGAATTAAATATGAGACAAAGAAGATGGATGGAGTTCATAAAAGATTATGATTTTGAACTTAAAGTACCATCCAGGTAAAGAAAATATTGTGGCAGATGCTTTAAGTAGGAAATCTCTTCATATAGCCCAAATGATGATATGTGAAATGGAGTTAATGGAAAAATTTAGGAATATGAGATTATCCACTTTGGTGTTACCTAACAGAATCTATTTGAGTGAGCTAAGAATTGAGAATACCCTTAGAGCCCAAATTCTTGAAGCTCATAAGGATGATGAATTTTTCAAGTCTCTAAAGGATTCAAAGAAATTCACAAAGGAGAATGATGGAATAGTAACATTCAAGAATATAATCTATGTTCCTAAAATTAAAGGATTGAGAGAAGTAATTTTGGAATAAACCCATCAAAGTAAGTATACTGCCCATCCCGAAACCACTAAGATGTATTAAGATCTTAAGGGAAGATTTTGGTGGCCAAGTATGAAGAAAAATATAGCAGAGCATGTAGCCAAATGTCTAGTGTGCCAACAGGTTAAAATTGAACATCAAAAGCCTGTAGGGTTATTACAACCCTTAGACATTCCTGAGTGGAAATGGGATAAGATCTCAATTGACTTTGTAACACCCTCTATCCTATGGTTCCTTTAAGAGATTTCAAAAAAAAAAACTATATTATGAAAATAATTATCAGAGTGTTGGTGTTACTATCACTTCTACCCGAGTAAATTTTAAACTTTTTACCAAGTTGATTAATTGACTGTCATTTGGGTTGGCCTCTACTCTCAGGTTCTCTCAACATCACAGCAGAATAAATACATATAGCATACACCTGGATTAACTATACATAAACATGCATTCTTAATTAAATATAATCAATTAACTATTGGGCATGGAGGCAACAATCCTGCCACTCATAACCCTATTAAATAGTCTAATCATCAATCCAACCTAATTCATATACAGATAAGTTAGAATAGGCTATACAAAATAATCCTACACTAGCCTTTCTCAAAATATCATTAAGGCTAGCTCAATCCTAACATGTACTTATACTATCCAAACTAAATAGTTTGTGTGCCCAGATTGGACACTTCTTCATACCTTACCTTCTTTAGCCAGCCCAAGGGGACTTACACATCTAGTACATGTTAACACTATTGTGAGAAATGAATCTCAGTAGTAATATAACCAGTTACAAAATCCATTGACTTGTACCATCGTGCTTGCATGAAAAACATCTACATTCTTTCATAAAACATATAACCTACTATAGGATGCAATGAGTGTGGCACTTAATCATGTTATATACTCATATGTATGCATGTGCATTTAAAACATATCAACATTAAAACATAGGAAGTGTATTCATTGTCATTCTTATCATAAAACATTTCTTATAAAACACATGTGGGATAGTAAACATAACATCATTTCATTTCCATAACATGCGAGCAGTACATAAAACACCTTAAGATTAATCGAGAGAGTTGCCAAGCAACAACTCCATGCACCACTGTCTATATGAATGAGTGTATGTCTATTTAGCCATGCCTTAACCTTTTGTACATTTTGAGGTTTCCCCCAGTGGATCCAAGTACTTTAATGGTCCCTGCCCCTTTCTGTCAAATCATCCCTGATGCGTGCTGCCAATGCTATCTAGCAACAACACCTAAGGCAGTGAACCTATCGATGCAGCCTAGTGCAATGGTGAGTATCAAGGTCGTATTCCTCGAGGAGCAGGAAAGCCCAGAGTTACTACTTGTTCTCTGTTATCTAGCCTAGCAATTAAAATGATTAATTTTTTTTATCTAAACTAACATCTAACTATAAGCAATAATAAACTAACAGCGATAAGAAACAGAAGAAAATACACGAAGGCAAGAAATGAAAATCCATCAGGGAACCTACACCGGTTGGCAAACACACGAAGGATAATGGATTACTGAATTTAACTATGTTACCTGTGAGTGAATTCCAATGCAAATTCAAATTCTCTATCGATCTCAATGAATTTTCTAAACTTAAAATCCACCAATGGCTGGTTCTTCCTAATGGCAAATTTTAAATCAGCATTATCTTTCTAATTCCCCACTATTAAGAGTCGTTACTTCTTAATCCAAAGAATTTATTAACCTTAGTTCTAAGCAATAACAAATTGTCCATTACAGTTAGTTTTCCAATTCTAATTATCATCTGTCGATCTTAAAAAGGAATCTAATTAACATTACCACGACGTCTCGTAAATAACGCTAACACATACATTCATAATTGTAATCTGAGATCACACATTAAATTCAACATCCATGCAAATTTAAACAAAGAATCCAACACGCTTAGGGACCCCAATGAATTTTACAGCTTCAGCCACACATATCTCCACATAGCAAACAAATCTAATAGCAGTAATCCATCGTAAAATTCATCAAGCAATCAATTATACAGCAGATAAAAATAGTATAAATTAAGCACGCCCCTATCTTCTCAATTGCCCAATGATTACTGCACGGATTGGTTGCCAAAAAAAACCACTCGAATCTCCCTAGAAAACTGCCAGAAATTCACTAGAAAATACAAATCCAGTGCTGTCCAAAAGCTACACGGGTCAACGGGTCGGATCTTAGTCAAACGGGTCGGGTTGCGAGCCAAACGGTACCTGCCGAAAAATGCCCAAATCGACGGCCTGAGCTGGGGCGGACGGTCGCGGTGGGGGCGCTGGTCGATGGAGAGTCGCTTTCCGGTGGTGACGTGGACAAACGGCAACGGAAGCAGCTCCAAAAGCAACCGAATCGCGAAACGGGTCACGATTCGGGTCTTGCGATTCGGGCAGTTCCGGCAGCTAGTGAGCTGAGGTAAGGTGGTGGACTACTTGCTGGAGGTTGCAGTGGCGCCGGCGGAGGGTGGAATGGCCGGGAAACGCCGCGGTGAAGCTCGAGCTGGACGGGTTGGCAAGACGAGTCGCGAGCCTTCTCTCGCGCTACGGACGCCGTGAACAGCGTCGTGAATGGCCAAGATAGTGGTGGACGTTCGTGGAGCTTCTCCGGTCGTTGGTCGGCCTCCCTCAGTGGCGGTGATGCACGGGCTCACTCCCTTCACACGGTGGCTCTCACGCTTGGGTCCCTATTCACGCATGGGTGTTGGGTCCTCTCTCTCTCTTCATTTCACCCGCGTGGCTTTTTCTTCTCCTGCCTTTCACGCCCTGTTTTTCTTTTTTCTTTTTTTTTTTTTACTCTTCACTTCAGCCTTTTTGCTTCAATTCACGCGTGGGACTCCTCTTGCACGATGTTTGGATTTTCCTTCACTCCAAATTACTCCGTTTGCTGACGATGACTTGATAAAATGCCTGAAAACAAAAATGAAGCAAACTTAAGTGATTTTAATAACAAAATTACACAAAATGCTCACAAAATGGACAATTCACATCAAGCAATTTTTTATAGAATCAGACACATCAAATCACCCCACACTTAAGCTTTTGCTTGTCCTCAAGAAAACATTAACTCAGTCCTCAAACAGACAGCAACAATTTCTCAAAAGTCCAAACCTAGTCCACAGTTAATAATGCCTAACACATCCCCCGTGAAACTTATTTATTGACCAAATTGCAAAAAGCTTGATGCAGAATAGAGGTAATAACGATGCATACACAACCTAGCCAGCAATTCAATGGAAATTATTTAAGAATCAATGCCTCAAAGAGATTACTCAAATCACTCAAAGTGTATACAGGTAAGACACAAATCCCTCAAGTAACTTCACAAGAATATTTCTACTATAAGCTTGCTCATAAATCTCATCTCCGCTACCACTAAACATTGAACACCAAAATCAAGGGGGGGTCTTAACAGGGTTGTAATGAGACTAAGGTGATGGTAGGGAAGAAATTTTTGGTAGAAGAGGCATAGATGCTGAAAATTCATGCAATTAAAGCATCAAGAGGGATTAAAGGATTAAATGCAACAAATTCTAAACATAACAATTCTTACTAAGTTTTCAAAAAAGTTGGAGATGCTCAGAGAATAAAATCAATAGACAGGCTACTCTTATTATTATCTTTCTCTTTTTTTTTTTCTTTTTTTTCTTATTTTTTTTTCTATTACTATTATTATTATTATTTTTTTTTCATAATTAGCCTGCATGCTTACACTTTTGGATTGAAGGGAGCATCTAGAATGATAAAAAGAACTTAGTGCACTATTGTCAACTAAGGCAATGCATTTTAATCCCTGTACAAAGAATAAATCACATAAATTTCAGCAAAGGGGGTTGAAGGAAGAAGATAGTGAAAAGAACGGAATAAGGTGTAAAATGCAAGCGATGAAGAAAAAGTGAAGGCCCCGAAAGTGGCTAACTGAGGAAGGAAAATGAGGTGTAAAATTTAAGTTGCCCAAATCATCTGATATTCAAAAGTTTATGTAACTTCAACAAGTATTACAGAGCAAGTTCTAGAGACACAATCAAGTGAAATACACACTCAACAAAAAGAATTCAAAGCATATTTGTGATAAATGCTTATCTTAGGCTCAAATCTCACGTTTGAAGTGTGGCTAAATTGCATACGATTCTCAAATATTTCCATATGAATTACTAATCAAGCAGTGCATGCAAACTGCATTATCGACATCTTAAATCAAAATTGAACAAAATGAAAGAAAATCAAGCAACATGGGTATGACCTAGTCGTGGTCAAGAATACATTAGGCATTAAACCGCTTAATATAAACTATGAGAAACAATGTTCCGCCATTCATGATCAATCATACATGCTCAAAAGACAAACAAAGACTTAAGTGTATAGAATCAAGCAAAAATCAAGTATCCTGCCTTAGATATATCACAACACAACATCAAAGAAAATAGCATCAAAATGCGTCTCCGAACTAGTAGAGGGAAAATGAGTCAAAATAATAAAGGCACACCACCCCACACTTGAGGTTCACACTGTCCTCAGTGTACAGCCAAAGGGGATACCATCGAAATAAAAGTAGAAAGCACAGCAACAAGCACAGAAAATCTAAAAGTTTTAATGTACCTCAACAAAATGAAAAGAAGAAAATAGACAAGAGTAAAATAACACAGATAAAATAAATAAATAAATAAAAAAAAACACAGTGCTTTTTTTTTTTTTGAGTCTTTTAGCTGGACTCGCTCCTTCTATCACTCTTTCAGGTAAAGCACCATATGCACTCGCACCTCGACCTCCAATGGGTCTCCATAGTAGTGCTTTAGTCTGTGCCCATTGACTTTGAAATCTCCCTTGTCAGGATGATGCAATTCCACTGTGCCATAGGGAAAGACTTGCTTGATCACAAATGGTCCTGACCATCGGCTCTTAAGCTTTCTTGGAAAAAGACGAAGACGTGAGTTATAAAGTAATACCCTATCTCCAACCTGAAAATCCTTAGAGCCACGCAGCCTTTGATCATGCCACTTCTTGGTTCGAGCTTTGTAAATGGAAGAATTTTCATAAGCTTGGTGGCGCCATTCTTCTAACTCATCCAACTGCCATAACCTCTCTTTACCTGCAGAAATAACATCAAGATTGCATGTTTTAAGGGCCCAAAGTGCCCTGTGTTCCAATTCAACAGGCAAATGACAAGTCTTTCCATACACTAGCCTATAGGGTGTAAATCCAGTAGAAGTTCTGTAAGCTGTCCTAAAGGCCCATAATGCATCATCCAATTTGAATGCCCAATCCTTCCTACTCACCCCTACGGTTTTCTCTAAGATTCTCTTTAAACCCCTATTAGTTACCTCTACTTGTCCACCGTCTGTGGGTGATAGGGTGTTGAAAACCTATGAGATACCCCATAATGTTTAAGTACTTTCTCAAGTTGGGAGCTACAGAAATGGGTCCCTCTATCACTAATCAGTGCCCTAGGTGTACCAAACCTAGCAAACAATTTTTTTAGGAACCTAGTCACCACCCTGGCATCATTAGTGGGGAAAGCTTGAGCTTCTGGCCACTTGGAAAGATACTCAACAGCCACAAGTATATACTTATTACTAGATGAGGAAGGAAAAGGGCCCATGAAGTCGATACCCCACACTTCAAAGATTTCAACCACTTGCATACTCGTTTGGGGCATTTCATCACGGGCAGAGATGTTACCTGACCTCTGACAAGCATCACAAACCTGTACATATGCTCTAGCATCCTGGAATATGGTTGGCCAGTAGAACCCTGCTTCAAGCACATTCCTAGCAGTGTGGTTTGCAGCCTGATGGCCTCCCGTTGGTCCTTTGTGGCAGTGCTTCAGGATTTGGTGAACTTCCTCCCCATGTATGCATCGCCTGATTACTTGGTCTGCACAGATATGAAACAAGAAGGGATCTTCCCAAATGTAGTATTTCAACTCAGCAAAGAATTTCTTCTTTTGCTGGGTAGTCATACCCTTTGGTAAAACCCTTGCCACTAAATAGTTAGCGTAATCACAAAACCAAGGGGAATCAGTACATACCTGAACCGTCTCCAAATGCTCATTTGGGAAGTTATCATCAATGGCTCTCTCATCTAAGGCCTCCCAGTTTGGGTTCTCTAACCTTGATAGGTGATCTACAGCCAGGTTCTCCGCACCCTTCTTATCTTTGATCTCAATATCAAATTCCTGCAAGAGCAAAATCCATCTAATGAGTCTAGGCTTAGCATCATGCTTACCGAAAAAATACTTCAAGGCTGAATGATCCGTGTAAACCACGGTCTTGGATAGCACCAAATAGCATCGAAACTTGTCGAAAGCATAGACTCATCGCAAGTAATTCCTTTTCGATGGTGGTATAGTGCTCTTGGGCATCACCAAGGTCTTGCTAGCATAATAAATTGGCTGGAACTTTTATCAATCCTCCGACCTAACACAGCTCAATCGCAAAGTCACTAGCATCACACATTAGTTCAAAAGGCAGCCCTCACTTAGGTGAAACCATAATAGAGGCTGTGGTTAGTCGTTCCTTTAGTAACTCAAATGCATGCACAATCAAGATCGAAAAAAAAAGGTACATCCTTGCCAAGCAACTGAGTTAAGGGCCTAGTAATCTTAGAGAAATCTCTAATAAATCTCCTATAAAAACCAGCATGCCCTAAGAAGCTTCTAACACCTTAATCGAACTAGGGTGGTAGTTTTGATATGGTCTCAACCTTAGCCTTATCCACTTCCATCCCTGCATGTGATATCTTATGCCCAAGAACGATCCCCTCTCTCACCATAAAGTGACATTTTTCCCAATTAAGAACTAAGTTTGCTTCTATACATCTTGCAAGCATACGTTCTAAATTAAGCAAACAGTGGGAGAAGGAGTTACCAAAAACTGAGAAGTCATCCATAAATACCTCCATAGACTCCTCAATCATGTCATGGAAGATTGCCATCATGCACCGCTATAAAGTGGCTGGTGCGTTGCTCAATCCAATAGGCATCCTCCAGTACGCGAACGTTCCATATGGGCAGTAAAGGTGGTCTTCTCTTGGTCTTCAGTGCAATGGGAATCAAAGTAGCCTGAAAAACCATCAAGAAAGCAATAAAACATGTGACACCAAACGTTCAAGCATCTGGTCAATGAAAGGCAGAGGAAAATGGTCTTTCCGGGTTGCATCATTGAGTCTCCTATAATCAATGCAAACCCGAAAACCTGTTACCGTCCTAGTGGGTATGAGTTCATCCTTATCATTCTTGACCACTGTCATGCCACCCTTCTTTGGTACAACCTGCACAGGACTCACCCAAGAGCTATCAGAGATAGGATAAATCAAACTTGCATCAAGAAGTTTAATTACCTCCTTTTTCACCACTTCCTTCATGTTTGGGTTCAGTCGTCTCTGTGGCTGCACCACTGGCCTATAGCTATCTTCCATCAGGATCTTGTGTGAACAATAGCTAGGATTAATCCCAGGAATGTCCGCCATCTTGTAAGCAAAGGCCCTAGGGTATTTCCTAAGAGAGGTCAAAGTCATCTCCCTCTCCTCAGGTGTCAGGTCAAGTTGCTATAATTCGGCGGCTTCTCGCCTCATCCAAATAGGCATAGCTTAAGTGCTTGGGTAACTCCTTCAATTCCAAGGTTGGGGTCCTCAATTGAAGGTTTCACCTTCCGCACCTCGACCGCCAAGAGAAACAAAAGAATCGCTTAAGTTCTTTGGGCTTAACAGCCAGCAAGTGAGCTAGTTGTTCCAACACTTGCTCTTTGGACAACTCATCCTCATCTCCTTGTAATGCCACCTGTAAAGGGTCATCAAGTAAAAATTCTCGCAATTCAGATTCAACCACATCATCCAAGACATCCACAGTAATATACAAGATCATTATGATCTAAAGATTGTCTCTTAGAGGTAGCTAAGTCAAAGGTACGCTTTCATCCCTACTCTAAGTTTCAATTTCCCATCACAGACATCTATAATAGCCCTAGACGTTGCAAGGAAAGGCCTACCTAGAATCAAGGGTACGCTACTCTCACCCTCTATATCCATCACAACAAAATCCACAGGAAATATAAATTTATCAACCTTTACAAGGACATCTTCAACTATACCTCTAGGATATTTAACAGTTCTATCACCTAATTGTATGTTCATCCTAGTAGGTTTTGGCTCACCCAATCCCAGTCTATCAAACAAGCTAGTAGGCATCAGATTTATGCTAGCTCCTAAATTAGCTAAAGCATCCATGACAGATGATCGCTAATTACACACGGTACGGTAAAACTCTCTGGATCACGCCTCTTAACAGGTAGCTTGTTTTGTAAGATTGCTGAGCACTCCTCATTCAATGTCACCAGTCCCAAATCCTCTAGTTTCCTCTTGTTGCTCAGTATTTCCTTCAAGAACTTTGCATAGCGAGGCATCTGAGAAATGGCTTCAACAAAAGGAAGGTTAATCCTCAGCTGCTTAAATAGATCAAGAAACTTACCAAACTGTTGATCTACTTTCTCCGCTTGATCTAGTGGGTATGGAATGGGTGGTCGGTACTCTCTTATGGGGCTCTTGTTGCCCTCAACTTGCACCGGCTTAGTTACCTCAGGCCCTTGGTCCTTATTGATACTTGTATCCTGCACATCATTATGATCATCAGTAGGTAAAGGTAAAGGACCAGCTACTTGCTTACCTGATCTTAGAGTGATAGCCTTGAAATGCTCCCTTGGATTAGACTCGGTGGTGCTAGGGAGTGTCCTGGTCCGTCTTTCACCAACACCTTAGAAATCGGCCTATCTCGATTCTCTAAGTTTTGAATGGAGGCTTGTTGGTTTCTAAGTCCGTGTCTGCTTGGTGGAATTTGCTCTCTGAAGTGGACACAAACTTCATCATCAATTCCTCTATATTGGGCTTCTTCTCCTGCCCTTGAGGAAACTGACTTGGAGTAGCTTGTTCTTTGGGGTTCTTGTTGGTGCAACCATTGAAACCAGTGGGCCCTGGTTATTAGTGTTTCTCCATCCAAAATTGGGATGATTCCTCCACCCGGGGTTGTATGTGCTGCTATATGGATTGTTCTGCTGTCTTGGAGCGTTCCCATGTAATCTACCTGTTCAAAATCTAAGAACCATTGTGAGAAGAAAATGAAGAAGAGGGGTTAGCAAACATACCTCCCGCATTACAATTGACACCATAATGCGAGCCACCATAGAACTCGCAGCTTGACTGTGCTGCATGCACTGGCATCTGGAGTTGGTCAATCTTCTTAGCCAGAAGCTCCACTTGAGTTGCCAAGGTTGATATAGAGTCTGACTGGTTGACCACTCCTGCCGCCCTAGCCTATCCCTCGAGGATTGCCACTGATAGTTGTTCATGGCCATTTCCTCTATTAAACTCTGTGCCTGTTCAGGGGTTTTATTATTTAATGCACCCCCTGCTGCCGCATCCACCATCTGCCTTGTGGCTGTATTTAAACCACTATAGAAAGTCTGCACTTGCATCCACACAGGCAATCCATGATGTGAGCAACACCTCAGTAAGTCCTTGTACCTCTCCCATGCATCATACATACTCTCATCAGCCATCTGCACAAAAGAAGAAATGTCATTACGTAGTTTTGCAGTCTTAGCTGGTGGAAAATATTTGTACAAAAACTTTTCAGCCAAAGTCTCCCAAGTAGTGATGGAGTTAGGTGGTAGGGATTGCAGCCATCTCTTTGCTCTATCTCTCAAGGAAAATGGAAACAATCTAAGTCGAATGGCATCATCAGTGGTTCCATTAATCTTGAAAGTGTCGCATATCTCCAAGAAGTTAGCTATGTGGGCATTAGGGTCTTCGCTGGGCATCCCTCCAAACTGTACCGTTTGTTGCACCATCTGAATCACATTTGGCTTGATTTCAAAATTGTTAGCTGCTATTGTAGGTCGAGTAATGCACGTCTGTGTCCCTTCCAATGAAGGTCTAGCGAACTCGTACATCATTCTATTGGCTTCGTCATTATTATTTGCAGCTGCCATCTTTGGTGATGTAGGGTCAGGGATCTCAATTGGTTCCTCCTCCAATATCTCAACTGGCACCTCCTCCTGACGACGGTGTGCACGAGTCCACAAATGCTGCTCGGATCGGATAGAGGGTTTACAAGTACAGGATTAGAACTCCTGGTCATAAACTACCTGAATCCAATAACAGTGAAACAGTCCACCAATCAGATCAAAGAGTAATAAACCAAAACAAAAAGTAAAACAAGACAGATAAAACTCAATAACAGAAACAATAACGAAATAAATAAAAACCCACTAAAACAATAAAACAAATAATCCAAATAAATAAAATAAACTAAAATAAACAAAGGACAAAATGAAACTAATAAACTAATAGTTGAACGCAGAGAAAGACACACTAACCAGAAACAAAAACAAAACAGAACAAATAAAAATGGCTAAAGTAACAGATAGCAAATTCACTCTAGTTTTCACCAAAACGTTCCCCGGCAACGGCGCCAAAAACTTGATGCGTGCTGCCAATGCTATCTAGCAACAACACCTAAGGCAGTGAACCTATCGATGCAGCCTAGTGCAATGGTGAGTATCAAGGTCGTATTCCTCGGGAACGGGAAAGCCTAGAGTTACTACTTGTTCTCTGTTATCTAGCCTAGCAATTAAAATGATTAATTTTTTTTTATCTAAACTAACGTCTAACTATAAGCAATAATAAACTAACAGCGATAAGAAACAGAAGAAAATACACGAAGGCAAGAAATGCAAATCCATCAGGGAACCTACACCGGTTGGCAAACACACGAAGGATAATGGATTACTGAATTTAACTATGTTACCTGTGAGTGAATTCCAATGCAAATTCAAATTCTCTATCAATCTCAATGAATTTCCTAAACTTAAAATCCACCATCGGGCCGGTTCTTCCTAATGGAAAATTTTAAATCAAAGATTATCTTTCTAATTCCCCACTATTAAGAGTCGTTATTTAATCCAAAGCAATTTATTAACCTTAGTTCTAAGCGATAACAAATTGTCCATTACAGTTAGTTTTCCAATTCCAATTATCATCTGTCGATCTTAAAAAGGAATCTAATTAACATTACCACGACGTCTCGTAAATAATGCTAACACATACATTCATAATTGTAACGGAGATCACACATTAAATTTAACATCCATGCAAATTTAAACAAAGAATCCAACACGCTAGGACCCCAATGAATTTTACGCTTCAGCCACACATATCTACACATAGCAAGCAATTCAATAGCAGGCAATCCATCAGAAAATTCATCAAGCAATCAATTATACAGCAGATAAAAATAGTATAAATTAAGCACGCCCCTATCTTCTCAATTGCCCAATGATTACTGCACGGATTGGTTGCCAAAAAAAACCACTCGAATCTCCCTAGAAAACTGCCAGAAATTCACTAGAAAATACAAATCCAGTGCTGTCCAAAAGCTACACGGGTCAACGGGTCGGATCTTAGTCAAACGGGTCGGGTTGCGAGCCAAACGGGTACCCACCGAAAAATGCCCAAATTGACGGCCTGAGCTGGGGCGGACGGTCGCGGTGGGGGCGCTGGTCGATGGAGAGTCGCTTTCCGGTGGTGACGTGGACAAACGGCAACGGAAGCAGCTCCAAAAGCAACCAAATCGCGAAATGGGTCGCGATTTGGGTCTTGCGATTCGGGCAGTTCTGGCAGCTAGTGAGCTGAGGTAAGGTGGCGGACTACTTGCTGGAGGTTGCAGTGGCGTCGGCGGAGGGTGGAATGGCCGGGAAACGCCGCGGTGAAGCTCGAGCTGGACGGGTTGGCAAGACGAGTCGCGAGCCTTCTCTCGCACTACGGACGCCGTGAACAGCGTCGTGAATGGCCAAGATAGTGGTGGACGTTCGTGGAGCTTCTCCGGTCGTTGGTCGGCCTCCCTCAGTGGCGGTGATGCACGGGCTCACTCCCTTCACACGGTGGCTCTCACGCTTGGGTCCCTATTCACGCATGGGTGTTGGTTCCTCTCTCTCTCTTCATTTCACCTGCGTGGCTTTTTCTTCTCCTGCCTTTCACGCCTTGTTTTTCTTTTTTCTTTTTTCTTTTTACTATTCACTTCAGCCTTTTTGCTTCAATTCACGCGTGGGACTCCTCTTGCACGATGTTTGGATTTTCCTTCACTCCAAATTACTCCGTTTGCTGACGATGACTTGATAAAATGCCTGAAAACAAAAATGAAGCAAACTTAAGTGATTTTAATAACAAAATTACACAAAATGCTCACAAAATGGACAATTCACATCAAGCAATTTTGTATAGAATCAGACACATCAATCCCTAACTATCGGGATTCCTCTCTTTCGTCCCAAATAAGGCTAGTATAACTCTCATGGGATCACTGTCAACTCTACCCTGATAATTTCCTCTCCTATTTTGGGCGGATCATAATACTATGGAATCACCACCATTCCTTCGAGGTGGATCACACTCCCGGTACGCTATTCTCTACATATACTCTAAGGTGAATCGGCTCATTCCTATGGTTATGCTTAACTATAAGTATGTGTTTCTCATATAGCCCTTGGGAGATGACACTAACTTAAAGTTTACAACCATCACGGTGTTTTTGAAATCATCTAAGTTCAAGTGGATGTTTTACCATCCCAATTTATGGCTCAACCATGGAATACCCAACGGTTGTCCCATACCAATGATCGGTTACTCGATCATGAGCCTATCTACCCTAAGGCATACATTGAGAATACTTTCCTCTTTCCCTTTTTGTGGTTTCTACTCTCTCTTTGTTTTACTATCACAAGGGTCTCATCACTCAAAATTCCTAGTTTCCTTGCTTATCTATGTTGTGAGCCATTAATTAAGTTAGTATGAAGAATTACTAAGCTCAATTGCCATTAAAAACCTTAGTTTGCAAGTTGGAAGGCTGCCAGTCGACTGTTTGAAGGCTAGCATTCAGATGGTGGCTCTCTGTAATCCTTTGGTGCCAATCAGTTAGCTAACAGTTGGCTACGAGTGTTCTGGCAGCCAGCTGATGGCTTTTTAGAATGCATTCTGGGTAAAATTATGAGCACGATAGTCGACTGCTAAGATAGCCAATCGACTACTCAATGCAAACCTAGGCCCAACAGTCGACTGCCAGGAACCTGGCAATAGGCTGCTAAGCCTCTGTTTGCACTTCTGGGTTTCCAAGAACACGACAGTCGACTGAGAGGATGGCCAATCAACTGCTTAGTGCAGACCCGGGCCTGACAGTCGACTAATAGGTATCTGGCAATCGGTTGCTAAACCTCTATCTACACTTCTGGGTTTTCCAAGAACACGGTAGTCAACTACCCTATACTTAACAGTCGGCTGCTATACTTTGCTGCAGTTCAGAAAACATGATTTTGATAATACCCAGTCTAGAATGCATTCCATTTCCAATTCTAAACATATGAGCTTAATTTCCACACATCAAACTTTACTTTTCATTAAACATTTCTCATCCATTAGCTCAAACATGGTACAATCAAGGAAAACTAGTCTATATCCCTAGATGAACATAGACCAACCCTTCCAATCCATTACAAGGACATATATAAGCATACATTTAGCAACACAACATCCCATAAAAGTATAAAAGCATACAGAATGTAGGTTTAACCCTAATCTCAATTCAAACATGTAGAAATCCACATTTTCCAGCAACAATAACATTTCAGAAAAAGATAGGGGTTTAGGATGGATTGCTAACTTGATTCCTGTGAAATATGTGTGCTTGATGTGTTAGAAATGATCTCCCCTTGCTGTAGAAATAATTTTAAGCTTCAATAAGCCCTTTCCTTCACAAAAATCTCCTTCCTTTGCCCTAACTCGCCCCTTTCTCTCTCTACTCGCCCCTCTTGATTCTCTCTCTAAAATCTAAAGGTTTGGAAATGTGTGGGAGTCTTAGAGCTGCTGCTAGGGTTTAAAGGAAAGTTTGGGAAATTTCTCTTTGGTCCTTGGCTTACTTTACACATTTTGTCTCAGCACAATTTCCCTTTTCAATTGAGTCCCTAACCACCTTCTACTAAACCTTCATTTAATTCCTTTCAATTTAGCCTCTAGGCTAATGCAACTATATGCACTAATGTAACATACACAAGCATTAAATATCAAATTAACAATTATCAACATCTCTTTAATCATAATTAGAGCGGATGTTACAGACTTTGTAGTGGGATTGTCTAAGACTCAGCAGGAAAAGATGCTATTTGGGTGATTGTGGATAGGTTAACCAAATCAGTACATTTTCTACCTATCAAAATAAATTTATCCTTAGATAGATTAGCCAAATTATATATTGTAACACCCGCTCCTAACACTTGCATTTTAGAATTACGTTGTTATTATTAGTATTGTTAGTATTATTTAGGGGATGTTAAGGATGATTCATCAAGAAGATAGAATGGACATTTTTATCAATATATAATCACTTTTGTCATAAAAGAATGAAATTGGAAATTTGGTAAGGAAGGGTAAAAAAGTAATTTTACCATAAGAAAAAATTTATTCAATTCCCTTATTTTATGAAATCACCATAAAGGACTTTTATTATTTTCATTTAAGAGAGAAGAAGAATCTAGTTATGTAAGTATGTGCAATGGATGCCAAAAGGGTAAAATCGTAATTTCACCCCAAGGGTATATTAGTAATTTTACATAATGTAGAAAATCAAATTTTTATCTTGAATATTTTAAGAAAATAGAAATTAGAAATCCTCACCTATTTATGCTCAAAAGAAGAAAGAATAAGGGTGAAAATGATAATATTGGCACAAAGGGCAAAAAGGTAATTTTGCCTTAGGGAAAAATTGTAATTTTTCTAAAAGAAGGGTAAATTAGTAAATTCATAAAAATAAGTTTTATGAAATCTTATTTAAGTGATTTTTACACAATAAAGGTGAAAAGAATGAAAAAGGGAGCTAAAATGGCCATTTGGACTTGAATGGCAAAATGACAATTTCCTTAGGGGCATACTTGCAATTTTTGAAAAATTGAGGGACCATTATGCAATTTCAAAATTCTTGAGGGGCAAAAATGTCCCAGCCCATGGAAGTTGCACAAAATTACATTTCCAAGGAGTGTGGATGCCATTCTTGAAAAGGTGAGATAATAAGGGTAAATGGGACATTTTACACCAAGGACATTTTGGTAATTTTACCAAAATCCTAATTTAAGTCTTCTTCCACCTTAGGATGCTAGAATGGTTGAAGAAGAGAGGAGAAGAAGGTGCTGGCCGAATTGCTTCCTAAGCTTGGAGAAGAGGATTTTCAAACCAAAATAACTTGGAGAATCCACTTGTTTTGCATTTTCAAGGTAGCTAAACATGCCTATACCTTTCTTTTCTTGTTTTATGGTGTGTTTATGATGTTCTTACTCTTGCAACAAGGATGGTTTTTCTCTCTCTACATTCTTGTGGTTGATTTGCTTGAATGAGTTTGAAATATGTTGAAAACTACTTGTGTTTATGATTATAGACATGTTGAAATGCTTGAAAACCTAAGTGATGGCAATTTTTCATGGATGGAACCTTTGTCTTGAAAAACCCTAACTTGTACCAAGGCTGAAATGGTGTTTTTAGGAGTGAGAAAATGATGTTCTTGCATGGAATTTACTTGAATATTGTTGTATTGTAAGCAAGTTAGTGAGATAACTTCATTTTCTTGCTTTTTCCTCTTTTGCCGAATGCTAGGTGTTGTTATTGTGCTGAAATTTGGTTAAAAATGGTTTAAGAAAGAGTGAGAGAAAGTGTTATAAAATGGTAAGAGAGGAAAAATCTAGTTAGATTAATGTTTAGGCACTTTTCCCATTTTTTAGTTTCACCATAAACCATGAGAATATGACAAACATTGTAACAGTCCTGGCGCCCACTTACAGATATTGTCCTCTTTGGGGTTAGTAATGGCTGACCCGCCCTCTTCCCCTCAAGGTTTTGTTCCTCCCCCTTAGTATACACCAGATCATTCTAAGGGGGAAAATGCGTCTACAAGGAAAAGGTATCCACAACCTTATAAGGCATGCTTCGTTCTCCTTTCTAACCGATGTGAGACTTTATAATCCACCCCCCTTAGCGAGCCCAGCATCCTGCTGGCACATCGATCTAGGCCCTAGCTTTGATACCATCTGTAACAGTCCTAGCGCTCACTTGTAGATATTGTCCTCTTTGGGGTTGGTAACGACTGACCCGCCCTATTCCCCTCAAGGTTTTGTTCCTCCCCCCTAGTATACACCAGATCATTCCAAGGGGGAAAACACGTCTTCAATGAAAAGATATCCACACCCTTATAAGGCATGCTTCATTCTCCTTTCCAACCGATGTGGGACTTTACAAACCTACCTTGCCCAAATAGACTCATGTAAATGGTGCTAAAATTTTTCTTGAAAGTGGCTAGAAAACCTTGCAAAATTTTTCGTAAGAAAAGAGGAGAGAGAAAATTATGGTACTCTTATGTTTAGTAAAAGAATCATTTCACTTTGAAATTGTGCATAAACATGTGAAATTGTAAGATAATATGCATTGGCAAATTTAGCATGAAAAATAGGCTAGAAAGATATGTGGAAGAAGGGTTTAATGTAAACTTACAAGGAAATAAGGTGTGAGAAAACATTGCCTATAATTATGGAAATGGTTACCATAATTTTTAGATGCTAAAATTAATGCTAAAAATGAATCAAATGGGTTAGAAATGTCAATCCTTCATGCTTATCTTGCCTTGGCCGAATGCTATGTAGATTTTCCCTTAGAATGACCAAACTTTTGTGTTAATTGAAAGTAGCTTAAAGTGATATCCAAAATAGCCTATACTAAGTGAAAGGAGGGAAAATGATATAATGGTCAAGAATGGATGGTAAATAGCATGAATTTTGCTATTTATAGAAAGATGTCCAAAATCATATGAAAATGATTAAATAGCATAAAAATGCTTAATGTATGTGTGAGTGGCAAAGTCAAAGATCAAGGGAGGAATGATCTGGTGAATACCTCCTGAGACTAAAATCATGAGGAGGAATGATATGATGTATACCTCTCTAGCAAACACCTTGTGGGGAATGATCTAATGTATACTCCCAAAGAATTAAATATAGGAGGAATGATCTGGTGTATACCTCTAGAGAACGCAATTATGTGGGAGGGAATGATTTGGTGTATACCTCCAGAGAACGCAATTATGTGATATTATGATTTGTAATACAATGTGTTCTATGTGAGCATGATTAAAATATGTGAATATTGAAAGTTTGTTATCCATTCCATGAATTACATAACTTGTTGCATATCTCATGTTTATAGATGCATACACACATGTTACACATATATCATACCCATAGACCTGGATGAAAAGACTATTTGGAACTGAACTGAATGTAGAGCTAGTTTTTGTATTCGTACAGTGGTTCATATTAGCTATTTTTAAAGAAAATGGTTTGTTTAGGTACTAGGAATATATTTCTCATTGTTGTGCTAATATGTATCAAATGCCTAGATATTGCTTAATCATAGAGATCGAGCTAGCAACAATGGAAATTCCCTTCTTAGGGACTTTTACTATAATAAAGGATATTTATATTATATCTATGTTTGAATTTCCTCTAGAGAAATTAGACACTTTAATATGTATCTGTAGCCCTTTCATTTTGAGGTCTTGATTCTACATGTTTTATTTGGGATAGAATTAGGAATTTTTTTTGGTTGTATATAGAGGAAAAAAGGGGCATTTATTGGGATAAGGATATATGAAGGATCTATTCATTCTCAATATTTTGGAAAGGAGTTTGAGTGACAGGCTTGTTGTCTCCTTACTCATTTTGGATGGAAACTTCATATATCCTAGAAAATGTATATTGGATGGTGTAATAGATAGTTTTTATAATGATAGTTTTTCATATGTAGTATGAAATTTTTTATATATTTCGTTGTGATGTATGAAAATTTTATATTCCGCTGTGCAAAAACAATTCTACTTGAGCAAAAGAGCCCAAACCTAATTATATAATAAATCAATGATGGATTAATGCTTGGGAAAATTAAGTATACAAAAAGGCTAAGAATAATGTAACCACTTATCTAAACATATTATATGGCATTGTTAAGATAAGATAAGAGGTGTTACACAAATCAACTAGAAGATTTCACTAATCTTACATTTTTAAGGTAGCTAAACATGCCTAAACCCTTATTTTCTTATTTTATGGTTTGATTAAAGTGTTCTTAAACTTGTAACAAGGATGGGGGTTTCTCTCTCTACATTCTTATGGAAGTCTTACTTGAATGGGGTTTTCTTATGATGAAATCTTGTGTTTATGGCTATGGATATGTTGAAATTCTTGATAACACAAGAGATAGAAATTTCTCAAGATTAAAACCTAACTCTTGAAAAACCTTAATGTTTGCCATGGCTAAAATGTTGTGTAAATGGTGATTTTGCATGAGATCTATTTGCTTATGATTGTCTTGCAAGCAAAATGATGAAAACACTTCATTTCCATGCTTTTCTCTCTTTGGCTGAATGGTTGTCATGGTGAGGGTGCTAAAATTTGCTTGAAAATGTGTCCAAAAGTAGTGAGAGAACTTGCTATAAAATGGTAAGAGAGAGAGGATTTGGTTAGGTTAATGTCTTGATATTTTTCCACTTCCAAACTTTACCATTAACCAAGAAAGTATGCTTTACCTATCTTGGCCGAGAGGACCCATGCAAATGGTGCTGAAATTTCATTTGAAAATGGCTAGAAAAACTTATAAGTTTAGTCCTAAGAAAGGAGGAGAGAGAAAGTTATGGTATTTTTATGATTTTGGTAAATTTCCCATTTTAAAGTTTTACCAATTCACCTTAAAAGTGTGCTTAAAAATATGAAGTTGTAAGATTATGTGCATTGTTACATTTGACATGAAAAATGAGTTAGAAAAATATGAAAAAGGAAGGCTTAGAGTGAACTTACCAAATTTTGAGGTGTGAGGAAGTATTATGCATAATTATGGAAATTGTTACCATAATGTTCAAATGATAGAAATAATGCTAGAAATGAACCAAATGGGTTAGAAATGCCAATTCTTCATGCTTTTCTTGCCTTGGCCGAATGCTATGTGAATTTTCCCTTCAATGGATAAATTTATGTATTAATAGAAAGTAGCATAAGGTATATTTCAAAATGGCCTATGCTAAGTGAAATGAGGAGAAATAATGAAATGATTAATTATGGATGACAAATTGCAAGTATTTTTGCCATTGATAGAAATATGTTCAAAATCATGTGAATATAATGGAATGGAATAGAAATGCTTATTGCATTTGAGAAAGGTAAGACTAAAACCCTGAGGAGGAATGATTTGGTGAATACCTCTAAAGACTAAAACCCTGAGGAGGAATGATCTAGTGTATACCCCCAAGGAATTAAACTTTAAGGAGGAATGATCTAGTGTATACCTCCAAAGAGAGCAATATCCCCGTGTGAGGTTAAAGCACAATATTGTCACTGTGCAATCCTAACAGAAGTGGTTGTATGTTACCAAAAGAGGGCTTTAACCTAAGAATGATATTGTGATTATTCACGATGCATGAATGTGTTATAAGTGTGAATTGTTAATGTGCGTGAAATGTTGAAATCTGACCATATATTCCCGTATAATAACACACGTTTCATATCTCATATTCATAGATTCATACACACAAGTTTCACAAGTATCATACCCATAAAAGTAGTATGAAAAGAATTTTGGAAATGAATAGAATGTAGAAATATTTTCTATATTCATACAGTGATACATATCAGTTATTTCAAAGAAATGGTTTGTTTAGCTACTAGGAATATATTTCTCATTATTGTACTTGTAACACCCGCCTATAATACTTTGTATTATTTCACTGCATTATTGTTATTATTATTATTATTATTATTGTGATGATAAGGATGGTTTATTAAAGAGATAGAATAGACATTTTCATCAAGATAGAGTCACCTTTGCCATAAAAGGTCAAAAGTTAAAAATCTGGTAAAGAAGGGAAAAATAGTAATTTTACCACGAAGGGGAAAATAAAGTTTATTTCCTTATTTCATGAAATTAAATTTAAGGGTTTTTATTATTTTCAATTAAAATAGAAGAAGAATTTAGAGTATGAAGTGATTATGTTCACTTTGATAGCAAAATGGTAATTTTTCCTAAAAGGTCAAAGTTGTAATTTTACCCCAAGGGCATATTAGTAATTTTACATAAGGTAGAAAAATTTAATTTTTACCTGAATACTCCATGGAAATTGAATTTAGAAGTCTTTACCCATTTATTTTCAAAAGGAAAAAGAATAAGGTTGAATACAATGGTATTCACATAAAGGGAAAAAAAGTAATTTTATCCTAGGGACAAAATGGTAATTTTGCCAAAGGAAGGGTAAATTAGTAATTTTACAAAAATAAGTTTTATGAAAATTTATTTAAGTGATTTTTGCCTATTAAATTTGAAAAGGGTGAAAAGTGGAGTTAAAATGGCCATTTGGACATAAAGGGTAAAATGGTAATTTCATTAGGGACATATTGGTAATTTTCAAAAAAGATGAGGGGCAAATCTGGAATTTCAAAATTATTAAGGGCAGAATTGTCCTAGCTCATGAAATTTCCACAAAATTACAACCTTAAGGAGAGTGGATGCCATTCTTGAAAAGGAGAAGTAGTAAGGGTAAATTGGTCATTCACACCAAGGGCATTTTGGTTTTTTTTACCAGAACCCTAATTTAAGTCTTCTTCTTCCTTTAGGAGAAGAAGAAGTCGAACAAGAGAGGGAGAAGAGGTGCTATCCGAACACACATTTAAGCTTGGAGAATAAGGACTTCAAGGCAAATAAACTAGGAGATTTCACTAATCTTGCATTTTTAGGGTAGCTAAACATGCCTAAACCATTCTTTTCTTATTTTATGGTTTGATTAAAGTATTCTTAAACTTGTAAGAAGGATGAGTTTCTCTCTCTACATTCTTATGGAAGATTTTCTAGAATGGAGTTTGCATATGATGAAATCTTGTTGTGTTTATGGCTATGGATTTATTAAAATGCTTGATAACATGAGAGAAAGAAATTTTCCAAATTGGTACCTAACTCTTGAAAAACCCTAATGTTTTCCATGGCTGAAATGTTGTGTATTAGAGTGAGGAAATGGTGATTTTGTATGAGATCTATTTGTTTATTATTGTCTTGCAAGTAAAATGGTGAAAACACTTCATTTCCATGCTTATCTCTCTTTGGCCGAATGGTTGTCATGGTAAGGGTGCTGAAATTTACTTGAAAATGTGTCCAAAAGTAGTGAGAGAACTTGCTATAAAATGGTAGGAGAGAGAGAATTTGGTTAGGTTAATGTCTTGACACTTTTTCCACTTTCAAACTTTACCATTAACCAAGAAAGTATGCTTTACCGATCTTGGCTGAGAGAACCCATGCAAATGGTGTTGAAATTTTATTTGAAAATGGCTAGAAAACCTTCTAAGTTTAGTTATAAGAAAGGAGGAGAGAGAAAGTTATGGTATTTTTATGTTTCCAGCAAATGTACCATTTTAAAGTTTTACCATTTCACCTTAAAAGTGTGCTTAAAATTGTGAAGTTGTAAGATTATGTGCATTGCCACATTGGGCATGAAAAATGAGCTAGAAAACTATGAAAAAGGAAGGCTTAAGGTACAATTACCAAATTTTGAGGTGTGAGGAAGTGATATGCATAATTATGGAAATTGTTACCATAATGTTCAAATGATTGAAATAATATTAGAAATGAACCAAATGGGTTAGAAATGTCAAGTCTTCATGTTTTTCTTGCCTTGGCCGAATGCTATGTGGATTTTTCCCTTAAATGGCTAAATTTATGTATTAATAGAAAGTAGCCTAAGGTGTATTTTAAAATGACCTAAGATAAAAGAAAAAGGGAAAAAATGACAAGATGATCAAATGTAAATGATATGTTGAATGCATTTTGCCATTGATGAAAATATGTTCAAAGTTATGTGAATGTGATTGAATGGCTTGAAATGCTAGCTGCACTTGCAAAAGAATAAAACCTTGTGGGGAATGTTTTGGTGTATACTCCCAAGGAATTAAACTCTAAGGTGGAATGATCTGGTGTGTACCTTCAAAGAATAACACCTCATGGAGAATGATCTGGTGTATATTGTAATGCCCTTATCTAGTATTACAATTCCTTCGATATAAATAGATAAGTTTGGTACATTATTCGTAACCTTAATTATTCATTTACAATGTCTAAGCATTTATACTATTGCATATTATTAAAGTGGATTAGGTTCGGGTTCTTTTTCTTAGATCTAAACTCATAAGCATAGTGGAATTAAAATTTCATACATCACAGCAAAATCAATGAAACTTTCATGTTACAAATAATAAATGTCTATTAATAAATATCTTTTACATCCTTCTATGAACATATACTAGGATATATGAAGTACCCGCCCATAAGGAGTCAGGAGACAACAAGCCTGTCACTCAAACTCCTCTTAAAAAATAATGGGAATGAACATGCCCTTCACATATCCTTTCCCCAGTTATTTCCCTTTTTCCTTTACTATCTATAGCCAAAAATGACAATCCTAACTCTATTCTAAAAAAAATAATATATAGAATCAGGACTCAAAATAAAGGAATACAAAATGCTCTTAACAAATGGGACTTCTATCTTTCCCCGGCATTGCTAAACATCTACATCTTATACATATTATCATATAAATGATAAAAAAAGTTTCCTAATAGCTTAAAAATTCATCATTTTAAAATCTACTAGTATATACCAGTGTGCAAGCACAGAAAAACATTTTCCATCTACATTCTAGTCATTTAAAAAATAGTCTCACATATATATACTGATTGGCAAGCATTGCATGATTATTTGAAACGTCAATATGATAAAAGTGAATATTCTCATTTCAAGTATAACATCTTCTCATGGAATTAGTCACGTAAAAACTATGATAAACACTGATCAGCTATAAATTTCATTCTTAAAACTTACCTTGCCTCAAAGTGTGAAGCACCTTCGGTCACCTTCAAGGAATGAGGACACTTGGCCACCTTTGTAAAATAATTATGACCACTAGGTCACCAGTGTGGAGCACCTTTGGCCACACCTCAAGAATTGTGGACACTTAGCCAACTTTATAAAATAATTGTGAACACTAGTTCACCAGTGTGGAGCACCTTCGGCCACACCTCAATAATTATCAACCATAATTCATTTTGCTATTACCCTTAACTTTAATTATTATAAGGCACTTTATGACTCATTTACCAATGCATAGTGGTTCGGTTATCCCAATTAACCTACTAGGTTACATTTGGCTACCATGGGGGGAGGAATGCAACCTAGGGTTTCTCATGTTACATGGTCACATTTTTACCTCTTTTCTATATTTCAAACTAAATAACACCATGCATTGAAATTTCTATGATATCTTCTTACACATTTAAATCATGTAATCATATCATTGGCAATTTCTTTTACTTACTCTCATAACTCAATCTTCTTTTCTCTTACCTTACACATATCGTTCACCCTTACATTTCAATATGCTATGGGCCTTTATTTTGTGTAACAAGGAAGACTAATTACCATACATTAACTTCTCATATTCTCTCTCTCTTTCATAGCTAAATTCGAATGGTCATCTCCCTTACACAATACTTAGTAAGAAATTCCATGCCTTATAAAGGCCATTCTCGGTTTTGGCAAGACCACAAGGGAAAGGTGAACTTTTAATCAAATGCTAGCTAGCAATCTCTCTTTTGGCATCTACAACTTAAAACATATATTAACCTTATAAGAATACAAATTTTCCAGCATTATCTTAAGTTAGGGTTGTCCATGATACCTACTAAATTTTACCAAACATAGTTCTTCCATTAAAACCACAACATCTACTTTAGCACATCAACAAGCATAATCAAATTACCAGGCAAGCTTAGCCAAAAGACATTCACATTTTCAAGAATGTAGAGAGGAAACTAATGTTCCATTAAAGCTTGGAAAACATGATGAATATATTATAAACCATGGAACAAAATTAAAAGAATTGCTAAGCTACCTCAAGGATGAAATTAAGTGGGATTGTCTTGGCTTCTCATTTGAACTTTTCCTTTACTCCTTTGCTTCCTTCTCTTTTGGCTAGACCAACTCCTTCCTCCTCACGAGCTTTTATTTTTCCTTGCCAAGTAGCTTTCTTTATCTCTTGCTGTATGCACCTTTGACTTCCTCTCTCTCTTTTATATGGTTTAATTGGCTAAAGGGAATGCCACACCTCATTCTCATCTTTTATTATTCTTATTTAATAGCCTTATGTGTATTTTAAGTGCAACCCACCTTTCTTGCAAATTTTTGTTACTTAATCCACTCGGTCACACCAAGGAAGGGAAGGAGGGAGACTCACGCAAGTTACCCATTATACGTAAGTTGATCCTTCCACACAAGACTTATGTTTTAGCATTTTACATGCATACTTAATTCCATTACTTAGTGGTGCCAAAGGAAAGGAAAAAGGGAGGTTCATGCAAGGTGCACTCTTCACGTAAGCTATATGGCTCCTTTCACACAAGCTTACTCATCTCTCATCCACGCAAGCTGTACGGTTTGGCATGACAATTCTTATATCTAATTCCTATTTGGTTTGATTAAATATTCAACTTCTCTCACCTCCCATTTTCCTTCACCGAATGCATATTTATATCTAATGGTCTCTCTATTGTTTCGCGATTAAAAGAGATTCACATGCATAGGTAAGCTCATCACTCAGTTACCTTAAAGATAACACAAAGGAAGGAAATGAAAGCTAATAGTATATGTCTTTTCGTTCCCTCTTCCCTTTTGCCACTTCATTAAGTCTATATCTATTACATGTTATACTCTTCTTTCCTTTCCCAATTGCCTTTGCCATGCATGTATATATATTTTTAATTTGGTTTTTCCCCTTTGGCAATTAGGCTAGGCACAAGGAAGAAAATTAATTTAAGCACCTCAAGCACCTCAAGTACCTAAACTTTTATGTAAGCACCTCAAGCACCTAAAAATTTTTTATATGGTGTTTTCCTCCTAATCACATTATAATTCGGTTACCACAAGGAAGAGAGTGTTCTTATTTATTCTAACCACTAAGTTACACAAGCAATTCATCATACTTTATAGCAACTCATCCAATTAATTAAGGGAACATTCATTTAAAAATAATTAAGAGAATATGGGGTGTTACATATACTCCCAAGGAATTAAACTTTACGGAGGAATGATCTGGTGTATACCTCCAAAGGATAAAACATTGAGGAGATATTATGATTATTTATAATGCATGAATGTGTTATAAGTGTGAATTGTTAATGTATATGAACATTGAAATCTTACCATATATTCCATTAATGTTATCACATGCTGCATATCTCTTGTTCATAGATGCATACACACATGTTTCATATATGGCATACCCATAGAATTGTATGAAAATAATTTTTAAACTTAATAGAATGTAGAAATGTTTTCTATATTCATACAGTGGTACATATCAGTTATTTTAGAGAAATGATTTGTTTAGCTACTAGGAATATATTTCTCATTATTGTACTGATATGTATTAGATGCCTAGATTTTGTTTGATCATAGAGATCGAGATAGTAATAGTGGAAGTCCCCTTCTTAGGGACTTTTACCATATTGAAAGATATATATATTATGTCTATTATAGAACTTCCCCTAAAGTGAACTGGGAACTTTAGTATGTACTTGTAGCCCTTCATTTTGGTCTTGATTCTATATGTTCTTTTTGGGTTAGAATTAGGATTGCTATTTTGGCTATATATAAAAAAGGAAAGAGGGCAATTACGGGGGAAAGGATATGTGAAGAACCTGTTCATCCATAGTATTTTGTAAAAGGAGTTTGAGTGATAGGCTTGTTGTCTCCTTACACCTTATGGATGGGTACTTCATATATCTTGGTATATGTATATAGAATGATGTAACAGATAGTTACCATATATATAATATGAAAGTTTTATAAATTCCACTATGATGTATGATATTTTATTTTTGCTATGCAAAAGTATGTTTACCTGAACAGAAGAACCCAAACCTAATCAAATATTAAATTACTGATGGATTAATTGCTTAGGCAAATTAATGAATAAAAAGGCAAAGAATAATGTAACCACTTATCTGATCATATCAAATGATATTGTTAAGCTAAGATAAGGGGTGTTACAAATACACTAGGAATACCTTCTCATTTCTCTTGAAATTCTCATGCTCATTCCTTTTCAATTTTCTTATCATTCTTGCTATTTTTCTTTCACTCTCACCCTCTTGTTACCAATTATATAATTATAGGTATAGATCCCTCATTTGAGTAGAGTTTTGAGCTAACTATGCTTTAAACTAGGTCATTGAGTTTATTTTCCAAAACAGAGGCCAGCCAGTCGACTTCCACCTTCCTGGCAGTCGACTTGTAGCTTATTGCATCAAAATTTCCAAACCAGAGGGTTATCAGTCGACTTCCACCTTCTTGGCAGTTGACTTGCAACTCACTGTCTCAAAATTTTCTAAACCCAAGGGCTACCAATCAACTTCTAGCCTCCTAGCAGTTGGATGCTCTGTTCTTGGTAAATTTATGAAAGTTGGTAATTGCCAATTCTAATGATAATTCTTGATTATCTAGCTCAAAATGATAATTTCTCTAACCACATGCCAAATTATTTTGCCCCTAAATCGTTGGAGGCAAATTTCAAAATCCTGGTAGCTACAGTAATTTCTCAGCTAAAATTACAATATGCTACCCTCAATTATGGAAAGTTCACAAAACTTCCTCCACTCAACCTTTTTCCTCTCATTCAAGTCCCGGCTCTTTTCTATTCAATTTGATCCCTGACTCTAATGCAACTAATGCAACAATCACAAGCATTTAATTTATTTTAAAACTAACAATCGTCTCTCATATACCGAAGGAGCACATGTTACAATTCTCCCCTCCTTTTAAGAAATTTCGTCCTATAAATTTTTATATAGCTATTCAAAAATTTTAGGAAAACTTCTTCTCATCTCCTCATCTTTCTCCCAGGCTGCCTCTTATGGTCATGACTGATCCTACGATACCTTTACCAGGGGAATAGTCTTATTTCTTAGTTGTTTAACCTCAGTACCAATGATTCTTAAAGGTCTAGGATGATAAGTCAAATTATCTTTCAATTGTACTGTACCGACATCAAGAACATGTGAAGAATCAAGAATGTATTTACAAAGTTAAGAAACATGAAAACATTGTGGAGATTGGACAGAAATGGAGGTAATTCTATCTAATAGGTGGATGAACCTATTCTTTTCAAAATTTGGTATAGTCCAATATATTTAGGATTCAGTTTCCTGGACTTAATAGCCCTACCAATACTAGTAACTGGGGACACTTTGAGGAAAACATGGTCTCCTTCTGTAAATTCTAATGGTCTCCTCCTCTTATCAACATAACTTTTTTGTCTATCTTAAACCTTAATCATCTTTTCCCTGATCATCTTTATTCATTCATTAGTCTGTTGAACTAATTTCGACCCTAAAATTTATCTTTCTCCCACCTCAAACCAATATAATGCTGATCTACACTTTCTCCTGTATAAGGCTTCATATGGAGTTATTTCTATACTGGAGTGTAAACTATTATTATAAGAAAATTCTACTAGGGGTAAAAATTTATCCGAACTTCCCTTTTGCTCTAATGTACAGGCTCTAAGCATATCTTCATAAATTTGGATAGTTCTTTTAGTTTTCCCATCAATTTATTGGTGATAAGCAGTATTGAAATTCAACTTAGTTCCAAATGCCTCTTGCAAGGCTTTCCAGAATCTAGAAGTAAACCTAGAAGTAAACCTAGAAGCTCTATCAGATACTATACTAGTGGGTACTTCATGGAGTCTCACTATTTCTTGTATATACAATTAGGCCAACTTATCCAATGAAAAATGTATTTTTATGGGTAGGAAATGCACAAATTTAGTTAATCTATCTACAATCACCCAAATTGCATCATTTCCTGATTGGGTTCTAGGCAGACCAACTACAAAGTCCATGGAAATTCCCTCTAATTTCCATTTAGGAATCTCTAGAGGCTGCAACATTCCTACGGGTCTTTGATGTTCAATCTTCTCCTGCTGGCACATTAGACATTTAGCAACATATTCAACTATATGCTTCTTCATAATTGGCCACAAAAAAATTTTCTTTAAATCTTGGTACATTTTAGTTGCACTAGGATAAACAATATATTTGCTCTTATGGGCTTCCTCTAAGATTTGATCCCTCAATCCTTCTAATTTTGGGATATATAACCTATTTGGGAAGGTTGCTACCCCAATCTGCTTCTTTCTTGAATTCCTTTGATTCTATTAAGGACTTCAAGAATTCATCTTCCTCTTGAGCTTCTAGGATTTCAGTTCTAAGATTACTCTTAATTCTCATTTTACTCAAGTACAGCCAATCTAGCAACACCAAAGTGAATAAACTCAAATTCCTAAATTTCTCAATTAGGTTCATCTCACTTACCATCATGTGAACTACATGAAGGGATTTCCTACTTAAAGCATTAGCCACTACGTTTTCCTTTCCTGGATGGTATTTCAGTTCAAAGCCATAATATTTAATAAATTTCATCCATCTCCTCTATCTTATATTCTACTCTTTTTGATTAAAAAGGTATTTAAGACTTTTGTAGCCACTAAATACCTCAAATCTAGCTCCATAAAGATAATGTCTCCAAATTTTCAAGGCAAAAACTATACATGCTAGTTCAAGATCATGAGTAGGATAATTCTACTCATGAGGTCTCAATTACCTAGATGCATATGCTACTACTTTTCTGTTCTACATCAAGACACACCCTAGGCCCTTCTTGGATGCGTCACAATACACCTCAAAATTTTTTAATGGATCTAGAATGATTAAGATAGGTGTGGTGGTCAGTTTTTCTTTCAAAGTTTGGAAACTATGCTCACATTTGGCATCCCACACAAATGGAACATCTTTCCTAGTCAATTTAGTCAAAGGCAACGCTATTTACGAAAACCCTTGAATAAATCTGCTATAGTAACTGGATAATCTGAGAAAATTACAAATTTCTATCATTGTTGTGGGTTTCTCCCACCCAACTATCGCTTCTTCCTTGCTTGGATCTACTGCTACACCATCTCTAGTGATTACATAACCTAAGAATTTTTCCACTTCCAACCAAAATTCACATTTTTCAAGTTTAGCATACAATTGTTTTTCCCTTAGCAACTACAGTACAATCCAAGATGATGTTCATGCTCTTCGCTACTTTTAGAATACACAAGAATGTCATCAATAAACACTACCATGAACTGATCAAGGTAGGATTTAAAGATACGATTCATGTAATATATGAAAATAGTTGGAGCATTTTTCAATCTAAATGGCATTACAAGAAATTCATAATGCCCATATCTGGTCTTAAAGGCTTTCTTAGATATATCTTTTGTTCTTACTCTGATTTGATGATACACCGATCTCAAATCAATTTTTGAGAATATAGTAGCTCCTCTCAATTGATCCAATAGATCATCTATTCTAGGGAGTGGATATTTATTTTTTATAGTTACCCTGTTCACTGCCTATAATCTATACACAATCTTAGGCTTCCATATTTCTTTTTCACAAACAACATTGGTGCTCCCCATCATGAAGCACTAGGTCTTATGAATTGTTTTTCTAGAAGGTCCTCTATTTGCACCTTTAATTCTATTAACTCTAAGGGATAAATCTTATAGGGTGCTATAGAAATTGGTCCCATTATAGGAATCAATTCTATAGAGAACTCTATCTCTTTCTTAGATCGAAGACTTAAGATTTCTTCGAGAATGACATTTGGATATTCATTTGCTATGGAGATAGCACTGAGTTTATGCTGAATCTTAACCTTAGAAGAACATAGAAAATGCATCCTCTCATTCTTTTCCTCAATACTCTTGTTCGTTGGTAGGGCATCTATAAAAGTCACAGACCTTTATGAACAATCCAAGACTACATTGTTTATAAATAACCAATTCATCCCAAGAATAATATCCAAATCCACCAAAGGTAAAAAAATCAGATCATCAACAAAAGATCTGTTCTCAACAACAATAGGACAATTCAAGCAAGCTAAAGAAGTTAAAACCTGATCTTCAGCTGTAATAAAAATAGAAAATTAATAACGTAAACTAATAATAGGTAAATTTAATCTTTCCACACATTCCAATGAAATGAAAGAACACGTGGCGCCAGAATCAAACAGTACAATTAAAGATATATCATTTATTAAACATTTACCCTTCATTAAATCATTAGAGTGGGCCACTTCCTTGCCCTTAAGGGTATAGACTCCTCCAGTGGTAGGAGGTCTAGTGGTGTCACCTTGTTTCTTCCACTCTAGGTAATCCTTTCGAAAATGTCCTTATTTTCCACAGTTGAAACAAACACCTTCTTGCATTTTCTGGGCTTTACAAGGTCCACCATGGCTCTTTCCACACATGGGATAGACATTCGACATCACTTGCCTCAACATTAGCCTCTTTCCTTTCTGGGTTCCATCGAATCTATTATCCCTTCCTTGAAAAGGTCTGGACTACCTCCTTTTCATGAGGTTAGTTCTCTGCCTTTCTTTTTCTATATCAGCTAGGTTATGAGAAACTATGTGACATTTGTTTACTAACATAGCAAAGTTTCTGATTTCAAATGGAGCAACAACATTTTTTTAACTCTAATCTTAACCCAACTTCCAGATGCATAGCCTTCCATGCTTCGTTTGGATAAAGTGAAGAGAACATGGACAACTCTTCGAATTTAGAGAGGTAATCCTCAAAAATCATATTACCCTACTTTATCTACATAAATTCAATTTCTTTTTTATTTCTCACATTTTGAGGGAAATACTTCTCCAGAAATACCCTCTTAAACAATTCTCAGGTAATCTAGATCTCTTGAGCATTTAGTAATTGTCTTGCTCCTCTCCACTAATATTCTGCTTCTCCCATTAACATATAAATGGAAAATAGTATTTTCTACTCATCAATATTTCCTAACACCACAAATAGCTTTTCTATCTCCCGAAGTGACTCCTCAACTACCTGCGGGTTAAACTCACCTTAAAGGAAGGAGGTTTGTTTTTCTAGAATTCAAGCTATAACACCCACCCCTAATACCTTGCATTCTTTAATGTCATCATTATTATTATTAATTATGTGATGATAAGGACAGTTCATTAAAACAATAGAATGGACATTTTCATCAAGATAGAGTCATTTTTGTCATAGAAGAACAAAGTTGGAAAATCTGGTAAAGAAGGGCAAAATAGTAATTTTATCATGAAAGGAAAAATTAATTTAATTTTCTTATTTCATGAAATTATATTCAAGGACTCTTATCATTTTCATTTAAGAGAGAAGAACAATCTATTTTTATAAATAATTATGTACTTTTGATGTCAAAAAGGCAATTTTTCCTGAAAAGGGCAAAATCGTAATTTTACCCTGATGGCATATTAGTAATTTTTACATAATGTATAAAATCTAGTTTTTACCTTAAATATTTCAAGGAAATAGAAATTAGAAACCCTTACCCATTCTTGCTCAAAAGAAGAAAGAATAAGGGTAAAAATGATAACATTGGCATAAAGGACAAAAGGGTAATTTTGCCTTAGGGATAAAATTGTAATTTTGCTAAAAGAAGGGTAAATTAGTAAATTCACAAAAATAAGTTTTGTGAAATCTTATTTAAGTAATTTTTACACATTAAAACCGAAAAGAGTGAAAAATAGAGTTTAAATGGCCATTTGGACTTAAATGGCAAAATGGTAAATTATTCAGGGACTTATTTGTAATTTTCAAAAAGTTGAGGGACCATTCTGTAATTTCAAAATTCTTTAGGGGAAGAAATGTCCCAGCCCATGGAAGTTGCACAAAATTACATTCTTGAGGAGAGTGGATGCCATTCTTGAAAAGGAGAAGTAATAAGGGTAAATTGGTCATTTCACACCAAGGGCATTTTGGTAATTTCGCCAAAACCCTCATTTAAGTCTTCTTCTTCCTTAGGATGCTAGAAATGTTGAAGAAGGGAGGAGAAGGGGAGGCTGGCCCAATTTCTTTCTAAGCCTGAAGAAGAGGATTTTCAATCCAAAAAAACTTGGAGATTCCACTTGTTTTGCATTTTTAAGGTAGCTAAACATGTCTATGCCATTCTTTTCTTGTTTTATGGCGTGTTTATGGTGTTCTTACTCTTGCAAGAAGGATGGTATTTCTCTCTCTACATTCTTATGGTTGATTTGTTTGAATAGGTTTGAAATGTTGAAAACTACTAGTGTTTATGGCTATAGACATGTTGAAATGCTTGAAAACTTAAGAGATGACAAATTTTCAAGAATGAAACCCTAGTCTTGAAAAATTCTAACTTGTACCAAGGCTGAAATGGTGTTTTAATGAGTGAGAAAATGATGTTCTTGCATGGAATTTACTTGAATATAGTTGCATTGTAAGCAAAACGGTGAGATAACTTCATTTTCTTGCCTTTTTCCTCTTTTTCCAAATGCTATGTGTCGAAAGGGTGCTAAAATTTGGTTAAAAATAGTGTTAGAAAGAGTGAGAGAAAGTGTCATGAAATGGTAAGAGAGAGAAAAACTATTTATGGCAATGTTCAAGCGCTTTTACCATTTTATAGTTTTACCATAAACCATGGAAATGTGACATACCTATCTTGGCCGAATGGACTCATGTAAATGGTGCTGAAATGTTTCTTGAAAGTGGCTAGAAAACCTTGCAAAAGTTGTTATAAGAAAATAAGAGAGAGAAAACTATGGTATCCTTAAGTTTTAATAAAAGAAACATTTCAAAATTTTGCCATTTCACTTTGAAATTGTGCATAAGCATGTGAAGTTGTAAGATAATGTACATTGACAAATTTAGCATGAAAAATGGGCTAGAAAGATGTGTGAAAGGAGGGTTTAATATACACTTACAAGAAAATGAGGTGTGACAAAATATTACCCATAATTATGGGAATGGTTACCATAATTCTTAAATGGTAAAAATAATGTTAGAAATGAATCAAATGGGTTAGAAATGCTAATCCTTCATGCTTATCTTGTCTTGGCCGAATGCTATGTAGAATTTTCCCTAAAATGGCTAAACTTATGTGTTAATTGAAAGTAGTCTAAGGTGCTATCCAAAATGGCTTATGTTAAGTGAAAAGAGGGAAAATGATATAATGGTCAAGAATGAAAGGTAAATAGTATACATTTTGCCATTGAAAGAAAGATGCCCAAAATCATGTGAAAATGAATGAATAGCATAGAATAGCTTAATGTACTTGTGAACGGCAAAGTTAAAACTCAAGGGAGGAATGATCTGGTGAATACCTCCAAAGACTAAAATTTTGAGGAGGAATGATCTGATGTAAACCTCCTAAGAATAACAGCTTGTGGGGAATGATCTAGTGTATACTCTCAAGGAATTAAGTTCTGGAGGAATGATCTGATGTATACCTCCAGATAATACAAGCATGTGGGGGAATGATCTGGTGATACCTCCTAAAAGTAAAGCATTTATGAGATGGTATGATTTGTATTGTATGAATATTTTTTCTTATGTTAGAATGTTTGAAAAAATGTGAAACTTGAAATCTTGTCATTCATGCCAATAATGATAATATATGTTGCATATCTCATGTTTATAGATGCTTACACATGGGTGTCACATATTTCATACCCATATATCTGTATGAAAAGAATTTGATGCTGAATGGAATGTAGAGTTGTTTTCTGTATTCTTATAGTGGTACATATTAGTTGTTTTAAATAAACTGGTTTCTTTAGCTACCAGGAATATATTTCTCATTATTGTGTTGATATGTATCATATGCATAGAACCCGAGTAATGATGCATCATCTAGCAGATGTAAGGAGTAAATAGAGATTATATATTGTAGCATTGTTAGTCTTAATTTTTGCCATCTGTATTTTGAGATAGAATTAGGACTACTGCTCTTTTGGAAAAAGGGGTTTGAGTTATAGGATTGTTGTCTCCTTGCCCCTATAGATACATATATATTTAATATTTTTGATAATATGTATCAAAAGATTTAAATGATATGCATATAGTTATGAAATTTTTTATAAATTTCATTGTGAAGTATAAAATTCCATTTCAACTGTGAATAAAGTATGTTTACCTGAGCAAAAGAAGCTAGACCTAATTATATATTAAATTACTGATGAATTAAATTCTTAGGCAATTTATTGAAAATAAAAAGATAAAGAATAATGTAACCATTTATCTGAATTTGTTATATGACTTTGTTAAGATAAGATAAGGGGCACAGCTACCTAGGTTAGAGAAGGGCAGATTCCTCAAGAAAGGGACTAGTTCAGGTTAGTTGGCTATACCTAGGTGGTTGGCTAACTTGTATTTTTTTTTTTAACTTGAGGAATGGAGTGTTAAGTTTGGAAAGATAGTAGCTCTTATTTGTGTTATAGAGTCTCTACTTGATAATATATTCTTGAGACTGATCACCTCATGATGTTTGTTTTTTAGAGTACAATATGGCACCCAATAGAAAGAGTGGCGCTCAGAACAGGGACAATGAAGCAAACTTGACTGAAATGATGCAAACTATGAGGGGAATGGCTGAGGCCATGAGAGTTCAGGCAGAAGTTACTGTAAAAGCACTCTGTCAGCTTTAGACATATCAGAGTGAGAACACTCAGCCAAAGACTGACACAATGAGGAATCGGATTGTTAGGGGATGGATAGAATTTCAGAGGGCAAGGCCCCTTATTTTCAAAGGTGAATTGGATTCCAAAGTGGTTGAGGAATGGTTACAGAAAATGGAGGAAATCTTTGAGGTGTTAAGAAGCATGGAAGAGCAGAAGGTCGCTTTTGCCACCTACCAACTAGAAGGGCAAGCTAAACACTGGTGGAAAGGGACCAAAAAATTAATGGAAACTCAGGGAACTTAGATCACCTGGGAAGTATTCAAGGGAGCCTTCTTGAACAAATATTTCCCTCAGAGTGAACGTAATGCCAAAGAGGGAGAATTCTTACAGATTAAGCAAGGAGGCCGACCTTTTGAGGAACACTTGGCACGGTTTGAGGAATTATTAAAACTTTCTTCTTACTTGAAGTGGAGACCAGATGAAGCGTGGAAGGCCATGCATCTAGAAAATAGTCTTGATCCAGAATTATACCACGAGGTAGCATCACAGGAGATTCAAGATTATGCCACCTTAGTCAACAAGTGTCGTATTACTTCTAGATCCCTGGTGGCCTTGAAGAAAGGAAAGCAAGAATCAGGTTACCTCAAGATAAAGGCACCGTTTGGGCATGGCAAGGGACGAGATAGTAAATTTGTAAAGGGTCAAATAGGTAAGAGGCTCGTGAATGTCACAGCCACTTCAAGGAATTGTCAAAAATGTTAGAGAAACCACAGGGACAGGCCATGCTTGCAGGGGCAAAATGTCTGCTTCAAATGTGGGAAACCAAGACACTATGTTAAAGATTGAACACTCATAAGGAAGCCAACTGAGGCCCCAAAACCTGCCACTAAGGGAAGGGTGTATACCCTCAAAGGTAAAGAAGTAGCCTAGTCCAAGGACTTAATGAAAGGTACATGCTTTATTAATGATGTTCATTTAATTGTATTGTACAATTATGAGGCTACCCATTCTTTTATTTCCACTGATTGTGCCCAGAAATTGAGCTTACATATGTCTAGCTTACCTTATAAAGTGTCTGTGGTAGTCACTACCCATAAACATGTTATGACTTCGTGTGTTTGTTTAAATTGCCCTATTGTAATTGAAAATAAACATTTCTTTATGGACCTGATATGCCTACCTTTGGTTAACTTGGATGTTATTCTAGGAATGGACTGGCTCTCTTCTAGCAATGTTATTTTGGACTGTTCGCTAGATTAGTGGCATTCATAGATGCCAAACCTGTAAACCAGGGGATTGAGAGGAAAAATCAAAGAATAAGTTTTTTGTGTTTTACAGAGGCTAAAATTTTACAAAAACTAAGTGATATACCTATGGTGTGTGAATTTCTTGACGTGTTTCTAGATGAGATTAAGAATCTCCCACCTAAGAGAGAAGTGGAATTTTCTATAGAATTAGTTCCTGGAACGGGTGTAACATCCGCTCCTAACATTTGTATCTTATGATGACGTTGTTGTTATTATTATTGTTAGCATTAATTGTGAAGGGTTAAGGATGATTTATTAAGGAGTTAGAATGAACATTTTTATCCTTATATAATCACTTTTGTGATAAAAGAATGAACTTGAGAATTTGGTAAGGAGGATAAAATAGTAATTTTATCATAAAATGAATAATTAGTTTAACTCTTTTATTTCATGAAGTTATGTCAAAGGACTCTTATTATTTTCATTTAAGAGAGAAGAAGAATCTAGTTATGCAAGAAATTACTTACATTAATGTTGAAAGGCAATTTTCCCTAAAAAGGGTAAAATTATAATTTCACACTATGAACATGATAGCTATTCTATATGAGGTGGATAAATTTTAGTTTTTACCCTAAATATTCTATGAAGGTGGGAATTAGAAATCCTTACTTATTCTTGAACAAAAGAAGAAAGAAAGAGAGTGAAATGGTAGTTTTAACATAAAGGGCAAAAAGGTAATTTTGCCTTAGGGGTAAAATTGAAATTTTGCCAAAAATAGAAGTAAATTAGTAAATTCATGGAAATGAGACTTAAGAAATTTTATTTTAAGTAATTTTACTCCTTGAAACCGAAAAGAATGAAAAAGGGAGTAAAAATGGCCAATTTGGACTTAATGGCAAAAAGGCACTTTTCTTAGGGACTAAAATGAAAATTCCAAAAAGTTGAGGGACCACTATGCAATTTCAAAATTTTGGAAGGGCAGAACAGTCCTAGCCCATGGAAGTTACATAAAATTACAATGGTAAGGAGAGACAATGCCATTGTTATAAAAAGAAAAGAAAAAGGATGAAATTGACAAATTTGCAAGAGTGGCATTTTTGTAAATAATTGAAACCTTAATTCAGCCTATTTCTTCTCCTAACTACTAGAAATGTCATGAAAGGTGGAGAAGAAGGAGAAGTGGCTGAATTGAAATTTTCCTTGGAGAAGAAGAAGCTTCCACCAAATCAACAAAGAAATCACACATCTATTAGCTTTTCAAGGTAGATAAACAATCTTATGCCATTAATTTCATGTTTTATGGTATGTTTATGGTGTTTTCAAACTTGTAAGTATGATGGCACTTTCTCTCTCTACATGCATATGGTAGATTTGCATGCTTGGATATGAGATATGTTGGAAATAACTTGTGGTTATGACTATAGATATGCAAGAAAGCATGGAAACTCATGAAATGGTAAGTTGCATGGATGAAACTTGATTTTGTCAAACCCTAAATGGTTTCAAGGCTGAATTTATGATTTTAAGAGTGAGAAAGTGGTATTTTTGCATGGGTTTTGCATGAATGTTATTGTAATGTAAGCAAAGTGATGAAATAACTCCATTTTACTTGTTTTTCTCACCTTGGCCGAATTACTAGGGTTATAAGAGTGCAGAATTTTGGTCAAATTTTATGTTAGAAGGAGTGAGAGAAAGTATTAGAAAGTGGTAAGAGAGAGAAAGTCTAATTAGAATTGCATTTAGGTACTTTTCTCATTGTCTAGCTTCACAAGTAGCCAAGCAAATGTGCTTTAGTCACCTTGGCCGAATGGATGCATATGAATGGTTTTGAATTTGCTCTTGAAAATGATTTAGAAATCATATAAGTTTAGTTCCAAGAAAGGAGGAGAGAAAAAAATTATGGCAAATTATGTTTCAAGCAATGTTGCCAATTTAAAGTCTTACTTGTTCACTTTAAAAGTGTGTATAAAATTGTGAAATTGTGAGATTAGATGTGTAATTATGTTTGGCATGAAAAATAAGCTAGAAAAGTATGAAAAACAATGGCCTAGAGTACACTTACCTAATTTTTAGGTGTGAGAAAGTGTTAGGCATAATTATGGGAATTGTCACCATGATGTTCCATTAATGAGAGTAAGGCTAGAAATGTGCCAAAAGGGTTAAAAATACAAAGTATTCATGTTCATTCTACCTTGACCGAATACTATATGAAATTTTCTTTAGAGTGGCTAGATTTATGAATGAGTTGGAAATAGCCTAAAGTGCCATCTAAATGGCCTATGTTAAGGGAAGAGAGACCAAAGATGCAAGGGTCAAGAATGAATGAATAATAGCATGCATCTTGCCATAAATAGTGAAATTTTTAAATCTATGCAAAAGTGATTGAATGGCAAAGAATGCTTAATGTAATTGTGAAAGACAAGGTTAAAGCTTCCTTGTGGGGAATGATCTGGTGTATACTCCCAAGGAATTAAATGAGGAGGAATGATCTGGTGAATACCTCCTGATATTAAAAGCCTGTGAAGGAATGATCTAATGTATACCTTCCAGGGAAGTGCCTTAAGGGGAATGATCTAATGTAAACCCTAAGAAATTGAAATGTAGGAGGAATGATCTCGTGTATACCTCCAAAGAGCACATTTAAGTAGCAAGGAATGATCTTATGTATACCTTCCCAAATTTAAGTAATTATGAAATGTTATGTATGTATTGCATGAATGTGATTTATGTGATTATGATTATGGCATGTAAGCATTGAATGCTTGTAGCCTATTCCTTAAATGACCTAATTGAATGTGTATTTCATTTCTATAGCTACATCCACATATGTTTTTGTGATATGTCATATCCAAGTATCTATATGAGAATAGTTTTGAAAATTAACCGAATGTAGAGTGTTTTCTGTATTATTACAGTGGTACATGTCAGTTATTTTAAAATAAACTGGTTGTTTATCTACTAAGAATGTATTTCTCATTACTGAAATGATATGTATCAGATGGTTAGATATTGCATGGTAATTGAAGTAGAGTTGGACACGGTGGAAATTACTTTCTTAGGAGTTTTCACTATTATCAAGAATGTGTATGTTATCACTATTTTTGAGTTTCCTATAAAATAGATGAGTATGTAAATATATAGCTATAGCCCGACCTTTTTGGAGTCCTAATTCTACATTTATTTTTTTGGGTTTTAGAATTAGGGCTGATATTTTTGGCTGTATATAGAAAGAAAAAGGACATATGTATAGGGATATGTGAAGGACCTATTCTCTCACGGTATTTTGTAAAGGAGTATGAGTGGCAGACTTGTTGTCTCCTTACTCCTTATGGATGGGTACTTCATCTATGCCAGTGTATGTATACCAAATGATGTACTAAATAGTTATATAATATATGTATATTAGAAAAGTTTATATATATTCTATGGTATTATTTAACATTTTATATTCCGCTGTGCCAAAGCATGTTACCTGAGCAAAAGAACTCAAACCTAATTGCATAACAAACCTATGATGGATTGGATGCTCAAGAGAAATGAATGTAATTAAAGACTAGAATTAATGTAACCACTTATCTAAATAAGCGTTATGACATTGTTAAGTTATGATAAGGGGTGTTACAATGGGACCAATTTCTATAGCACCGTATAAGATATCTCCTGTAGAGCTAAGTGAGCTAAAAAAACTAATAGAGGACCTCTTAGCAAAATAGTTCATTAGACCTAGTGCATCGTTATGGGGAGCACCAACACTATTTGTCAAGAAGAAGGATGGGAGCTTAAGAATGTGTGTAGATTATAGGAAATTAAATAAAGTAACTATTAAGAATAAATATCCCCTCCCTAGAATTGATGACTTGTTAGACCAATTGAGAGGAGCCACTATTTTCTCTAAGATTGATTTGAGGTCAGGATATCATCAGATCATAGTAAGAGAAGAGGACATATCTAAGACTGCTTTTAGGACTAGGTACGACCATTATGAGTTTCTTGTAATGCCATTTAGTCTGACAAATGCTCCAGTTATTTTTATGGATTATATGAATCACATCTTTAGACCTTATCTAGATCAGTTTGTGGTAATGTTTATTGATGACATCCTTGTATATTCCAGAAACAGACAAGATCATGAGCAACACTTAAGGATAGTATTGGGGATTCTTCGAGAGAAATAATTGTATGCTAAATTAGAAAAGTGTGAATTTTTGATGGAAGAAGTGAAATTTTTAGGGCATGTGATTTCTAAAGATAGAGTGTCAGTGAATCCAAGTAAAACTAAAGCAGTAGTAAATTGGTAAAGGCCTACTACTGTAACAGAAGTTCGTAGTTTTCTGGGTTTAGCAGGATATTATAGACGGTTTATCCAAGGGTTTTCGCAAATAGTGTTGCCAATGATTAAATTAACCCGAAAGGATGTTCCATTTGTGTGGGACACAAAATGTGAACAAAGTTTTCAAACTTTGAAGGAGAAATTGACCACTGCACCTATTTTAGTTCTCCCAAACCTTTTAGAAAAATTTGAATTATATTGTGATACATCTAAAAAAGGGTTAGGATGTGTCCTAATGCAAGAAGGGAGAGTAGTGGCCTATGCTTCTAGACAATTAAGACCACATAAGAGAAACTATCCAACCCAAGACCTAGAGTTGGCAGCTATAGTATTTTCTTTGAAGATTTGGAGGCATTATCTCTATGGGTCTAAGTTTGAGGTATTTAGTAGCCACAAAAGTCTTAAGTATCTCTTTGATCAAAAGGAACTAAATATGAGACAGAGGAGATAGATGAAGTTCAATAAGGACTACGATTTTGAATTGAAGTACCATCTAGGGAAGGCAAATATTGTAGCAGATGCATTAAGTAGCAAGTCTCTCCATGTAGTTCAAATGATGGTAAGTCAGATGAGTTTAATAGAAAAATTTAGGAATATGAGCTTGTCTACTTTGGTGTTACCTACTAAAATGTGTTTGAGGGAATTAAGAATTGAGAACACTCTTAGGGCTCAAATCTTAGAAGCTCAGAATGATGATTAATTCTTAAAGTCTTTAAAGGATTCAAAGGAAGTCATAAGGGAGGCTGATGGAATGGTAACTTTCCAAAATAGAATTTATGTTCCTAAAGCAGGTGGACTGAGGGATAAGATATTAGAGGAAGCTCATCAAAGCAAATATACTATTCATCATGAAGCCACTAAGATGTATCAGGATTTGAAGGAAAGGTTCTGGTGACTAGGTATGAAAAAGCATATAGCAGAGTATGTGGCTAAGTGTTTGGTGTGTCAGCAGGTAAAGATTGAGCACCAGAAACTTGCTGGATTACTACAGCCATTAGATATTCCTGAGTGGAAATGGGACAAATTTTCAATGGATTTTGTGGTAGGCTTACCTAGAACACAATTAAGGAATGATGTTATTTGGGTAATAGTGGATAGATTAACTAAATCTACCCATTTTCTACCCATTAAGATTAACTACTCCTTAAATAAATTAGCCCAGCTATATATTCAGGAGATAGTAAGACTTCATGGTGTACCTATTAGCATTGTCTCATATAGGAATCCCAGATTTACCTCTAGATTTTGGAAAGCCTTACAAGAAGCCTTTGGGACTAGATTAAACTTTAGTACAGCTTATCATCTCCAAAAAGATGGACAGACAGAGAGAATAATCTGGACCTTAGATGATATGTTGAGAGCTTGCACGTTAGAATATAAAGGAAACTGGGATAGGAGTTTACCATTGATAGAATTTTCTTATAACAATAGTTTTCACTCTAACATAAGTATGGCACCCTATGACGCTTTATATGGGAGGAAGTTTAGATCCCCATTATGTTGGTATGAAGTGGGTGAGAGGCAACTACTAGGACCTAAATTGGTGCAACAGACAATTAATCAAATTAAGATGATCAGAGAGAAAATGATAAAAGCTCAGGATAAACAAAAGAGTTATGTTGATAAGAGAAGGAGGCCATTGGAATTTGAGGAGGGAGATCATGTTTTCCTTAAAATCTCCCAAACTATTGGGATTGGTAGAGCTATGAAGTCTAGGAAGCTAAGTCCAAGATACATTGAACCTTTTCAAATTTTGAAAAGGGTTAGTCCGTCTGCATACCAGATAGCCTTATCACCTTCATTGTCAAACCTCCATGATGTCTTCCATGTATCCCAGCTCAAAAAGTATATCCTTGATCCCTCACACATTCCTGATGCCAGTACGGTACAATTAAAGGATAATCTGACATATGAACCAAAACCTTTGCAAATCATCGGTATTGAAGTCAAGAACTTGAGGAATAAAACCATTTCCCCAATAAAGGTCTTGCGAGACAGAACATCACCACAAAAGGCTACCTGTGAAAAAGAAGAAGACATGAGGAGAACTTATCTAGATTTATTCACATGAGGTATGTATCAATTTCAAGGACGAAATTATTTTAAAGGGGGGAGAAATGTAACACGCACCCCTAATACATTGCATTCTTTAATGTCATCATTATTATTATTAATTATGTGATGATAAGGATAGTTCATTAAAACGATAGAATGGACATTTTCATCAAGATAGAGTCATTTTTGTCATGGAAGAACGAAGTTGGAAAATCTGGTAAAGAAGGGCAAAATAGTAATTTTATCATGAAAGGGAAAATTTATTTAATTTTCTTATTTCATGAAATTATATTCAAAGACTCTTATCATTTTCATTTAAGAGAGAAGAAAAATCTAGTTTTGTAAATAATTATGTACTTTTGATGTCAAAAAGGCAATTTTTCTCGAAAAGGGCAAAATCGTAATTTTACCCTGATGGCATATTAGTAATTTTTACATAATTTAGAAAATCTAGTTTTTACCTTAAATATTTCAAGAAAATAGAAATTAGAAACCCTTACCCATTCTTGCTCAAAAGAAGAAAGAATAAGGGTAAAAATGATAACATTGGCGTAAAGGACAAAAGGGTAATTTTGCCTTAGGATAAAATTGTAGTTTTGCTAAAAGAAGGGTAAATTAGTAAATTCACAAAAATAAGTTTTGTGAAATCTTATTTAAGTAATTTTTACACATTAAAACTAAAAAGTGTGAAAAATAGAGTTTAAATGGCCATTTGGACTTAAATGGCAAAATGGTAAATTCTTCAGGGACTTATTTGCAATTTTCAAAAATTTGAGGGACCATTCTGTAATTTCAAAATTCTTGAGGGCAGAAATGTCCCAGCCCATGGAAGTTGCACAAAATTACATTCTTGAGGAGATTGGATGCCATTCTTGAAAAGGAGAAGTAGTAAGGGTAAATGGGTCATTTCACACCAAGGGCATTTTGGTAATTTTACCAAAACCCTCATTTAAGTCTTCTTCTTCCTTAGTATGCTAGAAATGTCAAAGAAGGGAGGAGAAGAGGAGGCTGGCCCAATTGCTTCCTAGGCTTGGAGAAGAGGATTTTTAATCCAAAACAACTTGGAGATTCCACTTGTTTTGCATTTTTAAGGTAGCTAAACATGCCTTTGCCATTCTTTTCTTGTTTTATGGTGTGTTTATGGTGTTCTTACTCTTGCAAGAAGGATGGTATTTTTCTCTCTACATTCTTACGGTTGATTTGTTTGAATGGTTTGAAATATGTTAAAAACTACTTGTGTTTATGGCTATAGACATGTTGAAATGCTTGAAAACTTAAGAGATGGCAATTTTTCAAGAATGAAGCCCTAGTCTTGAAAAACCCTAACTTGTACCAAGGCTGAAATGGTGTTTTAATGAGTGATAAAATGATGTTCTTACATGGAATTTAATTGAATATGGTTGTATTGTAAGCAAAATGGTGAGATAACTTCATTTTCTTGCCTTTTTCCTCTTTCGCCAAATGCTATGTCTTGAGAGGGTGCTAAAATTTGGTTAAAAATAGTGTTAGATGTAACACCCTCTATCCTAGTGTTTCTTTTAGATATTTAAGTAATATAATATGAAAAGAACTATTAGAGTGTTGGTGTTCTATCACTTCTACCCGAGTAAATTTTAAACTTTTTACCAAGTTAATTAATTGAGTGCATTTGGGGTTGGTCTTTACTCTCGGGTTCTCTCAATATCACAGTGGAATAAATACATATAGCATACACTTAGATTAACTATACATGGACATGCATTCTTAATTAAATGTAATCAATTAACTATTGGGCATGGAGGCAACAATCCTGCCACTCGTAACCCCCATTAAATAGTCTGTTCATTAATCCAGCCTAATTCATATACAGATAAGTTAGATTAGGCTATACAAAATAAACCTACACTAGCCTTTCTCAAAATATCATGAAGGCTAGCTCAATCCTACCATGTACTTATACTATTGAAATTAAATAGTTTATATGCCCAGATTGGATACTTCTTCATACTCTACCTTCTTTCTCTAGCCCAAGGGGACCTACACATCTGGTATATGTCAACACTATTGTGAGAAATGAATCTCAGTAGCAAAACAACCAATTATGAAATCCATTGACCTGTACCACCATGCTCACACGAAAAAACCTTTACATTCTTTCATAAAACATATCATATACTATTGGGATGTAATGAGTGTAGCATTTAATCATGTTATATACTCATATGTATGCATGTGCATTTAAAACATATCAACTTTAAAACATGGGAAGTATATTCATCATCAATCTCATTATTACATTCATATAAAACATGTGTGATAGTAAACATAACATCATTTCATTTCCATAACATGCGAGCAATACATAAAATACCCTAAGAGTAATCGGGAGAGTCGCCCAGTAACAACTCCACGCACCATTGTCTATATGAATGAGTGCATGTCTATTTAGCCATGCCTTAACCTTTTGTACATTTTGAGGCGTCCCCTAGTGGATCCAAGTACCGTAATGGTCCCTGTCCCTTTCTGACAGATCATCCCTGGCCAACGGGATTCCTCCTTTTCGTCCCAAACGGGGCTGTTATACTCTCATGGGATCACTGTCAACTCTACCTAGATAATTTCCTCTCTGCTTTTAGGCAGATCATAATACTATGGAATCACCATCCCTTTTTGATGGATCACACTCTCAGAACGCTATTCTCTACATATACTACAGGTGAATCTGCCTATGGCCATAGTTATGCTTAACTCTAAGTATGTGTTTCTCATATGGCCTTTGGGAGATGAAACTAACTTAAAGTTCGCAACCATCACGGTGTTTTTGAAATCATCTAAGTTCAAGTGGATGTTTAACCACCCCAATTTATGGCACAACTGTGGAATGCCCAATGACCGATAATCGATCACTCGATCATGAGCCTATCTACCCTAAGGCATACAATGAGAATACTTTCCTCTTTCCCTTTTTGTGTTTTCTGCTCTCTCTTTGTTTTACTATCACAAGGGTCTTATCACCCAAAACTCTTAGTTTTCTTGCTTACCTATATTTTGAGCCATTAATTAAGTTAGTATAAAGAATTACTAAGCTCAATTACCATTAAAAACCTCATTTCACAAGTTGGAGGTCTGCCAGTCGACTGTTGGAAGGCTAATAGTCGGCTGGTGGCTCTCTATAATCTTCTGGTGCCAATCAGTAAGCTAGAAGTTGGTTGCCAGTGTGCTGGCAACATGCTGGTAGCTTTCTGGAATACTTTCTTGGTAAAAAATATGAGCACGACAGTTGACTGCTAAGACTGCCAGTCGACTATTCAATGTAAACCTGGGCCCGATAGTCGACTGCTAGGAACCTGGCAGTCAGCTTCTAAGCCTCGGTCTGCACTTCTGGGTTTCCAAGAAAACGACAGTCGACTGCTTGGATGGCCAATCAATTGCTTAGTGCAGACCTAGGCCCGACAGTCGACTGCTAGATATCCGACAATCGGCTGCTAAGCCTCTGTCTACACTTTTGGGTTTTCTAGGAACACAGCAGTCGATTGCCCCTACTTAGCAGTCGACTGCTATGCTCCACTGCAGTTCAGAAAATATGATTTTGATAATACCCAATCTAGAATGCATTCTATTTTCAATTCTAAATACATAAGCTTAGTTCCCATACAACAAACTTTACTTTTCATTAAACATTTCTCATCCATTAGCTCAAACATGGTACAATCAAGGAAAACTAGTCTATATCCCTAGATGAACACAACTCAACCCTTCCAATCCATTACAAGCACATATATGAGCATACATTTAGCAACACAACATCTCAAAAGTAAAAAAGCAAACAGAATGTAGGTTTAACCCCAATCTCAGTTCAAACATATAAAAATCCACATTTTCCAACAACAGTAACATTTCAGAAAAAGATGGGGTTTAGGATGGATTGCTACCTCGATTCTTGGCAAAATGTGTGTATTTGATGTGTTAGAAATGATCCTTCCTCGCTATTGGACTGATTCCTAGCCTCAAATCTGCTCATTTCTCAGTAAAATTCCCTCCTCAAGCCCTAGCTCACCCCTTTCTCTCTCTAGCTGCCCCCTTCAGCTACTCTCTCTAAAATTTGGTATAGTGGAAGTGTGTGGGGGTTTTGGCTGTAGCTAGGGTTTATGAGAAAGTTTGGAAAATTGTTCTTTGGTCATTGGCTTAGTTTACACATTTTGTCTCAACATAATTTCCCTTTTTAATTGAGTCCTTAACCACCTCCTACTAAACCTTCATTTAATTTCTTTCAATTTAGTCCCTAGGCTAATGCAACTATATGTACTAATGCAACATACACAAGCATTAAACATCAAATTAACAATTATCAAACATCTCTTTAATCATAATTAGAGCAGATGTTACATTAGAAAGAGTGAGAGAAAGTGTCATGAAATGGTAAGAGAGAGAAAAGCTATTTATGGCAATGTTAAAGCACTTTTACCATTTTCTACTTTTACCATAAACTATGGAAATGTGACATACCTATCTTGGCCAAATAGACTCATGTAAATGGTGCTGAAATTTTTCTTGAAAGTGGCTAGAAAACCTTGCAAAAGTTGTTATAAGAAAAGAGGAGAGAGAAAACTATGGTATCCTTAAGTTTTAATAAAAGAAACATTTCAAAATTTTACCATTTCACTTTGAAATTGTGCATAAGCTTGTGAAGTTGTAAGATAATGTACATTGACAAATTTATCATGAAAAATGGGCTAGAAAGATGTGTGAAAGGAGGGTTTAATATACACTTACAAGAAAATAAGGTGTGAGAAAATATTACCTATAAACACACATACATACATCATCAATAACTCTAGAATGAAGCTAAAGTCCATACATACGGCGTACAATCATTAAACTCAACATCCAAAACTCATATACCTATACTGTCAAGCATTCACATACATTCTAACTGAATTTCCCAAGTTTACAGCAGTAAACCCTACCGAAAATCCAGCAGAGTTTCCTCTGTATTTCAATCATATCCCAAGTACAAAATCACCTGTTTAAAATCAAACAGCCAGTCCAACAACAGCAATAAACATACTTAACATAAATCCATATACAGCAACGTCAATTCATCACTATAATCCATATACACTATCTGAAATATTACATGTACATTCAGTCCAATCCATACAGAAAACATATGAGACAGAACCCAATAAACAACAACGTCATCAGAGTGTATGTACAAACGATTCAAGCCTAAGCTAAATCATCCTCCGGTCTATCCTCAAGTCAGCCTCGGCTATCGTCTGGGCTCCTGTCCCTGTCCCTGTTCATCTCAGTAAACAACCTAATGAGATATGAATCCCAATAGAATAATTCACAATTCAAATATCGTTCGAAAACTGGTTGAATACCCAGCGGTGCGAACACCGAAATCATCTTCCCAAAATTAGTTCGAAAACAGAGAAATACCTTATCTTTAAAAATCATTTAATTACATGGAAATTTGCGGCAATGAATCGAAATCATAAAATCTATTTCTTTGAAAATCAATCATCAAAATCAAGTAAAATCCCATGCCCAGTGTATCTCAATCCACGTTGGCTACAAGTCCACTGTAACCAAATCTGAATCATCTTCTAATTGCACGTAGTCTAGAGAGAATACCTCTCTTATCATTGGGTGTGATCCGTAACACCAATCACCCGAATCAAGCCTATATTGTGAGTGTGATCCGTAACACCAATCACCCGAATCAAGCCTATATTGTGAGTGTGATCCGTAACACCAATCACTCACTCAAGGACCGGGTGAGAATTAACATCTAAGGCATCCCCTTGCATGTGCACATACGCCAATTCTCATCCTCATACAGTCTATTCGAACTCACATGCACTCGGTCGGCTATTCCTCAGGGTTCTAGGGTATTACGCCTAAATCACAATGTTTTCCCGTGTAGGTTATCCACCCTTATACTCCCTAAACCTTTCTTAGGGTCGTCCTGGTTTAACGCGTAATCCCTAACTCAGTACAGGCTAAATATGATAAAAATAATCTCGTTTAAAAGCTCCCTGTACTAGGGATACTTAACGGCCGTCCGATACCGGCTATCAAGTACCCAACCCTAAGTAAATCCGTCCTAAAGGCATCTAAACTCCATAAACAAGGTTTCTAACATGCAATTAGGGTTTTCAGCACACAGGCATGCAATTTATCCCATCGAAAGCAGCACGTAAATCCATGCAAGTCATCTAAATCATTCAGGTATTCACTAAATCAATTCTAGGGTTCGGGAAGTGTAAATTATCCTACCTAGGCTCTAAATGCTCCAAATCACTTTAGAATTTCACGCAGTCTCGGTTTCTGAGCCCGATTAATTTCCTGGACATAAAATTAAATATTCAGGCTCATCACGTCATCCAATTTTCAATCCTAAACCCGGTTACTCAACTACCTAGGTTAATTTATTGCCTAATTACGTTCGGCAATTATTTCAATCAAATACCATCATTTTTTGGGAAATCGGACCTTACCAATGTGTCCGGATTATGGAATTCTGCGTCACGGTGGCCTCGGTTTCTCCCGATGCACGTCCGTAAGTTTCCAAGACTCAAGAAGACATGATACAAGACGCACGTATGAGCTGGAGATATTTCCCGCAATAGAGGGGAAAAACACTATTTTTTCGGCTGCTCTAGCGGCCGTTGGTGGCCGTGGTTGGTTGCTGGAGGTTGTGGGCAGTGAGGGCTATCAGTTGGTGTCCTTGGTGGCGGTCCACAGTAGCTGTAGCGGCCGTTCATGGTGGAGGAAGGAGGAGAGAGAAAAGAGAGAGGAGAGAGAGTGTGTGGTGAGGAGAGAGAGAGAAATGAGAGAAATTGAGGGAATTCGTGTAATTTAAAGCCTCCGGGGGCGATTCTGACTTTTCCCAGACCACCCGAGGATACTTTAGGGTGTCAGAATCCTTCCAGACATCAGCATGCATTTCCATGCAAAATTTTTGGCCTCCTTTAACGAAATTGACGCACAAAACTTCTTCTGTCAGTTTCTGATCGCCGGATTGCATTTCTTTCTATTTGATCGTGTTTCTGGCTTCGAACAACCTTCTGTTTCGAATCACTATCCTCAAAAGTTATGCCAGGCTTCGTTTAAAAGGGGTTAGGGTTAAAAATCAAATTTTATCTTTCAAAATCCTTTCAGTTGTTACAGAGGGAAAGGGATGGTTTCACCGTACTTGTACACACACACATATAGATGTATATATATTAAAATAAATTTCACTTTCTCCTTTATCTTTGCTTCATGAAGGCGTCCAACTCTCCCTCTTTACACGTAACCCCCCTTTCTCACGCAAGCCCACCACCTTCTCCCTAATTGTTATGCTATGCATGTGAGTTTGGATGAAATTTTAAATTTCCATTCTCCTCACATATATTGTCCATTTGGTTACCAAGGGGCTGCACTATTCCTCATCCTTAATCTAGTCGATCACGTGAGGAGTTAAGGCCATAATAAATTTTTTTTTGTCTTTCTTCTTTTGGGCATGTGGAAAACAACACAAGAGAGAAGGAAGACTTGTAACCCACATTTCCCTTTTCCCTTTCCAAGGACTCCTAGCCGTGTAGCAGTGTATATATATATATATATTAATTTTTCACTAAAATTCTGCATCATATTGATGCATGTCTATTTATTCATAAATTAATTTTCCTTACTCCCTCCTATTGTCCATTGGTCCCATACACAAGATATATGGAATTTCTTCCCTTCTTAGTTCACATGTGACTTGGAGGTTTCATGCATGAGATTGTAGTTTCCATTCCCTCCTTTCATGTGGGATAACATGCAAGGCATATACCTACATATATCTTAAATGATTGCATCCTATATTGCTTTTCCCCTTGGTATTTAGGCTAAGTAACTAGAAAGGAAAATAAAGAATTAATTTTAAACACCTAATTTTCATGTAAGCTTACTTTTTAATATAACCATTTGGCCCATTAAATTAAGCATGCAAAAATATTTCCCTTCCTTAAGTTAATTTAATTAATTAGCAAGCAAGTAGTTAATTAATGATACCATTAATTCTATCCATTTAATGGAAGACTATTAATTTAGGCTAATTAAATTATAGGGTGTTACATTACACAGGCCAGCCATTATAAGTTTATTTTCCCACTTATCCAACTTCAAGGTTTGGATTCATAGGTCTATTCTCTTGAAATTGTCAAAATGCTTCACCAGTAGTTGTAGCTATTTAAGTAGCGGCTGTAACTTCTTAGGTGGTAGCAATAGCCTATTGGGTGGCAGTAGCAGCCTGCTCCCTCATGGCTTCTACCATTCCCACTAAAGTCTGCATAACCCCAGTCAAACTTCCTTCATTCTCCTTTTCCTTTCTACTATTCTTCCTAGGTGGGGCCATATTTCACTTTATAAAACAAATATTACTGAGGTGATCAATCTCAATAACATAATATTTATAAAAGATCATATGGCTCTAATAAAAATACTATCTATCCAAACCTAACACTTCATTCCTCAAGTCAAAACATAATGCAAGTCAGTCCATTGCTTAGGTTCACTCAACTAACCCGCATTAGTCTCTATCCTGAGGAATCTACCCTTCACTAGTAAGTTAGCTATATGCTAACTGTGGTAGTAGTGCTCTAATACCAACTCAATGTAACTCCCCCAATCCTATGGTTCCTTTTTAGTTAATTAAATAATACGATATTTATATACAGGATTGGTGAATTACAACTACCTTTACCCGAGCAAAATTTTTAAATTTTACCAAGTTAAATAATTTAGTACTATTATTTTAGGAATTCTATGCTCGGGTTCTCACACGTAAAATCGCAGCAAAAAATAATTAAAACAATTAAAATAAGATATATGAATATATATATATATATAATTCATTTATAGTATTTACAAGTGTTACCCATTAGACATATACCTAGGGATATGTGAATGTGTCAACTAGTGTAAGGAGACAACAAGCCTACCACTCATACCCATTTAACAAAAAGATTGCTAGTGGATTCCTAGCTCACATATCCTAATACATATATGCCCTTACTTTATACATCCAAAAATCATTACCGTGATCCTTTCCAAAAGATTAATAAGGATTCAGGGTATCGAGCATGTCAAAAATACACCCTTTTTTTATACTAACCTCATGTAGTCAAGGAGTAGGGAAAGCTTTTAAGACAAATATAATCCATAAATCTTTCACCACTAGGAAATACCGTAAGAATGGTATTTCCACTATCTTCACCCCCATTGCTAATAGATGCTGGTACCTAGGCATCTAATACAAACCAGTACTTTAAATGAGAATGAATCTCAATAGCAATAAACAACCTAACTTTTAAAACACACTGGTTTGTACCACTGCATTCATACAAAAATACTACATTTTTCTGATCATAAATTTAAAATATTATGCATATTAGGTCACAATGCATGAATCATATAGTTATATCATCTCATGTCTTATACTTATACTTATGCATTTCATCTAAAATTATCACATATCCATTCAATCGGATATATATATGTCATCAGATTATATTTTATAGCCATTAAACAGGATATATCATACCACATATCCATCACACAAGATATATATCATATTATAATGGTAATAGGGCATCACATAGAAATAAGAGCATATACAAGGAAATTAGAGCATATTCTCATGGCCAACGCCAAGTCATGATCATCATAAGATCATACCAAGAGAAATCAAGAGGGTATCTCGTAGTTTGCAACTACCCACAATTCACAACTGCAATGTATTCATAATCTGACAATCCTTGACTACAATATATGTACATGCTGGAGCTTCTCCCAGTGGATCCAAGTACATCCATCCATAACATCCCTACGAGGGTTTGTATCCATCGCTCTGACAGATCATTCCCTATCTCCAAGAACCATAGGGTCCCTACCCACCTCTCTAGCAAATCCTCCCCCATATATCTGGGATTATTGTTCTTAACAGATCATTTACCTCAAACACTATTCACAAGTATATAGACTAGGGTGATTCTGCTCATACCATGGTTATGTATAATTTTAAGTAGGTGAATCCTTTAATTGGCCATAGAGGAATTCACTAACTTAAAATTAACATCCATCACGGTGTTACCCGTGGAATGCCTAATTATTATCCTATACCAATAACTGGTCATTCAATATATACCTATCTACCACTATCCATATACTAGGAATTCTTTCTCATTTCTCTTGAAATTCTCATGCTCATTCCTTTTCAATTTTCATATCATTCTTGTTCTTTTCTTTCACTCTCACCCTATTGTTACCCATTATATAATTTCAGGTCTAAATCCCTCATTTGAGTAGAGTTTTAAGCTAACTATGCTTCAAATTAGGTCATTGAGTTCATTTTCCAAAAAAACAAAGCTTGCCAGTCGACTTCAACCTTCTTAGCAATCGACTTGCAGCTCACTGCCTCAAATTTTCCAAACCAGAGGGTCACTAGTTAACTTTTACCTTCTTGCCAGTCGACTAGCAACTCACTGTCTCAAAATTTTCTAAACCCAAGGGCTACCAATCGACTTTTAGCCTCCTGGCAATTGGCTGCTCTATTCTTGGCAAATTTTCAAAAAGTATGAGCATGGCAGTTGATTGCTAGCACTCTGGATGCATTTCTAGGCAACTGAAGAGCACGAAAATCAACTAGTAAGGGCTATAAGACCACTGCTACATTATACTCAATTTTTTAAATCCTCTGTTAACCCAAATTTTTGCTCAAGAACCAGTTTGTAATTCATGTTTTACCCTCATTAACTTAATACCATTGTGCAAGCATCATTTATCACATAAAAATAGCATAAACTACTGTTTAAGCTTACTCAAATTTTGGATTAAACCCTATTTTCACACAATAGGTAAAAACCCATTTTTCATAATATAATTTAATCCCTCTTTTACTTCAGATAACAGAAAAATCTTATTTTTAGCATATACACTGTAAATTCAAAATTAGAGGGTATATGTTATTTTTCTACCTTGTTTCATGTAATAACTAGTGTAAAATTATCAGATGAACTCCTAGATTGGTCTTACTTCTTGCCTCGATTCACTATAAAAATGCCACTTCCTTTGTAAATTCTCACGTTCTCTCTCTAAAACATCCTTCTCTCTCTAGAATTTTGAATGCAAAGTGAAGGATTAAGGTTCTGTAATTTGGCCCTATTTATAGGCAGTTTAGGAATTGTTAATTTTTAGCATAATTCTTAATCATCTAACTCAAAATGATAATTTCTCTAACCACATGCCAAATTACCATTTTGGCCGTAAACCATTGGCGGTAAATTTCAAAATCATGGCAGCTAGAATAATTTTCTTGACTAAAATTATGGTATGCTACCCTCAATTGTGGAAAGTTTACAGAACTTCCTTCAGTCAACCTTTTTCCTCTCATTCAGTCCCCTCTCTTTTCTTTTCAATTTGGTCTCTAACTCTAATGCAACTACATGCAACTAATGCAACAATCACATGCATTTAATTTATTTTAAAACTAACAATCATCTCTCATATACGGAAGGTGTAACAACCGAAAGAATTTTAAAAGAGTTTAAAGGATAAAAATCAAATTTTTAACCCTAATCCCAATCAAACGAAGCCTGGCATGAATTTCGAGGATAATAACTTGACACAGAAGGTTGTTCAAAGCCAGAAACACGATCAAACGGAGAGAAATGCAATCCGGCGATCAGAAACTGACGGAAGAAGTTTCGTGCGTCAATTTCGTTAACGGAGGCCAAAACTTTTGCATGGAAATGTGTGCCAATGTCTGGAAGGATGCTGACACCCTAAAACATCCCCGGGTGGCCCGGGAAAAGTCAGAATCGTCCCTGGAGGCTTTAAATTACACAAATTCCCTCTATTTCTCTCATTTCACTCTCTCTCCTCACCACTCTCTCTCTCTTCTCTCTCCTCCTTCCTCCACCGTGAACGGCCGCTACAGCCACAGTGGGCCGCCACCAAGGGCACCAACCGACAGCCCTCACTGCCCACAACCTCCACCAACCAACCACAGCCACCAACGGCCGCCGGAGCCGCTGGAAAGACGTCATTTTTCCCCTCCATCGCGTGAAACTTCTCCAGCTTGGATCGCCGCCGTCCATCGCCGTTGACCGTCACCGCCCCCACCACTGTGTAGCCCGAGCTGCCAACTTCCTCCAGTAGCTAGCCGCCGCCGAAAGGAGGCCGGTCGCACCCGGATAGAGGAGAATTTCATCCACTGTACGAGAAGCTTCGTGGCCGAAAAACGTCGCCTAAACGGCCGTGAACCACCGCACCACCACTGTATTCGGACTCCCAGGCTTGCGGGCTTCACCGTGGTATGATTTTTGAGACAAACCGCACCCCTCCGCCCTGCGCCCTGATCTGGCGCCGCAGGTGTCTTGCATTGTCTTTGGAGCTTATGGACGTGCATCGGGAGAAATCGAGACCACCGTGATGCAGAATTCCATCATTCGGACACATTGGTAAGGTCCGATTTCCCAAAAAATGATGGCATTTGATTGAAATGATTGCCGAACGTAATTAGGCAACTAATTAACCTAGGTAGCTGTGTAACCGAGTTTAAGATTGAAAATTGGATGACGTGATGAGCCTAAATGTTTAATTTTATGTCCAGGAAATTAATCAGGCTCAAAAACCGAGACTGCGTGGAATTCTGAAGTGATTTAGAGCATTCGGAGACCAGGTAGGATAATTTACACTTCCCGAACCTTAGAATTGATTTAGTGAATACCTGACTGATCTAGATGAATTGCATAGATTTACGTGCTGATTTCGATGGGATAAATTGCATGCCTGTGTGCTGAAAACCCTAATTGCATGTTAGACACCTTGTTTATCAAGTTTAGATACCTTTAGGATGGATTTACTTAGGGTTGGGTACTTGATAGCCAGTATGGGACGGCCGTTAAGTATCCCTCGTATAGGAAGCTTTTAAACGAGACCATTTTTATCATATCTAGCCTGTACTGAGTTAGGGATTATGCGTTAAACCAGGACGACCCTAAGAAAGGTTTAGGGAGTATAAGGGTGGATAACCTACGCGGGGAAACGTTGTGATTTAGGCGTAATACCCTAGAACCCTGAGGAATGACCGACCGAGTGCATGTGAGTTTGAATATACTGTATGAGGATGAGAATTGGCGTATGTGCACATGCTAGGGGACGCCCTAGATGTTGATTCTCACCCGGTCCTTGAGTGGGTGATTGGTGTTACGGATCACACTCACAATATAGGCTTGATTCAGGTGATTGGTGTTATGGATCACACCCAACGATAAGAGAGGTATTCTCTCTAGACTACGTGCAATTAGAAGATGATTTAGATTTGGTTACAGCGAATTTGTAGCAAATGTGGATTGAGATACACAGGGTATGGGATTTTACTTGATTTTGATGACTGATTCTCAAAGAAATTGATTTTATGATTTCGAGTACTTGCCACAATTTCCATGTGTTTAAACGATTTTAAAGATAATGTATTTCACTGTTGCATCGATTTCGGGAAAGACGATTTGGTGTTTGCCATTGGGTATTCAAGCGGTTTCGAATGATAATTGAATTGTAAATTATTCTCTTGGGATTCATATCTCATTAGGTTGTTTACTCGGATGAAACGAGACGGGACAGAGCCAGACGATAGCCAAGGCTGACTTGAGGATAGACCGGAGGATGATTTAGCTTAGGCTTGAATCAATTGTACATATGCTTTGATGACGTTGTTGTTTATCGGGTTCTGTCTCTTATATTTTCTGTATGGATTAGACTGAATGTACATGTAATATTTCAGATAGTGTATATGGATTGTAGTGATGAATTGACGTTCTTTGTATATGGATTTATGTTAAGTATGTTTATTCTTTGTTGGGTGGCTGTTTGATTTTAAACAAGTGATTTTGTACTTGGGATATGATCGAAATACAGAGGAAACTCTGCCGGATTTTCGATAGGGTTTACCGCTGTAAACTTGAGGAATTCAGTTAGAACGTATGTGAATGCTTGACAGTATATGTACATGAGTCTTGGATGTTGAGTTTAATGATTGTATGCCGTATGTATGGACTTTAGCTTCATTCCAGAGTTATTGATGATGTATGCATGTGTATTTAGTTAGCTGCGTGTGAATCAGGGTTGAATGGAATCTGAATGGACAATGGGAAGTCTATTTGGGTTACGCTCAACCAGTAGCGATCCCCTGACATTCCCACATAGGGAATAATTATTTAAACTAACCCATAAGCTTCCGCTAATCAGATAAGCATTGCGTATGACGTATTAGGGGGTCGTTACAGAAGGAGCGGATGTTACACTAACAATCGACTGTCACGCTATAATAGTTAACTGTTAAGCCTAGCAATCGACTGCTAACTCTGTAACAGTTGACTGTTAGGCCTAGCAATCGACTGCTAACTCTGTAGTAGTCGACTGATATCTCTTGGGTTGAAATTTTGAAAGTGAAAAAGTGTTAGCATTCGATTGAGATAGGGTACCAACCAACTACCAGCCTCTGTGAGTGAATTATGAACTCAATAACATGTTTGGAAGGTATTGAGCCTAAGAAACTCTACTTAAATAAGGGATTTGAACCTAAAATGTGAGAGGTAACATATACTTTGAAATGAAATGAAAAAGAGCAAGAATATGATGATATTTGAGAAGGAAAGAACAAGCATAAATAAAAGAAATGAGAATTGTATTCTTAGTATATGTATTGGTGGTAGATAAGTTCATAACTAAATGATTGATGGGATAGTTTCCATGGCTACCGTGATAGTTGTAAAGTCTAAGTTAGTGTACCTAATGGCCAGCTTAAAAAGGACCACATACTTAGAATTTCACATAACTACTGTATGAGTCGAATCACCCTATTATATATACTAATGAATAGCATAAATTTGGGGACCCTTATTATGTACTCATGTGTGGACTCAATGTGTAGACTCTTATTGTAGAGACTCTTATTGTACTTGGATCCACTAGAGGACGCTCCAAAATGTACATGAATATGATAATGTAGTTGAGGACTGCCAATGGAATGTGTTGCCAAAAAGTTGAGTATAGATTTTAAAATGTGGAGTGGTTCACTTGATGACCCTCCTGATTTCTCTTATTGTCATTAATATTTGATGATTATTGCGATTTGGCAAAGGCCAACAAGAAGTGCTTTTATTTCCTTAATGATATTTATGAAAATGGAATCATGTTACCTATATAATCTGATTATATTATGTTTTATGAATACATGTATATCCTGTGGGATGGATATTAAATGAGTTATGAATGCAATTGTAAGTACCAAATGTGAATATGTTCATGGATGAGGCCTAATAGTTTTAATATTTTCCATGATGATGGAGAGAATGTAGAATTTTTGTATGAAATTACAGTGGTACAAACTAGCGATTTATAAACTGGTTACTATTACTACTAAGATTTATTCTCATTAAAAATATTGGTTTGTATCAGGTGCCTAAGTTTCAGGTATTACTAAAAGTGGAGGTGGAGTTGATGGAGATACCCTTGCTGGGGTATTTCCCTGTCATTAAAGAGTTATGGATTTTGTATGTATGAGAAGTTCCTTCCACACCTTGACTGCATGAAATCTTAGGGCTATGTAGTAGAATTTTGACATACCTGGTGCCCTAAATCCTTATTACTATTTTGAAAGGATAGAAGGATGATTTTGGTTTATAGAACGAGGGCATATATGTATTAAGATATATGAGCTAGGAATTCACTAGTAGTTTTTGTTAAATGGGTATAATTAACAGGCTTGTTGTCTCTTTACCCTATTTAACACACTCACATATCCATAGATATATGTCTAATGGATGACACTTATAAATATTATAAATGAATGTGTATGTACATATATATATGTTTTATTTCAGTTAATTTAATATATTTTTCGTTGCGTTACTTGTGAGAACCCGAGTATAGCAACCCAAACTAATAGCACGTAAACATTTAACTCGATAAAAAGTTAAAAATTGACTCAGGTAAAGGTGGTAGTAATTCACCAATCTTGTAATATACCACATAAATAACTAAAATGAACTATAAGATTGGGGGGTTACAATTATGATGGAAAATAACTAGGAGCATTATGGCGCATCATTATTATGTCAAAAAATATCTTTGTGCATTTATGACTCTTAATCATGACGTCTAAAAATATTTAGAATGCAATGATTATGCTAGAAAATATCTGAGAAAAAAATTTGGTAGCCATAATGACCCTAGGAAAATATCTTAGGGGCAAAATGGTCAATTTTTATCCAAGGGCAAAATAGTAATTTCACTTAAGTGTAAAATAGTAATTTTTATCACATGAATAAAAATAGCCAATTTATTTAGAAAAAATTGTGATAATTTTCATTAGGATTATTTCCCTATAATTTTTGAAAAAATTGAAGTTAAAGTAAGGGTAAAATAATCATTTTACCATAAAAAGGGTAAAAATGGTAATTTTACCAAAAAGGACAAAATGGGCATTTTGACAGAAAATTTTGTAGAATTCTAATCATACCCTTCCTACTAACTCACGATTTTATGAAGGAAATTAAAGGGGTAAAATGGTCTTTTTTTCCATCAAGGGCAAAATGGTCATTTTGTCACTTAAAGCATCTTCGTGTCTTCTTCTTTAAAATTTGCAAGAACAACGTGAGGAAAAAGGAAGGGAAAACGTTAGCTTCAAGGAGAAGGAGAAGAAGCATAAGTGAAGGAACAATCAAGGAGAATCCATATCTATTGATAAACAAAGGTAGCTTAACATTCCTACATCATTATTTTCATGTATTATCATGTTTTTCCAAGCTTTAGAGAATTTTCATGGCTGAATGAATAGTGATGTTCATAATTCTACATTCTTGAGATGTCAAAATTTCTATTGGAAAATGCTTAGAATGTGGTGTGGATGTATTCTTGAGTGTTGATTGGAATTGTAAAAGTGTTTATGACAAGTTTTATATTTTGTCTTCCATTTTCTTTCAAAACCCCAATGTCATGAAAGTGGTGCTATAATGCTTGTTTTGTCATGATTATAATGGATAAATGGTATTTCATGACTAATTAATGATGAAAATGGGATAAATGAAGTGTTTACATGAAATCTACATGGATTAGCAATTTTTACCTTGTTGACTGTGTATGTCACTTTGTGAGAATGAAAAAATTTATTAAAATTTTTCCTAGTTACCTTGTTACAATGTTGGTTATGGCCAAGGGAGGAAAGAATGAGTGGTATTTTGATGAAATGCATAATTTTTCCTAATTCTCTCTTGTTGGCTAAGAGCACTTTGATAAATTGTGAAGGAAATGTTAATAAATTTTTTTTGAGATTCATGCTAGCCTCCCGATTTTTAGACAAGGAAGAATGAAAAATTTATTACTTTATGAAATAGTCCCATTTTCCTCAATTTAGTCTCCTTGATCGAGATCATGGAAAGGAAAATTTTATAGGAAGTGTTGTCGACACTTATCATGGTTTTGGTCAAGGTATGGGAGAAAAGAAATTGCATATAGTTAATAAATTTTCTAGTTTCTAATTTACATAATCATGACATTCTAGCAATTGAAATGCATGACTATAAATGGGGGAAAATGTATATATGCATATCTATAGATATATTATGAGAAAAAGGATATTTATAGGTATGCTTGTTTATGTAAGGAATGGTATGACCAAAAAAGAAAAAAGAAAAATGTGAAAGTTCACGTTAGGACCCTTAAAATGTAATAAAAAGGAAAATTGGAAATTTGTATAAGAATGGAAGGAAAATAATTGATTATGTTTTTAATGAGGCAAGAGTGAAAGATAGATAATTTTAAATGAGAAATTCTTGCTTTTCCCTTGATCTCTTCTCTGGGCTGAGAATACCACCTTCCATTTTTATGTAAATTTAATCTTGATAACGTTATTAATATATAAGGGTCAAAATTTTATAGAAAGTGTAGTATCATGATAAATAGAAAAGGAAAGAAATAAATGATTTGATATATAGGGAAACATAATGGAAAGGGAAAACATCGTATGGAAAGGAAAACATAAAATTAATAATAAACAAAAAAGAGGATTTAGAGGAAGTATTTCCCATATATATTCTAGGATAGATACGCTTGTAACTAAATGACCAATTGTTGGTATGGGACAAAAATTGGAAATTTCACAAAATGTATGAAAATATAAGGATGATTGCAAATTCTAAGTTAGTGTAACATAAAGTTGTCAAATAAAAAGGGGACGTTTACTTAGAATTTAGCATAATTATAGGTACAAGCCAAATCATCCTAGTTTATAATAGGAGATAGCATATTGGGAATATGATCCACTAGAATTATGGTGGTGATTTCATAACATCATGATCCACCCAAAGCGGAGAGGAGATGATGTGTTTAATGATAGTGATCCTGTGAGCTAAATTTTGATTGTCTATTGGGAGAAATCCCTTCGATTGGAAAATGATCTATCTATAAAACATTGATCACCGACTAGAATAGGTACTTGGATCCATTGAGGGACGCCTCAGATAGTACTAGTGGTAGAATTGTCACATGACTAGAACTGGAAATGGAATTATCTCACTCATGTACATAGTAGTATGTGGAGTAGTTTATTGGGTGGCTCTCTCAATACTCTTAAGTCTCTCTTTGATTGATTGATTGATTAATTATGGCTTTTAGCCAAGACTGATGATTGTTTTCCTTATAGATGATTGTTTTTCCCTATGAATAATGGATATTTTTGCCCTATCTATGATTGGAAATGACTGGCAATGGATGGAAATGATTAGAAATGACTGGAAATGGCTGGAATATGATTGAAAATGCTTTCCTGATCATAATACTAAAATGTATTTGTGGTGAACTAACATGATAAATTGTTATACTGTAACTCATGAATGCATGCCATACACCTTTATGAAATGTATATGTGCATTCCAATAGAAATAACTGAAATTCAAGAATAAAGAATATAAAACTATTTTTTGTATAAATACACTGGTACATACCAGTGTTTTCAAAAAGAAATTGGAATATTTAGCTATTGAGAATTATATTCTCATTATTGTAACTAGTGTGAGAATTATATTCTCATTATTGTAACTAGTGTGTATCAGATGACCAAATACATGATATGGTTAGAAATTGACATAACCTTGGTGGAAATTCCCTGGTCGGGTCCCTTCACTGTCAAACAAAACATCTATGTAGTCCCTATAATGGAGGTTCCTCCTATGTAGAGGAGCCATACTAACTTTTCTTTTGGAAAATGCATGTACTTAAATAAAAATAGCCCTCTTGTCCTACATCATATATGTTTTTAGAATAGAATTAAGATAAATCATTTTTTGATGTAAATAGTGACAAGGGCTTATAGATCTGGATGGGTGAAAGTAAGAACTAGTGATAGTCTTTTATAAAGGGTTTGAGTGGTAGGTTTGTTGCCTCCTTACTCTGGGATAATGTAAATACTTCACATATCTAGAGGTATATGTATGATGTTATATGAAAATTAATGAATGAAGTTTATGTAAGTGAGTTTAAATTTCGTTGCGCTGATGTAAGGATATTAATTTTAATTATTTAGTTTTTTGCTGCGCAATGAATAAATACAATACCTGAGTAAGGGATCCAAACCTAATCATTTTATAAATAAAAATAGAAATTTATATAACTCAGGTAATAATTAAGGACAAAAGTGGATATAGCATGCCAATCTTATAACTAAATGAATTTTTCAAGACAATATTATAAGTATAGCTATAAGATTGGGGTGTTATGATCAGGGTCAGGATGTGTCTAGGAATTAGCTAGGCTGGAGATGTGTACTAAAGCTGCAAAGTAACCTAGAAGGGTGTAAATTTTGAATTCATGAACAGGAGATTTTTAATGGCATATAGGCCAAGGATTGTAAGTTTATAATGATAATTATATGGTTATTTTGATGAATGCCATAGGTTTTGAAGTTATATAATGGAGATAATTGTACTAAAACGTGATTAGTCAGTAGTAAGTTTATGTCAATAGCGTTACAATAAATTATATCTCAATCGTTCATGATGGATGGTTTAAAATTGTATATTCCAGTGTTTATGACAATGTAAATTGTGATAGTAGGTATGTTACACATAGGAAATAGTTGAGTGAAATTTGAATGGACTAATAGAAAATTTTGTTTGGGTTACACTCAACTGGTAACGGTCCTAAATTGTATAAGTTTTTAAAAGAAAAAATTTTAATAAAAATTTCAGGCTTCATGATCACTCTGATATATATACATAATGAGGGGTTGTTACATTTTTTATGGAGAAATAAAGTAAATATCTTATGGTAAATATTATTATTACAAGTTTTAATAAATCAAAGAATCACAGCAATCAATGTTTTTACTAGATGATCATGTGTTTAGCAATTTGTTATTAATATATTTATAAAATTTTTTATATAGGTTATATTATTTCATTCAAAAAAATTCAAAAAAAAAAATTAAACATTCAAAACCTTGTTAGTATTTGTTATCTTATATATTATTTTTGTCTCAATAAAATAATATTTTTAATTAAAAACTATAACTATATATTATAATAATATAAAAAACTAAATTAAAATACGTTTATTTATTTATTTAATAATAAAATAAACTATATTTATAATAACTATATTATAATATATATACTTATTATAAGCATTGCATTTTACTAATTTTTAAAGATAAATACATCTTAGAAAAATAAGTATCCTCTTTTTTCTCAAAATCTTGGCCTAACAAGCGGTAATGCACTAGTAACAATGCTTAAAAAAAAGAAGGAAATTGCACGAGTGGTGCTCGTAATAAAAAGAGGTTAAAGTTAATAAAAAGGTTAAAATTAATTTTTTATTTCTTAACTTTTTTACAACATTCCTGTCTCTTTTTGTTATTTTATTTCTTATCTTTATTAATTATACAATTTTTTCTCTCTCCAAATGCTGTAAATTTAATTTAAGTAAAATTAGTCTAGTTAAAATATAATAAAAAAAATATAGATAAGGCCAAAATATCAAAAAAAATTTGGCATTCTTCTAGCATATGAAACCCAACAATTAAATACATCAAAAAGTTTTTTAAAAACTTGACAATGACTAAATGAAAATTGTTATTTCATCTAAAATTTTGCTAAATTAATTCTGTTTTGTCAAAAATAATTTCATGAGCTTCGTATATGACTTTATTGTTAATAATATATATAAACGACATGTTAGTAAAGAAAATTTTTTTTTCAATTAATAAAATTAAAAGACAAAAATAAAATCTTATACAAAGTTAAAAGACAAAAAATTATTTTTAATTTTGTTTTGTTTTAGTCTTTTTTTACTAAAACCAACATTTTATCTCTTAACTTTACATGAGATTTCAATTTTTTTTTAATTTTATCCTTTATTTTTGTTAATTGACGTAATTTTCTTATATTTTTAAATGTTAAATGAAATTTAATCAAAGTATAATTGAATTTAGATACAAGAAAAACGCTTCGAGAATTTTTTGAAATTCATAACTTGGGTATATAAAGCTAAAAAATTTAAAATTCAAAAAAGTTCCTAGGTTATATAAAGACCAACTTATGATTATTTTAGTCTCATCTAAATTCTTCTTCTAATTCAACATTGTTCTGGGAAGAATAAATTTAAATAAACTACATATACGTCTTTAATGATATATACAAATGATATTTGGCCAAAGAAAAAATTATATCAATTAATAAAAATAAAAGACAAAATTAAAAAAACAAGATAAGTACAAAATTAAAAGACAAAAGTAAATTTTTTTTTTTTTTTGCTACTAGTTCCCAAGCATTGAGGGAATCAAGAATTTTCGGATCATAAAAGTTGGAAAATCAATAACCAAAGACAAAAAAGGTGGAAAATTCAAAATACTTTTTGGATTTTGCACTAAAAAGTTATTTACCCCTAAAACAATTGCCACAAATACTTAAACCATCCTATGCAGGAATGAGCAAAACTAAATTGATTCAATTCTAACAGAACTAATTCAATTTTATTAAACTATAACTAATTCGAATTGACCAATTAATTAGAACAAATGGATGAAATTTTGACAAAATTTAATTGGTTCAATTATTAAATATGCATAGTTGTTATCCAAAACCAATTAAATAAGTAATGGTTTAGTGTGTAATAAAGAGTATTATAATTACTTTAAAATTTAATTTTAAATATAATAAAAAGAAAATAAAAAGTTAAAAATAACTTTTCATACTTTCGTAACTTTTTTTTCTTAAACTCCTAACTCATATTTTTGTATATTATATAATTTAGAAAACCAAAGAGGAAAAAAAATTTTATTATAATATACTTATAATATTTAAATTTTATATTTAAAATATTAATTTAAATTATAATTTTATTAAAATCTCACCAGAAAAGTTAAATCCCACCTTTCTTCACTTTATAATTTCTCTTACCAACTTGTGCTCAATATATTATTAATATATAAAATTCATGCTTTAAATGTTTAATATTAAGTATAAATTTTTAAAATTATTGTTATATTGGATTTCTTTTTATTTATCAGTTTTTTGTTAACATAAATCATAACTTGTATATAAATTATAGTTAAAGTTTAATGTTAGAAATGTTTGTTTTTATTATTGAAAGTGATAAAATATTTAATTTTAAATTTTATAAGTTTTATAACTTCTATAATTTTATTTCTTCAAAAAAATAATCCAAACCGATCAAAGGTTACATTGGATTTGATTGGTTGAATTATAACAACAATAATTAAATTAATTGAATAACTTTTCTTACCGTCCACTGATTTTGATTCGGTTATTTAGTTGGTTGAAGTAACCACACCAAAAAGAAAATAATTTGATGTGCAACCTAATCCAATGAAAGCAGCAATTGTGAAAAGATCAATGTTATGGAGAAGCGGACCTTCCAAGGACGAGATTCTCAAAGGCTCACCTTCTCAAAATAGCAACCACTTCTAGCTAAACAATTTTCATGACACAGAGGTATTTACCTCCACACACAGGCAGAAGCTGGGATTGGGACCACTACATTCGTCGCAAGCTCAAAGCGTATCGTAGGAATATTGAATATTAGTACGCATTAAAGATTGAAGTCAGATGAATGTGTAGCAGCATGCATACGCACTACAGATTTCATATCTTCAAGATTGTTGGTCAACCAGAGATCACTTTCCAGCACCCAGGACAAAAGAATTAAAAAATATTAACATCGTATGCTAAGTGAAATATTGATGACACAAGAAACTAACCTCAGCATCCAGATGGTGATATTCCAGGATAAATGCAGAATTTGAATAATCAGCTTGGTATAATCTTCAATAGCTCAATATCGAACAAGAGAGTCTTGTCTATCAGCCCTTGGTTCCCCAGCACAAAATCCAAAGCTCTCTGGCCCTGAAACAAATTTGCATCACATCTTTTACAGAGTCCACTTAGATTATTGCTGGGAAAAAATCTATTATTTATTACCGAGAATGTTGTTGGTCTTGGACCTCTCTTTTTGAAATCATTCTCAGGATATCCCAATTCGGGAGGCACAATTATCCTGCATCACTGAAATACATAGTGAAAATTGCATTTCCCTCCCTATGTGTATCTCTCCGCAAATTATGCAAAATATGTACCTATCATGCATCTGCCCAAGTGTAATTAAAGGAAAAAGGATTTATACAAGAAATCTCAAACCAACCATTTCCGGTGAATTAGAATTTCACCCCAAAAAAATCAAGAGATTTTAGAGTTCACCAAAATCCGAAGCTGGAGTTTGAGTAGAAGTTGTAGTTCAAACCAATCAAGAACTCAATATTCAGATTTATGAATGGTTTATTGTTAACTTAATATTCATGGTGCTATACTCCTAATTCATACTATTTAAAAGTGTATTATTCATGAAAAGCATTAAGTTTTTGCTCTTGTTGAAAGGAAATAAATTTGCAAAAGACAACTGACGCATAATATGTAATACAAATTTCTAGCAAAAAAAAAAAAAAAAGTGAAGCACCTTCTAATGCCCCCAAGAGCCATGCCTGAAACAGCCTCTTCAAAAGCTGGTATTACCTGAACATTTAAGGAACATAGTGACCATTCTTCAAAGCCACCATTTGTGTAGGGAATCCACTAGAAAGCAAGTAAAGCATGCCCCCAAAAAAGGTAAAACTGAGTACTTAAGTAAGTTCTAGAATCCAATAGTAATGTCCACTTGAGATTTCGTTTCGAGAGTTTACTACAATCATGTGATGGAGAACCTCGCTAAGAAGTAATTCAAGACAGCAATGGTCATGGAGTTATAGTTGCACCCATTCAACTTGAAACAGTCTGCAACATTCTACATTCAAGTTTAATATGGTAATAGTCATTTTTGAGCTTCTTTGGTAGTAGATTTTAACTACATTATATGAGTTTCTTAACCTTATTGTTTAGAATGATAGAAGGTCATGCTGAGCTCTCCTCCTCTCTTTTTCCAATCTTTTTTCTCCAGGGAGTATTTTTTGTTTCTTCTTTTAATGCTTTCTCTGAAAATCCTCTTCTAGTTTTGATAAATTATGCCAAAGTAAGCATCGTGAATAATACTGGATAAGTTAGTGAACCGACATTATTTCAAGTTTCCTTTCTGATGGAAAGACTCAGTTGAAAATTCTTCTAGTTCGAACTGAAAGTATTTTCCCTCTCTCCCTTTTCTCCTTGGCAAAGGCTTTCTTGATAGTTTTAATAAATTATATCAAACATAAGAAGCATTGGTACATCATTAAGGGTATCAAATGCTATCCAGCATTTCAGCAAGTTTCCTTTTTCTACATATTCCCAATACTTCCTATAAATTCTTTCTTCTAGACGTCCTGCAGTATTATCATGACCTAGAAAGCTTTAAATAGTAAATTTTTGTTGTCCCAAATGAAACATAACAAACAATATAAACACTGTTCATGAAATATTCTTCAAAACCTGGACAACAGTCCCATTCAAATTTTAAGGAACTTGGGTATCATTAAATGAAGTCTCACCTCTTGAGATCCTATTCTGAATTTGAAGAAGTCCTTGTCCTCACCCTGCATATTAGAAAGCAGAAAAATAGGTGTTTACAAATCAATTATTTGTACAATTTCCACTTAGAATATGAAAAGAATTTCATACCTCAAAGGAACCGCCCTTTGTTTTATTCCGGGCCTCAAATATGCGGCCATAATAACCTATGGTGTAACCATCCCAATCTACCTGAATGGCATTTAAACTCCATAAGTTGCTTCAATTATCTAATTTGAAGAAGCAAGAATGCTGTCCAGAAAGAGTCCACCTAGACAGTACTCAATTTTCTATTCTCAAGCTGTCAAACTTAGAACCACACAATTGTAAAGCCATTCATGTAATATCATTCTAGAGATAAGAGAAGATAGAAAATTTGCTATATGAATTCTGGAGAAAATATAATTCAGAAATAATTGTTTAATTTTGATTCAGCACCTCCCTTTATCCAGAGATAAGTCGCTAGGTTAATTAGGTTTGAAGTTAATCTATAAAACTATGTACGCCAAGATTTAGTGGCTTACCACCACTGTCTCTCCCATTTTTGGATTGGGGCCATTTCCTACTCGTAAGTCCTGCATTATTTATTATATGAATTTAATAAAGAATAAACTATGTATATCAAATTATTTACATTAAACCATCCAATTCTTGACCTTATACTGAAGTCCTGACTCAGTTTCTGTGTAGTCTGGGTATCGCATTTTTGACTTGCCATAATTTTTCCCTCTAAGCGCTGGCACTGTATGTACAAACATATTACTGTAAGTCAATGTGGCTATGAAATTTGGCATGCTTTTGTCAATCCTATGTAACTCAATGGTACATGTTAATGAAGACATAACTATAGAAGTTACCTAAATTTTATCATCACTAAATAAAACAGTTGCATCACTTCCTCACAGTCAGCATACAGAAGTTCTTGTAAGTTAAGGCAAAGTCAATTCACAAATTAAAAAGATATATATCTCCTGTAAACCTTTTTGAGTCTTATATAGCAAGACTCAAGAAACTTGAAGAGAGGCATTTGCAGTAATAAACGGACAAGATGCAGTAATGAAATACTGTGAAATCTTTGTTAGTAGAAGGAGTTGAATAACAAGCTATTTCGAAAGGCAGCCAGCCTGTTACCGCATCCTAAAAACAGAGGTTTGTATTATCATCGTCGCTAATATTACAGAAATCGATAATTTCAACCAATAATCATAAGAAAGAAAAGACCAATTTTAATATTATTCCTAGACTTGCAGAATCTCTCAAATTTTTCCTGCTCAAATAAAAAGAAAGGCGTAGAATATAGCCTGCAGATGAATGGTTAGATACACAATTGCAGTTCTGAAAAACAAAAAAATATTCCAAATTAATTAGAGATTTATAATCAGGTACATAAGAAGAAAACACAAAATGAATGCGTTATAGCATACGTCTACTATCAGTATGAGCGACTATTAATGAAGAATAAAGCATTATTGTCGACAGTTGTCCCAGACAATAAACAAATGAACTAATTAACAACGTATGGGGAACATAGGAAATTACTTTCAGCATATTCAGTTGCCTCAGCACTTCCGTCTTTTGAATTATTCCACAAGGTTCCAGAAAGTATCCCGATGGAAGAGAGAACAAGTTTTCTTCGCTCACAATACCGCAAACAACCAATCTTGTTATTGCTTTTGCCTATTAACATGGAAAAAAGAATGCATTTTAAAAAATAATCTCATCGGATCGGGGAATTTGCTTTTGGAGAGATAAATTATAGTTAATCACGAACCGCAGAAAGATGAATCTGAAAATTTCTTGGACTCCTGATAATTGAAAAGGAAGAGGAAATTAATCGTCATATTGATTAGATGAATCCCGCAGATTAGTTCTTTAAAGAAATGTCAAAAAACGTACCAGGCATTTCGGGAGGGAGCCAACAGATAGAGCCAAAATTGACGCCATTACCGTAAGCAATAGACAAAGATAGAGAAGACGGTGAGTGGAGCGGACTGGAGCTTGGTTGATTTCGCGGGAGATAAAACGGCGTAGATAGAAATAAAAAGTGAAACATTTTCTGAGAAATAAATATAAGTTGTAATTTTTTATTTTGAATTAAATATACTAAAATTAATATTAGTTTTTTTAAAAAAATATAAGCTATTAGAAAATATATTTTTAAAATTTTATTTTAATATTATTTAATTTAAATTAAAAAATTATTTACTTTATATTTTAAAAATATAAGTTATATTTTTATTTTTATTAGAGTCATATTTAATATTTGTAATATCATATAAATAATAAATATAAAGATTTTCAGGTCAAAATAGAAGAAATGATAGCTTATTTTTATGAAGAAAAACTTGGTGCAGTTTTTATATGTTGACCATTAATTTTTATAATCAAACAATTAATATATGTATAATTTATCTAATTCATTTTTATTATAATTAATTTTTTTAAAATTTTTTTATATATTTTATTTTGATTCAAAAAAATTAATAATAAAAATGTTAAAAATTACATATAAGTGTTATCATATTTTTATCTTATTATTATTAGAATAAATTATTATTTTAATTTTTAAAATATGTATTTTTTAATTTAATTATTAAAAAATAAAAATAATCAATTTAATTTTTTAAATAAGTAGTCTCAATCAATTTAATCTTTACATTAACGCGAGTAAATAATGTTAATGGAACTTCTTGACATTAATAATGTTTGAGTTGGCCACTAAATGGAATCAACTCCTCCAATTGTGCCTTAACAGCATCGTTGTGACCTTAAAACAAAGAAAGGAGATGATTCATGAAAGAGAATCTGCATGCGAAGGCAAAGTGAAGTGTTTATTCATGAACAAAATGACCGTGATTATTAAAGCTAATTAGATATGACATTTTACATTTAATTGCCACTTCATGAACTATTAGTGCCAAAATAAATTTTCCATCTTTAAGGCATCCATCTAATTAACATAAGGACTAAATTGTTAAGGGAAGATTCATTAGAGGATGAGATTGATGATTTTGATCTTTTATGAATTAAATTAAAATAAAATGCATTTTTTAGGGGTAGAAAAAAATAATTATTAACAATACTAAAGTATATTTTAATTGATTAAATAACATAATATACATATTCTATAAGATTAGTGCGTTATTACTATCCTGACTCAAATTTATTTTATCTTTTACTAAGTTATTAAGAAATATTAGAATTTTAGTTTGGGTTACTACACTCTCCTGTCTCACTCACCTTATTTAAAATTTTTTATTGTCAATAGAAGAAAAAACAAACAAGGAAAATACAAATACATCAAGTTTTCATGTTATATACATCTAATATATATAATTTATATGCAAAAATATCTCAAAAAGGAAGGAAATCCAAAGGTAATAGGTTTACCTTTCAAATTTCATCCATTCCTTCTAGTGGATAGTTAGTTTGTCATATACATACACTATCATATATATATATACATATACATATATATATATATATATGCCATATCCCTACTCCTAGACAACAAAATATAAGCCTTTGTGGCCTGTCCAAAAACATATAAGGCTAAGGCATTGGGATGGGGATGCAAAAGATATCAAAATACTATACTAATAACATATAGCTATCATGCTCAACTAGTAGGGGGTATAGGAGGTCCTATCACTGTAAGTATGATCATGTCACATACACTTATATAGTCCTAAAAATGGGATCTCTAACCTCTATGCCTCAATCTCCAAAGTGAAGAAGTACCTTAACATCTAGACACATCAAGACATAGTGAGATTTATAATATCCATAATCAAACAACCTTTTTTCAAAATTGCTAATGGTACAAGCTATACGGATACAAAACTTTCCATGCATTCACGCTTTCATTTCAAAATAATAAAATATTGGATGCAATGCAAATGACATGCAATACTATGACCGTATTGGTGAAATGCACTAATATTCATAGTCACCATCATATTATTTAGGGTATGTTCATTCAGATTTTCCATGAAATCCACAGTAATATGAACAATCACAACATACAAGCATAGGAATAACATATCATAAACATGTGGGCCCTTTTTGCCCTAATCTCCAATATGATAACATTAGGATCATCACCTAGTTAACAATTCGCATTAAGGCATTGCCCAATGAACACATCACCTAGTGCTAAACTTAATGTACCAAACTAGCTATACATGAATGAGTCCCTAAATGGTCCCATACCGTAGTACTTACCAGGGTATCCCCTAGCGAATTTAAGTACAAAATAGATCACCATCCTAGATCATATTTGTAACATCCTAAAATTTGACAAAGGGATTAAATGTCAAATTTTGTATAGGTAACTATAATTATATTTAATCAATTCCATGAAAATCCACTTGTATGTAAATTTCATTGATATATTAGCAATTAACTTGAAAGACTAATAAAATAATAATTAGGGAGTCTTATAAGGGTAAGTGAGGGATTTTGGAAAAAGTTAAAAATACTTAACTATGAATGAATTCCCCATATAAACCATAATTTAATTATAATTTCCTAACTAAATTACTACAAAACTTTATTCCCTCCATATACCACAACTTATCCAAACCCTCCCAAGTCTTCTCCTTAAGTCTCCATCTCCCCTTTCCTTTGACACCTGTAGCATCACTTCATGAAATACAAGCTTGAGTTCTAGAGAGAGAGAAATTTAAAGAGAGAAACTCCATCTTCTAAACCCTCCATCTAAGGCAAGATCCAACATCTACAAGGGAGCAAGAAGCATATTCATCTAGTTGGAGACCTTGTTTCCTAAGGAGAAGGAAGGAAAAACATCAACCTAGCAAGTTCTTCATACTTTTCCTAACTCTTCACAATGTAGGAAACTCTTTTCATACATTCATGTGTTTATGAGACATCTCTATAGGCTTGATTTTGCTTGGGTTTGTAATGACCCCCTTAATTATACTATGCATTTAACTATCAAAATAGCTGAAGCATACAATATTCTAAATAAAATTTTCACTTTTCCTATGTTAGGGAATGTCAGACGTTCGCTACTAGTTAAGTGTAACCCAAATAGACTCTTCTCACAGTCTGTTCAAATTCCACTCAACCCTAAAATTTGTGCAGGAATTCTAATACCACAATATATTATCACATACTACTTTGGAATATAAATTTTAATAGCCATTTAGAGACAATTGAGATATACTATGCCATAAATACTAAATTCATACATACATCCACAATTAATTTACAATCCATCATACAACTCCAAATCTAAGACATTTATCATTAATATATACACAAAACCTTCAATCTACTACAACTCCAACTTAGGATTATAAAATCCTTCTGGCATTGCTTGGTAGGCTTGGCATCCACTATCATGCCTAGCTATCTTCTAGGCATCCCCTGTTCTTGGTCATCTGAGCAAACAACGTAATGAGATTTTATAAATCCCAGTAGAGCAATTTACATATTAATTACTTTCAAAATCAGTTTCATACTCAATTGTGTCAAGCATAGAAAACATCTCCCCAAAATTTAGTTCAAAAACAAGTGAATTACTAAATACTTTCAAACTTATCATAAACATGGGAAATCAATGCAAAGCATATCATGAATATAGTATCTTTAATCTGAAAAGTTATACTGAAATCATGCTTGAAAATTCTCATATATATAATTCTGTTACACATCTCATGTGATCATTCATCTCAAGTTGCATTTCATTTTATCTAAAATCATGGTTTTGGTTGGGTGTGATCTGTAACACCAATCACCCAAAAATGATGTCCTATTTTGTGAGTGTGATTCGTAACACCAATCACCCACTTGAGGACGGCGAGAACCAACTTTCAGGGCATCCCCCGGCATGTGCACATTTCTAGTCTCATCCTCATACAATCTATAGGGCAATACATACACATAGTTGACCAATACTCAAGGTTATAGGATATTATACTTAAACCAAGACATCACCCCGTATAGGCTCTCCACCCTTACTCCTTAAACCTTTCATAGGATTGTCCTAGTTTAATGAATAATTCCCAATAGATGCAGACTAATTCGTAGAAAACAAATCAATTTATAAAGTAGTATGCATAGGGAACATTCAATGGCCATCCTAAACCAAATATTGAATGTCCACCCTAAGTTAGTTCATCCCTATGGCATATAACCCAATAGCCAAATCTAGCAAACATGCAATGAGCATTCTCAATACATAGGCAATCTTCTATACTCATATATATAATTCTCATGTAAATCAATAATTTTTAACACTTATTCCCAGTCAATATGTAACACCCGCCTCTAATACTTTGTATTTTATCATGGTATTTTTATCATTATTATTTATGTGATGATAAGGATGGTTCATTAAAGAGATAGAATGGACATTTTCATCAAGATAGAATCACTTAAAAGAGCAAAATTGGAAATCTGGTAAAGAAGGGTAAAATAGTAATTTTACCATAAAGGAGAAAATAAATTTTATTTTCTTATTTCATGGAATTACATTTAAGGACTTTTATTATTTTCATTTAAGAGAGAAGAAGAATTAAATGTGTGAAGTGATTATGTCCATTTTGATGGTAAAATGGTAATTTTCCCTTAAAAGGGCAAAGTTGTAATTTTATCCCAAGGGCATATTAGTAAATTTTCATAAGATAGAAAAATTTAATTTTTATCTAAAACCCACATAGAAATAGAATTGGGAAGTCTTTACCCTTTTATTTTAAAAAGGAGAAGGAATAAGGGTAAATGTAATGGTATTGGCATAAAGGGAAAAATGGTAATTTTGCACTAGGGGCAAAATAGTAATTTTTCCAAAGAAGGGTAAATTATTAATTTCATAAAAGTAAGTCTTATGAAACTTTATTTAAGAAAATTTTCCCTATTAAACTTGAAAAGGGTGAAAAATGGGGTTAAATTGGCCATTTGGACATAAAGGGTAAAATGATAATTTCATTAGGAATATAATGGTAATTTTCCAAAAAGATGGGGGGCAAATCTGGAATTTCAAAATTTATAAGGGTATAATTGTCCTAGCCTATAGAAGTTTCACAAAATTATAACCTTAAGAAGAGTGGATGCCATTCTTGAAAAGGAGAAGTAGTAAGGGTAAATTGGTCATTTCACACCAAGGGCATTTTGGTAATTTAACTTAAACCCTAAATTAAGTCTTCTTATTCATGAAGAAGAAGAAATTTTTGAAAGGGAGAGGAAATAAGGGGACTGAGAGCTTCTAAGGGAAGAAGAGAAGGGAAAATCAAGCAAAACTTCAAGGAGATTTCACTAGTCTTGCACTTTTAAGGTAGCTAAACATGTTAAAGCCATATTTTCTTGTTTTATGGTTTGATTAAAGTGTTCTTAAACTTAAAAGAAGGTTAGGGTTTTCTCTCTCTATATTCTTATGGAAGATTTACTTGAATGTGGTTGCATATAATGAAATATTGAGTTTACGGCTATGGATATGTTGAAATGCTTGATAACATAAGAGATGGAAATTTCTCAAGATGGGAACCTTATTCTTGAAAAACCCTCATGTTTGTCATGGTTGAAATGGTGTGTATTAGAGTGAGAAAATGATGATTTTTCATGAGATCTACTTGAATATGATTGTCTTGCAAGCAAAATGGTGAAAACACTTCATTTCCATACATGTCTCCCCTTTGGTCGAGAGGTTGTCATGGTGAGGGTGCTGAAATTGGCTTGAAAATGTGTCTAAAAATAGTAAGAGAACTTGCCATAAAATGGTAGGAGAGAGAAAATTTAGTTAGGTTAATGTCTTGACACTTCTCCCATTTTCTAACTTCACCATTAACCATGAAAGTGTGCCTTACCCTTCTTGGCTGAGAGGATCCATGCAAATGGTGCTGAAAATGCATTTGTAAATGACTAGAAAATCTCATAAGTTTAGTCATAAGAAAGTAGGAGAGAGAAAGTTATGGTATTTTTATGTTTTTAGCAAATGTACCATTTTAAAGTTTTACCATTCCACCTTAAAAGTGTGCTTAAAAATGCGAAGTTGTAAGATTATGTGCATTGTTACATTGGGCATGAAAAATGAGCTAGAAAAGTGTGTAAAAGAAAGGCTTAATGTGCACTTACCTAATTTTGATGTGTGAGAAAGTGTTATGCATAATTATGGAAATTGTTACCATAATGTCCAAAAGATAGAAATAATGCTAGAAATGAACCAAATGGGTTAGAAATGCCAATCCTTCATGTTTTTCTTGCCTTGGCTGAGTGATATGTAAATTTTTCCTTGAATAGTTAAATTTATGTGTTAATAAAAAGTGGCCTAACATGTGCATTAAAGTGGTCTATGTTATGCAAAAATGGGAAAATTGATATGATGACTAAATGTTAGTAGCAAATTGCATACATTATGCTATTGATAGAAATATGTTCAAAATTATGTGAATATGATCGAATGGCTTGGAATGCTCTTTGCATTTGTGAAAGGAAAGACAGGAAAAGTCAATAAACAAGGGTGGAGCACAACACTATTATATCCCCCTTGAGGTGAATATGTCAAAGCTATGAATGTTATCCTAAGGGTAAGAGCATGATACTATTATATCTTCCCTTAGAGATAATGAAAAATCCAATAAAAGCTACCTAAAGGAAAGGAGCATGGCACTATTATATCTTCCCTTAGAGATAATGAGAAATACAATAAAAACTACCTAAAGGAAAGGACCATGGCACTATATATCCTCCTAAAGGTCACCAATAAAGGGTAGAGCATGGCATTATTATATTCCCCTTGAGGTGCATGTAATAGCATTATATAATACCCTAGCAGTGAGACTCCACAGCATTATATTGAGTCACTCTAGTGGTGATAACTTGATGACATTGAAAGATACCCTAGTGGTGAGACTCCACGGCACTATATTGAGCCAGCCTAGTGGTCTAGCAAGAATGATCCTAAAAGGATGGCTTTAAGCTGAGCATGATATCATGATTGTTTATAATGCATGAATGTGTTATAAATGTGAGTTGTTAATGTTGAAATCTTACCATATATTCCATTAATAATATCACATGTTACATATCTTACATTCATAGATGCATACACACATATTTCACATATAGCATACGCATAGAACTGTATGAAAAGAATTTTGAACTGAATAGAATGTAGAAATATTTTTTGTATTTGTATATTGGTACATATCATTTATTTAAAAGAAATAGTTTGTTTAGCTACTGAGAATATATTTCTTATTATTGTACTGATATGTATCAGATGCCTAGATATTGCCTGATCATGGAGATAGAAGTAGCAATAGTGGAAGTTCCCTTCTTAGGGACTTTCACCATTTTGAAAGATATCTATATTATGTCTATTATAGAAATTCCCCCTGAGTGAACTGGGCACCTTAGTTATGTACTTATAGCCCTTTCATTTTAATCCTGATTCTATATGTTCTTTTTGGGTTAGAATTGGGACTGCTATTTTTTAGCTATATATAAAAAGCAAAAAAGGGCAAATACATAGGAAAGGATATGTGAAGGACCTTTTCATGCATAGTATTTTGTAAAAAGAGTTTGAGTGACATGCTTATTGTCTCCTTACTCCTTATGGATGGGGTACTTCATATATCCTAGAATATGTGTACTGAATGATGTAACAGATAGTTGTTATATATATAGTATGAAAGTTTTTATGACTTCATTAACATCCCTATTAGCCTATGGTTCCTTTTAAGTGTTTAAAGGTATAATTTATATAATTATCATAATAATGGTGTGTTACTATCACTTCTACTTGAGTAAATTTTAAAATTTTTACCAAGTTGATTAATTGAGTGTTATTTGAGTTGGTATTTACTCTCAAGTTCTCTCAACAATGCAGCAGAATAATTATATATAATACACCTGGATTAATTATACATAAACATGCATTCTTAATTAAATATAGTCAATTAACTATTAGGCATGGAGGCAACATTTCTGCCACTTATAACCCCATTAATTATTCTATTCATCAATCCAGCCTAATTCCTATACATATAAGTGAGAATAGGCTATACAAAATAATCCTACACTAGCATTTCATAAAATATTATGAAGGCTAGCTCAATCCTACCATTTACTTATACTAAAACTAAACAGTCTGTATGCCTAGATTGGACACTTCTTCTTACTTTACCTTCTTCTCCAGCCCAAGGGGACCTATGTATCTGATACATGCCAACACTAAAATGAGAAATGAATCTTAATAGCAATGCAACCTATTACAAAATCTATTAACCTGTACCATCTTGCTCGCACGAAAAACTCTACATTCTTTCACAAAACATATCACATCCTATTGGGATGTAGTGCATGTAGCATTTAAACATGTTGTATACTCATACATATGCATATTCATCAAAACATATCATCTTTAGAACATATGAAGTTCATTCATCATCAATCTCATCATCATTACTTTCATATAAAACATATGTGTGATAGTAAACATGTCATCATTTCACTTTCATAACATATGAGCAATACATAAAACAACTTAAGAGTAATCGAGAGAGTTGCCCAACAACAACTCCACGCACCACTATCTTATGAATGAGTGCATGCCTATCTAGTGATGCCTTAACCTTTGTATATTCTGAGGCATCCTCCAATAGATCCAAGTACCTTAATGATCCTTGCCCCTTTCTTGTAGATCATCCCTAACTAGCGGGATTCCTCCCTTTTGTCCTAAAACGAGGCTGGTATAAACTCATGGGATTACCATCAACTCTACCCAGATCATTTCCTTTTCGCTTTTGGGTTGATCATAGTAGTATGGAATCACCACCATTCCTTCGAGGTGGATCACACTTCCGTTACACTATTCTTTACATATACTCTAGGGTGAATCGGGCCATGCCTATGGTTATGCTTAACTCTAAGTATATATTTCTCATATAGCTTTTTGGGAGATGACAATAACTTAAAGTTTGCAACCATCACAGTGTTTTCAAAATCTTTTAAGTTCAAGTGGGTGTTGAACCATCCCAATTTATGGCACAACCGTGGAATGCCCAACGGCCATCCCATATCGACAATCGGTCACTCAGTCATGAGCCTATTTACCCTAAGGTATACACTAAGAATACTTTCCTCTTTCCATTTTATTTCACTATCACAAGGGTCTCATCACCTAAAAACTCCTAGTTTCCCTGCTTAACTATGTTGTGAGCCCTTAATTAAGTTAGTATGAAGAATTACTAAGCTTGATTGCCATTAAAAACCTCATTTCGCAAGTTAGGGGGCTGTTAGTCAGCTGCTGGAAGGCTAGCAGTCAACTGGTGGCTCTCTGTATTCCTTGAGTGCTAGACAGTAAGCTAGCAGTTGCTGGTAGTCGGCTAGTTGCTTGCTGGAATGTGTCATGGGCAAAAATTAGAGCATGACAGTCAACTGCAAGGATGGCCAGTCGACTGCTTATTGTAAATCCAAACCTGACAGTCGACTGCTAGGGATCTGGCAGCCGACTACTAAGCCTCTATCTGTACTTCTGGGTTTTCCAAAAATATGACAGTCGACTACCCCATACATAGCAGTCGGCTGTTATGTTCAACTAGAGTTTAGAAAACATAATTTTGATAGTACCCAGTCCAAAATGCATTCCATTTTCAATTCTAAAAACATGAGCTTAATTTTCATACAACAAACTTTACTTCTCATTAAACATTTCTCATCCATTAGCTCAAACATGGTACATTCAAGGAAAACTATCTATATATCTAGATGAACATAACCCAGCCATTTCAATCCATTACAAGCACATATATGAGCATATATTTAGCAACACAACATCCCATAGAAATAGAAAAGCATCCAGAATGTAGGTTTAACCAAAACTCAGTTCAACATTCAGAAATTCTTACTTTTCTAGCACAATAAACTTTTTAGAAAAGAGAGGGGTTTAGGATGAATTGTTACCTTGATTCCTTGCATATGTGTGTGTAGGATGTGTTATGAAAACTATCCCCTTACTGTAGGACTAATTTCTAGCCTTGAATATGCTCTTTTGCCTTCAGAAATCTACCTCCTTTGCCCTAACTTGCCCCTTTCTCTCTCTACTCACCCCTTCTGCTTCTATCTCTAGAAATGCTAAAGGTTGAAAGTGTGGGAGGGTTTAAAGCTTCAGCTAGGGTTTAAGGATAGTTTAAGTCATTGCATTTTAGTCTTTAAGCTACTTTGCAACCTTGGCCTCACTTATCTTTCCCTTTTCAATTGAGTCCCTAGCCACCTCTTGCTAAATCTTTATGTATTTCCTTTCAATTTAATTCCTAGCCTAATGCAATTATATGCACTAATGCAACATACACAAGCATTAAACATTAAATTAATAATTATCAAACATCTCTTTAATCATAAGTGGAGCAGATGTTACAACTTTCGCTGTGATGTATGAAATTTTATCTTTGCTGTACATAAAGTATGTTTACCTGAGCAAAAGAACCCAGGCCTAATTATATATTAAATTACTGATGGATTAAATGCTCAGGAAAATTAATGAGATAAAAAAGGTAAAGAATAATGTAACCACTTATTTGATTACAATATATGATGTTGTTAAGCCAAGATAAGGGGTGTTACACAATACACAAATCATACTTAAAATAGTAATTCACAACATTAGTTAAAAGTTACGGGAGTGTAGATTACTCTACCTTTTACCATTTGCTCCTCTTTTGAATTTTTTTTTTCCTTTTTTACCTTGGGATTGCACCCACAATCAGTTACTTGAGGTAAATAGTTCAAGTCTCACACTATTTCCTTTCATCATATACTTATGCAAAGTTCTATTTTAAGGTCTCACTAAGGTTTTCTCTAAAATCCCCATTTCTTCTTTCCATTTCTTTGGTTTCCTTTAGTTATTTCATTTAATTCTCATATAATATTATGTTTGAACCTTGTTCAAATCAAAACTAGGGATTTCCAAGCTCAAATCATGTTTTAAAAACTAGTTTTCACCTTAGGGGAGCTACCAGTCAGCTAACAGGAGCTGGCAGTCGGCTAATTGCTCTCTGGAGTCATAAATCCCGTAACACAGCAGCATGAAAGTTGACTACCGCATGCCTAGTAGTCAATTGGCGCACCTCTGTGTGCGATTCTAGGCTTATAGGGGCTCGACAGTTGACTCGTTGGAGGCTATCAATCAATTGCCTTACTCCTAAGCGCAGTCTTGGGCTTGCCAAGAACATGACAATCGACTTGTGCATGTTGGCAGTCGACTATTTTGTTCTTTAATAGTCCAGAAATGCTAGTTTTGCAAGAATACAGCCTAGATTTCTAGTCCATAACATCTAAAAATTATATGAGCTTAGTCCCTAATCATTTCTCCACAAAATCCATAAATTTGTAGGTCCAAAACATCAATCAAATCAGAGAATCTACATGCAAACTGAGTGAAAGAAAAACCTAAATTAAAAATTCTGATTTAAGTCTAGCGATTGACAAATGGAAACTGTAAATCATACATCTCACTGCGAAAATCACTTCCTAACCTCAACTAAACCTCAGAATCAGTTTATTTACTCAAATTCATAGAAAATTTGAAATGTCCTATTTTTTCCTATTTTCTCTTCCTCTCTCAGATTTTTAACAAATTTGGGGCATTTTTTAGCAGAATCTATTCCTATATGGTGTTTAAGTGATTCTCTATAGTCTAGAAGAAGGATTCTTACCTTAAATTTGAGTTTAGAGGCTTCAATATTGATTTCCTCAGCTTTTCCCCTTTCTCTCCTTTTGCCGGTTCCTTCTCCTTCTTCTTCCTTTATTAACCAGTCCTTTCTTTTGGTGTGGGGAGTCCAGGTGTATATATGGGAGGAAAGGGTGAAATAATTGAACCTCAGGGACCTCCTAGCACAATAGAAAAATTTCCTTTTATTCCCTCCTATTTCAACCCCAATTTCCTTGTTTCATTTAAATCCTGACAATAATTCCAACATTATTATCATCACAAAAATTTCCAAGGAGATGGGTATTACAATCCTCCCCCCTTAAAAGAATTTTGTCCTAAAAATTCATACCTGTAAATAGTTCCAGATAGCATTGCTTCATTTCTTCTTCTTTTTCCCACATCATTTCTTAAGTCGCTACATCTTGCCATAATACCTTAATCAAAGGGATTACCTTATTTCGGAGTTGCTTAGTCTTAAAGTCTAGGATTCGGATAGGAGTAGATTCATAACTCAAATACTATAGGTTAAGTCCTTAATACATTTGTGGGATCTGGGATGTATTTCCAAGTTACGAGATGTGAAAGACGTCATGCAAGTTTGACAGGTAGGGAGGTAGGGCTATTTGGTAGGCGACTAGATCGACTCTCTACAGGAGTTAGAATGGTCCTAAGAATCAGGGACTTAATTTCTTCATCTTTATCTGTCTACCAATACCCGTAGTGGGCGATACCCTCAAGAATACGTGATCTCCCTCATTAAACTCCAAAGGTCTCCTTCTCCTATTTGTATAAGCTTCCTACCTCTGTTGAGCAACCTTCGTCTTCTTCCTTATCATCTTGATTTGATCAGTGGTCTCCTGCACAATCTTCGGCCCTATTAGGGTACTCTCCCCTATTTCTACTCAACTAAGGGGCGACTTACAACTCTTCCCATACAGAGTGGCATACGGTGCCATACCTATGGTAGAGTGATAACTATTATTATAGGCAAACTCTATCAAAGGTAGGTACTTGTCCCAACTTCCCTTCTGTTCTAGCACACACGCCCTCAACATATCTTCTAAGTTTTGGATTGTTCGCTCAGACTGTCCATCGGTCTAAGGATGATAGGTAGTGCTAAACTTAAGTTGGGTTCCCAATGCTCTCTATAGGGATTGCTGTAACACCTCCAATCCTATATTCCTTTTAGGTGATTAAATAATATAGAGTGATATAATATAGGATTGTTGAGTTTACTACTACTTCTACTCAAGTACATTTTTAAATTTTTCTAAGTTAAATAATTGAGTGCCACTAGTTTGGGTTACTACACATAGGTTCTTACACGTTACGCAGAAAAATAAATAAAGAATTTAAATGAGATAGATAGATATAGGGATATTTACATTCACATTCAACTATTTGCATTAATTCTCGTGGTTAACTGTCTGCAATAATTCTCGTGGTTAACCATTTGCAAAACTTTTCCTGGATTACAGTCAGTTGTAGCTATTCTCGTTGTATAACCAAATGCAGCTATTCTCGTGGCATAACCATTTGCAGCTATTCTCGTGGATCAACCATTTGCAGTTACTCTTGTAACATATGCTCCAATTATGATTAAAGAGATTTTTGATAATTGTTAATTTCATGTTTAATGCTTGTGTATGTTACATTAGTGCATATAGTTGCATTAGTCTAGGGATTACATTGAAAGGAAATACATGAAGGTTTAGCAAGAGGTGGCTAGGGACTCAATTGAAAAGGAAAAGATAAGGCCAAGGTTGCAAAGTAGCTTAGGGAATAAAATGTAATAACCTAAACTATCCTTAAACCCTAGCTGAAGCCCTAAACCACACACACTTCCAACCTTCAGCCTTTTTAGAGAGAGAAGCAAAATGGGCAAGTAGAGAGAGAAATGGGCAAATTAGGGCAAAGGAGGGAGACCCTGAAGGTAAGAGAGTAGATTTAAGGCTATGAATTAGTCTTACAGTAAGGATATAGTCTTCCTAACACATCCTACACACACATTTGTAGGAAATCAAGGTAGCAATCCATCCTAAACCCCTTTCTTTTCTAAAAAGTTTACTGTTGCTGGAAAATATGAATTTCTAAATGTTTAAACTGAGATTGGGGTTAAACCTACATTTTGTATGCTTTTCTATTTCTATAGGATGTTGTGCTACTGAATGTATGATCATATATGTGCTTGTAATTGACTAGAAGGGCTAGGTTGTATTCATCTAGAGATACAGACTAGTTTTCCTTGAATGTACCATGTTTGAGCTAATGGATGAGAAATGTTTAATGAGAAGTAAAGTTTGTTTTATGAAAATTAAGCTCATGTGTTTAGAATTAAAAATGGAATGCATTCTGGACTGGGTACTATCAAAATTATGTTTTCTGAACTGCAGCGGAACATAACAGCCAAGTGCTAGGTATGAGGCAGTCGACTGTCGTGTTCCTGGAAAACCCATAAGTACGAAATTAGGTTTTTAATGGCAATTAATCTTAGTAATTCTTCATATTAACTTAATTAAAGGCTCACAACATAGGTAAGCAAGGAAACTAAGAGTTTTGGGTGATGAGACCCTGGTGATAGTGAAATAAAGAGAGAGTAGAAAACACAAAAAGGGAAAGAGAAAAGTATTTCCAGTGTATGCCTTAAGGTAGATAGGCTCATGATCGAGTGACTGATTGTTGGTATGGGACAGCCGTTGGCGTATTCCATGGTTATGCCATAAATTGGGATGGTTTAACACCCACTTGAACTTAGATGATTTCAAAAAAATCGTGATGGTTATGAACTTTAAGTTAGTGTCATCTCCCAAAGGCCATATGAGAAACACATACTTACAGTTAAGCATAACGAGGGCATGAGTTGATTCACCCTAGAGTATATGTAGAGAATAGCATACCGGGAGTGTGATCCACCTCGAAGGAATGGTGGTGATTCCATAGTACTATGATCCACCCAAAAGCAGAGAGAAAATGATTCAGGTAGAGTTGATGATGATCCCATAAGTTTATACCAGCCCCGTTTTGGGACAAAAGGGAGGAATCCCGCTGGTTAGGGATGATCTGTCAGAAAGGGGTAGGGACCAATAAGGTACTTGGATCCACTGGGGGACGCCTCAGAATGTACAAAAGTTAAGGCATGACTAAATAGACATGCGCTTATTCATATACACAGTGGTGCGTGGAGTTGTTGCTGGGTGACTCTCCCGATTACTCTTAGGGTGTTTTATGTACTGCTTACATGTTATGGAAATGAATTGATGGCATTTTTACTATCCCACGTATGTTTTATATGAAAGTGATGATGAGATTGAAGATGAATGAACTTCCCATGTTATAAATATGATATGTTTTGATGAATATGCATATGTATGAGTATATAACATGATCAAATACTACATGCACCACATCCTAATAGTATGTGATATGTTTTATGAAAGAATGTAGAGTTGTTCGTGCAAGCACTGTGGTACAGGTCAATAGATTTTGTAACAAGTTGCATTGCTACTAAGATTCATTTCTCATTGTAATATTGACATGTATCAGATGTGTTGGTCCCCATTGGGCTGGAGAGGAAGGTAAAATATGAAAGATTGTCTATTTTGGGCATACATACTTCTTAATTTGAATAGAATAAGTACATGATTGAATTGAGCTAGTGTTCATGATATTTTGAGAAAGGCTAGTGTAGGATTATTTTGTATAGCCTATTCTAACTTATCTGTATAAGAATTAGGCTGGATTGATGAATAGACTAATTGATGGGGTTATAAGTGGCAGGATTGTTGCCTCCATGCCTGATAGTTAATTAACTATATTTAATTAAGAATGCATGTTTATGTATAGTTAATCCAGGTGTATCCTATATATATTTATTTTGTTACGATGTTAAGAGAACCCGATGGTAGAGACTAACCCAAAAAGGCACTCAATTAAATCAACTTGGTAAAAATTTTAAAATTTACTCGAGTAGAAGTATTACAACTCTCATTTATGATTTATGCTCATCTCACAAAATCTCATGTTTCTCTCTTCTTTCTCATTTATTCTCAAGTATTTTTAATTCTCATGCTAACCATTACATCTTGGGTTTAAATCCTACATTTTAGTTAAGTATTGGGCTAATTATGGATTAAAATAGGTTATTGAGTCAAATTTTTCAAAATAGAGAGCTATAAGTCGACTTTTAGCCTCCTGGTAGTCGACTTCTAGCTTGTTGTCCCCAAAACATTTCAAATAGAGAGCAACCAATTGACTTGCAGGATCCTGATAGTCAACTGCTCTGTTCTAGGCTAATTTCTAGAAAATAAGAACATGACAGTCGACTTCCAACCCCTGGTAGTCAGCTGCTAGCATTCTGGATTCATTACTGAGCAACTTAAGAGCATAAAAGTCGACTGGTAAGGGCTACAAGTCGACTGCTACGTTATGCTCTGTTTTAAAACTCGTGGTTGACTAATTTTTTTTAGCCCAAAGATATGTTTTTAAAATAGTTTTGATGATTAAAAACTCAATAACAACATAATAACTTCATTTACCCTATAAAAATAACCCAAACCACTAATTATTCATGCTCAAATCTTGGATTTAAACTCTTTCTCAAATACAACTAAAAACCCATTTTTCAAAATTTCATTCAAGCATTCATAAGCATATTCATGCACTTTAAAACATCTAATAGCCATAAAAAACATTAAGAATGTAGGTTTTAACCTCTCTAAAACTTAAACAATAGAAAAATCAAAGTTTTTAGTTATAAACAGTGAAATTTCAAAAATGAGAGAGATTGGTGATTTACTACCTTTTTGTTGATTATACGTTGGTTTATAATGATTGTGAAGTGTTCTGGAGTGATTTCCTAGCTCCTAGAATGCTTAAATCCATCCAACAGCTTTCTTCCTTCACAATTCTAACTCTTTCTCTCTCTAACTCGGTCTCCCTCACTCTTTAGGATTTTAAAACTCAGGATGCAAATGAAGGGTTCTGAGGTATTCACCTATTTATAGGTAACCCGGCCTTTTACAATTCTGCTCCTAATTCTCGACCATTCGGCCTAAAATGATAATTCCTTCAACTTTATGTTAAATTACCATTTTATCCCTAACTCACTGGCAGGAAGTTTTTGAAATTTCTATTACTACAATAAATATTTTGGCTAAAATTAAGGCCTATTGGCCTGAAGTTTTAGAAATTCACACATCTATCCTCACTTTATCTTTTTCCTTCAATTTGGTCCTCATTCCTTCCTTTTGCTTAAAAATCTTATTCTAACATATTTTAATGCATCTATATGCTATTTAATGCCACAAGCATAAGCATTTAATTCATTTAAAATCAACAAACATCTCTTAATGCATAGAAGGAGCAGATGTTACAATTACCAAAATCTTGAGGTGAAACTAGGGTCTTAGTCTGACACTATACCCGATGGCACCCCGTGTAACCTCACAATATCCTTAAGGTATACTTGGGTGAGCTTTTCTATGGAATACCTAATCTTGATAGGCAACAAAAGAGCAAACTTGGTCAATCTATCCACTATTACCCAAATGGAATCATAACCAGCTGGGGTTCTAGGTAGTTTGACTACAAAATCCATGGTTACCTGATCCCATTTCCTCTTTGGTTTCTCTAGTGGCCTTAATAATCATGCAGGTCTTTGATGCTCTATCTTAACTTGCTGACAAGTGAGACAAGCATTCATATATTTTTCATTGTCCTTTCGCATACCCGACCACAAAAGTTTCCTTTTTAGGTCTTGGTACATTTTGGAAATACTTGGATGAATGGTATAGTGGCTTTGATGAGCCTCTGTTAACACTTTCTCCCTTAGTTCCTGATGGTTTGGAATTACTATCCTTTTCTTAAACATCAGCACTCCATCAAGGGCTAGCCCAAAATTAGGTTAGTTCATGTATACTTCCAATGATTCATCCCTTAGTTAGGCTTGTCTAATCTGATCCCTCAAATCATAGTCTATTAGGAAGTCACTTATCACTAGTCTCTTGGGGAATGAAATTACATTGAGGTTGAGATTCCTAAAGTCCTCAAGTAATCTCATCTCATCTATCATCAAACAAGCCACTTGTAAGGACTTCCTGCTTAATGCATCGGCCACTACATTGGCTTTTTCCTACATGATACTTTAACTCAAAGTTAAAGTCCTTTAGATACTTTACCCACCTTTTCTGCCTCATATTTAAATCTTTCTGATCAAATAAGTACCTAAGGTTCTTATAGTCACTAAAAACCTCAAACACAGCCCCGTATAGATAATTTCTCCAAATCTTTAGGGCAAACACTATGGCAACTAATTCCAAATCATGGGTAGGATAGTTTTCCTCCGCAAGTTTTAGTTGTCTTGATGCATAAGCAACTACTCTCCTGTCTTGAATTAAGACGCATCCTAGACCTTTCCTTAATGCATCTGTATAGACTATAAATGGCTCTAGAGATTTTGGGATTACGAGCACTAGAGTTGTAGGCAACTTCTCCTTTAGGGTTTGGAAACTACGCTCACACCACTCACTCTATTCAAACTTAGCACTTTTCCTAGTCAGCTGGGTTAATGGTAGGGCTATTTGAAAAAACCCTTGTATGAACTTCCTATAATAACCTGCCAAACCCAGAAAACTCCTAACTTTAGTGACCATTCTTGGCTGACCCAAATCTAATACAACTTCAATTTTCTTAGGGTCTACCAAAATTCCTTCCCCGTTTACCACATGACGTAAAAACTTTACCTCCTCTAGCCAAAGCTCACACTTATCTAATTTAGCATATAATTACTTTTCCTCCAACATCTACAGCACCATGCTTAGATGTTGAGCATTTTCTTTGTGAGTTTTGGAATAGACCAAGATGTCATCTATGAATACCACTACGAATTTGTCCAAGTAGGGTCAAAAATTATGTTCATATAATCTATAAAGACAACGAGGGTATTGGTTAATCCAAATGGCATCACTAAAAACTCATAATGACCATACCTGATGCTAAATGCTGTCTTAGGGATATCTTCATTCCTAACCCTAATCTGGTGGTATCCTGACCTTAAGTCTATTTTAGAGAATATTGTTGTGCCTTGCAACTGGTAAAAAAGGTCATTAATTCGGGGTAATAGGTACTTATTCTTAATGGTCACTTTCTTCATCTGTCTATAATCTATACATAGTCTCATGCTCCTGTCTTTCTTCTTTACAAATAAGACAGGAGCTCCTCAATGTGACACACTTGGCCTCAAGAATCCCTTCTCCAATAAGTCCTCTATTTAGACCTTCAACTCCCTCAATTCTAATGAGGCCATTCTATATTGGGTCATGGCTATTAGGCTTGTACCAGGAATCAGATCTATAGTGAACTCTATCTCTCTTGGTGGGGGTAACCTGCTTATCTCTATGGGAAACACCTCCAAAAAATCACTAACAATAGGAATTAGGTTCAACCTTTCTTGAAATTCTACTTGAGAGAGGTTAAGGGAGATGTCACTTATTTCACACGCCCTATCACTCTTACCTATTGGTAAGGTGTCCAAATAAGTGATAGTTTTTTCAAAATAGCTCAACAGAACCCGATTCTTAGATAACTAGTCCAACCCCAAAATGACATCGATCCAAGTCAAAGGCAAACATACAAGGTCCACAATGAATAAGGTGTCATCAATAGAAAGAGGAAAATTTAGGCATATTTGTGGGATATGGTTGCCTCTCCTAAAGGTGTGGAAATACACAAGTCAAAAGGCATGGTTTACAAAGGCAAGTTTAGTTTTCCCATACACGCATCAGATATGAAAGTGTGCGTATCACCTGAATCAAACAATACTATTAGGGGAAAATTGTAAATCTTACTTCTACGCCGCATTAATCCGGGCGACTTGTTGACATTGGCTCCGTCTAGAGTAAAGACTCTCCTTGAAGCCTATGGTCTTGGCCCACCTAGATTCTGCTGGTTTTCACCGATTAGACAGTACTTTGCATAGTATCCCGTACCTCTACATTTATAGCATCTTACCGGTGTCTAATGCCAACAAGGTTGATTACCATGCTTAGTCCCACACTTTGGATAGTTAGCACTTTCAAGACACTTATTACTTCTTGAGGACCCTTGTTGGAGTTTGAAATTTCCACCCTTCACATTCAGATTCTTAGCTGGTTGTTTTTGCCAACCTCTAGTTCTCTGATTCATATTCTACCTATCCTCTAGATTTTTACTAAGGATTCGGCATTTGTTAACCAGCATCGCGAAGTCCCTGGGGCTATCTGCTTCTCATCTGCAAATCTAACCCTGCCCTAAGTTAGCTTGATTCCCAGGCTTTATCATGATGTAGCCTCAGATAGGTGGAGTATCTGGCTAACTCTTCAAACTTGGCTATATATTCTTCGAATGGCCTGCCCCATTGTCTGAGCTGTAAAAATTCAGTTTCCTTATCTGCCTTTCACTTTTAGGTTAGTATTTCTCCAGGAAAGTCCTCTTGAAAGACTTCCATGTGAGCGCAGTGTCTCTACTTTCCATGAGCTATTTGGCCCTGCTTCACTAACGTTCTTCTTCTCCCTTCAGCATATATGTGGCATAAGTAACCCTCTACTCGTCCATACTATGCAACTATTGAAAGATCTTCTCCATCTCTTTCAACCACCCTTCTACTGCCATCAGCTCACATGTGCCTGAGAACGCTGGTGGTCCTGCCCTCTAGAATTCTATCTAACCTTCGTATATCTGGTTTTTGTTTCTGTTATTTCCATCATCATGGTTCCAGTGCTCCTCTTGGTATTGTCTCATCACATTGGCACTAGTGGTAGCTTGCTCTCTCATTGCATCTACCAGCATTCGAAAGGAGTTCATCATGTCCCTCATATCATCATCCCTGCTACTACTTTCCCCATACCTTCTAAAAGCGCCTCCGTGAGAGTTTGCCATAGATTTCTGATATAAAAAGAAAAAATTTTAGTTTAGTAACAACATCTAATTATGGCCACATGGTCATTCCTAATATCTCAATTGTTGATCATAATCCTATATATTACAGAGTCAAATAAATTAAATTCCTAATACTGCAGACCTAGTTAGACATAAACCAATCCTAATCCTCAATCACAACTAGGTGAACTCTGATAGCACCTTTGTAACGACCCCCTTGATTATACTATGCATTTATCTATTAGAATAGCGGAAGCATACAATATTCTGAATAAATTTTTCACTTTTCCCATGTTAGGGAACGTTAGAGGGCCGCTATTGGTTAAGTGTAACCCAAATAAACTCTTCTCATTGTCCATTCAGATTCCACTCAACCCTAAATCCTATGTAGAAATTCTAATACCACAATATATTATCACACATATCATAAACATGTGGGCCCTTTTTGCCCTAATCTCTAATATGATAACATTAGGAGCATCACCCAGTGAATAACTCGCATTAAGGCATTCCCAATGAACACATCACCTACTGAACACTCCTCCCTTAACCTTAATGTACCAAACTAGCTATACATGAATGAGTCCCTAAATGGTCCCATATCGTAGTACTTACCAGGGTATCCCTTAGCGAATCTAAGTACAAAATAGATCACCATTCTAAATCATATTTGTAACATCCCAAAATTTGACAAAGGGATTAAATGTCAAATTTTGTATAGTTAACTATAATCATGAAAATCCACTTGTATGTAAATTTCATTGACATATTAGCAATTAAGTTGAAAGACTAATAAAATAATAATCAGGGAGTCTTATAAGGGTAAGTGAGGGATTTTGGAAAAAGTTAAAAATACCTAACTATGAACGAATTCCCCATAAAAACCATAATTTAATTATAATTTCCTAACTAAATTACTACAAAACTTTATTCCCTCCATATACCACAACTTATCCAGACCCTCCCAAGTCTTCTACTTAAGTCTCCATCTCCCCTTTGCTTCGACACCTTCAGCATCACTTCATGAAACACAAGCTTGAGTTCTAGAGAGAGAAAGGAAGAAAACTAGAGAGAGAAATATAGAGAGAGAAACTATATCTTCTAAACCCTCTATCTAAGGCAAGATCCAACACCTACAAGGTAGCAAAGAGCATATTCATCTAGTTTGAGACCTTGTTTCCTAAGGAGAAGGAAGGAAAAACATCAACCTAGCAAGTTTTTCATACTTTTCCTAACTCTTCACAATGTAGGAAACTCTTTTCATACATTCATGTGTTTATGAGACATATCTATAGGCTTTATTTTGCTTGGGTTTGTAAAGACCCCCTTAATTATACTATGCATTTATCTATCAGAACAGCGGAAGCATACAATAGTCTGAATGAATTTTTCACTTTTCCCATGTTAGGGAACGTCAGAGGGTCGCTATTGGTTGAATGTAACCCAAATAGACTCTTTTCACAGTTCATTTAGATTCCACTCAACCCTAAATCCTATGCAGCAATTCTAATACTAAAATATATTATCACATGCTACTTTGGAATATAAATTCTAACAGCCATGTAGAGACAAATGAGATGTACTATGCCATAAATACTAAATTCATACATACATTCACAATTTAATTTACAATCCGTCATACAACTCCAAATCTAAGACATTTGTCATTAATATATACACAAAACCTTCAGTATACTACAGCTTTAACTTAAGATTATACAATTCTTCTAGCATTGCTTGGTAGCCTTGGCATCCACTCTCATGCCTAGCTATCTCCTAGGCATCCCCTTTTCCTAGTCATATGAGAAAATAACTTAATGAGATTTTATAAATCCCAATAGAGCAATTTACAGATTAATTACTTTCAAAATTAGTTGCATACTCAGCTGTGTCAAGCACAGAAAACATCTCCCTACAATTTAGTTCAAAAACAAGTGAATTACTAAATACTTTCGAACTTATCATAAACATTGGAAATCAATGCAAAGCATATCGTGAGTATAGTATCTTTAATTTGAAAAGTCATAATGAAATCATGCCTAAAAATTCTCATATATATAATTCTATCACACATCTCATGTAATCATTCATCTCAAGTTACATGCCATTTTATCTAAAAACATTGTTTTGGTTAGGTGTGATTTGTAACCCTAATCACTGGAAAATAATGTCCTATTTTGTAAGTTTGATCCGTAAGGCGAGAACCAACTTCTAGGGCATCCCCGGCATGTGCACATTGCTAGTCTCATCCTCATACAGTCTATATGGAAATACATACACATAGTTGACCAATACTCAAGGTTATAGGATATTATACTTAAACCAAAACATCACCTCGTATAGGATCTCCACCCTTACTCCTTAAACCTTTCATAGGGTTATCATGGTTTAATGAATAATTCCTAACAGATGCAGACCAATTCATAGAAAAAAAATCAATTTATAAAGTAGTCTACATAAGGAACATTCTATGGCCATCCCATACCAGCTATTGAATGTCCACCCTAAGTTAGTCTATCCCAATGTCATATAACCCAATAGCCAAATCTAGCAAACATGCAATGAGCATTCTCAATACACAAGCAATCTTCTATAATCATATATATAATTCTCATGTAAATTAATAATTTTTAGCACTTATTCCCAATCAATACACAAATCATACTTAAAACAGTAATTCACAACATTAGTTAAAAGTTAGGGGAGCATAGATTACTCTACCTTTTACCGTTTACACCTCTTTTACATAAAGTTTTTCTCTTTTACCTTGGGATTGTCCCCACAATCAATTTCCTGAGGCAAACAGTTCAAGTCTTACACTATTTTCATCATGTACTTATGCAAATTCCTATTTTAAGGTCTCACTAAGGTTTTCTCTAAAATCCCCATTTCTTCTTGTTATTTCTTTAGTTTCTTGTCACTCATTTCATGTAATTCTCATATAAGATGATTTTTGAACCTTATTCAAATCAAAAATAGGGATTTCTAAGCTTAAATCATGTTTTAAAAATTAGTTTTCATCTCAGGGAAGCTACCAGTCGGCTGCCAGGAGCTAGCAGTCAACTGATTGCTCTATAGAGTCCTGAATCCCCAAGAAAGTAGCATGACAATTGACTGTCGCATGCCTGGCAGTCGACAGGCACACCTTTGTGTGCGATTATGGCCTTATAGGGGCTCAACAATCGACTAGTAAGAGGCTATCAGTCGACTGCCTTGCTCTTGAGCGCAGTCCTGGGCTTGCCAAGAACACGACAATCTACTTGTGCATGCTAGCAGTTAACTATTTTGTTCTTCCATAGTCCAAAAATTCTAGTTTTGCAAGAATACAGCCCAGATTTCCAGTCCATAACATCTAAAAATTATATGAGCTTCTTCCTTAACCATTTCTGCATAAAACCCATAAATTTCTAGGTCTAAAACATCAATCAAATTAGAGAATCTACATGTAAATCGAGTGAAAGAAAAACCTAACTTAAAAATTCTAATTTAAGCCTAACGATTGACAAATGGAAGCTATAAATCGTGTATCTTAGTGCAAAAATCACTTTCTAACCTTAAGCAAACTTCATAATCAGTTTATTTACTCAAATTCACAGAAAATCTAAAATACCCTATTTTTTCCTATTTTCTCTTCCTCTCTCATATTTTTAACAGATTTGGGCTTTTTAGAGCAGAAATATATTCTTATATGGTGTTTAAGTGATTCTTTATAGTCTAGAAGAAGGATTCTTACCTTAAATATGAGTTTAGAGGCTTCAATCTTGATTTCCTTAGTTGTTCCCCTTTCTCTCCTTTTGCTCGTTCCTTCTCCTTCTTCTTACTTTATTGACTGATCCTTTCTTTTGGTGTGGGTAGTCCAGGTGCATATATGGGAGGAAAGGGTGAAATAACTGAACCTTAGGGACATCTTAGCATAATAGAAAAATCTCCCTTTAGTCCCTTCTATTTTAACCCTAATTTCCTTATTTCATTTAAATCCTAAGAATAATTCCAACATTATTATCATCACAAAAATTTCTAGGGATAGAGGGTTAGTTTATGATAGGTAGTATCTTGTAAACCCATCATTCATGACATGTTGGAAGTGAAAAAATTGAGAGAAAGCATGAGGAAAATTTTAGGTAAACTTAGGTTTATCATATAGGAGGTTCATGAACAATCCATGAAAGATTTTTGTAAATGAGTATGTAAGTTAGTTTTTGTAACGACCCCCTAATACAATATACACGATGCTTATCTTATTAGCAGAAGCATATGGGTTGATTTACATAGTTATTCCTGGTGTGGAAATGTCAGGGGATCGCTACTGGTTGAGCGTAACCCAAATAGACTTCTCGTTGTCCATTTAGATTCCATTCAACCCTAATTCACACGCAGCTAACTAATTATACATACATACATCATAAATTACTCTAGAATGAAATCTAAAACTCATATACATCACATCATGCATTCATATACATTCCAACTCAAATCCACAAGTTTACAACGGCAAACCCTACCAAAAATCTGGCAGAGTTTCCTCTGTATTTCGATCATATCCAAAATACAATAATCACCTGTTCACAATCATACAGCCAGTCCAACAACAACAGTAAACATAAATAACAGAATCCATATACAGCAACGTCAATCCCATCACTACCGTCAACATACAACACCTAATTTATACATGTACAGTCAATCCAATCACTACGGAAAACATAGAAGACAGAACTCAATATACAGCAACATCATCAAAGTATATATACAAGATGATTCAAGCCTAAGCTAAGTTATTCTCCTGTTTATCACCAAGGCATCATCGGTATAAATGCCTGGGTTCCTGTCCCTGTCCCTGTTCATCTGAGTAAACAACCTGATGAGATATAAAATCCCAGTAAAATAATTTAAAGTTAAAATATACTTCAAAAATTGGCTGAATACTCAGCGGTGCGAACACCGAAATCATCTTCCCGAAATCAGTTCAAAAATAGTGAAATACCTTATCTTTAAAATCGTTTTATCGCATGGAAATTGCAGCAATTAATCGAAATCATAAAAATCCATTTCTTTGAAAATCAATCATCAAAATCAAGTAAAATCCCATGCCCGGTGTATCTAAGTCCACGTTGGTCACAAATCTGCTGTAACCAAGTCTAAATCATCCTCTAATTGCATGTCATATAGAGAGAATACCTCTCTTATCGTTGGGTGTGATCCGTAACACCAATCACCTGAATCAAGCCTATATTGTGAGTGTGATCCGTAACACCAATCACTTACTCAAGTACCGGGTGAGAATCAACATCTAGGGCGTCCCCTAGCATGTGCACATACGCCAATTCTCATCCTCATACAGTCTATTCGAACTCACATGCATATGGTCGGCTATTCCTCAGGGTTCTAGGGTATTACGCCTAAATCACAACATTTCCCCGTGTAGGCTATCCCCCCTTATACTCAAACCTTTCTTAGGGTCATCCTGGTTTAACGCGTAATCCCTAACGTAGTACAGGCCAAATCAGGTAAAAATGATATCAATTAAAAGCTCTCTATACTCGGGATACTTAATGGCCGTCCCATACCAGCTATCAAGTACCTAACCCTGAGTAAACCCGTCCTAAGGGCATCTAAACTCGATAAACAAAGTGTCTAACATGCAATTAGGGTTTTCAGCACACAGGCATGCAATTTATTCCATCGAAAGTAGCACGTAAATCCATGCAAATCATCTAAATCATTCAGGTATCCACTAGGTCAAATTTAGGGTTCGGGAATCGTAAATTATCCTACCTGGTCTCCTGTCGCTCCAAATCACTTCAGAACTTCATGAAATCTCGATTTCTGAGCCCAATTAATTTCTTGGACATTAAATTAAATATTCAGGCTTGTCACGTCATCCATTTTTTGATCCTAAGTTCGGTTACCCTAATACCTAGGTCAATTTATTGCCTAATTACGTTCGGCAACTATTTTAATCAGATATCATCAGTTTTTGGGGAATTAGACCTTACCAATGTGATCGGATGATGGAATTCTGTGTCGGGGTGGTCTCGATTTCTCCCGATGCACGTCCAAAAACTTCGGCATGGTGGCGTAAGGTGGCACACGGCAGAGGGGTGCAGTTTGCCTTGAAAATTACACCACGGTGAAGCCCGCAAGTCTAGGAGTCCGAATATGGTGGTGGCGCGACGGTTTATGGCCGTTTGGATGACGTTTTCTAGCCACAAAAGTCGATGCACGGCAGACAGAGATTGCCTCGATCTGGACGCGTCCGGCCTCCGTTCGACGTCAGCGAGCTACTGGAGGAAGCTGGCAGCTCAGGATACACAGTGGTGGGGGTAGTGATGGCCAACGGCGACAGACAGCGGCGATCTGAGCTGGCGAAGTTTTCGCACGGTGGAGGAGAAAAGTGGCATTTTTTGATGACGCTGGCGGCCGTTGGTGGCCGTGGGTGGTTGCTGGAGGTTGTGGGCGGCGAGAGCTATCGATTGGTATGCTGGGTGGCGGCCCACGGTGGTTATGGTGGCGGTTCACGGTGGAGGAAGGAGGAGAGAGAAAGTATGGTGAGGAGAGAGAGAGGTTTGAGAGAAATAGAGGGAATTCAGGAAATTTAAAGCCTCCAGGGGCGATTCTGACTTTTCCCAGACCACCTGGGGATACTTTAGGGTGTCGGCATCCTTCCAAACATTGGCATGCGTTTCCATGAAAAGGTTTTGGCCTCTGTTAGTGAAATTGACACATGAAATGTCTTATGTTAGTTTCTGATCGCTAGATTGCATTTCTTTCTGTTTGATCATATTTCTGACTTCTAACAACCTTTCGTTTTGAATCACTATCCTCGAAAGTCATGCCAAGATTCTTTTGGTTGGAATTTGCGTAGAAAATTAAGTTTTATCTTTTAAAATTCTTTTGGTTGTTACAATTTTGATGCTTGTAGAGTCTTGGAATGTGGTTTGTGGGGTTATGTGATCTAAACCCTAGGACTTTTATGCATTAAAATGAACCTTAACAAGCTTACAAAGGCATGGAAAAGCAAGAAAATTAGATTTCTTTTGTTATAGAATCGAGGAAGTGTAATCTGTGCACTTCTAATCAGACTTGGCCATGGCGAACTCCCCCTTCCCTCTCTGTGCACTTCATCACGACAAAGAGTGCACTTGGTCGTAGTGAATTGCAAAGAAAATCACCCAATCTCCCTTTTTTCATATAGTTAACCATGGGTGTTGATGTGACCAACTCCCAGAAGCCCTATATGCATCTATGTATGTGTTTTGTACATGAAACTTTGAAAAAATAGCTAGGATTAGAAGGGTTTTAGGAAATGGAATCCTAAATAACTCAAAAAGGAGTTAACTTGCCATGCTTGATCATGTGTTGTTCATGAGGTTATGCATTTGCATCATTTAGAAATAAAGAGAATTTTTATGAATCTTTTATGTGATACTTATGCATACATGTTATGATTATGAACATGTGAACTAAATTGCAATGTTTCATGACAATTGGTTATGAAAGGATATGATGAAAAATTATGAAAAAGTTGTCATAATAGGTATGAGTGACAGGTTTATTATCTCACTAAGGGTAAGGAGATAATAAACCTATCACTCATACCCATTTAACAAAAACTGCTAATAGATTCCTAGCTCACATATCCTATTGCATATATGCCCTCTCTATGTATGCTTAAAAATCATCCTCCTAATCCTTTTCTCCTAAAAGGTTAATAAGGATCCAGGGTATCGGGCATGACAAAACACTATACAATCCCTAACACTCCATGCAATCAGGGCGTGGACGATACTTCAACACGAAATTGACCCATAACTTCTTAATCACTGGAAAATATCCCAAAAAGGGTATTTCCACCACTTCTACTTCTACCTCCAGCAATACTTGATATGTAGGCATTTGATACAAACCAACATTTTTATGAGAATAATTCTCAGTAGCATTAATAACCAGTTTTTTAAATAGCTAGTCTGTACGATTGCAAAATCATACAAAAATTTTACATTCTTTTCCATAAAAAAATACATCTATTGGGTTATTTTGTATAACATTTCATTTAACATTCATACTTGTATGCATTTCTTACTCTATATGCTCAAATCATAGTATATATCTCATAAATTCATCAGAACATACAGGTAACATAACATCATTCATCTTACTTTCATTAAAAATAAAGAGCGATAAGGAAATAAGAGCATTTCTTGTTGGCCTTTGCCAAATATCATCATAATCCTTATCATATAATTGCATAATATAAGAGAAATCCAGAGGGTCATCATGTGCACCACTCCATGTAACAACCCTTATCATAACTTAACAACGTCATAACGCTTATTTAGATAAGTGGTTACATTAATTCTAGTCTTTGATTACCTTTATTTCTCCTGAGCATCCAATCCATCATAGATTTGTTATGCAATTAGGTTTGGGTTCTTTTGCTCAGGTAACATGCTTTGGCACAGAAAAATATAAAATATTAAATAATACAACAAAATATATAAAAACTTTTCTAATATACATACATTATACAACTATTTAGTACATCATTTGGTATACATACACTGGGATAGATGAAGTACCCATCCATAAGGAGTAAGGAGACAACAAGTCTGCCAATCATACTCCTTTACAAAATACTGTGAGTGAATAGGTCCTTCACATATCCCTATACATATACCCTTTTTTCTTTCTATATACAGCCAAAAATATCAGCCCTAATTCCAAACCCAAAAAAATAAACGAAGAATTAGGACTCCAAAAGGTTAGACTATAGTTATATATTTACGTACTCATATTCTACAGGAAATTCAAAAACAGTGATAACATACACATTCTTGATAATAGTGAAAACTCCTAAGAAAGGAATTTCCACCGTGTCCAACTCCAACTCGATTACCATGCAATAACTAACCATCTGATACATATCAGTTCAGTAATGAGAAATATATTCCCAATAGATAAATAACTAATTTATTTTAAAATAACTGACATGTACCACTGTAATAATACAGAAAACACTCTACATACGGTTAATTTTCAAAACTATTCTCATATAGATACTTGGATATGACATATCATGAAAACATATGTGGATGTAGCTATAGAAATGAAAGACACATTCAACTAGGTCATTCAAGGAATAGGCTACAAGCATTCAATGCTTACATGCCATAATCATAATCACATAAATCACATTCATGCAATACATACATAACATTTCATGATTACTCAATTCTGGGAAGGTATACATGAAATCATTCTTTCCTACTTAACTTTGCTCTTTAGAGGTATACACAAGATCATTCCTCCCACATTTCATTTATCAGGGTTTACATCAGATCATTCCCCTTAGGGCACTTCCTTGGAAGGTATACATTAGATCATTCCTTCACAGGCTTTTAATCTCAGGAGGTATTCACCAGATCATTCCTCCTCATTTAATTCCTTGGGAGTATACACCAGATCATTTCCCACAAGAAAGCTTTAACCTTGTCTTTCACAATTACATTAAGCATTCTTTGCCATTCAATCACTTTTGCATAAATTTAAACATTTCACTATTTATGGCAAAATGCATGTTATTATTCATTCATTCTTGACCCTTGCATCTTTGGTCTCTCTTCCCTTAACATAGGCCATTTAGATGGCACTTTAGGCTATTTCCAACTCATTCATAAATCTAGCCACTCTAGAGAAAATTTCACATACTATTCAGCCAAGGTGGAATGAACATGAATACTTTGTATTTCTAACCCCTTTGGCACATTTCTAGCCTCACTCTCATTAATGGAACATCATGGTGAAAATTTCCATAATTATTCCTAACACTTTCTCACACCTAAAAAGTAGGTAAGTGTACTTTAGGCCATTCTTTTTCATACTTTTCTAGCTTATTTTTCATGCCAAACATAATCACACATCTAATATCACAATTTCACATTTTTATGCACACTTTTAAGGTGAACAAGTAAGACTTTAAATTGGCAACATTGCTTGAAACATAAATTGCCATAATTTTCTCTCTCTTCCTTTCTTGGAACTAAACTTATATGGTTTCTAAATCATTTTCAAGAGCAAATTCAGCACCATTCATATGCATCCATTCGGACAAGGTGACTAAAGCACACTTGCTTGGCTACTCGTGAAGCTAGACAATGAGAAAAGTACCTAAATGCAAATCTAATTATACTTTCTCTCTCTTACCATTTTCTAGTACTTTCTCTCACTCTTTCTAACATAAAATTTGGCTAAAAATTCAGCACTCTTATAACCCTAGTAATTCGGCCAAGGTGAGAAAAACAAGCAAAATGGAGTTGTTTCATCACTTGCATACATTACAACAACATTCATGAAAAATCCATGCAAAAATACCATTTTCTCACTCTAACAACCACAAACTCAGCCTTGACACCACTTAGGGTTTAATAAAATCAAGTTCCATCCATACAAATTCACCATTTCATGAGTTTCCATGCTATCTTACATATCTATAATCATAACCACAAGTTATTTCCAACATATCTCATATCCAAGCATACAAATCCACCATACACATGTAGAGAGAGAAATTACCATCATGTTTACAAGTTTGAAAACACCATAAACATACCATAAAACATGAAATTAATGGTATAGGATTGTTTATCTACCTTGAAAAGCTAATAGATGTGTGATTTCCTTGTTGATTTGGTGGAAGCTTCTTCTTCTCCAAGGCAAGATGCAATTCAGCCACTTCTCCTTCTTCTACACCTTCACGACATTTCTAGTAATTAGGAGAAGAAATAGGCTGAATTAAAGTTTGACTTATTTGCAAAAATGCCACTCTTGCTAATTTGTCAATTTCATCCTTTTTCCTTTCTTTTTTTTTTTAACAATGGCATTGTCTCTCCTTGCCATTGTAATTTTATGCAGCTTCCATGGGCTGGGACTGTTCTGCCCTTCCAAAATTTCAAAATCGCATAGTGGTGCCTTAACTTTTCAAAATTTGCATTTTAGTCCCTAAGAAAAGTGTCTTTTTTCCATTAAGTCCAAATTGGCCATTTTTGCTCCCTTTTTCATTCTTTTTGGTTTCAAGGAGTAAAATTACTTAAATAAAATTTCTTAAGGCTCATTTCCATGAATTTACTAATTTACTTCTATTTTTGGCAAAATTACAATTTTACCCCTAAGGCAAAATTACCTTCTTGCCCTTTATGTTAAAACTATCATTTCACTCTCTTACTTTCTTCTTTTGATCAAGAATGAGTAAGGATTTCTAATTCCCACCTTCATAGAATATTTAGGGTAAAAACTAAATTTTTCTCACCTCATATAAGATTGCTATCATACTCATAGTGTGAAATTACAATTTTATCCTTTTTAGGGAAAATTGTCTTTCAACATCAATGTAAGTAATTTCTTGCATATCTAGATTCTTCTTCTCTCTTAAATGAAAATAATAAGAGTCCTTTGACATAACTTCATGGAATAAAAGAGTTAAACTAATTATTCATTTCATGGTAAAATTACCATTTTACCCTTCCTTACCAAATTTCCAACTTCATTCTTTTCTTTTCTTTTTTTTTTCTTCACAAAAGTGATTATATAATGATAAAAATGTTCATTCTAACTCCTTAATAAATCATCCTTAACCCTTCACAATTAATGCTAACAATAATAATAACAACAACATCATCATAAGATACAAGTGTTAAGAGCGGATGTTACACTCCATACTTTCAAATATGTACTCTAGCAACTATGCCCATTGGCAGTCCTTGACTGTACCATATTTGTGTACATTATGGAGCATCCTCTAGTGAATCCAAGTACAATAGAGTCCCCACATTGAGTCTACACATTTAGGTTCCACACATTGAGTACATACTGGGGTCCCCAAAATGCTATTCATAAAAATATATATATGGGTGAATTAGTGCATACTATAGTTCTGTAAATTCTAAGTATGTGACTTCTTATTTACATTAGCCATTAAGTCACTAACTTACAATTTACAACTATCACGATACTCGTGGAATGTCTAATTACCATCCCATACCAGTAATCAGTCATTCATATATGAACCTATCTACCACAGATACATATATTGAGAATACAATTCTCATTTCTCTTATGCATTCTTGCTCTTTCCTTTAAAATTTCATCACTTTCATGCTCTTTCTTATTTACATTTAGAGTATATGTTACCTTGCTTATAATTTAAGTGGAATATCTAGTTTGGATTAAGTTTTTGGGCTAGATATCATTCAAACATGTAATTAAGTTCATCATTCCATTACAAAAGGTGGCAGTCGACTGATACCACACTACAAGTTGACTGGTTACATTCTATCCAATCTTTGAAATTCCAAACAGAGAGTTATTAGTCAATTGTTAGGTGTTTGGCAGTCAGCTGTTAGCTTACTGTTGGGCCCGACAGTCGATTGCTAGGTCGAGGTAGTTGGCTACTCTATTTTTAGGCATTTCTGGAAAATTTTTGGAAAAGAAACAACATGGCAGTTGACTTACAAGTACCCAACAGTTGAATGCTAGCATTCTATACATGTTTTTGGGCACCTTAAGAGCAAGACAGTCGATTGCTGCACTGTGGCAGTCGGCTGCTGCGTCTTGCTCTATTTTATGACTTGCCGTTGACCTAGATTTTCAATCCAAAAACTTGTTTTTAAACCCATTTTGAAATTGATGAACTCACGATAAACTTCTCAACAACATTTAACATAAGAAAACAACCCAAAACATCATATAATCTTGTTCAAATCTAAGATTCAAACTCATTTTTGTTCAAGGTGAAAAATCCATTTTTCAAAAGTAAATTTAAAAATACACATGTATCTTCAATTGGGTAAAATACCCAATAGTAATTAAAAAAAATAAGAATGTAGTTTTTAATTCCTTTTTCGTTCAAAAAAGTTTTCGTAAATTTCAATTATGTGAATAATAAAATCTGAAATAAAGGGATTGGGTTATTATGCTAGATTAATCCATGTTTAAATGATGTTTGGATGCTGATTAATGCTATAGATGCCTTCCTAATCACTTTTCTAACTTCAATTCTTGCTAGAAATGAGATTCACTTCCATGCTCCTTCAAATTTCTCTCTACCCGGTCACATTCTCTCTCTCTAGAAGTGGAAGTCTGAGTTTTGGAATGAAGGATTTTAACTTATGGCCCTATTTATATGGCAATCCAACACTTGCATTGATTCAAAATTTCTGATCATTTGGCCTAAAATTGGTAAATTTCAAACTATATGAGAAATTCTCATTTTTTCCCTAACCCATTGGCAGGATAATTACAAAAATCTGTTAGCTACAAGAATTCTCTTGGCCAAAATTACGATCGTAATCCCTAAACTTTTCTACTTTTTATTTTAGTCCTTTTCTTCATTCTAGTCAATTTTCTCACTCATTTCTAGTCCAATTCTTGCACTCATGCAGCTATATGCAGTCTAACATAACATAAATGCAACATACATAAGCAACTAACTAAAATTAACAAACATCTCTCAAAATTTAGGAGCGAATGTTACATTTCTCCCTTCCTTTTAAGAAATTTTGTCCTCAAAATTTATACGTACTTATACCAATAACTCTGCAAAATTTCTTCTCATCTCTTCTTCTTTCTCCCAGGTTACCTCTTGTGGTGATGTTTGATCCCCCAAAATTTTTACAAAAGGAATAGTTCTATTTCTCAGTTTTTTAGTCTCAGTACCAATAATTTTTAAAGGTCTTGGTGTATAAGTCAAATTATCCTTTAATTGTATTGTTCTGGCATTAAGAATATGTGAAGGATTAAGAAGATATTTTTGATGTTGAGAAATATGAAACACATCATGGAGATTGGATAGAAATAGGGGTAAAGCAATTTGATAAGTAGATTGGCCAACCTGTTTTAGGATCTGGAAAGGTCCAATGTATCTTGGGTTCAACTTTCTAGACTTAATAGCCTTACCGATACCAGTAATAGGAGAAACTCTAAGGAAAATAGTGGTCTTCTCCTTTTATTAGCATAACTTTTCTGCTTATCTTTGGCCTTGTCCATATTCTCTTTAATCATCTTAACTTGATCCGTGGTTTGTTGAACTAAGTTTGGTCCTAACAGTTGTTTCTTCCCCACCTCAAACCAACACAAGAGTGACCTACATCTTCTTCTATATAAGGCCTTATAAGGAACCATCCCTATGTTGGAGTGAAAACTATTATTATAAGAAAATTCTACCAAAGGTAAATTTCTATCCCAATTGTCCTTTTGTTCTAATGCACATGCTCTAAGTATATCTTTTAGAGTCTGAATAGTTCTTTCAGTCTGCCCATCATCTTATTGATGATAAGTAGTACTAAAACTAAGTTTAGTACTAAAAGCCTCTTGGAAGGCTCTCCAGAATCTAGATGTAAACCTAGGGTCTCTATCAGATACTATATTAGTAAGAACTCCATGGAGTCTTACTATTTCTTGTATATACAATTGGGCTAACTTATCTAATGAGAAATTTATTTTGATGGGTAGGAAATGCGCAGATTTAGTTAATTTTTCTATAATCACCCATATTGCATCATTCCCTCATTGATTTTTTGGTAAACCTACTATGAAATCCATAGAAATCTTATCCCATTTCCATTTAGGGATTTCAAGAGGTTGTAGTAGTCCTGCAGGTTTTTGATGTTCAATTTTCACATGCTGGCACACTAGGCATCTAGCAACATACTCAGCTATTTGCTTCTTTATACTTGGCCACCAAAGTTTCTTTTTCAAATCTTAATACATCTTTGTAGTACTAGGATAAATAGTATAGTTGCTCTTATCGCTTCTTCTAGAATTATATCCTTCAGTCCTCCTGAATCTGGGATATAAATCCTATCTTGAAAAGTTACTACCCCATCAACACCTCTTTTGAATTCTTTTGGGTCCTTTTGGGACTTTAAGAATTCATCCTTTCTTTGAGCTTTTAATATATGAGTTCTAAGGTTATTCTCAATTTTTAACTCACTTAAATATATCCTATCTGGTAACACCAGTGTGGATAGGCTCATATTTCTAAATTTCTCTATCGGGCTCATTTCATTTATCATTAGTTGAGCTATATGGAGAGATTTTTAACTTAGTGCATCTACCACTACATTAGCTTTTCCTGGATGGTACTTTAATTAAAAATCATAATCCTTTAAGAATTCCATCCATCTTCTCTGCCTAATGTTTAATTCTTTTCGGTTAAAGAGATATTTGAGACTTTTGTGGTCACTAAATACCTTAAACCTCGACTCATACAAATAATGTCACCTGATTTTTAAAGCAAATACTATGGTTGCTAATTTTAAATCATAGGTAGGGTAATTTTCTTCATGAGGCCTTAATTTTCTAGAGGTATATGTGACAACTCTCCCATTTTGCATCAAGACACATCCTAAGCCCTTCTTGGATGCATCACAATACAATTCAAAATTTCCTAAGGGATCAGGGATTATTAAGACAGGTGTTGTGGTTAAATTTTCTTTTAAAATTTGAAAGCTATCTTCACGTTAGTGATCCCACATAAAAGGAATATCTTTCCTAGTTAGTCTAGTTAAAGGCAATGCAATTTGCGAAAACCCTTGAATGAATCTCCTATAATACCCTACTAATCCAAGAAAACTTTGAATTTTAGTCACTGTTGTGGGTCTCTCCCAATTAATTACAACTTCTATCTTACTGGGATCTACTGTTACTCTATCTCTAGAGATTACATGACCTAAGAATTTCACCTCTTCTAACCAGAATTCGCATTTTTATAATTTTGCATACAATTACTTCTCCCTAAGCAACTGCAATACAATTCTAAGATGGTGTTCATGCTCTTCACTACTCTTAGAATATACAAGAATGTCATCAATAAACACTACTAAAAACTGATCAAGGTAGGGTCTAAAGAAATGGTTCATGTAATCCATAAAAATAGTTGGAGCATTTGTTAATCCAAATGGCATTACTAGAAATTCATAATGCCATATCTAGTCCTAAAGGCTGTCTTAGGTATGTATTTTGTTCTCACTATGATTTGATAGTATCTTGACCTCAAATCAATTTTGGAAAACATAGTAGCTCCTCTCAATTGATCTAACAGGTCATCTATCCTACGAAGTGGATATTTATTATTTATGGTTACCCTGTTCAATTGCCTATAGTTTATACCTAACCTTATACTTCCATTCTTTTTCTTTACAAACAAAACTGGCACTACCCAAGGTAAAGCACTGGGCCTAATAAACTTTTTCCCCAAAAGATCCTCTATCTGCACTTTCAATTCTATTACCTCTAAGGGAGACATTCTATAAGGCGTTATAGGAATTGGTCCCGTGACAAGAAACAATTCTATAGAAAATACTATCTCTCTCTCTCTGGTGGAAGACTTGAAATTTCATTGGGAAAGACATCTAGAAATTCACAAACTACATGAATAGCATTAAGTTTATGTTGAAGTTCAACTTTAGTAGAACACAGAAAACTAGTTCTTTGGATCTCTTCCTTAATTTTCCTAACTACTGGCATGGAATTTATAAAAGTCACAGATTTCTTAGAACAATCAAAGATTACATTGTTTACAGACAACCAATCCATCTCAAAAATGATATCTAATCCCACCAAAGGTAAACAAATGAGGTCAATAATGAAGGTCTTATTTTCAACAACAAGGGAACAATTTAAGTAGGCTAAAGAACTTAATACTCACTCTCCTACGGCAGTAGAAATAGATAACTCATGGGGAAATTTAAATAAAGGTAAATTTAATCTTTCCACACATTCACAAGAAATGAAAGAATGAGTGGCGCCAGAATCATATAGCACAATTAAAGATATACCATTTATCAAACAATTAACTTTCATCAGATCATTAGACTGAACCGCTTCTTTACCTTTGAGAGTATAAACTCTTCCCATAGTAGGAGGTCTTGTGGGCTCAGTTGACTTCTTCCCCTTAGGGCAGTCTTTAATGAAGTGACCCTATTTTCCACACTTATAACACACAATCGACTAGAATCTACAAGGTCGACCATGACTTTTCCCACACTCTGGATAAGCATTGGCTACTACCTGTCTCACTATAGGTTTCTTCCCCTTCTGGTTTCCTTCATTTCTATTGTCCCTTCCTCTAAAGAATCTAGGTTGTTTCCTTTTAAAGAAATTAGCCATCTATCTTTCTTTGTCTATATCAACCAGGTTATAAGAAACAATGCGACACTTGTTCACCAACATAGCAAAGTTCCTAATTTCAAATGGAGCAACAACATTCTTTAGCTTTGATTTCAACCCAGCTTCTAGATGCATCGCTTTTCATGTCTCATTTGGATGATGCTCTAAATAAGAAGAGAATTTAGACAATACCTTAAATTTTGCAAATACTCCTCAAAAGTCATATTGCCCTGCTTTAACTGCATGAATTCAATTTTTTTATGGTTTCTCACATTCTCAGGGAAATACTTTTCCAGATACACTCTTTTAAACACTTCCCAGGTAATTTGGGTCCTTTAAGCTTCCAGTAATTTTTTTGCTGTTCTCCATCAATATTCTGCTTCCCTAACAAGTATGTAAGTAGCAAACAATACCTTCTGTTTGTCCGTGTTCCGTAAGACCTCAAAAAAATTTTCCATCTCTCGCAACCATTCTTTAGCTGCCTGTGGGTTAAACTCATCCCTAAAGGAAGAAGGTTTATTCTTTTGGAATTTAGGACATCCATTATAAGCTTGGTTTCCCACTTGTCCAACTTTAGGATTTAGGTTATGATTCTTTAGCCTATTTTCCTGAACTTGTCTAAGTGCTTTAGCCATAACTGCAGCTTGTTGAGTAGTGGCAGTAGCCTGTTGGGTGGCAGCAGCAGCCTGTTGCTTCCCATTATCACTTGCATAACTCTTTCCATATTGGTTTCACCTTCCTTTTCCTTCCCAGTATTTCTCCTAGGTAAGGTCATAATTCACTCTACAAAATAAACATTGTCAAGGTGATCAGTCTCAATAACATACTATTTATAAGAGATCATATAGCACCAATAAGAAATATTATCTACCTAAACCTAATATTTAATTCCTCAAGTCAAAACATAATACAAGGCAATCAGCTGCCATGGCTTAGCTAACTACCCTACATTACTCTCTATCTTGAGGAATCTACCCTTTCATTACCGAGCCAGTTCTAACCAGTCATGGTAATAGTGCTCTGATACCAACTCAGTGTAACCTCTAATCCTACAATTCCTTTTTAAGTGATTTAAATAATATAAGAAATGTACTATAAGATTGGTGAATTACTACTTTCTTTACCCGAGTCAAATTTTAAATATTTATCAAATGAAAAAATTAGTATTATTAGTTTGGGCTACTACGCTCGGGATCTTACACATTATACAGCAAAAATTAAAAATAAATTGATCAAAATAACATACATGTGCATATATCTATATATCCACATTCATTCATATCATAATAACTACATTGTCATCTATTTTACATATATATATGGATATGTGAAAACATTATCTAGGGTAAGGAGACAACAAATCTATCACTCATACCTATTTAACAAAAATTGCTAGTGGATTCTTAGCTCACAAATCCTATTACATATATTCCCTCTCTATGTACACCCAAAAATCATCCTCCTGATCCCTTTCTCCTAAAAGGTTAATAAGGATCTAGGGTATTGGGCATGACAAAACACTATACAATCCCTAACACTCCATGCAATCAGGGTGTGGAGGGTAATTCAACCATGAAATTGACCTATAACTCCTTAATCATTGGAAAATATCCCAAAACGAGTATTTCCACCACTTCCACTTCTACCTCCAGCAATACTTGATATCTAGGCATCTAATACAAGCCAGCATTTTTATGAAAATAAATCTCATTAGTATTAATAACATTTTTAAAATAGCTAGTTTGTACCAACGTAAACTCATATGAAAATTCTATATTCTTTTCCATAAAAGAATACATCTATTGGGTTATCTTGTATAACATTTCATTTAACATTCATACTTGCATGCATTGCTTACTCCATATGCTTAGCTCATAGTATATATCTCATAAATTCATCATAACATAGAAGTAACATAACATCATTCACATTACTTTCATTATAAAATAAAGAGTGATAAGGAAATAAGAGCATTTCTCGTTGGCCTCTGCCAAATATCATCATAATCATCATCATATAATTGCATAATATAAAAGAAATCTAGAGGGTCATCATGTGCACCACACTATACTTTCAAATATGTACTCTGGCAACTATGCCCATTGGCAGTCCTTAACTGCATATCATATTTGGGTACATTCTGGAGTGTCCTCCAGTGGATCCAAGTACAATAGAGTCACCATATTCAATCCATATATTTAGGTTCCATGCGTTGAGTATATACCGGGGTCCCCAAAATGCTATTCATAAACATATATATATGGGTGAATTAGTGTATACTATAGTTTTGTAAATTCTAAGTATGTGACTTTTCATTTACATTGGCCATTAATTCACTAACTTACCATTTACAACTATCATGATACTAGTGGAATGTCTAATTACCATCCCATATTAGCAATTAATCATTCATATATGAACATATCTACCACAGATACATATATTAAGAATACAATTCTCATTTCTCTTATGCATTCTTGCTCTTTCCTTTTAAATTTCATCACTTTCATGCTTTTCCTCATTTACATTTAGAGTATATGTTACCTTGCTTATAATTTAAGTTGAATCTCTAGTTTAGATTAAGTTTTTTGGCTAGATATCATTCAAACATGTAATTAAGTTCATCATTCCATTATAACAGGTAACAGTCGACTGGTTGCGTTCTGTCCAATCTTTAAAATTCCAAACAGAGAGATATTAGTCAACTACTAGGTGTCCGGGCAAATGATTGTCGACTTTGTGGCAATGGCCATCAAGGCTCTTGCTTTGTTTCATGACTTGTCATTGACCTAGATTTTCAATCCAAAAACTTATTTTTAAACCCATTTTGAAATTGATGAACTCAAGATAAACTTCTCGACAACATTTAACACAAGAAAACAGCCCAAAACATCATATAATCTTGTCCAAATATGAGATTCAAACTCATTTTTGTTCAAGGTGAAAAACCCATTTTTCAAAAGCAAATTTAAGCATGCACATTTATCTTCAATCGGTTAAAATACCCAATAGCAATTAAAAACAATAAGAATGTAGTTTTTAATCCCTTTTTCTTTTAAACAAGTTTAATTTTGCAAATTTCAATCATGTGAATAGTAAACTCTAAAATAAAGGGATGGGGTTATTATGCTACCTTAATCCGTGTTTAAATGATGTTTGGATGCTGATTAATGTTATAGATGCCTTCCTAATCACTTTTCTAACTTCAATTCTTGCTAGAAATGAGATTCACTTCCATACTCCTTCAACTTCTCTCTCTACCTGATCACATTCTCTCTCTTTTTAGAAGCGGAAGTCTGAGTTTTGGAATGAAGGATTTTAACTTCTAGCCCTATTTATATGACAATCCAACACTTGAATTGATTCACAATTTTTGATCATTTGGCCTTAAATTGGTAAATTTCAAATTATATGGGAAATTCCCATTTTGTCCCTAACCCATTGGTGGGAGAATTACAAAAATCTATTAGCTACAGTAATTCCTTTGGCCAAAATTGCAATTGTCATCCCTAAACTTTTTCACTTTTTAGTTTAGTCCTTTTCTTCATTCTAGTTAATTTTCTTACTCATTTCTAATCTGATTCTTGCACTCATGCAGCTATATGCAATCTAACATAACATAAATGCAACATACACAAGAAATTAACTAAAATTGACAAACATCTCTCAAATTTTAGGAGAAAATGTTACACCTACCAATCAACTATTAGCTAGCTAGCGATCAGTTGGTAGCTTATTGTATAATAGAGTAATCCAACTTAAGCGTAGCCAGTAGGCTACCATAAGGCTAGTAGTCGGTTGTTTTACCTCTATACAAAATTTTGGGAAATATGATGACAACAATTGGTGGCTACTTGTATGACATTTGGCTATAATGATCTTCCCTCATTTATAGGCAACAAAAAGTATAGTAGTTAACTTCTCTATGGTTGGCAGTTTATTGCTATGATGTTCTCCAAAGGCTAGTAGTCAATTGTTACAGTCTGCTCTATTTTTTGAAACATGTGTTTTGTCCAATGTGAATGAAATGCAGAAGTGTGTAGTGTGTATGAAGTGCATGACCCATCATGTGCATGAAATGCATAATTTATTTTAAGAATTTTGTGTGGTATGCATTGAGTACATTATGTAACACCCTTTATCTTATCTTAACAACGTCATATAAGAAATTCAAATAAGTGGTTACATTATTCATTAACTTTTTATTTTCAATAAATTGCCTGAGCATTTAATCCATCAATAATTTAATGTATAATTAGGTCTAGGTTCTATTTCTTGGGTAAACATACTTTATGCAAAGTGGAAATAGAATTTTAGACATCATAGCGGCATTTATAAAACATTCCATAACTATATGCATACCATTTAAATCTTCTAATACATATTCTTGGAAATATTAAATAAATAATATCTATAAGGGTAAGGAGACAACAATCCTGTCACTTAAACCCCTTTTTCCAAAAGAGCACTAGTCCTAATTTTATCTCAAAATACTGATGTTAGAAATTAAGACTAACGGTGCTACATTATATAATCTCTATTTACTCCTTACATCTACTAGATGATGCATCATTATTTGAGTTCTATGCATCTGATATATATCAGCATAATAATGGGAAATATATTCCCAGTAGCTAAATAAATCATTTTATTTAAAACAACTGATAAGTACCACTAAAATAATATAGAAAACAACTCTACATTCAGTTCAATTTCAAAATTCTTTTCATATAGATCTCTGGGTATGACATATGTAAAACATGTGTGTATGCATATATAAACATGAGATATGCAACAAGTTATGTAATTCATGGAATGGATAACAAACTTTCAATATTCACATATTTTAATCATGCTCATATATAACACATTCTTGCAATACAAATCATAATATCACATAATGCTTTAATTTGGAAAGGTATACACCAGATCATTCCCTTCTAGATAATTATGTTCTTTGGAGGTATACACCAGATCATTCCTCCTGCAATTAATTCCTTGGGAGTATACATTAGATCATTCCCCACAAGGTAGCTTACTAAGGAGGTATACATCAGATCATTCCTCCTCATGATTTTAGTCTCAGGAGGTATTCACCAGATCATTCCTCCCTTTATCTTTGACTTTGCCATACACAAATACATTAAGCATTTTTATGCTATTCCATCATTTTCACATGATTTTGGACATCTTTCTATCAATGCCAAAATGCATGTCATTTATCATTCATTCTTGACCATTATATCACTTTCCCTCTTTTCACTTAGTATAGGCCATTTTGGATATCACTTTACGCTACTTTCAATTAACACATAAGTTTGGCCATTCTAAGGGAAATCTACATAGCATTCAGCCAAGGCAAGATAAGTATGAAGGATTGGCATTTCTAACCCATTTAATTCATTTCTAGCATTAATTTTAGCATCTAAGAATGATGGTAACCATTTCCATAATTATAGGAAATGTTTTCTCATACCTCATTTCCTTGTAAGTATACATTAAACCCTTCTTTCACACATCTTTCTAGCTCATTTTTCACGCTAAATTTGTCAATGCATATTAACTTACAACTTTACATGCATGCACACTTTCAAAGTGAAATGGTGAATTTTTGAAATGGTTCTTTTACTAAAACATACGAATAACATAATTTTCTCTCTCCTCTTTTCTTATGACAAATCTTGCAAGGTTTTCTAGCCATTTTCAAGTGAGATTTCAGCACCATTTACATGGGTCCATTTGGCCAAGATGAGTATGACACATTTTCATGATTTATGGTGAAGTTAGAATATGAGAAAAGTGCTTAAACATTAACCTAACTAGATTTTCTCTCTCTTACCATTTTATAACACTTTCTCACACTCTTTATAACACCATTTTAACCAAATTTCAGCACCAATAAGAGACCTAGCATTTGGCCAAAGAGGGAAAACCAAGAAAATGGAGTTATCTCACCATCTTGCTTACAATACAACCATATTCAAGCAAAAACCATGCAAGGACATCATTTTCTCACTCTTTAAACACCATTAGCCTTGGTATAAATTAGGGTTTATCAAGACTAGCGTTTTATTCTTGAAAAATTATTATCTCTTAAATTTTCAAGCATTTCAACATGTCTATAGCTATAAACACAAGTAGTTTTCAACATATTTCAAACCCGTTCAAGCAAATCAACCATAAGAATGTAGAGAGAGAAAGACCATCCTTCTTGTAAGAGTAAGAACACCATAAACACACCATAAAACAAGAAAAGAATGGTATAGGCATGTTTAGCTACCTTGAAAATGCAAAACAAGTGGAATTTCCAAGTTGTTTTGGTTTGAAATTCCTTTTCCACAAGCTTAGGAAGCAATTCGGCCAGCCCCCTCTTCTCCTCCCTTCTTTGACATTTCTAGCACCTTGAGGAAGAAGAAGACTTAAATTAGGGTTTTGGTGAAATTACCAAAATGCCCTTGGTGTGAAATGACCAATTTACCCTTACTACTTCTCCTTTTCAAGAATGGCGTCCACTCTCCTCAAGAATGCAATTTTGTGGAACTTCCATGGGCTGGGACGTTTCTAACCCTCAAGAATTTTGAAATTATAGAATGGTCCCTTAACTTTTCAAAAATTACAAATATGCCCCTAAGGAAATTGCCATTTTGCCATCAAGTCCAATTGGCTATTTTAGCTCCATTTTTCACCCTTTTCAGTTTTAATGTATAAAAATCACTTAAATAAGATTTCATAAAACTTATTTTTGTGAATTTACTAATTTACCCTTGTTTTAGAAAAATTACAATTTTACCCATAAGGCAAAATTACCCTTTTGCCCTTTATGTCAATGTTATCATTTTCACCCTTATTCTTTCTTCTTTTGAGTAAGAATAGGTAAGGGTTTCTAATTTTTATTTCCTTGAAATATTTAAGGTAAAAATTAGATTTTCTACATTATGTAAAATTACTATTTTGCCCTTAGGTAAGGGATTTAAACCTTGAATACAAGAAGGGTAACATGTATGTTGAATTCAAATGAAAAAGAGCATGACTATGATGAAATTGATAAGGAAAGAGCACGAATGCATAAGAGAAATGAGAATTGTATTCTTAGTATATGTATTAGTGGTAGATAGGATCATAATTGAATGACTGATTGTTGGTATGGAATAGTGATTAGACATTCTGTGATTATTGTGATAGTTGTAAATTCTAAGTTAGTGACTTAATGGCCAAGTTAAATAAAAAGTCACATACTTAGGATTTCACATAATTATAGTATGCACCAAATCACCCTAATGTATATAATTATGAATAGCATTTTGGGGACCCCAATATGTACTAAATGTGTGGACTTAATGTATGGTCTCAATGTGGGGACTCTATTGTACTTGGATCCACTAGAGGATGCTCCAGAATGTACACAATATGATGTTGCAATCAAGGTATGCCAATGGGCATATGTTGCTAAAAGTTATGAGTACATATTAAAGGTATGGAGTGGCTCGCTTGACAACCCTCATGATTTCTCTTATTATTATTATTATTATTATATGATTATCATGATGATGGTGAAAGCCAACAAGAAAGGCTCTTAATTCCTTATTGCTTTTTATATGAAGTTATATAAATGAAATTATGTTACCTTTATGGTTTGACTATTTTATGAGATATATGCCCTGTGTGGTGCAAATAGAGTAAGTAATGCATGCAATTATGAGTATCAAATGTAATTTTATCAAAGTTAACCAAATAGATATATCAATTGTATGACAATAAGAAGAATGTAGCATTTTCTGTAAAGGATTATGGTGGTATAAACTAGCTATTTTATAAACTGGTTATTATTAAAAATGCTGGTTTGTATTATATGCCTAGATACCAGATATTGGTAGAAGTGGAAGTTAAGTTGGAGATACCATTCCTGGGGTATTTCCCTGTTGTCAAGAAACTGTAAGTTATATATGTATGGGAAATCTCTCCTACACCTTGAAGGTATAAAGTTTTAGAGACATTTTGACATGCCCGAGACATTGAATCCTTGTTAAATTTTTGGAAAGAATCAGGAGGATAGATTTTTTATGTATAGCATAAGGGCATATATGTATTAGGATATGTGAGCTAGGAATTCACTAGCAATTTCATTAAATGGGTATGAGTAATAGGCTTGTTGTCTCCTTACCTTAGTTAACACACTTGCATATCCATGGGTATATGTTTGATGGATTATACTTACGAATATTGTAAATGAATGTGAATGTATCTATAAATATATATATGTTTCATTTCCATTAATTCATTCTATTTTCTACTGCGTAACATGTGAGAACTTGAGTATAGTAGCCTAGACTAATAGTACTTAATTATTTCACTTGGTAAAAATTTAAAATTGACTCAGGAAAAGGAAGTAGTAATTCACTAATCTTATAGTATTATTATATTAATTAAATAGCTAAAAACTAAAAATGACTATAGGATTGGGGGGTTACAGTGAGTTGGTATCAGAGCACTACTACCATGGCTAGTGAGTATTGGCTCGATAATGAAGGGTAGATTCCTCAGGATAGGGACTAATACAAGGTAGTTAGTTGAGCCATGACAGTTGATTGTCTTGTATTGTGTTTTGACTTGAGGAATGAAGTACTAGGTTTGGGTAGACAATATTTTATTGGTACTATATGATCTCTTATGAATATTATATTATTAAGACTGATCACTCAATAATGTTTATTTTGTAGAGTGAAATATGACCCCACCTAGGAAGAATTATGGAAAGGAAAAGAAGAATAAGGGTAGCTTGACTGGGGTTATGAAAACTCTGGTGGGAATGGTAGAAGCCATGAGAGAACAAGCTACTGCTGCGGCTCAACAAGCTGTAGTTATTCCTAAAGCATTCCAATAATTCTAGGAGATTAGACTTGTGAATCACAATCCAAACCCTGAGGTTTGATAAGTGGGAAACCAAGCTTATAATGGTTGTCTTGAATTTCAGAGAAATAAACCTCCTTCCTTTAAGGGTGAGTTTAACCTGCAAACAACTGAAGAATGGCTTTGAGAGATGGAGAAATAGTTTGAAGTCCTAGGGAACATTGATGAACAAAAAGTATTTTTCACCTCTTATATGCTCATTAGAGAGGCAGAATATTGGTGGATAGGGGCTAGAAAATTATTAAAAGCCTAAGGAACCCATATTACTTGGGAATCATTTAAAAGAGTGTACTTGGAAAAATACTTCCTTGAGAATGTGAGGAACTAGAAATAAATCGATTTCAGATAGTTGAAATGGGGTAGTATGACTTTTGAGGACTACTTAGCTAAATTTGAAAAGTTGTCTAAGTTCTCTCCTTATTTGGCACTTCACCCAAACGAGGCATGGGAAGCTATGCATCTAGAAGCTAGGTTGCAATCAAAGCTAAAGAATATGGTTGCTCCATTTGAAATTAGAAAATTTGCTATGCTAGTAAACAAGTGTCACATAGTTTCTCAAAACCTAACCGACACTGAAAAAGAAAGATAGAAAACTAACTTCTTCATGAGGAAACAACCTAGATCCTTTAGAGGAAGAGACAATAGGAATGAAGGGAACCAAAAGGGGAAAAAGCTCATGGTAAGGCAGGCAGTACCCAATACCTGTCCAAAATGTGGGAAGAATCATAATGGACCTTGTAGATTCTAATTGGTGGTATGTTATAAATGTGAAAAATCGAGTCACTATATCAAAGATTGCTTAGAGTGGAAAAAGTCAACTGAACCCACTAGATCTTCTAGTATGGGAAGGGTTTACACTCTCAAAGGTAAAGAAGAGGTCTAGTATGATGACTGGATGAAAGGTAAATTTTTAATAAAAGATGTATCTTTAATTGTACTATATGATTCTTGGTGCCACTCATTCTTTCCTTTCCTTGGAATGTGTGGAAAGATTGAATTTACCTTTATCTAAACTACCTTATGAGTTATCTATTTCCACTACAGCAGGAAAGCAGGTATTGACTTCTTTGGCCTGCTTGAACTATTCCCTTGTTGAAAATAAACCTTTCATTGTTAACCTTATTTATTTACCTTTGGTGGGATTAGATATTATTTTTGGGATGGATTGGTTATCTGTAAATAATGTATTCTTGGACTGTTCTAAGAAGTTTGTGATTTTTATAGATACTTGGCTTGTAAATAGGAAAACTAAGGAAGAAATCCAAAGAATAAGTTTTTTATGTTCTTCTAAGATGGAATTTCAGCATAAACTTAATGCTATTCCTGTAGTTTGTGAATTCTCAGATGTCTTTCCCAATGAAATTTCAAGTCTTCCACCTGAGAGAGAAATAGAATTTTCTATAGAACTGATTCCTGGTGCAGGACTAATTTCTATAACACCTTATAGAATGTCTCCCTTAGAGTTGAATGAATTGATGTTGCAAATAGAAGATCTCTTAGGAAGACAGTTTATTAGGTCTTGTGCTTCACCTTGGGGAGCACCGGTCTTGTTTGTAAAGACTAAAGATGAAAGTTTGAGATTTTGTATAGACTATAGGCAATTAAACAGGGTAATGGTAAATAATAGATACCCAATCCCTAGAATAGATGATATGTTGGACCAGCTGAGACGGGCTACTTTGTTTTCTAAAATTAATTTGAGGTCGGAGTACCATCAAATCAAAGTGAGAACAAAAGGCATACTTAAGACAGCCTTTAGAATCAGATATGGGCACTATGAATTTCTTGTAATGTCATTTCAATTAACAAATGCTCTAACTATCTTTATGGATTATATAAATCATATCTTTAGACCCTAACCTTGATCAGTTTGTGGTAGTGTTTATTGATGACATACTTGTGTATTCTAAAAGCAGCGAAGAGCATGAACACCACCTTAGCATTATGCTGCAGTTACTTATAGAAAAGCAATTTTATGATAAACTTGAGAAGTGTGAGTTCTAGCTGGAAAAGGGGAAATTCTTAGGCCATGTAATTTTAAAAGATAGAGTAGCACTAGATCCCAGTAAGACAGAAGCAGTGGTTGTTAGGAGAGACCCACAATAGTGATTGAGATCTGTAGTTTCCTTGGATTAGTCGATTACTATAGGAGATTTATTTTAGTCAAAGGCAACTTTATTTGTGAAAACCCAAATGTGAATATAGTTTCCAACTGTTGAAAGAAAAACTGACCACGGCACCTATTCTGACTATTCCTAACCCGTTAGGGAGTTTTCAACTATATTGTGATGCATCTAAAAAGGGTCTGGGATGTGTCTTATATGCCTCTAGACAACTAAGACCTCATAAAGAAAATTACCCAACCCATGACATAGAATTAGCAACCATAGTGTTTACCTTGAACATATAAAGACACTATTTGTATGGGTCGAGGTTCAAGGTATTTAGTGACCATAAAAGTATTAAATATCTCTTTGACAAAAAATAATTAAACATGAGGAAAAGGAGATGGATGGAATTTTTAAAGGATTATGATTTTGAATTAAAATACCATCCAGGAAAAACTAACGTAGTGGCAGATGCTTTAAGTAGGAAATCCCTTCATGTAGCTCATATGATGGTGAATGAAATGAACCTAATAGAGAAATTTAGAAAAATGAGCCTATCTACATTAGTGCTACCAGTTAGGGTATATATGAGTGAATTAAAATTTGAAAACAACCTTAGAACTCAGATATTAGAGGCTTAAAAGGAAGATGAGTTCTTAAAGTCCCTAAAGGACCTAAGAGAATTCAGGAAAGGTATTGATGGGGTAATGACCTTCCAAGATAGGATTTATGTTCCAAAGTCAAGAGGACTGAGGGACATAATTCTAGAACAAACCCATAAGAGCAACTATACTATTCATCCTTGTACCACAAAGATGTATCAAGATTTGAAAAAGAGGTTTTGGTGGCTAGGTATGAAGAAGCATATAGCTAAGTATGTTGCTTGATGTCTTGTATTTCAGCAGGTGAAGATTGAACATCATAAACCTGTAAGATTAATACAACCTCTCGAAATCCCTGAGTGGAAATGGGATAAGATTTCTATGGATTTTGTAGTTATTTTACCTTTAATTTAATCAGGGAATGATACAATATGGGTGATTGTAGACAAATTAAATAAATCTACATATTTCCTGCCTATTAAAATAAATTTTTCATTAAATAAGTTAGCCCAGTTATATATATAAGAAATAGTGAGACTCCATGAAGTTCCCACTAATATAGTATCTGATAGAGACCTTAGGCTTACTTCTAGATTCTGGAAAGCCTTACAGGAGGCTTTTGGTACTAAACTTAGTTTCAGTACTACTTATCATCCATAAGTTGATGGGCAGACTGAGAGAACTATTCAGACTCTAGAAGACATGCTTAGGGCATGTACATTAGAGCAAAAGGGGAATTGGGATAGAAATTTACCCTAATAGAATTTACTTATAATAATAGTTTTTACTCTAGCATAGGGATGGCTCCTTATGAAGCCTTGTATGGAAGAAAATGTAGGTCACCCTTATGTTGGTTTAAGGTGGGGAAAGACAACTACTAGGGCCCGAATTAGTTCAACAAACCACAGATTAAATTAAGATGATCAAAGAAAAGATAGTTAAGGCCTAGGATAGGCAAAAAAGTTATGCTAATAAGAGGAGAAGGCTACTAGAATTTTTTGAAGGCGATCATGTTTTCCTTAAAGTTTCCCCTATTACCAGTATTGGTAGGGCTATTAAGTCCAAGAAATTGAACCTGAGATACATTGGACCTTTTCAAAATCCTAAAAAAGATTGGTTCATCCACCTATCAAATTGCTTTGCCCCCATTTCTGTCCAATCTCCACAATGTATTTCATATTTCTCAACTCTGAAAATATCTATCTGATCCTTCACATATTCTTGATGCCAATACAATACAATTGAAGGATAATTTGAATTGTACACCAAGCCTTTGAAGATTATTGGCACTGGGGCCAAACAATTGAGAAATAGGACTATTCTCTTAGTAAAGATATGATCAGTCATCACCATAAGAGGCAACCTAGGAAAAAGAAGAGAATATGAGAAGAAAATTTCTAGAAATTTTTATGTAGGTACATATAAATTTCGAGAACAAAATTTCTTAAACGAAGGGGAGAAATGCAACATCCACTGCTATTTCTATGAGAGATGTTTGTTAATTTTAATTAATTTCTTGTGTATGATCATTAAACTGCATATAGTTGCATTAGTGTCAAAATTGGACTAGAAAGGGATGAGAAAATTGATTAAAAAGGGGAGAGGGACTAAAATGAAATGTGAAAAAGTTCAGGTATGAGAATTTCAATTTTGGAAAAAGATGTACTATAGCCAACTGATTTTTGGAATTCTCCCACCAACGATTTAGGGGCAAAATGGTATTTATATATATTTTGAAATTCACGATTTTGAGGCCGAACGATTAGAGATTAGGATCAAAATTTGTAAGTTTAGGTCACCTATATATAAGGCTGGAAGCAGAGTTTCCCCATTTACCTAAATTTCAAAATTACTTCTAGAAAGAGAAAGAGAAGTCAAGTAGAGAGAAGAAATGAGGGAAAGAAAGCTAAATCTCCACTTTCAGCAAGGGTTGGATCTAGAGAAGTGTCTATGAAGGCATCTAATACGTTAATTAGCATCCAAACAAGCATTTAAGGTAGGAAAATAACCAATCCCTTTTAATTTTTCAAGTTACTATTCATATAACAAAACTTGATGATTTTGAAGTTGTTTGAAGGAAAAAGGGATTTAAAACTACATTCTTAATGTTTTTACTTACTATTAGGTGTTTTTAATCGGTTGAAGATACCTATGCATGCTTCAATTTGATTTTGAAAAGTGGGTTTTTCTACTTGAACAAAAATGAGATTTAATCCCAGATTTGGGTGAGATTAACCGATGTTTTGGACTATTTTTATGTGGTTAATGATGCCTACAAGTTTATCTTGAGTTTATGAATTTCAAAATGGATTCACAAACAATTTTTTGGATAAAAATTCTAGGTTAACAGCAAGTTTTAAAATAGAGCATAACGTAGCCGTCGATTGGTGGTCTCCAGTAGTTGACTGTCGTGTTCTTAAGCTTCTCAAAAATTCATATAGAGTTTGAGCAGTTGACTAATAGCCTTTAGAAGTTGACTACTATGTTCAAAATTTTCCAAAAAATTCATCTGATGAATAGTGCATGTTCATCCTTTTACTAAGAATTTTCCTAGAAAGGTGACAGTCAACTGATGAGTCCTAACAATCCACTGTCAGGCCCAACAGTAAGCTAATAGCCGACTGCCAGCCCTGTAGCTGTTGACTAAAAGCTTTTGGATTTGAATTTTGAAATTTGGACAAAATGGTACTAGTTGACTGTCAACAAGGTATTATTTGACTGCTAGGTTCTATGAATGGATTATGAATTCAATGATATGTTTGAAAGGTATTTGGTCCAGAAAACCATTTTAAGTAAGGGATTTAAACCTAGAATACTTGAAGGGTAACATGTATGTTGAATTTAAATGAAAAAGAGCTAGAATATGATGAAATTGATAAAGAAAGAGCACAAATGCATAAGAGAAATGAGAATTTTATTCTTAGTATATATATTAGTGGTAGATAGGTTCATAACTGAATGATTGTTGATATGGAATGGTGATTAGACATTCTGTAATTATTGTGATAGTCGTAAATTTTAAGTTAGTGACTTAATGGCCAAGTTAAATAAAAGGTCACATACTTAGGATTTCACATAACTATAGTGTGCATCGAATTACCCTAATGTATATGCTTATTAATAGCGTTTTGTGGACCCTAGTATATACTCAATGTGTGGTCTCAATGTGGAGACTCTATTGTACTTAGATCCACTGGAGGATGCTCCAGAATGTACAAAATATGATGTTGCAGTCAAGGCATGCCAATGGGCATATGTTTCCAAAAGTTACGAGTACATATTGAAGGTATGGAGTGGCTCGCTAGAAGACCCTCTTGATTTCTCTTGTTATTGTTATTATATGATGATTATCATGATGATGGTGAAAGCCAACAAGAAAGGCTCTTAATTCCTTACTGCTCTTTATATGAAGGTATATAAATGAAATTATGTTACCTATATGGTTTGACTATTTTATGAGATATATGCCCTGTGTGGTGCTTATAGAGTAAGTAATGCATGCAATTATGAGTATCAAATGTAATTTTATGAAAGGTAACCCAATAGATATATCAATTGTATGACAATAAGAAGAATGTAGTATTTTCTGTAACGGATTACAGTGGTTCAAATTAGTTGTTTTATAAACTTGTTATTATTGCGACTGAGATTTATTCTCATTAAAAATGCTGGTTTGTATCAGATGCCTAGATACCAGATATTGAAAGAAGTGGAAGTTGAGTTAATGAAGATACCTTTCCTGGGGCATTTCCCTATTGTTAAGGAATTGTGGGTTATATATGTATGGGAAATCCCTCCCACACCTTGAAAGTATAAAGTTTTTGAGACATTTTGACATGCTCGATGCCCTGAATCCTTGTTAAAGTTTTGGAAAGGATTAGAAGGATAGATTTTTGATGCATAGGATAAGGGAATATATGTATTAGGATATGTGAGCTAGAAATTCAGTAGCAATTTTGTTGAATGGGTATGAGTGATCGGCTTGTTATCTCTTTATCTTAGTTAGCACAATCACATATCCATAGGTATATGTCTGATAGATAATACTTATGAATATTATAAATGAGTGTGAATGTATCGATAAATATATATATGTTTCATTTCCATTATTTCATTCTATTTTCCACTGTGTAACGTGTGAGAACCTAAGTGTAGTAACCCAGACTAATAGTACTTAATTATTTCTCTTGGTACAAATTTAAAATTAACTCGGGTAAAGGAAGTAGTAATTCACTAATCTTATAGTATTATTATATTAATTAAATAACTAAAAACTAAAAATGACTATAGGATTAGGGGTCTACAGTTTCCCTGTAACATCCGCTCCAATTATGATTAAAAAGATATATGCTAATTGTTAATTTGATGTTTAATGCTTGTGTATGTTGCATTAGTGCATATAGTTGCATTAGCCTAGGGACTAAATTGAAAGGAAATAAATAAAGGTTTAGTAAGAGGTGGCTAGGGACCTAATTGAAAAGGGAAAAGTAAGTGATTCCAAGAGTGAAAAATAGATGAGGGACTAAAGGGCAAATAACCAAACCTCTTTTAAACCCTAGCTACAGCCAAAACCCCCACACACTTCTACTATACCAGATTTTAGAGAAAGAAGTTGAAGGGGGCGGCTAGAGAGAGAAAGGGGCAAGCTAGGGCTTGAGGAGGGAATTTTACTGAGGAAGGAGCAGATTTAAGGCTAGAATTTAGCCCTACAGCAAGGGAGGAATATTTCTAATACATCAAACACACACATTGCAAGGAATCAAGGTAGAAATCCATCCTAAACCCCTCTCTTTTTTGAAATGTTTACTATTGCTGGAAAATATAAATTTCTAAATGTTTGAACTGAGATTGGGATTAAACCTACATTCTATATGCTTTTCTATTTCTATAGGATGTTGTGTTGCTGAATGTATGCTCATATATGTGCTTGTAATGGATTAGAAGGGTTAGGTTGTGTTCATCTAGAGATATAGACTAGTTTTCCTTAAATATACCATGTTTAAGTTAATGGATGAGAAATGTTTAATGGGAAGTAAAGTTTGTTGTATGGAAATTAAGCTCATGTGTTTAGAATTGAAAATGGAATGCATTCTGGACTGGGTAGTATTAAAATTATGTTTTCTGAACTACAGTGAAACATAATAGCCGAGTGCTAGGTATGAGGCAGTCGACTGTCATGTTCCTGGAAAACCCAGAAGTGCAAACAGAGGCTTAGTAGCTGATTGCTAGATCCCTAGCAGTCGACTTTCATGCTCATATTTTTACTGTCTGGTATTAGAGGATTACAGAGAGCCACTAGCCAATTACTAGCCTTTCAGCAGTCAACTGGCAGCCCTTTAGCTTGCGAAATGAGGTTTTAAATGGCAATTGAGCTTATTAATTCTTCATACTAACTTAATTAAGGGCTCACAACACAGGTAAGCAGGGAAACTAGGAGTTTTGGGTAATGAAACCCTTGTGATAGTGAAATAAAGGGAGAGTAGAAAACAAAAAAATGGAAAGAGGAAAATATTCAATATATGCCTTAGGGTATATAGGCTCATGATCAAGTGACCGATTGTCATATGGGACGGTCGTTGGGCATTCCATGGTTGTGCCACAAATTGGGATGGTTAAAAATCCACTTGAACTTAGATGATTTCGAAAACACCGTGATGGTTGTGAACTTTAAGTTAGTGTCATCTCCCAAAGGCAATATGAGAAACACATACTTAGAGTTAAGCATATCCATGGGCATGGGCCGATTCACTCTAGAGTATATGTAGAGAATAGCATACTGGGAGTGTGATCCACCTCAAAGGAATGGTGGTGATTCCACAGTACTATAATCTGCTTAAAAGCAGAGAGGAAATGATTCGGGTAGAGTTGATGGTGATCCCATGAAAGTGTACCAGCCACGTTTGGGACGAAAGGGAGGAATCCCACTAGTCAGGGATGATCTGCCAGAAAGGGCCAAGGACCATTACAGTACTTGGATCCACTAGGGGACACCTCAGAATGTATAAAAGTTAAGGTATGTCTAGATAGTCATGCACTTATTCATATAGACAGTGGTGCATAAAGTTGTTGTTGGGCGACTCTTCCGATTACTCTTAGGGTGTTTTATGTAGTACTCATATGTTATGAAAGTGAAATGATGGCATGTTTACTATCGAACACATGTTTTATATGAAAGTAATGATGAATACACTTCCCGTGTTTTAAAATTGATATGTTTTAAATGCACATGCATACATATGAGTATATAACATGATTAAGTGTTACACTCATTGCATCCCAATAGCATGTGATATGTTTTCTGAAAGAATGTAGAGGTTGTTCGTGCGATCACGGTGGTATAGGTCAATGGATTTCGTAACTAGTTGTATTGCTAATGAGATTCATTTCTCACAATAGTGTTGGCTTGTGCCAGATGTGTAGGTCCCATTGGGCTGGAGAAGAAGGTAAAGTATGAAGAAGTGTCCAATCTGGGCATATGGACTGTTTAGTTTGAATAGCATAAGTACATGGTAGGATAATTTTGTATGGCCTATTCTAACTTATCTATATAGGAATTATGCTGGATGGATCTATAGACTAATTGATAGGGTCATGAGTGGCAGGATTGTTGCCTTTATGCCCAATAGTTAACTGACTATATTTAATTAAGAATGCATGTCTATGTATAGTTAATCCAGGTGTATTCTATATATATTTATTCCGCTGTGATGTTGAGAGAACCCGAGAGTAGAGACCAACCCAAATGACACTCAATTAATCAATTTGGTAAAAGGTTTAAAATTTACTTGGGTAGAAGGGATAGTAACACCAACACTCTAATAATTATTTTCATATTATAGTTTTTAAAACATTCGATAAAAAAGGAACCATAGGGTAAAAGGTGTTACATTCGCTACTGAGATTTATTCTCACATAAATGCTGGGGTGTATTAGATGCCTAGATTTCACGTTCTTTTGGAGGTGGATGTAACTTGGAAAGAGGTTATTTCATGATAGTCAAAGAAGTATAGGTGGTTGCTGTCATAAAGATTCCCCCATTGCCCCCACCTATAGAAGACGTGGAGTTTTATGATTAGTATGATAGTTATTATATTTTGATATGTAATAAATTTATTAGATTTATAATGTCGCCCCATTTTTATGTTATTCTTTCATTTTAATCATTCTTTAGTAAATTTTCATAATTTCCTTATGACCTTCAAATTTTACAATCATATCCCATTAATTTACTGTTATTTTACTCAAATCTAATCCAATTACCATAAATTTCTATTATTCACATAAATTCTGCAAACTTCTTACTTTTTATATTTTTGTCCTTTTATACATAAATCTTTATTAAATCATCTTATAAGACTTACCACTGAATTTCTTCCATTTTTTATACTTCTACCTAGTCTATTATTTATGTTATAGTCCAAAATTTATGCCATTTTCTCGGCTCCCCCAAGCTTTATAAAAATTTCACTTTAGTCCCTCTAATCTCTAAAATCTAAAACACACTTGAGATAATTCCCAAAATTATCCAATTTTATACAATAGCTACAAAATATCTAAAAGTTACTGCTGCTCATATTTTTACCAGATTTTTCACTTAGTACCCAAATTTTATAATATTTGCATTTTAGTCCCTAATGTAGTTTTTACTTTTTAATCAACTTAAGTTATTTTAGACATTATCATATTTTATTTATTTTTGGTCTAGTACTAGCAAGATTTCCTTAACAAGCCAAAATATTTTCTACTTTTAAGTTTAACCCAAGGGAGAAGTTTTATATTCATTTTAGTCCCTAAACTTTCTAAAATTCTAAAATGACACTTATTACTTCCAAAATTTTATTAAATTAATTTTGAAACATTATTGGAGTCTGCCCTAAAAACCCAATCTAATGAATTTTGCATCACATACACAGAAATTTCAAAACTTTTAGTTTAGTCCCTATATTTTCCTAACTTCAAAAACACCCCTAGAGGTCTCTAACTTTTCTCCAATTTAGATAGGAGCCTCTAAGGAGCTAAGAATTATAGAGAAGTGTCGGATTGACATAACTTTCATTCATTACCTAAGATTTCCAATACTTGCCTTTTGGTCCCTATTCACCCAAAGTCATGGTTTCATATGGTTTTTTCCCTAAAATTTCATCTCCCTCATATAAGTTTTGAAATTTAAAATAGCATACAAGAATCCTAAGAATTACAGAAGCAGTAATAAATTTTTGAAAATTACAATTTGAACCAATTTCATGAAAATGCATCCAATGTGTCCTAACTCAAGACATGCAACCATATTTTTAAGTTCTTGGGCATTCAAGTAAATCAAAATTAGTCCCAATTTCAGTATAAAAATAATTTGCATGTGAGCTAAGAAGATGGAACAGTACTAAACTATATATACATAACAATGAAGTTGTCCTACCTTAAAGTTATGCTAAATTCCTTTAGGTTTAGGTCGTCTTTCTCCTAAAAGTTTTAGTTTTCCTCCCTTGTAGCATTTTCCTTTTCTGATTGAGCTCTAACTCACCTAAAATCTATCCCCTAGCCTCTAATAATCCTTCTCGATTAAGTTCCTACCCATGAAAGTGTTTTTGGCAAGGGGTTGATAAGGTTGTGTTAGAATCTCCTCTCCCTCTCTTTCTCAATTTTACTCACTCTATAACACCCTCAATCCTACGGTGCCTTTTAGTTAATTAAATAATATAATACAATATACTACAGGATTGGTGAGTTACTACTACCTCTACCTGAGTAAATTTTAATTTTTACTAAGTTAATAACTAAGTGCCACTGGTTTAGGAATTCTACACTCGAGTTCTCACTCGTAACTTAGTGAAATTTATTGAAATAAAATATATATACATGATTTCAAGTACATACACATACATGATTCATTTATAATAATTATAACTTCTATACACAAGACATACACCTATAGATATATGAGAGTTGTCAACTAGGGTAAGGAGACAATAGTCCTATCACTTATACCCCTTTTTAGAATCCTACTAGTAGATATTTATCTCACATATCCTAATACATATATGCCCTATTTCTTACATCAAAAATCATCATCCTGATCCTTTCAAAAAAATAATAAGGAGTCAAGGTATTAGGCATGTCAAAACATTGTATAGCCCCTAAAACTTTATGCAGTCAGGGTGTGGGAGGAACATCTAATACAAATATAACCCATAATTCTTTAATGATTGGGAAATACCCTAGGAAGGGTATCTCCACCATCTCTACCTCCATCTCCAGTAGTACTTAGTATCTAGGCATCTAACCAACATTTATATGAGAAAGATTTCTTAGTAGTAATAACAACTTATTTTAAAAATTGCTAATTTGTACCACCATACTCATACAAAAATATATTACATTTTTTTTATCATCAGATAAATACATCTTGCTTATTGGGATACCATACATGACGTATACAATTACATCTCAATCTTATGAATGTAAATAAAACTTATCACATATCCATCAAATAGGATATATTATCTCATCACATATCTATCGCATCGAATATATTATAATGGTAATAGGGTTATATTCACATATAAACATAAAGCATACACAAGAAATTTAGAGCATATCTCATGGTCATTGCCAAATCATTATCATAACAAGAGAAGTCTAGAGAGTCCCTGAGCATACTACTCTTCATAAATTATCACCCAACGGTGAATTTCTCGTAGTCCATGACTACCTGCAGTTTTCAATTGCTATATGTATATTATCCAACAATTCTCGACTATAATTTGTTTACATGTCCAAGCGTCTTCTAGTGCATCCAAGTACAACCATTCACAATACCCCCACAAGGGTCCTTGCCCACCTCTCGGATAGTTCATCCCCCATCTGTAAGAACCACAGGGTCTCTGACCACTTTTCTCTCTCTATCAATTTTACTCTCTCTCTCTTTCTTTTTTAATCTTGTCTTCATCCTCTCCTTTCTCACTTGTCTAACTTAATGGATAAGGCTTCCTCTTTAGTTTGCACATGGGTAAGGAGAAGAAAAACATTTATCTCACACTCTCTCTTGGATAATATGAGCAAAAGGAGTAAAGTGGACATTGTTTACTTACAAATATAACTAAATTTCAACAATGACGGTAGCTTAAAAATATCCTATAATCATAAGCTTTTATTAGGTTAATTGGTTTATTTATATGGGTGGAAAAGGGACACATGTCTCTCCCTTTTGCCAAACTTAAGGGGCTAGGCTTTTCCTAGCCCTATATAAATAAGGGTATCTTTTTATGTATTATATAATATTGTGTTATATCATATTTTATTTTATTTATTTATCTTATTCGATTTTATTTAACCCTTTTAGGCATGTGAGTTTATTTCTTAATTTTACAACATCTTAGATAAATTCCTCATTTCCCCTTATTCACATTATGTTTACTAAACTGATAAAAATTCCATCCATGGTGAGTCTTCCCCTAGGTGGCATATTGCAAGGATGTGTAGGATAGGTGGCATGATATAAGAATATTTGGAAGAGTATTATATTTTTATCTTAGAAAAGTTTTCATAATATTTATGTTGGATCCAATTAATCATGATTAATTGATTTAACTAAAACTCAGTCAATTAATTTCATCATTGTATAATTTTCATAATCTCCTAATTGTTGAATTAAATAAGTGCTATTTTCTTTACCACACATCCAAAACTTACTAAACAACAAGTAATTATTTGTCCCAAGGGCATGTTTGGATCTACGTTGTTGAAAAATCCCAATTTTTCCTCCTTCATCTATTTTACTTGTCCATGACTTAGATATCTTAGGGGAAAATGGTCAAAATTGTATTTTCATTCCTATAGGTCAACATTCCAATTCTTTATTCATTGGTAAACATTAAATTTCCTCTTACTTAATTTTAAATACTAATATAATTAAATATATTTTCCTTAAGTTAATTTGTACCCAACTTCCCTACAATGGTTGAGGTTGCTTGTCATATGTAGCCTCACATTATCATAGAAAATTAAATTAATCAATTTAATTATATATTTAAGGAGCAGATGTGACACAAACTAGGATAGCAATAATACAGTAAGACTAGTATGTACATTGATTGATGACTAAAGTCATGGATATGAGATGTCAAGTCATTACATGTGTTCTTTTTTGGTTAAAGAACACATATACTAGATTGATATACAGTGTGAATGCTACATGGATTCTTATGGATTGTCATAAGCACTCCTCATAGTGACTATCATGTATATAATCTTTTGACCTAAAGTCACAATGATTCATGTACATTGATTGATGACTAAAGTCATGGATATGAGATGTCAAGTCATTACATGTGTTCTTTTTTGGTTAAAGAACACATATACTAGATTGATATACAGTGTGAATGCTACATGGATTCTTATGGATTGTCATAAGCACTCCTCATAGTGACTATCATGTATATAATATTTTGACCTAAAGTCACAATGATTCTTACATGATACGTTATATATTGTAGTATTGTTTAAAGTCATCTTGAATTGGGTGATCCAATAGGTAGTATTTGGGTATGTCACTTATCATGTAGAGGGATATGATCGATGTAGATGTGATTTTGTCCTTCTTTTGGAGGTAAGATATCCATGGACCCCTTGATTGAGAAAATAGATCAATATGTGATATTAATTTATTTGTTATTAATTAGTCCACTCAGGGATCAAGAAACGTGGGTTAAATTTAAAACGGGATGACATCTTCCATGCCCAAATTTAATCTAGATATCCGTACAAAAGTGATTACGTTACATAAGGATTTTGTTCACAGATTTGGAATTATAGACATTCTTATTACTTGGATTGTAGTGATGCATTGCTAAATGTTGCTTACTATTTGTGATCTTAAAAAGGGATTTTTTTGTCACTGCCAACATAATAAGAACCTATAGGGTTGCAGAAAAGAGAATGATGTTTTGAGGGTAATATAATATAATTTATCCTAATATAATGCATATATATATAAAGTATATTATATTATATTTTGCATCTTAATATTAAAGTAATACTAAGATTGTCTCCTTCATGGGCTTTAGTATATTATATTACATATTGGGCTTAAATTAATCTAATTGGACTAGGAATAATTAGTTTAAGCCTTGGTGTAACGCCCCCAATCCTATGGTTCCTTTTAGTTAATTAAATAATACAATATAGTATATTATAGGATTGGTTAGTTACTACTACCTCTACCTGAGTAAATTTTAACTTTTACTAAATTAATTAATTAAGTGCCAGTTTGGGAATTCTACAATCGAGATTTTCACACGTGATGAAGCAGAAATAAATAAAATAAGATCTATATATAAATATATTCATTCACATTCATATATGTATACATAATTCTTTTACATCAGTTAAAATTTTTGTGTACAAGACATATACCTATAGATATGTAAGAGTTGTAAATTAGGGTAAGGAGGCAACATTCCTGCCACTCATACCCGTTTAACAAAATCTGTTAGTGAATACCTATCTCAAAAATCCTAATACATATATGCCCTATCTGTTTTATCAAAAATCATCATCTTAATCTTTCCAAAAATAATACCAAGGAATCAGGGTATTAGGCATGTCAAAATTGTACTGTACAGATCCTAAAACCTCATGCAGTTAGGGTGTGGGAGGAACTTCTAATACAAATATAATCCATAAGGCTTTAATAATTGGGAAATACCCCGGGAAAGGTATCTCCACCTCTACCTCCAACAGGATCTAGTACCTAAGCATCTAATACAAACTAGCATTTATATGAGAATAAATCTCAGTAGCAATAACAACCTGTTTAAAAAAATACTAATATGTACCACTATACTCATACGAAAATATACTACATTCTTTTAATCAAATCATACATCTTTTCTATTAGGATACCATGCATGAATATAATTATATCACATACTTATGAATGCAACATCATATACCCATTATATAGGATATATTATCACATTATAATCAATTCACTTATCCATCACACAAGATATATCATAATGGTAATAGGGCTATATTCACAGACCATATATACAAGGAATCCAGAGTATGTCATCATGGACATAGCCAAAATCATTATTATAATAAGAAAAATTAGGAGAGTCACTGAGCGAAACACTTCTTATATTTAATTATCACTCATAAGTGAGTTCTCGTGGTTCTCAACTAGGTGTAGTTCTTGATTGCTATTTATTTACTATCTGAAGCGTCCTTTAGTGGATTCAAGTACAATCTTACTCATCTCCACTGCATCGGTCCCTACTCACTTTTCTAGTAGATCCTCCCTAAATTTCATCATGAACCACAGGGTCCCTACCCACCTCCCTGGTAGATATTCCCCTGATAATATGAGATATGTGCAACTATCCTCACCACCACGACTAGAGTCCCTGCCCCAATTTTTTGGTAGATCCTACTCTAAATTACCAATTTTAATACAATATCCTCCTTATTACCACTCCTCAAGAGTCCTTGCCCACTTTTCTGTCAGTTCCTTCCTTGTATATATGGGATTACAATTTTTAATAGATCATCTCCTAAAATGCTATTCACAAGCATATAGACTAGGGCGATTCGGCTCATACCATTGTTAGGTATAACTTTAAGTATGTGACTCTTTTAACTAACCATAGGTGAGTTCACTAACTTAAAATTATTAACTACCACGATGTTTTCAAAATTATTTAGTTCAACCATGAAATGCCCTATGACCATCCCATATCGACCATCGATCTCTTGATGTGAACCTATCTATCACTATCCATACACTAGGAATACTTTCTCATTTCTATGATATACCTCATGGTCATTCCTTTTAAATTATCATTTCATTTTTTGCTCTTTCTCTTTCACTTTCAACCCACTTGTTACCCATTATACATTCTAGGTTCAAATCCCTTGTTTGAGTGGAATTTTGGGCTAATTGTATATCAAGCTAAGTCATTGAGTTCATTATCAAAAAGGGACACTGACCAATTGACTTTCACCAACTAGCAGTTGAATTTTAGCTCACTATCCTACAAAATTTTTCAAAATCGAGGGCTACAAGTCGACTGCTGTAACACCCCATATTCTCTTGATTAGTATAAATTAATATTTCCATAATTAATTGGATGAGTTTCTATAAAGTATAATGAATTTGCTTGTGTGATTTAATATTTGGAATAAATATGCCAAAGGATAACACCTTCATTCCTTGTGGTAACTGAATTATAATGGGAGTGGGAGGAAAACATGCATAAAAAAAAATTTAGGTGCTTGAGATGCTTGAATTAATTTTTCTTTTCTTCCATGTGCCTAGCCTAATTTCCAAAGGAGAAAAGACAAATTAATATATATATATATATACACATGCACAACAAGGATAATTGGGAAGGTGTAACTATGAAACCAATGGAAAATAGGAAGAAGCATGTGAATTTTTATACCACATGGAAATAGAGAAGAGAGAAAAGAATTCAACCCCTATTAAATATATATACATGTTCATTCAGTGAAGCAAGAGTAAGAGAATTTAAATTCTTCTTAATGATCGCATCGAGCAATGCTATCGGAATTGTAGAAATTTTTTTTAATCTTACATCACTATACGACAAAGAGGAAGAGAGGAAAGAGGCATGGGGTACATTCCTTCCTTCTTTCCTTCTCTTTTTCTATGTCCAAGGCCACTGAGAGAGGAGAGTTAAGAGTGCTTGAGATAAAGGAGAGTGCAACACTCAAAAGAAGCTTGCATGGAAGGTGCATCCAGCGTGTGATACAAGTTTCCTTTCTCGTCCCTTGTGTTACCTTTAACATGCCTGAGAAAGGAGAGTAAAGAGTCCTTGCGTGATCGTACAGCCCTACATGAAGTGTATTGTACTTGATTACATATGGGGCCTAGGGAATAATAATAATCAAAGATAAAAAGGGGGAGTAGCCTTCTATATACCCAAATAGACAAAATGCAAACGAGGGATTGAATTAAAGGGACACGACAAGAGCATTTGGAAAAAAAATGAGAGCAGTTACACATTTGAGAAAACACAAACATATTCGGTGAGGAAAAAGGGAGCTAAATTGGCTGAGAAAGGAAGAAGCAACGGAGAAAGGTGAAAATTCAAAAGAAAAGCCAAGGCAATCCCATTTGATTTCATCTTTGAGGCAGCTTAGCAATTCTATAGTTTTGTTTCATGATTTAAAGTATGATTATCCTAATTTAAAGCTTTCATGAAACATAAACTCTCTCTACATTCTTCCAGAAGCTAACCTTTCCTTGGCTAAGCTTGTGTGATGATTTGGTTGTTGATGTGATGATGTGGATGTATTTGTTTAGAAGAGTAATGGTTAAAAAGAAAATCCAGCATGCTACATAAAGAACCTTAGAATAAGAAAGTGTTGAAATATTGTGTTGCATGGATAATGTACCTTTTGTGTTAAAGTGGATATTGTGGCTTCCATGGAAGAACTATTGTTGGTAAAATTTAGCATGAATAATGGAAAAACCCTACTTAAGACAATGTTGGAAATTTTGAATTTTTGTATGGTCATTATAGGTTATAAGTTATAGATACCAAGATAAAGATTTCTAGTTAGCATTGGATTAAGAGTTTGACATTCCCTTGTTGTCTTGCCAAATCCGAAAGTGGCCTTTATAAGGTAGGAAATTTTGTTATGAGAATTGTGTAAAAGGGATTACCATTCTGTTCTAAAAGAAAATATGGTGAAAATATGGTTAATTAAGGTATAGCTAATTAGTTCACCTCTTTACACATAATAAAGCCCCACATTAATATTAAAATGTAAAAGTGGAGTAAGGGTGTAACCTAAAAAATTAGTGTGTAGTCTTAGACCTAGTATGTAACATGAATCAAGAAAATAAGTAAAATAAATTGCTAATGATATAATTACCAAAAATGGAATGTTGGAGAAAGTACCCTAAAAATTAATGTCTAATGTCATGAAGTTTATCTTATGGTAAGGATGGGAAAAATATGGCAATGTGACATGAGAAATCCTAAGTTGATTAGTTTTTTCATAGTGGCCAAAACCCATATTTTATTTCAAATATTGATGATCGAATCACTATGCTAATAAAGAATGCATTATAATGAACTTTATGAGGGCTAAATGCAAGGGAGACAAAAATGATAAAAAAAAAGGAATTGTAGTTACTATATGTATGTATATGTGACCAAGTGTTCATAATTAATTTATAAAGGTGGCCAAGTGTCCACAATTCCTAAAGTGTAACCGAAAGTGCTTCACACTTGTGACATAGTGAGGTTTGACCGAAGGTGCTTCACACTTGTGACCTAGTGTTCACAACTATTGTATAAAGGTGGCCAAGTGTCCATAATTCCTAAAGTGTGACTGAAGGTGCTTCACACTTGTGACCTAATGTTCACAACTATTTTATAAAGGTGGCCACGTGTCCACATTTCTTGAGGTATGACCAAAGGTGCTTCACACTTTGAGATAACATAAGTTTTAATAATGAAATGTATAGATGATCATTGTTTATATTAGTTTTTTTAACATGTATGAGCCCATGAAAAAATGTTATGCTATAAATGAGAATATCCACTTTATCATATTGAAATTTCAAAAAATCATGCATTGCTTGCCAAATCTGTATATGTGAATGAAACTATGTTTTAAATAACGGTAATGTAGAGGAAATGTTTACGTGCTTTCACACTGGTACATATTAGTAGATTTTAAAATGATGAATTGTTAAGCTACTGGGAAACTCGTTTTCTCATTTATATGATAATATGTATCAGATGCAGACGTTTAGCAATGTTGGGAAAAAATGGAAGTCATTTTGTTGAGAGCATTATAGTCCTTCATTTGGGGTCCTGATTCTACCTATTGTCTATTTCTGGGAGTAGAATTAGGACTATTATTTTTGGCTGTATATAGAAAAGGGGAAAAGGGGCAATTATTGGGGGAAAGTTATATAAAGGACCAGTACATCCCCAGTATTTTGTAAAAGGAGTTTAAGTGACAGGCTTATTATCTCCTGACTCCTTATGGACTGGTACCTCATATATCCTGGTATATGTTCACAGAGGGATGTAACAAACAATGATTATTAGAAATTTATTATTTGTAATATAAAAGTTTTATAAATTCTACTGTGATGTATGAAATTTTAATTTTTCGCTATGTAACACCCTTTATCCTATCTTGACAACGTCATATAATAAATTCAGATAAGTGGTTACATTATTCTTTACCTTTTATTTACAATAAATTGCCTGAGCATTTAATCCATTAATAATTTAACATATAATTAGGTCTGGGTCCTTTTGCTCAAGTACACATAGTTTATGCACGGCGAAAATAGAATTTCATACATCACAGTGAAAATTTATAAAATATTCCATAACTATATGCATATTATTTAAATCCTCTGACACATATTCGTGTAAGTATTAAATATATACATATCTATAGGGGTAAGGAGACAACAATCCTGTCACTCAAACCCCTTTTACCAAAAGAACAATAGTCCTAATTCTATATTAAAATATTGATGGCAAAAATTAGGACTAATGGTGCTACATTATAAAATCTCTATTTATCCCTTACATCTGCTAGATGATGCATCATTACTTGAGTTCTATGCATCTGATACATATCAGTACAATAATGAGAAATATATTCCCGGTAGCTAAACAAACCATTTTATTTAAAAAAACTAATAAGTACCATTGTAATAATACAAAAAACAACTCTACATTTAATTAATTTCAAACTTTCTTTTCATATAGATCTTTGGGTATGATATATGTGAAACATGTGTGTAAGCATCTATAAACATGAGATATGCAACAAGTTTTGTAATTCATGGAATGGATAACAAACTTTCAACATTCACACTTTTTAACCATGCTCACAAAGAACACATTCTTACAATACAAACCATAATATCACATAAAGGCTTCAATTTGGAAAGGTATACACCAGATCATTTCTTCCTGCATAATTGTGTTCTCTTGAGGTATACACCAGATCATTGCTCTTGCATTTAATTCCTTTGGAGTATACACTAAATCATTCCCCACAAGGTAGCTTGCTAGGGAGGTATCCATCAGATCATTCCTCCTCATGATTTTGGTCTCAGGAGGTATTCACCATATCATTCATCCCGTTATCTTTGAATTTGCCATTCTTAAATACATTAAGAATTTTTATGCTATTCAATCATTTTCACATAATTGTGAACATTTTTCTATCAATGGCAAAATGTATACTATTTACCATTCATTCTTGAACATCACATATTTTCCATCTTTTCACTTAGCATAGGCTATTCTTGGATGGCATCTTAGGCTACTCTCAATTAACATATAATTTTAGTCTTCCTAGGGGAAATTCTACATAGCATTCGGCCAAGGCAAGATAGACATGAAGAATTGACATTTCTAACCCATTTAGTTCATTTCTAGCATTATTTCTACCAATTAGAAATTATGGTAACCATTTCCATAATTATGGGTAATGTTTTCTTACACCTCATTTTTCTTGTAAGTGTACATTAAACCCTTTTTTCATACATTGTTCTAGTCCATTTTTCATGCTCAATTTGTCAATGCATATTATTTTTCAATTTCACATGGTTATGCATAATTTCAAAGTGAAATGGTAAGAAATTTGAAATGCTACCTTTACTAAAACCTAAAAGTACCATAATTTTCTCTCTCCTCTTTTCTTATAACAAATTCTGCAAGGTTTTATAGCCACTTTCAAGTAAGATTTCAGCACCATTTACATGGGACCATTCGGCCAAGGTAAGTGTGACACATTCTCATGGTTTATGGTGAAGTTAGAAAATGGGAAAAGTGTTTAAACATTAACCTACCTAGATTTTTTCTCTCTTACCATTTTGTAACAGTTTGTCACACTTTTTCTAACACCATTTTAACCAAATTTCAACACCCATAATGGACCTAGCATTCGACTAAAGAGAGAAAACCTAGAAATTGGAGTTATCTCACCTTCTTGCTTACAATACAACCATATTCAAGCAAAAACCATGCAAGGACATCATTTTCTCACTCTTTAAAACCCCATTTCAGCCTTGGTATAAATTAGGGTTTTTCAAGGCAAAGGTTCCATCCATGAAAAATTACCATCTCTTATGTTTTCAAGCATTTCAACATGTCTATAGCCATAAACACAAGTATTTTTCAACATATTTCAAACCCATCCAAACAAATCAACCATAAGAATGTAGAGAGAGAAAATCCATCCTTCTTGTAAGATTAAGAACATCATAAGCACACCATAAAACAAGAAAAGAGTGGCATAAGCATATTTAGCTACCTTGAAAATGCAAAACAAGTGAAAACTCCAAGTTGTTTTGGTTTGAAATCCCTTTCCTCTAAGCCTAGGAAGCAATTTGGCCAGCCCTCTCTTCTCCACCCTTCTTCGACATTTCTAGCACCTTGAGGAAGAAGAAGCCTTAAATTAGGGTTTTGGTGAAATTAGCAAAATGTCCTTGGTGTGAAATGACCAATTTACCCTTATTACAAAATTACATAATGGTCCCTCAACTTTTTAAAAATTGCAAATAAGCCCCTAAGGAAATTACAAATTTTTCATTTAAGTCCAATTGGCCATTTTAGCTCCATTTTTCACGCTTTTCAGTTTTAATGTGTAAAAATCACTTAAATAAGAGTTCATATAACTTATTTTTGTGAATTTAATAATTTACCCTTATTTTAGCAAAATTACAATTTTACCCCTAAGGCAAAATTACCTTTTTGCCCTTTATGCCAATGTTAACATTTTCACCCTTATTCTTTCTTCTTTTAAGCAAGAATGAGTAAGAGTTTCTAATTTCCATTTCCTTGAAATATTTAAGGTAAAAACTAGATTTTCTACATTATGTAAAATTACTATTTTGCCCTTAGGGTAAAATTACAATTTTACCCTTTTCAGGGAAATTTGTCTTTTTAACATCAAGAGTACATAATCACTTACATAACTAGATTCTTCTTCTCTATTAAATGAAAATGATAAGAGTCCTTTAATATGATTTCATGAAATAAGAAAATTAAATAAATTTTACCTTTCATGGTAAAGTTACTATCTTGCCCTCCTTTACCATATTTTTTTCCAACTTCATTCTTCTATGACAAAAATGACTATATCTTGATGAAAATGTCCATTCTATCATTTTAATGGATTATCCTTACCATCACATAATTAATGATAATATTAAAGAATTGCAAGGTATTGGGGTGGATGTTACATTTCTCCCCCCTTTAAAAATAATTTCGTCCTCATAATTGATACATATCTCATGTGAATAACTCTGGATAGGTTCTCCTCATGTCTTCCTCTTTTTCCCAGGTAGCTTCCTGCGGTGATGTTCTATCCCACAAGACCTTTACCAAGGGAATGGTTTTATTCCTCAAGTTCTTGACCCTAATACCGATGATTTGTAAAGGTTTTGGTTCATATGTTATATTATCCTTTAATTGTACTATACTAGCGTCAAGAATGTGTGAGGGGTCAAGGATATAATTTTTGAGCTAGGACACATGGAAGACATCATGAAGGTTTGACAATGAAGGTGGTAGGGCTATTTGGTATGCAGACGGACTAACCCTCTTCAAAATTTGAAAAGGTCCAATGTATCTTGGACTTAGCTTTCTAGATTTCATAGCTCTACCAATCCCAGTAATTAGGGAGATTTTAAGGAAAACATGGTCTCCCTTATCAAACTCCAATGCCCTCCTCCTCTTATTAGCATAACTCTTTTATCTATCCTGAGCTTTTGTCATTTTCTCTCTGATCATTTTAATTTGATCAATTGTTTGTTGCACCAACTCAGGTCCTAATATTTGCCTCTCCCCCACTTCATACCAACACAATAGGGATCTACATTTCCTTCCATATAAAGCTTTATAAGGTGCCATACCTATACTAGAGTGGAAACTATTGTTGTCAGAAAATTCTATCAATGATAGACTCCTATCCCAGTTTCCCTTATATTCTAAAGTACAAGCCCTCAACATGTCCTCTAAGGTCTATATTGTTCTCTCTGTCTGTCCATCTGTCTAGGGATGATAAGCTATACTAAAGTTCAATCTAGTCCTAAAGGCTTCATGTAGGGCTTTCTAAAATCTAAAGGTAAATCTGAGATCCCTATCTGAGACAATGCTAATGGGTACACCATGAAGTCTTACTATCTCCTGAATATATATATTTATCCAAGGAGTAGTTAATCTTAATGGGTAGAAAATGAGTAGATTTAGTTAATCTATCCACTATTACCCAAATAGCATCATTCCCTGATTGGGTTCTAGGTAAGCCTACCACAAAATCCATTGAAATTTTACCCCATTTCCACTTAGGAATATCTAATGGTTGTAGTAATCCAGCAGGTTTTTGGTGTTCAATCTTTATCTACTGACAGACTAAGCACTTAGCCATATATACTGCTATATGCGTTTTCATACCTGGTCACCAGAACCTTTCCTTCAAATCCTAATACATTTTAGTGGCTCCAGGATGAATAGTATATTTACTTTGATGAGCTTCCTTTAATATCCTATCCCTAAGTCCACCTGTTTTAGGAATATAAATTCTATTCTAGAAAGTTACTATTCCATCAGCTTCCCTTATGAATTCTTTATAATCCTTTAGAGACTCTAGGAATTCATCATCCTTCTAAGCATCTAAGATTTGAGCCCTAAGAGTGTTCTCAATTTTTAACTCACTCAAACAGATTTTATTAGGTAACACTAGAGTAGACAAGCTCATATTCCTAAATTTCTCTATTAAGTCCATCTCACTTACCATCATTTGAGCTACATGGAGGGACTTCCTACTTAGTGCATCTGCCACAATATTTTCCTTCCCTGGATGGCACTTAAATTCAAAATCATAGTCTTTAATGAACTCCATCCATCTCCTCTGTCTCATATTTAATTCCTTCTGATCAAAGAGGTATTTGAGACTTTTATGGTCACTAGATACCTCAAACTTAAATCCATAAAGATAATGTCTCCAAATTTTTAGAGAAAATACTATGGTTGCCAATTCCAGGTCATGAGTAGGATAGTTTCTCTCATGTGGTCTTAATTGCCTAAAAGCATAGGCCACTACTGTCCCTTCTTGCATTAACAAACATCCTAACCCTTTCTTAGATGCATCACAATATAATTCAAAATTTTCTAAAGGGTCTGGAATAACTAGGATAGGTGCAGTGGTCAATTTCTCCTTCAAATTTTGAAAACTTTGTTCACATTTTATGTCCCACACAAATGGAACATCCTTTCGGGTTAATTTAGTCATTAGCAATGCTATTTGCGAAAACCCTTGGATAAACCGTTTATAATATCCTGTTAAACCCATAAAACTACGAACTTCTATTACAGTAGTAGGCCATTTCGAATTTATTATTGCCTCAGTTTTACTAGGATCCATTGACACTCAATCTTTAGAAATCATATGCCCTAAAAATTTCACTTCTTCCAGCCAAAATTTACACTTTTCTAGTTTAGCATACAATTGTTTCTCCATTCTTAACACTATTCTTAAGTGTTGCTTATGCTCTTATCTGGTTTTGGAATATACAAGGATGTCATTAATAAACACTGCCACAAACTGATCTAGGTAGGGTCTAAAGATGTGATTCATATAATCTATAAAAATAGCTGGAGCATTTTTCAAACCAAATGGCATTACAAGAAACTCATAATGTTCGTACCTAGTCCTAAAAGCAGTCTTAGGTATGTCTTCTTCTCTTACTCTGATCTGATGGTACCCTGACCTCAAATTAATCTTAGAGAAAATAGTGTCTCCTCTCAATTGGTCTAACAAGTCATCAATTCTAAGGAGGGGATATTTATTCTTAATAGTTACTTTATTTAATTGCCTATAGTCTACACACATTCTTAAGTTCCCATCCTTCTTCTTTATAACTAGTACCGGTGCTCCCCATGATGATGCACTAGGTCTAATGAACCGCTTTGCTAAGAGATCCTTTATTTGTGTTTTCAGCTCACTTAGCTCTACAGGAGACATCCTACACGGTGCTATAGAAATTGGTCCCATTCCAGGAAATAATTCTATAGAAAATTCCACTTCTCTCTTAGGGGGAAGATTCTTAATCTCATCTAGAAATACGTCAGGGAATTCACACACCACAAATATATCATTTAGTTTCTATAAAATTTCAGCCTCTATAAGACACAAAAAACTTATTCTTTGATTTTTCCTCTCAATCCCTTGGTTTACAGGTTTGGTATCTATAAATGCCATTAATCTAGCTGAATAGTCCAAAATAGCATTGCTAGAAGAGAGTCAGTCCATTCCCAGAATAATATCCAAATCAACCAAAGGTAGGCATATAAGATCCACAAGGAAATGTTTATTTTCTATTACATTAGGGTAATCTAGACAAACACACAAAGTCAGAACATGTTCATTGGTTAGGATGGCCACAGACACTTCATAGGGTAAGCTAGGCATATGTAAGCTTAATCTCTGGGCACAATCAGTGGAAATAAAAGAATGGGAAGTGCCATAATCGTACAATACAATCAAAGGAACATCATTAATAAAACATGTACCTTTCATTAAATCCTCGGACTGAGCCACCTCTTTACCCTTGAGGGTATACACCCTTCCCTTGGTGGCAGGTCTTGGGGCCTCAGTTGGCTTCTTTACAAGTGTGCAGTATTTAGTGTAATGTCTTAGTTTCCCACACTTGAAGCAGACATTTTGACCTCTCAGATATGGTCTATCCCCATGGTATCTTCCACATTTCTGACAGTTCTCTGTAGTAGCAGTGACATTCACAATTCCTTTACCTTTCTTCCCTCTTGCATATTTATTGTCTCATCCCTTACCATACCTAAATGATGCTTTTCTTTTGAAGAAGCTTGATTCTTGTTTACCTTTATTCAATGCAACTAACGATCTAGAAGCAATACAACATTTATTGACCAAGGTAGCATAATCTCGAATCTCTTGAGAGGCTACCTTATGATATAATTCTGGATCCAGACTTCTCTCTAAATGTATAGCTTTCCATGTCTCGTCTAGTTACCACTACAAATAAGAGGAGAATTTGGACAATTACTCAAAACGGGCTAAATGCTCTTCAAAGGGTCTGCCTTCTTGTTTAATTCTCAAAAATTCTCCCTCCTCAGCATTTCTTTCATTCTGGGGGAAATATTTGTTTAAGAAGGCTTTCTTAAAAGCCTCCAATGTGATCTGTGTTCCTTGACTTTCCATCAACTACCTAGTCCCTTTCCACCAATGCTTGGCTTCTCCTTCCAATTAATAGGTTGCAAAAGAAAACTTCTGCCCTTCAGTGCTTCCTAAGACCTTAAAGAGTTCTTCCATGTTCTGAAACCACTCCTCATCCAATTTATAATCTAATTCACCTTTAAATGTAGGGGGTCTAGCCCTCTGAAATTCAGTCAATCCTTCTATGTTTTGGTTCTTTACTTGTTCATTTCTAGGCTGAGTAGCTTCACTTCTATTAGATTGGATCTGCCGAAGTGCTTCAGCTGCAACTGCAGCTTATTCAGATGTTGTTGCAACTTGAGCTCACATGGCTTCAGCCAACCCTCTCATTGTCTGCATTATCTCAGACATGCTCACTTCATTATTCTGGCTCTGGTTTCCACTTCTCCTATGTGGTTCCATTTTGTTCTTTATAAAACAAACATCACTGAGGTGATCAGTCTCAATAATATATCATTAAGTAGAGAATTTATAACACCCATAGGAGCTACTAACTTCCCAAACCTAATGCTTCATTCCTTAAGTTCAAAATAAAATACAAGTTAGCTAACCACCTAGATTTAGCCAACTAACTTGAACTAGTCCTTTTCTTAAGGAATCTACCCTTTTCTAACCTAGGTAGCTTTTCTCTAATACTAACTTAATGTAACACCCCTTATCCTATCTTGACAACATCATATAATAAATTCAAATAAGTGGTTACATTATTCTTTACCTTTTATTTAAAATAAATTGCTTGAGCATTTAATCCATTAATAATTTAACATATAATTAGGTCTGGGTCCTTTTGCTCAAGTAAACATACTTTATATATAGCGAAAATAGAATTTCATACGTCACAGTAGAAATTTATAAAATATTCCATAACTATATGCATATTATTTAAATCTTTTGATACATATTCTTGTAAGTATTAAATATATACATATCTATAGGGGTAAGGAGACAACAATCCTGTCACTCAAACACCTTTTACCAAAAGAACAATAGTCCTAATTCTATGTCAAAATACTGATGGTAGAAATTAGGACTAATGGTGCTAAATTATAAAATCTCTATTTATCCCTTACATCTGCTAGATGATGCATCATTACTTGGGTTCTATGCATCTGATACATATCAGTACAATAATAAGAAATATATTCCCAGTAGCTAAACAAACCATTTTATTTAAAACAATTGATAAGTACCACTATAATAATACAAAAAAAAACTCTATATTTAATCAGTTTCAAACTTTCTTTTCATATAGATCTCTGGGTATGATATATGTGAAACATGTGTGTATGCATCTATAAACATGAGATATGCAACAAGTTATGTAATTCATGGAATGGATAACAAACTTTCAATATTCACACTTTTTAACCATGCTCACAAAGAACACATTCTTACAATACAAACCATAATATCACATCAATGCTTCAATTTGGAAAGTTATACACCAGATCATTCCTTCTGCATTTAATTCCTTTGTAGTATACACTAAATCATTCCCCACAAGATAACTTGCTAGGGAGGTATCCATCAAATCATTCCTCCTCATGATTTTAGTCTCAGGAGGTATTCACCAGATCATTCCTCCTGTTATCTTTGACTTTTCCATTCTTAAATACATTAAGCATTTTTATGCTATTCAATCATTTTTACATGATTGTGAATATTTTTCTATCAATGGAAAAATGTATACTATTTACCATTCATTCTTGAACATCACATCTTTTCCATCTTTTCACTTAGCATAGGCTATTCTTGGATGGCATCTTAGGCTACTCTCAATTAACATATAATTTTAGCCATCCTAGGGGAAATTCTATATAGCATTTGGCCAAGGCAAGATAGACATGAAGAATTGACATTTCTAACCCATTTAGTTCATTTCTAACATTATTTCTACCAATTAGAAATTATGGTAACCATTTCCATAATTATGGGCAATGTTTTCTTACACCTCATTTTTCTTGTAAGTGTACATTAAACCCTCTTTTCATACATTTTTCTAGTCCATTTTTCATTCTCAATTTGTCAATGCATATTATTTTTCAATTTCACATGGTTATGCATAATTTCAAAGTGAAATGGTAAGAAATTTGAAATGCTACCTTTACTAAAACCTAAAAGTACATTTTCTCTCTCCTCTTTTCTTATAACAAATTTTGCAAGGTTTTCTAGCCACTTTCAAGTAAGATTTGAGCACCATTTGCATCGGTCCATTCGGCCAAGATAAGTGTGACATATTCTCATGGTTTACGGTGAAGTTAGAAAATGGGAAAAGTGCTTAAACATTAACCTACCTAGATTTTCTCTCTCTTACCATTTTGTGACACTTTCTCATGCTTTTTCTAACACCATTTTAACCAAATTTCAGCGCCCATAATGGACCTAGCATTCGGCTAAAGAGAGAAAACCTAAAAAATGGAGTTTTGTCACCATCTTGTGTAACGACCCCCTAATACAACATACGCGATGCTTATCTGATTAGCGGAAGCATATGGGTCTTTCTAATTAGTTATTCCCAATGTGGGAATGTCAGGGGATTGCTACTGGTTGAGTGTAACCCAAATAGACTTCCCGTTGTCCCATTAGATTCCGTTCAACCCTAATTCACATGCAGCTAACTAGATATACATACATACATCATAAAATTTCTCTGGAATGAAATCTAAGACTCGTATATACATCACATCATACATTCATACATATTCCAAATCAAATCCACAAGTTTATAGTGATAAACCCTACCAAAAATTCGGCAGAGTTTCCTCTGTATTTCGGACATAACCAAAGTACAATAATCACCTGTTTAAAATCATACAGCTAGTCCATCAACAACATAAAACCAAATAACAGAAATCCATATACAACAACATCAATTCCATCACTACAGTCAACGTAAAATACTTGATTTATACATGTACAATCAATCCAATCCATACAGAAAACATAAAAGACAGAACCCAATAACAACAACGTCATCAAAATATATACAAACGATTCAAGCCTAAGCTAATTCATTCTCCTTTTTATCATCAAGGCCTCATCCGCTATCTTCTGGGTTCCTTTCCTTGTCCCTGTTCATCTGAGTAAAAAACCTGATGAGATATAAAATCCCAGTAGAATAATTTACAATTCAAATATCATTCAAAAACTGGTTGAATACCCATCGGTGCGAACAATGAAATCATCTTCCCGAAATCAGTTCAAAAATAGTGAAATACCTTATCTTTGAAAATCGTTTAATTACATGGAAATTGCGGCAATTAATCAAAATCATAAAATCCATTTCTTTTTAAAATCAATCATCAAAATCAAATAAAATCCCATGCCCGGTGTATCTAAATCCACGTTGGCTACAAATCTGCGGTAACCAAATCTAAATCGTCGTCTAATTGCACATAGTCTAGAGAGAATACCTCTCTTATCGTTGGGTGTGATCCGTAACACCAATCACCCGAATCAAGCCTATATTGTGAGTGTGATCCGTAACACCAATCACTCACTCAAGGACCGGGTGAGAATCAACATCTAGGGCGTCCCCTAGCATGTGCACATACGCTAATTCTCATCCTCATACAGTCTATTCGAACTCACATGCTCGCGGTCGGCTATTCCTCAGGGTTCTAGGGTATTACACCTAAATCACAACGTTTCTCCGTGTAGGCTATCCCTCCCTTATACTCCTTAAACCTTTTTTAGGGTCGTCCTGGTTTGACGCGTAATCCCTAACTCAGTACAGGCTAAATATGATAAAAATAATCTCATTTAAAAGCTTCCTGTACTAGGGATACTTAACGGTCGTCCCATACCGGCTATCAAGTACCCAACCCTAAGTAAATCGTCCTAAGGGCATCTAAACTCGATAAACAAGGTGTCTAACATGCAATTAGGGTTTTCATCACACAGGCATGCAATTTATCCCATCGAAAGCAGCACGTAAATCCATGTAAATCATCTAAATCATACAGGTATTCACTAAGTCCAATCTAGGATTCGGGAAGCGTAAATTATCCTACCTGGTCTCCTATCGCTCCAAATAAAATCAGAACTTCATGAAATCTCAATTTTTGAGCCTAATTAATTTCCTGGACATGAATTTAAATATTTAAACTTGTCACGTCATCCATTTTTCGATCCTAAGTCTGGTTACCCAAATACCTAGGTCAATTTAATTCCTATTTAAATTCGGCAGCCATTTCAGTCAGATATCATCAGTTTTTGGGAAATCAGACCTTACCAATGTGTTCGGATGATGGAATTCTGTGTCGCGGTGGTCTCAGTTACTCCCGATGCACGTTCAGAAGCTCCGGCACGGTGGCGTACGGTGGCGCACGACGGAGGGGTGCGGTTTGCCTCAAAAATTACACCACGGTGAAGCCCGCAAGTCCAGGAGTTTGAATATGGTGGTGGCACGACGGTTCACGGCCGTTTGGACGGCATTTTCTAACCATGAAGATTCTCGCACGGCAGATGGAGATTCCCTCGATCTGGGCGCGTCCGGCCTCCTTTCGATGTCGACGAGCTAGTAGAGGAAGCTGGCAGCTCAGGCTACACGGTGGTGGGGGCGGTGACAGTCAACGGCAACGGACGGTGGCGATTTGGGCTGGCGAAGTTTAGCGCGGTAGAGGAGAAAAATGGCATTTTTTCAGTGACTCTAGCGGCCGTTAGTGGCCGTGGGTGGTTGGTGGAGGTTGTGGGCAGTGAGGGCTGTCGGTTGGTGTCCTTGGTGGCGGCCCACGGTGGCTGTAGCGATGGTTCACGGTGGAGGAAGGAGGAGAGAGAGGAGAGAGAGAGTGTGGTGAGGAGAGAGAGAGGTATGAGAGAAATGGAGAGAATCCGTGAAATTTAAAGCCTCCGGGGGTGATTCCGACTTTTCCCGGACCACCCGAGGATACTTTGGGGTGTTGGCATCCTTCCAGACGTTGGCACACATTCCCATGCAAAAGTTTTGGCCTCCGTCAATGAAATTGACGTACGAAACTTCTTTCGTCAGTTTTTGATCGCTGGTTTGCCTTTCTTTTCGTTTGATCGTGTTTCTGACTTCGAATGACTTTCTGTGTCAAGTCATTACCTCGAAAGTCGTTCTAGGCTTCGTTTAAAAGGAATTAGGGTTTAAAATTTGATTTTATCCTTTAAAACTCTTTCAAAACGTTTTCGGTTGTTACATCTTGCATACAATACAACCATATTCAAGAAAAAACCATGTAAGGACATTATTTTCTCACTCTTTAAAACACCATTTCAGTCTTGGTATAAGTTAGGGTTTTTCAAAACAAAGGTTCCATCCATGAAAAATTACCATCTCTTATGTTTTCAAGTATTTCAACATGTCTATAACCATAAACAAAAGTAGTTTTCAACATATTTTAAACCCATCCAAACAAATCAACCATAAGAATGTGGAGAGAGAAAAGCCATCCTTCTTGCAAGATAAAGAACATCATAAACACGCCATAAAATAAGAAAAGAATGGCATAGGCATGTTTAGCTACCTTGAAAATGCAAAATAAGTGAAATCTCCAAGTTTTTTTGGTTTGAAATCCCTTTCCTCCAAGCCTAGGAAGCAATTCGGCCAACACCTCCTTCTCCTCCCTTCTTTGACATTTCTAGCACCTTGAGGAAGAAGAAGACTTAAATTTGGGTTTTGGTAAAATTACCAAAATGCCCTTGGTGTGAAATGACCAATTTACCCTTATTACTTCTCCTTTTCAAGAATGGCATCCACTCTCCTCAAGTATCAGAATTGAATTGAATATGAGACAAAGAAGATGGATGGAATTCATTAAGGATTATGATTTTGAATTAAAGTACCATCCAGGAAAGGTAAACATCGTGGAAGATGCCTTAAGTAAGAAGGCTCTCCATGTAGCTTGACTGATGGTGAGTAAGATGGACTTAATAGAGAAATTTAGGAACATGAGGTTGTCCACTCTATTGTTACCTAATAAGATCTGCTTGAGTGAGTTAAGAATTGAGAACACTCTTAGGGCCCAAATCTTAGAAGCCCAGAAGGAGGATGAATTCCGAGAATCTCTAAAGGATTCAAAGGAGTTCACAAGGGAGGCAGATGGAATGGTAACTATCCAGAATAGGATGTAGGTCCCTAAGACAGGTGAACTGAGAGACAAGATTTTTTAGAAAGCTCACCAAAGCAAGTACACCATCCATCCTAGAGCCACTAATAAGTATCAGAACTTGGAGAAATTCTGGTGGCCAGGAATGAAGAAGCATATAGTGAAGCATGTAGGTAGGTGTCTAGTGTGTCAACAGGTCAAGATTGAGCATTAGAAGCCTATTAGGTTATTACAACCCTTAGACATTTAATGCTTGCCACCATTGCTATCTAGCAACAACACCTAAGGCAGTGAACCTATCGATGCAGCCTAGTGCAATGGTGAGTATCAAGGTCGTATTCCTCGGGAACGGGAAAGCCCAGAGTTACTACTTGTTCTCTGTTATCTAGCCTAGCAATTAAAATGATTAATTTTTTTTTATCTAAACTAACGTCTAACTATAAGCAATAATAAACTAACAGCGACAAGAAACAGAAGAAAATACACGAAGGCAAGAAATGCAAATCCATCAGGGAACCTACACCGGTTGGCAAACACACGAAGGATAATGGATTACTGAATTTAACTATGTTACCTGTGAGTGAATTCCAATGCAATTTCAAATTCTCTATCGATCTCAATGAATTTCCTAAACTTAAAATCCACCACTGGCTGGTTCTTCCTAATGGCAAATTTTAAATTAGCATTATCTATCTAATTCACCACTATTAAGAGTCGTTATTTAATCCAAAGAATTTATTAACCTTAGTTCTAAGCGATAACAAATTGTCCATTACAGTTAGTTTTCCAATTCCAATTATCATCTGTCGATCTCAAAAAGGAATCTAATTAACATTACCACGATGTCTCATAAATAACGCTAACACATACATTCATAATTGTAATGGAGAATCACACATTAAATTCAATATCCATGCAAATTTAAACAGCAATCCAACACAGTTAGGGACCCCAATGAATTTTACAAATCTAGCCACACATATTTACATATAGCACACAATCCAACAAAGAAACAACCCATCGACAAATAATTATACAATAGATAAAAACAGTAAAAACTTATGCAATCCTGTCTTTTCAATTGTCCAATGGTGTCTCTACAAAAGGGTCACCGAAAAACCACCGACAAGGGACTAGAAGATTGTCAGAAAATGCCGGAAACAATGAAGTACAAGGCTGCCCAACAAAACGGGTCCTCGGACGGGTTGACGGTGACCCCAAGCTCTCGGGTACCCGACGGATCTGCTCCAAATCTGCTCCCTTCCGGTCGGCTGGGTGGCGGCGGACAGCTGGGGAAAGCTGAGACGGCGTACAGATGGCGGAAAATGTACAAAGATCCGACGAGAAAACACGAATGGGTCGCGAGCCTTCTCTCGCGCCGCGAGCCTTCTCTCGCGCTACGGACGCCGTGAACGGCGCCACGGACAGCCAAGGTGGTGGAGGACCGTGCGCGAAGCCTCTTCGGTCGTTGGTCGGCCTCCCTCGGTGGCGGTGGTGCACGAGCTCACTCCCTTCGCGTGATGGGTCTTCACGCTTCACTGTTCACTCCCCTCGCGTGATGGGTCTTCACGCTTCACTGTTCACTCCCCTCTCTCATTCACGATCCAGCTCCCCTTCTTTTTCTTCCTTTTTTTTATATATATATATTTTTCTACTGTTCACTTCAGCCTTTTGCACAATGGAGCTCCTCTCGCACGATGTTTGGACTTTCCTTCACTCCAAATTACTTCGTTTGCTGACGAAGACTTGGTAAAATGCCTGAAAACAAAAATAAAGCAAACTTAAGTGATTTTAATAACAAAATTACACAAAAAATGCTCACAAAATGGACAATTCACATCAAGAAATTTTGTATAGAATCGGACACATCAACATTCCTGAGTAGAAGTAGGACAATACTTCGATGGATTTCGTGTAGTTTTACCTAGAATCCAATCAGGGAATGATGCTATTTGGGTAATAGTGGATAGGTTAACTAAGCCTGATCATTTCTTACCCATTAGGATTAATTACTCCTTGGATAGACTAGTACAGCTATACCTTCAGGAGATAGTGAAACTCTATGGGGTATCCATTAGCATCGTCTCGATAAGGATCCCAAATTTACCTCTAGGTTTTGGAGAGCCCTGCAGGAAGCCTTTGAAACTAAGCTAAGTTTCAGCACAGCATATCATCCTCAAATAGATGGAAAAATGGAGAGAACCATTTAGACCTTAGAGGATATGCTTAGGTCTTGTGTCTTAGAGTACCAAGGAAATTGGGAAAAGAGTTTACCACTGATTGAGTTTTCTTACAATAATAGTTTTCACACTAGCATAGGTATGGCACCTTATGAGGCCCTCTATGAGAGGAAGTGTAGGTCACCATTGTGTTGGTATGAAGTGGGTGAGAAGCAATTGTTAGGTCTTGAGTTAGTGTAGCAGACAACTAATCAAATTAAGATGATCAGAGAGAAAATGGCTAAGGCTCAGGACAGACAAAAAAGCTATGCTGAAAAGAGGAGAAGACCCTTAAAATTTGAGGAAGGAGACTATGTCTTTCTAAAGGTATCCCCGACTATTGGGATTAGTAGAGCTATGAAATCTAGAAAGCTAAGTCCCAAATACATTGGACCTTTCTAGATATTGAAGAGAGTGGTCTATCAGCATACCAGATAGCCTTACCACCACACTTGTCCAACTTTCATAATGTTTTTCATGTCTCCCGACTCAGAAAGTACATGCCTGACCCCTCACATATACTTGATGCCAGTACTCTACAATTAAAGGATAATCTGACTTATCAGCCGAAACCTATACAAATCATCGGCAATGAGGTCAAAATCCTAAGGAATAAGGTCATTCCCCTTATCAAGATCTTGTGGGATTGAATGGCATCACAGGAAGCTACCTGGGAAAGAGAGGATGACATGCACAGAGCCTAACCAGAATTATTCTCCTGAGGTATGTATAAATTTTGAGGAAGAAATTTTTTTAAGGAGGGGAGAAATGTAACACCCCATTCTTGTGACTATGTTTATGTTATGTTCCTTAATTAATTGGATGAGTTTGTCATACCATGTAATGAAAGTGATTTCTAAAGATGTCAAAAATGAATACCTTCTCTTCTTGTTTAACAAAATTGAAATACAAGTACAAGGAGCTTACAAGAGATAATGGATAAGTAATAATTAATTAAGAGAAAAGAAAACAATGTGATGAGTATAAGGAAAGAAGTATGCAAATTATAGGGGTTGGTAGAGAAATTAGAAAGGAGTATGGAAAGGTAATATGCTAAGGAAGTGTAGTGAAATTTTAGAAGCTTGTCACATTGGAAACAAAATAAAATTTAAAGAAGAGATACATGAGTGTGGCCTTCCTTTCTTCCCTTTTTATTCTAATTTCAATATGATCGAGAATGAGGATTCGGGTGCTAGGATTATGTATTTCTTTTCCTTCTTTTACTAACCAAACAACTACATGAAGGATGGATTTAAAAATACATAAGCATGTAGCAATTGAGGGATTGCATTAAATATAAAAAGAAATATGCATACGTGTAGTGGGGAGATAAAAGAGGAAAGAGAGTGCAAAATTTTTTACAAGAAGTACATGTACTACATGGCTAGGAGCATTTGGGAATGCCATGAATAAATAGCCATTAAATATGCACATGAAAACACACGTGAATTGAAAGGAGGAGATTTATTTAAAATAAAAGAAGTGAAAAAGAAAATGAGTGCAAGTGGTGTCCTTTCCTTAGGTTGGCCGAATGGAAATTGAAGTAGAAAAAAAAGGGAAGGTGGTATGATGAACGAATGGAAATGGGAAAAGATAGGAAAGGAAGGTGGAGTAACCAATGGGATGAGGTAACTTGTAAGAAAAGGAAAGTGTACTTAAAAGTACACTTAGTGCAGCCATGAGAATTAGGAAAAAAAAAAGAAAGCAATTAACAAAAGCGGTACCAAAGTTGCAAGCAAAAAGGTACAAGGTGCAAAATTTTGATGACTTCCACACACTAGAAGAAGAGAGAAAGGAGGGAATTATGCACATGGATACATGCAGCAAGTAAAGCAAAAGAGAAGTGCAGAATTTTTCATGCTCCCACACGGAAAAGGAAAGGAAAAAGGAAGAGTGCAGCGTGAATGAAGGGAATGGAGGCTGGAATGATGATATGCATGCACAAAACACCACACTTTAGGGAGGGCTTCTTGTTAATAATAATAGTAATTACCCAAGAAGAAGGAGTAAATGATCCATGTGAGGGATGAAGAAAGAATGCACCATGGAAATTGTATTTTTTTAAATACATGGAAGGGATCACATGCCACCTAACAAATAAGAAGAAAAAGAAAAAAATGGGAATTTATTCTTGAAGTTTATAAGAGATGCACATTAATGTTATTTTTCAAGAAAAGGGAATTTATTCTTGAGTTTATTAACATTCTATAAGAAATGTACATTAATATCCTTTTTCAAGGTAGGGGGAATTTATTCTTGAAGTCATTAGAATTTTATTAGAAGTGTATATTAATATTAATTTCCAAGAAAGGAGAATTTATTCTTGAAGATATTAGAATTTTAAAAGAAATGTACATCAATATTAATTTCCAAGAAAGGGAAATTATTCTTAAAGTTATTAGAATTTTTATAACAAATGTACATTAACATTAATTTCCAAGAGGGGGGAATTTATTCTTGCAATTATTAGAATTTTAAAGAGATGTACACTATTATTATTTTTCAAGAAGGGAAAAGTTTCCTTAAACTTGATAGAGGTTTTATCAAGGTGACCAAGAGTCCACAAGTGCCCAAGTGTGCACAAAAAATTATAAAGGTGGCCAAGTGTCCACAAATGCCCAAGTGTGCACAATAACTTTTAAAAGGTGGCTAAGTGTCTACATAGTACCCAAGTGTGCACAACTAATATATAAAGTTAAGTTCAAGAATGATAAGCATAAATGGTTTTGTTAACTTTATGATAATGCGTTTTTATAGCATGCAAGCTATTTTACTTTAAAAGAATATTATTTTCTCACATTGACATTTAAATTGATCATACAATGCTTGCCAATTTGTATTTATGAATAATGCTTTTTTTTATATATATATACCAAGAATGTGGAATTAAATATTTTGGTGCTTGCACCCTGATACATGTTAGTTGATTTTTAAACCCTGAATTGTTAAGCTACTAGGAAACTTGGGTTTCTCATTTATATGCTAATATGTATCAGATGCGAACGCTTAGTAGGGACAGGGAGATAGAAGTCTTGTTTTGGTTAAAAGAAAAAAATTTTGTAACTCTTATTTTGGGTCCTAGTCTAGATATATTTTGGTTTGAAATTAAGACTAATCTTTTGGTTGTGTATATAAGATATACATAGGAAATCCCCAGGATGGGATATGTGAAGGACCGGTCCATCCTTAGCAATTTGTAAGGAAGTCTGAGTGATAGGCTTATTGTCTCTTGACTTTCTCTAGACAGGTGATTCATATATTTGGGGACATGTTTACCAAAATGTAATGGACATTATTATATTTGAATTATATGAAAGTGTAAATTTTTGCTGCAATGTATGGTATTTTATTTCTTCTATGCATATGAGATTTGATTTGAGAAAAAAGAACCCGAACCTAATCTGCTTTAATGAATCTTAATGGTATAACTGCTTAGACATAATAATAAAAGGATAAGAATAATGTACTGAACCTATCTGGTTACATCAGAGGAACTATAATACTAGATAGGGGCGTTACAATCCTCTATTTCCATGATTCCTCCCATGTTCATCCCTAGGGTTACCATTGACATTTCTATTCTCATTAACTTGCCTAAGGGCTTCTGTTGTGGTATCAGCCTATTCCCTCATTGCTTCTGCCATACCCATTAATGCTTGCAACCTTAATCATATTTGCATTCCCTTTTTATGGCCTCATTATGTTACACTAACTTAGATTTGGCAACCATCACTATGTTTTCAAAAATCCTTGTATACAAGTGGTTGTTTTACCATCCTAATTTATGACATAACAATGGAATTCCCAATGGCCTTCCTATGTAGTAATTGGTCACTCGGTCACAAGTTCGTCTATCTTAAAACATACATTAAGGATACTTCATCTAGTTTCTCTCCTTTATTTTCTTTTGATGTTTTTCCTTCCTCACATTACTAAAATATCACCATTTCTTGTTTGACAACACTTTCAAAATTGGATTGTATGGATATGGAAGGTTACATATTCCTTTCATGAAAGGTTACAAACTCCTTTCTTGAAATTCATAGCACATATAATTACAAAACCTTGCCATAATCACTTATTCCTCTTTTTCTCTAGAATTTGGCCATCATAAAATTCAACATATTTCTTTTTAATATTTCATTTCCAAGTCTCGACCAACACAAGGGAAAATGGGTGAGGTCTCATGTAATATCCTCAATTCTATGATATCAGGTATGTCTTAGAATCCTAGACTCAATATTTTATGCATGGAAAATAGTCCAAAAATTATTTTATATTACCTTAAACAAAGGAAGGACTAAACTGAAAGGAAATGATTAGGGACTAAAATGAAAGGAAATTTGTTTCACAAAATATCCTGATAGTAAGCACACAAATTGAGGTGCATTTATGGCACACATTTATGAGGTTTGAAAATGGTGCCAATGTCATGAATGGTGCAAGAAAAATATTGAGGGGCAAAACGGTCAAAATTTTATCTAAAAATAAGAATAAAATATTTATTTATCAGATAAAATGGCTAATTTTTATCTAGAAAATTATGATTTTGCCTCTAGAATATTTTTCCAAATTTTTTTTTTTAAAAAAAAAATTTTGGTTCGGCACTTAAGAGGGGTAAAATGGTCATTTTACCATGAAAGGGAAAAATGGTAATTTTGACACCAAGGGTAAAAAGGTAATTTCATCATAAGGACATAAGGGAAATTTTACCTAAAGAAACACTTTAAAATTTCTAAAATACCCTTACATGTCAAGGTTTTAAGAAGGAAAAAGTGAAGGGTATTTTGGTCATTTTGCCGCCAAGGGCAAAATGGTCATATAAGCCAATTTAAATAAGTCACACTACTTCTTCTTCTCCTCCTTAGCAAAGACGACGTGAAGGTTTTTGGAAGGGAGAAATACCATAGGCTTCATAAGGGAGAAAAGGGAGAAAAAGCAAGGAAACTTCAAGGTTTATCCACCAAAAATTGCAAATCAAGGTAGCTTAGCATTCTTCCATCACTTATTTCATGTTTTAATGGATTTTTCCAAGCTTTTGAGATTTCCATGGCTGAATGAACAGTATATGAATAGTGATTTTTTTAAGTTTACATTCTTAAATTCTCAAATTTTCTATGGATTAATGCTTAGAAAGTAATATGGAGTTGTTTGTGATGGTTAATTTCAATTATGAAAGTGTTTATGTTCATTTCCCAATTTTGTTTCATTTGCCCTAAAACCCCCAAATTCATGAATGTCATGCCAAATTGTTTGTTTTGCCTTGAATGTTATGGATAAATGGTGATTGATGGTTTATGGATGATGAAAATGGGATTAAAGGAATGATTATATGAAAAATGATCATTTTTGCACAAAATGCCTCTTTAGGCCATGGCTAGCAAAATGAGATTTCGAAAATTGTTTGAAAAATTTTAAATTAGCTTATTGGTAATTCAAGTTATGGCCAATGGAGGGTAGAATAGGTGTCAATTGGTTGAAATGCCCAATATTGCCTAAAAATCTATTCTTGACCAAGAGTATGCAAGTTTTTATGAAGGAAATGTGCTAAAATTTTGTATGTGTGTCTTGGTTGAAGCAAGATTAATTGGCAATTATTTTTATACAAAATGATCCCATTAAATTCCATATAACCTACTTGACCAATTTTAGGACATGGAAATATTTATGGAAAATTTTTGTACAAAAATGTAATGAAATTGGTCAAAGTATACAAAGGAAATAATATGACGTTGCAATTAAATTTTAATGAATATTTTGTGCAATCTTGGCAATTCTAGCAATTTGTGTGCATGTTTAAGTGTGGGGAGACAATGATTATACACACCTTGGGTATGTATAATTAGGTGAGAAAGGGGGAAAATGGAATAATAAGTAGGAAATGGAAAAGGTTCAATTTTGAAACCCTTTAAATGCAATAAAATGTGAAAAAGGGAATTTAGTGTAAATGGGAAGGAAAAGTAAATTTATTTTGCTTATTATATGGCAAGAGTGACAAATAGAAATTTTTAAGTATGAAAATCTTAAATTTCTTAAGGATTTCTCTTGACCAAGAATGAACCTTCCTTTTTATACAAATTCAAGAATGGAATTGTTATTGAGATTTAAAGGTTTTCTTTTTAGAAAGTGAGAATGATAGTATCATCATGAATGAGGAAAGAAAAGGATTGATTTATGACATAGATAAGGAAAAACATAGCATGGTATTGGAAAACATTGAATGGAAGGAAAATATTTGAATGTTCAATAAAGAGAAACATAGAGGAAGTAATTCCAATATATATTCTAGGGTAGATAGGCTTATAACCGAGTAACCAATTGTCGGTATGGGACGGCCGTTGGACATTCCACGGTTGTATCAAAAATTTAGATGGTGAAACATATGCTCAGAATGAAAGAATTTTGAAAACACTGTGATGATTGTGAATTCTAAGTTAGTGTAACCTAGATGGCCAATTGAATAGGAGACATTTACTTAGAATTTGGCAAAATTATGGGATTAAGCCTAATCATCCTAGTTGATATATATAGGAAATAGCATACTGGGAAATGATCCATAATGTAGGTTGTGGTGATCTATGGCATCATGAACTGCCCATAAAGCGGGGAGAAGATGATATGTGTGAATAACAGTGATTCCATGAGCTTAGTTTGACTGAACCCTGGGAGAAATTCCCACTTAGATCTGTCTTTATGACATGATCACTAAATGTGAATGGGTACTCAGATCCACTGAGGGACGCCTCAGATGTACCAGTGGCAGAATTGTCACACACTTGATAGAGCGGCTATCTCATTCATGCACGCTGTAGTATGTGGAGTAATTTATACTTTCGATACTCTTGTGTCTCTCTGAATTGAAAATATGGCTTTTAGCCAAATATGAATGTTTATTTTCCTTATAAATAATGCAGTTTTCCATTAATGGTAAATGTTGTTTCTCCTAAATTATCTATGGCTGAATGGAAATTTAATGAATGCACTTTCCTGATTATGGTACTAAACGGTATATGGTGAACTATGATTATTAGACTTCCGCTGTATTGATAATTGAATGTGATACCTGAGTAAGGATCCGAACCTAATGAAATGTATACTATAAATGGATATTTAAAGAACTCAGGTAAGAAATAAAGGATAGAAGTGTATATAACACACCAGTTTCTTAAGTGAAGGATTTTTCAATAAATAATATTTTAAATATGGCTATGAAATTGGGGTGTTATATCTCAGCCAAGGGAGGTCATTCCTTTCCTTTTATAAAATTCATAAAAGTCTTTTACCATAGCCACCCACTTATTTTTCTCTTGCAATTGGTTAACATAAAGATTTAGCATTTTTCCTTCACAATTACACTAACAAAACTTAACCAATTTCAAGGAAAATAAGAGAGGTGGTCTCGACTAAGGGAGGAAAGTGAGGGATAAATGGGACTTTCATGTCATTTCTTCCCTTTCTTCCAACCTTTACATCATTCAAGCATAAATACAACCATTTTCGTCCATTTCCATCTTACCCAAAGGAGGGAAGTGAGGGGAAAATGAGGCTTTCATACAATTTCTTCCATTTTCTTCCATCCTTTAGATCATATAAACATAAATACATCAATTTCCTTCCATTTCCATACAAATTTCCACACTTTATGCTATCAATCATCAAGGGTTTCAACATGAATCTAGGTGAACTAATATTCCTTTCCTTCATAATTTTCATTTCAATAACATTCAAAAAATTTATAACTACATCCAAAACAATTATACAATCAATACCCAATAGCAAATTCATCATAAAAAAATGTAAAAAGAAAACCCCTTCTTTGTGAAAACCATAAAAATTTCCATTCAAGAAAAATAATCCATAAAACTTGAAATAAGAAGGTTAGGATTGTTTAGCTACCTTGATTATGCAAGAAAAACAAATGATAAGGCTTGGGTGCTTTGCTTTTCCTTCTTCCTCCCTTCTTCTTCCTCACGGTCTCCCTTTTTCTTACTCTCTTTTCTTGTCTTTTCCTTCAATTCATGAAGGAAATGGGGTTTTAATCTTTTAATGCCAAATTAGCAAATTGCCCTTGGTGTTAAATAACCATTTTACCCTTCCTTCCCTTTCTTTTTCAAAAATATGAAGCTATTTGTCATTCCATGTAATTTCATGAATCATTGTGTGAAATGTCCATTGTACCCTTATGGCAAAATTACCATTTTGCCCTTGTGGTAAATTACCATTTTACCCTTTAGGAAAAATTATCATTTTGTCCTTAGGATATTTTCCTAGGGTAATCATGACTTTTAGGATATTTTCCTTGGATGTTTTCTAAAGTAATTATTACTTTTTAGATATTTTCAAACATCATAATTATGTGTCATTAATACACCTAAGATATTTTCTAACGTCATCATGACACTTAGATATTTTTAGAAAATTTTTCCTTTTCACTTTAGTCCTTCCAACTTTCCTTTCAATTTAGTCCCCATTCACTTTAGGAAAACCTAAGGCAATTTAAACATGGACATTTAGGTATGCAATAACCAAAATTTAAGAATTAATAACATACTTGAGAATATAAAAAGGCGGATATTACAGGAAGAACCATGGGAACAAGCCTTGTTTTTTGGGCCAAAATGTATGCTTCTCTTGTGGGAGGCCAATGCATTATTCCCATGAATATCTAAAAGTAAGAACATAAATGGTGGGCCCATACCTCAAACATAGGGCCAAGTGTATACTCTAAAGGGTAAAAAGGTGTTAAATTCATATGATTTTATGGATGGTAAGGGTATGATAGGTAATAGATTTTTAATTACATTATTTGACTCTGGTCCATCTCTTTCCTTCATCTCTGACAAGATTTTGAAAGACCTAAAACTATCTATTATAACACCCCACCTCTAAAGGTGCATATCATACTTTAACCCATAAAGATAGTGTACTACTATCTTATCTCTTTTTACTTAACTACCCAAGTTTAATTTTTAAATTAAAGCCCAGGATCCTTTAATAGTTCAATTTCAGGCTTAAGGTTACACTCAGGATTCTCACTTGTATAAATACAATAGCGAAAATAAAATAAAAATAAAATTAATTAGATGTAGCTAGGCATTTTATATTGTAGCTATAAATATTTACATATAAAGCAAATAACAGTAGGTACCACACCCTATACAGTGTATGTACTAGTGGAACAACCAAAATGAAATAGCTTCTATCTGTGCCATTCTAATCCACTAGAGGTGCAAAAGGCACATCCACTTATTTCTTCATGGAGAATCTAAGCATTTGGATGCATCAACGCACATGTGAGAAATAATCTCAGTAATCAAGAGAAACCATGTTAGAAAATTTGATTGATGGTACCATGCATGAATCACTCAAAAAACTCTTGCGTTCAATTCATTTCAATGTAAAACTTACTAGAGAATAAGAAATGCTTATGCTATGTAAGATTATACTTTAAATAATTATAATCATGTTATGCTTAGTGGGTATGCTCATCATCAATCATTCTTTCATGTTCATTCGTTTAAAAATCATTCATTTAATAGTAATATGGACATTCATAATCATATAAGGTAAATAGCATTCATTTATTATTCAAATGGCTCCTTTGGCCCATTTACAAGAAACATCATTCATTCTTTCATTCATGAGACTCATTTGGCTCATTTTCATATTTTTCCTTCCAAAGTAACCATTGTATGAGTCCCTTTCAAATAAGATTATGCTAGGATTAGGATTCTAGGGTTTCCCCCAGTCTCCCTTTATCATTATAGAATCATTGTACTCCTTTGTTACAAGTTAGTTCATATTCATTGAATCACTGTACACCTTTGTTACAAGTTATTTCCTACTCTTTGGATCACCGTACACCTCTTTTACAACTTATTTTCACTTGCTCTTTATGGTGATCCAAAGATGCTTAGATACCATTTTCAATCACATAACTATCTATTATATATACTAGTCTGATAGGTTCCCAAATCATGGTCAAACAATGGAATTTCTTATGGTCATCCCATATTGATTGCTACTTATTCAATCCAGAACCTATCTAGACTAGAGCATACAATAACAGTCTTTCACTTTGCTTTTCTTGCTATTTTCCTTTAATGTTATCCCATGCTACTTCTTAAATGCATTACTATGGATTTGGGATGATTACCTAGACTTTACATTATGTTTGGGTAAAGAAAAAGGGCTAAAATATAAACATAGAAGCTACAACAATGAAAAAGTTTGCCATAGAGAAGTCCCAAGTACTCAAAACTTCATTTTCTCTTACACTGGATGATTACCCATTAATACCATTTCTTAAAACTTCATTTTCTCTTACACCGAACCTTATTTCTTTCACATTCAGTTGGTCCATAATTTACTTCCCTAGCTCGTAGTAACACATTCATATGGTAAGCTAGTCTCTAGTGTAATTAAATTCCATTTAGAGTCTAAGTACTTAAGGGGATGTCACAACTATAAATTCCCTCCCCTATGATTTGAATGTCTCCACTCCTATGGGAGTCATGTTGTTGTTTCTCAATCTTGTTTGAATTACCATGTTGTTATAGAAAACATACCCTTTCTTGTTGACTTAATTTGTTTACCGATGTCTGATATGGATACCATTTTTGGGATAAACTAATTGTAACATTTGTAACACCCCCTCAGTCTATGACCTTTTGGTTCTTTAAAGGATATAATATATATAAATATCATACTAATAGTGTGTTACTATTACACCTACCCAAGTAAATTTGAACTTTTTACCAAGTTAGTTATTTGAGTGCAGTTGGTTCGGGTCTTTACTCTCAAGTTTACACTCAATCTCGCAGCAAAATGAAATAATGTGATACATCAGTTACTCTAGCTAGATATACAAACATCATGCATATCTACTTCCATAATTAATATAGACTAACTATCGGGGCATGAAGGCAACAATCCTGCCACTTGAACTCATCAAACATGTCTACTCATAAATTCTAGCTAATCCGTATGCATCTAATCAATATAGGCTACACATGAGGTAAATTATGCTAGCACTTCCTCAAAAATCATGAAGGCTAACCCTGTAAATTAAAAGTCTATACTATCTAAAATAACTTTCTTCAAATACTTATGGAGGGTACTTCTACTCATTTTACCTCCATCTCTAGCCGGTACCTACACATCTGATACATGCTAGCATTTATGTGATAATTGAATCCCAATAGCAAGAAAACCTGTTTTAAAATTTGCTAACTTGTATCGTAGTAATTATACAAAAATACTTTGCATTTATCATCTCAAATTCAAAATATAACATGTGCTATCGAGATACAATGTGTGAATCATACTTTCATGGTTTGTGCTTAGGTGTATGCATGTACTTTGAAACATGTGAAACTAAATCATCATGGGATGTCATCTCAATATCATGCTTTATCATAAAAACTTTCGGCTCATATATTTCATATGGTAACATCAACATATTCATCTTTGAAACATCACAAGAATCATACATATACATTGAAAGTTATCAGGAGTGCCGTCCAACAACTAACTCCATGTACCACTTCATACATCTATACATAACTTTGTGACTATCCAGCCACCATACATTTTTCTTTGTACCATCTGGAGCATTCCCTAGTGGATCCAAGTACTGTGCGATCACTGTCTTCTTATAGATCATTCCAATATAGCAGGATTTAAAGTTCCCTTTCTACCCTATAAGGGACTGCTCATGATGTGGTCACTGCCCTTATGCATAGCACTCCATGTATAGTGGGAATTTATTTTCCTTTCTACCTTATAAGGGACTACTCGTTTAACTCATGGGATCATATCCTAGTACACTATTCACTAATGTATATACTAGGATGATCCAGCTCATGCCATGGTTATGCCTAACTCTAGGTATGTGTCTACTTTAATGGCCCTAAAAATTGTACTAACTTAGAGTTCGTAACCATCACGACATTTTCAAAGTTATCTAACCTCAAATGAATCATTACCTACCTAACGCATGGTATAATCGTGGAACCCCCATGGTTGTCCCATACCAACCATTGGCTACTCAATCATGAGCTTATCTATCCTAATACATACCCTAGGAATACTCCCTTCCTTTTGATCTTTCATGGATTCTTTTCTTTTTCTTTCACTATCACAAGGGTCACCATGTCCAATGTGATTTTTACAAGGACCACCATGTCCAAGTAAGTCCTAACTCAAATGTTACATGTTACCATTACATCCCAGGTTTCAATCTTGTGTTTGGGTGAGGTTTTAAGCCAATTCTCCATCAAAATCAAGGTATAGAGTTCATTTTCTCTCATTTAGGGCTAATAGCCGCCTACCTTTGAGCTTGCAGTCAGCTACTAGCTCTCTATATAAAATGGAAAGACAACCTGAAAGCAACCAGTTTAACTGTTTTGGGCCTAGCAGTCGACTGCTAGCTTGTTATGAGCTCGGCTGTCGATTGCTTAGGTCTGGTAGTTGACTGATGCATTTTGGATACATTTTTTGGGTAATGAAGAAGATGATAGTCGACTTTAAGGGCTGGCAGTCAGGTGCTAGTGCTTAGTTCTACATAAAGATTTTTGATATACCCAAATTTTTTGACCTAAAACATGAATACAACTCATATAAAAGATTGATGAACTCAATCTAAGCATCATTTAACATTAACAAACGACCCACATTTCCATGTCATTTCGCCCAACACCAAGATTAAACCTCATTTTCACACTGAAGGCAAAACTTAGCTTTCAGACATCATTTACAAGCATAACAAGCACACCCATTCAATAAGCAATACCCAATAGACATTTAAAACATAGAGAATGCAGGTTTAAACCCCAATACGACTTAAAAAATTCATAAACATCATTTTCAATTAAGAACAAACATTTCATGAAAATAGGGTTTAGGTTTTGCTGCTATCTTAAATTTTCTTGCAGTTGGATGTGTATGTGATGCTTAGATGATATTTTCCTAGCTATAGAACAAACCCTTAGCTTTAAATCCAGCCTTCCTTCAAGCTAAATGCCTTTCTCTCTTGCCCTAAGTTACCTTTCTCTCTCTACTTGCCCTTTTCCTTCTCTCTCTAAGTTTGTTGAAGCTTGAGTGATATAAGGGTGTTTAGGGTTCAACTAGGGTTTAAGTGTAGTTTAATTATTTGCATTTTGGTCCTTGAATCATTTTTTAACTTTTCTTGGCTGAACTTGCCCTTTTAAATTAGTCCCTAGTCATAATTTAACTCAGATTTTATTTCTTTTAACTAAGTCCCTGCTCTAATGCAACTATATGTAAATTAATGCAACATATACAAGCATTTAAATTTACAATTAACAAACATCTCTTAATCAAATTAAAAGCAAATGTTACATTTCTCCCCTCCTTTAAAATAATTTCGTCCTCAAAATTAGAACGTACCTATTCAAACAACTCTAAGTAGGACTTCCTCATGACCTCTTCCTTTTCCCACGTCACCTCTTGGGGAGATGGCTGATCCGACAACACCTTAACCAAAGGAATAATCTTGTTCCTCAATTGCTTGACCTCATTACTGATGATTCTTAAAGGTTTTGGATGGTCCGTGGAGTCTCTCCGGTGGTAACTCAGCCTCCCTCAGCGGCGAATCGGCACGGGCGTCGCTCACGGTTGGATGGGTCTTCATGATGGGTCTTCACACGTTCTTCACGATGGGACTCTCATTGCTACTATTCACTTCAGCCTTCTCATCCTATTTCACGTGTGGGTTGTGGGTCTTGGGCGCTACTATTTTCTTTTCATTCCATTTCACGCGTGGGGCTCCACTTTTCACGATGAATTATTTTCTTAATGGATGGGTATTGTACACAATTGGCTCTCTTTTTTTTCAATTTCACCCGTAGGTCTCTTGTATCTATTGTTCCTTTTCACTCCGGGTTTGGTAATGGATTCCATAGGTTTTTCATTGTTCAATGCCAATTTCTCCACTATTTTCACGCTGCTCGGATTTTCCTTCACTCCAAATTGCTCCGTTTGCTGACGAAGACTTGATAAAATGCCTGAAAAAGAAAATGAAGCAAACTTAGGTGATTTTAATAATAAAATTACACAAAATTCTCACAAAATGGACAATTCACATCCAATAATTTTGTATAGAATCGGACACATCAAATCACCCCACACTTAAGCTTTTGCTTGTCCTCAAGAAAACATTAACTCAGTCCTCAAACAGACAGCAACAATTTCTCAAAGTCCAAACCTAGTATATAGTTAATAATGCCTTACACATCCCCCGTGAAACTTAATCATAGACCAAATTACACAACCTTGACACAGAATGGAGATAATAACGATGCATACACAAATTAGCTAGTAATTCAATGCCCAGTATTTAAGAATCAATGCCTCTCAGAGATTACTTAAATCACTCAAAGTGTATACAGGTAAGGCACAAATCCCTCAAGCAACTTCACAAGAGTACGTCTACTATATGCTTGCTCATAAATCTCATCTCCGCTACTACTAAACACTGAATACCAAAATCAAGAGGGAGTCTTAACAAGGTAGTAATGAGATTAAAGTGATGGTAAGGAAGAAATTTTTTTTGTAGAAGAGGTATAGATGCTGAAAATTCCTACAATTGAAGCATCATGAAGGACTAAAGGATTAAATGCAACAAATGCTAAACATAACAATTCTTACTAAGTTTTCAATAAAGTTGGAGATGCTCAGAGAATAATATCAACAGACAAACTACTCTTATTATTATCTTTCTTTTCTTTTCTTTTCATTTTTTTTTTCATTTTTTTTCTTTCATAATTAGCCTGCATGCTTACACTTTTGGATTGAAGGGAGAATCTAGAATGATAAAAAGAACTTAGTGTACTATCGTCAATTAAGGCAATGCATTTTAATCCCTATACAAAGAATAAATCACATAAATTTCAGCAAATGGGGTGAAGAAAAAAGATAGTGAATAGAAAGGAATGAGGTGTAAAATGTAAGTGATGAAGAAAAAGTGAAGGCCCCAAAAGTGGCTAACTAAGGAAGGAATATGAGGTGTAAAATTTAAGTTGCCTAAATCATCTGATATTCAAAATTTTATGTAACTTCAACAAGTATTACAGAGCAAGTTCTAAAGACACAATCAAGTGAAATACACACTCAAAAAAAAGAATTCAAAGCATATTTGTGATAAATGCTTATCTTAGGCTCAAATCTCACATTTGAAGTGTGGCTAAATTGCATATGATTCTCAAATATTTCCATATGAATTGCTAATCAAGCAGTGCATGAAAACTGAATTATCAACATCCTAAATCAAAATTGAACAATATGAAATATAATCAAGCAACATGGGTATGACCTGGTCATGGTCAAGAATACATTAGGCATTAAAACTGCTTTCTAACATAAACTATGAGAAACAATGCTTGCCCATTCATGACTGAATCATACATGCTCAAAATACAATCAAAGACTTAAGTGCATAGAATCAAGCAAAAATCAAGTATCCTGTCCTAGATATACTATCAGCACAAATACAACATCAGCAAAAAGTAGCATCAATATGCAGCATCCTGAACTAGTAGAGGGAAAATGAGTCAAAATAATAAAGGCACACCACCCCACACTTGAGGATCACACTGTCCTTAGTGTACAACCAAAGGGGATACCATAGAAATAAAAGTAGAAAGCACAGCAATAAGCACAGATAATCTAAAAGTTTTAATGTACCTCAAAAAAATGAAAAAGAAGAAAATAGAATAAAATAAAATAACATAGATAAAGTAAATAAAAAACACAGTACTTCTTTTTGTTTGAGTCTTTTAGTTGGACTCGTTCCTTCTATCACTCTTTCAGGTAAAGCACCATATGCACTCGCTCCTCGACCTCCAATGGGTCTCTATAATAGTGCTTTAGTCTATGCCCATTGACTTTGAAATCTCCTTTGTCAGGATGATGTAATTCCACTGTGCTATAGGGAAAGACTTGCTTGATCACAAATGGTCTTGACCATCAGCTCTTAAGCTTTCCTGGAAAAAGACGAAGACGTGAGTTATAAAGTAATACCCTATCTCCAACCTAAAAATCTTTAGAGCCATGCAGTCTTTGATCATGCCACTTCTTGGTTCAAGCTTTGTAAATGGAAGAATTTTCATAAGCTTGGTGGCGCCATTCTTCTAGCTCATCAAACTGCCATAACCTCTCTTTACCTACAGAAATAACATCAAGATTGCATGTTTTTTAAGGGCCCAAAGTGCCCTGTGTTCCAATTCAATAGGCAAATGACAAGTCTTTCCATACACTAGCCTATAAGGTGTAAATCCAGTAGAAGTTCTGAAGCTGTCCTAAAGGCCCATAATGCATCAGCCAATTTGGATGCCCAATCCTTCTTACTCACCCCTACGGTTTTCTCTAAGATTCTTTTTAAACCCCTATTAGTTACCTCTACTTGTCCATTGGTCTATGGGTGATAGCGTGTTGAAAACCCATGAGATACCCCGTAATGTTTTAGTACTTTCTCAAGTTGGGAGCTACAGAAATGGGTCCCTCTATCACTAATCAGTGCCTTAGGTGTACCAAACCTAGCAAACAATTTTTTTAGGAACCTAGTCACCACCCTGGCATCATTAGTGGGGAAAGCTTGAGCTTCTGGCCACTTGGAAAGATACTCAATAGCCACAAGTATATACTTATTACCAGATGAGGAAGGAAAAGGGCCTATGAAGTCAATATGGTTGGCCACTTGCATACTCGTTTGGGGCATTTCATCACGGGCAGAGATGTTACCTGACCTATGACAAGCATTAAAAACCTAAACATATGCTCTAGCATCCTGGAATATGGTTGGCCAGTAGAACCCTGCTTCAAGTACCTTCTTAGCAGTGTGGTTTGCAACCTGGTGGCCTCCTGTTGGTCTTTCATGGCAGTGCTTCAAGATTTGGTGGATTTCCTCCCCATGTATGCATCTCCTGATTACTTGGTCTGCACAAATACGAAACAAGAAAGGATCTTTTCCAAATGTAGTATTTCAACTCAGCAAAGAATTTCTTCTTTTGCTGGGTAGTCATACCATTTGGTAAAACCCTTGCAACCAAATAGTTAGCATAATCACAAAACCAAGGGGAATAAGTATATACCTGAACTACCTCCAAATGCTCATCTGGAAAGTTATCATCAATGTCTCTCTCATCTAAGGCCTCCTAGTTCGGATCCTCTAACCTTGATAGGTGATCTGCAGCCAAGTTCTCTGCACCCTTCTTATCCTTGATCTCAATATCAAATTCCTACAAGAGCAAAATCCATCTAATGAGTCTAGGCTTAGCATCATGCTTATTGAACAAATATTTCAAGGCTGAATGATCCGTGTAAACCACAGTCTTGGATAACACCAAATAGCATCAAAACTTGTCGAAAGCATAAACCACTGCAAGTAACTCCTTTTCAGTAGTGGTATAGTGCTCTTGGGCATTAGTCAACGTCTTGCTAGCATAATAAATTGGCTGGAACTTTTTATTAATCCTCTGACCTAACACAGCTCCGACTGCAAGGTCACTAGCATCACACATTAGTTCAAAAGGTAGCCCCCACTTAGGTGGAACCATAATAGGGGCTGTGGTTAGTCGTTCCTTTAGTAACTCAAATGCATGCAAGCAATCAGTATCAAAAACAAAAGGTACATCTTTTACAAGCAATTGAGTCAAGGGTCTAGCAATCTTAGAGAAGTCTCTAATAAATCTCCGATAAAAACCAGCATGCCCTAAGAAACTCTTAACAACCTTAACAGAACTAGAGGGTGGTAGTTTTGATATAGTCTCAACCTTAGCCTTATCTACCACCATCCCTGCATGTGATATCTTATGCCCAAGAATAATTCCCTCTCTCACCATAAAGTGACACTTTTCCCAATTAAGCACTAAGTTTGCTTCTATACATCATGCAAGCATACGCTCTAAATTAAGCAAAAAGTGGGAGAAAGAGTTACCAAAAACTGAGAAGTCATCCATAAATACCTCCATAGACTCCTCAATCATGTCATGGAATATTGCCATCATGCACCACTGAAAAGTGGCTGGTGGGTTGCACAATCCAAAAGGCATCCTCCTGTAAGCGAACGTTCTATATGGGCAGGTAAAGGTGGTTTTCTCTTGGTCTTCAGGTGCAATGGGAATCTGAAAATAACCTGAAAAACCATCAAGAAAGCAATAAAACATATGACCTGCCAAACGTTCAAGCATCTGGTCAATGAAAGGAAGAGGAAAGTGGTCTTTTCAGGTTGCATCATTGAGCCTCCTATAATCAATGCAAACCCAAAAACCTGTTACTGTTCTAGCGAGTATCAGCTCATCCTTCTCATTCTTAACCACTGTCATACGACCCTTTTTAGGTACAACTTGCACAGGACTCACCCAAGAGCTATCAGAAATAGGATAAATCAAACCTGCATCAAGAAGTTTAATTACCTCTTTTTTCACCACTTCCTTCATGTTTGGGTTCAATCGTCTCTGTGGCTGCACCACTGGCCTATAGCTATCTTCCATTAGGATCTTGTGTGAACAATAACTAGGATTAATCCCAGGAATGTCCGCCATCTTGTAAGTAAAGGCCCTAGGGTATTTCCTGAGAGAGTTCAAAGTCATCTCCCTCTCCTCAGGTGTCAAGTCAGCTGCTATAATTACTGGTAACTTCTCTACCTCATCCAAATAGGCATAGCTCAAGTGCTTAGGTAACTCCTTTAATTTCAAGGTTAGGGGGTCCTTAATTGAAGGTTTCACCTTCTACACCTCTGACCTGTTAAGAGAAATAAGAAGATCAGTGGAGTTTCTGGGCTCAATAGCCAGCAAATGAGCTAGTTGTTCTAACACTTGCTCGTTGGACAACTCATCCTCATCTCCTTGTAATGCCACCTGTAAAGGGTTATCAAGTAAAAATTCCTGTAATTCAGATTCAACCACATCATCCAAGACATCCACAAAATATACATTATCATCATGATCTAAGGATTGCCTCTTAGAGGTAGCTAAGTCAAAAGTAACAGTTTCATTCCCTACTATAAGTTTTAACTTCCCATCACAGACATCTATAATAGCCCTAGACGTTGTAAGGAAAGGCCTACCTAAAATCAAGGGTACGCTACTCTCACCCTCCATATCCATCATAACAAAATCAATAGGAAAGATGAATTTATCGACCTTTACAAGGACATCTTCAACTATACCTCTAGGATATTTAACAGTTCTATCATCTAATTGGATGTTCATCCTAGTAGGTTTTGGCTCACCCAATCCCAGTCTATCAAACAAGCTCGTAGGCATCAAATTTATGCTAGCTCCTAAATCAGCTAAAGCATCCATGACAGACAGATCACCAATTACACAAGGTACAGTAAAACTCCCTGGATCACGCCTCTTAACAGGTAGCTTGTTTTGTAGGATTGCTGAGCACTCCTCATTCAATGTCACCAGTCCCAAATCCTCCAGTTTCCTCTTGTTGCTCAGTATTTCCTTTAAGAACTTCGCATAGCGAGGCATCTGCAAAATGGCTTCAACAAAAGGAAGGTTAATCCACAGCTATTTAAATAGATCAAGAAACTTACTAAACTATTGATCCACTTTCTCTTGCTTCAGTCTAGCCGGGTATGGAATGGGTGGCTGGTACACTTTTATGGGGCTCTTCTTGCCCTTAACTTGCACCGGCTTAGTTACCTCAAGCTCTTGGTCCTTATTGACACTTGCATCCTGCACATCAATATGATCATTAGTAGGTAAAAGTAAAGGACCAGCTACTTGCTTACCTGATCTTAGAGTAATAGCCTTGCAATGCTTCCTTGGATTAGACTCGGTGGTGCTAGGGAGCGTCCCTGGCTGTCTTTCAGCCAACACCTTAGAAATCTAGCCTATCTGGTTCTCTAAGTTCTGAATGGAGGCCTACTGGTTTCTAAGTGTTGTATCCATTTGCTAGAATCTTCTCTCTGAAGTGGACACAAACTTCATCTAAATTAACATCTAACTACAAGAAATAATAAACTAACAGTGAGAAGGAACAGAAGAAAATACACGGAGGTAAGAAATGCAAATCCATCAGGGAACCTACACTGGTTGGAAAACACACGAAGGATAATGGATTACTGAATCTAACTATGCTACCTATGGGTGAATTCTGATGCAAATTCAAATTCTCTATCGGTCTCAATGAATTTCTTAAACTTAAAATCTACCACTAGCTGGTTCTTCCTAATGGTAAATTTTAAATCAACATTATCGGTCTAATTCACCACTATCAAGAGTCGTTACTTCTTAATCCAGCAATTTATTAACCTTAGTTTTAAGTGATAACAAATTGTCCCTTACAATTAGTTTTCCAATTCCAATTATCATCCGTCGATCTCAAAAAGGAATCTAATTAACATTACCACGACGTCTCGTAAATAACGCTAATACATACATTCATAATTGTAAAGGAGATCACACATTAAATTCAACATCCATGCAATTAAAATAGCATTCCAACACAGTTACGGACCCCAATGAATTTTACAAATCTAGCCACACATGTTTACAGATAGCAAACAGTCCAACAGTAGGCAATCCATCAGAAAATTCATCAGGCAATCAATTATACAGGAGATAAAAATAGTATAAATTAAGCACGCCCCTATCTTCTCAATTGCCCAATGATTACTGCACGGATTGGTCGCCAGAAAACCACCAAAATCTCGCCGGAACACTGCCAGAAATTCACCAAAAAATTCAAATCCCAAGCTGTCTAGAAACCGGTCACCTAACTAGGTCAAAACGAGTCAGATCTTGGTGTATCGGGTACCCGTCAAAAAATGCCCAAATCGGCGGCCTGAGCTGGGGCGGAAGGTCGCAATGGGGGCGCTGGTCGATGGAGAGTCACTTTCCGATAGCAGCGTGGAAAAATGGCGATGTGAGCAGCTCCAAAAGTAATCAGATCCTCTCACGGGTCGCGATCTTCTTTGCATTACAGACGGATAAAATGGGCGGCACAGACAACCGAGACGGTGGTGGACGGTCCATGGAGTCTCTCTGGTGGCAACTCGGCCTCCCTCGGCGGTGAATTGACATGGGCATCGCTCACGGTTGGATAGGTCTTCACGTGTTCTTCACAATGAGACTCTCGTTGCTACTATTCACTTCAGCCTTCTCATCCCATTTCACGCGTGGGTCGTGGGTCTTGGGCGTTACTATTTTCTTTTCATTCCATTTCACGCATGGGGCTCCACTTTTCACGATGAAGTATTTGCTTAATGGCCAGGTACTGTACACAATTGGCTCTCTTTTTTTTCAATTTCACCCGTGGGTCTCTTGTATCTACTATTCCTCTTCACTCCTAGTTTGGTAATGGATTCCACAGGTTTTTCATTGTTCAATGCCAATTTCTCCACTATTTTCACGCTGCTCGAATTTTCCTTCACTCCAAATTGCTCCGTTTGCGGACGAAGACTTAATAAAATGCCTGAAAATGAAAATGAAGCAAACTTAGGTGATTTTAATAATAAAATTACACAAAATGCTCACAAAATGGACAATTCACATCCAGAAATTTTGTATAGAATTGAACACATCAAAAATCTACAGGTAAATTTAGGGTCTCTATCTGAAACAATACTAGTGGGGATCTCATGAAGTCTCACTATCTCCTGAATGTACAAATGGGCTAATTTGTCTAAGGAGAAATTGATCTTAATAGGTAGCAAATGTACGAACTTAGTTAATCGGTCTACTATCATCCAAATAGCATCATTCCCTAACTAAGCCCTGGGTAAACCTACCACAAAGTCTATGAAAATCTTACCCCATTTCCATTCAAGGATATCCAGAGGTTGCAACAACCCAGCAGGTTTCTAATGTTCAATCTTCACCTACTGACATACCAAGAACTTAGCAAAATACTCTGCGATGTTCTTTTTCATGCCTTGCCACCAATACCTTGCCTTAAAGTCCTGATACATCTCAGTGGCACCAGGATGAATAGTATAGTCACTCCTATGGGCTTCCTCTAAGATTTTCTCCCCTAATTCCCTCAAACTTGGGACATAAACCTTGTTATGGAAGGTTATTACCCCATCAGCTTGCTTATGGAATTCCTTTGGGTCTCTTAGGGACTTTAAGAATCCATCCTCCTTTTGGGCCTCTAGGATTTAAGTTCTAAGGTTACTCTTAATCTGTAATTCACTTAAACATATTCTATCTTGTAGCATCAATGCAGATAAGCTCAAATTTATGAAATTCTCTATCAAACTCATTTCATTCACCATTATCTAAGCTACATTGAGGGATTTCCTACTTAGGGCATCTGCCACAACGTTGGCTTTGCCTAGATAGCATTTCAACTCAAAGTCATAATCCTTGATTTACTTTATCCATGTTCTTTGTCTCATGTTTAGCTCTTTCTAGTCAAAGAGGTACTTAAGACTTTTGTGTCCAAATTCTCTAGTTGGCACCTGCTTAGCGTTTTAGCAGTGGTTTTTCCCGTTGTTAAAGTTTCTTGCAAGAAATATTATTGCCACTATAACTTTCTTAAATTAATTACTTAAAAAAAAGTTATAGTGGCAACGGATAAAACCACCGCTAAAAATGCCAAGCAAGTGCTAAGTAGAGAAATTATGGTAAAGGATCCAAAATCAAGACTTCTGTGGTCACTAAATACCTCAAATCTAGACCTATAAAGGTAATGTCTCCATATCTTCAAGGTAAACACTATGGCTGCTAATTCTAAGTCGTGATTAAGGTAATTTCCTTCATGAGGCCTTAAATGTCTAGAAGCATAGGCCATTACTCTTCCCCCTTGCATCAAGACACACCCTAGACCTTTCTTGGATGCATCACAGTATAGCTCAAACTTATCCGAAGGATTTGGGATGACTAATATGGGTGCAGTGGTTAACCTCTCCTTCAAGATCTAGAAACTATGTTCACATTTGGAATCTCATACAAATGGAACATCCTTTTAGGTTAGTTTGGTCATTGGCATCGCTAATTGCAAAAACCCTTAGATAAACCTCCTATAGTAACCAGCTAATCCAAGAAAACTACGAATCTCTATCACTATTGTAGTCTTCTCCCAATGTACCATAGCCTCAGTCTTGCTTGTGTCTACTGCTACCCCATCCTTGGTAATTACACGTCCTAGGAACCTTACGTCCTCTAACCAAAGCTCACATTTTTCAAGCTTGGCATATAGCTACTTTTCCCTAAGCACTTGTAGCACAATCCTAAGGTATTGCTTATGTTCCTACTTGTTTCTAGAATATAAAAGAATATAATCAATGAGCACTACCACGAACTGATCAAGTTAGGGTCTAAAGATGCGATTCATGTAATCCATGAACATAGCTAGAGCATTGGTCAACCCAAGTGGCATCACAAGAAATTCATAATGCCTATACCTACTCCTAAAAGCAGTCTTAGGTATATCCGCACTCCTAACTTTGATGTGATAGTACCCTGACCTCAAATTAATCTTAGAAAAAATAGCTGGTCCTCTCAGTTGGTCTAGTAGGTCATCTATGCTAGAGAGGGGATATTTGTTTTTCACGATCACTTTATTCAACTACCTATAGTCTATGTATATTCTCATACTTCTATCCTTCTTCTTCACAAATAACACTAGTGCTCCCCATGATGAAGCACTAGGTCTAATGAATTGATTTTCTAGAAGGTCTTCTATTTGCATCTTCAACTCACTTAGCTTTAAGAGAGACATCCTATATGGTGCTATAAAGATTGGTCCCTACCCTAGGAACTAACTCTATAGAGAACTCTACTTCTCATTCAAGTGGGAGACTAGAGATCTCTTTAGGGGAGACATTGGGAAACTCTCTAACTATAGGGACAATATCTATATCACGCTGACTCTCAACCTCAGAGGAACACAGGAAACATAATCTTTGAATCTTTTCTTTCGTACCCTTATTCAAAGGTACAGTGTCTATAAAAGTCATAGGCTTCTCAAAATAGTTTAGGACCACTTTATTAAAAGATAACCATTCCATCCCAAGGATAACATCCAGATCAGTCAAAGGAAAACAACTAAGATCAAAAATCAAAGGTCTCTTCTCCAGAACAATGGGACAATTTAAACAAGTCAAGGAAGTCAAAACTTGCTCCCTAGTAAGGATAGCAACAGTAATCTCGTAAGGTAAATGGGATACAGGTAAATTTAGTTTCTTCACACATTGATATAAAATAAAAGAATGGGTAGCGCCAAAGTTAAACAGTACAATTAAAGACATCTTATTTATAAAACACTCACCCTTAACAAAATCTTCGATTTTGGTTATCTCCTTGCCCTTGAGGGTGTAGACCCTCCAGGGGCTTCGGGGCCTTAGTTGGCTTCTTCCCCAATGGACAATCCATGATGAAGTGTCCCAGTTTACTGCACTTGTAGCAAACATTCTGACCTAACATACATGGCCTACCCTTGTGGTTCCTCCCGCATTTGAGGCAAGTATCTAAGGTAACTTGCCTACCCATAGGCTTATTTCCTATCTGGATCTTGCCAAACTTGCTCTCCTTCCCTATGGTGAATCCTAGCTGGGATTTTCTCTTGAGAAAGTTGGACTCTTACTTCCCCTTCCTTACTTCTGCTAAGATTCTCGAGGCAATGCGACACTTGTTAACTAGCATAGCAAAATCTCGAATTTCTTGAGAAGCAACTTCATGCTGCAACTCAGGGCTCAGGTTGTTCTCTAAGTGTATGGCCTTCCATGCTTCATCAGGCTTTCATTTCAAATAGGAGGAGAATTTAGATTACCCTTTAAACTTAGCTAAGTGCTCAACAAAAGACCTATTCCCTTTCTTAATCTGCATGAATTCCACCTCTTTCTCATTCCTCACACTTTGAGGGAAATACTTTTTCATAAACGTCTCTTTAAATACTTCCCAAGAAATCTGAACTCCCTGAGACTCCATCATTTGTCTTACCCCTTTCCACTAATATTTGGCCTTTCCTTCCAATTTATAGGTGGTAAAGGAGACCTTTAAGACATCGGTACTCCCTATAACTTCAAATAGTACCTCCATCTTTTTTAGGGTTGATCCTCCTTATGTCTGTCTACAGAGTAAGGGCAGTAGTCTACATTACAGTCTTCCAGCATCTGCCTAAGGCCCTCAGCTGTAGTAGCTACCTGTTCTCTTATAACCTTCATCATTCCTATAGGCGCTTGTACAACCCCGTTCAAATCTACCTCACCATCTTTGTTTTGTGTACCATTTCCCCTGAGAGGTGCCATACTTTACTCTACAAATAGATATTATTAAGGTGATTAGTCTTAGTAACAAAACATTTATAAGAGAATATATGGCTCCAATAGGAAATATTATACACCCCAACCTAGCACTCCATTCCTCAAGTCAAAACACTATACAAGTCAGTCAACTACTTAAGTTCAGCCACTAACCTGGATTTATATCTATCTTGAGGAATCTACCCTTACCACCTAATTAGTGTCTATCACTACCGAGTTAGCTATGTGCCAACTGTGGTAGCCGTGCTGTGATACCAACTCTATGTAACCTCTGTAACACCCCTTTACTCTATGGTTCCTTTTAGTTCTTTAAAGGATATAATATATATAAATGTCATACTAGTAGTGTGTTATTGTTACATCTACCCGAGTAAATTTAAACTTTTTACCAAGTTAGTTATTTGAGTGTAGTTGGGTTGGGTCTCTACTTTTGGGTTTACACTCAATCTCACAGTAACATGAAATAATGTGATACATCAGTTACTCTAAGTAGATATACAAACATCGTGCATATTTAATTCCATAATTAACATAAAATAACTATTGTAACACCCCATAATTTAATTGGCCTAAATTAATGTTCTTTAATTAATTGGATGCAATTACTTGTGTAATTTTGGTATCCAAATTAATTATGCTCTCAAATTGTAAAATATTAGATTTTAAATTACCTCTTCATTTTAGCTAAATTAGGTGCTTAATTTAATTCTCTATTTCTCCTTTTAAGTCACCCAGCCTAAGTGCCAAGAGGAAAGTAAGATAAGTTGCAACACTTAAAAATATGTGTGTATGTGTATATGTGCATGCAAGTGGGAAAGGTTAAGAATACATGGGAAAGGAAGGAATTTAAATATATGCATGTGTGTGTGCCATGCATGCACCTTATGTGAGAAAAGGGAATGGAATTCTATTTTATTGCATGTAAACTCCAAGCCATGTGAAATGGATAAGAAAGAAGGATGAAACACAAATATATATATGTGTGGGGGGGGATTCACATGCACTAGGAAAGAAAGGCAACACATGTGCCTTGAGTGGGACCAAAGGACCAAAAGACCAAAAGAAGGAGGATGGGAATTAATTTTATAAGCATGCTAAAAATAAAATAATGGTGCATAATTTTTAATTAAATTGTTGCACATGGGACCACATGTGAGGTAGGGAAATATGGTTAGGAAAAGAAGCCAAAAGTTGCAGCCTTTAATTTCAAGGCAAAAATGCATTCTTCCCTCCTTTCTCACATAACCAAATAGGCTAGGGAAAAGGGGTGCAGAAATTTTATTTAGTATGTGAACTTATTTGCTTGTAGGAGAGGCTAATGTGCAAGAGAAGGGATGAACCAAATTGCAAGTACAAAAGGGAAAAAGTTAAAGTTAAAAGGTGCAACCATGCATGAAGAAAAAAAAAGGGGGTGCAACATTTTTCTCTTCACTTTGGCCGAATGGAAATTGAAGAAAAGAAGGAGGGAAGGTGACGTGAAGGCTGAATGAAAGAGAAGTACGAAAGGTAGAAAAAAAACAATGAGAAGAGGTAACTTGCAAGAAAAGGAAGGTGTACTAGCAAGTACACTTAGTGTAGAATTTTGTGGAAGGAAATGAGCTTGTGTGTGCAACAAGGAAGCCCCACAAATTATAAAACTGAAAGGGGAAAAGGTGCAGAATTTTCTGTATCCCCACATGCCAAAGCCAAGAGAAAGAGAGGAAATGGACAATATTGAGATGGAGAGGTGATGGCATGAAAATGAAGGAAACAAAAAGGGAGTTGAAAGTTCATCTTTCATGCATGATACACATACACACACATGAAGAAAGAGAGGGGAAGTTGCATGTGCCGTGAAAGCAAGGGAAAGAGAGGTTTAAAAATTCCATGCATGACATGCCACCTAAGCAAGAGACAAAAGAATTGGGAATTCATGCCATACCTATACGTGAAGGAAGAAAAGAGACAAAAGGGAATTGAAAATTAAATTTATGCAATGCCACACGTGAAGGGAGATAGAGAAATGGAATTGAAATTTTAGTCTCACAAGGAGACATGCACACTTGAAGTAGGAAAGAAAAAAGGGGTAGCGTGAAGTGAGGAAAAAGAAAATGGGAATGACATGAAATTTTTCATGTTGGACACAAGGATACATTACCAAGGCAAGAAAAAGTGGGAATTTCATTTTTCATGCATGCAATACCACATTCACGTGTGGAAGGAAGAGAGAGGGTAAAAGTTCATTTTCATGCAACCTACACATACACACACACGTGAGGAAAGGGAAGAAAAAAAAGAGAGAAAGGAAGATAGAGTGGCGTGAGACAAGGGGAATCCTATTTTTGAGAAATACATGCAACAATCACACGTGAAGAAGGAAAAGAAAAGAAGATTTCAAGAGTCTTGGGAGAGCATTTGAAGGAGAGCATGTGAAGCACTAAAAATTAGGAGGAGGAAGAAGCAAAGGTGATCAAAAAGGGAAAGAGCAAAGGAAGCAAGGTAGGTTAACAATTTAAACTTTTGTTCCATGTTCTAGTTATGCAATCCAATGTTTATATTCAAGCTGTCCATGGAACTTAAGTTGTATCTATATTCTTGACCTAAATGTATGTATGTTGGCTAGCATGTGTGGTTCAATGAAATGTTGATGGATGAGATAGCACGAGTATGTTGTTTGAAAAAGGATTAGGGTGGGAGGGTGACAACTTCATGATGATCACAAAGAAAGAAACCTTGCCTTTTAAGTGTGTGAAGTAAAGAACAAAGAAAGGAAATGGAATAGCCAATTTAATAAATCTCCCTAGGCCAAGTCTATGAAATGCATTCTTGGAATTTATAAGCTATGCACTATGATTTTGATTCAAAACATGGGAATTTACTTTTGATGTCACAAGAGAAAATATAGATTATTATTGGAAGAAAAGTAAGTATTCTAAGAAGTCTAGAATTTTGGTAAGAAATAAACATCAGCAATTATTTTTAAAGAAGGAGAAATTATCCTTAAAATGTTGAAGTTTTCCATAAGAAAAGTATACTAGAATTAATTTTTAACAAAGAAGGAAGTATTCTAAACATTACAATTTTATAAGAAATATACATAAAGATTTAATTTTTATGGAGGGAGAAATTCTTCTTGGAAATCCTAGAATCCTAAAAAAAAAAAAAAAAGAAATGTACATTATAATAGATTTACTAGAAAGAAGAAAATTAGTATTTCAAATATTAGAATTTATTTATAAGGAAGGAGAAATTTTCCTTGAAATATTGGAATTTTCCATAAGAAATATGCATCTAGAATTATCCCCAATAAAGGAAAAATTATTCCTTAAATTTGAGAATTTTCATAGGAATTGTACATTTACATTAATTTCCAAGAAAAGGGGAAGGTATCCTTGGAATATATAGAATTTTCTCAAGTGAAATAAATTAATAACAATACTCTTCAAGAAAAAGGGGAATTTTATCCTTCAAGCTAAATTTCTTTTTTAAAAAAAAGATATATGCTAATAGTAACCTTTAAGAAAATGGGAAGTTTCCCTTGATAATTGACAAAGAATATTAAAGGTGGCTAAGTTTCCACATGTGCCCAAGTGTGCACAAAGAATTTAAAGGGTGGCCAAGTGTCCACAAGTGCCCAAGTGTGTACTGCTAAAGTATAAAGAAAATTTAAGAATGATAAGCCTAAATAATTTGTTAATGTTATGATAATGTAGGTCACAACATGTTTTATTTGGAAGTATATCATTTTCATCCTATTGACATTTTAGTTGATCATATATTTCTTGCCAATTTATATTTATGAATTATGCTGTATTTTATTCCAAGAATATAGAATTAAATATTTTGGTGCTTGTACCCTGATACATATTAGTTGTTTTTAAAACCCAAATTGTTAAGCTACTGCAAAACTTGCATTTCTCATTATATGCTAATATGTATCAGATGCGGACACATAGTCGGGCTGAGAGATCAAGTTCTTTTTGGGTTTAAGAAATTTTTGTAACCCCTATTTTTGGGTCCTAATCTAGACATACTTCGTTTTGGTCTAAGATTATTGTTTTGGTAGTAGACTTGAGATGTAATTAGGAAAGAACTGTGGAAGGGATATGTGAAGGACCAATCCTTCTTGGAAAATTGTAAAAGGGGTCTGAGTGACAGGATTGTTGTCTCCTAACTTTCTAGGGACGGGTAGTTCATATATCCTAATATATGTTCACTGTAATGTAATGGACATTATTGGACTCTTATTATTTGAATTGTATGAAATTTTAATTTTTCTTTGTGTAGCATAGAATTTTTGTTATTCTGCTGTGCATGTAATTTTTAATCTGAGCAAAAGATCTTGAACCTAATCCGATTAATATAAATTAATGGTATAATTGTTCAAACATTAATTAAATAAAAGGATAAGAATAATGTACCAAACCTATCTGGTTGCATCAGAGGAATTGTAATACTAGATAGGGGCGTTACAACTATCAGGGCATGGAGGCAACAATCCTACCACTTGAACCCTATCAAACATGTCTATACATAAATTCTAGCTAATTCGTATACATATAATCAATATAGGCTATACTGAGGTAAATAATGCTAGCACTTCCTCAAAAATCATGAAGGCTAGCCCGATAAATTAAAAGCCTATACTATCCAAAATAACTTTCTTCAAATACCCATTGAGGGTACTCCTCCTCAAGTTACTTCCATCTCTAGCTAGTACCTACACATCTGATACATGCCAGCATTTATGTGAGAATTGAATCTCAGTAGTAGGCAAACCTATTTTAAAACCTACTAAATTGTACCACTATAATTATACAGAAATACTCTACATTTCTCATCTCAAATTCAAAATATAACATATGTTATCAGGTTGCAATGCATAAATCATACTTTCATGGTTTGTGCTTAGGTGTATGCATGTACTTTGAAACATATGAAACTAATTCATCATGGGATGTCATCTTAATATCATGACTTATCATAGAAACTTGCATATCATACATTTCATATGGTAACATCAACATATTCATCTTTAAAACGTAACAGGAATCATACATATATATTGAGAGTTATCGTGAGTGTCGCCCAGTGACTACCTCCGCGTACCACTTTATAATCCATACATAACTTAGTGACTATTAAGCCATCATACATTTTTCTTTATACTATCATGGGTGTCCCCCTATGGATCCAAGTACCGTGTGGTTATTGTCCTCTCACAAATCATTCCAATACAGTGGGATTTAAAGTTCCCTTTCAACCCTATAAGGGACTACTCATGATGTGGTCATTGCCTTTTAGCAGTTCACTCCATGTACAGCGGAGATTTATTTCCTTTTCTACCCCATAAGGCACTGCTCATTTAACTCATGGGATAATATCCTAGTACGTTATTCACTAATGTATATACTAGGATGATTCACCTCATGCCATGGTTATGCTTAACTCTAGGTACATGTCTACTTTAATGGCCTTGAAAATTGCACTAACTTAGAGTTTGCAACCATCACAGCTTTTTCAAAGTCATCTAAGCTTAGCTAGATGGTTACCCACCTAGCGCATGGTATAACCATGGAACTCCCAAGGCCATCTCATACCAACCATTGGTCACTTAATCATGAGCCTATCTATCCTAATACATACCCTAGGAATACTTCCCTCCTTTTGATCTTTCATGGATTCCTTTCTTTTTCTTTCACTATCACAAGGATCACCATGTCCAATGTGATTCTTACAAAGACCACCATGTCCAAGTAAGTCATAACTCAAATGTTTACATGTTACCATTACATCCCAAGTTTTAATCTTTTGTTTGGGTGAGGTTTTGGGCCAATTCTCCATAAAATTAAGGCATAGATTTTATTTTCTATCATTTTGGGCTGGCAATCGACTGCCCTTAAGTTGGCAGTTGGCTGCTAGCTCTCTTTCTATAATGAGAAGCCAACCTGAGAGTTACCAGTCAACTGTTTTAAGACTGGCAATCAATTGGTAGCTCACTATAAGCCCGATAGTCGACTGCTAAAGTCTAGCAGTTGACTGATGCATTCTGGGTATGTTTTCTAGGTAAGGAAGACCATAGTAGTTGACTTTAAGGGCTGGCAGTTGACTGCTACTACTTTTTTCTGCATAAAAACTTTTGATATATCCAGATTTTTAGCCCAAAACATGAATACAACTTATATAAAAGATTAATGAACTCAATGTTAACATTTATTCATCATTTAACATCAACAAACAACCTACATTTCCATTACATTTCACCCAACACTGAGATTAAACCTCATTCTCGCACTAAAACTCAATTTTTAAACATCATTTACAAGTATAACAAGCATACCCATTTAGCAAACAATACCCAATAGACATTTAAAACATAGAGAATGCATGCTTAAACCCTAATATGACTTAAAACATTCATAAACATCATTTTCAGTTAAGAACAAGCATTTCATGAAAATAGAGTTTAGGTTTTGCTACTACCTTGAATTTTTTTACAGCTGGACATGTATATGATGCTTAGATGATGCTTTCCTAGCTGTAAAACAAACCCCTAGCTTTAAATCTGACCTTCCTTTAAGCTAAATGCCTTTCTCTCTTGCCCTAAGTCACCCTCTCTCTCTCTCTTTGTCGTTCTCCTTCTCTTTCTAAGTTTGCTAAAGCTTGAGTGATATGAGTGTGTTTAGGTTTCAGCTAGGGTTTAAGTGTAGTTTAATTATTTGCATTTTGGTCATTGAATAATTTTCCAACTTTTGCTTGGCTGAGCTTGCCCTTTCAAATTATTCCCTAGTCATAATTTAACTCATATTTTATTTCTTTTAATTAGGTCCTCTGATCTAATGCAACTATATGTAAATTAATACAAGCATTTAAATTTACAAACAACTAACATCTCTTAATCATATTAGGATTAGATGTTACACTAATTATGAGAATAATTTGGTCCTACACTATAGTAATAAATCTGTAACTTTTGTAGATATCAATGCTATGAACAAGGGTATTGAGGATAGAAACAAAGTGATGGGTTTTCTAAGTTGTTTGAAGTCAAAATTTTGAATAAGAATAACCACATCCCTATTGTTAGAGAATTTTGTTGTATATTTCCTAGTGAGGTGTCCAATCTACCACTCGAAAGAGAAGTTAAGTTTTTCATTAAGCTAGTTCTGTGAATAGGACCAATATCTATAGCACCTTATAGGATGCCCCCTATAGAACTCAAAGAGCTTAAGGCTCAAATAAAGGACCTCCTATCTAAGCAATTCATCAAACCTAGTGTTTCACCATAGGGAGAACTGATGTTGTTTGTAAAGAAGAAGGATGAAAGCTTTAGGATGTTCATAGATTATAAATAGTTAAACAAGGTGACAGTGAAGAATAAGTACTCACTCTCTAGGATAGATAATCTGTTAGACCAACTTAGAGGAGCAACAATATTCTTAAAAATAGATTTGAGATCAAGGTATCATCATATCAGAGTAAAAGAGGAAGACATTCCTAAGACCACATTCTACACCAGATACGAAAACTTTGAATTCAGAGTGATGTTGTTTGGTTTAACAAATGCTTTAACTATTTTCATGGATTACATGCATTGCATCTTTAGACCCTACCTTGATAAATTCTTAGTAGTATTTATCAATGATATTCTTTTATGTTCCAAAAATAGAGAAGAACATAAAGAACACCTTATGATAGTTCTTCAAATGCTTAAGCAGAAACAATTGTATTCCAAGTTTAAAAAATGTCATTTCTAGCTTAAAGAGGTGAAATTTCTAGGGCATGTTATAACTAAGGATGGGGTAGCAGTAAATGATAGTAAGATGATAGTTGTGGTGAATTGGGAGCGACCTAAGACCATAACCAAAATCCATAGTTTCCTAGGATTATCGAGGATACTATAAGAGATTTATTCAAAGATTTTCCAAAATAGCATTGCCATTGACCAAACTAGCCCGAAACAATATAACTTTTGTATAGTTAAGGAAGTGTGAGAAGAGCTTCCAAAATCTGAAAGAGAAACTCACCACTACACCTGTGTTAGTGATCCCTAACCCACTAGGCTCATTTGAAGTATACATTGATGCTTCCAAGAAGGGTCTAGGTTGTGTACTTATGTAAGACAGGAAGGTAGTGGCCTATCCCCTTAAGAAAATTAAGACCTTATGAAAAGAATTACCCTGCCCATGATTTAAAATTAGCAGTGTAACATCTGCTCTTTCTATGTATAAGAGATGTTTGTTAGTTATTAAATAAGCTAAATACTTGTATATGTTACATTAGATTGCATGTAATTGCATCAATGGGAATTTAAATTGAAAAGAAAAGAGCAAAGATGGAAGTGAAATGGAAAAGGTTTAGTTAGGGAAGATATATAGGCTTTTGATATTCCATGGGTGGTAAACCATAATTTTAGCCAAAATACTAGTTATTACAACTAACAGAAATTTAAAATTTCTTGCCAAAACTTTAGGGGCAAAATGGTAATTCTCTGCATGGCCAGGGAAGTTGATACTTGAGGCCAAATGATTAAAACTCCACCCAAATATCAGATAAGGGTTGTAGTTTCTCCAATTGCCCTAATCGCCTATAAATAGGCAAAAATAATAGAACCTTGCCATTGCTATCCTAAAATCAAAATTTAGAGAGAGAAAGAGAAGAGCTAGAGAGAGAAAGTGAGAAACTAAAAAGGAAGAGAATTATAAGGAGAAGTTTGATGTACCTGAGGGAAGGATAACAAGGCAGAAAGTTTTCAAGAAAACTTTTACATTCTTTAAAGCAACAATAAGGTAGCAAACAACCTAATCCTCCCTATTTTGAAAGTTACTGTTCATGTATTGAAAATTTTGATTTTCTTGTTATTAAGCTAGAGAGAAAGCTAAAAACTACATTCTTGATTTTTTCAACTGCTATTGGGTGTTTAAAATTGCATGGATGTACTTATAATTGCTTAAATCAGATTGTGAAAAATTGCTTTTTACCTATTGATGAAAATGAGGTTGAATCCAAGATTTGAGTGAGATTAAACGATAGTTTGGGCTATTTTTATGTGATAAATGATGCTTATAAATTGGTATTGAGTTGTTGATTATCAAAAATGGGTTACAAACAAGTTCATAGGCAAAAATCTCAGTCAAAAGCCAATTTGAAAAATAAAGCATAACATAGTAGCTAACTACTAGCCTTGAAAGTCAATTGTCGTGTTCTTGAGTTGCCTAAAAATGTAATCAAAGCATTAGCAGCTGACTGTCAGCATTTAAAAGTCGATTGTCATGCTCAATTTTTCTAGAAAATTGCCAAGAACAGAGCAACCAACTATCGTGTCCATGGTTCATGACTTGTAGCTCTCAAGTTTGAAAAATTTTGTAGGATAGTGAGCTGAAAGTTGACTTCTAGGTGGGTGGAAGTCAATTGACTAGCCTCTATTTTGGATAATGAACTCAATGACTTATTTTAAAGTACAATTAGCCCAAACTCCACTCAAATAAGGGATTTGAACCTAGAATGTGTAATGGGTAACATGTGTGTTGAAAGTGAAAGAGTAAGAGCAAGAATGAGACGAAATTTAAAAAGGAATAAGCATGAGATATACAAGAGAAATGAGAAAGTATTCCAAGTGTATGGATAGTGGTAGATAGGCTCATGTCGAGGAACAAATTTTCGGTATGGGACGGCCATTGGACATTCTATGGTTGAACTAAATGATTTTGAAAACACTGTAATGGTTATTAATTTTAAGTTAGTGAACTCCCCTATAGACAGTTTAAGGAGTCACAAACTTAAAGTTAGACATAACCATGGTATAAGCTGAATCACCCTAGTCCATATACTTGTGAATGGAATTTTAGGAGATGATCTATTGAAAACAATAATCCCATATGTATATACAAAGGAGGAGCTACTAGAGAGGTGGGCAGGGACTCTATTTTAATGGTGATACAGGGAAGGAACTACTAGAGAGGTGGGTAGGGACCTTGTTAGACTCGGTGATAGGGGAGGAATTGCCAAAGAGGTGGACAGGGACCCTCGTGGGGTTAGGAATGAGGAAGATCATATTACAATTGATAATTCAGGGGAGGATCTACTATAGAGGTGGGTAGGGACCTTGTGGTTCTTGGTGATAGGGGATTATCTATCAGTGAGGTGGGAAGAAACCTTAGTGAGGGTGTTGAGAATGGTTGTACTTGGATCCACTAGAGGATGCTCCAACATGTACACATATTGAGTCAAGGACTGCCCGATAATATAAAGATTACAGTTGAAAACTGCAGGTGGTTGAGAACCACGAGAATACAGATTTGTAGTTGTAAACTGTAGGTAGTCATGGACTACGAGAAACTCACCTGTGAGTGAGGCTTTAATATGAGGAGTAGTTCACTTAGTGACTCTCCAGATTTCTCTTATGATGATCTTTTGTTATGATCATGATTTGGCAATGGACATGAGATATGCTTTGAATTCATTGTGTATGCTCTGTGTTTATATGTGAATATAACCCTGTTACCATTATGATGTTTCCTGTGTGATGGATATATGGTATGATATATCATGTGTGATGAATATGTGATATAATATGATAATATATCCTATGTGATGGGTATGTGATGTTGCATTCATAAGTATAAGATATAAGTGTATTCATGCATGTTATCCCAATAGGTAAAATATGTTATCTGATGATGAAAGAATGTAGTATATTTTTGTATGAGTATAGTGATATAGATCAATAGTTTTTTTAAAATATGTTGTTATTGCTACTGAGATTTATTCTCATGTAAATGTTGGTTTGTATCAGATGCCTAGATTCCAAATTTTACTAGAAATGGAGGTTAATTGGGTAAACATACCTATATTGGGATATTTTATGGTGATAAAGGAAGTTTGGGTGATTTCAGTTATAGACATTCCCCCATCGCCCTCTCCTACAGTAAGGGTGGATATGCAAGATTAGAATAGTAGTTTTATATTTTGACATGTAAATATGTGAGGCCCAATACCCTAATTCCTTATGAGTGTTTTTGGAAGGATCTAGAGGCGAATTTTTGGTGTCCAAAATGAGGTCATATATGCATTAGGATATGTGAGATAGATACCTATTAGTAGGCTTTTTGTTAAATGGGTATGAGTGGTAGGGTTGTTGCCTCCTTACCCTAATTGACAACTCTCACATATCTATAGGTATATGTCTAGTATAACTAAATTATGACTATTGTAAATGAAACTTGTATGTGTATGTACTTAAAATTATTTTTATATATATTTTATTCAAATTATTTTTCATTGCATTATGTGTGAAAATCACGAGTGTAGAATCCCCAAACTAATGGCACTTAACTATTTAACTTGGTAAAAGTTAAAAAAGAAATTACTACGTAGAGGTAGTAGTAATTCACCAATCCTATTGTATATCATATTACATTATTAAATTAAGAAAAATGAACCATAGGATTAGGGGTGTTACAAGCAGTCATAATGTTTGTCATAAAACTTTGGAGACATTACCTCTATAGTGCTAAATTTAAGGTATTTAGTGACCATAAAAGTCTCAAATATTCGATATCTTGAATTGGAGTAGGGTAGGAAAATGGGTTAAATTTATGGTTTACATTGAATTGCACCATTCTCTCTATTTTCTTTGTCATTTGTTTGCTAAGACAATAACTAAGCCATATGCGGGATCACCATCCAAAATAGACCTTGTTTTCTTTTATTTCTCGTTCTACATTATCCAGTCTTCTACAAGACTGTTTTCATCATTCAGCCACTTGTTTATAAAATTGTCAACTATATATGTTCTACGATGTGCTTCTTCAACACGTTTTTGAACAGTATATTTTGCTAACAACAACTTCTTCTTATATTCAAAATTCCTTTTGATTTTAGCTCTAAAAAAATAAATATCATCCTTGTTGTATGGTTGGCTCAATTAAGTATTTTGCAAGCTTAGTTGCAACTAATACTCCTAAACCTTCCATTTTTCACTCAAGAAATATTTTAAAATGATAATTTAAGCAAATTAATTTAACATCAATTTATAAAATAATTTGAACTAGAAGTCTCACTTGTTCATTCTTTATATACAATCAAAACTATGAAAGAATGACTTAAAATTAGAAAATTGAGTTTTTCATTTATAAACAAAGGCCGAAAAGATAAATTGAAAATTTACATGTTTTCTACAAATCTATCCCAAGTCTAATGCTCTTGGAATGGAAGAAATCATATTACATGTTAAAAAAAACTCAATTTGAATTAGTGGTGACTAGGGCAAACTATTATATGACAATGTACTTAAAGTAATAAAAAATATATTCAATTTGGCTCCAAATGAAAGCAAAGTATGAACCCTGCTATGCAATAATAAACTAGAATAATACATATGGATCATGTAGTTCCATCTAACAAAACCCATCTGATAAAAAATCTTCAACTTCAAGTTTGAAGTAACTTTCAAAGCTTGGTCTATCTATTATTCAGTTAAGCTTGACGTTATGTTAAATACATGTTACTTTTTGTAATTTGGCTATTTAAAGAAATTCTTAAAGTTTTTCCAAACACAATTTTTTTAAAACTCTATCTTAAAAAAGTTATTTTAAAATAAATAAAGATTTAAAATTCAGTCAAACAAATTCATAATTAACCAAAAACTCTAAAAGCACATTTTGATTTGTCAATTGTTTAGAAAGATTCCAAAATGAAAAGAGTTAAAAGCTAAAGAAAAAAAAAACATGTTATTTGACTTAAAACAGAACAAACAAAACAAACATGTCTATTTATATCATCATTAAGTTAATTGCAAAATAAAGGATATGGGTGAGGCATCTTATTTCATTAGCATCAAGATCTATAGAGATAAGTCTCAAGGTATTCTAGGACTATCACAAGAAAAAAATATCAATAAAGTTCTTGAATGATAGAGCATAAATGATTGTTCACCTAATATAGCACCTATCATGAAAAAGGATAAATTCAACATGATTTAGTATCCCAATAATAAACTTGAGATGAAACAAATGGAAAACATTTCGTATGCTTCAGTATTTGAAAGCTTATGTATGCACAGGTCTGCACGAGAATTGATATAACTTTTTTTATAGGCATTTTAGGAAGATATCAAAGTAATTCAAGAATAGAATACAGGAGAGCTACAAATAAGGTTATGAGGTATTTGTGAGGTTCCAAAGGATATATGCTTACTTATAAGAAAACAGATAACTTAGAGGTTGTTGGTTATTTAGACTTAAATCCAGTATGTGTTGACACAAAAAGTCAACCTATGGATATATATTTTTGCTAGCTGAGAGAGCTATCTCATGGAAAAGTGTGAAACAATCATTAATAGCTACCTTTACTATGGAAGCTAAGTTTGTCTCTTGTTTTGAGACAAGTTCACATAGAATATGATTGAATAACTTTATCATTTAGCTTAAGGTTGTGGATTATATCTCTAGAACAATAAAGGTGTACTATGACAATACAACTGTTGTCTTCTAGTCCAAGAACAACAAGAGTAGTAGTCAAAATAAACACATCAACATAAAATACTTGGCCTTGAAGGAACAAGTCAAAGATAATCAAGTGGTCATAAAACACATAAGCACTAAAGAGATGGTTTTTGATCCATTGACTAAAGGGATGCATCCAAAGGAATTCAAGGGTCTTTGTGCCTCGCATGGGACTTAAACCATAGTTATTAATATTGATAATTTGGAATTGCTTCTAAAATTTGTTTATTTTCAAATGACTTCTTCTGAAATAAAATTTGACGAAAAATAATATGAGAGGGAAGCAGTTTGTGTTTGGAAGATTTAGTTGAAAAGTACTTTTATCAGTACCTGAGAAGCAATTTGTGTCTAAGTAATTTGTATAAAAAAAAGTGCTCTTAATTGTCAAACTACCAAAAATGACATGTATATATTTACTTTTTTTAATATTATTTAAATAGATAAATTATTATAAATATTTATTATTGTTAATTTTTAGTACTTAAATAAAAAAATAGAAAATGTTAATTAGTTTATTAATTAAATAGATTGTTAATTTTAATTAATAAAATATTGTTATTTATTATAGTTATTTTTATTAATTAAATAAAATATATTAGTAAATATGAAATTTTAGTAAGGCATTAATTTTTAGCTTCTTTTGGCTAAAAGTATGAGCTTCAATTTCTAGTTTTTTTTACAAATTTAAAAAATTGCTTCTACTACCACCCAAAAGCACTTTTAATAGTTTTTCAAATACCTTAAAATTTCAAAATAAGTGCTTTTGAAACAAAAAAAAATAGCCAACTTTTTCAATGCTGAGTATCAAAGTCGTATCCCACGAGAAATGGAAAGCCCAGAGTTACTACTTGTTCTTATTATCTAGCCTAATAATGAAAATGATTGATTTCTAAATAACTAATAATTAACTAAATGAAATAGACAGAAATCAGCAAGAGAACTTATCAAGGAAAAAAGCAAACCCATTGGGGACCTGTACTAGTTGGCAAACACATAAAGGATAATGGATTATTAAATCTAATGATGTTACCTATGAGTGAATTCTAAACTAAATTCAAGTTCATTTTTGTTACAATTGAATTTCTTAAACCTAAGAACCTACCACTAGAATTTCTTCCTAATGATTAATTTTAGAACAACATTATCATTTTAATCCACTACTATTAAGGGTCATAAAATGTTTACATCTTAATCTAGCAATTAATTAACCTTAGTTCTAAGTGATAATCAATTATTATTTACAATTAAATGTCCAATTCCAGTTAAAATTTGTTGATTACTAAAAGGAACCTAAACAACATTCATCAAAACGTCTTGCAAAGAAAACTTAATCATTCAAGCATAATTGTAAAGAAGATCACAGCATCAACATCAAAATCCATACAATTAAAATATAATACAAAATAGTTAGGAACCCCAATGGGCCTTACAAATTTAGCTACACATATTAACAGGCAATCCCATCAGTAATTCAAATATACAAGAGATGAGTAAAATTCATGCCGTATGGAATAGAATATGAAAGTCACCAAAAAATCTTTGAAAAATGCCTTAAATCTCCTAAAATATGAATTTGTCAGACTACCCATGGGTTGCCTCTCGGCTTCTTAGGTACTCGACTGAAACAACACCATGGATCACCTGCAGACACACGATCAGCCATGGGCAGGTCGACCGAGGTCGGATGCACGGCCATGGATGGTGGATCATATGGAAAACTCTACGAACAGGTCGCGAGTGCGAATGAGTTGAAGGGTAATGGACTATTGAATCTAATGATGCTACCTATGAGTAGATTTTAAACCAAACTCAATTATCAATTTCACTATCGTTATAATTGAATTTCTTAAACTTAAGAATCTATCACTGGAATGTATTCCTAATGATTGATTTTAGATCAACATTACTATTTTAATCCACTACTATTAAGGGTTATAAGATGTTTACGTCTTAATCCAGTAATTAATTAACCTTATCTCTAAGCGAAAATTAACTATTCTTTGTGATTAGGTTCTACTTTCAATTATCATCTCTCAATCTCAAAAAGAAATCTAATTAGCATTCACAATGATGTCTCGTAATGAAAACTTAAACAATGCATTCATAATCAAAAAGAAGATTATAGCATCAAAATTAATATCCATACAAATTAAAATAGAATACCAACACAGTTAAAAACTCCGATGAGTTTTAAAAATTTAGCCACACATAACAACAGACAATTCCATCAGATAATCCATTAGACAATCAATTATACAGGAGAAAAAAATATTAGAAATTATGCATGCCCTTGTCTTATCAAATGTGTAAAAGTAACTATACATAATGGCCACCTGAAAACCACTGGAATCTCATTGAAAAACTGCTAGAAAATTGCCAAAAAAATTAATTGTAAATCTATCCAGAAAATAAGTTGCAGGTTGCCAAATGGGTAATAGGCCACCAAACAAGTCGTGATTGATTTCACCCCTTGGATGAAGGCAGACAATAGCTGATGGACGGTGGACTGTAAGTGGATGGTCACCTCTCAATTTTTGACCTTCAACATGGTGGATCTGCTCGGGTTGTAGGAAGCGGGTCGCATCTCCTCTCTCACGGATCTCTCTCAATTTTGCAGGTATCTAATGAAAACTTGTCGATGGGTCACTAGTAGATGGACGAGCGGCCACGGATGGGTTGCCTGAGGTTGGCTGGATGGCCACATATGGTGGATCAAATAGAAAATGCCACAGAGAATCTGAAAACGTGGACGGGTTGTGGTATTTGGTTGCACAAGTCTAATTGTGTCCGGAGGCTACGAACGATGGCAGTGTCCTGTCCATCATCCCTTATTTACTGAAAAAATGTTGCGTTACTTTAGAGCTTTGCCCATAACCTCCCACGTGCTCCACGCCCTCCTCCTTCCACTCAATGTCTCAATTCCTCCTTTTCTTCCAATGCACGCTCAGGTCTGCTTTTTTATATGGGTCACCCACTTTATTTTGGCCCATTAAGGGCTTTGGCTCGACCCAATAAGGAAAATTAGCCCAAATGATCCATTTTGGATGCTCTAAAGGTTGTTTAGGCCCAAAATTACTTCGCTTGCTAATGATGACTTGATAAAATGCCTAAAGATGAAAAGGATATAAATTTAGGTGATTCTTGGAATAAAAACACACAAAATGCTCATAAAATGGACAATTAATATCAAGAAAATATGTATAAAATAAGGCACATCAATTATCCAAAACAAAGACTAGATAGTCGACTTTTGCCCACCTGAAAGTTAACTTCTTGCTCACTTTCCTACAAAATTTTTTCCAAACCGAGGGCTACAAGTCGACTGATATGTATGTGACAATTGACTGCTCCATTCCTAGTAATTTTCTAGAAAATATGAGCATGACAGTTGACTTCTACCGGCTAGCAGTCGACTGTTAGAGCTCTATATGCATTTCTAGATAACTCAAGAACACGACAGTTTACTTCCAAGGGCTAGTAGTCAGCTGCTATGTTATGCTCTATTTTTCAAATTGGCTATTGCCCGTTTACCCAAGAACTTATTGGTAAACCATTTCTAATAATCATTAACTCAATCCTAGCATATAAACTTTATGTAACACATATAAACAGCCTAAATTACTGTTTAATCTCACTCAAATCTTGTATTTAACCTCATTTTTATCAATAGGTAAAAACTCATTTTTCATAATCTAATTTAAGCAAACAAAAGTACATCTATGCAATTTAAAACACCTAATAGCAGTTAAAAACATCAAGAATGTAGTTTTTAGCCTCATCCCTTGCTTAAACAACATGAAAATCATAATTTTTAGCATATGTATAGTAATTTTAAAATAGAAAGGATTAGGTTGTTTGTTACCTTATTTCTTGTAACAAGCTAGAGTATTAATATCAAATATCCTCTTAGGCTTCTCTGCTGCTAGCTTCTTGCCTTAAATCTCTCTAAAAATTCTAGTTTCTTCTCATTGCCTATCTTTCTATCTCTAAAACTTCTCTCTCTAGACTTTTGAAGTTTAGGGTTTAGAATGAGGCTTCTGTAGTTTGTCCTTATTTATAGGTGGTCTAACAATTGTAATTCTAATCCTAACTCTTGATCATTTGACTTAAAATGATAATTTTTTGTATCATATGCAAAATTACCATTTTGTCCCTAAACTATTGGTAGGAAATTTCAAAAATCTAGTAGCTATAGTAACTCTTTTAGCTAAAATTACAGTTTACTACCCCTAGAATATTGAAAGCCTACATAACTTCCTCTAATAAATCTTTTCCTTTCATTCAAGTCCTCGCTCTTTTATTTTAATTTAGTCCCCTCACTCTAATGCAACTACAAGTAATCTAATGCAACAAAAAAAACATTTAATTTATTTAAAAACTAACAAAAATCTCTCATAAATAGAAGGAGTGAATGTTACACCCTGTATTTGAACCTTAGTCCTTGGTTTAGGGGGAGGAGGACTGGGATGCCTTCGATATGGCATTTGTGCTTGTTACAAAAGTGATTTAGGGGAGGGTGGTGGTGGACTTGTCGAGGCTTCATCATAAATCCTTTTTAAGTGGTGCTACGGAGGAGGATTTGCCTCCTTGCAATGGCAATAGGAATGTGCTGCTTATTCTTATTTTAAGTCAGGAAGTGGTGAGAGGGATTCCTAATGAGGTGAAGAAATATCTCTCCTCAATGACAAAAAGAGCTCAATTACAAAGGATATGGGATAATTATTTTGCCCATTTAGGGCAAAATGATTTTGGGGTGGCTACCTAGGGTTTGTTTATACACATTTTTCCTTTGAGTTTTAGGGTTATCCTTCTATTTACCAAGTTCAAAATGGACTTGATGAATTTGTTATGTGTGTGCCCTGCTCATTTGAAGGAGAATGTCTAGGCAATAATTTGAGGGTTTGAGGTCCTTTGCAACCTGATGAAGGTTGATGCGTTGGTGAGTCTTTTTTTATTTTTACTCTACTGTGTGTCATTCGGGGGGATGGGGCCATTTTCAAACTATAGAAATACTAAATCTAAAAGTTATTGGAGGATTCTGTAATTATTAGAGGTTTTGTAATAATTAGTATTATTAGGTGATTTCTATCATTATGGTGTAAATAATTCTGTTTCCTTTTCTGTAAAGTGTTGACTTAGTATTTAAAGGGAAATAAATCTTTACCTTCTATCTAGCCTAGGATCATAAGGAATTATTTCCACCATTGATCCTTCCCTCCTATTTATACAACATTGTAAATATCAGTTTTGAAATGACAAAAATTTTCTTTAAAAAATTCTTTATGGTATTAAAGTATACCTCTTTCTAACTTCTTTCTTCTTCAACATTACTTTTCTCACAAACTTCCTTTCCTTGATCTCTACTTCCTACACTCACCAAATCCCATGGCATTTGAGACAATCAGGTCCTCTGTGCCCCTACTCTAGTCTGGAGTTAGTAAGTGTTAGTGGATATAAGGGTTCAATCCTCTTCATCACTAGACACAAATTAACTAGCCAGAATTACCACCATTGGGCTTAATCTGTGATGATGTTCATCTCTGGGAAGGGTAAAGTTGATTATCTCACAGGTGTTATTGTCTTGGTAAACAAGGATGACCAGCAATTTAGGATTTGGAAATCTAAAGACAATATGGTCATGTCCTAGCTAATCAACACCATGGACAATGAAATAGGACAAAATTTCCTATTTTATGATACTGCCTATGAAATATGGATGGTTGCAAAAGAGACATATTCAGATAAATACAATATAGAAAAACTTTTTGGAGTCAAAGGCACTCTCCATGATCTCAAACAAGGTGAGATGTCCATAACACAATAATACAACACCCTCAACCATTATTGGCAGCAAGTAGATGTGTTTAAGAATCCATATTATGAGTGCTCAAAAGATGGAAGCAAATACAAGAAAATCATTGAGAAGGAATGAATTTTCAAATTCTTACTAGGTTTAGATAAATCCCTTGATGAAGGCAAGGGGAGAATTATTGAATCCAAGCCCCTTCCATCCATTCGTGAAGCATTCTATGTGTTTGAAGGGAGGAGAGTAGAAAGAAACTTATGATAGGAACTAAAATTTCCAAAAATACGCTTAAAGGATAAGTTCTTGTGGCACATGGGTCAAATTTGTCAAATTCCTCAAATGACTCTCGTCAAAAAAAGGGTAAACCATAGTGTGATCATTGCAAATGTCCTAGACATACTAGGGGTACATGCCAAAAAATACATGGAAAACCAAATAATTAAAAGCCAAACAAGGAGAATGAGACCCATGGTTTTGTTGTTGACTCACAAAGAAAAGAAAATCTAGCAAATGAACCTACTAGTTTTAGCAAAGAACAAATTGAATGGCTGCAAAGAATGTTCAGTCAAGGGTCATCCATTACCCCAATCATTTCAACAATAGCAACTTCTCAAAAAGCTAACTTGTTGAAAACATTACATGCAAAAATTGAGTACTCATTAGATTGGATCATTGATTCTAGAGCCTCAGATCATATGTTAGGTAATAAGTTATTATTTCATGAGCTCAATCCATGTCAAGAAATTTATAAAGCCAAAATTGTTGATGGCTCTCTTTCAATAGTATTCGAGATTGGGAAAGTGATTATATAAGATACTATCACCATTAAATCTATTCTATTCATTCCAGATTTAAAAAGCAATTTAATTTCCATAAGCAAACTTACTAGGGACTTGAAATGTGTGGCTAAATTTTCTCCTACTGATTTTTGGTTTCAAGATTTGGATTCGGGGAAGATGATTGGCAATGCTAAGGAAGATAGAGGCCTCTACTAGATTAGGTCAAATGAACAAGAAAATTTTCAAGCTCACAATGTTTCCTTCTCTACAAATTCTGGTTCAAATTCAACAATTCTTTTTAACTCAAATAAAGAAATTATAATCATGTTATGGCATTTTCATCTCGGTTATCCGAACTCCATGTACTTTTCAAGTTTGTTTTCATCATTATCTATTAATAAAAATCCCAACTTTTTTAAAGTGAAGTATGTCAACTTTCTAGGTATTTTTGTAACTCCTATCCTCTTCAAAATTACAAACCCTCACAACCATTTCCTATTATCCAAAACATTTCAGGGGCTAGATGGTTTATATCATTTATTGATGACCATACTTGAATTACATGGGTAATTCTTATGAAAGAAAAATTTGAGGCTGGAACCATATTAAAAAATTTCCATTATATGATTGAAAACCAATTCAATACTAAATTCAAGTGTTGCAAATTGACAATGCTAAAGAGTACTTCAATTCTATTCTAGGGAATTACCTTCTAGAAAATGGGATTATTCACCAAGGTTCTTGTGTTAACACCCCTCAACAAAATGCAATAGTTGAGAGAAAAAATATACAGCTCCTAGAGGTAGCCAGATCCCTCATGTTTTCTAGTGAAGTTCCAAAATATCTTTTGGGAGAACAACAACTTATTTGAACAATAAAATGCCTTCAAGAACCTTAAATTTTGCCACACCTTGTCAAGTTTTATAAAAAGAAAAATTTATCCATAACAAAATTTTACTTATATTCCTCTTAAAGTTTTTGGGTGTTTAGCTTATGTTTATATTCCTTCTCACCAAAGAAGTGAACTTGATTCCAAGTCTGTCAAGTGTCTTTTTCTAGGCTATTTATCCAACTAATGTAACATCCGCTCCAATTATGATTAAAGAGATGTTTGATAATTGTTAATTTGATATTTAATACTTGTGTATGTTGCATTGGTGCATATAGTTGCATTAGTGTAGAGACCAGCCTGAAAGAATTAAAATTCCTTAGTTGAGAGTGAGGCCAACGACCTAAGTGAAAAGGGAAATTGTGCTGAGACAAAATGTGTAAAGTAAACTAAGGACCAAAGAGCAATTTTCCAAATGTTCCCTTAAACCCTAGCAGTAGCCCTAAACCCTTTGCATTCTTCCAAACCTTCATATTTTAGAGAGAGAAGCAGGAGGGGTGAGTAAAGAGAGAAAAGGGCGAGTTAGGGCAAAGGAAGGAGATTTTGCTGAAGGAAAGGGTTGATTGAAGCTAGAAATTAGTTCTACAGCAAGGGGGGATCATTCCTAACACATCAATCACACATATTTGCAAGGAATCAAGGTATCAATTCATCCTAAACCCCTATCTTTTTTTGAAATATTACTGTTGCTGGAAAATGTAGATTTCTACATGTTTGAACTGAGATTAGGGTTAAACCTACATTCTGTATGGTTTTTTACTTTTATGGGATGTTGTGTTGCTGAATGTATGCTCATATATGTGCTTGTAATGGATTGGAAGGGCTGGGTTGTGTTTATCTAGGGATATAGACTAGTTTTCCTTGATTGTACCATGTTTGAGCTAATGTATGAGAAATGTTTAATGAAAAGTAAAGTTTGATGTGTGGGAATTAAGCTCATATGTTTAGAATTGAAAATAGAATGCATTATGGACTGGGTATTGTCAAAATCATATTTTTTAAACTATGATGAGAGCATAGCAGATCGCTAAGTAAGAGGCGATCGACTCTAGTGTACCTGAAAAACCCAGAAGTGCAGACAGAGGCTTAGCAACCGACTACCAGATACCTAGCAGTCGATTGTCGGGCTTGGGTCTGCACTAAGCAGTCGACTGGCCATCCTCGCAGTCAACTGTCATGTTCTTGGAAACCCAGAAGTACAGACAGAGGCTTAGCAGCCAACTGCCAGGTTTCTAGCAGTTGATTGTCGGGCCCAGGTTTGCACTGATCACTCAACTGGCAGTCTTAGCAGTCAACTTTCATGCTCATATTTTTACCCAGAATGCATTTTAGAAAGCCACCAGCCGGTTGCCAGCATGATAGCTTACTGATTGGCACCAGAGAATTACAGAGAGCCACCAATCGACTGCTAGCCTTCCAATAGTCGACTGACAGCCCTCCAACTTGTGAAATGAGGTTTTTAATGGCAATTGAGCTTAGTAATTCTTCATGCTAACTTAATTAATGGCTCACAACGTAGGTAAGCAAGGAAACTAGGAGTTTTGGGTGATGAGACCCTTGTGATAGTAAAAAAAAGAGAGAGCAGAAAACACAAAAAGGAAAAGAGGAAAGTATTCTCAGTGTATGCCTTAGGGTAGATAGACTCATGATCGAGTAAACAATTGTCGGTATGGGACGGCCATTGGGCATTCCATGGTTATTCCATAAATTGGGCTGGTTAAACATCCACTTGAACTTAGATGACTTCGAAAACACCGTGAAGGTTGCGAACTTTAAGTTAGTGTTATCTCCCAAAGGCCATATGAGAAACACGTACTTAGAGTTAAGCATAACCATGACCATGGGCCGATTCACCTTATAGTATATGTAGAGAATAGCGTACCGAGAGTGTGATCCATTGAAAAGGGATGGTGATTCCATAGTATTATGATTCGCCCAAAATCAGAGAGGAAATGATCCAGGTAGAGTTAACGGTGATCCCATGAGAGTATACCAGCCTCGTTTGGGACGAAAGAGAGGAATCCCGATGGTTAGGGATGATCTGCCAAAAAGGGGTAGGGACCATTACGGTACTTGGATCCACTGGGGGATGCCTCAGAATGTACAAAAGTTAAGGCATGGCTAAATAGACATGCGCTCATTCATATAGACAGTGGTGCATGGAGTTATTGCTTTGAGGGTGTTTTATGTACTGCTCGCATGTTATAGAAATGAAATGATGTTATGTTTACTATCCCACATGTGTTTTATAATAAATGTTTTATGATGAGAATGATGATGAATACACTTCCCATGTTTTAAAGTTGATATGTTCTAAATGCACATGCATACATATGAGTACATAACATGATTAAATGCTACACTCATTTCATATGTTATATGTTTTATGAAAGAATGTAGAGGTTTTCCATACGAGCATGGTGGTATAGGTTAATGGATTTCGTAACTAGTTATATTGCTACTGAGATTCATTTATCACAATAGTGTTGACATGTACCAGATGTATAGGTCCCTTGGGCTAGAGAAAGAAGGTAAGGTATGCAAAAGTGTCTAATCTAGGCACACAAATTGTTTATTTTGGATAATATAAGTACATGTTAGGATTAAGCTAGCCTTCATGATATTTTGAGAAAGGCTAGTGTAGGATTATTTTGTATAGCCTATTCTAACGTATCTGTATATGAATTAGGCTGTATTGATGAATAGACTATTTAATGGGGTTATGAGTGGCAGGATTGTTGCCTCCATGCCCAATAGTTAATTGATTATATTTAATTAAGAATGCATGTCTATTTATATTTACTCCAGGTGTATGTTATAAGTATTTATTCTTCTGTGATATTGAGAGAACCCGAGAGTAGAGACCAACCCAAATGCACTCAATTAATTAACTTGGTAAAAAGTTTAAAATGGGCTCAGGTAGAAGTAATAGTAACACCAACACTCTGATAATTATTTTCATACTATAGTTTTTAAAATCTCTAAAAGGAACCGTAGAATAAAGGGTGTTACAGCCAAAATGGATACAAATGTTACTGCCCTTCTACCCAAAAAACTTATAACTCCATGGATGTAACATTTCTTGAAAATTTGCCTTACTATCCTAAAACTTATGTTCAAGGGGAGATAAACCAACAAGAATATCAGTTTTGGGAAATTCCAAAGTCTAATGATATTCCTATGACCCTCTCTAAATTTGAATCTAAACCTCAAGTTATGGTTGAACCATCTATTACCTTCCCTATTCATCACTTTCAAGAAGGAAACGAGGAGTTTAAAGTTTTCTCAAAGGGCCAAAAATAAAAAGGACCTAAATCAGTAGAGCTACCTAAGCGTCCTAAACCTTGCCAAGTCGATATCTCGAATCTAATTCTAATTAAAGATTAAATTAACAAAAATTTGAATTCCTCTACTGATAGCTAATGCCTAATTGATGATCTCCATATTCCTATTACTCAAAGGAAAGGGACTAGAGCTTGTACTCAACATCCCATTTCACAATTTGTTTCCTACGAAGGATTGCTTACTAGATTCAAAGCTTTTACTACTAATTTAGATAAATAGGAAGTTCCAAGTTACATACAAGAGCCTCTTCAACATCCCAAGTGGAGAGAAGCAGTAAATGAAGAAGTGAAAGCCTTGCAAAAGAATGGTACTTGGGAGCTGACCCAACTTCAAAAAGGAAAACACCTTGTGAGATTCAAGTGGGCCTTTAATGTCAAATACAAGGTAGATTGAAGCATAGACCAATACAATGCCAGGTTGGTTGCAAAAGGCTTTACACAAACCTATTTGATTGATTATCTAGAAACATTTGCTTTAGTTGTAAAATTAAACACAATCTAAATTTTACTATCATTATTAGCCAACCTTGATTGGTGATTACATCAAATAGATGTAAAAAATGCTTTCCTCAATAGAGATCTTAAAGAAGAAGTGTACATGGAAATCCCTATAGGCCTTAAACAGCCTAACTATTGGAATCAAGTTCGTAGACTTAGAAAATCTCTCTATGGGCTCAAGCAATCACCAAGAGCTTGATTTGAGAGGTTCACTAAAGCTGTTAAAAAGGAGGGATACTCACAAGGACAAGCAGATCATACTTTATTCATCAAAAGATTATCAAGAGTTACAACCACTATACTCATAGTCTATCTTGATGATATTGTTATGAAAAGTAATCATAAAGAGGAAATATCTTAGTTAAAAGAAAATTTAAGTAGGAAGTTATAAGTTAAAGACCTTGGACCTCTAAGATACTCCCTTAGAATGGAAGTGACAAGATCAAGGAGGTGAATTTCAGTCTCACAAAGAAAGTATACTCTTGACTTATTAAAGAAGACCAGTATGCTTGGATGTAAACCCTCAAACACCCCAATGGACCCTTTCAACAAGATAGGCTCTGAAGAAGATTAGGTATTGTTGACAAGGGAAAATACTAAAGTTTGGTTGGTAAGATAATATATTTTTCACACACAACACCAGATATTAGCTTCTCTATAAGTATGGTCAGCCAATTTATGAACTATCCTACTAAAGAACATCAAGAAGTTGTTTTTAGAATGCTAATATACTTAAAAATGACTCCAGTGAAAGGTTTGTTCTTCAAGAAAGGAGCTGACTAAGGGATAGAAATATTCTCTGATGCTGACTGGCCAAGGTCACTAATAGATAAAAGATCAAGCTCAGGGTATTGTACCTATGTTTAGGGAAATCTAGTCACTTAAAGAAGTAAAAAATAATCATTTTAGCATGAAGTAGTGCTAAAGCTAAGTTTCAAGCCATGGCTCACAGTATTTGTGAGGGAATGTAATTAATAAGGCTCTTAGAAGAACTACACTCTCCTACAAAATTAATGAAACTGAGGTGTGATAACTAGGCAGCTATAAGTATTGCTAAGAACCTTATGCATCATGTTAGGATAAAGCATGAAGAGATTTATCGACACTTTATCAAGGGGAAGATCGAACACGGTATTATAGAGGTTGATTATACTCTTACAAGTGATAGAAACATAATTATATAGCTTTAATTGATAATTTTTACTTGCATTAGGAGCATGTTTTATGTGTTTGATTTAGAATTACCCATGTTTTCACTTTGTTTTCATGTTATCAAAGCTTGAATAAGGTACAAAGTAGTTTTGAAGCAAAATGGACCGAACCAAGTGTCTAAAGGCTCAAAGCACCCTAAAAAGAATCTTTTAACAAGGTCAAGCATGGAGGCTTCTAAAACAGGCTTGTTCACACAACCATCCTACCCATTGGCTTCTAGAACACGCCCTTCCGTATAGCCAAGCCACCTTGAGAACCTTCCTACATGGCCACAGCATCTAAATCCATTCTCAAGAAGGCAAAAAATGCACCAATGTAGCATTTCTTCTATAACACGGCCACCAACACCTCCAAGACCATGACCTCGGCTCGAACATAGCCATGCCACTTTTCACACCTCCACATAGCCATGTTGGAGCCTAAAGAAGCTCCACCCTTGTCTATAAATAGGGGGAATGGACGAGAGGAAAAGGGGAGCAAAACTGAGAGCACAAGAGTAGTTTGGAGCGTGACAATCCTTTCCATTCTGTGGGCCTTGGCACTTCAATTTCCTTGTCTCTCTACAAAGGTAATATCTGTGGATATTCAAATAAGAATTAGAGGCATTAACAGGCGACTAGGAGCATAATCAAGAAGAAGTTCGAGGCCAAGACAATTTACCCAAAACTCGACAAATTAGGGTGTTTTTGTTTCTATTTTGTTCTTCATCCCTTTTGTTGTTTCTTTTTTTTGTTCTTCATCCTACTTGGAGGAAGAGATAGAGCTTGGTATGAATGGCTAAGTAACTTCCTAATTGAAACTGTTTTGAAAGAGGAAAAGTAGACACTACTCTATTCATTATGAAAAGAAAAGATGACATTTTGAGTGTGCAAATATATGTTGATGATATCATATTTAGGTTTACTAATGAATCACTTTGTAAAGAATTTTCCAAACTAATGCAAGGAGAATTTTAAATGTCAATGATGGTAACCTGAATTTCTTCCTTAGTGTAACACCACCTTAACCTATAGTTCCTTTTATATTAATTACAAGGGTATAACATGTAAATATCATAATTGAGTGTTACTATTACTTCTACCTGAGTAAATTTAAACTTTTACCAAGTGTATTAATTGAGTACCATTTGGGTCGGGTTTTGCACTCGGGTTCTCACTCAAGAATCATAACAAAAAATATACATATATATTTTACTCTAAATAACTATAGACAAGATAGATTATGGGCATTTTATGAACAAGAAATGATGTTTGAATGTTGGCATTGAGTTCATGATTTAAGAACATATTTTTAGGGCCAAAGTCTGGGTGATAATATAATTTTTTAAGCAAACAGAGTGCTAGCAACCAACTGCCAGCCCTGAAAGTCGACTACTGTACTCATCTTCTGCCTAGAAATGTGAGACAGAATGCTAGCAGCCGACTACCAAACCCTACAAGTCGACTATCATGTTCTTTTTTCTCTAAAAATTTCTAAAAAAGGAGTAACTGACTGCCAGGCCCCTGGGAGTCTACTGTCAAGGCTAGCAGCCGACTACCAAGCCCTAGCAACCAATTGGTAGCTCTCGGCCAAGAATAAAGATTTGAGATAGTGAGCTAACAACCAATTGCCAGCAAGATGGAAGTCGACTACCAGCCCTCTGACTTTGGAAAATGAACTCAATTGACCATTTTAAGAGGAAAATAGCCCAAAATCTCACTCAAACTAATGATCTAAACCAGGGATATAACGGTTACATGCAATAGACAAAGTCACGCATCACTTGGATGATGAGATCCTTATGACAAGTGAAATGATAGAGTCATAATTCACTTGGATGATGAGATCCTTGTGATAGTGAAAGAGAAAGAGCAAAACACATAAGAGAGGAAATAAGGGAGTATTACAAGTGTATGCCTAATGGTAGATAGGCTCATGATCGAGTGACCCATTTGTCGGTATGGGACGGTTATTGGGCATTCCATGGTTGTGCCACGAATTTGGATGATTAGACATCCACTTGAATTAAGATGATTTTTGAAAACACTTTAAGTTAGTGTCCTCTTTCGACGACCATTAAGAAACATGTACTTAGAGTTAAACAGGACCATGGGCATGAGTTGAGTCACCCTAAAGTATATGTTAGAGAATAACATATCGGGATATGTGATCTATCAAAGAGGGATGGTGATTCCATAGTATTATAATACACCATAAGTGGACAGAAAATGATCCGAGTAGAGTTAACAGTGATCCCATGAGTTGATAACCAGTCCCATAAGCGGAAGGGAGATGTTGGGTAGAGTTGACAACTATCCCACTTATTATGAGAATGGTACTTGGATCTGACTGAGGGACGCCTCAGAATGTACAAAAAGTTATTGTTAAAGGCTAGAGTTAAATATATGGTAGCCAAATAGTCATAAACTCATTCATATAGACAGTGGTACGTGGAGTGTTCACTGGGTGGCACTCCCGATAACTCTTGTGGTGTGTTGTTTACCTGTTCATATGTTTAAATTAATGAAATGGCATGTTCATACTCTACAATATGTTTTATATGTGAAGTTATGATATTGAGATCACATCCCATATGTTAAATTTTACATGTTGAGAGCACATGCATAAATTTGAGCAAATGTTATAAGAATATGCTACATGCATGGCATTCCAAGCACATTTTGTACATGTTTTATGAAGAGATTTTTTGTGTGGTCACGATGGTACAGGTTGGTAATTTAAAAAGTAGATTGTATTGCTACTGAGATTTAATTCACACGAGTGCTGGCATGTATCAGATGTGTAGGTTTCCTTGGGCTGGAGAGGAAGGCAAAAGTATGAAGAAGTGTTCATTTTAGGCACATAGAACTATTTATTTTTTATAGTATAGGTATATAATAGAATTGGGCTAGCCTTCATGATATTTTTAAGAAAGGCTAGTAAAGGATTATTTTGTATAGCCTATTTTGAATTCTCTATATATGAATCAACCTGAGTTGATGGCTAGATATTATGGTGGACATTGAGTGGCAAGATTGTTGCCTCCATTTCCCAATAGGTTTAGTTAAGATTAATCTATGAGTATTATGCATGTTGATGTATAGTTAATTAAGATAATTATGTATATGTATATGATATTTATTCCGCTACAATGTTAAGAGACCAAGCCAAATGGCACTCAATTAAACAACTTGGTAAAAAGTTTAAAATTTAAGCGAGTAGATGTAATGGTAACACACTATTAATATGATTATTATTATATATAAATATATTAAACCTTTGAATCACTAAAAGGAATCGTAGGCCAAATAGTTATTATAGGAGATGTTACATACTTAGTTGGTATCAAAGTATGGCTGCCATGGTTTATCACATAGCTGACTCAGTAGCAGTAGATACTAATTAGGTAGTAAGGGTAGATTCCTCGGGATAGAGACTATTACTGGTTAGTTAGCTGAGCCTAGGCAATTGACTACTTGTTATGTTTAGACATGAGGAATGGAGTGTTAAGTTAGGAATGTATAGTATTTCCTGTGGATCCATATATTCTTGTATAAATGTCTGTTATTGAGATTGATCACCTCAGTAATATCTATTTTGTAGAGTAAAGTGTGGTGCCTCCCAAGAGAAATGGTACAATGGCCAAGGATGGTGAAGCAAACTTAGCTAGGGTTATGCAAACCCTAATGGGGATGGTAGAGGCTATAAGGGGATAGGTCATTACTGCTACTCAGCAGGCCGTTGCTACCACCCAACAGGAAGTTACCACAGCGAAAGTACTCCGACAGAAGTAGGAGGATAGAAATGTAAATTGAAATTCGAACCCTTAGGACGAACCAATGAGGGATCAAGCCTATAAGGGATGGTTTATGTAACACCCCATATTTCCTTGATTGGTTTTATATTAAAATTTCCTCAGTTAATTGGATAAATTGTGTGTGTGATTTAATATTTAAAGTAAATATTCTATAGGATGACATTGCATAGAATTGAGGTGTTCAATTTAATTTCCTAATTCTTCTTCCTTTCACTTAGCTTAATTGCCAAGGAGAAAAGCAAACAAAAAAATATATATAATCACACATATACCTACATATGCAATTGGGAAAAGGAAGGAATGTATAGTAATAAAATACACATATGAATGCACACATGTATCTAGGAGGAGAGTGAGATTTTCTTAAGACAAAAGGAAGTGCAGAATTTTTCTAAAATAAACACACATGGAGGAATGCATATGTACAATTGGGAAGAAGGAATGCAACAATTAAATATATGTACATTATATGTACATTTGGTGGAGTAAAAGGGAAGCAAAAGTGCAAAATTTTTCCTAAACTAAACATACAATTAGAGTAGTTTATGTGTGGGAGTAGTAAGGAGATAGAATTCAAAAGAAAAAGGGACGTGTAGCCATGAGAACTGGGAAGAAGGAAATAATTAAACAAAGGGTGTAGAATTTTTCAAATAATACGTCTACATGGCTAGGGAAAAAGGGAAACGTTTAATGCAAGATTTTCCCTCTCTCCTTTAGCTTGTTTAAGTAGCTAACCTAAAATTGCAAGGAAGTACAAATTGTACTGAAAGTACAATTGGAGCAGCCATACTAATTAAAAAGGAAGAATGCAGTGTGTGGTTCACGTGTATGAAGAAAATCAAAATTTTTGTGCTTCCCTCCTTCCCATGGCCAAATGAATCACGTGAGGGACAAGGAAATGGCCTTCACTTAGATTATGCATGAGGCAATTAAATAAGAAAAATGATGAAAAAGGAGAAGGACACCTAAACTACAAGTAATGCCAAGATAGCAAGCAAGGTAGGTGTACTTCCAAGTACACATGCAGCCATGGAATAAGGACAAGAAGAAGGAACGCAACTCCCTTGGTTTGGCCAAATAGAAAGTGTGATAAGAGAGGGATACTAGCATGGAACCTTTTTCTTCCCTTCTTTGGGGTGAAGTAAGTGGCTAAGGAGGAGTGCAAGGGAAGTAATTTGTACTTAAAAGTACACATGTGGCATAAGCAATGATAATTAATAATAAACAAAAGGAAAGAAAAAAAAAAGGGGAGAAGGTGCAGTGTGAGTGTTGGTCTGGCCAAATAGAAAATGAAAGGGAAGAGAGAATTGAAAATGGTATATTGTATATGCACACATTCACCCACTCGGCAAGGGAGAAGGAGAGATTACACATGTAGTATTCCTAAGAAAGCAAGGAAGGAGTGGCACTTGATAATAATAATCAACCAAGGAGAAGGAGTGAACAAAATATATAAAGAAATAGGAAAGTATGCAGTGTGAATGTGGGACAAGTAACACCAATGTTACAAGAAAATGGGTTGCACATGATCTCCATTAGACAAGAATAATAAAAGAAAGAGAGAGAGGAGATGGCACCCTCTTAGTCGAGAACAAAGCACAAAAAGGGAATGGAATGGAAATTGGTATTTTTAATATACATACATGCACATGTAGGGAGAAAAAAAAAAGAGAGGGAGAGCACTTCATAACTTGGAACACCACACACACATGGGAAGGACATTTCAAAAGAGATAGAGTGGCATGAGGGTTAGTGTGAATACAAAATTTTTGTGAGGAAGGAAAGAACTAAGTGGATCAAGAGAGAAAGGAACAAAGGAGCAAGGAAGAAGAAAAGGGAGAAAGTCAAAGAGAAAGCCAAGCCAATCTCATCTTAGTGCATCATTGAGGTAGGTTAAGAATTTCTAAATTTATGTTCCATTTTTTAGTATATGCCATCACTATGCTTTTACAACTTCCATGGAACATTATGGTTTTCCCTACATTCTTGATGAAATAAATGTTGTGTTGGCTAAGCATGTATGATGGATTGGGATGTTGATTGATGGGATGTAATGAATATTGTAGTTTATGGAAGAATTATGTTTAGTTAATTATAGTTGTATGATGAGCCATGGTTGAATATGTTATAAATGAAAGTATGATTTGGAAAACCATCTTTCTCCATGAACTTCCCTTTTTGGCCAATTGGAAGATGAAAGCTTACATTAAATTGATGTTGAATTTTTAGTTATGATTGGTGTTAGGAAGGAAAAATTTGACCATGGATGAGAGAGAGTACACCATTTTAATGGCGTTATTCAAGGAATAGAAAAGGGAAATTTGAATTGCAACATAGTTAATTTTCTTGAATTTCCCTTAGGCTAAGTTCATAAAACTCACTCTTGAAACTTATTAGAATTTTTACAAGAGGTATATTATTTATTCAAGAAAGGGAAATTTATTCTTGAAACTTTTTTTAGAATTGTACAAGAGATGTATATTATTTATTCAAAAAAGGGAAATTTATTCTTGAAACTTTTTAGAATTTTACAAGAGATGTATATTATCAATTTTTAGAAAGGGAAATTTACTCTTGAAATTTAATAGAATTTAATAAGAGTTTTATATTATTATTAATTTTTTTAGAATGGAGAATTAAATTGATTAGGCAACATGATCATAAAAGAAACATAGTTAACAAAGGAAAACATAGAAAGATATACAAGAATTTTATAAAGAAGGCCAAGTGTCCACAAAAGTGTCCAAGTGTGCACAAGAATTTTATAAAGGTGGCCCAGTGTCCACAAAAGTGCCCAAGTGTGCACAAGAATTTTATAAAGATGACCAAGTGTCCAAAAAAGTGCCTAAGTGTGCACAAGAATTTTATAAAGGTGGCCAAGTGTCCACAAAAGTGCCCAACTGTGCACAACTAATGTATAAAGGTAAGTTTTAAGAATGATAACCATAAATGATTTTTGGTCATTTTGTAATAACATGTTAATGGCATGCAAGGATGTTTTACTGGAAAAGAATCTTATTTTACCACATTGACCTTTCCAATAATTCTACAATGCTTGCCAAATTGTATTATGAATAATGCTATGTTTTTAAATACCAAGAATGTAGAAGTAAACATTTTGGTGCTTGCACCCTGATACATATTAGTTGATTTTTTAAACCTTGAATTGTTAAGCTACTGGGAAACTTGTGTTTCTCATTTATATGCTAATATGTATCAAATGTGGACGCTTAGCAGTGCCGGGGAAGATAGAAGTTCCTTTTTGGTCAAAAGAAATTTTTTGTAACCTCTTATTTTTAGGTCCTGATTCTAGATGTGTGTTGGGATTAGAACTATTATTTTTCCTATGAATAGGAAAGGGGAATTTGTTAGGAATAGGATATGTGAAGGACCTATTCACCTCTGAAATTTATAAGGGAGTTTGAGTGACAGACCTGTTATCTCTCGACTTCTTATGGATGGATACTTCATATATCCGAATACATGTTTACAAGACATTTATTGGACATTATTATTTTGTATGATATGAAGTTTTAAATTTTCATTGTGTAGTATAGCATTTTAATTCTGCTGTGCATACAAGATTTAATCTGAGCAAAAAAAACCCAAACCTAATATGTAATAATAACTCTTAATGGAATAATAGCTCATACTATAATAAAAGGATAAGAAGAATGTATCGAACCTATCTGTTTACAATAGAGGAATTTTAATACTAGATAAAGGCATTACAGTTTGAATTTTAGAAGGCTAAACCTCTAACCCTTAGGGGTGAGTTCAACTTGAAGCTTGCTGAAGAGTGTTTGGATAAAATGGAGAAGTTGTTTACAGTACTGGGGAATACCGAGGCCTAAAAGGTTTAGTTCTCCACCTACATGCTGGTGGGAGCAGCCAAGCACTGGTGGAAGGAGACCAAGCAGTTAATGGAGGCTCAAAGAGTCCAAGTCACTTGGGATTCTTTCAAGGAGGCATTCCTAGAGAAGTACTTCCTCCAGAACATAAGGAACGATAAAGAGGTAGAGTTTATGAAGATAAGATAGGGTTCCATGTCCTTTGATGATTACCTAGTAAAATTTGAGGAGTTATCTAAGTTCTCCTCCTACCTGCAAGTGAGACAGGATGATGCCTAGAAGACCATGAACCTACAGGCTAGGCTGAATCCAAAATTGAGGAGTCTTGTGGCTTTATTAGAGATAAAGAGTTATGCCATTCTGGCTAATAATTGTCAAATAGTCTCCAAGAGTTTAGCAAAGATGACCAAGGGGAAGAAAGAGTTTAACCCCTTTAAGCAAAATTCACTCCAGGGCTTTGCTAAGGGAAAAGAGATTCAGTCTGGTAGAGTCCAGTTCAGGAAGAAGCCCACCGTTGGGCAAGCTACTTCAGATGGATGCCCTAAGTGTGGGAAGTATCATGGCAATAAGCCATGCTTGATAGGCCAGAATTTCTGTTACAAATGTGGGAAATTGAGGCATTTCATTAAAGAGTGCCCAATGTGGAAGAAACTAGCTAAGGCCCCTAAGCCTCTGACTAGAGGGAGAGGCTACACCTTCAAGGGCAAAGAGGTGGACTAATCTGATGATTCTATTAAATGTTAGTGTTTTATAAATTATGGTCCTTTAATTATATTATTTGATTATGGCGTCACTCATTCCTTTATTTCTTGTCAATGTGTGGAAAGATTGAATTTGCCTATGACTAAATTAACATATGACCTGTCCATATCTATTGCAGCTGGAAAACATGTTTTGACTACTTTAACTTGCCTAAATTGCCCTATCATTGTTGAAAGTAAGCCTTTTGCTGTTGACCTTATCTGTCTGTCCTTGGTGGATTTAGATGTCATCCTTAGAATGGATTGACTGTCTTTCAATAAAGTTTTATTGAATTGTTTTGAGAAGCTTGTGAATTTTATAGACACTACCTGTGAATAGGGGTATGGAGGAAAAGATCCAAAGATTATGTTTCCTGTGTTCTTCTGAGGTTAAGAGTCAGCATAAGATTGATAGCATCCCTGTAGTTAGTGCAACACCCCTTATCATAACTTAACAACGTCATAATGCTTATTTAGATAAGTGGTTACATTAATTCTAGTCTTTAATTACCTTTGTTTCTCCTGAGAATCCAATCCATGATAGATTTATTATGCAATTAGGTTTGGGTTCTTTTGCTTAGGTAACATACTTTGGCACAGCGAAATATAACATATTAAATAATACAACAGAATATATAAAAAAATTTCTAATATACATACATTATACAAATGTTTAGTACATCATTTGGTATACATACACTGGGATAGATGAAGTACCCATCCATAAGGAGTAAGGAGACAACAAGTCTGCCACTCATACTCCTTTACAAAATACTGAGTGAATAGGTCCTTCACATATCCCTATACATATGACCTTTTTCTTTCTATATATAACCAAAAATATTAGCCCTAATTCCAAACCTAAAAAAATAAACGAAGAATTAGGACTCCAAAAGGTCGGGCTATAGCTATATTTTTACGTACTCATCTATTCCATAGAAAATTCAAAAATAGTGATAACATACACATTCTTGATAATAGTGAAAACTCCTAAGAAAGGAATTTCCACCGTGTCCAACTCCAACTCGATTATCATGCAATATCTAACCATCTGATACATATCAGTCCAGTAATGAGAAATACATTCCCAGTAGATAAACAACCAGTTTATTTTAAAATAACTGACACGTACCACTGTAATAATATAGAAAACACTCTACATGCAGTTAATTTTCAAAACTATTCTTATATAGATACTTGGATATGACATATCATGAAAACATATGTGGATGTAGCTATAGAAATGACATACACATTCAATTAGGTCATTCAAGGAATAGGCTACAAGCATTCAATGCTTACATGCCATAATCATAATCACATAAGTCACGTTCATGCAATACATACATAACATTTCATAATTACTCAATTCTGGGAAGGTATACATGAAATCATTCCTTCCTACTTAACTATGCTCTTTACAGGTATACACAAGATCATTCCTCCCACATTTCAATTTATTGTGGTTTACATCAGATCATTCCCCTTAGGGCACTTCCCTGGAAGGTATACATTAGATCATTCCTTCACAAGCTTTTAATCTCAGGAGGTATTCACCAGATCATTCCTCCTCATTTAATTCCTTGGGAGTATACACCAGATCATTCCCCACAAGGAAGCTTTAACCTTGTCTTTCACAATTACATTAAGCATTCTTTGCCATTCAATCACTTTTTCATAATTTAAACACTTCACTATTTATGGCAAAATGCATGATATTATTCATTCATTCACGACCCTTGAATCTTTGGTCTCTCTTCCCTTAACATAGGCCATTTAGATGGTACTTTAGGCTATTTCCAACTCATTCATAAGTCTAGCCACTCTAGAGAAAATTTCACATAGTATTCGGCTAAGGTAGAATGAACATGAATAATTTCTATTCCTAACCCTTTTGGCACCTTTCTAGCCTTACTCTCATTAATGGAACATCATGGTGACAATTCCCATAATTATGCCTAACACTTTCTCACACCTAAAAATTAGGTAAGTGTACTTAGGCCATTATTTTTCATACTTTTCTAGCTTATTTTTCATGCCAAACATAATCACACATCTAATATCACAATTTCACATTTTTATGCACACTTTTAAGGTGAACAAGTAAGACTTTAAATTGGCAACATTGCTTGAAACATAAATTGCCATAATTTTCTCTGTCCTCCTTTCTTGGAACTAAACTTATATGGTTTCTAAATCATTTTCAAGAGCAAATTCAGCACCATTCATATGCATCCATTTGGCTAAGGTGACTAAAGCACACTTGCTTGGCTACTTGTGAAGCTAGACAATGAGAAAAGTACCTAAGTGCAAATCTAATTAGACTTTCTCTCTCTTACCATTTTCTAGTACTTTATCTCACTCTTTCTAACATTAAATTTGGCCAAAAATTCAGCACTCTTATAACCCTAGTAATTCGGCCAAGGTGAGAAAAACAAGCAAAATAGAGTTGTTTCATCACCTTTCTTGCAAGACAACAATATCCATGCAAAATCCATACAAAAATACCATTTTCTCACTCTAACAACCACAAACTCAGCCTTGACACCAATTAGGGTTTAATAAAATCAAGTTCCATCATGCAAATTCACCATTTCATGGGTTTCCATGATTTCTTACATATCTATAATCATAACCACAAGTTATTTCCAACATATCTCATATACAAGCATACAAATCCACCATACACATGTAGAGAGAGAAATTGCCATCATGTTTACAAGTTTGAAAACACCATAAACATACCATAAAACATGAAATTAATGGCATAGGATTGTTTATCTACCTTAAAAAGCTAATAGATGTGTGATTTCCTTGTTGATTTGGTGGAAGCTTCTTCTTCTCCAAGGCAAGATGTAATTCAGCCACTTCTCCTTCTTCTCCACCTTTCACGACATTTCTAGTAATTAGGAGAAGAAATAGGCTGAATTAAAGTTTGACTTATTTACAAAAATGCCACTCATGCTAATTTGTCAATTTCATCCTTTTTCTTTTCTTTTTTAACAATGGCATTGTCTCTCCTTGCCATTATAATTTTATGCAACTTCCATGGGCTGGGACTGTTCTGCCCTTCCAAAAATTCAAAATTTCATAGTGGTCCCTCAACTTTTCAAAATTTGCATTTTGGTCCCTAAGAAAAAGTGCCTTTTTGCCATTAAGTCTAAATTAGTCATTTTTGCTCCCTTTTTCATTCTTTTCAGTTTCAAGGACTAAAATTACTTAAATAAAATTTCATAAGGTTAATTTCCATGAATTTACTAATTTACTTTTATTTTTGGCAAAATTATAATTTTACCCCTAAGGCAAAATTACATTTTTTGCCTTTTATGTTAAAACTATCATTTCACTCTCTTACTTTCTTCTTTTGATCAAGAATGAGTAAGGATTTCTAATTCCCACCTTTATAGAATATTTAGGGTAAAAACTAAATTTTTCTCACTTCATATAAAATAGCTATCATACTCATAGTGTGAAATTACAATTTTACCCTTTTTAGGGAAAATTGCCTTTCAACATTAATGTAAGTAATTTCTTGCATAACTAGATTATTCTTCTCTCTTAAATGAAAATAATAAGAGTCCTTTGACATAACTTTATGAAATAAAAGAATTAAACTAATTATTCTTTTCATGGAAAAATTACCATTTTACCCTTCCTTACCAAATTTCCAACTTCATTCTTTTTATCACAAAAGTGATTTTATAATGATAAAAATGTTCATTCTAACTCCTTAATAATTCATCCTTAACCCTTCACAATTAATGCTAACAATGATAATAACAACAACGTCATCATAAGATACAAGTGTTAAGAGCTGATGTTACAATTAGAGAGTTTCCTGATGTCTTTTTTAAAGAAATCTCTAGTCTTCCCCCAGAAAGAGAGGTAGAGTTCTCTATAGAGTTAGTTCCTGGGGTGAGACCAATCTCTATAGTGCCTTATAGGATGTCTCCCTTAGAGTTGAGTGAGTTGAAGGTTCAGATAAAGGACCTCCTAGAAAAGCAGTTCATTAGACCTAGTGCTTAATCATGGGGAGCATCAGTGTTATTTGTGAAGAAAAAGGATGGAAGTATAAGAATGTGCATAGACTATAGGCAGTTGAATAAGGTGACAGTGAAAAAAAAGTATCACCTCCCTAAGATTGATGATTTGTTAGATCAATTAAGAGGAGTAGTTGTATTCACCAAGATTAATTTGAGGTCAGGATACCATCAAATTAGAGTAAGTAAGGATATACCTAAGACCGCTTTCAAGACTAGGTATGGGTATTATGAATTTCTTGTAATGCTATTTCTTCTAATAAAAGCTCTAGTTATTTTCATGGATTACATGAATCGCATCTTTAGACCCTACCTTGATCAGTTCGTGGTAGTTTTCATTAATGATATTCTTATATATTTTAGAAATAGGGAAGAGCATGAACAAAACCTTAGGATTGTGTTGCAAGTTCTTAGAGAGAAACAATTGTATGCGAAACTTGAGAAATGTGAGTTTTGGTTAGAGGAGGTGAGGTTCCTAGGACATATAATCACCAAGGATGGGGCAGCAGTAGATCTTGGTAAGATTGAAGCGGTGGTGCATTGGGAGAGACCTACAATGGTAGCTGAAATCCATAGTTTTCTTGGATTATTCAATTACTACATAAGGTTTATCCAAGGGTTTTCACAAGTAGCGATGCTAATGACAAAGTTAACAGGGAAAGATGTTCCATTTAGATGGGATTCTGATTGTGAGCATAGTTTTCAAACCTTGAAGAGAGGTTAACCACTACACCAATGTTAATCATCCCAAATCCTTTAGAGAGATTTAACCTCTACTGCAATGCATCCAAGAAATTTCTAAGATGTGTCTTGATGTAAAAGGGAAAAGTAGTGGCCTATGCTTCTAGATAATTAAGGCCCCATGAGAATAATTACCCCACTCATGACCTAGAACTAGTAGCCATAGTTTTTACCTTAAAAATTTGGAGGCATTACCTTTATAGGTCTAGGTTTGAGGTATTTAGTGACCACAAAAGTCTCAAATACCTCTTTGATCTGAAGGAGCTAAACATGAGATAGAAGAGATGGATAGAGTTCATTAAGGACTATGATTTTGAGTTGAAATACCATCCAGGCAAAGCCAATGTTATGGCAGATGCCCTAAGTAGGAAATCCGTCCATGTAGCTCAAATGATGGTGAGTGAGATGACCTTAATTGAAATTTTTAGGAATTTAAGCTTGTCCACACTAGTGCTACCAGATAGAATAAGTCTAGGTAAACTAAAAATTAAGAGTGACCTTAGGACTCAGATCCTAAAGGCCCAAAAGGAGGATGGATTCTTAAAGTCCCTAAAGGACCTAAAGGAATTCCATAAGGAAGCTGATGGGGTAATGACCTTCTAGAATATGGTTTATGTCCTAAGTCTAGGGGAGTTAAGAGAGAAGATTTTAGAGGAAGCCTATAGGATCAATTACACTATCCATCCTAGTGCCACTAAGATTTCAAAGGAAGATTCTGGTAGCTAAGCATGAAAAAGCACATCGCTAAGTATGCCACTAAGTGCTTAGTGTGCCAATAGGTGAAGATTGAACATCAGAAACCTGCTAGGTTGTTGCAACCTCTAGATATCTCTGAATGGAAGTGGGATAAAATCTCTATGGATTTGTAGTGGGATTGCCAAGGACATAGTTAGGAAATGATGCTATTTGGGTAATAGTAGATCGATTGACTAAGTTTATGCATTTCCTACCCATTAAGATTAATTTATTTTTGGACAAATTTGCTCATTTTTATATCTAGGAGATAGTGAGACTCCATGGAATCCCTACTCGCATTATCTCAGATAGATACCCTAGATTTACATCTAGATCTTGGAGAGCCTTCCAAGAAGCCTTTGGTACTAGGTTAAGCTTGAGTACTGCTTATCACCCTTAAATGAATGGACAAACTAAGAGGACTATCCATACTTTAGAGGAAATGCTTAGTTCATATGCCTTGAAGCATAAGGGAAGTTGGGACCAAACCCTAGCATTGATAGAATTCTCATACAACAACAGTTTCCATTCTAACATAGGGATGATACCTTATGAAGCCTTATATGGGAGGAAGTGTAAATACCTCTATGTTATTTTGAGGTAGGGGAAAGATAACTGCTTGGACCAGAATTGGTTCAACAAACTACAGACCAAATTAGGATGATCAAGTATAAAATGGATAGAGCTTAAGATAGGTAGAAGAAATATGGTGATAAAAGGAAGAGACCACTAGAATTCAATGAAAAGGATCATGTTTTCCTTAGGGTATCGCCTATTACTGGTATAGGTAGAGCCATTAAGTCTAGAAAGTTGAATCCAAGATTTATTGGGCAATTCCAAAAAAGGAGCAGCTGACTGCTAGGCCTTTAGGAGTTGACTGTCAAGGCTAGTAGCCAACTGCCAAGCCCTCGCATCCGATTGGTAGCTCCTGGCCAAGAATAAAGATTTGAGACAGTGAGCTAGCAACCAACTGCCAATAAAAGGGAAGTCGATTGCCAACCCTCTGACATGTAAAATGAACTCAATTAACCATTTTAAGAGGAAAATAGCCCAAAATCTCACTCAAACTAATGATCTAAACCTAGGATGCAGTGGGTACATTCAAGAGACAAAGTCATATGTCACTTGGATGATGAGATCCTTATGACAAGTGAAGTGATAGAGTCACAATTCACTTGGATGATGAGATCCTTGTGATAGTGAAAGAGAAAGAGCAGAACACATAAGAGAGGAAAGAGGGGAGTATTCCAAGTGTATGCCTAGCGATAGATAGGCTCATGATCGAGTGACCCATTTGTCGATATGGGATGGCTATTGGGCATTCCATGGTTATGCCATGAATTAGGATGATTAAATGTTCACTTGAAATAAGATGATTTTTGAAAACACCATGATGGTTGCGAACTTTAAGTTGATGTCCTCTTTCGACAGCCATTAAGAAAGACGTACTTAGAGTTAAGCAGGACCATAGGCATGAGCCGAGTCACCCTAGAGTATATGTTAAAGAATAACATATCGAGATTTTGATCCATCAGAGAGGGGTGGTGATTCTATAGTATTATAATCTTCCACAAGCGAACAATAAATGATCTGGGTAGAGTTGACGGTGATCCCATGAGTTGATAACCAATCTCGTAAGGGGATGGGAGACGTTGGGTAGAGTTGACAACTATCCCACTGGTTATGAGAATGGTACTCGAGTCTGACTAGGGGATGTACAAAAAGTTAAAGTTAAAGGTTAGAGTTACCTATATGGTGGCCAAATAGTCACAAACTCATTCATATAGATAGTGGTACATGGAGTGTTCACTGGGTAGCGTTCCTGATAACTCTTGTGATGTGTTGTGTTATTTACCTGCTTATATGTTTAAAGTAATGAACTGGCATGTTCATATCCCACAATATGTTTTATATGTGAAGTTATGATATTGAGATGACATCCTATATGTTAAAGTTTACATGTTGAGATCACATGCATAAATTTGAGCAAATTTTATAAGAATATGCTGCATGCATGGCATCCCAAATATCGCATATTATGTACATGTTTTATGATAAAATAATTTAGAGATTTTCTGTATGGTCACAGTGGTACAAGCTGGTAATTTTAAAGGTAGGTTGCATTGCTACTAAGATTTAATTCTCACATGAGTGCTGGCATGTATTAGATGTGTAGGTTTCCTTAGGCAGGAGAGGAAGGTAAAAGTATGAAGAAGTGTCCATTTTAGGCACATAGAACTGTTTATTTTCGATAGTATAGGTACATGATAGAATTGGGCTAGCCTTCATGATATTTTTGAGCAAGACTAGTAAAGGATTATTTTGTATTGCCTATTTTGAATTCTCTATATATGGATTAGCCTGAGTTGATGGCTAGATATTGTTGTGGAAATTGAGTGGTTGGATTGTTGCCTCCATTTCGCAATAGGTTTAGTTAAGATTAATCTATGAGTATTATGCATGTTGATGTATAGTTAATTAAGATAATTATGTATATGTGTATGATATTTATTACGTTGTGATGTTAAGAGAGCCCGACAGCAGAGACTAACCTAAATGGCACTCAATTAAACAACTTAGTAAAAAGTTTAAAATTTACACAGGTAAATGTAATAGTAATACACTATTAATATGATTATATATATATATATTAAACCTTTGAATCACTAAAAGGAATCGTAGGCCAAATGGGTGTTACAAGAGACGTTACATCAGGGGCTGGCTATAACATCCGCTCCTAACATTTGTATCTTATGATGACGTTGTTGTTATTATTATTGTTAGCATTAATTTTGAAGGGTTAAGGATGATTTATTAAGGAGTTAGAATGAACATTTTTATCCTTATATAATCACTTTTGTGATAAAAGAATGAAGTTGAGAATTTGGTAAGGAAGGGTAAAATGGTAATTTTACCATGAAATGAATAATTAGTTTAATTCTTTTATTTCATGAAGTTATGTTAAAGGACTCTTATTATTTTCATTTAAGAGAGAAGAAGAATCTAGTTATGCAAGAAATTACTTACATTAATGTTGAAAGGCAATTTTCCCTAATAAGGGTAAAAATTATAATTTCACACTATGAACATGATAGCTATTCTATATGAGGTGGAAAAATTTTAGTTTTTACCCTAAATATTCTATGAAGGTGGGAATTAGAAATCCTTACTTATTCTTGAACAAAAGAAGAAAGAAAGAGAGTGAAATGATAGTTTTAACATAAAGGGCAAAAAGTTAATTTTGCCTTAGGGGTAAAATTGTAATTTTTCCAAAAATAGAAGTAAATTAGTAAATTCATGGAAATGAGCCTTATGAAATTTTATTTAAGTAATTTTACTCCTTGAAACCGAAAGGAATGAAAAAGGGAGCAAAAATGGCCAATTTGGACTTAATGGCAAAAAGGCACTTTTCTTAGGGACTAAAATGCAAATTTCGAAAAGTTGAGGGACCACTATGCAATTTCAAAATTTTGGAAGGGCAAAACAGTCCCAGCCCATGGAAGTTGCATAAAATTACAATGGTAAGGAGAGACAATGCCATTGTTATAAAAAGAAAAGAAAAATGATGAAATTGACAAATTTGCAAGAGTGGCATTTTTGTAAATAAGTCAAACCTTAATTCAGCCTATTTCTTCTCCTAACTACTAGAAATGTCTTGAAAGGTGGAGAAGAAGGAGAAGTGGCTGAATTGAATTTTGCCTTGGAGAAGAAGAAGCTTCCACCAAATCAACAAGGAAATCACACATCTATTAGCTTTTCAAGTCAGATAAACAATCTTATGCCATCAATTTCATGTTTTATGGTATGTTTATGGTGTTTTCCAACTTGTAAGCATGATGACACTTTCTCTCTCTACATGTATATGGTAGATTTGCATGCTTGGATATGAGATATGTTGGAAATAACTTGTGGTTATGACTATAAATATGCAAAAAAGCATGGAAACTCATGAAATGGTAAGTTTGCATGGATGAAACTTGATTTTGTCAAACCCTAAATTGTGTCAAGGCTGAATTTATGATTTTAAGAGTGAGAAAGTGGTATTTTTGCATGGATTTTGCATGAAGGTTGTTGTAATGTAAGCAAAGTGATGAAATAACTCCATTTTGCTTGTTTTTCTCACCTTGGCCGAATTACTAGGGTTATAAGGGTGCTGAATTTTTGGCCAAATTTTATGTTAGAAAGAGTGAGAGAAAGTACTAGAAATTGGTAAGAGAGAGAAAGTCTAATTAGATTTGCATTTAGGTACTTTTCTCATTGTCTAACTTCACAAGTAGCCAAACAAATGTGCTTTAGTCACCTTGGTCGAATGGATGCATATGAATGGTGCTGAATTTGCTCTTGAAAATGATTTAGAAATCATATAAGTTTAGTTCCAAGAAAGGAGGAGAGAGAAAATTATGGCAAATTATGTTTCAAGCAATGTTGCCAATTTAAAGTCTTACTTGTTCACTTTAAAAGTGTGTATAAAAATGTGCAATTGTGAGATTAGATGTGTAATTATGTTTGGCATGAAAAATAAGCTAGAAAAGTATGAAAAACAATGGCCTAAAGTACAATTACCTAATCTTTAGGTGTGAGAAAGTGTTAGGCATAATTATGGGAATTGTCACCATGATGTTCCATTAATGAGAGTAAGGCTAGAAATGTACCAAAAGGGTTAGAAATACAAAGTATTCATGTTCATTCTACCTTGTCCAAATACTATGTGAAATTTTCTCTAGAGTGGCTAGATTTATGAATGAGTTGGAAATAGCCTAAAGTGCCATCTAAATGGCCTATGTTAAGGGAAGAGAGACCAAAGATGCAAAGGTTAAGAATGAATGAATAATATCATGCATTTTGCCATAAATAGTGAAGTGTTTAAATTATGAAAAAGTGATTGAATGGAAAAGAATGCTTAATGTTATTGTGAAAGACAAGGTTAAAGCTTCCTTGTGGGGAATGATCTGGTGTATACTCCCAAGGAATTAAATGAGGAGGAATGATCTGGTGAATACCTCCTGAGATTAAAAGCCTGTAAAGGAATGATCTAATGTATACCTTCCAGGGAAGTGCCTTAAGGGGAATGATCTAATGTAAACCCCAAGAAATTGAAAGGTAGGAGGAATGATCTCATGTATACCTCCAAAGAGCATAGTTAAGTAGGAAGGAATGATCTCATGTATACATTCCCAGAATTGAGTAATTATGAAATTTTATGTATGTATTGCATGAATGTGATTTATCTGATTGTGATTATGGCATGTAAGCATTGAATGCTTGTAGCCTATTCCTTGAATGACCTAATTCACTGTGTATTTCATTTCTATAGCTACATCCGCATATGTTTTCATGATATGTCATATCCAAGTATCTATATGAGAATAGTTTTGAAAATTAACTGCATGTAGAGTGTTTTCTGTATTATTACAGTGGTACATGTCAGTTATTTTAAAATAAACTGGTTGTTTATCTACTTGGAATGTATTTCTCATTACTGAACTGATATGTATCAGATGGTTAGATATTGCGTGGTAATCAAAGTGGAGTTGGACACGGTGGAAATTCCTTTCTTAAGAGTTTTCACTATTATCAAGAATGTGTATGTTATCACTGTTTTTGAGTTTCCTATAGAATAGATGAGTATGTAAATATATAGCTATAGCTCAACCTTTTTGAGCCCTAATTCTTCGTTTATTTTTTTGGGTTTGGAATTAGGGCTAATATTTTGGCTGTATATAGAAAGAAAAAGGGCATATGTATAGGGATATGTGAAGGACCTATTCTCCCACGGTATTTTGTAAAGGAGTATAAGTGGCAGACTTGTTGTCTCCTTACTCCTTATGGATGGGTACTTCATCTATCCCAGTGTATGTATACCAAATGATGTACTAAACAGTTATATAATGTATGTATATTAAAAAAGGTTATATATATATTCTGTTGTATTATTTAACATTTTATATTCCGCTGTGCCAAAGCATGTTACCTGAGTAAAAGAACTCAAACCTAATTACATAACAAACCTATGTTGGATTGGATGCTCAGGAGAAATGAATGTAATTAAGGACTAGAATTAATGTAACCACTTATCTAAATAAGCGTTATGACGTTGTTAAGTTATGATAAGGGGTGTTACATTGGCAGTCAGCTACTAAATTTTTGGAAAAAATTTTTGAGAATGAAGAACACAGTAATCGACTTTTAGAGGGTTGGTAGTCGGCTGCTAGTGTTCTGTCTTGCTTTTCTAGCCAGATGATGATTACAGCAGTCGACTTCCAGGGCTGGAAATCGGTTGGTGGTGTCCAGTCTATTCTAAAAATTATTATTTCACCTAAAGTTTTGCCCCAAAAACATGTTCTCAAACCTTGTTCTCAAACTATAAACTCAAAGCCAACATTTATGCATTAGATAACCCTTATAACAGACCCAAAACTCCCCCTAACTTTTCTCAAACTAAGATCAAACCACATTTTCGCACTTAGGGCATAAGACCACTTTCACAATCAATGACAAGCATAAATGAGCAGAACTTAATCAACAAGAATCACCATATAGCAGTTAAAAACATAGAGAATGTAGGTTTAAACCCTGAACTTAACTCAAAACATTCATAAATCACATTCTTCTAGTAAAGAGCTGAACATTTCAAAAATAAGGTTTAGGTTAAGTTGCTACCTGGATTTAATCCAAAAATGTGTGTGTATAATATGCTAAAAGGTTCTTCCTTTGTTGTAGGATCAATCCCTAGCCTTAAATCAGCCTTTCCTTCTTTAAATCTCCTCCTCTTTACCCTAACTCAACCCTTTCTCTCTCTACTCGCCCTTATCTTTCTCTCTCTAAGAGTGGTTGAAGATTGGAATGTTTTTTAAGGTTTTAGGGCTCCTAAAATATAATTCTCACTTAATTGCATTCTAGCCCATGTCCCATTTCATGAATTTTGACTAGCTGAACTTTTCCCTTTCAATTGGGTCCTTAGTCACCTCTTAACTCAACATTTATTTCTTTCCAACTAAGTCCCTGTATTAATGCAACTACATGCAATTAATGCAATATACACATGCATTAAACTTAAATTAACAATTAACAAACATCTCTTAATCATATTAGGAGTGAATGTTACACTTGGACTTCAAATAAAACAACAAAGGAATAGGACATTTGTAAGCCAAACCAAATACACCAAATAATTGCTGAAGAAATTTGGCATGGAAAAAGCAAAGCCTATTGGAACACCAATGAGGGAAAAATAGTAATTTTTTCATAAAGGAGAAAAAAACCAAATTCCTACTAAGTACTTCATGAAATTATGTTTGGAGGCTTTTACCCTTTTAATTTAGAGAAGAGAAGGAATAAGGGTGAAAAATAATTATGATGAAATAAAGGTCAAAATGATAATTTTACCTTAAGGTCAAAATGGTAATTTTACCTTAAGGACAAAATGGTAATTTTACCTTAAGGACAAAATGGTAATTTTACCTAGAGAGGGATAAAATATTAATTTCATAAAAGATACTTTATGAAATTTTATTTGAGAAGTTTTTGCTTACCATTTTCGAAAAAGAGGAAAAGTGAGCGTAAAATAGCCATTTGTACATAAAGGGTAATATGGTAATTTTTCTTAAGGGCAAATTGTAATATCCTCAATTCTATGATATTAGGTATGTCTTAGAATCCTAGACTAAATATTTTTATGCATTGAAAATAGTCTAAAAATTATTTTGTATTACCTTAAACAAAGTAAGGACTAAACTGAAAGGAAATGATTAGGGACTAAAATGAAAGGAAATTTGTTTCACAAAATATCCTGATAGTAAGCACGCAAATTGAGGTACATTTATGGCACACAGTTATGAGGTTTGAAAATGGTGCCAATGTCATGAATGCTACCAGAAAAATATTTAGGGGCAAAACGGTCAAAATTTTATCTGAAAATAAGAATAAAATATTTATTTATCAGATAAAATGGCTAATTTTTATCTAGAAAATTATGATTTTGCCTCTAGAATATTTTTCCAAAATTTTTCAAAAAAAAAAAAAAAAAAATTTGGCCCGGCACTTAAGAGGGGTAAAATGGTCATTTTACCATGAAGGGAAAAATGGTAATTTTGACACCAAGGGTAAAAAGGTAATTTCATCACAAGGACATAAGGGAAATTTTACCTAAAGAAACACTTTAAAATTTCTAAAATACCCTTACATGTCAAGGTTTTAAGAAGGAAAAAGTGAAGGGTATTTTGGTCATTTTGCCACCAAGGGCAAAATGGTCATATTAGCCAATTTAAATAAGTTACACTACTTCTTCTTCTCCTCCTTAGCAAAGACGACGTGAAGGTTTTTGGAAGGAGAAATAACATAGGCTTCATAAGGGAGAAAAGGGAGAAAAAGCAAGGAAACTTCAAGGTTTATCCACCAAAAATTACAAATCAAGGTAGCTTAGCATTCTTTCATCACTTATTTCATGTTTTAATGGATTTTTCCAAGCTTTTGAGATTTTCATGGCTGAATGAACAGTACATGAATAGTGATGTTTTTAAGTTTACATTCTTAAATTCTCAAAATTTCTATGGATTAATGCTTAGAAAGTAGTATGGAGTTGTTTGTGATGGTTAATTTCAATTATGAAAGTGTTTATGTTCATTTCCCAATTTTGTTTCATTTGCCCTAAAACCCCAAATTCATGAATGTCATGCCAAATTGTTTGTTTTGCCTTGATTGTTATGGATAGATGGTGATTGATGGTTTATAGATGATGAAAATGGGATTAAAGAAATGATTATATGAAAAATGATGATTTTTGCACAAAATGCCTCTTTAGGCCATGGCTAGCAAAATGATATTTTGAAAATTGTTTGAAAAATTTTAAATTAGCTTATTGGTAATTCAAGTTATGGCCAATGGAGGGTAGAATAATTGTCAATTGGTTGAAATGCCCAATTTTGCCTAAAAATCCCACCTTGACCAAGAGTATACATGTTTTTGGTGAAGAAAGTGTGCTAAAATTTCTATGTGTGTGTCTTGGTTGAAACAAGATTAATTGGCAATTATTTTTATGCAAAATGATCCCATTAAATTTCATGTAGCCTACTTGACCAATTTTAGGACATAGAAATATTTATGGAAAATCTTGTACAAAAATGTAATGAAATTGGTCAAAGTATACAAAGGAAATAATATGACGTTGCAATTAAATTTTAATGAATATTTTGTGCAATCTTGGCAATTCTAGCAATTTGTGTGCATGTTTAAGTGTGGCGAGGCAATGATTATACACACCTTGGGTATGTATAATTAGGTGAGAAAGGGGAAAATGGAATAATAAGTAGGAAATGGAAAAGGTTCAACTTTGAAACCCTTTAAATGCAATAAAATGTGAAAAAGGGAATTTAGTGTAAATGGGAAGGAAAAGTAAATTTATTTTGCTTATTATATGGCAAGAGTGACAAATAGAAATTGTTAAGTATGAAAATCTTAAATTTCTTAAGGATTTCTCTTGACCAAGAATGAACCTTCCTTTTTATACAAATTCAAGAATGGAATTGTTATTGAGATTTAAAGGTTTTCTTTTTAGAAAGTGAGAATGATAGTATCATCATGAATGAGGAAAGAAAAGGATTGATTTATGACATAGATAAGGAAAAACATAGCATGGTATTGGAAAACATTGAATGGAAGGAAAATATTTGAATGTTCAATAAAGAGAAACATAGAGGAAGTAATTCCAATATATGTTCTAGGATAGATAGACTTATAACCGAGTGACCAATTGTCGGTATGGGACGTAGTTGGACATTCCACGGTTGTATCATAAATTTGGATGGTGAAACATCCGCTCGGAATGAAAGAATTTCAAAACGCATTTGTGATGATTGTGAATTCTAAGTTAGTGTAACCTAGATGGCCAATTGACCAGGGGACATTTACTTAGAATTTGGCAAAATTATGGGATTAAGCCTAATCATCCTAGTTGACATATATAGGAAATAGCATACTAGGAAATGATCCATAATGTAGGTTGTGGTGATCTATGGCATCATGAACCGCCCATAAAGCGGGGAGAAGATGATCTGTGTGAATAACAGTGATTCCATGAGCTTAGTTTGACTGAACCCTGGGAGAAATTCCCACTTAGATCTGTCTTTATGACATGATCACTTGAATGTGAATGGGTACTCGGATCCACTGAGGGACGCCTCAGATGTACCAGTGGCAGAATTGTCACACACTTGATAGAGCGGTTATCTCATTCATGCACGTTGTAGTATGTGGAGTAATTTATACTTCCGATACTCTTGTGTCTCTCTGAATTGAAAATATGGCTTTTAGCCAAATGTGAATGTTTATTTTCCTTATAAATAATGCTGTTTTCCATGAATGGTAAATGTTGTTTCTCCTAAATTATCTATGGCTGAATGGAAATTTAATGAATGTACTTTCCTGATTATGGTACTAAACGGTATATGGTGAACTATGATTGTGAATGAAATTGATATTGTTTTTATTTTATAAGCGATATATTATTGATATACCTCATAAACTTCATCCTATACAAATTGTTGGTTTATTTATAGCATTTCCTAGAAATGATGGAATTTAAGAATAAGGAATGTAAATTGTTTTCCGTACCCATACGGTGGTACATACCATAGCTCTAAATGAAATGTGGAATGCGTAGCTACTGAGAAATTATTTTCTCATTATTTTCTAGTATGTATCAGATGACTAGGACCATTATGGTACTACAAGACAGAAGGGATTAGCTACCCATCCCAAGAAATGGAATGATATATATTATGCTAGAAATACATATAAGTATATGGATATGTAAGGCATACATATCAGGTTTATGAAAAATAGTTAAAAAGGGTATGAGTGGCAGGTTTGTTGCCTCCTTACCATATGAAAGCAAGAAAACTACATATATCCTGCAGTATATGTAACAACGTTGTCACGTTGAACTGGATGTAAATGTATGTAAAGGAAAAAGTTTAAATTTATCCTGAATTTTTATGGATTATGGTGTATGATTATTAGACTTCCGCTGTATTGATAATTGATATGATACCTGAGTAAGGATCCGAACCTAATGAAATGTATACTATAAATGGATATTTAAAGAACTCAGGTAAGAAATAAAGGATAGAAGTGTATATAACACGCCAGTTTCTTAAGTGAAGGATTTTTCAATAAATAATATTTTAAATATGGCTTTGAAATTGGGGGTGTTATACAAATTGCTTACCATTCCATAAGAGTTCCATGAAATTATAATTTGAAGGAGAAAGGATGTCATTTTCAAAAATAAGAAGAAAGGTAAAATAGTCATTTTACACCAAGGACATTTTGGTAATTTCACCTAAACCCTAACTTTACCTTCTTCTTCATGAAAGGAGAAGAAGAAGTCGAAGAAGAGAGGAACAAGGGCATGTTGGCCAAAAGGAAGGAGAAGGCAAAAAGGAAGGAGAAATCAAGGGAAAACACCTCAAAAATTCCATATTTCTTGCAAATTTAAGATAGCTAAACATTCTTAAACCCCTGATTTCGTGTTTTATGGATTGTTTTAAGTATTTTAAAGTTTCATGAAAGTTAGGATTTTCTCTCTCTAGATTCCTTATGACTAGTTTTTCTATTGGGTTTTGCTTGTATAGAAATATGGTTGTTTTTATGAATATTGGAATGTTTATATGAATGAAATATTGAGAAAATGGAAATTTCAAGAATGGTATTCTTTTTCATGAAAAACCCTAATTTTTAAATGGTTAAAGATGCCTTGAAATTACATGGAAATGAAAGGTAAAATGTGATTTTGAACTTGAATATTTTGAAAAAAGAAGTTAAGGAAGCAAAGGATTGAAACCCTTTAATTTTCTCTCTTTTTCTCTTTGTGGCTGAGAGCTCCATGTGATGTTACAACTAAGATTTTCATGAAAATGTTCATGGATATGTGTATATGAAATGGTCATGAGTGAGAAAGAGATAGAAAGTCTAGCATCCGCTCCTAACATGTATAAGAGAGATTTGTTAGTTATTAATTTTAAATTTAAATGCTTGTGTATGTTGCATTAATTGCATATAGTTACATTAGTGTAGGGACCTAGTTGAAAGAAAGAAAAGTTAAGTTAAGTGTGACCAACGACCCAATTGAAAAGGGAAAGTATAGCTAGGTCAAATTCAGAAATAGGCCAAAGACTAAAATACACATAAAGAGACTTATATTTGAAAACCCCTAAAACCCTAACATAAACCAACCTTTAGCCAATTTTCTAGAGAGAGAAGGAAAAGTGGCAAGTAAAGATAGAAAGGGGCGAGTTAGCACAAAAAGGAGGAGATTTGCAAAAGGAAGAACAAATTTGAGGCTAGGAATTAGTTCTGTAGTAGGAGGAGGACCATGCTAGCACACTATACACGCACATTGCTCAGGAAATCAAGGTAGCAACTCAGCCTAGCCGCATTTCTAAAATGTTTGTTTTTGCTGAGAAATGCTATTTATGAAAGATTTCAACTAGGTTTAGGGTTTAAACCTACATTCTATATGTTTTCCTACTTCTATTGGGTGCTACTTGCTGAAATGTTGTGCTTATTTGTGCTTGTAAATGATTGGAAGGATTGGGTTGTTGTTCATCTAGTAGAATATGCTAGTTTTCCCTAGATGCATATTGTGTGAGCATAATAATGAGAAATGTCTAGAGAAAAGTGAGGTTTCTAGCACGAAAACTAAGCTCATATGTTTCTAAACTTGAAATGGACTGAAATCTAGGCTGGGTAATCATGAAAATGTATTTTTAGAAGTGGCACAAGACATAAGAGTCAACTGGTAGCATATGGTAGCCCTATCAGTCAACTGTCAAGTTTGAGTTTTCTACATAGCAGTCGACTGATAACTCTAGCAGCTAATTATCGTGTTCTTCATTTTGCTTAAGAAGCATTCCAGAGAGCCACCAGTCGACTACCCACCTTTCATCAGTCAACTGCCAACCCACTGTGTTGCAATCTAAGGATTTCAGAGAGCTACTAGTCGACTGTGAACCTTTCATCAGTCAAGTGACAGCCCACTGTATTGTGAACCAAGATTCCAGAGAGCGATAAGTTGACTGCTAGCCTTTCACCAATCAACTGAAAGCCCTCCAACATGAGAAACATGATTTTTATCAAAGAATGAGCTTAGTAATCCTCCATACCACTTTTTTTAAGGCTCACAATGTAACCGTACCAGGAAACTACATGTTTTTAGGTAATGTGCAAAGGATAAGGTCAAGTGTCACTTAGATGAGAGGATCCTTGTGATAGTGACACAAAAGGGAGTGGAAAAACATCATAAAAGGAAAGAGTAAAGTATTCTAAGCATATGCACTAGTGATAGATAGGCTCATGATCAAGTGACCGATTGTCGATATGATACTACCGTTGGAATAATAATAATATAATTTCTCATAAAATTCTAATCAATTCCAAGATTGAATTTCCCATTCTTGAAAATTAATAATAATCTAATTCTTTTATAAAATTCTAATAAGTTACAAGAGTGAATTTCGCATTCTTGAAAAATAAACAATAATCTAATTCTTTTATAAAATTCTAATAAGTCTCAAGAGTGAATTTCCCATTCTTCGGAATTAATAATAATCTAATTCTTTTATAAAATTCTAAAAAGTCTCAAGAGTGAATTTCCCATTCTTGGAAATTAATAATAATCTAATTCTCTTATAAAATTCTGACAAGTTTCAAGAGTGAATTTCATGAACTTGGCCTAAGGGAATTGACTATTTTGCAATTCGAAATTCCTTTTTCTATTCCTTAAGTAACACCATTAAAATGGTATAATCTCTTTCATCCATGGTCATTTTTCTTTTACTAATCACAACTAAAATTTAACATTAATTTGGAGTAAACTTTCATCTTCCATTTGGCCAAAAGGGAGTTTTATGGAGGAAGGATGGTTTTCAAAATCATATATCCATTTCTATCATATTCAATCATAGTTCATCATGAAAATATCATAATCTAAAACTAATCCTTCCATAAATAACAATAATCATTTCATCACACCACCCAACATACCAATTTATCATAAGCTTAGCCAACATAACATTTATCTCATTAAGAATGTAGGGAAGACAATCATGTTCCATGGAAGCTTGTAAAAACATGGTGGTTACACATACTAAAACATGGAACACAATTTTAGAAATTGTTAACCTACCTCAAAGATGAACTAAGGTGGATGGTCTTAGGCTTTCACTTGATGGCCCTTTGCTCCCTTGTTTCTTTGTCCCTTTCTTGTCTTTAGGTAGCTTAGCCTTCCTTCCTTATAACTTGTCTTTGTGCTCTCTAAAACTCACGCTGCTCTACCTTTTCTTTTCCCTTTGCTGAGTGTATGTTTGTACCTTCTCTCTCCCTCTTTTCATTTTCTATTCGGTAATGGAATGATGCCCTCTTTTCTCTTCCTATTTTTTTTCCATCATCATTCACTAGCCACACGTGCACTCCCAAGTACAATTTTCTTTGCTTGCAAGTCTATCTTATTCCATTTGTCATGCCATCTCTCACATGGCTGCACATGTGCTTAATGGTATTTTATTTTTTCCTTGCATTCCTTGTCTTTGCTACTCGAGCACGTCAATGGAAAGGATAAAGGGAAACCATGCAGCTCCATTTCCCATGCTACTCTCTCCTCTTATTGCACTGTGTGTGTGTGGGTATGAAATAAAAAATTTCATAGCTACAAGAGTACTTCCAAGTACAGCCCACCTTGCTTGCTAGTTAGGTAATCCTACTTGGCCAAGAAATATGGAACACTGCACACTTTTTCCTTGGGTAGGATTATCATTCTTTAATATTTATGCTACCATTTTTCTTCCAACCACTCTTCCCCCTTTTCTCACTTAAATTCATCTTTTTCCTTGTTTAAGGTGGAGTGTTTCCCTCATCATACTTGATTATTGTCATAATTGTACTTTCAAGTACAATTTAGTTCCCCTACACCCTTTATCTTAGCTTCTTGGTCACGTTAATGGGAAGGGAGGAGGTAACCATGTTGTACTTCACTTTCCTTTAATTATTGTTGGTCAATTGCCATAAGGGTTCTTTTAAGTAAAACTTGTGCTTCCTGGCAAGCTTAATTTAACCACTTGATCATGCCAAAGGGGGAGAAGAAGAAAGCCACATATTGCAAGCTACACCCTAACTTTCATGCAAGTTGGTATCTTTTTCCCACTCAGTTACCTTCAAGGAAGGGGAAAGAAGTCATACAAGCTTACCACTTCCTCCTTAAATGCCATGCCATGCGTGTAAGTTTACATGCATGAAATTCCATTTTCCTTTTCTCCCTTGCTCATGGTCATTCGGGTAATGGGAGGTTACCCTTCCTCCTTATTTTGTTTAATATTATTCCCTAAACACCTTGTACTTTCTTGCTTGCAAAGTTGGTAATTCCTTTCCTTGCATGTTAGTTACACCCCACAAGCAACTACACTTGTATATTAAATTTACAAATTTCTGCACTCTTTTCTTTTACTTGTTTCATACATTTATATATAATTAATCCCCCCTTGCAAGTAAGCCATATTCTTCACACAAGACTCATGCTTTTAGCATTATGCATACATGTCTACTTCCCCTCCTTGGTGGCGCCAAGAGAGGGAAAGAAGGGACTTGTATGAGCCACCATCTCATGTGATAGCTTCCCCATTTAAGGCATATTGTTTTGCATCCTAATTCCCTACATTTAATTCCACATTGACCTTGTAACGACCCCCTAATACGTCATACGCGATGCTCGTCTGATTAGCGGAAGCATATGTGGCATTCTGAATGTTTATTCCCTATGTGGGAACGTCAGGGGATCGCTACTGGTTGAGCGTAACCCAAATAGATTCTCCGTTATCCATTCAGATTCCGTTCAACCCTGATTCACACGCAGCTAACTAAATACACATACATATATCATCAATAATAACTCTGGAATGAAATCTAAATCTGATATACATGTCTCATTATACATTCATACACATTTCAATTCAAATCCATAAGTTTACGGCTGTAAGTTCTACCGAAAATCCGGCAGAGTTTCCTCTGTAATTTGGTCATATCCCAAGTACAGAATCACCTGTTTAAAACGTAACAACCAGTCCAACAACAGCAGTAAACATACTAATATAAATCCATACACCGTAACATTAATTCATCGCTACAATCCATACATACTGTCTGAAACGTCATATATACATTCAGCCTAGTCCATACATAAGTTACAAGAAACAAAATCTGATAATTAACAGTGTCATCAAAGTATATGTACAAACGATTCAAGCCTAAGCTAAATAATCCTCTGTCTATCCTCAAGTCAGCTTCGGCTATCGTCTGGGCTCCTGCCTTTGTCCCAGTTCATCTGAGTACACAACCTAATGAGATATGAATCCCAGTAGAATAATTTACAATTTAAATATCATTCAAAAACTAGTTGAATACTCAGCGGTGTGAACACCGAAATCGTCTTCCCGAAATCAGTTCGAAAACAGTGGAATACCTTATCTTTAAAATCGTTTAAACACATGGAAATTGCGGCAATATATCACAATCAGGAAATCCATTTCTTTTAAAATCAGTCATAAAAATCAAATGAAATCCCATGCCCTGTGTATCTCAATCCACGTTGGTTACAAATCCATCAGAATCGAATCTAAATCATCTTCTAATTGCACGTAGTCTAGAGAGAATACCTCTCTTATCGTTGGGTGTGATCCGTAACACCAATCACCCGAATCAAGCCTATATTGTGAGTGTAATCCATAACACCAATCACTCACTCAAGGACCGGGTGAGAATCAACATCTAGGGCATCCCCTAGCATGTGCACATACGCCAATTCTCATCCTCATACAGTCTATTCGAACTCACATGCACTCGGTCGGCTATTCCTCAGGGTTCTAGGGTATCACGCCTAAATCACAACGTTTCCCCGTGTAGGTTATCCACCTTTATACTCCCTAAACCTTTCTTAGGGTCGTCCTGGTTTAACGCGCAACCCCTAACTCAGTACAGGCTAAATCTGATAAAAATAGTTTCGTTTAAAAGCTTCCTGTACGAGGAATACTTAACGGCCATCCCATACCGGCTATCAAGTACCCAACCCTAAGTAAATCCGTCCTAAAGGCATCTAAACTCGATAAACAAGGTGTCTAACATGCAATTAGGGTTTTCAGCACACAGGCATGCAATTTTATCCCATCGAAAGCAGCACGCAAATCCATACAAGTCGTCTAAATCAGTTAGGTATTCACTAAATCAATTCTAGGGTTCGGGAAGTGTAAATTATCCTACCTGGTCTCCGGTCGCTTCAATTCAAGTCAGGACTCCGCGAAATCTCGGTTTCTGAGCCCAATTAATTTCCTGGACATGAAATTGAATATTTAGATTCGTCACGTCATCCAATTTTCAATCCTAAACCCGGTTACACAGTTACCTAGGTTAATTAATTGCCTAATTACGTTCGGTAGCCATTTCAGTCATATAACATTAGTTTTTGGGAAAACGAACCTTACCACTGTGCTCGGATTATGGAATTCTACGTCCCGGTGATCTCAGTTTCTCGGGATGCACGTCCAGAAACTCCAGCACGGCGGCACACGGCGGTGCATGGTGGTGCACGGCGGCGCACGGCGGTGAGGTGCGGTTTGTCTCGAAAATCACACCACGGTGAAGCCCGTAAGCTCAGGAGTCCGAATACGGTGGTGGCACGGCGGTTCACGGCCGTTTGGACAGTGTTTTCTGGCCACGAAGAATCTCACATGGCGGACGGCGTTTTGCCTCGATCCGCGTGCGTCTGGCCTCCTTTCGACGGCGCCAAGCCATCGGAGGCGGTGGCGGCTCGGGCTACGGTGGTGGGGGCGGTGACGGTCAATGGCGTCGGACGGCGCAAGATCGGGCCGGGAAATTTCGCGCGATGGAGGGGAAAAACGGCGTTTTTTCGGTGTCTCCGGCGGCCGTTGGTGGCGGTGGTTGGTTGCTGGTGGTTGTGGGCAGTGAGGGCTGTCGGTTGGTACCCTTGGTGGCGGCCCACGGTGGCTGTGGTGGCCGTTCACGGTGGAGGAAGGTGGAGAGAGAAAAGAGAGAAGAGAGAGAGTGTGGTGAGGAGAGAGAGTGAAATGAGAGGAATGGTGGGCTTTTGCGTAATTTAAAGCCTCCAGGGGCGATCCCGACTTTTTCCAGGCCACCTGGGGATCTTTTAGGGTGTCGGCATCCTTCCAGACGTTGGCACGCATTTCCATGCGAAAGTCTTGGCCTCCGTCAACGAAAGTGATGCACGAAACTCCTTCCGTCAGTTTCTGATCGCCGGATTACATTTCTTTCTGTTTGATCATGTTTCTGGCTTCAAACGACCTTCTGTGTCAAGTCATTATCCTCGAAATATGTGTCAGGCTTCGTTTGATTGGGATTAGGGTTAAAATCAAGTTTTATCTTTTAAAATCCTAAAAAAAACTCTTTCGAATCTTTCCCGTTGTTACAGACCTCCACCATACACCTACATGTGTGCATGTTTCTAAAAATATTCTGCACCTTTTGGCCCTTCAATATACATATTTCAATGCTATACTTCTTCCCTTTCCCCATTTGAACATGTAGATATATATGTGTGTATTTTTAGTTTGCTTTTTTTCTTGGCAATTAAGCTAGGTGAAAAGGAGAATAGGGAATTAAATTAAACCCCTAAAAATTATTTTTTTAATGCGATATTATCCTTTAGCGCGCACACATTTTTTCTAGCCATTAAATTATGCAAGCAATTCACCACACTTTATGGTAACTCATCTAATTAATTTTGAAACATTTAATTGGTAACTAATCAAGAGAATACAGGGTGTTACAATGAGAGTTATATTTAGTTGGTATTAGAGCACAACTACCATGGTTAGCACATAGCTGACTCGGTAGTGATAAATGCTAATTAGGTAGTAAGTGTAGATTCCTTAGGATAGAGACTACTACAAGTTAGTTAGCTGAGCTTAGGCAGTTGACTACTTGTGCTATGTTTTGACCTGAGGAATGGACTGCTATGTATAGATAGATAGTATTCCTTGTGATGCTATATTTTCTCTTATAAATATTATGTTATTGAGATTGATCACCTCAGTAATGTCTATTTTGTAGAGTCAATTATGGCCTCACCTAGAAAGAATACTGAATCAAAGGAAGTAAGTGAAGCTAATTTGGCTACGGTAGTACAGGCTATAATGAGAGTAGCCAAAGCTATAAAGGAACAAGTTGCTACTACTACCCAAGTTCTCCTTAGACAGTTACAGGAAGGTGGAAATAACAACTGACCTACCCTTAAGCACAGTAAAGGAAGAAGCAGAGGCTAGGGAGGCAAGAGGCTAATGGTGAGGCAAGAGATGTTGATGATTGCCCAAAATGTGGGAGGAACCATAGGGATTGACCATGTCTAAGGGGAAAGGACATTTTGTTTTAAGTGTGATAAGTTGGGACACTATATTAAGGAGTACCCACAGTGGAAAAGCCAACTGAGACCTCTAAACCTCTAACCATGGGGAGAAAGCATTATGGACGTTGTAGATTCCACCAAGGTGTGTGTTACCAATGTAAGAAATCAAGATTTCAACAAGGTAAATGTTGTATATGTGGGAAGAATCATAGGAATAAGCCATGTTTATTGGAACAGAATTTCTATTACAAGTGTTGTAGGCTGGGATAATTCATCAAGAGGTGCCCGTTGAGGAAGGAACCAATGGAATCCACTAAATCTCCAACTATTGGAAGTGTCAATACTCTCAAAGGCAAAGGGGTAGCTGACTCCAATAATCTTACTGGAGGTAAGTGTTTGATAAGTAATAAATCTTTAAATTTATTGATTGATTCTGATAAGTCTCATTCATTCATCTCTAATGAACTTGGGAAGCATTTTGGACTATCTGTAGCCTTTCTTCCCTATAGTCTGACTATCTCCACATTGAAGGAAGATCATGTTATGGTGACATTAACACCTTATATTTTCTTGATTAGTTTTAAATCAATGTTCCCTTAATTAATTGGATGAACTTGCTATAAAGTATGATAAATTTGCTTGCATAATTTAATATTTAGGATAAATATGCTAAAGGATAAAACCTTATTTCTTGAGTTAACCGAATTATAATGTGAGTGAAAAGTGCATTAGAAGTAAGCTTGATTTTAAGATGTTGTAAGAGTGAAGCGGTAAAGAAGAAAGGAATAAAGGGAAGGAAATGTGTAGCATCTTATTCTTAATCTTCCCTTCATTCCTTCATTCCTTTTTCATTGTTTTGACTGAGAATGCAAGTGAGACGATTTGGAAATTCAAGATGAATGAGAGATGAAAATGAGTTGTTTGAGGTGCTTACATAAAGAATGAGGTGCTTGATTTAATTTTTACTTTTCTTCCTTTTATCTAGCCGAATTGCCAAGGGAAAGAATGAATTAAACCTATATAAGTATACATGGTGAGAATCATTGGGAGAAGCTTGGCATTTAGTCAAATAAAAGCTTAGAGATTTGGTGAAGAGTTGGAAAGGAGAAAGAGGGAGACGTGTGGCATTAAACTTCCTTCTCTTCTTCCCTTTAGCTTTTAAATCTCAAGTGACCGAAAAGGCAAGTGAGATGCTTACATTAAAACTTAGGGGCTTAAATTCTTTTCCTTCATTCCTTTTTAATTAACCAACAAGCATCACATTCTTTCTTTCTCATTGTTTTAATTAAGGTGACCGAGTGACAAGAGAGTGCCTTGCGTGAATCGTACATCTTGCGTGAAGTGTGTAGCTTGCATGAATTTTCGTTCTTCCCTTTCTTTGACGTAACCAAGTGGATTAACTTATACAAGATTTCAAGGAACAATAGATTGTACTTAAGTACACATGTGGCTATTAAATAATCACAATTAAGAATAAGAAAGAGGGGTAGCATCCTATTTACCAAATAGACAATATACAAGAGATAGATTGAATTAAATGTGCATATGACAATAGCATTTGGTAAGAGAGAGAGTAACTTAACATTTTAGAAAACACACAAGCATCCGGTGAGAGAGGAAGCAAGGCTAGCTTAGCCGAGAAGGGGAGAAGCAAGGGAGAAAGATCAAATTCAAGAGAAACACCAAGATACATTCATCATTCTTGCACCCTTGAGGTAGCTTAGCAATTCTATGATTTGATTTCATGATTTAAATTATGTAGTATGATTTCAAAGTCTTCATGGAATCAAATTCTCTAGTTCTACATTCCATAAGATGTAATGTTTCCATTGGTTAAGCTTGTATGAGGAATGGAATTAGTTGTGGTTGTTGATGTGTGGTGGTAGATGTAGCTAATTTCAAGAGGGAAGGGTTAATGGAAAATTTTAGCATGAATATTGAGAAACCTTAGAATTATAAGGTGTGGGAATTCCATGTTCCAAAAGGGGTCTATGTATGCGTTATATTTAAAGTACCCAAACGAATAGTGTTAGCTAAAATTTAGCATGAAACCATGATATGACTCTTTTTACCCTACTTAAACCGAGAGAATTTCCTTTGATATGAAAAAGGGCTGCTGAAAAATATATAGGAAAAAGTTATCTTAGCTTTAGTAAGGGAAGAATATAAAGAATGATAAATGTATAGGAAAGGACTCCACTTCAGTTTTGGTAAAAAGGGAAAGAGAATGTATAGTAATAAAATAACATATGGAAAATGGTTATCTTGTTACACAACCAATTAATATATGGTAGATTGTTTACCCTCTTGCATAGATACAAGAATGGCAAATTGTGGGTCACCTTAAATTTAGTATGTAACATGAACCAAGAAAGTAAGTAGAATAAATTGTTAATGGCCATGATTACATAATTTGAATGTGGGAGAAAATGCCCTAGACATTAATGTATGTTACCCTTTAGCTTAAATTAATGAAAGTATGGGAAAATATGACAATGTAACATGAAAAATCCTAAGATTGATTACTTATGCATGTTGGCCAAAACAAATGCTTCATTGTAATCTTGGTGGCAAAATCATTATGCCATGTGTATGTATAAGTGACCAAGTGTTCACTATCTTTATGGAAGTGGCCAAGAGTCCACAAGGTGACCAATTTTTCACCTCTTCTATAAAAGTGGCCAAGAGTCCATGATGTGACCAAGTGTTCATAATCCTTACAAAGGTGGCCAAGTGTCCGCAGGTTTTTGAAAGTGTTACCAAAGGTGCTTCACACTTTGAGTTAAGTTTTAAGAATGAAAATTATAGATAAGAAATATCTACTTTAATTTGCAATATTGTGTGTTTCCCATGAAATTATGTTAGAAATGAGTATGTCCACTATCGACACATTGACACACACCAATGAGTTGTACATGCTTCCCAATGTGTACACATGAAAGAAAGTATACTTTAGATGATTGGAATGTAGATGAAAATGTTTTGTGCTTACACACTGGTACATATTAGTATATTTTAAAATATGGAATTGTTAAGCTACTAAGAAACTACTTTTCTCATTTGTGCGCTGATATGTATCAAATGCAGATAGTTAGCAATTTCGGGGAAAGATGGAAGTAGCATTACAGGAAGTCCTTTGTTAAGAGTATTTTGTAGCCCTTCATTTTGGGTCCTGATTCTATATATTGTTTTTGGATTAGAATTAGGGCTTTCTATTTTTATTCATTTTGGGTCCTGATTCTATATATTGTTTTTGGATTAGAATTAAGGCTTTCTATTTTTGATTGTATATAGTAAAAGAAAAAGGGCAATTACTGGGGAAAGGATATGTGAAGAACTTGTTCATCCCTTGTATTTTGTAAAAGGAGTTTGAGTAACAGGTTGTTGTCTCCTTACTCCTTATGGATGGGTACTTCATATATCCTAGTATATGTTCATAGAAGGATGTAACAGACAATTATTATATATATATAACATGAAAGTTTTATAAATTCTGTGATGATGTATGAAATTTTAATTCTATTGTGCATAAAGTATGTTTACTTGAGCAAAAGAATCCAAACCTAATTATATATTAAATTACTAATGGATTAAATGCTTAGGCAAATTAATAAGATAAAAAGGCAAAGAATAATGTAACCACTTATCTGATCATATTATATGACGTTGTTAAGTTAAAATAAGGGGTGTTACAACATTTACATAGTAGCAATATTTAAGATCCCTGCAACAGACTAGTAGACTTAAGGAGTAGATATAATTATATAGTTGTAGCCCTTTTATCCTAATTCTCAATATGCTCTTTTTAGGGTAGAATTAGAACTAATATTCTTTTGGCTGTACATAATAGAGAAGGGCACATGCCTGAAATAGGATGTATGAAGGATCTGTCCACTAGTAAGATTCTTTTTGGAAAGGGTTGCAAGCTTGTTGCCTCCTTACCCTTATGAATGAATACTTCACATATCTTGGCATGTATATCAGACAGTGTAAATGATATATATATATGTATATGTACAATGTTTTACAAATTCAACTGTATGGATTTTTATTTTTTGTTGTGATAAAGAATGATACCCTAGGTAAAAGAACCCAAACCTAATTAATTAATAAATTATTAATGGATTTAATGCTCAGGCCAATTCTTGAAAATAATAAGGTAAAGATAAATGTGACTTACTTATCTTAGTACATTTTATGAAGTTTTAATGTAAAGATAAGGATGTTACAAAGAGTGTTAAAGGAATCGTTCGGTATGAAACTAAACTTTAGTAATGCATACCATCCTCAAATCGATGGCCAATCTGAGGGAACTATTCAAACCCTAGAAAACAAGTTGAGGGCTTGTGCACTAGAGCATAAAGGTAGTTGGGATAAAATTTTACCTTTAGTGGAATTTGCTTATAATAATAGTTATCCCTCTAGTATAAGAATGGCTATGTATGGGAGAAAATGTAGATCTCCTATTTTTTTCTTTGAAGTTAATGAGAGACAAATTTTAGGCCCAGACCTTGTCTAAGAAATAACTATTCTGACCAAGATGATTAGAGAAAACGTGACTAAGGTTCAAGATAGATAGAAAATTTGTGTTGATAAAAGAAGACCCCTTGAATTTAAGGAAGAAGAATATGTGTTTCTCCGAATATCTTTTATCACAGGTATTGGTGGGGCTATAAAGTCCAAAAAATTAAGTCCAAGATATTTTTGACCATATCAGATTTTGAAAACATCTGTATATCAGAGAGCCTTACCACCATTTCTTTCAAATCATCAAAACATATTTCATGTCTCTCAACTCTGAAAGTATTTTCCTGATCCTTCTCATGTATTGGATGCCCATGCAGTGCAATTAAATGATAATCTAACTTATCATACAAAAACCACACGGGTCATCAATTCTGACAATAAAGAACTAAGAAATAAGATGATTCCATTGGTGAAAGTATAGTGGGATGAATCGTTGCCTCAAGAAACCACATGGGAAAAGGAGGAGTGTAACCCCCCAATCCTATAGTCATTTTTAGATTTTAGCTATTTAATTAATATAATAATACTATAAGATTAGTGAATTACTACTTCCTTGACCCAAGTCAAATTTTAAATTTTTACCAAGTGAAATAATTAAGTACTATTAGTCTAGGCTACAACACTTGGTTCTCACATGTTACGCAATGAAAAAATGAATTAATAAAATGAAATATATATATGTATGTATATATAAATACATTCACATTCAATTACAATATTCATACGTGTCATCCATCAAACATATACCTATGGATATGCGAGTGTGTTAACTAGGGTAAAGGGACAACAAACTTATCACTCATACCCATTTAACAAAAGTACTAGTGAATTCCTAGCTCACATATCCTAATATATATATGCCTTTATCCTATACATAAAAAATCTATCCTCCTGATCCTTTCCAAAAATTTAATAAGGATTTAGGGTATCGGGCATGTCAAAAGGTCTTTAAAATTTTACACATTCAAGGTGCAGGATGAACTTCCCATACATATATAATCCACAGTTCCTTAACAACTAGGAAATACCCTAAGAAGGGTATCTCCACCAACTCTATCTCCACCTATATCATTATCTGGTACCTAGGCATCTAATACAAACTAGCATTTTTAATGAGAATAAATCTCAGCAACAATAATAACCAGTTTATAAAACAACTAGTTTGTACCACTGTAATCCTTTACGAAAAATGCTACATTCTTATTTTCTTCATACAATTGATATATCTATTGGGTTACCTTTCATAAAATTACGTTGATACTCATAATTTCTCATAAAATAGTCAAATCATACAGGTAATATAATTTCATTTATATAAATTCATATAAAGAGTAGTAAGGAATTAAGAGCCTTTCTCATTGGCCTTCGCCATCATCATGATAATCATCATATAATAACAATAATAAGAGAAATCAATAGGATCGTCGAGTGAGCCACTCCATACTTTCAAATATGTACTTATAACTTTTGGCAACACATGCCTATTGGCAATCCTCGACTACAACATCACATTTGTGTACATTCTAGAGTGAGCCACTCCATTAAGTCACTAACTTATAATTTACAACTATCACAATAATCGCAGAATGTCTAATCATCGTCTCATACCAGCAATCAGTCATTTAGTTATGAACCTATCTACCGCTAATACATATACTGATAATACAATTTCTCATTTCTCTTATGCATTCTTGATCATTCCTTATCAATTTCATCATACTCTTGCTCTTTTTCATTTAAATTCAATGTACATGTTACCTTTCTCAAATTATAGGTTTAAATCCCTTACTTGGATTGGGTTTTTGGACCAAATACCTTTCAAATATGTCATTGAGTTCATAGTTCATTAAAAAAAGCTGGCAATCAGCTGGTACCTTGCTGGTAGTCGACTAGTAGGATTCTATCCAATTTTCAAAATTCAAACCCGAGAGCTATCAGTCAACTGCTACAGGCCTGACAGTCAGCTGCTAGCTTACTGTTGAGCCTGACAGTCGACTGTTTAGATATGGCAGTCGACTCTTAGCCTTATAAAAAATTTTTTAAAAAATAAAGAACACGACAGTCGACTTCTAGGGTTTTCAGTTGACTACTAGAGTTCTGTATGTATTTCTGGGTAGCTCAAGAACACGACAATCGACTACTACATTATGCTTTGTTTTAAAACTTGTCATTGACTCAAAATTTTTATCCAAATTTTTTTTTGTAAAGCCATTATGAAATTCATGAACTCAAGATAAACTTTTAAGCATCATTTTCCACATAAAAACAATCCAAAACACCATTTAATCTCACTCAAATCTGGGATTAAACCTCTTTTTGTTCAAGTATAAAAACTCACTTTTCAAAATCAATTTTAAGTATACATAATTATCTTCAACCAATTAAAAACACCAAATAGTAAGTAAAAACTTTAAGAATGTTGTTTTAAATCCCTTTTTCCTTCAAACAACTTCAAAATCATCAAATTCAGTTATATGGACAGTAACTTCAAAAATAAAAAGGGATTGGGTTATTTTGCTACCTTAAATGCTTATTTGGATGCTAATTAATGTATTGGATGCAACCCTAAACACTTTCCAGGATTCAACTCTTAATGAAAGTGAAGAGTCTTCTTCTTCAACCTCACTTTCTCTCTCTACCCAACTGCTCTTTCTCTCTCTAAAAGTGGTTCTGAATTTTTGGTAATGAGGGACTCTGGCTTCTGGCCTTATATATAGGTGATCAAAAATTACAAATTTTGATCCTAATCTCTGAACATTCAGCCTCAAAATGGTAAGCTTCAAATTATATATATAATTACCATTTTGTCCTTGTATCATTGGCGGGAGAATTCCAAAAATCAATTGCCTATAGTACACCTTTTGGTCAAAATTGAAATTCTCATACCTAAACTTTTTCACTATTCATTTTAGTCCCTCTCCTCTTTCTAATCAATTCTCTCATCCTTTTCTAGCCCAATTCTTGCACTAATGCCATTATATGTAGTCTAATGCAATATACACAAGCAATTAATTAAAATTAACAAATATCTCTCATACAAATAGAGGCAGATGTTACATTTCTCCCCTCTTTTTAAAAAATTTTGTCCTCGAAATTTATACATACCTACATAAAAATTTCTAGAAATTTTCTTCTCATCTCCTCTTCTTTTTCCAAGGTTGCCTCTTGTGGTGATAACCGATCCCATAATATCTTTTGTAACACCCCTTATCTTGGCATAACAATGTCATAATATGTAATCAGATAAGTGGTTACATTATTCTTTACCTTTTTGTCTCATTAATTTTCCTAAGCATATAAATCCATCATTAATTACTATTTGTTTAGGTTTAGGTTCTTTTTCTTAGGTGGATACACTTCTGCACAGCAGAATTCATAAAAACTTTTCATATTATATATATAAACTATATGATACCTAATCTTGGATAAATGAAGTACCCATTTATAAGGAGTAAGGAGACAACAAGCCTGTCACTAAAGCTCCTTTTATAAAATACTATTGATAGACGAGTCCTTCACATATCCTATCTCAAGTAAGTGCCCTTCTCCCCTTTATATACATCCTAAAAATATGAGTCATAATTCTAATCCTAAAAGAATATACACCAAAATAAAAGGGCTACAAGTACATATCTATGTCTGTTATCTAGGTCTACAGATCAGTCAAGGGGAAGTTCTATTATAGAATATAGTAAAAGTCCCTAAGAAAGGAACTTCTACTATGGCCACTTCCATCTCCATAATGAGGCAATACCTAGGCATCTGATACATACCAGTACAAATGATAAGAAATAATTTCCCGATAGCTTAAAAAACCATTTTCTTTCAAATAACTGATATATACCATTGTACAAATACATAAAACTATTCTACATTCTATTCTTTTCAAAACCCTTTTCAATCAATTTTATGGGTATGCTACATGTGAAATATGTGTGTATGCATCTATGAACATGATATATGTAACATGTGATGTCATTAATAAAATATATGGTAAAATATTAACATTCCACATACATCAACAACTCACATTTATAATACTTTCATGTATTATCAACTATTACAACATCATACTCGACTTAGAGCCATTTCTTGGTATCATTCTTACTTGACCACTAGGGTGACTCATTATAGTGTCGTGGAGTCTCACCACTAGGGTATTATATGATGTTATTAAATACACCTCAAGGAGGATAGAAAAGTGTCATGCTCCACCCTTTATTAGTGACCTTTAGGAGGACATATAGTGCCGTGGTCCTTTCCTTCAAGTAAACTTTACTGAAATTCTCTTTATCTCTAGGGGAAGTTATAATAGTGTCATGCTCTTACCCCTAGGATAGCATTCATAACTTTGACACACCTCAAGAGGGATATAAAAGTGTCATGCTCCACCCTTTATTGGTGACTTTTCATGCCTTTTCTTTCACAATTGCAAGGAGCATTTCAAGCTATTCAATCAAATTCATATAATTTTGAACATATTCTTGTTAATGGCATAATGCATGGAATTTATCATTCGCCTTTAGTCATCACATCTTTTTTTCCCATTTTTCTTAACATAGGCCACTTTAAAATACATATTAGGCCACTTTTCATTAACACATAAATTTAGCCATTCAAGGAAAAAATAGACATAGCATTCAGCCAAGGCAAGAAAAATATGAAAGATTGGTATTTCCAAGCTATTTGGTTCATTTCTAGCATTCTTTTTCCATTTAGGCATTATGGCAACATTTTCAATAATTATGCATAAAGCTTTCTCACACCTCAAAATGGGTAAATGTACATTTAGCCTTGCTTTTCCACACTTTTCTAGCTCATTTTTCATGCCAAACATGACAATGCACCTAATCTCACAACTTCACATTTTTAAGCACACTTTCAAGGTGAAATGGTAAAATTTTAAAATGGTACATTTGCCAAAACATGAAAATACCATAATTTTCTCTCTCCTCCTTCCTTATGACTAAGCTTAAAAGTTTTTCTAGTCACTTTTCAAATGGATTTCAACACCATTGCCATGGATGCTCTCGGCCAAGAAGGGTAAGGTACACTTTCATGGTTAATGGTGAAGTTAGAAAATCAAAAAGTGTTAAGACATTAGCCCAACCTAATTTTCTCTCTCTTACCAATTTATAACAAGTTCTTCTACCCTTTTTAGACACATTTTCAAGCCAATTTCAGCACCTTCACCATGACATGCTCTCGTCCAAATGGAGAAAAGCATGAAAATGAAGTTGTTTCACCATTTTGCTTACAAGACAATCATATTCAACTGGATCTCATGCAAAATCACCATTTTCTCACTCTTTAATACACCATTTCAACCATGAAAAATATTAGGGTTTTTCAAGAGTTAGGTTCCAATCTTGAGAAATTTCAATCTCTTATATTTTCAAGCATTTCAACATGTCCATGTTCATAAATTCAACAAGATTTCAACATATGCAAAACCCATTCAAGGAAATCTTCCGTAAGAATGTAGAGAGAGAAAACCTTAACCTTCTTGCAAGTTTGAGAATGCTTTAATCAAACCATAAAACAAGAAAATGAGGGTTTAGGCATGTTTAGCTACCTTGAAAACGCAAGAAGTGTACAATCTTCCAAGTGTTCTAGCTTGTTTTCCTCCTTCCTCAAGCTTGAAGATGGTTTCGGCTCACTCTCCTCTCCCTCTCTTGTTCAACAATTTCAGCATCTAGAGGAAGAAGACCTAAATTAGGGTTTTAGTGAAATTACCAAAATGTCCTTGGGTTAAGATGAACAATTTACCCTTACCACTTCTCTTTTTCAAGAATGGCATTCACTCTCCTTAGGATTGTAATTTTGTGGAACTTCCATAGGCTAGGACAATTCTGCCCTTACAATTTTCAAAATTCCAGAATTGCCCTTTATCTTTTTGGGAAATTACCATTATTTTCCTAAAAAATTACCATTTCACGCTTTATGTCCAAATGGCCAATTTAACCCCATTTTTCACCCTTTTCGAGTTTAATGGGAAAAAATTCCTTAAATAAAATTTCATAAGACTTATTTTTATGAAATTACTAATTTATCCTTCTTTGGCAAAATTACCATTTCGTCCTTTATGCCAATACTATTATATTTACCTTTATTCTTTCTCCTCTTCAGAATAAATGTGCAAAGACTTTCTAATTCTATTTTTTTGAAGTATTTAGGTAAAAATTAAATTTTCTATCCTATGAAAATTTACTAATATGCCCTTGGGATAAAATTATAACTTTGCCCTTTTAAGGAAAATTACCATTTTGCCATCAAAGTGGACATAATCACTTTACACTAAATTCTTCTTCTCTCTTAAATGAAAATGATAAAGGTCCTTAATATAATTCCATGAAATAAGAAAATAAAATTTATTTTCTCCTTTATATTAAAATTACTATGTTGCCCTTATTTACCAAATTTCCAATTTTGCCCTTTTTATGACAAAAGTGGTTCCATCTTGATGAAAATGTCCATTCTATCCTTTTTAATAAACCATCTTTATCATTACATAAATAAAAACATCTACATGTTCAATCAATGATAACAATAATGTCATACTAAATCTCAAAGTATTAGAGGTGGATGTTACATCTTTACTAAAGGAATAGTCCTATTTCTCAGTTGTTTGGTCTCAGTGTCAATAATCTTTAAAGGTCTTGGTGTATAAGTCAAATTATCCTTCAATTGTACTGTACTGGCATCAAGAATATGTGAAGGATTGGGAAGATATTTTCGAAGTTGAGAAACATGAAATACATTGTAGAGATTGGATAGAAATGAGGGCAAAGCAATTTAATAAGCGGATGGACCGATCTTTTTCAGGATTTGAAAAGGTCCAATGTATCTCGAGTTCAAATTTCTAGACTTAATAGGCCTACCAATACTAGTAATAAGGGAGGCTTTAAGGAAAACATGATCCCCTTCAACAAATTTTAATGGCCTTCTTCTCTTATCAGTATAATTTTTCTACCTATCCTAAGCCTTAACCATCTTTTCTTTGATCATCTTAATTTGATCTATGGTTTGTTGAACTAATTTAGGTCCCAGTAGTTGTCTCTCCCCCACCTCAAACTAACACAAGGTTGACCTACATTTTCGTTCATACAAGGTTTCATAAGGATTCATCCCTATGCTGGAGTAGAAACTATTATTATAAGCAAATTCTATCAGGGGTAAATTTCTATCCCAATTCCCATTTTCCTCTAATGTACATGCCCTAAGCATGTCTTCTAGAGTCTAAATAGTTCTTTCAGTCTACCCATCAGTTTGTGGATGATAAGCAGTATTGAAACTAAGTTTAGCATCAAAAGCCTCCTACAAGGCTTTCCAGAATTTAGAAGTAAACCTAGGGTCTCTATCAGATACTATATTAGTGGGAACTCCGTGAAGTATGGGCTAACTTATTTAATGAAAAATTTATTTTGATAGGCAGGAAATGTGCAAATTTAGTTAATCTGTCGACAATCACCCAAATTATATGATTTCCTAATTGAGTTCTAGGTAAACTAACTACAAAATCCATAGAAATCTTATCCCATTTCCATTCAGGGATTTCAAGAGGTTGTAGTAATCCTGCAAGCATATGATGTTTAATCTTTACCTGCTAGCATACTAAACATCAAGCAACATACTCAACTGTGTGCTTCTTCATACCTGGCCACCAAAACTTCTTTTTCAAATCTTGATACATCTTTGTGGTACCAAGATGAATAGTATAGTTTCTCTTATGGGCTTCTTCTAGAATTATGTCCCTTAGTCCTCCTAACTCTAAAACAAAAATCCTATCTTGGAAGGTCATTACCCCATCAATACCTTTCTTGAATTCTTTTAGGTCCTTTAGGGACTTTAAGAACTCGTATTCCCTTTGAGCCTCTAATATCTAAGTTCTAAAATTGTTCTCAATTTTTAATTCACTCAAATATTGTAACATCCGATCCTTCTACACATTGAGAGATGTTTTTTTGTTTTAAATGAATTAAATGCTTGTGTTTGTTGCATTAAATAGCATATATATGCATTAAAATAAATGAGAATAAGAGTTTTAAGGGAAAGGAAGGAGCAAGGACCAAATTAAAAGGAAAAAGATGAAGTGGGGATAGATATGTGAATTTCCAAAACTTCAGGGCAATAGGCTATAATTTTAGCCAAAAGATTTATTGTAGCAACAGAATTTTGAAACTTCCCACCAGTAAGCTAAGGAAAAATTGGTAATTTAACATATATTTGAAAAAATTATCATTTAGGGCCGAATGGTTGGGAATTTAGAGTAAAATTTGCAAAGGGACTGATCACCTATAAATAAGTGAAGACCTCAGAAATGCCATATTGCATCCTGAGTTCTGAAATCCTAGAGAGAGAGAGCGAGTTAGAGGGAGAAAGTTAGGAAAATTGTGAAGAAAGAAAGTTGTAAAGCAGATTTCAACATTTCAGAAGTTAGGAAAATATCTCAAATACCAAGTTTAAATCAACAAAAAGATAGCAAATCACCAATCTCTCATTTTCGAAATATAACTGTTTATAACTAAAAACTTTGATTCTTCTATTGTTTAAGTTTGAGAGAAGTTAAAACCTACATTCTTAGCATTTTTATGGCTATTGGATGTTTTAGAATGCATGAATATGCTTATGAATGTCTAAATGCAAATATGAAAAATGGGTTTTTCATGGATTTTGAGAAAGAGTTTAAATCCAAGATTTGAGCATGAGTAATCGTTGATTTAGCCTATTTTTTATGGTAAATGAAGTTCTTATGCTATTATTGAGTTTTTAATCATGAAAACCATTTTAAAAACATGTTCTTGGGTTAAGAACATTGGTCAACTGAGAGTTTTAAAATAAAGCATAACATAGCAGTCGACTTGTAGCCCTTACCATTCAATTGTCATGCTCCTAAGTTGCCTAGAAACGTGTCCAGAATGCTAGCAGTCGACAGCCAAGAGGCTAAAAGTCGACTGTTGTGTTCTTATTTTCCAAAAATTAGCCAAGAATAGAGCAGTTGACTATCAGAGCCATGGAAGTCGACTGGTTGCCCTTTGTTTGAAATATTTTTGGGACAGTAAGCTAGAAGTCGACTGCCAGGAGGTTGGAAGTCAACTGCCAGGAGGCTGGAAGTCGACTTATAGCTCTCTGTTCTGGGAAATTTGACTCAATAACCTATGTTAAGCCACAATTAGCCCAATACTTCACTCAAATGTAAGATTTAAACCTAAGATGTAATGTTTAGCATGAGAATTGAAAATGCTTAAGAATAAATGAGAAAGAAAAGAGAAACATGAGATTTTAAGAGATGAGCATAAACCATAAATGAGAGTGACTGCAAATGGTTGATTAGCGAGAATAGCTGCTATTGGTTATGCCGTGAGAATAGATGCATTTGGTTAAACCTCTAGAATAGTTGCATTTGGTTATATCGCAAAAATAGCTGCAATTGGTTATACTGCGAGAATAGCTACAACTGGCTATAATCTAGGAAAAGTTTTGTAGACGGTTAACCACGAGAATTAATTCAAATGGCTAACCATAAGAATGGTTGTAGAAAGGGAAAATCACGAGAATGATTATAGGTGGCTCATGACCACAAGAGAACTCATTTATGAATGAAAATGTTTAAATATTTCTTTTGTGATGCTTTTGATTATGCCATATCAAATTACTTGATTTCTTGTTTATGCTTTATACTGACATATGACTATTATCTGTTGCCATTATGATTTGAGAATATATCTTGTGTGACAGATATCTAATGATGTGCACATGTGTTTATAAGTATATATGTGCAACATTCATTTATATTGTTCTAATAGCATAATATTTCAATTATTATAAAAGAATATAGTGTGTTTCCGTACCAGTATGGTGGTACAAGTCAGCAGTTTTTAACTTAAAGGTGATTCTTGCTACTGAGAAACTTTTCTCATTAAATGCTAATTTGTATCAGATGCCTAGGTTTCAGATCATGCTAGAAGTGGAAGTGGAGATAGTAGAGATACCCTTTCTGGGGTATTTTCCAGTTATTAAAGGATTATAGGTTATCTATGTCTAGGAAGTTCCTCCTAGCCCTTGACTGTATAAAGTATTAGGTATTGTATAGTATTTTGACATGCCCATTTTCCTAAATCCTTATTAGTATTTTGGAAGGATTAAGAGGATAATTTTGGTGTAAGCAAGGAGGGCATATATGTATTAAGATATGTGAGATAGGAAATTTTGTTTAAAACTAGGTATGAGTGGTAAGCTTGTTGTCTCCTTACCCTGCTTAGGCTTACATATCTATAGGTATATGTCTACATACACTAATGTTTATGTATGTATAAATATCATGTACAGTTGAATGTGAATGTAAATATCCTTATATCTATTTATCTCATTTAAATTTCTGTATTTCCTTCCATTGCGTAACGTGTGGAAACCCAAGTATAGCAACCCAAACTAGTGGTACTCAATTACTTAACTTATAAAAAGTTAAAAATGTACTTGGGTAGAGGCAGTTGTAGACTCATCAATCCTATATTATATCATCTTATATTATTTAATCACCTAAAAGGAATATAGGGTTAGGGGTGTGACAGATATACCCTATCTAGTAGCACTAATATGGATAAGCTCATATTTCTAAATTTCTCTATTAGGCTCATTTCATTCACCATCATGTGAGCTACATGAGGGATTTTCGACTTAGAGCATCGACCACCACGTTGGCCTTCCCTGGATGGTACTTTAATTCAAAATCATAATCCTTTAAAAATTTCATCCATCTTCTTTGCCTCATGTTTAATTCTTTTTGGTCAAAGAGATATTTAAGACTTTTATGGTCACTAAATACCTCGAATCTCAACCCATACAAATAGTGTCTCCATATCTTCAAGGCAAACACTATGGCTGTTAATTCTAAGTCATGAGTAGGGTAATTTTCTTCATAAGGTCTTAATTGTCTAGAGGTGTATGCTACTACTCTTCCATTTTGCATTAAGACACATCCTAGGTCCTTCTTGGTCATCACAATATAATTTAAAATTTTGTAACGAGTCAGGAATAGTCAGAATAGGTGTCGTAGTTAGTTGTTCTTTTAACACATGGAAACTATGTTCACATTTGGGATTCCACACAAATGGAACATCTTTCCTTGTTAATTTAGTCATAGGCAATGCTATTTGCACAAACTATAACAACCCTATTTCATAGATCTTACATTCTTAATATGTAATATAGCGAAAGTATAAAATATCCTCAAAAATTTTTCATTCCTTTTCCCAAGATGGGAAGACAGAGGGTCGTTACTGGTTAAGTGTAACCCAAATAGACTCTCCTTCTAGTCCATTTAGATTCCACTCAACCACCACTTTCAACTCAGCATATCTAATATCACAATTCATACCATATGTACTCTGGAATATAAAAGTCTAACAACCATTCAAAGACAATAGAGATATACTATACAGTCTTAGCATTTAAATCATTTATCCATCCATAATTTAAAACTCCATAAATTTCACTACAGTAATCTACATCCCAAGATATTCATTCTAAAATAATACAATTATCCTTATATAAAAACAATTCAAACCTAAGTATCAAATCCTAACTTAAAACTTCACAATTCTCCTAGGATGTCTTGTGGTGTTGACACCCATCTTTTGCCTAGCTATCTCCTAGGCATACCCTATTCCTGGTCATCTGAACAAACAACTTCATGAGATGTGAAATCCCAGTAAAGTAATTTACAAATGTAATAATTCCAAATCAGTTGTATGTTCAACTGTGGCTATAGAACAAAAAATTTCTCCCTAAAAACCAGTTTTAACACATAAGTGAATTACTAAATGATTTATAATACGACAAACATGGGAAATCAAGCAAATGCATAAGAGTATAGCATCTTCTCATTAAATCAAAATCATCATTTAAATAATACATGTAAATTCCATCTAATCTATCATAATATCAAGTGATCATCTTCTCAATGCATGCCATTTTATCAAAATCATTTGGTTTTAGTTAGGTGTGATCCATAACACCAATCACTCGAAAATAGTTGGGTGTCATCCATAACACTAATCACCCAAAAATAGTTGTCCTATTTTGTGAGTGTGATCCGTCACACCAATCACCCACTTAAGGACAGGTGAGTACCAACTTCCAAATTGTCCCGCGGTATGTGCACACTACTAGTATCATCCTCAATCTTGACTATATGGCAAATACATACACAGAGTTGACTAATACCAAGGGTTATAAAGCATTACACTTAAACCAAAATGTCACCTAATATAGACCGTCCACTCTTTACTTCTCAAGTCTTCCATAGGGTTGTCTTGGTTTAAAGAGTAATCCTTAACAAATACAGGCCATTTAATATAAAATAGATTCATAAAGCAGTCTACATAAGGAACATTCAACGGCCATCCCATACCAGCTATTGAATGTCGACCCTAAGTTTCGTCCGTCCCTCTGAGCATATAACTCAATAGCCAATCTCATCAAGTACCAAAGAGAATCTTAATACATAGAGGCAGTATTTTATACACTCATATGAAACTTCACATTTATTAACTTAATTTCTACAACCATTTGCATTTCAATAAAGAAATCTCATTTAAATCAATAATTCACAATATTAGTTCAAAGATAGGGGAGTGTAAATTACTCTACCTTAACCGTTTGTTCCTTTCCATACCAGGGTTCTCCTTTTTCCTCGAAAATTATCCTCACAATTAGTTTCCTAGGGAAACAACTCAAGCCTCACACAAATTCCTTTCAATCATACACTTATACAACTAGGACTTAGTGTTTCCTTATGTGTTTTTCTCCAATTACCCTTTTTCCTTCTTATTTCTATGTTTCCTATCACTTGTCACATGTACTTCTCATGTATGATGATGTTTTGAACTTCCTTCCAATAAAAACTAAGGATTTTTAAGCTCAAATCATGTTTTAAAAGTCATTTTTCACATCAGGGGCTGCCAATCGACTACTAGGTAGTTAGCAGTTAGCTAGTTGCTCTTTAGAGTCCTAAATTCTGTGAGACAGGGGACCAACAGTCAACTGACGCATGCTCGACAGTCGACTATTATGCTTCTATCTGTGAGTTTTGGCTTACAGTGGCTCGATAGTCAACTGGTAAGTGGCTATCAGTGGACTGCTTTACCTCTGGATAAATTTCTGGACTTGCCAAGAACACGACAGCTGACTGGTACACACCGACAGTCAACTATTCTATTCTTTGATAGTATAAAAGGGCTGATTTTCACAAAAATTTCAACCCAAATTCTAGTTCATTTTAAGTTTAAAGTGTATGAGCTTAATCCTTAATCATTTCCATTCAAAACCTAATAATTTTTATGTTCAAAACATCAATCATAATAGAAAATCCATGTATACAAGTCGAGTAAATAGTAACCTAAAAATGAAAAATCTGATTCCAACTCAAAAACACGAAATGGAAGTTAAGGATAATAATATTTCGGTTCAGAAACCAATTCTTAACCTTAAACCACCTAAAAATCAGTTTATCCATCCTATATATTTAGAAAATTCAAAAATGCCCTAACATTGGCATTCCTATTTTGCCCTCCCAATTTTAGCAGATTAGATGCATTTTAAGGAAGAAATATATCCCTAGATGATGCTCAGAATACTTTCTAAGTCATGGATGGAAGATTCTTACCCTAACTTCAATTATGGAAGCTTTCCTCTTAATTTTCTTCCTCTTCCCTACTTTCTTGGTTCCTTCTCCTTCTTTCTCTTCTATCTGATTTAGGGAGGCAGTGTGGAGTGAAGGAAAGGAAAGGTGAGCAACTAAAGTATTAAGGACCCCTAGGAAAAGGAAAGATTTTCACTTTAATCCCTCCTATTATAACCCAACTTCCTTTATTTCATTTTAAATCCTCATAGGAAATTTCAAAATTACCATCATCATTAGAAATTCCAAGGACTCAAGTATTACAAAAACCCTTGAATAAATCTCCTATAGTAACCAGCTAATCTAAGGAAACTATGGATTTTAGTCACTGTTATGAGTCTCTCCCAATTGACCACTGCTTTTGTCTTACCGGGATCTACTGCTACTCCATCTTTGAAATTACATGACCTAAGAATTTCACCTCTTTCAGCTAGAACTCACTTCTCAAGTTTAGCATACAATTTCTTTTCTTTAAGCAACGGTAACATAATCCTAAGATGGTGCTCATGCTCTTCACTACTTTTAGAATACACAAGAATGTCATCAATAAACACTACCACAATCTAATCAAGGTAGGGTCTAAAGATACGATTCATGTAATCTATAAAGATAGCTGGAGCATTTTTTAATCAAATGGCATTACAAGAAATTCATAATACCCATATCTGCTTCTAAAGGCTACCTTAGGTATGTCTTCTATTCTCACTTTGATTTGATGGTACCTTAACCTTAAATCAATTTTTGAAAACATAGTAGCCCCTCTCAACTGGTCTAACAGATCATCTATTCTAGTGAGTAGGTATTTATTCTTTACAGTTACCATGTTCAATTGTCTATAGCCTATGTACAATCTCAAACTTCCATCTTTCTTCTTTACAAACAAAACCAATGCTCTCCAAGGTGAAGCACTAGGCTTAATAAACTATCTTCCTAAGAGATCTTCTATTTGTAACTTCAATTCATTCAACTCTAAGGAAGCATTCTATAAGGCGCTATAAAAAATTTTCCTGTACTAGGAATCAGTTCTATAGAAAATTTTATTTCTCTCTTAAGTGGAAGACTTGAAATTTCATAGGGATAGACATATGAGAATTCACTAACTACTATAATAGCATTAAGTTTATGCTGAAATTCAATCTTAGAAGAACACAGAAAACTCATTCTTTGGATCTTTTCCTCAGTTTCCCTATTTACCGGCATGGCATCCACAAAAGTCACAGACTTCTTAGAATAATCCAAGACTACATTTTTTATGGACAACCAATCCATCCCGAAAATATTATCAAATCCCACCAAAGGTAAACAAATAAGGTCAACAACAACAGGTTCATTTTCAACAACAAGGGAACAATTCAAGCAGGCCAAAGAAGTCAATACCTTCTTTCCTACAGCAGTGAAAATAGATAGCTCATAGGGCAGTTTAGATAAAGGTAAATTCAATCTTTTCATGCATTCCAAAGAAATGAAAAAATGAGTGGTGCTAGAATTATACAATACAATTAAAGATACACCATTTATTAAACTTTACCTTTCATCAGATCATTAGACTGGATTGCTTCTTTACCCTTGAGAGTGTAAACTCTTCCTATAGTAGAAGTTTTAGTGAGTTCAATTAACTTTTTCCACTCAGGACAATCTTTGATATAGTGTTCTGATTTTCCACATTTATAAAATACCCTCGATTAGAATCTACAAGGTTTACTATGATTCTTCCCACATTTTAGACAAGTATTGGGTACTGCCTGCCTCACCATGGGCTTCTTCTCCTTCTGGTTTCCTTCATTCCTATTTTCTCTTCCTCTAAAGGATCCAAGTTGTTTCCTTTTAAAGAAGTTAGTTCTCTGTCTTTCTTTTCTATATCGGCTAGGTTCTGAGAAACTATGCGACACTTGTTTACTAGCATAGCAAAGTTTCTAATTTCAAATGGAGCAACAGCATTCTTTAGCTCTAACTGCAACCTAACTTCCATATGCATGACTTTCCATGCCTCATTTAGATGAAGTGCCAAATAAGGAGAGAACTTAGACAACTCTTCAAATTTAGCAAGTAGTCCTCAAAAGTCATACTACCCTATTTCAATTTTCTAAACTCAATTTCTTTATGGTTCCTCACATTCTTAGGGAAATATTTTTCGATGTATACTCTTTTAAATATTTCCCAAGTAATATGGGTTCCTTAGGCTTCTAGTAATTTTCTAGCCCCTCTCCACCAATATTCTGCTTCTCCAATGAGCATATAGGTGGTAAATAATACTTTTTGCTCAACAATGTTCCCTAGGACTTCAAATCATTTCTCCATCTCTCGAAGCCATCCTTCAGCTACTTATGGGTTAAACTCACCCCTAAAGGAAGGAGGTTTATTTTTTTTTTTTGAAATTCAAGCCAACCATTACAAGCTTGGTTTCCCTCTTTTCTAACCTCAGGGTTTGGATTATGATTCATAAGTCTATTCTCTTGGAATTATCGGAATGCTTCAGCAATAGCGGCAGCTTGTTGAGTAGCAGCAGCAGCCTGTTGGGTGGTAACAACAGCCTTTTCTCTCATGGCTTTTACCATTCCCACCAGAGTCTGCATAACCCAAGCTACCCTCATTCTCCTTTTCCTTTCCAGTATTCCTCTTAGGTGGGACCATATTTCACTCTACAAAATAAACATTACCAAGGTGATCAGTCTCAATAACATAATATTCATAAGAGATCATATGGCACCAATAAGAGATATTGTCTACCCAAAATTCATAAGAGATCATATGGCACCAATAAGAGATATTGTCTACCCAAAACTAGTACTTCATTCCTCAACTCAAAACACCATACAAGACAATTAACTGCCATGGCTCAGCTAACTACCTTGTATTATTCTCTATCCTCAAGAACCTACCCTTCACTACCGAGCTAGTATTCACTAGCTGTGGTAGCAGTGTTCTAATACCAACTACGTGTAACCCCCGAATCTTATAATCATTTTTATATTTTAGCTATTTAATTAATATAATAATACTATAAGATTAGTGAATTACTACTTCCTATACCCAAGTCAAATTTTAAATTTTTACCAAGTAAAATAATCGAGTACTATTACTCTGGGCTACTACACTTGGTTCTCACACGTTACTTAACGGAAAAATAAATTAATAAAATGAAATACATATATATATATATATATACATTCACATTCATTTGCAATATTCATACATGTCATCCATCAGACATATACCTATGGATATGTGAGTGTGTTAACTAGGGTAAAGAGACAACAAACCTATCACTCATACCCATTTAACAAAAGTACTAGGGAATTCCTAGCTCACTTATCCTAATAATATATGCCCTTATCCTATACATAAAAAATGTATCCTCTTGATCCTCTCCAAAAATTTAATAAGGATTTAGGGTATCGGGCATGTCAAAAGGTCTTTAAAATTTTACACATTCAAGGTGTAGGACGAACTTCCCATATATATATAATCCACAGTTCCTTAACAACTAGGAAATACCCTAAGAAGGTTATCTCCACCAACTCTATCTCCACCACTATCATTATCTGGTACCTAAGCATCTGATACAAACCAGCATTTTTAATGAGAATAAATCTCAGCAACAATAATAACCAATTTATAAAATAACTAGTTTGTACCACTGTAATCCTTTACAGAAAATGCTACATTCTTCTTATCGTCATACAGTTCATATATCTATTGGATTACCTTTTATAAAATTACATTGATACTCATAATTTCTCATAAAATAGTCAAATCATACAGGTAATATAATTTCATATATATAACTTCATATAAAGAGCAGTAAGGAATTAAGAGCCTTTCCCATTGGCCTTCACCATCATCATGATAATCATCATCTAATAACAATAATAAGAGAAATCAGGAGGTTCATCGAGTGAGCCACTCTATACTTTTGAATATGTACTTATAACTTTTGGCAACACATGCCCATTGGCAATCCTTGACTACAACATCACATTTGTGTACATTTTGGAGCGTCCTCTAGTGGATCTAAGTACCATAAAGTCTCCTCATTGAGACCACATATTGAGTACATATTGGGGTCCTCAAAATGCTATTCATAAGCATATACATTAGGGTGATTCGGTGCATACTATAGTTATGTGAAATCCTAAGCATGTGACTTTTTATTCAACTTATCCATTAAGTCATAACTTATAATTTACAACTATCATAATAATCATAGAATTTCTAATTACCGTCCTATACCAGCAATCAGTCATTCAATTATAAACCTATATACCGCTAATAAATATACTAAGAATTAAATTTCTCATTTCTCTTATGCATTCTCGCTCTTTCCTTATCAATTTCATCATACTCTTGCTCTGTTTCATTTAAATTCAATATACATGTTACTTCTCAGATTCTAGGGTTAAATACCTTACTTGAATTGGGTTTTTGGACCACATACCTTTCAAATATGTCATTGAGTTCATAGTTCATTCACAGAAGCTAGTAGTCAGCCCTGTTAGCAGTTGACTGGTAGCATTCTATCCAATTTTCAAAATTCAAACTCGAGAGCTATTAGTTGACTGCTTCAGGGCTGCAATTAGCTACTAGCTTACTATTGAGCTCGACAGTTGATTGTTTAGACATGGCAGTCAGCTTTTGGCCTTCTAGAAAAAATGTTGGAAAAATGAAGAACATGTCAGTCGACTTCCAAGGTCTAACAATTGGTTGCTAGAGTTTTGTATGCATTTCTAGGCATCTCAAAAACACAATAGTCGACTACTGTAAGGCACCAATCGACTGCTACATTATGCTCTGTTTTAAAACTTGTCGTTGACCCAGAATTTTAATCCACAAATTTTTTTTCAAAGCCATTTTGAAATTCATGAACTCAAGATAAAGTTCAAAGCATCATTTTTCACATAAAAACAGTCCAAAACACCATTTAATATCGCTCAAATTTGGGATTAAACCTCATTTTTGTTCAAGTAGAAAAACCCACTTTTCATAATCAATTTTAAGCATACATAAGTATCTTCAATTGATTAAAAACACCAAATAGTAAGTAAAAACGTTAAGAATGTAGTTTTAAATCCCTTTTTCCTTCAAATAACTTCAAAATCATCAAATTCAGTTATATAAATAGTAAATTTGAAAATAAAAAGGGATTGGGTTATTTTGCTACCTTAAATGCTTGTTTAGATGCTAATTAACGTATTGGATGCCTTCCTAGACACTTTTCTGGAATTCAACTCTTGCTGAAAGTGAAGATTCTTCTTCTTCTCCCTTACTTTATCTCTCTACCTGACTACTTTTTCTCTCTCTAAAAGTGGATCTGAATTTTGGGTTATGAGGGACTCTAGCTTCCAGCCTTATATATAGGCGATCTAAAATTACAAATTTTGATCTTAATCTCTGATCATTTAGCCTTAAAATGGTAAGTTTCAAACTATATATAATTACCATTTTGTCCTTGAATCATTAGTAGGAGAATTCAAAAAATCAATTGGCTACAGTACACCTTTTGGCCAAAATTGAAATTCTTATACCTAAATTTTTTACTTTTCATTTTATTCCCTCTCCTCTTTCTAATCAATTCTCTCATCCTTTTCTAGTCCAATTCTGGCACTAATGCCACTATATGCAACTATATGTAGTCTAATGCAACATACTCAAGCAATTAATTGAAATTAACAAACATCTCTCATAGAAATAGGGGCAGATATTACAAGGAGGATATGAGGACAGCCTATCTAGAGTTGTTTGAATAGGTACATTTTTAAAATTTTGAGGACAAAATTTAATTTAGGGGCGAGAATTGTAACATCCTAAGTACCAAGACTCTAAATGTAATTTAATTAAGTTAGAAACTGGGTTACCATATGAATGTGTTACTATGAGCTAGAGAAATAAATTATAGACTAACTGACTGTGAAACCAGGTCAAAATGAGGTCCGCTGTAAGAGGAAATGAAGTTTTAAATAATGGTATATCTAGGTAATTTACCCCAAAGGATAGATAAGGAATTAAAAATCAGGTAATCAGAAATGGAACCCTATAAGAAATAAAATATAAAAGTGGTACATAAGGGGAAAAATATGTTAAGAAAGTTCAAATTCATTTTTGACATAAGGACCAATTAGCAATTACTTTTAAGTTTAGTTAACCGCATTTCCTCTACAAGGAAAAAGTCACGTATAACTTAAAAGAGAAGGAGGCTTTGAGGCTCATAAACCATCTTTATCATCTTCATCTAGTGAGAGAAAAAGAGATTCTTAGTGAAAGAAAGCTAAGAAATCCTAAAAAGAGGAGTAGATCTAAAGTAGAAACCACCTAGCCAGCTTTCTTACACATTTTCTTGCACAAATCACTCAGGTAAACAAGAGAAATCTTTCCCTATCTCTTGGGTGCAACAACCCACTTTCTATCTATAATGAAAATTCAAAGAAACTATGTTTCAAGTTGAGTTAGGAAATTTTAAACTTGCATTCTATGGTTTGTATGATGGATGTATGCTTGTAAGGTCTTGCATGTGATTGTTTTCCTCTAAAAAATGAAATCCAAAGAATGGGTTACTTACTTTTCTTCAATGCATGAGTTCCATGGATTTGACTTGAATTCTAGCATGAGAAAGTGTAGTTTTGATGTATGATGATGTTTTGGAAGGAGAAAAGGGTTTATGAATGATGTTGTGCTACCAATGCTACCTAAGCAACTACACCTAAGGCAGTGAACCTATCGATGTAGCCTAGTGAAATGATAAGTATCAAGGTTGTATTTCTCAAAAACAGGAAAGCCCAGAGTTACTACTTGTTCTCTGTTATCTAGCATAAAAGTTAGAGTGATTGATTTTTAACTAATACTAATAATTAACTAAATGCAATAAACAATAACTAGCGACAAAGAACGGAAGAAAATATACAAAGGCAAGAAATGCAAATCCATCAGGGAACCTACACTAGTTAGCAAACCAATAAAAGATAATGGATTACTGAATTTAACTATGCTACCTGTGAGTGAATTCTAATTCAAATTCAAATTCTCTGTTGGTCTCAATGAATTTCTTAAACCTAAAATCTACCACTGGCTGGTTCTTCCTACTGGTAAATTTTAAATCAATATTATCGATCTAATCCATGACCATTAAGGATAGATACTCCTTAATCCAATAATTAATTAACCTCATCTCTAAGCAAAAATTAATTGTCCATTACAATTAGGTGTCTAATTTCAATTATCATCTCTCAATCTCAGAAAGAAATCCAATTAGCTTTCATTACAATGTCTTGTCAATGAAAACATGAGCATTCGTTCATAAAAGTAACAAAGATCACATAACCAATATTCAATTATCCATGCAAATTAAAACAGCAATCCAACACAGTCAAGGACCCCAATGAATTTTACAAGTTCAGCCACACATATTTACAGACAACAGACAATCCATCAAAAAATTCATCAGACAATCAATTATACATGAGATAAAAATAGTGAAAATTATGCACGCCCCTGTATTCTTAATTGCCCAATGATATCTGCACAGATTGGTCACTGAAAAACCACCAAAATCTCACCAAAAAATGCCAAAAAAAAAACTTGAAAGTTATCCAGGAAAATGGGTCACGAGCTGAGTCAAACAGGTCAAATCCCGAGTTCTCGGGTACCCAATGGAAAACAACAACAATGGTGGCCGGAGTTGAGACGGAGGGTAGTGGGGGAGGCGCTAAGTGGCAGAGGGTCAATTTCTAATGGCAGCTCAGATAGACGGTGACGGAATCAGCTCCAAACGTAACTAGATCGCAAATCGGGTCCATCCGCAAATCTCAGGAGCAGAATCAGCCCACAGAGAGGTGTAATGATCCAATAAGGGGATATGACATGTGACCTATAGAGAGGCATAGTGATCTAATAGGGGTGTGATCCATCACAGAATATGGTGACCCTACGATGATAAAAGGAAACTGAGGGACACCTTAGGATCCTTGTGCTAGAAAATATTTATCTGGATGAAACTCATACAATGTTTGCTTAAGAAGAAAGAGTATTTGAAAAGAAATAATATGTGAAGGAATAAAGGAAACATGAAAAGAATGGGCCAGAAGAGTCTTATGAGATAAATGTTTTCCTATATGAATGCTATTTTCATGAATTTTATGATGAGTATATCCATTAAGCATAGCATGAATATGAAATATTTGATGCATAACCATACATTGTATGAGCACAATATAAAGTCCAGAATTATTTGTATTGAAATGAACTAAATAAAAGAGTTTTCTATTTTTCACATCTGGTACCATTAACAGTATTTTTTTTACTTAATTTTCCTTGATTACTGAGATTTTATCTCATCTGTGCCTTAATGTGTCTAGATGCCTAGATACTATGTTGTTATTGAGGTGGAAATCGAGGTAGTGCATGTACTCGGTGTGGGGTACTATATGCAGATCAAAGAGATCATGATTTACATCATGGATGCACCACCACCCTTGGTGGGTTAGTTTGGTGAAGGGACTAACCTTCTTTTTGGCTTTCCACTACCCCTGGCTTGTTCTGGGAAGGCTAAAGGGGGCTAGTGTATATTATATAGGAGGGTGGAGCCTACTTTTGGGACTTGTGTATCTATTTCAAAAATGCCAGTATCTTTTCTCAAGGCTTTTACTAGTCTTACATATGTATATAGATGCATAGCTTTTATATCAAAGTATCCAACTTTTGTATATCATAGAATTTTTATACTTTTCCTGCCATATATATACACACACACACACACATATGATTGAGAATCCCGAGTGCAACCCTAAACCTGAAATTGAATTATTTAAGAATTCTAGATATTTAATTTAAAATTGAACTTGGGTAGTTAAGTAAATATATATTAGTAGAATACTATCTCTATAGGGCATGTATGTTTTGTACCTATATAGGTGGGGTGTTACAGAAGACACAACCAAGGTTTTAACATCCACTCCTAATTATCTTATGAGATATTTTTGTTGGATATTAAACAATTTAATTGCTTGTGCATGCTATATTAGTTTGCATATAATTGCATCAGTGTAGAGGTTGAATTGAATGGGAGTGAGAAATTGACTTGAAAGTGGTTAGGGACTAAAATGAAAAAGGAAGAAGTTAAGTATGGGAAACACAATTTTAGCCAAAAGAATTTATTGTAGCTAATAATTTTTTAAAGTTTTCTGCCAATGGTTCAAGGGTAAAATGGTAATTATGTATATAATTTGAAAAATTATCATTTTGAAGATGAATGATCAGAGATTAGGATCAAAATTACAATTTTTGGGTCGCCTATATAAGGCCAGAAGTCAGACTTCCTCCTTATCCAAATCACTTTCTAAACTTTTAGAGAGAGAGAGATAGTTTCTAAAAAGAGAAAAAGAGAAGGAGAAGGGATCCAACTCTACTTCTTGCAAGATTTAAATCCAAAAACATGCCTAGGAAGGTATATAGCACACCAGCAAACTTACAAACAAGGAATTAAGGTAGCAAAACAATCTATTCCCTCTAATTTTGAATTCAATGTTCATATATTGAAAGTGTGATTTTGATGTCAATTGAAGTAAAAGAGGGATTGAAACTACATTCTTGGTGTTTTTTTATTGCTATTGGGTGTTTTAAATTGCATGAATATACGTATACATGCTTAAATTAGATTATGAGAAATTAGTTTTTATCCATGGATGAAAATGAGGTTAAATAATGTTCACATGTAGGTTTTGAGTTCATAAATTTTAAAATGGTCTTATAAGCAAGTTTTTGGATAAAAACTTTGGGTCAACAGCAAATCATAAAATAGAGCATAATGTAACAACTGACTAGTAGCTTGAAGCGGTCAACTGTCATGTTCTTCAGATGCTAGAAACTCATCCAGAGCTCTAGCAGTCGACTACCATTCCCTAAAAGTCGATTGTTGTACTCATATTTTCTAAAAAATTTCCAAGAAAGGAGCAGTTAATTTTTAGGCCCATGGCAGTCGACTTGCAGCCCTCAAGTTTGGAACATTTTGCAAGCAGTGAGTTGAGAGTCGACTGCTAGGTGGCAGAAGTCGACTGGTTGGCCTTTGTTTTGGAAAAATGAACTCAATAACCTAGCTTGAAGTGTAATTAGCCCAAAACTCTACTCAAATAATGGATCTAAACCTCAAATGTCCCTTATCTTATCTTGACAACATCATATAATAAATTCAGATAAGTGGATACATTATTCTTTACCTTTTATTTACAATAAATTTTCTGAGCATTTAATCCATTAGTAATTTAATATAGAATTAGGTCTGGGTTCTTTTGCTCAAGTAACATACTTTATGCACAGCGGAAATAGAATTTCATACATTATAGTGGAATTTATAAAACATTCCATAACTGTATACATATCATTTAAATCTCCTTATACATATTCGTGGGAAATATCAACTATATACATATCTATAGGAGTAAGAAGACAACAATCCTATTACTCAAACCCATTATCCAAAAGAGTAGAAGTCCTAATTCTATCTCAAAATACCGATGGTAGAAGTTAGGACTAACGGTGCTACATTATAAAATTTCTATTTGCTCCTTACATCTGCTAGATGAAGCATCCTTACTCGAGTTCTATGCATCTGATACATATCAGTACAATAATGAAGGATTAACATTTCTAACCCATTTGGTTCATTTCTAGCATTATTTCTACCAATTAGGAATTATGGTAACCATTTCCATAATTATGGATAATGTTTTCTCACACTTCATTTTTCTTGTAAGTGTACATTAAACCTTTCTTTCACACATCTTTCTAGTCTATTTTTCATGCTAAATTTGTCAATGCATATTATTTTTCAATTTCACATGGTTATGCACAATTTCAATGTAAAATGGCAAGAAATTTGAAATGATTCCTTTACTAAAACATAAAAGTACCATAATTTTCTCTCTCCTCTTTTCTTATGACAAATTTTGCAAGGTTTTCTAGCCACTTTCAAGTGAGATTTCAGCACCATTTACATGAGCCCATTCGGCTAAGATAAGTGTGACACATTTTCATGGTTTATGGTGAAGTGAGAAAATGGGAAAAGTGCTTAAACATTAACCTAACTAGATTTTCTCTCTCTTACCATTTTGTAACACTTTCTCACACTTTTTCTAACACCATTTTAACCAAATTTCAGCACCCATAAGAGACCTAGCATTCAGCCAAAGAGGGAAAAGCAAGAAAGTGGAGTTATCTCACCATCTTGCTTACAATACAACCATATTCAAAAAAAAACCATGCAAGAACATCATTTTCTCACTCTTTAACACACCATTTCAGCCTTGGTATAAGTTAGGGTTTTTCAAGACAAAGGTTCCATCCATGAAAAATTTCCATCTCATATGTTTTCAAGCATTCCAACATATCTATAGTCATAAAAACAAGTAGTTTTCAACATATTTCAAACCCACACAAGAAAATCAACCATAAGAATGTAGAGAGAGAAAGACTATCCTTCTTGCAAGAGTAAGAACACCATAAACACACCATAAAACAAGAAAAGAATGGCATAGGCATGTTTAGCTACCTTGAAAATGCAAAACAAGTGAAATCTCCAAGTTGTTTGGTTTGAAATCCCTTTCCTCTAAGCTTAGGAAGCAATTTGGCCAGCACCTCCTTCTCCTCCCTTCTTTGACATTTCTAATACCTTGAGGAAGAAGAAGACTTAAATTATCTTTTTGGTAAAATTACCAAAATGTCCTTGGTGTGAAATGACCAATTTACCCTTATTACTTCTCCTTTTCAAGAATGGCATCCACTCTCCTCAAGAATGTAATTTTATGAAACTTCCATGGGCTAGGATGTTTCTGCCCCTCAATAATTTTGAAATTACAGAATGTTCCCTTAACTTTTCAAAAATTGCAAATAAGCCCCTAAGGAAATTGCCAATTTGCCATTCAAGTCCAATTGGCCATTTTAGCTCCATTTTTCACCCTTTTTGATTTTAATGTGTAAAAATCACTTAAATAAGATTTCATAAAACTTATTTTTGTGAATTTACTAATTTACCCTTATTTTAGAAAAATTATAATTTTACCCCTAAGGCAAAATTACCCTTTTTCCCTTTATGCCAATGTTATCATTTTCACCCTTATTCTTTCTTCTTTTGAGCAAGAATGAGTAAGGGTTTCTAATTTCTATTTCCTTGAAATATTTAAGATAAAAACTAAATTTTCTACATTATATAAAATTACTAATGTGCCCTTAGGGTAAAATAACAATTTTTCCCTTTTCAGGGAAAATTGCCTTTTTGACCTCAAAAGCACATAATCACTTACATAACTAGATTCTTCTTCTCTCTTAAATGAAAATGATAAGAGTCCTTTATTATATTTTCATGAAATAAGAAAATTAAATAAATTTTTCCTTTCATGATAAAATTACTATCTTGCCCTCTTTTACTAGATTTTTTTCCAACTCCATTCTTCTATGACAAAAATGACTCTATCTTGATGAAAATGTCTGTTCTATCACTTTAATGAACTATCCTTACCATCACATAATTAATGATAATAATGATAATATTAAAGAATTGTAAGGTATTGGCGGCGGATTTTACAGGTAACATGTGGTTGAAATTGAAATAGAAAGAGCAAGAATGAGATGAGAATTTAAAAGGAATCAACATGAAACATAGAAGAAAAATGTGAAAGTATTCCTAGTGTATGGATAGTGGTAGATGGGCTTATGTTGAGTGACTAACTTTCAGTATGGGATGACAGTTGGGCATTCCATGGTTGAACTAAATGATTTTAAAATAACCATTATGGTTTTGTAATTTTAAGTTCATGAACTCTAGGGCCAAATAAAGGAGTCATACAATTAGATATGATCATGGCATGCGCTTAATCACTCTAATTCATATGCTTATAAATAGTGTTTTGGAGATAACCTATCAAAAGGGATAGTAATCTCTTATATGGAGGGGAAGAACTGCTAGAGTGGTGGGAAGGGTGTAACACCCATAACACTCCCTTAGCCTATGGTTCCTTTTAAGTTAATTAAAAGATATAATACATAAAAATATATATATCAATAGTAGTGTGTTACTGTTACATCTACACAAGTAAATTTTAAAATTTTACCAAGGTAATTATTTGAGTGCCATTTGGGTTAGGTTCTATACTCGGGTTCTCACACATAATAGCGAAATATCGGACCCAAGACATATACATAATTTCTCTTTAGTAGCTATACACAAACATACATGAATACTCATTCATTAACTTTAATTTAACTCATTAGGGTATAGAGGCAACAACCTTACCACTCATGACCTTTTTAAATTTTGTATCCATAAATTCAATATAATCCATATACATCTAAATCAATATAGGCTAAACAAGAGATATTCTTTACTAGCCTTTCTAAAAATTATAAGGACTAGTACAAGTTAAATATGTGCCTATACTATCCAAAATAGACATTGTCAGGTACCCACATGAAAGGTACTTCTCTTCTGCTTACCTTCTCCTTCAGCCAGGGAACCTACACATCTATTACATGCCAGTATTCATGTGAGAAATGAATCTCAGTAGCAAAGCAACATGTTTTAAAACTACTAGCTTGTATCATTGTGTTCACATGAAAAAGCTCTACATTCTTTCATCATGAAGCATAATACATATCGTGCGCCAATTGGGATATCATACATGCAGCATATTCTCATAACATGTGCTTAAATTTATGCATGTGTTCTTAACATGTAAACTTTAAAATATGGGATCTCATCTCAATATCATAACTTTACATATAAAACATATTGTGGGGTACGAACATTCCATTACTTCACTTTAGACATATGAGCAAGTAAACAACATATCACAAGAGTTATCAGGAGCACCGCCCAGTGAACACTTCACGTACCACTGTCAATATAAATGAGTTTGTGACTATTTAGCCACCATATAGCTAACTATAGCTTTAAACTTTAACTTTTGTACATTCTGAGGCATTATTTAGCCGAATTTGAGTACCATTCTCATAACTAGTGGGGTAGTTGTTAACTCTACCCAACGTCACCCTTCCTCTAAAGATACTGGTTATCAACTCATAGAATCACCGTCAACTCTACCCGGATCATTTCCTCTCTATTTTTGGGCAGGTCATAACACTATAGAATCACCATCCCTCTCTGATGGATCACACTCCCGATACATTATTCTCTAATATATACTCTAGGGTGACTCAGCTCATGCTCATGGTCTTGCCTAACTCTAAGTACGTGTTTCTTAATAGCTGTTGAAAGAGGACACTAACTTAAAGTTCGCAACCATCACAGTGTTTTCAAAAATCATCTTAACTCAAGTGGATGTCTAACTATCCTAACTCATGGCACAACCGTGGAATGGCCAACAGTCGTCCCATACTGAAAAGTAGGTCACTTGATCATGAGCCTATCTACCACCAAGCATACACTTAGAATAATCCCCTATTTCCTCTCTTATGCATTCTACTCTTTCTCTTTCACTATCACAAGGATCTTATTATCCAAGTGAATTGTGACTCTATCATTTCACTTATCATAAGGATCTTATCATCCAAGTGAAGTGTGACTCTATCATTTCACTTATCACAAGGATCTTATCATCCAAGTGATGCATGACTTTGTCTCTTGCATGTACCCACTACATCCCAGATTTAGATCATTAGTTTGATAAGATTTTGGGCTATTTTCCTCTTAAAATGGTTAATAGAGCTCATTTTCCATATCAGAGGGCTGGCAGTCAACTTTCCCCTTGCTGGCAGTCGACTACTAGCTCATTGTCTAAAATATCTATTCTTAGCTGAGAGTTACCAGTTGGCTACTAGGGCTTGGAGTCTACTGCTAGCCTCGACAGTTGACTTCCAGGGGTCTAGCAGTCGGCTACTAGCTTTTGGAAAATGAAGAACATGATAGTAAACTTTCAGGGGTGTTAGTCGGCTGCTAGCTTTCTGTCTTGCTTTTCTAGGTAGAGGATGAACACAGCAGTCATCTTCCAAGGTTGGCAGTCGGTTGCTGGTGCTCATTTTGTTTAAAAATTCATGTTTTTACCCAAAGTTTGGCCCCAAAACATATTCTCAAACCATTTTCACAAATCATGAACTTAAAGCTAGCATTCAAACGTCATTTCACATTCATAACATGCCCAAAACTTAACTTATCATTTCTCAAACTAAGATTAAACCACATTTTCTTACTTAGGGCAAAATCCCACTTTCACAATCATTCACAAGCATAAATGAGCATAATAAATCAGGAGGCATTACCCAATAGCAATTAGAAACATATACAATGTAGGTTTTAAACCCCAAACTCAACTTTAAACATTCAAAATCATATTTATTAGTAAATTTTTTACATATTTCAGAAATAGGGTTTAGGATGAATTGTTACCTTGATTCCTTGCTGAAATGTCTGTTTATGATGTGTAGGGATAATCTTCCCTTGCTGTAGGATCAAATCTCAGCCTTAAATCAACCTTTACTTCAGAAAATCTTCCCTTCCTAACCCTAACTCTACATTTTCTCTCTCTACTCGCCCTCTTCTCTCTCTCTCTAGAAGGCTGAAGTTCTAGAAAGGCTAGGCTAGGGTTTAGGGCTTCTAAATATAATTTCCCTTATTTGTATTCTAGTCCTTCCCCTACTTTATGCATTTATCTAGCTGAACTTTTCCCTTTTCACTTAGGTCCTTGGTCATACTCCTAACTCAGCTTTTTATTTCTTTTAATTAGGTCCCTACACTATTTCAACTATATGCACTAATGCAACATACACAAGCATTAGACATTAAATTAACAATTATCGAACATCTCTTAATCACATTAGGAGCGAATGTTACATTGGGACCCTATTGTATGTTATAAGGTGATATAAGGAAGATTTGTTAGAGCGGTGGGCAGGGACCCTAATGTATTTGGTGAATTAGGTAAGGATTTGCCAGGGCGGTGGGCAGGGACCCTTGTTTAGTTGGTGTTGAGGTAGATTGTACTTGGATCCATTGGGGGACGCTCCAGATAGTACACAGATTGCAGTTGAGAACTACCGAATAATACACATTTAGCAATTGAGAACTATTGATAGTCATGGACTATGAGAAATTCACTAATGGGTAATGATTAATATGAGGAGTAGTTCGCTCGGTGACTCTCCTGACTTCTCTTGTTATGATAATGTTTTGGCTACGACCATTGTGATATGCTCTATTTCCTTATTGCTCTATATATGAAATTGATTATGTTACCAGTATAATCTAATTATATGTATATGAATATCCTATGTGATGGATATATAATGAACTGTGCATGCATTAATAAGTATGATATGTGATTATCTTCATGCATGGTAACCCAATAGACGTGATTGCTATATGATGATAAAAGAATGTAGTGTATTTTTCGTATGAGTACAGTGGTACAAACTAGCGGTTTTATAAACAAGTTTTTATTTCTACTGAGATTTTGAATATTTTGGACATGGAGATAAATATGATGATAAAAGAATGTAGTGTATTATTCTCATGAAAAATGCTTGTTTGTATAACATATCTAGGTACCAAGTGCTTTTGGATATAGAAGTGGAGTATGTGGAATTACTCTTCTTGGGGTATTTACCTATCATTAAAGAATTGTGGGTGCTATTAGTGGTGGAAATTCTCCCAATACTGTAAAATATAAGGAAGGATATTTTGAATATTTTGGACATGGAGATAAATATGTTGAGATAAGAAAAGCATGAAGGCATATATGTATAAGGATATGTGAGGAAAAAGGGGTATGAGTGGCAGATTGTTGTCTCCTTACCTTGATTAAGTAATTTTGAAAACTCACATATCTATAGGTATATATCTTGATAGGTAGCTGATGTATATATAGCTAATCATGTATGTGAATGAGTATATATATATATATATATATATATATTTGTTTTAATTAAATTCTTTTCGCTGTGTAACGTGTGAGACCCTAAGCGTAGCAACCCAAAATAATGGCACTTAATAACTTAACTCAGTAAAAATTTAAAATTTAACTCAAGTAAAGGTAGTAGTAACTTACCATTCTTATATTAAATTATATTATTATTTAATTAACTAGAAGGAATCATAGGATTGGGGGTGTTACAGGGGGAAATGAAAAGAAAATTATAGTTGAATGTAATAAGGGTCGCAAGAAATTTTGGTGCTTAACGTCGGTTATAACTGAGGCTACTTTACTATGATTAAAATTATAATTTTTTAAAATCTGACAACGGTTATATTGACTATTGTTAGATGATTGACATTAAATCTCTATATTTTTGTAGTGTATACAAATTAAATATACAATTCTATTATCAGATGTTGTGGGATGCCTTACACTTTCCTCATTCATACTAACTCTCCAACCCATCTTTGTTTATGTAGATCGAACTATTTTCCAAAATGTTTTTTTAAAATTTTCTTTTTAAAAAAATATTTGGTGGTGACTATATTTTTCAAACTAGTTTTCAGAAATGTTTTTAAAATATTGTTTCTAAAAATGTTTTTGAAAATTAGTTAAGTTACTTTTATGTAAAGCTTAATTTTGGACATTTTTTATCTGGGAAAACTATGGCAGTGAGTAATTTCATGTAAACATGGTGGTAAGATGTGTTTGCTTAAATTATTGTTGGTCTTGAGTATGAATTTCAGTGTGGAGGATGCTTTATGTCCAAACTATCTATGGCATTTTGGTCTAGCATCACCATAGATTATATAGTACTTAAACTTGTCTTAACCAACTGTTATTGGACTTCCTTAATTATATTCCAACCGTTAATGAAATAATTTGAAGATAAAAGTTTTACCATAGGAAAACAACATATAAAAAATGTAACGACCCCCTAATACGTCATACGTGATGCTTATCTGATTAGCGGAAGCATATGGGGTATTCTGAATGTTTATTCCCTATGTGGGAACGTCAGGGGATCGCTACTGGTTGAGCGTAACCCAAATAGATTCTCCGCTGTCCATTCAGATTCTGTTCAACCCTGATTCACACGCAGCTAACTAAATACACATACGTACATCATCAATAATAACTCTGGGATGAAATCTAAAACTCATATACATGTCACGTCATACGTTCATACACATTTCAATTCAAATCCATAAATTTACAATGTAAATTCTACCAAAAATCGACACGCTTTCCTCGTAAATTGATCATATCCCAAATACGTAATCACTGTTTATAAATCAACAAGGTCCAACAACAAAGATAAACATAACTAATATAAATCCATACACAAAGAACATCAATCCATCACTAAAATCCATACATACTATCTAAAACGTTATATGTACATTTAGTCTAGTCCATACAGAATTTACAAGAAATGTAATCCGATAAATAACATCATCATCAAAGTATATATACAAATAATTCAAGCCTAAGCTAATCATTCTCCGTCTATCCTCAAGTCGAAACCGGCTATCGCCTGGCTCACCTCGTCCCTGTTCATCTGAGTAAACAACCTAATGAGATATGAATCCCAGTAGAATAATTTACAAATCAATTATCATTCGAAAACCAATTGAATACCCGGTGTGAACGAAATCATCTTCCGAAATCGGTTAAAATAGTGGAATACCTTATCTTTAAAATCGTTTAAACACATGGAAATTGCGGCAATATATCACAATCATGAAATCCATTTCTTTTAAAATCAGTTATCGAAATCAAGTGAAATCCCATGCCCTGTGTATCTCAATCCACGTTGGCTACAAATCCGCTGTAACCGAATCTAAATCATCTTCTAATTGCACGTAGTCTAGAGAGAATACCTCTCTTATCGTTGGGTGTGATCCGTAACACCAATCACCCGAATCAAGCCTATATTGTGAGTGTGATCCGTAACACCAATCACTCACTCAAGGACCGGGTGAGAATCAACATCTAGGGCGTCCCCTAGCATGTGCACATACGCCAATTCTCATCCTCATACAGTCTATTCGAACTCACATACACTCGGTCGGCTATTCCTCAGGGTTCTAGGGTATTACGCCTAAATCACAACGTTTCCCCGTGTAGGTTATCCACCCTTATACTCCCTAAACCTTTCTTAGGGTCGTCCTGGTTTAACGCGTAATCCCTAACTCAATACAGGCTAAATCTGATAAAAATAGTTTCGTTTAAAAGTTTCCTGTACGAGGAATACTTAACGGCCGTCCCATAACGGCTATCAAGTACCCAACCCTAAGTAAATCCGTCCTAAAGGCATCTAAGCTCGATAAACAAGGTGTCTAACATGCAATTAGGGTTTTCAGCACACAGGCATGCAATTTATCCCATCGAAAGCAGCACGTAATTCCATGCAAGTCATCTAAATCATTCAGGTATTCACTAAATCAATTCTAGGGTTCGGGAAGTGTAAATTATCCTACCTGGTCTCCGAATGCTCTAAATCACTTCAGAATTCCACGCAGTCTCAGTTTCTGAGCCTGATTAATTTCCTGGATATCAAATTAAACATTTAGGCTCGTCACGTCATCCAAATTTTCAATCCTAAACTCGGTTACACAGTTACCTAGGTTAATTAATTGCCTAATTACGTTCGGCAGCCATTTCAGTCATATAACATTAGTTTTTGGGAAAACGGACCTTACCACTGTGCTCGGATGATAGAATTCTACGTCACGGTGGTCTCGTTTTCTCGGGATGCACGTCCAGAAGCTCCGGCACGGCGGTGCACGGCGGCGCACGGCGAGGAGGTGCGATTTGCCTCGAAAATCACACCACGGTGAAGCCCGCAAGCCCAGGAGTCCGAATACGGTGGTGGCACGGCGGTTCACGGCCGTTTGGGCGGTGTTTTCCGGCCACGAAACTTCTCGCACGGCGGACGGCGTTTTGCCTCGATCCGAGTGCGTCCGGCTTCCTTTCGACGGCCGAAGCATCGGAGGAAGCTGGCAGCTTGGGCTACATGGTGGTGGGGGCGGTGATGGTCAACGGCGACGGACGGCGGCAATTCAAGCTGGGGAAGTTTCGCGCGATGGAGGGGAAAAACGGCGTTTTTCCGGCGGCTCCGGCGGCCATTGGTGGCCATGGTTGGTTCTTTGGTGGTTGTGGGCGATGAGGTGTCGGTTGGTACCCTTGGTGGCGGCCCACGGTGGCTGTGGCGGCCGTTCACGGTGGAGGAAAGTGGAGAGAGAAAAGAGAGAGGAGAGAGAGAGTGTGGTGAGGAGAGAGAGTGGAATGAGAGAAATGGCGGGAGTTCGCGTAATTTAAAGCCTCCAGGGGCGATTCTGACTTTTCCCAGGCCACCTGGGGATCTTTTAGGGTGTCGGCATCCTTCCAGACGTTGGCACGCATTTCCATGTGAAAGTCTTGGCCTCCGTCAACGAAAGTGACGCACGAAACTCCTTCCGTTAGTTTCTGATCGCCGGATTACATTTCTTTCTGTTTGATTTTGTTTTTGGCTTCAAAGGACCTTCTATGTCCAGTCATTATCCTCGAAATACGTGTCAGTCTTCGTTTGATTGGGATTAGGGTTAAAATCAAGTTTTATCTTTTAAAATCCTTTAAAAACTCTTTCGAATCTTTCCCGTTGTTACAAAAAACAATTTATGAAAATTTCCATACATTTTTTAAATTAATAGCTATACTTTTCATTTATCCAAATCATGACAAAGTTGAATGTATTTCTAGTATAATTTTTATTCTAATTCTTACTTCATGTTAATTAAGACCCTCATTATTACACAACCTACACCTCCCATCAAAATGCGGTGAGGAAGAAATGAGGTCACGAAGACGATAACTAAATTGTCTTGGAGATTGCAAAGAAGGAAAACAATATTGTCTTGGAGATGTAGAGGAGAACAAAACTGTGATGAAGATTGCCACAAGAAGATTTTGGATCCTCTGCTTGGTAGTTCTTTGCTTAGCACCTATTTGGCACTTTTAGCGGTGGTTTTTTCCGCTGCTAAATTTGTTTTAATATTGTTGCAACGAATATTACTGCTGCTATAAATTTTGTTTAAATAATTAATTTTAAAAAGTTTATAGTAGCAATACATTTTGTTGCAAGAAATTTTAGCAGCGGAAAAAATCGCCACTAAGTGCCAAGTAGGTGCCAAGCTTACAACTACCAAGCAGAGAATCTGAATGCCCACAAGAAATGATGAAAAGAAAAGTGTCAAAAATCGAAGCTACGACAAGAAAAATAAAATTGATAAACCACTTCCACACTTTGAGAAAAAAGAAGAACTACATAAAAAGGCCTTGCAAGATAATAAAATCTGAACAACTAACAAAAAAAAAAAAAAGCTAAGTACCATTATAGACTATATAGTAGATACCAAACAAAAAAAAAAGCTAAAGTACCATTATAGACTAGAGTTAGTAGATACAACTAATGGCAAGTTTAATTATGGAAACAAATTAGAAAATAATTTGTAAAAATGAGTCATACAAAGAGAAAATTAAGAATAACTTGTAAGAATGATATTAAGTAGACAAGTTATCTTTTAAGTCGTAAGAGTAAAAAAAAAGAAAAGAAAAATTAGACATAGTACTTATTATAAATAAAATGTATGGAAGAAGCATTTATTCTCATCAATGCTTTCTTTTTTTGATAGGGAATGAATTTTACTGCTTTTGTGGAATAATTTTGCTGGTGAAACTAAGATGATTTCTGACAAGATACTCGCTTTTGGCATTAATGTTGGATTGAATATAACGTGCTAAATTTCAAAATTTGTCATTATACTTCTATCAAAACCCAATCACCAAAAGATACCAAGGAAAGTTTCTAACGAATCAGATCATTAACTGCCACAAAGAAATCACCATCGTCATGGATGTTACGCTAAACAATCATCCAGACAACTAAGAAAGATAGGTCATGTTGGCACTAGAATCACTTCATGTTCTTCAAAATTTCTAGTCCAACTCATATACATTGAAAATACAAGCAGAGCAATGGCAACCATGCCTACAATAACAATATACCTTCCTCCATTATCAGGCCTACCTTTAGAAATTCTTGTTTTTTCAACCACTGCAACTATATTGTTTGCATCCTCTACCTCTAATTCCTTCACTTCTTGGTCTTTGTCTACAGAATCACATGACAGACAAGGCAAAGAAGACAAAGAATAAGATTCATCCTCAGAATAATCAAAAGACAAGGATCTCACTTCACTCTCTTGACCCATATCACTACTTAAACCAATCATATTTTCTTTGTTACACTCCATTGGCTCAAAAAGCCGCCGTCCCTTCAACCTGCCGCTCTCGATAGCCGCCCGACGCTCTTGGATGATCTCTTGCACTACTAAATCTTTGGTCCTTAGTTTCCATGCTTGTGGAGATGATAAATGTTGCTGAAGCTCGGACATGAGGACGTCCCTCGGAGATGAGTTCATTAGTTGAATAGCTTTCTCTGTAGTAAAGGTGGTTTTTGAATGTGTGGAATTTATCCCTGCGTCAACAAGTTGGGTTATTGCTTAAAGGCATCCCAGTGTTGTTGCGATTTCCTGTAAAGTTGATCAAGTTTTTCATCTCTTTCTTTTCCTTGGAAGCTTTACACGGTGGGGTATGTTTCTTTCTTTCTTTCTTTCTTTCTTTCTTTTCTCCTTTTCTGTGTTTCTTACTTTCTTTTCTACTCTCATCCCATCATGGTGTGGGGTTTTGGGATGAACATGGATTAGCGGGTTCAAATTGTTTTGAACTGTGGTGAGATGATAGCGGGATGAGAACAATTAACATCCAAACCATTTCCAAAAAACAACAGTTGTTTCTTACTTTATTTTGGATATCGTGAGAATCTCATAAAAAAGGATATTGATTTACAGATGTAGATCATTATAAACTTTATCTAGGCTTTCCTCTTCTTGTATATAGAATTTTATCCCTAGTTTCTTGTACAGTTGTAGCTGTTATCACTTATCAAATCAGGTCAAGGTTATGGGGTATGGGCTGCTATAATTGTGTTTTCCCTTGCTCCTTCTAAAGTCACTTTAATAGACGATTTGATAGTCAGTCCCCCACCAACCGTGTTTTCAACAACACTTAATTGTCCCTAAAAAAACACAAAACAAAAATTCAATAGTGGTTAGTCTTATTATTATTATTATTATTATGATAAAGAATATCCTAATGCTCAATGCTTGCTTGGAAAACAATTTTACATGGTTGAAAAAGATGACTTTGCCTAAAAAGAAAACAACAAATATACAAGGTTCAAAGATTAATAAGTATTTCTCAAAAAAAAAAAGATTAATAAGTAAGAATACTTAACAAATTATATAAAAGTAGAATTTCAAATATTGGAGAAATAAAATACAATAAATTATAAAATCCAAGCTGAATTAATAAAATAGAAAAAAATATTTTAAGTGTTATTTGAAATAAAAAAGATCACTCAAACTTGAGCAAAAAAATTTTCACACTACAATAAAGCCTATATTATTGTGTGTTACTAAATATTAAATGATAAAAAATTAATATGAACAAAAATTTAATATTATAAAAATAATATTACTTTGGAAGAGTGAATACAACAAAAGGCTTATAATTAGAAATAATTGCATGAGAAACATATTTTATGTGATTTAATAAGGTATAAAAAAATTACTAGAGGTTCTTGTATAAATAGTAGATTAAAAAAATAATTCAATAATTACAGGTAAAAATATTAAACAAAATAATAAAAAAATTATTATGATAAATTTAATTATTAATAATTTAATAATAAAAATAAGTTAAAAAAAAATATTAACATTAATTGATCTATGTAATCAAAGCTTTGTTGCAATCTTATAGAAGTAGAATTTCACGAAGAAAATAATAGTACTACGTATCATTTATGGACAAAATGAAATCAGGTCTATAAAATAGGAAATTCTACAAACAACACGAACTTCAATATTTTTGAGTGATCATTTGTCATTACATTTTATAACTGGGTAAATCAAGAACTTCAAGGAAATACGGTATTTGATAACAATAGTCTAGGGCTTACATTACATTCCAACGTTAATATACCTCATCGAAACTGGTGAAATAATTGATTTATAATTTAATAATTCAATGGTAATTAAATTATAATTAAATTCATATTAATATTTATATATTAATTTTATATTATAATTAAATAAATAATTAGTTTAAAATAAAAAATATATTATATATTTTATTTTTAAAAAAAAGTAAATATATCACTAATTTTAAAAAAAATTAAAAACATAAGAATATACAAAATTTATTATATTTTATCTACTTTTATCTCATCATAATATTTTATTTTTTTATTTTTTTCTCATTGCATATCATCTACTATTTTTTTTCATATTATTTTTTTTCACATTTGTCATTCAAATTAAATTCATTAATATTTCTTAGTACTTTCATAATTGTGATTGGAGAGTCAATCACAACTAAAAAAAACTCCTCGGTAAGACCAACATTTTCATTATTCAATTTTATTTTTCCCACATATTTCTCAATCTTTCACATCAAGTCCTCCCTCTTCTTCCTTTTCTACTTTTTTTTCTATTTTTTTATTCTAAAATAAATAAATTTTTTTTCTTCTAGTTTTTTATTCTAAACATTTTTTTAATGAAAAAAAACATTTTGACTCGTCCAACTCAGTAAATCAGTTTAAGGTTTAAATTTAAAATTTAAGGTTTTGAATCGGTCAATTTTTTCAATTTATTTCAATTTTTAACCGATTTTTTTTTTATCATTAACTAATTCTTAACTTGTCCAATTTTCAGACACTCTAAACCGATTCACCAGGTAAATTAGCCAGTCAGATTCGATTTCCTAAACTAGGCCCAAATGTCACCGTAAGAATCAATTATCAAAACACCATCAACTTGCGCGGTCAGTTCCTCTTAGTGATCTTTCACTAATAATTTTAAATTGGCATAAATAGCCTTGGATGTATTAGTCCCTCCCCATCCAAAGCATCAAAGAAAAAACTGTGGAGGGAAATACGTTATTTGATAAAAGTAGTCCAGGGCTTACATTACATTTTAATGTCAATATATCTAAATGTCACAGCTAGATAGGAAGCTAAAATTACGTATACACGGTAAGAATCAATTAGCAAAACACCAACTTGAGCTGTCAGTTCTTCTTAGTGATCTTTTACTAATAATTTTATAATTGGCACAAATAGCCTTGGATGTATTATTCTTCCTTGGACGCCATTCACATTCCAGCATTTGGATCTGAAATGTCTTCTATGATTCCCTTCCCATCCATAGAATCAAAGAAGAAAAAATTCTTGAGGGGATCTCCTTTACCTGATATTGCCTTTATAACCTCCTAAGAAGTTAAAATAGTCAACTCTGTCAGCTTAATGTCATCAGACATTACAGTAAGAAGCTTAAATACTTCAAAACTACAATGGATGGAAAGAATACCTGCCCAAGTATTCCCCCAATGATGGCACAAACTGGAGGAAATTCTGTTGTATTTGTTATCAATCTTCCAAGAAGATTATCAGGCACGTGAGATTCATTTACAGACTGTTTACACCAAAAGCATATTAAGAAAAATTGACTCAAAGATTTGAATAATATATACAACTAATTCAAGGTAGCACACCTGTGCAGTACATAGCTCCTTCTTCAGCTTGAGAACACCAGGAAGATCTGCAATTGACACCCTACCTGGACTTCGCCCTTCAGCCTCTTCATATTTTTCTACCACTGCCAGAGACAATTATATGTCAATGCTTGCAAAATTGATCAATGGAAGCATCTGAGTTCAAAGAGGAAAATACACAACCAACTTCACAGGGTAAAGGGGTAGTTCTATTTGTTTTTTTTTTTTCTTCATTTCAAAGATAACAAGAAATGATAGAGATTACACAAAAGTGTTCTTAAAAATGCCTAAATATGTAGACAAAAGATTTACAAGCCGTATGCTTTATCCATCTCTGACTGTTCTCCTTTGTAACATTATACAACAATTTCATATAAAAAAACTGGACAATTTATCACACCTCTCATGGCAAAGTACAATTTTGATGTCTTCCTGGGAAGAGCCCTCCAAGGTACTGAAACAGCTTCCTGCAGAAAAGGAAAATTGGACACAACCATGGATAATACATGAAGCTCTTGCTACACAACAGCAATGGCAAAAGTAAAATATATATACACTTGATACATAGCTTCCCTCCCTTATTTCTTGTTGAACTAGGAAGTTCTAAAAAACCGGAAATAAACAGAAATGAAATTCTGTTCTTTGAGTCATTTTTCTCCCAAAACAGTATGAAAGGTCATCTAGTACACAATGAAAGACTTGAAGGTTGCAATTCATCATGACCGTTAGTACTAGATAGAGACAACTTCAAGCAATACATAATTGAATGACCATTTAATACATGATAATGAATTGTAGACATGTATGAATTTATGACCAACAAGGACATACCTCAAAACTCAGATATTGTAGTTGGCATTCAATAGTTTCCTCAAGTCTTTTCTGAAAAAGGAGATCATTGCACCAAAAAAAAAAAAATTACTAGTTGCTGTAAAAGCATAGCATTGTGTAAAGCTTGTCATCTAGATCTTTCAAGCAATTCACTTCTTACTAACTCAAGGATAACAGTAAAGTATCTTACATCTTCTACAGGAGGGGGGTAACCATAAATAAGTTGATAAATCAAATCACCGGTGTTACTAAAACAACAATTGTTGCAGATTATCTGTTTTCTGTAAGTCTTTCTTCCTTATATGAAGAATGGCTTCAATCATCAATTTTAGGAGAGATGCATACAATCATCAAAATGCACAAAGACAAAACTTTTGCCATTTTTACAATATCGTAACAGTGTAAAAGCACAATACTTATCAGTTATCACTACAAGGGTACCAACAAATGCATTAAAATTAAGTCATAAAAGTTAAGAATTGAGAACTGTGCAAAACTAGATCCACAAGAGAAATACCTTCGAATATCGATAGTCCTGCAGATCAACAAATATTTCCCCACAAGAATCTCTACAGTCAACAGTATAAAATGCCACTCTCTTTGACAGCTTCCGGCATCTATCATTAGCCAGTTTCTGCAATGAAAGCATAATGCAAGGGTGAAAAAGGATGCAAAAGAATAATAGATAAAAATAGAAATGCAGATAATACATTATCACACAGAAAGGTAATTATGTGAAAGCAAAATGACAAATATATCTGAGGGAGAGTTTTTAATATTATACCTTAGCAGCAAGTGAGCAACAACTGACAACTACAACATCAAACTTCTTGAAGAAATCAACACCAAAACTTAACAAATCACCTGTATCCCAGAAAACAATGAGAAAAAGACAACCTCAAGAATGATGGGAACTAATAAATAAATGACGGATAACATAGAAGGGTGATGAGAGACCAAAACCTTTTTCTACTGATACGCGAACCATAGGATTGAAGTCTTTGAGTGAATCGCAGCAAAGCTCAGCAAGGGTCTTCCCACTATACACATTCTCATCCGGAGGAATGAGAAAATTAGAGGAATATGCCTCCTCAGTAGCTACCCGATCGTCAACTAAGGTTAAACTACCAACTCCAGCTAAAACGATATTCTTGCAAAACTAAACCACAAGATGTTCCTTAGTTCTTAGCAGTTTTGACAACTGAAGTTAGAATATCATATGAAACAACCAATTACCCCCAAAAAAATATACAATTTTATTTCAACAGTTTTTGTTTGTTTGGTTGGAGAAAGATACTAAAGAAGTTTCAATTTACCTCAGCTACAGTTCCTTTCATTCCATAAACCAGGACATGAGCTTTGCTTAGTCTAAAACAAAAGAATCACAAACAAGAATTTAAATTAACTCTCTAAACGGAGGAATAGATTAGGCTTCGTTTTATACAAGAGCAAGGGAAAACAAGTATGAACAAATAAACAATTTTTCAGCAAAAGAAGAAGAAGTGTACCTTCTTTGAGCATCAGCACCCCAGACCCTAATCTGACGGTCATACAGAGCGGTCTCCTGCTCCGTCAACTCCTCACCGTCCATTCTCAGTTGCAGCCTGTTCCAAAGTACTCAAGTTTCATTTTCAAATTTCAATGTTTTTATCCTGAGGGTCCATTTGATGCACCATATAACATAAAACTGGATAGTATTTCATAGGATAATGCCTTCTAGGATAAGGCATAATAGTAATGATGTATGATCTAATCTAGTCATAACTACTTATGGAGATTTAGACAATTCATCTTTAAAAGAAGGTTTAGGGTTTAGGACAACGGATAACCAGATTACAGGAAAACCCTTTATGAAAATACACTTCATAACCCCCCCCCCCACCCTTTCCCTCCTTCAACTAATTTTGCTTCACTTACAGTCTCTAGAGATGCCAAAGAAAGTGAGGAAGACGACTCCGGCGTCGGTGAAGTAAGACCACGGCGAAGACTGGATATGCGGCGGACAGGGAGGACGAAGACGGGTGACAAAAGTGTCGCTTCGGAGGTCAGTGAAATTTACCCAATTCTTTTATCCAATTCTCTTTATTGTGCTTTCAGAAAAATATTTATTTCCTTCGACTAAAGCTTAATTATAATATTAATATATAAATTCTAAAATATAACAAATTTTCAATTATCATAAAAAAAAAAAAAACAGTTACTATTCGTTAACTTCAATGTTCAATAGTCATGAACAGAAATTTTTGAAACGTAAAAAAAATTTATGCTATTTGTTTTCTAAAAATCAATTTTTTTTCTAAGTAATATTGGTAAAAATTAACATTAAACAGTTCTTTTTTTATCAAATTAGATAATAAAATTTGACTTTTAAAAATTCTAAAATTAACTTTTGTTTATGCATTAGACATTAAAATTAATCAGTAGTTAAACAATTAGGCTCAAAGGGGCCAAATTTCCAAACCAAGTTCTCTCCTTTCCTTCGCTACCCTTCCGTTGTGTTCCTTGTAGGGAAATTCATAGTACAAAGCCCAATTTTCACTAAAATGGGCTTATAATCGAGCCCAACAGAAACTCAGATTTTTTTCAGACAAGTTTACTAGGGTATGTTTAGGGAGGAGATTCTAAAAAAAAAAAAGGAAGAAAATGTATAAATATTCTTTTTGTTTATTTTTTTAAATTTTGAGAAGAAAAGAATTAAAATATTTTATGTTAACAATTCTTAATATTTTTTTGTTAATTTTAATTATTTTAAATTAAAAGAATTTAAAGAATTCAAACAAGAGAATGAGAGAAAAAAAAAAGGTTAAATAATGATTTATCATCATCTTTGTTAGGATCCTCTAAAATTCTTTAATTTGGAGTAATTCAAGTTAAAAAAAGAAGATTAATAATATTAACATAAAATTTTTTAATTCATTTTTTTTCAAAACTTTAAGAACCAAATGAGAAGAAAATTTTTAATTTTCTTCCTTTACCTTTCCTTTCTTTCTATTTTTCTTCTCCTTAACAGATCCTATGAGTGTGTTTTGCAATGAGGAGAGAAAGGAAAGGAGAGAAATTAAAGGGAAACAAAAGGAAAGAAAATATAAAGTTAAGTGATAGTTTTTTTTTCCTTATTTAGACCTTCCAAATTCTCTAAATTTAAAATAATTAAAATTAACAAATAGAAAGATTAATAAAGATTAATCTAAAATCATCAAATTTCTTTTCGTCCAAAATTTTAAAAAACAAATAAAAAGAAGGTTATTACATTTCTTTCTCTTCTGTTTCCTTCCCTTCCAAAATCTTCCTCCTAAACGTACCTTAAAAAATGTTCTACAATTCAAATTTATAGGATTAATTTAACATTTTACTTATAATTAAAAAGACTAAAATATATATTCATCTTAATTTGCTATTCCAAATCATCCTAAATCTTTCAATTTAAAGAGGTCTAAGTTAGGATGTTGAATATCTTGGAATAGTTATTATAAACCATTCATTAAACAATCGATCAAATACTTAAGAGTAAAATATACTATTACACTTTTAAAGATTAAAAAATTTGTACTTTTATTTATTTTGATTAAAATATTCTCAATGATAATATTAATTTTTAAAAATATATAATTTATTAAAAATATATTTTAAAAATTATTATTTTAATTTTATTTATTTTGAGTTAAAAAATACTAAAATTAATTTATTTTAAAATTTTAAAATAAGTTTTTTATATAATCGTCAAATGCATATTTTATAATATATATAATATAAATAAGACTATTTAATCCAGAAGGATTAAATTATAAATTTTTCTTACCCCATAGAATCTTAGCCGGCATAAATTTTTTTTTTTAAAAAAAAATTATACACTTAAACGACCTTATATCACTCCAACCCAACTCATACCAACCATACAAAACAAGTAATACTCACAAAAGTCTCTTTCATGTTCTTCCTATGCTTTGACTCTGCATATTCAACAAGGCGTAATATGGATTTGAGTCCTGCCCATAATTGTCATTTCACATGATCAGTAAATATAAATTTAGTTATAACAAAAATTGTACTGAAGTGACGTAAAGTAATTAGGTGCTAATTATACCTGCTAATTATACCTGTAGTTAAAAAAATTGATAAGGCAAGGCATGGGTTGGGATAGCAGATTTCACAGAATTAGCGGACAGACTTGGTTTAAAGTAGTAATTGAGTATTTCATGAATTTATATTTATATTAAATATATAATTATACGTTAATTATTATTATAAAAATAATTTAGTTTAAATTAAAAATAATTTAATTTAATTAATGTAATGGACTTAAATTTTAAATATAATCTTATATATATAAATATCTTAATTATAATTTTTAATTTTATGATAAGTTAAATTAAAAATAAAAAATTTTAATTTAAATATTTAATTAGAGTTATGATTTCTAAATTATAAGTACAGTTTTTCTCTGATATCTCATTATCAGACAAGAGAGAAACTTTATTTTTTCTAAATTTATGATTATTAATTTAAAAAATCTATAATCTCAAGACTCAAGAATAAGTTATGAATTCAGGTACGTTTTCGCCTTTAATTATTTATTTTTTTAATGATTGGATATGAATAATATTTTAAGTTTAATTTAATTTATGTATTTAAAATATTTTATCCAATAATTGATATAAAGTCAATTTTATATTAAATTATTAGAAAATAAAATTGAAATATTATAAATTAAGAATAAAGAAATTTTCAGTCTTCTGGCGTATGAATTTAGTATAAAGCGTTGCGATTTGTATACATATTTACGAAGGTAAGCAACATGTAACGTGCACAATTACATCTAATTGTGGAATTTAATCCATATGTGTTTATTTCGATTTTCGTGCTTTCAATTCATGAGCATGAATTCTTTTAAAAAGTTGCGTATGAATTATTTTCAATTCATATAAACATATTGTTTTTTTTATTTTGCGTGCAACATTGATTGAAGATGCGATTTGTGTATGTATGTTGAAATTTCAATCAATATATATCTTCACAAATGTTGCTGTGCGACTAACTGATGATTTTAATTCAAATATTAATTTCATGTAGATTACATTTTTCGATGCAAAATTATACACATATATTTGTATCTTCATATATATGTCAAAAGGAATTTGGTTGTTTTTATGATATGAATTGTGAGGATCGTTTTGCGTGCGGCTCATTGTATATTGATTATATATATATTTAAATTTTAAAGGTAATTTAATATATATAATACAATAAATTTGGGATTTGAAATTTAAAATTTTTGTTAAGAATTTTTGCTGTAAAAAATTATATATAATAATTGTATTAGGATTTGTGGTAAAATTTTTAAGATATTATGATCTTATGTAATTTATATATATATATATATATATTATAATATAAGTATTTGATTAGATATATATTAAATTTCAAATTTGAAATTCAGAAATTAAGCTATGTCAAATTTTATTTTGTTTTAAGAATTTAAAATTTATGATAAGATTTCTTAGATTTTATATCTATATATGTATGTATATATATATATATATTGAAATTACAAATTAAGTAATTTAACGTATTATGATTTTTTTTAAGGATATGATGTAAAGTTTGAAATATTTAGGGAATTTAAATTTAAATATTAGTATGTTAATATATATTTTGAGATTAATTAATTGAAGTAATATATCACCTAAGTGATCTCTATTGTGAAAATTAATTTATTTTGAAATATAAATAGATGTGCTTATGTAATTTATATAAATATTAATTGGCCTAAAAGAAAATCTCTATTTAATATAATTGCATATACACTTGTGGTAATAAATATGTGATCATTATTTGGTTTTACATATAAGCAATAAATCAGCCTAAAGGAAGATTTATTGTTTGATATGTTACTTTGTTATCAATATTTGATTACTACACCAAGATATCACTTACAAATTAATATTTTATCCAAAGATAAGATATTAATGGAGTGCTAGATATCTTGAGATGAGGTTACCTTTATTTAAACTTATTATTCCAGTATAGTCTAATTTTGATACTTATGTGAGTATTTTTCTTGGTTTTGTACTAATTCAGTTTCTACTTTAGCAGCTAATATAACTGCCAACATTAACTCTATTCCTCCACTGAATGACACAAATTTTAAGGTATGACAAGAGAGTGTTTTAATTACTCTCGGAATCATGGACTTAGACTATGCGTTAAGGACTCCTAAACCCATTGATCTCACTGACCAGAGTACCTCAAATGAAAGGAGGGAGATGGAAAAATGGAAAAATTCTAATTGCATTAGTCTAATGATAATTAAGCGTGCCATTATAGAGGCATTTAGGGGCATTATGTCCGATCAAGTAGATACGGCCAAAGATTTCCTTGAGAACCTTGAGAAGAGATTTGCTAGGAGTAAAAAGGCTGAAACTAGTACAATCTTAGTAAAACTCATCTCTATGAGGTATACCGGTAAAGGAAACATAAGGGAGTACATTATGGAAATGTCTCATCTTGCTTCAAAACTGAAGGCACTCAAGTTGGAATTATTTGAAGACTTGTTGGTGCATTTGGTTTTGTTATCCCTTCTTGCACAATTTAGTCAGTTTAAGGTGAGCTATAATTGCCAAAAGGAGCCTTGGTCACTTAATGAGCTCATCTCACACTGTGTTCAGGAAGAGGAAAAATTGAAGCAAGAAAAGATACCAAGTGATCATTTGACCTCTACTTCAAAGGATAAGAAGAAAGACAACAAGAGAAAGAAGAATAAAGACACTATGGATATGACACTACAAAAGAAATAACATAAGGAACAAACTCAGGATGGTTGTTTCTTTTGTAGGGGTACAGGACATAAAAAGAAGCATTGCACCAACTATCACTCCTGGTGTGCAAAGAAAGGTATGCTTCTTAATTTTGTTTGTTCTGAGGTTAATTTGACTTCGGTGCCTAGACATACATGATGGATAGATTCTGGTGCAACAACTCACATCAGTGTGTCTATGCAGGGTTGCCTGAATTGCCGAAAGCCTAGTGATGGTGAAAGATACATCTATGTTGGTGATGGCAAGTCAGTAGAAGTCAAAGCAATTGGAACGTTTAGATTATTGTTAAAGACTATATTTTATTTGGATTTGATTGAGACTTTTATTGTATCGTCTTTTAGACGAAATTTAATTTCTATTTCAACATTGGACAAGTTTGGTTATTATTGTTCATTTGGAAATGGAAAGTTTAGTCTTTTTCAAAATTCAAATTTAGTTGGTTCTGGTTCTTTATCAGGATATGATAATCTATACTTACTTGACACAATTTCTTCGTTTAATGAATCTATACATATTAATGTAATAGGTAAAAAGCGCAAATTAACCAATGAGAATTCATCTTCATTGTGGCACAAGAGATTGGGTCATATCTCCAAAAGGAGAATAGAAAGACTTGTGTCCGATGATATTCTCGATCCCCTTGATTTTTCAGATTTTGATGTGTGTATAAACTTTATTAAGGGGAAACAAAAAAATGTTAGGAGATTTGGTGCCAATAGGAAATCAGACGTCTTAGAACTAATACACACTGATATTTGTGGACCATTCCCTATGGCTTCTTGGAATGGTCAATAATACTTCATAACGTTCATAGACGATCATTCACGATATGGCTACCTTTATCTCATTCATGAGAAATCGCAATCACTGGATATGTTCAAAAATTATAAAGCTAAAGTTGAAAATCAACTCAGCAAAAGAATTAAAAACATCAGATCTAACCGTGGTGGTGAATACTATGGTAGATATGATGGATCAGGTGAACAACGTCCAGGACCATTTGTGAAATTCCTAGAGGAATGCGGTATCATCCCTCAGTACACTATGCCGGGTTTGGCCACTATAAATGGTGTTGCTGAGATAAGAAACAGAACGCTTAAAGATATGGTAAGGAGTATGATTAGTCATTCAACCTTACTTGAATCACTCTGGGGAGAGGCATTAAAAATCGCAGTGTACATATTGAATAGAGTTCCAACTAAGGCAACTGAAAAGACCCCTTATGAGCTTTGGACAGGTAAAAGGCCTAGTCTAAAGCATTTTCATATTTGTGGATGTCCAACTAAGGCAAGGCGCCACAGGCCAAATGAAAAGAAACTGGACTCTAGGACTGTCAGTTGTTACTTTATTGGATACTCTGACAGATCTAGGGGTTACAAGTTTTATGATCCCATGACTAAGTCTATATTCAAGACACATAATGCTCGATTCTTTGAGGATGTTGAGTTTGCTAGGGGAGATAGGGTCAAGGACTTTGTCTTTGAAGAGGAATATGTTAATATTCCTTTAATTGCTATTGAGAATGATCAAGAAATGATTTCTATACCTGACATTATTCAAGAGTAACTTCGGATCAAGACAATGTCGTTAACCCTTCAGAACAAGTTCAAGGATTTGTTCTAGATGAACAAACTCTACAGCCTCAAGAACCATTGCCATTAAGAAGATCCACTAGAGAAAGGAGAAGTGCAATTTCAGATGATTATATTGTGTTTCTCCAAAAACATGATGTTGACATTGGAGTGATGGAAAATGATCCAATCAATTTTTATCAAGACATGGAAAGTTCTAACTCTCAAAAGTGGATTGATGCCATGAATGAATAGATAAAGTCCATGAAAGACAACGATGTGTGGGATCTTGTCCCATTACTTGAAGGTTCGAAGCCCATTGGTTGTAAATGGATATTTAAAACCAAGAGGGATTCAAAAGGTAATGTGGAAAGGTTCAAGGCACGTCTTGTCGCTAAGGGTTTTACATAGAAAGAAGGCATCGATTATAAAAAGACTTTCTCTCTAGTTTCATCGAAAGACTCTTTTAGGATTATAATGGCTTTAGTGGCATGCTTTGATCTTGAGTTACATCAGATGGATGTCAAAACAGCATTTCTCAATGGCAACATTGATGAAATAATATATATGGTGCAACCAGAAAACTATGTGTCTGGTGATGCAAAGTCGATGGTTTGCAAATTAAAGAAATCCATTTATGGACTTAAGCAAGCGTCTTGTCAATGGTATCACAAATTTCACCAAGTTATCACCTCGTCCGGTTTTGAGGTAAATTTGGCTGATGATTGTATATACCACAAATTCAATGGGAGTAAGCACATTTTTTTGGTTCTGTATGTCGATGACATACTACTTACCAGTAATGATATAGGCTTATTGCATGAAACCAAGAGCTTTCTAGCAAAGAACTTTGAGATGAAAGATCTTGGTGATGCAAACTTTGTATTAGGGATTCAAATACATCGAGATCGCTCTCTAGGTATCCTTGGATTATCACAAAAGGCATATATCAAAAATGTTCTTAAAAGATTTGGTATGCAGGATTGCAAATCAGGTGATACCCCTGTGGCTAAAGGAGATAAATTCAGTCTTAACCAATGCCCTAAAAATGATTTTGAGAAAAAGGACATGCAAAAGATTCCTTATGCTTCAGCAGTAGGGAGTCTAATGTATGCACAGGTTTGTACATGTCTAGATATTACGTATATTGTTAGCATGTTAGGAAGATATTTAAGCAATCCAGGCATGGATCATTGGAAAGCAGCCAAACGAGTCATGCAACATCTACAAAGAATAAAGCACTACATGCTCACATACAAAAGATCAGATAAGTTGGAGATCATTGGATATTCGGACTCTGACTTTGCTGGATGCCAAGATAGTATGAATTCTATATTGGGCTATATCTATCTGCTAGCTGGAGGAGCAGTGTCTTGGAAAAGTGCCAAATAAACACTTGTAGATCCTTCCACCATGGCAGCTGAGTTTATAGCATGTTATGAGGTATCTAATCATGGAATATGGTTGCGAAACTTTGTCACTGGGCTGAAAATTATAGATGGAATTGAAAGACCACTTAAGATTTTTTGTGACAATAAATCAGCAGTCTTATATTCCAATAACAATAGAAGCTCAACAAAGTCAAAGCACATAGACATTAAGTTTCTAGTTGTTAAAGAAAGAGTTCAAAGTAGACAGTTGTTTATAGAATATATTGGCACAAACTCCATGATTGTGGATCCGCTTACTAAGGGACTACCACCCAAGGTCTTTCATGAGCACACTATTCATATGGGTGTTATGTCATTTGAAGATATTCAGTTTTAGTGGGAGTTTGTAATTTTTGCTTTTATGTTACAGACATATTCTTTAGTTATTTCAGTTATGGATATTTTGAGGATATTTTATGCAAAAATAAAGTTTCTTTCAGCTTATTCACACTTTGAACTTGGTAGAGTTTAATAAGGTTTAAAGTGGACCAGTTGGAAATAGACATGTTTAGATCACACTGCATGTATTTTTTCATGTTACACATCAATGCTTGATCTATGTCATTTGATTATGTTGATATATGTGATCAGGGATGACTTAGTTACGATAAGTGTAGCAAAAGTTACCTTGGTTCTGTGTTAACATGATTGATGGACAAGATTGTTCGAAAATACTCTTGATTATGATAGCAAAATTTTGAGCTCGTAAGGTTATTTTGTGACATTCAATTATAAGATAATATATTTGTATATATATATATATATATAGTCCAAGGTGGAGATTGTTGGGTATTTTATGGACTTATATTTATATTAAATATATAATTGTATGTCAATTGCTATCATAAAAAAAAAGGTCTGGCCCAAATTAAAAGTGATCTAATTTAGTTAATGTAATGAGCCTAAATTTTAAGTATAGGCTTATATGTGTAGATACCCTAATTATAATTTTTAATTTTATGATGGGCTAAATTAGAAATAAGGAATCCTAGTTCAACTATTTAATTAGGGTTATGGTCCCTAAATTATAAGTACAGTTCTTCTTTAATATTCCATCATCAGACAAGAAAGAAACCCTATTTTCTCCAAACTTGTGCTTATCAATTTGGAAGACCCATAACCTCAAGACTCAAGAATAAGTTATGAATTTAGGTACGCTTCCGCCTTTAGTTATTTACTTTCTTGATGATTTGACATGAATAGTATTTTGAGTTTAATTCAGCTTATGTATTTAGAATATTTTACCCAACAGTAACCTGGATTGGGTATAACATGATAGCGCCATGCTTTATCCATGGTCCACAACTCTGATGTTGTTATCAGAAACTATATATATCTCCCTACATCAATTTTTTAACTCCTGTGTTTATATAGCCAATGTATACTTGCTGTTTAATTAATTGAGGAAACAAAGAGTCGGGTAAATAGGGAAGTCCATTGAATTTCACTTGAAAAATGAAAAATCAAGAAACATGTGCTACTTCTTTGATGCCTCATAATGAATGATTTATTTATTTGTTATGATTATGGGTTTTCCAAATGAATGTGGTGGGTAAAAGCTAATGTAGCATCTTGAGGATATCAAATAATGCACTATCATCGTTCCTCAATGTTTCCCCTTCTTCTATCAAAAAGAAAAAAAAATGTAATTTTGGTCAAGACGAAGTAAAAGACGTTACAGCAAGTAAATGAGATGAAGGGAGAAAGTCTATTGTCGTGAGTATAAAAAGATTCCTTGGCAGGATCTCCGAAAACGCTTGATTTGAAGGAAAACTAGAAACCAAGGACACTTTGTTGGCGTGTTTGCACGTCGGAAGTGAACATGGATACGGTTATAATACATTGTCGATGTTATAATATAAAATTGACAATCCAGGTATACCAGGTACCTTATTTTAAATTACAATTGAAATTATTATACATATACACATATATATGTTTCGTGTCATGTTCTATGCTATAATAAAGAATTTGATCTCTTTATCTATGTTTTGTCACATATTCTTGTCGATGTCTGTGCTTCATAGCACTGAGCAAACTATGAACTGTATTATCAGCATGTCCCTAAATATGGACACCGCAAATGGATCATAGTCAAGAAAGCTTCACTCAAACCGTGCCATAGAGATTCTTAGGTGGAAGCATATTCACCAAGTCAAGATACGTACAAATAATATCTGAACTCAAAAGTTTTAACATTTTATTAGCTGAACGTGTGTTCAGGAAGTTCAATTTTCAAAATTTTTATCCTTAGTTTTTCTTAACTTGTATAAATTAATTTTTTATTATTATATACACAATTCTCAAAAATAGCCTAATGGATAAACATACTTAACTTCTTTAGAAAATAAGTTCTCCATACTATATTCGAGAATATATTTTTTAAATAATTTAAAAATTCTCTAAATTTGAAAAGTTATTTTATATTTTATAAAGATTTTGAAAATAACTATATTAACCATCTAAAACTAAGAAAAATGTATAAATTTACCTTGAACTTTAGATAATTTGAAAATAGCTTCTTAAATTTTCAAAATTGACAACTTAATTCATTAATTCATTTGTCACTCTCAATATGTCACTTGGGAAACCAATAAAGTGAAATGTAGCTGTTTTCATGGATTACATGAACCGCATCTTTAGACCCTGCCTCGATCAGTTTGTAATTGTGTTTATCGATAAAATATTAGTGTATTCTAAAAATAGACAGGAGCATGAACAACATCTAAGGATAGTGTTGCAAACACTTAGAGAGAAACAACTATATGCCAAGTTAGAGAAGTATAAATTTTGGCTAGAAGAAGTAAAATTTTTAGGGCATGTAATTTCTAAAGAGGGAGTGTCAGTCGATCCCAATAAGATTGAAGTAGTAGTAAACTGGGAAAGACCTACTATGACTGAAATCAGGAATTTCCTAGGGCTAGCAGGATACTATAGAAGGTTTATTTAGAGGTTTTTGCAAATAGCGATGCTTATGACTAAACTAACCTGGAAGGATGTTCCATTTGTGTGGGACACAAAATGTGAATAAAGTTTCCAAACTTTGAAGGAGAAGTTGACCACTGCACTTGTTTTGATTATCCCTAACCCTTTGGAGAAGTTTGAATTGTACTGTGATGCGTCTAAGAAAGGGTTAGGATGTATCCTGATGCAAGGAGGGAGAGTAGTAGCCTATGCTTCTAGGCAGTTAAGATCGCATGAGAAGAACTACCCTACCCATGACCTGGAGTTGGCAACCATAGTATTTTCCTTGAAGATTTGGAGACACTACCACTATGGGTCTAGGTTTAAGGTATTTAGAAATCATAAAAGTCTTAAGTATCTCTTTGACTAGAAGGAATTAAATATGAGGCAGAGGAGATGGATGGAATTCATTAAGGATTATGATTTTGAATTAAAGTACCATTCAGGTAAGGCAAACATTGTGGCAGATGCATTAAGTAGGAAGTCTCTCCATGTAGTTCAACTGACGGTGAGTGAAATGGGCTTAATAGAAAAATTTAGAAATATGAGGTTGTCTACACTGGTGTTACCTAATAAAATTTGCTTTAGTGAATTAAGAATTGAGAACACTCTTAGGGCTTAAATCTTAGAAGCTCAGAAGGGTGATGAATTCCTGGAATCTCTAAAGGATTCAAAGGAGTTCATAAGGGGGGCTGATGGAATGGCAACTTTCTAGAATAGAATTTATATTCCTAAGGTAAGTGAACTAAGGGATAAGATATAAGAGGAAGCTCACCAAAGTAAATACAATATTCATCCTGGAGCCACTAAGATGTAACAGGATTTAAAGGAAAGGTTCTGGTGGCCAGGTATGAAGAAACATATAGCAAAGCACGTAGTTAAGTGCCTAGCATGTCAGTAGGTAAAGATTGAGCACTAGAAACCTGCTTGGCTACTGTAGCCATTAGATAGTCCTGAGTGGAAGTGGGATAAGATTTCCATGGATTTTATGGCAGGTTTACTTAGAACCCAATCAGGAAATAATGTTATTTGGGTAATAATAGATAAATTAACTAAATCTGCTCATTTCCTACCCATTAAGATTAACTACCCCTTGGATAAATTAGCACAACTATATATTCAGGAGATAGTGAGACTTCATGGGGTACCTATTAGCATCGTCTCAGATAGGGATCCCAGATTCCAAATTTTGGAAATCCCTGTAGGAGGCCTTTGGGACTAGATTGAACTTCAGTACAGTATATCATCCTCAAAAAGATGGACAAACAGAGAGAACCATTCAGACCTTAGAGGATATGCTTAGGGCTTATGTTAGAGTATCAAGGAAACTAGGATAGGAGTCTACCATTAATTGAATTTTCTTACAACAATAGTTTCCACTCTAGCATATGTATGACACCCTATGAAGCCTTATATGGGAGAAAGTGTAGGTCCCCATTATGTTGGTATAAAGTGGGAGAGAGACAACTGTTAGGACCTGAGTTAGTGTAACAGACAATTGACCAAATTAAAATGATCAGGGAGAAAATGGGGAAGGCTCAGGATAGAGAAAAGAGCTGTGCTGACAAAAAAAGAAGACCCCTAGATTTTGAGGAAGGAGACTATGTTTTCTTGAAAGTATCCCCAACTACTGGTATTGGTAGAGCTATAAAGTCTAGAAAGCTAAGTCCTAAATATATTGGACCTTTCCAAATATTGAAGGGAGTAGGTCTATCATCATGCTAGATAGCCTTACCACCACACTTGTCAAACCTTCATAATGTTTTTCATGTATCCCAACTCAAAAAATACATACCTGATCCTTCACATATACTTAATGCCAATACTATGCAATTAACGGATAATCTAACATATCAACCAAAGCCTTTGCAAATTATCAGTACTAAGGTCAAGACCCTAAGGAATAAAGTCGTTTCCTTGGTAAAGATCTTGTGGGATCGAACATCACCACAGGAAGCTACCTGGGAAAGAGAGGAGGACATGCATAGAGCGTATCCATAATTATTTACATGAGGTATGTATAAATTTCGAGGACGAAAATATTTTCAAGGAGGGAAGAAATGTAACACAACATATTCTCTTGACTGGTCTAAATTGATGTTCCCTAAATTAATTAAGTGAGTTTGCTATAAAGTCTGATGAATTTTCTTGTGTAATTTAATATTTAGAATAAATATGCTAAAGGATAACACTTTTATTCCTTACGGTAACCAAGTTATAATGTGAGTGGGAGGAAAACACCACAAAAAGAAAAAATTGAGGTGCTTACATAAAAGTTTAGGTACTTGAGGTGCTTGCATAAAAGTTTAGGTGCTTGAGGTGCTTGATACATTTAACATGCTTGAATTAATTTTTCTTTTAATTAACTGAATTACCAATAGAGAGAAGAGTATAGCAAATTAAATATATGCATGTGTAATTGGTAAAGGGGAGAATGTGACATAATTAGACAAAGGGAATTTGACTACTTACACTCCACCCTTAACCGTGTAACCAATGGAAAATAGGAAGAAGGATGTGACTTTTTAAATATATATATATATCCACACGGCTAGGACAATTGGGAAATGAAAGAAGTGCATAATATTTAAATATATATATATATAGATATACACGTGCATTCGGAAGCAAGAGTGCAAAATTTAACTAAATTAATATACATGTAGGTGTACGGTGGAAGCCATTTAGGGAATGGATGTAAAAATTAAATGGTGAGGCCAAACCGTGAAGTTTGAGTGATTGTGCAGCCTTACGTGAAGTGGGAGACTTGCATTACGTGACTTCCATTCCTTCACTTCCTTCAACGCAGCTAGGTGGGAATACCAAACTTGCAAGCAATGTGAATTGTACTTAAAAGTACACGTGTGGCTGTTAAAAAATCACAATTAAGGATGAGAAAGAGGTGTAGCATCCCATTACTCGATTAGACTACATACAAGAGAAGGATGACATTTAATTAAGGAGGCTTACGAAAATAACATTTGGGAAGGGGAAGAGAGCAGCTTAACATTAGAGGGAAGCACACAAGCATTCGGTGAGAGGGGAATAAAGGCTAAGTTGGCCGAGAGAAGAAGAAGCAAGGAAGTAAGAGGAAAATTCAAAGGGAGAGCCAAGACAATCCCAATTGACTTCATCCTTGAGGTAGCTTAGCAATTCTATAGTTTTGTTTCATGATTTAAAGTATGATTATCCTAATTTAAAGCTTCCATGAAACATAAACTCTCTCTACATTCTTCAAGATGTAAACCTTTCTTTAGCTAAGCTTGTATGATGATTTGGTTGTGTTTGTTGATGTGATGATGTGGATGTATTTGTTTTCATAGAAGAGTAATGGTTAAAAAGAAAATTCATCATGCTTCATAAAGAATCTTAGAATAAGAATGTGTTGAAATATCATGCTTTGCATGGCTAATGTATCTTTTGTGCTAAAGTAGATTTTATGGCTTCCATGGAAGGACTATTGTTGGTAAAATTTAGCATGCATAATGGAAGAACTATTGTTAGTAAAATTTAGCATGTATAATGGAAGAACTATTGTTGATAAAATTTAGCATGTATAATGGAAAACCCTAACCTAAGATAGTGCTGGAAATTTTGGATTCTTGTAAAGTTAATATATGTTTTAAGTTATAGAGACCAAAATAAATATGGCTAGCATTTGATTAAAAATTTGACTTTTCCTTGTTGGCTTGCTAAAACTGAGAGTGGCCTTGGTAAGGCATGGAATTTCTTGTTAAATATGGTGTAAGATAGATGGCCATTTGGACTTAGCTATGAAAAAGAGAAAATATGATAACTTAATGTATGTAATTAGTTTTCCTTGTTGCACACAATAAAGGTCCATATCATATTGAAATGTAAGGGAGAGTGATATGTGTAATCTAAGTTCTAATAGGTAAAGGAAAAGAAAATTGAGTCACAAAAGTAAGTAGAGGGACTTGCCAAGGACATGATCATATGATTTAAATGTGTAAGAAGGTGCCATAGAAATTTTAATGCGTGGTATCATTAAGCTTAAATCCTAGAAAGGGGGTAAAAATGTAACAATGTAACATGAAAAACCCTAGATTTTGTTGCTTATCCATGATGGCCGAATGCAATCCATTATGTTATTATGATAACCAAATTACTATGCTATTCGTAAATGAATTATTTTATAAAGGTGGCCAAGTGTCCACCCTTCCTAAAGTTTGACCGAAGGTGCTTCACACTTGAGACCTGTGACGTGTGATCGAAGGTGCTTCACACTAATGACCTAGTGTTCACAATTATTCTATAAAGGTGGCCAAGTGTACACAATTCTTGAGGTGTAACTGAAGGTGCTTCACACATGTGACCTAGTGTTCACAATTACTTCATAAAGGTGGCCAAGTGTCCACAACTCTTAAAGTGTGACCGAAGGTGCTTGACACATCCTAGTGAGGTGTGACCAAAGGTGCTTCACACTTGTGACTTAATGTTCATAACTATTTTATAAAGGTTGCCAAGTGTCCACATTTCTTGAAGTGTGACCAAAGGTGCTTCACACTATGAGGCAAGGTAAGTTTCAAGAATGAATTTTATAGCTGATCATTGTCTATTTCAGTTTTTACATGTTTGATCCCATGAAATGATGTTATACTTGAAATGAAAATACCCACTCCTATCATGTTAACATTTCAAAGAATCATGCAATGCTTGCCAATCTATTTATGTGAATGTAGATGAAAAATGTTTTTCTGTGCTTGCACACTGGTACATATTAGTATATTTTAAAATGATGAATTGTTAAGCTGTTGGGAAACTCGTTTCCTCATTTATATGCTAATATGTATCAGATGCGGACGTTTAGCAATGTCGGGGAAATATGGAAGTCATTTTGTTAAGAGCATTATTGTAGTTCTTCATTTTGGGTCCCGATTCTACATATTGTCTATTTCTGGGATTAGAATTAGGATTGCTATTTTTGGCTGTATATAGAAAAGGGAAAAGGGCAATTATTGGGGGAAGGATATGAGAAGGACCAGTTCATCCTTAGTATTTTGTAAAAGGAGTTTGACTGACAGGCTTGTTGTCTCCTGACTCCTTATGGACGGGTACTTCATATATCCTGGTATATGTTCACCGAAGGGTGTAACAAACATTGATTATTAGACATTGATTATTTTTAATATAGAAGTTTTATAAATTCTGCTGTGATGTATGAAATTTTAATTTATGCTGTGCATAAGGTATGGTTATCTAAGCAAAAGAGCCTGAACCTAATCCACAATAATAATAGTTAATGGTATGAATGCTGAGACATTGTAAATGAATAATTAAGGTTAAGAATAATGTACTGAACTTATCTGGATACATCAGAGGAGTTGTAATACTAGATAAGGGTGTTACATTAAGTTGGATTTGTAAAATGCGTTAGGGTCTTGACTATATTGGTATTCTGGTTTTAAATTTGTATAGACATTGAATTTGGTTCTGCAATCTTTTTTACAATTATGAATGAACGCTTAAGTTTTCTTCTACATGACGTTGTGATGAATATGGTTTAGATTTCTTTTAGCAATTGACAGATACTAACTAGAATTGGAAATCTAATTGTAAATAATAGTTGATTATTACTTAAAACTAAGGTTAATTAATTTCTTAATTAAGAATTAATAACTCTTAGTAGTAGTGGATTAAAACGATAATGTTGATCTAAATTCAATCATTAGGAAGACATTCCAGTGGTAGGTTCTAAGGTTTAAGAAAGTTAATTGTAACAATAGTGAATTTGAATTTAGTTTAAAATCCACTCACAAGTAGCATAATCAGATTCAATAATCCATTATCCTTTATGTGTTTGCCAACTAGTACAGGTCCCCAGTGGGTTTACTTTTCTCATCTTAATAAATTCCTTTTTCCATTCACTATCATTGGTTATTTGTTATTGCATTTAGTTAGTCATTAGTTTAGTTAGAAATCAATCACCTTCACTTTTAGGCTAAATGACAGAGAACAAGTAGTAACTCTGGGCTTTCCCATTCCCGTGGGATACGACCTTGATACTCATCATTGCACTTGATTGCATTGATAGGTTCACTACCTTCGGTGTAGTTACATTGGCAGCGTATCAAGTTTTTGGCACCGTTGTCGAGGAATTTGTGTGAAAACTAGCGTGAAGTTGTTATTTGTTACTTTAGCCACTTTTATTTATTTTATTTTGTTTTTGTTTCTTGTCAGTTATTTTTTTTGTTCCAGTCAGTTATTGGCTTTTATTTGTTTCATTTTTGTCTTTTGTTTTTGATTAATTATCTTTTTATTTAGTTGTTAGTTTTTATCTATTTTATTTTGTTTTTGATTTCTTATTCTTTCATCTAGCTATTAGGGTGTTTTGCTATTGTTGGTTTCAGGTAGTTTATGACTAGCACAGAATTTGATAAAGGAGAAGGACATGAATAACTATTAGTTGCAATCCTCTAGGGATAGACCAGGATGGCAGAGAGTGGTTACTAGGTAAACTCTACATCAATCTTGGCAGCTCAGGTGGAGCTTCTAGCCAAGGTAGACCAACTTTAGATGCCAATGTAGACAGCACATCTTGGTTACGAGTTCTTTGATGGCCCGCAGTATAGTGTAAACTATACTACAAGAGGTATGCTTGCTAACTTCTTGTTTTTATTCTAACATTATTTTTGCTAATTTTGAACAGGTCAATTATATGGGAAATGCCTAAAGACAGTAGAATAATCCTTACTGTAACCCATACAACCCTGGGTGGAGGAACCATTCAAATTTTGGATAGAGAAACAATAATACCCAGGGTCCACCAAGTTTTCAACAATTGCACTAGCAACAACATCAGCAGCAAGTTGCTCCAAATCAATTTCCTCAAGGGTAGGAGAAGAAGCCCAATCTAGAGGAATTGATGATGAAGTTTGTGTCCACTTTAGAGAGCAGGTTCTAGTAGACGGACACAACCCTTAGAAATTAGTAGGCCTCCATTCAGAACTTGGAGAATCAAATAGGCCAAATTTCTAAGACGTTGGCTGAAAGATAGCCAGGGGTCCTTCCCAGCACCACAGAGCCTAGTAAGCAAGTATTTGGTCCTTTACCATTGACTGATAATGATAATACTATTGTGCAAGATGTGCTAGTCAGTAAAGGGCTAGAGTCTGAACCCAAGACTATAGATGTCCTGGCTAATGTTGTTGAGTCTCATTTGCAAGAATTTTTGCTTGATGACTCTTTGTAGATGACATTTCAGGGAGATAAGGAAGAATTGTCCAACAAGCAAGTGTTAGAGCAACTAAAGTATTTGCTAGATAATGGGCCCAACAACTACATTGACTATTTTTTTCCTGCTAATAGGTTAGAGGTATAGAAGGTGAGACCTTCTATTGAGGACCCTCTAGTCTTGGAATTGAAGGAATTACCTAAGAACCTAAGTTATGCCTATCTGGACAAAGCAGAGAAGTTACCATTGATTAAAGTAGTTGACTTCACAACTGAGGAGAAGGAAATGACTTTGGGCTTTTGATACGAATGCTGCCAGTAGAGTTACCTTGGAAGAAACTTATGATGATTTGGGGCGCAAGGTATCAGAAGAGGGAACACAGGAAGACTTGATAGAAGGCAACCAATCGAACCATGTAACATGGGAAGAAACGAGCCATGCAACATGAGGAGACTTGGTAAAAGCCAGCAATCAAGCTATGCACGAGTAAGGGAGTTAGTTACTCGAAGGAAGGCTTACAACGTGCAAAATTGATCTATGTATAAAGGGAAGGGAAGATCCACACATCATGCATCATGCTACCAACGTGAGTGTACACGATTGAACACAGTTGAGTCATGTGTTACACATAAAGGACGTCATGCTGCTTGCATTGTAATCTCTGAATAGCTTTAAGTAGTCTGTAGGAAGTCATGAATAGGCAAGTGATGAATTGTAATTTGTTATCAAATTTAGAGTTGTCCCTACTTGAAAGTAGACGTTCTTTTGTTTCTTTATTTCATCAAGAATAATCCAAAATCATATTTTTCAATATTTCCATATTCTTCCTTTGCATTTTATTGAATTCCAGTTAGCTGAAGGTTGCTCTGATAGATTGTAACATTGGTGCTTTTATTGAGAGGGTCGCAATGGCCAAAGGAACTCGTAATCAAGAACTTCAAACAAATGTCTAGGAACTATATTGCATGGTGTAGATGAATGAAGAACGAGTAAGTGCTTGGCATCAAGGAATGAAGATTGAATGATAGGGACAGATCAAAGCTTAGAGAATGTGGAAAACATGTTACGTGAGCTAACTGCACACATCAGAGGAAATTCAGTAGCAATGCCGGAACTAACAGGCCAAAATCATGCTTTGCCGTCTTCATCTAATGCTCGAGCAAGAGGCGATCATGTAGAAGCTCAGGGAATATTTCTTGGTAAGAACATGAAGGTGGAGATTTCACACTTTGATGGCAAGGAGGTGGAAGATTGGATCTTCAAGATTGAAGAATTCTTCATGTAACACCCCTAATCCTATGGTTCCTTTTAGTTAATTAAATAATATAATATAATATATTATAGGATTGGTGAGTTACTACTATCTCTACCTGAGTAAATTTTAACTTTTACCTAGTTAAATAATTAAGTGCCATTAGTTTGAAAATTCTACACTTGGGATACTCACATAATATTGAAGCAGAAGATAATTGAAATAAAACATGTATATATGTACATTCACATTTATATACATAATTCTTTTGCAATAATTACAAGTCATATTTATTAGACATACACCTATAGATATACAATTGTGTCAACTAGGGTAAGGAGACAATAAGCCTATCACTCATACCTATTTAACAAAAGACAACTAGTGAATTCTTAGCTCACATATCCTAATACATATATGCTCTCATCCTATACACCAAAATCATCCTCCTAGTCCTTCCAAAATAATAATAGTAAGGATTCAGGGTAGAAAGCATGTCAAAATATGTGACCTACGTCACTACTCATAATCCTAGAATTCCATTCCTCTAGTGGGTGAAGGTGATGGTGGTATTTCCACTACAGTAATTACCCATCACTCCTTAATCAAGGTAAAATAAGCCAAAAAGGGTATCTCAATCACTTCACCTCTATCTCTAGAAATAACTAGTGCCTAAGCATCTGATACACAACCAGCATTTACATGAGAATAAATCTCAATAGCATAATAATCTATTTAAAAAAACCACTAGAAGGTATCACCGTACTGGTAAAAAAATCTACTATATTCCATTTTGTTCTCAATTGATGAAACAATATCTATTGGGATACTATACATGATATATGCCATTATGACCTCATAATTTCATAATATGTACTTATGGATGCATATACAATTATCGTTCACTAGATTTTCACAATATAAAACATGTCATTCTATCATACGCTTACGATAACATGATCATATTCACATATAAAACATGTGTCAAGAAACCAATCATATCAAAATGACTAATTCCATATCATCATAAGAAATATCAGGAGAGTCACCCAGCGAACTACTCCACATTCTTCACTCACACTCATGAATGAGTTTCGAGTCGAGTGTCATGGTCTCAGATCATCTACCAGCCTAACATCTGCCTTGTACTATCTAAAGCATCCCTCAGTGGATCCCAAGTACACTATAGTCTTTGTCCTCTCTAATAGATTATCCTACATTAGCTCACTAGTCCTTGTCCTCTCTAATAGATCATCTCAGACTAGTGGGATCGGTATCCCTCTCAGATACCTTATGTTCCTTTTATCCCATAAAGGGGCTAGTAGACTTATGAAATCACTACGACCTTTGAAAAATCAAATATACTCCAATTTTGTGGATCATGCGGTTATGGAATCACCATCCCTTTTTGATGGATCATGTCCCAGCACGCTATTCGCAAGCATATATTTTAAGGTGAATTGGCTCATGTTATGATTATGCTTAACTCTAAGTATGTGACTCCTTTTCATTGGCCATAAAGAAGTTCACTAATTTAGAATTAGCAACCATCACGGTATTTGCAAAATCATTTATGATTGAGTGGATGTTTTACAATCCCAAATATATGGTTCGATTATGGAATGCCCAATAACCGTCCCATACCGATAGTCAGTCACTCAACCATGAGTCTATCTACCACTAATGTATACGCTTGGTATACTTTACTCTTTTCTCTTTTACATTTTCCTCTCTTTCTTTTCAATCTCATGTTACATGTTACATAAGCTATATAATTTCCTTGATGATTACCAACAACTTACAATATTTTAGGGATAAATCCAATTCAAAAGCTCAATAATTGATCAAAGAAAGAATACATTGTTGTTTCCCTACCAAGAAATCAACTTACACATCTTGCTGGTCCACTGGTAGCAAGAAAACCTTAAAATTCAAAATAGTGAGAAGTTGACTTCTAACTCTTAGAAGTCGACTTCCAACTAAACAGAGAGCTACAAGTTGATTTCTAGCTCCTAAAAGTCGACTCCTAGTTTTCTGTATACTGGAAATCTTGCTCGGGAGCATGACAGTCAATTGCCATAGGCTATAAGTCGACTGCCACCATTTTGGAATGCAAAATTCAAGGTCAAAGAACATGGAAGTTGACTCACAATCCTGCCATTAATGACCCCATTAGCTGGCTTAAACATTAATTCATATACATCCAAATTAAGATAGGCTATACAAGAGATATTCTATACTAGCCTTTCTAAAAATCATAAAGACTAGTATAATGTTAGCATGTGCCTATATTATCTCAAAATAAAAAATTAATCAATTTCATGTACCCTTTAGTGGGTACATCTTCCCAGGTTACCTCCTCTTTAGCCATAGGACCTACACATATGATACATGCCAGCTCTAAGGTAAGAAATGAATCTCAGTAGTAATGCAACCCATCTTTAAAAATTTATCAACCTATACCACCGTGATCATACGAAAAAATGTCTACATTCTTTCATCATCATAAAATATAAAGCATACTATTGGGATGCAGTGCATGTAACATTTAATCAAATCATGTACTTATACTCATGCATGTGCATTTAAAACATTTCATCTTTCAAATGTGGAGAATGCATTCATCATCATTATCATTATAAAGCATCTTCATAGGGTAATAAATATGCCTTTTGAGTAGGAGCAAACAATCACATCTTATAAGCTATCGGGAGTGTCGTCTAATAACAACTCCACGTACCACTACATACATGAATCCTTGGTGACTACTGCACCATGACAGTAAAATACTGCTCTTGTACATCTGAGGCGTCCCCTAGTTGGATCCACTTCCATGGATCATAAGGCTATGGGTTCACCACCATTCCTCCGAGGTGGATCACCCTCTAGACCTTATCCTCTAAGCTTCTACGAATCATAAGGCTATGAAGTCACCACCATTCCTCTAAGGTGGATCACAATCCTGATACGCTATTCTCTAACACATACACTAGGGTGATTTGGCTCATGCCCAAGGTTATGCTTTAACCTTAAGTATGTGTTCACTTAATGGCCTTTGGAGGATTACACTAACTTAAGGTTCGCAACCATCATGGTGTTTTCAAAATCATCTACATTCAAGTGGTTGTTTAACCATCCTCAATTGTCGCACAATTATGGAATGCCAACAATCGTCCTATACCGACAATCAGTCACTTGAATCATGGGCCTATCTACCATTAAAGTATATGCCTATAATACTTCACTCTTCCTTTTTGATGTCTTTCTGCTCCCTTTGTATCACTATCACAAGTACCCTTCTCATCCAAGTGAAAAGTGACTCTATCCTTTGCACATTACCCAAAACTCCTAATTTCCTTGCCTACCTATGTTGTAAGCCCTTAATTAAATTGGTATGAGGAATTACTAAGCTCAATTAACATTAAAAATTTCATTTTACAAGTTGGAGGGATGCCAATCGGCTACTGGAAGGCTAGCAGTCAGTTGATAGCTCTCTGCAATCCTTGTGTACAAGACAGTAGGCTACCAGTCAGCTGCTAGCAAGTTAACAGTCATCTGGTTGCTTACTAGAATGCATCCTGGGCAAAATAAAAGCACGACAATCAACTGTGAGGATGGCCAGTTGACTACTTAGTATAACCCGGGCCTGACAGTCAACTATTAGGAAGCTGGTAGTCTGTTGCTAAGCCTCTGTCTGCACTTCTAGGTTTCCGGGAACACAACATTCGACTGCCCCATGCTTAGCAGTTGGCTGTTATGCTTCGCTAGAATTTAGAAAATGTAATTTTGATAGTACCGAGTCCAAAATGCATTCCATTTTTAATTTTAAACACATGAGCTTAATTTCCATACAACAAACTTTACTTCTCATTAAACATTTCTCATCAATTAGCTTAGACATGTTGCATTCAAGAAAACTAGCCTATATCTATAGATGAACACAACCCAACCCTTCCAATCAATTACAAGCACATATATGAGCATACATTTCAGCAACACAGTATCCAATAACAGTAGAAAAATGTTCAGAACATAGGTTTAACCCCAACTCAACTTAAACATTTAGCAAAATACATTTTCAAGTAGTTTAAATCTTCAGTAATATTCCACATTTCAGAAAAGAGAGGGGTTTAAGATGGATTACTACCTTGATTTCCTTGCAAATGGATGTATATGATGTATCAAAAGACTCTCCCCTTATTATAGGACTGATTTCTAGCCTCAAATCTGCTCTTCCTTCAGCAAAAATCCTCCTCCTTTGCCTTAGCTTACCCCTATCTCTCTTTGCCCTTCAGCTTCTCTCTCTAAAAATTCTAAAGGTTTGAAGTGAGTGGAAGGTTTAAAGTTTAGCTAGGGTTTAAGGAAGTTTGAGTAATTGCTCTTTGATCCCTGAGCTATTTTGCAATCTTGGAATCCCTCACCTTTTCCCTTTTCAATTGAGTCTCAAGCCACCTCTTGTCAAACCTTCATTTATTTTCTTTTCAATTAAGTCCCTATGATAATGTAACTATATGAAATTAATGCAACATACACAAGAATTGGAATTAAGTTAAAAATTAACAAGCATCTCTTTAATCATATTTAGAGTGGATGTTACAATATATATATATTAATATTAGTGTGTTACTGTTACATCTACCTGAGTAAATTTTAAAATTTTACTAAGTTGATTAATTAAGTGCCATTTGGGTTGGGTTTTACACTCGGGCTCTCATAATGTTGCAACGAAATATCAGGTTAATTACATGTATATGTATAATTTACTCTAAATAGCTATACACAAGCATGTATAATTACTCTTTAATTAACTTCAAGTAACTATTAGGGTACAGAGGCAACATCCCTACCACTCATAACCCCATTAAATCACCTATTGATAATTACTAGATAATCCATCTTCATCTAAATTAATATAGGCTATACAAGAGATATTCTTTACTAACTTTTCTCAAAAATCATAAAGACTAGTACAAATTAAACATGTGCGTATACTATCCAAAATAAACATTCTTAGGTACTCCCATGAAGGGCACTTCTCTCCTTCTTATCTTCTCCTCCAGCCAAGGAACCTACACATCTGGTACACGCCAGCACTCTTGTGAGAAATTAATCTCAATAGCAATGCAACTTGTTTTAAAATCCACTGACTTGTACCATCGTACTTAGACAAAAAATTGCTACATTATTTTTCATTATAAGACATAATACATACCATATGCTATTAGGGTTCAATGCATGCAACATATTCTCACATCATGTGCTCAGATTTATGCATGTACACTTTAACACATAACTTTGCAATAAGGGATGTCATTCATCATCATTCTCATCATAACTTTCATATAAACATATTGTGGTATGGTAAACATGCCTTTACTTTAAACATATGAGCAGGAAAATAACACATCATAAGAGTTATCAAGAGCGCCACCCAGAAAAAAACTCTATGTACCACTATCTATATGCATGAGTTTGTGACTATTCAACTACCCTTTATCTATAACTTTAGCTTTAACTTTAACTTTATCTCTTTGTACATTCTGAGGCATCCCTCAGCCGGATCCGAGTACTATCTCATAACCAGTAAGATAGTTGTCAACTCTACCCAACGTTTCCCTTCCTCAAACGAGACAGATTATCAACTCATGGGATCACCGTCAACTCTACCTGGATCATTTCTTCTCCGCTTTTGGGCAGATCATAATACTGTGGAATCAACATCCCCTTCTGATGGATCATACTCCCAATATGTTATTCTCTACATATACATTAGGGTGACTTGGCTCATGTCTATGGTTTTGCTAACTCTAAGTATGTGTTTCTTAAATGGCCTTTAAAAGATGACACTAACTTAAAGTTCGCAACCATCACGGTGTTTTCAAAATTATATAAGTTCAAGTGGATGTTTAACCATCTTAATTCATTTCACAACCGTAGAATACCCAACGGTTTTCCCATACCAACAACTGGTCACTCGATCATGAGCCTATCTACCATTAGGCATACACTTGGAATACTCCCCTCTCTTTTATGTGTTATGCTCTCTTTATTTCACTATCACAGGGATCTCCTCATTCAAGTGATTTATGACTCTATCTTTTGCATGTACCCACTACATCCCAAGTTTAGATCATTAGTTTGAGTGAGATTTCAGGGTATTTTACTCTTAAAATGGTCATTTAAGCTCATTAACTAAGTCAGAGGGTTGGTAGTCGACTACTCTTTTGCTGTCCAATTTCCCTTGTCTTGGCTGAGAGGTACTAGTGGATTGCTAACGACTTGGCAGTCAACTGCTAACCTCGATAGTCAATTAACAAGGGTTGGCAATTGGCTGCTAGCTTTTTGAAATTTTTTTTGGAAAATGAAGAACAAGGTAGTCAACTTTCAAAGGGCTAGTAGTCAGTTGCTAGGGTTATTTCTTGGTTTTCTAGGTAGATGGTGAACACAGCGGTCGACTTCCAAGGTTGGTAGTTGATTGTTAGTGTCCGGTCTATTCTAAAAATCAGTATGTTACCTAAAGTTTTACCCCAAAAACATATTCTCAAACCTTGAACTCAAAGCCGACATTTAGGCATCATATAACCCTTATGATAAACCCAAAACTCCACCTAACATTTCTCAAGCTAAGATCAAACCACATATTTGCGCTTAGTGTAATGCCCCTATCTAGTATTACAATTTCTCCGATGCAAACAGATAGGTTTAGTACATTATTCTTATCCTTTTATTTAATTAATGTCTGAGTAGTTATACCATTAAGTTTCATTAAGCGGATTTGGTTCAGGATCTTTTGCTTAGATTCAAACTCGAATGCACAGCAGAATAATAGAAATACTATACTACACAGCAAAAATTTAAAACTTTCATGTAATTCAAATAATACATGTCCAATAATGTCCATTACATTTTGGTAAACATGTCCTTGGATATATGAAGTACCCGTCCATAGGAAGTCAGGAGAAAACATGTCTATCACTCAGACTCCCTTACAAAATTCTAAGGATGGACCGGTCCTTCACATATCCTTCCCCAGGGATTTCCCATGTACATCTCATATATGCAACCAAAAAAATAGTCCTAATTCCAAACCACAATATGTCTAGACTAAGACCCAAAATAGGGGTTACAAACATTTTGCTTCTAACCAAGACGAGACCTCTATCCCTCCGGCCCTGCTAAGCGTCCGCATATGATACATATTAGCATATAAATGAGAAATGCAAGTTTCCCAGTAGCTTAATAATTCAGGGTTTAAAATTAACTAATATGTATCAAGGTGCAAGAACCAAAATTTAATTCTACATTCTTGAAAATAAAAAAATATAGCATTATTCATAAATATAAATTGGCAAGCAATGTATGATCAATTTAAATGTCAATTTGATAAAAATAATAGTCTTTCAAGTAAAACATCTTGCATGCTATAAAATTGCGTTATCATAAAGTTAACAAATCAATTTTTGCTTATCATTATTGAAATTTACTTTATACATTAGTTGTGCATACTTGGGCACTATGTGGACACTTGGCCACTTTCTTTTAAAATCATTGTGCACACTTGGGCACTTGTGGACACTTGGCCACCTGTATAATTCTTTGTGCACACTTGGCACATGTGGACACTTGGCCACCTTTAGAATTCTTTGTGCACACTTGGGCACTTGTGGACACTTGGCCACCTGTATAATTCTTTGTGCACACTTGGCACATGTGGACACTTGGCCACCTTTAGAATTCTTTGTGCAAACTTGGGCACATGTGGACACTTGGCCACCTTTAAATTCTTTGTCAAGTTTCAAGGAAATTTGTTTTTCTTGAAAATAATCTAGTGTACATCTCTTTACAATTCTAATGTCTTCAAGGATAAAATTTCTCTTTCTTGGAAACTAATATTAATGTACATTTCTTGTGAAAATTCTATTAACTTCAAGAACAATTTTCCATTCCTTGGAAATTAATGCTCATGTACATTTCTTGTAAAAATTCTAATAACTTCAAGAATAATTTCCCTTTCTTGAAAATAATAATATCCTTTCTTATAAAAATCTACTAAGTCAAGAACAACTTCCTTTCTTGCAACACTAATAATATCCTCTCTTATGAACTTTAATAATAAATTCCATATTTTTGAATTAATATCATGGTGCATAGCTTATAGATTCCAAGAATAAATTTCATGGACTTGGCCTAGGAAGATTTGTAAATTTGAAATTCAATTTCCTTCTTTTATTCCTTACTAACACCATTTAATAGTGGGGTTTCTTTTCTTTATGGTCATCATGAATTTAACATTATCTAACCCTAGTCCTTGTCCAATAACCATATACATGCCATATCATCCACCAACATCCTAATCAATCACACATGCTTAGCCAATATACATACATTTTGTCAAGAATGTAGGGAAACAATTATGTTCCATAGAAAGTTGGTAAATACATGTTGATTGCATGAACTAAAGCATGGAACACAATCATATAAATTGTTAACATACCTTGATGATGACTAGAATGGACTTAGCTTGACCTTTCCTTTGACTTTTCCTTGCTTCCTCCTTGTTCCTTTGCTTTCCTTCGTGATCACCTTTACTTCTTCCTCCTCACAATGTTGGTGTTCTTGTTTAAGCTCACGCCCTTACTCTCTCTTTTTCTTGTTCTTTTCTTTCTTGTCGTGTATTTGTTGTGTGCATCTCTCAAAAATGAAATTCCCTTCTCTCACACCACTCTATCTTTCTTTCTTTCTTAACGTGTGTTCTTGCATGTATCTCCCACAGAAGAAATTTCAATTCTCTTTTCTTCCTTCACGTGTGGGTATTGCATGAGTGTGAAAAGAAATTTCAACTCCTCTTGTCCCTTTTTGCTTATATGGCGTATGCAAGCATCCATAAAAATGCAATTTCCCATTCATTCATGCCATATCTCATCTACACTTCCCTTCCTTACCAACTTGTTGTGTTTTCCCCTAGACTCACGTTACACTCTTCTTTTTTTCTTCCCTTTTTCCTTGTCTTTGCCGTGTCCTGCACCTTTTCTTCTATCTATTTCATGGTTGCACCCCTTTTATTTTTTTTATAATGTGTAGGCTTTCTTGTTGTATACACAATCTCATTTCCCTCATATAAAATTCTGCACTAAGTGTACTTGCAAGTACACTTTTCTTTTCTTGCAAGTTACTTCATCCTATTGGTCACTCCACCTTCCTTTCTTCTCTTATTTCAAATTCCATTCAGCCTTCACGCCAGCTTCCCTTATTCTCTTCTTCAAGTTCCATTCGGCCAAAATGAAGGGAAGGTGCCACATGATTTATTTTTTCCATTTCATGGTTGTTCCCATTGTACTTTAAGTAAAATTTTCACTTCCTTGCAAGTTTAGATTAGCTACTTAAACAAGTTAAAGGAGAGAGGGAAAAGCTTGCATTTTTACATGGTTTTTGATTTAAGTGAAGGCTATACTTTTGTCTTCTTTTCTTAACTATATTTCCATACCTAACATTTACTTTAGAGACCTTTGCACTCTTGCTTCCCTTTTTTTATTCCTCCAATTGCACTTGTGTCTTTATTGCCATGCATCCCTTGAAATCTCCATGCATATTTAAAAATTCTACACTTCTCTCTTTCCTAGTTTATCTAACTTACACGTGTTCCTCCCTTCCTCACTTCACGTAACCCATGCATGCAAAATATACAAAAGTTTCCCCCTTTCTTCACTAATTGCACGTGTGCCTTCCATGTGTGTTTATCTCTATACATTCCCATGTCCCTAGCTGTGCACCTATATATATTTGTTACACTCTTTCTTTTCCCACTTGCACGTGTACACACACATGTATATATTCTAAATATTGCATCCTATCTTGCCTTTCCCTTTATCTATGTTATCGTGTACCTCCATATATTTTTACCATGCTACAGTTTTCTTTCCTTCCTTAATTCGTCTAAAATGGGAAAAGTAATCTAAATCAAATATCTTACAAATTGAGGGCATATTTATTTTGAATACCAAATTACAAAAGCAAATTTTTTATCCAATAAATTAAAGAACATACATTTAGACTAATTAAAATTATAGGGTGTTACACTTAGGAAATAAGACCACTTTCACAATCAATGACAAGCATAAATGAGCAGAGCTTAATCAACAAGCATACCCAATAGCAGTTAGGAACATAGAGAATGTAGGTTTAAACCCCAAACTTACTCAAACATTCATAAATCACATTTTTTCAGCAAAAGCTAAGCATCTCAGAAAAAAAGGGTTTAGGTTGAGTTGCTACCTGGATTTAATCCAAAAATGTGTGTGTATGATGTGCTAAAAGGTCTTTCCCTTGCTATAAGATCAATCCTTGGCCTCAAATCAGTCCTCTTCCAGCAAATCCATTCCTCTTTGCCCTAATCTAGCACTTTCTCTCTCTACTCGCCCATCTCCTTCTCTCTCTTGAAATGTTGAAGTTTGGAATTGTGTTTTAAGGTTTTAGGGCTGTTGGTTATTAACTCTCACATTCTGATCCTTAGCCATTTTATGACTTTATCCTTACTCATTTTTCCCTTTTCAATCTGGTTCTGAGTCATACTTTGGCTAAACTTTTATTCCTTTCAACTAAGTCTCTGAACTAGTGCAACTATATGCAATTAATGCAACATACACAACATTAAACTCAAATTAATAACTAGCAAACATCTCTTAATCATATTAGCAGTAGATGTTACACCCAGTTGACAAACAATTCATTCTTTTTGAAAAACCTCTAGCATGTACCACCGTAATAATACGAAAAATATTTTACATTCTTTTCTTTTAAATACAACAAATTCTATTGGGATATCATGCATGTTTCATGTATTAAAATATGGCATGTATTTATGAAAGCATAAACATAAATTAACATAAGGATAGTTCACCCTTCACAACATTTCATAATATCATTATATAAAAACATCATTATATGGTATCATGAACATCATCATAGAAATCATACAGATCATATAATCAGGGAAAACCAATCATCACATTACGGCTAATGCCATTCTTGTAAGAGAAACCAAGAGTATCGAGAAAGTCACCCAATGAACAACTCCACGTACCCTTACTTACATGAGTGAGTTAATTAAACCTCATATGTGACAAATCTGCCACTGGTACTATATGAGGGATCCTTCAATGGATCCAAGTACCCCTCAGTGGTCCCTATCATCTAGTCAAATCATCCTTAACCTCAAAATTAATTAAGCTCATAGGATCACTATCACCTCACACAGATATTTTTCTCTCCACTTCTGGGCGGACCATTATGCTATGGAATCACCACCCCTTAATGGTGGGTCATTCCTAGTATGCTATCCTATACATATACTTTAGGATGATATGACTTGTGCACATAGTTATGCTAAATTCTAAGTAAATGTCCCTTTCATTAGCCATACAAAGTTACACTACCTTAGAATTTGCAACCATCACGGTATTTTCTAAAATTATTATATCCGAGTGGATGTTTTACCTTTCAATTTTATGACACAACCGTGGAATGCCGAACAACCATCTCATATCGACAATTGGTTACTCGGTCACAAGTCTATCCATCCTAAAGCATACATTAAGGACACTTCCTCTAGTTTCCCTCCTTTCTTTAACTTTCATGGTTTTCCTTCCTTACTTTCATTTTCATGGTACCTTCCTCACATTTCTAAAATTATCCTTTCTTGTTTGACAATCTTTTTCATATAAAAAGCATGGATATGGAAAGGTCATTCCTTTCCTTTTATACAATTCATAAGACAACATTAAAGTCTTTTTCCATAGCCATCCACTTCTTTTTCTCTTGCAATTGGTTAACGTAAAAATTTAGCATTTTTCCTTCATAATTAAACCAAAAAAATTCAGCCAATTCAAGGGAAATAAGAGGGAGTGGTCTTGGCCAAGGGAGGGAAGTGAGGGAAAAATGGAGCTTTCATGCCACTTCTTCCCTTTCTTCCATCCTTTACATCATACAAGCATAAATACATCTATTTCCTTCCATTTCCATACAAATTTTCACACTTTATGCTATCAAACATCAAAGGTTTCAACATGAATCTAGGTGAACTAATAATCCCTTTTCTTCACAAAATTCATTCCAAGACCATTCAATACATTCATAAATACATCCAAAACAATTATACAATCAATACCTAATAGCAATTGCATCATAAAAGAATGTAGAGAGAGAAACCCCCTTTTTTATGAAAACTATAGAATTTTTTATTCAAGCAAAATAACCCATAAAACTTGAAATAAGAGGGTTAGATTGTTTAACTACCTTTTTTATGCAAGAAAGATGGATGATTAGTCTTGAATGCTTAGCTTTTCCTTCCTCCTCCTCCCTTCTTCTTCCTCACGATTTTCCTCTCTCTTTCTCTCTTTTCTCAACTTTTTCCTTTCCATGGAGGAAATAGGAGTAATTAATTAATGAAAAATTACCAAAATGCCCTTAGTGTGAAAATGTCCATTTTACCCTCATTTTCTCTCTTTTCCAAATTTTAAGAGAAGTTTGCCCTTCTATGGAATTTCACGAGTTATTAGAGTGAAATGTCTATTTTATCCTTATGGAAAAATTACCATTTTGTCCTTAAGATATTTTCCTAGGGTAATCATGACTTTTAAGATATTTTTCCTAGATATTTTCTAAAGTAATCATTACTTTTCAGATATTTTATAATGTCATTAATATGCATCATCATTATGCCTTAGATGTTTTCTAAAGTAATCATGATGTTTAAATAATTTTAGAAACTTTTTTCGTTTCACTTTAGTCCTTGTAACTTTCCTTTCAATTTAGTTTCCATTCATTGTGGGAAAACCTAGGGCAATTTAAACATGGATATTTAGGTATGCAACAACCAAAATTTAAGAATTAACATACCTGAGGATGTAAAAAGTGGATATTACAACCACCTACCAGAAAAATTAACCATCATATTATCTTACCTCCTAAGGCCAAACCTATGTCTATAAGACTTTAAGGACACCCTCATTTCTAGAAAAATGAGATTGAAAGGCTGGTGGAAGAAATGAAGCAAATTGGAGTCATACATGACAGTCAAAGTTGCTTCTACTCTTCAGTTTTTTGGTTAAACAGAAGGATGGAACTTGGAAATTTTTTGTAGACTATAAGGCCTTGAATGCACTTATAGTAGGACAAATTTCCTATTCCTACCATTGATGAAATTCTAGATGAGCTTTGTAACATCCACTCCTTCTATTTATTGAGAGATGCTTGCTAGTTTTTGAATAAGTAAAATGCATGTGTTTGTTGCATTAGATTGCATGTAGTTGCATTAATAAGGAATTAAATTGAAAAGAAAGGAGTAGGGACTTGAATGAAATGGAAAAGGTTTAGTTAGGAAAGATATATAGGCTTTTGATACGCCAGGGGTAGTAAGCCATAATATTAGTCAAAAAATTGGTTACTATAGCTAACAAAAATTTGAAATCTCCAGCCAAAGTTTCAAGGTCAAAATGGTAATTCTTCACATGGTCGAAGAAATTGCTAATGGAGGCTGGATGATCAAAACTCAACTGAGACATTAGATAAGGGTTGAAGTTGCTCTGACTGCCTTAACTACCTATAAATAGCTATAAAAATTTGAAACCCTCCACCATCTTCACCTAAATTTCTAGAAATTATAGGGAGAGAAATAGAGGGCATCTAGTGAAAGAGTGAGAAAATTGTGAAGTAAGAAGGCTATAGTGTAACACCCCTTATCTTATCTTGACAATGTCATATAACTAATTCAAATAAGTGGTTACATTATTCTTTACCTTTTATTTACAATAACTTGCCTGAGCTTTCAATCCATTAGTAATTTAATATAGAATTAGGTCTGGGTTCTTTTGCTCAGGTAACCATACTTTATGCACAGTGGAAATAAAATTTCATATATCATAGCGGAATTATAAAACATGACATAACTGTATACATATCATTTAAATCTTCTGATACATATTCATGGAAATATCAAATATACACATAGTTATAGGGGTAAGGAAACAACAATCCTGTCACTCAAACCCCTTTTCCTAAAAGAGCAGTAGTCCTAATTCTATCTCAAAATATTGATGTCAAAAATTAGGACTAACGGTACTAGATTAAATAATCTCTATTTACTCCTTACATATGCTAGAGGATGCATTATTATTCAAATTCTATGCATCTGATACATATCATTACAATAATGAGAAATATATTCCCAGTAGTTAAACAAATCATTTTATTTAAAAAAATTGATAAGTACCACTATAATAATACAGAAAATAACTCTACACTCAGTTTAATTTCAAAATTCTTTTCATATAGATTTCTGGGTATGACATATGTGAAATATGTGTGTATGCATCTATAAACATGAGATATGCTACAAGTTATGTAATTCATGGAGTGGATAACAACTTTCAATATTCACATAATTTAATCATGCTTATATATAACACATTCTTGCAATACAAATCATAATATCACATAATGCTTTAATTTGGAAAGGTATACACCAGATCATTCCCTTCCACATAATAATGTTCTCTGGAGGTATACACCAGATCATTCCTCTGCACTTAATTCCTTAGGAGTAAACATTAGATCATTCCCCACAAGGTAGCTGGCTAGGGAGGTATACATCAGATCATTCCTCCTCATGATTTTGGTCTCAGGAGGTATTCACTAGATCATTCCTCCCTTTATCTTTGACTTTGCCATTCACAAATATATTAAGCATTTTTATGCTATTCAATCATTTTCACATGATTTTGGACATCTTTCCATCAATGGAAAAATGCATACTATTTATCATCCATTCTTGATCATTATATCATTTTCCCTCTTTTCACTTAGTATAGGCCATTTTGGATATCACTTTAAGCTACTTTCAATTAACACATAGGTTTAGCCATTTTAAGGGGAAATTCTACATAGCATTCGGCCAAGGCAAGATGGACATGAAGGATTGACATTTCTAACCTATTTGGTTCATTTCTAGCATTATTTCTACCCATTAGGAATTATGATAACCATTTCCATAATTGCTTGTAAGTGTACATTAAACCATCTTTTCACACATTTTTCTAGTCCATTTTTCATGCTAAATTTGTCAATGCATATTATTTTTTAATTTCACATAGTTATGCACAATTTCAAAGTGAAATGGTTCCTTTACTAAAACATAAAAGTACCATAATTTTCTCTCTCCTCTTTTCTTATGAAAAATTTTATAAGGTTTTCTGGCCACTTTCAAGTGAGATTTTAGCACCATTTACATGGGTCCATTCGGCCAAGGTAAGTGTGACACATTTTCATGGTTTATGGTGAAGTTAGAAAATGGGAAAAGTGCTTAAACATTAACCTACCTAGATTTTCTCTCTCTTACCATTTTGTAACACTTTCTCACACTTTTTTTAACACCATTTTAACCAAATTTCGGCACCCATAAAGAGACCTAGCATTCGGCCAAAGAGAGAAAACCTAGAAAATGGAGTTATCTCACCATCTTGCTTACAATACAACAATATTCAAGGAAAAACCATGCAAGAACATCATTTTCTCACTCTTTAAAACACCATTTCAACCTTGGTATAGGTTAGGGTTTTTCAAGACAAAGGTTCCATCCATGAAAAATTATCATCTCTTATGTTTTCAAGAATTTCAACATGTCCATAGCCATAAACACAAGTAGTTTTCAACATATTTCAAACCCATTCAAGCAAATCAACCATAAGAATGTAGAGAGAGAAAAGCCATCTTTCTTGCAAGAGTAAGAACACCATAAAAACACCATAAAACAAGAAAAGAATGGCATAGGCATGTTTAGCTACCTTGAAAATGCAAAATAAGTGAAATCTCCAAGTTGTTTTGGTTTGAAATCCCTTTCCTCTAAGCCTAAGAAGTAATTCGGCCAGCACCTCCTTCTCCTCCCTTCTTCGACATTCCTATCACCTTGAGGAAAAAGAAGACTTAAAATAGGGTTTTGGTGAAATTACCAAAAATGCCCTTGGTGTAAAATGACCAATTTACCCTTATTCTTATGTAAATGGCCCAAATGATGACTTGATAAAATGCCTAAAAAATAAAAATGATGCAAACTTAGGTGATTTTAAGAATAAAATTACATAAAATAGACAATTAACATCAAGAAAATATGTATATAATAAAGCACATCACTGTAATAATGATGACATTAAAAATATGATAGGATACTTGATTTGATGCATTTTAGTTTTTATTTGTCTTTTTAGCATTTATGATTTTGTTTGTTAAGCAGGCAATGATTGTTTCTTTTAGAGTATGTTAAAAAGCAGTTAGTGATGTCAAATGCATCATTTAAGCTGGGTCATAAAGGTGTTGCCTAATTGTTTTTCAAATTGCTCAATTTTGATTTAGAATGTTGACAATTCAAATTGCATGCACTACATGGTTGATAATTCAAATGGAAATTTTTGAGAACTATATGAAAATTTGTCAACTTCAAATGTGAGATTTGAGCCTACTTTGAGCATTCATTACCATTATGCTTCTGATATTCTTTTGTGAGTGTGCATTTTGCTTGATTCTACATCTAGAACTTGCTCTTTAATGCTTGTTGAGGCTATATTAATTTTTGAATACCATGAGATGATTTGGGCAACTTAGGATACATTACATTTGGCCAAAAAGCCTACCTAGGTGTTTCCCTTAGTTGGACACTGTTGAACCTTGACATTTTTTTCATTATATACACTCTACAATTCACATTTTCTGTCTTTACATTATCTTCTTTTTAATCCTATATGTTGGAATTTGTGTTATTTGCTCTTCATATTTAGATTAAAGTGCATTATCTTGATTGATGATAGTTCACTAAGTCTTTTCTTCATTTTCAATGCTCCCTTCAATCCAAAGCTGTACATTAGGAAGACTGCAATTATGAAAAAAAAAAAGGTAATGAATATCAAAGTAGTCTTTATTCTCTTTGTCTTTGGATATGATACTCTTTGAGTCTCCCCTCTTTCATTGAGAACTTGGCAGAAATCTTCTGCATTTAGTACCTTGCTGCATTTAATCCTTTGAGTGATGTTTAGATTACATGAGTTTCCAGCATATCTGTCACCTCCGCCCAAAATTTTCCTAAACTTACCTCAACCACATTACAACCTTGTCAAGAACCTTTGATCTTGGTATTCAATTGTTCGCAGTGCGCGGAGATAAGATTTATGAGCAAGAATATGGTAGCCAAATTCTTATGAAATTTCTTGAGGGATCCATACTTTACCTTGATACACTTTGAGTGAATTTAAGTAATCCCTTCGAGGTATTGTTTCTTAAATAATTGATATTGAGTTTTTGGTTAAGTTGTGTATGCATTTTTATTATCTCCATTCGATGTTAAGATTTTGTAATTTGATTTATAAATAAGCTTCACTTGAGGTGTTGGGTATTGTTAACTATGGACTGCATATAGATTTTTAAGGGACTGTTGCTGTTTGTTTGATGATTAGTGTTTACTTGAGGACAAGCAAAGCTTAATTGTGGGGTGATTTGATGTGCCTTATTTTACATATATTTCCTTGGTGTTATTTGTCCATTTTATAAGCATTTTATGTATTGTAATTCTAAGAATCACTTAAGTTTGCAACTTTTTCATTTTAGGAACTTTACCAAGTCATCATCAGCAGTAGTGCCATTATGGAGTCTGAAATAGTCTAGAACAAGCCTATTTTGCAAAATGGCCTCCAACACGCTTGTGTTAAATCCCACACAACCATGTTGATGCAAAATTAGAGTGGCACAGTTATATTGAATCCTACACGGCCGTGTTGATGCAATGTTAGAGGGGCACAACCATTTTAGGAGCCACACAGCCATGTTGAATAAATAAAACTTTAGCATGACCATGTTCAAGATTATGACCATGAAAAGAGTTGTTTTGGCTATAGAAATGATCGTGTTGGAGTTTGGCTATAAAAGGGAGAAGCTGACAGAGAGAATGGGTTCTGCAATTTTTGACTTGTCATCTTCCTTAGGCCTATAGAGAGACACATTCTAGATACTAAAGGATGACTACTAAGAGACTACCTTCAACCTTAAACATCTTATTTGTGACCCTTGGAGTTTCTTTGGAGTTTCGAAGAAGAGATCAGAAGCATATCAAGAGGCTATCAAAATTTTGTTTACTTGGAGATTGAAGACTAAAGTTGTTCGTCCACTATTTGAGAGAATAAGGGTGTACATGTTTTTGTTTTCATCTTTCTTCTTTGTGTTCTATTCTATGATTGTATTATTCATGAACATGTGTAGCTAGATTTGTAAAACCCATTGGGGATCTTGACTATGTTGGTATTCTGGTTTTAAATTTGTATGGATATTGAATTTGGTTTTGTAATCTTTTTTACAATTATGACTGAATGCTTAAGTTTTCTTCTACAATATGTTGTGATGAATGTGGTTTAGATTTCTTTTAGCAATCGACAGATTCTAACTGGAATTAGAAATCTAATTGTAAAGAACAGTTGATCATCACTTAAAACTAAGGTAATTAATTGCTAGATTAAAAAGTAACGACTCTTAATAGTAGTGGATTAAAAAGATAATGTTGATCTAAAATCAATCATTATGAAGGCATTTTAGTGGTAGGTTCTTAGGTTTAAGAAATTCAATTGTAATGACAGAGAAGTTCAATTTAGTTTAGAATCCACTCACAAGTAACATAATCAGATTAAATAATCCAAGCATCCTCTTTGTGTTTACCAACTACTATAGGTTCCCTTTGGGTTTGCTTTTCTTGTCTTGATTAATTCCTTTCTCTTTAATTATCATTGATTATTTACTATTATATATAATCATTAGTTTAGTTAGAAAGCAATCACTCTTATTCTTCAACTAGATAACAAAGAACAAGGAGTAGGTATAAGCTTTCCCGTTCCCATGGGATACGACTATGGTACTCACCATTGCACTAGGCTGCATCGATAGGTTCACTGTGTAACAACCAAAAATGTTTTTAAAAGATAAAATTGAACTTTTAGCACCAATTCCATTTAAATCAAGTCTGGCATGTTTTTTGAGGTGATGGTTGAACTTGGAAAGTGATTTGAAGTCAGAAACACGATCGAATGGAAAGACACACGATCCGATGATCAGAAACAGATAGATGAAGTTTCGTACTTTGATTTCCCAAAAGGAGGCCAGAATAGCTGCATGGAAACTCGTGCCAATTTCTAGAGGGAAGCTAACATCCCGAAGTTTCCTCGGGTGATCCGGGAAAAGTCAAAATCGCCCCCGGAAGCTTTAAATTTCCTGAAACCCTGCCATTTGGCACAATTCTCTCTCTCTCCTCACTCTATTTTCTCTCTCCTCTCTCTCCTCCTTCCTCCATCACACGCTGCCACCTGAGCCACCGTGAGCCACCACCTGGCGTACCAATCGACTCCCCTCGCCACCCTCAACCTCTAGCAGCCACCCACGGCCACCAACGGCCGCCAGCGCCGCTGAAAAATGGCATTTTCCTCCTCCATCGCGTGGGATTTTTGCCAGTTGAGATTGCTGCCATCTGCCACCGTTGGCCGTCACTGCCCCCTCCATCGTGTAGCCTGAGCTGCCAGCTTCCTCCACCAACTCGTCGACGTTGAACGGAGGTCCGACACGCTCGGATCGAGGCTTTTTTCATCCGCTGTGCGTCGTTCTTCATGGCCAAAAAATGTCATCCAAACGACCGTGAACCGCCGTGCCACCACCATATTCGGACTCCTCGTCTTGCGGGCTTCACCGTGGTGTAAATTTCGAGGCCAATCGCATCCCTCCGCTGTGCGCCGTCCTACGCCACCGTGCGTCGCCGTGCCGGAGCATCTGGACATACACCGAGAGAAACTGAGACCACCCAGGGATAGATTTCCATCATCCGAAAACACTGGTAAGGTTCGATTTCCCAAAAACTAATGAATTTTGATTGAATTAGTTGCCGAACGTGATTAGGAAATAAATTGACCTAGGTATTAGGGTAACTGGACTTAGAATCATGAAACAGATGACGTGATGAGCTTAAATATTTGTGTAAATGTCCAGGGAATTAATTTGGATCAAAAATCAGGATTTTGTGAAGTTTTGAATTGATTCGGAGCAATAGGAGACCAGGTAGGATGATTTACGCTTCCCGAGTCTTAGATTTAACCTAGTGATTGCCTGAACAATTAGATTTAATTACATGGATTTGCGTGCTGCTTTCGATGGATTAAATTTCATGCCTGTGTGCTGGATATCCCAATTGCATGTTAGATGTTTTGTTTATCGAGTTTAGATGCCCGTAGGACAGATTTACTTAGGGTAGGGTACTTGATAGACAGTATGGGACGGCCATTAAGTATCCTGAGTACAAGGAGTTTTAAATGACCTTGTTTTTATCAGATTTAGCCTGTACTGCGTTAGGGATCACGCGATAAATTAGGACGACCCTAAGAAAGGTTTAAAGAGTATAAGGGGGGATAGCCTACACGGGGAAATGTTGTGATTTAGGCGTAATACCCTAGAACCCTGAGGAATAGCCGACCGTGAGCATGTGAGTTCGAATAGACTGTATGAGTATGAGAATTGGCGTATGTGCACATGCTAAGGGATGCCCTAGATGTTGATTCTCACTCGGTCCTTGAGTGAGTGATTGGTGTTACGGATCACACTCACAACATAGGCGAGATTCAGGTGATTGGTGTTACGGATCACACCCAATGATATGAGAGTTAATCTCTCTAGATGACGTGCAATTGGATGACGATTAGATTCGATCACAGATGATATATGTGGCCGACACGGATTTAGATACACTGGGCATGGGATTTTACCTGATTATGATTGCTGATTTTCAAAGAAAATGGATTTTTATGATTTTGAGTATTTGCCGCAATTTCCATGTGATAAAATGATTTTAAAGATAAGGTATTTCACTGATTTTGAACTGATTTCGGGAAGTTATTTTCAGTGCTCACACCGCTGAGTATTCAACCAGATTTTGAACTGTATTTGAACTGTAAATTATTCTAATGGGATTTTATATCTCACCAGGTTGTTTACTCAGATGAACAGGAACAGAAACAGGAACCTAGACATTAGCTGGACAATGAATTGGTGATAGACAGAAGAGAAGCTTAGTCTAGGCTTGAATTACATTGTATATATTTTGATGATGGTGCTGTATATTGGTCTTTTGTAATTTATGTTTTCTGTTGTAATTGGATTGACTGTATATGTATAAATTAGATGACTGTTGTATTTGGGATATGTTCAAAATACAGAGGAAACTCTGCCAGATTTTCAGTAGGGTTTACCACTGTAACCTAAGTAATTAAGTTGGAATTTGCATTAAATGATTGTATGCCGCATGTATGGATATTAGTTTTCATTCCAGAGTAAAATATGATGTATGTATGTATAATTAGTTTAACTGCATGTGAATTAGGGTTGAACAGAATCCGAATGGAAAACGGGAAGTCTATTTGGGTTACGCTCAACCAGTAGCGATCCCCTGACATTCCCACATCGGGAATAACTATTTAGAGAAACCCATATGCTTTCGCTAATCAGATAAGGATTGTGTATGTTGTATTAGGGGGTCGTTGCACACTGCCTTAGGTGTAGCTTCATTAGTAGTGCATCAAACTCCATCACAATAGAATGGTCTTTCAAAGAGACTAGGGAATGCCCTAGAGGTAAAAGCTAGCTAACCATTAAGAAGGAAAGAACTCATACAATGTTTATGGTCAAGTAGAGCTAAATGAAAAGAGTATATTGAATGGCCAAGTAAAGCCATATAAAAGCTATTTTGTTATTGGCTAAGTGAGCCATATGAATAAAAGTTATTTCCATTATCTATGATATAAAATGTCTATATTATTGTACTTTGATGATATGAAGCATGAGTATGTTTAAATATGCCCACCAAATGATATAATTGACATGATATAGCATAATAGTTACATATTATTCAGTAAATTTACGTTCATGATTTGAAAGGAACTTGAATGCAAGAGTTTTCCTGTGTTTTTCATAGATGGTACCATTGACAATGATTTTGAACTTGATTTCTTTTTATTACTGGTATTTTATCTCACCTGCACTCTGTGACAGTGGAGGTGGAAATAGAGTTAGTTCATGTACCTAGAGTAGGTACTATATACATATTAGAGAAATAATGATCTATATTGTGGATGCACCACCGCCCCCATTAGGTTAGAGTGGTAGAGAAGATAACTTTCTTTTTAGTTTTCCACTACCCTTAGCCTATTTTGGTATGGCCATAAGGGGTTTTATGTATATTACTAGTGAGCAGAGAGTGGAACCCACTTATAACCTTAATTATGTATAGAAGTATGTTAACTTTGCATCTATGCAAAAGATATCTCGTAATAGGTTTAGGTGGCCTTGGGGGAAGTTAACATCATTTTCCCAAGTTCTCACCTAGTATTTTGGGAACTATGTATATATGTGTATAAGTTGTACATAGAAACATCTAACTTGTATATAAATATATCTTAGATTTTTTATACTTTCGTTGCCATATATATATATACGAGTGAGAATCCTAAGTGCAACCTTAAACCTAAAATTGAACTATTTAAAGACTCTGAGTAATTAATTTAAAATTGACCTCCGGTAGTTAAGAAAAGTTATGTTAATAGTGCATCATCTCTATGGGGCTTGTATGTATTGTACCATTAGAGGTGGGGTGTTACATTAACTCTGTATCATAGTAACAATTATCCCATTATGAGGAAAGTTGACATCATTTCTCAAGTTCTCACCTAGTATTTTAAAACTATGTATATATGTATGCAAAGTTGTATATAGGAATATCTAACTCGTATATATTAATATATCTTAGAATTTTTATACACCCACTACCATATATATATGTATGTATGTATACATAAGAGTGAGAATCCCGAGTGCAACTTTAAACTTGAAATTGAATTTCTTAAGGATTCTGGGTATTTAATTTAAAATTGAACTTTGGTAGTTAAAGTTATGTTAGTAGCATCCTATCTCTATAGGCGTGTGTATGTTTTGTGTAACATCTACTTCCAACATTTTTGATATATTATTATTATTATTAATTATTTATGTAGATGTTATTATTTATGTGGTGTTAAGAATGATTTACCATAGGGTAGAATGGACATTTTCATCAAAGTAGAACTAACCTTACTGTAACATCCGCTCCAATTATGATTAAAGAGATGTTAATAATTGCTAATTTGATGTTTAATGCTTGTATATGTTGCATTGGTGCATATAGTTGCATTAGTATAGGAACCAACTTGAAAGAATTACAATTCCTTAGTTGAGAGTGAGGCTAAGGACCTAAGTGAAAAGGAAAAATATATGGAGACTAAAACTACAAAGTGGCTAGGGATTAGAATGCAATTTCCTAACTTTCTCATAAACCCTAGCTGCAGCCGAAACCCCCACACACTTCTACCATACCAGATTTTAGAGAGAGAATCTGAAGGGGGCAGCTTAAGAGAGAAAGAGGCGAGTTAGGGCTTGAGGAGGGAATTCTACTGAGGAAGGAACAGATTTAAGGCTAGAAATCATCCTAATAGTAAGGGAGGATCATTTCTAACACATCAAACACACACATTTCACAGGAATCAAGGTAGCAATTCATCCTAAACCCCTATCTTTTTTTGAAATGTTACTGTTGCTAGAAAATATTGATTTCTACATGTTTGAACTGAGATTGGGGTTAAACCTACATTCTGTATGCTTTTCTATTTCTATGGGATGTTGTGTTACTGAATGTATGCTCATATATGTGCTTGTAATGGATTGGAAGGGCTGGGTTGTGTTCATCTAGAGATATAAACTAGATTTCCTTGAATGTACCATGTTTGACCTAATGAATGAGAAATTTTTAATGAAAAGTAAGGTTTGTTGTATGGGAATTAAGCTCATATGTTTAGAATTGAAAATGGAATGCATTCTAGACTGGGTATTATCAAAATCATATTTTCTGAATTGCAGTGGAGCATAGCAGCCGATTGTTAAGTATGGGGCAATCGACTGCCGTGTTCTTGGAAAACCCAGAAGTGTAGACAGAGGCTTAGCAGCCGACTGCCAGATACCTAGTAGTTGAGTTTTGGGCCCGGGTCTGCACTAAGCAGTCGACTGGCTATCCTCAGAGTCAACTGTCGTGTTCTTGGAAACCCAGAAGTGTAGACAGAGGCTTAGTAGCCGACTGCTAGGTTCATAGCAGTCGATTGTCGGGCCCAGGTTTGCACTGAGTAGTCGATTGGCTGTCTTAGCAGTTGATTATCATGCTCATATTTTTACCAGAATACAGAGAGCCACCAGCTGACTGCTAACCTTCCAACAGTAGACTTACAGCCCTCTAACTTGTGAAAGGAGGTTTTTAATGACAATGGAGCTTAGTAATTCTTTATACTAACTTAATTAAGGGCTCACAACATAGGTAAGCAAGGAAAATAGGAGTTTTGGGTGATGATACCCTTAGGATAGTGAAAGAAAGAGAGAGCAAAAAACACAAAGAGAGAAAGAGGAAAGTATTCTTAGTGTATGCCTTAGAGTAGATTGGCTCATGATCGAATGACCGATTATTGATATGGGACGATCGTTGGGCATTCCACGATTGTGCCATAAATTGGGATGGTTAAAAATCCACTTAAACTTAGATGATTTCAAAAACACCGTGATGGTTACGAACTTTAAGTTAGTGTCATTTCCCAAGGGCCATATGAGAAACACATACTTAGAGTTAAGCATAACCATGGGCATAGGTCGATTCACCTTAGAGTATATGTAGAGAATAGCATACCGAGAGTGTGATCCACCTTAAAGGAATGGTGTTGATTCCATAGTATTATGATCTATCCAAAAGTAGAGAGGAAATGATCCAGGTAGAGTTGACAGTGATCTCATGAGAGTTATACTAGCCCTGTTTGAGACGAAAGGGAGGAATCCCACTGGTCAGGGATGATCTACCGAAAAGGGGCAGGGACCATTAAGGTACTTTGGTCCACTGGGGGACGTCTTAGAATGTACAAAAAGTTAAGGCATGACTAGATAGTTATGTGCTTATTCATATAGACAGTGGTGCGTGGAGTTATTGCTGGGCGACTCTCCCGATTACTCTTAAGGTGTTTTATGTACTTCTTGCATGTTATGGAAATGAAATGATGTTATGTTTACAATCCCACATGTTTTTCATAAGAAATTTTTTATGATGAGAAAAATGATGAATACAATTCCCATATTTTAAAGTTGATATGTTTTAAATGCACATGCATACATATGAGTACATGACATGATTAAATGCTACACTCATTTCATCCCAATAGTATGTAATATGGTTTATGAAAGAATGTAGAGTTTTTCGTGCGAGCATGGTGGTACAGGTTAATGGATTTTGTAACTGGTTGTATTGCTATTGAGATTCATTTCTCACAATAGTGTTGGCATGTACCAGATGTGTAGGTCCCCTTGGGCTGGAGAAAGAAGGTAAGGTATGAAGAAGTGTCCAACCTAGTCACACAAACTGTTTAGTTTGGATAGTATAAGTACATGTTAGGATTGAGCTAGCCTTCATGATATTTTGAGAAAGGCTAGTGTAGGATTATTTTGTATAGCCTATTCTAACTTATCTGTATATGAATTAGGCTGGATTTGATGAATAGACTATTTAATGGGGGTTATGAGTGGCAGGATTGTTACCTCCATGCCCAATAGTTAATTGATTATATTTAATTAAGAATGCATGTCTATGTATAGTTAATCCAGGTGTATGCTATATGTATTTATTCTGCTATGATGTTGAGAAAACTCGAGAGTAGAGACCAACCCAAATGGCAGTCAATTAATCAACTTGGTAAAAAGTTTAAAATTTACTCGGGTAGAAGTGATAGTAACACCAACACTCTGATAATTATTTTCATATTGTAGTTTTTTTTTAAATAACTAAAAGGAACTGTAGGATAGAGGGTGTTATACTTACCGTAAGGGTAAAATTGTAAATTTAACCAAAGATGGAAAAATAGTAATTTTTTCATAAAGGAGAAAAACCAAATTTTCACTTAAGTACTTCATGAAATTGTGTTTGGAGGTTTTTACCCTTTTATTTTAGAAAAGAGGACTAAGGGTAAAAAAAATAATAATTATGTTGACATAAAGGACAAAATGATAATTTTACCTAGAAAAGGATAAAATAGTAATTTCATAAAACAGACTTTATGAAACTTTATTTGAGAACTTGTTGCTTACCATTTTCGAAAAAGAGGAAAAGTGAGGGTAAAATGGTCATTTGGATATAAAGGGTAATATGGTAATTTTACTTAAGGGAAAATCGATAATTTTTGAAAAAGTGAAAGGGTAAAATGGTAATTTTTGAGAGTGAAAGGGTAAAATGGTCATGTTTCATAAGAGTTCCATGAAATTACAATTTGAAGGAGAAAGGATGCCATTTTCTAAAATGAGAAGTAACAACGGTAAAATAGTCATTTTACACCAAGAGCATTTTGGTAATTTCACCTAATCTCCAATTTAACCTTCTTCATGAAAGGAGAAGAAGAACTGAAAGAAGAGAGGAAGAAGGGGTGAGGCTGAGAAGAGAAGAAGGCAAAGAGGAAGGAGAAACGAAGGGAAAACACCTAGGAAATTCCATATTTCTTACAAATTTAAGGTAGTTAAACATTCCTAAACCGTTGACTTCATGTTTTATGGATTGTTTTAAGTGTTTTAAAGTTTTATAAAATTTAGGATTTTCTCTCTCTACATTCCTTATGACTAGTTTTTCTATTGAGTTTTGCTTGTATGAAGATATGGTTGTGTTTATGAATATTGGAATGTTTGTATGAATGAAATATTGAGAAAATAGAATTTTTCAAGAATGGTTTTTCATGAAAAACCCTAATTTCGAAATGGTTAAAGATGACTTCAAATTGCACAAAAATGAAAGGTAAAATGTGATTTTGAACTTGTATATTTTGAAAATGGACGCTAAGGAAGCAAAGGATTGAAACCCTTTAATTTTCTCTCTTTTTCTCTTTATGGCCGAGAGCAACATGTGATGTTATAGCTAAGATTTTCATGAAAATGTTCTTGGGATATGTGTATATGAAATGGTCATAGTTAGAAAGAGAGAGAAAGTAAGGTTCAAGATGTTATATTGGTAAATTTGCCTTTCACACCCATGTAATCCAATCTTGAAATGTGTCTTTAATATGAAAGTGAAGATGTATGTGTAAATATATGTATGGCATGGAAAATAAGCCATGAAAATGAAGGAAATGAAGGCTATACATATAGATACACACATTGAGTATGAAAAAGTGCCCTGAGTAATGGAAGGGAATTGTACCATTATGCTTAAATGGTAGAAAGGGTGGAGGAAAGGGAATAAATAGCTTGAAAATCCCTAGCTTCCACTCTTTTCTCACCCTAGTTGAGAGCACCTCCCTATTTTTCCCTTGATGGCAAATTCATATGTTAATGGGAGAGAGACTAATATGTGTTTTAAAATGGCCGATATCAAGAGAAATGGAGAGGAAGGATGTATATGATGAACTGTGAATGATAATTGCATGTATTTGTTCCCTTGATACATTTATGTTTAAATTCATATGATTATGAATGTCTAGTTTGATATTACATGCAAATGAGGAATGAAAAGTATTGAAGGTCACCAAGAAAAGGTGGATGACAGCACTAATAAAAGCACCATTGAGGTGAATATGATGGCACTAAATGCTACCGCAGGGGTGAAATGACGGCACTAAAAAAATCTCCTCCTAAACGCAAAATAAAAGGCAATGAATGCCACCTGAAGGGGTGAATGATGAGACTAACAATATTTCCCCTAAAGGTCACTCAGAAAGGGTGGATGACATCACTAATAAAAATCCCGCTAGTGAAGGTAAATTGACATTACTATATGATACCCCAATGGTGGACTTAACGACACTAATAAAAGTCACCCTAGTGGTGGAATTGATGGCACTAAAGTGTTACTGCAAGTATAAAAGGTATGAATGTAATGCCCTTATCTAGTATTACAATTCCTTCGATGTAACCAGATAAGTTCGATACATTATTCTTGACCTTAATTATTCATTTACAACATTTGAGCATTTATACCACAAGTATTAATAAAGTGGATTAGGTTCGGGTTCTTTTGCTCAGGTAGCCATACTTTATGCACAGCGAAATTAAAATTTCATACATCACAGCAAAATTTATAAACTTTTATATTACAAATAATAAATTTCTGTTACATCCTTCTATGAACATATACCAAGATATACGAAGTACCCATCCATAAGGAGTCAAGAGACAACAAGCCTGTCACTCAAACTCCTTTTACAAGATACTAGGGATGAACTGGTTCTTCACATATCCTTTCCCCAATAATTGCCCCTTTTTCCTTTACTATATACAACCAAGAATAACAGTCCTAATTTTAATCCAAAAACAATATATAGAATCAAGACCCAAAATGAAGGATTTCAAAAAATGCTCTTAATAAAAGGACTTCCTCTAATGCTACTTCCATATTTCCCTAAAATTGCTAAACGTCAGCATCTGATACATATTAGCATATAAATAAGAAAACAAGTTTTCCAGTAGCTTAACAATTTACCATTTTAAAATCCACTAATATGTACCAGTGTGCAAGCACAGAAAACATTTTTCCATCTACATTCCAGTCTTTTAAAACATAGTCTCATTTATATATACATATTGGCAAGCATTGCATGATTATTTGGAATGTTAACATGATAAACATGGTCATTCTCATACATCATATTTACAGCAAAAGTATACATGTAACCATTAAGTTAGCTAATAATCATCTATATATTCTCATTCTTAAAACTTGCCTTGCCTCAAAGTGTGAAGGACCTTTGGTCACACTTCAAGAAATGTGGACACTTGGCCATCTTTATGAAATAATTTTGAACACTAGGTCACAAGTGTGAACCACCTTCGGTCACACTTCAAGAAATGTGGACACTTGGCCACCTTTATAAAATAATTGTGAACATTAGGTCACAAGTGTGCAGCACCATCGGTCACACTTCAAGAAATGTGGGCACTTGGCCACCTTTATAAAATAATTGTGAACACTAGGTCACAAGTGTGAAGCACTTCGATCACACTTTAAGAAATGTGGACACTTGGCCACCTTTATAAAATAATTGTGAACACTAGGTCACAAGTGTGAAGCACCTTCGGTCACAATTCAAGAAATGTGGACACTTGGCCACCTTTATAAAATAATTGTGCTACCATTGTCTATTGGTATGTGGTCCTAGAATAGCCCTCCATAATCTCATGAATTTTTCAGCATAAGAGCTTTAATGGCATAAATAGGACTAAATTGCAATCACCATTCATCTAACTATAACTTTCTCATTTTTCCTTGACTTTAGCCATTATATGACACGTTATAATTCATTACCTTTTGCTTATGTATTCAGCTACTAAGACTAAAATGAGGGATTTTTTCTGGCCATCATGATAAAGGGTGGAATCTAGGATTTTTCATAATAATTTTTCACATTCTTCCACTCTTCCCACATTTAAGACTTAATGATGCCATTTCTTGAAATTATTGTAGTACTTTGTCTCACATTTAAGTTATGTAACAATGCAATTTGCCATTTCGGTTATTTCTTTTCTTAGCTCAATTTATATGCTACATTTTACAATTACATTCATGTTACATTGTTACACTTTTGCCTCCTTCCTATGATTTAAGCTTAATGATACCATGCATTAAAATTTCTATGGTACCTTCTCACACATTCAAATCATGTAATCATGTCATTGGCAATTTCTTCTACTTACTTTCGTGACCCATTTTTACATATTAGATTTTGGATTACACATATTTCTCACCCTTACATTTTAATATGATATGGACCTTTATTATGTGCAACAAGGTAAACCAATTACTATACATTAATTTCCCATATTTTCTCTCTTTTTCTTAGCTTAAGCCAAATGGTCATCCATCTTACACAATACTTAGTAAACAATTCCATACTTTACAAAGGCTCTCTCGGTTTTGGCAAGCCAACAAGGATGATGCCATAGTTTAAAACCAATTTCTAACTAGCATACCTCTTTTAGGTGTCTATAACCTAAAACTTACCTTATCCATACATGAATACAAAAGTATAACTGTAACACCCCTTATCTTATTTTAACAACATCATATTGCTTCTTCAGATAAGTGGTTACATTAATTCTAGTCTTTAATTTTATTTAAATCTCCTGAGCATCCAATCCATTATAGATTTATTTTTCAATTAGGTTTGGGTTCTCATGCTCAGGTAAAAGGCTTTGGCACAGCAGAATATAAAATACTAAACATTACAAAATAATATATAAAAAATTTTCTGATATATATATACATTATGATAACTGTTTAGTACATCATTTTTATACATACACTAGGATAAATGAAGTACCCATCCATAAGGAGTAAGGAGACAACAAGCCTGTCACTCATACTCCTTTTACAAAATATCATGGGTGAATAGGTCCTTCACATATCCCTATACATATGCCCTTTTTCTTTCTATATATAGCCAAAAAATGTCAGCCCTAATTCCAACCCAAAAAGAACATGTAGAATTAGGACTCCAAAAGGTCGGGTTGTAGCTATATATTTATGTACTTATCTATTCCATAGGAAACTCAAAAACAGTGATAACATAAACATTCTTGATCATAGTGAAAGTTCCCAAGAAGGGAATTTCCACTATGTCCAACTCCACCTCAATTGTCACGCAATATCTAGTCATCTAATACATATCAGTTCAGTAATGAGAAATACATTCCCAGTAGATAAACAACCAATTTATTTTAAGACAGCTGACATGTATGACTGTAATCATACAGAAAACACTCTACATGCAATTTAATTTCAAAACTCTTTTCATATAGATACTTGGATGCTACTTATCATGAAAACATATGTGGATGTAGCTATAGAAATGAAATAACAATCAATTAAGTCATTCATGGAATGGACTACAAGCATTCAATGCTTACATGTCATAATCATAATCATATAAATCACGTTCACGCTATACATAAATATAAAATTTCATAAATACTCAATTTTAGGAAGGTATACATAAGATCATTCCCTCCCACTTAACTATGCTCTTTGGAGGTATACACCAGGTCATTCCTCCTACATTTCAATTCCTGGGGGGTTTACACCAGATCATTCCCCTCAAGGAAACTTCCCTGGAAGGTATACATCAGATCATTCCTTCACAGGCTTTTAGTCTCAAGAGGTATTCACCAGATTGTTCCTCCTCATTTAATTCCTTGGGGGTTTACACTAGATCATTCCCCATAAGGAAGCTTTTCTTAGGAGGTATATACCAGATCATTCCTCCTCATTTCATTCCTTGGGAGTACACACCAGATCATTCCGTACAAGGAAGCTCTAACCTTGCCTTTCACAATTACATTAAGAATTTCTATGCTATTCAATCATATTCATATGATTCTGGACATTTTTCTATCAATGGAAAAATGTATACTATTTACCATTCATTCTTGATCATTACATCATTTTCCCTCTTTTCCCATGACATAGGCCAATTTAGATGACACCTTAGGCTACTCTCAATTGACATACAAGTTTATCCATTTTAGGGAAAATCCTATATTGCATTCGACCAAGGCAAAGAAATCATGAGAACATGGCATTTCTAACTCATTTGATTCCTTTCTAGCATCATTTTCACCATTTAAACATTTTGGCAACAATTCCAATAATTATGCCTAACACTTTCTCACACCTCAAAATTGTGTAAGTACACTTTAAGCCATCCTTTTTCATATTTTTCTAACTCATTATTCATACCAATGATGGCAATACATTTAATCCCACAACTTTACATTTTTGTGCACACTTTTAAGGTGAAATGGTATGCCTTCAAATTGGACAATTTACTAAAGCATAAAATTTACCATAACTTTCTCTCTCCTCTTTCCTTATGATGACCTTTACAAGGCTTTCTAACCATTTACAAGTAAAAATTTCAGCACCAATCACATGAACTCATTCGGCCAAAATAGGTATATCACATTCCCATGGTTTATGGTGAAACTAGAAAATAAGAAGATGTCTAAACATTAATCTAATTAGACTTTCTCTCTCTTATCATTTTTTTCACTCTTTATAGCACACTTTCTAGCCTAGAATTTTGCCAAAATTCAGCACCATTATTGCCCTAGCAATTCGGCCAAGGTGAGAAAACAAGAAAAATGGAGTTGTTTCGTCACTTTGCTTACAATATAATGAAATTCATGCAAAAACCATGCAAAAACACCATTTTCTCACTCTTACAAATCCAAACTCAGCCTTAACACAAGTTAGGGTTTGGCAAAATCAAAGTTCCATCCATGAAAATTTACCATTTCATGAGTTTCCATGCTTTCCTACATGTCTATAGTCATAACCACAAGTTGTTTCCAACATATTTCACATCCAAGCATGCAAATCCACCATGAACATGTAGAGATAGAAATAGCCATCATTCTTAAAAATTTGAAAACACCATAAACATACCATAAAACATGAAAATAATGGCATACGATTGTTTATCTACCTTGAAAAGCTAATATATGTGTGATTTCCTAGTTGTTTTGATGAAAGCTTCTTCTTCTCCAAGGTAGATATGCAATTCAGCCTCTTCCTCTTCCTTTCCACATTTCACAACACTTCTAGTATGTGGGAGAAGAAGAAGGCTGAATTTAAGGTTTGAATTATTTACAAAAATGTCATTCTTGCTAAATTGTCCATTTCATCCTTTTTCTTTTCTTTTTTAACAATGGCATTATCTCTCCTTGCAATTGTAATTTTATGCAACTTCCATGGGCTGGGACTGTTCTGCCCTTCAAGAATTTCAATATTGCATAGTGGTCCCTCAAATTTTTAGAAATTGTATTTTAGTCCCTAAGAAAAGTGTCTTTTTGCCATTAAGTCCAAATTGGCCAATTTTGCTCCATTTTCCCACTCTTTTCGGTTTCAAGGAGTAAAAATCACTTAAATAAAATTTCATAAGGCTAATTTTCATGAATTTACTAATTTACTCTTATTTTAGAAAAATTACAATTTTTCCCTTAAGGCAAAATTACCTTTTTGCCCTTATGTTAAAACCATCATTTCACTCTCTTTCTTTCTTCTTTTGATCAAGAATGAGTAAGGATTTCTAATTCCCACCTTCATAGAATATTTAGGGTAAAAACTAAATTTTTCTCACATCATATAAAATTGCTATCATAACCATAGTGTGAAATTATAATTTTACCCTTTTTAAGGAGAATTGTCTTTCAACATCAATGTAAGTAATTTCTTGCATAACTAGATTCTTCTTCTCTCTTAAATGAAAATAATAAGAGTCCTTTGACATAACTTCATGAAATAAAAGAATTAAAATAATTATTCATTTCATGATAAAATTAGCATTTTACCCTTCCTTACCAAATTTCCAATTTCATTCTTTTATCACAAAAGTGATAATATAATGATAAAAATGTTCATTCTAACTCCTTAATCAATCATCCTTAACCCTCCACAATTAACACTAACCATAATAATAATAACAATGTTATCATAAAATGCAAGTATTATGAGCGAATGTTACAACAACACTTTTCTCATGCTAGCGTTTTCATTATGGATGCTGATTTTTGCTAATAATCATTCTTGCATGGAATTGACAATATCCACCTTCTCATATTAACAAACATTACAAAACTACCATACAAGCTTAGCCAAAATAAATTTACAATTTAAAGAATGTAGAGAAGAAGGTTTATGTTCTATGGAAACTTGAAAGCATGATAAATATGTCTTAAATCATGAAACAAAAACCATAGAATTGCTAAGCTACCTTAAGGATGAAATAAAATGGATTTATCTTAGTTTCTTCTTTAAATTTCCCTTTGCTCTTTTGCTTCCTCCTTTCTTGGCCAAGTAGCTCCCTCTTCCTTCGCCAAATAGGTTTGTGGTTTGTTTTAATTTTTCAAGATGATCTCCCTCTCCTACCAAGTGTTATTGCCATATGTGTGTCCCTTTTACTTCCATCTCTTTCTTGTATCTTTTCTATTCAGTTAAAATGGCATGCTACACTCTCCTTTTTTTTTTCATTCTTCATTGTCATTGTTTAGGGCCACATGTGTACTTAAGTACAATTTACTTTCCTTGTAGTCTTGTATTAGCCACTCGGTCATGCCAAGGAAGGGAAGGAGGGAAGTCACGCAAGCTTCTCACCTCATGCAAGCCACCCTTCATGCAAAGCATACAGTTCATTATTTCTCTCACCGTATGCCAACCTAGATGTATGTTTATTTAAACAAATTCTGCACTCTTGCTTCACTGTACACACACATATTTAACTAATTTTTCCTTTGTTTATTTTACTTATTGATTTGGCAAAACCATTCGGTCACTTCAAATTAAAGGCTAAAGGAAAAAGAAAGAAGTTTAATGCCACATGGCTTTCTCTTTCTCTCTTCCATTTTTCCACTTCACTCACTCTATAATACTCTTCTTTCCTCTCCCAATTATCCTTGTCGTGAGTCTATAAAGCTTTGACTAAATTCCAAGTTTTCTCACTCACTCTTTCCCTTGGCAATTCAGCTAGATAAAAGAAAGAAAAGAAAAATTAAATCAAGCACCTCATGCACCTTATTCTTTATGTAAGCATCTCAAGCACGTAAATTTTTATGTAATTACCTCAAGTAGTTCATGCTTTATATAAGCACCTCAAGCACCTAAAATTTTTATGTGGTATTTTCCTCCCACTCACATTATAATTCGGTTACTACAAGGAAGAAAGTGTTCTTATTTATTCTAAACACTAAGTTACACAAGAAAATTCATCATACTTTATAGCAAACGCATCTAATTACTTAAGGGAACATTAATTTAAAACTAATCAAGAGAATATAGGGTGTGACATTTCTCCCCTCCTCGAAAATAATTTCATCCTCGAAATTTATACATACCTCATGTAAATAATTCTAGATACGCTCTGTGCATGTCCTCCTCTCCTGTGGTGATGCTTGATCCCACAATATCTTTAACAGGGGAATGGTTTTATTCCTTATGGTCTTGACCTCAGTACCAATAATTTGTAAAGGTTTTGGCTTATATGTCAGATTATCCTTTAATTGTAGAGAGTACTAGCGTCAAGTATGTGTGAAGGATCAGGTATGTATTTTCTGAGCTGGGATACATGGAAAACATTATGAAGGTTTGACAAGTGTGGTGGTAAGGCTATCTAGTATGCTGATGGACCTACTCTCTTCAATATTTGAAGAGGTCTAATATATCTAGGACTTAGCTTTCTAGACTTTATAGCTTTACCAATACTAGTAGTCGGAGATACTTTTAGAAAAACATAGATTCCTTCCTTAAAATTTAGGGGTCTTCTTCTTCTGTTAACATAGCTCTTTTGTCTGTCCTGAGCATTTGCCATTTTCTCTCTGATCATTTTAATTTGATCAGTTGTTTGCTACACCAACTCAAGTCCTAGCAGTTGCTTCTCACCTACTTCGTACCACCATAATGGGGACCTATACTTCCTCCCATATAAGGCTTCATAGGGTGCCATACCGATGTTAGAGTGGAAACTATTGTTGTAAGAAAATTCAATTAATGGTAGACTCCTATCCCAGTTCCCTTTATTCTTTAAAACACAAGCCCTAAGCATGTCCTCTAAGGTCTAAATTGTTCTCTCTGTTTGTCCATCTGTTTGAGGATGATATGCTATACTGAAATTCGACCTAGTCCCAAAGGCTTCCTGTAGAGATTTCTAAAATTTGGAGGTAAATCTAAGATCCCTATCTGATACGATGCTAATAGGTACACCATGAAGTCTCACTACTCTTGAATATATAGCTGTGCTAATTTATCCAAGGAGTAGTTAAACTTAATGGGTAAGAAATGAGCAGACTTAGTTAATCTATCCACTATTACCCAAATAGCATCATTCCCTGATTGGGTTCTAGGTAAACCTACCACAAAATCCATTAAAATTTTGTTCCACTTCCACTCAGGAATGTCTAATAGCTGTAGTAACCTAACAAGTTTTTGGTGCTCAATCTTTATCTGCTAACATACTAGGCACTTAGCTATGTGCTCCGCTATATGTTTCTTTATACCTGGCCACCAAAACCTCTCCTTTAAATCCTGATACATCTTAGTGGCTCCAAGATGAATAGTGTATTTACTTTGGTGAGCTTCTTCTAATACATTATCCTTCAGTTCACCTACCTTAGGAACATAAATTCTGTTTTGGAAAGTTACCATTCCATCAGCCCCCCTTATGAACTCCTTTAAATCCTTTAGAGATTCTAGGAATTCATCACCCTTCTAAGCTTCTAAGATTTCAGCCCTAAGAATGTTCTCAATTCTTAATTCACTCAAGTAGATTTTATTAGGTAACACCAGAGTAGACAACCTCATGTTCTTAAATTTCTCTATTAAGCCCATTTCACTCACCATTAGTCGAGCTACGTGGAGAGACTTCCTACTTAATGCATCTGCCACAATGTTTTCCTTACTTGGATGGTACTTCAATTCAAAATCATAATCCTTAATGAATTCTATCCACCTCATTTGCCTCATATTCAACTCCTTTTGGTCAAAGAGGTACTTGAGACTTTTATGGTCCCTAAATACCTCAAAGCTAGACCCATAGAGGTAATGTCTCCAAATGTCCAAGGCAAATACTATGGCTACCAACTCTAGGTCATGGGTAGGATAGTTTCTCTCATTCGGTCTTAACTGCCTTGAAGCATAGGCTACTACTCTCCCTCCTTGCATTAGGACACAACCTAACCCCTTCTTAGATGCATCACAGTACAATTTAAATTTCTCTAAAGGGTCGAGATAATCAAAACAAGTGCAGTGGTTAATTTCTCCTTCAAAGTTTGGAAACTTTGTTCACATTTTGTGTCCCACACAAATGGAACATCCTTCTAGGTTAGCTTGGTCATAGGCATCACTATTTGCAAAAATTCCTGAATAAACCATCTATAGGTATCCTGCTAACCCCAAGAAACTCCTGACTTCAATCACAGTAGTAAGTCTTTCCTAGTTTACTACTACTTCAGTCTTACTGGGATCCACTAACACTCCCTCTTTAGAAAATACATGCCCTAAAAATTTTACTTCTTCTAGCCAAAATTCACACTTCTCTAACTTATCATACAATTATTTCTCCCTAAGAATTTGTAGCACTATCCTAATATCTTATTCATGTTTCTATCTATTTTTGGAATACACTAATATGTCATCAATAATCACTACTACAAACTGATCGAGGTAGTGTCTAAAGATGCAGTTCATGTAGCCCATAAAAAAAGCTGGGGCATTTGTCAAGCCAAAGGGCATCATGAGGAATTTATAATACCCATACCTAGTCCTAAAGGCAATCTTAGGTATTTCCTCATTTCTAACTCTGATTTGATGATACCTTGATCTCAAGTCAATTTTTGAAAGATAGTGGCCCCTCTCAATTGGTCTAACAGGTCATCAATTCTAAGGAGAGAATATTTATTCTTCACAATCACCTTATTCAGCTGTCTATAATCTATACACATCCTCATGCTTCCATCCTTCTTCTTGACAAACAATACAGGTGCTCCTCACGATGACACACTGGGTCTGATAAATTATTTTGCTAAGAGGTCCTCTATTTGCACCTTCAATTCATTTAATTCCATTGGGGACATCCTATAAGGTGCGATGGAAATTGGTCCTGCCTCAGGGACTAACTCTATGAAAAACTCTATTTCTCTCTCTAGTGGGAGACTTGTAATCTCTTCTGGGAATACATCAGGAAATTCGTTAACTATAGGAATGGTTTCTAGCTTTTGTTGACTTTTCACTTATGAGGAACATAAGAAACCCATTCTTTGATTTTTCCTCTCGATCCCCATATTTACTGATTTAGTATCTATGAAGGTCACAGACTTAGCTAAATAGTCCAAGATGACATTATTTGAAGAGAGCCAGTCCATACCAAGGATAACATCCAGTTTAATCATGGGTAAAAAAATAAGGTCGATTTTCAATCACAATAGAGCAGTTCAAACAAATCAATGAAGTAGGCACATGCTCATTTGTAGGTACTACTATGGAAAGCTCATAAGGTAGGCTAGTTGTTGGCAAGTTTAATTTCTGAACACAGTTTAATAAAATGAATGAATGGGTGGTGCCAAAATCATACAATACAATTAAAGGAACATTGTTAATAAAACACATACCTTTCATCAGATCCTCGGACTAGGCCACTTCTTTACCCTTTAGGGTATACATCCTTCCTATGGTAAGGGAGTGGTCTCCTTCGGTTTCTTCAAGGAAGGATAATTATGGGAGATATGTCCTAGCTTCCCACATCTGTAGCACACGTTCTGTCCTATTAGACACGGCATATCTACATGATTCTTCCCACATTTTAAACAGTTGTTCTGTGAAATGGGAATATTCATTGACCTCATCCCTACCTGGTTCCTTGAAAACTTACTATCACGACCCTTGCTAAACCCGGATGGGCTCTTTCTTTTTAAGAAATCCAAATTCCTACTTCCCCTTCTTCAGTGCTACTAGGGACCTAGAGGCTATACAACATTTGTTAACCAAGGTTAGGTAATCCCTGCTCTCCGGAGATGCCACCTCATGATACAGCTCTGGATCCAAACTGTTCTCCAAGTGCATGACTTTCCATGCCCCGTCTGGTCTCTACTTCAGCTATGAAGAGAATTTCGATAACTCTTCAAACCTAGCCAAATGCTCTTCAAATGGTCGGCCACCCTGTTTTATCTGCATGAACTCACCCTCCTTAGCGTTTCTCTCACTTTGGGGAAAATATTTCTCCAAGAATGCATCCTTAAAATTCTCCCAAGTAGTCTAGGTCCCCTGAACTTCCATTAATTGCTTCATCCCCTTCCACCAATAGCCTCCCCTTCCAGCTGATATGCCGTAAAGGAGACTTTTTGTGGCTCAATGCTTCCCAGTACATCGAACAATTCCTCCATCTTTTGTACCTATTCTTTAGCCATCTTTGAGTTCATCACACCCATAAAGACATGAGGTCTGGCTCTTTGGAATTCAATCCAACCTCCCCTGACTTGAGTTCTCATCTGTTCAACCCCATTCTGAGTATCCTCACTCTAATCAGTTTGGATCTGGCAGAGTGCTTCAGCTGCGACTGCAACCTACTGAGAAGAAGTTGTAGCCTGAACTCTCATGGCCTTTTCCATACCCTTCATTGTTTATATCATCTCATTCAAGTTTAACTCATATTTTGGGCCTATGATCCACTTCTCCTTGTTGGTGCCATACTGTCACTCTAAAAAATAAGTATTAACGAGGTGATCAGTCTTAATAACAAATTATTAAGTAGATAACATATAACACCATCAGGAGCTTCTATCTTCCTAAAACTAATACTCTATTCCTCAAGTAACAATAAATTACAGGTCAATTAACCGCCTAGGTATAGCTAACTAACCTGAACTAGTCCTTTACTTGAGGAATTCTACCCCATTTCTATCCTAGGTAGCTGTGCTCTGATACCAACCTAATGTAGTGCCCTTATCTAGTATTACAATTCCTCTAATGTAACCAAATAAGTTCAATACATTATTCTTGACCTTAATTAATTCATTTACAACGTCTGAGTATTTATACCATTAAGTATTAATAAAGTGGATTAGGTTCGGGTTCTTTTGCTCAGGTAACCATACTTTATGCACAACGGAATTAAAATTTCATAGCGAAATTTATAAAAATTTCATAATACAAATAATAAATGTCTATTACATCCTTTCGTGAACATATACCAGGATATACAAAGTACCCATTCATAAGGAGTTAGGAGACAACAAGCCTGTCACTCAAACTCCTTTTACAAGATACTAGGGATGAACTAGTTCTTCACATATCCTTTCCCTAATAGTAGCCCTTTTTTCCTTTACCATATACAGCCAAGAATAAAAGTCCTAATTCTAATCCAAAAATAATATATAGAATTAGGACCCAAAAGAAAGATTTTAAAAATTGCTCTTAATAAAAGGATATCCTTTAATGCTACTTCCATCTTTCCCCGAAATTGCTAAACGTCAGCATCTGATACATATTATCATATAAATGAGAAAACAAGTTTCCCAGTAACAATTCACAATTTAAAATCCACTAATATGTACCAGTATGCAAGCATAGAAAACATATTTTTGTCTGAATTCCAGTCTTTTAAAATATAGTCTCATTTATATGTACAGATTGGCGAGGACTACATGATTATTTGGAATGTTAATGTGATAAAGATGGTTATTCTCATACATCATATTTACAATAAAAGTATACATGTAACCATTGAGTTAGCTAATAATCATCTATAGATTCTCATTCTTAAAACTTACCTTACCTCAAAGTGTGAAGCACCTTCCGTCACATTTCAAGAAATTTGGACACTTGGCCACCTTTATAATATAATTGTCAACACTAGGTCATAAGTGTGAAGCACCTTCGGTCATACTTCAAGAAATATGGACACTTGGCCACCTTTAAAAAATAATTTTGAAGACTAGGTCACAAGTGTGAAGCACCTTCAGTCACACTTCAAGAAATGTGGACACTTGGCCACCCTTATAAAATAATTGTGAACACTTGGTCACATTGTGGACTCTTAGCCACCTTTATAAAATAATTGTGCGTGGTTCTAGATTAGCCCTCCATAATCTCATGAATTTTTCAGCATAAGAGCATTAATGGCATAAATAGGAATAAATTGCAATCACCATTCATCTAACTATAACTTTCTCATTTTTCCTTGACTTTAGCCATTATATGACATGTCATAATTCATTACCTTTTGCTTATGCATTCGACTACTAAGACTAAAATGAGGGATCATTTTCAGCCATCATGATAAAGGGTGGAATCTACGATTTTTCATATGAATTTTTCACATTCTTCCACTCTTCCTACATTTAAGACTTAATGATGCCATGTCTTGAAATTATTGTAGTACTTTCTCTCACATTTAAGTTATGTAACAATGTAATTTGCCATTTTGGTTATTTCTTTTCTTGGCTCAATTTATATGCTACATTTTACAATTACATACATGTTACATTGTTACATTTTTACCTCCTTCCTATGATTTAAGCTTAATGATACCATGCATTAAAATTTCTATGGTACCTTATCACATATTCAAATCATGTAATCATGTCATTGGAAATTTCTTCTACTTACTTTCGTGACCCATTTTTACATATTAGATTTTGGATTACACATATTTCTCACCCTTACATTTTAATATGATATGGACCTTTATTATGTGCAACAAGGTAAACCAATTACTATACATTAATTCCCATATTTTCTCTCTTTTTCTTAGCTTAAGCCGAATGGTCATCCATCTTACAAAATATTTGGTAAACAAATTCCACACATTACAAAGGCCCTTTTGGTTTTGGCAAGCCAACAAGGATGATGCCATAGTTTAAAACCAATTTCTAACTAGCATACCTCCTTTAGGTGTCTATAACCTAAAACTTACCTTAGCCATACATGAGTACAAAATTACAACACTTTTCTCATGCTAGCATTTTCATTATGCATGTTGATTTTTGCTCATAATCATTCTTGCATGGAATTGACAAAATCCACCTTCTCACATTAACAAACATAACCAAACTACCATACAAGCTTAGCCAAAAGAAATTTACAATTTAAAGAATGTAGAGAAGAAGGTTAATGTTCCATGGAAACTTGAAAACATGATAAATATGTCTTAAATTATGAAACAAAATCCATAGAATTGCTAAGCTACCTCAAGGATGAAATAAAATGGAATTATCTTGGATTCTTCTTTAAATTTCCCTTTGCTCTTATGCTTCCTCCTTTCTTGGCCAAGTAGCTCCCTCTCCCCTCACCGAATAGGTTTGTGGTTTGTTTTAATTTTTCAAGCTGCTCTCCCTCTCTTACTAAGTGCTATTGTCGTGTGTGTGTCCCTTTTACTTACATCTCTTTCTTGTATCTTTTCTATTTGGTTAAAATGGCATGCTGCACTCTTTTTTTTTTTTCATTATTCATTGTCATTGTTTAGGGCCACATGTGTACTTAAGTACAATTTACTTTCCTTGCGCTCTTGCATTAGCCACTCGGTCACGCCAAGGAAGGGAAGGAGGGAAGTCACGCAAGCTTCTCACCTCATGCAAGCCACCATTCACGCAAAGCATATGGTTCATTATTTCTCTCACCGTACACCTACCTAGGTGTATGTTTATTTAAACAAATTCTGCACTCTTGCTTCACCGTACACACACATATTTAACTACTTTTTCCTTTGTTTATTTTACTTATTGATTTGGCAAAACCATTCGGTCAATTTAGATTAATGGCTAAAGGAAAAAGAGGGAAGTTTAATGCCACACGTCTCTCTCTTTCTCTCTTCCATTTTGCCTCTTCACTCACACTATAATACTCTTCTTTCCTCTCCCAATTGTCCTTATCGTGAGACTATAAAGCTTTGACTAAAGTCCAAGTTTTCTCACTCACTCTTTCCCTTGGCAATTCGGCTAGATAAAAGAAAGAAAAGAAAAATTAAATCAAGAACCTCATGCACCTCATTCTTTATGTAAGCACCTCAAGCAGTTCATGCTTTATGTAAGCACCTCAAGCACCTAAAATTTTTATGTGGTATTTTCCTCCCACTCACATTATAATTCGGTTACCACAAGGAAGAAAGTGTTCTTATTTATTCTAAACACTAAGTTACATAAGCAAATTCATCATACTTTATAGCAAACTCATCCAATTACTTAAGGGAACATTAATTTAAAACTAATCAAGAGAATATTAGGTGTTACAATGAATGAAGTGATGATGTATCTAATGACAGATTGTGTATGAATGCTTGATGATGTATTTTATTGTTAAATGAAACATGACATTGTAATGCCATGTAGTTATGTTCATGACATGAATTATTAGTAGTTTATATTCATAAATGCACATGCATATGTTTCATATAAAGCATGCCAATATAATTGAATGGAAATTTATTTTGGAAGGAATGGAATGTAGAAATATTTTTTTGTCTCCGTACAGTGGTACATGCCAGTTATTTTGAAAATGAATGGTTTGTTTAGCTATTGTACTAGTATGTATCATATGCCTAGATACAGTGTGGTAATAGAAATAGAAGTATCCATGGTAGAGGTTCCCTTCTTAAGGGCCCTTATGGTTTTAAAGGATATTTACATAATTGCAATATTTGAGATCCCTACAATAGACTCACAGACTTAAGGAGTAGATATAAATATGTAGTTGTAATCCTTTTTGTCCTAATTCTCAATATGTTCTTTTTGGGGTAGAATTAGGACTACTATTCTTTTGGCTGTACATATTAGAAAAGGGCGCACACATGAAATAGGATGTGTGAAGGATCTATCCACTAGTAGGATTCTTTTTGGAAAGGGTTTGAGTGGCAAACTTGTTGCCTCCTTACCCCTATGAATGAATACTTCACATATTCTGACATATGTATCAATGTAAATGATCTACATGTGTGTGTGTGCAATGTTTTTTACAAATTCCATTGTGATGTATGGATTTTTTTTATTTTCCATTGTGCTAAAGTATGATATCTTGAGCAAAAGAGCCCAAACCAAATCAATAATAAATTATTGATGGATTTAATGCTTAGGCCAATTCTTGAAAATAATAAGGTAAAGATATATGTGACTTACTTATCTTATTATATTTTATAAAGTTGTAATGTAAAGATAAGGATGTTACATTTTGTACCTATAGAGGTGGGATGTTACAGTCAACACATATTCATATCTAATTTGATTATCAATATATATTATTATCTGACTTAATGGTCAACACATATTCATATCTGATTTGATGATCAGTATATATCCTTTTTTGGCTTGATGATCAAGATGTACCTATATGTCTATAATATCATGATCAACTAATAAATTTATTAAATATGCCCATAAAGGCATCTACATGTACTTATTAGTACATTTCATAAGTATATGGCATAGCATAGTAGCTGCATACTATCTTATTTGTTTAGCCTCTGGATCCGCTGCCATTACCCTTGCTGCCGTTACCCTACCATTACTTTTAGCAGTGGTTTTTTGCATTGCTAAAGTGTTTTTAAATATTATTGCAATGAAAATTATTGCTGCTATAACTTTTTAAAAATAATTAATTATAGTAGCAATAATTTTCGTTGTAATAATATTTAGCGACGCAAAAAATCGCCACTAAAAGTAATGGCAGCAAATCAACCTTGATTCATGTGATTCATGGCTAGTACCATTAATAGTATTTTCTAACCTGAATTTTCTTGATTACTAAGATTTATATCTCACATGTGCGTTGATTTATCTAGATGGCTAAGTATAATACTATGATCGACATGGAGGTGGACTTCGCCCACATATCTGGTGCCAGATTATTTCCTTTTGTTGTTAAGATCATATACTAGATGGTAATAGCTTTCTAGCGGATTAGGATGGTGTACCAATCCTATGTTTAAGTTGGGAATGTATGTATATGAACCTATGGATAATTATATGTATTGGTATTAAACTTCTATTTGAAAGTTATGAGATTAGATGGTTAATACTTCTTTTGACACAAGAGTGTCAAGTGAGATGCTCAAGAGTAACCCCAAACCTAAAACAGAATTAATTTAAAGGATTATGAGTAATAACTAAAATTGAACTCGGGTAGATAAAGCAAGTGACAAGACAATAGCACATCACCTCTATAAAGGTTAGTATATGTATAGTACCTATAGAAGTAGGGTATTACATATATGGCTCTGCAGGAAGTGAGCGAACCCTAATGCTAAAGGCCTTGCGGTGTCCAAAGATCTACCATTTGTTATAGTTTTTATTGATTTGCATTTAACATTTATCTAAGCGTTAGATAAAAGAAATACTTGGACATTAAAGTATCTTCTTTGATTCTTTAATATGATAAAAAAATTATTTCAAAGTTCTTTTATTGATACAAATAAAGAACAATCACCATTAACCAACAAAATAAATTTAATTCAGATGAAATCAAGAACAAAATTTTATATAGACAAATAGATGAAAGAGGACCGAAGTGACATGTTGAAGCTTTGAAGCAAAACAGTCACAACAAAGGGACGATTAGATTCCAAACCTTTCATTGCAGAGACCGCTGCAGAGGGTGCGCATACACACTTTCAAACAACTTCGTTTACCAATCATTCATAAATTCATTTAAGTTCATTCTTCAATTTAGTGGAACAATTTAACTCTTTTTTTTTCGTCATATAAAAGGAACAATGACCATCGAGAAAGAAACATTCTACAGAAGAAATCACCCAAAAAAAAAAATTTATGGAGGAATAGACAACAATGTCTACAGAAGAAATCAATGAGAGAACAAATCATGTATCACTAGCAACTGGACAATAAGGTACACATTCTTTATCTATTTAATTTTAGTCAATGTTTTATATGTCATTTATGAATTTAGGATCTTACATCGAATTCATTCTAAAAAATATTTCTCCGTATTTTACTGTGTGAAAGTCACAATATATCATAAGGATGAATGCATATTGAGTATTGACCCACCATCCACCATCATATTCAGGTTAAGTAGGATTATGTCCTATCAAAACATGAATAGGATTATGTACGCGAAGGTGCAATTTAAAGTATTGCTTGCGTGGTGAAATTGGGAGATGAAATCTAGAAACGCCAATTATGGATCTATTTAATGACAGTTTTTGTTTTGTTTTTAAAAATAGTTTTGAAAACTACTTTGAAAATAATTTTTAAAATAATAAAAATAAAAATAACTTGTTTGATAATTTTGTTTTGGAAACAAGTCTGAAAACAAAAAAATAAGAAAACTTACTTGATAAAATTATTCTAAAAAAAAGTTTTGAAAATGAGAAACCAAAAATCCGTTGGTTCTAAATTTTGTTTTTATAAATGTTTTTCACTATTTTTGTTACATAATAAAATTATTATTTACATGGTTTTTTATAAGTAAGTGTTAACATTCATATAATTTTAATAAGCTAATATTATAATGATAAAAATAATAATAATAATAATAATAATAATTTTGTATACAATTAACATTAAAACATAGTATGAATTTAATTTGACATTAAATTAAACAAAATATGCGATAATATTAAATATATAAATAATACAAATTAATTTATGCTTATGTAGGATTGTGATAATACCGGGTGTTAAACTTTTAACTTGCAAAAATAATTATAGTTTGCAACAAGTCATCCATATAATAGTAAATTCACTAAATTTTCCTTCACTAAAGACTTGAAATTATATGGGCACTACAATTTTTTAAAATTATTTATTATTCAAGTAGTTACTTGTGAGATCGAGTGTCTTCATTCCTTTCATGTGTGGCTGAGGTCGCTGGAATTTTCAGCCATCCGTGATCCATCCATTGTCTGGATAGACTAAACTGTGCCTATGGTGTCCAAAAGAGAATTTCGCTTTTGACACAATTTTAAATTTTAAGTAGATTCGAATAATAAATTGAGTTCTTTGCAAATAAAAATATCAATACATTGACTGGGAACTTCATTGACACGTAATTATGAAAAATATGCATGATATATTTAAATATGTATTGATGATTAATTTTATTTATTTATTTTTAATCTAAAAATTTCACCAACTTTTTTCTCCTTTTCTAAATTTGCATTTTGTTGCATGGTGCAATTTTTATTTTATTTTATTTTTAAATCCATCTATTTTTTTGAGGAATAAAAATTTTAAAAATGTTATTTGTACAATTTAAATTTTAAAATCCTAAACTATTCTAAATAATTGCTTTTAAATTTAGGATGAATTATACTCCCTAGTCTAGAGATGACAAAAATCTTGAAGTGTGAGGGTCCTTGCAAGGATTGAAACCTATAGAAAATTTATTTTCACAAGGATGGAGATGGGGAGCAAATTTTTTTGAAGCAGGTTTAAGAATGGGGATGGGGAAAGGAATTATGTCCTCCATCCCGTAGGTTCCGTCTCCAAAAATTTTTTTAGATATTTTTTAAATTTATACACACACACACATATATATATATATTTAAATATCTTCTTTTGCAACTTTTCTTTTTTTTTGTTAATTAAAAAATTAAAAAGAAAAAAAAATAACTTTAGAAAGTAGTAGAATTTTTGAAAGGCGTCTTCTGTGGCTCTCTGTTTTATTTGAAAAATCTAAAATTATAATTAATATTTTATTATGAATTAAAGATTTTTCATTAATATTATTTTTATTATATATTTTAGGAAAAACTTATACTATTATTTTGATAAATTCTTGTTGACATTTGAAACCTCTGTGAGGACCCCAACAATTCCTGAATCTCTGTGGAGAATGAAAATGAAAAAATTTTTCTCTTCAATGTAGAGAATAAGAATGGAGATGATGAACAAAGATAAGCATGCAGATGAATAGTAGGGAGGCACTCCCCACCCCTGCCCTATCTCGTTGTCATTCTTATTCTAGTTTACTAATCTAAGACAGGTTAAAATTACATTGTCCTCCTCTCCATTTTATAAAAATACTCTCATTTCCTTTGAAATCAAAAGATAAATCACATTGACTTTTCTTATAATAAAAAATAAGCTAAATAATTTGACCAAATTAAGCTTATATTTATTATTTATATAATATAATAAGTATTAAATACGTAATTGACCATTATAGGATTACTTTTTTAAAATTTAAAATTTCAAAACAAAAATGAACATTGAAATAAAGTTTTGAAAATCTATAATTTTTTAATAAAATAAATGTTATCTTTAACGGTATTTTGATTATATTTTAACTTTAAGGAAGTTTGTCTATGTTTTTAAAATAGAGGATAATTATATGTAATTTGAGCATCCAAGGTTAGAGTAATTTGCCATTAAATTTGTTTTTCGCAAAATAAAAATAGAGCTTTCGCAGGCAATTTTCTAATTGGATTGTAGAGAGGCTATTGACGCGCATTGTAGTCGCTCACTCCCTTGGAGGTTAAACATGATGCTGAAGTATCTTGAGTCACTTAGATCTTCGTCTTCTGGTTTCATTTTTTGGTAGATACCATGTGAGAAGAATACAATGGTGCATTTTGTAGCTAAATTTAGTCAATAAAAATCAATTAGAGGTTCATGGATGTGGCAGCTTCAAGAAAGCTTAAAGGGTTTGATTGATAGAGATAAGATGCTCGCTAGATGAGTAGTGAAAGTGAAGCTCATGCTTCGTACAGCAGATTTAGTTTGAATCTTTTTTGTGGAGTGTGATGGTGTTGCCTTGGTCTTGATTAAAACACTTGTTAGATAGTGGCTTGGTGGGGCGTGGGTATCTATTGGGTTTTGAGATTCATTTGTTTTAGAGTAAATTACACTTACTTTTTTAAGAGATTTTAAAATAATAATTATTTTTTTTTCATTTTAAAAAATTATACTCTTCTCTCTTAAGAAATAAACCAACTATAATTTCACCTATTTTAATCGATATATTTTTATGTTTATTACTTATATAATTAAATATATATGTTACTAATATAAAAAAGAATTATTTTTAATTTAAACTATATTGATAATTTAGTCCCCAAAAGGTATGAACTATCCAAAGTGGTCCCCGAAAGATGAATTCACTGTACATGTTAGTCCCACTGCCTCATTCGGTTAACTCTAGTTAATGAGAATTCTATGTATTACGTGAAGTGCACACGTGGTTCATTTAAGGCTGATCTAGATGAGAGAGAGAAAGATTGAAAGATGGTTGCTTCCTCTTGAATCTAAATGCACCATTTTCGTGAGTTGATTGAGGGAAGTTATATAAAACAAAAAATTGGTTAAAAAGGTAGCATTTTAGGGTTTACACTAGAAGGGATAGTAGATTGAAGAGGAAGGAGACTATCCAGGAAATGAGTTTCTAGTGCTACAAAGAAATTTCATGTTCTGAAAAATCTTCCAAATCAAAAGGTTCAAATTTTGGAGTCCAATTCATCTTAATCAAGTTTAGGGGGTAAGAAGCATTAGACAGTGCCATCTATATGTGAATGTGGCAAAAAGGTGGTGATGTTCATAGCCAAGTAAACTATGGGCAACGTTTTCTGAGATGCCCATTATATAAGGTGATTTTTAGGAAGTGAAATATTGAGTTTATTATCATTGGATCAATGGATTATGATTTTGGTTGGTCTTGACATATTGAATTAATTCATTCTTTGTAGAACAAGTTTCTTACTTGTAGGTTTTTTCAGTGGGTGGACGATGAATGTGCAACTAAAAATGAAGAAGTGTCAATTGTACATGAAATAAGGGATTTGTTAAACCTTAAGAAGAAATTGGTTATGTATGAGTAGCAAAACAAAATTCTGAAGAGTGCTTGTGTTGTGATGGCAGTGCTTCTAGTGTAACATCATCCTAAGCAATTTAGTCTCCAAATGTTGAAGACATGTTTGTTATGAATATGTGATATAGAAAGCTAGAGAAGTAAGTTATGATTCAATTTGAATGTGAAACTAGGTTGAAATGAGATCCGATTTAAGAGAAAATCGAGTTCTACGAAAATGATACATTTGGGTCATTTAACCCAAAGGATAAATAAAGAATTAAAAACTAGGTAATCAGAAATGAAATATTAAGGGAATAAAATATGAAAGTGGTATATAAGGGAAAAAAAATTATAGGATAGCTAAAATTCATTTACAACCCTAGGGACCAATTAACAATTATTTTTCAATATCAGTTAACTGCATTATCTTCCTCATGCAAACCTACATATTACTTAGGATGAAGAAGGCTTTAAGCTTCATACTATATCATCTTCACCTTCTAGTGAAAGAAATAGAGGGTCTTAGTGAGAGAAAGTAGGAATTTGCAAGAACAAAGTGCATATTTGAGTTAGAACTTGAAGAGAAGTGTTAGAACTACTTAATCTCAACTAGAAACAACTAGATTAACGCATAAATCTCTAAGGCATTCAAGGAAATCTCTCCCTGAGTTGAGTTAGGGAGATTAAAACTTGCATTCTTTGATTTACTTGATGGATATATGCTTGCTTGTGGAGCCTTATTTGAGGTCAAACTATGCTAGAAATGTGATGAAGGGTGTGGGTTGATTCCTAGCTCATGAAACTTTATTTTTGTTGTATGGTGATGTTTTAGGAGGGGGAAAAGAGTCTAAAGTTAGTCCCAAGTGAAACCTTAAAGTTTTCTTAAAGCATTAAGGGTAAAAAATGTTATAGAAATCATATTTTTAGCAATTTTAGCCAAAAAATCGCAAAGAACTAGTGTCTTCGCTTCGGCTAAAATGCCTTATTACCATGGCAAACTTCTCCTAGTTCCTTCACCGCAGGAAAAGCTTCCTATTGTCATGGTAAATTGCTTCTGTGAATTTTGCCGCAGCCAAGCACTATTTTCGCTACAGTGAACTGCTTATCCATGTTTGTAGTTTTAACTTCGTATTTTTGCCTCTTTTCTTCCCCAAAAGTTATATAAAGGCTAGGGAATCATCCCAAATCTATGAAAATATGGTATAGACTTATTATATGGTCTAGTCTAGATAAGTTTTGGGTGGAATGACTGGTAATTGGTATGGGATAATTATCTGGAATTTCATGTTTTTAAAACTAAAATAGCCATATTAATTCTAAAAGAATTGTAAGAAACACTGTGTTAATGGTTAACCTTAACTTAGTATCTGAATGGCTATGAAGTTACCTACCTAGAGTTAAATCAATCATGACCAAGGAACTTGCACTACAAAAATTTTTAGTTTCAGTGGCGACAAAAGTCGCCACTAAAATTTTTTAGTGGCAACAAAATAATCGTCACTTGTCGCCACTGAAACTTTCGCAATTAAAGGTCTTTGGTGGCGACAAAAAAAGTCGCCACTGAAAATACATATAATGGTGACATTTATCGCCACTGAAAAATGAAATTTGCCGCCATAGAAGTTGAAATTTAAAAACTAAAAGTCGCCACAGAAACTTAGATTTAGTGACAATAGAAAATGTTGCCACTGAAGCTCCTTTCAGTGGCGACGAAAAATGTTGCCACTAAAGCCCCTTTCAGTGGCAACTTTTGTATGTCGCCACTGAAGCCCCTTTCTGTGGTGACTTTCTTATGTCGCCACTGAATCATTTGTTTTGTACATTTATTTTATTTTTTATTTTTTTTTCATTTTTATATTTCTTTTGATCTTAAGAGTATTAAAAAAGAAAATTATAAAAAAAAATACTATTAGATTACACAAAAGTAATGTTACATTGTTGTCAATAATTATTAATATTACAATTATCAATAATGAAATAATTTATAATAATTACACAACTAATTGGAATAAAATATAAAATATTCAAAGCATCACTGTTGTGTAGAATTGTTGTTCCTTCTTGAATTTTGTCCCTATTTAGAATAGAAACATTAAGGATAAGTATGATTAGTCTCATAATAATAAAATTAAATTACAAGAGCCATAGATTATAGAAGAAAACATAATATATATTACCAACAAAAGACAAGACAATATGCACATTATAAGCTTGAATAATTAAAGTAACAATCTCTAACCTATTATATCTATGTTCCTTGAATTTCTTCTAATGGAACAAAATCATAAACAATATTTTCTAAGTTAACATTCATTTCAATCTCCTTAACTTTTGTTAAAAAAAAATTGGTCAAATAAATAAAAAGCTTGTATTCTAGTTCACAGCTTGTATTTTAGTTCCCTGCTTAGGATTGTTATGATACTTTTGGGAGACTAGATAAACTTGACCCAACTCAAAATTTCATAATTATAGGGTTTTTTCTTCTTAAACAGAATAAAAAGAATCTTTTCAGTTTGGTCCTTAAAACTTTCCTAGTCTTGAAAGTAGTCCTTAAAGGTCTCAAAAGTCTCCTTAATTTATATGAGAGCCTCCATATAACTCAATATCACAGAAAATACCAAAATTTATGGAATTTCAGTTCATTACCCATAATTTTTAAAATTTTCAGTTTAGTCCCTTTCTTCTCAAATAATGGTTTTGCACATTTTTTCTCCCATTTTTCACTTCTATCCCATCATTTCCATTGTTTCTAATAACATATCATATTTTCAGAGGTTGCAGCAATGCCCTAGCAATTTAAAAAAATTTCAAATTAGTCCCAATTTCATGAAATGCCTCTAAATGGTCGTCTAAGCTTAGATTAAAGTATACAAAGCTTCCTTTGAGTATTTTAGGCATTATAAATGCTAAAATTAGTCCCATTATAGCCATCAAATCAGAAAGGAAAGGAAAGAAAAAGAAACAAAGTGCATTCAAAATGTGCAAATCAAAGGAGCTCATTTTACTTGCATTTTCCTCCATTTTTGAGCTTTCTAAGTGGTTTTTATTATACTTTCTCTCTCTACCCATGGCTCTCTCTCTCTTATATAATTTTTTAGCAACAATGGAGATACAAGGCTCACTCAAAAAAATGCAAAAAAAAGAAAATATATGAAAGATTTTAACAACTCACTAATTTTCTAACAAAACCCCCAAAATTTCCTTTATTTTTACAACCCAAAAGGTCTAACCATTGGAACTTTGAGTTCCTCTATTCTATAGCAAATGAACATTGTTGTGTGCTGCCTGAATGACAAACGGTGGTGGGGATGGCCGGTGATTGACCGATGGCGACCTTAGTAAGTGGTGGTGGTGGTAGAAAGTGAACCTAAGTTGGAGAAGAAGGAAAAAGTGGAAGAAAGATGAAGGAAATGAGGAAAAAGATGAAGATTCCAGAGAGAGAGAGGCATGAAATGAGTTCTAAATGTGTGGGTTTCATTACTTAGGGAATTTAGAAAAAGGAGGGAAAGAAAAGAAAGAGGGAAGACAGGAAGGAATTTTAGAAAAAAAGGAGGGAATATGAAATTTATGGTGAAATGTGTTGGAGGGAAAAGAAAAAATGAAAAAAAATAGCTTCAAAATTTTTTCAGCTTTTTTTTTATGCATTAGTGGCGACATTTAAAAATTCGCCACTAAAGACTTTTAGTGGCAACATATACCATCACCACTGAAACCCCTTACAGTGGCGAAATTTCAATTGTTACCACTGAAGATCTTCAGTGGCGATAAAATGTGTCGCCACTAGAACTCTTTGGTGGCAATAGATTGTTGCCACTGAAGCTCTTCAGTGGTGAATTTTTAAATGTCGCCACTGGAGGTCTTTAGTGGCGACACATTTTATCGCCACTGAAGATTTTCAGTGGCGACACAAACTGTTGCCACTAAAAGTAGACTTTCGGTGGTGACTTTTTTTGTCACCACAGAAAGTCATATTTCTTGTAGTGTTGTCGAGCTAGTGTATATAGTAGAGGGTATTAAGTTAAAGTAACATTGTCTCGTTTCGGCATAGTACGAGTGGAAATGACTTGTAACCTAAGATAGAGGTGCAGTGATCCTATAAGTGGATATGATATGTGACCCAAGATAGAGGCACAGTGATCCCATCACAGTAGAATGGTCTTTCCAAGAGACTAGGGATGCTCTGGAGGTAAAAGCTAGCTAACCATTAAGAAAGAAAGAACTCATACAATGTTTGTTAGAAAAGAAAGAATGTTATGATTGGCCAAGTAAAACTATATGAAATTTATTTTATGATTGGGCAAGTAGAACCATATGAAATTTATTTTATGATTGGCCAAGTAAAGCTATATGAAAGTTATTTTTATGATTGACCAAGTGAGACATATGAATGAAAGTTATTGCCATCATCCATTATGTTAAATGTCCATATTACTGTACTTTGATGATGTGAAGCATGATTATATCTAATAATGCTCACTAAATGATGTAATTTCAATACTTGACATGAAATAGCATAGTAATTTTATATTATCTAGTGTATTTATGTTTATGATTTGAAATGAACTTGAATGCAAGAGTTTTTCTATTTTTTCATAGCTAGTACCATCGATGGTAATTTTTAACTTAATTTCTCTTAATTACTAAGATTTTATCTCACCTGTGTATTGATGCGTCCAAATACCTAGATATTCAGTCACAATTAAGGTAGGGGTAAATTTGGTCCAAGTACCCGACATTAGGTACTACATAAGGATTGTAAAGATTATGATATGGATTGTGGATGCAACACCACCCTAAGTGGGTTAGTGTAGTGGAGGGGTTGATTTTCTTTTGGCGCTCCACTACCCCTGGCTTATTTTGGGAAGCACATAGGGGGCTAGTGTGTATATCGAATATGAGGGTGGAGCTTACTTGTTACTTGAAAGATGTATATCTAACTCTATGCCATAGTAACAGTTATGCGATAATTGGTTTGGTGGTCTTGAAGAAAGCTAACATCATTTATCAAGTTCTCACCTAGTATTTTGAAATTATGTATATATATATATGCAAAGTTGTATATAGGAATATCTTACTTGTATGTATAATATATCTCAAAATTTTTATACTTCTACAACCATACACACACACACACACGAATGAGAATCCCAAGTGCAACCCTAAACCTGAAATTAAATTTCTTAAGTATTTTAGGTATTTTAATTTAAAATTGAACTCAGGTAGTTAAGTAAAGTTATGTTAATAGCACACCATCTCTATGGGGCTTGTATGTTTGGTACCCTTAGAGGTGGGGTGTTACATCTAAAATGCTTGAGTTATTACCATGTTAAATTTTAAGATATTAAAGTCTATACTACCATTTTCGTGTACCCTTGTGTTTCTAATTTTTTGGAGTATGTACCTTACTAGATAATTATTTTTGTATGTTTAGTAATTTAAATATTTTGATTATGTATGTAACCTAACATATTAGAGTATGTAATCTTTGATTATGTCTAACAATAGAGCAAAAAACTTTTATCTAGTTTGGTACTAATGTAAGATATATGGTACTAATGTAAAATGTATGTATCAATAAAATTCACCTTACTTGTAAGATATATGTAACACAATGTAAGCTATTTGGATCAATAAAATTGATCTATTTTGGTACTAATGTAAGAAATGAGAGGCAAAAAAATTGACCTATCTAATAATATACAATCATTTTCCACAAATATGACATATGGTACTCATGTATGGACAAATTGGAATATATTATGCTATTAACATTTATACAAGAGTCAAAGTGAATATTTCAATACATCAATGAGCCTCATATAAATGTTTCAAAATATCACGGCACCATAATGTCAAAAACAAAAGATCATCATGTTGATCCCACTACTATAATGGGGATCCTCTTACACATATTGTCAAAAAGAAAAGTATTTGCTAAATTTTAGTCAACCAAATAACAAGTCTAACTACATAGAATTTCCAAATCAAAATATTTCAATGAGTGGCAAAACAAGTTCACTGTTTGCCAAATTGTTCTACTCCTTAAGAAGACATCAACTTCCTCACCCTTACCCTAGTAGCATAAGTTACAGCGTGAATTGTTTCATTTGTTGCTTTCTCCTTCTGCACAGGTGGTGGAGGCCTATATGATAGTGCATTGTATGTAAAAGGAGGCCTTAAAGTCTTAGCTTCATAGCTACAAGTGTAAGTGCAATAGGTGGCATGATCGATGGTGTTGGCATTTCAGTGATTGGCCTTAAAGGTGGTGCTCTCAAGGGTGGTCTACAATACGGTGTGGGTATACATGTTTGTAATAAAAATAGCAGTGTTAATTCAACAAGAAAAAGATAAATGAAAATTTGAAACGTTACTTTTAACACCATTAAGACCATTGTTGAGGCAAGTCAATTTGGCGATGTACAAATTGTGGTTGTCACTGCAAATGAAGTCTAATAGACAAAAAATAACTTATTGACAAAACTATAGTGACAGAAGAAAAATAAATTTAAGGTGATGCATTTGATATTTTAATGTTACTTGTAAAGATTGAGAAGGTTCTTTTGGGCTTGGAGGAGGAGTTAGTAGCATAGTAGGAGTCACCACATTAGAGGTCTAATTGATCTAGATAGAGAAGTGTTAAATATGAACATCTCACTTACATCTATACATTGGTTATTCAGTGTTTCATGCCTCTTTTCATTAACTAAAGGTACCTTACAAGTTCTCTCATTGTGTTTAGTACCCCCACACTTTGAACACTTAACTTCTCCATACTTTCTGTTAGCTAAATATGGATTGCTAGAGACATCATTATCCTTCCTCCTTTGATTCTTAAGATGTCTAGTAGACTTCTTAAATAGTGTTAGGCTTATGTGAGGCAACCCAGTCTTATGACAATATTCAGCTTCAGTGATTGGTCATACATAAGGATCATAAGTCCTCCTCCATGTGTCAACAGAGAAGAAAGGACGTACAAAATCTTTAGGTTTCAAATTATTATAGGCCATACATGCCACTGCATGCTCACAAGGTATACCAAGCAAGCCCCACATATTGCATGTGCAACTTGTTGTTCCCAAATCTACAACCAATTTAAGTGGTTTGCACTCTACTTCAAATTTATAGCTTTCTGGTCCCCTACCCAATATGGTGTCCAATTGGCACTATCTCTCTTTCGCAACCTTTAGTATCTATTAGGCTTTTGGGGTAATTGGGCCATGAAAGGTTGTAACTTTTTTTCCTTTCTTTATTCATCTTTCTCACTATATACAACCTTAATTCCTCAGCCATGGTGATCATTGGCTTAGCTTTCATCTTAATCAACTTAGAGTTTAGATGCTCACAGTAGTTGTTAAGCAATGAGTTATTTTTTGGAAAGTGGCTAAATCCAACCTTTCACCAATAAGTTGCAAGATACTTGTTTAGATATGCCCATGACTTCTCATTTTTTTGCTTCAACTTTTCCATATTTGAATCAAATTCAGCCCTAGTGGATGACTTTGCAATAATCCACAACAAATCATTCAAGTCTTTGTTATTGAATTGTTTCTGGAAGTTCACCCACATATGCCTCAAGCAAAACCTATGGTGCACCCCAGGCATGTGTTCTTGTATGGCTGGTAACAATAAGACCCAACAATCCACAACAATATAAATATTATTAACCATCAAGAGACAAAACAAAATAGAATTAACATAATTAACAATATAAGCATATTTAACTAGAAAAAAATATAATCAATGTAAGAAAAATAACGTATACACATATTATTTGGTCCCTAAAAGATACTAAATAAGACATAGAATAGTCCTTGTAAATTTTTAGTAATAGATAAATTAGTTATAACATGTTTTACTACATATAACAAATAGGTCCTTAGATGTGGATGAAATGTACACAAAAAATTAACCATAAATTATTGTTGGTATGAAACAAAGTTCCATCCATGCACTCTTTGATCTCCCAAGTCATCTAGAAGTTGTTTCAGAAACCACTTCCAAGTGTCATTAGTTTTTGAGTCCATAAATGTGTATGCTATAAGAAAATATGCATTATTCCCTTCTTGGCCCACAACTGTCAGTAACTAACCCTATAGTAACCTTCAAGGAAGCATCCATCAAGACTAATGATTGGTTTGAATCCATTCTTGAAGTCTCTATTATAAGCCTCTAAGCATATATAAAGTCTGTTAAAAGCAGTAGATGCATCTGGTCTCACAAACTTCAAATTCATTTGCACTGTGGATGTAATATCCATTTTTTATATCTTCAGGTATCTTCTAAATTCTTAAATTTAGTAATTGCATACCTAAGTGTATCTATTTAAATTGATCTAGGTTTTCTTAAACAAGAGAGGTACCAAATTGAAATAAAAGTAAAGGGACTAAAGTGAAAAGAGAAAACTTTCCAAAGAAAATATGAATGTCATCATTACTTGGCACAAAAATTGAGGCACATTAATGATACGTAATCATGATGCCTAAAAATATCTAAAAAGTAATGATTACGTCAAAAAATATCTAAAAAATTATTTAAAGGTCATGATGACTTTAGGAAAATATTCTAAGGCTAAAATAGTCATTTTCTAACCAATGACAAAATAGTAATTTCACCCAAGGTTAAAATGGTAATTTTTACCTTGGGGTAAAAATAGTCATTTCATATAGAAACATCATAACGATTTTCATGGAGTCCATCTCTCATCACTTTTTCAAAAATTATGAAGGAAAATAAAGGGTAAAATAGTCATTTTAGCATGAAGGATAAAATAGTAATTTTTTCCCTAAACCTTTTAAATCATCTTCTTCAAGGAAAAGAAAGAGAAAATGACGGGAGAGGAAGAACAAGGTGAGACCAAGAAAGAAAAGAGGAGAAGTGTAACATCTGCTTCTAATGTGATTAAGAGATGTGTAATAATTGTTAATTTAATGTCTAATGCTTGTGTATGTTGCATTAGTGTATATAGTTGCATTAGTATAGGGACCTAATTGAAAGGAATAAAATGCTGAGTTAAGAGTATGACCAAAGACCCAAGTGAAAAGGAAAGAGTTCAGCTAGATAAAGTCACAAAATAGGCAAGGACTAGAGTGTAATTATGAAGAGTTAAACTTCAGAAACCCTAACCATAACCCACACATTCCCAACCTTCAGCATTTCTAGAGAGAGAAGCATAAGGTCAAGTAGAGAGCAAAAGGGATGAGTTAGGGCAAAAGAGGGAGATTTCTAAAGGTAAAAGAGAGATTTGAGGCTGGGGATTGATTCTACAGCAAGGGAGGATCATCTTTACACATCATACACACACATTTCAATAAGGAATCAAGGTAGCAATTCATCCTAAACCCCATTTCTGAAATATGTAGAAAATTTATTAATAAATGTGATTTTGAATGTTCTAAGTTAAGTCTAGGATTTTTAAACCTACATTCTCTAAGTTTTGACTGTTATTGGGTAATGCTTGCTGATTTATAATGCTCATTTATGCTTGTTGATGATTTTAAAAGTGGGCTTTTGCCCTAAGTCATAAAATGTGGTTTAAGATTAGTTTGAGATATGTTAAGTTAAGTTTTGAGCATGTTATGAATCTTAAATGATGGTTAAATGTTGGCTTTGAGTTCATGGATTGAGAAAATAGTTGAGAACATTTTTTGGGGCAAAACTCTGAGTGAAACAAAGATTTTTAGAACAAATCAAGCACTGGTAGTCAATTGTTGTGCTTATCCTCTACCCAGAAACACGAGACCCATGAAAGTTGATTGTCATGTTCTTTGTTTTCCAGAAATTTTTCTAGAAGGCATGTAACGCCCTTATTTAGTATTAAAATTCCTCCGATGTAAACATATAAGTTCGGTACATTATTCTTATCATTTTGTTATTAAGTTTGAGCATTTATACCATTAATTTTTATTAAAGAAGATTAGGTTCGGGATCTTGCTCAAATTAAATCTCGTATGCACAGCAGAATTAAAATGTTATACTACACAGCAGAAATTTAAAACTTTTATATTACAACTGATAAATGTCCAATAATGTCTATTACATCCTTTGAAGACATGTACCAGGATATATGAAGTACCTATCCATCAGGAGTCAGGAGACAAAAATCTTGTCACTCAAACCCCTTCTTTACAAATAATGGGAATGAACTAGTCCTTCACATATCCTTTTCCCAACAATTACCCGTTTCCCTTTTATATACACAGCTAAATGATTATCTTAATTCTAATCCAAAATATATCTAGCATCATGATCCAAAATCAGAGGTTACAAAATTTTGCTTTTGACCAAAAGAACTTCTATCTTCCCGGCACTGCTAAGCATTCGCATCTGATACATATTAGCATATGGATGAGAAACACAAGTTTCCTAATAGCTTAACAATTCAGGTTTAAAAATATACTAATATGTATTAAGGTGCAAGCACCAAAATGTTTACCACTACATTCTTGGTATTTAAGAACATAGCATTATTCATAAATACAAATTGGCAAGCATTGCATGATCAATTTAAAGGTCAATTTGGTAATATATATATACCCACTATTAAATAAACATCTTGTATAACGTTATGCATGTTATGACAAAATTAAACAGAAGTAGTTGATGTGTTTTATCCCTAAATCTTGTCGTTATAAATTTATTGTGCACACTTGGGCACTTGTGGACACTTGGCCACCTTTATAAAGTTTCTTGTGAACACTTGGCCACCTTTGTGGACACTTGGCCACCTTTATATAATTCTTGTGCACACTTGGGCACTTTTTAGACACTTGGCCACCTTCATAAAATTTCTTGTGCACACTTTGGTCACTTTTGTGGACACTTGGCCACTTTTAAAAAATTCTTGTGCACACTTGGGCACTTTGTGGACACTTGGCCACCTTTATAAAATTTCTTAATAAGTTCAAGAGTCAATTTTCTTTTCTTGACAAATAATAATAATATACATCTCTTATGAAATTCTAATAAGCTTCAAGAATAGATTTCCCTTTCTTGAAAAATAATACTATGCATTTCTTATAAAATTCTAATAAGTTTCAAGAATAGATTTCCCTTTCTTGAGAAATAATACTATGCATTTCTTATAAAATTCTAATAAGTTTCAAGAATAGATTTCCCTTTCTTGAGAAATAATACTATGCATTTCTTATAAAATTCTAATAAGTTTCAAGAATAAATTTCCCTTTCTTGAACAATAATAATAATGTACATCTCTTATAAAATTCTGGTAAGTTTCAAGAATAAATTTTCCCTTCCTTGAAAAATAATACTAATATACATCTTTTATAAAATTCTAACAAGTCTCAAGAGTGAATTTCCCACTCTTGGAAATTAATAATAATCTAGTTCTTTTGTAAAATTCTAACAAGTCTCAAAGTAAATTTTCCACTCTTGGAAATTAATAATAATCTAATTCTTTTGAAAAATTCTAACAAGTCTCAAGGTAAAATTCCCACTCTTGGAAATTAATAAGAATCTAATTCCTTTATTCCTTAACTAACACCATTAAAATGGTATGGTCCCTTCCCCTATGGTCATCATTTTTTTCACCAAGCACAACTAGAAATTTCACACCCCTTTAATGTAAAATTTCATCTTCCTCTTAGCCATAAAGGGAGTTTTATTGGAGGAAGAATGGTTTCAAAAGCATCCATCCATTTCTATCATATTAAATCATGGTTCAACATGAAAATAACATTATCTAATCCTCATCCTTCTATAGCAACAATATTCATGTCATCACATTAACCAACATCCCAATCAATCACACATGTTTAGCCAACATAACATGTATTTTATCAAGAATGTAAGGGAGACAATCATGTTCCATGGAAAACTTGTAAAAGCATGATGATTGCATATACTAAAGCATGGAAAACAATCTTAAAAATTGTTAACCTACCTCAAGGATGACTAGGATGGAATGATCTTGGCCCTTCCTTGAAACTCCCTCTTACACCTTGCTTCGTTTCTTTTTTGGCTAAATCTCCCTCTTCTTTCCTTGACCGAATGTGTAGGTGTGTATTTTCTAAAGTGTAGGATGCTCTGTCTCTCTTTTTTCTTTCTTGCTGTGTGTTTGTTGCATGTATGTCAAAAAATGCAAATCTCAACTCCTCTTGTCTCTTTGCTTAGGTGGCATGTGCATGCATCCATGTAAAAAAAAAAAATTTCCAATTCCATTCCCTTATGTATTTCGTCAATGGGGTGTTCCTTCCCCTCTTTACTCTTGATTATTCCAATTATCCATGAACCCCACGTGTGGCTTTGAGTGTACACTCCCTTGCTTGCCAACTTTGGGTTACTTCTTCCCAAATTCACACTGGCTCCTTTCCTATTTCCTCATATATTTTGTTCACTCATTCTCCTTAGTTAATCATTATTATCAAGTACCACTCCTTCTTTGCTCTCTTAGGAATACCACACATGTAGTATTTCCTTCCCTTTTCATTTTCTATTCGAAAATGTGTATCTACTTAGTGTTCATGCCACCATCTCCCTCTTTTCTTGCTAATCACGTCTACAAGTGTACTTTTAAGTACACTATTTCTTGTAAACTTGGCATTATTTGAAGTGTAGGTGCAGCCCCAATTTCCTTGCACTTTTACATGATGCTTGGGTAGTGGCTGCACTTTTTTATTTTCTTCCTTAATTATTGCTTAGTTGTCATAAGTGTACTTTTAAGTACACTTTGCACTTCCTTGCAAGCTTAGGTCAACTACTTAAACAAGTTAAAGGAGAGAGGGAAAAGCTTGCATTACATGCTTTCCCTTTCTTTTAGCCATGTAGATGCATTCAAAAAATTTTGCACCTTTTTGTTTTACTTGTTGCATGCTTTTATCTATATAATTAATTTCCTCCTTTCTTGCAATTTGGTGATTCCTTTCCTTGCACGTTAGTTACACCCCACAAGAAACTACATTTGTATGTTACATAAAAATTTCTGCACTCCTTCCTTAATTATTTTCTTTTTCCTAATTCTCATAATTGCACTAAGTGTACTTACAAGTACACTTTCCTTTTCTTGCAAGTTTGCCTTATCCCATTGGTCACGCCACCTTCCTTTCTTCTCTCATTACATTTTCCATTCGGCCAAGGGAGGGAGATACTACACTCTTTTCCTTCATATATTTTCATAGCCGTACCTCTCTTCCTTTCACACTTCACATCAGCTCATATCTCATGCGAGCACCCGTGAATTTTTTTTCTCCCTCTTAGGCAAGTTAGAGGCAACATAAGGGAAGGGAAAAACTTGTCTCTCACATCTCGTCCCTCCCTTTCCCATGTCACCACCTTACCCATTATAAATATATATGTATATATGTGTATTTAAATGATATATTTGCCACACATGTATATTTAAATGCTATACTTGTCACACACTCCTTTCTTTTCCAATTTTCACATATACACACATATGTATACATATATTTTTGGGATGCCTTATTCCTCTTTCCTTTCCCCTTGTATTAGCCATGTAGGTATATATTTAAAGTAAATAAAACTCATATCCCTCACCCCTTAAACATGCATGTATTTAAAATTGGCTATACTCTTTTCCCCCTTTAGTGATCCAATTAGAAAAAGAAAATTAAAGCATGTTAAATGTATTAGGCATCTCAAACAAAAGTACTCTTACTTATTCTAAACACTAAGCTACAAGTAAATTCATGCAATTAATTGAGGAACCATTAGTTTAGACTAATCAAAATTATAGGGTGTTACAAGGCTAGCAGAAGACTGCATGACCCTTGGAAGTCGACTGTCATGTTCTTCTTTTCCAAAAAATTTTACATAAAGGGAGCAGCTAACTGCCACACCCCTGTAAGTCGATTGTCAAGGCTAGCAGCAGACTGCCAAGCCCCTAGCAATCGACTGGTAGCTCTTAGACACGAAAAAAAACTTTAGACAGTGAGCTAGAAGTCAATTGATAACAAGGGGGAAGTCGACTACTAGCCTCTGACATGGAAAATGAGCTCAATTAACCGTTTTAAGAATAAATTAGCCCGAATTCTCACTCAAACTAAGAATTTAAACTAGGGATGCAGTGGGTAACATGTGAGAGATAGTTATGAGTCACTCAGATGATGAGATCCTTGTAATAGTGAACAAAGAGATATTAGAAAATACAATAAGAGAAAAGAGGAAAGTATTCTAAACATATGCCTTAGTGGCAGATAGGCTTATGATCGAGGAACTGATTGTTGGTACGGAATGGCTATTGGGAATTCCACGGTTGTGCCATGAATTGGGATGGTCAAACATCCACTTGAACCTCGATGATTTTGAAAACACTGTGATGGTTGCGAACTTTAAGTTAGTGCCATCTTCCAAAGGCCATTTAAGAACCATGTACTTAGAGTTAACCAAAACCATGGATATGAGCTGAGTTACCTAGGGTATATATAGAGAATAGCGCAATAGTAGCATGATCTGGGTAGAATTAACAGTGATTCATAGTACTATGATTTGCCCCAAAGCAGAGAAGGAATGATCCAAGTAAAGTTGATAGTGATCCCATGAGTTGATAACTAGTCAAGTAAGGGGAAGGGAGATGTTGGGTAGAGTTAACAACTATCCTGCTGGTTATGAGATGGTACTTGGATCCAGTTAAGGGATGCCTCAGAATGCACAAAAAGTTAAAGATAGAGTTAAAAGATAGAGTTAGCTATATGGTAGTTGAATAGTCACAAACTCATTCATATAAACAGTGGTGCATGGAGTTATTTCTGGGCGACGCTCCTTATTACTCATATAGTGTTTTGTATCCTGTTCACATGTTTAAAGTAAAGAGATGACATGTTTACTATCCCACAATATGTTTTATATGAGAGGCTATGAGAAGTTATGATGAGATGATGTTGAATGAACATCCCATATTTTAGAGCTTATATATTTTAAATGAACTTCCATAAATCTGAGCATATGACATGAGAGTATGTTGCATGCAATGCATCCCAATAATATATAGTATATGCTATGTTTTATGATGAAATAATGTAGAGATTTTCGTATAAATACGGTGGTATAGGTTAGTAGTTTTCTAAGATAGGTTGCATTGCTACTGAGATTCATTTCTCACATGAGTGCTATCATGTACCAGATGTGTTGTTTCCTTTAGCTAGAAGAGAAGGTATGCAGGAGATAAGTACCCTTCATGGGGGTACCTAAGAATGTCTATTTTGGATAGTATAAGCATATGTTTCATTTGTACTAGTCTTTATTTTTTTTAGAAAGGCTAGTAAAGAATATCTCTTGTATAGCCTATATTAATTTAGATTTAATATTATTTGGATGTATATGGATTAGTTTGAATTTTATGGATACAAAATTTGAAGGGGTCATGAGTGCAGGTTGTTACCTCCATACCCTAATGAGTTAAATTAAAGTTAATGAATGAGTATTTATGTATGTTTGTGTATAGCTACTTTGGATGAATTATGTATTTGTCTTGGATCTAATATTCCGCTGCTACATGTGAGAGCCCGAGTGTAGAATCTGATCCCAAATGGCACTTAATTAATCAACTTGGTAAAAGTTAAAAATTTACTTAGGTAGATGTAACAGTAACACACTACTATTATAGTGTTCATATATTATACCTTTTAAATAACTAAAAGGAACCATAGGCTAAAAGGGGGTGTTACGGGCATTACAAGAAGAAGTTTAAGAAAAAGCCAAAAGGAAACCACTTTTATTGCTAAATCAAGGTAGCTAAACAATCCTATGCCCTTTATTTCATGGTTTATGGATTCTTTTAAGTGTTTAAGCAATTTCTATGGCTTCCATGAATAGTGAGGGTTTCTCACTCTACATTCTTTCATGCTTAAATTGCTATTGGGTTGTGTTTGTATAGTTGTATGGATGTGTTTGTGATTGTTAGAATGATTGGTTGAATGAATTATGGAAAGTTTGTAGTTTTGGTTCATCATGTTCATGAAAAGCCCTATTGATTGGATTGATTAAGTAATGTTTGGATTGAATGGTTATGGTAAGGAGTTGGTGTTTTTATGCTTGTATATTGATGAAATTAGGAAAAAGGAAAGAATTGGTGTCAAACTCCATCATTTTCCTTTTCTTCTTGCTTTGGCCGAGAACTTTCCTTTGGCACCATGGAGAATTTTGGCATGATTTTAGCCCATGAGTGTGTTGGTTATTTCGGCCATAAGCAAGCAAGAGTGAGAGAATTGATATTTTGATGAACTCCCTTATTCCCCTTTTTCTTGTGACTTAGCCAAGAGCTTCGTGAAGGTTGTTGGAATGAAAATGGTTCATTTATGTGGTCATGATTTCGGCTAAGGCAAGAGAGAGAGAAATAATGAGATGTATGATGAATTTCTTTCCATAACCATGAAATCCTAATCTTGAATGAATATGTTGTGAGAAAAAGGGCACTTATATGTATGCATAGATATATTGAAAGCTTAATGAAATGAAAATGGTGAAAGAAAAGATTAGTAGTTTACCTAAATGCATGTTGTAACCCTTGATGTGTAATAGGATGAAGTATGGAAATTTTATGGAAATGGAAGGGAATTTATGTAATTGTGTTTGTATGATGAAAAGGGTGGAAGAACGGGAATATATGGTATGAAAGTCCCATTTTTCCTTTATTTTCCTCCCTTGGCCGAGACCATCTCTCTTTATTCCCTCAAAATAGATTGAATTTTTGGTAATGTAATTATAAGGGAAAATGTTAAAGATGTTATGTTGACCAATTACAATGGAAACAGAAGTGGATGGCTAAGGCATAAGATTTTCATAATGAATGTTATAAATTATTTAAAAGGAATGAATGGCCTTCCATGTCCATGCTTTCCAATAACGAAAATGTCATTAAACACATAAGGGTTATAGTTAGCAAGGAGGGCATAGTATCATGAAAAATGAATGAAAGGAAAGGAAATTAGCAATGAAAGGAATGAAAGGGAAACATAAAAAGGGAAGGAAAACGTAGACTGGAAAGGAAGAGAACTTAGAGGAAGTAATTCCGCTATATGTTCTAGGATAGATCGTGTAACGTCTGTAACACTCCCTTAGTCTATGGTTCCTTTTGGTTCTTTAAAGGATATAATATAAATAAATGTCATACTAGTAATGTGTTACTGTTACATCTACCCAAGTAAATTTGAACTTTTTACCAAGTTAGTTATTTGAGTGCAGTTGGGTCGGGTCTCTACTCTCTAGTTGACACTCAGTCTCGCAGCGGAATGAAATAATGTGATAAATCAGTGATTCTAGCTAGATATACAAACATCATGCATATTTACTTCCATAATTAACATAGAGTAACTATCAGGGCATGGACGCAACAACCATGTCACTCAAACCCCATCAAACATGTTTATTCATAAATTTTAGCTAATTCGTATACATCTAATCAATATAGGCTATACATGAGGTAAATTTTTCTAGCACTTCCTTAAAAATCATGAAGGCTAGCCCGATAAATTAAAAGCCTATACTATCTAAAATAACTTTCTTAAAATACCCATAGAGGGTACCCCACCTCAGGTTACCTCCATCTCCAGTCGGTACCAACACATCTGATATACACCAGCATTTATGTGAGAATTGAATCTCAGTAGCAAGCAACCCTATTTTGAAATCTGTTGACTTGTACTGCTATAATTATAAGGAAATACTCTGCATTTCTCATCTCAAATTCAAAATATAACACGTGCTATCAGGATGCAATGCATGAATCATACTTTCATGGTTTGTGCTTAGGTGTATGCATGTACTTTGAAACATGTGAAATTAAATCTTCACGGGATGTCATCTTAATATCATGCTTTATCATAGAAACTTTCATCACATACATTTCATATGGTAACATCAACATATTCATCCTTAAAATGTAACAGGAATCATACATATACATTGAGAGTTATTGGGAGTGCCACCCAGCGACTACCTCCACTTACCACTTCATACATCTATACATAACTTTGTGACTATTCAGCCACCATACATTTTTCTTTGTACTATTTAGAGTGTCCCCTAATAGATCCAAGTATTGTACGGTCGCTACCCTTACAGCAGATCATTCCATATACAACAATAATCATTTCCCTTTCTACCCTATAAGGGACTGCTCATGATGTGGTCACTGCCCTTACAGCAGATCATTCCATATACAGTGAGAATTTATCTCCCTTTCTACCCCATAAGGGACTGCTTGTTTAACTCATAGGATTATATCCCATTATGTTATTCACTAAGGAATATACTAGGTTGATTCGGCTCACACCATGGTTATGCCTAACTCTAAGTATGTTTCTACTTTAATGGCCTTGAAAATTGCATTAAATTAGAGTTTGCAACCATCACATGTCTTCAAAACTATCTAAGTTCAAGTGGGTGCTTAACCATCCTAATTCATGGCACAACCGTGGAATGCCTAATAGCCATCCCATACCGACAATCGGTCACTTGATCATAAGTTTATATATCCTAATGCATACGCTGAGAATACTCCCCTCCTTTGTCTCTTTCATGGGTTTGTTTCTTTTTCTATCATTATCACTAGGATTGCCATGTCCAATGTGATCTTACAAGGACCATCATGTCCAAGTAAGTCATAACTCAAATGTTACATGTTACCAATACATCCCAAGTTTCAATCTTGTGTTTAAGTGAGGTTTTAGGCAAATTCTCCATCAAAATCAAGGTATAGAGTTCATTTTCTATCATTTTAGGCTGGCAGTCAACTGCCCTCTCACTGGCAATCACTGCTAGCTCTCTATCTAAAATGGAAGCTAACTCAAGAGCAACCAGTCGACTACTAGCTCATTGTAAGCCCGACAGTCGTCTACTAAGGTTTGGTAGTCAACTGATGCATTCTAGGTACCTTTTCTAGGTAATGAAGAACACGACCGTCGATTTCCAAGGTTGGCAGTCAGCTGCTAATGCTCTATTCTATACAAAAACTTTTGATATAACCAGATTTTTTTCCCCAAAACATGAATGCAACTCATGTAAAAGATTGGTGAACTCAATGCTAACATCTAGGCATCATTTAACATCAATAAATAGCCTACATTTCCATTACATTTCACCCAACACAAAGATTAAATCTCATTTTCATACTAAGGGCAAAACCTAACTTTCAGAAATCATTTACAAGCATAACAAGCATACCCTTTTAGTAAGCAATACCCAATAGTCATTTAAACCATAAAGAATGTAGGTTTAAACCCCAATACAAATTCAAACACTTATAAAAATCATTTTTAGTTAAGAGCAAACATTTCATGAAAATAGGGTTTAGGTTTTGCTACTACCATAGATTTTCTTGTAGCTGGATGTGTATATGATGTTTAAATGGTACCTTCCTAGCTGTAGGACGCTTTCCTAGTTTCAAATATAGCCTTCCTTCTAACCAAGTGCCCTTCTCTCTTACCCTAAGTCACCCTCTCTCTCTACTCACCCTTCCATTTCTCTCTCTAAGTTTGCTGAAGTTTAAATGATGTGAGGGTGTTTAACGTTCAGCTAAGGTTTTAGTGTAGTTTAGTTTATTGCATTTTGGTCGTTGAGTCATTCTACAACCTTAGCCTTAATACTTTTTCCCTTTTCAATTTGGTCCTTAGTCACACTTTAGCTAAACTTTCATTTCTTGTAATTAAGTACCTACACTAGTGTAACTATTTGTAACTAATGCAACATACAAAAGCATTTAATTTGTAATTAACAAACATCTCTTAATCATATTAGGAGCAGATCTTACATTTCTCCCCTCATTTAAAATAATTTTGTCCTCGAAATTAGAATGTACCTATTCAAACAACTCTGGGTAGGACTTCCTTATGCCCTCTTCCTTTCCCCACGTCACCTCTTGGGGAGATGACTAATCTCACAACACCTTAACCAAAAGGATAACCTTGTTCCTTAATTGCTTGATCTCATTCCCAATAATTCTCAAAGGTTTTGGATGGTAAGTTAAATTTTCCTTTAACTGTACTGTACTGGCATCGAGAATGTGTGACGGGTCATGGATATATTTTCAAATTTATGAGACATAAAAAAAATTATAAAGATTTGACAAAAATAGAGGTAACGTTATTTGATAGGTTGGCTGACCAACTTTCCTTAAAATTTGAAATGGTCCTATAAATCTAGGATTTAGCTTTTTGGACTTTATGGCTCTACCTATACCAGTAACTGATGATACTCTAAGGAAAACATGATCCCCTTCATTAAATTCTAATGGTCTTCTTCTCTTGTGAGCATATTTTTTTTGTCTATCTTGAGCTTTAGCCATTTTATCCTTGATCATCTAAATTTGGACTGTAGTTTTCTGAACCAACTCTGGTCCAAGCAATTGTCTTTTCCCTACCTCAAACCAACACAAAGGCGATCTACACTTCATCTTACACAAAGCTTCATAGGGTGCCATCCCTATGCTCAAATGGAAACTGTTATTGTAAGAGAATTCTATCAATGCTAGGCTTTGGTCCCAACTCCTCTTATACTCCAAGGCATATGACCTTAGCATATCCTCTAAAGTCTAGATAGTCCTCTCCGTTTGTCTATCCATTTGAGGATGATAAGCGATACTCAAACTTAACCTAGTACCAAAAGCTTCTTGAAAGGCTCTTCAAAATCTAGAGGTAAATCTAAGGTCTCTATTTGAGACAATGCTAATAGGGATCCCAAAAGTCTCACTATCTCCTAAACATATAAACGGGCTTATTTGTCCAAGGAGAAATTGATCTTAATGGGTAGGAAATGGGCAGAATTGGTTAATCAGTCCACTATCATCCAAATAGCATCACTCCCTGATTAGGTCTTAGGTAAACCTATTACAAATTCCATAGAAATCTTATCCCACTTCCACTCAGGGATATCAAGAGATTGCAACAGTCTAGCAGTTTTTTATGTTCAATCTTCACCTACTAACACTATAACGACCCCCTTATCCTACTTTACATATATCAGAGTATATCCTAGCGAAAGCATAGAGAATCACAATAAATTTTTCACTTTCCCCAATTAGGGAACATCAAAGGGCCGCTACTGGTTAAGTGTAACCGAAATAGACTCATCTCATAGTTCATTCAAATTCCACTCAACTGCTTTTCCTACGCAGGATTTCTAATATCACATTATACCATCATATACTACCCTGGAATATAAATTTCTATCAACTATCAAGTAAACAATTAAGATGTACTATGCCATTCTACTTAATCCATTCATACATTAGTAAATAAAATCCAAATCCATCGGTTCATTATACAAATCTGCATTTCGTAACATTCACCAAGGGACAACATCCATATATATATATACACACACAATTTTAAGCCTACTACAAATTCAACTTAGTACTATACACTTCTTCTAGTATTGCCTTGTATCCTTGGCATCTCTCTCATGCCCAGCTATCTCTTAGGCATCCCCTGTTCCTTGTCATTTGAACAAACAACTTGATGAGGTATATAAATCCCAGTAAAGCAATTTACAATTCAATACTTTTAAAAAAATAGTCGTAAGTTCAGCTATGTCAAGCACAGAAATCAACTCCCCAAAATCAGTTCAAATATATGTGAATTACTAAATACTTTCAATTCAAAATAAACATGAGAAATCAATTCAAAATAACATGAGTATAGCATCTTAAATCTATAAAAATCATACTTTTAAATCATGCCTATAATCTCATACATATATATCTATCACAAATCCCTTGTGATCATCTTCTTAATTGCATGTCGTTTTATCAAAAATCATAGGTTTTAGTTGGGTGTGATCCATAACACCAATCACCAAAAAACAGTGTCCTAATTTTGTGAGTGTAATCCGTAACACCAATCACCCACTCAAAGACAGGTGAGAGTCAACTTCCAGGGTGTCCTCGGGCATGTGCACATTATAACACCCCCAATTTCAAAGCCATATTTAAAATATTATTTATTGAAAAATCCTTCACTTAAGAAACTGGCGTGTTATATACACTTCTATCCTTTATTTCTTACCTGAGTTCTTTAAATATCTATTTATAGTATACATTTCATTAGGTTCGGATCCTTACTCAGGTATCATATCAATTATCAATACAGCGGAAGTCTAATAATCATACACCATAATCCATAAAAATTTAGGATAAATTTAAACTTTTTCCTTTACATACATTTACATCCAGTTCAACGTGACAACGTTGTTACATATCTTCTTGAGGATATATGTAGTTTTCTTGCTTTCATATGGTAAGGAGGCAACAAACACGCCACTCATACCCTCTCTAACTATTTTTCATAAACCTGATATGTATGCCTTACATATCCATATACTTATATGTATTTCTAGCATAATATATATCATTCCATTTCTTGGGATGGGTAGCTAATCCCTTCTGTCTTGTAGTACCATAATGGTCCTAGTCATCTGATACATACCAGAAAATAATGAGAAAATAATTTCTCAGTAGCTACGCATTCCACATTTCATTTCTGAGCTATGGTATGTACCACCGTATGGGTACGGAAAACAATTTACATTCCTTATTCTTAAATTCCATCATTTCTAGGAAATGCTATAAATAAACCAGTCAGCTGTATAGGATGAAGTTTATGAGGTATATCAATAATATATCAGTTATAAAATAAAAACAGTATCAATTTCAGTCACAATCATAGTTCACCATATACCGTTTAGTACCATAATCAGGAAAGTACATTCATTAAATTTCCATTCAGCCATAGATAATTTAGGAGAAACAACATTTACCATTCATGGAAAACTGCATTATTTATAAGGAAAATAAACATTCACATTTGGCTAAAAGCCATATTTTCAATTCAGAGAGACACAAGAGTATCGGAAGTATAAATTACTCCACATACTACAGCGTGCATGAATGAGATAGCCGCTCTATCAAGTGTGTGACAATTCTGCCACTGGTACATCTGAGGCGTCCCTCAGTGGATCCGAGTACCCATTCACATTCAGTGATCATGTCATAAAGACAGATCTAAGTGGGAATTTCTCCCAGGGTTCAGTCAAACTAAGCTCATGGAATCACTGTTATTCACACAGATCATCTTCTCCCCGCTTTATGGGCGGTTCATGATGCCATAGATCACCACAACCTACATTATGGATCATTTCCTAGTATGCTATTTCCTATATATGTCAACTAGGATGATTAGGCTTAATCCCATAATTTTGCCAAATTCTAAGTAAATGTCCCCTGTTCAATTGGCCATCTAGGTTACACTAACTTAGAATTCACAATCATCACAGCGTTTTCGAAATTCTTTCATTCCGAGCGGATGTTTCACCATCCAAATTTATGATACAACCGTGGAATGTCCAACGGCCGTCCCATACCGACAATTGGTCACTCGGTTATAAGCCTATCTATCCTAGAACATATATTGGAATTACTTCCTCTATGTTTCTCTTTATTGAACATTCAAATATTTTCCTTCCATTCAATGTTTTCCAATACCATGCTATGTTTTTCCTTATCTATGTCATAAATCAATCCTTTTCTTTCCTCATTCATGATGATACTATCATTCTCACTTTCTAAAAGGAAAACCTTTAAATCTCAATAACAATTCCATTCTTGAATTTGTATAAAAAGGAAGGTTCATTCTTGGTCAAGAGAAATCCTTAAGAAATTTAAGATTTTCATACTTAACAATTTCTATTTGTCACTCTTGCCATATAATAAGCAAAATAAATTTACTTTTCCTTCCCATTTTTACTAAATTCCCTTTTTCACATTTTATTGCATTTAATGGGTTTCAAAGTTGATCCTTTTCCATTTCCTACTTATTATTCCATTTTCCCCCTTTCTCACCTAATTATACATACCCAAGGTGTGTATAATCATTGTCTCCCCACACTTAAACATGCACACAAATTGCTAGAATTGCCAAGATTGCACAAAATATTCATTAAAATTTAATTGCAACGTCATATTATTTCCTTTGTATACTTTGACCAATTTCATTACATTTTTGTACAAGATTTTCCATAAATATTTCTATGTCCTAAAATTGGTCAAGTAGGCTACATGAAATTTAATGGGATCATTTTGCATAAAAATAATTGCCAATTAATCTTGTTTCAACCAAGACACACACATAGAAATTTTAGCACACTTTCTTCACCAAAAACATGTATACTCTTGGTCAAGGTGGGATTTTTAGGCAAAATTGGGCATTTCAACCAATTGACAATTATTCTACCCTCCATTGGCCATAACTTGAATTACCAATAAGCTAATTTAAAATTTTTCAAACAATTTTCAAAATATCATTTTGCTAGCCATGGCCTAAAGAGGCATTTTGTGCAAAAATCATCATTTTTCATATAACCATTTCTTTAATCCCATTTTCATCATCTATAAACCATCAATCACCATCTATCCATAACAATCAAGGCAAAACAAACAATTTGGCATGACATTCATGAATTTGGGGTTTTAGGGCAAATGAAACAAAATTGGGAAATGAACATAAACACTTTCATAATTGAAATTAACCATCACAAACAACTCCATACTACTTTCTAAGCATTAATCCATAGAAATTTTGAGAATTTAAGAATGTAAACTTAAAAACATCACTATTAATGTACTGTTCATTCAGCCATGAAAATCTCAAAAGCTTGGAAAAATCCATTAAAACATGAAATAAGTGATGAAAGAATGCTAAGCTACCTTGATTTGCAATTTTTGGTGGATAAACCTTGAAGTTTCCTTGCTTTTTCTCCCTTTTCTCCCTTATGAAGCCTATGTTATTTCTCCCTTCCAAAAACCTTCACGTCGTCTTTGCTAAGGAGGAGAAGAAGAAGTAGTGTAACTTATTTAAATTGGCTAATATGACCATTTTGCCCTTGGTGGCAAAATGACCAAAATACCCTTCACTTTTTCCTTCTTAAAACCTTGACATGTAAGGGTATTTTAGAATTTTTAAAGTGTTTCTTTAGGTAAAATTTCCCTTATGTCCTTGTGATGAAATTACCTTTTTACCCTTGGTGTCAAAATTACCATTTTGCCCTTCATGGTAAAATGACCATTTTACCCCTCTTAAGTGCCGGACCAAATTTTTTTTTTTTTTTTTTTTGAAAAATTTTGGAAAAATATTCTAGAGGCAAAATCATAATTTTCCAGATAAAAATTAGCCATTTTATCTGATAAATAAATATTTTATTCTTATTTTCAGATAAAATTTTGACCGTTTTGCCCCTAAATATTTTTCTGGTAGCATTCATGACATTGGCACCATTTTCAAACCTCATAACTGTGTGCCATAAATGTACCTCAATTTGCGTGCTTACTATCAGGATATTTTGTGAAACAAATTTCCTTTCATTTTAGTCCCTAATCATTTCCTTTTAGTTTAGTCCTTCCTTTGTTTAAGGTAATACAAAAATAATTTTTGGACTATTTTCAATGCATAAAAATATTGAGTCTAGGATTCTAAGACATACCTGATATCATAGAATTGAGGATATTACACACATTGCTAGTCTCATCCTCATACAGTCTATATGGCAATACATACACATAGTTGACCAATACTAAGGGTCATAGGACATTAAACTTAAACCAATATGTCACCTCGTATAGACTATCCACCCTAACTCCTTAAGTCTTTCATATGGCTGTCTTGGTTTAATGGGTAACTCCAAACAGATACAAACTAATTCAGATAAAATGATTTTGTTTATAAAACCATCTGCATAGGGAACATTCAACAGTTGTCCCATACTAGCTATTAAATGTCCACCCTGAGTTAATCCGTCCTTATGGCATATAACTCAATAGCTAAATCTAGCAAACATGCAACGAGCATCTCAATACACAAGCAAGAAATCTATACTCAATGAAAATCTCATTCTTAAAAAATCAGTTCAATAATCATTTCCATTTTAAAATAAATACTTTCTTTAAACTAGCAATTCACAACATCAATTTAAAATCAGGGGAGTGTATATTACTCTACCTTTACCGTTTACTCCTCTCTTGACTAGGATTTTCCTCTTTTACCTTTGGATTGTCATCACAAATCGTTTCCTGAGGCAATAGGCAAGGTTCATATTCTAATTCTTATCAATGTGTATTCATGCAAAACCTAGGTCCAAAGGTTTCTGTAAGTTTTTCCTCTAAATTTTTATTTTTCCTTGCTATTTTTGTGGTTTTCAGTCACTCATCTCATGTAATTCTCGTGTAGGATAATGTTTAAACCTTATTCAATTCAAAACTAGGGATTTCCAAGTTCAAATCATGTTTTTAAAACCATTTCCTTGAATCAGGGGAGTTACCCTCTGGCAGCCAGTTGATTGCTCTTTGGAAGGCGAAACTCTGCATGACAGTAGCTCGACAATCGACTGTCACATGCCTGGCAGTCGACTGGTATACCTCTGTGTGCAATTTTGGGCTTACAGTGGCTCGACAGTTGACTGGTGCATGCCTAGCAGCCGACTACTAAGTTGCTGTATGTATTTCTAGATTTTCAAAGAACACGATAGTCGACTGATGCATGCTTGCTGGCTGGCCCGTTCTTCAATAATTTTAAAACATGGGTTTTCATTAATCCCAGCCCAAATTTCCAGTCCTAGCACATTTAAAATATAAGAGCTTAATCCATAACTATTTTTTAGCAAAATCCATAAATTTTTAAGTCCAAAACATCAATCAAATCAGAGAATCCACATGCAAACCGAGTGAAAGGAAAAATCTAAATTGAAAATTGTGGTTTAATCTAAGGAATCACTAAATGGGAGTTATAATTCATACATTTCCAGTTCAAAATCTTATCTCTAAACTCAAACAAACATAAAAATTTGTTTCTCCTACTCAAAATCACTACAATCTGAAAATGCCCTATTTTTCCTATTTTCACTTTCTCTCTCTAAGTTTGACAGATTTGATGCATTTTAGCAGTAGAAATTTATTCTTAAATAATGCTAAGATGTTTTCCAAGTCATGGATGAGAGATTCTTACCTCAAATCTAAGTTCAGAAGCTTCACTCTTGATACGAGAATGTGTTGGTAGGGAGGGGAATGCTGCATATGAAGGGAAAAAGGGAATGCCATGGTGAAATTCCTTAAGGACCATCTTGTAAAAGTATGAATACTGCATTTTAGTCCCTTCTACTAAAATTCCAATTTCCTTTTATTTCATTTGAGTCCTTGGAAAATTTCTGAAATTATCTTAAAAATAACAATTCAGGGGAGCGGGTATTATAGACACACTAAGCATCTAGCGACATACTCAGTAATGTGCTTTTTAATGCTTAGCTACCAAAATTTTTCCATCAAGTCTTGATACATCTTTGTGGCACCAGGTTGAATGGTATAGTCACTTCTATAGGCTTCCCTTAAGATTTTCTCCCTCAATTCCCCTAGAATCGGGACTAAACCCTATTCTGGATGGTCATTAGCCAATCGGCCTCCTTATGGAATTCCTTTGGTTCCTTTAGGGACTTCAAGAATTCATCTTCCCTTTGGGCCTCTAGGATCTGAGTCCTAAGGTCACTCTCAATCTATAATTCACATAGATATATTCTATTTGGTAGCATCAATACGGATAAGCTTAAATTTTTGAAACTTTCAATTAAGTTCATCTCACTTACCATCATTTGAGCTATATGAAGGGATTTCCTACCCAAGGTATCTGTTACAACATTAGCTTTGCCTAGATGGCATTTCAACTCAAAATCATAATCCTTAATAAATTCCATCCACCTTCTCTGCCTCATGTTTAGCTCCTTTTGATCAAAGAGGTACTTAAGACTTTTTTGGTCACTAAATACCTCGAACTTAGAACCATAACGATAGTGTTTCCACATCTTCAAAGCAAACACTATGGCCGCTAGTTCTGGGTCATGTGTAGGCTAATTTCCCTCATAAGGCCTTAATTTTCTAGAAGCATAAGCCATTACTTTTCCCTCTTGCATCAAGACACACCCTAGACCTTTCTTAGATGCATCACAGTATAGATCAAACTTATCCAAAGGATTTGGGATAATCAATATGGGTGCAGTGGTTAACCTTTCCTTCAAGGTTTGGAAACTATATTTGGATTTGGAACCCCACACAAATGGAATATCCTTTTGGGTTAGTTTGGTCATCGGCATCGCTAATTGCAAAAACCCTTGGATAAACCTCTTATAGTAACCAGCTAATCCTAGGAAACTATGGATTTCAGTCATCGTTGTTAGTCTCTCCCAATGAACCACTGCTTCAGTCTTACTAGGATCTATTGCTACCTAATCCTTGGTAATCACATGCCCTAGGAATCTCACCTCCTCTAGCCAAAACTCGTATTTCTCAAGTTTGGCGTACAACTAGTTCTCCCCAAGCACCTGCAACACAATCCTAAGGTGTTGTTCATGATCTTGCATATTTCTAGAATATACAAGAATATCATTGATGAACACTACCACAAACTAATAAAGGTAGGGTCTAAAGATGCGATTCATGTAATTCATGAAAATAGCTAGAGCATTTGTCAGACCAAATGGCATTACAAGAAATTCATAATGCCCATACCTAGTCCTAAAAGCAATCTTTAGTATATCCTCACTCCTAACTCTAATTTGATGGTACCCCGACCTTAAATCAATCTTAGAAAACATAGTTGATCCTCTCAGTTGGTCTAATAAGTCATCAATCCTAAGGAGTGGATATTTGTTTTTCACAATCACTTTATTCAATGCTTATAGTCTATGCACATTCTCATACTTCCATCCCTTTTCTTCACAAACAACACTGGTGTTCCCTATGATGAAGCATTGGGTCAAATGAATTGCTTCTCTAAAAGTTCTTCTATTTGAACCTTTAATTCACTCAGCTCTAGAGGAGACATCCTGTATGGTGCTATAGAGATTGGTCTTGCCCTGGGAGCTAACCTTATGGAAAACTTTACTTCTCTTTCTGGTGGAAGACTAGAGATCTCTATGGGAAATACATCAGGAAACTCTCTAGCTACAGGGACAACATCAAAGTTATGCTGACTCTCATCCTCAGAAGAACACAAAAAACATAATTTTTGGATCTTTTCCTCAATACCCCTATTCACAGGTATAGTATCCATAATAGTCACAAACTTCTCAAAATAGTTTAGGACCACTTTATTAAAAGACAGCCAATCCATCCCAAGAATAATATCCAGATCAGTTAAAGGCAAACAAATAAGATCAACAATGAAAGGTCTATTCTCCATAACAATGAAGCAATTTAAACAAGTCAAGGAAGTTAAAAATTGCTCTTTAGTAGGGATAGCAATAGTAATATCATAAGGTAAATGGGATACAAGTAAACTTAATTTCTTCACACATTTATATGAAATAAAAGAATGGGTAGCGCTAAAGTCAAACAATACAATTAAAGACATTCCATTTATAAAACACTCACCCTTAACCAAATCATCGATTTCAGCTGCTTCCTTACCCTTGAGGGTATAGACCCTTCCCCTAGTTAGAGGCTTCAAGGCCTCAGTTGGCTTCTTCCCCTCCAGGCAATCCTTGAAGAAGTGTCTTGACTTACCGCCCTTGTAGCAAAATTCTATCCCGCCAAACAAGGCCTACTCCCATGGTTCTTCCCACATTTAGGGCAGATATCTGAGGCACCTTCCCACCCATGGGCTTCTTTACTGTCTGGGTCTTACCAAACTTGCTCTCCTTTCCTATGGCAAACCTTGGTTGGGATTTTCTCTTGAGGAAGTTATACTCCTACCTCCCCTGTTGCCAAAGTTCTCGAGGCAATATGACACTTATTAACTAGTGTAGCAAAATCTCAAATTTCTTGAGAGGAAACTTCATGCTGCAACTCAAGGCTCAGATGTTCTCTAAATGTATATCCTTCCATGCTTCATCGGGCTTCTACTTCAGATAGGAGGAGAATTTGGATAACTCCTCAAACCTAGCTAAGTGCTCATCGAAGAACCTGTTCCCCTGCTTTATCTCCAAGAATTTTACTTCCCTCTCATTCCTCAAACTTTGAGGAAAATACTTTTTAAAAAATGCCTCCTTAAACACATCCCAGGAAATTTGAACTCCTTGAGACTCCATAAGTTGTCTTTCCCCCTTTCCACTAATATTTGGCCTCTCCTTCTAGCTAATAGGTTGCAAATAAGACCTTTTAGACATTGGTACTCCTTAGAACCTCAAATAGTTCCTCCATATCTAGTAGCCACTCCTCTGTTAATTTTGGCTTAAACTCGCCCCTAAAGGAAGAAGGCCTAGCTTTTTGGAATTCAAACCACCCCTTGTTGGGCTATTCATCCTTATGTCTTTCCTTAAGGTGAGAGTGACAGTCTATATTACGGTCCTTCTGCATCTGCATAGGGGCCTCGGCCATAGTGGCTGCCTGTTGGGTGGCAGCGACGGCTTGTTCTCTCATAACCTTCACGTTTCCCATTAGGTCTTGTACAACCCTATTCAAAACCACTTCACCATCATTGTTCTATGTACCATTTCTCCTAGGAGGTGCCATACTTTACTCTACGATTACTTCAATAACAAAACATTTATAAGAGAATATATAGCTCCAATAGGAAACATTATACACCCTAACCTAGCACTCCATTCCTCAAGTCAAAACACAATACAAGTCAGTCAATTGCTTAAGTTCATCCACTAACCTAGATTAGTCTCTATCTTGAGAAACTTGGATCCAAGTATGTGTTGTCACTACCCTTATAGTAGATCATTCCATATATAGTGAAAATTATTTCCCTTTCTACCCTATAAGGGACTACTCATGATGTGGTCACTAACCTTACCACAGATCATTCCATATACAGTGAGAATTTATCTCCCTTTCTACCCCATAGGGGACTGCTTGTTTAACTCATAGGATCATATCCTAATATGCTATTCACTAAGGTATATACTAGGATGATTCAGCTCACACCATGGTTATGCCTAACTCTAAGTATGTATCTACTTTAATGGCCATGAAAACTACACTAACTTAGAGTTTGCAACTATCACAGCAATTTTAAAACTATCTAAGTTAAAGTGGATGCTTAACCATCATAATTCATGGCACAATCATGGAATAGCCAATGGTCGTCCCATACCGACAATCGATCACCCGATCATGAGCCTATCTATCCTAATGCATACCTTAAGAATACTCTCCTCCTTTGTCTCTTTCATAGATTCCTTTCATTTTCTATCATTATCACATGGATTGCTATATCCAATGTGATTCTTACAAGGACCATCATGTCCAAGTCATAACTCAAATGTTACTTGTTACTAATACATCCTAGGTTTCAATCTTGTATTTGGGTGAGGTTTTGGGTCAATTCTCCATCAAAATCAAGCTATAGAGTTCATTTTTTGTCATTTTAGACTAGTAGTAGACTGCCCTCTTGCTGGCAGTCGGCTACTAGCTCTCTATCTAACATAGGAAGCTAACCCGAGAGTAGCCAATCGATTGTTTCGAGCCTAGAAGTTGACTACTAGCTTGCTATGAGCCCAACAGTCGACTGCTAAGGTCTAGCAGTTAGCTAATACATTTTGGGTACATTTTTTGGGCAACAAAGAACACAGAAGTCGACTTCCACGGCTGGTAGTTGGCTGCTAGTGGTCTTTTTTGTATAAAAACTTCTAATATACCTAGATTTTTTGCCCCAAAACATGAATACAACTCATGTAAAAGATAGGTGAACTCAATGCTAACATCTAACATCATTTAACATCAATAAACAGCCCACATTTCCATTACATTTCACCCAACCCAAAGATTAAATCTCATTTTCGTACTGAGGGCAAAACCTAACTTTCATAAATTATTTACAAGCATAAGCACACCTATTTAACAAGCAATACCCAATAGTCATTTGAACTATAGAGAATGTAGATTTAAACCCCAATACAACTTAAAATATTCATAAACACCATTTTCAGTTAAGAATAAACATTTCATGAAAATAGGGTTTAGGTTTTGTTGCTACCTTGGATTTTCTTGTAGTTGGACATGTATATGATGTTTAAATGGTGCCTTCCTAGCTGTAGGATGCTTACCTAGTTTCAAATCTGACTTTCCTTCTAGCCAAGTGCTTTTCTCTCTTACCCTAAGTGACACTCTCTCTCTACTCGCCCTTCCCTTTCTCTCTCTAAGTTTACTGAAGTTTGAGTGATGTGAGGGTCTTTAAGGTTCAATTTGGATTTTAGTATAGTTTAGTTTATTGCATTTTGGTCCTTGAGTCATTTAACAACCTTAGCCTTAATAGTTTTTCCTTTTTCAATTTGGTCCTTAGTCACACTATAGCTAAACTTTCATTTCTTGGAACTAAGTCCCTACACTAATGCAACTAATGCAACATACAAAAGCATTTAATTTGCAATTAACAGACATCTCTTAATCATATTAGGAGCGGATGTTACAAATAGGCTTGTAACCGAATCACCAATTGTCGATATGGGACGACTGTTGGACATTCCACAGTTGTCTCATGAATTGGGATAGTAAAACATCCACTCGATATAAAAGATTGTGAAACCACTGTGATAATTTCAAATTTTAAGTTAGTGTAACGTAGTATGGCTAATAAAAAGGGGAGATTTACTTAGAATTTAGCATAATCATAGGTATTGGCCAAATCATCCTAGTCCATATAGAGGAAATAAAGTACTAGGAATAGGATCCACTAGTAAGGGATCGTGATTCCATAACATCATGATCTGCCCAAAAGTATAGAGGAAATGATTTGTGTGAGATGGTAGTGATCCCATGAGCTTAATTTTCATATGTTAGCGATATGCCTAAAGGCAGTGACCATTGACTAGAAATTTGATTGAAATGGGTACTTGGATCCATTGAGGGATGCCTTAGATAGTACCAGTGATAGAATTATCACATGACTGGAACTAGAAAGAAAATTATCTCACTCATGTACATAGTAGTACGTGGAGTAGTCCACTGGGTGGATCTTCCGATACTCTTAAGTCTCTCTTTCATTGATTGTGGCTTTTAGCCAATGATTGATAAATGTTTTCCTTATGAATGATAAATGTTTTCCCTATTTATGAATGGAAATGTTTTATGTTCATGATATTGAAAATGGCATATGTGGTAAACTATCATGATGCATATTCATAAATACATACCATACACATATGTAATTTATATGTTAAATCCTAATAGAATAAATGATGTTTTAAAGTAAAGAATGTAGAACTATTTTTTGTATCACTATGGTAGTATATACCAAAATATTTTTAAAAAAGGATTGTCTAGCTACTAAGGAAATATTTCTCATAATCATATCTAGTATGTATTAGATGACTAGGTACATGATTTGGCTAGAAGTAGAGGTGGCTTTAGTAGAGATTACCTTCCTAGGAACCTTCAACATGATACAAAATATATGTATAGTGACTGTAATAGAAGTCCCTCCTCTTTAGAGGAGTGAGAATTATATCTCTTTTTGGGAAAATGTAATTAAGTAGAATGTAGCCCATTTTATTCTAATTCTCATCTGTTTTTGGGAATAGAATTAGGAAAAATCATTTTTGATGTACATAGTGAAATGGACATATATGACTGGATATGTGAAAGTTTTATCCACTAGTAGGTAAATTTTGTAAGGGTCTGAGTGGCAAGTTTGTTGCCTCCTTACCTTAAAGAACTAGAAAAACTTCACATATCTAGAAATATATGTATGACATTGTAAATATTTAATGAATGAAGTTATTTTCCACTGCGTTGTTACTAAAATAATATCTTTATTTATTTAGTCTTTCGCTGTATAATGTGTGACTTAAATACCTAAGTAACGAATCCCAAGCCTAATCAAACATGAAATAGAAACTAAAATCACATTTGGTAATAATTAAGGACAAAAGTAAAGATAACATGTTAGTCTTATAGCCAAATGGTTTGAATAACAAATACCTAAAGGAAAAACTATAAGCTTGGGGTGTTATAGTGGAACTAGGATTCTGGTTTTCAACTCCACACAGTAATCCCAAAGCATTTTATACTGCTTCTTCTCACTTCCTTCAGCTATTTTCCTAGAAAGTCTCATGGCTTTGAAGACTTGAATTGCCCCAACATGTGTGCCCCTTTTTTCTTTTAAAAATTCAAATGCATCACACCAAGTCATTCCTGGATGTGATCTAACCTCGGGTACCAATTGCCATGCTATCCATTTTTTTTAGCTTTCTTAATTCTTGAATTCCCTTGCACATGTGTGCTTGCTATTAAAGGTCTTGATTTGGAAGCTCATCGTCTCATTACTCCATACACAATATATCTACCACCTGCATTTAGTCACAGCACACTTTGCTCTAACCTTAACCTTATCATTCTTCTTAAAATTAAACTCTCGCCCTAGATGGATATTGTAGTATTTTAAGGCTTCTTTAAACACTTCAAGTGATGGAAATTCCATTCCTAGTTTGAGCGCTACTTTGCCAAATCTAGCTCTTTCGTTAAATTAAGGATACTTACTCTTATAACGAAAGTCATCATCCTCTTCAGATACAAGGTGTGGATCCAAATTCTCATTTTCATAACCTTCAGATTCATTATCTTCCGAAGATGTGGATAAGCAGGTCCTCAATGGCAGCCCTTCACCTACTTCACTATGGCCATGATCCTCATCATCATCAGTGTCAATTCTTAACTTCCCTTTTCCCTTGGCAAAAGAAGAAGAAGCTCATTTCCCCTACACTCTCCTTTTCTTTCTACCACTTCTGACCCTCTTTCCAGCCCTTTCCATTTCTACATCATCCTCATCATTGTATTGGTCAATCAAATCTTGGCCAAGCTTGTAAGCTTCGTCTTCCCCATCATCATAATCATCAGATTCTGATAAAGTGTTTAAGTGATTAATGTTCTCCTTATCATCTCCAAAATCTTCATTATCTCAAGCATCTTCATTATCTCCAGCATCTTTAGTATCCCTTTCTAGGCCTTTACTTAAGTCATCTTCACCAGAGCTACCATCGTGACATGCATCATCCTCAAGAACATTTGCCTTACCCATACCTCCCTTGTTGGTCATCACTTCATAGGTCAAAATTTATATATTTTATCTTAACATTTGAAAATTTATACTAGTTTCTAACATATATTAGTGTTTAGCATATGATAGGTCCTCTACATTTTAGCTTAATATTCAAAAAATTAGGGTTTAGCATATAGCAAATTTAGTGTTTAGTATATACCATATATTGGTGTTTAGCATATAGAAAAAATCAGTGTTTAGTACATACCATGTATCATTTTTTAGCACATAGCAATATCAGTGTTTAGTATATACCATATATTAGTGTTTAGCATAACTGTTTTGTACCATATAGCAAAATTTCCCTTTTTCTAATCTAAATACCATCTCTCCACAAAGCAATATATGAAGCAAGAAACAAAGTTGTAATAAACAAAGCAATAAACTAAAGAATTTGCAGTTAAAGTGGGCATCACAATGGGTCATACTAATAATGAAAAAATTTAGGAATCCAAGGCAAATCAAATATATGAAGAAGGTGAAGATTTTACAATTGACACATACTTAACAAGATTCAACAAAATGAAAGGTGGAGATTCGTCAATGAAGCAAGCGTCCAAATTGAAGAGCCTCTACGAATCGTTGTTGTCAATGTTTCTTAGGGTTTTAAATTTTAATCTCCACAATTTTTAATTCCCTTGATCACCAAACATTGCATTTTATGTAACACCTACTCCTAATAACTTGCATTTTTTTTAATGGCATTATTACTATTATTAATTAGGTGATGATAAGGAGGGTTCATTAAAAAAAATAGAATGGACATTTTCATCAAGATAGAGTCACTTTTGCCATAAAAGAGTGAAACTGGAAAATCTAGTAAAGAAGGGAAAAATAGTAATTTTACCATGAAGGGAAAAATTAATTTAATTTTCTTATTTCATGAAATTACATTAAAGGACTTTCATAATTTTCATTTAAGAGAGAAGAAGAATTTAGTTATGTAAGTGATTATGTGCATTTTGATGTCAAAATGTCAATTTTCCCTGAAAAGGATAAAATCGTAATTTTACTCCAAAGGCATATTAGTAATTTTACATAATGTAGAAAATTTAATTTTTACCTTAAATATTCCAAGGAAATAGAAATTAGAAGTCTTTACCCTTTTATGTTCAAAAAGGAGAAAGAATAAGGGTGAAAATAACAACATTGGCATAAAGGGCAAAAAGGTAATTTTACCTTAGGGGCAAAATGATAATTTTTCTAAAAGAAGGGTAAATTAGTAAATTCACAAAAATAAGTTTTATGAAACCTTATTTGAGTGATTTTTACCCATTAAATCCAAAAAGGGTCAAAAATGGAGTTAAAATGGCCATTTGGACTTGAATGGCGAAATGATAATTTCTTTAGGGGCATATTGGCAATTTCCAAACAGATGAGGGACCATTCTAAAATTTCAAAATTCTTGAGGGCAGAAACGTCCTAGCCCATGGAAGTTGCACAAAATTACATTCCTAAGGAGAGTGGATGCCATTCTTGAAAAAGAGAAGTAGTAAGGATAAAATGGTCATTTTACACCAAGGGCATTTTAGTAATGTCACCTAAACCCTAATTTCAGTCTTCTTCTATAGGGAAAGAAGTCGTGCAAGAGGGGAGAAGAAAGGGGCTGGCCGAAATACTCACAAGGGAAGGATAAGAAGTGCAAAAACAAGGCAAAACACTTAGAAAATTCAACATTTCTTGCATTTTCAAGGTAGCTAAACATGTACATGCCATTCTTTTCTTGTTTTATGGTTTGTTTAAATTGTTCTTCTTGCAAGAAGGATGGTTTTTCTCTCTCTACATTCTTATGGATGATTTGCTTGAATGGGTTTAGAATATGTTGAAAACTTATTGTGTTTATGGCTATGGACATGTTGAAATGCTTGATAACCTAAGAGATAGAAATTTTTCAAGAATGGAACCTTAGTCTTGAAAAACTATAGCTTGTATCATGGCTGAAATGGTGTCTTAAAGAGTGAGAAAATGATAGTCTTGCATCGGATTTACTTGAATATGGTTGTATTGTAAGCAAGATGGTAAGATAACTCCATTTTCTTGTTTTTCTCTCTTTGGCCGAATGCTAGCTCTTGTGATAGTGCTGAAATTGGTTTAAAATGGTGCTAGAAAGAGTGAGAGAAAGTGTTTTGAAATGGTAAGAGAGAGAAAATTTAGTTAGATTAATGTCTAGGCACTTTTTCCATTTTCTAACTTCACCATAAACTATGAAAGTGTGACTTACCCATCTTGGCTAAATGAACCCATGCCAATGGTGGTGAAATTTTATTTGAAAATGGCTAGAAAACCTTGTAAGATTTGTCATAAGAAAGGAGGAGAGAGAAAGTTATGGTATTTTTATGTTCTAGCTAATGTACCATTTCAAAATTTTACCATTTCAGTTTAAAAATGTGCATAAGTATGTGAAGTTGTAAGATAATGTGCATTGTCATATCTAACATGAAAAATGAGCTAGAAAGGTGTGTGAAAGAAAGGCTTAATGTACACTTACAAGAAAATGAGGTGTGAGAAAGAATTATCCATAATTATGGAAATTGTTACCATAATGTTTAAATGGTAAAAATAATGCTAGAAATAAATCAAATGGGTTAGATATGCCAATTTCTCATGACTCTCTTACCTTGGCCGAATGCTAGGTAAAGTTTTCCCTTGAATTGCTAAACTTATGTGTTAATAGAAATTAGCCTAAAGTGCCATCCAAAATGGCCTTTGCTAAGTGAAAAGAGGGAAAATAATGGAATGGTCAAGTATGGATGATAAATAGCATGCATCTTTGCCTTTCCTAGAAATATGTTCTAAAATCATGTGAATATGAGTGAATATCATCGAAATGCTTATGGCATTGTGAAAGGCAAGATTAAAGCTCTGAGGAGGAATGATCTGGTGAATACCTCTAAAGACTAGAATTTTGAGGAGGAATGATCTTGTTTAGACCTCCCAAGAATGACACCTTGTGGGGAATGATCTGGTGTATACTCCCAAGGAATTCAGTTTTACGAGGAATAATCTAGTGTATACCTTCAAATAATAAAATCCTTGTGGGGAATGATCTGGTGTATACTCCCAAGGAATTAAACTGTAAGAAGGAATGATCTGGTGTATACCTCCAAAGAATAAAACATTGAGGAGATATTATAATTATTTATAATGCATGAATGTGTTATAAGTATGAATTGTTAATGTTTATAAACATTGAAATCTTACCATATATTCCATTAATGTTATCACATGTTACATATCTCATGTTCATAGATGCATACACACATGTTTCACATATGACATACCCATAGATCTGTATGAAAAGAATTTTGGAACTGAACAGAATGTAGAATTGTTTTCTATACTTGTACAGTGGTACATATCAGTTATTTTAAAGAAAATAGTTTGTTTAACTACTGAGAATATATTTCTCATTATTGTGCTGATATGTATCAAATGCCTAGATATTGCTTAATTATGAAGATCAAAATAGCTATAGTGGAAGTTCCCTTCCTGGGAACTTTCACCATACTGAAGGATATCTATATTATGTCTGTTATAGAAATACTCCTAGAGTGAACTGGGTACTTTAGTTATGTATAAGTAGCCCTATCATTTTGGTCCTGATTCTCTATGTTCTTTTTGGGTTGGAATTGGGATTGTCATTTTTTGGTTGTACATAGAGGGAAAAGGGCAGATGTATGAGGATATGTTAAGAACCTATTCATCTATAATATTTTGTAAAAGGAGTTTGAGTGACAAGCTTGTTCTCTCCTTACTCCTTATGAATGGGTACTTCATATGTAACCCCCTAACCCTACAGTCTCTTTTAAAGTGATTTAAATAATACAAACAATATACTATAAGATTGGTGAATTACTACTCCCTTTACCCGAGTAAATTTTTAATTATTTATCAAGTAAATAAAAAATATTATTGGTTTGAGCTACTACACTCAGGATCTCACACATTACACAGCGGGAATTAAAACATATTAGTTAAAATAACATACATGCGCATACATATATTCATATACATCAACATTCATTTATAGTGTATACATATTATTCATTAGACATATATCTATAGATATGTGAGAGTGTTAACTAGGGTAAGGAGACAACAAGTCTGTCACTCATACCCATTTAACAAAAATAGCTAGTGGATTCCTAACTCATATCCTAATATATATATGCCCTTATCCTAAACATTAAAACTATTCTCCTAATCCTTTTACCAAAATATCCCTAAGATTCAAGGTATGGGGCATACTAAAAACTTTCCTAGAACTTTACATTCTCAAGATGTGGGAGGAATTTCCCATATATACACAACCCACACTTCATGAATCACAAGAAAATACCCTAGGAAGGGTATCTCCACCACTTCCACCTCCACTTTTAACACTATCTGAAACCTAGGCATTTGATACAAACCATCATTTTTATGAGAATAAATCTCAGTAGCATTAATAACCATTTTTCAAAACAGCTAGTTTGTACCACTGTAAACTCATACAAAAATTCTACATTCTTTTTCATAAAATAATATATCTATTGGGTGTTCCTGTATAACATTTCATTTAACATTCATACTTGTATGCATAAACTTAACTCATAGTATATATCTCATCAATTCATCAAAACATATAGGTAACATAGCATCATTCATATAACTTTCATCATAACATAAAGAGCAATAAGGAAATAAGAGCACTTCTCGTTGGCCTCTGCCAATCATCATCATCATTATCATCATATAATTGCATAATAAGAGAAATCTATAGGGGTAACATGTGCACCACTCTATATTTTCGCATATGTACTGTGGTAACTCTGCCTGGCAGTCCTCGACTGCATAAAACGTTTGTGTACATTATGGAGCGTCCTCCAGTGGATCCAAGTACAATAAGGTCCCCAACTCTGGGTTCCACACATTAAGTACATACTAGGGTCCTCAAAACGCTATTCATAAATATATATATGGGTTAATCGGTGTATACTATAGTTCTGTAAATTCTAAGTATATGACTTTTCATTTACTTTGGCCATTAAGTCACTAACTTACAATTTACAACTATCACTATAATCACGGAATGTCCAATCACCATCCCATACCAGCAATCGGTCATTCAGATATGAACTTATCTACCACAAATACATATATTAAGAATACACTTTTCATTTCTCTTATGCATTCTTGCTCTTTCCTTTTAACTTTCATCACTTTCATGCTTTTTCTCATTTACGTTAAAAGTATATGTTACCTTGCTTTTAATTCGAGTTTAATCTCTAATTTGGATTTAGTTTTTGGGCTACATATCATTCAAATATGTCATTAAGTTCATCTTTTCATCACAAAAGGTGGTAGTCGACTAGTATCACTTTGCAAGTTAGCTGATTGCATTTTGTCTAAATTTTCAAAATTCCAAACAGAGAACTATTAGTCGATTGTTAGGTGCCTGGCAGTTGGTTGTAGCTTACTGTTAGGCCCAACAGTTGACTGTTAGGTCGGGACAGACAGCTGCTCTATTCTTGGGCATTTCTAGAAAAATTAAGAACACGATAGTCGAGTTCTAGGTGCTCGGCAATCGACTGCTAGCATTCTGTATGCATTTCTGGGCACATCAATAGCACAACAGTCGGTTGCTGCACCATGGCAGTTGGTTGCTACGTCTTGCTCTATTTTATGAATTTTCGTTGACCCAAATTTTCAATCTAAAAACTTATTTTTAAACCCATTTTGAAATTGATGAACTCAAGATAAACTTCTCAGCAACATTTAACACAAGAAAAAAGCCCAAAATATCATATAATCTTATCCAAATATGAGGTTAAAACTCAATTTCCTTCAAACTAAAAAACCCATTTTTAAGAAACAATTTTTTTTTGCATGCACAAGTATTTTGAATCGGTTAAAAATATCCAATAGTGATTAAAAATAGTAAGAATGTAGTTTTAAATCCCTTTTTCTTTCAAACAAGTTTAATTTCACAAATTTTAGTAGTATGAACGGTAAACTCCAAAATAAAGGGATTGAGTTATTATGCTACCTTTTTGTTGGTTTCTAATCGGTGGTTGTTGATTGGGAAGTGTTCTGGAGTGATTTCCTAGCTCCTAGAATGCTTAAATCCAAGCAACAAGGTTGTTTGCTCACAATTCCTTCTCCTTCTCTCTCTAACTTGTCCTCTCTCTCTAGAGTTCAGACCTACAGGATGCACAATGAACGGTCTGACTCTTGTCCCTATTTATATGACAATCCAATACTTACATTGATTCAAAATTTCAGATCATTTAGCCTTGAATTGGTAAATTTCAAAATTATATGGGAAATTCCCATTTTTTCCCTAGCTCACTGGTAGGAGAATTACAAAATTCTGTTAGCTACAATAATTCTTTTGGCCAAAATTGTGATTGTCATACCTAAACTTCTCCACTTTTCAGTTTAGTCATTTTCTTCATTCTAGTCAATTTTTTCACTCATTTCTAGTCCAAATCTTGCACTCATGCAACTATATGCAAGCTAACATAACATAAATGTAACATACACAAGCAATTAACTAAAATTAACAAATATCTCTAAGTTCTAGAGTGATTTCCTAGCTCCTGGAATGCTTAAATCCAAGCAACAAGGTTGTTTGCTCACAATTCCTTCTCCTTCTCTCTCTAACTCGTCCTCTCTCTTTAGAGTTCAGACCTACAAGATGCACAATGAATAGTCTTACTCTTGTCTCTATTTATATGACAATCCAATACTTACATTGATTCAAAATTTCAGATCATTTGGCCTTGAATTGGTAAATTTCAAACTATATGGGAAATTCCCATTTTGTCCCTAGCTCACTGGGAAGAGAATTACAAAATTCTATTAGCTACAGTAATTCTTTTGGTCAAAATTGTGATTGTCATACCTAAACTTCTCCACTTTTCAGTTTAGTCCTTTTCTTTATTCTAGTCAATTTTCTCACTCATTTCTAGTCCAGATCTTGCACTCATACAACTATATGCAAGCTAACATAACATAAATGTAACATACACAAGCAATTAACTAAAATTAACAAATATCTTTCAAAATTTAAGAGCGGATGTTACATCATATATCCTAGAATATGATATGATACTATGTATCTAACAGTTATGATATATATATATATATGATATCAAGTTCTTATAAATTCCTTTGTAATGCATGGGATAATTTATTTTTGCTGTGTAAAAATATGTTTACCTGAGCAAAATGACCCAAACTTAATTATATATTAAGTTATTAATGGATTAAATGTTTGAAAAAATTAATATGATAAAAAGGTTAAGAGTAATATAACCACTTATCTGAACTTATTATATGATATTGATAAGATAAGATAAGGGATGTTATATTTTATTTTTGCTTTATTTCAACCAACGCACCACATCTCTCAAAAATACTAATCCAGATCAACCTTAAACAAACCACATGTGCACTTTACATTACACTTAAGCATTATAGTTAATTGGAGTTAATCGAGTGAGGCAACGACACTAATATGTAAAGTCAATTCATCTTTTCGGGGCCACATTGTGTTGCTCTTTTGAAAAAAAGAAAAAAAATAGAAATTGTGCGCTTTTGGTTCTTTTGTCTTGTAATCATCCAAAAAAAATAAATTAATACAACTATAATTACACCAAATTCTTAATATAAATAAAAAGAATAAACTGTTACTTAACTCCCTAATATATATGAAAAGTCGAAAACGTAAATTGGGTATTATTCGTAGGATCACACATGAAAATTGTTTATTCATCGTATGCGCTGAAACTTGGAGTTTCTTCGTACACTGGATTGCTGACGTGCGTATCTAATATTGGCCCCAAGTATTGACTTTGAATTTCTCGTTTCCCATTTCATAGGGTTCCTTGCACGCACTCGCTTTCTCTCCTCTTTCCGGCTCGCCGGCCAGCCGATGCGCTTCCCCGGGAATCTTTCCGATAAGGTTCCCCATAGCCATTGTTCCGATTCCCGGATATATTCCCACTCCTGTACCTTCTTTCTCATTCAATTTCGATTGACTTCTCCTACGCTCAAAGTCAAAATTTTGATCATAGGAGTTTGAATTGCTTTACTCAGGATTGAGCTGTAATATCTCTCTCTCTTTTTCGGCACAGAAGCTGAGAATTAGACTTTTAGGTGAGTTTCTTGATTTGGGGAACTACGTCTTAGTTTGAATGCGAGGGACGCGGGCCAAAATCGATAAATGGGTTTCTAATTGGGACTGATTTTTTCGTCTGAGAGGGTCATAAAGGACAGAAGAATGAAGAAACGCAGCTTTTCATTAATATCTGATTTGAAATTTGATTATGGGATTTTGATGTTACTTTGGTCGCAGGGATTGGACAAGATTGTGTTCCCAGATGGCCAGTCAAGGCAGTTCTTCTCGAAGGAGTGTGTCGTTGACGAATATGTCTGCACAGGGGAAGAAGAAATCCTCTCAGAATGGAGCTTCTGAATCTACTTCTCGGAAATCTATCTCCTCCTCGCGCCCAACCCCAACGTACGTTCTTGGTCCTCTGTTCTATGCTTGTGGTTACGCGAAGAAGTGTTACTCCTTGTATTGATCATCTTTGTTTTCTTTATAGTTGATTTCTGTTATCTTCCTTTCTTTCAAGTTAGGCAGGTATTTATCTGATTCTAAAATAAAATTCCTTCATTTTTTATCTCCTCTGATTTAGGTTTTCAAAACTAAAGAGAAACTTGATTGAAAAGAACTCAAATTTCTTCGAGATATTGTCAGAATTACTCATAATCTGAAATATAATATTAGCTATTCTTGTGATCTTATGATTTATTCGCATGTAGCTTTGCAGCTAAGAAACAGACATTTAGGTCGGTTGGTGCCATAATTGCTACAGTCAATCTTTTCAAGATATTAACGTTTAACAAATTAAAAAATGTGACTTTAGAATGTTCTTTCATTAGTTTCTTTCATAAGGTTTTCTACCCGTCTTTCTTGGTGTACAAGTGTTGGGTCAGCATCTAGTCAACAATTTCACCTGTTTAAACTTTTAGCAAGTATGTTTCTACACTGCTTTCATTTTTAATGTCACATTACAGGAAGTCTTAGCAATTAGATACTGAGAAGTGAAATCTAAAAATTGTCTTGTTATTAAGACTGCTCTATTTTCCTAGAGATTAGTTCCCAAGACATTGGGGATGTACTTCTGTCTTGTCTTTATAATCATCCATTTCCTTGTAGCTGACTAGTTTATCATTTACAGATGCCATGATCAAGCAATTCTTATCTAAATAATCTAAATACGAATCAACTAATAATGGAATTATATATTTTATAACGTATCAGTTGTTGTTGTGAGCTTGAGCAGAGAGGCTTCTCATTTCAGGTTGAAATCAAATAAGGCTTATAAAAGGAGTTTTTAAAAGCAGTCCAGCTTATTTGCATTAAGTAGATTTGTGACAGCTCCTGCTTCAGTATCTAAGAGCTTGGGCAGAAACTGAAGTTTTTTAATTTAAATGATGTGATGATACTTCTGTCTCTGTTGGATTTTGATGAGCAGATTAACAGGAGAGCGTACAGTAAAATCATTAAGACTTTCAAAGGCTTTGACAGTACCTGAAACAACCACTGTGTATGAAGCTTGCCGTCGGATGGCTGCCCGTCGAGTTGATGCTTTGTTATTAACTGATTCTAATGCTTTGCTTTGTGGAATCCTCACAGACAAGGTGTGAGCCAGATTTTTTTCTTCTATTCCATTATGAAGAAAGTAAAGAAAACTGATGGGACCTGAAAATATAGTAAAGGTAAAAGGAAGAAATATTGTGAGGGACACGTGTAGGCTTTGGATAATTCCTAGAAGGAATTAGTTAGGCAATTCTCAAATAAAGAGTGAAGGAAGAGAGAGCAAAAGGCATGGAAAATATTATGGAATGGGTTGGGAGATAGCTAGCATCTTGAGGGCCTATAAATTGTGTTATTTTCTGCATTTTATCTTTGTCTTTGTGTAAAAGGCAAATCTGCCATTGTGGTGTTTTGCCTCTGTTTTAGTGTTTTACTTCTTAGCAATTGGTGATTTGCCCTGTTTTTAGTGTTTTAATTCATAAGATTCAGTATTATCATATGTTTTTTATAGTTTTCTGGTTGGGCTCTATCAAAAACACTTGGATTTTGTACCTGGTTTGTGCAGTTTAACAGATATCATATTCTATCTCATTTTCTGGTTAAAGGATATAGCAACAAGAGTTATTGCTCGTGAGCTAAATCTTGAAGAAACACCTGTTTCAAAGGTTATGACAAGGAATCCAATATTTGTCCTTTCTGATACTCTTGCTGTGGAAGCTCTCCAGAAGATGGTGCAAGGTTGGTACTATGTGGAGAGGCACATACACCTTCCCATGCTAGTTGCTATTTGATATCTTGCCATTATGAATGCAGAGCTGAATGCTGATCTATGTTTACAGGGAAATTTAGACACTTACCAGTGGTGGACAATGGAGAAGTTATTGCTTTACTTGACATAGCAAAGTGTTTGTATGATGCTATTGCTCGTATGGAAAGGGCAGCCGAGAAAGGAAATGCTATTGCAGCAGCTGTTGAGGGTGTTGAAAAACACTGGGGAACATCTACTTCTGGTTTGTTTAATATTACCCTTTTTTGCTATTTAATTTTTAATCTGGGCACTCTTGCTTAAATCATGGTTGTGGTTAGGTTCTCACTTCTCAGTAGCCAATGGCTGAGTTTTATTTAGTGCTACTGTGGTTATTGTGTAGGCCCTAACACATTCATTGAAACACTTCGGGAGCGGATGTTCAAGCCCTCTTTGTCTACAATCATAACTGATAATTCAAAGTAGGTAATACCATCTTTTGTTTGTATTGAAGAAAAATTACCTTGTTTTCATGTCGCATGTTTGCAATTTCTTTCCTGGTTCTTTTAAACAGCTCGTACTTTTTCAGGCTTGTAACTGTTTCGCCAACGGAATCAGTTTTGGCAGCAACAAAGAAGATGCTTGAACATCGTGTAAGCTGTGCAATTGTGACGGTTGATGAAAAACCTTGTGGCATTCTTACGTAAGTGTTTAGCCCTTGAAATTTCCATCTTGTCTTACTTCTGAAAAGATACATAATGGCTTCTTTTTTTGTGCTCCTAATTTCAGAATGTTATTCTTTTATTGTTATTTATGTATCTTTTTGTTACTTTTAATGGAATATAAATTACTTTGGAATTTCAGTTCAAAGGATATCTTGATGCGGGTAATTGCACAAAATCTTATTCCAGAGTCAACTCTTGTTGAGAAGGTACTTCTTTTCATTTGTATGCTATTTTGAAGAGATTTTCAAGTGTAGTCAGTTTTAACCATTACTAGATCTTGCAACACGTAGTAATATGATAATATCTACAACCACTTCACTCTTCTCATGTGTTAGAAGAATTGGTCATTCTGAAGTTCATCCTTTTCATTTCTCTTATACTTTTAATGTCCTTCAATATTTCTGCAGGTCATGACTCCAAAACCAGAATGTTCAACAATTGATATGCCAATTGTAGATGCACTTCACACTATGCATGATGGAAAATTTTTACATCTTCCTGTGGTTGATAGAGGTAACATATTGATATATGGGATGGTGAAGAGGTTTAATGCATCAACATTTCTTCTGATTTGGTTTGTTGAAGCAGATGGCACTGTAGTTGCTGTGGTTGATGTGATTCATGTTACTCATGCTGCTGTGGCAACAGCGAGTCAGGTGTTTTGTCTTAGACTATGATACCCACAGATTTCTTGCTGGGTCTTCTGAATATAAGTTGCTTGAATTTGGATGAGTCGCTCTATAAATTTATAGCTCTTAGCAATTTCTTGTCTGCAAAACTGTCAGTTTTCATGTCCTTGACTTGGCTTTTCAGCTAATATTAATCAAATGCCACCCATGAATTGAGTATCAATATCTCAGTTTGTATGGCTATTAATGATTGATGATTAGATCTGTGTTCTGCACTAAGATCTTAAACCTGGCAGAAGCTTGACACTGTTCAGCAGCATCAATTGATGAATCTAAATCTACTAATTAATGATTTTGTGCTTTCATTTTTATATTTCTCAACTTGCAGAACTAGGTATTGCAAAGGTATAAACTTCATATTTATCCTTTTCCCTTGCCCTTCAACCTCCTCATATATGTAGACATAAGTTACAGATCGCTAGAGAAATTATAAATTTCATTGCTTCCTAATTCATGCCAACTACAGTTAAATTTCAGACTTATTAACACATGAAGCTTGCGTTTAAGTTCCCAGTGCCTGTTATTAAGGTGATTCAGATGTCATTTTATTTCTTGACTTTTTGTTTTATCTTATTGTTTTTCAGACTGAATGATTTAATATATTTCTTCCATTTATCATAATCTGAGCATATGGAAATGTTAATCTCTTTATAACTGCTCTTTTTCCTTAAATTTCAATTTCTTGTTTAGACTCATGTATTAGTTAACATGTGGTAACTTTTCCCTCTAATTCTATGTGATATACAACAACACCAAACTAAACCTTTTCCCATTAGGTAGGATCGGTTACATGGATCAAGTGACTTCAACGTATTCTATCTTGGCTTATTTCTGTGGATAAATAATTTATAGTTAAATCCATCATAATAGTTTGTACTATTTCTTTTCTTCAGTCTCCTTCTACCTCTAATTATTTGGTTATCTTCCATCTGATTTACTTTATAGAGTAGCCTCTATCGTTCTCCTTTGCCCATGGCAAAACTTAAATATGGTGCTATATTGTAAAAATTTGAACTATTTCCCCAAAAGAATATCAGGATGTCACGGTTTTTGTCATAAGTTTTACCTCTGTCACCAACATTATGTTTTGTTTTGTATATATCCTTGTTACATTCTGAAAACCATTGTCTAATTGCTGTCATTTTACTGATTAAGCAGGTTGGAAATAGTGGCAGCTTTAACTCTGAAGCTGCAAGCTCCATGATGCAAAAATTTTGGGATTCAGCCATGGCCTTAACTCCAAATGATGATGATGAAGAAACACGAAGGTTTTCTATATGCAGTGCTGTTGCTTGATTCCTATTTTTTAACACTTAGTACTTACACATTATTAATGACATGCCAGTGACAATTCCTTGAAAATGGCTTCTGATGGAGGAGATACTGCAAAATCTCTTCCTTATCTTTCATCAAGCATGCCAAATACATTTTCCTTCAAAATACAAGATAAGAGGGGCCGAATGCATAGATTCACATGTGGTATGCAACCTATTATGTACCTTTCATGAACCTCACTCTCTCTTGAATATCTGTTAATCATATTTCTCTGGTGCATTGATGCTGAAATTTGCATTCCTCCAAAATACACATAAAGTAATATGCTTCTCAAATGATAGAGCAGAAATATAGTAATCATGTTTTTTGTTTTCTGTATAGTAATGGTGCCAAGAAAGAAAAAGGATTTATATGGGTGATGTAATCCTGGTTGCACCCACAATTTTCAATGTTAATTATGTGTAACTAAATATTTGTTGATTGATTGGTTTTTGTGTGGTTGCCTGCAAGTTCAGATACTCGGAATTTGACAGAGGTTATAACTTCAATCATTCAAAGAGTTGGTAATGAAATTGACCCCAACAACTTACCCCAAATTCTGGTATGCTTCAAGATGTTATATTTATTTTTGGAGGGTTCGGTCAATATGTTATCTCCTTTTCCTGATGGAAGCTGGTAAAATTTTGATTGTAGTATGAAGACGAAGATCATGATAAAGTTGTATTGGCTTCAGACAGTGATCTTGCAGCAGCAGTGGACCATGCTAGGTTGACTGGTATGAAGGTATGGTGAATCTGTTTGCTGTCCAATTCTTGAATGGATTTTTCTGGATAGGAAGATTTGTTGTTCTGAAGGACCCCTCTCAAAAAATAATAATAATAATTATTATTATTTTGATATGGGATTCATCAATTTCAAAATGGTATACTCAACTCTTATAACAATAGGGATTCATAAATTTCAAAATGCCATATCAAACTTTTAAAATAATAGGGATCTCCAAAATATCTATTTCCAATAGATGCGCCTGAAATTTATCTGGTGTGGATATTTAAATAAAAGCCTAAACTATAAAGCAAAGACACTGATTTACGCAACACACAGAGACACGTGGATTCATCAAACTCTAAAAAATATAGAATGACACAATACAAAATCCATAAATTTTTAAACTTTCTATCAGTGATGTACTTAAAGAAAAAAACACAATTGACATTATTCAGTATTCTAAGTATCTTGTACAATTATTTTCTAAATGAAATATACTAAATTAATAATTGTTATTCCATATTATTCAAATTACTCAAGTATACTAAAAAAAAAATTTGGAAAGGAATTTTAATTATCTCATCAAGATGGGTTCTCTAGTATTTTGTTTTACTTATTTTTTAGTCTTCTCTCTTTTTCATGGGTTATCCTGTGCTTGAGTTGTGTTTGGCTCAAGTTCGAGTTGTGTTCAAATTGAAAAATGCCACATGCTTGAAGATAGGTGTGTCCATGCTTTATCGGCTAAAATGCAATATTTGCCTAGTTGGTACTTGTGTTTTTTTTTAAGAAAAATGCCATTGGGACAAATTTAGGTCATGAGCTAACAACACTTGCAATCCCAATTGTTAATGGAAAAAAAATTTGCTAAGGGAGGGATCATTTTGGTTGCGAGAAAATCTTTAAGAGACTTCATTTTTGAATGACTAAATTGAGAAAAGAGTTATCTTTCAACTTTAAGGCTTAAATTATTTACTCCTAATATGTCTGTTAACAACTATCGTTAAAGTTCTGTAATTTATCCCCTCCAACTTTTAATTTCGTGCAATGTACCTCTTCAATTTTGCATGTGTGGACTGGTTCTTAGACAAAAATGTTAACAAGGGTCTGTCGCACAAAATTGAAAGTTTTAGTTGGTTTCTTGTCAACTTTTACAGTTTAAGGGAACAAACTGTGCAACCCAAGTTGTTGTATTTTAGCTTTGAAAAAACGAGTCGTAGCGCGGAGTGGTACTCACCTTACTCTAGACCCACAACATATATAAGTTTAGCCAATCATAATGTTGATATATATTTAAGGTGTTGATAGTTTGGAGTTTAGACAATACAATGATTGTAGGATCTTCATTTTTGTGATTTTATAAATAAATTTTATGTAAATGAATTTTAACTTGAAAAAGAAAAATTGCTCATTTAAAAACTTTTTCTGAGTTAAAGAAGTTTAGGTCTTGGGATTTAGTAAGGAAGGGAATGAGAATTGATATTGTTATTCACTTGGATCTGAGATGGGAAAAAATATTTTTCTTTGAATTTGGAGATAGATTATGAATGTCCCTAAATAATAAATTTATTTTAAGTAGGAAACTTAAGCATAATATTGGAATACAAGTTGTGTAATTGGGAATTGGACATAGGATGGTAGGCTTCTATATCTCGTACAAGCTATAAAGCACAGGCACACCTATCTTTAGGCATGTCATGTGTCGGACACATGACACATCATGATACTGTAGACGCGCGTTTGACACATGCACAAGTGTGTTAGAATAAAAAAATATATTTTTTTTAGTTCAAACATGCAAAATGTAACTTGGACATGTGTCGAACATGACTCATACTTGAGCCAAGCATAGGATGACCTAAAGAAAAAAGAAAATGCTATAAAATAAGTGAATAAAAGTTTAGAGAACTCATTTTAATGAGAATATTAAAGTTCTTTCTTAGTTGCTTTTGTTATATATGAGATTTAGTAAATTTGATTTAGAAAATAATCGTGTAAGTTGCTTAAAATATAAAATAATAATTTTGGTTATTTTTCTTTTTTACAAGTATATCACTAAAAGGAAACCTAAAATATATGTATGCCATCTCGTGTCATATTCTATAATTTTTAGAGTTTGACGTTTCAGCGTATTTATACCAGTGTTTGTATTTCATAGCATACAAGTATTGATTTTGGAAAATGAATTTTTGTAGGGATTGAGGTTGCATTTAGACTACTCGGGAACACTTGGTCGTAGGAGGGGTTCTAGTTTGGGAAGTTTGGATTATGCTAAAAGTTCAGATGCATGGGCCACGGCGTATAGCACGGTTGCTGCTGGAGCTGCAATAGTTGCTGGCTTAGGCTTGTTAACATACTTGAAGCGAGCCTCATGAGAAAGAGAGGAGCAGAACAGAAGATGAGTGGGTTAAGAGTAGAGGCCAAGTTGAAGTTAGTTGGGAATATTGGATTGTCACTCTGTCCTTTTATAATTTGTATATTCTAAGCTTTTGTATTAGCATATGCTTGTTCGTGAAAAATTCAAATATTTTTGCCATTTTTTCTTGTTGGTGCTGGTTATTGCACCGTCTGGAATGCATCACCAATTAGATGGATGCCTTATATATTTATAAAAATAACGTTAATGCAGCTTCATGAACAGGGCTAGAGATTGTGTCAATCAATTAAGGGCAACAGTAATTGGAGTGTCCATTTTCTGGCATTATGCTCTTAAGAATCCTTTGATCAGGATTGAGTTCAGAGCTTGTCGCATTTGCATCTAAATTATGCTGACGTTACTTATTAGTCGATCATTTCAATTTAATCTTTTTCTTTCTCTTTCAAACATAGAGAGAACTAATTTGTCAATGACTTTTGGGAACTTATGAATTGAGAAGTTAGAAAAGAATAAGAAATTATTTAAAAATGTTTTATTTTTATATTATATTTATAATTAAATATAAAAATAATTAGAAGTTTGATATTTATCATTTATTATTTTTTAAAATTTTAAATGAAAATAATTATGATATTTTTAAATTAATAAAATTAAGAAATCTGATTTTCTTATATATACTTTAATTTTTACTCTCTCTTTTATACATTTTTTTAATATGTAAACACTTAATGAAAGAATTAAAAGTTATGATCTTGTACAAAGATTTGATTAAATGAAATATAGTCTAATAATTAAAGTTAAGGGAAGATCAAAGAAAATTATAAGAAAAATTATTAGGATAAATTTAATCATAAACAATCCAATCATGAAAATAAGTCAAAATAAAATATGCTGACACATTGACGTTGTTTGATTCATGTAATCAATTTGATCTAGTGGAAAAAGGTATTATTTTCTTCTTCTTGTATATTTTTTTTGGTGCTAAAATATGGTAATAAGAGAAAAGGTTTTGTTTGTTATATAGATTAAAAGAATTGTATATGAAAAAAAAAATAATAGGATTTGTATAGAATTCCATTACAACGCATCTAACATGATTAATGACATTACTAGTAATTAGTTACAAAGGAAGTTACTATGCAAGATTTTTTCCTACTTTCTTTGTAAATGTGAGTTGATGATCTACCAGTGAGGGATGATTCATGATAATACTGCATCTGACCATCATGGGCGATCGCCCTCACATGCCTTACTTGACTTGTCTAGGGCCTCAACCAAGGTCTCAAATTGCTAATAGGGATTGTCCATCGGTTGCCACATGTTTGCAAGATTGTAACTAACATACGACACCTATAAATATCACCCTACACCTTGTTATCTAGATTTGCTAATACTCTTGCTCACTACGTTTTCTAGCTCTCGTACACGCTTTCTCACTTTCCTTGCTGAATTTAGCATTAGAGGTGCATCTCGGGAGCCATCTCCTCCTGTGCATTCCATGTTTGCTCTTTTTTGTGTAGGATTTAACCACCTCTAGTAAGCTTCCTTCCCTACACTAGTGAGTATGTCCAAAACAAATTCATCATTGGCGCCCATTGTAGTTAACTATGACCACCATTATAATTTCTTTCTCCTTTCTTGTCTTTTTTGTTTCTCAAGAATTATTCTTTCTTCATCATCATGTCCATGATTAAAGTTTTTGTTTCTCCTCTTATTGGTCCACTATCGACATATCCTGTCAACCCACATGCTTCACACACTACCTGTTGTCGCAAAGGTAAAGCATTGGTTGACGAAGCAGTCGTCCCCACCCCTCAATAAGTATGCTGTGAGCCATCTCCTAGCAATATGGGGGAAGACCAACTAAATCATATAAATTAACCACACGCCTCCCAAGAGGAAGACAATGGCTCAAGCAACAACGTCTAAAGAAGACCAGCTATCCATGACCTTTAAAAGGAAATCATCCTTCTCAAGACGGAAGTCAATCAAATATGTCACCAATCGGGATACCCGTTCATAGACCCATCTATCTATGGTATACACTTGACAACCCTATAATTCTAACAACCATGGCCAATCTTGTACCTACCACCATTTGCATTGTTTAACTTACCCTGAGGATAGGTATCATCCCCAACCCGCCGATAATTCCACATCTCACCACCGACGTTCCCCCGTTGGACATTCCTAACTGCCTCGCACCTTAGACAACCATGGAAAAAGCAACACAAATAGCTTCTACCACCAATACACCTACCCATATGTTATTGTAGGTGCATCCTCATCCAACTCAGCCTCTAGAACCAAAGCCCAAATGCTACCCCACTTCATGGTATATTTGCAACTTTACAACTCATACAATCCACGCTATGGATGGTGCCTACACCAACAGTATGGAAAGATAAGACAATTAGCTTTCCTGGTTTAGGAGCATTCCTATGCTTTGTTACTAGAGGTCATCCTCGCTAACTTACCAAGGAAGGGTTGCCATCCTTTCATACATGCCATCATGAATGTGTTTATTCCCATATGGTTTAAGATGCCATTGAAGATTAAACCCTAAGATGGGGAAAAAGACTCTTAGAACCATCTCAACACCTTCAACTCTGTTATGTCCATCCTTAACATGTTCGACGTACATCATTACCGACTGATGTTCTCTGACCTACGCAGGAACACATTTGAGGATGATGAACCTAAAACAAGAATGCAAAAAGGGGGAGGGTCAAGTTAGTAAAGAGAATACAAGGTTTTAATTGAGAGAATTTGAGAGTACTAAGAACGTCGTACTTGTAGGAGGCTAAGGTAGCTCTTTATATAGGCATTTAAGTGAGGGAAACCATTACTTGGTTAGTTATGGGTGATTGTAGGGATTTCCTACCATGAAGGGCGATCACAGGGATCGCTGGCCAAGAGAGGTAATCACAGGGATCGCTAGCTTAATAAGTGGTTGTATGCCATAGGGTAATATATCATTGGTGGATCCAATCTAGATACACCACTGACTATTCTCTAGTACACTGACAGGGCCCACCCTATAATCGAACTCACTTTTGCTCTTCAGCTGCATTAGCTCCTTTGATGAGCTATCTAACCTATTCCTGAATCATTTTATAACTAGCAAAGTATACAATAATACTTTGATTGATGTTATTGCTGGTGGACTTCAAAAGGGAACTTCTTCCCAATCCCAAAACAAGAAGAAGATTGAATGGTTAATTCTGACCTAGATTATCCGTCGAAGAAAACAAAGACTAGCCCTCTGCCAGTTTTAGAGATGTAACACCCCCTTAGTCTAGAGTTACTTTTAGTTATTAATAGATACCATATACATACATATATAGGTGTGTTACTATCCTTCTACCCGAGTGATTTTAAAACTTTTAAAGGTTTGCTCAATTGAGTGCATTATGGGTTGAGCCTCTACTCTCAGGTTTCACTCATTCTCACAGCGGAATATAATATATATAAATATACTTGCATTAACTATATAAAAACATGCATTCTGAGTTGAATATAGTCAAATAACTATTAGGCATGGAGGCAACAATCCTGTCACTTATGACTCCATCAGCTAGTCTAAACCTTTGTTCATATACATTCAAGTTATGATAGGCTATACAAGAGATATTCTATACTAGCATTTCCAAAAATCATAAAGACTAGTACAATAATAGTATGTGCCTATACTATCTCCAAAATAAATTAAAAAATTCCATATACCCCTTAGTGGGTATTTCTTCCCATGTTACCTCCTCTTTAGCCACGGGACCTACACATATGATACATGCCAGTATTAATGTGAGAAATGAATCTTAGTAGCAATGCAACCTGTCTTTATAATTACCAGCTTGTACCACCTTGCTTACACAAAAATTCTTTACATTCCTTCATTATAAAACATAATACATAGCATATACTATTGGGGTGTTATGCATGCAAACATACTTTTAATCTTGTACTCAGATTTATGCATGTACATTTAAACATAATCACCTTTTAAACATGGGATGTTCATTCATCATTATTAATTTCATATAAAACATATATGGGATAGTAAACATGCCATCATTTCATTTTCATAACGTGTGAGTAGTACATAAAACACCCTAAGAGTTATCGGGAGAGTTGCCTAGCAACAACTCCACGCACCACTATTTATATGAATGAGTGCATGGCTATTTAGTCATGCCTTAAATTTTGTACATTCTGAGGTGTCCCTCAGAGTACCTTGATGGTCCCTGACCCTTTCCAACAGATCATCCCTAACCAGTGAGATTTCCTCCCTTTCATCCCAAAGAGGTTGGTATAAACTTATAGGATCACCATCAAATCTATCCAAATCATTTCCTCTTCGCTTTAAGGCAGATTATAATACTATGGAATCACCATCCCTTTCCGATGGATCACACTCTCGGTACACTATTCTTACATATACCCTAAGGTGAATTGGCTCATGTTCATGGTTATGCCTAACTCTAAGTATGTGTTTCTCGTATGGCCTTTGGGAGATGACATTAACTTAAAGTTCACAACCGTCACGGTGTTTTCAAAATCATCTAAGTTCAAGTGGATGTTTAACGATCCAAATTGTGGCACAACTGTGTAATGCCCAACGGTTGTCCCATATCGACAATCGGTCACTTGATCATGAGCCTATCTACCCTAAGGCATACGCTTAGAATACTTTTGTCTTTCCTATTTTGTGTTTTCTGATCTCTCTTTATTTCACTATCACAAGGGTCTCATCACCTGAGTGGTTCGTAACTCTATCTCTTGCATGTTACCCACTACATCCTTAGTTTAGTGAAAATTTGAGCTAATTCCCTCTTAAAATGGTTAATTGAACTCATTATCCATATCAAAGAGTTGGCAGTCGGGTACTAGCTTACTGTTTAAAATTACATCTCTTGGCTGAGAGCTACTAGTTGGTTGTTAGCTTCGACATTCGACTTCTAGGGGTATGGCAATCGGCTAATAGCTTACTGTAAAACTTCTTGGGAAATTTGGGCCCGATAGTTGACTGCTAGGGGCACAACAGTTAGCTATTAGCTTGTAAAAGTGTTTTCTAGAAAATGAAGAACACAAGAGTCGACTTCCAGGGGTCTGCCAGTCGGCTGCTAGCATTCTGACTCACATTTCTGGGTAAAATTTGAGCACGACAGTTGGCTACTAGTGCTCGGTTTGTTAAAAAATTCATAATTTTACCTAGAGTTTGGCCCTAAAAACATGTTTCCAAATTTGGCTTTCAAAATATGAACTCAATGCCAGCATTTACACATCATTTCCCATTCATAAAAGCCCAAAACTTAGCTTAAAATTCGTCAAACTAAAGTCAAACCACATTATCTTACTTAGGGCAAGAGCCCACTTTCTAAAATCATCAACAAGCATAAATGAGCATAATAAATCAACAAGAATTACTCAATAGCAGTAAAAAACATATAGAATGTAGGTTTAAAACCCCAAACTTAACTTAAAACAATCAAAATCACATTTTACCAGAAAGTTTCTACATATTTTAAAAATGGGGTTTAGGATGAATTACTACCTTGATTCCTTGCTAAATGTGTGTGTAAGATTTGTTTAGAAGGATTTCCCCTTGCTGTAGAACTAATTTCCAGCTTCAAATCGACCCTTTCCTTCAGCAAAACTCCCCTCTTATGCCCTAACTCATCCCTTTCTCTTACTATTCGCCCTCTTGCCTCTCTCTCTAAAAATGATAAAAGTTGGAAGTGTGTGGGAGGCTTAGGGTTCAATTAGGGTTCAAGAGAAATTTGGGTAATTGGTCTTTGGTCCCTAGGCTATTTTGCACTCTTGGAATCACTCACCTTTCCCTTTTCAATTGAGTCCCAAGTCACTTCTTGTTACACCTTCACTGATTTTCTTTCAATTAAGTCCCTATGCTAATGCAACTATATGCAATTAATGCAATATACACAAACATTTGTATTAAATTAAAAATTAACAAACATCTATTTAATTATATTTGGAGCAAATGTTACAGGAGCCAATTGCTTTCAACTTCTGTGACTTTAGAGAAATTGATCCTAACCATGATGACCCAATGGTAATTACTGCCATCATTGCCAACTATGAAGTAAAAAGGACCCTAGTTGATTAGGGTTTGTGTGCTGATATCCTCTACTTGAACGTCTTTAAGAATCTTAAACTGAAGGAGGAGGAATTCAAACCATTCCTCAGGACCTTGATAAGGTTCTTAGGCACTCAAGTGCCATCAAAGGGCACAATCTGTGCTCTAGTTACACTGGGTAATCATCCACACACCATGGATGTCGATTTAGATTTCATCGAGGTAATGATTATCAGCTTACAACATGATCCTTGAGCGACCCTTACTCAATATGTAACACCCGCTCCTAATAACTTGCATTTTTTTAATGGCATTATTATTATTATTATTAATTAGCTGATGATAAGGAGGGTTCATTAAAAAAATAGAATGGACATTTTCATCAAGATAGAGTCACTTTTGCCATAAAGGAGTGAAACTAAAAAATCTAGTAAAGAAGGGCAAAATAGTAATTTTACCATGAAGGGGAAAATTAATTTAATTTTCTTATTTCATAAAATTACATTAAAGGACTTTCATAATTTTCATTTAAGAGAAAAGAAGAATTTAGTTATGTAAGTGATTATGTGCATTTTGATGTCAAAATGTCAATTTTCCCTGAAAAGGGCAAAATCGTAATTTTACCGTAAGGACATCTTAGTAATTTTACATAATGTAGAAAATTTAATTTTTACCTTAAATATTCCAAGGAAATAGAAATTAGATGTCTTTACCCTTTTATGTTCAAAAAGGAGAAAGAATAAGGGTGAAAATAACAACATTGGCATAAAGGGCAAAAAGGAAATTTTGCCTTAGGCGCAAAATGGTAATTTTTTTAAAAGAAGGGTAAATTAGTAAATTCACAAAAATAAGTTTTATGAAACCTTATTTGAGTGATTTTTACCCATTAAATCTGAAAAGAGTGAAAAATGGAGTTAAAATGGCCATTTAGACTTCAATGGCAAAATGGTAATTTCCTTAGGGGCATATTGGCAATTTCCAAAAAGATGAAGGACCATTCTGCAATTTTGAAATTCTTAAGGGCATAAATTTCCTAGCCCATGGAATTGCACAAAATTACATTCCTAAGGAGAGTGGATGCCATTCTTGAAAAAGAGAAGTAGTAAGGGTAAAATGGTCGTTTTACACCAAAGGCATTTTAGTAATTTCACCTAAACCCTAATTTAAGTCTTCTTCTACTTTGAGAAGGGAAAGAAGCCGTGCAAGAGGGGAAAAGAAAGGGGCTAGCCCAAATACTTACAAGGGAAGGAGAAGAAGTGCAAAAACAAGGCAAAACACTTAGGAAATTCAACATTTCTTGCATTTTCAAGGTAGCTAAACATGCCTATGCCATTCTTTTCTTGTTTTATGGTTTGTTTAAAGTGTTCTTACTCTTGAAAAAAGGATGGTTTTTCTCTCTCTACATTCTTATGGATGATTTGCTTGAATGGGTTTGGAATATATTGAAAACTTGTTGTGTTTATGGCTATGGACATGTTGAAATGCTTGATAACCTAAGAGATAGAAATTTTTCAAGAATGGAACCTTAGTCTTGAAAAATCGTAGCTTGTATCATGGCTGAAATGGTGTCTTAAAGAGTGAGAAAATGATAGTCTTGCATGGGATTTACTTGAATATGGTTGTATTGTAAGCAAGATGGTGAGATAACTCTATTTTCTTGTTTTTCTCTCTTTGGCCGAATGCTAGCTCTTGTGATGGTGCTGAAATTGGTTTAAAATGATGCTAGAAAGAGTGAGAGAAAGTGTCTTGAAATGGTAAGAGACAGAAAATCTAGTTATATTAATGTCTAGGCACTTTTTCCATTTTCTAACTTCACAATAAACCATGAAAGTGTGCCTTACCCATCTTGGCCGAATGGACCCATGCCAATGGTGGTGAAATTTTATTTGAAAATGGCTGAAAAACCTTGTAAGATTTGTCATAAGAAAGGAGGAGAGAGAAAGTTGTGGTATTTTTATGTTCTAGCTAATGTACCAATTTAAAATTTTACCATTTCACTTTAAAAATGTGCATAAGTATGTGAAGTTGCAAGATAATGTGCATTGTCATATCTAACATGAAAAATGAGCTAGAGAGGTGTGTGAAAGAAAGGCCTAATGTACACTTACAAGAAAAATGAGGTGTAAGAAAACATTATCCATAATTAGGGAAATTGTTACCATAATGTTTAAATGGTAAAGCTAGAAGCTAACTAAATGGGTTAGAAATGCCAATTTCTCATGACTCTCTTGCCTTGGCTGAATGCTAGGTAAAGTTTTCCCTTGAATGGATAAACTTATGTGTTAATAGAAAGTAGCCTAAGGTGCCATCCAAAATAGCCTATGCTAAGTGAAAAGAGGGAAAATGATGAAATGGTCAAGTATGGATGATAAATAGCATGCATCTTTGCCTTTGCTAGAAATATGTTCTAAAATCATGTGAATATGAGTGAATATCATCGAAATGCTTATGGCATTGTGAAAGGCAAGATTAAAGCTCTGGGAGGAATGATCTAGTGAATACCTCCAGAAACTAGAATTTTTAGGAGGAATGATTTGGTGTAGACCACCTAAGAATGACACCTTGTGGGGAATGATCTAGTGTATACTGCCAAGGAATTAAACTGTAAGAAGGAATGATCTGGTGCATACCTCCAAAGAATTAAACCCTGTGAAGGAATGATCTGGTGTATACCTCCAAAGAATAAAACATTGAGGAGATCTTATGATTATTTATAATACATGAATGTTCTATAAGAGTGAATTGTTAATGTTTATGAACATTGAAATCTTACCATACATTCCATTAATGTTATCACATGCTACATATCTCATGTTCATAGATGCATACACACATGTTTCATATATGACATACCTATAAATCTGTATGAAAAGAATTTTGGAACTGAACTGAATGTAGAATTGTTTTCTATAGTACAATGGTATATATCAGTTATTTTAAAGAAAATGGTTTGTTTAGCTACTGGGAATATATTTCTCATTATTGTGCTGATATATATCAGATGCCTAGATATTGTTTAATTATGGAGATCGAAATAGCTACGGTGGAAGTTCCCTTCCTGGGAACTCTCACCATACTGAAGGATATCTATTTTATGTCTGTTATAGAAATACCCCCAGAGTGAACTAGGTACTTTAGTTATGTATATGTAGCCCTATCATTTTGGTCCTGATTCTTTATGTTCGTTTTGGTTTAGAATTGGAACTGTCATTTTTTGGCTATACATAGAGGGAAAAGGGCAGATGTATGATGATATGTGAAGGACCAGTTCATCCATAACATTTTGTAAAAGGAGTTTGAGTGACAGGCTTGTTGTCTCCTTACTCCTTATGAATGGGTACTTCATATATCCTAGAATATGTATATGGAACTATGTATCTAATAGTTATGATATATATATATATAATGTCAAGTTCTTATAAATTCTACTGTAATGTATGGGATAATTTATTTTCTCTATGCAGAAGTATGTTTACCTGAGTAAAAGGACCCAAACCTAATTATATATTAAATTACTGATGGATTAAATGCTCAGGAAAATTAATATGATAAAAAGGCTAAGAATAATGTAACCACTTATCTGAACATGTTATATGACGTTGATAAGATAAGATAAGGGGTGTGACACAAAAGGGTCCATGCGATGGTATCAACATCACACTTGATAATGAAATTTCCCACCAAGGGGGGCGTGGGAGAAGTTCGGGCAAACGAAAAGACAGAACGATCATGCTATGCAATGAGCTTGACAAAGGTGACTAAGATCGCAAGCCCCACACTTAAGGAAAACTCTATTCCCTCCACTAAGGGGGTAAACATGATCAAAATAATGAACCTTTAGGATGAAATACCTAGAGCTTGCCCCCTGCCAGATGAAGACTTAGTGGGGGTTTGTATTTATAAAGAATCAAATAAAAGAGAAGTTAAGATTGGAACCTTACTCGATCCTACCACCAAGCAGTAATTGATCAGCCTACTAACTAATTACAAGGATGTCTTCGGATGGTCAGCCGCAGACATGCCTGGGATAGATCCCACTCTCATTTGCCATTCTTTGAATACCTATGACATCCCAGTGGTCATTTAGAAGAATTGCAAATTCGAAGATGAAATCCAAAAGGCGATAGATGAAGAAGTACAAAAGTTTTTAACCGTAAATTTTATCGAAGAAATCAAGTACCCTATATTGCTATCCAATGTAGTCATAGTGAAGAAGGCTAGTGAAAAATGGTGCATATGTATAGATTTCATAGACCTCAACATTCCTTGCCCTAAGATGCCTATCCATTCCCTAGTATTGACAAGCTGGTAGATGGAATAGGTGGGCATCGTCTCCTTAGCTTCCTTGATGAGTTCTCTTGATACAATCAAATCTAGGTGAACCCCAGAGATGTAGAAAAAACCTCCTTTATCACAGAAAATGGGGTTTATTGCTACTATGTCATGCCCTTTGGCATGATAGATGTTAGAACCATGTACTAGAGGATGATGTGCATTGTCTTCAAAAACAAGATCAAGAGAAATCTCAAAGTCTATGTAGATGATATGGTGGTAAAGTCACTAAAAGTCTGGCAGCACTTGGCAAACCTAGAGGAAATCTTTTAAGTACTTAGATCCCATTGTATGAAGCTCAATCCAACTAAGTGCGCCTACAATGTGTTAGTTGGTACATTCATCGAGTTTATGATAACTCAATGGGGATAAAAGCCAACCTAGAAAAGTGCAAGGCAATCCTCAACATGGAGCTTGATGTGCCTTATTCTATACATATTTGCTTGGTGTTATTGGTTCATTTTATGAGCATTTTATGTAATTTTATTCTAAAAATCACCTAATTTTGCATCCTTTTTCATTTTCAGGCATTTTATCAAGTCAGTTTTAGCAAATTGAGCAAATTTGGGCCTGGATAGCCTTTAGAGCATAAAAAATGGATAATTTGGGCCAATTTTCCTTATTGGGCCGAGCCAATGCACTTAATAGGCCTTGAGAATGGGTGACCGAAGGAAAAAAAGGGAAGACCCACGCAAGGAAGGAAGACCAGGGGGAGCAGCGTGCATTTTGAAAAGTAGACCAAGGCATTTGGGGCTCGGGCGATCCTCTTGGGAGGAGCTCCGTGGTGGCGCGATAATGTGCCGTGCCAGGGGACGACGAGTAGGACACTGTCATTAACTTGTCTATGTCTTGACTATTTTATGGCATTTTTCATCTGATCCACTATCTGTGGCCGTCCTTCCAACCTCAGGCAACCCATCTATGGTTGCTAGTCCATCCATCGGTGACCCATCGACAAGATTCTATCAGGTACCTGAGAACCTAAGAGTGTGTGATCTGATGAGATTGATGACCCATTCGGCATTTTTCATTCGGTCTGCCACTAGTAACTGATCGCCCACCCTTCGGTGACTCTTCTGTGACCTTTTGCCCACTCGCCAATGGTCAGTGGTGCAATTTTCTGTCAGGTATTTGAGAATTGAACTCAAACTATGAGGCATCAACTGGGCAGTCTGATAATCTGACTTTTCTTGTAGTTTTTGGACAATTTTTTAGTGGTTTGTCAGCGGCCATTCTGTATAGTTATCATTGGGCATTTGAGAAGACAGGGGTATAGATACTTTTTATTATTTTTATCTCCTGTATAATTGATTGTCTGATGGAATATCTAATGGAATTCCCTATGAATATGTGTAGCTAGATCTGTAAAACCCATTGGGTTTCCTAACTGTGTTGGTATTCTGTCTTAAATTGTATGGATTGTTGATTATGATTGTGTAATCTTCTTTGCGATTATGAATACATTATTTAAGTTTTCATTACGAGGCATCGTTATGAATGCTAGTTAGATTTATTTTTGAGATCGAGAGATGATAATTGAAATTGAAACCTAATCATAAAGAATGATTATTTTTTGCTTAGAGATGAGGTTAATTAATTGCTTAATTAAGGAGTAGCTATTCTTAATAGTGGTGAATTAGAATGATAAGCCTGATCTGAAATCAATCATTAAGAAGAGATTCTAGTGGTAGATTCTTAGGTTTAGAAATTTAATTGTCTCGAGAGAAAAATTGAATTTAACTTAGAATTCACTCACAGGTATCATAATCAAAATTAATAATTCATTATCTTTTGTGTATATACCAACTAGTAGAAGTCCCCAATGAGTTTGCTTTTTTGTCTTGGTTATATCCTTTCCCATTCAATTGTTACCTTAATTTTTAGGCTAGATAACAAAGAACAATTAGTAACTCTGGGCTTTTTCATTCCTGAGGAATACAACATTGATACTCACCATAGCACTAGGCTACATTGATAGGTTCATTGCCTTAGGTGTAGTTGCATTGGTAGCGCATCAGAGTCACCTTGGTCAGTGAAGGATGTAATACCTATTTCCTTGAAATTATTACTATTGAGGATAATTTTGGAAAATTTATCCAAGGATTTAAAATGAAGCAAGAAATTTGAGGATTTAAGAAAAAAAGGACTTAAATGAAATAAGGAATTTGGAATGTCAATGAGAAGGACTAAAATGCAAATTTCATGTTTTTAGAAGATGGTCCCTGAAGCTTTCCACCGTGCCATCCCTTTTTACCCCTCCTTATGCAACATTTCCTTCCTACCAATACATTTCCACCCTGAGAAGAAAAGGAACTGCACGAGCAGAGGAGAAAAGGGAAGGGAAGGAAGTGGAAATTCTTCCATAGTTGGATTTGAGGTAAGAAATCTTCATCTATAGCTTAGTAAACATCATAAACATTAATTAGGCATAAATTTCTGCACTTAGAATTCCTCTATCTACTGAAATTTGAGAGAGAAAGTGAAGATAAGAAAATTAGGCATTTTTTAATTTTTGGGTATATTGAGTAAAAGAGCTGATTTTGAGGTTTTTTGGAGATAGAAATAGGTTTCTAAACAAAAATGCTAGCATCATTAACTTCCATTTACCAATTTCTAGGCTTAAATTAGATATTCAACCTAGGTTTCACTATTCACCCGATTTGAATGTGTGGATTGACTTGTATGATGGATATTTGGCCTTGAAAATGGTTAGGATTTAAGGGTAAATGATTAGTGTAATATCCTCAATTCTATGATATCAGGTATGTCTTAAAACCCTAGATTCAATGTTTTCATGCCTAAAAAATAGTCTAAAAATCTTTTATATTATCTTAAACAAAGGAAGGACTAAACTGAAAGGAAATCATTAGGGACTAAAATGAAAAGAAATTAGTTTCAAAAAATATCCTAAAAGTAAGCATGCAAATCGAGGTGCATTTATGGCGTGTCATGATGAAGTTTGAAATTGGCACCAATGTCATGATTGCTTTAAGAAAAATATCTAGGGGCAAAACAGTCAAATTTTATTTGAAAATAAACATAAAAATATTTATTTATCAAATAAAGTGGCTAATTTTATTTGAAAAAATTATGAAATTGCCTCTAGAATATTTTTTCAAATTTTCAAAACAAATAAAAAAAATAGTTTAGGGCTTAAGAGGGGTAAAATGGTTATTTTACCATAAAAGGAAAAATGGTAATTTAACACTAAGGGTAAAAAGGTAATTTTACCACAAGGACATAATGGGTATTTTGCCTAAAGAAACACTTTAGAAACTCCCTAAAATGCCCCTTGACATTATGCTTTAGTGAAGATAAAGTAAAGGGCAAAATTGTCTTTTTCTTCCACCTAATTAACAAGTCTCCATCTTCTTCTCCAAGAAAGGAAAAAGCAACTTGAAAGTGGGAAAAGGAAAGTGCAAACCGAGAGTATAAGGAAGGAGAAGAAGGAGACGGTGTGAAGGAGAAAAGCTTGGAAAACTTGAAGTTAAATTACAAAAAATAGGAAAACAAGGTAGCTTATCAATCTCCCACCTTTATTTTCAAGATTTATGGATGTTTTTGCAAGTTTTGGCGAATATATGAAACCATGAATAGTGAAATATTTTCTTTTTACAATTTTTCTTGCATAAATTTCTATGGGGAAATGTTTATTTGGTTGTAAAGATGCGTTTAAGGATTTTTATGGAATTTATTGAATGATATATGGCTATATGAAATTTTTATTAATTTTTCACCATTTTATGAAGATTCTTGTTGGATGGGTTGTAATCCTTGATTTGTTTTGGTTATGGTTAGTTAATGATATTTTCATGATGAACTATGGTTAAATATGATAGAATTGGAAGTATGATTTTGAAAACCATTTTTCTCCCTGAAACTCCCTTTTTGGCCGAGAGGAAGATGAAATTCTACACTAAATTAATGTTAAATTTTTAGTTTGTAGTTGGTGTTAAAATTGGTCATGGATGAAAGGAAAAAGAGAAAGTAAATTATACTGGAAGAATGTAAAATTCTTTTGTTGAAAACCAGCCTTGGCTGAGAAGTAAGGGAAGGAAATTCATTGAAAATTTTCTATGTAAAGTGAGGTTTTAGGCAGGGCTAGAATAATAAAAGTGATGGAAATATTTTGTTAAATTGATAGTGTGAAATTTTACCATAACCATGCAAAATGAGGTGACGTACAAATATGCCAATGAAAGGGGGAAAATATGTCCATTTGCACATTGAAGTTAATTTTTGAAAAGTTAATGTTTAATTGTGTCTTTTTGATATATTAGAATTTAAATAAAATAATATTGGTGAAATAATAGAAAGTGTTCACATAGCACCCTTTTGTGTAATGTTTAGATGAGGGAATATGTGTTGATTATGGAAAAGAGATTATACCATTTAATGGTATTATTTAAAGAATAGAAAAAGAGAAATTTAAATTGTAAAATATTCAATTTTTCTTGAATTTCCCTTAGGCCAAAATCATGAAATTCTCCCTTGAAATTAATTAAAATTTTATAAGAGATTTATATTATTATTATTTGTCAAGAATGTATAATTAAATTGATTTAGGCAACATTGTCATAAATAAATATGACAAAGAGTTTAAAAAGGATAAAAAGTTTTCCATATTCAAACAATTCCAATATGACAATGATAACATACACATAAGGGCAAGGGTTATATTTTAACCATAGTTATTGTGTCTTGATAGTTAAAATAGAGAAATATGAATATTGTATTTTGATAGAAAATGGAAACATAGTAAACAAAGGAAAAAATAGTAAGATACATAAGAGACTTAGAGGAAGTATTTCTAAATATGTTCTAGGATTGCCAAGCTTATAAGAGAGTGACCAATTGTCGGTATGGGACAACCGTTGTGCATTCCATGGCTGTTTCATAAATATGGATGGTGAAACATCCACTCGAAAAAATGATTTTAGAAAAATGCCGTGATGGTTGCAAATTCCAAGTTAGTGTAGCCTAGATGGCTAGATAAAAGGAAACATCTACTTAGAATTTAGCATAACCATGTGTACAAGCTTAGTCATCCTAGATTATATATAAGAAATGGTGTACTGGGATTGTGATCCACCAATAGTAGGGTGGTGACTTCATAGCACCATGAGTCGCCTAGAAAGCGGAGAGGAAATAATGTATGTAGTAATAGTGATCCCATGAGCATTAAATTTTACCCTATTAATGTTATGTAAAAAGACATTAATCAGTTTAAGTACTCGAATCCATTGGGGGACGCCTCAAATAGTACTAGTGGTAGAATTGTCACATGGCAGGAAAATTATTTCATTCATGTACGTAGTAGTACGTGGAGTAGTTCACTTAGTGACTCTACCAAGACTCTTAAATTTTCTTATTTTTTTTTATTTTTTGGCTTTTAGCCAAGATTTATAAATATTTTCCCAGTTGTTGATGAATGTTTTCCCTGTGTTATTAACACAAGTGTTTTACTATCTTGACACCAGAATATGTTTTTGCGGTGAACTAGTATGTGAAATAAAATTCCATATTCATATTTAAATTCATACTTATATTGATACATAAATTTATTCTTAAATATATATCCATACATAATCATCAAAGATTAATAGTATTTTCCCAATAGAATATCTTATTGTGGAGAAAGAAAGAATATAGAACTATTTTCTATATCGCTATAGTGGTACATATCAGATAAATTTTTAAACTAGATTGTTAAGCTACTGAGAAATTATTTCTCATAATTTTATCTGATATGTATTAGATGCCTAGGTATATAATATGGTTAGAGTTGGAGATAGCATACATGGATGTTCCATTTTTGGGACAGTTTAAAGTGGTTTAAGCAATCTGGGTAATGTTTGTAAGTTCCTCCTTTGTAGAGTAGTGAAGAAATAACACTTTTTGGTTATGAATCAACTGTATATAGTTAGTTAGCCCATTATCTTAATTCTAAATAGTTTGTTTTTTGGAATGGAATTAGGATAGCTTATTTTGATGTACATGAAATGTAATGGGGGTATATAACATGATATGGGGTAGTGATCCACTGCTAGGTTTTTGATAAGGGTATGAGTGGTAGGTTTGTTACCTACTTACCCTAAGAAAATAGTAAAACTTCATATATCCTGTAGTATATGTAATAACATTGTATGTTTGAAATGGATATGGAAAGTATATAAATGACGGCTTAAATTTATGCTATGTTTTATTGATTATTATGTATGATTATTTAGACTTCCGCTGCGTTATGAATGAATTTAATACCTGAGCAAGGATTTAGACCCAATCACGTTTATAATATATAATAGAAATTTATAGAACTCAGGTAATAACAATAAAGGATAGAAGAGTATATAATATGCTAGTCTTATAGCCAAAGGATTTATAAACATTATACTTATGCAAATAGCTATAAGATTGAGGTGTTATATTTGTTGGTATCAGAGCATAGTGGATTCCTAAGTAGAAATGGAGTAGATTCCTCAGGGGATAGACTAATTCAAGTTAGCTGGCTAAACCTAGGCAGTTAACTGACTTGTAATTTTGTTTGAGTTAAGGAATGAAGAATTAAGTTTAGAAAGATAGTATCTCTAATGGATGTCATGTACTTTCTATTGAATATTATTTTGTTGAGATTGATCACCTCAATGATATGTATTTTATAGAATAGTCATGGCACCCAAAAGGAGAAGCAATGTACAAGGTTAGAGTGGAGATGTAAACATGACTGATGTGATGTGAACCTTAATGGGACTGATAGATGCTATGAGGGAACAAGCTACTGCCATTAATAGACAGGCTGACGCCATAGTTGAAGTGATGAGATAGAATAATGAGAGGGATGTCCATGGAAACCCAAGAAACGAATAAGGAAGGAATCAAGAAAATAGAGGCTGGTCTGAGTTCTAGAATGTAAAACCTTCCTCATTTAGAGGAAGCTATGATCCAAAGGCTTTTGGATCCTCTACTGGGCGTTGTCTGCTAGGTGCCTATTGGGCTTTTTAGTGGCAGTTTTATCCGTTGCTAAAGTGTGATTTAATACTATTGCAACAAATATTATTGCTTCTATAACTTTTGTTTAAATAATTAATTTAACAAAAGTTATAATGACAATAATATTTGTTGCAAAAAAATTTAGCAACGAAAAAAATCACTGCTAAAATGCCCAGCAGGCATTTAGTAAAGAGCGCCCAACAGAGAATCCAAACGCGATCCGAAGGTAGCTAAAGAGTGGCTAATTGAGTTAATGAAAATTTTTATAGTACTTAAGAGTACAGAGGAACAAAAAGTTTCATATTCCACTTATATGCTAAAAGGTGAGGCAGAACACTGGTGGAAGGGGGCCAAACAGTTAATGGAAACCAGAGAGATTCAAGTTACATGGGAATATTTCAAGGAAGTATTCTTGGAGAAGTACTTTCCCCAGAACCTGAGAAATGCAAAAGAGATAAAGTTCATGTAGATTAAGCAAGGTAACTCTTCCTTTGAACACCACTTGGCTAGATTTGAGGAGCTTTCCAAATTTTCCTCTTATCTAAAGCTAAAACTTGATGAGACTTGGAAAGCCATGCACTTGGAAAGAAGTTTGAACTTGGAGTTAAGGAATGCTATTGAATCCTAAGAGATCAGAGATTATGCCACTTTTGTAAACAAATGTTATATCTCTTCAGAAATATTAATGAGTATAGACAAAGAAAAGAAAGGATCCCAGTATTTTAAAAGGAAGATAACACCGGGGTTTGTGCAAGGTAGAGGAGGTGAATTTGCTAGAAACCAGAAGGGGAAGAAACCTTTGAATATACCAGTTCCTGCAAGCTCTCCAAAGTGTGGTAGAAACCATGGAAGCAAACCTTGCATGATGGGGCAGAATGTTTGTTACAGATGTGGTAAGCTAGGGCATTTTGTAAAGGAGTGTCCTACACTGAATAAGCCAATGGGGAGACCTGTCACCAGAGGAAGGGTTTTTACTTTGAAGGGAAAAGAGGTAGCTCAGTCCGATGGTCTGATTAAAGGTAACTGTTTAATCAAAGATGTTATTTTAACTGTATTGTATGATTCTGGCACTACCCATTCCTTTATCTCTTTAAAATGTATGGACCAATTGAGTTTGCCTATGACAACTTTACCTCATGAATTGTCAGTGTCCACCCAAATGGAGAAAAAGTCTTAACCTCTTTGGTTTGTCTGAATTATCCTATTATGATTGAAAGTAAACCTTTTATGATTGATCTTATCTGCTTGCCTTTAGTAGATTTAGATATCATACTTGGTATGGACTGGCTTTCAATGAATAATGTTATTTTAGATTTTTTTAACTAGGATTGTGATTTTTATAGACATTATGCCAGTAAAGGGGAAAATTGATGAAAATAATCATAAAATGTGTTTCTTATGTTCTTCAGAGACTGAAAATCAGCATGAAATTTCTAGTCTTCCAATCGTCTGTGAGTTTTTTGATGTGTTTCCAAATGAAATCTTTAGTCTCCCACCTGAAAGAGAAATAGAATTTTCTATAGACTTGATCCTTGGAATGGGATAGATCTCAATAGCTCCTTATAGGATGTCCCTATTAGAATTGAAAGAACTGAAGGTACAGATAGAAGATCTATTAGAGAAAATTTATTAGGCCTAGTTCTTCACTGTGGGGAGCACCTATATTATTTGTGAAAAAGAAGGATGGGAGTCTAAGATTGTATATAGAATATAGAGAATTAACTAAAGTGACCTTAAAGAATAAATATCCTTTTCCTAGGGTAGAAGACCTGTTAGATCAATTGAGAGGAGCCAAAATATTCTCTAAGATTGACTTAAGGTCAGGTTACCACCAGATAATAGTGAGAAGTGAGGATGTTCTTAAAACAGCTTTTCGAACCAGATATGGACACTATGAATTTTTGGTAATGCCATTTGGATTAACTAGTTCTCCAGCTATTTTCATGGATTACATGAATTGCATCTTTAGACCCTACCTAGATCAGTTTATGGTAGTGTTCATTAATGATATTCTTGTATATTCTAGAAATAGACAAGAGCATACTCAACATTTAAGGATTGTATTACAAGTGTTGAGAGAAAAACAATTGTATGAAAAAAATGTCAAAGTGTGAGTTCTGGTTAGAAGAAGTAAAATTTTAGGACATGTGATTAGTAAAGGAGTCTTTGTAGATCCTAGTAAAACTGAAGTAGTGATGAAATAGGAGAAACCCTTAACGGTAACAGAGAACCATAGTTTTCTTCGGTTAGTAGGATACTACAGAAGATTTATTTAGGGATTTTCATAGATAGCTTTACCTTTAACTAAGTTGACTAGAAAAAAATGTTCAATTTAGATGGGATTCTAAATGTTAACATAGCTTTCAAACCTTGAAACCACTGCACCAGTATTAAGGATTCCTAATCCTTTAGGGCCTTTTAAGATTTATTGTGATGTGCCTAAGAAAGGTTTAGGTTGTTTCTTAATGCAAGAGAGAAGAGTGATAGCCTATGCCTCAAGACAGCTAAGACCTCATGAAGAGAACTACCCTACCCATGACTTAGAGTTGGCCGTTGTAGTATTTTCTTTAAAGATATGGCAACATTATCTATATGGGTTTAGATTTGAGGTATTTAATGACCATAAAATTCTCAAATACCTTTTTGATTAGAAAGAATTGAACATGAGACAGAGAAGGTGGATGGAATTTTTAAAATATTATGAATTTGACTTGAAATGCCATTCTTTAAAGGCAAACGTAGTGGCAGATGCATTAAGTAGGAAATCTCTTCACATGACTCAGATGATGGTATATGAAATGAGCTTGATAGAGAAGTTTAGAAACTTAAATCTATTCACTATAGTGTTGCCAGATAAAATTTTTTTGAGTGAGTTAACAATTGAAAATACTTTCAGAACTTAGATATTAGAAGCCCAGAAAGAAGACAAATATCTTAAATCACTAAAAGATCTCAAGGAATTTAGAAAGGAAACTAATGGGGTAATGACATACCATAATAGATTGTACATTCTTGAATATGGAGGATTGAGAGAGGTGATATTAGAAGAAGCACACGAGCAATTATACAATTCATCCAGGAGCCAAAAAAATGTACCAAGATTTGAAAGAAAATTTTTGGTGGCCTGGTATGAAGAGGCAAATAGCCAAGTATGTTGCTAGATGTCTCATATGCTAGCAGGTAAAGATAGAACATCAGAAACCTACAGGACTATTATTTATCAAGAATGTAGAATTAAACTGATTTAGGCAACGTTGTCATAAATAAATATGACAAAGAGTTTAAAAAGGATAAAATGTTTTCCATATTCAAACAATTCCAATATGACAATGATAACATACACATAAGGGCAAGGGTTATATTTTAACCATAGTTATTGTGTCTTGATAGTTAAAATAGAGAAATAGGAATATTGTATTCCAATAGAAAAGGGAAACATAATAAACAAAGGAAAACATAGAAAGATACATAAGAGAATTAGAGGAAGTATTTCTAAAATATGTTCTAGGATAGACAAGCTTATAACCGAGAGACCAATTGTTGGTATGGGATAGCCGTTGTACATTCCACAGTTGTTTTATAAATATGGATGGTGAAACATCCACTTGGAATAAAGATTTTAGAAAAAAGCCGTGATGGTTGCAAATTCTAAGTTAGTGTAGCCTAGATGGCCAGATAAAAGGAAACATCTACTTAGAATTTAGCATAACCATCTGTACAAGCTTAGTCATCCTAGATTATATATAAGAAATGGCATACTGGGAGTGTGATCCACCAATAGTAGGGTGGTGACTTCATAGAAATATGAACCACCTAGAAAGCGAAGAGGAAATGATCTACGCAGTAGTAGTAAACCCATAAGCATTAAATTTTCACCCTATTAATGATCCACAAAAAGACATTAATCAGTTTAAGTACTCGGATCCACTGGGGGACACGTTAGATAGTACTAGTGGCAGAATTGTCACATAGGAGGAAAATCATCTCATTCATTTATGTAGTAGTACATGGAGTAGTTCACCTAGTGACTCTCCCAAGACTCTTAAATTCTCTTATCTGTTTATTTTATGGCTTTTATCCAAGATTTATAAACGTTTTCCTAGTTATTGATGAATGTTTTCCCTCTGTTATTAACACAAGTGTTTTACTATCTTGACACCAGAATATGTTTCTGTGGTGAACTAGTATGTGAAATAAAATGCCATATTCATATTTAAATTCATACTTATATTAATACATAAATTTATTCTTAAATACATAACTATGCATAATCATCAAATATTGATAGTATTTTCTCAATAGAATACCCTATTGTAGAGAAAGAAAGATTATATAACTGTTTTTCATATCACTACGGTGGTACATATTAGAGAAATTTTTAAACTAGATTGTTAAGCTACTGAGAAATTATTTCTCACAATTGTATTTGATATGTATAAGATGCCTAGGTATATAGTAAGGTTAGAGTTGGAGATAACATACGTGGATGTTCCATTTCTAGGATAGTTTATAGTGGTTCAAGCAAGCTGGGTAATGTCTGTAATAGAAGTTCCTCCTCCATAGAGGAGTGAAGAAATAACACTTTTTGGTTATGATTGGGCTGTATATAGTTAGTTTGCCCATTATCCTAATTCTAAATGGTTTTTTTTAATGGAATTAGGATAGCTTATTTTGATGTACATGAAATGTAATGGGGGTATATAACAGGATATGGGGTAGTGATCAACTACTAGGTTTCTGGTAAGGGTATGAGTGGTAGGTTTGTTACCTCCTTACCCTATGAAAATAGTAGAACTCCGTATGTCCTGTAGTATATGTAATAACGTTGTAAGTTTGAAATGGATATGCAAAGTATATAAATGACGGCTTAAATTTATCCTATTTATTGATTATTATGTATGATTATTTAGTATTCCACTGTGTTATGAATGAATTTAATACCTAAGCAAGGATCCATACTCAATCACATTTATAATATATAATGAAAATTTATAGAACTCAGGTAATAATAATAAAGGACAAAAGAGTATATAATATGCCAGTCTTATAGCCAAAGGATTTATAAACATTATACTTATGCAAATAGTTATAAGATTGGGGTGTTATAATTAAAAACTAAGCTCTTGCATTTCAAAACTAGAATGGGATGGAATTTGGATTGGAAATTGGTGAAAACTAGAGTTTCTGAACTATCAAAGAACATAACAGTCGACTACTAGCATGTACCAGTCAACTATCGTGTTCTTAACAACCCAAAAACTGATACAAAGGCGCAAAAGTCAACTGGTAGCCTAATCAGTCGAGTGCCAGGTCCATATTTTTTCCTAGAAGTCAACTAGTAGCTTACTAACAGTCAACTAGCAGGCTACTGTCTTGCAAAACCTAGAATTCTAGAGAGCTAACAGCTGACTGCCAGCTTTATGATAGCTGACTGGTAGCCTTCCTAAGAGTAACTAGCTGACTGCTAGCTTCCTGGTAGCTGAATGGCGGCCCCTTGATGTGAAAAATAATTTTTAAAACAAGAATTGATCTTGGAAACCCTTAATTTTGGCCGAAATGAGGTTCAAAATGTCATCATACATGAGAATTTCATATGTTGGACGATAGATAACATGAAAATAGAAAGGGAAAGGGTAAGGTAGCTAAGTTATCAAATCTTATAAAGGAAATTTAGAGAAAACCTATATAGGAACACTAAAGTCTTAGTTGCATAGATACATATCTAAAGATAATTAGTATGAAACTTGAGTTATTTCTTTGGAAGTGATTTGTGAGAGCAAATCAAAAGGGAAAGAAGAAGACCCTGGTTAAGAGAGGAGCAAACGGTTAAGGTATAGTAATCTACACTCCCTTGTTTTGAAATTAAATGTATTTATGTAGAATGGAAAATGTTTGATGAAAATGCTGGTGAAATGAAATGTTTTCATATGAGTATAAGGAAATATACCTGTATGTGTTTAAAGCATGAGATAAACCCCTTACTACATATTTTAATTTGACTATTGGGATAGATGCTTGTAGTGCAAATGAAATTTAGGGTGGATATTTAATGGCTGGTATGGGACAGTCATTAAGTGTTCCTTATGCAGATAAATTTTTATAAAATATAACTATTTTCATATCAATAGTCTGTATATATTAGAGGTTGCTCGTTAGACCAATACAACCCTATGAAAGACTTAAGGAGTAAAGGGAAGAGAGTCTATATGGGGCAAATGGATTGGTTTAAGTGAAAATACTCTATGATCCTAAGTATTAGTCACCTATATGTATACATTTTTGTATAGTTGTGGATAAAGAGACTAACGAAGAATGTGCATGTGCTAAGGGACACTCTGATAAGTTAAATTCTTAGTCATATGGATAACGATCCTATGATGATCTCCTGGATAACGGTCCCCATGATGATAACAATCTCAGTCACATGGGTGAAAGTCCTATGACATTCTTTGGGATAACGGTCCCCTGGAATATTTTAAAAATTAAGATTGGGAAATAGTATGCATTGTGATGGGGATGTAAATGGTGGGAAACGTATGCCTATCAATATGTGATATTTGTAGTAACACGAGGGATGTTATGCAACTAGGAATTGAAATGGAAATACAAGTGTTTTGAAATAAAGATTTTTAATGCGAATGGTTCTCCTATACTCTTATAATTTTGATAAACTTATTTGATTTTTGAGTAATTTTGAAATGTGAATTTTCCATATGATTGATTTTGCCTTGAATTTTTAATGTCAATTCACATGTATATTGAAATCACAAGGGGGAGGTTTTCAATACTCAAGGGGGTACCGTTAAACTTTCAACTATTTTTATAAAACTGTAAATTTGTAAATTACTCTACTGGGATAATTATATCTCATAAAGTTGTTTTCTCAGATGAGTAGGGCTAAGATATGTCTAGAAATTAGCTAGGCTCAAGATATGAATTGGAGATGCAGGACGATCTAGGAGCGTTGTAAATATTGAATGCTCAAACTGGGAATTTAAATTAGGACATAGGCCATAAATTATATATTTGTAAATGATAACTATATTGTTATTTTATGACTGTTATGGGATGTGGGATTCTGTAATGGAGAAGGTTATTCCTAATAGTATTTCTATAAATTATATCTCAATTGATTCTAAATGGATGTTTAGAATTCTATATTCTAGAGTATATGTTTGTGTGAATGGTGGTATTAGACATGTTGCGCAGGGAAGGTGGTTGAGTGGAATTTGAATGGACTGAAAGAAGAGTCTATTTGGGTTACACTCAACTAGTGACGACCCTTAAAGCTCCCTAAATGAAGAAAAAAAAACTTCTTTAGAGAAAATTATAAGCTTCCAATTCACTCTAATAGATGTAAGTGAGTAAAGAGGGGTCATTACAAAGGACGTCTAATGTTTCAACAATTTCTTAGTGACCCTGAATCATTTTCTGTCAAGGTAATGGAGAATGCCATGTATAATCATTGTGATGGCCATCATCTGTCTAGCATTATGTGCAATTCATGTACATCAATGATCCATTCGGCCTTTTGATTAATGAAGAACAATTTATGAAATTATTTTCCTTGCTCTTTATCACTTATTTCAAGTATTCTTTATTTTTTCTTCACCTAGGTTGGCTGATTGGTGCCTTCCTTTTTACAACATATTAAAAATGTCTCTAATCTTCCATTTGAAGGATGAGTGTTATTGCTTATTCGAAGAACTAAAGACTTAACAAGCCCCCTGATCTACTTAAAAGCTTGACTAAGGGAGCTCTTAGTATTGTTTTTGGCCATATCAGATCATGTGGTCAGCTTCGCCTTGATCAAGGAAGAAGGCTTAGAACAAACCCCGATCTATTACACCAGTCGCACCTTACAAGAAACCCAATCATGATATCAAAAAATCAAAAAATTGGTGCTCATCTTAATTCACTTGGCAAGGAGATTGCGACTGTACTTTCAATAGCACACCATTATCATGCATATGGGCCAACTCTTTCACCAAATTCTATAGAAACCAGACCTAGTTTATTAATTGATCAGCTAGGCAATCAAGTTATCCAAATTTGATATATAATACCAGCCTCGTAAAATAATAAAGGCACAAGAACTTGCCAATTTTGTGGCCAAGATAACACCCTTCGAGCATTTGCCAATAGAAAAACTAGATGAAACCAACCTAGAACAACCTACATGACTCATTCTTGCAGATGGTTCTTCTGGAGGAAAATCATTTGATGCCAAAGTTATCATGGAAAGTGACGTGTCTGATTCTATACAAAATTGCTGGATGTGAATTGTCCATTTTGTGTAATTTTGTTATTAAAATCACCTAAGTTTGCTTCATTTTCGTTTTCAGATATTTTATCAAGTCATCATCAGCAAACAGAGTAATTTGGAGTGAAGGAAAATCCAAACAGCGTGCGTGGGACCTAGGCAACGTGAAAATAGTGGATAAATTGGCATAAAACAATGAAAAACTTGTGGAATCCATTACCAAACTCGGGAGTGAAGAGGAACAGTAGATACAAGGGCCACACAGGTGAAATTGAAAAGAAAAGAGCCAATTGTGTACAGTACTTGGCCATTAAGAAAACAATCCTTCATGACAAAGTGGAGTCCCACGTGTGAAATGGATGGGAAGAAAACAGTAGCATGAAAGAGTGGAGTCCCATGCGTGAAAGAGGAGAGAAGACCAAGGACCCACGCGCGTGAAATGAAGAAAAGAGAGGCTGAAGTGAACAGTAAAAAGAAAAGGAGCTCCATCGTGCAAGAGGAGAAGTGAACAGTAATGCGACCCACACCCATCTCGCAAACCACCCAGCAACCCAATCATGTGAGAGACCTGACCGAGCCACCACCGTCTCGGCCTTCTGCGGCGCCCTTTCTCGGCGTCCAGCGCAGTGGAGATTCGCGAGAGACAGGCGCGACCCGTTTGGGAACCTGACTGAGTTCGAGCTTCTCCGCGCATTTTTTGGCTGTTCCACTGCTCGTCGTCGCCTCCTGTACCTTCAGGCAGCCCAATCGCACCGTCCGACCAGCCCTTGGCCACCGTAATGCGACGGATTGCTTGACCCAAGACAGACCCAAGTGACGCGACTCGGTCATCTTTCGTGACCCGTTCGACTTCATTTGCTCTGTTGGCCACTGGAAATCATCCCTCTGCCGTGTGGTGCCCCTCCTGCAACCTTCTGCCGCAGCTCAGGTGGTCTTTGGAGCTATTTTTGGTTGGGTATCCGCGACCCGCGACCCGCGACCCGATCCGATTGTGGCATGTTGGACATCTTGGAAATTGCAATTTCTGGTCATTTTCCACCAGCTTTCTAGCGACTATTCTGCACTGTTTCATCTGTTGTTCAGGAGAAGAGGGACGTATATAATTTTTACATGGTTTTTCTCTCTGAATTATGGATTTCCTGGGTTGTTTGGATGATGTTTATGTGGAACTAAATTGGTAAAACCCATTGGGTCCTGAACTATGTTGGTAGCCTGAATTTAATTTACATGGATGGTTGAATATTGATTCCGTGATCTCCGTTACTGTTATGAATGACTGTTTATGTTTTCATTAGCAAGACGTTGCATTGAAAGCTCTTTATATTTCTCTTAATAATCAACATATTTTAATTAAGATTGGACACCTAATTGCAATGGACAATTTGTTATCGCTTAGAACTAAGGTTAATAAATTGCTGGATTAAGAAGTAATGACTCTTAATAGTAGTGAATTAGACCGATAATGCTGATCTAAAATTAACCATTAGGAAGAATCAGCCAGTGGTCGATTTTAGGTTTAAGAAATTCATTTAGACCGATAGGGAGTTTGAATTTGCATTAGAATTCACTCATAGGTAGCAGAATCAGATTTAGTCATCCATTATCTTTCTTATTTACCAACTAGTTTAGATTCCCATTGGGTTTGCTTTTCTGTCTTGATTAATTCATCCTATTGTCAATTAGCGCTCACTAGTGATTTTTGCATTTAGCTTAGTTATTAGTTTAATTAGAATCGAAATCACTTTGAATTACAGGCTAGATAATAGAAAACAAGTAGTAACTCTAGGCTTTCTCGTTCCCGTGGGATACGACCTTGATACTCACCATTGTACTAGGCTACATCGATAGGTTCACTGCCTTAGGTGTAGTTGCTAGATAGCATTGGCAGCAAGCATCAAGTTTTTGGCACCGTTGCCGGGGAACTTTTGGTGAAAACTAGAGTGAATTTGCTATCTGTTACTTTAGCCACTTTTATTTGTTCTGCTTTATTTCTATTTCTGGTTAGTGTGTCTTTCTTTGCGTTCAGCTATTAGTTTTTATTAGTTTCATTTTGTCCTTTGTTTATTTTATTTGTTTGGATTAATTTTTTTACTATTTCAGTGGGTTTTTTTTATATATTTGTTTGATTATTATTTTTGTTGTTAGTTTTAATCTGTCTTGTTTTACTTTCTGTTTTGGTTTATCACTCTTTGATCTGGTGGGTGGGCTGTTTCACTGTTATTGGATTCAGGTAGTTTATGACCAGGAGTTCCAATCCTGTACCCGTAGACCCTCTTTTTGATCCAGAAAGATTGTTGTGGACTCGTTCACACCGTCGTCAGGAGGAAGTGCCAGTGCAAATATCGGAGGAGGAACCAGTTGAGATCCCTGATCCTACATCACCAAAGATGGCAGCTGAAAATAATAATGATGAAGCCAATAGAACGATGTACGAGTTCGCTAGACCTTCATTGGAAGGGACACAGACGTGCATTACTCGGCCTACAATAGAAGCTAACAATTTTGAAATCAAGCCAAATGTGATTCAGATGGTGCAACAAACTGTGTAATTTGGAAGGATGCCCAGCGAAGACCCTAATGCCTACATAGCTAACTTCTTGGAGATATGTGACACTTTCAAGATTAATGGAACCACCAATGATGCCATTCGGCTTAGATTGTTTCCATTTTCCTTGAGAGACAGAGCAAAGAGATGGTTGCAATCCCTACCACCTAATTCTATCACTACTTGGGAGACTTTGGCTGAAAATTTTTTGTACAAATATTTTCCACCAGCTAAGACTGCAAAACTACGTAATGACATTTCTTCTTTTGTGCAGATGGCTGATGAGAGTATGTATGATGCATGGGAGAGGTACAAGGACTTATTGAGGTGTTGCCCACATCATGGATTGCCTGTGTGGATGCAGGTGCAGACTTTTTATAGTGGTTTAAATACAGCCACAAGGCAGATGGTGGATGCGGCAGCAGGGGGTGCATTAAATAATAAAACCCCTGAACAGGCACAGAGTTTAATAGAGGAAATGGCCATGAACAACTATCAGTGGCAATCCTCAAGGGATAGGCTAGGACGGCAGGGAGTGGTCAACCAGTCAGACTCTATATCAACCTTGGCAACTCAAGTAGAGCTTCTGGCTAAGAAGATTGACCAACTCCAGATGCCAGTGCATGCAGCACAGTCAAGCTGCGAGTTCTGTGGTGGCCCGCATTATGGTGTCAATTGTAATGCGGGAGGTATGTTTGCTAACCCCTCTTCTTCATTTTCTTCTCACAGTGGTTCTTCTGATTTTGAACAGGTAGATTACATGGGGAACGCTCCGAGACAGCAAAACAATCCATATAGCAGCACATACAACCCTGGGTGGAGGAATCATCCAAATTTTGGATGGAGAAACACTAATAACCAGGGTCTACCAGGTTTTTAGCGGTTGCACCAACAGCAACCCCAGCAGCAAGCTGCTCCAAGTCAATTTCCTTAAGGGCAGGAGAAGAAGCCCAATCTAGAGGAATTGATGATGAAGTTTGTGTCCACTTCAGAGAGTAAATTCCAACAAACGGACACAGCACTTAGAAACCAAAAAGCCTCCATTCAGAACTTAGAGAATCAGATAGGCCAGATTTCTAAGGTGTTGGCTGAAAGACAGCCAGGGACGCTCCCCAGAACCAGCGAGTCTAATCCAAGGGAGCATTGCAAGGCTATTACTCTAAGATCAGGTAAGCAAGTAGCTGGTCCTTTATTTTTACCTACTGATGATCATAATGATGTGCAGGATAATAAGGACCAAGAGCCTGAGGTAACTAAGCCGGTGCAAGTTGAGGGTAAGAAGAGCCCCATAAGAGAGTACCAGCCACCCATTCTATACCCGGCTAGACTGAAGCAGGAGAAATTAGATCAACAGTTTGGTAAGTTTCTTGATCTATTTAAACAGTTGAGGATTAACCTTCCTTTTGTTGAAGCCATTTCGCATATGCCTCGCTATGCAAAGTTCTTGAAGGAAATACTGAGCAACAAGAGGAAATTGGAGGATTTGGGACTGGTGACATTGAATGAGGAGTGCTCAGCAATCTTACAAAACAAGCTACCTGTTAAGAGGCGTGATCCAGGGAGTTTTACTGTACCTTGTGTAATTGGTGATCTGTCTATCATGGATGCTTTAGCTTATTTAGGAGCTAGCATAAATTTGATGCCTACTAGCTTGTTTGATAGACTAGGATTAGGTGAACCAAAACCTACTAGGATGAACATACAATTAGCTGATAGAACTGTTAAATATCCTAGAGGTATAGTTGAAGATGTCCTTGTAAAGGTTGATAAATTTATATTTCCTGTGGATTTTGTTGTGATGGATATAGAGGGTGAGAGTAGCGTACCCTTGATTCTAGGTAGGCCTTTCCTTGCAACGTCTAGGGCTATTATAGATGTCTGTGATGGGAAATTGAAACTTAGAGTAGGGGATGAAACTGTTACCTTTGACTTAGCTACCTCTAAGAGATAATCTTTAGATCATGATGATACTGTATATTCTGTGGATGTCTTGGATGATGTGGTTGAATCTGAATTGCAGGAATTTTTACTTGATGACCCTTTACAGGTGGCATTACAAGGAGATGAGGATGAGTTGTCCAAAGAGCAAGTGTTGGAACAACTAGCTCACTTGCTGGCTGTTAAGCCCAGCAACTTGACTGATCCTTTTGTTTCTCTTGACAGGTCAGAGGTGCAGAAGGTGAAACCTTCAATTGAGGACCCCTTAACCTTGGAATTGAAGGAGTTACCCAAGCACTTAAGCTATGCCTATTTGGATGAGGCGGAGAAGCTGCCAGTAATTATAGCAGCTGACCTAACACCTGAGGAGAGGGAGATGACTTTTACCTCTCTTAGGAAATACCCTAGAGCCTTTACTTACAAGATGGCGGACATTCCTGGGATTAATCCTAGCTATTGTTCTCACAAGATCCTGATGGAAGATAGCTATAGGCTAGTGGTGCAGCCACAGAGACGATTGAACCCAAACATGAAGGAAGTGGTGAAAAAGGAGGTAATTAAACTTCTTGATGCAGGTTTGATTTATCCTATCTCTGATAGCTGTTGGGTGAGTCTTGTGCAGGTTGTACCAAAGAAGGGTGGTATGACAGTGGTCAAGAATGATAAGGATGAACACATACCCACTAGGACAATAACAGGTTTTTGGGTTTGCATTGATTATAGGAGACTCAATGATGTAACCCAGAAAGACCATTTTCCTCTTCCTTTCATTGACCAGATGCTTAAACGTTTGGCAAGTCACATGTTTTATTGCTTTCTTGATGGTTTTTTAGGTTACTTTTAGATTCCCATTGCACCTGAAGACCAAGAGAAGACCACCTTTACCTACCCATATGGAACGTTCGCTTACAGGAGGATGCCTTTTGGATTGTGCAATGCACCAGCCACTTTTCAGCGGTGCATTATGGCAATCTTCCATGACATGATTGAGGAGTCTATGGAGGTATTTATGGATGACTTCTCAGTTTTTGGTAACTCCTTCTCCCACTGTTTGCTTAATTTAGAACGTATGCTTGCAAGATGTATAGAAGCAAACTTAGTTCTTAATTGGGAAAAATGTCACTTTATGGTGAGAGAAGGGATTGTTCTTGGGCATAAGATATCACATGCAGGGATGGAGGTGGATAAGGCTAAGGTTGAGACCATATCAAAACTACCACCCCCTAGTTCAGTTAAGGCTGTTAGGAGCTTCTTAGGGCATGTTGGTTTTTATAGGAGATTTATTAGAGATTTCTCTAAGATTGCTAGGCCCTTAACTCAGTTGCTTGTCAAGGATGTACCTTTTGTTTTTGATACTGATTGTCTGCATGCATTTGAATTACTAAAGGAATGACTAACCACAGCCCCTATTATGGTTTCACCTAAGTGGGGGCTACCTTTTGAACTAATGTGTGATGCTAGTGACTTTGCAATTGGAGCTGTGTTAGGTTAGAGGATTGATAAAAAGTTCCAACCAATTTATTATGCTAGCAAGACCTTGACTGATGCCCAGGAGCACTATACCACTACTGAAAAGGAATTACTTGCAGTGGTCTATGCTTTCGACAAGTTTCGATGCTATTTGGTTCTATCCAAGTCTGTGGTTTACACGAATCATTCAGCCTAAAAGTATTTGTTCGGTAAGCATGATGCTAAGCCTAGACTCATTAGATGGATTTTGCTCTTGCAGGAATTTGATATTGAGATCAAAGATAAGAAGGGTGCGGAGAACTTGGCTGCAGACCACCTATCAAGGTTAGAGAATCCAAACTGGGAGGCCTTAGATGAGAGAGCCATTAATGATAACTTCCCAGATGAGCATTTGGAAACAGTTCAGGTGTGTACTGATTCCCCTTGGTTTTGTGATTATGCTAACTATTTGGTGGCAAGGGTTTTACCAAAGGGTATGACTACCCAGCAAAAGAAGAAATTCTTTGCTGAGTTGAAATACTACATTTGGGAAGATCCTTTCTTGTTTCGTATCTGTGCAGACCAAGTAATTAGGCGATGCATACATGGGGAGGAAGTCCACCAAATCCTAAAGCATTGCCATAAAGGACCAATTGGAGGCCACCAGGCTGCAAACCACACTGATAGGAAGGTGCTTGAAGCAGGGTTCTACTGGCCAACCATATTTTAGGATGCTAGAGCATATGTCTAGGTTTGTGATGCTTGTCAGAGGTCAGGTAACATCTCTGCCCGTGATGAAATGCCCCAAACGAGTATGCAAGTGGTTGAAATCTTTGATGTGTGGGGTATTGACTTCATGGGCCCTTTTCCTTCCTCATCTGGTAATAAGTATATACTTGTGGCTGTTGAGTATCTTTCCAAGTGGCCAGAAGCTCAAGCTTTCCCCACTAATGATGCCAGGGTGGTGACTAGGTTCCTAAAAAAATTGTTTGCTAGGTTTGGTACACCTAGGGCACTGATTAGTGATAGAGGGACCCATTTCTGTAGCTCCCAACTTGAGAAAGTACTAAAACATTACGGGGTATCTCATAGGTTTTCAACACCCTATCACCCATAGACCAGTGGACAAGTAGAGGTAACTAATAGGGGTTTAAAGAGAATCTTAGAGAAAACCGTAGGGGTGAGTAGGAAGGATTGGGCATCCAAATTGGATGATGCATTATGGGCCTTTAGGACAGCTTACAGAACTTCTACTGGATTTACACCCTATAGGCTAGTGTATGGAAAGACTTGTCATTTTCCTGTTGAATTGGAACACAGGGCACTTTGGGCCCTTAAAACATGCAATCTTGATGTTATTTCTGCAGGTAAAGAGAGGTTATGGCAGTTGGATGAGTTAGAAGAATGGCGCCACCAAGCTTATGAAAATTCTTCCATTTACAAAGCTCGAACCAAGAAGTGGCATGATCAAAGGTTGCGTGGCTCTAAAGATTTTTAGGTTGGAGATAGGGTATTACTTTATAACTCACGTCTTCGTCTTTTTCCAGGAAAGCTTAAGAGCCGATGGTCAGGACCATTTGTGATCAAGCAAGTCTTTCCCTATGGCACAGTGGAATTGCATCATCCTGACAAGGGAGATTTCAAAGTCAATGGGCACAGACTAAAGCACTACTATGGAGACCCATTGGAGGTTGAGGAGCGAGTGCATATGGTGCTTGACCTGAAAGAGTGATAGAAGGAGCGAGTCCAGCTAAAAGACTCAAAAAAAAAAAAAGAAGCACTGTGTTTTTTATTTATTTTATCTGTGTTATTTTATTTTTGTCTATTTTCTTCTTTTTCATTTTGTTGAGGTACATTAAAACTTTTAGATTATCTGTGCTTGTTGCTATGCTTTCTACTTTTATTTCTAGGGTATCCCCTTTGGCTGTACACTGAGGACAGTGTGATCCTTAATTATGGGGTGGTGTGCCTTTATTATTTTGACTTATTTTCCCTCTACTAGTTCAGGATGCCGGATATTGATGCTACTTTTTCCTGATGCTGTATTTGTGCTGATAGTATATCTAGGACAGGATACTTGATTTTTGCTTGATTCTATGCACTTAAGTCTTTGATTGTCTTTTGAGCATGTATGATTCAGTCACGAATGGGCAAGCATTGTTTCTTATAGTTTATATTAGAAAGCAGTTTTAATGCCTAATGTATTCTTGACCACGGCCAGGTCATACCCATGTTGCTTGATTTTCTTTCATATTGTTCAATTTTGATTTAGGATGTTGATAATGCAGTTTGCATGCACTGCTTGATTAGTAATTCATATGGAAATATTTGAGAATCATATGCAATTTAGCCACACTTCAAACGTGAGATTTAAGCCTAAGATAAGCATTTATCACAAATATGCTTTGAATTCTTTTTGTTGAGTGTGTATTTCACTTGATTTTGTCTCTAGAACTTGCTCTGTAATACTTGCTGAAGTTACATAAACTTTTGAATATCAGATGATTTGGGCAACTTAAATTTTGCACCTCATTTTCCTTCCTCAGTTAGCCACTTTTGGGGCCTTCACTTTTTCTTCATCACTTGCATTTTACACCTCATTCCTTTCTTTTCACTATCTTCTTTCTTCACCCCCTTTGCTGAAATTTGTGTGATTTATTCTTTGTACAGGGATTAAAATGCATTGCCTTAGTTGATGATAGTGCACTAAGTTCTTTTTATCATAAGAAAAGAGGAAGAGAAAGTGTTATGAAATGGTAAGAGAGAGAAAATCTAGTTAGGTTCGTGTTTAAACACTTTTCCCATTTTTTGACTTCACCATAAACCATGAAAATGTGTCATACCCATCTTGGCCGAATGAACACATGCAAATGGTGTTGAAATCTCACTTGAAAATGGCTAGAAAACCTTGCAAGATTTGTCATAAGAAAAGAGGAGAGAGAAAATTATGGTAAACTTATGTTTTAGAAAATGAACCATTTCAAAATTTTCCATTTCACTTTGAAAATGTGCATAAGCATGTGAAATTGTAAGATAATGTGTATTGTCAAACCTAACATGAAAAATGAGCTAGAAAGGTATGTAAAAGAAAGGCTTGATGTACACTTACAAGAAAATGACATGTGAGAAAGCATTACCCATAATTATGGAAATTGTTACCATAATGCTTAAATGGTAAAAATAATGCTAGAAATGAACTAAATGGGTTAGAAATGCCAATCCTTCATGCTTTTCTTGCCTTGGCCGAATGCTATGTAGAAAATTCCCTAGAATGGCTAAATTCATGTGTTAATTGAAAGTAGCCTAAGGTGCCATCCAAAATGGCCTATGCTAAGTGAAAAGAGGGGGAATGACTTAATGGACAAGAATGGATGGTAAATAACATTCATTTTGCCATTGAAAGAAATATGTCCAAAATCATGTGAATATGATTGAATAGCATAGAAATGCTTATTGTACTTGTGAAAGGCAAGGTCAAAGCTAAAGGGAGGAATGATCTGGTGAATACCTCTAAAGACTAGAATTTTGAGGAGGAATGATTTGGTGTAAACCTCCCAAGAATAACACCTTGTGGGGAATGATCTAGTGTATACTCCCAAGGAATTAAGTTTAGGAGGAATGATTTGGTGTATACCTCCAGAGAATATAATCATGTGGGGGAATGATCTAGTGTATACCTCCTAAGAGTAAAGCATATATGAGATATCATGATTTGTATTGCATGAATGTGTTCTATATGAGCATGATTTAAATATGTGAACATTGAAAGCTTGTTAATCATTCCATTAATGATATCATATGTTGCATATCTCATGTTTATAGATGGATACACACATGTTTCACATATGTCATACCCATAGATTTTTATGAAAAGAATTTCGGAACTTAATTGAATGTAGAGTTGTTTTCTATATTCTTATAGTGGTACATATCAGTTGTTTTAAAGAAATTAGTTTGTTTAGCTACTGGGAATATATTTCTCATTATTGTGCTGATATGTATCAGATGCCTAGATATTGCCTAATTCTAGAGATTGAAATAGCCACAGTGGAAGTTCCCTTCCTGGGAACTTTCACTATATTGAAGGAACTAATGCATACTGCACACCCTCTGTTCTCTAAAACTGCACACCACACAACCGTAGTAAGCATTGGTTTTGTAGCAACTAGTGCAGATTAGTGCATATTGCAATAGTTGGTTGCTTTAGAACCAGTGAAGACTAGTGCATACTACACTGGTTAGTTGCTACAGAACCAATGCAAACAAGTGCAATATGAATATGTAGATTGATTAAAAAGCAAGAGCCAATAGCAAACCATATATATAGCAAACCAATTTAATAGCTTGGTGACACATAGTGAAATTTAGCTAAGAGTGTCCTAAAATCAAGAAAATTGATATAAATATTCATTTTCCAAAGGATTTGGGATAATTAACATAGGTGTAGTGGTTAACCTTTCCTTTAAGGTTTGGAAACTATGTTCACATTTGGAATCCCATAGAAATTAAACATCTTTCCAGGTCAATTTGGTCATTTGCATCACTATTTTTGAAATCCCTTGGATAAGCCTCCTATAGTAATCGGCTAGTCTGAGGAAACTATGGATTTTAGTCATTGTTGTAGGTCTCTCCCAATGGACAACTGCTTCAATCTTACTTAGATCTACTGCTACCCTATCCTTGGTAATCACATGCCCTAGGAATCTCACTTCCTCTAACCAAAACTTACATTTGTCAAGTTTAGCATACAACTATTTCTCTCTAAGCACTTGCAACACAATCCTAAGGTGTTGTTCATGTTCCTGCATGTTTCTAGAATATACAAGAATGTCATCAATGAACACTACCATGAACTGATCAAGGTAGGGTCTAAAGATATGGTTCCTATAATCCATGAAAATAACTGGAGCATTTATGAATCCAAATGGCATTACAATAAATTCATAATGTCATACCTAGTCCTAAAAGTGGTCTTAGGTATATCCTCACTTCTCACTCTGATTTGATGATAAAATAACCATAAATCAATCTTAGTAAACACAACTGCTTCTTTTAGTTGGCAGGTCATCAATCCTAGGGAGGGGATACTTGTTTTTTACTGTCACTGCTATAATCTATGCACATTCTTATACTTCTATCTTTTTTCTTCACAAGTAACACCAGTGGTCCCTATGATGAAGCACTAGGCCTAATGAATTACTTTTCTAAAAGGCCTTCTATTTGTATTTTCAACTCACTTAGTTCTAAGGGAGATATCCTATAAGGTGTTATAGAGATTGGTCATGCTCTAGGAACTAACTCTATAGAGAATTCTACTTCTCTCTTTGGTGGAAGACTAAAGATCTCCTCAGGAAAGACATTAGGGAACTCTCTAGCTATGGGGATACTATCAAAGTCACAAAATTCTCAAATAGTTTAAGACCACTTTATTAAAAGACAACCAATCCATCCCAAGAATAACATGCAAATCCACTAATGGTAGATAAATAAGGTCAATAATAAAAGGTTTACTTTCAACAATGATTGGGTAGTTTAAGCAAGTTAAGGAAGTTAAAACCTACTTTTCCACTGCAGTAGAAATGGATAACTCATAGGGAAAATTAGTTACATGTAAGTTCAATCTTTCCACACATTCAAGGGAAATGAAGGAATGAGTGGTGCCAGAATCAAATATTACAATTAAGGAAACATTTTTTATGAAATACTGACCTTTAATTAAATCATCAGATTGGTCTACCTCTTAGCCCTTGAGGGTGTAGACTCTCCCTTTTGTCAGAGGGTTAGAGGCCTCAGTTGGTTTCTTCCACAATGGGCACTCTACTCTATAATGAAATGTCCCAGCTTACAACACTTGTAACAGACATTCTGTCTTAGCAACATGGCTTTTTCCCATGATTCTTCCCACAGTTGGTGCGGTCATATGAAACAATTTGCCCAACCATGGGCTTCTTCCCTGAATAGGCTTTACTAAACTTGCTCTCCTTCCCCTTGTCAAAACCCAGCTGTGATTTTCTCTTAAGGGGGTTTGACTCTCTCCTCCCTTTCCTAGTCTCCTCCAAGCCCTTTAAAACTATGTGAAATTTATTATCCAATGTGGCATAATTTCTTATATATAGTGGAGCCACGATGTTCCTTAATTTTAGCTTCTACCTGGCCTGTAAGTGCATGGCCTTCCATTCTTCATCCTGCCTCAACTACAAATTGGAGGAGAACTTAGATAGCTCCTATAATTTTACCAAGTAGTCATCAAAAGACATGCCACCCTATCTGATCTTCATAAACTCTACTTCCTTCTCATTCCTCACACTTTGGCAGAAATACTTCTTTAGAAACACCTCCTTGAAAGAATCCCAGGTGATCTAGACTCCCTGGGCCTCCATTAATGACTTGGCATCTTTACACCAGTGCTCGCCCTCTCTAACTAGCAAGTAAGTGGAGAATTAGACCTTTTGGGCCCCCATACTCCCTAGAATTATAAACAACTTCTCCATTTTTGCTAACCCCTCCTCTGCCACCTTTGGGTCAAAATCACCTCTAAAAGAAGGAGGCTTGGCTTTCTAAAATTCAGACCATCCCTTATAGGGCTGATCCCTTACTTGTCCACCCTTGGGGTTAGGGTTACAGTTTACATTTCAGTCCTTTTGCATTTATTATAGTACTTTGGCTGTAGTAGCTACTTGTTGAGTGGCAGTAGTGGCCTACTCCCTTATGAACTCTACCATCCCCATTAGGGTTTTCATAATCTTGGCTAAGTCTATATCACCATCTTTATCTCGTGTACCATTTCTTCTGGGAGGCATCATACCTTACCCTTCAAAATAAACATTATTGAGGTGATCAGTCTTATTAATAGAATATTTATAAGAGAATATATGGCTCTACAGGAAATATTGTACACCCCTAAACCTAACACTCCATTGTTCACGTCAAAACATAGCACAAGTAGTTAACTGCCTAGGCTTGTAACACCCTCTATCCTACGATTCCTTTTAGAAATTTTAAAAAACTATAATATGAAAATAATTATCAGAGTGTTGATGTTACTATTACTTCTACCCGAGCAAATTTTAAGCTTTTTACCAAGTTAATTAATTGAGTGCATTTAGGTTGGTCTCTACTCTCAGGTTCTCTCAATATCACAGTGGAATAAATGCATATAGCATACACCTGGATTAACTATATATAGACATGCATTCTTAATTAAATATAATCAATTAACTATTAGGCATAGAGGCAATAATCCTGCCACTCATAACCCTATTAATTAGTCTATTCATCAATTCAGCCTAGTTCCTAAACAGATAAGTTAGAACAAGCTATAGAAAATAATCCTACACTAGGCCTTCTCAAAATATAATGAAGGCTAGCTCAACCCTACCACGTACTTATACTATGCAAATTAAACAGTCTATATGCCCAAATTGGACACTTCTTCATACTTTACCTTTGTCTCCAGCTCAAGGGGACCTACATATCTGGTACATGCCAACACTATTGTGAGAAATGAATCTTAGTAACAATACAACTAGTTACAAAATGTGTTAACCTATACCACCGTGCTCGCACAAAAAAACTCTACATTCTTTCATAAAACATATCACATACTATTGGGATGCAATGAATGTAGCATTTAATCATGTTATGTACTCATATGTATGCATGTGCATTTAGAACATATCAACTTTAAAACATAGGAAGTGTATTAATCATCATTCTCATCATAAAAAATTTCTTATAAAACATATGGGGGATAGTAAACATAACATCATCTCATTTCCATAACATGCGAGCAGTACATAAAACACCCTAAGAGTAATAGGGAGAGTCGCCTTTCAACAACTCCACGCACCACTGTCTATATGAATGAGCGCATGGCTATCTAGTCATGGCTTAACTATTGTACATTATGAGGCATCCCCCATTGGATCCAAGTACCGTAATGGTCCCTGTCCCTTTCTGGCAGATCATCCTTGACCAGCGAGATTCCTCCCTTTCGTCCCAAATGGGGTTGGTATACTCTCATGGGAACACCGTCAACTCTACCCATATCATTTCCTCTCTGCTTTTGGGCGGATCATAATACTATGGAATCACCATCCCTTTTCGATGGATCACACTCCCGATACGCTATTCTCTACATATACTATGGGGTAAATCAGCCCATGCTCATGTTTATGCTTAACTCTAAGCATGTGTTTCTCATATGGCCTTTGGGAGATGACACTAGCTTAAAGTTTGCCACCATCACAGTGTTTTCAAAATCATTTAAGTTCAAGCGGATGTTCAACCATCCCAATTTATGGCACAATCGTGGAATGCCCAATGGCAGTCCTATACTAAAAATCAGTCACTCGATCATGAGCCTATCTACCCTAAAGTATACATTGAGAATACTTTCCTCTTTCCCTTTTTGTGTTTTCTTCTCTCTCTTTACTTCACTATCCCAAGGGTATCATCACATAAAACTCTTAGTTTCCTTACTTACCTATGTTGTGAGCCTTTAATTAAGTTAGTATGAAGAATTACTAAGCTCAATTACAATTAAAAACCTCATTTCACAAGTTGGAGGGCTGCTAGTCAACTGCTAGAAGGCTAGCAGTCAGCTGGTGGCTCTTTGTAATCCTTTGGTGCCAAAAAGTAAGCTAGCAGTTAGTTGCCAGTGTGCTGACAGCCTGTTGGTGGCTTTCTGGAATGTATTTTGGGTAAAAATATGAGCACGACAGTTGACTACTCAATGCAAACTTGGGCCTAATAGTCAACTTCTAAGAACCTGGTAGTCGGCTATTAAGCCTTTGTTTGCACTTTTGAGTTTTCTAGGAACACGACAGTCGATTGTGAGGATGGACAGTCGACTGCTTACTGTAGACTCGGCCCTAAAAATCGACTACTAGGTATCTGGCAGTCAGTTGCTAAGCCTCTGTCTACACTTTTGGGTTTTCCAGGAACACAGCAGTCGACTGCCACCTACTTAATAGTCAGCTGTTATGCTCCACTGCAGTTCAGAAAACATGATTTTGATAATACCCAGTCCAGAATGCATTCCATTTTTAATTCTAAACATGTGAGCTTAATTCCCATACAACAAACTTTACTTTTCATTAAACATTTCTTATCTATTAGCCCAAACATAGTACATTCAAGGAAAACTAGTCTATTTCTCTAGATAAACATAACCCAGCCATTCCAATCTATTACAAACACATATATGAGCATACATTCAGCAACACAACATCCTATAAAAGTAAAAAAGCATTCAAACATGTAGAAATCCATATTTTCCAGCAACAGTAACATTTTAGAAAAAGATAGGAGTTTAGGATGGTTGCTACCTTGATTCCTGCGAAGTGTGTGTGTTTGATGTGTTAGAAATGAACCCCCCTTGCTATTGGGTTGATTCCTAGCCTCAAATATGCTCTTTCTCAGTAGGATTCCCTCCTCAAGCCCTAACTTGCCCCTTTCTCTCTCTAGTCGCCCCTTCAGCTTCTCTCTCTAAAATCTGGTATGGTGAAATTGTGTGTGGGTTTTGGCTGCAGCTAAGGTTTATGAGAAAGTTAGGAAATTACATTCTAATCCCTGGCCACTTTTTAGTTTTAATCTCTATATATTTTCCCTTTTCACTTAGGTCCTTAGCCTCACTCTCAACTAAGGAATAGTAATTCTTTCAAGTTGGTCCCTATACTAATGCAACTATATGCACCAATGCAACATACACAAGCATTCAACATCAAATTAGCAATTATCAAATATCTCTTTAATCATAATTGGAGCAGATGTTACAAGGCTCAGGTAACTAACCTATAGTAGTCTCTATCCTGAAGAATCTACCTTTACTACCGAGTTAGCTATATGCTAACCATGGTAGCCATGCTTTAATACCAACTAAATGTAACACCCCTTAGCCTATAGTTCCTTTTGATGGTAATTTAAAGTATATAATATGTAAATATCATAATAATGGCATGTTACTATTATTTTTGCTTGAGTAAATTTAAAATTTTTACCAAGTTAATTAATTAGGTGCTATTTGGCGTCGGGTCTACACTTGGGTTTTTACTCAAGAATCGCAGTGAAATATCACATAATATATTTAGTTTACTATAGATAACTATACACAAACATGCATACTTAATTTGCTAATTTCCATTAAATAACTATTAGGGCATGAAAGCAACATCTCTGCCACTTATAACCCTATCAAATTGCCTATAGATAGTTGCTAGTTAATCCATATACATTTAGTTAAGATAGGCTATACAAGAGATAATCTATACTAGCCTTTCTAAAAAATCATAAAGATTAGAATAAAATAAACATGTACCTATACTATCCAAAATAAATATTTCCATGTACCCTTATGAAGGGTACCTCTCTCCATGTTACCTTCATCTTCAACCAAGGACTTACACATTTGGTACACACCAGCATTTATGTGAGAATTTAATCTCAGTAACAATGCAACCTGCTTTAAAAACTACTGACATGTACCACCATACTTATACGGAAAGTCTCTACATTATTTTCATCATAAAAATGTGATACACATTATTGGGATGTAGTGCATGAAGCATACTCTCATGTCATGTGCTCATATTTATGCGTGTACATTTAAACCATATAAGCTTTTCAACATGGGATGTCTATTCCTCATCATTTCCATCATAACTTTCATATCAAACATTTCATAGAGTAACAAATATGCCTTTACATTTAACATATGAGCAGGAGAAACAAATATAACATACGAGTTATCAAGAGTGCTACCCAATGAACAACTACACATACCATTACATACATGCATGAGTTTGTGACTATTCAGCCACTCATTACTTTTTTTGTACTATCTGAGGCGTCCTTTAGCCAGATCCAAGTATCATCTCATAATCAATGGTGTAATGCCCTTATCTAGTATTACAACTCCTCCGTTGTATCCAGATAAGTTCAATACATTATCTTAACCTTAATTATTCATTTACAACGTCTGAGCATTCATACCATTAAGTATTATTATTGTGGATTAGGTTCGAGTTCTTTTGCTTAGATAACCATACTTTATATATAGCGAAAATTAAAATTTCATACATCACAGTGAAATTTATAAAAAATTTATATTACAAATAATAAATGTCCAATAATCAATGTCTATTACATCCATTTGTGAACATATACTAGGATATGTGAAGTACCTGCCCATAAGGAGTCAGGAGACAACAAGCCTGTAACTCAAACTCCTTTTACAAAATACTAGGGATGAACCAGTCGTTTACATATCCTTCTCCTACTGATCGCCCTTGCTCCCCTTTCTATATACAGCCAAAATAGCAGTCCTAATTCTAATTCCAAAAACATATATAGAATCAGGACCCAAAATAAAGGTATACAAAATGATCTTAGCAAAAGGGACTTCCATCCTTCCCTGTGCTACTAAACATCTGCATCTGATACATATTAGCATATAAATGAGAAACACAAGTTTTCCAGTAACTTAACAATTCATTATTTTAAAAGGAACTAATATGTACCGGGGTACAAGCACAAAAAACATTTTCATCTACATTCTAGTCATTTAAAAAAAGTCTCATTTATATATATATATACCGACTAGTGATCATTGCATGATTATTTGAGATGTCAATGTGATAAAAGTAGATATTCTCATTCCAAGTATAACATCATATCATGGGATCATACATGTTAAAACAAAAATGGATAATAATCATTTATACATTTCATTCTTAAAACTTACCTTGCCTTAAAGTGTGAGGCACCTTTGGTCACACTTCAAGGAATGTGGACACTTAGCCACCTTTACCATTGAGAACACTAAGTCATGGATATGAAGCACCTTCGGTCACACCTCACTAGGTCACATCATGGACACTTGGCCACCTTTATCATTGTGAACACTACTAGGTCATAGGTGTGAAACACTTTTGGTCACACCTCACTAGGTCATGTTGTAAACACTTGGCCACCTTTATCATTGTGAACACTAGGTCACGGATGTGAAGCACCTTCCGTCACACCTCACTAGGTCACATCATGGACACTTGGCCACCTTTATCATTGTGAACACTAGGTCACAGGAGTGAAACACCTTTGGTCACACCTCACTAGGTCATATTGTGGACACTTGGCTACCTTTATCATTGTGAACACTAGGTCATGGGTGTGAAGCACCTTTGGTCACATCTCACTAGGTCACACATACATACATATAACAACTACAATTCCTTTTATTTTTATCATTTTAATCTCACTTGCATTTATAACTCATAAGGTACATTCTAATGCATTCCTTATTAGTATAGTGATTCGGCCACCAAGGTTTGAAATAAAATATGGTTTTAGCCACTATGGGAAAATAATCCAACCTAGGATTTTTTTTTCATGTCACATTGCCATATTTTTCCCATCCTTACCATGAGTTAAACTTTATGACATTATGCATTGATTTTTAGGGTACTTCCTCCCACCTTTAGTTTGTGCAACCATTGCCATTAACCCTTTATTTTACTTGCTTTCTTGGTTCATGCTACATACTAAATATAAGGCTTACACACTTTTCTCCATTTTTACATTTTAATAGTGATGTGGGGCCTTATTATGTGCAAAAAAAAGGGAACTAATTAATTATACCTTAATTAACCATATTTTCTTTCTTTCTCTTAGCCAAACCGAAGTGTAATCTCACTTGCATAATTTTCATCAAGCCATTTCACACCTTACAAAGGCCACTGTTGGATTGGGTAAGCCCACAAGTGTAATGTCATAAATTGTAAACCAAATTCTAGCTAGCACCCTTCATTTTGATGTCCACAACGTAAAACATATACTAGTCATGGAAAAATACAAAATTTCAGCACTATCTTAGTTAAAGCTTTCCATGACACATGCTAAATTTTACTAACAATAGTCCTTTCATGATAATAATGTAACACCCGACAATTTAATTAGCCTAAATTAATGTCCTCTAATTAAATGGATGGAATTAATGGAGTCATTTAATGATTAGTAAGAATTGATAACTTCATAATTAATTAAATGAATTGGCTTAAAGAGGGGTAAATTTTGCTTGTATAATTTAATGGCCCAAAATGATTATATTAAAAGGTAAGTTTTCATGAAAATTATATGCTTAATTCAATTCTTTATTTTTCCTTTTGAGTTACCTATCCTAAGTACCAAGAGAGAAGCAATATAGAATGCAACAATTTAAATATATAGATGTGTGTGCCTTATGTAACACCCTTTATCTTATCTTAACAACGTTATATTGCTTATTCAGATAAGTGGTTACATTAATTCTAGTCTTTAAGTATATTTAAATCTCCTGAGCATCCAATCTATTATAGATTTGTTTTGCAATTAGGTTTGGGTTCTTATGCTCAGGTAACATGCTTTGGCACAACAGAATATAAAATATTAAACATTACAACAGAATATATAAAAACTTTTCTGATATAAATACATTATAATACTTGTTTAGTATATCGTTTTGTATACATACATTGGGATAGATGAAGTACCCATCCATAAGGAGTAAGGACACAACAAGCCTGCCACTCATACTCCTTTTACAAAAATATCATGGGTGAATAGGTCCTTCATATATCCCTATACATATGCCCTTTTTCTTTCTATGTACAACTAAAAATATCAGCCCTAATTCTAACCCGAAAAAGAACATGTAGAATTAGGACTCCAAAAAGGTTGGGCTATAGCTATATATTTATGTACTTATCTATTCCATAGGGAACTCAAAAATAGTGATAACATAAACATCCTTGACAATAGTGAGAGTTCCCAAAAAGGGAATTTCCACTATGGCCAATTCAACCTCTATTATCATGCAGTATCTAGTCATTTGATACATATCAGTTCAATAATGAGAAACACCTTCCCAGTATCTAAACAAACTAGTTTATTTTAAAAAAACTGACATGTACCACTGTAATAATACAAAAAATAACTTTACATTCAATTTAATTTCAAAACTCTTTTTATATAGATACTTGGATATGACTTATCATGAAAACATGTGTGTATGCATTTATGGACATGAGGTATGCAGCTAATTCAGTCATTCATGGAATGAAATACAAACATTCAATGCTTAAATGTTGCAATCATAATCACATAAGTCACATCTTTGCAATACACAGCATAACATGTGATAAAACTCAACTTTGGAAAGGTATACACTAGATCATTCCCTCCCATATGACTATGCTTTTGGAGGTATATATTAGATCATTCCTCCTGCATTTCAATTCCTTGGGGGTTTACACCAGATCATTCCCCTCAAGGTAACTTCCCTGGAAGGTATACATCAGATCATTCCTTCACAGGCTTTTAGTCTCAAGAGGTATTCACTAGATCATTCCACCTTATTTAATTCCTTGGGATTTTACACCAGATCATTCCCTACAAGGAAACTTTAACCTTGCCTTTCGCAATAACATTAGGCCTTTATATGCTATTCATTTATATTCACATGATTTTGGACATTTTTCAATCAATGGCAAAAGAGTACATTATTACCATTCATTCTTGATCATTACATCATTTTCCCTTTATTCACATAACATAGGCCTATTCGAATGGTAACTCAGACCACTTCCAATTAACATACAAGATTGGCCATTTTAGGGAAAATGCTATATTGCATTCAGCCAAGGCAAGGAAATCATGAGAACATGGCATTTCTAACTCATATGATTCATTTCTAGCATCATTCTCACCATTTAAACATTATGGCAACAATTGCAATAATTATACCAAACACTTTCTCACACTCAAAATTGAGTAAGTACACTTTAAGCCATCCTTTTTCATACTTTTCTAACTCATTGTTCATACCAATGATGGCAATACATCCAATCCCACAACTTTACATTTTTTTGCACACTTTTAAGGTGAAATGGTAAGGCTTCAAATTGGACAAATTACTAAAGCATAAAATTTACCATAACTTTCTGTCTCCTCTTTACTTATGATGACCTTTACAAGGCTTTCTAACCATTTACAAGCAAAAATTTCAGCACCAATCACATGAACTCATTCGGCCAAAATAGGTATATCACATTCCCATAGTTTATGATGAAACTAGAAAGTGAGAAAAATGTCTAAACATTAATCTAATTACACTTTCTCTCTCTTACCATTTTCTCACTCTTTATAGCACACTTTCTAGCCTAAAATTTGCCAAAATTCAGCACCATTATAGCCCTAGCAATTTGGCCAAGGTGAGAAAACAAGAAAAATGGAATTGTTTCATCACTTTGCTTACAATACAACAACATTCATACAAAAACACCATTTTCTCACTCTTACAACACAAACTCAGCCTTGACACAAGTTAGGGTTTGGCAAAATCAAAGTTTCATCCATAAAAATTTACCATTTCATGAGTTTCCATGCTTTCCAACATGTCTATAGTCATAAACACAAGTTGTTTCCAACATATTTCACACCCAAGCATGCAATCCACTATAAAAATGTAGAGAGAGAAATAGCCATCATTCTTGCAAATTTGAAAACACCATAAACATACCATAAAATAAGAAAACAATGGCATATGATTGTTTATCTACCTTGAAAAGCCAATAAAAGTGTGAATTCCAAGTTGTTTTGATGAAAGCTCCTTATTCTCCAAGGTAGACAAGCAATTCGGTCTCTCCCTCTTTCTCCACCACTTTCACGACACTTCTAGCATGTGGGAGAAGAAGAAGGCTTAATTTAGGGTTTAGATTATTTACAAAAATGCCATTAGTGCTAAATTGTCCATTTCATCCCTTTTTCTTTTCTTTTTTAACAATGGCATTATCTCTCCTTACAATTGTAATTTTATGCAACTTCCATAGGCTGGGACTGTTCTTCCCTTCAAGAATTTCAAAATTGCATAGTGGTCCCTCAACTTTTCAAAAATTGCAATTTAGTCCCTAAGAAAAGTGCCATTTTGCCATTAAGTCCAAATTGGCCATTTTTTCTCCATTTTTCACTCTTTTCGGTTTCAAGGAGTAAAAATCACTTGAATAAGATTTCATAAGGCTCACTTTCATGAATTTACCAATTTACCCTTACTTTAGCAAAATTACCTTTTAACCCTTTATGTTAAAACTATTATTTCACTCTCATTCTTTCTCCTTTTGATCAAGAATGAGTAAGGATTTCTAATTCTCACCTTCATAGAATATTTAGGATGGAAATTAAAATTTTCCTACATTATATAAAATTGCTATCATACCCATATTAAGAGTTTATAATTTTACCCTTTTTAGGAAAAATTTCCTTTCAACATCAATGTAAATAATTTCTTGCATAACTAGATTCTTCTTCTCTCTTAAATGAAAATATTAAGAGTTTTTTTGATGTAATTTCATGAAATAGAGGAATTAAACTAATTTTTTCCATTCATGGTAAAATTACTATTTTACCCTTCCTTGCTAAATTTCCAATTTCATTCTTTTCATGGCAAAATAATTATATGTTGATGAAATTGTCCATTCTAACTCCTTGATAATTCATCCTTAACATCCCATGAATATTACTAACAATAATAATAATAGCAACATCATCATAAATTGCAAGTGTTAGGAGCGGATGTTACACCTTACATGCCATGCAAGTCTTGCATGCAAGAAAGGGTCTCATGTGAATTAAGAAGGCAAGAAAATACATGTATCTTAAGTAGGACCAAGGGAAAATAGGAAGGAGGAAGGGAAATTGATTTTATGAATAAATATGCATGCATCAACAAGAGTGCAGAATTTTATTATTCAAGAGGAGTGGCTTGTGGGGATATCCACATGCAAGGAAAGGAAATGGGAAGGGAAAGAGTCCAAAAATATAAATATATATGTGTGTGTGTCTTTCATGCATCTCACATGAAGGGGAATGGGAATTCTACTTTCTTGTGCAAAGGAGTATGCACACAGCAATGGGAGAATAAGAAGCACACCCGCACATGAGGGAAGAAAAAAGGGAAGGAAGGTGGCATGAAGTGTGCAACAAGTAATCCAATAGGTGTAGAATTTTTGTACAAATATAGTTGCTCATGGGATGCACCTAACGTGTAAGGGAAGGAAAAGTAATTGCAAGAAAATAAAAGGGATTTAGTTAAACATAAAAGATGCAGCAAATTTCTTTGTGTGGGACGTACGCTTGGGCATGTGAGATGATAAGGAGAAAAGAGAAGGTGCAGCGTCCTTCTCCATGTGTGGCCGAATATAAAATGGAAATAATAAAAAAAAAAGAGAAGAGAAGAGACTAAAGTGGCGTGAAAGGCAAGGAATAGGATGACTTGCAAGCAAAATAAATGGTACTTGGAGGTACATGTAGGCCATGAGCAAGGTCAAACTAATGAAGAAAAAAGAGTGCAATGGATTGCGAAAATTAAACATATACACATCCCACCCTCTCGGTAAGAGGAAATCTAAATTAATGCAGGCAAAGAATGTAACGACCCTCTAATCCACATTATACAGTCCTCTATTTGCGTAGCGGAAGCATATGGGTGTCTTTAAGTAGTTATTCCCGATATGGGAACGTAAGGGGATCGCTACTGGTTGAGCGTAAGCCAAATAGACATTCTGTCATCCATTTGAATTCCGTTCAACCCTAATTCACATGTAGCTATACTAATTATACATACATTCATCATAACTTACTTTGGAATGAAAACTAAAAATCCATACAGATAATGTACAATCCATTAATACAAATTCTGACTTAATTCAGTAAATCCTGCCAAAAATTTGACAGAGTTTCCTCTTTATTTCGAACATATCCCTATAATACAAACAGTCATCCATCAGAAATTACATTCAATCTAACACCAGAAAAGCAGAAATTACAAAATCCAATACAAAACCTCATCAGTACATATATACATTACAATTAAAGCCTAGAACTACGCTGCTCTTCTGTCCATCGTCAATACCTTGCTCAGCTAGCGTCTAGGTCCTTGTTCCTGTTCATCTGAGTAAACAACCTGGTGAGATATGAAATCCCAGTAGAATAATTTACAATATAGTTCAAAATCTGGTTGATTACTCAGTGGTGCAAGCACCGAAAACAATTTCCCAAAATTAGTTCAAAATTTGTGAAATACCTTATCTTAAAAAATCAAATTATCGCATGGAAATCACGGCAAGTTCTAAAATCATCAAAAATCCGTTTCTTTGAAAATCAGTAATCAAAAGTGAATCAAAACCCATGCCCGGTGTATCTAAATCCATGTTGGCCACAATTCATCTGTGACCGTATCTAAAATCCTCCAATTGCATGTCATCAAGAGAATTTACATCTCTTATGGTTGGGTGTGATCCGTAACACCAATCACCCGAATCTCGCCTATGTTGTGAGTGTGATCCGTAACACCAATCACTCACTCAAGGACCGTGTGAGAATCAACATCTAGGGCATCCCCTAGCATGTGCACATACACCAATTCTCATCCTCATACAGTCTATTCGAACTCATATGCTCACGGTCAGTTATTCCTTAGGGTTCTAGGGTATTATGCCTAAATCACAACGTTTCCCCATGTAGGCTATCCCCCCTTATACTCCTTAAACCTTTCTTAGGGTCATCCTGATTTATCGCGTGATCCCTAACGCAATGCAGGCTAAATCTGGTAAAAACAATATCATTTAAAAACTCCCTGCACTCGGGATACTTAACGACCGTCCCATACCGGCTATCAAATACCCTCCCCTAAGTCAATCCATCCTAATGGCATCTAAACTTGATAAACAATTCATCTAACATGCAAATGGGGTTTTCAGCACACAGGCATGCAATTTAATCCATCGAAAGTAGCACGTAAATCTATGCAATAAATCTAAGCGTTCAGGTATCCACATAATCAATTCTAACGTTCGGGAAGCGTAAATTATCCTACCTGGTCTCCTTTTGCTCCAAATTAACTCAGAACTTCTCATAGTCTCAAATTTTGAGCCAAATCAATTCCCTGGACATTTACATGAATATTTAAGCTTGTCACATCATCAGTTTTACAGTTCTAAGTCCGATTACCCTATTTCCTAAGTTAGTTTATTTCCTATTCGCGTTCGGGAGTTAATTCCATCAAAATTCATTAGGTTTAGGTGAATCGAACCTTACTAGGGTTTCCGGATGATGGAAATCTGTCTCGGGGTGGTCTCTGTGTCTCTAAGTGTATATCTAGATTCTTTAGCACAGCGGAGCACGGTGGTACACTGTGAAGGGGTACGGTTGGCCTCGAAAATCACACCACAGTGAAGCCCTCAAGATGAGGAGCTTGAATATGGTGGTGGTGCGGTGGTTCACGGCCGTTTGGACGTCATTTTACGACCCCAAAACTTTACGCACGGTAGATGAAAATTCCTTCGATCTGGGTACATCAGACCTTCGTTCGGTGGCTACGAGGTGGGGGAGGAAGCTGGCAGCTCGGCTTACACGCTGGTGGTGGCCTGACGGTCAACGGTGGCTGACGGCGGTGATCTCAGCTGGCGAAAATCTCATGCAACAAAGGAGAATAACATCATTTTTCGGTGAGTCTGGCGGCCGTTGGTGGCCGTGGGTGGCTGCTGGAGGTCGAGGGTCGTGAGAGGAGTCAGTTGGTAGGCCAGGTGGTGGCTCACGGTGGCCCAGGTGGTGGATCACGGTGGAGGAGAGAAGAGAGAGAAGAGAGAGAAAGTAGAGTGATGAGAGAGAGAGAAATGGCAAAAATGGTGGGTTTCCAAAAAATTTAAAGCTCCTAGGGATAATTCTGACTTTTTCTAGACCACCCGGGGGAACTTTGGGAAGATGCCATCAACCCAGACATTAGCACAGGTTCCCATGCAAAGGTTCTAGTCTCCGTCTGAGAAACTGAAGTCTGGAACTCCATCTTTTAGTCTCTGATCACCGGATCACGTTTCCTATCATTAGATCGCGTATCTGACTCTGAAAGGCCTTCCAATTTTATCGTCATTTTTGATAATCGTGCCAGCCTCAGTATACATGCAATTAACATCAAAATCCAATTTTTATCTTTTAAAATCAGTCTCGATTGTTACATTCTCCCCTCCTTAAAAGAAATTTTATCCCCAAAATTCATACCTATGAACAGCTCTGGGTATCGTTGCCTCATCTCGTCTTCCTTCTCCTACGTCATCTCCTGCGATGCTACATCCTGCCAAAGTACCTTAACTAAAGGGATTATTTTACTTCGAAGTTGCTTAGTCTTAAAGTCAAGGATTTGTATAGGAGTGGATTCATAAGTCAAATTTTCCTTTAATATTATCAGTTGATTCCCTAATACATGCGTAGAATCTGAGACATATTTACGAAGTTGGGAGACATGAAAGACATCATGTAGGCTGGACAAATGGGGAGGTAAGGCAATTTGGTAGGCAACAGGAAAGACCCTTTGTAAGATTTGGAATGGTCCTAGAAATCTAGAGTTTAGTTTCTTGGTCCTTACCTATCTACCGATACCCGTGGTAGGGGACACTCTCAAAAACACATGTTCTCCCTCATGAAATTCTAAAGGCCTTCTTCTCTTGTTTGCATATGCTTCCTGTCTTTGTTGGGCAACCGTCATCTTTTCCCTGATCATTTTGATCTGATCAGTGGTTTCTTGTACTATCTCAGGTCCCAACAGGGTACTCTCCCCCATCTCTATCCAACTTAAGGGTGATTTATAACTCCTCCCATATAGAGCCTCATAAGGTGCCATACTGATGGTAGAGTGATAACTGTTATTGTATGCAAACTCTATCAACGGAAAGTGTTTATCCTAACTTCCTTTATGCTCTAGCACACAAGCCCTTAACATATCTTCTAGGGTCTGGATAGTCCTCTCAGACTGCCCGTCAGTCTGAGGATGATAGGCTGTGCTAAACTTAAGCTGGGTTCCTAAGGCTTGCTGTAGGGATTGCCAAAATCTCAAAGTAAACCTAGGGTCTCAATCGGATACTATACCTAATGGTATTCCATGTAATCTTACGATTTCCCTAAGGTATACTTTGGCTAGTTTTTCCATGGAGTATCGCATCTTAACAGGTAAAAAGTGCGCAGACTTGGTCAATCTATCCACTATCACCCAAATGGCATCAAATCCTGCTGGTGTCCTAGGTAATCCTACCATGAAATCCATGGTTATTTGATCCCATTTCCTCTATGGTATCTCCAATGGTTTTAATAGCCCTGCGGGTTTCTGATGTTCTATCTTAACCTATTAACAAGTCAAATAGGCATTCACGTAGTTCGTGATATCCTTCTGTATACCAGGCCACCAAAAGTTCCTCTTTAGGTTCTGATACATCTTGGAAATACCTGGGTGAATAGTATAATGGCTTATATGGGCCTTTGCTAGCACTTTTTCCTTTAGCTCCTGAAGGTTTGGAATCACTACCCTCTTCCTAAACATTAGTACTCCATCAGGGGCTAGTCCAAAATTGGGTTGGTTAGCGTATACTTCCAAGGATTCATCTTTTAGTTGGGCTTGTCTCATTTGCTCTCACACCTCGAAGGTTATCAAGAGTCACTCATTACTAATCTCTTCGAAAACGAGATTACATTGAGGCTGAGATTCCTAAAATCCTTAAGTAACCTCATCTCATCAATCATCAAGCTGGCTAACTGTAGTGACTTTCAGCTTAATGCATCTGCTACGACATTCGCTTTCCCTGTGTGGTATTTCAATTCAAAATCAAAATCTTTCAGGTATTCTACCCACCTACGCTGCCTCATGTTCAATTCTTTCTGATCAAACAAATACCTAAGGCTCTTATGATCACTATTCACTTCGAATACTACGCCATACAGGTAATGTCTCCAAATCTTTAGGGCAAACACAATGGCAGCTAATTCTAAGTCATGGGTGGGGTAGTTTTCCTCTGCAGGTTTCAATTGTCGAGATGCATAAGCCATAAATTTCCCATCCTACATCAAGATGCAACCTAGGCCTTTCAGGGATATACGGTAAAGGGTTCTAGGGGTTTCGGAAGAATTAGTACAGGAGCGGTGGTTAATTTCTCTTTCAAAATCTGAAAACTATTCTCACACTGCTCGCTCCATTCAAAATTTATCCCTTTCCGAGTCAACCGGGTTAATGGCAAGGCTATCTGAGAAAATCCTTGAATGAATTTCCTATAATAGCAGACCAAACCCAGGAAACTCCTAATCTCAGTGACCGTCCTAGGTCGACCCCAATCTAACACTGCTTCAATTTTCTTAGGGTCTACCACTATTCCTTCCCCATTAACCATGTGTCCCAAGAATTTCACTTATTCTAACCAAAACTCACATTTCTCTAGCTTTGCATACAATTGCTTCTCTTCCAGTATCTATAGCACCATGCTAAGATGCTGGGCATGCTCCTCGTGAGTCTTGGAATAGACTAAGATATCATCAATGAACACCACTACAAATTGATCTAAGTAGGGTATAAAGATCCTGTTTTTATAGTCCATAAAAACAGCGGGTGCATTTGTCAATCCAAACGGCATCACTAGAAACTCGTAGTGGCTGTATCTTGTTCTAAACGTTGTCTTAGGGATATCCTCCTCTCTAACCCTAATCTGGTGGTATCCTGATCTTAAGTCTATCTTAGAAAACATAGTCGCCCCTTGCAACTGATCAAACAAATTGTCAATACGTGGTAAAGGGTATTTGTTCCTAATGGTCACCTTATTCAACTATCGGTAATCAATACACAATCTCAAACTCCCATCTTTCTTCTTTACGAATAAGACCGGAGCTCCCCATGGCGATACACTTAGCCTAATGAACCCCTTATCCAACATATATTCAATTTGGACCTTTAATTCCCTCAATTCTACTGGGGCCATACGATATGGAGTCATGGCTATTGGGCCCGTGCCCAGAATCAGGTCAATGGTGAACTCTATCTCCCTAGGTGGTGGTAGTTTACTTACTTCCAAAGGAAATACCTTCAGAAAGTCACTAGCAATTGGGATTTGGCTTAGCTTATCCTGTAACTCTACCTCAGAGAGATTGAGGGACATATCACCTATCTCACAAGCCCTGTCACTCCCTCGCACAGGCACGTTATCCAAGTAAGTGATTGTCCTTTCAGAATAATTCAACAAGACCCGATTCCTAGTTAACCAATTCATTCCTAAAATAATGTCGATCCCAGTCAAGGGTATACATACTAGGTCCACAATAAAAAAGGTATCTTCAATAGTTAAAGGGTAGTTCAGGCATATACGTGGGGAGATAGAGGCTTCTCCCAAGGGTGTGGATATGTATAGATCACAAGGCAGGGTTTGCACAGGTAGTTTTATCCTTTCTATGCATGCATCGACAATAAAGGAGTGCATAGCACCCGAATCAAATAGTATTATCAAAGAAAAATTGTAGATTTTACCTCTACCCTGCATCAAGCCTGATGACCTATCAACATTAGCTACGTCCAGAGTGAAAACTCTCCTTGGAGCCTGTGGTCTTCGGCCACCAAATGTTTGCTGGCTCTCACTGGAGGGGCAGTATCTAACCATATGTCCTGTACCTCTACACCTATAACACTGAAGTGGAGTCTGATGCCAGCAAGGCTGATTCGGATGTCTGGTCCCACATTTCGGACAAGTTGTATTATCAGGTCGTCTTCCACTACTGCTAGAAGCCCCTAGTTGTGGTTTAAACATGCCGCCTCTCACATTGAGATTTATAGCTGGTAGTCTCGGCCGGTTCCCTATTCTCTAGGTTATATTTTGGGGCTGTCTCTGCTCCAGGTTCTTACTTAGGATTCGGCACTTGTTCACCATTATGGCAAAGTCTCGGATCTCTGGTGGGGCTAGCTGCGTCTTCATCGGTGGGTCTAGACCTTCTTCTAGTTGCTTTGCCTTCCAGGCCTCATCGTAGTATATGCGCAGGTAGGTGGAGTATCAGGATAACTCTTCAAATTGTTTCAAATACTCCTCAAATGGCCTGCCTCCCTATGTGAGCTTCAGAATCTATGCTTCCTTTGATTGTTTAACGCTCTCAAGGATGTATTACTCCATAAAGACTCCCTTGAAGGACTCCCAGGTGAGCGGAATACCCCTACTTTCCATCAGTTGCTGGACACCTGTCCACTATAGTTCTGCTTCACCCTTCAACATATATGTTGCATATGTAACCTTTTGTTCGTTGTCACACTACAACAACCTGAAAATCTTTTCAATATCTTTCAGCTAGGCTTCTACCGCAGCTGGATCAGAGGCACCTGTAAACGAGGATGGACCTTCTCTCTGAAACTTGATCTATCCTTGATACAATGGGTTAGCATGCTGGGTGGCTCTGTCATTTCTGGTTTGCCTGTCCTCTTACTGCTGTCTCATCATGTTAGCCATCATCAGAATGGATTCCATCATATCTCGCATGTCGATGTTACTTATCGGTTCGAGATCAGGTCCTAACATTCTAGAGTTGTCAATCAAAACCCTAAAGCTGCAAGCCCGAAGATTTATAATTCCTAGCCCACTAAACCAGACGATCTAAAAAACTGGGCTTTGATACCATAATTGTAACAACCCCCTAATCCACATTATACAGTCCTCTATTAGCATAGCGAAAGCATATGGGTGTCTCTATGTAGTTATTCCCGATATGGGAATGTCAGGGGATCGCTATTGGTTGAGCGTAACCCAAATAGACATTTCGTCATCCATTCGAATTCTGTTCAACCCTAATTCACATGCAGCTATACTAATTATACATAATTTGTAATGTCCCACATCGGTTGGAGAGGGGAATGAAGCATGCCTTATAAGGGTATGGATACCTCTCCCTTGTAGACCCGTTTTCTCCTTCGAAGGGATAGAGGGAGAAGAACAAAACCGTGAGGTGGCTCAATAACCACCAAAGTGGATAATATCTGCAAGTGGGCGGCTGGACTGTTACAAAGCACACGTGGAAAGGAAGAGATAAAAGAGAGGTTGAGAGTTTATTTTCCATGCAAGCTACACATACACACACACATGAGGAAACGGAAGAAAAAGAGAGAAAGGAAGAGAGAGTGGCGTGAGACAAGGGGAATCCCATCTTTGAGAAATACATGTAATAATCACATGTGAAGAAGGAAAAGAAGAGGAGATTTCAAGGGTCTTGGGAGAGCATATGAAGGGGAGCACGTGAAGCACAAAAAAATTAGGAGGAGGAAGAAGCAAAAGTGATCGAAAAAGGGAAAGAGCAAGGGAAGCAAGGTATGTTAACAATTTAAACTTTTGTTCCATATTCTAGTTATGCAATCCAATATGTATATTCAAGTTTTCCAATGGAACTTAAGTTGTCCCTACATTCTTGACCTAAATGTATGTATGTTGGCTAGCATGTGTGGTTCAATGAAATGTTGATGGATTAGATAGCATGAATATGTTGTTAGAAAAAGGATTAGGGTTGGATGGTGTTAACTTCATGATGACCACAAAGAAAGAACCCTAACCTTTTAAGTGTATTAAGTAAAGAACAAAAAGAAAGGAAATGCAATTGCCAAATGAATAAAACTCCCTAGGCCAAGTCCATGATATTCATTCTTGGAATTTATAAGCTATGCTCTATGATTTTGATTCAAAGCATGGGAATTTATTTTTGATGTCACAAGAGAAAATTTAGATTATTATTATAAGGAAAGTAAGTATTCTAAAAAAAAAAGGGCTAGAATTTTGGTAAGAAATAAAAATTAGCAATTATTTCTAAAGGAGAAGAAATTATCCTTAAAATATTGGAGTTTTCCATAGGAAAAGTACATTAGAATTTATTTTCAACAAAGAAGGAAGTATTCCATACATTAGAGTTTTTATGAAAAATATACATAGAGATTTAATTTTTTATGGAGGAAGGAGTTCTCCTTGGAAATGCTAGAATCCTTAGAAAAAGAAAATATACATAAGAAATTAATTTTCAAAAAGGAGAAATTATACTTGAAATGTTTATGTTAGAATTTTTTTGAGAAAATGTGCATTAGAATTAAATTCCAAGGAAGAAGAAATTATTATTAAAAATATTAGAATTTTCAAAAAAATGTGTACATAGATATTAATTCCCAAGAAAGGAGAATTTATTCTTAAAGATACTAGGATTTTATGAGAAGTGTACATTAAGAATTAATTTTGAAGAAAGGAGAAATTATTCTTGGAAATATTAGAATTTTTAGAGAAAATGTACCTTGGAATTAATTTCCAAAAAGGAAAAGAAAAAGAAGAAGAAATTATTATTAAAAATATTAGAACTTTCAAATAATGTGTACATGGATATTAATTCCCGAGAAAGGAGAATTTATTCTTAAAGATATTAGGATTTTATGAGAAATGTACATTAAGAATTAATTTTTAAGAACGGAGAAATTATTCTTGGAAATATTAGAATTTTTAGAGAAAATGTACCTGGAATTAATTTCCAAAAAGGAAAAGAAGAAGAAGAAGAAGAAGAAATTATTATTAAAGCATACTAGAATTTTCATAAGAAATGTATATTGATATGAATTTTCAAGAAAAGAGAATTTCCCTTGAAAATTGACAAAGAATTTCAAAGGTGGCCAAGTGTCCACCTAGTGCCCAAGTGTGCACAATGACCCTAGGTGGTGGCCAAGTGTCCACATAGTGCCCAAGTGTGTACAATGACCCTAGGAAGGTGGCCAAGTGTCCACATAGTGTCCAATTGTGCACAATGACTAATAAAGGTGGCCAAGTGTCCACGTGTGCCCAAGTGTGCACAAAGAATATTAAAGGTGGCCAAGTGTCCACAAGTGTCCAAGTGGGCACAGCTATAAGTACAAAGAAAATTTAAGAAGGATAAGACTAAATAATTTTTTGATGCTATGATAATGTATGTCATAGCATGTTTTATTTGACAGTATATTATTTCCATCCTATTGACATTTTAATGGATCATATATTGCTTGCCAATTTATATTTATAAATTATGTTATAATTTATTCCAAGAATGTAGAATCAATTATTTTGGTGTTTTCACCCTGATACATATTAGTTTTATTTCTTTAAACCCAAATTGTTAAGCTACTGGGAAACTTGTGTTTCTCATTATATGCTAATATGTATCAGATGCGAATGCATAGTTGGGCTGGGAGTTCAAGTTCTTTTTGGGTTAAGAAATTTTTGTAACCCCTATTTTTGGGGTCCTAGTCTAGACATATTTCGTTTAGATCTAGGATTATTCTTTTGGCAGTAGACTTGAGATGTAATTAGGAAAGAACAGGGGTCTGTCTAGGAAAATTGTAAAGGGAGTCTGAGTGACAGGATTGTTGTCTCTTGACTTCCTATGGACGGGTGCTTCGCATTTCCTGATACATGTTTATTGTAATGTAATGGACATTATGGAACTTATCTTATTGAATTTTATGAAATTTTAAATTCTGGTGTGCAGCATGGAATTTCTTTTATTCCACTGTGCATGTAAGTTTTTAATCTGAGAAAAAGATCTTGAAACTAATCTGCTTAATATAATTCAATGGTATAACTACTCAAACATTAATTAAATAAAGGATAAAGATAATGTACCAAACCTATTTTTTTATATCATAATTAATGGTAATACTAGATAGGGGCGTTACAAATAACAATATCCATTTTAGCACATCAACAAACACATCCATTTACCATGTAAGCTTAGCCAAGAGACATTCACATTTTCAAGAATGTAGAGAAGTAACTAATGTTCCATGAAAGCTTGGGAAATCATGATGCATGTACTGTAAAACATGGAATAAAAGTCAAAGAATTGCTATGCTACCTCAAGAATAAACTAGGATGAGATTATCTTGAATTTCTTCTTGAATTTCCCTTGCTTCTTTGCTCCTTTGCTCCTTTCTTTCTTGGCTAAATCACTCCCTCTCCCTTGACCAAATGTGTGTGTTTTTTTCTCAATTGTGAAGCTCCTCTCTCTTTCTTTCCAAATGTTCTTCCGTGTCCCTCACAATTCAATTCATCTTTTCAATTTGGTTAAGGTGGCGTGTTCCCTTTTTCCATCCTTGATTATTGTTATTTAATTGCCACATGTGTAATTTTAAGTACAATTTACATTTCCTTGCAATTTTGGGTTAGCCACTCGGGCACGTTAATGGAAAGGAGGAGGGAAGTCACGCAACTTCATTCCTCACGCTGCTTTTTTTTTCCCTTGCCGTATGCGTACCTCTATGGTTTAATGGAAACCCCCTTTTGTAGGTTACCTCATCTCTTACATTGGGCTGCACATGTACTTAAGTACATTTTATTTTCCTTGTACTTTTGCCATTGCCATTTGGTCACGCCAAGGAAGGGAAAGTCATGTAAGTTGTACACTCCAAGCAAGGCGTATGGTCCATGTAAGAGGCATCTTCCATGCAAGCGTTACTTCTCATGCAATCTACACGGTTTAGCATTTCTATTTTATGAAGTTGTGAAGCCATCTCCCTAGCTTGCTGCATGCATATTTAACTCCACCCCTTATACGTAGGATTTTCCCTTCATGCAAGACTCATGTTCCATGCAAGGCACACATGCGTCTCCTTTCTCGGGTACGTTGGAGGCAACACGAGGGAAGGGAAGGAAGCTTGTATTACACGTCTCTTCCTGCTCTCTTCCATCTACCCACCACCTGTACTATTCCATTTCCCCATTATCCTTGTCGTATTCCTAGCTAGATGTGTGTCTATTCACCCAAATTCTGCACTCTTGCTTCACCATACATACACATATTTGGCTATTTTTCCTTGTTTTATTTTACTTATTGATTGGCAAAACCATTTGGCCACTTGAGATTAAAAGGAAAGGAAGGAAGTTTAATGCCACACGCCACTCTCTTTTTCTCTCTTCTATCTTCATCACTAATCGGAAGCATTATTTTAATTGGCATAAGAATAAAAATGAAATCTCTTTTTCTCACTTGTCTTCTCGGTTTAATTAAAGAAAGAGTAGTCAATAGTGGCTACATTTCATTCCTTTCCTTTCTTAAGGCCGAGTCATCATCCTTTTTTCTCTAATTTAGCTTCAACAAAATTTCCTTTCTCAATTGCCTTTGCCATGCATATATATATTTATTAAAATTTGGTTTTCTCCTTTGGTAATTAGGCTAGGCGAAAGGAAGAAAAATAGGAAATTAGATTAAACACCTCAATTTCACATGTCCCTTTTTATGAACATTCCATGCTACTTAATACCTAGGTCTAATTTTTCCCTTGTAACATTTATTCTTCATTACACAAGCAAAATAGTGAAACAATTCCATTTCCATGGCTTTCTTCACTTGGTTGAGAGCATGTCATGCATTTGGTGCTGAAAATGGCTTGAAAATGTACCAAGAAAGAGTTAGAGAAAGTGTCATAAAATGGTAAGAGAGAGAAAATTTAGTTAAATTAATGTCTTGGCACTTTTCCCATTTTCTAACTTCACCATTAACCATGAATGTGTGGTTTACCTTCCTTGACTGAGAGGAGTCATGCATTTGGTCTGAAAATGCTCTTGAAAAATGACTAAGGAACCATATAAATTTAGTCTTAGGAAAGGAGGAGAGAGAAAATTATGGTATTTTTATGCTTCAGCAATTTTATCTTTAAAGTCTTACTATCCCACTTTAAAAATATGCATAAATATGTGAAGTTGTAAGATACTGTGCATTGTCATATCTAGCATGAAAAATGAGCTAGAAAGGTGTGTGAAAGAAAGGCTTAATGTACACTTATCCAAATTAAGGTGTGAGAAAGTGTCATGCATAATTATGAAAATTGTTACCAAAATGTCTCAATAGTCGAAATAATGCTAGAAATGAACTAAATAGATTAGAAATGCCATTTCCTCATTATTTTCTTGCCTTGGCCGAATGCTATGTGAAAATTTTCTTAAATGGCTAAATTTATGTATTAGTAGAAAGTAGCATAATGTGCATTCCAAAGTGGCCTATGCTAAGTGAAATGAGGAGAAATGATGAAATGATTGATGATGGATGATAAAAAGCATGCATTTTTGCCACTGATAGAAATATGTTCAAAATCATGTGAATATGATTGAATGGCATAGAAATGCTTATTGTATTTGGGAAAGGCAAGATTTAAAGCCCTGAGGAGGAATGATCTGGTGAATACCTCTAGAGACTAAAATTCCAAGGAAGAATGATTTGGTGTATACCTCCCAAGAGTAAACCATTTAGGAGATATTATGATTAACATTGCATGAATGTGTTAGAAGTGAGAATGTTTGATGTATGTGAACATTGAAAGCTTGATATTCATTTCATTGATGATATCACATGTTGCATATCTCATGTTCATAGATACATACACATATGTTTCACATATGGCATACCCATAGATTTGTATGAAAGGAATTTTGAAATGAATAGAATGTAGAAATATTTTTTGTATTTTTACAGTGGTACATATCAGTTATTTTAAAGTAAATGGTTTGTTTAGGTACTTGGAATATATTTCTCATTATTGTGCTGATATGTATCAGATGCCTAGATATTGCTTAATTATGAAGATCGAAATAGCTATAATGGAAGTTCCCTTCTTGGGAACTTTCATCATACTGAAGGATATCTATATCATGTCTGTTATAGAAATAACCCCAGAGTGAATTGGGTACTTTAGTTATGTATATGTAGCACTATCATTTTGATCCTGATTATATATGTTCTTTTTGGGTTGGAATTGGGACTGTTATTTTTTTGGCTGTACATAAAAGGGAAAAGGGTAGATCGATGAGGGATATGTAAATGACCTATTCATCCATGATATTTTGTAAAAGGAGTTTGAGTGACAGGCTTGTTGTCTCCTTACTCCTTATGGATAGGTACTTCATATATCCTAGAATATGTATATGGAACTATGCATCAAAAAGTTATGATATACATATATAAAATATCAAAGTTCTTACAAATTTCGCTGTAATGTATGACATATTTTATTTTTTCTATGCAAAAGTATGTTTACCGAGCAAAAATACCCTGATGTGTCTTATTTTATACATAATTGCTTAATGTGAATTGTCCATTTTATGTAATTTTATTTTAAAAAATAACCTAAGTTGCACCATTTTTCATTTTTAGGCATTTTATCAAGTCATCATAACAAAAACAGAGCAATTTTGAATCTAGACAGCCTTCAAAGCACCCAAAATAAGCCATTTGGGCCAATTTTTCTTATTGGGCCTTGGACTGGGCTAATTGGGCCTTAGACTGGGTTGATTAGGGGAGAATAGGAGCAAAATCGTGTGAGAAAGCTGGCATCCGTGAAATTTTGAATCACATACCCGAGCTTAGAATAGTAACCTAAAATAGTATGCAGCACGCTTGAAGCAAACCCGTGCATCCATTTTCCATCACGTGAGAGAGAGGGAGGTGGAGGGAGAATCGACGTCGAGGAAGGTCGATCAGCTACCTAGAGAAGCTTTGTGGATGGTACTCAACCATCTTGGCCGTCTGAGGCATTCGTTCTTGGCATCCATAATGCGAGTGAGAGAGAAATCTGCGTGAGGATCCAGTTCACAAACTGCGTAAGGAGGCTCGATCCGGCTGTTTCTACACTGTCCCTTGCCGAATTGATGCTCAAATTGCCAAATACACGACAAATGTGACACCACCCAAGATTGACCTATTTTACCATTTTACAACCCAGCTCATGTTTTTCATTGAGTTTTCGTCTGTTTCTACTGTTCGTTTTCCATCCTTGGTGTTCCCTAGCTGTCCACCACCATCCAAGTGACCAGAAGGGTGCAGATTTGTCGGTTACCCAAGAACTCAAGATTTAACCTGTTTTGACCCAGTTTCACAACCTGTTTTTGGATAGCTTTGGATTTTATTTTTCTGGTGAATTTCTAGCAGTTTTTCGACGAGATTCCAGTGGTTTTCCAATGGCCAATCTGTGCAACTATTGTTCAAAATTTGAGAAGACATGGGTGTGTATAATTTTTACCACTTTTATCTCTATATAATTGATTGTCTGATGGATTATCTGACGGATTACCTAATGGAATTGACTATAAATATGTGTGGCTATATTTGTAAACTCCATTAAGGTTCTTGACTGTGTTGGTGTTCTTTTTTAATTTGTATGGATATTGATTTTGATGCTGTGATCTTCTTTGCGATTATGCATGTATTTTTTTAAGTTTTTATTGTGAGACATCATTGTGAATGCTAATTAGATTTCTTTTTAAGATTGAGTGATGATAATTGAAATTGGAATCTACTCACATAGAATAGTTATTTTTCACTTAGAGATGAGGTTAATTAATTGCTAGATTAAGGAGTAGCTATTCTTAATAGTGGTGAATTAGAACGATAAGGCTGATCTGAAATTAATCATTAGGAAGAGATTCCAGTGGTAAATTCTTAAGAGGGAAATTGAATTTAACTTAGAATTCACTCACAGGTAGCATCATTAGATTCAATAGACCATTATCCTTTATGTGTTTGCCAACCAGTACAGGTCTCTAGTGGGTTTGCTGTTCTTGCCTTGGTATATTTTCTTTCGTTCTTTGTCACTAGTAGTTTATTATTGCTTGTAGTTAGACATTATTTTAGATAAAAATTAATCACTTTAATTGTTAAGCTAGACAACAGAGAACAAGTAGTAACTTTAGGCTTTCCCATTCCCGAGGAATATGACCTTGATACTCACCATTGCACTAGGCTGCATCGATAGGTTCACTGCCTTAGGTGAAGTTGCATAGGTAGCATTGGTAGCACACATCAAGTCTTTGGCACTGTTGCCAGGAACTGTTTGTGAAAACTATAGTGAAATTGCTATTTGTTACTTTAGCCACTTTTATTTATTTTATTTTATTTTTGTTTCTAGTTAGTTCTTTGTTTCATTCCATTTGTATTGCTTTTGGTTTTGGTGTTTATCTGTTTTATTTTATTTCTGTTTTGATTTATTAGTCTTTGATCTAGTTGTTAGGTTGTTTTGTTGTTGTTGGTTTCAAGTAATTTATAACCATGGATTCTTTATCAGTCTTGGTAGCTCAAATACAAAAAGAGCTTCTGGCCAAGCAAATTTATCAATGCCTGATGCCAGAGCAGGCTGCACAGTTTGGTTACGAGTTTTGTGGTAGCCCGCATTATGGTGTCAACTGCAATGCAGGAGGTATGTTTGCTAATTCTTCTTCATTTTCTCCTTACACTATTTCTACTGATTTCGAACAGGTTGATTATATGGGGAACGCTCCAAGTCAGCAAAACGATCTGTATAGCAATACATATAACTCTGGGTGGAGTAACCATCCAAATTTTGGATGGATCAATGATACCTAGAGTCCACAAGATTCTTTGTGGCTACACCAATAGCAGCTTTAACAACAAATCGCTTCTGATCAATTTCCTCAAGGACAAGAGGATTCCAGTCTTAAGGAATTGTTTATGAAATTTGTGTCCAATATAGACATAATCCTTAGAAATCAGTAGGCCTTCATTCAAAACACAGAATTTCAAGTAGGCCAGATTTCTAAGATGTTGGTTGAAACATAGCTAGAGACGCTCCCAAGTACCACAGAGTCTAAACCAAGGGAGCATTGCAATGTCATCACTCCGACATTTGGTAAGCAAGTATTTGACCCTTTACTATGGACTGATGATTATACTATTGAACAAGATGTGCCAATCAGTAAAGAGCCAGAGCCTGAGGTAAGTGGGCCAGTGAAAATGGAGAACAAGAGTCCTATGAGGGAATATAGCCCACCTATTCCATTCCCTGCTAGACTAAAGCAGGAGAAGGTTTATTCTGATTTAGCAACTTCTTTAAGACATTCTTTCAATCATGATGATCATGTTTATCTTGTGGATGTCTTATATGAAGTTATTGAGTCTGAATTGCAGGAATTCTTGGTTAATAACCTTTTAGAGGTAGCATTACAAGGAGATAAGGAAGAGTTATCCAATGAGTAAGTGTTAGAACAACTAACTCATCTACTGGCTACTGAGCCTAGCAGCTATACTGACCATTCTATTTCTTTTGATAAGTCAGAGTTGCAGGAGGTGAAACTTTCAATGGAAGACCCTCTAGTCCTGAAATTGAAAGAATCACCTAAGCACTTAAGTTGCATTCATTTGTCTAAGGTGGAGAAGCCACAAATGATTATAATAGCTGACATGATCCCTATTGAAGGGGATATCATTTTGGCATCTCTCAAAGACCATCACAGGGCACCTGTTTACAAGATTCCTCTACCTCTCCCGTTTCCACCAGAGTGGGATAAAACTTGAGCAATTTATTTTATTTTATTTTATTTTCTACTAATCATAACTTTGAGACTATTGGATTTTCTATTTATTCCTGCTTTATGTTTTTAATTTGGGATACCAACCCGGCTATACACTAAGGGCAATATGAACATCAAGTGTGGCGTGGGTATTGTTGTTGATTTTTCTTTCTCTTTTTCTTTTGGGATACCTTTTGGTTGTACACTGAGGATAGTGTAATCCTCAAGTGTGGGGTGGTGTGCTGCTATTATTTTGACTCCTTTTTCCTCTGTTAGTTCAGGATACTACATATTGATGCTACTATTTGTCGATACTGTATTTGTGCTTATAGTAGATATAAGACAGGATACTTGATTTTGCTTGACTTATATGCACTTAAGTTTTTTTTGTCTTCGAAGCATTTATAATTTAGTTTACAAATTCACAGAAACTGTTTCCCTTAATTCATCTTAGAAAACAATTAGTGATGTTTAATGCATTATCCTGGTCGGGTTATACATGTGGTACTTAATTATTTTTCAAATTGTGAAAATTTTGATTTAGTATGTTGATAATGCAAATTGCTTGCACTGCTTGACTTACAATTTAGTTGAATTGTTTTTAGAACCACATTGTACCACACTTCAATGTGAGATTTGAGCCTATTTTGAGTATTCATTACAAGTATGCTCCTAACTTTCTTGTTGAAGTGTGCATTTTGCTTGATTTTGCCTCTAGAACTTACTCTGTAATGCTTGTTGAAGTTGCATGGATTTTTGAATATCAGCAGATGATTTGGGCAACTTAGGATACACTTCTTTTGGCCAAAAAGCCTACCCTCTGTGTTTCCCATAGTTGGCCACTTTTGAGCCTTGACATTTCCTTCACTTTTTGCACCTTTACACCTCACATTACTTTTTTGTATATCATCTTCTTTTTTGCCTTATATGCTAGAGATTGTGTGATTTACTCTTCATGTTTAGATTAAAATGCACTATCTTGATTGGTAACAATCCACCAAGTATTTTCTTCACATGCTCCCTTCTATCCAAAGCTCTTTATTAACAAGACTGCAAATATATATATATAACAAGAAAAGAAAAGAAGAGACAAAGACAAAAAGATAATAAAAATAAAATAAAATAAAAATATTTGTGAAAAGCGGTCTTCATTATCTTGTTTATTGGATATGTTATTCCTTGAGCATCTCTTATTTCATCGAAAACCTGGCAAAAATTTCTGCGCTTAGCACTTTGCTGCTTTTAATCCTTTGAGTACTCACCATGTTGAAATTGCATGACTTCTAGCATTTCTATCACCTCTTCCTAAAATTTTTCCTCACCTTTATCTTAACCAAATTACAACCTTGTCAAGACCCTTTGATCTTGGTATTCAATTTTTCACAGTAACAGAGATAAGATTTATGAGCAAGAATATGGTAGGCAGATTCTTGTGAAATAGCTTGAGGGATTTGTGCTTTACCCTTATACACTTTGAGTGATTTGAGTGATCCTTGTGAAGCTTTGGTTCTTAAATTTTTGTTAATGAATTACAGGTTAAGTTGTGTAGTTATTATTTCCATCTTATGTTAAGGTTGTGCAATTTGATTTATGATTAAGTTTCACTTGGGATGTGTTAAGTATCATTAATTGTCATTTAGTTGTGATTTTTGAGAAACTATTGCTGTTTGTTTAAGGACTGAGTTAGTGTTTGCTTGAGGACAAGCAAAAGCTTAAGTGTGGGCTAATTTGATGTGTCTTATTTTATACATAATTGCTTGATGTGAATTATCTATTTTATGAGTATTTTATGTAATTTTATTCTAAAAAATCACCTAATTGCATCATTTTTCATTTTCATGCATTTTATCAAGTCATCATCAGAAAACAGAGCAATTTTAAGCCTGGACAACCTTCAAAGCACCCAAAATAGTGTGCAGCATCCATGCATTTTTGAATTGCATACCCGAGCTTGGAATTGTAACCCAAAATAGTGTGCAGCATGCTTGAAGAAAACTCGTGCGTCCATTTTCCATCGGAAGAACGAGAGGGAGGTGGAGGGAGAATCGACGTCGAGGGAGGCCTAATAGCAACTTGGAAAGGCTCTGCAGACCGTCCTCTACTGTCTTATCTATCTACAGCGTCTATTCCCACGTTTGTAATGTGATTGGGAGAGAAACTCGCATAAGGATCTAGTTCGCAAACTGCGAAAGGAGGCCTGATCTGACCATTTCTGCACCATCTGCCATTGTTCCACTGCACTCAGAGCTTCTTCGACTGCTGGCTGTGTTGAATCGATGCCTAAATTGCCAGATATATGACAGAGGTAACGCGACCCAAGACTGACCTATTTTGTTGTTTCGTGACCCAACTCGTGTTTTTCGTCAAGTTTTCATTCATTTTTGTTGTCTGTGTGCCATCTTCAGTGTTCCCCAACTTTGGCCACCATCCAAGTAATCAAAAGGGTGTAAATCCGTCGGGTACCTGAGAACTCGAGATTCAACCTGTTTTGACCTGATTTTGTGACCCGTTTCTAGGCAGCTTTAGATTTTATTTTTCTGGTGAATTTCTAGCAGTTTTTCGACAAGATTCTAGTGGTTTTCAGGCGGCCAATCCGTGCAGCTACTATTGGGCACTTGAGGAGACAGGGGCGTGCATAATTTTTATTGCTTTTATCTTTGTATAATGGATTGTCTGATGGATTACCTGATGGAATTGGCTCTAAATATGTGTGGCTAAATTTGTAAACTCTATTGGGGTTCTTGATTGTGTTGGTATTCTGTTTTTATTGTATGGATCTTGATTCTGATGTTGTGATCTTCTTTGTGATTATGCATGTATTTTTTTTAAGTTTTCATTGCGAGACTTCATTGTGAATGCTAATTAGATTTCTTTTTGAGATTGAGGGATGATAATTGAAATTGGAATCTAATCGCAGAGAACAATTAATTTTCACTTAGAGATGAGGTTAATTAATTGCTGGATTAAGACTGATCTGAAATAAATCATTAGGAAGAGATTCTAGTGGTAGGTTCTTAGATTTAGAAATTTAATTGGCTCGAGAGGGAAATTGAATTTAACTTAGAATTCACTCACAGGTAGCATCATTAGATTCTATAGACCATTATCCTTTATGTGTTTGCCAACCACTACAGGTCCCCAGTGGGTTTGCTGTTCTTGCCTTGGTATATTTTCTTTCATTCTTTGTCACTAGTAGTTTATTATTGCTTGTAGTTAGACATTAGTTTAGATAAAAATTAATCACTTGAATTGTTAAGCTAGATAATAGAGAATAAGTAGTAACTCTAGGCTTTCCCGTTCCCGAGGAATACAACCTTGATACTCACCATTGCACTAGGCTGCATCAATAGGTTCACTAGCTTAGGTGTAGTTGCATAGGTAGCATTGGTAGCACACATCAGACCAGAACCTAATTATATATTAAATTACTGATGGATTAAATGCTCGAGAAAAAATTAACAAGATAAAAGGCTAAGAATAATGTAACCATTTATCTGAATATGTTATATGATGTTGTTAAGATAAGATAAGGGGTGTTACAGGAGGGATTTTAAATATTGCTACTATATATATGTCTTTCAAAACAATAAAGGTTCCTAAAAAGGAAACCTCCACCACTGCTATCTCTATCTCTATCATAACGTTGTATCAAGGCATTTGATACCAGTACGATAATAAGAAATAATTTCTTAGTAGCTAAAAAAACCATACAGTTTCAAAATAAATGGCATGTCCCACTGTACGGATATAAAAAAAATTTCTTGATGTGTGTTGTGCCAATGCTATCTAGCAACTGCACCTAAGGCAGTGAACCTATTGATGCAGGCTAGCACAATGGTCAGTATTAAGGTCATATCCCACGGGAATGGGAAAGCCTAGAGTTACTACTTGTTTTCTGTTATCTAGCCTACAATTCAAAGTGATTGGGTTTTAATTAAACTAATAACTAAGTTAAATGCAATAATAACTAGCCAGCAATAATTGGCAAGAAGAGGAATTAATCACGATAGAGAAGCAAACCCAATGGGAACCTAAACTAGTTGGTAAACACGAAAGATAATGGATGATTGAATCTGATTCTGCTACCTATGAGTGAATTCTAATTCAAATTCAAATTCTCTGTCAGTCTCAATGAATTTCTTAAACCTAAAATCTACCACTGGCTGGTTCTTCCTAATGGTTGATTTTAGATCAGCATTATCGGTCTAATTCACTACTATTAAGAGTCGTTACTTCTTAATACAGCATTTTATTAACCTTAGTTCTAAGTGATAACAAATTGTCCGTTACAATTAGGTGTCTAATTTCAATTAAAATTTGTCGATTATTAAAAGAAATCTAAAGAGCTTCCATTACAACATCTTGTCAATGGAAACATAAATAATCATTTATAACAGTAACGGAGATCACATAACCAATATTCAATCATCCATGCAAATTAAACTCAGGCTACCAACATAGTTTAGAACGTAATGGGTTTTACAAATTTAGTTACACATAAACATCATCCAACAGTCCAGAAAATCCATAATTTAGAGAATTAACAGTGTAAAAATTTTATACGTCCCTCTTATCTTGAATGGCGGATGGAACAGTTCAGAATAGTCGCCAGAAAGTTGCCAGAAAAGGACCAGAGAAAAGAATTTCAAATCTGTCCAACGGGTTACAACCGGGTCAGGTCATGGGTCGTAGATCCCCGATGGAAAATGGCTCCACAAACCATCACAGTTGCGGCGAAAGGTTGCAGGAGAGGCACCACATGACTGAGGAATGATTTCTGGTGGCCAACGGGACTTGCAACGCCTGAAGGGTCGTGAAACATAACCAGATTGCGTCACTCAGGTTTGTCTTGGGTCACACAATCCATCGCATTACGGTGGCCGATGATGGGTCAAAAGGTGCGACTGGGTTGCCTAAAGCTGTAGGGAGCGACGACAAGTGGTGGGTTGGCCAAAAAATGCCACAAAATGCTGTGAACTAGGATGAATTTCCTCTCGGATCGCACACCTTTTCTCATTGTTTTGCTACTTTTTCGACGGCAATGGACGGTGGTGGTGGCTCGCCCATCGTCTCCTGTTGCTAGGGTGAGGTCGTGCTGCGGCGGAGCTCCGATCAGACACTCCATTTTAGGTTTTCTCTCCCTCGAGTCTCCTTTGTATGATGGCTCTCTTTGGTTACTGTTCCAAGCTAAAGTCTTCACTCCTCCATGCGCTACATGGGCCCCCTTGCCTTTTCTCACATGGGTCCTCACTTTTTCCTTTTAATTAGCCCGATCCAAGGCCCAATTAGCCTGGTCCAAGGCTTAATAAGCAAGATTGTCCCAAATGACCTATTTTGGGTGCTCTAAAGGCCGCTTAGACTCAAAATTTCTTCGTTTGCTGATGAGGACTTGATAAAATGCCTAAAAACAAATAATAATGCAACTTAGGTGATTTTTAGAATAAAATTACACAAAATGCTCACAAAATGGACAATTCACATCAAGCAATTTTGTATAGAATAAGACACATCAAATCAGCCCACACTTAAGCTTTTGCTTGTCCTTAAGCAAACATTAACTCATTCTTTAAACAAACAACAATAGTTTCTCAAAGTCCAAACCTAGTCCGCAGTTAATAATGCCTAACACGTCCCCCGTGAAACTTAATCATAGACCAAATTGTAAAACCTTGACGCATAATGGAGATAATAACGATGCATACACAACTTAGCCAACAATTTAATGCCAATTATTTAAGAATCAATGCCTCTCAGCGATTACTCAAATCACTCAAAGTGTATTCTGGTAAGTTCCAAATCCCTCAAGAAACTTCACAACAATATGTCTACTATATGGTTGCTCATAAATCTCATTTCTTCTACTACTAAAAAAATATTGAATACCAAAATCAAGGGGTCTTACAGGGTTGTAATGAGGTTAAGGTGATGGTAGGGAAGAAATTTTTGGTAGAAGTGGCATAGATGCTGAAAATTCATGCAATTGAAGCATCATGAAGGATTAAAGGATTAAACACAACAAATGCTAAACATAACAATTCTTACTAAGTTTTCAATGAAGTTGGTGATGCTCAGAGAATATAATATCAACAGACAGACTATTCTAATTATTATCTCTTTTTTCTTATATAATTAGCCTGCATGCTTACTGTAACGACCCCCTAATACAACATACACAATCCTTTATCTGTCTAGCGGAAGCATATGGGTCTTTGAAATGGTTATTCCCGATGTGGGAATGCCAGGGGATCGCTACAGGTTGAGCATAACCCAAATAGAATTCCCATTGTCCATTCGGATTCTGTTCAACCCTAATTCACATGCAGCTATACTAATTATACATACATACATCATAAATTACTCTGGAATGAAAACTAATATCCATACATACGACATACAATCATTTAATGTGAATTCCAACTTAATTACATAGGTTACAGCAGTAAACCCTACCAAAAATCCGGCAGAGTCTTCCCTGTAATTCGGACATATCCAAAGTACAATAGTCACCCAATTTATACAAATACAGCCAATCCAATAACAACGGAAATCATAAATTACAGAAGACCAATATACAGCATCATCATTAAAAATATATACAATGACATTCAAGCCTAGACTAAGCTGTTCTTTTGTCTATCACCAAAGCATTGCCCAGCTAACGTCTAGGTCCCTGTCCCTGTTCCTGTTCATCTGAGTAAACAACCTAGTGAGATATAAAATCCCAGTAGAATAATTTACAGTTCAAATACAGTTTGAAATCTGTTTAAAAACTCATCGGTGCAAGCACCGAAAATAACTCCCGAAATTTGTTTAAAATCCGTTAAATACCTTATCTTTAAAATCAAGTTATCACATGAAGATCACGGCAATTGCTCAAAATCATAAAAATCCATTTCTTTAAAAATCAGAAATCGAAATCAGGTTAAATCCCATGCCCAGTGTATCTAAATCCATATAGGCCACAAGTCCTCTGTGACCAAATCTAAATCGTCCAATTGCACGTTATCTAGAGAAATCTCATCTCTTATCGTTGGGTGTGATCCGTAACACCAATCACCCAAATCTCGCCTATGTTGTGAGTGTGATCTGTAACACCAATCACTCACTTAAGGACCGGGTGAGAACCAACATTTAGGGCGTCCCCTAGCATGTGCATATATGCCAATTCTCATCCTCACACAGTATATTCAAACTCACATGCTCACGATCGGCTATTCCTCAGGGTTCTAGGATATTACGCCTAAATCACAACATTTCCCTGTGTAGGCTATCCCCCCTTATACTCCTTAAACCTTTCTTAGGGTCGTCATGATTTATCGCGTGATCCCTAACGCAGTACAGGCTAAATCTGATAAAAATAACATCATTTAAAAACTCCCTATACTCGGGATACTTAACGGCCGTCCCATATCGGCTATCAAGTACCCTACCCTAAGTAAATCTGTCCTACGGGCATCTAAACTCAATAAACAAAACATCTAACATGCAATTGGGATATCCAGCACACAAGCATGCAATTTAGTCCATCGAAAGTAGCACATAAATCCATGCAATCAAATCTAATCATTCAGGTATTCACTAGGTCAAATCTAGAACTCGAGAAGCGTAAATCATCCTACCTGGTCTCCTGTTATTCCGAATTAAATCAGAACTTCATGAAATCATAGATTTTGAGCCAAATTAATTCCCTGGACATTTACATGAATATTTAAACTCGTCACATCATCCATTTTACGATTCTAAGTTCGATTACCCTAATACCTAGGTTAATTTATTTCCTAATCGCGTTCGGCAGCTAATTCAATCAAAATTCATTAGTTTTTGGGGAATCGGACCTTACCATTGTTGTCGGATGATGGAAATCTGTCTCGGGGTGGTCTCGATGTCTCCCGGTGTATATCCAGATTCTCCGGCATGGTGGTATACGGTGATGTACAACGGAGGGGTACGGTTGGCCTCGAAATTCACACCATGGTGAAGCCTGCAAGACGAGGAGTCCAAATATGGTGGTGGCGCAGCAGTTCATGGCCGTTTGGATGGCATTTTTTGGCCACGAAGAACGATACACAGTGGATGAAAAATGCCTCGATCCGGGTGTGTCAGACTTTCGTTCAATGTCAATGAGCTGGTGGAGGAAGCTGGCAGCTCAGGCTACACGCTGGTGGTAGCGGTGATGGCCAACAGTGGCTGACGGTAGCGATCTCAGCTGGCGAAGTTTTCGCGCAATGAAGGAGGAAAACGTCATTTTCTGGTGGCGGTGGCGGCTGTTGGTGGCTGTGGGTAGCTACTGGAGGTTAAGGGTGGTGAGGGGAGTCGATTGGTATGCGAGGTGGTGGCTCACGATGGCTCAGGTGGTGGCACGTGGTGGAGGAAGGAGAAGAGAGAGGAGAGAGAAAGTAGTGTGAGGAGAGAGAGAAAAATGCGCCAAATGGCAGGGTTTTGGGAAATTTAAAACTTCCAGGGGCGATTCTGACTTTTCTCAGACCACCCAGGAAAACTTCAAGATGTCGGCTTCCATCCAGACGTTGGCACGAGTTCTCATGAGAAGATTTTGGCCTCCGTCAGTGAAACTGAAGTACGAAACTTCGTCTGTCAATTCATAATCACCGGATCGCGTTTCTTTCCATTTGATTATGTTTCTAACTTCAAATCGCTTTCCAAGTTCAACCATCGCCTCGAAATACATGCCAGCCTCAGTTTAAATGTAATTAGCATCAGAAATTCAATTTTATCTTTCAAAATAGTTATGGTTATTACATTCTCCCCCTTAAAAGAAATTTTGTCCCAAAAATTCATACCTGTGAACAGTTCTGGGTATCTTTGGCTCATCTCTTCTTCTTTCTCCCAAGTCATCTCCTGCGACGCTACATCCTGCCAAAGTACCTTAACTAAAGGGATTATTTTACTTCGAAGTTGCTTAGTCTTAAAGTCAAGGATTTGTACAGGAGTAGATTCATAAGTCAAAATTTCCTTTAATATTATTGGTTGATTCCCTAATACATGCGCAGGATCTGGGACATATTTATGAAGTTGGGAGACATGAAAAACGTCATGTAGGTTGGACAAATAGGGAGGTAAGGCAATTTGGTAGGCAACGGGACTGACTCTTTATAAGATTTGGAATGGTCCTAGGAATCTAGGGCTTAGTTTCTTGGTCCTCACCTGCCTACCGATACCCGTGGTGGGGGACACTCTCAAAAATATGTGCTCTCCCTCATTAAATTCTAAAGGCCTTCTTCTCTCGTTTGCATATGATTCTTGTCTCTTCTGGGTAACTCTCATCTTTTCCCTGATCATTTTAATTTGATCAGTGATTTCTTGTACAATCTCGGGTCCCAACAGTGCACTTTCCCCCATCTCTACCCAACTTAAGTGTGACTTACAACTTCTCCCATAAAGAGTCTCATAAGGTGCCATACCGATGGTAGAGTGATAGCTATTATTGTATGCAAACTCTATCAACGGTAGGTGTTTATCCCAATTTCCTTTATGCTCTAGCACACAAGCCTTTAACATATCTTCTAGGGTCTGAATAGTCCTCTTAGACTGCCCGTTTGTCTGAGGATGATAGGTTGTGCTAAATTTAAGCTGGGTTCCTAAGGCTTGCTGTAGGGATTGCCAGAATCTCGAAGTAAACCTAGGGTCTCGATCGGATACTATACTTGACGGTATTCCATACAATCTCATGATTTCCCTAAGGTATACTTCAACTAATTTCTCCATGGAGTAACGCGCCTTTACAGGTAAAAAGTGAGCATATTTGGTCAACCTATCCACTATCACCCAAATGGCATCAAATCCTGCTAGTGTTATAGGTAATCCTACCACAAAATTCATAGTTATTTGATCCCATTTTCTTTCTAGTATCTCCAATGGTTTTAGTAGCCCTACGGGTTTCTGATGTTCTATCTTAACCTGTTGACAAGTCAAGCAACCATTCACGTAGTTCGTGATATCCTTCTGCATACTGGGCCACCAAAAGTTTCTCTTTAAGTCCTGGTACGTCTTGGAAATACCCAGGTGAATAGTGTAATGGCTTCTATGGGCATCTGCTAACACTTTTTCCTTCAACTCCTGATGGTTCGGAATCACTACCCTATTCCTAAACATTAAAACTCCATTAGGTGCTAGTCCAAAATCGAGTTGGTCTGCGTATACTTCCATGGATTCATCCTCAAGTTGGTCTTGTCTAATTAGTTCTCTCAACTCGCAGGTTATCAAAAAGTCACTCATCACTAATCTTTGCGGAAACGAGATTACGTTGAGGCTGAGATTCCTAAAATCCTCAAGTAACCTCATCTCCCTTATCATCAAGCTAGCTAACTATAGTGACTTTCGGCTCAATGCATCAGCCACGACATTCACTTTCCTTGCATGATATTTCAATTCAAAGTCAAAATATTTCAGGTATTCTACCCACCTACGCTGCCTCATGTTCAACTCTTTTCGATCAAATAACTACCTATGACTCTTATGATCACTATACACTTCAAATATGGCACCATATAGGTAATGTATCCAAATCTTTAGGGCAAACACAACGACAGCTAATTCTAAGTTATGGGTGGGGTAGTTTTCCTTTGCAGGTTTCAATTGTTGCGATGCATAAGCCACAACTTTCCCATCCTGCATCAAGACGCAACCTAAGCCTCTCAGGGATGCATCTATATATACGATAAAGGGTTATAGGGGTTTTGGAAGGATTAGCACAGGAGCGGTGGTCAATTTCTCTTTTAAAATTTGAAAACTATTCTCACACTGTTTTCTCCATTCGAAATCTACCCCTTTTCGAGTCAACCAGGTTAATGGTACGGCTATCTGAGAAAATCCTTGAATGAATTTTCTATAATAGCTGGCCAAACCCAGGAAACTTCTAATCTCGGTGACCGTTCTAGGTCGACCCCAATCTAATACTGCTTCAATTTTCTTTGGGTCTACCGCTAGTCCTTCCCCATTAACCACGTGTCCCAAGAATTTCACTTCTTCTAACCAAAACTCACATTTCTCTAGCTTTGCATACAATTGCTTCTCTTTCAGTATCTGTAGCACCGTGCTAAGATGCTGGGTATGCTCCTCGTGAGTCTTAGAGTAAACTAAGATATCATCGATGAATACCACTACAAAATGATCTAAATAGGGTTTGAAGATCCTGTTCATGTAATCCATAAAGACAGCTAGTGCATTCGTCAATCCAAACGGCATCACTAGAAATTCATAGTGGTCATATCTTGTCCTAAATGCTGTCTTCGAGATATCCTCCTCTCTAACCCTAATCTGGTGGTATCCTAATCTTAAGTCTATCTTAGAAAACACAGTCATGCCTTGCAACTGATTAAATAAGTCATCAATACGTGGTAATGGGTATTTGTTCTTAATGGTCACCTTATTCAATTGCCGGTAATCAATACACAATCTCAAACTCCCGTCTTTCTTCTTTACGAATAAGATCGGAGCTCCCCATGGGGATACACTTGGCCTAATGAACCCTTCTCCAACATATCCTCAATTTGGACCTTTAATTCCCTTAATTCCACTGGGGCCATACGATATAGAGTCATGGCTATTGGGCCCGTGCCCAAAATCAGGTTAATGGTGAACTCTATCTCCCTATGTGGTGGCAGTCTACTTACTTCCAAAGGAAATACCTCTGAAAAGTCACTAGCAATTGGGATTTGGCTTAGCCTATCCTGCAACTCTACCTCAGAGAGATTAAGGGACATATCACCTATCTCACAAGCCCTGTCACTCCCTCGCACAGGCACGTTATCCAGGTAAGTGATTGTCCTTTTAAAACAATTCAACAAGACCCGATTCCTAGTTAACCAATCCATTCCCAAAATGATGTCGATCCCAGTTAATGGTATACACACTAGGTCCATAATGAACAAAGTATCCTCAATGGTTAAGGGGCAATTCAGGCATATACGTAGGGACATAGTGGCTTCTCCCAAGGGTGTGGATATGTATAGGTCACAGGGTAGGGTTTGAACAAGTAATTTTATTCTCTCTACGCATGCATAAGCAATAAAGGAGTGTGTAGCACCCAAATCAAACAATACTATCAAAGAAAAATTATAGATTTTACCTCTACCCTACATTAAGCCCGAAGACCTGTCGACATTAGCCGCATTTAGAGTGAAAACTCTCCCTTGAGCTTGTGGTCTTCGGCTATTGGATGTCGACTGGTTCCCAGTGGAAGGGCAGTATCTGGCCATATGTCCTGTACCTCCGCACCTGTAACACTGAAGTGGAGTTTGATGCCAGCAGGGCTAATTCGGATATCTGGTACCACACTTTGGACAGGGTGTATTATCAGGTCATCTTTCACTACTGCTAGATGCCCTTGGTTACGGTTTAAACATACCGCTTCTCACATTAAGATTTCTGGTTGCTGGTGTTGGTCGGTTCCCTATTCCCTCGGTCATATTCTGAGCCTGTCTCTGTTCTAGATTCCTACTCAGGATTCGACACTTGTTTACCAGCGTGGCAAAGTCTCTAATCTCCAATGTGGCCAACTGAGTCTTCATGGGTAAGTCTAGGCCTTCTTCTAATTGCTTTGCTTTCTAGGCCTCATCATAGTGCATTCGTAGGTAGGTAGAGTATTGTGATAATTCTTCAAATTATTTTAAATACTCTTCAAATGTCCTACCTCCCTATGTGAGCTTCAAAAACTGTGCTTCTTTTGATTGTTTGACGCTCTCAGGGATGTACTGCTCCATAAAGACTCTCTTGAAAGACTCCCAGGTGAGCGGAATGCCTCTGCTTTCCATCAGTTGCTAGGCACCTGTCCACCATAGTTCTGCTTCACCCTTCAACATGTATGTTGCATATGTAACCTTCTGCTTGTCATCACACTGCAACAATTTGAAAATCTTTTCAATATCTTTCACCTATGCTTCTACCGTAGCTGGATCGGAAGCACCTGCAAATGAGGATGGACCTGCTCTCTGAAACTCGATCCATCCCTTATACAATAGGTTAGCATGCTGGGTGGCTCCGTCATTTCTGGTCTTCCTGTCTTCCTGCTACTATATCATCACATTGGCATTGGTAGTGGCTTGATCTCTCATAGCATCAGCTATCAATCGAATAGATTCCATCATATCGCGTATGTCGACTTCAGTCTCCATGCTGCCACTACCCGAAGCACCCTGGTTCCTGTGCCTTGGCCTTCCTCTAGGCCTGCGAGTGGCATCCCTGCTGGATTCAGCCATAGTTATCTGACACAGAAGCAAACAGATCAGTCATAACAGCAAAAGTTAACAGAAAGGCATTAAATTCATTCCGTTACTTATCGGTTCAAGATTAGGTCCTAACATTCTAGAGTTAAATCAATCAAAACCCTAAAGCTGCAAGCCCGAAGATTCACAATCTCTAGCCCACTAAAACAGACAATCCGACAAACCGGGCTCTAATACCATAATTGAAACGACCCCTTAATACAACATACACAATCTTTTATCTATCTAGCAGAAGCATATGGGTCTTTGAAATGGTTATTCCCGATGTGGGAATGCCAGGGGATCGCTACAGGTTGAGCGTAACCCAAATAGACTTTCCATTGTCCATTCAGATTCCATTCAACCCTAATTCACATGCAGCTATACTAATTATACATACATCCATCATAAAATACTCTGGAATGAAAACTAATATCCATACATACGACATACAATCATTTAACGCAAATTCTAACTTAATTACATAGGTTACAGCAGTAAACCCTACCAAAAATCTGGTAGAGTCTCCACTGTAATTCGGACATATCCAAAGTACAAAAGTCACCCAATTTATACATATACAGCCAGTCCAATAACAATAGAAAGCATAAATTACAGAAGACCAATATATAGCATCATCATTAAAAATATATACAATGACATTCAAGCCTAGACTAAGTTGTTCTTCTGTCTATCACCAAAGCATTGCCCAGCTAACGTCTAGGTCCCTGTCCCTGTTCCTGTTTATCTGAGTAATCAACCTGGTGAGATATAAAATCCCAGTAGAATAACTTACAGTTCAAATACAGTTTGAAATCTGGTTGAATACTCAGCGATGCAAGCACCGAAAACAACTTCTCGAAATTAGTTAAAAATTCATGAAATACCTTATCTTTAAAATCAAGTTATCACATGAAAATTAGGGTAATTGCTCAAAATTATAAAAATCCATTTCTTTAAAAATCAGAAATCGAAATCAGGTTAAATCCCATGCCCAATGTATCTAAATCCATATAGGCCACAAGTCCTCTGCGACCAAATCTAAATCGTCCAATTGCACGTTATCTAGAGAAATCTCATCTCTTATCGTTGGGTGTCATCCGTAACACCAATCACCCGAATCTCGCCTATGTTGTGAGTGTGATCCGTAACACCAATCACTCACTCAAGGACCAGGTGAGAATCAACATCTAGGGCGTCCCCTAGCTTGTGCACATACGCTAATTCTCATCCTCATACAGTCTATTCGAACTCACATGCTCATGGTCATCTATTCCTTAGGGTTATAGGATATTACGCCTAAATCACAACGTTTCCCCGTGTAGGCTATCCCCCCTTATACTCATTAAACCTTTCTTAGGGTCGTCCTGATTTATCACGTGATCCCTAATGTAGTACAGGCTAAATCTAATAAAAATAACATCATTTAAAAACTCCATGTGCTCAAGATACTTAACAGCCGTCCCATATCGGCTATCAGGTACCCTACCCTAAGTAAATCCGTCCTACGGGCATCTAAACTCGATAAACATGCAATTGGGATATCTAGCACATAGGCATGCAATTTAGTCCATCGAAAGTAGCATGCAAATCCATGCAATCAAATCTAATAATTCAGGTATTCACTAGGTCAAATCTAGAACTCGGGAAGCGTAAATCATCCTACCTGGTCTCCTGTTGCTCTGAATTAAATCAGAACTTCACAAAATCCTGGATTTTGAGAAAAATTAATTCCCTGGACATTTACACGAATATTTAACCTCGTCACGTCATCCGTTTTACGATTCTAAGTCCGATTACCCTAATACCTAGGTCAATTTATTTCCTAATTGCGTTCGGCAACTAATTCAATCAAAATTCATTTGTTTTTAGGGAATCGGACCTTACCAGTGTTTTCAGATGATGGAAATCTGTCTCAGGGTGGTCTCGTTGTCTCCTGATGTATATCCAGATTCTCCGGCACAACGGCACACTGCGGCGTATTGCAGAGGGGTGCGGTTGGCCTCGAAATTCACACCACGGTTAAGCCCGCAAGACGAGGAGTCTGAATATGGTGGTGGTGAGGCGGTTCACGACCATTTGGATGACATTTTTTAGCCACAAAGAACGACGTACGACGGACAGAAAATGCCTCAATCGGGGCCCGTCAGACCTCCGTTCAACGTCGACGAGCTGGTGGAGGAAGCTGGCAGCTCAGGCTACACGTTGGTGGTAGCGGTGATGGCCAACGGTGGCTGATGGTGGCGATCTCAGCTGGCAATGTTTTCGTGCGATGGAGGAGGAAAACGTCATTTTTTGGTGGCGCTGGCAGTCGTTGGTGGCCATGGGTAGCTGCTAGAGGTTAAGGGTGGCGAGGGGAGTCGATTGGTATGCCAGGTGGTGGCTTATGGTGGCTCAGGTGGTGGCGCACGGTGGAGAGAGAGGAGAGAGAAAGTGGAGTGAGGAGAGAGAGAAAAATGCCCCAAATGGCAGGGTTTTGGGAAATTTAAAGCTTCCAGGGGTAGTTTTGACTTTTCTGGGACCACCCGGGGAAACTTCAGGATGTCGACTTCCATCCAGATGTTGGCACGAGTTCCTATGCAAAGATTTTGGCCTCCGTCAGTGAAACTAAAGTACAAAACTTTGTCTGTCAGTTCCTGATCGCCGGATCGCGTTTCTTTCCATTTGATTGTGTTTCTGACTTCAAATTGCTTTTCGAGTTCAACCATCACCTCAAAATACGTGCCAGCCTCAGTTTAAATGGAATTAGCATCAAAATTTTGATTTTATCTTTCAAAATAGTTTCGATTATTACACTTACACTTTTGGATTGAAGGGAGCATCTAGAATGATAAAAAAAAAGCTTAGTGTACTATCACCAATTAAGGTAGTGCATTTTTAATCCATGTATAAAGAGTAAATCACACAAATTTTAGCAAATGGGGTGAAGAAAGAAGATAGTGTATAGAAAGGAATATGAGGTGTAAAATGTAAGTGATGAAGGAAAAGTCAAGGCCCAATAGTGGCTAACTAAGGAAGACGTGGGGTAGGCTTTTTGGTAAAAATAGTGTATCCTAAGTTGCCCAAATCATCTGATATTCAAAAGTTTATGTAACTTCAACAAGTATTACAGAGTAAGTTCTAGAGACACAATCAAGTGAAATAAACACTCAACAAAAAGAATTCAAAGTATATTTATAATAAATGTTTATCTTAGGCTCAAATCTCATGTTTGAAATGTGGCTAAATTGCATATAGTTATCAAATATTTGCATATGAATTACTAATCAAGCAGTGCATGCAAACTGCATTATCAACATCCTAAATCAAAAATTGAATAATTTGAAAAAAAAGTAATCAAGCAACACTGGTATGACCTGGCCATGGTCAAAAATACATTAGGCATTAAAACTGCTTTCTAACATGCATTATGAGAAACAATGCCTGCCCATTCATGACTAAATCATACATGCTCAAAAGACAATCAAAGACTCAAGTGCATAGAATCAAGAAAAAATCAAGTATCATACCCTATATCCACTATCAAAATAAATACAACATCAGCAAATTGCAACATCAAAATCATAGACACCCACCCCACTTTTGAGAAAGACACTACCCTCAGTGTATAGCAAAAGGGATATCACAGAAATAAAAGCATCAAGTGCAGCAAGAAGCAAAGATAATCTAAAATTTTTAATGTACCTCACAATATGAAAAAGAAGAAAAAAAACAAAAATAAAATAACACAAATAAAGTAAATAAATAAATAAATAAAAAACATTGCTTCTTTTTGTTTGAGTCTTTTAGTTGAACTCGTTCCTTCTATCACTCTTGCAAGTAAAGCACCATGTGCACTCGTTCCTCGACCTCCGATAAGTCTCTATAGTAGTGCTTTAGTCAGTGCCCATTGACTTTGAAATCTCCTTTGTTAGGATGATGTTGTTCCACTGTGCCATAGGGAAAGACTTTCTTGACCACAAATGGTCCTGACCATTGGCTCTTAAGCTTTCTTGGAAAAAGACGAAGACGTGAGTTATAAAGTAATACCCTATCTCCAACCTAAAAATCTTTAGACCCACGCAGCCTTTGATCATGCCACTTCTTAGTTCGAGCTTTGTAAATGGAAGAATTTCCATAAGTTGGTGGTGCCATTCTTCTAGCTCATTTAGCTGCCATAACCTCTCTTTACCTGTAGAAATAACATCAAGATTGCATGTTTTAAGGGCCCAAAGTGCCCTGTATTCCAATTCGACAGGCAAATGAAAAGTCTTTCCATATACTAGCCTATAAGGTGTAAATCTAGTAGAGTTCTGTAAGCTATCCTAAAGGCCTATAATGCATCATCCAATTTGGATGCCCAATCCTTCCTACTCACCCCCATAATTTTCTCTAAGATTCTCTTTAAACCCCTATTAGTTACCTTTACTTGTCCACTAGTCTGTGGTTGATAGGGTGTTGAAAACTTATGAGATACCCCATAATGTTTAAGTACTTTCTCAAGTTGGAAGCTACAGAAATGGGTCCCTCTATCACTAATCAATGCCCTAAGTGTACCAAACCTAGAAAATTTTTTTTTAAGGAACCTAGTCACTACCCTGGCATCATTAGTGGGGAAAGCTTGAGTTTCTGGCCACTTGGAAAGATACTCAACAGCCACAAGTATATACTTATTACCAGATGAGGAAGGAAAAGGGCCTATGAAGTCAATACCCTACACATCAAAAATTTCAACCACTTGCATACTCATTTGGGGCATTTCGTCATGGGTAGAGATGTTGGCCAGCATCCTGGAATATAGTTGGCCAGTCGAACCTTGCCTCAAGCACCTTCCTAGTAGTGTGGTTTGTAGCCTGGTGGCCTCCCATTGGTCCTTTATGGCAATGCCTCAAAATCTAGCAGATTTCCTCCCTATGCATACATCTCCTGATTACTTGGTCTACACAAATACAAAACAAGAAAGGATCTTCCCAAATGTAGTATTTCAACTCAACAAAGAATTTCTTCTTTTGCTGGGTAGTTATACCCTTTGGTAAAACCCTTGCAACCAGATAGTTAGCATAATCACAAAACCAAGGGGAATTAGTGCATACCTAAACTACCTCTAAATGCTTATTTGGGAAGTTATCATCAATGGCTCTCTCATCCAAGGCCTCCCAGTTTGGATTCTCCAACCTTGGTAGGTGATCTGCAGCCAAGTTCTCTACACCCTTCTCATTCTTAATCTAAATATTAAATTCCTGCAAGAGAAAAATTCATTTAATGAGTCTTGGCTTAGCATCATGCTTACTGAACAAATACTTCAAAGCTGAATGATCTGTGTAAACCACGATCTTGGATAGCACCAAAAAGCATCAAAACTTTTCAAAAGCATAGACCACTGTAAGTAACTCCTTTTCAGTAGTGGTATAATGCTCTTGGGCATCAGTCAAGGTTTTGCTAGCATAATAAATTGGCTTGAACTTTTTATCAATCCTCTGACCTAACACAGCGCCAACTGTAAAGTCACTAGCATCACACATTAGTTCAAAAGGCAGCCCCCACTTAGGTGGAACCATAATAGGGCTGTGGTTAGTCATTCCTTTAGTAACTCAAATGCATGCAAACAATCAGTATCAAACACGAAAGGTACATCCTTGACAAGCAACTGAGTTAAGGTCCTAGCAATATTATAGAAATCTCTAATAAATCTCCTATAAAAACCAGCATGCCCTAAGAAACTCCTAACAACCTTAACAAAACTAGGGGCTGGTAGTTTTGATATGGTCTCAACCTTAGCCTTATCTACCTCCATCCCTGCATGTGATATCTTATGCCCAAGAGCAATCACCTCTCTCACCATAAAGTGACACTTCTCCTAGTTAAGAACTAAGTTTGCTTTTATACATTGTGCAATCATACGCTCTAAATTAAAACAATGAGAGAAAGAGTTACCAAAAATTGAGAAGTCATCCATAACGATCGAACACTCTGTTTCAGGTCTTCTCTCCCTCGGGTCTTCTTCGTGCGATGGCTCTCCTTGGTCACTGTTCCAAGCTAAATTCTTTACTCCTCCACGCACTGCACGGGTCCCCTTGCCTTTTCTCACATGGGTCCTCACTTTTTCCTTCCAATTTGCCCGATCCAAGGCCCAATTAGCTTAGTCTAAGGCCCAATAAGCAAGATTAGCCCAAATAGCCTATTTTGGGTGCTCTAAAGGCTGTTTAGACTCAAAACTTCTCTATTTTCTAATGATGACTTGATAAAATGCCTGAAAATGAATAATAACGCAACTTAGGTGATTTTTAAAATAAATGTACACAAAATTCTCACAAAATGGACAATTCACATCAAGCAATTTTGTATAGAATAAGACACATCATTTCTACATTCCATTTCTTTCAAAATAGTTCCCATTCAATTCCATGGGCATACTTTACATGAAACATATGTATATGCATTTGTGATTATGAAATTATTAATGTTTCATGTCATGAACATACTACATGGCATTACATAATCATGCTTTATTTTTCAAATAAATACATCATCACATCATTCATACTTTTTATATCTACAGTAGTACTTTCATACCATCAACTCTTTGCCATTAGAGTGATTTTTATTAGTGCCATTCATACACCTCAAAGGGGATTGGTCAGTGCCATCCTCCTCCCTCTCATGAGGCTCATTAGGGAAACATTAATACTGCCATGGTTCACCCTCTTCATGAACATTCATTGCCTTTTTATTTATCCCTAAGGGAAGATGTAAATAGTGCCGTTCTCTCACCCCTAAGATGACATTCATAGCCTTTACATATTCATCTCAAGGGGGATTTTATAGTGTCATTCTCCACCTTTAATTGGTGACCTTCAATGCCTTTCATTTCTCATTTGCATGTAAATTTTAAGACATTCATTCATATTCAAATGAATTAAAACATACTCATATTAATGGCATAGTACATGCAATTATCATTCACATTTAATCATTTCATCCTTTTCCCCATTTCTCTTGATATAGGCCATTTTAAAACACACTTTAAAATTCTTTCCATTAACACATGAATTTATCCATCAAGGGAAAAATGGGGTGATGCTCTCAACCAAGGTAAGAAATGGGTGAAAGATAGGGATTTTCAAGTCATTTGTTCCTTTTCTCCCATCCTTTCAATCATTTAGGCATTATGGTACAATTTTCACTCATTAATCATGACACTTTCTCATACCTAAAATATGTATATATATGTTTAGCCTTTCTTTTCTCTGCTTTCATAACTCATTTTTCATGCCAAACATATAAATACACATAGTCTTTCATCTTCACTTTCAAGGTTAAATGGTATCACTAGAAAATGGTAAATTTATCAATGCATCCATTTAGCATAATTTTCTCTCTCTTCCTCTCTCATACCAAATCCATCCACCATTTTTAGAAAATTTTCCAAGAAAATAATTTCCATAAACCTTGTGGGTGCTCTTGGCCAAGAGAGAAAGTGGAGGAAAATGGAAGATTTTCATTCTTTTGCTTTCATGGCTTTCATTTTTAAGTTGTTCTCATGCAAAATCACCATTTTCTCTTTCATTTTCATACCATTTCAACCATTTCAAAAGTTAGGGTTTTTTCATGAAATAAGTGCCAATCATGGAAGATTTCAATCTTCTATGATTTCAAGCATTTCAACATGTTCATATTCACAAACACAATAATATTTCAACATAAGCAAAACCCATTCAAAGAAGTCCACCATAAGAATGTAGAGAGAGAAAACCTTAGGTTTCATGAAACATAAAACACTTGAATCTTTTCGTAAAACATGAAACTAAGGCTTTACGATTGTTAGGCTACCTTGAAAATGCAAGAAAGGTGGAATCTTCCAAGTGGTATCCATGATTTTGCACTTCTCCTAGGTCTCTTCACCTTCTTGGCCAAGCTCCTTAATTTCTCCTAACTTGTTCGACTTCTTCTTCTCCTTAAGAAAGAAGATGACTTAAATTTAGGGTTTTGGAAAAATTATCAAAATGCCCTTGGTGTAAAAATGACCATTTTACCCTTTTTACTTTTCTTTCTCAAGAATGGCATTCTTCCTCCTTCAAATTGTAATTTCATGAAACTTTCATGGAATATGACTACTTTATCCTTTCATTTTCGAAAATGACAATTTTGCCCTTACATTTTTTCAAAAATTACTAATTTTTTCTAGAAAAATTATCAGTTTACCCTTTATATCCAAATGGCCATTTTACCTTCTTTTTTTGTTCCCTCTTTTTCAAAAATTATAGGCAAAAACTCATCAAATAAAGTTTCATAAAGTCTCTTTTACGAAATTACTAATTTATCCCTCTTTAGGTAAAATTACCATTTTTCCCTTTATGGTAACATACTTATTTTTACCCTTATTCCTTCTCCTTTTTCAAATAAAAGGGTAAAAGTCATCAAACATAATTTCATGAAGTATTTAAATGAAAAAATTTGGTCTTTCTTCTTTATGCAAAATTAATAATTTGCCCTCTTTGGTAAAATTACAATTTTATCCTTATAGTAATGTTAGTCCTATTTTGATAAAATATCCATCTACCGTTTGGTAGTTCATTCCTAACACCACATAAACCATTACATCCACATAAACTATAATTAATAATTTACTGGAGGTGGGTGTTACACCATTTGGACTAACGAACGCTCTAGCTATTTTTATGGATTACATGAATCGTATCTTTAGACCCTACCTTGATCATTTCGTGGTATTATTTATTGATGACATTCTTGTGTATTATAAAATAACAAAGAGCATAAACATCATCTTAAGATTGTTTTGTAGTTGCTTAGAGAAAATCAATTGTATGCCAAACTGGAGAAATATGAGTTTTAGTTAAAAGAGGTAAGATTCTTAGGGCATGTGATTACAAAGGATGGAGCAGTAGACCTAAGTAAGACAAAGGCAATAGTTGGTTGGGAGAGACTCGCAACAGTGATTAAAATCAATAGTTTTCTCGAATTAGCTGGTTACTATAGGAGATTTATTCAAGGGTTTTCGTAAATTGCATTGCCTTTAACTAAATTAACCAGGAAAGATGTTCCATTTATGTGGGAAACCAAATGTAAACATAGTTTCCAAACTCTGAAAGAAAGACTAACAACTACACCTATCTTAACTATTCCTGATCCCTTAGGACATTTTGAGTTATATTGTGATGCATCCGAGAAGGGCCTAAGATGTGTCTTAATGCAAGATAGGAAAGTAATAGCCTATGCCTCTAGACAGCTGAGACCTCATGAGGAAAATGATCCTACCTATGATCTAGAATTAGAGGCCATAGTATTTGCCTTAAAGATTTGGAGACATTACCTCTATGGGTCTAGATTCGAGATATTTAGTGACCATAAAAGCCTTAAATATCTCTTTGATAAAAAAGAGTTAAACATGAGGCAAAGAATATGGATAGAGTTTATTAAGGATTATGATTTCAAATTGAAATACCACCCAAGAAAGGCAAACTTAGTGGCAGATGCCTTAAGTAAGAAATCCATTCATATGGCTTACATGATGGTGAGTGAAATGAACCTAATTAAAAAGCTTAGGAATTTGAGTTTGTCCACTCTGGTATTGCCAGATAGGATATATCTGAGTGAAATGAGAATTGAGAATAACCTTAAAACTCAAAATATAAAAGCCCAAAGAGAGGATGAATTATTAAAGTCTTTAAAAGACTCAAAGGAATTCAAGAAAGAAGCTGATGGGGTGGTAACCTTTCAAACTAGGGTGTATATCCCAAAATCAGGGGAATTGAGAAACCAAATCCTAAAGGAAGTCCATAAGAGCAACTATACTATTCATCCTAGTGCCATTAAGATGTACCAAGACTTGGAAGAAAATTTTTGGTGGCCAAGTATGAAAAAGCACATAGTTGAGTGCATTGCTAGATGTTTAGTGTGCAAGTAGGTGAAGATCGAACATCAGAAACCTGCAAGATTTTTGCAACCTCTAGAAATTCTTGAATGGAAATGAGATAAGATTACCATGGATTTTGTGGAAAGATTACCTAGAACTCAGTTAGGAAATGATGCAATCAAGGTAATTGTAGATAGATTAACTAAATTTTCATATTTCCTACCTATTAAAATAATTTTTTGTTGGATAAGTTGGCTTAACTATATATACAAGAAATAGTGAGACTCCATTGAGTACCCACTTGCATTGTATCAAATAAAGACCCTAGGTTTACTTTTAGATTCTAGAGAGCCTTGCAAGAGGCCTTTGGTACCAAACTCAATTTTAGTACTGCTTATCATCCACAAACTAATGGGCAGACTAAATGAACTAACAAACTCTAAAAGATATGCTTAGGGCCTGTGTTCTTGAACAAAGGGGAACTTAGGATAAGAATTTACCTTTAAAGGAGTTTTCCTATAATAATGGTTTCCATTCCAGTATAGGAATGACTTCATATGAAGCCTTATATGGAAGAAAATGTAGATTACCCTTGTGTTGGTTTGAGGTGGGGGAGAGACAACTGGTAGGGCTAAAATTAGTATAACAAACTACCAATAAGATAAAACTGATTAGGGAAACAATGGTTAAGGCCTAGGATGGACAGAAAAATTATGCTAATAAGAGGAGAAGACCACTAGAATTTACAGAAGGAGATTATACTTTCCAAATGGTATCTCTAGTTATTGATATTGATAGGGATATTAAGTCTAGAAAGCTGAATCCTAGATACATTGGACCATACTAGATTTTGAAAAGAATTGGTTCATCTTCTTATCAAATAACATTAGCCTATTTTTGTCAAATATCTATAATATTTTTCATGTTTCACAACTCTAAAAATATATTCTTGATCCTTCACATATTCTTAATGCCAGTACATATACTAAGGTCAAGCAGTTGAGGAATAAGGCCATTCGACTAGTAAAGGTGTTATGGGATCAATCATCATTGCAAGAAGCCACTTGGGTAAAGGAAGATGACATGAGAAGAACCTACCCTAAATTGTTTAGATAGGTATGGTCTAATTTTGAGGACGAAATTACTTTAAAGGAGGGAAGAAATGTAGCATCTGCTCCTTTTGATTATGAGAGATGTTTGTTAGTTTTTAAATAAGTTAAATGCTTGTGCTTGTTGCATTAGATTGCATGTAGTTGCATTAAAGTGAGGAATTAAATTGAAAAGAAAAGAGTGGGGACTTGAATGAAAAGAAAAGGTCGAGTTAGGGAAGCTATGTAGGCTTTCAATATTCCAAGGTAGCCAACCACAATTTTAGCTAAAAGAGCTACTATAGCTACTAGATTTTTGAAACTTTCTGCCAATGGTTTAGGTACAAAATGGTAATTTGGTAATTTGGCATATGGCCAAAGAAATTATCATTTCTAGCCAAATGATTGAGAATTAGGATCAGAATTGGCAATTTCTAAACCACCTATAAATAGGTGTAAATATTTGAACCCTTACCATTTTCACCCTAAGTTTTGGAATCTAGAGAGAGAAATAGTTTTAGAGAGAGATAGAGAGACAGTGTGAAGGAAGTAGGAAATTTGAAGTGTTTTAAAATATTTGAACCCTTACCATTTTCACCCTAAGTTTTGGAATCTAGAGAGAGAAATAGTTTTAGAGAGAGATAGAGAGACAGTGTGAAGGAAGTAGGAAATTTGAAGTGTTTTAAAGCAAGAAGGTTGTAGTAGAGGAGCCTAGGAAATCATTTGAACTTAAAGCTCCACCTTTTATACAGAACAACATAGCAAACAACTTAATCTTCTCTATTTACTATTTATAGACTGAAAATTGTGCTTTCATGTTGTCTAAGCCAGAGAGGAGTTTAAAAATTACATTCTTGATGTTTTGAACTGCTATTGGGTGTTTTGAATTGCATGGATATACTTATGTATGATTAAATTAGATTATGAAAAATGGGTTTTGCACCTATTGATGAATATGAGGTTAAATCCAAGATTTGAGTGAAACTAAACGGTAGTTTAGGCTGTTTATATGTGTAAAATGATGTTTACATGCTAGTATTGAGTTGATGATTAACAGAAAGGGCTTACAAAAATGTTCTTGGGCAAAAATTTGGGCGAACTGTAAGTTTGAAAAGTAGAGTATAACATAATAGTTGACTGCTAGCCCTTAGAAGTCGATTGTCATGTTCTTTAGTTTCCTTGAAATGCATCCAGAGCTCTAGCAGTCAACTACCAATCCCTAGAAGTTGATTACCATGCTCATATTTTACAAAAAATTGCCAATAATAGAGCAGTCAACTATCGGGTCCATAACAATTGACTTGCAGCCCTCGCATTTGGAAAATTGTGTAGGCAGTGAGTTGAAAGTCGATTGCCAGGTGTGGGTCAAATTGTTGGCCTTTATTTTGGAAAAATGAACTCAATGACCTAGCTTAAAGTACAATTAGCCCTAAACTTCACTCAAACAAGGGATCTAAACCTAGAATGTATAATATGTAACATGTGGGTTAAAATTGAAAGAGAAAGAGCATGAATGAAATGAGAATTTTAAAAGGAATAAGGATGAAAAATACATGAGAGATGAGAAAGTATTCTTAGTGTACATATAGTGGTAGATATACTCATATTGAGTGACTAGTTATTAGTATGGGACGGTTATTAGACATTTCGCAGTTGAATAAAATGATTTTGAAAATACCGTGATGGTTATTAATTTTAAGTTAGTGAACTCCCTTATGGCCAATTAAAGGAGTCACATACTTAAAGTTAGACATAACCATGGTATGATCCAAATCACCCTAGTCTATAGACTTGTGAATAGTGTTTTAGAAAATGATCTGTAGAAAAAAGTAATCCCAAATATACGGGGGAGGAACAACCAAGAGATGGGTATAGACCCTGTGGTTCTTAGTGTTAGGGAAATATTTGCCAAGAGACGGACGAGAACCCTTGTGGGGGTGTTTTGGATGGATGTATTTGGATCCACTAGAGGATGCCCTAGCATGTACATGTATTGCAGCCATGGTTTGTCAGATAATATACAAATAGTAGTTGAGAACTATGAGTAGTCATGGACTGTGAGAAACTTACCTATGAGTGAGGGTTTGATATGAGGAGTAGTTCGCTCAGTGACTCTCCAGATTTCTCTTGATATGATCTTTTGTTATGATCATGTGTTTGCAATGGCCATGAGATATGCTCTGAATTCCTTGTGTATGCTCTATTTTTATATGTGAATATAACCTTGGTACCAGTATGATATATCCTATTTGATGGATATGTAAGTTGATTCAAATATAATAATATATCATATGTGATGGGTATGTGACAATGCATTCATGAATATGTGATAAAATTGTAGTCACTCATTATATCCCAATAGACAAGAAGTATGATTTGATGAAAAGAATTAGTCTATTTTCATATGATTACGGTGGTATAGATAAGCAATTTTTAAAAACAGGTTGTTATTGCTACTAAGAACTATTCTCATGAAGTGTTGGTTTGTATCAAATGCCTAGGTACCAATTGTTGCTAGAGGTTGAGATGGTTTTTGGGTTATTTCACTTTGATCAAGGAATTATGGGTGATCAAAGTAGTTGAAGTACCTCTATCACCTTCACCTGCAAGAGGGGTGGAATTTCAGGATTAGTGTAGTAGGTTATATATTTTGACATGTTTGATGCCTTAAATTATCATTATTATTTTTAAATGGATTAGGATGGTGATTTTTGGCGTATAGCATGAGGGCATATATGTCTTAGGATATGTGAGATAGGAGTCCACTAGTAGTCTTTTGTTAAATAGGTATGAGTGACAGGCTTGTTGCCTCCTTACCCTAATTGACACACTAACATATCCATAGGTATTTTAACTTGTAATTATTGAAAATGAATTATACACATGAATGTGCATGTGTTTGGGTATATATATGTATATATATATGTCTATATATTTTTATTTTAATTCCCAAACCAATAGCACTTAATTAGTTAACTTGGTAAAATTTTAAAACTTACTTAGGTAGAGGTAGTAGTAACTCACTAATTATGTAGTATATTATATTATATTGTATTACTTAAATAAATAAAAGAAACCATAGGATTGGGGGCTCTACATGTTCAATTTTTCTGCACTTTCCACCCATCCTTAAGCCTCCTAAGGCCATTTTAGTGTACAAGACTCCTAAGATTTACACCATAAAATCCTTTAATCATGTTTTAATAGCCAAATAAGGAAAAACCTAGGTCTATATGCACAAACACTTAAACCATCCATAGATTTTCATGCAAAAATCACAACACCCATGTCATGCATTTCTCACACCCAATATCAAAATTTCCTCTCACCCAACATAGTTTAGTAATAGATATACAATTTTTTTCTTTTAAACCACTTAACCCAAACAAGAATCAAGACTACAGGATGTTCTAGCACACCTAGGGGTATGAAGAGGCTTCCTACCTTGAAGATTTATGGAAAATAAAAGAAATCTTACTAGGTGGATGCTACTTTCTCTTCATCACTTGGAGCTAGGTCCCAAGCAAGATGAAGTTTCTCCCTCTTTACTTGATGAAGCTAGATCTTGAGTTTTCATGAAGGATGGAGGAGAACTGGAAGAAGAGATGGAGCTTTCTCTCTTTAATTTTCCTTCTCTCTCTTTAGGGCATGGGTATGTGTTTTGTAACATTTGCTCTTACTATTTCTAAGAGATGTTTGTTGGCTATTAAATAAGTTGAATATTTGTGTATGTTACATTAGATTGCATATAGATGCATTAGAGTAAAGGGATTAAATTGAAAAGAAAAGGATAGGGACTAGAATAAAAAAGAAAAAGTTGATTTCAGGGAATTGAGTAAATTCCCATAGTTGAGGGGTAGCAAAATAAATTTTAGCCAAAGAGGAGTTACCGTAGCTAACTAATTCTTGAAATTTCTAGCCAATGTTTCATGGGCAAAATTGTAATTCTCTATAAGACCAAAGAAATTTCCATTTGAGGTCAGGAAACCAAAACTCAACCTTAACACTGGACAAGGGTTGCAGTTTCCTCGATGCAAGTATAGTACTATTAAAGGATAATTTGATATATCATCTTAAACCTTTAAAGAGTTATTGGTACTAAGGTTAAGAAATTAAGAAATAAGACTATTCCACTGGTGAAGGTGTTGTGGGATCATTCGTCACCACAAGAAGCTACGTGGGAGAAGGAATATGATATGAGGAGAACGTCCCTAAGTTTTTTGATTAGGTACGTACTAATTTCTCAGACAAAATTATTTTAAAGGAAGGGAGAAATGTAACATCCGCTCCTTCTATTTATGAGAGATGTTTGCTAGTTATTAAAGAAGTTAAATGCTTGTGCATGTAGCATTAGACTACATGTAGTTGCATGAAAGTGAGGGATTAAATTGAAAAGAATAGAGCAGGGATTTGAATGAAAGGAAAAGGTTTAGTTAGGGAAGCTACATAGGCTTTCTATACTCTAGGGTTAGCAAGACAACATAATTTTAGCCAAAAGAGTTAATATAGCTACTAGATTTTTGAAATTGCCAGCCAATGCTTTAGGGGCAAAATGATAATTTAACATATGGCTAGAGAAATTGTCATTTTAAACTGAATGATCAAGAACTAGGATAAGAATTGCAATTTTTAGACCACCTATAAATAGATGGAAATATCAGAACCTTCCTCACTTCTATCATAAATTCAAAATCTAGAGAGCGAGGGAGTAAGAGGTTTTATAGAGAGAAAGCCAGGAAAGGAACAGATTTGCTGGAGAAAAACTCCACTGCAGGCATAAATCTCCACTTAGGAAGTGAATTTGATACTAGCAACAACAAATTAAGGTAGCAAACAACCTAATCCTCTCTATTTCAAAATTACTATTCATGTATTGAAAATTGTGATTTTCATATTCTTTAAGTAAGAGAGGAGGCTAAAAACTACATTCTTGATGTTTTTAACGGCTATTGGGTGTTTTAAATTGCATGGATATACTTATGTATGCTTAAATCAGATTATAAAAAATGGGTTTTTATCTATGTATGAAAATGAGGTTGAATCCAAAATTTGAGTGAGATTAAACGATATTTTGGGCTATTTATATGTGTTAAATGATGTTTAATATGCTAGTATTGAGTTTATGATTATAAAAAATGGTTTACAAACAAGTTTTGAAGTAAAATTCTAGGTCAATAATCAATTTGAAAAATAGAGTATAACATAGTAGCGACTAATAAGTCCTACCAGTCGGCTGTCTTGTTCTTCAGTTATCCATAAACATACATATAGCTTTAGCAGTCAACTTCTAGTCCTTTGAAGCTAATCGTCGTGCTCATCTTTTCTAGAATAACTATGCACCCTTCCACAAAGCTATGCTACCTTAAAGCTTCTAGAACATGCCTCTCCACACATCCAAGACACCTTATGCACCCTTCTACATGGCCATCACAACCAATGCCAACCAAAAGAAGGCAAAAAACACACCATAGAAGCCTCTCTTCAAGAACACGATCACCAATATGGTCGTGCCCCTTTTCTAGGCTACCACACGACCATGCCATTCTTCAAGACACCACACAGCCGTGTCCTAGCTCAAAGCGGTGCCACTCTTCCCAATAAATAGGAGGGGCTAGATGAAGAGAGAAGAGCAACAAAGGGAGAGAAAAACTAAGAGCACATGAGTGGTTTAGAAGTGTGACAATTCCTTCCATCTCTCAGGCCTTGATTCTTCAATTTTCTTGTCTCTCTACGAAGGTAACAGTCGTGGAGATTCAACAAAGCATTGAAGGAAGAGATTGAAAGACATCAAGAGGCCATTAGAAGCATAATCAAGGAGAAGTTCAAATCAAGACTATTCACCCAAAACTCAACAGATGAGGGTATTTTTGTTTCCATTTTGTTCTTAATCTTTTACAATTATATTTATTGTTGTTTTATTCATGAACATGAGTAGCTAGACTGGTAGAACCCATTTGGGTTTCTTAAGCTACGAATTTTGTGGTGGCCTACATTATGGTGCAAACTGTAATGCAGGAGGTATGTTTGCTAACCCTTATTCTTCCTTTTCTTCTAACTTGGGTTCTGCTAAAGGTGAACAGGTAAATTTTATGGGAAATGCCCTAAGATAGTAGGGTAAACCATATGGAAACATATACAACCTTGGGTGGAGAAATGATCTAAATTTTAGTTGGAGAAATAACAACACCCAGGGCCCACAAGATTATTAATGGTTGCACCAGCAGCGACCCAAACAACAATATACTCTAAATCAATTTCCTCAAGGGTAGGAGAAGAAGCCTACTTTGGAGGAATTGATAATGAAGTTTTTGTCCACTTTAAAGAGTAGGTTCCAACAGATGGACAAAACCCTTAGAAATCACTATGCCTCCATTCAGAACTTGGGGAATCAAATAGGCTAGATTTCTAAGGTGTTGGCTGAGAGATAGTTAGGGACACTACTCAGCACCATAAAGTCTAATCCAAGGGAGCAATGCATTGCTATTACCTTAATATCAGGTAAGAAAGTTTTTGGTCCTTCTCTGTTGATTGATGATAATACTATTATGCAGAATGTGCCAGTTAGTAAGGAACCAGAACCTGAGGTAATTACGCCAGTTAAAGACAAGAAAGTCCTGTAAGAGAGTACAAGCCACCTATTTCATACCCTGCTAGACTGAAATAGGAGAAATTTTATCAATAGTACGGTAAATCCCTTGATTCATCTGAGCAACTGAGAATGAACAAGAGGGAATGGGAGGATCTGGGGCTGGTGACACTGAATGAGGAGTGCATAGCAATTCTACAAAATAAGCTGCCTGTTAAGAGAAATGATCAGAGAGGTTTTCTATTCCTTGTGTGATTGGTAAAATACCTGTTATAGATATGCTAGCTTATCTAGGAGCTGGTGTAAATCGGATGCCTAGTAGCTTGTTTGATAGACTAAGATTGTATAAGCCTAAACTTACTAGGATAGCTATACAATTGGTTAATCAAACTATTAAATATCCTAGAGCTATAATTGAAAATGCAGTGGTAAAAGTTGACAAGTTTATATTTCCTATTGACTTTGTTATGATGGACATAGAAAGTGAAAGTAGTAGACCTTTGATTCTAGGTAGACCTTTCCTTGCAACATTTAGGGCTCTAATAGATGTTTTAGGTGGAAAGTTAACACTTAGACTAGGTGATGAGATTATCACTTTTAACACAGATACTTCTCAGCAAAAATCCTAAGATTATAATTATACTATACATTCTGTGGATGTGTTGGATGATGCTGTTGACTCTCATTTACAGGAAATGTTACTTTATGACTCTTTACAGGGAGAATTATATGAATTTTTTCTTTCTGACCCTTTTTAAGTGGCATCACATGAAGATAAGGATGGGTTGTCCAATGAGTAAGTGTTAGAGCAACTAGCCTCTTTGCTAGCCAATGAGCACAGTAGCCCCACTGTGTAACATTCGCCCCAATTATGATTAAAGAGATGTTTGATGATTGTTAATTTGATGTTTAATGCTTGTGTGTGTTGCATTAGTGTATATAGTTACATTAGCTTAGGGAATAAATTGAAAGAAAATACATGAAGGCTTAGCAAGAGGTGGCTAGGGACTCAATTGAAAAGGGAAAGATGAGTGAATCTAAAAGTGCAAAAGAGTTTAGGGACTAGATAGAAATTTCCAAAACCTCTCTTAAACCCTAGCTGAAGGCCTAAACCCTCCAATAATGCCCAAACTTCAAAAAATTAGAGAGGGAGAGAGATCAAGGGCAAGTAGAGAGAGAGAGAGAGAGTAAGGGAAAGAGGGAGAGGAAGAATTTCTGAAAGGAGAGGCAAATTTCAGGCTAGGAATTTGTCCTATAGCAAGGGGAGAGTCATCCTAGCACACCAAACACACACATTTGCAAGGAATCAAGGTAGCAATCCATCCTAAACCCCATTTCTGAAATGTCCATAACTTTTCTGATAAAATGTGATTTTGAATGTTTTGAGTTGAGTTGGGGTTAAAACCTACATTTTGTATATTTTTCTATTTCTATGGGGTGTTGTGTTACTGAATGTATGCTCATATGTGTGCTGCAATGGATTAGAAGGGCTGGGTTGTGTTCATCTAGATATGTAGACTAGATTTCCTTGAATGTACCATGTTTGAGCTAATGAACAAGAAATGTTTAATGAAAAGTAAAGTTTGTTGTATGGGAATTAAACTCATATGTTTAGATTTGAAAATATAATGCATGCTAGACTGGGTCTTATCAAAATCATGTTTTTTGAACTACAGCGGAGCATAGCAGCCAACTGCTAAGTAGGGGCAGTCGATTGCCATGTTCCTGGAATACCCAGAAGTGTAGACAGAGGCTTAGTAGCCGACTGCCAAGCACCTAGCAGTCGACTATTGGGCCTGGGTCTGCACCTAACAGTCGAATGTTGGGCCTGGGTCTGCACTAAGCAGTCGACTGGCCATCCTCGCAGTCGACTATTGTGTTCTTGGAGACCAGAAGTGAAGATAGAGGCTTAGTAGCCGACTGCCAGGTTCCTAACAATCGACTGTCAGGCCCGAGTTTGTACTGAGAAGTCAACTAGCAATCGACTTTTGTGCTCATATTTTTACCCAAAATGCATTCCAGAAAGCCACCAGCCATGCTGGCAGCCGACTGCTAGCTTACTGATTGGCACAGAGGATTACAGAGAGCCACCAATTGACTGCTATCCTTCCAGCAGTTGACTAGCAGCCCTCTAACTTGCGAAATGAGTTTTTTAATGGCAATTGAGCTTAGTAATTCTTTATACTAACTTAAATGAGGGCTTACAACAGGGATAAGCAAGGAAACTAGGAGTTTTGGGTAATGTGCAAAGGATAGAGTCACTTTTCACTTGGATGAGAATGGTCCTTGTGATAGTGATACAAAAGGGAGCGGAGAGACATCAAAAAGGAAGAGTGAAGTATCCTGGGCATATACACTAGTGGTAGATAGACTCATGAGTCGAGTGACTGATTGTCGGTATGGGACGGCCGTTGGCATTCCACGGTTATGCCATGTATTAGGATGGTTAAACATCCACTTGAACATAGATGACTTCAAAAACACCATGATGGTTGCGAACCCTAAGTTAGTGTGTCTTCCAAGGGCCATAAAGAAATGCATACTTAAGGTTAAAGAATAACCATGGGCATAAGCCGAATCACCCTAGTGTATATGTTAGAGAATAGCGTACCGGGAGCGTGATCCACTGGAAAAGGGGTGGTGATTCCATAGCCTCATGATCAGTGGAAGCGGAGAGGATAGGACTTTTACATAGGTTTTACAGTGATCCCGTGAGTTATTGAGATTGTATGTTGGATCCGGATGGGGGATGCCTCGGTAGTACTATGCAGTAGGGTTACTGTAGTGGTGCAGTTAGTCACGAGGATAGCTCAATTACTGTAGTGGCACAGTTAGTCACTAGGATAGCTCATTCATGTATGTAGTGGTAGGTGGAGTAGTTGCTGGGCGACACTCCCGATAGCTCGTATCTTATGATTGTTTCCTCCTGCTCAAAAGGCATGTTTATTACCCTATGGAAAATGTTTTATGATGAAAATGATGATGAATGCACTTCCCATGTTTTAAAGTTGATATGTTTTAAATGCACATGCATACATATGAGTATATACCATGATTAAATGCTTCACTCATTACATCCCCATGGTATGTTATATATTCTACGAAAGAATGTAGAGGTTTTACATGCAAGCACAGTGGTACAGGTTAACGAATTTTTTAATTGGTTGTATTGCTATTGAGATTCATTTCTCATAATAGTGTTGACATATACCATATGTGTAGGTTCCCTTGAGCTGGAGTAAGAAGGTAAGGTATGTAGAAGTGTCTAATCTAGGCACAAAAACTGTTTATTTTAGATAGTATAAGTACACGTTAGGATTGAGCTAGCTTTCATGATATTTTGAGAAAGGCTAGTGTAGGATTATTTTGTATAGCCTATTCTAGCTTATCTGTATATGAATTAGGCTAGATTGATGATTAGACTATTTAATGGGGTTATGAGTGGCAGGATTATTGCCTCCATACCCAATAGTTAATTGATTATATTTAATTAAGAATGCATGTCTATGTATAGTTAATTCAGGTGTATGCTATATGTGTTTATTTCGCTGTGATATTGAGAGAACTCGAGAGTAGAGATCAACCCAAATGACAGTTAATTAATTCACTTGGTAAAATTTTTAATTGGACTCAGGTAGAGGTAATAGTAACACCAATACTCTTGATAATTATTTTCATATTATATCTTTTTAAATACCTAAAAGGAACGATAGGCTAAAGGGGTGTTACACACTGACCCATTTGTTTTTGTTAATAGGTTAAAGGTGCAAGAGGTGAAACCTTTAATTAAGGACCCCTCAGTCCTGGAATCCAAGGAACCACCTAAGCACTTTAGCTGCACATATATAGATGAGGTGAAGAAGCAGCCTACAATCATAATAGCTGAGTTAACATTAGATAAGAGGGAATTAACCTTACCCTCTCGCTAGAAACACAGCAAGGCCTTTCCATTCAAAAGCCCTCCTCCTCCCCCAGCTTTGCCTGATCAGGGCCATAAGTAAACTTCCCCTTTTTTTTTTATCTCTTTTACTTTATTTTCGTTAATATTCTTTAAGGATTTTTGTTCATTTGTGTCTTTCTCCACTATCACTTTTATTTTGAGATATCCCCTTTGCATACACTAAAGGCAGTGTGACCCTCAAGTGTGGGGTGGGTAACTCCTATTGGATTTTATTTTTATTTTTTCTCTTGGGATCACCCTTTACTATACACTGAGGATAGTGTCTATCTTAAATGTGGGGTGGCTCCTTTCAGTCTATTTCAGTTTAACTTCAGTTTTGTTTAACCTATCAAAGCAACTTTATCAAATAAGTCAAATAAAGAAAATTTTCAATTATTTTATTATATTTATTTATTTTCTTTTCTTTTAACTATTTTATATCTCTTTATTTATTGCCTAAATTTTTCAATTTTTTTAGTTATTCTATTTTAGTTTTCACTTCATGTTATTTAATTTTAACTTCATTATTTTATTCCTTTCAAATAAATGCTTTACATTGAGTCATAACATGGATAGGAGTTCGAACAAACACACTCCTGCAAGTCTTTGTTTGAATTCTCGATAAACAATAATTTTATCTCATAGCTCATGTAGAAAAATAGCCCTATGACACTTAGGTACTCTAGTGTCTTTAATCATGTTTTACATTGAATAAAATCTTAACTGATGATATTGATAGAAAGAATTGCATGCATTACTTGATCGGAAATTTAATTAGGAATTTTAGGAACCCTATGAAACCTTACACTACAAATGAAAGGACTTGAGCCTGAGTGAGCATTCATTACAAACATGCTTTAAATTCTTCTTTTTTGAATGTGCATATAATATTCTATGTCTCTAGAACTTTCTTTGCAATACTTGTCAAAGTTACATGAATTCTTGAATATCGAAAATGATTTGGTCAACTTTTGTTACATTATTACTGGCCAAAAAGCCTACCCTATGTGTAACAACCCTTTAGCCTATGGTTCCTTTTAAGTTACTTAAAAGATATAATGCCCATGTATATATGTAATAATCATATTAATAATGTGTTATTGTTATATCTACTCGAGTAAATTTTAAATTTTTTACCAATTTGTTTAATTGAGTGCCATTTGGGTTGGTTTTTACTCTCAGGCTCTCTTAACAACGCAGTGGAATAAACATCATACACATATACATAATTATCTGAATGAACTATACATCAACATGCATAATGCTCATAGATCAAACTTATACTCAACCTATTGTGAAATGGAGGCAACAATCCTACCACTCAATTTCCACCATAATATCTAGCCATCAATTCAGGATTATCCATATATAGAGGATTCAAAATAGGCTATACAAAATAATCCTTTACTAGCCTTTCTCAAAAATATCATGAAGGCTAGCCCAGTTCTATCATGTACCTATATTATCCAAAATAAACAGTTCTATGTGCCCAAAATGGACACTTCTTCGTACTTTACCTTTTTCTCCAGCCTAATGAAACCTACACATCTATACATGCCAGCACTCATATGAGAATTAAATCTCAGTAGCAATGCAACCTACCTTTAAAATTGCTAGTCCATACCACCATGACCGCATAAAAAATCTCTACATTCTTTCATCATAAAGCATGTACATATTGTGTGGCATTTGGGATGCCATGCATGTAGCATATTCTCATAACATTTACTCAAATTTATACATGTGCTCTTAACATGTAAACTTTAAAATATGGGATGTCATCTTAATATCATAACTTCACATATAAAACATATTGTGGGGTATGAACATGCCATTACTTTACTTTAAACATATGAGTAGGTAAACAAAACATCATAAGAGTTCTTAGCAGTGCCGCCCAGCGAACACTCCACGTACCATTATCTATATGAATGAGTTTGTGACTATCTAGCCACCATATGGCTAACTCTAGCCTTTAACTTTAAATTTTTGTACATGCTGAGGCATCTCTCAACTGGATTTGACTACCATTCTTATAACCAACAGGATAGCTGTCAACTCTACCCAACATCTCCCTTCCCCTTACGGGACTAATTATTAACTCATGGGATCACCATCAACTCTACCCAGATCATTTCCTCTATGCTTTTGGGTAGATCATAATACTATGGAATCACCATCCTTTTCTGATGGATCACACTCCTAGTACACTATTCTCTAACATATACTCTATGGTGACTTGGCTCATGCCCATGGTCCTACTTAACTCTAAGTACGTTGAAAGATGACACTAACTTAAAGTTTGTAACCACCACAGTGTTTTCAAAAATCATCTCAATTCAAGTGGATGTCTAGCCATCCTACTCATGGCACAATTGTGTAATGCCCAATAGGCATCCCATACAGACAAATGGGTCACTCGATTATGAGTCTATCTACCACTAGGCATACACTTGGAATACTCCCTTCTTTCTTCTCTTATGTATTCTGCTATTTCTCTTTCACTATCATAAGGTTCTCATTATCCAAGTGAATTGTGACTCTATCTTTTGTATGTACCCATTATATCCCAGGTTTAGATCATTAGTTTGAGTGAGATTTTGGGCTAATTTCCTCTTAAAATGGTTAATTGAGCTCGTTTTCCATATCAGAGGGCTAGTAGTCGACTTCTCCCTTGTTAGCAGTCGGTTGCTAGCTCATTGTCTAAAATTCTGGTTCTTGGCCGAGAGCTACCAGTCAATTGCTAGGGCTTGGCAGTCAGCTGCTAGCCTCGACAATGGACTCCTAAGGGTCTGGCAGTCAGCTACTTCCTTTTTGGGAAATTTATGAAAATGGAAGAACATGACGGTCGACTTCCAAGGGTTTGGTAGTCGACTATTAGCATTCTGTCTCACGTTTCTAAGTAGAGGATGAGCATGATAGTTGACTTCCAGGGTTGGCAGTCAGTTGCTAGCACTCGGTTTACTTGAAAAATTATGGTTTTACCTAGAGTTTGGCCCTAAAAACATGTTCTTGAATCACTTACTTAAATAATGAACTCAATGCCAACATTCAAACATGATTTCTCGTTCATTAAATACCCATATCATAGCTTAACATGTTCAAACTAAGATCAAGCCACATCTTTCTCACTTAGGACAAAAACCCAACTTCACAATCATTCACAAAAGATAAATGAGCAAGGTAAATCATCACACATTACCCAATAGCAGTTAAAAACACATAGAATGTAGGTTTTTAAAACCTTAGACTTAACTAAAAACATTAAAAATCACATTTATCAATGAATCTTCTACATAATTTAGAAATGGGGTTAGGATGATTTTCTACCTTAATTCCTTGCAAATGTGTGTGTTTAATGTGCTCGAAAGGCTCTCTCCTTATTGTAGAACAAATTTCCAACCTTGGATATGCTCTTACCCTAGCGCGCCCCTCTCTCTACATGCCCTTCAGCTTATCTCTTTAAAATTTTTGAAGGTTTGAAGTGAGTGAGAGGTTTAGGGTTTAATTAGGGTTTAAGGAAGTTTGGGTAATTACTCTTTGGTCCCTGAGCTAATTTGCACTCTTGGAATCACTCACCTTTCCCTTTTCAATTGAGTCTTAAGCCACCTCTTGTTAAGCCTTCATTTATTTTGTTTCAATTAAGTCCTTATGCTAATGCAACTATATACACTAATGCAACATACACAAGCATTAAGATTAAATTAGCAATCAACAATCATCTCTTTTAATCATACTAGGAGTGGATGTTACAATGTGTTTCCCTTAGTTGACTATTATTGAGCCTTAACTTGACACTTTCTTCATTATATACACCCTTACACCCTACAGTCCCATTCTTTAAACATTTTCTTTCCTCACCACCCTATATGTTGGAATTTGTGTGGTTGGCTCTTCACATTTGGATTAAAATACAGTGCCTAAATAGAAGACAGCTCACTAAGCCATCTTTTCATTTAGAGATACCGCTTCAATCCAAGATTGAATATTAGGAAGACTACAAAAAAATAGAAAAGAAGAAAAGAAAAGAAAGTAAAAAAAGAAAAATTTATTTATATATATATGATGAATATCAAGGCATTCTTTGTACTCTCTCGAGATATGGTATTCTCTGAACTGAGAACTTATTAAAAACTATGTTCACTATATAATGCCTGGATCCTTCTTAAACCACATAAATCTCCTGCATATTTGTGCACCTTATTATAAAATTCTTCTCCTACCAGTACCTCAAGCCTCATTACAACCCTATCAACACCCTTTGATCATGATATTCAATTTTTCACAAGTAACAGAGATGAGATTTATAAGCAGGCATATGGAATACATGGTTTTATATTGAGAGATTGCACTCCACCTATATACACTTCTGAGTGATATTAAGGGACCTCTGTGAGATATAGGTTCCTCAATAAATAATTAATTGCTTGTTATCGAAGTGCATACAATCTAGCTATTTCCATTATGTGTCAAGGTTTTAAAATATTAAAATTATGATTAAGGTTCACTTGGAAAGCATTGGGCTTCATAGATTGTGGAGTATACATTGACTATGAGGATATATTATTGCTTTATAAGATTAAATAAAGGTTTTCTTTAAGACAAGCAAAAGCTTAAGTGTAGGGTAGTTTGATAGGCACATAATTAAACAATTTTAATTGATAATTTTTACTTGTATCAGAAGCATGTTTTATGTGTTTGATTTAAAATTACCTAAGTTTCCACCTTGTTTTCATGTTATCTAAGTTTTAACGAAGTACAAAAGCAATTTTGAAGCAAAATGGACCAAAACTAAGTGTGTAAAGTCTCAAAGCACCCTAAAATGTATCTTTTAGCAAGGGCAAGCATAGAGGCTTCTAGAACACACCCTTCCACTTGGCCATGCTGCCTTAAAGCTTCTAGAACAAGCCTCTCCACACAACCAAGACACCTTATGCACCCTTCTACATGGCCATCACAACCAATTCCAACCGAAAGAAGGCAAAAAACACACCATGGAAGCCTCTCTTCTAGAACACGGTCACCGACATGGCTGTGCCCCTTTTCTAGGCTACCACACGACTGTGCCATTGTTCAAGCCACCACACAAGTGTGCCATTGTTCAAGCCACCACACGGTCATGTCCTAGCCCAAAAAGGTGTTACCCTTGCCTATGAATCAGAGGGGGCAGATGAAGAGAGGATAATAACAAAGGAAGAGCAAAATAGAGAGCACAAGAGTGGTTTGGAAGTGTGACAATTCCTTCCATCTCTTGGGCCTTGATTCTTCAATTTCCTTGTCTCTCTACAAAGGTAATAGTTGTGGAGATTCAATGAAGCATTGAAGGAAGAGATTGAAAGACATCAAGAGGCAACTAGAAGTATAGTCAAGGAGAAGTTCAGAGCCAAGGCTATTCACCTAAAACTCAACAGATAAGGCTATTTCTATTTCCATTTTTTTCTTCATCTTTTTCATTTATATTTCTTTTTTTTATTCATGAACATGAGTGGCTAGATTGGTAGAACCCATTTGGGGTTCTTAAGCTATGTTGATATTTTGAGTTTAAAGTGATTGAATTATAAATTAGATTATGTGATCTTCCTTTAGTTAAGACTTAATCTAGTTTTCTTTATGAGACATCGTAGGGAAAACTATCTAGATTCCTCTCAAAAACTCTAATCGATGATGTTTGGAATTGGAAACTAACTAAAGAGAATAATCAATCTTCGCTTGGAACTAGAGGCTAACCGATTGCTGGATAAGGAGGAATTCCTAATAGAAGTGAATTAGAACTCTTAAGGCTGATATAAAATCACCCATTATGAAGAACCAACTAATGGAAGGTTATAGGTTTTAAAAATCCATTGAGACCGATATAGAATTTGGATTTACTTCAGAATTCACTCACAGGTAGCAAAATTAGTTTCATAATTCATAATCTTTTAGTTATATAATGCTTAGTTTAGGACCCCAGTGCTTTTGCCTTTCTTGACTTGATATTCTTCTTTCTCGATCAAGCGTAATCGATTCTCTCTGCCATTAGTTAGACTTAGTAGTTAACCCTCATCATTATTTGTCTTAGGTTACATAACAAAGATTAAGTCATAACTTTGGGCATTCACATTCTCGTGGGATATGACCTTAATACTTAACATTGCGCTAGGCTACTCTAATAGGTGCATTGCTTTAAGGTGTGGCTGCATATAGAGCATTGGCAAAATATCAATAAGCTCATGTCGAGTGATCAATTGTTGGGGTGGGACGACCATTGGGCATTCCACGATTGAACAAAATGACTTTGAAAACACTATGATGGTTACTAATTTTAAGCTACTAAACTCCCCTATGGCCAATTAAAGGAGTCACATACTTAAAATCTGACATAACTATGGTATAAGACAAATCACCTTAGTTTATATACTTTTAAATAACATTTTGGGAGATGATCTATTGAAAGTAGTAATCTTCTATATATACAAGGAAGGAACTGCCAGAGAGGTGTGTAGGGACTATATTTTAAATGGTGATACAAGGAAGGAACTACCAGAGCAGTGGGTAGGGACCTTGTTAGACTCAGTGAATTAGGGAAGGAACTGCTAGAGAGGTAGGCAGGGACCCTTGTAGGGGTCTTGCAAATGGTTGTACTAGGGGTCTTGCAAATGGTTGTACTTGGATCCACTAGAGGATTCTCCAAATAGTACACAGATTACAGTCAAAAACTATCGAATAATATACAAATAACAGTTGAGAATTATGGGCAGTTGAGAACTGTGGGTTGTCATAGACTAAGAGAAATTCACTAATGGGTGATGATTAATATGAGGAGTAGTTTGCTCAAAAAATCTCTTGATTTCTCTTGTTATGATCATGATTTGGCAATGGCCATGAGGATACTCTGAATTCCTTGTGTATGCTCTATCTCTATATGTGAATGTAACCATCTTACCATTATGATGAGATGATATATCCTATGTGAAGGATATGTCATGAGATGATATATCCTGTGTGATGATATGTGATGAACTATAGTTGCTTTCATAAGTATGAAAATTTTATAATTAATGCATGGCATCCCAATAGGCATGATGTATTATCTAATGATGAAAAGAATGTAGTGTATTTCTAAATGATTATAATGGTATAGACCAGTGGATTTTAAAACAAGTTGTTATTGCTACTAACAAATTCTTCTCATATAAATGCTGGTTTGTATCAGATGCCTAGGTACCATGTACTGATGGAGGTGGAGGTGGAATTAGTGGAGATACCCTTCTTGGGGTATTTCCTAATCATTATATAATTATGGATTATTTTGGTATTAGAAATTCCTCCTACACTTTAACTGTTTGAAGTTTTATGGATTGCACAATAAAGCTTTGACATGTAAATGGTTGACATAAGTATGCATGCCTCATTACCCCAACCCTTATTGTATTTTTAGAAGGGTCTAGGTAATTATTTTTGAGGTATAGAATATAGGGCATATATGTGTTGGGATATGTGAGATGTTAATTTTGTCCACTAGTAGGATTTTTGGAAAATGGGTATGAGTGGCAAGGATGTTACCTCCTTACCCTAAATGACAAATAGTTAATAGTCTCAGATATCTATAGGTATATTTCTTGTATAAGCTAATATGATATTGTAAAAGAATTATGTAAGTGTATGTATTTAAAAATACTTATATATATTTTTAATTTTAATTATTTCTGCTGTGTTACGTGTGAGAACCTAAGTGTGGAAATCCCAAATCAATAGAATTTAATTATTTAACTTGGTAAAAGTTAAAATTTACTTGGGTAGAGGTAGTATTAACTCACCAATCTAGTAGTATATTGTACTATGTTATTTAAGTAACCAGAAGGAACCATAGGATTAGGGGTGTTACACCAAGTCCTATGCTCCTCCTTTTCATCTCATGTGCGTTTCTTTTAAATGAAGGGGGTTAGGGACACAAGTGTAACAACCCCTTTTTATATACTTATCATTAGAGTAATTAGGAAGCATGAAATTCTCTCAAAATTTTTTTCCTTTTTAAAGGTTGTACAATGTGGGACTATTACTAGTTGAGTGTAACCTAAATAGACTCTTATATTAGTCCATTCAAATTCCACTCAACTACCTCTTTTGCATAGCGTACCTAATACCACAATTCATACAACTATATACTCTAGAATATAAAATTCTAAACCATCCATTCATGAACATTTGAGATATCATTTATATTAATGCTATTAAAATAAACTTACTGTTGACAAATTACATTTTGTTACAATTATCTCCACTAGATAATTCCATATCCTATGGCATTCATCCAAATAACCATATAATTATCATTATGTTTATAGTCCATGGCCCATATGCTAATTTAAATTAACCTCTAAGAATTAGAAATTTATAGTTCTTCTAGTTTGCCTTATAGCTTGGATACACCTTTAAGCCTACCTAATTCCTAGGCATATCTTGGCCCTGATCATATGAACAAACAACTTAATGGGATACAATTATCCTATTAGAGTAATTTACAGTTTATAATTTTATAAAATAGTTGAAAGTTCAGCTGTACTCCTTTATGGTACTGAGAATCTCTCCCCTAGATCATATTACCAAACATGTGAATTGCATCTTACTATTTATCATAATCAAACATATGGAAATTCACCCTATTTCATCAAAGCAACAGTTTACAAAATTCATATCGAAATCATAAAAGTATAGGACCATTACGCTGGTCAAAACATCATTTTCATAGTGCTTGTATTTGCATTTCAAACCTCATTTGCATAACAATACTAATGTTACTACAAAGATCTCATAAATTTGTATATTCTTTTAGAAATCAATATGCATACCATTACATCAATGTAAAAGGGGTAGACCCATGTGTGAAAGAAGGAGGACCAGCGTGGCTTGGAAGAGATACCCATTGACCCAAAGAAGCATCATTAAACAGTATAAAATCTATTACCCATTGCGTGAAGCAAAAAAAAACTCGAGATACCTGAGCCACGTCCATTGCGAGAGAGGCCGAGAAATGCGATCTACTTGAGTGGCTATCTATGGTGGCATGGCGACGTTCCAATATCAGGGGATGATGAGCGAGACACCGTTGTCCAAGCCAGCCACTGAAATGCACCAGCACGGTGGAGATTTGTGAGAGAAGACACATACCCGTTTTGTGAACCCGTTGAGTTTGAGCTTCACCGGGGCATTTTCTGGCTGACCCACCGGCCGCCGTCACCCCTGCAACCTTCAGCAACTCCTCCACCACCTTACCTCAGCTCAATAGCCACCAAAAATGCCCGGATCACAAGATCTGCAGAAGGACCCGATTCATGATCTAGTTGCGTTTGGAGCTGATTCTGCCACTGTCTGTCTGAGCTGCCATTGGAAATTAACCCTCTGTCACTCAATGCCTCCCCCACTACCCTCTGCCTTAGCTCTAGTTGTTGTTGCTACTATTTTCTATCGGGTACCTGAGAACTCGGGATCTGACCGCGACCCATTTTTCTAGACAACTTTGGAATTTATTTTTTTGGCAGTTTTTCATGAGATTTTGGTGGTTTTCTAGCGACTAATCTGTACAGTAATCATTGGGCAATTGAGAAGATAGGGGCATGCATAATTTTCACTATTTTTATCTTCTATATAATTGATTGTTTGATGAATTTTCTAATGGATTATCTGCTATCTATAAATATGTGTGGCTGACCTTGTAAAATTCATTAAGGTCCTTGACTGTGTTGGATTGCTGTTTTAATTTGCATGGATAATTGAATATTGGTTATGTAATATTTGTTACTTTTATGAACGAATGCTCATGTTTTCATTGACAAGAAGTTGTAATGAAAGCTAATTAAATTTCTTTTTGAGATCGAGAGATGTTAATTGAAATTGGACACCTAATTGTAACAGACAATTAATTTTTGCTTAGAGATGAGGTTAATTAATTGTTGGATTAAGGATTAGCTATCCTTAATAGTGGTGGATTAGACCGATAATGCTGATTTAAAATTTACCATTAGGAAGAACCAGCCAGTGGTAGATTTTAGGTTTAAGAAATTTATTGAGATTGACAGAGAATTTGAATTTGAATTAGAATTCACTCATAGGTAGCATAGTCAGATTCAGCAATCCATTATCCTTTATGTGTTTGCCAACCAGTATAAGTTCCTTGATGGATTTGCATTTCTTGCTCTGTATACTTTCTTTCGTTCCTTTTTGCTGGTATTTGGTTATTGCATTTACTTAATTATTAGTTTAGGTGAAATTAATCACTTTAATTGTTAGGCTAGATAACAAAGAACAAGTAGTAACTTTGGACTTTCCCGTTCCCGAGGAATAAGACCTTGATACTCACCATTGTACTAGGCTACATCGATAGGTTCACTGCCTTAGGTGTAGTTGCTTAGGTAGCATTAGCAGCACACATCAGGTGTCCTCGGGCATGTGCACATTGCTAGTCTCATCCTTTTCCTGACTATACAACAATATATAAAAATAGGTGACTAATACTTAGGGTTGTAGAGTATTACACTTAAACCAAAATGTTTTTCCTATTTAGACTATCCTTTCTTTACTCCATAAAGTCTTGCATAGGGTTGTATTGGTTTAAAAATCATCTTCTAACAAATGCAAACCATTAATGATGAAAATAGTTGCATTTTACAAAGTAGTTTGCATAAGAAACATTTAATGACCATCCCATACTAGTCATTAAATGTCCACCCAAAATTTTGTCTTCCCTACAAGCATACAACCCAATAGCCAAATCAAAACAAGCAGCAAAGGATTCATTTCATACATTTCAAACATGTATAAGCCATTTTTTCCTTATACTGTTATGAAAACCATTTACTAGTTCGTAATTCAGTTCATCAAACAATTCCTATCTCATAAAAAAACTTCATTCCGTATCAAACAATTCATAACATTATTTCAAAATAGGGGAGCATAGTTTACTCTACCTTAACCGTTTGTTCCTCTCTTGACCAAGGTCTTCCTATTTCCTTTCGGAATTGATCTCACAAGTCACTTCCTAAGAAAAAACTTAAATTTCACACTAGTCCTTCTCAAATATGCATCTATGGTAATATACTTTCTGTGCAACCTAGGCTTAAAGTGTTACTATAGGATTTCTCTAAATTTCTCTTATGAGATTTAATAACTTGAAAACTCTTCTCTTTCCCTTCCTATTTTCATGTTACTTATCACCCAACATATGTAATTTTCATGCATGATGACATTTTGAGACTCATTCCAACCAATACTAGGGGTTCCCAAGCTCATTCCTCACTTTAAGAGTCATTTTTCATGTTGGAGGGCTGCCAGTCGACTGCTGTAAAGCTAGTAGTCGGTTGGTGGCTTTCTGGGATCTTGGACTCCATTAGATAGCAGCTTACCAGTCGGTTGATAGAAGGCTATTAGTCGACTGCTAGGAAAAAATTAGACTCGACAGTTAACTGATAAGGCTACTAGTATTTATACCATTAAATAATGGTAAAGTGGATTAGGTTCGGGTTTTTTTGCTTAAATCAAAACTCATAAGCACAGCAAAATTAAAATTTCATCATAGTGGAATTTATAAAACTTTCATGTTACAAATAATAAATGTCTGTTACATCCTTCTATTAACATATACAAGGATATATGAAGTACCCGTCTATAAGGAGTTAGGAGACAACAAGCCTGTCACTCAAACTCCTTTTACAAAATAATAAGGATGAACTGGTCCTTCATATATCCTTTCGCTAGCAATTTTCCCTTTTCCTTTACTATAATCCAAAAAAAATATATAGAATTAGGACCCAAAATGAAGGACTACAAAAATACTCTTAATCAAAAGAACTCCCTTTAACGCTACTTCCATCCTTCCCCGAGATTGCTAAACATCTATATCTGATACATATTAGCATATAAATGAGAAAACAAGTTTCATAGTAGCTGAAAAATTTATCATTTTAAAATCTACTAATATGTACCAGTGTGTAAGTACAAAAACATTTTTCATCTACATTCCCATTATGTAAACCATAATCTCATTCACATATATAGATTGGCAAGCATTGCATGATCTTAGAAGTGTTAATGTGATAAAAGTGGATATTTTTAATTCAAGTATAACATCTACACATGTAAAAATTGAAATAGACAATTATTAGCTTACATTTCATTCTTAAAACTTACCTTGTCTCAAAGTGTGAAACACCTTCGGTCATACTTCAAGAATTATGGACACTTGGCCACCTTTATAAAATGATTGTGAACACTAGGTCACAGGTGTGAAGAACCTTCGATCACACCTCACTAGGTCACAAGTGTGAAGCACCTTCAGTTACACTTCAAGAATTGTGGACACTTAGCCACCTTTATATAATGATTGTGAACACTAGGTTATAAGTATGAAGCACCTTTGGTCACACCTCACTAGGTCACAAGTGTGAAGCACCTTCGGTCACACGTCAAGAATTGTAGACACTTGGCCACCTTTATAAAATGATTGTGAACACTAGGTTATAAGTGTGAAGCACCTTCGGTCACACTTCAAGAATTGTGGACACTTGGCCACCATTATAAAATCATTGTGTTACAATTTTCTATTGTTATGTGGTCTTAAATTAGCCATCCATAATCTCATAAATTTGTTGCATAAGAACATTAATGGCATAAATGGGAATAAATTGCAATCAACATTCATTTAACTATAACTTTCTCATTTTTCCTTGACTCAAACCCTTATGAGATACCGTATAGGTCAGTTGTCATTGCATATGTATTCGGTCACTTCAATTTAAAATGAGGGATTATTTTGGCCATCATGACAAGATAATAATCCTTAAGGTTTTTCATGCCACATTATCAATTTTTCCCATTCTTTCTATAATTTAAACTTAATGATATCATGCATTAATTTCTAGGGTACTTTCTTCCACATTTAATTTATGGAACCATTGCCATTAATACTTTATTCCACTTGCTTTCTTGGTTCATGCTACACACTAAATTTAAGGTTACGTACCTATCTAAATTTTCACATTTTAATAATGATGTGGGCTTTATTATGTGCAAAATGGTGAACTAGTTAACTATACCTTAATTAACCATATTTTTTTCTTTCTCTTAGCCAAAAACCGAAGTGTAATCTCTCTTACACAATTTTTGGCAAGCCATTTCATCCTGACGAAAGCCACTTTCGAGTTTGGTAAGCCAACATGGACAATGTCACAAATTTTAAACCAATTTCTAGGTAGCAACTTTCATTTTGATGTCTATAATTTAAAACATATACTAGCCATGCAAGAATAAAAAAGTTTAGCACTATCTTATGTTAGAGTTTTCCATAATACATGATAAATTTTACTAACAATAGTTCTTTTATGATAATAACAATATCCATTTTAGCACATCATCAAACACATCTCATTACCATACAAGCTTAGCCAAGAGACATTCACATCTTCAAGAATGTAGAGAGGAAACTAATGTTCCATGACAGCTTGAAAAAAAATCATGATGAATATATTCTAAACCATGGAACAAAATTAAAAGAATTGCTAAGCTACCTCATGGATGAAATCAAATGGGATTACCTTGGCTCTTCCTTTGAGTTTTCCCTTACTCCTTTGCTTATTCTTTTCTTAGTCAACGTAGCTCTTTTCTCCCCTCACAAAAACTTTTGTTTTTGTTTAAAAGTCACGCTGCTCTTCCTCTCCCCCTGGCCGTGTGCATCTATATTTATGTTTAATGAAATCCCCTCCTCTTGTGTATGTTGTCTACTCAGGCAAATGGGACGTTACCCTCTTTCCCATTCTTAATTATTATTATTTACTAGCCACATGTGCACTTGAAGTACAAATTCAATTAATGGAACTCTTATGTTAGTGGATTAACCATCGGCCACATTAAAGGAAGGGAGGAAGGGAAGTCACGCAAGCTTCTCCCTCACGCAAGGCTATACAGTTTAGGCAAGGCACAGATAAACTGCATATCTCACACAAAACTCACGTTATGCCTTATGCATGTGTATGCAACCTCATCACTCGGTAAGGAAAGGGGTTCACCTAAGCCACCATTTCACGTGGGAGCCACCTTCACGCAAGGCATATGGTTTTGCAATTTAATTCCTTATATTTAGTTCCTACATGGCTTCCACCGTACACCTACATATGTGTATTTTATTTTAAATAAATTTTACACTTTCCTCCCTCTTCTCACTTTTATCCCCTTCACCAAATGCACGTGTATATTGAAATACTATACACTTCTTTCCTTTCCCAATTGTCCTTTTTGTGCATGTATATACATATTTTTAATTTGGTTCTCTCCTTTGGCAATTAGGCTAGGCGAAAGGAAGAAAAGTAAGAATTAAATCAAGTACCTCAAGCACTTAAGCTTTTATGTAAGCACCTTAAGTACCTAAACTTTTATGCAAGCACCTCAAGCACCTAAACTTTTATGTAAGCGCCTCAAGCACCTAAAAATTTTTATGTGGTGTTTTCCTCCCACTCACATTATAATTTGGTTACCATAAGGAAGAAAGTGTTCTCCCTTAACTTATTTATTTTAAACACTAAATTACACAAGCAAATTCATTATTCTTTATTGCAAACTCATCCAATTAATTAAGGGAACATTAATTTAAGACTAATCAAGAGAAGATGGGGTGTTACACCATTTCTATTTGTTCTTAAATTTTTTCATTTATTATCCTTTGGGAAACATTTCCTCTGTGTGACACTTTGATATTTTGAAATTACCTAATTGTGCCACTTATCTATAAAACTTTATATTTCACTAACCAGACATCCTTTTAGTTTGGTTTTTTTCGCCAATCTTTCTAAGGATGGCATGTCTAACTCTGGGCAACTATTCATACTAACAACATGTTCATAACGAAATCACAGAAAGAAAATAGAGCTGTTTAGAGGGATGTTATAGATGGCTCCCTATGAGGCATTTTATGAAAGAAAATGTAGGTCTCCCTTGTGTTGGTTTAAAGTGGGAGAAAGACAACTGTTAGGTCTTGATTTAGTCTAACAGGCCACCAATCAAGTTAAGATGATCAGGGAGAAAATTGTGATGGCTCAGGATACATAGAAAATTTATGCTGATAAGAGCAAAAGACCACTAGAATTCACAAATGGTGATCATATTTTCTTAAAAGTCTCCCTATGTATTGATATTGGTAAAGTTATAAATGTAACACCCGCTCCTAATAACTTGCATTTTTGTAATGGAATTATTATTATTATTAATTAGGTGATGATAAGGAGGGTTCATTAAAAAAATAGAATGGACATTTTCATCAAGATAGAGTCACTTTTGCCATAAAAGAGTGAAACTGGAAAATCTGGTAAAGAAGGGCAAAATAGTAATTGTACCATGAAGGGGAAAATTAATTTAGTTTTCTTATTTTATGAAATTACATTAAAGGACTTTCATAATTTTCATTTAAGAGAGAAGAAGAATTTAGTTATGTAAGTGATTATGTGCATTTTGATGTCAAAATGGCAATTTTCCCTGAAAAGGGAAAAATCGTAATTTTACCCTAAAGGCATATTTGTAATTTTACATAATGTAGGAAATTTAATTTTTACCTTAAATATTCCAAGGAAATAGAAATTAGAAGCTTTTACCCTTTTATGTTCAAAAAGGAGAAAGAATAAGGATGAAAATAACATTGGTATAAAGGGCAAAAAGGTAATTTTGCCTTAGGGGCTGCAACACCCCTTATTATAACTTAACAACGTCATAATGCTTATTTAGATAAGTGGTTACATTAATCCTAGTCTTTAATTACATTTATTTCTCCTGAGCATCCAATCCATGATAGATTTGTTATGCAATTAGGTTTGGGTTCTTTTGCTTAGGAAACATGCTTTGGCACAGCGGAATATAAAATATTAAATAATACAACAGAATATATAAAAACTTATCTAATATATATACATTATGCATCTATTTAGTACATCGTTTAGTATACATACACTGGGATAGATGAAGTACCCATCCATAAGGAGTAAGGAGACAACAAGTCTGCCACTCATACTCCTTTACAAAATACCATGAGTGAATAGGTCCTTCACATATCCTTATACATGTGCCCTTTTTCTTTTTATATACAGCCAAAAATATCAGCCCTAATTCAAACCACAAAAAAAAAAACTAAGAACTAGACTCCAAAAGGTCGGGCTATAGCTATATATTTACATACTCATCTATTCTATAGGAAATTCAAAAACAGTGATAACATACACATTCTTGACAATAGTGAAAACTCCTAAGAAAGGAATTTACACCGTTTCCAACTCCACCTCGATTACCATGAAATATCTAGTCATCTGCTACATATCAGTTCAGAAGTGAGAAATACATTCCCAGTAGATAAACAACTAGTTTATTTCAAAATAACTGACATGTACCACTGTAATAATACAGAAAACATCCTACATGCGGTTTAATTTCAAAACTCTTTTCATATAAACGCTTGAATATGATTTATCATGAAAACATATGTGGATGTGGCTATAGAAATGAGATACACATTCAAGTATGTCGTTCATGGATTAGACTACAAGCATTCAATGTTTACATGTCATAATCATAATCACATAAACTGCGTTCATACAATACATAACATAACATTACATAAATTCTCTATTCTGGGAAGGTATACATAAAATCATTCCCTTCCACTTAACTGTACTCTTTGGAGGTATACACTAAATCATTCCCCCTATATTTCCTTCCTTGGGAGTATACACCAAATCATTACCCACAAGGAAATTTTCTTAGGAGGTATACACCAGATCATTCCCCCTTCATTTCCTTCCTTAAGAGTATACATCAGATCATTCCCCACAAGGAAATTTTTTTAGGAGGTATACACCAAATCATTCCCCTTCATTTCCTTCCTTGGGAGTATACACCAAATCATTCCCCTCAAGGAAAATTTAACCTTGCCTTTCACATTACATCAAGCATTTTGATGCCATTCAAGCACTTGTACATAAATATAAACATTCTACTGATAATAGCAAAAGATATGTTAAGTATTATCCATCCTTGACCATTACATCATTTTCCTTTTCATTCACATAACATAGGCTGATTCGGGTGGTACCTCAGGCCACTCCCAATGGACATATAAGATTGGGGATTCTAGGGAAAGTGCTATATTGCATTCGACCAAGGCAAGGAAACCATGAGAATATGGCATTTCTAACTCATTTGATTCCTTTCTAGCATCATTCTCATCATTTAAACATTTTGACAACAATTTCACTAATTATGCCTAACACTTTCTCACACCTCAAAATTGTGTAAGTGTACTTTAAGTCATCCTTTTTTTCATGCCTTTCTAACTCATTATTCATATCAATAATGACAATACATCTAATCTCACAATTTCACATTTTTTAAGCATACTTTTAAAGTAAAAAGGTGAGACTTTAAATTGGCAACATTATAAATTGCCAAGATTTTCTCTCTCTTCCTTTTTTAAAACTAGACATATATAGTTTCTAAGTCATTTTCAAGAGCAATTTCAACATTATTCATATGCATTCATTCGGCCAAGGTGAATAAAGCACATCTATTTGGGTACTTGTGAAGTTAAACAATGGGAAAAGTACCTAAATGCAAATCTAACTAGACTTTCTCTCATTTACTATTTTCTAGTAATTTCTCTCACTCTTTCTAACATAAAATTTGGCCAAAAATTCAGCACTTTTATAACCCTAGTAATTCGGCCAAGGTGAGAAAACAAGCAAAAATGGAGTTGTTTCATCACCTTTCTTGCAATACAACAATATTCATGCAAAATCCATGCAAAAATACCATTTTCTCACTCTAACAACCACAAACTTAGCCTTGACACCAATTAGGGTTTAATGAAATCAAGTTCCATCCATGCAAATTCACCATTTTCATGAGTTTCCATGCTTTCTTACATATCTATAAACATAACCACAAGTTATTTTCAAAATATCTCATATCCAAGCATACAAATCCACCATACACATGTAGAGAGAGAAATTGCCATCATGCTTACAAGTTTGAAAGCACCATAAACATACCATAAAACATGAAAATAATGGCATAAGATTGTTTATCTACCTTAAAAAGCTAATAGATGTGTGATTTCCTTGTTGATTTGCTGGAAGCTTCTTCTTCTCCAAGGCAAAAATTCAATTTGGCCACTTCCTCTCCTTCTCCACCTTTCACGACATTTCTAGTATGTAGGAGAAGAAATAGGCTGAATTAAAGTTTGACTTATTTACAAAAATGCCACTCTTGCTAAATTGTCAATTTCATCCCTTTTTTTTTTTTTAAACAATGGCATTGTCTCTCCTTGTCATTGTAATTTTATGCAACTTCCATGGGTTGGGACTATTCTGCCCTTCCAAAATTTCAAAATTGCATAGTGGTCCCTCAACTTTTCAGAATTTGCATTTTAGTCCCTAAGAAAAGTGCCTTTTTGCCATAAGTCCAAATTGGCTATTTTTACTCCCTTTTTCATTCTTTTCGGTTTCAAGGAGTAAAATTATTTAAATAAAATTTCATAAGGCTCATTTCCATAAATTTACTAATTTATTTCTATTTTTGGAAAAATTACAATTTTCTCCTAAGGAAAAATTACCTTTTTGCCCTTTATATTAAAACTATCATTTCACTCTCTTTCTTTCTTCTTTCGATCAAGAATGAGTAAGGATTTCTAATTCCCACCTTCATAGAATATTTAGGGTAAAAACTAAATTTTTCTCACTTCATATAAAATAGCTATCATACTTATAGTGTGAAATTACAATTTTACCCTTTTTAGGGAAAATTGCCTTTCAACATCAATGTAAGTAATTTCTTACATAACTAGATGCTTCTTCTCTCTTAAATGAAAAATAAGAGTCCTTTAACATAACTTCATGAAAATAAAGAGTTAAACTAATTATTCATTTCATGGTAAAATTACCATTTTACCCTTCCTTACCAAATTTCCAACTTCATTCTTTTATCACAAAAGTGATTATATAATGATAAAAATGTTCATTCTAACTCCTTAATAAATCATCCTTAACCCTTCACAAATAATTCTAACAATAATAATAACAACAACGTCATCATAAGATACAAATGTTAGGAGCGAATGTTACAGGGGCAAAATGGTAATTTTGCTAAAATAAGGGTAAATTAGTAAATTCATAAAAATAAGTTTTATGAAACCTTATTTGAGTGATTTTTACCCATTAAATCCAATAAGGGTGAAAATGGAGTTAAAATGGCCATTTGGACTTGAATGGCAAAATGGTAATTTCCTTAGGAGCATATTGGCAATTTCAAAAAAGATGAGGGACCATTCTGCAATTTCAAAATTCTTGAGGGCAGAAACATGCCAACCCATAGAAGTTGCACAAAATTACATTCCTAAGGATAGTGGATGCCATTCTTGAAAAAGAGCAATAGTAAGGGTAAAATGGTCATTTTACACCAAGGGCATTTTAGTAATTTCACTTAAACCCTAATTTAAGTCTTCTTCTACCTTGAGAAGGGAAAGAAGTCGTGCAAGAGAGGAGAAGAAAGGGGTTGGCCGAAATACTCATAAGGGACGGAGAAGAAGTGCAAAAACAAGGTAAAACACTTAGGAAATTCAACATTTCTTGCATTTTCAAGGAAGCTAAACATGCCTATGCCATTTTTTACTTGTTTTAATGTTTTTTTTAAAGTATTCTTACTCTTGCAAGAAGGATGGTTTTTATCTCTCTATATTCTTATGGATGATTTTCTTGAATGGGTTTGGAATATGTTGAAAACTTGTGTTTATGGGTGTAGACATGTTGAAATGCTTGATAACATAAGAGATAGAAATTTTTCAAGAATGGAACCATAGTCTTGAAAAACCCTAGCTTGTATCATGGCTGAAATGGTATCTTAAAGAGTGAGAAAATGATAGTCTTGCATGGGATTTACTTGAATATGGTTATATTGTAAGCAAGATGGTGAGATAACTCTATTTTCTTGTTTTTCTCTCATTGGCCGAATGCTAGCTCTTGTGATGGTGCTGAAATTGGTTTAAAATGGTGCTAAAAAGAGTGAGAGAAAGTGTCTTGAAATGGTAAGAGAGAGAAAATCTAGTTAGATTAATTTCTAGGCACTTTTCCCATTTTCTAACTTCACCATAAACCATGAAAGTGTGACATACCCATCTTGGCCAAATGGACCCATGCCAATGGTGCTGAAATTTTATTTGAAAATGGCTAGAAAAACTTGTAAGATTTTTCATAAGGAAGGAGGAGAGAAAGTTATGGTTTTTTATGTTCTAGCCAATGTACCATTTCACTTAAAAAATGTGCATAAGTATGTGAAGTTGTAAGATAATATACATTGTCTTATCTAACATGAAAAATGAGCTAGAAAGGTGTGTGAAAGAAAGGCTTAATGTACACTTACAAGAAAATTAGGTTTGAGAAAGCATTATCCATAATTATGGAAATTGTTACCATAATATTTAAATGGTAAAAATAATGCTAGAAATAAACCAAATGGGTTAGAAATGCCAATTTCTCATGATTCTCTTGCCTTGGCCAAATGCTAGGTAAAATTTTCCCTTGAATGGCTAAACTTATATGTTAATAGAAAGTAGCCTAAGGTGCCATCCAAAATGGCCTATGCTAAGTGAAAAGAGGGAAAATGATGAAATGGTCAACTATGGATGATGAATAGCATGCATCTTTGCCTTTGCTAGAAATATGTTCTAAAATCATGTGAATATGAGTGAACAGCATAGAAATGCTTATGGCATTGTGAAAGGCAAGATTAAAGCTCTGAGGAGGAATGATCTGGTGAATACCTCCAAAGACTATAATTTTGAGGAGGAATGATTTGGTGTAGACCTCCCAAGAATGACACCTTGTGGGGAATGATCTAGTGTATACTACCAAGGAATCAAGTTTTAGGAGGAATGATCTGGTGTATGCTTCCAAAGAATAAAAACCTTGTGGGGAATGATCTAGTGTATACTTGCAAGGATTTAAATTGTAAGGAGGAATGATCTGGTGTATACCTCCAAAGAATAAAACCTTGTGGGGAATGGTCTAGTGTATACTCCCAAGGAATCAAACTTTAAGAAGGATTGATCTAGTGTATACCTCCAAAGAATGATACCTTGTGGAGGAATGATCTGGTGTATACCTACAAAGAATAAAACATTGAGGAGATATTATGATTATTTATAATGCATGAATGTGTTATAAGTGCGAATTGTTAATGTTTATGAACATTTAAATCTTACCATATATTCCATTAATGTTATCACATGCTACATATCTCATGTTCATAGATGCATACATATATGTTTCACATATGACATACCCATAGATTTGTATGAAAAGAATTTTGGAACTGAACTAAATGTAAGATTGTTTTTTGTACTCGTACAGTGTTACATATTAGTTATTTTAAAGAAAATGGTTTGTTTAGCTACTGGGAATATATTTCTCATTATTGTGCTTATATGTATCAGATACCTAGATATTGCTTAATTATGGAGATCAAAATAGCTACAGTGGAAGTTCCCTTCTTGGGAACTTTCTGTAATGTCCTTATCTAGTATTACAATTCCTCCAATGTAAATAGATAAGTTCAGTACATTCTTCTTATCCTTTTACTATTAAATCTGAGCAGTTATGCCATTAAGTTTTATTAAAGTGATTAGGTTTGGGATCTTTGGCTCAGATTAAATCTCGTATGCACAGTAGAATAAAAAGCTACACTACACAACAAAAATTTAAAATTTTTATAGCACAACTGATAAAATGTCCAATAATGTTTATTACATCCTTTGTAAACATCTACCAGAATAGATGAAGTACCCGTCCATAAGGAGTCAGGAGACAACAATCCTATCACTCAGACCCCTTTACAAATAATGGGAATGAATCGGTCCTTCACATATCCTCTTCCCAACAATTACCCGTTCCCTTTTGTATACACAGTTGACTGATCGTCTTAATTCTAATCCCAAATACATCTAGAATCAGGATTCAAAAGGAAGTTACAAAAAAATTTCTTTTGACTAAAAAAGAACTTCTATCCCCCGCCACTGCTAAGTGTCTGCATCTGAAACATATTAGCATATAAATGAGAAACACAAGTTTCCCAGTTGCTTAACGATTCCGGGTTTAAAAATTAACTAACATATATCAGGGTGCAAGCACCAAAATGTTTACTTCTACATTCTTGGTATTAAAAAAAGCATAGCATTATTCATAACGCAATTTGGCAAGCATTGTATAATTATTGGAAATTTCAATGTGGTAAAATAATATTCTTTTCTAGTAAAACATCTTTGCATGCTATTAACATGTTATCACAAAATGACCTAAAATCATTTATGCTTATCATTCTTAAAACTTACCTTTATACATTAGTTGTGCACACTTAGGCACTATGTGGACACTTGGCCACCTTTATAAAATTCTTGTATATCTTTCTATGTTTTCTTTTGTTCACTATGGTTCTTTTATGACCATGTTGCCTAATCAATTTAATTCTCCAATCTTGAAAAATAATAATAATATAATACCCTTATCAAATTCTAATAAATTTCAAGAGTAAATTTCCCTTTCAGAAAAATAATACTAGTATACATCTCTTATAAAATTCTAATAAGTTTCAAGAATAAATTTCCCTTTCTTGAATAAAGAATATACATCTCTTATGAAATTCTAATGAGTTTCAAGGATAAATTTCCCTTTCTTGCATAATAAAAATCTCTTGAAAAATTCTAATAAGTTTCAAGAATAAATTTCCCTTTCTTGAACAATAATATACATCTCTTATGAAAGTTCAATGAGTTTCAAGAATAAATTTTCCTTTCTTGAATAATATAAATCTCTTCCAAGGTTCTAATATGTTTCAAGAGTGAGTTTTATGAACTTGGCCTAAGGGAAATTCAAGAAATTTGACTATGTTGCAATTCAAATTTCCCTTTTCTATTCCTTGAATAACGTCATTAAAATGGTGTACTCTCTCTCATCTATGGTCAAATTTTCCTTTCTAACACCAATCATAACTAAAAATTTAGCATCAATTTAATGTAAGCTTTCATCTTCCAATTGGCCAAAAAGGGAAGTTCATGGAGAAAGATGGTTTTCAAAATCATACTTTCATTTCTAACATATTCAACCATGGCTCATCATACAACTATCATTAACTAAACATAATTCTTCCATAGACTACAATATTCATTACATCCCATCAACCAGCTTCCCAATCCATCATACTTGCTTAGCCAACACAACATTTATTTCATCAAGAATGTAGGGAAAACCATAATTATCTATGGAAGTTGTAAAAGAATAGGGATGGCATATACTAAAACATGAAACATAAATTTGGAATTGTCAACCTACCTCAATGATGCACTAGAGTGGCTTAGTTTGGCTTCCTCATTGCCTTTCTCCCTTTACTCTTTCCTTGCTCCCTTGCTCCTCACAACTTTTGTATTTGGCTCAGACTCACGCTACTTCCTCTCTCTTTCTCTTTTTCTTTTCTCTCTTGCCATGAGGGTGTGGTGTGTGTATGTCCAAATGAAAATTTCCTCTTTTCTTTTCTTTTTCTTCGTCCTTTGCATATATTAAATTATTTTCTTTTCTCCCCTTGATTGAGGTGGCGTACTGCACTTTGTTTTTCCCCTTTAGTCATGCCACCCTCACTCTTACTTTCATTATTTCATGGAAATACATCCAATGTACATGTAGCCCCATTTTCCTTGCACTTTCTCGTGATGCTAGCTCTCTTTTTCTTTGTTTATTAAGATAACTTCTACACTTTTACATTGACTATTTTATTTTATTACTTTTCAAGGCTGCTCTAAGTGTACTTTTATGTACAACCTTTGCTTGCAATCTCACCTTAACCCACTTGTCACGCCCCTCTCACCTACACAAGGCTATACGGCTAGGCAAGCTCACCATTTTATCCCTTATGCATGCCTATTTTCTCTATGCGGTGACACCAAGGAAGGAGGGAATGAATTTATACAAACCGCATCCCTCACACAAGCTACATATCCATGCATGTTTTCTTTTATTTTTCTTCCTAATTCACGTGATGCTTAGGTGGTGGCTGCACTTTTTTTTTCTTTTTTCTCCTTAATTATTGCTTTGTTGTCATAAGTGCACTTTTAAGTACGCTTTGCACTTCCTCGCAAGCTTAGGTTAGCTACTTAAATAAGTTAAAGGAGAGGAGGAGGCTTGCATTACATGTTTTCACTTCTTCTAGTCGTGTAGATGCATTCTTTGTAAAAAAAATTTTGCACTTTTTGTTTTACTTATTGCATGCATTTATATATAATTAATTCCCTCATTGCTTGCAAATTTGGTAATTCCTTTCCTTGCATGTTAGTTACACCCCACAAACAACCACACTTGTATGTTAAATAAAAATTTCTACACCCTTTTCCATAGTTTATTTAGTCACATAAGGAAGGCAGGGAAAGAGGTCATAAGTTACTCCTCCCACACCCACACGTATGCCAACTTTCTTCTTGTTTTGTGTCATTACCCAATTGGCACTTGTATATTATAATTTGTGAGGCTTCCTTGCTAGGTACACAATCATATCTTTAATTCCACCCTTGTACCTAAATCACTCCCCTCACATAAGACCCATGCATGCGAAGCATACATGAGTTTTCCCCCACGTTGGAGCCACACAAGGGATGGAGGAAACGTGCATCTCACATTTCCTTTCCTAGCCGTGTGGGTGCACTTGGTTAGAAAAAAAATTCTGCACTTCCCTTAGTCTTAAGAAAATCTCACTCTCCTCCCAAATACACGTGTGCCTTCATATATCTTTTATTGCTATACATTCCTTGCAATTCCATATGTTCCTATCCGTGTGAGAATATATACATTTTAAATTGATTTTACATACTTTAATGTACTCCATGGGGTGCCTATTCGGCTAGATCAATGAAGAAGGAAGAGGATAAAGTCAAACACTCAACTTTTATGCATGCATCCCAAGGAATTAAAAGTGTCACCCTTTAGCACATTTATTCTAAAAATTAAATCACACAAGCAAAGTCACTCAATTAACGGGAGAACATTAATTTAGACTAATTAAAATTATAGGGTGTTACACTTTCACCATACTGAAGGATATCTATATTATGTCTGTTATAGAAATACCCCTAGAGTGAATTGGGTACTTTAGTTATTGATGCTTGCTGCCAATGCTATCTAGCAACAACACTAAGGCAGTGAACCTATCAATGCAGCCTAGTGCAATGGTGAGTATCAAGGTCGTATTCCTCGGGAACGGGAAAGCCCAGAGTTACTACTTGTTCTCTGTTATCTAGCATAGCAATTAAAATGATTAATTTTTATCTAAACTAACATCTAACTATAAGCAATAATAAACTAACAGCGACAAGAAATAGAAGAAAATACACAGAGGCAAGAAATGTAAATCCATCAGGGAACCTACACTGGTTGGCAAACACACGAAGGATAATGGATTACTGAATTTAACTATGTTACCTGTGAGTGAATTCCAATGCAAATTCAAATTCTCTGTCGATCTCAATGAATTTCTTAAACTTAAAATCCACCACTGGCTGGTTCTTCCTAATGGCAACCAGTTAAATCAGCATTATCTATCTAATTCACCACTATTAAGAGTCGTTACGTCTTAATCCAGCAATTTATTAACCTTAGTTCTAAGCGATAACAAATTGTCCATTACAGTTAGTTTTCCAATTCCAATTATCATCTGTCGATCTCAAAAAGGAATCTAATTAACATTACCACGATGTCTCATAAATAACGCTAACACATACATTCATAATTGTAACGAAGATCACACATTAAATTCAATATCCATGCAAATTTAAACAGCAATCCAACACAGTTAGGGACCCCAATGAATTTTATAGTTTCAGCCACACATATTTACATATAGCACACAATCCAACAGCAAACAACCCATCAGACAGTCAATTATACAGCAGATAAAAATAGTAAAAACTTATGCAATCCTATCTTTTCAATTGTCCAATGGTGTCTCCACAAAAGGGTCACCGAAAAACCACCGACAAGGGACTAGAAGATTGTCAGAAAATGCCGGAAACAATGAAGTACAAGGCTGCCCAACAAAACGGGTCGGGTCGGACGGGTCGGACCCCAAGCTCTCGGGTACCCGATGGATCTGCTCCAAATCTGCTCCCTTCCGATCGGATGGGTGGCGGCGGACAGTTGGGGAAAGCTGAGACGGTTCACGGATGGCGAAAACGTACGAAAATTCGACGAGAAAACGCGAATGGGTCACAAGCCTTCTCTCACGCCGTGAGCCTTCTCTCGCGCTACGGACGCTGTGAACGGCGCCGCGGACAGCCAAGGTGGTGGAGGACCGTGCGCGAAGCCTCTTCAGTCGTTGGTCGGCCTCCCTCGGTGGCGGTGGTGCACGAGCTCACTCCCTTCGCGCGATGGGTCTTCACGCTTCACTGTTCACTCCCCAATCTATTTCACGATGGAGCTCCTCTTCTCTTTCTTCCTTTTACTGTTTTCCTTTTCCCCTTTTTTTTGTCACGATGGAGCTCCTTTTTTTTTCTTTTTCTTTTTCTACTCTTCACTTCAGCCTTTTGCACAATGGAGCTCCTCTTGCACGATGTTTGGATTTTCCTTCACTCCAAATTACTTCTTTTGCTGACGAAGACTTGATAAAATGCCTGAAAACAAAAATAAAGCAAACTTAAGTGATTTTAATAACAAAATTACACAAAATGCTCACAAAATGGACAATTCACATCAAGAAATTTTGTATAGAATCGGACACATCAGTTATGTATATGTAGCCTTATCATTTTGGTCCTAATTCTCTATGTTCTTTTTTAGTTGGAATTGGGACTGTTACTTTTTGGTTGTACATAGAGGGAAAAGGGCAGATGTATGAGGATATGTGAAGGACCTATTCATCCATAATATTTTATAAAAGAAGTTTGAGTGATAGGCTTGTTGTCTCCTTACTCCTTATGAATGGGTACTTCATATATCCTAGAATATATATATGGAAATATGTATCTAATAGTTATGATATATATATATGATATCAAGTTCTTATAAATTTCGCTGTAATGTATGGGATAATTTATTTCCACTGTGAAAAAGTATGTTTACTTGAGCAAAAGGACCCGAACCTAATTATATATTAAATTACTGATGGATTAAATGCTCGGGAAAATTAATATAATAAAAAGGCTAAGAATAATGTAACCACTTATCTGAACATGTTATATGACGTTGATAAGATAAGATAAGGGGTGTTACAATAAAGTCCAGGAATTTTAATACTAGATACATTAGACCATTTTAGATTTTTAAAAGGAGTTGGTTCATCCGCTTACCAGATAGCTTTACCACCTTATTTGTCCAACCTTCGTAATGTTTTCCATGTTTCAAAACTTTGCAATTATATCCTAGATCCTTTACATATTCTTGATGTTAGTATAGTAGAATTAAAGGATAATTTAACTTATCACATTAAGTCTATGAGAATCATTGGAACTGAGGTGAAACAATTAAGGATTAAAACTATCCCATTGGTGAAAGTTCTATGGGATAGGTCCTCACCTCAAGAGATAACTTAGGACAAGGAAGAAGATATGGGATGATTACATCTAGAGCTATTTGAATAGGTAGGTTTAAATTTTGAGGATAAACTTCTTTTAAAGGAAGGGAGAAATGTAACTCCTACCTTTGAATCATTTACAGCATCTAAGTTATGTCTGACTGCCAATGTTGGTGAAGGAAATTCAATAAGGCCCCAACAAGTTGAATGGAAGTAGGCACAGGGAGAAAAATGAAAATTGAAAAGGAAATTAGGGGTGAAAATAGCGATTTAGCGAAGGAGGTCACTGTAGCTAACCAAAATTTGAAAATACCCACCAAGATAGTAAGGGCAAAATGGTGAATCTCCTGCTTGCCTACTTGGAACAAGGAAAAAATCACATGAGTTCATTTATTTTCCTACCTCATACCATGTTTTCACAATACCCTACCTACTAGCTCCTATAAAAGGCATGGAGAAGAGAGAAAGGCTAAAAGTTAACAAGTAGAGAGAGAATAGCATCTTTGGAGAAAGAAAGTGGTTTTTGCAAAGAGAAAGTGGACCCTTAAGATAGACGTATGGATCCAAGCATGAGAAATCATCCTAAAATCCTCCTACAATTCATCTGGACTCAAATTAGCAGTAAAACACGCTGACTATGGTAGCTAAATCTCCTATTCCCTCACATTTTTAAAGGTTATTGTTCATGTGTTGGAAAAATTCTATTTTGATTATTTTAACTAAATATAAGGGGGAAAACCTACATTCTCTATTTTACTAATTTCTATTGGGTGTTTAAAGTGATTTTATCATGCTATTGCATGCTTATATGGTAGATATAGAAATTAATGTATTGGTCATGCTATGTAACTAGGGAAAAATGAGATTTGAGGGTGATTGTGCTAAGATATTTAATATTTTCTACATTAGAAACTCTCTAATGGTTGAGGGGATCAAGATTTGATGCTGAGAAATGAAAATTTGTTGTTGTGCGGATTGTACATGGATGAAAATATAGGTTTTTAAAGCAACATAAAATGTAGCAGCTGATTGTCATGCTCTCTGCTCTCCTAGAATGCTCAAGAACAAAGCAACCAATTTTTGTGTTCTTAATTTTCCTAAAAACTAGTACAAGAGGCTACCAGTCTACTGTCAGGAGGCTGGAAGTCAACTACTAGCTCTTAGGTTGGGTGAACAAAAGGCTAGTAGCTGACTACCAAAAGATTAGAAGTTGACTTCCAAAGGAGAGGAAGTTGACTGGTAGGCTTTAGAATATGAATTATGCCCTATTGTCCCACTTTAGATTTTACAACTCAATTAAGCATCCAAACCCAATGATTTAGAGAATCAAACATCATGTAACATGAATCAATAGGGAAAAGATGAATGAAAGTTCAAAGTATTCTTAGTGTATGCATTAATGGTAGATATGCTCAAGTTTGAGTGAATGATTGTTAGTATGAGACAACCATTGCGCATTCCATGGTTAAGCCATAAATTAGGATGGTGAAACACCCACTCAACTCAATTAAAGAGATTTCGAAAGATGGTTGTAAATTCTAGGTTAGTGTAGTCTTAATGAGGTGGCTAAGAAAGGATAAATTAGGCATAAATGTGGCTTGCACTGATTCACTTTAGTGTGTATGCTTGTGAATAGTATACCAGGACATGATCCACTAGTAAGGGGTGGTGATTCTATAGCTTTATGATCCGTAGAGCATAGAGTGGATGTGATCTACACCTAGAGTAATGATCCCGTGAGTAGGATATGATCCATCAAAGAGAGAGATGGTGATCCATATGTTTATGTACTTAGATCCACTAAGGGACACCTTAAAATGTGTAGTGGTTAGATACCACTAGGGCTTTGAGCCATAAAGTACTCATTCATGTGGAGCTCAGTGGTACGTAAGGTGTTTTTTAGGAGGTGCCTTCGATAGAAAGTGTAACATCCACTCCTCTTATTTATGGGAGATTGATGTGCTACCAATGCAACTAGACCTAAGGTAGTGAACCTATCGATGTAGTTTAGTGCAATAGTGAGTACTGAGGTTATATCCCATGGGAATGGGAAAGCCTAGACCTACTCCTTGTTCTTTGTTATCTAGCCTAAGAAGAAGAGCGAATTGATTTCTAGTTAAACTAATGATTAAGAATAACTTGTCAAAGATTAGTGACAATAAAGTAGAGAGAAATTTAATTAAGATAAGAAAAACAAACCCAAAGGAGACTTATACTGGTTGGCAAACATACACAAGATAATAAACTTTGAATTGATTTTGACACCCGTGAGTGAATTCTCAATTAAGCTCGCTTTCTCTCTTGAGATAATTGAATTTATAAACCTAAGAATCAATAATTGAAATTTTATCCTAATGATTGATTTTAGATCATCATTATTGTTCTAATTCATCACTATTAAGAGTTTTTAGTTCTTAATCCAATAATTAATTTACCTCATCTCTAAGTAAAATTTAATTGTTCCTTAAAATTAGGGTTCCAATTTCAATTAGGACCTCTCGCTGCGCCTAAAAGAAATCTAAATAACCTCCTACACAGCGTCTTGTAAAGAAAGCTAACCTTTATTCATAATTGCAAGAAAGTTTAAAAATCAAATCCAATGTTCATACAAATTTAAAGCAAAACACCAACCTAGTAAGGAACCCCAATGGGTTTTACAAGTCTAGCTACTCATGTTCATAGGTATAACAATCATCAAATTTAAATTAAAAAAGATATAAAGGAAAGAAAACATTTTCACCCTTTTCTTCTCTCGAACAAAGGATGAAATGCCTCCTTCCTCAATCTCTAAGTGCTTAAAGTTGTGATTGCCTCTTGATGCAATTCCAATCTTCTAATCTCCTATGGAATTTCAAGGATACAAGTCAGATATTTAAGGGTTCCAAGTAGTCTCCTAGCCACCACCCCTTTTTGTCTCCTAAGGCACCTTAGAGTCCCAAGTAAGATAGGTCTCCAAGGTTATGGCCTCTTCCATGATTAATTCACACCTTTTTCACAACCAAGATTAGGGTTTTAAAGAGAGATGTTAGCCGTCTTCAAGGAGGATCCTTAGCCAAGAAGGATTCAAGGGTTTTCAAAAGAGAGGATAGAATAAGATAAGATAAGTTAAAAGTCAAAAGATGAGTGAACAAGAAGGATGGTAGGGTTTTCAAAAGAGATCATGATAATTCAAAATCCCTTCAAAAATGATGATGTTTTTAGAAATATGATAAGCTTCTAGATAGATGATAATCCAAGATAAGATGATGATAAGTTAAAATCATGGCTTCCTCTCTTCTCCTAACTTCTCTCCTTATTCTCCCAAAATCCTCACATGGTATACTTTGCATAAGGCCAATGTGACTGTGCTTCAAGGCCCATGGGTTGTTTTAAGGTCCATGGATTGCTTTAAGGCCCACTTTGCATGTTTCTAGGCTATTTGGGCCTCCAGAGCTCTACTATTGATGATGACTTGGTAAGCTCCTAAAATGAAAAAGTATACAAATTCAGGTGATTCTGGGGGTATAAACACATAAAATGCTAAAAAATGTACAATTAATGTCAAGAAAAATATGTATAAAATATAGCATACTAGAGATGTTTGTTAGTTTTTAAATAAATTAAATGCTTGTGTATGTTACATTAGATGGCATATAGTTGGATTAGAATGAGGGACTAAGTTGAAAAGAAAAGACCAGGGACTTGAATGAAATGAAAAGATTTAGTGGAGGAAGCTATTTAAGTTTTCAATATTTCAAGGGTAGCAAGATGAAATTTTAGCCAAAAGAGTTATTGTAGCTACTAGATTTTTGAAATTGCTTGCCAATAGTTCAAGGGCAAAATGGTAAATTGGCATATGGATGGAGAAATTATCTTTTTATGCCGAATGATCAAGAACTAGGATAAGATTGGCAATTTTTGGACCACCTATAAAAGGGGCCAAACTTCAGTAGCCCCATTTGTCCATTATGAACTTCAAAATCTAGAGAGAGAAGTTCTAGAGAGAGAAAGAAAGAGTGAAAAGGAAGTGGAACTTTTAGAGTGATTTGAAGCAAGAAGCTTGCAGTGGAGGAGTTGAGGAGGATATTTGAGATTAGTAATCTAGCTTTTCACACGAAAATGGTAGCAAACAACCTAATCCTCTCTATTTCAAAATTTACTATTCATGTCCTAAAAATTTTGATTTTCATGTTCTTTAAGCAAAAAAAGAGGCTAAAAACTACATTCTTGATGTTTTCAACTGCTATTGGGTGTTTTAAACTATGTATGCTTAAGTCATATTACAAAAAATGGGTTTTTACCTATGGATGAGAATAAGGTTGAATCCAAGATTTGATTGAGATTAAACGGTAATTTCTATTGTTTATATGTGTTAAATGAAGCTTATATGCTAGTATTGAGTTGATGAATATCAGAGAGGATTTACAAAAAAATTCTTAGGAAAAATTCAAGGACAATAACCAATTTGAAAAATAGAGTATGACATAGCAGCCAACTGCCAACCCTTGGAAGTCAACTATCATGTTCTTCAATTTCCTAGAAACGTATACAGAGCGCTAGCAGTTGACTGCCAGCACTTGGAAGTTGATTGTCATGCTCAACTTTCCCATAAAATCACCAAGAACATAACAGTCAATTATCGGGTCTATGGCAGTCGACTGGTAGCCCTTGGTTTGCAAAAATTTTGTAGGACAGTGAGCGAAAATTCAATTGCTAGGTGAATGGAAGTCGACTGGGATTGGCCGACCTCTATTTTGGAAAGTGAACTCAATGACCTAACTTAAAGTGTAATTAGCCCAAAACTCCACTCAAACGAAGGATTTGAACCTAGAATGTGTAATGGGTAACATGTGTGTTGGAAAGTGAAAGAGAAAGAGGAAGAATGATATGAGAATTTTAAAAGGAATGAGCATAAGACATAAAAGAGAAATGAGAAAGTATTCCTAGTGTATAGATAGTGGTAGATAGGCTCGTGTCGAGTGACTAATTGTCGATATGGGACGGCCATTAGGCATTCCACAATTGAACTAAATGATTATGAAAACACTAGGATGGTTGCTAATTTTAAGTTAATGAACTCCCTATGGCCGGTAAAGGATTCACATACTTAAACTTAGACATAACCATGGTATGAGCTGAATCACCCTAGTTTATATTCCTATGAATAGTGTTTTGGGAGATGATCTATTGAAAATAGTAATCTCATATATATAGGGGAGGAGCTATAACACCCTTATCTAGTATTACAAGTCCTTCGATGTAACAGATGAGTCCAGTATATTATTCTTAACCTTAATTATTCATTTACAATGTTTGAGCATTTATACCATTAAGTATTATTATTATGGATTAGGTTCGAGTTATTTTGCTCAGATAACCATACTTTATGCACAAGGGAAATTAAATTTAATACATCACAGCAGAATTTATAAAACTTATAATTCAAATAATAAATGTCTATTACATTGCGAACATATCCCAGGATATATGAAGTACCCATCCATAAAGAGTCAGGAGACAACAAGCCTGTCACTCAAACTCCTTTTACAAAATACTAGGGATGAACTGGTCCTTCACATATCCCTCCCCCAATGATCGCCCTTTCTCCCCTTTCTATATATAGCCAAGATAACAGTCCTAATTCTAATTCCAAAAACATATATAGAATCAGGACCCAAAATAAAGGAATACAAAATGCTTTTAGCAAAAGGGACTTCCATACTTCCCTGTGTTGCTCAACGTCCGCATTTGATACATATTAGCATATAGATGAGAAACACAAGTTTCCCAGTAGCTTAACAATTTATTATTTTAAAATCAACTAATATGTATCAGGGTACAATCACCAAAAACATTTTTATCTACATTCTAGCCATTTTAAACATAGTCTCATTTATATATATACCGGCTAGTGAGCATTGCATGATTATTTAAAATGTCAATGTGATAAAAGTAGATGTTCTCATTTCAAGTATAACATCTTTTCATGGGATCATACACGTTAAAATAATAAATAAACAATGATTAGTTATGCATTTTATTCTTAAAACGTACCTTATCTCAAAGTGTGAAGCACCTTTGGTCACACCTCAAGAATTGTGGATACTTGGCCACCTTTGTAAAATAATTGTGAACACTAGGTTGCCATTATAAAATAATTGTGAACACTAGGTCACAAGTGTGAAGCACTTTTGCCCGTACCTCACTAGGTCACATGTGTGGAGCACCTTCGGCCACACTTGAAGAATTTTGGACACTTAACCACCTTTATAAACTAGGTCACCAGTGTGAAGCACCTTCAGTCACACCTCACTAGGTCACTTGTGCAGAGCACCTTCGGCCACACCTCAAGAATTGTGGACACTTGGCCACATTTATAAAATGATTGCGAACACCAGGTCACCGGTGTGAAGCACCTTTGGTCACACCTCACTAGGTCACATGTGTGGAGCACCTTCGGCCACACATTAAGAATTGTGGACACTTGGCCACATTTATAAAGTGATTGTGAACACTAGGTCATCGGTGTGAAGCACCTTCGGACACACCTCACTAGGTCACATGTGTGGAGCACCTTCAGCCACACCTCAAGAATTGTGGACACTTGGCTACATTTATAAAATGATTGTGAACACTAGGTCACCGGTGTGAAACACCTTCGGTCACACCTCACTAGGTCACATACATACCTATAGCAACTACAATTTCTTTTATTTTTATCATTTTAATCTCCCTGGCATTTAGCCCTCATAAGGTACATTCTAATGCATTCTTTATAAGCTTAGCGATTTAGCCACCAAGATCTAGAATAGAATATGGGTTTCATACACCATGAAAAATACTCAAACTTAGAATTCTCATGTCACATTGCCCTATTTTTCCCTTCTTTCTATGTTATAAACTTAATGTCACTATGCCTTAGAATTTCTAGGATACTTTCTTCCACCTTCCATTTTTTTTATAGTTAGATCATTGGTAATTTAATTTACTTATTTTCTTGATTCATGTTACATACTAAGTCTAAGGCCACACAAAGTCTCCATTCTTATATTTCAATACCAAGGTGGGTTCTTATTATGTGTGAAAAGGACAAACCATTGACCATAGGTTAATTTATCATTATATTCTCCCTCTTTCTTAACCAAACTAAAATGTAACCTTCCTTACACATTTTTCAGTGAGCTTTTCCATGCATTACAAAGGTTACTCTCAAGTTTGATAGGTTAACATGGGTGATGCCATGGTTTTAACCAACATATGGATAGTACACTCCCTTTAGATATTTTCTTTAACATAAGACCTACATTAATCATGCAAGGACATAAAATTTTGCCACTTTCTTATTCTAGGTTTTTGCATAATGCATGTTAAAATTTTTGTGACAACCATTCTCTTATGGAAATAAAAAACATCCACATCATCACATCAACAAATACAACCAAATCATCATGCAAGCTTAGCCAAAGAAACATTCACATATTCAAGAATGTAGAGAGGAAACTAATGTCCCATGAAAACTTGGAAAAACATGTTGAACATATTCTAAACCATGGAACAAAATTACAAGAATTGTTAAGCTACCTCAAGGATGAACCAAGATGGAATTGTCTTAACTCTTCCTTTGAACTTTCCCTTATTCCTTGGTTCCTCTTTTCTTCGTTCCCCTTAGGTCTCTTTTTCCCCTCACAAAACTTTTGGGTTTTCTTTAACTCTCACGCTGCTTTCCCTTCCTTCCCTTTATGTATATGTTTGTCTATTTTTTATGAAATCCCCTTTTTTTTGTATGTTATCTAATCCCTTCCATTTAGGTGCTACACGTTTACTTTTTGTATACTTCACCTTGATTACCATTTTTTCTTACAATTCGGCTACATGGGATGCTACCCTCCTTCTTGTTATTAATTATTATTTGATAGCCACACATGTCCTTAAGTACAATTCACCCTAATGGAAATCTTGTATTAGTGGATTACCCACTCGGCCACTTTAAGTAAAGGGAAGGGGAGAGGTTCACTCAAGACACCATTACACGTAGGCTGTACCTTCCACGTAAGACTCATGTGTTAGCATTTTGCTTGTATAAGTAAATCCCTCACTTGGTGGCACCAAGAAGGAAAGGAAAGGGATTCACTCAAGACGTATGGCCACATAGCTATCATGTCTTAGCATCCTACATGCCTATGTGAATTCCTTTTACTTCACGCAAGACTAGCGTTTTATGCATATGCAACCTCATCACTCGGTGGCGTCAAAGGGAAGGGAAAAATGAATTCATGCAAGCTACTCCCCACAAAAGGCATACGGCTTTGCATCCTATATTTTAATTCCCTTAATCTAGTGCTTAAATGGCTTCCACCTACACCTACACATGTGTATTTTGTTTTTAAATAAATTTTACACTCTCTTCCTTCTTCTCACTTTTATCTTCACCAAATGGAAGCATTATTTTAATTAACATAAGAGTAAAAATAAATCTCTCTCCACCCACTTGTCTCCTCATCTACAATTTAGAAGGAATGAACTAATTTTGTACATCCATTTCATCCACCAAGTGCACATGTATACATATATTTAATTTTCTATACTCTTCTCTCCTTGGCAATTTAGCTAACTAAAAAGAAAGAAAGGAAGAATTAAATCAAGTACCTCAAGAACCTAAGAATTTTTCGGAATTGGATCCCTTGCTGGGCGCTCCCTGCTGTAGTCCCTACTGTGCTTTTTAGCGGCGGTTTTATCCGTCGCTAAAGTGTGTTTTAATATTATTGCAACGAATATTATTGATGCTATAACTTTTGTTTAAATAATTAATTTAACAAAATTTATAGTGACAATAATATTTGTTGCAAAAAACTTTAGCAACGGAAAAAAACATCGCTAAAACGCCCAAAGAAATGTGGGACACGCCCAGCAGGGAATCCGGACGCGAATTTTTCATATGGTGTTTTCCTCCCACTCAAATTATAATTTGTTTACCTCAAGGAAGAAAGTGTTTTTATTTATTCTAACCACTAAATTTCATAAGCAAATTCATCATACTGTATCGCAAATTCATCTAATTACTTAAGGGAACATTAATTTAAACCAATCAAGATAATATAGGGTGTTACAGGAGCTGGCAGAGAGGTGGGTAGGGACTCTATTTTAAATGGTGATACAGGGAAGGAACTACGAGAGGGGTGGGCAAAGACCCTATTGGACTTGGTGAATTAGGGGAGGAACTGTCAAAGAGGTGGGCAGGGACCCTTGAAGGGGTGTTGCATATGGTTTTTCTTGGATCCACTAGAGGACACTCCAGCATGTATATAGATTACAGTCAAGAACTGCCAGATAATATATAGATTGCAATTAAGAACTTTGGATAATATACAGATTGTAGTTGAGAATTGCGAGCAGTGGAGAACTGTAGTTAGTCATAGACTACAAGAAATTCACTATTGGGTGATGATTATTATGAGGAGTAGTTTGCTCAGCGACTCTTCTGATGTCTCTTATTATGATCATGATTTGGAAATAGCCATGAAAATATGCTATGAGTTCCGTTTATGCTCTATATTTTATGTGAATATAACCCTGTTACTATTATAATCTAATGATATATCTTGTGTAATGGATATGTGATGAGATGATATATCCTGTGTGATGGATGTGTGATGAGATAATATATCTTGTGTGATGGATATGTGATATGATATATCTTGTGTGATGGATATGTAATGATCTGTATTTGCATTTATAATATGAGATATTATTGTATAATTCATGGATGGCATCCCAATAGGCATGATGTATTTATTATCTTATGATAAAAAGAATGTAGTGTATTTTAGTATGATTATGATGGTACAGACCAGTGAATTTTAAAATAGGTTGTTATTGCTACTGAGAAATCTTTCTTATATAAATGTTTGTTTGTATCAGATGCCTAGATACCAAGTTATGCTAGAGATGGAGGTGGAAATGGTGGAGATACCCTTTCTGGGGTATTTATCAATTATTAAGAAATTATGGTTTATTTTTGTATTAGAAATTCCTCCCACATCTTAACTACTTGAAGCTTGTGGGGTGCATAGTGAAGTTTGGAACATGTGAATAGCTGATATAGGTATACATGCCCAATACGCTGATTCCTTATTGTTATTTTTGGAAAGGATCAGGATAATCATTTTGGTATAGGAAATAGGGTATATATGTATTAAGATATGTGAGATAGGTATCCACTAGTAGGAGTTTTGGAAAATGGGTATGAGTGGCGGGGATGTTGCCTCCTTACTCTAAATGATAATAGTTTATACTTTCACATATCTATAAGTATATGCCTTGTATAAACTAATATTATATTGTAAATGAATTATGAATGTAAATGTATATACCAATACATATTTTATTTTAATTATTTTTGATGCATTACGTGTGAGAACCTGAGAGTAGAAATCTCAAATCAACAACACTTAATTATTTAAAAGTTAAAAATTTACTCAGGTAGAGGTAGTAGTAACTCACCAATCTTGTAGTATATTATATTATATTTTTTAATTAAATAAAAGGAACCATAGGATTAGCGGTGTTTCAGAAAGTTTCTCTCTATTATATTTTATGTGATAAGAAAGAAGGGCTTGAGGCCTACAATTATGTATTTCCTTATTGAATGATTGAGAATTATTCATGTTACTAGATTTTTGTAGAAATACTTTATGATAATAATGATGTTGCATGAGAAGCATGAACATGTTTCAGAGAGTTTACTATGATCATTTAACGTTACATGCATCATTAAGAATGAGCATGCATTGCATCCAATAGATATATGTTTGTGCCAATATAAACAAGAAGAGAATGTATGATTTTCTGCATGAGTACAGTTGGGACCATCAGTGGTTTTTCAAACAGGCGATTTAGCAACTGAGATTATCAATCTCACTCATTTCACTAGTGTGTCCAGATGCTTAGGTTCCATGGACTGCTTAAAATTGAGATGGAAATAGTGTAGGTCCCATTCAAGGGGTAAATTTTAGTGGTAAGGGATGTTTGGGTTATATAAGTTACGGGGGTACCCGCAATTGTGCCTCCATTGGGTGGTTCGGTGGTTGATCAATAGCCTACTTACTATTAGTTTTCTTAGTTGTTATATTTATTATGTATATTTTGGATAGTATATCCTAGATCATAGGTCTATAATATCTTTTGTGATGATCTATGATATTAATTTTTTGTTGATAGTGGAAGGATAGACATATACAATAGGATATGGGCAGTATCCACTAATAGGTTATTTTAGGCCTAATTCGAGTGGTAGACCTATTACCTCTGAATCCTAAGGCTAATTGTAAATATGATCAGACGCAAAAAATTAAGCTATATAAGTGTAATGGTTAATGGATTTGAATTTTCACACACATATATACATATATACTTATGAAAGGTTATTTTGTATTATCACATTGTATTATTTAATTATTCCACTATGATATTATATACGTGTGAGAACCCGAATGTAGAAATCTAAACCTAACTCAACTAAATTTAATTAACTTGGTAAAATTTAAAATTAACTTAGGCAGAGGAGGTAGTAACACCTATTCAGCATGCAATTAATAATAATAACATTATTTAAAGGAACTATAAGATGGGGGTGTTATAACATTCTTATGGACTACAATGCAAAATTAATAAATTTTGGGAAATTTGTGCAAATTTAAGATTTCCAAGGCGATTGGTATAGAATTGAGTTTAGTTAAACAACATAATAGTAAACTATAGGGTTGTTATTTGATAATCCTGAATTTTTTTAGATAAGGTTAAGAGTTTACTAAAAGGGACTAAAATGAAAATCTTGGAAAGACTGTGAAAATATGTTATTTCTGGGTAAACTAGACAACTTTGATTTGTATTCTACTATGGTAGTATAAAAGAAGACTATGATGAACTTATGTAGTGTATACATATGGGAAAATAATGCTACAATATAAAGGTCTATCTGTCGGAGCTAAATAAATTTTTAGAATTGATTTTAACTCTAAATACATAATTAAGATGAAATAAATTGTAAACCCTAGATTGATAAGTATGAGGCTAGGCCACAGTATAGGAAATTAAAGAAAGTAGTGTTGTGCAAGCTGTAACATTCGCTCTTGCTATTTATCTAGGGGCTAGAAGTAGACTTGTAGCTCACTATTTTGAATTTTAAGGTTTTCTTGCTACTAGTGGACCACCAAGATGCGTAAGTCGACTGCCAGGTAGGAAAAAAAAGAATGTATTCTTTCTTTAATCAATTGTTGAGCTTTTGGATTGGATTTATCCATATAATATTGTAAATTGTTGGTAATCATCAAGGAAATTATATGGCTTGGGTAACATGTAACATGAGATTGAAAAGAAAGAGAAGAAAATGTAAAAGAGAAAAGAGTAAAGTATTCCAAGCATATGCATTAGTGGTAGACAGGCTCATGGTTGAGAGATCGACTATAGGTATAAGAAGGTCGTTAGACATTCCACGGTCATACCATAAATTTAGGATGGTAAAACATCCAATCAATCATAAATGATTTTGAGAACACTGTGATGGTTGCTAATTCTAAGTTAGTGAACATCTTTATGGCCAAAAAAAAGGAGTTACATACTTAGAGTTAAGAATAACCATAACATGAGCCGATTCACCCTAAAATATATGTATGTGAATAATGTGTGGGGACATGGTCCATCAGAAAGGGATGGTGATTCCATAGCCTCATAATCTGCAAAGGCGGAGTAGATGTGATCTATCTGATGTGGTAGTGATCTCATGAGTCTACTAGCCCTTTTATGGGACGAAAGGGTAATGAGGTATTTGAGAGGGACATCGATTCCGCTGGTTTGGGATGATCTATTAGAGAGGCCAGGGACTACAATATACGTGGGATCCACTGGGGAATGCTTTAGCTAGTATAGGGCAAACGTTGGGCTGCTAGATTGTCTGAGACCACAATACTCGACTCGAAACTCATTCATGAGTGTGAGTGAAGCAAGTGGAGTAGTTCACTGGGTGACTCTCTCAATATCTCTTATGATGATATGGCATTTGCCATTTTGATATGATTGTTTTCCTGACTTAAGTTTTATATGTGAATATGATCACGTTACCGTGAATATATGAGGGAATGACATGTTTTATATTCTGAACATCTGGTGAATGGTAAGTGTGCATGCATCCGTAAGTACATACTATGAAACTATAAGGGCATAATTGTAATATTCACTTTTCGCATCTTCAAGTATGTTATTAATTATTAAATTTGGCTCTTGCATACCTAAATGTCCATGTTTAATTTGCCTTAGGTTTTCCTAAAGTAGAGAGGGACTAAATTGAAAGAAAAAATTTTGGGCGTATTAATGACGTGTAATTATAACGTTTGAAAATATCTAAAAAGTAATTATTACTTTGGAAAAATATCTAAAAGCCATGATTACCTTAGGAAAATATCTTAAGGACAAAGTGGTCATTTTTACCCAAGGACAAAATGGTCATTTTTACCCAAGGACAAAATGGTCATTTTTACCCAAGGACAAAATGGTCATTTCACCTAAGGGCAAAATGGCAATTTCACCCAAGGGTAAAATGGTAATTTTTACCTCAACGGTAAAATAGTCATTTCACCTAAAACTTCATGACAATTTTCTTAAAGGTTACTTCTTTACACTTTTCGAAAAAATAAGGATGAATGAAGGGTAAAATGGTCATTTTGGAAAAAAAGGCAAAATGGTCCCTACACTAATTAAACCTTTCCCTTCATGAAAGAGGAAGGAAAAAGTCGGCAAAGAAGATGTTATATTTGACTTGAAAATATCTACGCTTCAAGCATTGATTTTTGTCCGTTAACCATGCATTGCTTGCCTAATCTATACATGTGAATGAGACTATATTTTAAATACCGAGAATGTAGATGAAAATATTTTTGGTGCTTGCGCCCTAGTACATATTAGTAGATTTTTTAAATAATGAATTGTTAAGCTACTGGGAAACTTGTGTTTCTCATTTGTATGCAAATATGTATCAGATGTGGATGCTTAGCCGAATCGGGAAGGATAGAAACTCTTTTCGTCAAAAGCATTTTTGTAATTCCTTATTTTGAGTCCTGATTCTAGATAGATTTTTGAATTAGAATTAAGACTATTATTTTGGCTATGTATATAAAAGGGAAACAGGAAACTATTGGGGAAAGGATATGTGAATGACCGACCCATCCCTGTTATTTTAAAGGGAGTTTGAGTGACAGGCTTGTTGTCTCTTGACTTCCTATGGACGGATACTTTATATATCCTGGTACATGATTACAAAGGATGTAACAGACATTTATTGGACATTTATTATTTGTGTTATATGAAAGTTTTAAATTTTGCTGTAATGTACTTTATTTCTATTGTGCATATGAGATTTGATCTGAACAAAAGAATCCCGAACCTAATCCACTTTAATAAAACTTAATGGTATAAATGCTCATACATTAATAATAAAAAGGACAAGAATAATTTATTGAACTTATCTATTTATATCAGAGGAATTGTAATACTAGATAGGGGCATTACAGAGAGAGCCGCATTGTAACGACCCCCTAATACAACATACACAATCCTTATCTGATCAGCGGAAGCATATGGGTTTCTCTAAATAGTTATTCCCGATGTCCATTTGGATTCCGTTCAACCCTAATTCACATGCAGCTAAACTAATTATACATACATACGTCATAGTTTACTATGGAATGAAAACTAATATCCATACATGCGGCATACAATCATTAAATGCAAGTTCTAACTTAATTACATAGGTTTACAACGGTAAATCCTACCAAAAATCTGGTAGAGTTTCTTTTGTATTTTGAACATATCCCAAATACAACAGTCATCTGATTTATACATATACAGTCAATCCAATTACAATAGAAAAAATAAATGACAGAAGACTAATATACAACAAAATCATCAAAATATATACAATGCCATTTAAGCCTAGACTAAGCTTCATTTTTGTCTATCCCCAAGTCATCATCCAGTTAACGTCTAGGTTCCTGTCCCTGTTCCTATTCATCTGAGTAAACAACCTGGTGAGATATAAAATCCCAGTAGAATAATTTACAGTTCAATTGCAATTCAAAATCTGGTTGAATACTCAGCGGTGCAAGCACCGAAAACAACTTCCTGAAATCAATTCAAAATTAGTGAAATACCTTATCTTTAAAATCATTTTATCACATGGAAATTGCAGCAAATACTCAAAATCATAAAAATCCATTTCTTTGAAAATCAATAATCAAAATCAAGTAAAATCCCATGCCCGGTGTATCTAAATCTGTGTTGACCACATATATCATCTGCGACCGAATCTAATCGTCATCCAATTGCACGTCATCTAGAGAGATTACCTCTCTTATCGTTGGGTGTGATCCATAACACCAATCACCCGAATCTCACCTATGTTGTAAGTGTGATTCGTAACACCAATCACTCACTCAAGGATCGAGTGAGAATCAACATCTAGGGTGTCCCCTAGCATGTGCACATACGCCAATTCTCATCCTCATACGGTCTATTCGAACTCATATGCTCATGGTCGGCTATTCCTCAGGGTTCTAGGGTATTACGCCTAAATCACAATGTTTCCCCGTGTAGGCTATCCCTCCTTATACTCTTTAAACCTTTCTTAGGGTCGTCTTGATTTATCGCATGATCTCTAACATAGTACAGGCTAAATCTAGTAAAAGCAATGTCAATTAAAACCCCCTTTACTTAGGATACTTAACGGCTGTCCCATACCAGCTATCAAGTACCCTACCCTAAGTAAATCCGTCCTAAGGGCATCTAAACTCGATAAACAAAACATCTAACATGCAATTAGGATATCCAGCACACAGGCATGCAATTTAGTCCATCAAAAGTAGCACATAAATCCATGCAATGAAATCTAATCGTTCAGCTAATCACTAGGTTAAATCTAGGACTCAGGAAGCATAAACCATCTTACCTGGTATCCTATTGCTTCAAATCAATTCATAACTTCACGAAATCCCGATTTTTGAGCTAAATTAATTCCCTGGACATTTACACGAATATTAAAGCTCGTCACATCATCCGTTTTATGATTCTAAGTCCAGTTACCCTAATGCCTAGGTCAATTTGATGCCTAATCTCGTTCGACAGCTAATTCAATCAAAATTCATTAGTTTTTGGGGAATCGGACCTTACCAGTGTTGTCGGATGGTGGAAATATATCCCGGGGTGGTCTCGGTTTCTCCCGGTGTATGTCCAGATGCTTCGGCACGGAGATGCAGGGCGGCGTACGGTGGCGTACGGCAGCGCACAACGGCGTACGACGATGCATGGCAGCGTACAGCAGTGTATAGAAGAGGGGTGCAGTTGGCCTCAAAATTTACACCATGTTGAAGCCCGCAAGATGAGGAGTCTGAATATGGTGGTGTCGCGGTGATTCACAGCCATTTGGACGACATTTTTTGGCCACAAAGAACGACGTACGGAAGACAGAAAAAGCCTCGATCCGAGCGCGTCAGACCTCCGTTCAACGTTAGCGAGATGGTGGAGGAAGTTGGTAGCTCAAGCTACACGATGGTGGGGGCGGTGACGGCTAACGGTGGCTGACGGCAGCGATATCAGTTGGTGAAGTTTTTCGCATGATGTTAGAGGAAAACGTCATTTTTTGACTGCGATGGCGGCCGTGGGTGGCTGCTGGAGGTTGAGGGTGGCGAGGGGAGTCGATTGGTATGCCAGGTGGTGGCTCACAGTGGCTTAGGTGGCAGCGCGCAGTGGATGAAGGAGGAGAGAGAGGAGAGAGAGGGAATTGTGTCAAATGGCGGGGTTTCAGGAAATTTAAAGCTTTCGGGGGCGATTCTGACTTTTTCGGGATCACCCGGGGAAACTTCAAGATGTCGGCTTCCCTCCAGCCATTGGCACAAGTTTCCTTGCAAATATTTTGGCCTCTGTTAGTGAAATTGGAGCATGAAACATTGTCTGTCAATTCCTGATCTCCAGGTCGCGTTTCTTTCCATTTGATCATGTTTCTGACTTCAAATCGCTTCCCGATTCATACCATCGTCTTTAAAAGTCATGCTAGGCTTCGCTTACATGGATTTATCAAAAAAATTAAGTTTCTTTCTTTTAAAAATAATTTCGGTTATTACATTCTCCCCCCCTTAAAAGAAATTTTGTCCCCAAAATTCATACCTGTGAACAGCTTTGGGTATCTTTGCCTCATCTCTTCTTCTTTCTCCCACGTCATCTCCTGCGACGCTGCATCCTGCCAAAGTACCTTAACTAAAGGGATTATTTTACTTCGAAGTTGCTTAGTCTTAAAGTCAAGGATTTGTACAGGAGTAGATTCATAAGTCAAATTTTCCTTTAATATTATCGGTTGATTCCCTAATACATGCGCAGGATCTGGGACATATTTACGAAGTTGAGAGACGTGGAAAACATCATGTAGGTTGGACAAATAAGGAGGTAAGGTAATTTGGTAGGCAACGGGACCGACTCTTTGTAAGATTTGGAATGGTCCTAGGACTCTAGGGCTTAATTTCTTGGTCCTTACCTGTCTACCAATACTCGTGGTGGGGGATACTCTCAGAAATACATTCTCTCCCTCATTAAATTCTAAAGGCCTTCTTCTTTTATTTGCATATGATTCTTGTCTTTTTTAGGCAACCCTCATATTTTTCCTGATCATTTTAATTTGATCAGTGGTTTCTTAGACAATCTCGGGTCCCAACAGTGCACTCTCTCCTATTTATACCCAACTTAACAGTGACTTACAACTCCTTCCATATAGAGCCTCATAAGGTGCCATACTTATGGTAGAGTGATAATTGTTATTGTATGCAAACTCTGTCAACGGCAGGTGTTTATCCCAACTTTCTTTATGCTCTAGCACACAAGCCCTTAACATGTCTTCTAAGGTTTGAATAGTTCTCTCAGACTGCCCGTCAGTCTGAGGATGATAGGCTATGCTAAATTTAAGCTGGGTTCCTAAGGCTTGCTGTAGGGATTGCCAGAATCTCAAAGTAAACCTAGGATCTCGATCGGATACTATACCTGACGGTATTCCATGTAATCTCACGATTTCCCTGAGGTATACTTCGGCTAATTTCTCCATGGAGTAAAGCACCTTTACAGGTAAAAAGTGAGCATATTTAGTCAACCTATCCACTATCACCCAAATGGCATCAAATCCTGCTGGTGTCCTAGGCAATCCTACTACGAAATCTATAGTGATTTGATCCCATTTTCTTTCTGGTATCTCCAATGGTTTTAGTAGCCCTGCGGGTTTCTGATGTTCTATCTTAACCTGTTGACAAGTCAAACAGGCATTCACATAGTTCGTAATATCCTTCCGCATACCAGGCCACCAAAAATTCCTTTTTAAGTCCTGATACATCTTGGAAATATCGGGGTAAATAGTGTAATGACTTCTATGGGCCTCTGCTAACACTTTTTCCTTTAGCTCCTATTGGTTCGGAATCACTACCCTCTTCCTAAACATTAAGACTCCATCAAGTGCTAGTCCAAAATCAGGTTGGTTTGCATATACTTCCAAGGATTCATCCTTAAGTTGGGCTTGTCTAATCAGCTCTCTCAATTCACAGGTTATCAAAAAGTCACTCATCACTAATCTTTGTGGAAATGAGATTACATTAAGGCTGAGATTCCTAAAATCCTCAAGTAACCTCATCTCCCCTATCATCAAGCTTGCTAACTGTAGTGACTTTCGGCTTAATGCATCAGGCACGACATTCACTTTCCCAGCATGATATTTCAATTCAAAATCAAAGTCTTTCAGGTATTCTACCCACCTACGTTGCCTCATGTTTAATTCTTTTTGGTCAAACAAATACCTAAGGCTCTTATGACCACTATACACTTCGAATACAGCACCATATAGGTAGTGTCTCTAAATCTTTAGGGAAAACACTACGGCAGCTAGTTCTAAGTCATGGGTGGGGTAGTTCTCCTTTGTAGGTTTCAATTATCGCGATGCATAAGCCATAACTTTCCCATCCTGCATCAAGACGCAACCTAGGCCTCTCAAGGATGCATCTGTATGTACGGCAAAGGGTTTTAGGGGTTTCAGAATAATTAGTACAAGAGCGGTGGTCAATTTCTCTTTCAAAATTTGAAAACTATTCTCACATTGTTCGCTCCATTCAAAATCTACCCCTTTCCGAGTCAACCGGGTTAATGGCACGGCTATCTGAGAAAATCCTTGAATAAATTTCCTATAATAGCCTAATAAACCCAAGAAACTCCTAATCTCGATGATCGTTCTAGGTCGACCCTAATATAATATTGCTTTAATTTTCTTTGGGTCTACAGCTATTCCTTCCCCATTTACCACGTGTCTTAAGAATTTGACTTCTTCTAACCAAAACTCACATTTCTCTAGCTTTGCATATAATTGCTTCTCTTCCAGTATCTGTAGCATCGTGCTAAGATGCTGGGCATGCTCCTCATGAGTCTTGGAATAGACTAAGATATCATCGATGAATACCACTACAAACTGATCTAAATAGGGTCTGAAGATTATGTATAAAGATAGCTGGTGCATTCGTTAACCCAAACGGCATCACCAGAAACTCATAGTGGCTGTATCTCGTTCTAAACGCTATCTTAGAGATATCCTCCTCTCTAACCCTAATCTGGTGGTATCCTGATCTTAAGTTTATCTTAGAAAACACAGTCGCACCTTGCAACTGATCAAACAAGTCATCAATACGTGGTAATGGGTATTTGTTCTTGATGGTCACCTTATTCAATTGTTGGTAATCAATACTTAAACTCCCGTCTTTCTTCTTTACGAATAAGACTGGAGCTCCCCATGGCGATACACTTGGCCTAGTGAACCCCTTTTCCAACATATCTTCAATTTGGACCTTTAGTTCCCTTAATTCCATTGGGGCCATACGATATGGAGTCATGGCTATTGGACCCGCGCCTGGAATCAGGTCAATGGTGAACTCTATCTCCCTAGGTGGTGGCAGTTTACTGATTTCCAAAGGAAATACCTCCAAAAAGTCACTAACAATTGGAATTTGGCTTAGCCTATCTTGCAACTCTACCTTAGAGAGATTGAGGGACATATCACCTATCTCACAAGCCCTGTCACTCTCTCGCACAGGCACGTTATCCAGGTAAGTGATTGTCCTTTCAGAACAATTCAACAAGACTTGATTCCTAGTTAACCAATCCATTCCCAAAATGATGTCAATCCCAGTCAATGGTATATACACTAGGTCCACAATGAATAAAGTATCTTCAATGGTTAAGGGGCAATTTAGGCAAATACGTGAGGACATAGTGGCTTCTCCCAAGGGTGTGGATATGTATAGGTCACAGGGTAGGGTTTGAACAGGTAGTTTTATTCTTTCTACACATGCATCAGTGATAAAGGAGTGCGTAGCACCCGAATCAAATAATACTATCAAAGAAAAATTATAGATTTTACCTCTACCTTGCATCAAGCCCAAAGACCTGTCGACATTGGCCGTATTCAAAGTAAACACTCTCCCTAGAGCCTGTGGTCTTTGGCTACCGGATGTCGGCTAGTTCCCGGTGGAAGGGCAGTATCTAGCCATATGTCCTGTACCTCCACACTTGTAACGCTGAAGTGGAATTTGATGCCAGCAGGGCTGGTTCGGGTGTTTAGTTCCACACTTCAGACAGGGTGTGTTATTAGGTCGTCTTCCACTGTTGCTAGAAGCCTCTGGTTATGGTTTAAACATACCGCTTCTCACATTAAGATTTCTGGTTGCTGGTCTTAGCCTGTTCCCTATTCTCTGCGTCATATTCTGAGCCTGTCTCTCCTCTAGATTCTTACTTAGGATTCGACACTTGTTTACCAGCGTGGTGAAGTCTCTAATCTCAAGGGTAGCTAGCTGAGTCTTCATGGGTAATTCTAGTCCTTCTTCTAATTTCTTTGCTTTCCAGGCCTCATCATAGTGCATTCACAGGTTGGTGGAGTATTGGGATAATTTTTCAAATTGTTTCAAATACTCCTCAAATGGCCTGCCTCCCTGTGTGAGCTTCAGAAATTGTGCTTCCTTTGATTGTTTGACACTCTCAGGGATGTACTTCTCTATAAAGATTCTCTTAAAGGACTCCCAGGTGAGTGGGATACCTCTGCTTTCCATTAGTTGATGGGCACCTATCCACTAGAGTTCTGCTTCGCCCTTCAACATGTATGTTGCATATGTAACCTTCTGCTCGTCGTCACACTATAACAATCTGAAAATCTTTTCAATATCTTTCACTCAGGCTTCTACTGCAGCTGGATCGAAGGCACTTGCAAATGAGGATGGACCTGCTCTCTGAAACTCGAGCCATCCCTGATACAGTGGGTTTGCATATTGGGTGGCTCCGTCATTTCTAGTTTGCCTGTCTTCCTGCTGTTGTCTCATCACATTAGCACTGGTAGTGGCTTGATCTCTCATTACATCAGCCATTAACCGGATGGATTCCATCATATCGTGCATGTCGACATTAGTCTCCATGCTACCACTACCCGAAGCACCCTGGTTCCTGTGCCTTGGCCTTCCTCTGGGCTTGTGAGTGGTAACCCTGCTAGATTCTACCATGCTTATCTGACACAAAAACAAACAGATCAGTTATAACAGCAATAGTTAACAGAAAGGCATTAAATTCATTCCGTTACTTATCGATTCGAGATTAGGTCCTAACATTCCAGAGTTAAATCAATCAAAACCCTAAAGCTGCAAGCCCAAAGATTCAAATTCCCTAGCCCACTAAACCAGACAATTCGATAAACCAAGCTCTGATACCATAATTTTAACGACCCCCTAATACAACATACACAATCCTTATCTAATCAGTGGAAGCATATGGGTTTCTCTAAATAGTTATTCTCGATATGGGAATGTCAGGGGATCGCTACTGGTTGAGCGTAACCCAAACAGACTTCCCCTTTGTCCATTCGAATTTCGTTCAACCTTAATTCACATGCATCTAAACTAATTATATATACATACGTCATAGTTTACTCTGGAATGAAAACTAATATCCATACATGCGGTGTATAATCATTAAATGCAAATTCTAACTTAATTACATAGGTTTACAATGGTAAACCCTACCAAAAATTTGGCAGAGTTTCATCTGTATTTCGAACATATCCCAAATACAACAGTCATCTAATTTATACATATACAGTCAATCAAATTACAACAGAAAACATAAATGACAGAAGACTAATATACAGCAACATCATCGAAATATATACAATGCCATTCAAGCCTAGACTAAGCTTCTTTTCTATCTATCCCTAAGTCATCGTCCAGCTAACGTCTGGGTTCCTGTCCCTGTTCCTGTTTATCTGAGTAAACAACCTAGTGAGATATAAAATCCCAGTAGAATAATTTACAGTTTAATTGCAATTCAAAATCTGGTTGAATACTCAGCGGTGCAAGCACCGAAAATAACTTCCCGAAATTATTTCAAAATCAGTGAAATACCTTATCTTTAAAATCATTTTATGACATGGAAATCGCGGCAAATACTCAAAATCATAAAAATCCATTTCTTTGAAAATCAATAATCGAAATCAGGTAAAATCCCATTCCCGGTGTATCTAAATCCGTGTCGGCCACATATATCATCTGCAACCGAATCTAATCGTCATCCAATTGCACGTCATCTAGAGAGATTACCTCTCTTATCGTTGGGTGTGATCCGTAACACCAATCACCCGAATCTCGCCTATGTTGTGAGTGTGATTCGTAACACCAATCACTCACTCAAGGACCGGGTGAGAATCAACATCTAGGGCGTCCCCTAGCATGTGCACATATGCCAATTCTCATCCTCATACAGTCTATTCGAACTCATATGCTCACGGTCGACTATTCCTCAAGGTTATAGGGTATTACGCCTAAATCACAACGTTTTCTCGTGTAGGCTATCCCCCCTTATACTCCTTAAACCTTTCTTAGGGTCGTCCTTTTTTATCGCCTGATCCCTAACGTTGTACAGGCTAAATCTAGTAAAAGCAATGTCAATTAAAACCCCCTGTACTCGGGATACTTAACGGTCGTCCCATACCAGCTATCAAGTACCCTATTCTAAGTAAATCTGTCGTAAGGGCATCTAAACTCGATAAACAAAACATCTAACATGCAATTAGGATATCCATCATACAGGCATGCAATTTAGTCCATCGAAAGTAGCACATAAATCCATGCAATGAAATCTAATCGTTCAGGTAATCACTAGGTTAAATCTAGGACTCGGGAAGCGTAAATCATCCTATCTGGTCTCCTGTTGCTCCGAATCAATTCAAAACTTCACAGAATCTTGGTTTTCGAGCCAAATTAATTCCCTGGACATTTACAAGAATATTAAAATTCGCCACGTCATCCATTTTACGATTCTAAGTCCGGTTACCCTAATACCTAGGTCATTTTGATTCCTAATCTCGTTCGGCAGCTAATTCAATCAAAATTCATTAGTTTTTGGGGAATCGTACCTTACTAGTGTTGTTGGATGATGGAAATCTGTCCCGGGGTGGTCTCAATTTCTCCCAATGTATGTCTAGATGCTCTGACATGGCGGCACACGGTAGTGTATGGTGGAGGGGTACGGTTGGCCTCGAAATTTACACCACGATGAAGCCCGAACGATGAGGAGTCCGAATATGGTGGTGGCGCAGCGGTTCACGGCCGTTTGGACGGCATTTTCTAGCCACGAAGAATGACGCACGTTGGACCAAAAAAGCCTCGATCCGGGCGCATCAGACCTCCGTTCAAAGTCGACGAGCTGGTGGAGGAAGCTGGCAGCTCAGGCTACACGATGGTGGGGGCGGTGATGCCAATGGTGGCTGACGGTGATGATCTTAGCTGGCGAAGTTTTTGCACGATGGTAGAGGAAAACGTCATTTTTCGGCGGCGCTAGTGGCCGTTGGTGGCCGTGGGTGGCTGCTGGAGGTTGAGGGTGGCGAGGGGAGTCGATTGGTATGCCAGGTGGTGTCTAACGGTGGCTCAGGTGGCAGCGCGCGGTGGAGGAAGGAGGAGAGAGAGGAGAGAGAGGGAATTGTGTCAAATGATGAGGTTTCAGGAAATTTAAAGCTTCTAAGGGCAATTCTGACTTTTTCGGGATCACCAGGGGAAACTTCGAGATGTCGGCTTCCCTCCAGCCGTTGGCATGAGTTTCCATGCAAAGATGTTGGCCTCCATCAGTGAAATTAGAGCATGAAATGTTGTCTGTCAGTTTCTGATTGCCGGGTCGCGTTTCTTTCCATTCGATCATGTTTCTGACTTTTAATCGCTTCTCGATTCAAACTATCATCCTTAAAAGTCATGCCAGGATTTGCTTGCATGGATTTATTGAAAAATTAAGTTTCTTTCTTTTAAAAATAATTCCGGTTATTACAAGCGTGAGTCTAAAGAAAGTACAAAATTTGTGAGGGAAGAGAATGAAGTTGATCAAGAAAGGAAGCCAAGGAGCAAAGGAGCAAGAGAAATTTAAAGGGAAGCCAAGCTAATACCATCATAGTTCATCATTAAGGTAGGTTAGCAATTCATTTGGATTTTGTTCCATGTTTTAGAATATATGCATCATGATTTTCCAAGCTTTCATGGAACATGAGTTACTTGTCTAAATTCTTGAAATGTGGGTGTCTGTTGGTGAAGCTTGCATGGAAAATGGATATGTTAGTGGATGTATTAAAATAGATATTGTATTATCATGAGAGAACCATAGCTAGTGGAATTTAGCATGTGTTATGGAAATCTTTAACATAAGATAGGGCTGGAAATTTCTTCTTGCATGGCTAATGTATCCTTATGTTCAAGTAGCTAATGTGGCCTCCATGGAAGATCTATTGTTGGTAAAAATTTGGTATGAATAATGGAAATTTTAAATTATGTTAACAATGGAACTTGTATGCTTTTATGGTTAGCATATGTTCTAGGCGAGCATAGATATATTCCTTGTAAGGTAGGAAATTTTATTATGGGAGTTGTGCAAAAGGGAGCTACCATTCGGTTTTGAATGAAAATGTAGTCAATTGAGGTATAGGTAATTAGTTCCTTTCTTTGTACATAATAAAGCCTACACCATTATTAAAATGTGAAAATTTAGATAGGTGTGTACCCTTAAAGTTAGTGTGTAGCATGAACCAAGAAAGCAAGTGGAATAAATTATTATTGGTAATGCTTACACAAATTAAAGGAAGAAGAAAGTACCCTAGCAATTAATGCATGATAACATAAAGTTTAAAACATAGAAAGAAAGGAAAAATTTGGCAATGTGGCATGAAAAAACCTAAGAATTATAACCCTATCATGGTGGCCAAAACTAATGGCTTACTTTAATGTTAGTGGCCGAATCACATGCCAATTGTACATGGATTACAAAGTGTAATGAATTTTGTTACAATAAATTTTATTAAGGTGTCCAAGTGTCCACAAGTGCCCAAGTGTGCACAATAAATTTTATTAAGGTGGCCGAGTGTCCACAAGTGCCTAAGTATGCACAATAAATTTTATTAAGGTTGCCAAGTGTCCACAAGTGCCCAAGTGTGCACAATAAATTTTATTAAGGTGCCTAAGTGTGCACAACCAAGGTATAAAGGTGAGTTTAAAAAATGAAATGTATAAATGATTTTTTTTTATTTTGTGATAACATGCATAATCCCATGAAAAATGGTTTTACTTGAAAGAGAATAATTATTTTTACTACATTGATATGTCCAATAATCATGAAATGCTTGCCAATTGTATTTATAAATGAGACTATGTTTTAAATACCGAGAATGTAGATGAAAATTTTTTGGTGCTTGCACCCTGGTACATATTAGTAGATTTTAGAAGAAAGAATTGCTAAGCTACTGGGAAACTCGTTTTCTCATTTGTATGCTAATGTGTATCAAATCCAGCTGTTTAGCAATCTCGGGAAAGGATGGAGTTAGCATTAAAGGGCATTCGTTTGATAGTAATATTTTTGTAGTCCTGCATTTTTGGGGTCCTGATTCAAGATATATTTTGGATTAGAATTAGGACAATCATTTTGGTTGTGTATATGAAAGGGAAACAGGAAATTGCTGGGGAAAGGATATGTGAAAGACCTGTTCATCCCTATTATTGGTAAGAGGAGTCTAAGTGACAGGCTTGTTATCTCCTAACTCCTTATGGATGGGTACTTTATCTATCCTGAAACATGCTTACAAAGGATGTAATAGACATTTATTGGACATTGATTATTGTAATATAGAAGTTTTATAAATTTCGCTATGATGTATGGTATTTTACTTCCGCTGTACATATGAGATTTGATCTAATCAAAAGAACTCGAACCTAATCCACTTTAATAAACCGTAATGGTATAAATGCTCAAACGTTAATAATAAAAGGATAAGAATAATGTACTAAACTTATCTTTTTACATCAGAAGAATTGTAATACTAGATAATGGTGTTACAAAAACACCATTTCTAAACTTTAGCATTTTTAGATAGAGAAGGAAAAGGGCAAGTAGAGAGAGAAAGTGTTGAGTTAAGGGAAAAGGGAAGGAATTTTCTGAATGAGGTACGGATTTGAGGCTAGGGACTGATCTTACAACAAGAGGAGGATTATTTGAACACATCAAACATGCACATTACTTAGGAAATCCATGTAGCAACTCAATCGAAACCCTATTTTCTAAAATGTTCAGCCTTGATTGTAGAAATATGATTTATGAATGTTTTGAGTTAAGTTTGGGGTTTAAACCTACATTCTCTATGTTTTTAACTGCTATTGGGTGATGCTTATTAATTAGTTATGCTCGTTTTTGCTTGTCATTGCTTATGAAAGAGGGCTTATGCCTTAAGTGCAAAAATATGGTTTGATTTTAGTTTGGAGTGTTGCTAATTTGAGCTTTGGTCTGTTATGAATGCTATATGTTATCCAAATATTGGTTTTGAGTTCATAATTTAAGGAAATAGTTTGAGAACATGTTTTGGGGAAAACTTTGGATGTAGTAGTAAGTTTTGAGTAAGACCGAACACTAGCAACCAATTTCCAGTCCTGAAAGTTGACTGATGTGTACTTCGTCTACCCAGGAACTAGTTTTGAATGCTAGCATCCGATTGCCAGACCCTAGAAGTAGACTACCATGTTCTTCATTTTTTATAAAATATTCTAGAATGCCGGTAGCCGACTGCTTTTGTAATGCCCCAATCTAGTATTACAATTCATCTGATGTAAATAGATAGGTTTGGTACATTATTCTTATCATTTTGTTTAGTTAATGTCTGAGTAGTTACACCATTAAGTGTCATTAAGCGGATTAGATTTGGGATCTTTTGCTCAGATTAAAAACTTGTATGCATAGCAGAATAAAAAGAAATACTATACTACACAGCAAAAATTCAAAATTTCATAGAATTCAAATAATATAAGTCCAATAATGTCCATTACATTATGGTAAACATATCCCTAGATATATGAAGTACCCATCCATAGGAAGTCAAGAGACAATAGGCCTATCACTCAGACTCCTTTACAAATTTCTAAGGATGGACTGGTCCTTCACATATCCTTTCCCAGGGATATCCCATGTATATCTCATATATGCAGCCAAAAGAATAGTCCTAAGTTTAAACCCAATATATCTGGACTAGGAGCCCAAATAGGGGTTACAAAAACCTCACTTTAAACCAAAAAGAAACTTCTATCTCTCAATCCTGCTAAGCGTTTGCATCTGATACATATTAGCATATAAATGAGAAACACAAGTTTCCCAGTAGCTTAACAATTTGGGTTTTAAAAAATAACTAATATGTATCAGGATGCAAGCACCAAAATATTTATTTCTACATTCATGGGATATATAAAAATATAGCATTATTCATAAACACAACTTGGCAAGAAATGTATGATCAAGATAAATGTTAATGTGAGAAAATAATATTCCTTTCAAAAAAACATATTTGCATACAATAAAATGCATTATTGCAAAATTAACAAAACCATTTATGCTTATCATTCTTAACTTACTTTTATTCATTAGTTGTGCACACTTGGGCACTATGGACACTAGGACACCTTTATAATTCTTTCTGCACACTCGAGCACATGTGGACACCTGGCCACCTTTAAAATCCTTTGTGCACACTTAGGCACATGTGGACAATTGGCCACCTTTAAAATTCTTTGTGCACACTTGGGCACATGTGGACACTTGGCCACCTCTAAAATTCTCTGTGCACTTGGGCACATGTGGACACTCGACAACTTTTAAAATTCTTTGTGAATTTTCAAGGGAAATTCTCCTTTCTTGAAAATAATACTAGTGTACATTTCTTTAAAATTCTAATGTCTTCAAGAATAAATTCACCTTACTTGTGAATTAATATTAATGTGCATTTTTTTTGAATGTTCTAATAACTTCAAAAATAATTTCCCTTTTCTTGGAAAATAATGTAGATGTACATTTCTTATAGAAATTCTAATAATTTCAAGGATAATTTCTCCTTTCTAGGAAATTAATTCTAATGTACATTTCTTATAAAGATTCTAGTCTTTTCAAGAATAATTTCTCCTTTCTTGGAAATTAATTCTAATGTACATTTCTTATAAAGATTTTAGTATTTTCAAGAATAATTTTTCCTTTCTTGAAAATTAATTTTCTTATATAATTCTACCAAGTTTAAGAATAATTCCTTTCCTTGAAAATAATAATAATATCCTTTCTTATAAAATTCTACTAAGTCAAGAACAATTTCCTTTCCTTCAATAATAAATTCCCATATTTTTTTGAATTCATATCATGGTGCATAGCTTATAGATTCCAAGAATAAATTTCATGGACTTGGCCTAGGGAGATTTGTTAGTTTGCAATTCAATTTCCTTATTTTATTCCTTACTAACACCATTAAATGGTAGGTTTTCTTTCCTTTATGGTCATCATGAATTTAGCATTATCCAACCCTAATCCTTTTCCAACAACTATATGCATGCCATCTCATCCACCAACATCCCAATTAATCACACATGCTTAGCCAACATACATACATTTTGTCAAGAATGTAGGGAGACAATTATGTTCCATAGAAAGCTTGTAAAGACATGTTGGTTGCATAAACTAAAGCATAGAACACAATCTTAAATTGTTAACCTACCTTGATGCTGAACTAAGTTGGATTTAGCTTGACCTTTCCTTTGACTTTTTCTTGGTTCCTCCTTATTCCTTTGCTTCCTTTGCTTTCCTTCTTGATCATCTTTACTTCTTCCTCTTCACAATTTTGGTATTTTTCTCACACTCACGCCCTCACTCCCTTTTTCAGAGGCTCTCCTTTTCACTTCTCCTTTTTCTCTCTTTCTTATCGTATATGTGTGTGGTTCTCAATGTTGCATGCTCTCTCTTCCCTTTCTCTCTTCTTTTTCTTTTCATGTGTAGTTGTTTCCTGCATGTGCAATGAATTTCTCAACTCCCTTTGTCTCTTTTCTTTGGGTCACGTGTGCATGTATCCTTGTAAGAAGAAGAAAAAATAAAATTTCCAATCCCCCTCATTTCACACTACACTTTCATCCCTCTCTCTCTCTTTTTTTTGTTATTAATTATCCTTGTTTATGCCACATGCGTACTTTCAAGTACACTTTACTTCCCTTGCACTGTACCTTAAACACTTGCTTCACGCCACTTCTCCCAAATTCATGTTGCATTTGCTTCCTTTTTCCTTTCCCTTGCCGTGTGGGTGGGTGTGTGTATAGGCAATGTAAAATTTCCAATTCTCTCTTCATTTTCTATTCGACAATTGTGCATTTGCTTCACTTAAATTTTGCACGCTTTCTTCTATCTATGTCATGGCTAAACCCCTTTTATTTTTTATAATGTGTGGGAATTTCTTGTTGCATACACAATCTCATTTTCCTCACATAAAATTCTGCACTAAGTGTATTTGTAAGTACACTTTTCTTTGCTTGTAAGTTACCTTTCTCTCATTGTCATGCCACCTTCCCTTCCTTTCTTATTTTCATTTCCTTTCGTCTAAGACAAGGAAAGGGTGTTTCACTCTTTCTTCTTCATGTTTTCATGGCCGTACCTCTCTTTCCTTCATGCTTCACATAGGTTCATGTCCCATGAAACACACATGAGTCTTTCTCCACCTTAGACAAGTTAGAGGTAGCATGAGGGAAAGGGGACGTGTTCCACACGTCTTCCTAGCCTTAGGATTCATGCATATATATTTGAACTCTTTCCTTTCCCATTTCCTCTCCTTGCACGTGAGCTACCCCTACAAGAAATTTCACTTGGATATTAAATAAAATTCTGCACCATTGTTTTATTGTTGCATGCATATATATACATATAAAATTAATTCCCATCCTTCTTCCTATTGTCCCTTGGTCTCATACAAGATACATATATTTTCTTTTCTTCCTAGTTCACGTGTTCCTTTCCTCCCTCACTTCACGTGAAACCCTCCCTTGCATGCAAGACACACTCATGCATACTTATATTTATGTAATCCCACACATGATTGGAGACCATCCTCATGTAAAACTTGCATTTCATGCAAGGTACAAGTGGTTCCACTTTTGAAATTCTTTATTTGATAGCTGTATATATTTTATTCTTAAATGCTTTATTCTTCTTCCCTTTTTCTTTTCTTTTTGTCTTAGCTACATAGTGTACCTATATAAAATATAAAACTCATATTTTCCCCAATTGGATATGTATGAAATTTTGAATTGGCTATACTTCTTCCCTTTTAGTGATTTGGTTAGTAAAAAGAAATTAGTGCAAGCATGTCAAATGTATCAACCATAATAAAAATGTTCTCATTTATCCTAGTCACCAAGCTACACAAGTAATTCTAATTAATTGAGGAAACACTAGTTTAGACCAACCAACCAATTTTGGGGTGTTACAGCCTCGCTCTAATAGTTGGTTGTCCAGCCAATTTTTCACTAGCAATTGACTGCCTCACTCTAGTAGTTGACTATCGAGCCATTTTTTCACTAGCAGTCGACTGCCAAGCCTTTGGCAGCCGATTGATTGCTCTTGGCCAAGACAAAGTAAAATGGCCAATGAGCTAGCAGTCAACTACTAGTATGAGACCAATTGACTACCAGCCCTCTGACTTAGATAATGAGCTCAATAACCATTTTCAGAGGTAAATAACATAGAGTTTCACTCAAACTAAAGATCTAAACTTGGGATGTAGTGGGTAACATGCAAGAGATAGAGTCACATGTTACTTGGATGAGAGGATCCTTATGATAGTGAAATAAAGAGATCAGAAATCGTAAGACAGGGAAGAGGAAAGTATTCTAAGCATATGTATAGTGGTAGATAGGCTTATGATCGAGTGACTGATTGTTAGTATGGGATGGCCATGGGGCATTCTACAGTTGTGCTATAAATTAGGATGGTTAAACATCCACTTGAAATTAGATGATTTTGAAAACACTGTGATGGTTGCAAACTTTAAGTTAATGTTATCTTCCAAAGGCCATTTAAGAAACACGTACTTAGAGTTAAGAAAAACCATGGACATAAGCCAAGAATGTGATCCATTGTAAAGGGATCGTGATTCCATAGTATTGAGATCCACCCAAAATCAGAAAAAGGAAATGATCTGGATGGTGTTGACAGTGATTTCATGAATTGATAACTAGCCTCGTTTGAGGAAGGGAAATGTTGGGAAGAGTTGACAACTATCCCACTAGTTATGAGATGGTACTTGAATCCAGTTGAGGGACGCCTCAGAATGTACAAAAAAGTTAAAGCTAAAGTTTAGAGGTGGCTAAATGTAACGTCCTTATCTAGTATTACATTTCCTCCAGTGTAAATAGATAAGTTCGATACATTATTCTTATCCTTTCATTTACATCGTCTGAGCATCTATACCATTAAGTTTTAGTAAAGTGGACTAGGTTTGGGTCCTTTTTGCTCAGATATAATCTCATATGCACAGTGGAAATAAAATTCAATCTATCATAGCAAAATTTATAAAACTTACATATAATAAATAATAAATATCCAATAGCAATTGTCCGTTAAATTCATTTGTGAACATATACCAGGATATATGAAGTACCCATCCATAAGGAGTCAGGAGATAAGAAGCCTGTCACTTAGACTCCTTTTACAAATAATTGAGATGAACAGGGCCTTCACATATCTTTTCCCTAGTAATTGCCTATTTCCTCTTTCATATACACAACCAAAATAATAGTCTTAATTCTAATCCAAAAATATATCTAAAATCAAGACCCAAAATAAAGAAGTATAAAATACTTTTAATAAAAAGGACTCCTATCTTCCTCAGCACAGCTAAACATCCGTATTTGATACATATTAGCATAAAAATGAGAAACACAAGTTTCCCAGTAGCTTAACAATTCATCATTTTAAAATCTACTAAGATGTACCAGGTTGCAAGCACTAAAACCTTTTCATCTACATTCTCAGTATTTGAAAATATAGCCATATTCATAAATACAAATTGGCAAGCATTGCATGATTATTGGAACGTCAATGTGATAAAAGTAGATATTCTCTTTCAAGCAAATCATCTTTTCATGAAATCATACATGTAAAAGGGAAATTAAAGCAACAATGATCAATTATACATTTTTTTTGTAAACTTACCTTCTCTCAATTACCTCAAGTATTTTGGACACTTGACCACCTTTATAATTTAATTGTGCACAATTAGGCACTTTTTGGACACTTAGCCACCTTTATAAATTAATTGTGCACACTTGGGCACTTTGTGGACACTTGGCACCTTTATAAATTAATTGTGCACACTTGGGCACTTTGTGGACACTTGGCCACCTTGATAAATTAATTGTGCACACTTGGGCACTTTTTGGACACTTGGCCACCTTGATAAATTAATTGTACACATTTGTGCACTTATGTGGACACTTGGCCACCTTGATAAATTAATCGTGCACACTTGGGCACTATGTGGACACTTGGCCACCTTTATAAATTAATTATAACCATAATTCATTTCCCACTAGCATAGTAATTTGGTTATCATATATAACATCAAAGACTACATTCGGCCATTATAGATAAGGAAGGAAACGTACATGTCACATTACCACATTTCTATATCCTTGCCATAATTTAATGCCCTAATGGTACTGTGCATAAAATTATTTTAGAATTCAAAATTATGTGGTCATACTAATGACACTTTTTCTTACTTACTTTCTTGGCTTATTTTTCATACGAGACTTAAGGCTGCACACACCCCCCATTTTGGTTGCACATACCCCCCAATTTTACATTTCAACATTAAAGGTGGACCCTTAGTATGTGAGAAATGGTAAACCCTTCACTTTATATTAATTCACCATATTTTCTCTCCTTTTCTTAGCCCAAAACCGAATTGTACTCTCTCTTACATAATTTTTAGCAAGCAATTTCATGCCATGCAAAGGCCATTTTTGATTTTGGTAGGCCCACAAGAGCTATGTTATAGTTTTAAACTAATTGCTAGTTAGCAATCTCCATGTTGGTATCTATAACTTAAAGCATATACTAATCATTCAAGAATATAAAATTTCAGTACTTTCTTATGTTCGAAGTTCCCATGGCACATGCTAAATTCTACTAACAATAGTTCTCTTATGAAAATAATAACATCCATTTTAGCACATTAACAACCACATCTATTTATCATGAAAGCTTAGCCAAGAGACATTCACTTTTGCAAGAATGTAGAGAAGTAATTAATGTTCCATGGAAGCTTGGAAAGTCATGATGCATATATTCTAAAACATGGAATCAAAGTCAAGGAATTGCTAACCTACCTCAAGGATGAGCTTAGGAGAAGATTATCTTAGGTTTTCTCTTTGAGTTTCCCTTTGATCCTTTTTCAGCCAAGCTCTTTCTTTACTGACCCGAAATGTGCTTGTGTGTGTTTTCCCCCGAAATTGCTCTCACCTTCCAAATGCTCTTCCCTCATTAAAGCTTTTGTATTTCCTTTAACACTCATGCCACTCTATCTCCTTTTTGGATGCACTTGCCATGTGTGTATGGTTTTTTCCAAAATACTAAGTGCTCTCTCTTTTCCTCCTACAGTGCGGGTGCATGCATGTATATTAAAAATGCAAATTTCAATGCCATTCCCTTTTGTCTATTCTCCTTACATTGTAGCCACACGTGTACTTAAGTACACTCTATTTTCCATGCAATCTTGTACCCTCTTTCCAAACGCTCTCCCCCCTCTCACTTTCATTCATCTTCTCTATTTTGTTAAGGTGGCGTGTTCCCTCTTCCATCCTTGATTATTGTTATTTACTTTCCACATGTGTACTTCCAAGTACCATTAACATTTCCTTGCAAGCTTGGGTTAGCCACTCAAGCACGTCAATGGGAATGAGGAGGGAAGTCATGCCAAGGAAGGGAAGGAAGAAGTCACACCCATGAAAGCTGCCCATGCCACATCATGCAGGGCTGTACAGTCATGCAAGGCTCTTTACTATCCTCTCTTGGGCATGTTGATGGTAACACAAGGAAAAGGAAAAGGAAACTTACATTACACGCCGAGTGTCCTTTCACGCAAGCCTTACTTCTCATGTAATCCAAATGGCTTGGCATTTCTATTTTTTTATGTTGTGAAGCCATTTCCCTAGCTTGCTGCATGCATATATATATTTAACTCCACCCCTTACACGTGGGCTTCTCCCTTCACACAAGACCCTTGCTTCATGCAATGCATGTGTGAATCTCCTTCCTCAGGTACATTAAAGGCAACACGAGGGAGGGGAAGGAGACTTGTCTCACACATCTCTTCCTTCTCCCACCAACCGTACTCTTCCATTCTCAATGGTCCTTGCTTTATGCCTACCTAGTTGTGTGTTTATTCACATAATTTCTACACTCCTATTTCACCGTACCCACACGCTTTTTTAGCTACTCTTCCTTGGTTTATCTTACTCATTAATTGTAGAGCCCATTCGATCTATTGAGATTAAAGGCTAAATGGAAAGAAGGAATTTTAAGGCCACACATCACTCTCTTGCTCCCATTTCACTCTACAGAATGCATGTGTATATATTTAGGTTTAGTGGATGCTAATCCCTTTCTTCTTTCTTCATTTTTTTTTCTTGCTAGTTCACATGATGTTTAGGTGGTGGCTTAATTCATTGAAATAAATTCTACACCTTTAGCCACTTCACTATATAAATATTTCAGTGCTACACTTCTTTCCTTTCCCAATTGCACGTGTATGTATATATGTGTTTTTAGTTTGCTTTTCTCCTTGGCAATTAAGCTAGGTGAATGGAAGAGAAATTTGGAAAGAAAACTTAACACCTTAATTACACATGTTCCCTTTTTATTACATGCTACTTAATACCTAGGTCCATTCTTCCCTTGTGACATTTATTCTTCATTACATCACTAAAACATTTGCATCGAATTTTATGACAACTCATCTAATAAATTAAGGAAACATTAATTTAAATATAACTGAGAGAGTATGGTGTGTTACACTAAATAGTCACTAACTCATGAAATGGAGAAATTGGTATTTGGAGTTGTTGCTGGGCGACACACCTGATAACTCTTATCATATGTTATTTTTCCTTGTTCATATGTTAAATGTAAAGGCATGTTTGCTAACCCACACTGTGTTTATATGAAAGTTTTATATGAAAGTTATCATAAGAATGATGATATATTCACATCCCATATTTCTAAGTTTAGATGTTTTAGAGGTACATGCATAAATCTAAGCACATGACATGATAGTATGTTGCATGCATTGTATCTCAAATAGTATGCATCATGTTTGGTGATGAAAAGAATATAGAGATTTTTTCGTATGAGTACGATGGTACAAGTTAGTAGTTTTCAAAGTAAGTTGCATTGCTACTAAGATTAATTTCTCACATAAATATTGGCATGTACAAGATGTGTAGGTCCCTACCTAGAAAGGAAGGAAAATGGGGAAGAGGCACCCATTATGGGGGTACATGGAAGTATATATATATTTTGAGTAGCATAGGCATATATTCAATTTTTACTAGTCCTTATGATTTTTTAGAATGGCTAGATAGATTATCTCTTGTATAGCTTATATTAACTTAGATGTAAATGGATTAAATAAAAATTATCAGTAGATATTTTTATGGGGCATTAAGTTGTAGGGACGTTGCCTCTATATTCTAATAGCAAACTTTGAAGTTGACTATTGAGTAATTATGCATGTTTATGTATAGTTATCTAGAGTATATTATATGTATATATGATTGATATTTCACTACAATTCTTGAGTGAAATCCCGACCCCAAATGGTACTTAATTAATCAAATTGATAAAAGTTTAAAATTTCCTTGAGTAGAATTAATAGTAACACACCATTATTATAATATTTATATATTATGGTCCTTAATTAACTTAAAAGGAAAAATAGGCTAAAGGGGTGTTACAAACATTACAAGTTAGACATAAAATTTAAAAACTTTAAAACTCACACTTCAACACTTTCTAGGGAGAGAAAGTGGTGAGTTAGGGCAAAGGGGAGGAGATTTTCTGAAGGAAGAAAGGATTTGAGGGTAGGGATTGGTCTTACAGCAACAGAAGGACCATTTTAACACATTGTACATGCACATTCTTTAGGAAATCAAGGTAGCAACTCAACCTAACCCCATTTTCTAAAATGTTCAGCTTTTGCTAGAAAAATGTTATTATGAATGTGTTGAGTTATGTTTAGGGTTTAAACCTACTTTCTCTATATTTTTTACTTCTATTAGGTGTTGCTTGCTAAATAGTTATGCTCATTTATGCTTGTAATTGATTATGAAAGTGGGCTTATGCCCTAAGTGCAAAAATATGGTTTCATCTTAGTGTTCAGTGATGTTAAGTTGAGTTTTTGGTTGTTTATAAGTGCTTATGATGTTTAAATGATGATGTTAAATTCATGGCTTGCAAAAATGTGTTTGAAAACATGTTTTTAAGGTAAAACTCTAGATGCAGCAGTAAATTTTAGGGTAGATAGAATGCTAGCAGCCAAGTCGACTATCATGTTCTTTATCTACCTAGGAAGCATCAAAGAATGTTAGTAGCCAATTGACAACCCCTAAAAGTCGATTGTCATGTTCTTCATTTTCCAAAAACTTTTCCGAAAGCTAGTAATTGACTGCTCACTCTAGCAATTAACTGTCGTGTCTAGTTTTTCCAAGAAATGCCACATAAAAGGCTAACAATCGATTGCCAAGTCTTTAGTAGCTAACTAGTAGCTCTCGACTAAGCCAGAGTAAAAAGGGCAACAAGCTAGCAACTGACTGGCAGCATGGGATTAGTTTACTCCCAACCTACTATTTCAGAAAAGTAACTCAACAACATAGTTTAAGAGGAAATTAGCCTAAAATGACACTCAACTAAGGATATAAACCTGGGATGTAGTGGGTATAATGCAAGATGTAAAATCACATGTCACTCGAATGAGAAGATCCTTCTGATAGTGAAATAAAGAGAGAGAAAAAACATAAGAAGACGAAGAGGAAAAGTATTCTAAGCATATGCATTAGTGATAAATAGGCTCATGATTGAGTGACTGATTGTTAGTATGGGACCGCCATTGGGTATTCCATGGTTGGGCCATGAATTAGGATGGTTAAACATCCACTTGAACATAAATGATTTCAAAAACACCGTGATAGTTGCGAACTCTATGTTAGTGTCATCTTCCAAAGGAAATTTAAGAAACACATACTTAGGGTTATGCATAACCATAGATATGAGCCAAATCACCCTAATATATATGTTAGATGATGTGCTACCAATTCTCTATATGCAGCCACACCTTAAGGCAGTGCACCTGTCAGCGTAGCCAAGTGTAATGGTGAGTATCAAGGTCATATCCCACGGGAATGAGAAAGCCTAGAGTTACTACTTACTCCTTATTATTTAACCTAAGACAAATAGTGATGGATTTTAACTAACTAAGTCTAACTAATTGTAGAGGGAATCGATGACTACTGTCCTATAACATCATACCTATATGGAAAATCTCTACATTCTTTCCATCATAAAATTGTAACATATGTTATTGGGATGCAGTGCATGCAACATACTTCATATCATGTGCTTATATCTATACATGTGTATTTGAAACATATAAAATTTTCAATATGGGAAGTCCATTGATCATCATTTTTAACATAACTTTCATCTTAAAAAATCTATGGGATAACAAACATACATTTTCATATAAAGAGAAAAAAACATATCATATGAGTTACTGGGAGCACTGCCTAATGAATGGCTCCATGTACCACTACATTCATGCATGACTTCACACCATATGTGACAATTTTGTCACTAGAACTATCTAAGGCATCCCTTAGCCGGATCTGAGTACCCCTTAATGGTCAATGCCCTTTTTATAGATCATCCCTTAACTAGCGGGTTGATATCCCTTTCATCCCATACGGGGCTGGTGTAACTCTCTATATGGTCCCTGTCAACTTTGACAGATCACTCCTGACCAACGGGAGAATATCCCTTTCATCCTATATGGGGTTGGTATGTCAACTCATGGGATCACTATTTAACTCTAGATAGGTCTCATCCACTCTTCTAATGCAGATCATGGGCTATGGAATCACCATCCCTTTTCGATGGATCACAATCCTGGTATGCTATTCTCTAACATATGTACTAAGATGATTAGGTATGTGTCCACGGTTATGCTTAACCTTAAGTATGTTTCTTAAATGGCCTTTGGAAGATGACACTAAATTAGAGCTCACAACTGATGTGCTTGCTACTTATGCAACTAAACCTAAGTCAGTGAACCTATTGATGCATTCTAGGACAATGGTGAATGTCAGTGTTGTATCCCACTAGAATAGGAAAGGCCAGAGTTACTACTTGTTCTCTGTTATATAGCCTAGTAATTAAAGCAATTGATTTTTAACTAAACTAATGTCTAACTACAAGTAATAATAACTACTAGCGATAGTGAATGAAAAAGGAAATGTGTTAGGACAAGAAAAGAAAACCCATTGGGGAACTGTTCTAGTTGGCAAAAACATAAAGGGTAATGGACTATTGAATCTAATGATGCTACTTGTGAGTGAATTCTAAGTTAAATTCAATTTCTCTCTCGAGATAATTAAATTTCTAAATCTAAGAATCTACCACTAGAATCTCTTCCTAATGATTGATTTCAGATCTGCCTTATTGTTCTAATTCACCACTATTAAGAATAGCTACTCCTTAATCTAGAAATTAATTAACCTCATCTCTAAGCAAAAATTAACTGTGACTAGTTAACAGGAAATGTATCTCAATTGTTCATGAATGAATGCTTTAGAATTTCTTATTCCATATTACATAATTGTATGGATTGTCATATTAGATATGCTGCATAAAAAGGGTAGTTGAGTGGCATTTGAATAGACTAATAGAAGAGTCTATTTGGGTTACACTCAACTTGTAACACCCCTCATTCTCCATTCTCTTAATTATTTTTAATTAATTTTTCCTTAATTAATTGGATGAGTTTGCCATACAGTGTAATGAAATTTCTTTGGTGATATAGAGTCTAGAATAAAGATGTTGAAAGCGAACACCTTTCTTTCTTATTTTAACCGAATTGAGATACAAGTATAAGGAGAAGTGGAAGTAAGGCTTAATTTATAGTAATGTGTTATCTTTTAAGTTACAGGGAGCTTACAAGAGGTAATGGATAATTTAATAATCGATTAACAGAAAAGAAAACAATGTGATGTGAGTGGAGAGCAAGTTTTACATTACAAAGAAGTGATATTATAATACAAATTGTATTGGTTTCTTTTGGTTTTATTCTAGCCAAAAGAGTGTAAGAGTGAGTGAAGAGAAGGACGTATGCAATTTATGGTATTCGGTAGAGAAATTAGAAAGGAGAATGAAAAGGTGATATATTAATTAAGTGAAGTAAATCCTTTTTTTTTTCTAAGAAGCTTGTAACATTGGAAAGAAAATGAAATTAAAAGAAGTGATTCAATATTGGAGAAAAGAAGAAAGGAGAAAGAGATGTGTGGCACTTTTATTCTTAAGTTTCCTTTTATTCCTTTTTCATTACCTTGGCCGTAAATGCGAGTGAGGTGCTTACATGAAGAGTGAGGTGCTTACATGAAAAGTGAGGTGTTTAGATGACAAGTGAGGTGCTTAATTTCCTTCCTTGTATTCCTTAGTTAGCCGAATGCCAAAAAGTGAGTGAGAATAGATGAGAGAATTTAGACTTTATTCAAACCTATATAAATCCACGGCAATGACAATTAGGAAGAGAAAGGAGAGTATAACATTCAAATGTATATATATAAATATAGATACTCGGTGAAGAGGTGGAAAAGGAAAAGAGAAACGTGTGATATTAACCATCTTCCTTTTCTTCTCTTTTGTTTTTTTTTCCAATATGGCCAAGAGATGAGTGAGGGAATTGTCAATGTGAAAATTCATTCCAATTGCTCGGTCATGGTTGAAGAGGTCATGAAATGAGTTGTTTGACCTCCTTCTTTCCTTTTTGGTTTAACCAAGTAAGCAACACATAGATTGGCTTAAAAATATATAGATGTATATGGCAATTGAGGAAGCAACTTAACATTTATTTAAAATAGACATCCATTCGGTGATGATAAGAAATAATAGGAAATGGAATTTTAATGAGTCATCCATGCATTCTATTCCTTTTGGCTAAATTGAAGGAATGAAGTGGCTAGGTCGGTTAAAGGCATTGATAGCAATTAAGACTAGGCAAATGCAAGCTTATAAGGAAATAAAGAAAAGAATTCAGTGAAAGCGAGAGCAGCTTAGCATTTAGATACCATGGTGAGAGGGAGAGCAACTTGACAAAATTGAACAAAACACACAAACATTCCATGAGAAGAGAAGAAACTAGCTTGGCCAAGAGGGGAAGAAGCAAGGAAGTAAGATAACCTCCAAGAGAAACACCAAGACGTCTTCATCAATCTTGCATTAGTGAGGTAGCTTAGCAATTCTCTTATTTTGTTGTATTATTTAAGATATATTCATCATGCTTTCAAGCTTTCATGGAACATTAGCTTTCTCTCTACATTCTTTAAGATTTGAATGTCTCTTTAGCTAAGCTTTTATGGTAATTTGGTTATGTTTGTTGATGTGTTAAAGTAGATATTGTTGTTTCCATGGAAAAACTATTGTTGATAAAATTCAGCATGTATAATGGAAAACCTTACCATAAGATAGTGCAAAAATTTTGTATTCTTATATGGCTAGCATATGTTTTAGGTTATAAACACTAAATAAAGGTTGTTAGCTAGAATTTGGTTTTAAATTATAACATTGCTCTTATTGGCTTACCAAATCCGAAAGTGGCCTTTGTAAGGTATGACATTGCTTGATGAAAATTGTATAAGAAAGATTACACTTCGGTTTTGGTTAAGGGAAGGAAAGAATATATGGTAAATTAAGGTATAGTAAATTGTTTACCCTTTTTGCACATAATAAAGACCCACTTTGGCATTTAAATGTAAGAATTGAGAAAGGTGTGTAACCTTAAATTTAGCATGTAGCATGAACCAAGAAAATAAGTAGAATAAATTGCTAATGGCATGATTACATAAATGGAGTGTGGGAGAAAGTACCCTAGAAGTTCTAATGCATGGTACCATTAAGTTAAAATCATAGGAAGGATGGAAAAATGTGACAATGTGATATGAAAAATCCTAAGTTTTGTTACTTTTTCATGGTGGTCGAATCACTATGCTAATTGTGAATGCATTAGAATACATATTACAATGGTTAAATGGAAAGGAGATTGGAAGGATAATAATAAGAGAAATTGTAGTTGCTATGTGTATGAATAAGTGACTGATTGTTCACCATTTTTTATAAAAGTGGACAAGAGTCCACAATGTAACCAAGTATTCACAAATTTTCATAAAAGTGGCCAAGAGTCCACAATGTGACCAAGTTTTCACAATCCTTATCAAAGTGGCCAAGTGTTCACATTTTTAAAGTGTGGTCGAAAGTGCTTCACACTTTAAAGCAAGGTAAGTTTTAAGAATGAATTGTATAGATGATCTTTGCCTAGTTTAATGGTTAATATGTATGCCTTTCTTGAAAATATGTTGTAGTTGGAATGGGAATGAACACCTTTGTCACATTGACACCCCACTTTATCATGCAATGCTTGCCAATATGTGTATATGAATGGAACTGTGTTTTAAATTATTTGAATGTAGAAGATATTGTTTTCTATTCTTGCACAGTGGTACATGTCAGTAAGATTTAAATTTTGAATTGTTAAGCTACTGAGAAATTAGTTTTCTCATTTATGTGCTGACATGTATCAGATGTAGATGTTTAGCATCTTCATAGAGATGGAAGTAGCATTAATAGAGGATTCTATTATTAAAAGTATTTTGTACCCTAAGGGTTTGAGTGATAGGAATGTTGTCTCTTGACCTTAGGACAAGTTTTAACAGTTCTCAAATAGATGAAATGATGTAATACTTATAAAAGGATATGTAATGTTTTATGAATTTATCTTTGAGGCATTACATTTTATTTTCGTTGTGCTTATAAGTTTTGATCTGAGCAAAAGAACACAAACCTAATCAATTTTAATAATATTGCGATGGTATGAATGCTCAGATGTTATTAATAAATAATCAAGGTTAAGAATAATGTACCAACCTTATCTATTTACATTGAGATGTTGTAATACTAGATAAGGGCATTACATAACTAGTAACGGCCCACTGAGTACCCAAGAAGGGAAAGGAAAGGAAAAAAATATTTTAGGGGACTTTCGCACTTCCAAATTATTTTGACATATGAATATAAAGATAGGTCATTACAAGAATGGTATCAAAGAAGTGGTTTTACGGATTAGTGTGGTTTGGCTTTAGGAATGGCTCAGTTTGCAACATTAAGAAATTGTTGATTTGAATTTTAGACTGTAGAATACATAGGATCTTGATCAAAACCCTTAGGATATTTGAAGTAAACTTACTATTATAGTTAGGTGCTATTACTAAAGGCTAACTATTTTCGTTTTTGTATTAGGAAACTATGGCAAAAAAAAGAAAAAGGTACTACAAGAAGGTCATGAGGAAGGAGTATCATGGATGAGGAAATGAGAGATATGATGGACTCATTCAATATGATGGCAAAGACAGTGAGGGATCAGGCTACCACTAGTGCCAACATTATGAGCCAGCACTAGGAAAACCGCCAAAATCCTAATGAGGGAAACAATTAGAATAATAACCATATGTACCAAGGATGGTTGGAATTTTAGAAGGTAAGACCGCCAGCATTTAAAGGCACCTATGAACCATTAGTGGTTGAAGTATGGCTAAAGGAGATGGAGAAGATATTTCAGTTGTTTCATAGTATTGACGAATAGAAAGTTACTTATGCAATGTATATGCTTAAAGATAAGGCTAAAATTTAGTGGAATGGGGCAAGTAGTTGATGGAGAGTAGGGGTATTCCTTTAACTTTGGAATCCTTCAAGAAGATTTTCTTGGGGAAGTATTTCCCCAAGAATATGAGGCAAGCTAAAGAGACGAAATTCCTACAACTTAGACAAAGGGGTAGGCCATTTGAAGAATAGTTAGCCAAATTTGAAGAGTTAGTTAGATATTATACTTACTTGAGGCTACATCCTAATAAAGCCTGGAAGTTAAGCTAACTGGAGGCAGGCTTGGATTTTCAGATGAGAACACAAATGGCCCCAATAGAGATCAGGGATTTTGTAATATTGGTGAACAAGTGTTGAATCCTGAGCAAAAGTTTAGAAGAGAAGTAGCAAATGAATCAAAGGTTCACTGCTCGCCAGAAATAACCCACCAAGAATTTAAGTGTGAAAGGGGAAAACTTCAAGGCACCCCAAGGACAATCTAGTAGTAACCATTGTCCAGAGGTTGCAAACTGCCTAAAGTGTGGAAACTAACAAGGAAATCAACCTTGCTAGTACAAAACACCAGTGGCATGCTTTAAGTGCAACAAAATAGGCCATATTGCAAAGTATTGCTCATTTGATAGGAATCAACAGAACCCTGTTGGGTCAAGGCCACAAGCTACAGGGAGAGTCTTTACCTTGGATGGGGCCAATGTTGAGAAATCACCCAAACTGATGTATGGTAGAGGTAAGATTTATAATTTTCCTTTAATAATAATGTTTGATTCGAGTGCTATGTACTCTTTTATATTAGGAAAATAAACTTGCCTTTTCAAACCATGCCGTATAATTTACATATTTCTACACCTTTGGGAGAATCCAGAATAACTCCTTAAATTTGTTTGAATTGTCCTCTTTCTATTGATGACCATCTATTTGTTGTGGACCTCGTGTGTTTATCCCTAACTGGGATTGACGACATTTTAGGAATGGATTGGTTGGCTAGGAATAGAGTTCTTTTAAATTATTTTGAAAAGACCATTACTTATTTGGATGCCTTACCAGTGGATAAAAGTGACAAGGTGGGAGAGCTAAATGATATTTCCCTTAATTTTTCCCAAGTAGAATTCAAGAGAGAGGCTTAGCTCTATTCCTATCATAAGAGATTTTCCAAAGGTATTCCCTTTAGAGATAGTAAATTTACCCCCACAGAGAGAGATTGAATTCACCATAAACTTGATTCCTGGTACGGGCCCAATATCCATGACACCCTATAGTATGGCTCTAATAGAACTGAAGGAGTTAAAGGTCTAAATAGAGGACATGTTAGAAAAAGGGTTTATTAGGCCTAGCGTGTCACAATGGGGAGCTCCTGTCTTGTTTGTGAAAAAGAAAGATGGGAGCATGAGATTGTGCATAGACTACCAACAATTGAATAAGGTGACCGTCAAGAATAAGTACCCTTTGCTCAAAATAGATGACCTATTTGACTAATTGCAAGGAGCAACAATATTCTCCAAAATAGATTTAAGGTCAGGATACGACCAAATTAGGGTTAGGAGTGAATATATTCCTAAAACAACATTTAGTACTAGATATGGCCACTAAGTTTTTGGGTGATGCCATTCAAACTAACTAATGCCCCTGCTATTTTTATAGATTATATGCATAGAATTTTTTGACCCCATTTGGATCAATTTGTGGTGTTATTTATAATCAATTCTAAGATGCATGAAGAGCATGAAAAACATCTAGGGATGGTGCTATAGATGTCAGAGGAAAAGCAGTTGTATGCTAAGTTGGAGAAATGTGAGTTTTGGTTGGAGAAGGTCAAATTCTTGGGTTATATGGTGAATAGAGAAGGAATTTTGATAAATCCAAAGAAAATTAAGGCTAAATAGAATTGGTGTTCGCCAAGAATGGTCACTAAGATTAGGAGTTTTTTTGGGTTTGGCAAGTTATTATCAGAAATGTATACAATGATTTTCTCAATTAGCCCTGCCACTAACCGATTAACCATAAAGGGTGTTAAGTTTGAGTGGAGTGAACAATGTGAGTGTAGTTTCCAAACCTTGAAGGAAAAACTAACTACCACTCTAATATTAATAATCCCAAACCCTATAGAGCCTTTTAAGGTAGATACAGATGCATCAAAGAAAGGTTTAGGATGCGTCTTAATGTAGGCAAGGAAAGTAGTTGCTTATGCATCGAGGCAACTCAAACTTACAAAGGAAAACTATTCCACGCATGATTTGGAGTTAGCTGCCATGGTTTTTGTCACAAAATCTAGAGACATTACTTATATGGGGCTAAATTTGAGGTTTTTAGTGATCATAAAAGCCTTAAGTACTTTTTTGACTAAAAGGACTTAAATATAAGGCAGAGAAGGTGAGTAGAGTAGCTAAAGTATTTTAACTTTGAATTGAAGTATCATGTAGGGAAAGCTAATGTTGTAGCTGATGCATTAAGTAAAAAGTCTCTACAAGTAGCTAGCTTTAGGGTAAATGAGATGAAATTGCTTGAAGACTTTATGGATCTTAGTCTCAATGTGATTTCACTCCTAAGTAGTTTAGCAATAAGTGACTTTCAGATTAGTTGTGACTTGAGGGAATAGGTTAGAAAAGCTCAACAAGAGGATGAATCCTTAGGAATCTATGTAAACCAACCAGAGTTTGGGTTAGCCACTAATGGGGTATTGATGTTTAGGAATCAAATATTGATTCCAAACCACTGAGAGCTAAGGGAGAAATTGTTAGTAGAGGCACACCATAGCCATTACACTATTCACCCAGGTATTTCTAAGATGTATTAAGAGCTAAAAAGGAACTTTTGGTGGTCAGGTGTGAGAAAGGATATCGCAAAGTATGTGAATGCCTATCTTACTTATCAAAAAGTAAGGATAGAGCATCAAAAACCCACGGGTTATTGAGACCACTAGAAATACCGAAGAGGAAATGGGATCTGATAGCCATGGATTTTTTAGTAAGACTACCTAGAACCCCAGACGATTATGATTCCATATGGGTGATAGTGGATAGACTGACTAAATCTTCTCATTTCTTACTTATCAGGATTGGATATTCCATGGAAAAGTTAACCCAATTATACCTTTAGGAAATTGTGAGGTTTCATGGGGTACCATTTAGTATAGTGTCGGACTAAGACCCTAGGTTCACATCCCGATTTTGGTTGTCCCTACAAGGAGCATTAGGAACCTAATTAAAATTTAGCACAGCTTATCATCCTCAGACTGATCTGTAGCACCGTGTTAAGATGCTGGGCATGCTCTTCGTGAGTCTTGGAATAGACTAAGATATCATCAATGAACACCACTACAAACTGATCTAAGTAGGGTCTAAAGATCCTGTTCATGTAATCCATAAAGACAGCTGGTGCGTTCGTCAATCCAAACGGCATCACTAAAAATTCTTAGTGGCCATATCTTGTACTAAACGCTGTCTTAGGAATGTCCTCCTCTTTAACCCTAATCTAGTGGTATCCTGATCTTAAGTCTATCTTAGGAAACATAGTCGCTCCTTGCAACTAATTAAACAAGTCATCAATATGTGGTAATGGGTATTTGTTCCTAATGGTCACCTTATTCAACTACCGGTAATCAATACACAATCTCAAACTCTCGTCTTTCTTCTTGAAGAATAAAACAGGAGCTCCCCATGGGGATACACTTGGCCTAATAAACCCCTTCTCCAACATATCTTCAATTTAGACCTTTAATTCTCTTAATTTCGCTGGAGCCATACGATATGAAGTCATGGCTATTGGGCCCGCGCCCAGAATCAGGTCAATGGTGAACTCTATCTCCCTAGGTGGTGGCAGTTTACTTACTTCCAAAGGAAATACCTCTGGAAAATCACTAGAAATTGAGATTTGGCTTAGCCTATCCTACAACTTTACCTCAGAGAGATTGAGGGACATATCACCTATCTCACAAGCCCTGTCACTCCCTTGCACAGGCACGTTATCCAAGTAAGTAATTTTCATCTCAGGACAATTCAACAAGACCCGATTCCTAGTTAGCCAATCCATTCCCAAAATGATGTTGATCCCAGTTAAGGGTATACACACTAGGTCCACAATAAACAATGCATCATCAATGGTTAAAGGGCAGTTTAGGCATATACGTGGGGACATAGTGGCTTCTCCCAAGGGTTTGGATATGTATAGGTCATAGGGAAGGGTTTGAATAGGTAGTTTTATCCTCTCTACGCATGCATCAGCAATAAAGGAGTGCGTAGCACCCAAATCAAACAATACTATCAAAGGAAAATTGTAGATTTTACCTCTACCCTGCATCAAGCCCGGAGACCTGTCGACATTAGCCGCATCCAAAGTGAAAACTCTCCCTGGAGCCTGTGGTCTTCGGCCACCAGATGTCTACTGGCTCCCGCTAGATGGGCAGTATCTGGCCATATGTCCTGTACCTCCACACTTGTAACACTGAAGTGTAGTCTGATGCCAGCAAGGCTGATTCGGATGTCTAGTTCCACACTTCAGATAGGGTGTATTATCAGGTAGTCTTCCACTGCTGCTAGAAGCCCCTGGTTGTGGTTTAAACATACCGCCTCTCACATTAAGATTTCTGGTTGTTGGTCTTGGTCAGTTCCCTATTCTCTAGGTCATATTCTGAGCTTGTCTTTGCTCCAGATTCTTACTCAGGATTCGGCACTTGTTTACCAGCGTGGCGAAGTCTCTAATCTCAAGTGTGGCCAGCTGAGTCTTCATGGGTAAGTCTAGGCCTTCTTCTTACCTTTCAGGCCTCGTCATAGTGCATTCGCAGGTAGGTGGAGTATCGGGATAATTCTTTAAATTGTTTCAAATACTCCTCAAATGGCCTGCCTCCCTGTGTGAGCTTCAGAAATTGTGCTTCCTTTGATTTTTTGATGCTCTCAGGGATGTACTGCTCCATAAAGACTCTCTTGAAAGACTCCCAAGTGAGTGGAATACCTCTGCTTTCCATTAGTTGTTGGGCACTTGTCCACTAGAGTTCTTCTTCGCCCTTCAACATATATGTTGCATATGTAACCTTCTGGTCGTCGTCACACTGCAACAATCTGAAAATATTTTCAATATCTTTCACCTAGGCTTTTACCGCAGCTGGATCGGAGGCACCTGCAAATGAGGATGGACCAGCTCTCTGAAACTCGATCCATCACTGATACAATGGGTTAGCATGCAGGGTGGCTCCTTCATTTCTGGTTTGCCTATCTTCCTGCTGCTATCTCATCACATTGGCACTGGTAGTGGCTTGATCTCTCATAGCATCAGCCATCAACCGAATGGATTCCATCATGTCTTGCATGTCTACGTTAGTATCTATGCTACCACTACCCGAAGCACCCTGGTTCTTGTGCCTTGGCCTTCCTCTGGGCTTGCAAGTGCCATCCCTTCTAGATTCTGCCATATTTATCTGACACAGAAAGCAAACAGATTAGTTTCAATAGCAACAGTTATTAGAAAGGCATTAAATTCATTCCATCACTTATCGGTTTGAGATTAGGTCCTAACATTCCAATGTTAAATCAATCAAAACCCTAAAGTTGCAAGCCCGAAGATTCACAATCCCTAGCCCACTAAACCAGAAGATTCGACAAATCGGGCTCTAATACCATAATTGTAACAACCCCCTAATACACAATATACTATCCTCTATCTGCATAGCGGAAGTATATGGGTGTTCTTTAAACAGTTATTCCCGAAGTGGGAATGTTAGGGAATCGCTACTGTTTGAGCGTAACTCAAATAGACTTGCCGTGGTCCATTCAGATTCTGTTCAACCCTAATTCACATGCAGCTGTACTAATTACACATATATTCATCATAAATTACTTTGGAATGAAAACTAAAATCCATATATACATCATATCATGCATTCATACAGATTCTAACTTAAATTCACAAGTTTACAGCGGTAAACCCTACCAGAAATCTGGCAGAGTTTCCTTTGTATTTCGAGCGTATCCCAATATACAACAGTCATCCAATTTACAAATATATAGCCAGTCCAATAACCACAGAAAAGCAAAAATTACAGAAAACCAATATACAACATCATTAATAAAAATATATACAATGCAATTCAAGCCTAGACTAAGCTGCTCTTCTGTTTATCACCAAAGCATCGCCCAGCTAACGTCTAAGTCCCTGTCCCTATTCCTGTTCATATGAGTAAACAACCTGGTGAGATATAAAATCCCAGTAGAATAATTTATAGTTCAAAATCTGGTTGAATACTCAGCAGTACTAACACCGAAAATAACTTCCTAAAATCAGTTCAAAATTTGTGAAATACCTTATCTATAAAAATCAATTTATCGCATGGAAAACTGCAGCCAATGCTCACAAATCATAAAGTCTTTATCTTTGAAAAATCAGAAATCAATAATCAGATTAAATCCCATGCCCGGTGTATCTAAATCCGTGTCAGCCACAAATCATCTGCGACCAAATCTAACGTCATCCAATTGCACGTCGTCTAGAGAGATTACATCTCTTATCGTTGGGTGTGATCCGTAACACCAATCACCCGAATCTCGCCTATGTTGTGAGTGTGATCCGTAACACCAATCACTCACTCAAGGACCGGGTGAGAATCAACATCTAGGGCGTCCCCTAGCATATGCACATACGTTAATTCTCATCCTCAAACAGTCTATTCGAACTCACATGCTCACGGTCGATTATTCCTCAGGGTTCTAGGGTATTATGCCTAAATCACAATGTTTCCCTGCGTAGGCTATCCCCCCTTAAACCTTTCTTAGGGTCGTCCTGATTTATCGCGTGATCCCTAATGTAGTACAGGCTAAATCTGGTGAAAATAATATTATTTAAAAACTCCCTATACTCGGGATACTTAACGGCTGTCCCATACTGGCTATCAAGTACCCTACCCTAAGTAAACTTGTCCTAATGGCATCTAAACTCGATAAACAATTCATCTAACATGAAAATGGGGTTTTTAGCATATAGGCATGCAATTTAGTCCATCGAAAGTAGCATGTAAATCTATGCAATTAAATCTAATCGTTCAAGTATTCATTAAGTTAAATCTAGAACTTAGGAAGCGTAAATCATCCTACCTTGTCTCCTGTTGCTCCAAATCAATTTTGAACTTCTCGTAGTCTCGAATTCTGAGCTAAATCAATTCCTTGGATATTTACAAGAATATTTAAGCTCATCACGTCATCCGTTTTATGATTTTAAGTCCGATTAGCCTATTACCTAGTTCAATTTATTTCCTATTCACGTTCGTCAGCTAATTCAATCAAAATTCATTAGTTTTAGGCAAATCGGACCTTACCAGTGTTGTCGAATGATGGAAATCTGTTCCGGGGTGGTCTCGGTGTCTCTTGGTGTATATCCAGATTCTCCGGCACGGTGACGCACAGCGGCATATGGCGGCGCACAGTGGAGGGGTGCGGTTGGCCTCGAAATTCACACCACAGTGAAGCCCACAAGACGAGGAGTCTGAATACGGTGGTGGCGCGGTGGTTCAATGCCGTTTGGACGAAGTTTTTTGGCCACGAAGAACGAAGCACGACGGAGGGAAATTTCTTCGTTCCAAGCGCGTTGGACCTCCGCTCAATGGCGGCGAGCTGGTGGAGGAAGCTGGCAGCTCAGGCTACACGCTGGTGGTGGCGGTGACGGCCAATGGTGGCTGACAACAGCGATCTCAACTGGCAAAAATCTCATGCGATGGAGGAGAAAAATGCCATTTTTCAGCGGCGCTGGCAGTCGTTGGTGGCTGTGGGTGGCTGCTGGAGGTCAAGGGTGGCGAGGGGAGTCGATTGGTATGCTAGGTGGTGGCTCACGGTGGCTCAGGTGGCGGCACGTGGTGGAGGAGAAAAGAGAGAGGAGAGAGAAAGTAGAGTGAGGAGAGAGAGAAAATTGTGACAAATGGCTGGGTTTTGGGAAATTTAAAGCTTCCGGGGGCAATTCTGACTTTTCTCAGATCACCCGGGGAAACTTCAGGATGTCGGCTTCCATCCAGATGTTGACACGAGTTCCCATTCGAAGATTTTGGCCTCCGTCAGTGAAATTGAAGTACGAAACTTCGTCTATCAATTCCTGATCGCATGATCGCGTTTCTTTCCATTCGATTGTGTTTCTGACTTCGAATGGCCTTTCGTTTCAAACTGTCATCCTCAACAGTTGTGCCAGGCTTCACTTACGTAAATTTATCGTGAAAATCGGGTTTTATCTTTTAAAAACAGTTCCTGTTATTACACATACACATAGCAACTAAAATTCCTCTCATTGTTATCATTTCCATCTTCTTTGTACTTAGCCATCATAAGGTACAATCTAATGCATTCATAGTTAGCATAGTGATTCAGCCACCTAGATTAAAATAAGATATTGGTTTTGACACCATGAAAAGTAATCAAACTTAGGATTTTTCATGACACATTGTCATATTTTCCCATCCTTGCCATAATTTAAACTTAATGATATCATGCATTAATTTCTAAGGTACTTTCTCCCACATTTAATTTGTGTAACCATTGCCATTAACAATTTATTCTACTTACTTTCTTGGTTCATACTACACACTAAATTTAAGGTTACACACCTTTCTCAATTCTTATATTTCAATATTAATGTAGGGCTTTATTATGCACACAAAGATGAACCAATTCATTATACCTTAATTTACCATATTTTCTTTCTTTCTCTTAGCCAAAACCAAATTGTAATCTCCTTTACACAATTCTCATCAAACAATTTCCTAACTTACAAAGGCCACTTTCGGATTTGGCAAGACAACAAGAACAATTTCAAATTTTAAATCAAATGCTAGCTAGCAATCTTCATTTTGGTGTCTATAACTTAAAACCTATACTAACTATACAAGAATACAATTTTTTAGCATTATCTTAAGTTAGGGTTTTCCATTATACATGCTGAATTTTTCACAACAATAATTCTTCCATGAAAATAACAATATACACTTTAGCACATCAACAAACAATTCCAATTTACCATACAAGCTTAGCCAAAGAGACATTCATATCTTCAAGAATGTAAAGATAAAATTAATATTCCATGAAAGCTTGGAAAAATATAATGAATATATCTTAAATCGTAAGAAAAATTAAGAGAATTGCTAAGCTACCTCAAGGATGCAAGAAAATGGAAGTGTCTTGGATTTCTCTATGAATTTTATCTTACTCCTTTGCTTTTTCCCCTCTCATGAATGTTTTTGTGTTTTATTTTAATTCTCAGGCTGCTCCCCCTCTCACTGTGGCATCTAATACCAAGCTTCTCTCCCTCTCACTGAATGCCTTCCTATATTATATAATTGTGAAGCTACTTTGCTCAATTGCTGCATGTATATACACTTTTAATGCTTATTCGGTTACTCCAAAAGCAAGTAAGGAATGAATTTCACGTTGATAATTCCCTCACTCATCTCTTGGCTACATTGGAATTAAAGAAAAACAAAGAGAAGAAAAGAGAGAAAACCATTTCACTACGTCTCTTTTTCTCTCTTCCACCCCTTCACCAATTATATTATATGTTATATATATATTTATTGGATGCTCAACCTACTTCTCTCTTTCCAATTATCATTGCTGTATAGTTATATATAATTTAATCTAATCTATGTGATTCCTATTTGGTTAAATCAAAAGCAACAAAAGAAAAGAATTTAAGCACCTCAATTTTTGTCTCTTAGTCACCTTGAAGATAAAAGCAAGGGAAGGAAAGAAAGAAAATCATCACACATCTCTTCTTCCCCTCTCCCATCTCTCCACCGAATGCTCCTCCATTCCACCTACTCTAGCAGTTAATGTAACATAAAGGAATGCAAGGAGAATGGGAAGAATACCATTGTTACACGTCTTCTTTTCTTTACTTCTCTCATGCATTACCGAATCACTCTCCCATTTTAATCTTCTTTCTAAATGTCACAAGTTCTTTGGGAAAGAAGAAGTCACTTCACTTGAATTATATATATATGTATCACTTTCCTTTCTTCTCCTTTATTATTTCCGTGAATTTATATAAATTTAAATAAACTCCAAATTCTTTCACCTACTCCTACTTGCTTTTTATCATTCGACTAAACTAGGGAATAAAAGAAAGGAAATTAAGCACCTCACTTGGCAAGGTTCCTTTCTCCTTTCTTTCCTCATGCATCAAATTGTCTTCCTTCTACTTTTCTTTATACTTACTTTTCAATTTGGCTAACACACAAAAAAAGGTGTTCTCCTTTAGCATATTTATTCTAAACACTAAATCACACAAGCAATTTCATCATACTTTATGGCAAACTTATCCAATTAATTAAGGAAACATTAATTTAAAAATAATCAAGAGAATAAGGGGTGTTACAAATTTTAGTTTTTGCCAAAAGAAGTACTGTAGCTAACTAATTTTTAGAATTCTCCTGCCAATGGTTCAGGGACAAAATAGTAATTATATATATAGTTTGAAACTTACCATTTTGATGCTGAATGATCAGAGATTAGGATCAAAATTGTAAGTTTAGGTCGTCTATATATAAGGCCAGAAGCCAGAGTCCCTTATTACCTAAAATTTAGAACCACTTCTAGAGAGAGAAAGAGTAGGCGGGTAGAGAGAGAAAGTGATGGAGAAGAAGAAGAATCTTCACTTTCAGTAAGAGGGGAATCCAGAAAATTGTCTAGGAAGGCATCTGATGCGTTAAACAACATCCAAACAAGCATTTAAGGTAGGACAATAACCAATCTTTTTTAATTTTTGAAGTTACTGTTCATATAATTGAATTTAATGATTTTGAAGTTATTTGAAAGAAAAAGGAATTTAAAACTACATTCTTAATGTTTTTACTTACTATTGGGTGTTTTTAATCAGTTGAAGATACTTATGCATGCTTAAAAATTGATTCTGAAAAGTGGGTTTTTCTACTTGAACAAAAATGAGGTGAAATCCCATATTTGAGTGAGATTAAACAGTGTTTTGGATTGTTTTTATGTGAAAAATGATGCTTGGAAGTTTATCCTGAGTCCATGAATTTCAAAATGGCTTTACAAACAAGTTTTTGGATAAAAATTCTGGGTCAATGGTAAGTTTAAAACAAAACATAACGTAGCAGTTGATTAGTGTTTTGCAGCAATCGACTATCATGTGCTTGAGTTGCTCAGAAATTCATACAGAGTTCAAGTAGTTGACTGCTAGCCTTTAAAAGTTAACTGCTACATTCAAAATTTTGCAAAAAATTCATTTGATGAATTGTCCATGTTCATCCTTTCCCTAAGAAATTTTTCCAAAAGGCTAATAGCTGACTGCCATCTCCAAACAGTTGACTGTCGGGCTTGATAGTAAGCTAGCAACTAACTGCTAGCCCTGTAGCAGTCGACTGATAGCTCTCGGGTTTGAATTTTGAAAATTAGACAGAATGCTACCTGTTGACTAATAGTAGGGTACCATTTAACTGCCAACTTTTGTGAGTGAACTATGAACTCAATGACCTATTTGAATGGTATTTGGTCCAAAAACCCAATTGAAGTAAGGGATTTAAACTTAGAATTTGAGAAGGGTAACATGTATATTGAATTCAAATGAAAAAGAGCAAGATTATGATGAAATTGATAAGAAAAGAGCAAGAATGTATAAGAGAAATGAGAAAATTGTATTCTTAGTATATCTATTAACGGTAGATAGGTTCATAACTAAATGGCTGATTGCTGGTATGGGACGATAATTAGACATTTCGTGATTATCATGATTGTTGTAAATTCTAAGTTAGTAACTTAATGGCCAAGTTAAATAAAAAGTCACATACTTAGGATTTCACATAACTATAGTATGCACCTTGTAACACCCCATAGTCTCTTAATTATTTTAAATTAATGTTCTCTTAAATTAATTGGGTGAATTTGTCATTAAGTATGATATATTTGCTTATGCTAAGGCAAAAATTTTTCTTGTGTTAATCTAATTAGAACGTGAGTGAAGAAAGCCTTAGCAGTGAAGCTTGATTAACCGTAAAAGAGATGTATAAATGTAGAGTATGATGGAAGGAAGACTTGAAGTATTATAAAATTATCTCTTCTTGTACTAAAAGACTAGCAACATGTGGACTTTAATCCATCCCCTGTATTTTACTTCTTTACTTTAATAAGAATGACAAGTAGAAAGAGTGCCACTAGTGGAAAGAATTAACATTTTGTAATGTAAGAAATTTTAGTTTCATTTGGTCTTACTTTAGCCAAATAATTAAAGGTGAGTGAAAGTAAGATCCTACACGTATTGGCATAGTCATTAAGATGGAAAAGAAGAGATTACTCAGCCATAAAGAAATGAGATGCTTGATTGTAAGAACGAAACGACAAGGAAGAAACAAAAAGGAAAGGAGAAAAATATGTGTAGCATTTTACTCTTAATTTCCCTTCATTCCTTCATTTCCTTTTTTCTTGACTGTGAGTTCAAGAGGGAGAGAAAGTAAGAGACGTATTTCATTGAGGTGTTTACATAAAGATTGAGATGCTTGAGGTGTGCTTAAATTCCTTTCTCTTGTTCATGGCAGTGTGGTTTGCAGTGTGGTGGCCTCCCGTTGGTCCTTCATGGCAGTGCTTCAGGATTTGGTAGACTTCCTCCCCATGTATGCATTGCTTGATTACTTGGTCTGCACAGATACGAAACAAGAAAGGATCTTCCCAAATGTAGTATTTCAACTCAACAAAGAATTTCTTCTTTTGCTGGGTAGTCATACCCTTTGGTAAAACCCTTGCCACCAAATAGTTAGCATAATCACAAAACCAAGGGGAATCAGTACATACCTGAACCGTCTCCAAATGCTCATCTGGGAAGTTATCATCAATGGCTTTCTCATCTAAGGCCTCCCAATTTGGATTCTCTAACCTTGATAGGTGATCTACAGCCAGGTTCTCTGCACCCTTCTTATCTTTGATCTCAATATCAAATTCCTGCAAGAGCAAAATCCATCTAATGAGTCTAAGCTTAGCATCATGCTTACCGAACAAATACTTCAAGGATGAATGATTCGTGTAAACCACGGTCTTGGATAGCACCAAATAGCATCGAAACTTGTCGAAAGCATAGACCACTGCAAGTAATTCCTTTTCAGTAGTGGTATAGTGCTCCTGGGCATCAGTCAAGGTCTTGCTAGCATAATAAATTGGCTAGAACTTTTTATCAATCCTCTGACCTAACACAGCTCCAACTGCAAAGTCACTAGCATCACACATTAGTTCAAAAGGTAGCCCCCACTTAGGTGAAACCATAATAGGGGCTGTGGTTAGTCGTTCCTTTAGTAACTCAAATGCATGCAGACAATCAGTATCAAAAACAAAAGGTACATCCTTGACAAGCAACTGAGTTAAGGGCCTAGCAATCTTAGAGAAATCTCTAATAAATCTCCTATAAAAACCAAAGATGCCCTAAGAAGCTTCTAACAGCCTTAACTGAACTAGGGGGTGGTAGTTTTGATATGGTCTCAACCTTAGCCTTATCCACTTTCATCCCTGCATGTGATATCTTATGCCCAAGAACAATCCCCTCTCTCACCATAAAGTGACATTTTTCCCAATTAAGAACTAAGTTTGCTTCTATACATCTTGCAAGCATACGTTCTAAATTAAACAAACAGTGGGAGAAGGAGTTACCAAAAACTGAGAAGTCATCCATAAATACCTCCATAGACTCCCCAATCATGTCATGGAAGATTGCCATCATGCACCGCTGAAAAGTGGCTGGTGCGTTGCACAATCCAAAAGGCATCCTCCTGTACGTGAACGTTCCATATGGGCAGGTAAAGGTGGTCTTCTCTTGGTCTTCAGGTGCAATGGGAATCTGAAAGTAACCTAAAAAACCATCAAGAAAGCAATAAAACATGTGACCTGCCAAACGTTCAAGCATCTAGTGAATGAAAGGAAGAGGAAAATGGTCTTTTCGGGTTGCATCATTGAGTCTCCTATAATCAATGCAAACCCGAAAACCTGTTACCATCCTAGTGGGTATGAGTTCATCCTTATCATTCTTGACCACTGTCATGCCACCCTTCTTTGGTACAACCTGCACAGGACTCACCCAAGAGCTATCAGAGATAGGATAAATCAAACCTGCATCAAGAAGTTTAATTACCTCCTTTTTCACCACTTCCTTCATGTTTGGGTTCAATCGTCTCTGTGGTTTGCACCACCGCCTATAGCTATCTTCCATCAGGATCTTGTGTGAACAATAGCTAGGATTAATCCCAGGAATGTCCGCCATCTTGTAAGCAAAGGCCCTAGGGTATTTCCTAAGAGAGGTCAAAGTCATCTCCCTCTCCTCAGGTGTCAGGTCAGTTGCTATAATTACTGGCAGCTTCTTTGCCTCATCCAAATAGGCATAGCTTAAGTTCTTTGGTAACTCCTTCAATTCCAAGGTTGGGGGATCCTCAATTGAAGGTTTCACCTTCTGCACCTCTGACCTGTCAAGAGAAACAAAAGAATCAGTCAAGTTGCTGGGCTCAATAGCTAGCAAGTGAGCTAGTCGTTCTAACACTTGCTCGTTGGATAACTCATCCTCATCTCTTTGTAATGCCACCTGTAAAGGGTCATTAAGTAAAAATTCCTGCAATTCAGATTCAACCACATCATTCAAGACATCCACAGAATATACAGTATCATCATGATCTAAAGATTGTCTCTTAGAGGTAGCTAAGTCAAAGGTAACAGTTTCATCCCCTACTCTAAGCTTCAATTTCCCATCACAAACATCTATAATAGCCCTAGACGTTGCAAGGAAAGGCCTACCTAGAATCAAGGGTACGCTACTCTCACCCTCCATATCCATCACAACAAAATCCACAGGAAATATAAATTTATCAACCTTTACAAGGACATCTTCAACTATACCTCTAGGATATTTACTTGATTCTATCAGCTAATTGAATGTTCATCCTAGTAGGTTTTGGCTCACCCAATCCCAGTCTTTCAAACAAGCTAGTAGGCATCAAATTTATGCTAGCTCCTAAATCAGCTAAAGCATCCATGACAGACAGATCACCAATTACACAAGGTATAGTAAAACTCCCTGGATCAAGCCTCTTAACAGGTAGCTTGTTTTGTAAGATTTCTGAGCACTCCTCATTCAATGTCACCAGTCCCAAATCCTCTAGTTTCCTCTTGTTGCTCAGTATTTCCTTCAAGAACTTTGCATAGCGAGGCATCTGCAAAATGGCTTCAACAAAAGGAAGGTTAATCCTCAACTGTTTAAATAGATCAAGAAACTTACCAAACTGTTGATCTACTTTGTCCTGCTTCAGTCTAGCCGGGTATGGAATGGGTGGCTGGTACTCTCTTATGGGGCTCTTCTTGCCCTCAACTTGCACCGGCTTAGTTACCTCAGGCTCTTGGTCCTTATTGACACTTGTATCCTGCACATCATTATGATCATCAGTAGGTAAAAGTAAAGGACCAGCTACTTGCTTACCTGATCTTAGAGTGATAGCCTTACAATGCTCCCTTGGATTAGACTCGGTGGTGCTGGGGAGCGTCCCTGGCTGTCTTTCAGCCAACACTTTAAAAATCTGGCCTATCTGATTCTCTAAGTTCTGAATGGAGGCTTGTTGGTTTCTAAGTGCTGTGTCTATTTGTTGGAATTTGCTCTCTGAAGTGGACACAAACTTCATCATCAATTCCTCTAGATTGGGCTTCTTCTCCTGCCCTTGAGGAAATTAACTTGGAGCAGCTTGCTGCTGGGGTTGCTGTTGGTGTAACCGTTGAAAACCTGGTGGACCCTGGTTATTAGTGTTTCTCCATCCAAAATTTGGATGATTCCTCCACCCGGGGTTGTATGTGTTGCTATATGGATTGTTCTGCTGTCTCGGAGCGTTCCCCATGTAATCTACCTGTTCAAAATCAGAAGAACCACTGTGAGAAGAAAATGAAGAAGAGGGGTTAGCAAACATACCTCCCATATTACAATTGACACCATAATGCAGGCCACCACAGAACTCGCAGCTTGACTGTGCTGCATGCACTGGCATCTGGAGTTGGTCAATCTTCTTAGCTAGAAGCTCCACTTGAGTTGCCAAGGTTGATATAGAGTCTGACTGGTTGACCACTCCCTGTCGTCCTAGCCTATCCCTTGAGGATTGCCACTGATAGTTGTTCATGGCCATTTCCTCTATTAAACTATATGCCTGTTCAGGGGTTTTATTATTTAATGTACCCCCTGCTGCCGCATCCACCATCTGCCTTGTGGCTGTATTTAAACCACTATAGAAAGTCTGCACTTGCATCCACACAGGCAATCCATGATGTGGGCAACAACTCAGTAAGTCCTTGTACCTCTCCCATGCATCATACATACTCTCATCAGCCATCTGCACAAAAGAAGAAATGTCATTACATAGTTTTGCAGTTTTAGCTGGTGGAAAATATTTGTACAAAAACTTTTCAGCCAAAGTCTCCCAAGTAGTGATGGAGTTAGGTGGTAGGGATTATAGCCATCTCTTTGCTCTGTCTCTCAAGGAAAATGGAAACAATCTAAGCCGAATGGCGTCATCAGTGGTTCCATTAATCTTGAAAGTGTCGCATATCTCCAAGAAGTTAGCTATGTGGGCATTAGGGTCTTCGCTGGGCATCCCTCCAAACTGTACCATTTGTTACACCATCTGAATCACATTTGGCTTGATTTCAAAATTGTTAGCTGCTATTGTAGGCCGAGTAATGCACGTTTGTGTCCCTTCCAATGAAGGTCTAGCGAACTCGTACATCATTCTATTGGCTTCGTCATTATTATTTGCAGCTACCATCTTTGGTGATGTAGGATCAGGATCTTAATTGGTTCCTCCTCCAAAATCTCAACTGGCACCTCCTCTTGACGACGGTGTGCACAAGTCCACAACATTCGTTCTGGATCAGATAGAGGGTCTACGGGTACAGGATTAGAACTCCTGGTCATAAACTACCTGAATCCAATAACAGTGAAACAGTCCACCAATCAGATTAAAGAGTAATAAACCAAAACAAAAAGTAAAACGAGACAGATAAAACTCAATAACAAAAACAATAACGAAACAAATAAAAACCCACTAAAATAATAAAACAAATAATCCAAATAAATAAAATAAAATAAAATAAAAAAAGGACAAAATGAAACTAATAAAAACTAATAGCTGAACGTAGAGAAAGACACACTAACCAGAAACAGAAACAAAACAGAACAAATAAAAGTGGCTAAAGTAACAGATAGCAAATTCACCCTAGTTTTCACCAAAAAGTTCCCCGGCAACGACGCCAAAAACTTGATGCGTGCTGCCAATGCTATCTAGCAAAAACACCTAAGGCAGTGAACCTATCGATGCAGCCTAGTGCAATGGTGAGTATCAAGGTCTTATTCCTCGGGAACGGGAAAGCCCAGAGTTACTACTTGTTCTCTGTTATCTAGCCTAGCAATTAAAATGATTAATTTTTATCTAAACTAACGTCTAACTATAAGAAATAATAAACTAATAGTGATGAGAAACAGAAGAAAATACACAGAGGCAAGAAATGCAAATCCATCAGGGAACCTACACTGGTTGGCAAACACACGAAGGATAATGGATTACTGAATTTAACTATGTTACCTGTGAGTGAATTCCAATGCAAATTCAAATTCTCTGTCGATCTCAATGAATTTCTTAAACTTAAAATCCACCATTGGCTGGTTCTTCCTAATGGCAAATTTTAAATCAGCATTATCTATCTAATTCACCACTATTAAGAGTCGTTACTTCTTAATCCAGCAATTTATTAACCTTAGTTCTAAGCGATAACAAATTGTCTATTACAATTAGGTGTCCGATTTCAATTATCATCTCTCGATCTCAAAAAGAAATCTAAATAGCTTTCATTGCAACGTCTTGCTAACGAAAACATGAACAGTCATTCATAACAATAACGGAGATCACATAATCAATATTCAATCATCCATGCAAATTTAAATAGAAATCCAACACAGTCAGAGACCCCAATGAATTTTACAAATCTAGCCACACATATTTACAGACAGCACAAAATCCAACAGCAGATAATCCATCAGACAGTTAATTAAACAGCAAATAAAAATAATAAAAATTTATGCAATCCTATCTTTTCAATTGTTCGATGATTACTGCACGAATTGGTCACCAGAAAATTGCCAGAAAAATGCCTGAAAAATCAAGTACAATGCTGTCCAACAAAACGGGTCAAACGGGTCAGGTCAGAAATGGGTCGGACCCAAGTTCTGGGTACCCGACGGATCTGCTCCTCTCCAGTCAGTTGGGCAGCGGCAGACAGTTGAGGGAGACTGAGACGGTGCATGAGTAGCAGAAACGGACGAAGACCTGATGAAAAAAACACAAACGAGTCGCGAAGTGCAACCAAGTCCGTCTCTCGAGTCGTGTCACTTCCGTCGGGGATCTGGCGGGTTGGGTGGCGATTTGGCATGGAAGGTGGCCGGACAGGCTCGCGGTGCAGTTGGATGGCGGTGGAAGGTGATGAAAGGACCGAATCGAGCTCCTTAGGCGTGGGTCGCAAACCGGATCCTCTCACGGGTTGCGAGGCTTTTTTTTTTTCTCTTGCACGATGGATTCAAGCTAGGTACTATTCACCCCTCCTCTTGCACGATGGAGCTCCTTCTTCCTTTTTCTCTTTTATACTGTTCACTTCAGCTTCCCTTTTCTTCATTTCACGCGCGTGGCTTGGTCTTCTCTCCTCTTTCACGCATGGGACTCCACTCTTTCACGCTACTGTTTTCTTTCCCTCCATTTCACGCGTGGGACTCCAATTTTTCACAAAGGGTTGTTTGCTTCATGGCCAAGTACTGTACACAATTGGCTCTTTTTTTTTTTTTCAATTTCACCTGTGTGGCTCTTGCATCCACTATTCCTCTTCACTCCCGGGTTTGGTAATGGATTCCACAGGCTTTTCATTGTTTAATGCCAATTTCTCCACTATTTTCATGCTGCCTAGGTCCCACACACGCTATTTGGATTTTCCTTCACTCTAAATTACTCCGTTTGCTGACGATGACTTGATAAAATGTCTGCAAAAGAAAATGAAGCAAACTTAGGTGATTTTAATAACAAAATTACACAAAATGCTCACAAAATGGACAATTCACATCCAACAATTTTGTATAGAATAAGACACATCAATAGCCTACACGGGGAAACGTTGTGATTTAGGCGTAATACCCTAGAACCCTGAGGAATAGCCGACTATGAGCATGTGAGTTCGAATAGACTGTATGAGGATGCGAATTGGCGTATGTGCACATGCTAGGGGACACCCTAGATGTTGATTCTCACCTGGTCCTTGAGTGAGTGATTGGTGTTACGGATCACACTCACAATATAGGCGAGATTCGGGTGACTGGTGTTATGGATCACACCCAACGATAAGAGAGGTAATCTCTCTAGATGACGTGCAATTGGACGATTTTAGACTTGGTCACAGAGGATTTGTGGCTAACGTGGATTTAGATACACCGGGCATGGGATTTAACCTGATTTCTATGATTGATTTTTAAAGAAATGGATTTTTGTGATTATGATTATTTGCCACGATTTCCATGTGATAAAATGATTTTAAAGATAAGGTATTTCACTGATTTCGAACTAATTTCGGGAAGATGTTTTCGGTGCTCGCACCGCTGAGTATTCAACCAGATTTCAAACTGTATTTTGAATTGTAAATTATTCTACTGGGATTTTATATCTCACCAGGTTGTTTACTCAGATGAACAGGAACAGGGATAGGAACCTAGACATTAGCTGGACGATGACTTAGTGATAGACAGAAGAGAAGCTTAGTCTAGGCTTGAACGGCATTGTATATATTTTCTTGATGATGTTGTATATTAGTTTTTTATAATTTTTTCCTGCTGTGGTGATTGGATTGATTGTACATGTATAAATCAGATGACTGTTGTATTTAGGATATGTTTGAAATACAAAGGAAACTTTGCCAGATTTTCGGTAGGGTTTATCGCTGTAAACTTATGTAATTAAGTTGGATTTCTCATCTAATGATTGTATGGATTTTAGTTTTCATTCTAGAGTAAATTATGATGTATTTATGTATATTTAGTTTAGCTTCATGTGAATTAGGGTTGAACGGAATCTGAATGGACATTGGGAAGTCTATTTGGGTTACGCTCAACCAGTAGCGACCCCTTGACATTCCCACATCAGGAATAACTATTTAAACCAACCCATATGCTTCCGCTAATGAGATAAGTATCACGTATGTTGTATTAGAGGGTCGTTACAATTATGGTATCAAAGCCCGGTTTGTTGGATTATCAGTTTTAGTGGGCTAGGGATTGTGAATCTTCAGGCTTACATCTTTAAGGTTTCGATTGATTTAACTCTGGAATGTTAGGACCTAATCTTGAACCGATAAGTAACGGATTGAATTTAATGCATTTCTATTAACTGTTGCTATTATGACTGATCTGTTTGCTTCTGTGTCAGATAAGCATGGCAGAATCTAGCAGGGATTCCACTCGCAGGCCCAGAGGAATGCCAAGGCACAAGAACCAGGGTGCTTTGGGTAGTGGTAGCATGGAGACTAATGTTGACATGCACGATATGATGAAATCCATTCATTTGATGGCTGATGCGATGAGAGATCAAGCCACTACTAGTGCTAATGTGATGAGACAACAACAAGAAGACAGACAGACTAGAAATGATGGAGCCACTCAGCATGCAAACACACTGTATCAGGGATGGATCAAGTTTCAGCGAGCAGGTCCATCTCCATTTGCAGGTGCCTCTGATCCAGCTGCGGTAAAATCCTGGATGAAAGATATTGAAAATATTTTTAGATTGTTGCAGTGCGATGACGAGGAGAAGATTACATATGCAACATATATGTTGAAAGGCGGCGAACTCGGTGGACGGATGCCCGAAAGAATCGATGGAAAGCAGAGGCATTCCACTTACCTGGCAGCCTTTCAAGAGAGTCTTTATGGACCAGTACATCCCTGAGAGCGTAAAACAATCAAAGGAAGCACAATTTCTGAAGCTCACATAGGGAGGTAGGCCATTTGAGGAGTATTTGAAATAGTTTGAAGAATTATCGCGATACTCCACCTACCTGCGAATGCACTATGACGAGGCCTAGAAAGTAAAGCAATTAGAAGAAGGCCTAGACTTACCCATGAAGACTCAGCTAGCAACACTGGAAATTAGAGACTTTGCCACGCTCGTAAACAAGTGCCGAATCCTAAGCAAGAATCTGGAGCAGAGACAGGCTCAGAATATGACACAGAGAACAGGGAACCGGCCAAGACCAGCAGCTAGAAATCTTAATGTGAGAAGTGGTATGTTTAACCGCAACTAGGGGCTTCTAGCAGCGGTGGAAGACAACTTGAAAACCACCCTGTCCGAAGTGTGGCACCAGACATCCGAATCAGCCCTGCTGGCATCAAACTCCTCTTTAGTGTTACAGGTGTAGAGGTACAGGACATATGGCCAGATACTACCCTTCCACTGGGAACCAACCAACATCTGGTAGCCGGAGACCACAGGCTCTAGGAAGAGTTTTCACTTTGAATGCTGCCAATGTCGATAGGTCTTCGGGCTTGATGCAGGGTAGAGGTAAAATCTATAATTTTATTTGATAGTATTGTTTGATTCGGGTGCTACGCACTCCTTTATTGCTGATGCATGCGTAGAAAGAATTAAACTACCTGTTTAAACCCTACCCTGTGACCTATACATATCCACACCTTTGGGAGAAGCCACTATGTCCCCACGTATATGCCTGAATTGCCCCTTAACCATTGAGGATACTTTGGTCATTGTGGACCTAGTGTGTATACCATTGACTGAGATCGACATCATTTTGGGAATGGATTGGTTAACTAGGAATTGGGTCTTGTTCAATTATTCTGAAAGGACAATCACTTACCTGGATAACGTGCCTATACGAGGGAGTGACAGGGCTTGTGAGATTGGTGATATATCCCTCAATCTCTCTGAGGTAGAGTTGCAGGATAGACAAAGTCAAATCCCAATCGTTAGTGATTTTTTGGAGGTATTTCCTTTGGAAGTAAGTAGACTGCCACCACCTAGGGAGATAGAGTTCACCATTGACCTGATTCCAGGCGCGAGCCCAATAGGCATGACTCCATATCGTATGGCCCCAACGGAGTTAAGGAAATTAAAGGTCCAAATTGAGGATATGTTGGAGAAGGGGTTCATTAGGCCAAGTGTATCGCCATGGGGAGCTCCAGTCTTATTCGTAAAGAAGAAAGACAGGAGTTTAAGATTGTGTATTGATTACCAACAATTGAATAAGGTGACCATCAAGAACAAATACCCTTTGCCACGTATTGATGACTTGTTTGATCAGTTGCAAGGCGCGACTGTATTTTCTAAGATAGACTTAAGATCAGGATACCACCAGATTAGGGTTAGAGAGGAGGATATCTCTAAGATAGCGTTTAGAACAAGATACGGCCACTACGAGTTTCTAATGATGCCGTTTGGATTGACGAATGCACCCGCTATTTTTATAGATTACATGAATAGAATCTTTAGACCCTATTTAGATCAGTTTGTAGTGGTATTCATCGATGATATCTTAGTCTATTCTAAGACTCACGAAGAGCATGCCCAGCATCTTAACACGGTGCTACAGATACTGGAAGAGAAGCAATTGTATGCAAAGCTAGAGAAATGTGAGTTTTGGTTAGAAGAAGTGAAATTCTTGGGACACGTGGTTAATGGGGAAGGAATAGCGGTAGACCCAAAGAAAATCGAAGCAGTGTTAGATTGAGGTCAACCTAGAGCGGTCATTGAGATTAGGAGTTTCTTGGGTTTGGCCGGCTATTATAGGAAATTCATTCAAGGATTTTCTCAAATAGCTGTGCCATTAACCCAGTTAACTTGGAAAGGGGTAGAATTCGAATGGAGCGAACAGTGTGAGACTAGTTTCCAAATTTTAAAAGAGAAATTGACCACCACTCCTATACTAATTATTCTGAAACCCCTAGAACCCTTTACCGTATACACAGATGCATCCCTGAGAGGCCTAGGTTGCGTGTTGATGGAGGATGGGAAAGTTGTGGCTTATGCATCGCAACAATTGAAACCTGCAGAGGAAAACTACCCCACCCATGACTTAGAATTAGCTGCCATTGTGTTTGCCCTAAAGATTTGGAGACATTACCTTTATGGCGCTGTATTTGAGGTGTATAGTGATCATAAGAGCCTTAGGTATTTGTTTGATCAAAAGGAATTAAACATGAGGCAGCATAGGTGGGTAGAATACCTAAAAGACTTTGACTTTAAATTGAAATATCATGCAGGGAAAGAGAATGTCGTGGCTGATGCATTAAGCCGAAAGTCACTATAGCTAGCTAGTTTAATGATTGGTGAGATGAGGTTACTTAAGGATTTTGGGAATCTCAGCCTCAATGTAATCTCATTTCCGCAAAGATTAGTGATGAGTGACTTTTTGATAACCTACGAATTGAGATAATTGATTAGACAAGCCCAACTTGAGGATGAATCCTTAGAAGTATACGCAGACTAACCCGATTTTAGACTAGCACCTGATGGAGTTTTGATGTTTAGAAAGAGGGTAGTGATTCTGAACTATCAGGAGCTGAAGGAAAAAGTATTAGCAGAGGCCTATAGAAGCCATTACACTATTCACCCTGGTATTTCCAAGATGTATCAGGACTTAAAGAGGAATTTTTGGTGGCCCGGTATGCGAAAGGATATCATGAACTACGTGAATGCCTGTTTGACTTGTCAATAGGTTAAGATAGAACACCAAAAGCCCGCAGGGCTACTGAAACCATTGGAGATACCAGAAAGAAAATGGGATCAAATTACTATGGATTTCTTAGTAGGATTACCTAGAACACCAGCAGGATTTGATGCCATTTAGGTAATAGTGGATAGGTTGACCAAATCTGCTCACTTTTTACCTATAAAAGTGCGTAACTCCATGGAGAAATTAGCCGAAGTATACCTTAGGGAAATCGTGAGACTACATGGAATACCCCCAGGTATAGTATCCGATAGAGACCCTAGGTTTACTTCGAGATTCTAGCAATCCTTACAGTAAGCCTTAGGAAACCAGCTTAAATTTAGCAAAGCCTATCATCCTCAGACTGACGGGAAGTCTGAGAGGACTATTCAAACCTTAGAAGACACGTTAAGGGCTTGTGTGCTAGAGCAGAAAGGAAGTTGGGATAAACACCTATCGTTGATAGAGTTTGCATACAATAACAGTTATCACTCTACCATCGGTATGGCACCTTATGAGGCTCTGTATGGGAGGAGTTGTAAGTCACCTTTAAGTTGGGTAGAAATAGGGGAGAGTGCACTTTTGGGACCCGAAATAGTACAAGAAACCACTGATCAGATTAAAATGATCAGGGAAAAGATGAGGGTTACCCAACAGAGGCAAGAATCATATGCAAATAAAAGAAGAAGGCCTTTGGAATTTAATGAGGGAGAGCACGTATTTCTGAGAGTGTCCCCCACCACAGGAATCGGTAGACAGGTAAGGACCAAGAAACTAAGCCCTAGATTCCTAGGACCATTCTAAATCTTACAAAGAGTTAGTCCCGTTGCCTACCAAATTGCCTTACCTCCCTATTTGTCCAACCTACATAATGTCTTCCATGTCTCTCAACTTCGTAAATATGTCCCAGATCCTGCGCATGTGTGTCGCCGTGTCAGAGAATCTGGACATACACCGGGAGAAACTGAGACCACCCCGGGACAGATTTCCATCATCCGACAACACTGGTAAGGTCCAATTTCCCAAAAACTAATGAAATTTGATTGAATTGGATGCCGAACATGATTAGGAAATGAATTGTCCTAGGAATTAGGATAATCAGACTTAGAATTGTAAAACGAATGACGTGACGAGCTTGAATATTCATTTAAATGTCTAAGGAATTTAATTGGTTTGAAAACTGAGATTTTGTAAACTTTCGAATTGATTTGGAACGACAGGAGACCAGGTAGGATGATTTACGCTTCCCGAGTCATAGATTTGATCTAGTGATTGCCTGAATGATTAGATTTAATTACATAGATTTACGTGCTACTTTCAATGGAATAAATTGCATACCTGTGTGTTGGATATCCTAATTGCATGTTAGACGTGTTGTTCATCGAGTTTAGATGCCCTTAGGACGGATTTACTTAGGGTAGGGTACTTGATAGCCGATATGGGACGGCCGTTAAGTATCCTGAGTACAGGGAGTTTTTAAATGATGTTATTTTTATTAGATTTAGCCTGTACTGCATTAGGGATCACACGATAAATCAATACGACCCTAAGAAAGGTTTAAGGAGGATAAATGGGGATAGCCTACATGGGGAAACGTTGTGATTTAGGCATAATACCCTAGAACCCTAAGGAATAGCCGATTGTGAGCATGTGAGTTCGATTAGTCTGTATGAGGATGAGAATTGGCGTATGTGCACATGCCCTAGATGTTGATTCTCACCCGGTCCTTGAGTGAGTGATTGGTGTTATGGATCACACTCACAATATAGGCGAGATTCGGGTGATTGGTGTTATGGATCACACCTAACGATAAGAGAGGTAATCTCTCTAGATGACGTGCAATTGGACGATTTTAGACTTTGTCACAGAGGATTTAAGGCCAACGTGGATTTAGATACACTAGGCATGGGATTTAACTTGATTTCTATGATTGATTTTTAAAGAAATGGATTTTTATGATTATGATTATTTGTCGCGATTTCCATGTGATAAAATGATTTTAAAGATAAGGTATTTCACTGATTTAATCGATTGGAAGATGTTTTCGGTGCTCGCACCGCTGAGTATTCAACCAGATTTCAAACTGTATTTTGAATTGTAAATTATTTTACTGGGATTTTATATCTCACCAGGTTTTTTACTCAGATGAACAGGAATAGGGACAAGAACCTAGACGTTAGCTGGACGATGACTTGGTGATAGACAGAAGAGAAGCTTAGTCTAAGCTTGAACTGCATTGTATATATTTTCCTAATGATGTTGTATATTAGTTTTCTGTAATTTCTGCCTTCTATAGTGATTGGATTGACTGTACATGTATAAATCAGATGACTGTTGTATTTGGGATATGTTCGAAATACAGAGGAAACTCTGCCAGATTTTTGGCAGGGTTTACTACTGTAAACTTGTGTAATTAAGTTGGATTTCGCATCTAATGATTGTATATCATATGTATGGATTTTAGTTTTCATTCCAGAGTAAATTATGATGTATGTATGTATATTTAGTTTAGCTACATGTGAATTAGGGTTGAACGGAATCCGAATGGACAATGGGGAGTCTATTTGGGTTACGCTCAACTAGCAACGACCCCCTGACATTCCCACATCGAGAATAACTATTTAAACCAACCCATATACTTTCGCTAATCAGATAAGTATCACGTATGTTGTATTAGGGGGTCGTTACAAAAATAGATAGGTCCGGTACATTTTTCTTATCCTTTTATTTAATTAATGTCTGAGCAATTATACCATTAAGTTATATTAAGCGGATTAGGTTCGGGATCTTTTACTCAGATTAAAAACTTGTATGCACAACGAACTAAAAGGAAATGCTAACTACAAAGCAAAAATTAAAACCTTTATGCAATTTAAATAAATACATTTCCAATAATGTCAATTACATTTCTATAACCATGTACCAGGATATATGAAGTACCCATCGATAGGAAGTCAAGAGACAACAATCCTGCCACTAAGACCCTTTTACAATTTCTAAGATGGACCGGTCCTTCACATATCCCTTCCCTGGTTCTTTCCCAATTACATCCTAGGTCTATTGCCAAAAGAATAATCCTAGTTCTAAACTAAATATGTCTGGACTAGAGCCCAAAAATAGGTGTTACAAAATTTTCTTTAACCCAAAAAGAACTCGTCCTCCCGACTCAGCTATGTTTCTGCATCTGATACATATCAGCATATAAATGAGAACACAAGTTTCCCATTAGCTTAACAATTCGATTTTAAAACAACCAATATGCATCAGGGTGCCAACACCAAATATTTAATTCCACATTCTTGAAAATAAAATACAGCATTATTCATAAATATAAAGTGACAAGCATTGTATGATCAATTGAGATGTCGATATGATAAAAATAATATTCTTTCAAGGGAAACATCTGGAATGCTATGAAACATATTATCGTAAAATTAACGAAATAATTATGTTTACCATTCTTAAAATTTACTTTATACTTGGTTGTGCACACTTGGGCACTATGTGGGCACTTGGCCACTTTTAAAATTCTTTGCGCACACTTGGGTACATGTGGACATTTGGCCACCTTTAAAATTCTTTGTGCACACTTGGGCACATGTGGACACTTGGCCACCTTTAGAATTCTTTGTCAATTATCAAGGAAAATTTTATTTTTCTTGAAAATTATTACTAGTTCATATCCCTTTTTAAAATTTTAAATATCCTCAAGGATGAAATTCCCCTTTTCTTGGAATTTGTTAATAATGTATTTCATTTGTAAAAGTTCTATTAATTCCAAGGATAATTTTCCCTTTCTTGTAAATTAATGTAAATATACATTTCTTATAAAGAATTCTCAAATTTAAAGAATAATTTCTCCTTGGTTGGGGATAAATTATTATTGTACATTTCTTATGGAAAATACCAATATTTCAAGGATATTTTCTCCTTCCTTAGAAATAAATTCTAATATTTTCGATGATAATTTTCTCTTTCTTGGAAATTTATTCTAATGTACATTTTCTTTTTCTAAAGATTCTAATATTTCCAAGGAGAATTTCTCCTTCCATAAAATTGAATCTTTATGTATATTTCTTATAAAAATTCTAATGTTTAGAATACATTCTCCTTTATTGAAAATTAATTCTAATATACTTTTCATATGGAAAATTCCAATATCTTTAAGAATAAATTCTCCTTTCTTGGGAAATAAATATTTATGTACCAATCTTATAAAATTCTAACATTTTAAACTATTTTCTTTTCTCATAATAATAATCATAATCTCCTCTTATGGCTTCAAAAATAAATTCCCATATTTTGAATCAATATCATGGTGCATAGCTTATAAATTCCAAGAATAAATTTCATGGACTTAGCCTAGTGAGATTTGTTAAATTGGCAATTCAATTTTCTTCCTTTGTTCTTTACCAACCCACTTAAATGGTAGGGTTTCTTTCCTTTGTGGTCATTATGAATTTAACACCATCCAACCCTAATCCTTTTTTTTCTAACAACATACTCATGCTATCTCATCCATCAACATTTCAATAAACCACACATGCTAGCCAACATATATAAATTTTGGTCAAGAATGTAGAGAGACAATTTATGTTCCATAGAGAACAAAAAGAAACATGTTGGTTGCATAAAATAAGCATGGAACACAAATCTCAAATTTTTAACCTACCTTGCTTCCTTTGCTCTTTTCCCTTTTCGGTCAAGCTCTCCCTTTGAATTTTTCCCTTGCTTCTTCCTTACTCATGCCACTCTTTCTCCTTTTGGATGTCTCTTCTTGTGTGTGTGCTTTACTCCAAAGTGTCAAGTGCTCTCTCTTTTCTTTCCTTTCTTCTTTTTTTCTCCTCTCACGCGTGTGGGTGTATTGCATGCATGAAAAATGGAATTCCCATATTTTCTTCCTCTGATAACGTGTTCTTGTATCCCTAAAGAATTTACATGCCATTCCCAATTGCTTTTCCCCCACTTCATGCTACACCTCCTTTCTTTTCTTCCTTCACGTGTAGCTTTGCATGAATTTCCCACACAAGAAATTTCAATTCCCTTTTCTCCCTTCACGTGTGGGCATTGTATGAAACTTCCAACTCTTTTGACCTTTGCTTAGGTGGCATAACATGCATAGAATTTTAAATTTCCTTTTTGCCTAGGTGGCATATGCAAGCATCATAAAATTACCCATTTCCTCTCTTTTCTTTTTCCTTGCCATGTGGGGGTGAGTGTGTGTGTATAGTTAATATAAAATTCCCAACTCTCTCTTTCATTTCACTTAGTATTTGTTAAAGGCTGCATCCTTTTCTTCTATTTGGCTGTGTGGGGGAGTAGAAAAATTCTGCACCCTTTTATGTATATACATATATTTTTCTTGCACTAAGTGTACTTGTAACTACACTTTTCCTTTACTTGCAAGTTACTTCATCTCTTTGGTTACTCCACCTTCACCTACACTCTCCTTCCTCACCCAATTTTTGGTTTTTTCTTCTAGAGTCATGCTGCACTCTATTCCTTTCTCCCCTCACGTTAATTTCCCCCTTCCTTTCTCATTCCAAACTTCCATTCGGCCATCACGTGAAGTTTAGCTTTGTGTTGTTTTTTTTTTTTTTTTCAACTCTTTCCCTCTCCCTCACGCAAGGCCTAGGTGGGTGCTTATAAGTATTTAATTAATTCCCTTCTTTTCCTAACTTTATTTCCATAACTTCACATGTTCCTTCCTCAAAATTATGCACTTCTCTCTCTCTTTTCATTTCAATTCACGTGTTTCTCTTGGTCTCTTTCTCCTTGCCATACACACACATATACTTATTATATATTCTTGGAATGCTTTTTGTCTTCTTTCCTTTCCACTTCACGTGAGCCTTGAAATTTCCATGCATAAAAATAGAATTCCCATTCCTTTCTCTCACGTAGGATGCATTCAAGGCACACATATGCATATTTATTTAAATTCTTCCCTTTACCATGCATGCCTAATTTTCTCCACTTGCACGTGCACACACACACACATGCACATATTTTAAATGTTGCATCCTATCTTACTTTTCTCTTGGCACTTAGGCTAGGTGACTAAAAAGGGGAAATAGTGAATTAATTTAAGCACTTAATTTGTTGCAAGATTATCCTTTGATATATCCATTTTGAGCCATTAAATTAGGCAAGAAAATTTGCCCTTCTTTAAGCTAATTCATCTAATTAATTACAAAGTATTTAATTTATAGCTAGTCATTAAATAACACAAGTAATTACATCCCATTAATTTAGACTAATTAAAATTATGGGGTGTTACATTTCTCCCCTCCTTAAAAATAATTTCGTCCTCAAAATTCGTATATACCTTATGAGAATAATTCCAGATAGGCTTTATGCATGTCTTCTTTCCTCTCCCAAGTAGCTTCCTATGGTGCCATCGGATCCCACAAGATCTTTACTAGGGGAATGACCTTATTCCTTAGGGTCTTGACCTCAGTACCGATGATTTGTATAGGTTCCGATTGATAAGTTAGTTTATCCTTTAATTACAGTGTACTGGCGTCAAGTATATGGGAGGGGTTGGGTATGTACTTTATGAGCTAGGAGACATGAAAAACATTGTGAAGGTTAGAGAAATATAGGCGTGAGGTTATCTGGTATGCTAATGGACCCAGTCTCTTCAATATTTGGAATGATCCAATGTATCTGGGACTTAGCTTTCTAGACTTCATAGCTCTCCCAATCCTAGTAGTCTGGGATACCTTTAGAAAAACATGGTTCCCTTCCTCAAATTCTAGGGGTCTTCTTCTCTTGTCACCATAGCTCTTTTGTCTATCTTGAGCTTTTGCCATTTTCTCTCTGATCATCTTAATTTGATCAGTTATCTACTGTACCAACTCAAGACCTAACAATTGCCTCTCACCCACTTCGTACCAACACAATGGTAACCTACATTTTCTTCCATATAGGGCCTCATAGGGTGTCATACCTATGCTAGTGTAGAAACTATTATTGTAAGAAAACTCAATCAGTGGTAGGCTCTTTTCCCAATTCCCTTGGTACTCTAAGACACATGCCCTAAGCATATCCTTTAAGGTATGAATGGTTCTTTCCATTTGCCCATCCGTTTAAGGATGATATGTTGTAATGAAATTTAGCCTGGTCCCAAAGGCTTCCTGTAGGGCTTTACAAAGCCGACAGTTGAATCTGGGATCCCTATCCGAAATAATGCTAATAGGTACTGTAACACCCGCCCATAATACCTTGCATTCTTTAATGTCATCAGTATTATTATTAATTATGTGATGATAAGGACAATTCATTAAAATGATAGAATGGACATTTTCATCAAGATAGAGTCATTTTTGTCATAGAAGAACGAAGTTAGAAAATTTGGTAAAGGAGGGCAAAATAGTAATTTTATCATGAAAGGGAAAATTTATTTAATTTTCTTATTTCATGAAATTATATTAAAGGACTCTTATCATTTTCATTTAAGAGAGAAGAAGGATCTAGTTTTGTAAGTAATTATATGCGTTTGATGTCAAAAGGGCAATTTTCCTTGAAAAGGGCAAAATCATAATTTTACCCTAAGGGCATATTAGTAATTTTTACATAATGTAGAAAATCTAGTTTTTACCTTAAATATTTCAAGGAAATAGAAATTAGAAACTTTTACCCATTCTTGCTCAAAAGAAGAAAGAATAAGGGTGAAAATGATAACATTGGCTTAAAGGGCAAAAGGGTAATTTTGCTTTAGGGGAAAAATTGCAATTTTACTAAAAGAAGGGTAAATTAGTAAATTCACAAAAATAAGTTTTATGAACTCTTATTTAAGTGATTTTTACACATAAAAACTGAAAAAGGGTGAAAATGGAGTTAAAATGGCCATTTGGACTTAAATGGCAAAATGGTAAATTCTTTAGGGGCTTATTTGCAATTTTTGAAAAGTTAAGGGACCATTCTATAATTTCAAAATTATTGAGGGGTAGAAATGTCCCAACCCATGGAAGTTGCACAAAATTACCTTCTCGGGGAGAGTGAACGCCATTCTTGAAAAGGAGAAGTAATAAGGGTAAATTGGTCATTTCACACCAAGGGCTTTTTGGTAATTTCACCAAAACCCTAATTTAAGTCTTCTTCTTCCTTAGGATGCTAGAAATGTTGAAGAAGGGAGGAGAAGAGGAGGCTGGCCAAATTGCTTCCTAGGCTTGGAGAGGAGGATTTTCAAACCAAAACAACTTGGAGATTCCACTTGTTTTGCATTTTTCAGGTAGCTAAACATGCCTATGCCATTCTTTTCTTGTTTTATGGTGTGTTTATGGTGTTCTTACTCTTGCAAGAAGGATGATCTTTCTCTCTCTACATTCTTATGGTTGATTTGTTTGAATGGGTTTGAAATATGTTGAAAACTACTTGTGTTTATGGCTATAGACATGTTGAAATGCTTGAAAACTTAAGAGATGGCAACTTTTCAAGAATGAAACCCTAGTCTTGAAAGACCCTAACTTGTACCAAGGCTGAAATGGTGTTTTAATGAGTGAGAAAATGATGCTCTTGCATGGAATTTACTTGAATATAGTTGTATGGTAAGAAAATGGTGAGATAACCTCATTTTCTTGCTTTTTCCTCTTTGTCCGAATGCTTTGTCTTGAAATGGTGCTGAAATTTGGTTAAAATTGGTGTTAGAAAGAGTGCGAGAAAGTGTCATGAAATGGTAAGAGAGAGAAAATCTATTTAGGTCAATGTTTAAGCACTTTTTCCATTTTCTAGTTTCACCATAAACCATGGAAATGTGACATACCTATCTTGGCTAAATGGACTCATGTAAATGGTGCTGAAATTTTACTTGAAAGTGGCTAGAAAACCTTGCAAAAGTTGTTATAAGAAAAGAGGAGAGAGAAAATTATGGTATTATTAAGTTTTAGTAAAAGAAACATTTCAAAATTTTACCATTTCACTTTGAAATTGTGCATATGCATGTGAAGTTGTAAGATAATGTACATTGACAAATCTAGCATGAAAAATGGGCTAGAAAGATGTGTGAAAGGAGAGTTTAATGTACACTTACAAGAAAATGAGGTGTGAGAGAACATTACCCGTAATTATGGGAATCATTACCAAAATTCTTAAATGGTAAAAATAATGCTAAAATTGAATCAAATGGGTTAGAAATGCCAATCCTTCATGCTTATCTTGCCTTGGTTGAATGCTATGTAGAGTTTTCCCTAAAATGACTAAACTTATGTGTTAATTGAAAGTAGTCTAAAGTACTATCCAAAATGGCCTATGTTAAGTAAAAAGAGGGAAAATGATAATGGTCAAGAATGAAAGGTAAATAGTATACATTTTTGTCATTAATAGGAAGATGCCCAAAATCATGTGAAATGGATGAATAGCATAGAATTGCTTAATGTACTTGTGAATGGCAAAGTTAAAACGCAAGGGAGGAATGATATAGTGAATACCTCCAAAGACTAAAATTTTAGGAGGAATGATCTAGTGTTAACCTCCCAAGAATAACACCTTGTGGGGAATGATCTGGTGTATACTCTCGAGGAATTAAGTTTAGGAGGAATGATCTTATGTATACCTTTAGAGAATACAAGCATGTGGGGAAATGATCTGGTGTATACCTCCCAAAAGTAAAGTGTAACGACCCCCTATTACGACATACACGATGCTTATCTGATTAGCGGAAGCATATGGGTCTTTCTAAGTAGTTATTCCTGTTATGGGAATGTTAGGGGATCGCTACTAGTTCAGCGTAACCCAAATAGACTTCCCGTTGTCCATTCAGATTCCGTTCAACCCTAATTCACACGCAGTTAACTAATTATACCTACATACATCATAAATTACTCTGGAATGAAATCTAAAACTCATATATATATCACATCATGCATTCATATACATTCCAACTCAAATTCACAAGTTTATAGCGGCAAACCCTACCGAAAATCCAGAAGAGTTTCCTCTGTATTTCGATCATATCCAAAATACAATAATCACCTGTTTACGATTACACAACCAGTCTAACAACAACAATAAATATAATGACAGAAATTCATATACAGCAACATCAATTCCATCACTACAGTCAACATATAACACCTGATTTATACATGTACAATCAATCCAATCACTACAGAAAACATAGAAGACAGAACCCAATATACAGCAACGTCATCAAAGTATATATACAAAACGATTCAAGCCTAAGCTAAGTCATTCTCCTGTTTATCACCAAGGCATCATCAGCTATCATCTGGGTTCCTGTACCTGTCCTTGTTCATCTGAGTAAACAACCTGATGAGACATAAAATCCTAGTAGAATAATTTACAGTTCAAATACAATTCAAAGTCTGGCTGAATACTCAGCGGTGCAAATACCGAAGTCATCTTCCTTAAATCAGTTCAAAAACAGTGAAATACCTTATCTTTAAAATCGTTTTATCACATGGAAATTGCAGCAATTAATCGAAATCATAAAAATCCATTTCTTTTTAAAATCATTACTCAAAATCGTCATCTTCTAATTGCACGTCATCCAGAGAGAATACCTCTCTTATCGGCGTATGTGCACATGCTAGGGGACGCCCTAGATGTTGATTCTCACCCAGTCCTTGAGTTAGTGATTGGTGTTACGGATCACACTCACAATATAGGCTTGATTCGGGTGATTGGTGTTACGGATCACACCCAACGATAAGAGAGGTATTCTCTCTAGACTACGTGCAATTAGAAGATGATTTAGATGTGGTTACAATGGATTTGTAGCCAACGTGGATTGAGATACACAGGGCATGGGATTTCACTTGTTTTTGATAACTGATTTTAAAATAAATGGATTTTATGATTGTGATATATTGCCACAATTTCCATGTGTTTAAACGATTTTAAAGATAAGATATTCCAATCGTTTTGAATCGATTTCGGAAGACGATTTCGGTGTTCACACCGCTGAGTATTCAACTGGTTTTCGAATGATAATTGATTTGTAAATTATTCTACTGGGATTCATATCTCATTAGATTGTTTACTCAGATGAACAGGAGACGGCGAGAGCCAGCACGATAGCCGGTCGACTTGAGAATAGATGGAGAATGATTAGCTTAGGCTTGAATTATTTGTATATATACTTTGATGATGATGTTATTTAACGGATTCTGTTTCTTGTAAATTCTGTATGGACTAGACTAAATGTACATATAACGTTTTAGATAGTATGTATGGATTTTAGTGATGGATTGATGTTCTTTGTGTATGGATTTATATTAGGTATGTTTATCTTTGTTGTTGGATTGGCTGTTGATTTATAAACAGGTGATTCTGTATTTGGGATATGATCAATTTACAAAGAAAACTCTACCAGATTTTCGGTAGAATCTACCGCTGTAAATTTATGGATTTGAATTGAAATGTGTATGAACGTATGACGTGACATGTATATGAGTCTTAGATTTCATCCCAGAGTTATTATTGAGGATGTACGTATGTGTATTTAGTTAGCTGCGTGTGAATCAGGGTTGAACGGAATCCGAATGGACAGCGGAGAATCTATTTGGGTTACGCCAACCAAAGAGCGATCCCCTGACGTTCCCACATAGGGAATAAACATTCAGAATACCCCATATGCTTCCGCTAATCAGATAAGCATCACGTATGACGTATTAGGGGGTCGTTACACATACAGTCTATTCGAACTCACATGCACACGATCGGCTATTCCTCAGGGTTCTAGGGTATTACGCCTAAATCACAACGTTTCCCCGTGTAAGCTATCCCCCCTTATACTCCTTAAACCTTTCTTAGGGTCGTCTTAGTTTAACGTGTAATCCATAACTCAGTACAGGCTAAATTTGATAAAAACAATCTCATTTAAAAATTCCCTGTACTCGGGATACTTAAGGGCCGTCCCATACCGGCTATCAAGTACCCAACCCTAAGTAAATCCGTCCTTAGGGCATCTAAATTTGATAAACAAAGTTTCTAACATGCAATTAGGGTTTTCTGCACACAGGCATGCAATTTATTCCATCGAAAGTAGCACGTAAATCTATAAAAATCATCTAAATTATTCAGGTATCCACTAGGTCAAATCGAGGGTTCGAGAAGCGTAAATTATCCTACCTGGTCTCCTGTCGCTCCAAATCACTTCAGAACTTCATGTAATCTCGGTTTCTGAGCCCAATTAATTTCTTGGACATTAAATTAAATATTCAGGCTTGTCACGTCATCCATTTTTTGATCCTAAGTCTGGTTACCCTAATACCTAGGTCAATTTATTGCCTAATTACGTTTGACAGCTATTTCAGTCAGATATAATCAGTTTTTGGAAAATCGGACCTTACCAATGTGATCGAATGATGGAATTCTGTGTCAGGGTGGTCTCGGTTTCTCCCGATGCACGTCCAGAAACTTTGACACGGCGGTGTATGGCGGAGGGGGTACGGTTTGCCTAAAAAATTACACCACGGTGAAGCCCGCAAGTCCAGGAGTCCGAATATAGTGGTGGCGCAGCGGTTCACGGCCGTTTGGATGGCATTTTTCGGCCACGAAATTCGATGCATGACGGACGGAGATTACCTCGATCCAGGCGCGTCTGCCCTCCGTTTGACGTTGGTGAGCTATTGGAGGAAGCTGGCAGCTCAAGCTACACGGTGGTGGGGGCGATGATGGCCAACAGTGACGAACGGCGGTGATCTGAGCTGGCGAAGTTTTCGAGCGGTGGAGGAGAAAAGTGGCATTTTTCGGTGACACTGGCGGCCTTTGGTGACCTTGGGTGGTTGCTGGAGGTTGTGGGTGGTGAGGGCAGTCGATTGGTGTGCCAGGTGGCGACCCACGGTGGCTGTAATGGTGGTTCACGGTGGAGGAAGGAGGAGAGAGAGGAGAGAGAGATTTTTAAGAGAAATGGAGGGAATTCAGGAAATTTAAAGCCTCCAGGGGCGATTTTGACTTTTCCCAGTCCACCCGGGGATACTTTAGGGTGTCGGCATCCTTCCAGATGTTGGCACTCATTTCTATGCGAAGGTTTTGGCCTCCGTCAGTGAAATTGATGTACGAAACATCTTCTATCAGTTTTTGATCACCAGATTGCATTTCTTTCCGTTTGATCGTGTTTCTGACTTCGAACAACCTTCTATTTTGAATCACTATCTTTGAAAGTCATGCCAGGTTTCGTTTGATTGGAATTTGCATCGAAATTTAGGTTTTATCTTTTAAAATCCTTTAAAACTCTTTCAAAATCCTTTCGATTGTTACATAAAGCATTTATAAGATGGTATGAATTGTAATGTATGAATGTGTTTTATGTTAGAATGTTTGAAGAATGTGAAACTTGAAATCTTGTCATTCATGCCAATAATGATAATATATGTTGCATATCTCATGTTTATAAATGCATACACATAGGTTTCACATATGTCACACCCATCTATATGGAAAAGAATTTGATGTTGAATGGAATGTAAAGTTGTTTTCTGTATTCTTATAGTGGTATATATCAGTTATTTTAAATAAACTGGTTTGTTTAGCTACTGGGAATATATTTCTCATTATTGTACTGATATGTATCAGATGCATAGAACACGAGTAATGATGCATCATCTAGCAGATGTAAGGAGTAAATAGAGATTATATATTGTAGCACCGTTAGTCCTAATTTCTACCATCTGTATTTTGAGATAGAATTTAGGCTACTGCTCTTTTGGAAAAAGGGGTTTGAGTGATAGGATTGTTTTCTCCTTACCCCTATAGATACATATATATATTTAATATTTCTGAGAATATGTATCAGAAGATTTAAATGATATGCATATAGTTATGAAATGTTTTATAAATTCCATTGTGAAGTATGGAATTCCATTTTCGCTGTGCATAAAGTATGTTTACCTGAGCAAAAGAACCCAAACCTAATTATATATTAAATTACGAATGGATTAAATGCTCAGGCAATTTATTGAAAAAAAAGGTAAAGAATAATGTAACCACTTATCTGAATTTGTTATATGACGTTGTTAAGATAAGATAAGGAGTGTTACAGGTACCCCATGAAGTCTCACTATCTCCTGAATATATAGCTGTGCTAGTCTATCCAAGGACTAGTTAATCCTAATGGGTAGAAAATAAGCGGACTTGATTAGCCTATCCACTATGACCTAGATAGCATCATTCCCTGATTGGGTTCTAGGTAGTCCTACCATGAAGTCCATAGAAATCTTGTCCCATTTCCACTTAGGAATATCTAAGGGTTGTAATAACCCAGCATGCTTCTGATGCTCAATCTTGACCTGTTGACACACTAGGCACCTAGCTACATGCTTCACTATTTGCTTCTTCATTCCTGGCCACCAGAACTTCTCCTTCAGGTGTTGATACATCTTAGTGCCTCCAGGATGGACAGTATACTTACTTTGGTGAGCTTCCTCTAAAATCTTATCCCTCAATTCACCTGTCTTAAGGACATACATCCTATTATGAAAAGTTACCATTCTGTCTTCCTCCCTTGTGAACTCCTTTGAATACTTTAGAGATTCTAGGAATTCATCCTCCTTTTGGGCTTCTGAGATTTGGACCCTAAGGGTCTTCTCAATCCTTAACTCACTCAAGCAAATCTTATTAGGTAACACCAAAGTGGACAACCTCATGTTCATAAATTTCTCTATTAAATCCATCTCGCTCACAATCAGTCAGGCTACATGGAGAGACTTCCTACTTAAGGCATCTGCCACAATGTTTGCCTTGCCTGGATACTACTTTAATTGAAAATCGTAATCCTTGTGGTTAGTTAATGATATTTGCATGAGGAACTATGGTTGAATACGATAGAAATGGAAGTAGGATTTTGGGAACCATATTCTTATGAAACTCCCAACCATGTAAAATCAAGTGATGTACAAATGTACCAAGGAAAAGGGAAAATATCACTAATTACACATTGAAGTTAATTATGAGGAGTTGATGTTTAATTGTGATTTATGGATATATTAGACATTAAATGTAATGAGATTGGTGAAATGATAGAAAGTGTTCACCTAGTATCCCTCTGTGTAAGGTTTAAGTGGGAGAACATATGTTGAATAGAAAAAGAAATTATACCATTTTAAGGGTTTTAATTAAAAAATAGAAAAAGAATTTATACCATTATAAGGGTATTAATTAAAGAATAGAAAAAGAAATTATACCATTTTAAGGGTATTAATTAAAGAATAGAAAAAGAAATTATACCATTTTAAGGGTATTAATTAAAGAATAGAAAAGGAAATTAAAACCGAAAATTATTCAATTTTCTTGAATTTCCCTTAAGGCAAAACCATGAAATTCTCCATTAGAAATTATTTCAATTTTATAAGAGAGTTATATTATGGAGAATTAATTTGATCTAGGCAACATTGTCATAATTAAATATGAAAAAGAGTTTAAAAAGGGATAGTAAGCTTTCCATAATTTAAATAATTCCCATATGACATAAATAGAGGGATAGGAGTACTGTATTCCGATAGAAAAAGGGAAAACAAAGTTCCCAAGTGTGCACAAGAAATTTTATAAAGGTGGCCAAGTATCCACAAAGTGCCCAAGTGTGCACAATTATTTTACAAAGGTGGCCAAGTGTCCACATAATGCCCAATTGTGCACAAAAAATTTTATAAAGGTGGCCAAGTGTCCACAAAGTGCCCAAGTGTACACAATTATTTTATAAAGTGGCCAAGTGTACACATAGTGCCCAAGTGTGCACAACTAATGTATAAAGTTTAAGTTTTAAGAATGATAAGCATAAATGATTTTTGTTCATTTTGTGATGACATGTTAATAGCATGCCAAGATGTTTTACTGGAAAAGAATTATTATTTCACCACATTGACATTTCCAATAATTATACAATGCTTTCCAACTTGTATTTATGAATAATGCTATGCTTTTAAATACCAAGAATGTAGAAGTAAACATTTTAGTGCTTGCACCCTGATACATATTAGTTGATTTATAAATTATGAATTGTTAAGCTACTAGGAAACTTGTGTTTCTCATTTATATGCTAATATGTATCAGATGTGGATGCTTAGCAGTGCTGAGGAAGACAGAGGTTCTTTTTTGGTCAAAAGAAATTTTTTTAACCTCTTATTTTTGGGTCCTGATTTTAGATGTATGTTGGGATTAGAACTAGGACTATTATTTTGCCTGTGTATAGGAAAGGGGAATTGTTGGGAATAGGATATGTGAAGGACCTATTCATCTCCGTTATTTGTAAAGGAGTCTGAGTGGCAGGATTGTTGTCTCCTAACTCCTTATGGACGGGTACTTCATATATCCTAGAATATATTCTCTGAAGGATGTAATGAACACTTATTATTGGACATTTATCAGTTGTAATATAAAAAGTTTTAAATTTTCACTGTGTAGTATAGCCTTTTTATTCCACTGTGCATACGAGATTTAATTTGAGCAAAAGATCCTGAACCTAATCCACTTTAATGAAACTTAATGGTATAATTGCTCAGACTTAATAATAAAAGGATAATAATAATGTACCGAACTTATTTGTTTACATTGGAGGAATTGTAATACAGGATAAGGGCGTTACAGATACCTATCTCACATATCTTAATACATATATGCCCTTACTTCATACATCCAAAAATCATTCTCCTAATCCTCCCAAAATGATAATAAGGATTCAGGGTATCATGATTGTCAAAATCTCACTATACAACCCTAAAACTTCATAGAATCAAGGTCTAAGGAGAACTTCTAATACAAAAATAATCCATAATTCCTTCACAATTGGGAAATATCCCAAGAAGGGTATTTCCACCATCTTTACTTCCGTCTCTAGTAGGACCTGGTACCTAGGCATCTGATGCACACCAACATTTTATATATGAATGAATCTTAGTAGCAATAACAATTTAATTTTACAAACTACTGATCTGTACCATCATACTTTTATGAAAAACACTTCATTCTTCTTATCATCAATTAAAACATTATGCTTGTTAGGATACAATACATGAATTATATAATTATATCATCTCTTGTCTTATACTCATACAATTATGCAATAATTTCATATCCATCACACAGGATATACATGACATTATAAAGGTAGAAGGGCATCATATAATAAGAAGAGCATAAACAAGGAAATCAAAGCATATTCTCATGGCTAATGCCAAATTATGATCATCACAAGATTATACCAAGAGAAATAAGGAGAGTGGCGGAGTGAATAACTCCTTATCTATAACCCTCATTCACAGGTAAGTTTCTCATAGTCCACAACTACCTGCAGTTCTCAGCTGCAATCTTTTTATAATTTGGCAGTCCTTAACTGCAATTCATGTACATGCTAAAGCATCCTCTAGTAAAGTACATCCATCAACAACACCTCGACGAGGGTCTCTTTTTGCTGCTCTTACAAATCATTCCCTACCTCCAAGAACCACAGGGTCCTTGCCTACCTCTTTGGTAGATCCTTCCCCCATATATTCAGGATTATTGTTCTCAACAAATCATTTTCTGAAAACACTATTCATAAGTCATAGACTAGGGTGATTCAGCTCATACCATGGTGATGTATAACTTTAAGTATGTGAATCCGTTAATTGGCCATAGAGGAATTCACTAACTAAAAATTAATAGCCATTACGGTGTTTTCAAAATCATGTAATTTAAACATAGAATGCCCTAGTTATTGTCCCATACCAACAATTGAACAATCAATATAGGCCTATCTACCACTATCCATACACTAGGAATACTTTCTTATTTCTCTTGTAGTTCTCATGTTTATTCTTTTTCAATTTTTATATCATTCTTGCTCTTTTTCTTTCAATATCACCCTCTTTTTACCCATTACAAAATTATAGGTTTAAATCCCTTGTTTGGGTTAAGTTTTAGGCTAAATATGGTTCAAATTAAGTCATTGAGTTTATTTTTCCAAAACAGGGGCCTGCCAGTCGACTTCCACCCTTATGTCAGTTGACTTACATCTTACTGCCACAAAAATTTCCAAACCCAAGGGCTACCAGTTAACTGCTACAGCCCGACAGTTGAATGCTACATTCTTGTCAAATTTCCAAAAAATATGAGCACGGCAATCGAATTTCACAAGCTAGCAGTTAATTGCTAGCACTTTGTATGCATTTTTAAGCAACCAAAGAGCATGTTAGTTGACTGATAAGGCCTATAAGTTGACTTTTACATGATACTCTATTTTTGAAGCTCACGGTTGACCTAAAGGTTTTGCCAAGAACATGTTTGTAAATCATTTTTTACCCTCATCAACTCAATAATAGTATACAAGCATCATTTATCACATAAAAATAGCCTAAACTATCATTTATTCTTACTCAAATCTTGGATTATACTTTATTTTCACACAATAAGTAAAAACCTATTTCCCATAGTATGATATCCACATGCAATAGTATATTCATGTAATTTAAAACACCCAATAGAATTCAAAAACACCAAGAATGTAGTTTTAATCCCACTTTTACTTTAAACAACGGCAAAATCATCATTTTCATCAATATAAACAATAATTCAAAATTAGAGGGATTGGGTTGTTTTGCTACCTTGTTTATTGATGAAGAAGTGTGTAAATGATAGTAGATGCCTTTTTAATCTTTCCTGCAATCAACTCTACTTTAAAATCTCCTCTTTCTTATGAATTCTCCACAAACTCTCTCTAGAACTTCTCTTTCTCTCTCTAGGTCTTGAACTCATAATAGCAAATGGAAGGGTTATGGTTTTTTGGCCTATTTATAGGTGAACTGACAATTGAAATTTTGATCCTAATTCTGGATCATTCAGCTCAAAATGATAATTTTTTCGTCCACATGTCAAATTACCATTTTGCCCCTAAACCTTTGGTAGGAAAATTCAAAATTCTGGTTGCTACAGTAAATCTTTTGGCTAAAATTACAATAAACTACCCTTGAAATATGGAAAGCTTACATAGCTTCCTCTATTAAACCTTTTCTTTTTCCCTTAGGTCCTTTCTCTTCTCTTTTCAATTTAGTCTCTCCTTCTAATACAACTACATGCAATCTAATGCAACAAACACAAGAATTTAACTTATTTAAAAGTTAACAAATATCTCTTAATAAATAGGAGGAGCGGATGTTACAATAAATCATTAGAAATCTATGTAAACCAACCAGATTTTGGGTTACCCACTGATGGGTTATTGACGTTTAGGAGTAGAATAGTGATCCTAATCCATCAAGAGCTAATGGAGAGACTGTAAGCAGGGCACATCATAGCCATTACACCATTCATCTAGGTATTTCTAAAATGCATCAAGAGTTGAAAAGAAACTTTTGGTGGTCAGGTATGCAAAAGGACATCGCAAAGTATGTGAATACTGGCCTTACTTTTTAGCAAGTAAAGATAGAGCATTAAAAACCTACTGGGTTACTAAGACCACTGGAAATATTAGAGAGGAAATAGAATCAGATAACCATGGATTTTGTAGTAGGACTACCTAGAACCCCAGCCGGTTATGATTCCATATGGGTGATAGTAGATAGACTAAACAAACCTGCTCACTTCTTACCTATCAAGATTAGATATTCCATGGAAAAGTTAGCCTAATTATGCCTTAAGGAAATTGCAAGATTGCATGGGATACCCTCTAGCATAGTGCAAGGCCCTAGGTTCACATCCCAATTTTGGCAATCCCTACAAAGAGCATTAGGAACCCAACTAAAATTTAGCACTACTTATCATCCTCAGACTGATGGATAATTTGAGAGAACAATACAAACCTTAGAGGATATGTTGAGAGCTTGTGTGCTAGAGCAAAAGGAAAGTTAGGATAGCTACCTACGATTGATAAAGTTTGTATACAATAATAGTTATCACTCTACTATAGGTATGGCACCGTATGCTGCTTTGTATGGGAGGAGTTGTAAATCACCCTTGAGTTGGGTAGAGATGGGGGAGAAGACATTGTTGGGACCTAAGATTGTATCAGAAGCCATTGATCAAATAAAAATGATTAGGGAAAAGATGAGAGTTGTCCAAAAGAGATAGGAAAACTATACAAACAGGAGGAGGAGGCCTTTGGAATTCAATATGGTGACTATGTGTTTTTGAGAGTGTCACCTACCACGAGTATTGGTAAACAAATAAAGGCTAAGATACTAAGTCTATGATTCTTAAGACCATTATAAATCCTGAAAAGAGTCGGTCCAATTGCCTACTAAATTGCCTTACCTCCTTACCTTTCAAACTTGTATGACATCTTCCATGTCTTGCAACTCAAAAAATGTCCCAGATCCCACTTATGTATTGGGGAATCAACCCATAGTATTAAAGAAAAATTTAATGTACGAGTCTACTCCCATTTAGATCATTGGTTTTGAGATTAAGCAACTTCTAAATAAAGTAATCCCTTTGGTTCAGGTACTTTGGCAGGATGTAGCCACCCAAGAGATGACGAGGGAGAAGGAGGACGAAATGAGATGACACTATCTAGAATTGTTTACAGGTATGAATTTTAAGAGGGACTAAAAAGCAATTTCTATACAAGGAGGTCCCTGAAATTTCAATTGATATATCCTTTTATCCCTTTCCATATTTCCCTCCATACTAACACAAGTACTGAGTGTTGCACCTCCAAGAGAGAAAAGAAGAAAGGAAAAACGAGCAGAAGGGGAAGGAGTAAGAAATCAAAAGGAAACCTCTCATAGCTGAATTTCAAGTAAAAAAATCTTTACCTACACTTAGGAAAACATCCTAGTTTTCATTTAGAAGTAGTATATCCTTCCTACAAAGCATCAAATCTGCTGAAATGCTTAGGATTAGCAAAAACAATGAAATCTCCTTTTCTTTAGAAATTTTTGGTTTTCTAGACTAAAATTCTAGGGTCTTTAACTTCCATTCAGTGTTTTCTAGGCTTGAATCAGATTTTTCAAGTTAGGTATAATTGTTCACCCGAGTTACATATGTAATTTGGCTAGTATGATTGATATTAGAGCATAAAAATGGTTAGGATTTGTGAGAAAATGTTTAGATACTAAGCTCATGTATTTAAATTTTTAATGTTCCAGATTCTAGGCTGGATGATTTTGAAAACTAAGATTTTTAAGTTGTCGTAGAATATAACAGCTGATTGCTAGCATGCACCAGTCGATTGTCGTGTTCTTGACAAGCTTAGAAACACATACAAAGACACAGCAGTCAATTGGTAGCCTCAACAATCAACTGTTGGGTCCCATTTTTTTACCTAAAAGTCGACTAGAAGCCTTTTAATAGTTGACTAGTAGGCTATTATCTTGTGAAATCTAGAACTCCAGAGAGCCACCAGTCGACTACAAGCGTTACGATAGTTGACTGGTTTTTTAGCCTAGCAATCGACTAGAAGCCTTTTAGTAGTTGACTAGTAGGCTACTATCTTTTGAAATCTAGAACTCCAGAGAGCCACTAGCCAACTGCAAGCTTTACAACAGTCAACTAGCAGCCCTCTAGAGAGCAACCAACCGATTGCTAGCTCCATAGCAGTTGACTAGCAGTCTTTTAACATGGAAAATAATATTTTAAACAATAATGAAGCTTAGAAACTCCTAGTACTGGCTGGATTGAGGCTCAAATGTCATCATACATGAGAATTGCATATGATTGTGTGATAAGAAACATCAAAATTTGAAAGGAAAAAGGAAGACTTATCTTATAGTAAAACTTTAAGCCCAGGATGCATTGTAAGCATGATACAAAGAATGCATATTTGTAAAGTACTAGTGTGAAATCTAGATTGTTTCTCAGGAAGTGAGTTATGAGGGAAGCCTTGATCAAGAAAGGAACAAAAGATTCAGGTAGAATAATCTATGGTACCCTATTTGAAGTGCTTATGTGAATTTTGTTGTTTGAAATAAAGTTATTTTATGATGTAGGAAAATATTTGATGAAATCTATTGTGAAATGGAAATATTTTTATATGAGTATAAGGAAAATTGCCTGTATGTGTTTGAGAAATGTGAGATAAACCCCTTGCTGCTTGTTTTATATTGACTATTGGGTTGTATGCTTGTAGTGTAGACAAAATATGGGGTGAACATTTAATGGCTGGTATGGGATGGTCATTAAGTATTCCTTATGCAGACATTTTTAAAAAATGTAACTATTTTTCTTGATAATAGTCTATATATGTTAGAGGTTGCTCTTTAAACTAATACAACCTTGTGAAAGACTTAAGGAGTAAAGGGAGGAGAGTCTATACGAGCCAAATAGATTAGTTTAAGTGGAAAACTCTATGACCCTAAGTATTAGTCACCAATTTGTATACATTGCCATATAGTTGTGGATAAAGAGACTAACGAATGATGTGCACATGCTAGGGAATGCCTTGATAGTTAAATTCTCAGTTATATGGATAACAATCCTATGAAGATCGTTGAGATAAGGGTCCCCATGATGATAACAATCTCAATCACATGGATAACAGTCCTGTGACATTCTTTGGGATAACGATCCCCTGGACTATTTACAATTGAGATTGGGAAATAACATGCATTGTGATGGGGATGTAAATGGTAGGAAACGTATGTGCATTAATTGTGAGAGAATATGCAGTTTGATGTGATATTTTTAGTAACATAAGAAATGTTATGTAAATAGGATTTGAAATGAAATATAGGCTTTATGTAATAATGACTTTTGAGTTGAATGTTTCTCCTATACTCTTGTGATTTTGATGAATTTATCTAGTTTATGAGTAAATATGTAATATGAATTTCCCATATGATTGATACTGTTTAGAATATGAAATTCCAATTCACATGTGTGATTTCATAACTACAGGGGAGAGGTTTTCTGTACCCAAGGGGGCACAACTGAACTTTTAACTGTCTTATAAAAATTGTAAATTGTAAATTAGTATACTGTGATAATTGTATCTCATAAAGCTTTTTGATCAGATGATCAGGGCCAGGATATGCCTAGAACTTAGCTGGGCTTGAGATCTATATGATAGTTTCTAGATAACCCAGAGTTGATTTCAATAGTTTTAATGGCATGTAGGCTAGGAATATATATATTTATATAATGAATAATGAAAATCTTGTGGTTATTTTGATGAAATTACTATGGGTTAGGTAGTCTTGGAAATTAGAGACAAATTATGTTGAAATATGATTAAATGATGGGAAGTTGATTTCAATAGTTTTAATGTAAAGCGTATCTCCACTGTTATGATGAATGGTTTAGAATTTTATATTCCAGAGTATATAGTTGTATATATTATGGTATTAAATTATCCTGCGCATAAGACGTAGTTGAGTGGAATTCGAATGGACTAAGAAAAGAGTCTATTTGGGTTACACTCAACTAGTGATGGTCATAAGTTTTCTTTAAAAGGAAAAATTTTTAGAGGATTTTCACACTTCCAATTTACTCTGATAATAAGTATATAAGAGGTGTAATATCCGCTTCTCTATATCCCCAGGTATGTTCTAAATTTTTGAATGTAGTAATTTCATCCTTAAATAAATGTATTAAATTGCCTAAAGTTTTCTAGGGACTAAAATGAAAGAAATTATAAGGGCTAAAATGAAAGTAGAAAATTTTCACTAAAGTACAAAAAGCGTAATCATCACGCCTCCAAAATATCTTGTTCTTTTATGACACGTCATTATGATGCTGAGAAAGTATCCAAAACGCAATGATTACGCCAAAAAATATCTGAAGAAAATATCTAAAATTCATGATGACTCTAGGAAGATATCTTAACTACAAAATAATCTATTTCTGCCCAAAGGTAAAATAGTCATTTCACCCAAGGGTAAATAGTAATTTTACCACTAAGGTAAAATAGTTATTGCACTTAGAAAAAAAAATTATGATAATTTCCCTCAAGGTCATTCCCCTGTAATTTTTGAAATTATGGAAGTAAAGGGTAAAATAGTTATTTTGACTAAAAAAGAAAAATGGTAATTTTACACTAAGGGTAAAATAGTAATTTTACATCTTAAGGATAAAATTGTCATTTTATCATAAAAATTTTATGGAGTTCATATTTTTCCATTTTTCAAAAAATTAGGAGAAAAATGAGGGGCAAAATGGTCATTTTGCTATCTTTTTTAAACTAACGCACCTTCTTCCTGCAAAAGAGAAGGAAAACGACGTGAAGAAGTAAGGGAGGAAAGGGAAAGCTGAAAGGGAGAAAGAAGAAGGTGAGGAAGAGGAAGAAAAGGAAGAAAAGGAAAATTCAAGATAAAAGCCATTTCCATTGGCAAATCAAGGTAACTTGCCATCCCTGCATCATTATTTTCATGGTTTATGTTGATTTTCAAGCTTTTAGAACTCTCCCATGGCTGCCATGAATAGTGATGTTCATCTCTCTACATTCTTGAAATTTCTAGATTTCTATTGGTATTTTCTTAGAATGTTGTATGAATGCATTTTTGAGTGTTAATTGAAATGATTAAAGTGTTTATGACAAGTTTGAAGTTTTACTTTTCATTTCCATGAAAACACCAAATTCATGAAAAGTGAAGGTATGGTGCATAGATGATCATGATTTTGTTGGGTAAATTGTATTTTATGACTAATTATGGATGAAAATGGGATAAATGAGAGGTATGTATGAAAATCATATTGATTCTCACTTTTCCCTTTTGGCCGTAGGTGTCTCTTTGCAAGAATGGAGATTTTGTTTAAAATTTTGACTTGTTAATAAGTTATTGTCTTGATTATGGTCAAAGGAGGGAATGAGAATTAATGTATGATGACATTACACATTTTGCCTTTTTTTTTCCCACTTGGCTAAGAGCATTGAGTATGCTTGGGAAGGAAATTTGTTTAAAATTTGCCAATTAGTTATGCTAACATTTTGGTCGAAAACAAGGGAGGAGGGAAAATTTTGTATTGTTAAAATTATTTCATTTCTCCATTTTAGTTATCTTGGCCGAGAGCATGAAGGAAATTTTATGGAAAATTGTTTATAAATCATATTCACGATTTTAGCCAAGGTATGAAAGAAAAGAAAGTAGTTAATATTGGTAAACGACCTAATATACAACTTACATAATCATGACATCCTAACATTTAAAATGTATACTTATAGGTATGCATGGCTATGCTAAGAATGAAATGGAAATGTATGACAAGAGAAAATGTTAAAAAGTTCACCTTAGGATCCTTAATGTATAATGAAAGAAGATTTGGGAATTGTATAGAAATGGAAGGGAGATTATGTGAATATGTTTATGTAATGGCAAGGGAGTAAGATAGAATATTTAAAGTGAGAAATTCTTATTTTTCCCTTGAATCCTTCCCTTAGGCCGAGAATGTATCCTTCCATATCTAAGAAATCCTAGTCATGAAATTATTAGCAATATACATAAGGGTTATAGTTGCATTAATATAGGGACCAACTTGAAAGAATTACAATTCCTTAGTAGAGAGTGAGGCCAAGGACCTAAGTAAAAAGGGAAATTACGCTGAGACAAAATTTGTAAAGTAAACTAAGGACCAAAGAGCAATTTCCCAAACTTCCCCTTAAACCCTAGCTATAGCCAAAACTCCCACACATTCCAAACCTTCAGATTTTAGAGAGAGAAGTAGAAGGGGCGAGTTAGGGTAAAGGAGGGAGATTTTACTGAAGGAAAGGGCTGATTGAAGCTAGGAATTAGTTCTACAGCAAGGAGGGATCATTCCTAACACATCAAACACACACATTTACAGGAATCAAGGTAGTAATCCATCTTAAACCCCATCTTTTTCTGAAATGTTACTATTGTTGGAAAATGTGGATTTTTACATGTTTGAACTGAGATTGGGGTTAAACCTACATTATGTATGTTTTTCTATTTCTATGGGATGTTGTGTTGCTGAATGTATGCTCATATATGTTCTTGCAATGGATTGGAAGGGCTGGGTTGTGTTCATATAGAGATATAGACTAGATTTCTTTGAATGCACTATGGTTGAGCCAATGAATGAGAAATATTTAATGAAAAGTAAAGTTGGTTGTATGTGAATTAAGCTCATATGTTTAGATTTGAAAATAGAATGCATGCTAGACTGGGTTTTATCAAAATCATGTTTTCTAAACTGTAACGGAGCATAGCAGCCAACTGCTAAGTCGAGGTAGTCGACTGCCATGTTCCTGGAAAACCCAGAAGTGTAGATAGAGGCTTAGTAGCAGACTGCCAGATACCTAGCAGTCAACTATCGGGCTCGGGTCTGCACTAAGCAATCGATGACCATCCTCACAGTCGACTGTCATGTTCTTGGAAACCCAGAAGTGTAGACAGAGGCTTAGCAGCTGACTGGCAGGTTCTTAGCAATCGACTGTTGGGCCCAAGTTCAGACCGGCGATCGGCGATCTTAGCAATGATCAAGTTGTGCTCATACTTTTTACCCAAAACACTTTTCAGAAAGTCACTGGCAGCCGACTGCTAGCTTAATGATTAGCACCAGAGGATTACAGAGAGCTACCAGCCGACTGCTAGCCTATCATCAGTCGACTGGTAGCCCTCTAACTTGCGAAATGAGGTTTTTAATGGCAATTGAGCTTAGTAATTCTTCATACTAACTTAATTAAAGGCTCACAACATAGGCAAGCCAGTAAACTAGGAGTTTGAGTGATGATACCCTTGGGATAGTGAAAGACAAGAGAGCAAAAAACATAAAGAGGGAGAGAGGAAAGTATTCTCAGTGTATGCAATAGGGTAGATAGCCTCATGATCGAGCGACCGATTGTCGGTATGGGATGGTTGTTGGGCATTCCATGGTTGTGCCATAAATTAGGATGGTTAAACATCCACTTGAACTTAGATGATCTCGAAAACACTGTGATGGTTGCGAACTTTAAGTTAGTGTCATCTCCCAAAGGCCATATGAGAAACACATACTTAGAGTTAAGCATAACCATGACCATGGGTCGATTCACCCCATAGTATATGTAGAGAATAGCGTACCAGGAGTGTGATCCATCGGAAAGGGATGGTGATTCCATAGTATTATGATCTGCCCAAAAGCGGAGAGGAAATGATCTGGGTAGATTTGACAGTGATCCTATGAGAGTATACCAGCCCCGTTTGGGACAAAAGGGAGGAATCCTGTTGGTTAGGGATGATCTACTGGAAAGGGGCAGGGACCATTACGGTACTTAGATCCACTGGGGGACACCTCAGAATGTACAAAGGTTAAGGCATGGCTAAATAGACATGCGCTCATTCATATAGACAGTGGTGCGTGGAGTTATTGTTGGGCGACTCTCCCAATTACTCTTAGGGTATTTTATGTACTGCTCGCATGTTATGGAAATGAAATAATGTTATGTTTACTATCCCACATGTGTTTTATAAGAAAAGTTTTATGATGAGAATGATGATGAATACACTTCCTATGTTTACAAGTTGATTATTTTAAATGCACATCCATACACATGAGTATATAACATGATTAAATGCTTCACTCATTGTATCCCTATAGTATGTTATACATTTTATGAAAGAATGTAGAGGTTTTCCATGTGAGCATGGTGGTACAGGTTAACGGATTTTGTAACTGGTTGTATTGCTACTGAGATTCATTTCTCACAATAGTGTTGACATGTACCAGATGTGTAGGTCCTCTTGGGATGGAGAAAGAAGGTAAGGTATGCATAAGTGTCCTATCTAGGCACACAAACTATTTATTTTGGATAGTATAAGTACATGTTAGGATTGAGCTAGCCTTCATAATATTTTAAGAAAGGATAATGCAGGATTATTTTGTATAGCCTATTCTAACTTATCTGTATATGAATTAGGCTGGATTGATGATTAGACTATTTAATGATTATTTTGAGTGGCAAGATTGTTGCCTCTATACCCAATAGTTAATTATTTATATTTAATTAAGAATGTATGTCTATGTATAGTTAGTTTAGGTGTATGCTATATGTGTTTATTTCACTATGATATTGAGAGAACCTGAGAGTAGAGACCAACCCAAATGACAATTAATTAATTCACTTGGTAAAAGTTTTAATTAGACTCGGGTATAGGTAATAGTAACACCAATACTCTAATAATTATTTTCATATTATATCTTTTTAAATACCTAAAAGGAACCATAGGCTAAAGGGGTGTTACATATACACCAGATCATTCCTCCTACATTTCAATTCCTTGGGGGTTTACACCAGATCATTCCTCTCAAGGCAACTTCCCTCGAAGGTATACATTAGATCATTCCTTCACATGCTTTTAGTCTCAGGAGGTATTCACTAGATCATTCTTCCTCATTTAATTCCTTGGGAGTTTACACCAAAGCATTCCCCACAAGGAAGCTTTAACCTTGCCTTTCACAATTACATTAAGCATTCTTTGCCATTCAATCACTTTTGCATGAATTTAAACATTTCACTATTTATGGCAACATGTATGTTATTATTCATTCCTTCTTGACCCTTACATCTTTTGGTCTCTTTTCCCTTAACATAGGCCATTTAGATGGCACCTTAGGCTATTTCCAACTTATTCATAAATCTAGCCACTTTAGGGAAATTTTCACATAGTATTCGGCCAAGGTAGAATGAACATGAATACTTTGCATTTCTAACCCTTTTGGCGCATTTCTAGCCTTATTCTCATTAATGGAACGTTATGGTGACAATTCCCATAATTATGCCTAACACTTTCTCACACCTCAAAATTAGGTAAGTGCATTTTAGGCTATTCTTTTTCATGCTTTTCTAGCTTATTTTTCATGCTAAACATGATCACACATCTAATCCCACAATTTCACATTTTTAGGCACACTTTTAAAGTGAAAAAGTAAGACTTTAAATTGGCAACATTGCTTGAAACATAATTTGCCATAATTTTCTCTCTCTTCCTTTCTTAGAATTAAACTTATATGGTATCTAAATCACTTTTCAAGAGCAAATTCAGCACCATTCATATGCATCCATTCGGGCAAGGTGAATAAGACACACTTTTTTGGTTACTTGTGAAATTAGAAAATGGAAAAAAGTACCTAAATGTAATTCTAACTTCATTTTCTCTCTCTTACCATTTTCTAACACTTTCTCTCACTATTTCTCACAAAGAATTTTGCCAAAATTCAGCACCATTCCAAACCCTAGCATTCGGCCAAGATGAGAAATCAAGCTAAATGGAGTGGTTTCATCACTTACAATACCACAACATTCATGCAAAAACCATGCAAAAATACCATTTTCTCACTCTTACAAACACAAACTCAGCCTTGGTACAATTTAGGGTTTGGCAAAATCAAAGTTCCATCCATGAAAATTTACCATTTCATGAGTTTCCATACAATCCAAGATGTCTATAGTCACAAACACAAGTTGTTTCCAACATATTTCAAACCCAAGTATGCAAATCCACCATAAACAAGTAGAGAGAGAAATATCCATTATTCTTGCAAATTTGAAAATACCATAAACACACCATAAAACAAGAAAAGAATGGCATAGGATTGTTTAGCTACCTTGAAAAGCCAATAAAAGTGTGATTTCCAAGTTGTTTTGATGAAAACTTCTTCTTCTTCAAAGCTATGAAGCAATTCAGCCTTCTCCCTCTTTCTCCACCTTTCACGACACTTCTAGCATATGGAGGAAGAAGAAGGCTGAAATATAGACTTTAGATTATTTACAAAAATGTCATTAGTGCTAATTTGTCCATTTCATCCCTTTTTCTTTTCTTTTTTAACAATGGCATTGTCTCTCCTTACAATTGTAATTTTATGCAACATCCATGGGCTGGGACTGTTTTGCCCTTCAAGAATTTTGAAATTGCATAGTGGTCCCTCAAATTTTTGGAAATTGCATTTTAGTCCCTAAGAAAAGTGCCATTTTGCCATTAAGTCCAAATTGGCTATTTTTGCTCCATTTTCACTCCTTTTCAATTTTAAGAGGTAAAAATCACTCAAATAAAATTTCATAAAGCTTATTTTTATATTTTTACTAAATTATCCTTATTTTAGCAAAATTACAATTTTGCCACTAAAGCAAAATTACCTTTTTTGCCCTTTACGTTAAAACTATCATTTCACTCTCTTTCTTTCTTCTTTTGATAAAGAATGTGTAAGGATTTCTAATTCCCACCTTCATAGAATATTTAGGGTAAAACTAAATTTTTCTCACATCATATAAAATTACTATCCTACCCATAGTGTGAAATTACAATTTTACCCTTTTTAGGGAAAATTATCTTTCAACATCAATGTAAGTAATTTCTTGCATAACTAGATTCTTCTTCTCTCTTAAATGAAAATAATAAGAGTCCTTTGACATAACTTCATGAAATAAGACAACTAAACTAATTATTCTCTTCATGGTAAAATTACCATTTTACCCTTCCTTACCAAATTTCCAATTATCATTCTTTTATCACAAAAGTGATAATATAATGATAAAAATGTTCATTCTAACTCCTTGAAAAATCATCCTCAACCCTCCACAATTAACACTAACCATAATAATAATAACAACGTTATCATAAAATGCAAGTATTAGGAGCGGAGGTTACAAAATGCACATTAAACAAAAAAATCAAATCATAATTATAATGAATGCTCAAAATAGGCTCAAACCTCACATTTGTAGTGTGATTAAATTTACATATGGTTCTCAAACATTTCCATATGAATCAACAATCAAGCAGTGCATGCAAATTGCATTATCAACATCCTAAATAAAAATTGAACAATTACAAAAATAATCAAGCAACATCGGTATGACCTGGTCATGATAATAAAGGCAATAGAGATTAATATTGCTTTCCAACATGCACTATGAGAAACAATGCCTACCTATTCATGACTGAATCGTACATGCTCAAAAGACAATCAAAGACTCAAGTGCATAGAATCAATCATAAATCAAGTAACATGTCCTACATCCTCTAATAAGCATAGATAAAACATACAACCATCTGAAAATAACTCAAGAGAGAGAGCCAAAATAACAGAGAAGAGTCTAAATGATCAAAATAATGGATATGGATACTCACCCCACACTTAAGGAACACACTATCATCAGTGTACAGCAAAATGGGTATCACTAAATAAAAATGTAAACCAGAAATAAATAGTAAATCCAATAGTCTTAAAGTACATCATAAGAATGAGAAAAAAATAAAGGGAAATAAATAAAATAAATAAAAAGATTGCTTCGTTTTGTCTGAGTCTTTTAGCTAAACTCATTCCCTTGATCATTCTTTCAAGAAAAACACCATATGCACTCTTTCCTTAACCTCCATTGGGTTTCCATAGTAGTTCTTTAGACGATACCCATTTACTTTGAAATCTCCTTAGTCAAGGTGATGCACTTCAAATATGCCATATGAAAAGACTTGCTTGACCACAAATGGTCCTGACCATCGACTCCCAAGCTTTCTTGGAAAAAGATGAAAACATAAGTTATAAATTAATACTCTATCTCCCACTTGAAAATCTTTAGAGCTACACAGTCTCTGATCATGCCACTTATTAGTTTGAGCTTTGTAAATGGAAGAGTTTCCATAAGCTTGGTGATACCATTCTTTTAGCTCATTCAACTCCCATAATCTCTCTTTACCTGTAGAGCTAATATCAAAATTACATGTTTTAAGGACCCACAATACCCTATGTTCTAATTCAATAGGTAAATGACAAGTCTTTCCATAAACTAGCCTACATGGTGTAAATCCAGTTGAAGTCCTATAGGCTATCCTCAAGGCCCATAATGCATCATCTAATTTGGTAGCCCAGTTCTTCCTTCTTAACCCCATAGTTTTCTCTAATATTCATTTTAAACCCCTATTAGTTACTTCTACTTACCTATTACTCTACGGGTGATAGGGTGCTGAAAATCTATGAGATACCCAATAGTGCTTAAGCACTTTCTCAAGTTGGGAATTACAAAAATGTGTTCCTCTATCACTAATCAGTGTCCTAGGTTACCAAACCTAGCAAAAAAATTCTTTAGGAACCTAGTTACTACCCTAACAATGGGGAAGGTTTGAGCCTCTGTCCACTTAGAAAAATACTCAACAACTACTAGAATATACTTATGTCCATAAGAGGAGGGAAAATAACCCATGAAGTCAATGCTCTAAACATAAAAAATTTCAACCACTTGTATACTTGTTTGGGGCATTTCATCATAGGTTGAGATATTACCTACCCTTTGACATGCATCACAAACTTGGACATATGCTTTAGCATCTTGGAATATGGTTAGCTAGTAAAACCCTGCTTCAGCACCTTCTTAGCAGTGGTGTTTACGGCCTGGTAGCCTCTTGTTGGTCCTTCATGATAGTGCTTTAGGATTTGGTGGATTTCCTCCTCATATACACATCGCCTGATTACTTGGTCTGAACAAATGAGAAAAAGAAAAGGATTTTCCTAAATGTAGTATTTCAACTTAGCAAAAAATTTCTTCTTTTGTTGAGTAGTCATACTCTTTTTTAAAACCCATGCAATAAGATAGTTAGCATAATAAAAAAAAAAAAGGAGATCAGTACCTAACTGAACCACCTTCAAATGCTCATCTAAGAAGTTATCCTCAATGGCCCTCTCATTTAAGGCTTCCAGGTCTGGACTCTCTAACCTTGATAGGTGATTTGTAGTCGTCTACACCCTTCTTATCCTTAATTTCTATATCAAATTCCTGCAAGAGCAAAATCCATCTAATAAGTGTAGGTTTAGCATGATGCTTTCCAAACAAATACCTCAAAGCTGAATGATCTTTGTAAGCCACAATCTTGGATAGCACCAAATAGCATCAGAATTTGTTAAAAGCATATACTACTGCTAGTAACTCCTTCTCAGTAGTGGTGTAGTGCTCCTGGGCATCCGTCAAGGTCTTGCCAGCATAATATATGGGTTGAAAGTTCTTGTCAATCCTCTATCCTAAAATAGCTTTAACTACATAGTCACTAGCATCACACATTAGTTCAAAAGGCAGCCCCCAATTAGGTAAAACCATGATGGGGGCTGTGGTTAGTCGTTCCTTTAATAAATCAAATGCCTATAAACAATTATCATAAAAAAAAAGGTACATCCTTTACAAGAAATTTAGTTAAGGGCTTAGCAATCTTAGAGAAATCCTTAATAAATCTTCTATAAAAACCAGCATACCCTAGGAAACTCCTAACAGCCTTAACAAAACTAGGGGGTGGCAATTAGGATATAGTCTCAATTTTAGCCCTATCTACCTCCATCCTTGCATGTGATATCTTATGCCCAAGAAGAATCTCCTCTATCACCATAAAATGACATTTTTCCCAATTAAGTACTAGGTTTGCTTCTACACAACAGGCAAGCATACGTTCTAAATTAAGCAAACAATGGGAGAAAGAGTTACCAAAAATTGAGAAGTCATCCATAAATACCTCCATAGACTCCTCAATCATGTCATGGAAGATTGCCATCATGTACTGCTAAAAAGTAGCTGGTGCGTTACACAGTCCAAAAGGTATCTTCCTATAATCGAACGTTCCATAGGGGTAGGTGAAGGTAGTCTTAGTACTCATGTGTGATGAGAATCTAAAAATAGCTTGAAATACCATCAAGAAGGCTATAAAACATATGAACTACCAAATGTTCAAGCATTTGGTCAATAAAAGGAAGAGGAAAGTGGTCTTTTCGGGTTACATCATTAAGCCTTCTGTAATCAATGCAAACCTAAAACCCCCCATTGTTGTTCTAGTGGGTATAAGCTCATCTTTCTCATTCTTAACAACTGTCATGCCACTCTCCTTTAGTACAACCTATATAGAACTCACACAAAAACTATTAGAAATAGGATAAATCAAACCTGTATCAACAAGTTTAATTACCTCCTTTTTCACCACTTCCTTCATTTTTGGGTTCAATCGTCTCTATGGTTGCACCACTTACCTATAGCTATCCTCCATTAGGATCTTGTGTGAACAATAGCTAGGATTTATCCTAGGAATGTCTACCATCTTATAAGCGAAGGCCTTAGGGTATTTTCTGAGAGAGGCCAAAGTCATCTCTATCTCATCAGGTGTCAAGTCAGTTGCTATGATTACTAGAAGCTTCTCCACCTAATCTAAATAGGCGTAGATCAAGTGCTTAGGTAACTCCTTCAATTCTAAGACTAAGGGGGTCCTCAATTGAAGGTTTCACCTTTTGCACCTCTAACCTATCAAGAGAAATAAAAGGGTCAGTAGTGTTGTTAGGCTCAATTGCTAGCAAATGAGCTAGTTGTTCCAACACTTGCTCGTTAGACAACTCATCCTTATTTTCTTGCAATGCCACCTATAAAGGAATATCAAGTAAAAATTGTTATAATTCAAACTCAACAACATCATCCAAGACATCCGTAAAATAAACAGTATCATCATGATCTACGAATTGTCTCTTAGAGTTAGCTAAGTCAAAAGTGACAATATCATCCCTAACTCTAAGTTTCAACTTCCCATCACAAACATCTATAATAGCCTTAGATATTACAAGGAAAGGCCTAACTAGAATCAAGGGTATGTTATTCTCATCCTCCGTATCCATCATAACAAAATCAACAGGAAATATAAATTTATCAACCTTTACAAGTACATCTTCAACTATACCTCTAGGATATTTAATAGTTCTATTAGCTAATTATATATTCATCCTATTAGGTTTTCGCACTCAATCCTAGTCTATCAAACATGCTAGTAGGCATCAAATTTATGCTAGCTCTTAGATTAGCTAAAGCGTCCATAACAGACAGTTCACCAATTACACAAGGTACAGTAAAACTTTGTGGATTACACCTCTTAACAGGAAGCTTGTTTTGTAGGATTGCTAAGCACTCCTCATTCAGGTCACCAGCCCTAAATCCTTTAGTTTCCTCTTATTTCTCAGTATTTCCTTTAAGAACTGGCTTACTCAATACTAGTATATCAAAAAAGCTAGTAGGCATCTATGAAATGGCTTCAAAAAAGGAAGGTTAATCCTCAGCTGTTTAAATAAATCAAGAAATTTATTGAATTGCTGATAAACCTTCTCTTGCTTTAGTCTAGCAGGATATGGAGTGGGTGGCCGGTACTCTCTCATAGGACTCTTCTTGTCTTACCTCTGTATCTGGCTACTTACTAATTGGTACATCCTGCACATCAGTATTATCATCATTAGTTAAAAGTAAAGGACTAGATACTTGCTTACATGATCTCAAAGTAATAGCCTTGTAATGCTCCCTTGGATTAGACTCTATAGTGCTAGGGAGTGTCCCTAGCTGTCTCTCGGCCAACACCTTAGAAATCTGGCCTATCTAGTTCTCCAAGTTTTGAATGGAGGCCTGTTGGTTTCTAAGGGCTGTGTCAATCTGCTAAAACTTGCTCTCTGAAGTGGACACAAACTTCATGATTAATTCCTCCAGATTGGGCTTCTTCTCTTACCCTTGAGGAAATTAATTTGAAGCAGCTTTCTATTGGGGTTGCTGCTGGTGCAATTGCTGAAAACCTAGTAAACCCTGGGTCTTATTATTTCTCCATCCAAAATTTGGATGATTCCTATAACCAGGGTTGTATGTGTTGCTGTATGAATTATTCTACTATTTTGGAGCATTACCCATATAATCTACCAATTCAAAATTAGCAGAACTTGTGTTAGAAGAAAAAGAAGAGGAAGGGTTATCAAACATACCTCCTACATTATAGTTTACACCATAATGCAGACCACCATAGAACTCACAAATAAGTTGTACTGCTTGTACTAGCATCTTGATTTGGTCAATTTTCTTGGGTAGAAGCTTCATTTGAGCTAGCAAGGCTGATGTAGGGTCTACTTGGTTGACCACTCCCTGCCATCTTGATCTATCCCTAAAGGATTGCCACTAATAGTTGCTCATAGCCATCTCCTTTATTAGATTTTGTGCCTATTCAAGGGTCTTGTTATTCAGTGCACTCCTTACTGCTACATCCACCATCTGCCTTGAGCTGGGTTTAGACCGCTATAAAAGGTCTGCACTTGCATCCACACATGCAATCCATGATGTGGACAACATCTCAGCAAGTCTTTGTACTGTTCCTAAGCATCATACATGCTTTCATTTGTCATTTGCACAAAAGAAGAAATGTTATTACGCATCTGTGCAGTCTTAGCTGGGGGAAAATACTTATACAAAAAATTTTTAGCCAAAGAATCCCAAGTAGTGATAGAGTTATGGGGAAGGGACTGTAGCCATCTCTTTGCTTTGTCTCTCAAAGAAAATGGAAACAAACTAAGCCGAATGGCATCATTGGTAGTTCCATTAATCTTGAAAGTGTCACATATCTTTAAGAAGTTGGCTATGTTAGCATTAAGGTCCTCACTGGCCATCCCTCTAAATTGTACCATCTGCTGCACCATTTGAATTACATTTGGCTTTATCTCAAAGTTGTTTGCTGTTATTGTAGGCCGAGCAATGCACATTTGTGTTCCTTCCAATGAAGGTCTAACAAACTCATACATTGTTCAGTTGGCATCTTTTGCCATCTCTGGCGGTGTATAAACAGGAATCTCAACTGGCTCCTCCTTCTCGCAGTTGTGTGCACGAGTTTTCAACTATCTTTCTGGTTTGGATAAAGTGTCTACTGGCACAGGATTAAAAATCCTAGTCATAAACTAGTTGAAACCAACAATAGTAAAACAACCTAACAAGCAAATAAAAGAATAATAAAAATAAAAATAGAATAAAACCAATGGAAAACCAACAACTAAAACAAAAACAGGATAAAATAAAACTAACAATTGAATAGAAAAAGAGTTAATAAAAAAAAGACAAAATAGAACTAATAAAAGCCAATAACCAATAGAAAAACAAAAGCAAAATAAAACTAATGAAAGTGGCTAACTTAAATAGCAAAATTATTATTATTATTATTTTAATTTCTTCACTAAAAGAAAAAGCAAAACACCTAATGGGTAAAAATAAAAGAACAATTAAAATCGAAAGTGAAAAAAATAGAAAAAAAAATTGGCTAAATTAACAGATAGAAAATTCAGTCTAGTTTTCTTAAAAGGTCCTTGACAATGGTGCCAAAAACTTGCTGTGTGCTGCCAAATGCAACTACACCTAAGGTAGTGAAGCTATCGATGCAGCTTAATGCAATGGTGAGTATCAAGGTTATATTCCCCGAGAATGGCAAAGCCTAAAGTTACTACTTGTTCTCTGTTATCTAGCTTAAAAATTAAGGTGAGTATCTTCTAACTAAACTATTAACTAATTAAATGTAATAATAAACTACATTTCTTAAACCTACAAACCCATTGGGGACCTACACTAGTTGGTAAACACACAAAAGATAATGGATTACTAATCTAGTCATGCTACTTGTGAGTGAATTCTAATTTAAATTCAAATTCTCTGTCGGTCTCTATGAATTTCTTAAACCTACAAACCTACCACTAGCTAGTTCTTCCTAATGGTTGATTTTAGATCAGCATTATCGTTCTAATTCACTACTGTTAAAAGTCGTTACTTCTTAATCTAGCAATTTATTAACCTTATTTCTAAGTGATACCAAACTGTCCTTTACAATTAGATGATTAATTTTAGTTAGAATCCGTCGATTACTAAAAGAAATCTAAGAAGCTTTCATTACAACATCTTGTTAATGAAAATTTGAACATTCATTCGTAAAAGTAAAGGAGATCACAGAATCAATATTCAACTATCCGTACAAATGAAACTCAAAGTACTAACATAGTTTAAAACCCCTATGGGTTTTACCAGTTTAGTTACACATAATCATAATCCAATAGCCCATAAAATCCAGAATACAGAAGAATAAAAAAGTAAAAATCATATACATCCCTCTTCTCTCGAATGCTGGATAAAACAGTGCAAAACGGTCACCAGAAAAGCCTCTTTCAACCTCTAAAATTGGATACTATTATACTACCCATTAGAGCTCTCAGGTCGGGTCACGGATCGCAGAAGAAGCACCACTAATGGATGGTGGGAGGGCAAGTGAACACCATAGATGGCTCACCTAAGGTCAGACGATAATCAAGCACGGTAAAACTCATCGAAAAACCCCTAAAAATTGCTCTAAATCTATCCAGAAAAATGCTCTGAGGGTTTCCTCTTTGGTAACTAACAAAAATAGCACCCATGGCAGCTGAAGATTAAATGACAAGGTTGGGGGTGATTCACCGAAGGACGAATAGTCAGTCGCTGACAATAGACAGGATTGAAAACGATGAATGGTCCGAAAATCTCTAACGGGTCATTGTCTCAGGTAGGGCGGGTCTGTCACCAAAATGCCACATATAGTTGCGATTCGAAGGCTCACATCAATGTTGGTGTCCCACTCACCATCACCTAGTCACCAGAGGTCCTCTCGCTGTCGCTTCTGGTAAAAAATTTCTTGCCCTTGTGAAGCCAAAAATCCTCCGTCATGCTGATGTGCTACCCTTTCAAAAATCCCTTTCTCTTAAATTTCACAATGCCTCTCTTCAAATGCTACAGATCTTCATCGATGCGTCCTAGAATTGTAGTCGTTGGTGTCACAAATGAACGACGTGGAGCTCTCACACTATGCAATGCAAAAGAACGATTGGGTCACACGCGGTGATTCACTTGAGTCACGCCTTCAAGCTTTTGGGTTACTCAGCTGCTTCTCCTGTTGGATTTCAATTGTGCAGGCCATCTCATCAAGGCCCAAAACGGGCATTCTCTTGGTCCAATACGGATTAGACATCCGAAAAGGCCTAAAACAAGCGTGTAGACTCCATAAATGTCCCATTTGTTGATGATAACTTGATAAAACTCTTGAAATGCAATATGATATAAATTTAAGTGATTCTTGGAATAAACATACACAAGATGCTCATAAAATAGATAGAAAATATCAGGTAAAATTGTGTAAAATAATACATATCACCATTTAGGAGGAAAGGAGTAATCATGCTAGTATGAAGCTAAGAGATAGATTACTAAAGTTAAACAAGTCTCATTTGGGAGGAAGGAAATAATCCCATTAGTATAATCAGTCTAAGTGGCGGCTCACTAAAATTAAACCAGTCCCTTTGGGAGGAGGGGAGTAATCTCGCTAGTAGGATCTATCTAAGAGACAATCCAATAAAGGGTACTTGGATCCACTTAAGGATGCCTTAGGTAGTACCAATGACAGAATAGTTTCACATTGATTGGAAATAAATTAACTCACTTATGTAAGCAATAGTAGTGAAGTAGTTCACTGGGTCACTCTCTTGATACTCTTAAAGTCTCTCTCTTTCATTGACTGTGGCTTTTAGCCAATAATTGATAAATGTTTTCCTTATGACTAATAATTGTTTTCTTGATATATGATGAATATGTTTTCCCTATTTATGTCCGAAACTATTTTCTAACTAGAAATGTTTTTTGATTATGATACTAAAATGAAATGCCATACAAGGTGAACTTTTATGATAAAATATCATCCTACATACTCATTAATACATACCATACACGTTTATATGATTCATATGTTGCTACCTAATAAAACATACTGTGTTTTAAAATAAAGAATGTAGAACTATTTTCCATATCATTACGGTGGTACTGCCAGATTATTTTGAAAAGAAAGAGGGTTATATATTTCTCATATTTATACCTAGTATGTATCAGATGGCATATTACATAATTTGGATTGAAGTAGACATGGCATTGGTAGAAATTCCCTGGTTGGGTTCTTTCACAGTTGTTCATAACATATATGTAGTAATAGTAATGGAAGTCCCTCCTCTGTAGAGGGGTTGATAAATATGTTTCTTTTTGGATATGATGTATACAAGTAGAATCTAGCCCATTTTATCCTAATTCTCTTATATTTTGGGAATGGAATTAGGATAAGTCATTTTTGGATGTATATAATGAGATGCAAATATATGTCTGGATATCTAAAAGTTTATCCACTAGTAGGAAATTTTCTAAAGGGTTTGAGTGACAGATTTGTTGCCTCCTTATCCTAAGAAACTGTAGACACTTTACATATCCAAAAATATATGTATAACATTGTAAATATCGAATGGATGAAAAATATATGGATGAGGTTTTGGACTTCTTACTGTGTTATTATTTAAATTTTATTTTTAATTATTTAGTCTTTTGCTATGTAATGTTTGAAGGGGATACCTGAGTAATAAATCCCAAGCCTAATCAAGCATTAAATAAAAATTTAAATTTTACTCAGGTAATAATCAATGATAGAACTAAAGATAACATGCCAGTCTTGTAGCTAAGTGGTTTTAAAAGAAATATTTATAAGTAAAGCCATCAAGGAGGGGTCGTTACATGTAACACAGCAAAAATAAAATAAATAAATAATACATATGCTTATGTACATATTAATCAGTTATATATATATACAATCACATACATTGATTCCTTTTTGAGACATATACCTATAGATATGTGAGATCGACAATAACTCTTCTGTTGGGCTAAAGAGGCAACAACCTTGCCACTCATACCCTTGTCAAAAACCTATTAGTGGATAATACTATTCATCTCACATATCTTGAATACATATACGCCTTCCTGTAACATCCGTTCCTTTTGTACATTGAGAGATGTTTGTTATTTTTAATATATCAAATGCTTGTGTTTGTTGCATTAAGCTACATGTAGTTGCATTAGGAAAAGTGTTTTAAGAGAAAAGAAAGAATAAGAACTAAATTGAAAATGAAAATGATAAAGTGGGAAATGGTATGAATATCTAAAACTTTAGGGCAATAAGCCATAAATTTAGCCAAATGATTTACTGTAGCAACAGAATTCTGCAAAATTTCTCGCTAGGCAGTTAGGGACGAAATGGTAATTTAACATAAAGTTAGAAGAATTACCAAATTGGCCCAAATGGTCAAGAATTAGAAACAAAGTTACAAAAGGCCGAATTGCCTATAAATAAGCCAGCCTTCCAGAACTCTTCATTTGGCTTCTTGAGTTCTGAAATTCTAGAGAGAGAGGGAACCAAGTTAGAGAGAGAAAGAGTGGGAATTGTTAGGGAAGAAAGTTGTAAATCAAATTTGAGCATTCCAGGAGCTAGGAAAACTTACCAGAACCCTTCACCATCATCAAATACCAATTGGAAATTAGCAAAAAGGTAGCAAATCACCCATCTCCCTTATTTTCAAAATTACTGTTTATGCTAAAAATTTTAAGTTTTATGATTTTAAATTGAAGGGAGATTGAAAACCTACATTCTTGATGTTTTTGATTGCTATTGGATGTTTTAAACTACTTGAATATACTTGTGAATGCATGAATGCGAATCTACAAAATGGGTTTTTCATAGGTTTTGAAAAAGAGCTTAAATCCCATATTTGAGTATGAATAATTGGTGGTTTGGGCTATTTTTGAGGGGTAAATGAATCTTTTATATTGTTATTGAATTTTCAATCATCAAAACTATTTTAAAAACTTGTTCTTGGTGTAAAAATCTGGTTCAATGGACTTTCAAAAAATAGAGCATAACGTAGCAGTCGACTTGTAAGCCCTACCAGTCGACTGTCGTGCTCCTTAGTTGCCTAGAATCGTATCTAGAATGTTAGCAGTCAACTGCCAGGGGTTAGAAGTCAACTGTCGTGTTCTTATTTTCCAGAAATTAGCCATGACGAGCAATGACCGTCGGTCTGGAAGTCGACTGATTGCTCACTGTTTGAAATATTTTTGGGGCAATAAGCTGGAAGTTGACTGCAGGAGGCTGGAAGTTGACTTGTAGCTCCCTATTTTGGAAAATTGGACTCAATAACCTCTTTTTATACACAATTAGCCCAATACTTCACTCAAACATTGAATTATAATGGGTAACATGATTTGATAAATCATGAGAAATAGAAGCAAAATAAGATATTTTGATTGAGCATAAACCATAAATGAGAATACTGTAAATGGTTGATCCGCGAGAAGGGATGCATTTGGTTATTCCGCGAGAAGGGATGCAATTGGTTATACCGCAAGAATAGCTGCAACTGGCTTCAATCCAAGAAAAGTTTTACAGACGGTTAACCTGAGAATAATTGCTGACGGATAACCTGAGAATAAATGCTGACAGTTAACCTAAGAATAAATGCTGACGATGAAAACCACGAGAATGATTGTAGGTGGTTCATGACCACAAGAGAATCTCATTTATGAATAGAAATTTGAAATAATTATTGTGTTATGCTTTTGACTATGGCCATATCAAATTGCATGAGTTCTTTATTTATGCTCTATACTCTATACTTTATACTGATATGAGAATATGAGTTGTTACCATTACAGCCTGAGAATGTATTCATGCATTCCATGTCATGAATATTTGTTGCAATGTATGAGTATTCATAAGTATATGCATGAAATAGTAATATCATCTATGTACATTACTCTAATAGCATAATGTTTGAATTACTACAAAAAAGAATGTAGTGGATTTCCATACTAGTACGGTGGTACAAGTCAGCAGTATTTAAATTATAGGTGATTATTGCTACTGAGAAATATTTCTCATTAAAGCTGATTTGTATCAGATGCCTAGGTACCAGGTGCTGATGGAGATAGAGATAGAAGTAGTGAAGCCTATATGTATTTAAGTTATCACCTTCCCCTGATTGTATACATAACTAGGAATTTATAGTATTTAGACATGCCTACTCCCCTAAATCCTTATTAGTATTTTGGTGTAGATGAGGAGGACATATATATATTAAGATATGTGAGATAGAGGATTTTGTTTAAAATAGGGTATAAGTGGCAGGCTTGTTGTCTCCTTACCTTGCTCAGGCTCGCATATTTATAGATATGTGTTTGCACACACTATAGTTATGAATGTATAAATATTATATACAGTTGAATGTGAATGTAGATATCTTTATATCTATTTATCTTATTTAAATTACTTTACTTATTTTTATTGCGTAACATGTGAGAACCTGAGTGTAGTAAACCAAACTAGTGGCACTCAATTATTTAACTTAGAAAAAGTTAAAAATATACTCGGGTAGAGGTAGTAGTAACTCACTAATCCTATGTTATATAACCTTATATTGTTTAATTATCAGAAAGAAATATAGGGTTGGGGGTGTTACACTTCCCTTCTTCCTATACACCAAAATAAATCATCCTGACCCTTTCTAAAAACATAATAAGAGGTTAGGGCAGTGGGGCATATACAAGTTTACTTGAAATATTTACATATCAGAATATAATAACTATCATACTAATTATGAAACTCTACCCCTCTTGTAAGTAGGGATGGTGGAGGAATCTCTAAAAAAAAATTACCCATACTTCTTTAACTAAGATGAAATATCCCATAATGGATATTTCCACCATAGCTACATCCACTTCTAGCAAAATGTGATATCTAGGAATCTGATACACATCAGCGTTTATGTGAAAATAAATCTCAGTAATATAACAATCTATTTAAAAATCACTAGCCTGTACCACTGTATTAATATATAATTTTGCTACATTCTTTTCATCATCAAATGAAAAATGGCATCTATTGGGATGCAATGCATGAATTATACAGTTCTGGCATGTACTTTTAAGAGTCGCCTAGTGAACAACTCCAAATGCTGCTACAACACTCATGGATGAGTTTCGAGATGAGTTTTTTGTGGTCCTCAACCACTTGTAGTCGTCGACTAGTTTTTATTATTTGGATCGTCTACTAGTACATCCAAGTACTCAATGGTCCTTGCCCTCTTAATAGATCATCCCTGAATAGTAGGATCGATATCCATTTAGATATTTCATTTCCCTTTTGTCCCATATGGGATGGTATAACTCACTCAATGGTCCCTGGCAACTCTGATAGATCATCCCTGACCAGTGGGATTAATATCCATTTGGATATTTCATTTCCCTTTCATACCAAATAGGGCTATTATAACTTATGAGATCACTGTTAACTATGACAAATCACGCCTACTTTGCACTTGCGAATCATGCAACTATGGAATCACCATACCTTTCTGATGGATCACATTCCTAGAATGTTATTCACAAGCATATATTCTACAGTGATTCAGCTCATGCCATGATTATACCTAACTCTAAATATGTGACCCTTTTAATTGTCCATAGAAGAGTTCACTAACTTAGAATTTGCAACCATCATGAAATTTTTGAAATCATTTATAATCGAGTGGATGTTTACCATACCAAATTATGGCTCAACTATGGAATTCCCAACAATCATCCCAAACCGATAGTTGGTCACTCAATCATGAGCCTATCTACCACTAGTACATACACTTGAAGTACTCTTCTCTTTTCTCTTTTATATTTTTCACTCTTTCTTTTTCAACCTTATGTTACATGTTACCCAAAATCTATAATTTCCTTACGTAATCACATTATTGTTGATTGGGTTGAGCAAAAACTCAAGAAAATAGAAACTTGGGCTTAAAAACTCTTTCTAAAATTTTTAGGTTTCTTTTCATAGGCTAAGCGGCTCTTACAAAATGAATTCTTCATGAAAAACACTAATTTTCTACCAAACAGTCAACTTACACATTATAACAGTTGGCTGACCGAAATAAAACCTCAAAAATTCAAACAAAAGGCTTCAAGTCGACTGCTAGGACTCTATCAGTGGACTGATGACTAACAGAGGGCTACCGGTCGGCTAGTAGACCCATGGTAGTCGGTTGATAGTCTACTGTAAGTTAGGAGCCTTTCACTGAAGGCATGATAGTTGAATACCATAGGCTAGCGATCAATAGCTGCTTGTCTACACTGCAAAATTTTGAATTTAAGAACATGAAAGTTGACTTGTATGTTCATGAGCTTTAGTTCTATGGATATGGAGCATTATTCATTATGGATTTCCACCTCTTTTAAGTTTAAAAAGGCATGAGCTTAGTTTCCAACATTAATTCATCATTTAGCATGAATCATTTCTCATGCTCATACTCAAACATCATCAATCAAAGGAAATCCAAACATATTTTAGGAGAGGTGAATAGTAAAATCCATCTCTCACAATCTGAACTAATCTAAAACAAGTATGTATAAGTACATCCATACAGCATAAACACCTAACAAAAGTTAGAAATACAAAGAATGTAGGTTTGAAGCCCTCTCTCAACTCAAACAACATCAAAATCACCATTTTCAATAAAATGAATAGCGCTTTTTGAAAATGAGGGGGATTAGATTATTTGCTACCTTGATTCTTGCTAAGAAGTGTGTAAGTGGTGTTAAATGCCTTCCTAAACGTTCCCTTCCACGATTTTCTACTTCTAATGGTGTTAAAATCCCAACTAGATTCCTTCTCTTCCACACACTCTCTCTAAAATGTCCTCTCTTTAGCAGTCAGAAAATGAGCTGGTGGTGGTAGATTTTTCTAGTTTTAGGCTTATATGGTTAGTTTCATGTAATTGGGGAAAACTACAACCCTTGCCCATCCTTCCACTTAATTCAAAGTCAAGATCAACTTTTTGGTCACTCGACCTCAAATAGGAAGTTCTCCAGTCATATGGAGAATTACATTCTTGCCCTTGAAATACTGGCGGGAGATTTTAGAAATCAATTAGCTATAATAACTCCTTTTTGCTAAAATTGCATTTTCTACCCCTGAGCTAATGGGGATTTACCTCATTCCCTTAGCTTAACTTTTTTCTTTTCATTCTAGTCCCTTTTCACTTTCAATTTTGCCCTTCATCGTCTTTCAATTAACTCCCTGCGGTAATGCAACTATATGCAGACTAATGTAGCATGCACAAGCATTTAACTTAGTTAATAACTAAAAAAAATCTCTCATAAATAGTAGGAGTAGATGTTACAGTGGCTAGTTTACTTTTTATCTAGTTGGGCATTTGTAATTCTGGATTTACTCAAACTATAAGGCTAGGATAGGATTTAATTTTCTTTTGTAATGACACTATATTCTGACTTCTAGTTTTGAAATATATACGAGCATTTTTTTATAAAGATAACAAGGCTTGTTTCCATTGTATGAATGAGTTTCTCAAGCTAACAATGCCTTTGAATTTGTAATTGTTCAATAGGAAGTATCTTAATAGCATCTAGTTGAATGTAAACATACATTTTGCTTGCGTTTAGCTAAAGAAATCAGGATTCTAGTTTAAATTCAATAGGATGTTCCATTGAGTTAACCTATACCGGTGTGTTACCCAAGAACCTAAGGTTGTTTATGAGTTAAATTCAAATACATGTTTTGGCTTGCTTAGAAATTAAGGGAAGTTAATGAATGTTTCTTAACTTACTAATCTAGGTGGTGACTCAGATATTTTCCAATTGTTATGCCCAATATACTAGTAAATTACAGATAATCAAGCCAATGATTAGTGTTAAATCCAAATTTTATAGAATTCTTGACCGGAGCTTTTCACATATGATTTACTCTTTTCCTTGCATAAGCTATGCTCACAAGTTACATAAGTGAAAGCTTGTTTTTAGTTCTCGGTTTCTATTTACTTTCTCATTGTCCAATCATTAAACCTCTCCTTTTTTAACATTTATTTGCTTGTTCTTTTCTTCTGCAAAAAAGTCATTCACTATATTGTTAGGCAGTAGATAGTCCTCTTAGGATCAACCATATTCTCATTTTACTGCATTGTTAAGGAATAAGTTAAATTTAATTCACTGCATCATAACACCCATTAGTTAGATACCTGAGTAAGCAGTGGCCCAAATCCTTTTAGCCCAATTCCCAAACTTAGTCTTAGCTAATTTATCCTCCCTCACCTAATCTAAGATAATATTTCTCTCTTCAATATGATAGGCTTGGCCTATCATATCCTTCAGTGAATTAACCTAACCCATTTGCACCTCAGCTTGATTTCTTCCTTTAACCCACTCTGAAACACCCCCATAAGGGCTAACTCACTAGAGTATTTCAATGAAGACAACAGGAGTTTGAATTCTACCCTATATTGAGTGATTGAACCCCTCTATTTCAGCACTAATAGGCAATCATAGCTATCTACTTCTAGGAATGGCTAGAACCTTCAAACAACTTCCACCTTGAATGCCTCCCATGATTGAAAGGGTGCTCTAGTTTCCATCCATTGGAATCAGTTGCAGGCTCTCCCTTCTAAATAAATGGCTATAGTGTCTAGCTTTCACTCTATTTACTTGAAAGTATCTTTCTACTTGAAAGATCCAACCTATCAATTCATCCTCTAAAAAAAGAGAAATCTCCAACTTCCATTATTTGGTCACATCCTTCTTTTGCGCTATTGCACTCCTTCCTCCTCCTTCTATGTTGAATCAATTCCCTTCTGTCCCTTTTAGTGGTGGTATATCTTCATTAAAGACCCCCATTTTTCTGTTCCTAAGAGACACTCAAATTTCAGAAAAGGTCTCTCTCAATTCCTATGTAACGACACCTCATAACTTACATTATCAGAGTGATCATGAAGCGTGGAAATTTTTCACTAAAAATTTTTCCTTTTAAAAAAGACTTATACTATTGGGGTCGTTACTAGTTGAGTGTAACCTAAATAGACTCATCTCTTAGTCTATTCGAATTCCACTCAACTACCTCTTATGCACAACATATCTAATACCACAATCCATACAATTATGTACTTTGGAATGAGAAATTCTAAAGCATTCATTCATAAACTGTTGAGACACATTTCCCATTAACTAGTCATAGCCCAAGATGTTTATCTTTACAAAATTTCCACATCCTATAGCATCCATCAAAATAACTATATAATCATCATTACATATACAATTCGTGGTCTACATGTCACTTTGAATTCCTTGTCTATAATTTTAAAATTTACACTTCCTCTTAAGTTACCTTGTAGCTACAACATACATCTCAGCACAGCTAATTTCTAGGCTTGTCTTGGCCCTGATCATCTAAACAAAAAACATAATTACATACAAATATCCCAGTAAAGTAATATATAGTTTACGGTTTTATAAAATTGTTGAAAGTTCAACTGCACCCTTTTGGTACAGAAAACATCTCCCCTGAGTCATCTTTAACATACATGTGAATTGCAAAATACTATCATCATTACACATATGGGAATTGAACATATTTTCATCAAGGCTACCATTCATAAAATTTATAAGAGTATAGGACCATTTCCTTGGTCAAACAATCATTTTCATAGTGCCTGTAATTATATTTCAAACCATATTTGCATAACAATTCTCATGTTAGTACAAAAATCACATACACCTGCATATTTTCATAAATCAATATGCATACCATCACAATCATTATAAAAACCATAATCTCATTTGCATTTTGTTTCCCAATCTCAAGCTATCATGACACTTCCTTTTATCCATGTGATGGTCACACTTCCTTTTATCCATGTGACTAAGATTGTTGTTATCACGGGGACCGTCCTCCCGGTGATTATCACACTTCCTTTTATTTATGTGATATTGTCACACTTCCTTTTATCCATGTGACATGAGAATCTAACTTTCAGGGCATCCCCTGACATGTGCACATCACTAGTCTCATCCTTTTCCCGACTATACAGTAATATATATAAATAGGTGACTAATACTTAGGGTTATAGAGTATTACACTTAAACCGAAACATTTTTCCCATTTAGACTATCCTCCTTTTACTCCTTAAAGTCTTCTATAGGATTGTATTGGTTTAAAGAGTAATCTCTAACAACTAAAGACCAATTAAGATGAAAGCAATTACATTTTTACAAAGTAGTTTGCATAAGGAACACTTAATGACTGTCCCATACCAGCCTTTAAATGTCCACCCTAAATTTTATCTACCCTACAAGCATATAACCTAATAGCCAAATCAAAAAAAGCAACAAAGAGTTCATTTCATGCTTTTCATCATACACAGACAATTCCTCTATACTCATATGAAAACCATATACTAGCTCAAAATTCATTTCATGAAATAAATTCCCATCTCATAACATAAATTTCTCATTTCAAAGCAAACAATTCACATTGTCATTTCAAATTAGAGGAGTGTAGATTACGCTACCTTAACCGTTTGTTCCTTTCTTGATCAAGGCTTCCCTTTCCTCTTTGAATTGGCATCATAATTCACTTCCTGAGAAACAATTTAGATCTTACACTAATCCTTCTCAAATCTGCATTTATTGCAATATGCTTCCTATGCAACCTACGCTTAGAGTTTTACAATAGGATTTCCTCCAAATTTCTCTAATGAGGTTTGATAACTTAACCACTCTTCTCTTTCTCTTCCTACACTTATGTTTTTTATTACCCAGCTTATGAAATTCTCAAGTATGATGACATTTAGAGCCTCATTCCAACCAAGACTAGGGGTTTCTAACTTCAAATCTTGTTTAAAAGATTGTTTTCCATGTTAAAAGGTTCCCAGTCGACTACTATGGAGCTAGCAGTCAGCTAGTTGCTCTTTGTAGGGCTGCTAGTCGACTGTCATGAAGTTGGCAGTCAACTGGTAGCTCTCTAGAGTTTTGGATTTTTCAAGACAGTAGCCTGTTAGTTGACTGTTAGAAGTCTACCAATCAATTGCTAGGCAAAAATTAAACTCATCGGTCGACTGCTGAGGCTACCAAATGATTGCTGCATCTCTGTATGCATTTTTTGGTTTGTCAAGAAGAAGATAGTCGACTAGTTCAAGCTGGCAGTCAACTGTTATGTTCTGTGATAGTTCAAAAACTTATGTTTTCAAAATTATCCAGTCCATATTCCACTACATTTCAAACTTCAAAAGTGTGAGCTTAATTTCCAACCGTTTTCCCCCAATCCGTAACCATTTTTGTGCTCAAATATCCCTTATACAAGCCAATTTACATATGCAATTAGGTGAATGGTAAAACCTAGCTTGGAAAATCTAATTCAAGCCTAGAAAATGCTAAATAGAGGTTAAAGACTCTAATGTTATGGTTTAGAAACCTTTTCCTATCTCCAAACAACCTCAAAATCATTATTTCAGACCAGAAAACCAACAATTTCTTAAGAAAAGGAGATTTTACCATTTTTACTGATCCTAAGCATTTTAGCAGATAGAATTATGTGAAGTGAACTACTCCTAAATGAAGCTAAGATGTTTTTACAAGTGTAGGTGAAGATTTCTTATTGGGAATCTAGCTATGGAAAGTTTCCAATTTGATTTCTCCTCTTTTCCCCCTTGTCCATTTTTCCTTCCCTTTTTCTTTCCTCATGCAAGCTGCACTTTTGTCTGGTATGGGAAGGTGGGTGTGGGATATAGGAAAGGGAAATAGGCTTAATGAAGTATTAGGGACCTCCTAGCAAAACAAGAAATTTGCTTTTAGTCCTTCAGTTTCAAAATTTTCATGAGGTGTCCTTAATAACTATTTTCCATTCACCTTGGCCCCATAATAATTATTCAATTTAGTCCTTACATGAAGAAAATTAGAATTTTATTTTCTACAAGTTTTTTTCTAGGATTTAGCCACTTATTCCATTTACAATCCTCTCTCCCTTAAAAGAATTTTGTCCTTAAAATTCATACTTGTAAATGATTTTGCATAGCGCTGCTTCATTTCATCTTCCTTCTCCCATGTCATCTCTTGGGTTACTACATCTTGCCAAAGTACCTTGACCAAAGGAATCACTTTATTTCAGAGTTGCTTAGTCTCAAAATCTAGGATCTTGATAAGAGTAGATTCATAAGTTAAATTTTCCATTAATACTATAGGCTGATTCCCTAATACATGTGTGGGATCTGGGACATATTTTCTGAGTTGTGAGACATGGAAGACGTCATGCCAATTTGAAAGGTAAGGAGGTAAGGCAATTTGGTAGGCAATTAAACCAACTCTTTTTAGGATTTGGAATGGTCCTAAGAATCGTGCACTTAGTTTCCTAGTCTTTATTTATCTACCAATAACCTTGGTAGGTGATACTCTCAAAAATACATGGTCACCCTCATTGAATTCCAATGGCCTCCTCCTCCTATTTGCATAGTTTTTTTATCTCTATTGGGCAACTCTCATCTTTTCCCTGATCATTTTTATTTGATTAGTGGTTTTCCGTACAATCTTAAATCCCAAAAATGTCTTCTCCCCCATCTCTACCCAACTTAGGGGTGATTTACAACTCCTCCCATACAAAGCAGCATATGGTGTCATACCTATAGTAGAGTGATAAATATTTTTGTATGCAAACACCATGAAAGGTAGGTACCTATCCTAACTTCCCTTCTTCTCTAGCACACATGCTCTTAACATATCCTTCAGGGTTTGTATTGTTCTCTTAGACTGCAAGAGAAGAAATTATATGCAAAGCTAGAGAAATGTGAGTTTTGGTTAGAAGAAGTGAAATTCTTGGGACACGTGGTTAATGGGGAAGGGATAACGGTAGACCCTAAGAAAATTGAAGCAGATTAGATTGGGATCGACCTAGGACGGTCACCGAGATTAAGAGTTTCTTGGGTTTGGCCGGCTATTATAGGAAATTCATTCAAGGATTTTCTCCAATAGCCATGCCATTAACCCGGTTGACTTGGAAAGGGGTAAATTTCGAATGAAGCGAGCAGTGTGAGAATATTTTTCAAAATTTGAAAGAGAAATTGACCACCGCTCCTGTACTAATTCTTTCGAAACCCTTAGAACCCTTTATCGTATATACAGATGCATCCTTGAGAGGCCTAGGTTGCGTCTTGATGCAGGATGGGAAAGTTGTGGCTTATGCATCGCGATAGCTGAAACCTGCAAAGGAAAACTACCCCACCCATGACTTAGAATTAGCTGCCATTGTGTTTGCCCTAAAGATTTGGAGACATTACCTATATGGTGCAGTATTTGAAGTGTACAGTGATCATAAGAGCCTTAGGTATTTGTTTGATTAGAAAGAATTAAACATGAGGCAGCGTAGGTGGGTAGAATACCTGAAAGATTTTGATTTTGAATTGAAATATCATGCAGGGAAAGTGAATCTCGTGGCAGATGCATTAAGCCGAAAGTCACTATAGTTAGCTAGCTTGATGATATGTGAGATGAGGTTACTTGAGGATTTTAGGAATCTCAGCCTCAACGTGATCTCATTTTCGAAAAGATTAGTGATGAGTGACTTTTTGATAACCTGCGAGTTAAGAGAACTAATTAGACAAGCCTAACTTAAGGATGAATCCTTGGAAGTATACGAAGACCAACATGATTTTGGACTAGCACCTGATGGAGTATTAATGTTTAGAAAAAGGGTAGTGATTCTGAACCATCAGGAGCTAAAGGAAAAAGTGTTAGCAGAGGCCCATAGAAGCTATTATACTATTCACCCCGGTATTTCTAAGATGTATCAGGATTTAAAGAGGAACTTTTGATAGCCCAGTATGCGGAAGGATATCACGAACTACGTGAATGCCTGTTTAACTTTTCAACAGGTTAAGATAGAACACCAGAAACTCGCAGGGCTACTAAAACCATTGGAGATACTAGAAAGGAAATGGGATAAAATCACTATAGATTTTGTGGTAGGATTACCTAGGACACCAGCTGGATTTGATGCCATTTGGGTGATAGTGGATAGATTAACAAAGTCTGCGCAATTTTTACCTGTTAAGATGCGTTACTCTATAGAGAAATTAGTCGAAGTATACCTTAGGAAAATCGTGAGATTACATGGAATACTGTTAGGTATAGTATCTGATCGAGACCCTAGGTTTACTTCGAGATTCTGGTAATCCCTACAGTAAGCCTTAGAAGACATGTTAAGGGCTTGTGTGCTAGAGCAGAAAGGAAGTTGGTATAAACACCTATCGTTGATAGAGTTTGCATACAATAACAGTTATCACTCTACCATCGGTATGGCACCTTATGAGGCTCTGTATGGGAGGAGTTGTAAGTCACCCTTAAGTTGGGTAGAGATAGGGGAGAGTACTCTTTTGGGACCCGAAATTGTACAAGAAACCACTGATCAAATTAAAATGATCAGGGAAAAGATGAGAGTTGCCCAGCAGAGGCAGGAATCATATGCAAACAAGAGAAGAAGGCCTTTAGAATTTAATGAGAGAGAGCACGTATTTCTCAGAGTGTCCCCTACCATGGGTATCGGTAGACAGGTAAGGACCAAGAAACTAAGCCCTAGATTCCTAGTACCATTCCAAATCTTACAAAGAGTCAGTCTCGTTGCCTACCAAATTGCCTTACCTCCCCATTTGTCCAACCTACATGATGTTTTTCATGTCTCCCAACTTCGTAAATATGTCCCAGATCCTGTGAATGTATTAGGGAATCAACCGATAATAATAAGGGAAATTTTGACTTATGAATCTACTCCTGTACAAATCCTTGACTTTAAGACTAAGCAACTCCGAAGTAAAATAATCCCTTTAGTTAAGGTACTTTGGCAGGATGTAGCGTCGCAGGAGATGACGTGGGAGAAAGAAGAAGAGCTAAGACAAAGATACCCAGAGCTGTTACAGGTATGAATTTTAGGGATAAAATATTTTTTAAAGGGGGGAGAATATAATAACCAGAACTATTTTTAAAAGATAAAACCTGATTTTCATGATAAATTTATGTAAGAGAAGCTTGGCATGACTGTTGAGGACGACGATTTGAAACAGAAGGCCGTTTGAAGTCAGAAACACAATCGAATGGAAAGAAACGTGATCTGACGATCAGGAATTGACAGACAAAGTTTCGTACTACAATTTCACTAACGGAGGCCAAAATCTTCGTATGGGAACTCGTGCCAACGTCTGGATGGAAGCCGACATCCTGAAGTTTCTCCGGGTGATCCAGGAAAAGTTAGAATAGCCCTCGGAAGCTTAAAATTTCCTAAAACCCTACCTTTGTCACAATTTTCTCTCTCTCCTCACTCTACTTTCTCTCTCCTCTCTCTCTTTTCTCCTCCACCGTGCGCCACCACTTGAGCCACCACCTAGCATACCAATCGACTCCCCTCGCCACCCTTGACCTCCAGCAGCCACCCACGACTACCAACGGCCGCCAACACTGCCAAAAAATGGCATTTTTCTCCTTCGTCGCATAAGATTTTCGCTAGCTGAGATCGTCACCTTAGCCACCGTTAGTCATCACTGCCACCACCACCGTGTATTCTGAGCTGTCAGCTTCCTCCACCAGCTCACCGTCATTGAACGAAGGTCCGGCGCGCCTAGATTAAAGAAATTTCCCTCCGCCGTGCGTCATTCTTCGTGGCCAAAAAACACCATCCAAACGACCATGAACCATCGCGCCACCACCATATTCGGACTCCTCATCTTGCGGGTTTCACTATGGTGTGAATTTCGTGGCCAACTGCACCCCTCCACAGTGCGCTGCCGTATGCCGCTATGCCGAAGAATCTAGATATACACCGGGAGACACCGAGACCACCCCAGGACAGATTTCCATCATCCGACAACATTGGTAAAGTCTGATTTGCCTAAAACTAATGAATTTTGATTGAATTAGTTGCCGAATGCGAATAAGAAATAAATTGACCTAGGTAATAGGCTAATCGGACTTAGAATCGTAAAACGGATGACGTGACGAGCTTAAATATTCGTGTAAATATCCAGGGAATTGATTTAGCTCAGAATTTGAGACTACGAGAAGTTCAGAATTGATTTGGAGCAACAGGAGACCAAGTAGGATGATTTACGCTTCCTGAGTTCTAGATTTGACTTAGTGATTACCTGAACGATTAGATTTAATTGCATAGATTTACGCACTGCTTTCGATGGACTAAATTGCATGTCTGTGTGCTGAAAACCCCATTTGCATGTTAGATGAATTGTTTATCGAGTTTAGATGCCATTAGGACGGGTTTACTTAGCGTAGGGTACTTGATAGCTAGTATGGGACGACCGTTAAGTATCCCGAGTACAGGGAGTTTTTAAATGATATTATTTTTACCTGATTTAGCTTGTACTGCGTTAGGGATCACGCGATAAATCAGGACGACCCTAAGAAAGGTTTAAGGAGTATAAGGGGGGATAACCTACGCGGGAAAACGTTGTGATTTAGGCACAATACCCTAGAACCCTGAGGAATAGCTGACCGTGAGCATGTGAGTTCGAATAGACTGTATGAGGATGAGAATTGGCGTATGTGCACATGCTAGGGGATGCCCTAGATGTTGATTCTCACCCGGTCCTTGAGTGAGTGATTGGTGTTACAAATCACACTCACAACATAGGCGAGATTCGGGTGATTGGTGTTACGGATCACACCTAACGATAAGAGATGTAATCTCTCTAGACGACGTGCAATTAGATGATGTTAGATTCGGTCGCAGATGATTTGTGGTCAACACGGATTTAGATACACCGGGCATGGGATTTAATCTGATTATTGATTTCTGATTTTTCAAAGATAAAGAATTTATGATTTGTGAGCATTGGCCGCAGTTTTCCATGCGATAAATTGATTTTTAAAGATAAGGTATTTCACGAATTTTGAACTGATTTCGGGTAGTTGTTTTCGATATTTGCACCGCTGAGTATTCAACCAGATTTTGAACTGTAAATTATTCTACTGAGATTTTATATCTCACCAGGTTGTTTACTCAGATGAATAAGAATAGGGACAGGGACTTAGACGTTAGCTGGGCGATGCTTTGGTGATAAACAGAAGAGCACCTTAGTCTAGGCTTGAATTGCATTGTATATATTTTTATTAATGATGTTGTATATTGGTTTTTTGTAATTTTTGCTTTTCTGTGGTTATTGGACTGGCTGTATATTTGTAAATTGGATGACCGTTGTATATTGGGATACGCTCGAAATATAGAGAAAACAGCTAAATTTCTGGTAGGGTTTACCGCTGTAAACTTGTGAATTTAAGTTGAAATCTGTATGAATGCATTATATGATGTATATATGGATTTTAGTTTTCATTCCAGAGTAATTTATGATGAATATATGTATAATCAGTACAGCTGTATGTGAATTAGGGTTGAACGAAATCTGAATGGACCATGGGAAGTCTATTTGGGTTACGCTCAAACAGTAGCGATTCCCTAACATTCCCACTTCGGGAATAACTATTTAGAGAACACCCATATGCTTCCGCTATGCAGATAGAGGATAGTATTAGGGGGTCGTTACAGTATGTGTAAGCGATCAAGTGTTCGCTATTTTCATAAAAGTGGCCAAGAGTCCACCATGTGACCAAGTGTTCACAATTCTTACAAAAGTGGCCTAGTGTCCACATTTCTTGCAATGTGACCAAATGTGCTTCACATTCTCAAGCATGGTAAGTTTTAAGAATGGAAGATATATAGATGATTATTGACTATTTCAATTGTTATATGTATGCTTTCCCTGGAAAAAGAATTATAATTAAAATGAGAATGACCATCTTTATCACATTGACATACCAATTAATCATACAATGCTTATTAACGTATTTATATGAAAGAGATTAATTAATAAATGATGGAATGTAGAAGAAATGGTTTTCTATTCTTGCACAGTGGTACATGTCAGTGAGATTCAAAATGTTGAATTGTTAAGCTACTGAGAAACTAGTTTTCTTATTTGTGTACTGATATGTATCAGATGCAGATATTTAGCAATTTATAGAAAAGATGGAAGTGGCATAAAAGGAGGTTCTTTTATTAAGATTATTTTTTAGACTAAGGGTTTAAGTGACAGAGATATTGTCTCTAGACCCTAGGATGAGTTTTGAAAATTCTCAAATAGATGCAATGTTGTAACAATTATGAAAGGATATATAGTGTTTTTTATAAATTTATCTCCGATGCATTATATTTTAATTTCACTGTGCTTATAAGTTTTAATCTAAGCAAAAGAACCCAAACCTAATTGATTTGAATAATATTGTGATGGTATAAATGCTCAAACATTATTAATAAATAATCAAGGTTAAGAATAATATACCTACCTTATCTATTTACATTTGAGACGTTGTAATATTAGATAAGGGCGTTACAAAATTCTCATACCTAAACTTTTTTACTTTTCATTTTAGTCCCTCTCCTCTTTCGAAGCAATTCTCTCATCCTTTTCTAGTCCAATTCTGGCACTAATGCCACTATATGCAGTATAATGCAACATACACAAGTAATTAATTAAAATTAACAAACATCTCTCATAAAAATAAGGGTGGATGTTACAGGGGTGCCATCAAATCAGAGTAAAAGCAGAAGATATACCTAAGACAGCCTTTAGAACCAAATATGGGCATTATAAATTTCTTGTAATTCCATTTGGATTGACAAATGCTCTAGCTATTTTCATGGATTACATGAATCGTATCTTTAGACCTTACCTTGATCATTTTGTGGTAGTGTTTATCGATGATATTCTTGTGTATTCTAAAAGTAGCGAAGAGCATGACCGTCATCTTAGGATTTTGTTGCAGTTGCTTAGGGAAAAGCAATTATATCCTAAGCTTGAAAAGTATGAGTTCTAGTTGGAAAAGGTAAGATTCTTAGGTCATGTAATCACTAGAGATGGAGTAGCAGTAGATCCTAGTAAGATAGAAGCGATAATTGGTTAGGAGAGACCCACAACAGTGACAGAGATTCGTAGTTTTCTCAGATTAGCTAATTACTATAGGAGATTTATTCAAGGGTTTTCACAAATCGCGTTGTCTTTGACTAAACTGACTAGGAAAGATGTTCCATTTGTGTGCAATATCAAATGTGAACATAGTTTCCAAACTTTGAAGGAAAAATTAACCACTACACTTGTCTTAATAATTCTAGATCCATTAGAAAATTTTGAAGTGTATTGTGATGCATACAAGAAGGGCCTAGGGTGTGTCTTGATGCAAAATAAAAGAGTAGTGGCATATGAGTCTAGGAAATTAAGACCCCATGAGAAGAATTATCCTACTCTTGATCTTGAGTTAGCAGCTATAGTGTTTGCCTTGAAAATTTGGAGACATTACCTTTTTAAATCTAAATTTGAGGTATTTAGTGACCACAAAAGTCTCAAATACCTTTTCAATCAAAAAGAGCTAAATATGAGGCAAAAGAGATGGATGAATTTTATTAAGGACTATGATTTCAAATTGAGATACCATCCAGGAAAGGAAAACATAGTGGCTGATGTATTAAGTAGGAAATCCTTTCATGTAGCTCAAATGACAGTAAGTGAAATGAACCTAATTAAGAAATTTAGGAATTTGAGTTTATCTACTCTGGTGTTGCCAGATAGGCTATACTTGAGTGAAATGAGAATTGAGAATAATCTTAGAACTCAAATACTAAAAGCTCAAGGGGAAGACGAATTCTTAGAGTCCTTAAAGAAGGACTTAAAGGAATTCAAAAAAGCAGTTGATAGGATTGTAATCTTGCAAAATAGATTGTATATTCCAAAATCTTGAGAAATAAGGGATAAAATCTTAGAAGAAGCCTATAAGAGTAACTATACTATTCATCTTGGTGCCACTAAGACATACCAAGATTTGAAAGTAAATTTTTGGTGTCTAGGTATGAAAAAACATATAGCTAAGTATGTTGCTAGATGCTTAATGTGCCAGCAGATGAAGCTTGAACATCAAAATCTTACGGTAATGTTACAACCTCTAGAGATTCTTGAATGGAAATGGGAGAAAATTTCCATGGATTTTGTAGTTGGTTTGCCAAGGAATTAGTTAGGAAATAATGCAATATGGGTGATTGTAGATAGATTAACTAAATCTCCATATTTCCTACCTATCAAAATAAATTTTTCATTAGATAGGTTGGCCAAATTGTATATACAAGAAATAGTGAGTCTCCATGGAGTACCCATTAGTATAGTATGTGATAGAGATCCTAGATTCACTTCTAGATTCTAGAGAGCCTTGCAAGAGGCATTGCAAGAGCTTGTATATTAGAACAAAAAGAAAGCTAGGATAGAATTTTGGCTTTAGTTGAGTTTTCCTATAACAATAGTTTCCACTCCATTATAAGAATGGCTCCATATGAAACCTTGTACGGGAGAAGGTGTAGATCACCGTTATGCTAGTTTTAGATGGGGGAGAGACAAATATTAGGGCCTGAGTTTGTTCAAAAAACTACTAATCAAATAAAAATGATTAGAGAGAAAATGGCTAAGGCCTAGGATAAGCAAAAAAGTTATGCTAATAAGAGAAGGAGGCCATTAAAATTTGCAGAAGGAAATCATGTTTTCCTCAAGGTTTCTCCAGTTATTGGTATTGGTAGGGTTATTAAGTATGGGAAACTGAATCCTAGATACATTGGACCATACCAAATTCTGAAAAGAATTGGTTCATCCTCTTACCAGATAGCTTTACCCCTATTTTTGTCCAATCTCCACTATGTTTTTCATGTTTCTTAACTCGTAAACACATTTCAGATTCTTCACATGTTCTTGATGCCAGTATAGTACAATTGAAAGATAATTTGACTTATCATCCTAGACCTTTAAGAATCATTGATACTGAGGTCAAGCAGTTAAGGAACAAGTTTATTCTATTGGTCAAGGTATTGTAGCATCAGTCATCACCACAAGAAGCCACCTAGGAGAAAGAAGAGGAGATGAGAAGAAGTTGTCCAAAAATTTTTAAGTAGGTATGTACAAATTTTAAGGACAAAATTTCTTAAAAGGAGGGGAGAAATGTAACATCCACTCCTCTTACTTATTAAGAGATATTTTTTAACTTTTAAATAAGTTAAATGCTTGTGTTTATTACATTAGATTGCATGTAGTTGCATTAGAAGGAGGGACTAAATTAAAAAGAGAAGAGCGGAGACCTAAGTGGAAAGAAGAGGTGTAGTGGAGGAAGCTTATAAAGAGAGTATGGAGAATTCAGAAGAAATAGGAGATTTTAGAGTAGAGTTGATTGCAGGAAAGATTAGGAAGGCATCTACTATCATTTACACACTTCTTCAGCAAGAAACAAGGTAGCAAAACAACCCAATCCCTTTAATTTTGTATTACTACTCATATTGATGACAATGATGATTTTAGTGTTGTTTAAAGTAAGAGAGGGATTAAAACTGCATTCTTGGTGTTTTTGAATGCTATTGGGTGTTTTAAATTGCATGAATATACATATGCATGTGGATATCAGATTATGGGAAATGGATTTTTACCTATTGTGTGAAAATAAGGTTTAATCCAAGATTTAAGTGAGAATAAATGGTATTTGGGGTTGTTTTTATGTGATAAATGATGCTTGTATACTGGTATAGAGTTGATGAGGGTCAAAAATGATTTACAAACAAGTTCTTCGGTAAAATTTTGGGTCAACTATGAGTTTTAAAAATAGAGTATCACATAGTAATCAACATATAGGCCCTATCAATTGACTATCATGCTCTTCGATTGCCTAGAAAAGCACACAGAGTGCTAGCAGTCAAATTCTAGCCCGTGAAAGTTGATTGCCATGCTCATATTTTCTGGAAATTTCTCAAGAACGTAGCAATCGACTATTGGGCTTTAGCAGTCAACTGCCAGGAGGGTGGAATTTGACTGGCAGGCCCTTGTTTTGGAAAAATAAACTCAATGACTTAGTTTGAAGCATATTTAGCCCAAAACTTTACTCAAACAAGGGATTTAAACCTAGAATTTTGTAATGGGTTGCAAGAGAGTGAGAGTGAAAGAAAAAGAGCAAGAATGATATGAAAATTGAAAAGGAATGAACATGAAAACTACAAGAGAAATAAGAAAGTATTCCTAGTGTATGGATAGTGGTAGACCCATATTGAATGACCAATTATTGGTATGGGACGATAATTGGGGCATTCCACAGTTAAATTACATAATTTTGAAAATACCGTGATGGTTATCAATTTTAAGTTAGTGAATTCCCCTATGGCCAATTAAAGGATTCACATACTTAAAGTTATACATAACCATGGTATGAGGCAAATCACCCTAGTATATATACTTGTGAAAAGTGTTTTGGGAAATGATCTATTGAGAACAATAATCCCAGACATATGGGGAAGGATTTGCCAGATAGGTGGGCAGGGACCATATGGTTCATGGAGGTGGGGAATGATCTGTTAAAGCAATGGACAGAGATCCTCGTGGGGGTGTTGTGGATGGGTGTACTTGGATCCATTGGAGGACGCTCCATCATGTACATGAATTATAATCAAGGACTACCAAATTATAAACAGCTTGTAGTTAAGAACTACGGGTAAATGTCGACTACGAGAAACTCACCTGTGAGTAAGGGTGATATATGAGAAGTTGATCGCTCGGCGACTGTCCGAATTTCTCTTGGCATGATCTTGTGATGATTATGATTTTGCATTGGCCATGAGAATATGCTTTGATTTCCTTGTTTATGCTCTTGTTTCTATTTAATGCCCTGTTACAATTATAATGTGATGTATATCCTGTGTGATGGATATGAAATGATTGCATACGTATATGAGTATGAGACATGAGATGATATAACTGTATAATTCATGCATTGTATCCCAATAGGCATAATATTTTAATTGATGATCAGAAGAATGTAGTTTTTTTCGTAAAGGTATGGTGGTACAGATCAGCAGTTTTTAAATTTAGGTTGTTGTTGCTACTGTAATTCATTCTCATATAAAATGTTGGTGTATATCAGATGCCTAGGTACTAGGTCCTGCTAAAGATGGAAGTAGTGATGATGGAAATACCCTTCTTGGGATTTTTCCCAGTTGTGAAGGAACTGTGGATTATTTTTGTATTAGAAGTTTCCCTTATGCCCTCATTATTTGAAGTTTTAGGGTTTTATAGTTAGATTTTGACAAGTCTGATACCCTGAATCCTTATTATCATTTTGGGAGGATCAGGAGAATGATTTTTGGATGTATAAAGTAAGGGCATATATGTATTAAGATATGTGAGATAGGTAACCACTAGCGGTCCTTTGTTAAATGGGTATGAGTGACAGGCTTTTTGCCTCCTTACCCTAGTTGACACTCTCACATTTATAGGTATATGCCTATTGTACAAAAAGTATGGTAAATGTAAATGGATCATGTATGTGAATGAAAAACTATAGGTATATACTAAACCTTTCTTTGATGTGTCAGTATATACCTCAAAAGGCTCTATAAGTTTTGGGATAATTAATATCAAAGTGATAGTTAGTTTTTCATTCAAGGTTTGGAAACTACTCTCACATTGTTCACTCTACTCAAACTCGACGCCCTTTCTAGTCATTTAGGTTAATGGCAAGGCTAACTGAGAAAATCCTTGTATAAATTTCTGATAATAACTTTCCAAACCCAGAAAACTCCTAATCTCAGTGACCATTTTTAACTGACTCCAATTCAATACAGCCTCAATTTTCTTAGGATTTACCAAAATCCCTTCTTTATTCACCATAAGATCCAAGAATTTGACCTCCTCTAACCAAAACTCACATTTTTCCAACGTAGCATACAACTACTTTTCCTCTAACATCCGTAGCACCATCCCTAGATGTTGTGCATGCTCTTCATGCATCTTGTAATAGATTAAGATGTCATCTATAAATACCACTATAAATTAATCCAAATAAGGTTGAAAAATTCTATTCATATAATCTATAAAAATAACAGGAGCATTAGTTAGTCCAAAAGGCATCACGAAAAACTTATAGTGGCTATATTTAGTAATAAATGTTGTTTTTGGAATATCTTCACTCCTAACCCTAATTTAGTGGTATTCTGGCCTCAAATCTATCTTAGAGAATACAGTTGCTCCTTGCAATTGGTTAAATAAGTCATCTATTCTAGGAAAAGGGTATATATTCTTGATGGTCACCTTATTCAGTTGTCGATAGTCTATGCACAATCTCATGCTCCCATAGTTCTTTTTCTCAAACAAGACAGGAGCTCCCTATGGTGACACACTAGGCCTAATAAACGCTTTTTTTAACATGTCCTTGATTTGGACCTTCAACTCCTTCAATTCTATTAGGGCATTCTATAAGGTGTCATGGATATTGAGCCCATACTAGGAATCAAGTCTATGGTGAATTCAATCTCTCTCAGTAGAGGTAACTTGACTATCTCTAAAGGGAATACCTCTAGAAAATCTCTTACAATAAGAATTAAGCTAAGCCTCTCTTGGGATTCTACTTTAGAAAAATTAAGGAAAATATCATTTAGCTCGCCTACCCTATCACTTCTGTCCACCCGTAAGGCATCCAAATAGACTATTTTCTTTTCAAAAAAATTCAGAAGAACCCGATTCCTAGATAACCAGTCCATTCCCAAAATAATATCAATCCCAATTAGAGGTAAACACACAAGATCAACAATAAATAGATGGTCATCAATGGAAAGAAGGCAGTTCAAGCAAATTTAAGTAAAAATTATGGATTTTCCCAAAGATGTGAAAATGTGCAAATCACATGGCATGGTTTGAAAAGGTAAGTTTATTTCCCCAACACATGTATTAGATATAAAAGAGTGCGTAACACCCAAATCAAACAATATTATCAAGGAAAAATTATAGATCTTACCTCTACCTTACATCAATCCAGGTGATTTCTCAACATTGGCTACATCCAAGGTAATGACTCTCCCCATAGCTTATGGCCTTGACCCACCAAAGTTCTACTAATTCCCGCAGAATGGTCAGTACTTTGAAATATGCCCTATTTTTCCACACTTAAAGCATGTCACCGGCGTTCTGTATCGACAGGGTTCGTTCCCATGCTTGTTTCCACACTTAGGGTAGTGAATGACCTCAGAGCATTGACTCCCACTATATGATCCTTGAGGTGCCTTAAAGCTTCCCCCTTTGACATTCAAATTCCTTGTAGGCTATTTTTGGCAAGCAGCGAATCTCTAGTTCATTTGCTATTTCTCTTTTAGACTCTTTCTTAGGATGCGACACTTGTTCACTAGTATTGCGAAATCCCTTATCTCCATCAGGGCTATTTGGGTTCTCATTTGCAAATCCAAGCCTGCCTCTAATTGGCTTGACTTCTAGGCTTCATCAGGATGCAGCCTCAAGTAAGTAGAATACCTAGCCAACTCTTTAAATTTGGCTAAATATTCTTCAAATAGCCTCCCCTTTGTCTGAGTTGCAGGAATTTTATCTTCTTGGCTACCTCACATTCTTGGGGAAGTACTTCTCTAGGAAAATCTTCTTAAAGGATTCCTAGGTTAAAGGAATATCCCTAGTCTCTATCAAATGTCTTGCCCCTTTCCACCAGTTTTTAGCCTCCTCTTTCAACATATAAACTACATAAGTAACCTTCTGTTTGTCAGTACTATGCAGTAACTGGAATATCTTCTCCATCTCCTTTAGCCATCATTTTGCCACTAATGGCTTGTAAGTGCCCTTAAATGCTGGTGGTCCCATCTTCTGGAATTCCAACCAGCCTTGGTACATATGGTTGTTATTCTGGTTATTCCCCTTATCAGGATTTTGATGGTTCTCTTAGTGTTGCCTCATAATGTTGGCACTAGTGGCAACCTAATCCCTTACTGCCTCTGCCATCTTCCTGAAGGAATCCATCGTATCTCTCATTTCCTCATCTATGCTACTCCTCCCTTGTAACCTTCTGGTAGTACCTCTTCTTGTGTTTTCCATAGTTTGCTGATACAAAAAGGGGAAATAGTTAGCCTTTAGTAACAACCCTAACAATAGCATAAGTTTACTCCTAATATCTCAAAGGTTTTGATCATAATCCTAAATATTTCGGAGTCAAAATTCAAATAAACAATCCCTAATGCTGCAAACTTGGTCATTCCCTAAGCTAAACCACACTAACCCGTAAAACCACTGCTCTGATACCACCTTGTAACGACCCCTCTTATATACTTATCATTAGAGTAAATTGGAAGCGTGAAAATCCTCTAAAATTTTTTCCTTTTAAAGAAAACTTATAACACTTGGGCCTTCACTAATTGAGTGTAACCCAAATAGACTATTCTTTTAGTCCATTCGAATTCCACCCAACTACCTCTTATGCATAGCATAATCTAATACCATAATATATACAACCATATACTTTAGAATGTAAAATTCTAAACAATTCATCATAATGGTGGAGATATGCTTTACATTAAAACTATTGAAATCAAATTCCCATCATCTAATCACATTTCAATAGAATTTGTCTCCAATTTTCAAGACTACCTAACCCTTATCAAAATAACCATAACATTTTCATTATATACATACATATTCCTAGCCTACATTCCATTAAAAAAACCTATCTACAGCCTCAAATTTCCATAATCCTTTACGTCATCTTGTATCCCTCATACTGATCTCAAGACTAGCTAAGTTTTAGGTATATCCTAGCCCTGATCATCTGAAAAAACAACTTCATGAGATATAATTATCCCAGTAGAGTAATTTATAATTTACAATTTTTATAAGACAATTGAAAATTCAGTTTTGCCCCCTTGGGTACAGAAAACCTCTCCCCTATAGTTACAAAATCACACATGTGAATTAGAATTTCATATTCTAAACAATATCAATCATATGGGAAATTCATATTTCATATTTACTCATAAACCAGATAAATTCATCAAAATCACAAGAGTATAGGAGAAACATTCAACTCAAAAGTCATTATTACATAAAGCTTGTATTCCATTTCAAATCCTATTTGCATAACATTTCTCATGTTACTAGAGATATCAAATAAAACTACATATTCTCTCACAATTAATATGCATACATTTCCCACCATTTACATCCCTATCACAATGCATGCTATTTCCAATCTCAATTTCAAATATTCCAAGGGACCATTATCGCTAAAAATGTCATAGGATCGTTATCCATGTGACTGAGATTTTTATCATCATGGGAACCATTATCCCAGCGATCGTAATAGGATCATTATCCATATGACTAAGAATCTAACTATTAGGGCATCCCCTGGCACGTGCACATCATTCGTTAGTCTCTTTATCCTCAATTATACAGCAATTATACAGATCAGTGACTAATACTTACAGTAATAGGGTTTTCCACTTAAACTAATCCATTTGCCCCTATAAACTCTCCTCCCCTTACTCCTTAAGTCTTTCATAGGGTTGTATTAGTTTAAAGAGCAACCTCTAACATATACAGACTATTATCATGAAAATAGTTACATTTTGTAAAAATTTCTGCATAAGGAACACTTAACGACTGTCCCATACCAGCCATTAAATGTCCATCCTAAATTTTGTCTGCACTAAAAACATACAACCCAATAGTCAACTTAAAATATGTAGCAAGGGGTTTATCTCACATTTCACAAACACATATAGGAAATTTTTCTTATACTCATATGAAAATGTTTCCATTTCACAATAGTTTCATCAAATATTTTCCCTTATCATAAAATAACTTTATTTCAAACAACACAATTCACATCAGCACTTCAAATAGGGGACTGTAGATTACTCTGCCTTAACCGTTTGTTCTTTTCTTGATCAAGACTTCCCTCTTTCCTCTTCGAAATGGCCTCACAACTCACTTCCTAGGAAACAATCTAGATTTCACACTTGTACTTTACAAATATGCATTCTTTATATCATGCTTACTATTCATCCTTGGCTTAAAGTTTTACTATGAGATAAGTCTTCCTTTTTCCTTTCATATTTTGATGTTACTTATCATCCAATCATATGTAATTCTCTTGTATGATGACATTTAAGCCTCAATCTAGCCAATACTAGGGGTTTCTAAGCTCTATTATTGTTTAAAAGATTTTTTTCCAGGTTAAAAGGCTGCTAGTCGACTACTATAAAGCTAACAGTTAGTTGGTTACTCTCTAGAGGGCTGCCAGTCAACTTTCGTGAAGCTGGCAGTCTGCTGGTAGCTCTCTGGAGTTTTGGATTTCACAAGATAATAGCCTATCAGTTGATTACTAGAAGGCTACCAGTTGACTGCTAGCCAAAAAAATAAGACCCGACAGTTGACTATTAAGGTTACTAGTCGACTGCTATGTCTTGTATGCATTTCTGGGCTTGTCAAGAACACGAAATTCGACTAGTGCATGCTCGTAGTCAGCTGTTATGTTCTACAACAACTTAAAAATCCAAGTTTTTGAAACTATCTAGCTTAGAATCTGCCACATTACAAATTTAAAAGATATGAGCTTAGTATCTAATTATTTTTCCCCAAATCCTAACCCTTTTTATGCTCAAATATCAATCATACAAGCCAAATTACATATCCAACAATAGTGAACAGTAAAACCTAACTTGAAAAATCTGATTCAAGCCTAGAAAATATTGAATGGAAGTTCAAGACCTTAGAAATTTGGTCTAGAAACCCTTTCCTAACTCCAAACAACATTAAAATCATCATTTTAACCCAGAAAACAAAAAAACATCATATTAAAGATTTTCTTACCTACAATTTAGCTATGAGAGGTATACTCTTGATTTTTTTCTCCTTCCTTTTCTACTCATTTTTCCTTTCTTCTTTTCTCTCTTGGAGGTGCAGCACTAAGCACTTGTGTTGGTATGGAGGGAAGCATATAGGAAGGGATAAAAGGATACACCAACTAAAATTTCAAGGACCTCCTTGCAAAATATAGAAATTGCTCTTTAGTCACTCTCACTTTAACCCCCAAGTTCCTTGTTTCATTTTAGTCTTTGAAGTTAAAATTCCAAGATTATCCTTAATAATAAATTTTTAAGGAAATGGATATCACATTACATGGTAATTCACTAATCTTAATTATTTAACTTAGTAAAAGTTAAAATGTTTACTTGAGTAGAGTTAATAGTAATTCACCAATCTTATAGTATATTATATAATATTATTTGAATAACTAAAAGAAACTATAGGATTGGGGGTGTTACATTAAGTTGGTATCAGAGCATAGTTTCCTAGGTTAGAAGGATAGAATTCCTCAAAATAGGGACTAGATCAAGTTAGTTGACTGAACCTAGGTAGTTAACTGACTTGTGTTATATTTGACTTGAGGAAAGGAGTGCTAGGTTTAGGTGGATAGTATGGATAGTATTTTCTATTGGTGCCATATGTCCTCTTATAAATATTATGTTATTGAGACTGATCACCTCGGTAATGTCTATGTGTGTAGAGTGTGATATGGCCCTACCTAGGAGGAGTATTGAGAAGGAGGGAGAAAATAAGGCTAGCCTGACAAGGGTAATGCAGGCTATGATAGGAGTGGGCGCGAAGCTATGAGGAAACAAGCTATTGCTACTACCCAAGTCCTCAAACAATTTTAGGAAAATTGTAACAATAACTGCCTAAACCTAACACTAATGGAGGACAAGAAGAAAAATTAATTTATCATGGATGGTTGGATTTTCAAAAAGCTAAACCTCCTTCTTTTAGGGTGAGTTCGACCCGAAGGTAGTGAAAGAGTGGTTAAGAGAGATAGAGAAATTTTTTATGGTCCTTGGGAGGATAGATGCGCAAAAAGCATTATTTTTCACTTACATGCTGGTTAAAGAGGCAAAGCATTAGTGGAAAGGAGAAAAATAATTAATGGAGGATCAAGGAGTTCAAATCTCTTGGGAATTGTTTAAAGAGGCATTCTTGGAGAAATATTTTCCTTGGAATGTAAGGATTGAGAAGGAGATTGAATTCATGCAAATTAAGCAAGGCAATATAACTTTTGATGAATATCCTTCCAAATTCGAGGAGTTGTTAAAATTCTCTTTGTATTTGAAGCTTAAAACCAGATGAGGCTTAGAAGGCTATGCATTTAGAGGCTAGGTTAATGCTAGAGTTAAAGAGTGTGGTTGCTCTATTAGAGATCAAGAATTATGCTACACTAGCAAATAAGTGTCGCATAGTTGCTAAGAATCTAACAGAAACTAAGAAAGAGAAATAGAGAGTTAACTTCCTCAAATGGAAGCAATCACGATCTTTTAGAGGTAAGGATAACAAGTTTAGTAGAGCCTAAGGAGGTAAGAGGCCAATAGTGAGGCAAGCTATACTTAATGCTTGCTTAAAATGTGGAAGAATCAAGATAGGCCTTGTAGGTGGCAACAAGGTGTTTGCTTCAAATGTGGAAAACAGGGACATTACCTTAAATATTGTCCACAACGGAAGAAATTGAATGAAACCACTAAACCTCCAACTACTGGGAGAGTCTACACCCTTAAGGGTAGGAAAGTGTCTTAGTCCAATGATCTGATCAAAGGTAATTGTTTGATAGGTGATGTATCTTTGATTGTACTGTTCGATTCTGACACTACTCATTCTTTTCATTTCCTGTGAATGTGTCAAAAGATTGGATTTATCTATATCTAATTTACCCTGTGAGTTGTCTGTTTCCATCCCAGAAGGAAAGCAGGTTTTGACTTCTTTAGCCTACTTGAATTGTCCAATCGTTATTGAGAATAAACCTTTTTTTGTTGATCTCATTTGTTTACCATTAATTGATTTGGATATTATCCTTGGGTTGAGCTGGTTGTCTTTAAACTATGTAATCTTAGATTGTTCTAAAACATTTGTGACTTTATAGAAACCATACCTGCGAACAGGGTATGGAGGAAAGGATCCAAAGAATTTGTTTTTTGTGTTCTTCTAAAATTGAAATTCAAAATAAGGTTAATGATATCCCTATAGTTTTTGAATTTCCAGATGTCTTTTTAGAGGAAATCTTGAGTCTTCCACTTGAGAGGGAAGTAGAATTCTCTATAGAGTTAGTTCCTGGCACGAGACCGATTTCTATAGCACCTTATAAGATGTCTCCCTTAGAGTTAACTAAGTTCAAAGTACAGATAGAGGACCTAATAGAGAAAAAATTTATTAGACCTAGTGCTTCACCATAGGGAGCACCAGTGTTATTTGTGAAAAAGAAAGATGGAAGTATGAGATTATATATAGATTATAGACAATTAAACAGAGTGACTAAACATCCTCTTCCTAGAATTGATGACCTATTAGATCAATTGAGAGGAGCTACTATATTTTCTAAAATTGATTTGAAATTGAGGTACCTTCAAATCAAAGTCAGAGCCAAAGATGTACATAAAACTGCCTTTAAGACAAGGTATAGGCATTATGAATTTTTAGTAATGCCATTTGGATTAACAAATGCTCCAACTATTTTTATGGATTACATGAATCATATCTTTAGGCCCTATCTTAATCAATTCGTGGTCGTGTTTATTAATGATATTCTTGTATATTCTAAAATTAGGGAAGAGCATTAGTAGCATCTTAGGATTGTGTTGTAGTTGCTTCTAAAAAAGTAATTGTATGCCAAACTAGAGAAGTACAAATTCTGGCTAGAAGAGGTGAAGTTTTTAGGATATGTGATTACCAAAAATGGGGTGGCAATATATCCCAGTATGACAGAGGCAGTATTTGGTTGGGAAAAACCTACAACAGTGGCTGAAATTCATAGTTTTCTTGGATTTATAGGTTATTATAGGAGGTTCATTCAAGGGTTTTCGCAAATTGCATTACCTTTGACTAAGTTAACTAAGAAGGATGTTCCACTTGTGTGCAATTCCAAATGTGAATTTAGTTTCCAAACCTTGAAGGGGAGATTAACAACTGCACCTTTCTTAACTATTTATGATCCCTTAGGAAATTGTGAATTGTACTGTGACACATCTAAGAAGGGCCTAGGGTGCCTATGCCTCTAGACAGCTAAGACCTCATGAAGGAAATTATCCTACTCATGATCTAGAATTAGCAGCCATAGTGTTTGCGTTAAAGATTTTGAGACACTATCTTTATGGATCTAGATTTGAGGTATTTAGTGATCATAAAAGTCTCAAGTATCTCTTTGATCAGAAGGAGTTGAATATGAGACAAAGGAGATGGATTGAGTTCATTAAATATTGTGACTTTAAACTAAAATACCACCCAAGGAAGGCAAATGTAGTGGCAAATGCCTTAAGTAGGAAATCCCTCCACATGTCTCAATTAATGATAAATGAAATAAGCCTAATAGAAGAGCTTATGAACTTGAACTTGTCCACACTAGTGTTACTAGATAGAATATGTCTGAGCGAAATAAGAATTGAAAATAATCCTGGGACTTGGATCTTAGAAAACTCAAAGAAAGAATGAATTCTTAAAGTCCCTAAAGGACCCAAAGGAATTCAAGAAAGGAACTGATGGGATAGTAACATTTCAAGATAGGGTATATGTCCTAGAATTAAGAGAACTGAAGGACAAAATTTTAGAAGAAGCTTATAAGAGCAACTATATACTATTCATCCTAGTACCACTAGGATGTACCAAGATTTGAAAGAAAAATTTTGGTACCCAGGTATGAAGAAGAACATAGTTGAGTATGTTGCTAGATGTTTAGTATGCTAGCAGGTGAAAATCAAACATCAGAAACTTGCTAGGCTATAACAACCTCTTGAAATTCCTAAATGAAAATCGGATAAATTTTCTATAGATTTTGTGGTTAATTTGCCTAAGACTATGTTGGGAAATGATGCAATTTGGGTGATAGTGGATCGGTTAACTAAGTCTACACATTTCCTACCCATTAAGATAAAGTTTTCACTAGATAAGCTAGCCCAGATGTACATTCAAGATATAGTGAGACTCCTCGGAGTGACCACTAGCATTTTATTAGATAGACCCTAGATTTACTTCTACCTTCTGGAAAGCCTTACAAGAGGCCTTCAGTACCAAGCTTAACTTTAGCATTGCTTATCATCCACAAACTAATGGGTAGACTAAATGAACCATATAGAATTTAAAAGATATGCTTAAGGCTTGTGCCTTAGAATAGAAAGGGAGTTGGGATAAGAATTTTCCATTAGTGGAGTTTCCCTACAATGACAATTTCCACTCTAGCATAGGAATGGAACTTATGAAGCCTTGTATGGGAGAAAATATCGATCACCTTTATGTTGGTTTAAAGTAAGGTAAAGACAGTTACTAAGGCCTAAGTTAGTGCAACAAACTACGAACCAGATAAAAATGATTAAGGGAAAGATAACTAAGGCCTAGGATAAACAAAAGAGTTATGCTGATAATAGAAGAAGACCACTCAAATTTGATGAAGTAGATCATATTTTCCTCGGGGTTTCCCCAGCTATTAAGTCTAGAAAACTAAATCCTAGATACATTGGACCATTTCAAATTTTGAAAAGAGTTAGTTCATCCACATACCAAATAGCTTTACCCCTATTTTTGTCCAATCTCTATAATGTTTTCCATGTTTTTAAACTTAGAAAATATATTCTAGACCCTTCACATATTCTTGATGCTAGTATAGTACAGTTAAAAGATAATCTAACTTATCATCCTAAACCTTCGAGAATTATTGGTACTAAGGTCAAGCAATTAAGGAATAAGATTATTCCACTAGTGAAAGTGTTATGGGATCAGCCATTGCCACAAGAGGTTATGTGGGAGAAAGAAGAAGATATGAGAAGGACTTACCTAGAATTATTTAATTAGTTACGTACTAATTTCTAGGACAAAATTATTTTAAAGAAGGGGAGAAATTTGACATCCACTTCTACTATTTATGAGAGATGTTTGTTAGTTGTTAACTAAGTTGAATGCTTGTCCATGTTACATTAGTGTACATATAGTTTCATTAGTGCAAGGACTTAATTGAAAGAGGGTGACGAGCTATATTGAAAGTGAATAGGGACTAAAATGAAAAGGAAAAAGTTAAGTTAAGGGAATTAGATAATCCCTATTAGCTCAAGGGTACAAAATGTGATTTTACCAAAAAGGAAGTTATTGTAAATAACTTATTTTTGAAATATCCCACCCATATTTTAAGGGCAAGAATGTAATTCTTCATATGACCGAAGAAATTCCTATTTATGGCTAAGCGACCAAAAACTTGACCCTAACTTTGAATTAAGTGGAAGGATGGGTAGGGATTGCAATTTTCCCCAACTACACGAAACTACCTATATAAGCCTAAAACCAAAAAAATCTACCACCAATAGCTCATTTTCTAACTTCTAGAGAGAGAGGACATTTTAGAGAGAGAGGTTGTGGAAGAGAAGGATTATAGTTGGGATTAGCAAAAAAAACACAGAGGGAACATTCAGAAAGGCATTTAACACCACCTACACACTTCTTACCAAGAATCAATGTAGCAAACAATCTAATGCCCCTCATTTCAGAAAAGTACTATTCATTTTATTGAAAATGGTGATTTTGATGTTATTTGAGTTAAAAGAGGGGTTCAAACCTATATTCTTTGTATTTCTAACTTCTGTTGGGTGTTTATATTGTATGGATGTACTTATACATGACTGTTTCAAATTGGTTCAGATTGTGAGAGATGGGTTTTATTGTTTACCTTTGAAATATTTGTGGATTTCCTTTGATTGATGATGTTTAGGCATAAGCATGAGAAATGATTTGAGATAAATGATGAATTGATGTTGGAAACTAAGGTCATGCCTTTTTAAACTTGAAAAGAGGTAGAAATATAGAATGAATAACTCTCTATATCCATAGAACTAAGGCTCATAAACCTGTAAGTCAACTTCTATGTTCTTTAGTTTAAGATTTTGCAGTGTAGATAAAAGCAATCGACCGCTAGCCTATGGCAATCTACTGTCATGCCTCCAATGAAAGGCTCCTAGCTTATAGTCGACTATTAGGTGACTACAATGGGTTTAACAGTCAACCAGTAGCTCTCTGTTAGCCAGCAGCTGACTGATAGAGTCCTGGTAACCGACTTGCAGCCTTTTGTTTTAATTTTTGAAGTTTTATTTCAGTCAACTGACTGCTATAATGTGTAAGTTAATTACTAGGTGGAAAAATAATGTTTTTCATGAAGATTTCATTTTGAAAGAGCCACTTAGCTTATGAAAAGAAACCTCAAAAGTTTAGAAGGAGTTTTTGAGCTCAAGTTTCTATTTTTCTTGAGTGTTTGCTCAATGCAGTCAACAATAATGTGATTACGTATGGAAATTATAGATTTTGGATAGTATGTAACATGAGGTTGAAAAAGAATAAGAAAAAAACATAAAAGAGAAAATAAAAGAGTATTCCAAGTGTATGTACTAGTGGTAGACAAGCTCATGATTGAGTGACCGACTTTCGATATGGGATGGTCATTGGGCATTCCACGATTAAACCATAATTAGGGATGGTAAAACATCCACTCAATTATAAATGATTTTGAAAATGTGGTGATGGTTACAAATTCTAAGTTAGTGAAATCTTCCATGGCCAACTAAAAGGGTCACATACTTAAAGTTAGGTATAATCATGGCATGGGCTGAATCACTCTAGAATATATGCTTGTGAATAGCATGCTAAGAATGTGATCCATTAGAAAGGGATGGTGATTCCATAGTCTCATGATCTGCAAGGGCGAAGTAAACGTGATCTACAGAGTTAACAATGATCTCATGAGTTATACCAACCCCATTTGGGATGAAAGGGAATTGAAATATCCAAATGAATATCGATCCCACTGGTCAGGGATGATCTGTCAAAGTTGGCAGGGACCATTAAGTGAGTTATGCCTATAACACCCCATATTATCGTGAATGATTTTCAATTAAATGCTTTCTTAATTAAGTAGATAAGTGGCCATAGAAGGTGATGCAATAAATGTCACTAGGGTCCATGTGAAATTGATATGATTCCCTAATTTTATTTTTCCACCTAGCTAAATTATCAAGGAGAAAAGAAAACTAAAATGCCTATATACCTACATGTGCAAATGGGGAAAAGGAAAGAAGAATTAAACATTTAAATATATATACATAAACTCATCAAATGAAGTGGCAAAGTGGAACCCATGTGTGCCTTGCATGAAATGCAAGTCCTACATGAAGTGAGAAAGGAAAGAAGGAGGGCAACATTTTAAAATAGATATATACCTTGCATGACTTGGAAAAAGGGAAGAAATAAGGGAGAGAAGTTTATCCATAAGAAATTAGGCATGCATGCATAATGCTAAAAGCATGGGTCTTGCATAAAGAGCATGGCTTACTTGCAAGGAGGGAATTAATTATATATATACATGCAACAAGTAAAAAAAAAGTGAAAAATTTATAACGTAAATGCACAATATACAATGTTGCCTTGTGAGTAACGCGTGTCATTCTCTTTTCTTCTTTTGGCACCATCAAGTGAGAGAGTGTGTCTTGCATAGGTGTGTCTTGCATGCAAGGGAATTTGATGTGAAGTGAGCAGGGAGAGGACGTGCAACAATGAGAATTAGGGAAAATAAGGTAAATAAGAAAGGAATTACCAAAGTTGCAAGCAAGAAAGTACAAGGTGCATAATTTTTCTTTATGCCTTCCACATGCTAAAAGAAGAGAGAAAGAAGGGAATTAATTATATATATGAATTCATGCAGCAAGTAAAACAAAGAGGTGCAAAATTTTTCATGCATCTACATGGCTAGAAGGAAGAAAAATGTAATGCAAGCCTCCTCCTCTCCTTTAACTTGTTTAGGTAGTTAACCTAATCTTACAAGGAAGTGCAAAGTGTACTTAAAAGTACACTCATGACAACTAAGCAATAATTAAGGAGATAAGAAAATAAAAAAAAAGGGGTGCAGCCACCACCCAAGTATCATGTGAAAATGCAAGAAAAATGGGGCTACACCTAAAATGCCAAAGTTTACAAGCAATGGTGTACTTAAACATACACTTGCAGCTGTGATTAGCAAGAAAAGAGGGAGAGGGTGGCGTGAACACTAAGTAAATGTATATTGCAAACAAAAAAAAAGGGGGAGAGATGAAAGAGTAGCATGGGAAACACTTAGTCACATGTGTAGCTAGGAAATAATACTAAATAAGGATAAGAAATGGTGCACCCTCTTGGTAACCAAATACAAAATGAAAAAAAGGGGGAAGTGATGAAGGATAGATGTAACACCCTCTATCCTATGGTTCCTTTAGTTATTTTAAAAACTTTAAGATAAAAATAATTATCAGAGTGTTGGTGTTACTATCACTTCTACCCGATTAAATTTTAAACTTTTGACCGAGTTGATTTATCGAGAACATTTAGGTTGGTCTCTACTCTCGGGTTCTCTCAATATCGCAACGAAATAAATACATATAGCATACACCTGAATTAACTATACATAGACATGCATTCTTAATTAAATATAATCAATTAACTATTAGGTATGGAGGCAACAATCCTGCCACTCATAACCCTATTAAATAGTCTAATCATCAATCCAGCCTAATTTATATACAGATAAGTTAGAATAGGCTATACAAAATAATCCTGCACTAGCCTTTCTCAAAATATCATGAATGCTAGCTCAATCCTAACATGTACTTATGCTATCCAAACTAAACAGTTTGTGTGCCTAGATGGGACACTTCTGCATACCTTACCTACTTTCTCCATCCCAAGGGGACCTACACATCTGGTACATGTCAACACTATTGTGAGAAATGAATCTCATTAGCAATAAAACTAGTTACAAAATTCATTAACTTGTACCACCGTGCTCGCACAGAAAACCTCTACATTCTTTCATAGAACATATAACATACAATGGGGATACAATGAGTGAAGCATTTAATCATGGTATATACTCATATGTATGCATATGCATTTAAAACATATCAACTTGTAAACATGGGAAGTGTATTCATCATCATTCACATCATAAAGCATTTCTTATAAAACATATGTGGGATAGTAAGCATAACATTATTTTATTTTCATAACATGCGAGTAGTTCATAAAACACCTTGAGAGTAATCGGGAGAGTCGCCCAGCAATAACTCCACGCACCATTGTCTATATGAATGAGCGCATGTCTATTTAACCATGCCTGAACCTTTTGTACATTCTGAGGCGTCCCACAGTGGATCCAAGTACCATAATGGTCCCTGACCCTTTTCGGCAGATCATCCCTGACCAGCGGGATTCCTCTCTTTCATCCCAAACGGGGCTAGTATACTCTCATGGGATCATCGTCAACTCTAACCAGATCATTTCCTCACCACTTTTAGGCAGATCATAACACTATGGAATCACCATCCCTTTCCAATAGATCACACTCCTGGTACGCTATTCTCTACATATACTATAGGGTGAATTGGCCCATGGTCATGGTTATGCTTAACTCTAAGTACGTGTTTCTCATATGGCTTTTAGGAGATAACACTAACTTAAAGATCGCAACCATCATGGTGTTTTTAAAATCATCCAAGTTGAAGTGGATGTTTAACCATCCTAATTTATGGCACAACTGTGGCATACCCAACGACAGTCCAAAACTGACAATCGGTCACTTGATCATGAGCCTATCTACCCTAAGGCATACAGTGAGAATACTTTCCTCTCTCCCTCTTTGTGTTTGTTGCTCTCTATCTACCCAAAAATCCTAGTTTCCTTGCCTACCGATGTTGTGAGCCCTTAATTAAGTTAGTATAAAGAATTACTAAGCTCAATTGCCATTAAAAACCTCATTTCGCAAGTTAGAGGGCTGCCAGTCAACTGATAGAAGGCTAGCAGTCGACTGGTGGCTCTCTGTAATCCTCTGTGCCAATCAGTAAGCTAGCAGTCAGCTGCCAGCGTTCTGGCAGCTATTTGGTGGCTTTTTAGAGTGCGTTATGGGTAAAAATATGAGCACAATAGTCGACTGCTAGGATTGCCAATTGACTGCTCAGTGCAAACTTGAGCCTGACAGTCGACTGCTAGGAACCTAGCAGTCAACTGCTAAGCCTCTGTCTGCACTTCTGGGTTTTCAGGAACACAATAGTTGACAGCGAGGATCGCCAGTCGACTACTTAGTGCAGACTTGGGCTCAACAGTCAACTGCTAGGTATCTGGCAGTTGACTGCTAAGCCTCTATCTGTACTTATGAATTTTCTAGGAACACGATAGTCGATTGCCCCTGCTTAGCAGTCGGCTGCTATGCTCCACTGTAGTTCAAAAAACATAATTTTGATAAAACCCAGTCCAGCATGCATTCTATTTTCAAACCTAAACATATGAGCTTAATTCCCATACAATAAACTTTACTTTTCATTAAACATTTCTTGTTCATTAGCTCAAACATGGTACATTCAAGGAAATCTAGTCTATATATCTAGATGAACACAACCCAGCCCTTCCAATCCATTGCAGCACACATAAGATTATACATTCAACAACACAACACCCCATAGAAATAGAAAAACATACAGAATGTGGGTTTTAACCCCAACTCAACTTAAAACATTCAAAATCACATTTTATCAGAAAAGTTCTGCACATTTTAGAAATGGGGTTTAGGATGGATTGCTACCTTGATTCCTTGCAAATGTGTGTGTTTGGTGTGCTAGGATGACTCTCCCCTTGCTAAAGGATGAATTCCCAGCCTTAAATTCGCCTCTCCCTTTAGAAATTCTTCCTCTCCCTCTTACCCTAGCTCTCTCTCTCTCTCTCTAAGTTTCTGAAGTTTGGGCATTGTGGGAGGGTTTAGGGCTTCAGCTAGGGTTTTAAAAAGTTTGGGAAATTTCTCTTTGGTCCCTGGGCTATTTTGCACTCTTGGCCTCACTTACTTTTCCCTTTTCAATTGAGTCCCTAACCACCTCTTACTAAACCCTCATTTATTTCCTTTCAATTTAGTCCCTAAGCTAATGCAACTACATGCATTAATGCAATATACACAAGCATTAAACATCAAATTAACAATTATCATACATCTCTTTAATAATAATTGGAGCGGATGTTACAACAGACCCACACGGAAAAGGAAAGGAAAAAGGAACAAAGTGCAGCGTGAATTTGGGAAGAAGAAAACCAAAGTGTGCAAGCAAGGGAGTGTGCACTCAAACCATAATTAAGGCAAGAGGAAGAAGAGAGAGAACACTTCATACTTTGGAAAGGATCACATGCCACCTAAGCAAAAGGAAAGGAGGAATTGAGATTTTCATTTGGTCATACACATACCACACCCTTAAGGCAAGAAAGAAAAGAGATAGGAGAAAGAGAGAGGGCACACACCACCTAACAAATAGAAAAAAAAGCAATTGAGAGTTTGCATTTAGACATATGCATCACACACACACAAACGTGTATCCTAAAGGGAAAGGGAGAGTGGCGTGAGCCTTTGAATACACACACAAAGCTTGGGAGCAAGGAAGGAGTTAGGCTAGCAGAAAAAGGGAAAGGACAAGGGAGAACTCAAAGGGAAATCTAACTTAGTCCATCGTCAAGTAGGTTAAAAAATTTTGAGATTGTGTTCCATGCTTTAGTATATGCCATCATCATGCTTTTACAAGTTTTACATGGAACATGATTGTCTTCCCTACATTCTTGATAAGATGCATGTTATGTTCGCTAAGCATGTGTGATTGATTGGGATGTTGGTTGATGTGATGACATGTATATTGTTGTCGTGGAAGGATTAGAGTTAGATAATGTTATTTTCATGATGAACTATGATTGAATATGATAGAAATGGATGGATGCTCTTGAAGATTATGCTTTCTCTATAAAAACTCTCTTTAGCCGAATAGAAGAGGAAAGTTTACACAAAATTGATGCTAAAATTTTTAGCTGTGATTGGTGAAAAAAAATAATCGTGGATGAAAGGGACCATACCAATTTAATGGTGATAGTTAAGGAATAAAAGAGGAAAATTCGAATTTCAAAATGGTCAATTTCCTTTGGCCAAGTTCATGAAATTCACCTTGAGACTTGTTAGAATTTTAAAAAGGAATTAGATTATTAGTGATTCCCAAGAGTGGGAAATTTATCTTGAAACTTGTTAGAAGTTTTCAAAAGAATTAGATTATTATTAATTTCCAAGAATGGGAAATTTACCTTGAGACTTGTTAGCATTTTTCAAAAGAATTAGATTATTATTAATTTTCAAGAATGGGAAATTCACATTGAGATTTGTTAGCATTTTTCAAAAGAAATAGATTATTATTAATTTCCAAGAGTGGGGAAATTTACCTTAAGACTTGTTAGGATTTTCCAAAAGAATTAAATTAGTATTAATTTCCAAGATTGGGAAAAATTACCTTGACACTTGTTAGAATTTTACAAAAGAACTAGATTATTATTAATTTATAAGAGTGGGAAATTCACCTTGAGACTTGTTAGAAGTTTACAAGAGAATTAGATTATTATTAATTTTCAAGGAAGGGAAAATTCACTCTTGAAGCTTATTAGAATGTTATAAGAGAGGTATAATATTATTATTTTCATGAAAAGGAAAGCAACCCTCGGAACTTATAAAGATTTTATAAAGGTGGCCAAGTGTCCACAAGTGCCCAAGTGTGCACAAAGATTTATAAAGGTGGCCAAGTGTCTATATCATGCCCAAGTGTGCACAACTAACGTATAAAGATAAGTTTTAAGAATGATAAGCATAATGATTTTGTGCATTTTGTGATAACCTATTTAATAGCATGCAAAGATGTTTTACTTGAAAAGAATATCTTTTTGTCTCATTGACATTTAGATTGATCATGTAATGCTTGGCAATTTATATTTATGAATAATGTTGAGTTTTTATATACCAAGAAGGTAGAGGTAAGGGTTTTTGGTGCTTGCACCCTGATACATATTAGTCAATTTTTTTTAAAACCTGAATTGTTAAGCTTCTGGGAAACTTGTGTTTCTTATTCATATGATAATATGTATTAGCTGCGGACACCTAGCAGTGCCAGGGGGATGGAAGTTCTTTTTGGTCAAAGCATTTTTTGGTAACCTCTCATTTGGGTCCTGATTCTAGATGTATTTTGGATTAGAGTTAGGACGATCTTTTAGCTATGTATATAAAAGGGAATGGGTAATTGTTGGGAAAAGGATATGTGAAGGACCTGTTCATTCCCATTCTTTGTAAAGGGGTCTGAGTGACAGGATTGTTGTCTCCTGACTCCTGATGGATGGGAACTTCATATATCCTGGTACATGTCTTTAAAGGATGTAATAGACATTATCGGACATTTATCCGTTGCAATGTAAAAGTTTTAAATTTTTGCTGTGTAGTATAGTATTTTAAATTTTGCTATGCATACGAGACTTAATCTGAGTAATAGATTCTGAACCTAATCCACTTTAGTGAAACTTAATGGTTTAATTGCTCAGACTTAATAATAAAAGGATAAGAATAATGTACTGAACTTATCTATTTACATCGGAGGAATTGTAATACTAGATAAGGTCATTACATTTAGTTGGTATCAGAGCACAACTACCTAGGTTAGAAACAGGGTAGAATTCCTTAAGGGAAGGACTAGTTCAAGTTAGTTGGCTATACCTTGGTGGTCGGCTAACTTGTATTTTGTTTTGAACTTAGGGTTTGGAGCATTAGGTTTGGGAAGATGGGAGCTCTTGTTGGTGTTATATGTTACCTGCTTAATCATTTGTTATTGAGCCTGATCACCTCAGTAATACTTTTTGCGTAGAGTGACAATATGTCATCGACATGGAGACATAAATCATAGGCCCAAAATGCAAAATTGGATGTGAATGAAGTTATTCAGACCATGAGAGATATGGCAGAGGCCATGAGAGCCCAGGCTACAATCACAACCGAGGCACTTTATCAAGCCTAGACGGATCGGAGTGAAGATACTCAAACTGGGGTAGAACAAGTAAGAACCCAAGTCAATGGGGGTTGTTCAGAATTCCAAAGAGCCATACCTCATGTCTTCAACGAGGTAATGAACTCGAAGAAGGCAGAAGAGTAGATCCAAAAGATGGAAGAGTTTTTTGAGGTGTTAAGGAACGCCAAGCTGCAAAAAGTTTCCTTCGCCGCCTACCAGTTGGAAGGGGAGGCAAAGCATTAGTGGAAAGGAATGAAGCAATTGATGCAGGCCCAGGGGACCCTGATCATATAGGAAAGCTTTAGAGACACATTCTTGGAAAAGTATTTTCCCTAAAGCAAGAGGAATGCGAAGATGGGGGAATTTATATAGATCAAACAAGGCGGTAAACCCTTCGAGGAGCACTTAGCCAAGTTTGAAGAGTTGTTCAAGTTCTTTTCATACCTGAGATAGAGACCGAACGGGGTATGGAAGGCCATGCATTTGGAGAATATCTTAGACTCGGAGTTGTATCATGAGGTGGTCGCACATGAGATTAGAGACTACCCAATGCTAGTAAACAAGTACAGAATAGCCCCCTGGTCTTTAGCCACAGTGAAGAATGAGAGACAGGAAGCGGGGTTCCTTAAGAGGAAGAACCCATCCAGGATCAACAAGAGCTGTAATGGAAAGTTCTCGAGGAATCTAACTGGGAAGAGGTCGATGAATCCTCCAGCTACCCAGACTAATTGCTCAAAGTACGAGCATAATCATAGAGACAGACCGTGTATGATAGGTCAGAATGTGTGCTACCAGTATGGGAAGCCAGGGCACATCTCCCAAGTTTGTCCAACACTAAAGAAGCGGGAGGAACCTGTAAGACCCCTTACCAAGGGAAGGGTGTATACTCTGAAAGGTAAAGAGGTGGCTAGTCCAAAGATTTGACGAAAGGTATGTGCTTTATTGATGATGTTCCTTTAATTGTGTTGTATGATTCTGGCACCACCCATTCCTTTATTTCAGTAGAATGTGTTCAAAAATTGAAATTACCTACAACCACCCTGCCTTATGAACTTTCCATAGTAGTACCTACTAATGAACACGTGTCTACATCCTTGATTTTTTTGGATTGTTCCATTGTAATTGAAAATAGAACCTTCATTGTAGACCTTATCTGTTTACCCATGGTCGAACTAGATGTCATCCTTGGTATGGACTTGCTATCTTCAAACAATGTTTTCTTGGATTGTTTAGCTAAGTCTATGACATTCATAGACACCAGACTAGTAAATGTGGGGATAGAAAGGAAAAAACAAAGAATGGGTTTCTTATGTTCTTTAAAGGTTAGGAAGGAAGACATACCTAAGACTGCCTTTAGGACCAGGTATGGACATTATGAATTTCTGGTGATGCCCATTGGCCTGACAAATGCTCCAGCTGTTTTCATGGAGTACATGAACCGCATCTTTAGACCCTACCTTGATCAGTTTATAGTAGTGTTTATTGATAACATATTAGTGTATTCCAAAAATAGACAGGAGTATGAAAAGCACCTTAGGATAGTGCTGCAAATACTCAGGGAGAAACAGTTATATGCTAAGTTAGAGAAGTGCGAGTTTTGGTTAGAAGAATTCAAGTTCCTAGGGCACGTGATTTCTGATAAGGGAGTGTCAGTAGACCCTAGTAAGACTAAAGCAGTAGTAAACTAGGAAAGACCTACTATTGTGACTGAAATTAAGAGTTTTCTGGGTTTAGCAGGATACTAAAGACGATTTATTTAGGGGTATTCACAAATAGCGATGCCTATGACCAAGCTAACCTAGAAGGATGTTCCATTTGTGTGGGACACAAAGTGTGAACAAAGCTTCCAAACCCTGAAGGAGAAGTTGACCACTACACCTATTTTAGTTATCATAGACCCTTTGGAGAAATTCAAGTTATACTGTGATGTATCTAAGAAAGGGTTAGGATGTATACTGATGCAAGAAGGGCGAGTAGCAGCTTATGCTTCTAGGCAGTTGAGACCACATGAGAGGAACTATCCTACCCGTGACCTAGAGTTAGTAGCCATAATATTTGCATTGAAGATTTAGAGACATTACCTCTATGGGTCTAGGTTTGAGGTATTTAGTGACTATAAAAGTCTCAAGTACCTTTTTGACCAAAAGGAGTTGAACATAAGGAAAAGAAGGTGGATGGAATTCATTAAGGATTATGATTTTGAATTAAAGTACCATCCAAGCAAGATGAACATTGTGGCAGATGCATTAAGTAGGAAGTCCCTCCATGTAGCATGACTAATGGTGAGTGAAATGGATTTAATAAAGAATTTTAGGAATATAAGGTTGTCCACTCTGGTGTTACCTAACAAGATTTGCTTGAGTGAGTTAAGAATTGAGAACACTCTTAAGGCCTAAATCTCAGAAGCCTAGAAGAAGATGAATTCCTAGAATTTCTAAAGGATTGAAAGGAGTTCATAAGGGAGGTAGATGGAATGGTAACTTTTTAAAATATGGTGTATTTTCTTAAGGTAGGCGAACTGAGAGATAAGATTTTAGAGGAAGCTCACCAAAGCAAGTATACTATTCATCCTGGAGCCACTAAGATGTATCAAGACTTGAAGGAGAAGTTCTGGTGGACAGGAATGAAGAAACATATAGCGGAGCATGTAGCTAGGTGTCTAGTGTGTCAGCAGGTCAAGATTAAGCATAAAAAACCTGCTGGGTTGTTAAAGCCCTTAGATATTCTTGAGTGGAAGTGGGACAAGATTTCTATGGACTTCGTGGTAGGACTACCTAGAAGCCAATCATGGAATGATGCTATCTGGGTCATAGTGGATAAGTTAACCAAGTCTGCTCATTTCCTACCCATTAAGATTAACTACTCCTTGGATAGACTAACCTAGCTATATATTCAGGAGATAGTGAGGCTCTATGGTGTACCCATTAGCATTGTTTCAAATAGGAACCCTAGATTCACCTCTAGGTTTTGGAGAGCCCTACAGGAAGCTTTTAGAACCAGGCTAAGTTTCAGCACAGCATATCATCCTCAAACAGATGGACATGTGAAGTGAATTTATGTGAAGTGAGAGAGTGTGTCTTGCATGGGTGTGTGTTGCATGCAAGGGAATTTATGTGAAGTGAGTAGGGAGAGGACGTGCAGCCATGAGAATTAGGAAAAAGGAAGGTAAATAAGAAAGGAATTACCAAAGTTGCAAGCAAGAAAGTACAAGGTGCAGAATTTTTCTTTTTGCATTCCACACACTAAAAGAATAGAGAAAGGAGGGAATTAATTATATATATGAATGCATGCAGCAAGTAAAACAAAGAGGTGTAGAATTTTTCATACATCTACACGACTACAAGAAAGAAAAATGTAATGCAAGCCTCCTCCTCTCCTTTAACTTGTTTAGGGAGTTAACCTAAGCTTGTAAGGAAGTGCAAAGTGTACTTAGAAGTACACTTATGACAACTAAGCAATAATTAAGGAGAGAAGAAAACAAAAAAAGGGGTGCAGCCACCACCTAAGCATCACATGAAAATGCAAGGAAAATGAGGCTACACCTAAAATGCCAAAGTTTGCAAGTAATGGTGTACTTAAAAATACACTTGCAGTCATGATTAGCAAGAAAAGAGGGAGAAGGTAGCGTGAACACTAAGTAAATGTATATTGCAAACAAAAAAAAGAGGGGAGAGATGAAAGAGTAGCGTGGGAAACACTTAGTCACACATGTAGCTAGGAAATAATACTAAATAAGGATGAGAAATGGTGTAGCCTCTTGGTAACCAAATACAAAATGAAAAAAAGGGAGAAGTGATGAAGGACAGACCCACACGGCAAAGGAAAGGAAAAAGGAAGAAAGTGCAGCGAGAATTTGGGAAGAAGAAAACCAATGTGTGCAAGCAAGGTGGTGTACACTTAAACCATATGCAAGGCAAGAGGAAAAAGAGAGAGAACACTTCATACTTTGGAAGGGATCACATGCCACCTAAGTAAAAGGAAAGGAGGAATTGAGATTTTCATTTGGTTATACAAACACCACACCCTCACGGCAAGAAAGAAAAGAGAAAGGAGAAAGAGAAAGGGCACACACCACCTAAAAAATAGAAAAAAAAAAGCAATTGAGAGTTTGCATTTGGACATATGCATCACACACACACAGACGTGTATCCTAAAGGGAAAGAGAGAGTGGCGTGAGTCTTTGAATACACACACAAAAGCTTGGGAGCAAGGAAAGAGCTAGGCTGGCCAAAAAAGGGAAAGGACAAGGGAGAACTCAAAGGGAAATCAAACTTAGTCCTTCATCAAGTAGGTTAACAATTTTTAAGATTGTGTTCCATGCTTTAGTATATGCAATCATAATGCTTTTACAAGTTTTCTCTAGAACATGATTGTCTTCCCTACATTCTTGATAAGATGCATGTTATGTTCGCTAAGCATGTGTGATTGATTGGAATGTTGGTTGATGTGATGACATGTATATTGTTGTCGTGGAAGGATTAGGGTTAGATAATGTTATTTTCATGATGAACTATGATTGAATATTGTAAAACAGAAGAATTCTGAATAATGCTCTGATATCTCATTCATTTAGAGAATGGGTATTTATACAGAAGATAGTATGCTAACTAAGGAAAGAAAATAAATGGAATAATCCTCTATAATTGATTCCTAAGTTATAGCCTATAATCATGCCTATTTAATTACAAATATAAAGCATTAATTGATTCATATCTGCAACACTCCCCCTCAAGCTGGAGCATAGATGTTAATCATGCCCAGCTTGTTGCAAAGGTATTCCACTCGAGTACCATTTAGTGCTTTCGTGAATAAGTCTCCTAGTATTACTTTGTCTTCACATATCCAGTAGAAATCGAACCTTCTTGAATCTTTTCTCTAATAAAATGACAATCAACCTCAATATGTTTAGTCCTTTCATGATAAACTGGGTTAGAGGCGATGTGAAGAGCAGCCTGATTATCACACCAAAGTTTTGATGGTGCAGTGAATTCTAACCCAACTTCAGTTAACAAGTGATGTATCCACAGAATCTCACATGTAGATTGTGCCACAGCTCTGTATTTAGATTCTGCACTGGATCAAGAAACTACATTTTGTTTCTTACTCTTCCAAGATACTAGGTTTCCAGCAACAAAAACACAGTAGCCTGTAGTAGATCTTCTGTCACACTTCGATCCAGCCCAATCGGCATCTGAAAAGCATTCAATGCGATTGTGTCTGTGGTTACTATAGAGTATGCCTAGTCCCGGTGCCCCTTTCAAGTAACACAAGATATGTTCAAGAGTTGCCCAATGTTTTACTGTAGGAGCAGACATGAATTGACTAACAATACTTACAGCATAAGCAATATCCGGACGAGTCACTGTGAGGTAGTTTAACTTTCCTACTAACCTCCTGTACCGCTTTGGATCATCAAACAGGTCGCCATCATCTTTAGTAAGATGATCATTTGGGATTATTGGAGTACTACATGGCTTGACTCCCATCTTTCCTGTTTCTGCAAGTATGCCAAGAACATACTTTCTTTGAGACAAATAAATCCCCTTCTTATTCCTCAGTACTTCTATTCCTAAGAAATACTTCAATTGACCTAAATCTTTAGTGTGAAATCTAGTATGCAGAAAGGCCTTCAGAGAGGAGATTCCTGTATTATCATTTCCTGTAATAATGATGTCATCAACATAGACAACAAGGAGAATAATACCAGCCTTGGTTTGTCTGTAGAACACAGAATGATCACATTTGCTTTTGTTCAAGCTAAAATCTTTAGCTACCTCACTAAATTTTTCAAACCACGCACGAGGGCTTTGTTTCAAGCCATACAAAGATTTCTTCAAATGACATACCTTCCCATACTCCCCCTGAGCAACAAACCCAGGAGGTTGCTCCATATATACTTCTTCTTGGAGATCACCATGGAGAAAAGCATTTTTAATATCTAGCTGATGTAAAGGCCAATCATAGGAAGAGGTGAGAGAGATAAATAGACGAACGAAGCTAAGTTTGGCAACAGGAGAGAAGGTATCGGAGTAGTCAATGCCATAAGTCTGGGCATACCCTTTAGCAACTAAGCGAGCCTTCAGCCAAGCCATCGAGCCATCAGGGTTCATTTTAACTACAAAAACCCATTTACACCCAACAGCCTTTTTTTCATCAGGTAAAGCTACGAGATCCCAAGTATGATTTGCATCCAGAGCATTGAGCTCCTTAAGCATTGCTACTGACCAGCCAAGGTGGGAAAGAGCTTCTTTTATTGTTTTAGGTATTGAGACAGAATCTAAGGAAGCAATAAGAGAACTAGACACAGGGGATAAGTGGTCATATGAAACAAAATTAGCAATGGGATAAGAAGATTGAGAACGAGTGCATTCACGCTTACCTTTTCGAAGGCTGATGGGTAAATCCAGATCATTGAAGGGAGGATCAGATGACGAAAGAGATGGTGCAGGACATGTATCATTATGAGTCTCTCGACATCGAGAGTAAACTTGAACAATCGGTGGATGAGGTGTAGGAGGGATATCAGACTGAAGACCAGAAGAAATAGGACCATCACCAAGGCAATCATCAAGAGGAACCGTCACTCCCGAAGACTCAATAGGTGGGACTCTGTATATCAGCCAATCAGTGTCATCTTCAGCACTCACAGGAATGGGTTGGGGAGAGAAGAAAAGTGTCTTCTCTGAAAAGTTTACATCATTGGAGACCAAATACCGATTTAGATCAGGAGAGTAGCACCTGTAACCCTTTTGTAAATGAGAATACCCCAAGAAGACACACTGCAAAACCTTAGGATCCAGTTTAGTCAGATGAGGTCGAACATCATGGACATAGCAAGTACTACCAAAAATGTGAGGAGCAATAGGAAACAGCAGTTTGTGTGGAAACAAAATAGTGTAAGGGATTTCACCGTGCAGAACTATGGAGGGCATCAGATTGATCAGAAAGCATGCAGTGGATATTGCATCAGCCCAAAATGGTTTAGGAACTTGCTTTTCAAACATGAGAGCTCGGGCGGTCTCTAGAAGATGTCTATTCTTCCGCTCAGCAACCCCATTTTGGGCAGGAGTATCCACACAAGAGGTTTGGTGAAGAATTCCATGTTCAGACATAAATTTTTTAAAAGAATCTGAGACAAATTCCTTAACATTGTCACTGCATAAGATTCGTATGGGTACATTAAACTGGGTTTTTATTTCAGCAAAGAAAGCAGAGAAGTGGGAAAGTACTTCAGAACGATGTTTCATAAAATAAATCCAAGTCATGCGAGAGAAATCATCCACAAAAATAAAAAAGTACTTGAAACCAGATTTAGATGGAACAGGGCAAGGTCCCCAAACATCCGAATGGACTAATTCAAAAACAGACTCAGCTCTTTTATTTATTCTAGGACTAAAAGAACTATGATGGTGTTTTGCAAACTGACACGATTCACACTCTAATGAAGATACATGATGAAATTGAGGACATAGTTTCTTTAATGTAGATAAAGATGGATGGCCCAACTAACAATGAGCTTGAAATGGAGAAGTAATGCTTGAGCAAGCAGTCAACTTTGGTTCCCAGGCATCCAGAATATAGAGACCATTAGATACATGTCCTTTACCAATAATCCTCTTTGTCATAAGATCCTGAAAGAGACAATGATTAGGGAAAAATGAGATATAACAATTTAATTCATTAGTGAGTTTACTAACAGACATAAGGTTAAAAGCAAAATTAGGTAAACTCAATACAGAGGAAAGGGTGATGGATGGAGATGGTGTAACAGTGCCAGAACCCTCAATGTAATAAGTGGAACCATTAGCTATGATAACAGGGGAAGGTGCCCTATGAGACCGAAAACTAGAGAAGATAGTGGGGTTACCTGTCATATGGTCTGTGGAACCTGAATCAATGACCCACTTGTTTGAGGAAGAAATAAGATATGTGTTACCTGACTCGGCAAGTGTAGCAACTTGATTAGTCTCCTTAACGGATTCTCGAAATTGAGAGAATTTGCATACTCATCAGCTGAGATGGTTACTATTTTCTCATCTGATGAACTTAAGGTGATGGCAATATTTGCTATTTGAGCTCTCTGATTACGATTCTGTAATTTCTTATAGTGCCTTTTTGTATGCCCCAATTCCTTACAATAATGACAGATGATATTACTGGTATCAAAGGGTTTATTTGTTCCCTTATTACCATTCTTCCTTCTTGCATCATATCCTTCTCCTCCTTTAGCAACAAAGACACGGGCTTGTGGAGTAGAAGGAGTACTCTCAGTACGTAGCACCCTACTAAAGACTTCTTGAAGGGAACTAATGTCTGAGCTGGAGAGGATCTGTGATTTAGCAGTTTCAAATTCAGCCGGAAGTCCAGCCAAAAAACTCATGATTGCCATCTGTTCTCGCTAGGCATGCTTGGTTTTAATGTCAGTGCTGAATGGTAAAAGAACATTTAATTCTTCATACGTTCTTTTAAAATCCATAAAGTAAGCAGTGAGAGTTTTAGTCTCCTTCTCAGCCCGATAGAAAGCCCTGCACACTTCATACATGCGATTAATGTTCCCTTTACCAGAATACAAAAATTCTAGATAACTCATCAGTTCTTTCACAAATTCACAGTGATTGGTAAGGCCAATGATATCATTCTCAATAGAGTTCCTTATTTGCAAAAATAATCATGCGTCATCTCTTAACCAGGTTTGTCTACTATTATCAATCGGAGGTTCTTTTTCCAAGTGGTCATCCTTATCAACACTTCTTAAATAAACTCTAATTGTCTTACTCCACTCAAGATAATTAGAGCCATTGAGCTTATTTTCAGTAATTTTGGACATTGCAGGAATTATTTCACTAACAGTACCCTTTACTTCCCCCATATTCATCAAAAATGGAAACACTTAGTGAAAATAGTATGCAATTCTCAGAGAAAGTACTCAATTATTTTCAGCAAGTGGTCCAACAAATCAACAACTCTAAACTTCAGCCAAAATAGATTGCAACACACTAAAACAGAGTGCAAAGGATGCCAGAGATGTGTAAATCAGAGAACACACCAGAAATTCCAAAAAGAACAGAATACTATGTCAAAATAGTGTGGAAAAAAAGGAGACTACACCAGTAACGTTGCTGTCTCTATTGGAACGTGATTGGGTCTGGCCGGAATCACCACTGCGATGCCGGAAAAATTACCTCGTCGTCAAGTCGTCCCCCCACGCGCTCACACGTGCCGGTGCGTGAGACACACGTGCACCGCGAATCCTCGCCGGTGACTAGAGACGTGACCCAAAGACTAAAGAGCGATTTAAAGCAAAAGACAATCACAGAATGATAGGCAAAGAAGCAACCAGAGCTCTGATACCATGTAAAACAGAAGAATTCTGAATAATGCTCTGATATCTCATTCATTTAGAGAATGGGTATTTATACAGAAGATAGTATGCTAACTAAGGAAAGAAAATAAATGGAATAATCCTCTATAATTGATTCCTAAGTTATAGCCTATAATCAGCCTATAATCATGCCTATTTAATTACAAATATACAGCATTAATTGATTCATATCTGCAACAAATATGATAGAAATGGATGGATGCTCTTGAAGACTATGCTTCCTCCATAAAAATTCTCTTTGGCTGAATAGAAGAGGAGAGTTCACACGAAATTCATGCTAAAATTTTTAGCTGTGATTGGTGGAAAAAAAATGACCATGGATGAAAAGAACCATACCATTTTAATAGTGATAGTTAAGGAGTAAAAGAGGGAAATTCAAATTTCAAAATGGTCAATTTCCTTTGGCCAAGTTCATGAAATTCACCTTGAGACTTGTTAGAATTTTAAAAAGGAATTAGATTATTAGTGATTCCCAAGATGGGAAATTTATCTTGAAACTTGTTAGAAGTTTTCAAAAGAATTAGATTATTATTAATTTCCAAGAATGGGAAATTTACCTTGAGACTTGTTAGCATTTTTCAAATGAATTAGATTATTATTCATTTCCAGGAATGGAAAATTCACACTGAGATTTGTTAGCATTTTTCAAAAGAAATAGATTATTATTAATTTCCAAGAGTGGGGAAATTTACCTTGAGACTTGTTAAGATTTTCCAAAAGAATTAAATTAGTATTAATTTCCAAGCATGGGAAAAATTACCTTGACACTTGTTAGAATTTTACAAAAGAACTAGATTATTATTAATTTCCAAGAGTGGGAAATTCACCTTCAGACTTGTTAGAAGTTTACAAGAGAATTAGATTATTATTAATTTTCAAGGAAGGGAAAATTCACTCTTGAAGCTTATTAGAATGTTATAAGAGAGGTATAATATTATTATTTTCAAGAAAAGGAAAGTAACCCTCGAAACTTATAAAGATTTTATAAAGGTAGCCAAGTGTCCACAAGTGCCCAAGTGTGCACAAAAGATTTTATAAAGGTGGCCAAGTGTTCGCCCGTGCCCAAGTGTCCACAAGTGCCCAAGTGTGCGCAAAAGAATTTATAAAGGTAGCCAAGTGTCCACCAGTGCCCAAGTGTGGACAAAGTTTTATAAAGGTGGCCAAGTGTCCACATCATGCCCAAGTGTGCACAACTAATATATAAAGATAAGTTTTAAGAATGATAAGCATAAATGATTTTGTGCATTTTGTGATATCCTGTTTAATAGCATGCAAAGATGTTTTGCTTGAAAAGAATATTATTTTATCACATTGACATTTAAATTGATCATGTAATTCTTGCCAATTTATATTTATGAATAATGTTCTGTTCTTATATACCCAGAAGGTAGAGGTACGGGTTTTTGGTGCTTGCACCCTGATACATAGTAGTTTATTTTTTTTTAAAACCTGAATTGTTAAGCTACTGGGAAATTTGTGTTCCTCATTCATATGCTAAAATGTATTAGATGCGGACGCTTAGCAGTGTCGGGGAGATAGAAGTTCTTTTTGGTCAAAGTATTTTTTTTGTAACCTCTCAAGTGGGTCCTGATCCTAGATGTATTTTGGATTAGAGTTAGGACGATCTTTTAGCTGTGTATATAAAAGGGAACAGGTAATTGTTGGAAAAAGGATATGTAAAGGACCTGTTCATTCCTATTCTTTGTAAAGGGGTCTGAGTGATAGGATTATTGTCTCCTGACTCCTGATGGACGGTACTTCATATATCCTGGTACATGTCTTTAAAGGATGTAATAGACATTATTGGACATTTATCAGTTGCAATGTAAAAGTTTTAAATTTTTGCTGTGTAGTATAGCATTTTAATTTCTGCTATGCATACGAGACTTAATCTGAGCAATAAATCCCGAACCTAATTTTCTTTAATGAAACTTAATGGTTTAACTGCTCAGACTTAATAATAAAAGGATAAGAATAATGTATCGAACTTATCTATTTACATTGGAGGAATTGTAATACTAGATAAGGATGTTACAATACCAGCCCCTTATGGGATGAAAGGGAAATGAAATATTGAAATGGATATTGATCCCGCTGGTTAAGGATGATCTGTTGAGAAGGCTGGGACCATTGAGTACTTAGATCCATTGGGGGACACTCTAGATAGTACAAAGCATTTGAGGACTACAGGTGGTTGAGGACCACAAAGAACTCATCTCAAAACTCATCTATGAGTGCTGTAAGAGCACGTGGAATTGTTTGCTAGGTGACTTTCTCAACAGCTCTTATGATGATTTTGGCACTGGCCATTATGATTTTCTTTGTACTTTCTCATGTTTTAAATGTAAATATATTCATCTTACCATGACACATATATGATGAAATGACATACCTTGTATTTTTAACATCTGGTGAACTATAACTATGCATGCATTCATAAGTACATGCCATAATTGTATAATTCATGCATTGCATCCCAATAGATATCGTTTTCCATTTGATGATGAAAAGAATAGAGAAAAATTTTGTATGAGTACAGTGGTAAAGGCCAGTGATTTTTAAATAGATTTTTATGTTACTAATATTATTCTCACATAAACGCTGGTGTGTATCAGATGTCTAGATATCACATTTTGCTGGAAATAGATGTAGCTATGGTGGAAATACCCATTCTAGGGTATTTCATGTTAGTTTAAGAAGTATGGGTAATTGCTGTTTTAGAGATTCCTCCACCATCTCCACTTATAGGAGGGGTGGAGTTTCATAATTAGTATGATAGTTATTATATTCTAATATGTAAATATTTGGAGTAGAGTTTTATATGCCCCGCTACCCTAACCCCCTATTATGTTTTTAGAGAGGGTCAAGATGATTTATTTTGGTGTACAGGAAAAAGGGAGGGCATATCTGGATTCAAGATATGTGAGAAGAACAGTATTATTTACTAATATGTTTTCGACAAGGGTATGAGTGGTAGGGTTGTTACCTCCTTACTCCAACAAACAAGTTGTTACCGATCTCACATTTCTATAAGTATATGTCTCAAAAAGGAATCAATATATGTCATTGTATATATATATATATATATATATATATATATAACTATTAATATGCATATAAGAATATTTATTATTTATTTATTTTTCTTTCTACTGTGCTATGTGTGAGAACTTGATTATAAAGACTTAAACCAATGGCACTTAATTATTTAACTTGGTAAAATTTAAAATGTTTACTTAGGTAGAGGTAATAGTAATTCACCAATTTTATAATATATTATATAATATTATCTGAATAACTAAAAGGAACTATGGGATTGAGAGTGTTACAGCCACCTATGGCTATACTAAACCACAACAGTGGTGGATTCTGTACCACCCCAATTACTAATTACCTACTACATGGTGATTTAATAATTTAATTAAACTCTTTGGTCAATTTTAACCTTTCTCCCTAGGATCTCCTTAGGTAGCCTAACGTACTCATTGTATATTTTTTTTAAAACGTATGTTCTTTATATTTAAAGAAAATATTTATCTTTACCATAAGTAAACTTAAGTTTATATATTCATATGGAAGCAGGATTGTAATACATACACATACTCGTATAGCCAAAAACTTCTTCAAAGCTATTTATATGTTACAAAAATATTCACTAGTTAGTCTTCTTGTAGTTAAAAAAATATTTACACAGATACATAAAAAATGTTCAAAGATAAAGTTAACTGTTTATCATAAGAGACCTAACATTCATTACAAAATACATATAATCATACAAGAGGAGGTGGGAAAACAGGTGGGGTGGGGTAGGAGGAACTTTGACCATAGTGATTGCTATTATGTTGCAAACCGCTGCAAAAGTGCCTAGCCATGGCACCGCGATAAGTTCCACCTCAATCTCCAAAATGAGCTAATAGTGAGGCATCTAAAAAATTATTAGTAGGGGTGAGAATAGATACTCTCATTAGAAAAAAAATTCATACATATATCCATCTCATCATGTGTAATTAAGAATTTCATACAGCCTTTCATGCAAAACATGTCAAATAATAAAGACAAACAATCATGCCATAACTTAAAAATATATCATAACTAAAAATTGTAATACCTGCCATGATACCTTTGTTTCATGTGAACATATAAAGCCTATCATCATTTACCTTTGAGCAACATATATTGGAACTTTGACCTTGGTCACTAACTCCAGGGCTTCCCTTGGTGTGTACATGCATATAGTGCCATTAGGATCACCATGTCCCCACTCATATCATATTTCCTTTCCATGTACCTCAAGTATATATTATTTTTTGTCATAGTCAAAGTCACAAGAGAAATAGAATGTAAGTGAAGAATACCCCTTAGGCCTTCGAGATAGCTCATTTAATCCCTTTCTCCTTATATGCGTCAACTAGTTCTGAAATTAACTAGAATCAATCACCCACATAGGATAAACCATGGCCATCGCATACTACCCACAGTTATCTACTCTTAAATACTTCAAAATGAAACATATATTTTGGCAAATAACATTATGATAGCTTTCACATGATCTTTCATCATATCCTTTTTATAATAAAACTCTCATGGAATATTACAATTTAGTTTACATGATCATAATCATAACATGTATGCACAATTCTCACACCTTATGAACATACCCATATAAAAGCTTTATGAAATTTCCCTTCATTTCTAAAAGATGAAAATACATAAACTCATGAACAACACATGATCAAACATGGCAAGTTAATTATTTTTTTTTTAGAGTTATTTAGGATTCCATTTCTTAACATTCTTCTAATCATAGCCAATTCTTTAAAGTCTCATGTCCAAAACACATGTATAGATGGATCTAAGGCTTTTAAGAGTTGGTCACATCAACACCCATGACTAACTACATGTAAAGAGGACTCTTGGAGATTTCCTGTGCAGTTCATCGAGGCCAAGTACTCTTGGGGATTTCCTGTGTAATTCGTCAGGGCCAAGTACACTTCTCGCTGCAACGAAGTGCACAGAGAAGAGAGGGGACTTCCCCGTGGCCAATTCCTCACTTTGCCATGGCCAAGTGCACAGATTGCACTTCCAGATTCTTCAGCAAAGGAAATCTGATTTTCTTGTCTCTCCATGCCTTCCTAAGCTTGCTAAGGTCTATTTTAATGCATGAAAGTCTTAGGGTTTGCATCACATGACCCCACAAATCACCTTCCAATCTCTACAAGCAACAAACCAAACCTACACGCTCATTTATACCAATCTTTCATAGATTGTTCATGCACCTCCTAAATGAGAAAACTAAACTTTGTCCAAAGTTTTCCCCATGATTTCTATCAATTTTCTTACATCCACCATGCTATAAATGATAAATCTACAAGATGTTGCCTATCATTACTTAACCCAAACAAGAAACAAGCCTATAGAGATGTCTCATAAACACATGAATGTATGAAAAGGGTTTCCTACCTTGTGAAGAGTTAGGGAAAGTATGAAGTATTTGCTAGGTTGATGTTTTCCTTCCTTCTTCTTTTGAAGCTAGGTCTCCAACTAGATGAAGAGGCTTCCTTCTTCCTTGTAGGTGTTGAATCTTACCTTAGATGAAGGATTTAGAAGAAGATGGAGTTTCTCTCTCTAGATTTCTCTCTCTATTTTTCTTCCTCTCTCTCTCTCCCCAAAACTCAAGCTTATGTTTCATGGAATGAAGGAGAGGGTGTCAAAGGCTTGGATACATGAAGACTTAAGGAGAAGGCTTGAAGGAGGGTTTGGATATATTGTGATATATGGAGGGAATAAAGTTTTGTAGTAATTTAGTTAGAAAATTATAATTAAATTATGGTTTAGATGAAGAATTTGTTCCTATTCAGGTATTTTTAACTTTTTTTAAAAATCCTTCTCTTACCCATAGGACTCCTTGATTATTATTTTATCAGTCTTTCAGTCTAATTGATAATACTTCAATGAAATTTACATACAAGTGAATTTTCATGGAATTAATGGGTTATTACTATGTTTAATTATACAAAATTTGACATTCAATCTTTTTGTCAAATTTTGGGATGTTACAGATTCCATGAGGTGCTCTTTCTCTGACTTGTCTTCTACCTCTAGCTCAGCACAACACATTTTGAAATTTAGCTCCAGAATAGCTCAATACAATCGAGGGAAATTCTCTTTACTTAAAAGGGAGTACAAGAAAACTAAAAAGGGAGAAATTGAAAATAAGAAAAGGGTTTGTAGGATGAAATGAAACTTCAAAGGAAAAAAAAAAAACAAAAGGAATGCAAAAAGATTAGAATGAGGGAGCTGAAAAAATGAGAGGAAAAGAAAAATTAGACCGGATATGGGAATGGTGAATGTGATTTCATAACCATAAGGATATGTTTCACAAAGGTTTGTTAAACATTTAAATATAAAAGGAAAAAAGATTCAAAGGTAGATAAGGCACTAGCCAGAATTTTATTGGAGAAAAAAAATTAAGAAACGGATATTTTAAAAAAAAAATGTGAAAAATGAGAGACAAAAAATAAGACAAGGGATAGAGTTATAAGGAGAGACCAAGAGAGATGAAAAAAAAAATAAGAATGTGTGTTTAAGATATTCTTATTACTTTAAAATTTTAAATATTTTACATAAATAATTAAGTTAACCATTTATGTTATAAATGGCCAAGATTTGTATGCTTTCTTTTTTAAAGTGGAAGTTGCACTTTAGTCGTGATCCTTATATGTTATCTTTTTAACCTTCTATTTTATTCTTTTAACATAGACATAATTAAACGGTCTATAATTGAAACAGAAAAGAAACGTGAAAAGTCTACTTTACTTCCTAAACTATATCCAAATTACATTTTACCCACTCAAATTTTTATTAGTAGCAATTTATCTCTCTCAACAAACAAAAAATTTAAAACTTTTAAATTGGCGTTACTTAATTGAGTAAGAATGCCTCATGACTTAAAGTTATTTCTTATGTTCTCAATTTTATCTAATCTGATACCTTATCAGCTTAACATCCCCTCAAAATTCTACATCGAATAGATGAACGGTAAAAGTAATATATATAAATAATTAATAGGTCATTTAATATAAATAAGTTGAGAGAATTTTAAAATAAAAATTTTAAAGTCCACATATGACCTGAAATTCATAGATGTCGATTGTCATAGACGTAGATCATTATCATCAATGGATGTAAATACACCAGACAAGATAACAGAAATGCGGCAGATTATCACAGTGCTGCCTGATCCCCATTATCGTATATGATATAACTATTAAAACTAAATTTGCATAATGCACAATAACATTTACTGATATTGAACACCAAAATCTCAAAACCCCCAGCGAAATTCCGCCTAAATATCAAATTCAGAATGGTAATATAGCAAAAGCTATTGTCTTTTTTTCTGATTTGCACAGTTAACAATTAGGATTAGATCATTCAATAATGAGCTCCCGACTAAACCTGAGTTATGCATTCAATAATTCAATTAGATAGCCAAGGGGATGCAGCTCACGGAAGCCCCTAACGCAATAAACTTCTCTGCTTTTTCCTTCCAGTACTTTCTGTTTCAGTTTCTAATTGAATGGGGGTCAAGGGATGAGTCAGGGGCGCATGACCATTAAAATTAACCCCAATTTAACAGTTTCTAATTTTTTGTTAGTTAAAGGAGTAAATTGTTATAAATGAAAATTTAGATAGTTAAGTATCATTTAAATACAGTTTAGGGGGTAACATGTGCTTTTAAAAAAAATGACAAGAAATTTATTATATTATTTGAAGAAACAAAACAAAGTAGTGAATACAGACTGGACCTCTACGTTTACACATGCAATGAAGATCCTCAACCAAAACTGAACATAAGAGTTGGGACTATGCTTTCGATAAAAACTTATCCGACAAGCTTTACATTGATTGAAAAATTCAAGCAACATGTAATTGGATCCCTAAAGAGAGAGAATGATAAATTGATAATGAAACTTGATCATGATATCCAAGAAAAGGACGTGCAACTAGAAATTTGCAGTTTATGGTGCACAATTTGGCAAGCTATGAAGATAGGGTAAATTGAGGCATTTTTAAGAACCAGAAAATAAAGATAAACCTCTGCAGTTCTCTATTGACTAAGTCATGTACATCGGCCTTCTAGACTGCCTTCAAGCTACAGATACAGCTGAAGTTATAGTCTTTAAAGGCAACTCCACAACTTATTGCAAAACAATATCCCCATCCCATATGCAGCAAAGAAAACAAAAGCTGCTTAACCAATCTCTAATTCTAGCTAAATCTTCCTCCCTTTTTTACCCCCTCTAGGAACATAAAGCATAGATTCAAATCCTGCATTAATTGATTTACAAAGAATTTATTATTGTAAGCTATGGATTTGTTGAATATTTAATTCTTCTATCTTTGCAGCTTTTTGACTATAAATGAAACGGTAGATCTCCTCAAGCCACTTAAGTAACTAGCAATTACTTGCCACTCCAAGCGCTTTCTTATCCCTAGCTCGTTTCCGTGTATATACGATCAAGTTCTCCAGCCTACTCTCCCTTCTCATTGTTTCAGCCACCTCCATCCTTCGAATATCTTCTACTGAACTTTCTCTGTGCCCCAATCTATCTTCTGAATTTTCAACTGTTGGTGCTGTCACTTGCTTTGGATCTTCTGTTACCAGATCAAGAAGTTCCATAGGCGTAGCAGCAGGATCAAGCTCCAAACAACCTCTAGGGACATTATGACCTTCTTGACCAGTAAGCAAGTATGAAGGTACCTGGTGTGAGAAACGAAAAATCTCTTCCCTTGGAATGATCTTGACTTTCCTTGGATCTGCATGCCGGTGAAATACTGTCTTGAAGCCAGCAACTTTGACAAGAGGAACAACATCCACACCTCGCTCTGCACTATAGTCTTCAAGCACTTCCACCATGTCATATTTTTGTACAATTTCATCTGGAGTGAGTTCATTCCACCGAGGGGACCAGTTTCTATATAGAGCCCAAACATCCCCCTTCTTAGGGTATATGTGTACAACCCCTCTAGCACCTTTAGTCCAATTAATTCTGTGCGAGAAGGAATTAAGAGAGCCATTAAACTCATACTTGCCGATTCGGAAATCCCCAGAAGTCTTCGGAAAGCCATGACTGACCCACTTTAATGGGGCCAGTTCATCGTTGCTTTTAGAGTTAAGCCAACTCATCCTCATTCTGAATGGTTTTAGGGATATCACACTATGGATCATAGCATAGTAACGAGGCATGCCATCATCATCATCATAAGCAGCCCATACCTGGTTCTCACAGAAGGATTTCTCTGTTCGGTCATTGTCAAAATCATGAAAGTCTGGGTCTGGAACATTCATAGTGAGAGAATCAGCCACCTGCAATTTAGAAATATCAGTATCAGCTGAGGGGGACTTTTTGGCTCTGGTCTCACAGTCAACAAATTCTTCTGCACCGTGTTTTACAAAATTTCTTGCCTTTTCATTGTCCTTCTCTCTTACTTCCTTAGCAGGTTCTTTTGACTTGTCCAAATTCTTTGATGCAGAAGCAGTATTCCATTCATTAAGCTTACTACGAATATTATTCCTAGCCTTTTCCATCAACATGATCTTTAATTGCTGCTGTGGTACATCCCTCATACCATTACGTTTACAGTTTCCACCAGCATTAACCCTTCCTATCTCAATACTACCCTTCTGAGATCCAAATTCACCAGCTAACCTTTTCCCTTCAGTTTGAGATGTCATTTTGGTTTTCACCTCTCTTCTTTCACTATCAATTCTACATTCATCAATGGCCCTTCTTTTCCTTGGCCTATCTCCTTTCAGGATTGAATTGGAACCAAAACAAGAGGATTGAAAAGCTGAACCTGAAGCAGTTGTCTTAGTAGCTTGAGGGTTCCCACAATAGGTCTCTGTGCTCTTAAGTGGTGTATCTTCACACCCTCTCTTCAAAAGCTTAGATGACACCCCAAAAGCACCAGGAGCTTCAGAAGCAGAAGAAGCTGATGTCTGCACACTGAAAATACCACCAGGCATAGAGAAAGGACAGGAGTTAGTGGAAGAAGTTGGCATCCTCCTGGAAATAAAACTGTTTTCTTCCATTCTGGTTGATTTAAATTTCTTTTTCTGCTTTTGAGTGCATGGAGCATTACGGTACATAGGTGGTGCTGGTATCTCTGAAGCCAAAAAGGGCTTATGGCAGCAGTTGCATATAAGACTGCAGTTGAGATAAACTGTAGGGTACTCAAATTGAGTCCTGCAAGCACTGCATACAGTCCAGAATGACCGTTTCAATGACATAGGAGATGACGGAGCAGGTTCAGGATGAGCAGCAGTTCTTTGTTCTACATCCTTCCAGTTAGCAGTGTTGAAGAAATTAAACAAACCATTCTGATTTGCTGCTACTGAAGGCTTCCCATCATATAAACCCCTTAAATTGCACTTTTGGTCATAGAAGATTCTCTTGGCTTTATCAGAAAATAAACTCCATGCCTGAGAGACAAGTTTAAAAGCCCCATCTGAACCTACTGATTTGTTTTTATCAGGGTGTAGAGCAAGAGCCAGTTTCCTATAACGCCTTCGAATTGTTTCGTCGTCAGCCAAGGGATCCACACCAAGGACCTTGTACCAATCAACTTCTCCATTTATTTTTTTCTCAGCAGAGACATACACCTCAAGAGTTGCCAGCAGTTGAGGGAGACCATCGAGACATGGATACAAGTCTTGAGCCTTCAAGGCAAATCTTTTCGCACCAGCAAGGTCCATCTCTAGAAATTTCTTCTCTGCAAGCTCCTTAGCCCTCATGGCATCATCTTTATTACATTCCATGCTTGCTGGTTTGTTTCTCTAAATGACCTCTAATTACTCTCCTTTATTCTCTTCCTTAGAAGTATCTACCAGGGTGGTATCAAGGAGGACCTCACAACTCCATGTGCAGAATAAAGGAACTTCCTTCAAGTATAGAAGTCTAATAAACCAAATAAACAATCCAAAATGTCACAAGTACTTTGGCAACAAAGGAAAGAAAAATGAAACATGTATAGAAAAGAGGGCTTTTAAATTTAATCAATTGAATAACAGAAATAATGGTTACCGCACACTGAAATTATGTCCTGTGCTTATTTTGATCCATTAATACATAAATATCGACAACCCCTTATTTAAACACCTAAATGATGAAGTAAACCACAAATTTAACATATTAAACTACTGAATTTCCACAATAATCATAACAGATTTCATGATAAGAGGTTCCCCAAGGATTTTCACATCCTGAGTCCCTCATTATCCTGCCCAACAACAAACTACAGAACAACAAAATCCTTTCTGATCAACTAAAACTTTAGTTGTGTCTTTTACTGCAAGGAAAATTAGGGAGGATGATAAATTTTCAAGATGTAAGACCAAACAGCACTTTTAGTATATTTTCTTTATATTTGGGGTACAATACAGAGGAAGCTTCTTTTTGAAGTAAACGGTGGCTCATCCTGCTATCTAATGAACAAATTACCAAAGAAAAGGATCAAATATATATCATACTTCAATTGTGGAGAGTTTATACAGATATTCTAAAAACCCCAAAAGATGAAAAATCTACTATCTTAAATATTTCAAATCAGAACAAGTTTAGGCAACATTATAGATTTTACGTTGAATGTGCCCATTTTCAGTATCTTTGACTTAAAAACCCTAGATACTATTTATCATCAACAAACTTCATAACCGAGCAGCAATTATAGCTATCGTCTTTCATTATAGCAGAATAAAAATTTATAAAGGAATACAAAAATCCACCTGTTGTCAGCTGTTTTATTCACAATAATGCCATTGATGAGCTTGAATCACAATTGTGATTCCGCCCTCAGTTATACCACCCAGATCAACCCTAAAAACAAGAATCCCAACTTCCGAGTGCTTTGTGAGAAACTGAAAATCCTCCTAGACCTGAGCAAGAGAAGGCTACGCTCCGTAAAAAAATGCATAAAATAAAATGGATGCTTCTTGTATTTATATCATAGCAATGCCTTGTTAATTTTAATTTTTCCAAGGTCAAAATCCTAACTACGGTTAAATTTTAACTCTGGTCACCACTTACCAGCATTGTAACATATAAGGCAGGGTTAATTGGAGAGAATTTCAAAGACGCAAATATTTAATATTTTTTCATTTCATTTAAAATTATTTCTAATTTCTAATTTGTAAAACATTAAATCATTTATCTAATGATTCCAATTCTTTTATTTAAAAATATTTAAATACTCCCATTTTGGGAATATATACATCATACTAGGTGCATGCATGCACCCTCTGTCCCATTTGTTTTAAACCCAATATGCTAATATACAAACTCCATTTCTGAAAACAAAAAGTAGTAAAATTATATAATGACATTCCTGTGTGAGGAATATGTGTATATTTTGTTGACCTCTGTGAAGAATATATGGTACAATGTATTCATCTGTTCTTTTTCTTCATAATCTTGGTTGCTTAATAGTCCTTGAGACAACAGAAAATTGTTTTCATACTCATTCAGATGGCAAATGATTGCAGTAAATCAGTTTGGATCTGAAACTTTAAGGCCGCTGTTCATAATCTCTTTATCACATCATTCTGAAATGTATATAATTAAAGGTCACCAACTGTTTTTCCTTGTTACTTCTGTTGAGTAAAATGCTTCTGACATGCAAGTATTAATGTTCCTTCTATGAATGCTTGGTTCTGAGAATTTTGTTGTCTTGTGGGTAAGGATTATACATTTCACCTTAATTGCTTCATTAGGCTATGTTAGTTTCTTTCCAAAAAGTGCAGGTAACATTACATCCGAGGCTTTGCCAAGAATCTTAAGAAAATACAGCCATAAATCTGTCGTAGATTCTATTCCATGACACTTTAAGAGTATATTTGGATTGAGGAGAAAAGAGGAAAAGAGAAGAAATTTTAAAAATCTTCCCTTTATTTGGTTTTTAAAGTTTTGAAGTGGAAGAAGATGAAGGATTTTGCAATAATTCTCTTTAACCTCGTAACATCCCACTTCTAAAGATACATATCATAAATTATCCCATAGAGATGGTGAGTTACTATCTTGTCTTTTTGCTTAGTTATCCAAGTTAAAATTTTAAATTAATTTCCAAGATCCTTTAATAGTTCAATTTTAGGCTTAAGGTTACACTCAGGATTCTCACTCGTATAGATATAATAGTGGAAGCATAATAAAAATAAAATTAATTAGATATAACTAGGCATTTTATATTGTAACTATAAATATTTACATATAAAACAAATAGCAGCAGGTGCCACATCCTATATAGTGTATGTACTAGTAGTCCCTATTACCATCACAAAATAGATTAAGGGTAGTGAACACCCAAAAAGAAACAACTTTTATTTGTTCCATTCTAACCCACTAAAGGTGCCAAAGGCACATCCACTTCTTTCTTCATGGAGAATCTAAGCATCTAGACACATCAACGCACATGTGAGACATAATCTCAATAATTAAGAGTAACCACGTCAAAAAATACCATTGATGGTACCCACTGTGAATCACACAAAAACCCTTGTATTTCGTTCATTTCAATGTAAAACTTACAAGAGAATATGTAATGCTTATGCTACATAAGATCATGCTTCAAATAATTATAATCATGTCATGCTCAGTGGGTATACTCATCCTCAATCATTCTTTCATTTCATAGTAATATAGAAATTTATGACATTTAAAGGAAAATAGCATTCATTTTTCATTCATGGGACTCTTTTTGCCCATTAACAAGGAAAACATTCATCTTTCATTCATGGGACATCTTTGGCCCATGTTCATAGTTTTCTTTCCAAAACATACATTGCATGAGCTTCATTCAGATAAGATTATGCTAGCGTTAGGATTCTAGGGCATCCCCTCATCTCCCTTTATCACTATAGGATCACTATACTCCTTTGTTATAGGTCATTTTCTACTCATCGGATCACTGTACACCTTTGTTACAAAACATTTTCACTCCTACTTTATGATGAGTCAATGATGTTTAGATATCATTTTTATTTCCATAACTCCTTATTATAGACACTAGACTAATAGGTTCCCAAATTATGGTAAATGCAACCCTAAGTAGGTATCTCTTAGGCCATCAAGGTAAACTAACTTAGAGTTGATCACCATCACGATATTTTCTCAACACTTTTTTTAATTGAATGGATGCTTTACCATCCCATATTATGGTATAATCATAGAATTCCCAGCAGTCGTCCCTACCGACTACCTATCCTTCAATCCAGAACTCATCTAGGCTAGAGGACACAATATGAGTGATTATACTTTGCTTTCCTAGTTATTTTCCCTCAATCTTGTCTCATATTACTTCTTAAATGCATTACTATGGATCTAGGATTGTTACCTAACCTTTACATGATGTTTGGAGAAGAAAAGAGGCTAAAAGACAAAGATGGTAGCTATAAAATAGTGAAAAAGTTTGCCATGGAGAAGTCTCAAGGAAAAGAATGCAAAACCATGTACTCTATGTAGTACGCCAAACAAAAAATGGTTTTAACGACAAAAAGAACACAACAAACCCATGTGGAAGTTTTTCGCAACGAAGTCATGTTTTAGCTGTAGTGAAGATGCTCGAACATGTGTTTTCTTGGTCCTTTCCATGCTCAAAAACTTGTCCTTTGATCCCAAAACTTCAAGATTTCATTACAAATCATTTATAAACTATTTTCCCCTTCCAAAAGCATCATCATACATCAACACTAAGTTCCATTAAGCTAGGAATCAAGCCAAATCATAGAAATCATGTTCATAGAGATGAAAGAAAATAACCCACCACCAAAAATATGAGTTTAGCATAGATCAATCACATGCAAGACCCTTACAAGCATATATCCAGTATAAAAATTGAAGAATACAAGTTTAAATCTCCCTAACTCAACTCAAAACACTAATTTAATAATTTTCCATGAAAGAGAAATTAGGTTTTCACCCAAAGGAGAAAGGGAGGATTTCTCTTGATTATCTCTTGGATTTGTGCAACTTGATGTTCCTAGGTCCTAGCTTTGGTGTTCCTACTTCAAATCTGCTCCCCTTTTAGCTTCTCTTGTCTTTCTCTCACTAAGACTCTCTCTCTCCTTCTCTCAGTAGAAAAAGATGAAGATGATGGAAACATATTATGAGCCTCAAAGTCTCCTTCCTCCTTAATTCATACATGACTTTTTCTTGGGGGAGGAAATTTAGTTAACTAAACTTGAAAATAATTGTTTATTGGTTCCTAGGTTAGAAATAAATTTTAACTATCATAAAAAAATTTTAACTTTATGTACCATTTTCATATTTTATTTTTTGCAAGGTTTTATTTTTGATTATCTTATTTTGATTCCTTATATGTCCTTTGGGTTAAATTATCCAAATGTACCATTTTCATAAAACTCCATCTTAAACGGACCTCATTTCAACCTAATTTTTCAACCAATGTATCCATAACTTCACAATTTCATAAAATAGAACTGCCAAACCGTGTGCCTTACATGAGGGAGAAGCTTGCGTGACTTCCTTCCTTCCCTTCCTTGGCGTGACCGAATGGGTTAATAGAAGCTTGCAAGGAAATGGTTGTACTTAAATGCACATGTGGCAATTAAATAATAATAATTCAGGATGAGCATAAGTGAAGCATCCCATTTAGCCGAGTGGTGATACAAAATAGCAAGCAATGTGAATTATACTTAGAGTACACGTGTAGCACTCAATGAAAAGGAATAGAAAAGATACAAGAAGGAGAGAAGGAAGAAAAAGGGACAAACAAACACGAAAAGAGCACTTGGGAAGAGAGATAACAACTTCACATTTTAGAAAACACACAAACACATTCAGTGAGGGGAGAGGGAGTGAACTTGGCCGAGAAAGAAAAGATCATAGGAGCAAAGGAGCAAGGGAAATTCAAAGGGAAAGCTAAGATAATTCCATCCTTGAGGTAGCTTAGCAATTCTATAGTTTTGTTTCATGATTTAGAGTATGATTATCCTAATTTAAAGCTTTCATGAAACATAAACTCTCTCTACATTCTTCAAGATGCAAACCTTTCATTGGCTAAGCTTGTGTGATGATTTGGTTGTGTTTGTTGATGTGATGATGTGGATGTATTTGTTTTTCATAGAAGAGTAATGGTTAAAAAGAAAATTCAGCATTCTTCATAAAGAACCTTAGAATAAGAAAGTGTTGAAATATCATGTTTTGCATGGCTAATGTATCTTTTGTGTTAACGTAGATATTTTGGCTTCCACGGAAGAACTATTGTTGGTAAAATTTAGCATGTATAATGGAAAACCCTAACCTAAGATAGTGCTGGAAAATTTGGATTCTTGTAAAGTTAATATATGTTTTAAGTTGTAGATACCAAAATAAATATGGCTAGATAGCATTTGATTAAAAATTTGACTTTTCCTTGTTGGCTTGCTAAAACTGAGAGTGGCCTTGGTAAGGCATGGAATTGCTTGTTAAATATGGTGTAAGATAGATGGCCATTCAGATTTAGCTATTAAAAAGAGAGAAAATACGATAACTTAATGTATGGTAATTAGTTTTCCTTGTTGTACACAATAATTGTCCACATCATATTGAAATGTAAAGGTGAGTGATATGTGTAATCTAAATTCTAGTAGGTAAAGGAAAAGAAAATTGATTCACGAAAGTAAGTAGAGAGACTTGTCAAGGATATGATTACATGATTTAAATGTGTAAGAAGGTACCATAGAAATTTTAATGCATGGTATCATTAAGCTTAAATCATAGAAAGGGGGTAAAAATGTAGCAATGTAACATAACAAACCCTAGATTTCATTTCTCACCCATGATGGTTGAATGCAATCCCTTATGTTATTATGATAACCAAATTACTATGTTATTCATAAATGAATTATTTTATAAAGGTGGCCAAGTGTCCATAATTCTTGAGGTGTGACAGAAGGTGCTTCACACTTGTGACCTAGTAAGGTGTGACCGAAAGTGCTTCATATAACACCCCCAATTTCAAAGCCATATTTAAAATATTATTTATTGAAAAATCCTTCACTTAAGAAACTGGCATGTTATATACACTTCTATCCTTTATTTCTTACCTGAGTTCTTTAAATATCCATTTATAGTATACATTTCATTAGGTTCGGATCCTTACTCAGGTATCATATCAATTATCAATACAGTGAAAGTCTAATAATCATACACCATAATCCATAAAAATTCAGGATAAATTTAAACTTTTTCCTTTACATACATTTACATCCAGTTCAACGTGACAACGTTGTTACATATACTGCAGGATATATGTAGTTTTCTTGCTTTCATAGGGTAAGGAGGCAACAAACCTGCCACTCATACCCTTTTTAACTATTTTTCATAAACCTGATATATATGCCTTACATATCCATATACTTATATGTATTTCTAGCATAATATATATCATTCCATTTCTTGGGATGGGTAGCTAATCCCTTCTGTCTTGTAGTACCATAATGGTCCTAGTCATCTGATACATACCAGAAAATAATGAGAAAATAATTTCTCAGTAGCTAAGCATTCCACATTTCATTTCTGAGCTATGGTATGTACCACCGTATGGTTACGAAAAATAATTTACATTCCTTATTCTTAAATTCCATCATTTCTAGGAAATGCTATAAATAAACCAGTCAGATGTATAGGATGAAGTTTATGAGGTATATCAATAATATATCGCTTATAAAATAAAAACAAGATCAATTTCACTACAATCATAGTTCACCATATACCGTTTAGTACCATAATCAGGAAAGTACATTCATTAAATTTCCATTCAGCCATAGATAATTTAGGAGAAACAACATTTACCATTCATGGAAAACTGCATTATTTATAAGAAAAATAAACATTCATTTTTGGCTAAAAGCCATATTTTCAATTCAGAGAGACACAAGGTATCGGAAGTATAAATTACTCCACATACTACAGCGTGCATGAATGAGATAGCCGCTCTATCAAGTGTGTGACAATTCTGCCACTGGTACATCTGAGTCGTCCCTCAGTGGATCCGAGTACCCATTCACATTCAGTGATCATGTCATAAAGACAGATCTAAGTGGGAATTTCTCCCAGGGTTCAGTCAAACTAAGCTCATGGAATCACTGTTATTCACACAGATCATCTTCTCCCCGCTTTATGGGCGATTCATGATGCCATAGATCACCACAACATACATTATGGATCATTTCCCAGTATGCTATTTCCTATATATATAAACTAGGATGATTAGGCTTAATCCCATAATTTTGCCAAATTCTAAGTAAATGTCCACTGTTCAATTGGCCATCTAGGTTACACTAATTTAGAATTCACAATCATCACAGCATTTTCGAAATTCTTTCATTCCGAGCGGATGTTTCACCATCCAAATTTATGATACAACCGTGGAATGTCCAACGGCCGTCCCATACCGACAATTGGTCACTCGGTTATAAGTCTATCTATCCTAGAACATATATTGGAATTACTTCCTCTATGTTTCTCTTTATTGAACATTCAAATATTTTCCTTCCATTCAATGTTTTCCAATACCATGCTATGTTTTTCCTTATCTATGTCATAAATCAATCATTTTCTTTCCTCATTCATGATGATACTATCATTCTCACTTTCTAAAAAGAAAACCTTTAAATCTCAATAACAATTCCATTCTTGAATTTGTATAAAAAGGAAGGTTCATTCTTGGTCAAGAGAAATCCTTAAGAAATTTAAGATTTTCATACTTAAAAATTTCTATTTGTCACTCTTGCCATATAATAAGCAAAATAAATTTACTTTTCCTTCCCATTTACACTAAATTCCTCTTTTCACATTTTATTGCATTTAGGGGGTTTCAAAGTTGAACCTTTTCCATTTCCTACTTAGTATTCCATTTTCCCCCTTTCTCACCTAATTATACATACTCAAGGTGTGTATAATCATTGTCTCCCCACACTTAAGCATGCACACAAATTGCTAGAATTGCCAAGATTGCACAAAATATTCATTAAAATTTAATTGCAACGTCATATTATTTCCTTTGTATACTTTGACCAATTTCATTACATTTTTGTACAAAATTTTCCATAAATATTTCTATGTCCTAAAATTGGTCAAGTAGGCTACATGAAATTTAATGGGATCATTTTGCATAAAAATAATTGCCAATTAATCTTGCTTCAACCAAGGCACACACATAGAAATTTTAGCACACTTTCTTCACCAAAAACATGTATACTCTTGGTCAAGATGGGATTTTTAGGCAAAATTGGGCATTTCAACCAATTGACAATTATTCTACCCTCCATTGGCCATAACTTGAATTACCAATAAGCTAATTTAAAATTTTTCAAACAATTTTCAAAATCTCATTTTGCTAGTCATGGCCTAAAGAGGCATTTTGTGCAAAAATCATCATTTTTCATATAATCATTTCTTTAATCCCATTTTCATCATCTATAAACCATCAATCACCATTTATCCATAACAATCAAGGCAAAACAAACAATTTGGCATGACATTCATGAATTTGGGGTTTTAGGGCAAATGAAACAAAATTGGGAAATGAACATAAACACTTTCATAATTGAAATTAACCATCACAAACAACTCCATACTACTTTCTAAGCATTAATCCATAGAAATTTTGAGAATTTAAGAATGTAAACTTAAAAACATCACTATTTATGTACTGTTCATTCAGCCATGAAAATCTCAAAAGCTTGGAAAAATCCATTAAAACATGAAATAAGTGATGAAAGAATGTTAAGCTACCTTGATTTGCAATTTTTGGTGGATAAACCTTGAAGTTTCCTTGCTTTTTCTCCCTTTTCTCCCTTATGAAGCCTATGGTATTTCTCCCTTCCAAAAACCTTCACGTTGTCTTTTCTAAGGAGGAGAAGAAGAAGTAGTGTGACTTATTTAAATTGGCTTATATGACCATTTTGCCCTTAGTGGCAAAATAACCAAAATACCCTTCACTTTTTCCTTCTTAAAACCTTGACATGTAAGGGTATTTTAGAAATTTTAAAGTGTTTCTTTAGGTAAAATTCCCCTTATGTCCTTATGATGAAATTACCTTTTTACCCTTAGTGTCAAAATTACCATTTTGCCCTTCATGGAAAAATGACCATTTTACCCCTCTTAAGTGCCGAACCATTTTTTTTTTTTTTGAAAAATTTTGGAAAAATATTCTAGAGGCAAAATCATAATTTTCCAGATAAAAATTAGCCATTTTATCTGATAAATAAATATTTTATTATTATTTTTAGATAAAATTTTGACCGTTTTGCCCCTAAATATTTTTCTTGCAGCATTCATGACATTGGCACCATTTTCAAACCTCATACATATGCGCCATAAATGCACCTCAATTTGCGTGCTTACTATCAGGATATTTTGTGAAACAAATTTCCTTTCATTTTAGTCCCTAATCATTTGCTTTCAGTTTAGTCCTTCCTTTGTTTAAGGTAATATAAAATAATTTTTGGACTATTTTCCATGCATAAAAATATTGAGTCTAGGATTCTAAGACATACCTGATATCATAGAATTGAGGATATTACACTTCACACTTGGGACGTAGTGTTCACAATTATTTTATAAAGGTGGCCAAGTGTTCACAATTCTTGAGGTGTGACCGAAGGTACTTCACACTTGGGACCTAGTGTTCACAATTATTTTATAAAGGTGGCCAAGTGTCCACAATTCTTGAGGTGTGACCGAAGGTGCTTCACACTTGTGACCTAGTGTTCACAATTATTTTATAAAGGTGGCCAAGTGTCCACAATTTTTGAGGTGTGACCAAAAGTGCTTCACGCTTGTGACCTAGTGAGGTGTGACCAAATGTGCTTTACACTTTGAGACTTTTAAGAATGAAATGTATAGCTGATTATTGTTTATTTCAGTTTTTAACATGTATGATCCCATGAAAAGATCTTATACTTGAAATGAGAATATCCACTTTTATCACATTGACATTTCAAATAATCATACAATGCTTGCCAATCTATATATGTGAATGAGACTATGTTTTAAATAATGGGAATGTAGATGAAAAATATTTTTGTGCTTGCACACTGGTACATATTATTATATTTTAAAATGATGAATTGTTGAGCTACTGGGAAACTTGTTTTCTCATTTATATGCTAATATGTATCAGATACAGATGTTTAACAATCTCGGGGAAGGATGGAAGTAGCATTAGAGGGAGTCCTTTTGTTAAGAGCACTTTTGTAGTCCTTCATTTTGGGTCCTAATTTTATATATTATTTTGGATTAGAGTTAGGACTATTATTTTTTGTGGCATATAGTAAAGGGAAAAAGAGAAATTAGTGGGAAAAGGATATGTGAAGGACCTGTTCATCCCTATTATTTTGTAAAAGGAGTTTGAGTGACAGGCTTATTGTCTCCTGACTCCTTATGGATGGGTACTTCATATATCCTAGTATATGTTCACAAAGGATGTAACAGACAGTTATTATATGTAATACAAAAGTTTTACAAATTTTGCTATAATGCATGAAATTTTAATTTTGCTGTGCATAAAGTATGGTTATCTGAGCAAAAGATCCCGAACCTAGTTAATCTTAATTATACTTAATGGTATAAATGCTTAGACATTGTAAATGAGTGATTAAGGTCAGGAATAATATACCGAACTTATCTGCTTACATCAAAGGAGTTGTAATGCTAGATAAGGGCGTTACACATTTCCCTTCAATTTCTTCCCTTCCTTCCCCTCCTCATTGCAAATAGACCTTTAGCACATATTATAGGGAGTTCATAGATGAATGAGTTACAACTACTACCCTGAGTTCATTTTAACTTTTACTGAGTTATTAACTTAGGAGTTCATTTGAGATAACTATCATGCAACATCCCCTAAGCAAGTAACTGTACATTTAGGTAAGTTCATGCATGAGTTTAAAATTTAACTATCACATAGGGTTAGCTAAGATCGAGACATAGGGTTTGACAAAAAAATTAGGTTGAAAAAATGTTTTGTTTAAGAGAAATGGTGATTTTCAAGAAGTGGCATCTTTGGGTAATTTAACCCAAAGGATAAATGATGAATTAAAATATGATTATGAGAATGGAACTTTGGAAGGTTTGAATTAGAAAAGTGGTGTAGGATAGGAAGAACTTCCCTAAACTAGCTAATTTTGCATTTTTGACCCCTAGGGACTAATTAGAAATTACTTTTGAATCATGTTAACTAAATTTTTCTCCCCTGGTTACAAACTATATAAAAGAGAGAAGGGAGAGAGAGACTTCAAAAATTTAAAACTAGAGAGAGAAAAGATCGAGTAGTGAGAGAAGGAGGAAAAGTTGGAGGAAAGTGAAGATTAAAGCTATTTAACTTGTGAAACGGATTAGAGTAGTTGTAGAAACACCTAAAGACAATTGAAACATACAAGATCGGTAAGGTAATCAAGAAGAAATCTCTCTTTTCTCCCTTGGGTAAAAATGCATTTTTCCTCTTGGTGTTAAAATTCAAAAGACATGCTTTTATGTTGATTTGGGGAGATATAAACTTGCATTCATTGTTTGATATGTTGGATTTATGCTTGTTGGGCTTTGCATGCTGTTAAGATTCCATGACTTACGAATTTGATTGTAGGTTATGCTTTCTCTCTCTTCCATAGATGTGAATATGAGATTTTAAATTGTTTCTTGCTTATGAAGGCCTATTTTTGGCATATAATTTTGTCTTTAGGATGGGGAAAAGTCTATAATTAAGTTTTGTATGAAAACCCAACATTGGAGGGATAAAATGGATTAAACAGTACCTTTAAAAATAAAGTTTGAACATGGAAGTCAACTTCCAGACACTAGGAGTCAACTTATGTGTTCATTGTGCCCAAAAAATCTAGGTTCATAACCTAGAAGTTGATTTGCAATTGTAATACTCCTATCCTATGGTTCAATTAAATAATGTTGTTATTTCCAAGCATACAAAAAATAGGTGTGTGAATACATTTCCTACCTAAGTTAATTTTTTACTTTGACCAAGTTAACTTATATTTAGTTGAGTTAGGTTTAGATCTCTACACTCAGGTTCTCACACGTATAATTTAACATCCACTCCTAAATTTTGAGAGATATTTGTTAATATTAATTAATTACTTGTGCATATTGCATTTATGTTTTATTAGATTACTTATAGTTGCATGAGTGCAAGAATTAGACTAAAAATGAGTGAGAAAATTGACTAGAATGAAGAAAAGGACTAAAATGAAAGGTAAAAGAGTTAAGGTATGACAATTGCAATTTTGGCCAAAATTACTGTAGCTAACAGACTTTTGTAATTCTCCTGCCAATGGGTTAGGGACAAAATGGGAATTTCTCATATAGTTTGAAATTTACCAAATTGAGGCCAAATGATTAGAAATTGTGAATTCATGCAAGTGTTGAATTGTCACATAAATAGGGCCAGGAGTCAGACCCTTCATTTTTCTTCCTTAAAGTTTGAACTCGAGAGAGAGAGAGAGAGGGTGAGCTAGAGAGAGAAAGAGAAGGCATTGTGAGCAAACAACACTGTTGCTTGGATTTAAGAATTCTAGGAGTTAGGAAATCACTCTAGAAACTTCCCAATCATCAAACACCAATTAGAAATCAGCAAAAAGGTAGCATAATAACCCAATCCCTTTTTTTTCGGAGTTTACTATTTACACTACTGAAATTTATGAAATTAAACTTATTTGAAAGAAAAAGGGATTAAAAACTACATTCTTATTGTTTTTAATTACTATTGGGTATTTTTAACCGATTGAAGATACTTTTGCATGCTTAAAATTACTTCTAAAAAATGGGTTTTTCAGCTTGAACGAATATGAGTTTTAATCTTAGATTTGGACAAGATTATATATTTTTTTGGGCAATTTCTTGTGTTAAATATTGCTGAGAAGTTTATCTTGAGTTCATCAATTTCAAAATGGATTTAAAGACAAGTTTTTGGATTGAAAATTTGGGTCAATAGTTATTCATAAAATAGAGCAAGACTCAACAGCTGACTGCCATGGTGTAGTAGTCGACTGTCATGCTCTTGAGATGCCTAGAATTGTACACAGAATGTTAGCAGTCGACTGTCGGGCTTTTAGAAGTCGACTGTTGTGTTCTTTAATTTTCCAAAAAATGCCCAAGAATAGAGCAGATGATTACCCTGACCCAGCAGTCGACTGTCAGGCCCAACAGTAAGCTAACAGCAGACTGCCACACACCTAGTAGTCGACTGATAGCTCTCTGTTTGGAATTTTGAAGATTTAGAATGCAATCAATTGACTTGCTGCATGATACCAGTCGACTGCCACCTTTTGTGATGAAAAGATGAACTTAAACATATTTGAATGATATCTAGCCTAAAAACTTAATCCAAACTAGAGATTAAACTTAAATTATAAGTAAGGTAACATATACTTTGAATGTAAATGAGAAAGAGCATGAAAGTGATAATAGTTAAAAGGAAAGAGCAAGAATGCATATGAGAAATGAAAATTGTATTCTTAATATATATATTTGTGGTAGATAGGTTCATATCTGAATGACTGATTGCTGGTATAGGACAGCGATTGGACATTCCATGAGTATTGTGATAGTTGTGAATTAGAAGTTAATGACTTAATGGGCAATGTAAATGAAAAGTCACATACTTAGAATTTACGCAACTATAGTATGTATCGATTCACCCATATATATATGTTTATGAATAGTGTTTTGGGGACCCCAGTATGTACTCAATGTGTGGAACCCAAATATGGGGACTCTATTGTACTTGGATCCACTGGAGGACGCTTCAGAATGTACACCAATATGATATGCAATCGAGGACTGTTAGGCATAGTTGCTAGAGTATATATTGAAAAGTATGGAGTGGGGCACATGGTGACCTTCTAGATTTCTCTTATATTATGCAATTATATAATGATGATTATAATGATAATTGGCAGAGGGCAATGAGAAGTGCTCTTATTTCCTTATTGCTCTTTATTTTATAATGAAAGTTATATGAATGATGCTATGTTACCTATATGTTTTGATGAAGTTATGAGATATATACTATGAGCTGAGCTTATGCATGCAAGTATGAATATTGAATGAAATGTTATACAAGATAACCTAATAGATGTATTGTTTTTATGAAAAAGAATGTAGAATTTTCGTATGAGTTTACGGTGGTACAAACTAGCTATTTTGAAAATTGGTTATTAATGCTACTGAGATTTATTTCTCATAAAAATGCTGGTTTGTTTCAGATGCCTAGGTTCCAGACAGTGCAAGAAGTGGAAGTAGAAGTGGTGGATATACCCTTTCTGGGGTATTTTCCAGTGATTCATGAAGTGTGGGTTGTGTATATATGAGAAGTTCCTCCCATACCTTGAGTACCTAAAGTGCAAAGAAAGTTTTTGGTATGCCCAATACCTTGAATCCTTATGAGATTTTGGTAAAAGGATCAGGAGAATAGTTTTAATGTATAAGATAAGGGCATATATGTATTAAGATATATGAGCTAGGAATCCATTAGCTATTTTTGTTAAATGGGTATGAGTGACAAGCTTGTTGTCTCCTTACCCTAGCTAACACTCTCACATATCTATAGATATATGTTTAATGAATGATGTGTATATTTACTATAAAAATTTGTGAATATATGTATGCACATGTATATTATTTTAACTAATATATTTTAATTTCTGCTGCATAAGATGTGAGATCCTGAGTGTAGTAGCTTAAACCAATCATACTAATTATTTCATTTGATAAATATTTAAAAATTGACTTGGGTAAAGGAAGTAGTAATTCACCAATCTTATAGTATATTGCTTATATTATTTAAATCACTTAAAAAGGAACTATAGGATTGGGGGGGTTACATATAATATATCACAGCAGAATAAAATATCACATTACCAAATAAAGCATACTGACATGGAAAAGTTGTATATATATTAATATTAGCTTAAGTTGTTATGGATATACACATTTCTTATAACCATTGGACATATATAGTTGGATATGTGGTGCAAGATGATATTTACAACTAGCTTTAGGTTTGGAGGTAAAAGGTCTACCACTGAGATTAAGCTCAAGATACCTACTAGTGGATATTAGCCACATATCCTATTATATATGTCTACCCTTCCCTTATTCACAACAAAAGAATATCATGGATCATTCAAAAAGATAATATAAATCTATGATCAAGGATATACTATTCAAGATATACAAAATGATTTTGTATAAAAAGTTCTACTACTGGAATGGGGTTGCTCGGGCATTAGAACACCAGTTGGAGGTACCATAGGAGGTATCTCCATCACCATAGCCACACATCTCTAATAACATTAATAAGCCCTATAAAAATAACCTCAACTACCATCTTCTCAATCTCTGGCATGATGTGGTAATGTGGCATTTGGATACCTTAGTGAAGAAGGATGCAAAAAATTACCTTGTTGCCTTTACAAGTTTGGTGGGGAAGCTTCAAAATTCGATTAGCTATAGTAACCTCCCTAGAAAAAGTTCCTAAATCTGCCCTTGACTATCCTTCTTCTTTTCAATTTAGTCCCTACACCATGTATAAGCATTTTAGTAGAAACCAACGCTATAGATTGCTTAAAGGCGGGTGTTACAGTAGCTCTCTGGAAATTGACTTCCAACTCTTAAGCATGTCCCTTATTTGGTAGATAGCTCCAAGTTAGTCATCAGGCCCCTAGAAGTCAACTGTTAGCTCCTGTATTGTGAAAAATAGACTCTTTTATCTTTTAAACAAAATGCGAAGGCTAGAAACTTTTCTAGAATAAATAGAAGAACATTTAAAGAGTAATATGAGAAAAAATATTAAGAAAATAACTAGAAAATAAGTGATGAAAGTTCTTAGATTATTTGCTCTAGTTTTAGATAGGTTTTAAGTTGAATGATTAGTAGTCGGTATGGGATGACTGTTGGGAGTTTCATGGTTGGACCATAAAATAAGATGGTAAACATCCATTCCAACCTATGAAGAGTTGTGAAAACACCATGTTGGTGGTTAACCCTATGTTAGTTACTTTGGTGGCCATGGAGTTTCTTACTTTAAGTTAAACCAACCATGATTGAGGAATCTATTAGTTTAGTGTATATATTAGAGAGTTATATAACTAGAAAAGAATCCTCAAGTAGCATTGTTTTGTCACATTAGAACAAGTGGAAATGATCTGACGCATAGTAGAATTACAATGATGTGATGAGTTGATATGACCTGTGACCTATAGTAGAGGCATAATGATCCAATACAGGGATCCATCATTGTAGAATGGTAACCTTAGAATGATATTGAGCTATTAGGGGACACCCTAGGAGTTAAGAGCTAGCTAATCATTAAAGAAAACTGATACAATGTTTGCTAGAAAGGAAAGATATGTTATGATGGGCCAAGTGAGCTATATGAAAGAAATTTAGGAGTTAGTTTTTGCTAAATTTTATGAATGTCCATATTACTGTGTTTTTAATGATATGAAACATGAGCATACCCACTAAGCTTATGATTATTACATTGCATTTCAATCCATAGCATGGCATAGCATAGTAACTAAATAATGACTAGTATGTTTATTACTTGAAATGTGATATGAATGAGCTTTCTGTGTAATTCATGGCTAGCACCATCAATAGTATTTAACCTAATTTCTCTTGATTAATTATATTATTTCTCACCTATTCGTTAACATATCTAGATGGTTAGGTACACACTTATGGTGGAGATAAAGATTAAGGAATTCGAGGTTCTTGGCCTCAGATACTTCATATAGGTCAAAGAAGTCTTGATGTGGATTATGGATATACAACCTTTACCCCCTAATGAGTTAATGTGGAGGGTAGTTAGTAGTTCTCATTTTTTATCCCACTCTTACCCTTGGCTTATTTTGTTGATAGTTAGAGGGTTAGTAGCTGACATATAGTAAGAGTAGGTATTTTGTTTGTTATGAATGTATATAACCCTATGATGAAGTAGAGTAGGAAGCTGATATCCCATAATGGGTAGATGGTCATGGGAGATGGGCATGCTATCTCTTAAGGTCGCTCCTTATCTTTTGAAACCATGTAAATATTATACTTAGTGTATATGGTTATGTTAATATTATGTATGCATGTGTGAACTATTATATTACACTTCCACTAATGTATGTATATGAGTGAGATACCCCGTGTGAGACCCAAACATAAAAATAAACTAATAAAGGATCTTGGGCAAAAATTTAAAATTAAACTCAGGTAGTTAATTAAGATAAGACAATGGCATGCCACCTCTATGGGTTATTATAGGTTAAGCACTTGTAAGGGTGGGTTGTTACATATCACGAAGGCATCTTAATTTCTTATTAATTAATTGGTCATCAAAGTCTCTAGTATCAACAAAAGTAATATATGTATAAAGACATACATCAAGATTTGCTATAAATATTTACATATAATATTTAAAATTGGATAATTATAAAAAAGGAGTAGGTTTGGAGATTATAACACCCCAATCTTATAGCTATACTTATAACATTATCTTGAAAAATTCATTTGGCTATAAGATTGACATGCTATATCCACTTCTGTCCTTAATTATTACCTAAGTTATATAAATTTCCATTTTTATTTATAAAATGATTAGGTTTGGATCCCTTACTCAGGTATTGAATTCATTCACTATGCAGCGAAAAACTAAATAATTAAAATTAATATCCTTACATCAATGCAAAAAAATTTAAACTCACATAAACTTCATTCATTAATTTTCATATAATGTCATACATATTCCTCTAGATGTGTGAAGTATTTTTGTTATCCCAGGGTAAGGAGGCAACAAACTTGCCAATCAAACCCTTTACAAAAGATTATCAATAGTTCTTACTTTCACCCATCTAGATATATAAGCCCTTGCCACTATTTACATCCAAAAATGACTTATCTTGATTTTATTCCAAAAACATATATGACTAGGACGAGAGGGCTATTTCTATTTATGTACATAAATTTTCCAAAAGAAAAGTTAGTCTGGCTCCTCTAGATAGGAGAAACCTCAATTATAGTGACTACATAGATGTTTAGTTCAACAGTCAAGGGACCTAACTAGGGAATTTCCACCAAGGCTATTTCAATTTCTAACCATATCATGTATCTGGTCATCTGATACACACCAGTTACAATAATGAGAATATAATTATCAGTAGCTAAACATTTCAGTTTCTTTTTGAAAACACTGGTATGTACCACTATAGTGATACAGAAAATAGTCCTATATTTTTTATTCTTGAATTTTAGTTATTTCTATTGGAATGTACATATACATTTCATAAAGGTGTATGGCATGCATTCATGAGTTACAGTATAACAATTTATCATGTCAGTTCACCACAAATGCATTTCAGTATCTTGTTCAGGAAAGCATTTTCAATCATATTCCAGTTATTTCCAGTCATTTCCAATCATTTCCACCCATTGCCAATCATTTCTAATCATAGATAGGGTAAACATATCCATTATTCATATGGAAAAATAATCATCAATTTTAAGGAAAACAGTCATTAGTCATGGCTAAAAGCCATAATTAATCAATCAATCAATTGAAGGGAGACTTAAGAGTATCGAGAGAGCCACCTAATGGACTACTCCACGTACTGCTATGTACATGAGTGAGATAATTCCATTTCTAATTCCAATCATGTGACAATTCGGCCACTGGTACTATCTGAGGTGTCCCTTAGTGGATCCAAGTACCTATTCTAGTCGGTGATCAATCTCATATAGACAGATCATTTTCCAATCGAAGGGATTTCTCCTAATAGCCAATCAAAATTTAGCTCACAGGATCACTATCATTAAACAGATCATCTCCTCCCCGCTTTGACAGATCATGATGTTATGGAATCACCACCATAATTCTAGTGGATCATATTCTTAGTACGCTATCTCCTATATATAAACTAGGATGATTTGGCTTGTACCTATGATTATGCTATATTCTAAGTAAATGTCCCCTTTTTATTTGGCCATTTTAGGTTACACTAACTTGGAATTTGTAATCATCCTTATATTTTCATACTTTTTGTGGAATTCCCAATTGTTGTCCCATACCAACAATTAGTCATTCAGTTACAAGCCTATTTATCCTAAAGTATATATGGGAAATACTTCCTTTAATTCCTCTTTTTTGTTTATTATTAATTTTATGTTTTCCTTTCCAGTCGATGTTTTCCCTTTCCATTCTATGTTACCCTATCTATCAGATCATTTATTTATTTCATTTTATTTTTATCATGATACTACACTTTCTATAAAATTTGGACCCTTATATATTAATAACATTGTCAAGACTAAATTTGCATAAAAATGGAAGATGGTATTCTTGGCCCAGAGAAAAGATCAAGGGAAAAGAAAGAATTTCTCATTTAAAATTCTCTATCTTTTACTCTTGCCTCATTACAAACATAATCAATTATTTTCCTTCCATTCTTATACAAATTTCCAATATGCCTTTTTATTATATTTTAAGGGTCCTAAGGTGAACTTTCACATTTTTCTTTTTCTTTTTGTCATACCATTCCTATACTTTCCTTACATAAACAAGCATACCTATAAATATCCTTTTTCTCATAATATATCTATAGATATGCAGATATACATTTTCCCATTTATAGTTGTGCATTTCAATTGCTAGAATGTCATAATTATGTAAATTAGAAACTAGAAAAATTTATTAAAAATATCCAATTTCTTTTCTTCCATACCTTGACCAAAACCATGATAAGTGTCTACAACACTTCCTATAAAATTTTCCTTTCTATGCTCTCGATTAAGGAGACTAAATTGAGGAAAATGGGACAATTTCATAGAGTAATAAATTTTCCTTTCTTCCTTTTTTAAAAACCAAGAGGCTAGGATGAATCTCAAACAAAATTTAACATTTTCTTCAAAATTTATCAAAGTGCTCTCAGCCAACAAGAGAGAATTAGAAAAAATTATGCATTTCATCAAAATACACTCATTCTTCCCTCCCTTGGCCATAATCGACATTGTCACAAGGTAACTAGGCAAAATTTTAATAAAGTTTTTCATTCTCACAAAGTCACATAAACGGTCAAGAAGGGAAAAATTGCTAATCCATGTAGATTTCATGTAAACATTTCATTTATCCCATTTTCATCGTTAATTAGTCATGAAACACCATTTACCCTTTATAATCATGACAAAACAAGCATTATAGCACCACTTTCATGAAATTGGGGTTTTGAAAGAAAATGGAAGACAAAATATAAAACATATCATAAACACTTTTACAATTCCAATCAACACTCAAGAATACATCCACACAACATTCTAAGCATTTTCCAATAGAAATTTTGACATTTCAAGAATGTATAATTATGAACATCACTATTCATTCAGCCATGAAAATTCTCTAAAGCTTGGAAAAACATGATAATACATGAAAATAGTGATGTAGGAATGTTAAGCTACCTTTGTTTATCAATAGATATGGATTCTCCTTGATTTTTTCTTCACTTATGCTTCTTCTCCTTCTCCTTGAAGCTCACGGTTTTCCCTCCATTTTTCCTCACGTCATTCTTGCAAATTTTGAAGAAGAAGACGTGAAGATGCTTTAAATGACAAAATGACCATTTTGCCCTTGGTGAAAAAATGACCATTTTACCCCTTTAATTTTCTTCATAAAATCATGAGTTAGTAGGAAGGGTATGATTAGAATTCTAGAAAATTTTCATAGTCAAAATACCCATTTTGTCCTTTTGATAAAATTACCATTTTATCCTTACTTCAACTTTAATTTTTTCAAAAATTATAGGGAAATAATCCTAAGGAAAATTTCACAATTTTCTCTAAATAAATTGGCTATTTTTATCCATGTGATAAAAATTACTATTTTATCCTTGAGTGAAATTACTATTTTGCCCTTGGGTAAAAATTGACTATTTTGCTCCTAAGATATTTTCTTGGGGTAATTATGGCTTCCTAATATTTTTCTTGGATATTTTCTAGCATAATCATTGTATTGTAGATATTTTTAGACATCATAATTACGCGTCACAAATGCACCAAGATATTTTTTGATATAATGATGATGTGCCATAAATGCTTTGAGTTATTTTCTAGTGCAATGATGACACATCATAAATGTGCCTCGATATTTGTGTATCATCATGATTACCTTTAGATATTCAATAAAATTTTCCCTTTTCACTTTAGTACCTTAACTTTTCTTTTTAATTTGGTCCCTTTCTTGTTTAGGGAAAACCTAAGACAATTTAAATGCAATTAATAAATTTAAGATTTAATAACATACCTGAGGGCCTGAAAAGTGGATATTATAGATGTAACCACATCTAACTCTCAAACTCATGTTAGTTCCCTACTAGTGGATAAGAAAATACATCACACATGTCCAATGCATCTTCATTCCATCTAGCTATACAACATAAAAAAGAAAGTTTCACCCATAAGCCTTCCAACATATTCTTGGTTGTGACATAAGGTGTAACTTCCGAACTTAATTTTCTGAGGGCTGTTCATTTCACGGGGTTCCAAAATTTAATTTTTTTTATTTAAGTTGACATGTCACTTTTACTTGAGGTTGTCTCTTTTCCTTTCTTCATTTCTTTTCCTCCATTTTTTTTCTTGGAAATCCTTTTAATTTTAAGGACATTCTTTATTATAATCTTTTTTTCTTTATTACATGTTAAATTTGTAATGACCCTCTAATACGACATACAGAATCATGTATCTGATTAGCGGAAGCATATGGGTATTTCTAATTAGTTCTTCCCGATGTGGGAATGTCAGGGGATCGCTACTGGTTGAGTGTAACCCAAATAGACTTCCCGTTGTCCATTCAGATTTCGTTCAACTCTAATTCACACGCAGCTAACTAATTATACATACATACATTATAAATTACTCTGGAATGAAATCTAAAACTCATATTTACATCACATCATGCATTCATACCGAAAATCCGACAGAGTTTTCTCTGTATTTCGAACATACCTAAAGTATAATAATCACCTGTTTACAATCATACAGCCAGTCCATCAACAACATAAAACATAAATGACAGAAAATCCATATACAGCAACGTCAATCCCATCACTACAGTCAACATAAAACACTTAATTTATACATGTATAGTCAATCCAATCACTACAGAAAACATAGAAGACAGAACCCAATATACAGCAACGTCATCAAAGTATATACACAAGCCAATTCAAGCCTAAGCTAAGTCATTCTCCTGCTTATCACCAAGGCATCATCAGCTATCGTCTGGGTTCCTTTCTCCCCCTCGCTTCATCTGAGTAAACAACCTGATGAGATATAAAATCCTAGTAGAATAATTTACAGTTCAAATATCATTCAAAAACTGGTTGAATACCCAGCGGCGAAAACACCGAAATCATCTTCCCGAAATCAGTTTGAAAACAGTGAAATATCTTATCTTTAAAATCGTTTTATTACATGGAAATCGCGGTAATTAATCAAAATCATAAAATCTATTTCTTTGAAAATCAATCATTAAATCAAGTAAAATCCCATGCCCGGTGTATCTAAGTCCACGTTGGTCACAAATCCGCTATAACCAAGTCTAAATCATCATCTAATTGCACGTCATCTAGAGAGAATACCTCTCTTATCGTTGGGTGTGATCCGTAACACCAATCACCTAAATCAAGCCTATATTGTGAGTGTGATCTGTAACACCAATCACTCACTCAAGGACCGGGTGAGAATCAACATCTAGGACGTCTCCTAGCATGTGCACATACACCAATTCTCATCCTCATGCAGTCTATTCGAACTCACATGCACACGGTCGGCTATTCCTCAGGGTTCTAGGGTATTATGCCTAAATCACAACGTTTCCCGTTGTAGGTTATCCCCCCTTATACTCCTTAAACCTTTTCTTAGGGTTGTCCTGATTTATCGCATGATCCCTAACTCAGTACAGGCTAAATCTGATAAAAACAATCTCATTTAAAAATTCCCTGTACTCGGGATACTTAACGGCCGTCCCATACCGGCTATCAAGTACCCAACCCTAAGTAAATCCGTCCTAAGGGCATCTAAACTCGATAAACAAAGTGTCTAACATGCAATTAGGGTTTTCAACACACAGGCATGCAATTTATTCCATTGAAAGTAGCACGTAAATCTATGCAAATCATCTAAATTATTTAGGTATCCACTAGGTCAAATCTAAAGTTCGGGAAGCGTAAATTATCCTACCTAGTCTCCTGTCGCACCAAATCGCTTCAGAACTTCACGTAGTCTCGGTTTCTGAGCCCAATAAATTTCCTGGACATTAAATTAAATATTCAGGCTTGTCACGTCATCCGTTTTTCGATCCTAAGTCCGGTTACCCTAATACCTAGGTCAATTTATTGCCTAATTACGTTTGGTAGCTATTTTAGTCAGATATCATTAGTTTTTGGGAAATCAGACCTTACCAATGTGATCGGATGATGGAATTCTTTGTCAAGGTGGTCTCGGTTTCTCTCGATGCACGTCCAGAAACTCCGGCACGGCAATGCACAGCGGCGTATGATGGCGCACGGCGGAGGGGTGCGGTTTGCCTTGAAAATTACACCACGGTGAAGTCCGCAAGTCCAGGAGTCTGAATATGGTGGTGGCGTGGCGGTTCACGGTCGTTTGGACGACGTTTTTCGGCCACAAAATTTAACACACGGCAGACTAAAATTGCCTCGATCAGGGCGCGTCCGGCCTCCATTCGACGTTGATGAGCTACTGGAGGAAGCTGGCATCTCAGGCTACACGGTGGTGGGGGCGGTGACGGCCAATGGTGACAGACGGCGACGATCTAAGCTGGAGAAGTTTTCGCGTGGTGCAGGAGAAAAGTGGCTTTTTTCGATGACGCTGGCAGCCATTGGTGGCCGTGGGTGGTTGCTGGAGGTTGTGGGTGGTGAGGGCTGTCGATTGGTATGCTGGGTGGCAGCCCACAATGGCTGTAGTGGCGGTTCACAGTGGAGGAAGGAGGAGAGGAGGAGAGAGAAAATGTGGTGAGGAGAGAGAGAGGTTTGAGAGAAATAAAGGGAATTCGGGAAATTTAAATCCTCCGGGTGACTTAAATTTCCTGAATTCCCTCTATTTCGAATCACCAGGGGATAATTTAGGGTGTCGGTATCCTTCCAGATGTCGGCACGTGTTTCTATAAAAAGGTTTTGGCCTCCTTCAGTGAAATTGATGCACGAAACGTCTTCTGTCAGTTTCTGATCGCCAAATTGCATTTCTTTCTATTTAATCGTGTTTCTGTCTTCGAACAACCTTCCATTTCGAATCACTATCCTCAAAATTCGTGCTAGGCTTCGTTTGATGGGAATTAGCGTCAAAAATTAAGTTTTATCTTTTAAAATCCTTTAAAACTCTTTCAAAACCCTTTCGGTTGTTACAAAATTCATCACCAACACATTTTAAAGAAGGTTAATTTCACTGATTTATGTTGTCTTAAAATTTTATGGTATTTCACTCTTAATTTCTTTTTCTTTCTTGGGTAAACACGTAGGAAAAATTAGTTCTTTCCTCATTCATTCATACACACACATATCTCTACATACAGAGTCAAGTTTTCTGCCTGATTACTACTGTACCAAAAGATACATAGGCCTTTGGCCTTACATCATGACTTTATATACATCAACATGTCAAAATAATCTAAAGTACCAAAATACATCAGGCAGACAATACAAAACTACATCACATATTCTAATAAGGTAAGGGTGGGGGCATCTCTATGACCACTACTACTATAATGTCCTGAATGATGGTAAAGGTCCCCAAGAAAGGGATGCCAACCATCACGATCTCTACTTCCAACACCATATGATATTGAGGCATCTATAACATCTTAGTAGGGGTGAGAATTATACAATTCTTAGTAGGGCATAATCTATTATTTCAATCTAGAAAATGCATGTAATTTAGATGCTTTTCCAACCATTCACATAGAAGTTACTAAAACTAAAAATATATAATTTTCTATATACACTTACCTTACCATAATTTACCTGCCACCTTTTCTTGTCATCTTTGGGCTTTGCACATATCACCTCATTGCTTTAATATGAGCTCATACATTCAAATTTGTAACCTCGTCCACCATATATATTGCTTACTTTCATCATGATTTTAACACTTGTATTTTATACAATCATCTTAGCTCGTATGGAATCATAAAAAAGAATGGAGTTTAAGTACAGTGTCCTTAAGGCCTAATTAGGACCCTGAACTTATCTCCCCTTTTTATATTATATGATAATTGATTTTCAAAAATTAAAATTTCAATTTATCATATAGAATATTCACAATTATCCTACACTAATCATGGACATTCATTCTAAAATAATCCAAGAGTGTAGCACATATTAAAGTGATATCATTCATAAAATTCATTAGCCCTTTTTTTCATAATTCATATGTGGCAATTTATTACCATAATTTGGATGTAAGGACCTACCTACTATTTTACTTAAGAGACCTATAAATATATTTTTACCTCTTCCCAATGCTCAACTAGGGTTTAATTTAATAAATTTCTCTTCCTAACTCATTTGTAAGTAATACATATATGTGAATTCCTTGGTTAGGTAAGTCTTTACTAATATCCCTTTTGTTAATTATTTTTATACGAGGTTTTTAGTGGTTCTTTACCTTTTTTTAATTAAAAGGAATAAACATATGAGACCATCTAGTGAGTCTCGGCCTACGTTCGCCAAGGCAATAGCCTTTACATAACTACTAGCAGCACGTCTACAGGCTATATACAAACAATAGAGATTCTAAACTTAGAGCGAGGAAGAGAATTGTAACGTCCCTATCTAGTCTTATTGTTCATGTCAATAGCAATAGATAGGTTCGGTAAATTATTCTTGTCCTTTTAATTATTGTCTGAGCAGTTAAACCATCGAATTATGTCATACACAATAGGTTCGGGATCTTTATGCTCAGATAAAAATAAAAATCACATGCACAACGGAATAATAAAAGTCTATGCTACATGATACAAATACAATCTTTCATATAGATCAAATAATACATGTTTAATAAAAATATTCATTACAACTAATGTATCAGTCCCCCGATATGTAGAGTACCCATCCTGCGGAAGTCAGGAGACAATAGGCCTGCCACTCAGACTCCTGCACCAAATAGTACCAGACTAGTCCTTCACATATTTGCTTTCCCCGGTATTCCTAGAACTACTTATATATATAGTCAATTTAGCTGTCCTATTTTAATCTGAGTACTTTTAGGATCCAAAAGAATGGGGGCTTACAAAAACTTCTCGATCAAAAGATACTACTACCACGCGTCCCTGCTATGCGTCCGAATCTGATACATATTAGCACATGTGTGAGAAACACGAGTTTCCCCGTAGCCTAGAAATTTATAGTTTTAAAAGGAACTAACATGTATCAGGGTGCAAGCACCAAAAATGTTCAAACCGCATCCTTGATTTAGGAGAAAAGTACATATCAATAAACAGGTAATTACTGCACGATAAATTTAGTAGTTAGTAACAGTAAAAGCTCTTTTCACATGACCAGTATTTTTTTAAGCGTACTGATTTATTATCGCGAAGTCATCAGCACGTACGTACATGTTGTGTGAACACTAGGTCACAGGGGTGGAGCACCTTCGACCACGCCTCCCTAAGTTACCCGTGTGGAGCACCTTCGGCCATACCTCAAAATTCGTGGACACTTGGTCACATATACAGCATGATTGCGAGCATTGGATCCTAAGCACGAAGCACTTTCGGCCGCGCCTCACCAAGCCGCCCATGTGGAACACCTTTAGCCACACTTCATAAATTGTGAACCCTCGGTCCACGTTCATGAAATCCTCGGGACACTAGATCATGGGTATGGAGCACCTTCGCCCATACCTCCCTAGGCCACTCGTGTGGAGCACCTCTGGCCATACCTCGTAATGCGTGGACACTCATCCACGGTCTGGGTACGATCGCGAGCGCTAGGTCATGGGCATGGAGCACCTTCAGCAACGCCTCCCTAGGTCATCAGTATACACTCGGGGCCTTGCAAGGCACGGTGTCACCCTACTTTCCTTTCTTATTATCCAGGAAAGGTTTTGCTTTCGCAACGCTTTCGAATAAATTATAAAGTTCCCTACAATTTCGCATCTTTCCCTAGAACTTAATCTTACGTAATTTCCATCCATAATATTAATTATGGACATAGTGTTTTCTATTTTTCTTAGGGTTAAATTTTTTTTTTTACATAAATTCCCATTCATAATATTATTTATGAATCTAGTATTTTCTATTTTTCCTTGAAATTTTATATTACCTAAATTTGCCTTCATAATATTAATTTGTGGGCATAATATTTTATACTTCTTCTTGTATCAATTCTCTTCCAAGAATATACTTAATGGGCATAATATTTTCTATTTTATTTCCCCCATAAATTTACTTAAAAATCTCCACCCATAATATTATTTCTAGACAATCATATTTCTACTTTCTTTAGAATTTAATATTGCATAAATTTCCATTCGTAATATTATTTCTGGACATAATATTATTCTATTTTTCCTTGAATTTATTCTTACCAAATTCTCTCTCAAAAAATTAATTATGGTAATGATATTTTCCATTTTTTTTCTTAGAACTTCTCTTTACAAAATTTCCTCTCAAAGCATTAATTATAGGAATGATATTTCTCATTTTTAATTTCTTAGAATTTATCCTTACATCAATTGTCCTCCAAAATATTCATCTTGTAGATATAATATTTTCTATTTACCTTAGAACTTGATCTCACCTAAATTTTATTCCATAATATTAATTTATGGATATAATATTTTCCACTCATTCTTGTATAAATCTTCCATAAATTTACTTTCAAGGATATTATTAGTTCCCTAATAACCTCCTTAGCTTGAGAATTAATTCCAATATATATATGCTTTTTTTCCAAAAATTCTAATAAAAAATTGAGTTCCATGGTTCCTTCCTTCGTTTGGAAATTAAATTCCATGTATGTTCTTCTTCTAAAAATTCTAGCAATGATCAATACTAATATAGTCATTTAATTCATAACCACAAGCATCATGCTTATTCAATAATCTCATTAATATCATCATGGATCTAACAAGCTCCTCATCTTTTTGAGAGTAATGAACCAACTAATTAACCCATAAAATAATTCCTACATTTAAGCATTATCATGGCCTTAGGGGAACATTTCTTTAGAAACTATTACTAGCCACCTTCTATCTTTATCATGCATGCTCATTAAATTTTCTTCTAAATAAAAAATGTGGATGAATGTTCTAGCTCCATGAATATGAAAAATTAATCAAGTATGCCACATCATGGAACCAAAACAATTTAATTGCTAGCCTACCTTGCTTCCTTTGCTCTTCCCTTTGTCTTTGACTTCCTTGTGTATTCTTCCCTCTAACCCTTGGTGCCTCACATGTGTGGGTTACATGAAGGGTGAATTTTCTTCCTCTCCCTTCCTTTCACATGTGAATGGGGTGGGATATGCAAAAGAAGTGGACTTCTCCCCCTTCATTCCATGTAATGCATCCTAGTCCCCAAGGCTAAAAATTTTATGCCATTCTCTCTTACTTCTCCCTTACTTTATGCCACCCCTTCCTTGTTTTCCTCTTTGTATTTATTTATGTCTTTCTTTTCTTCCCTAGCTCTCGTGTGGTTTGTGGCACATGTACAAATTTTAAATTCTTCCTTGTCTCTTCCTTAGCCTAAGTGGCGTGTGGGTGCATGGAGTTTCCTTGCATTCCACTTTCATTTTAGGAACAAAATTCTGCACACTTTTAACATGCATTCATGCATATATTTTTGCACAAAGTGTACTTACAAGTACACCTTGCCTTTGCTTGCACTCTTGGTTTTCCTCTTCCTTGAAGTCTAGTTTATCTACTCCAACAAGCAACAAAATTTTTGCACATTGTGTCTTCCTTTTCTCACCAAATTCTCCTACCTTGCGTGTGGTCCCAAGTGCCACAAGTGAGATAAAATTCTGCACCTTCTAAAACTATTCTCCCTTGCTTTTCTCCATGGCCTACATGAGCCTATATGCTTACTTCACTAAAAAAAATTCTGCATTGTACATTTCCCTCATCTCCTTCACATGTGGCATCCCATAAGTAAAAGGAGGGATTAGTTTTATGCTAGCTTTTCCCTTGGTTGCCATGTCACCTATGCCTATATATATATATATATATAAGAATTGCATTCCACTTGCTTCTCCTTCACGTGAAGTCATGCATACACATATATAAGAATTTCATTCCACTTGCTTCCCCTTTTCTTCACGTGAAGCCATGCATATATATATATATACATATACAAATATTTGCATGCCTTCCTCCCTCACATGTGCCATGCATGAAATTTAATACTCCATCCTTTAGCATTTAGAATAAATGACAAAAGAAATTAAGGCTTAAATCAAGCATAAAATTATAGGTATCTCACCTTCTTAAGTTAAGCAATTTGGCTATTAAATTAAGCAAGAAAAATTTACTTCCTTAAGAAAATTCTTAAATTTATTAACATAAGGAATTTATTTATTAACACCATAATTTATCCATTAAAATCATCAATTTAAGCTAATTTGATTTATAGATGTTACAAGAACTAGAGAGAGAAAAATACAGTAGAGAAAGGCATAAAAGAGAGAAGAGACCGAGAAGGGAAAAGAAATATGGGCAATGAACCAATAGAAAGTAGAGGAATCATCTAGACCACTTCAAACATTGCATCATGCATAAAAATTCTCAAAGAAATTGAGGTAATCAAATAAACCCACTCCCCTATTTTCTATTTCTTAGTAAAAATGGGGTTCTTGATGAATTTTCAATGAAACACTAATTTGGTTTGAAATAGGGGATTTAAGCTTGCATTCTAGTTGGTTGATATTGGATGTATGCTAATTTGTACATGCATGTGACGAAGTTACTTAGATTTGAGGCATCAATATATGGGTTTTGGTTTCTGTAACATCCACCTTCAATATATTTGATATATTATTAGTATTATTAATAATGATTATTTATTTGGATGTTATTGTTCATGTGGTGTTAAGAATTATTTACCATAATGGTAGAATGGACATTTTCATCAAAGTAGAACTAACCTTACCATAAGGGTAAAATTGTAAATTTTACCAAAGAGGGCAAAATAGTAATTTTTTCATAAAGGAGAAAAAAGCCAAATTCCCACTTAAGTACTTCATGAAATTGTGTTTGGAGACTTTTACCCTTTTATTTTAGAGAAGAGAAGGAATAAGGGTGAAAAATAATTATGATGACATAAAGGTCAAAATGGTAATTTTACCTTAAAAATAAAATGGTAATTTTACCTAGTGAGGGATAAAATAGTGATTTCATAAAAGAGACTTTATGAAACTTTATTTGAGAAGTTTTTGCTTACCATTTTTGAAATAGAGGAAAAATGAGGGTAAAATGTCCATTTGGACATAAAGGATAATATAGTAATTTTTGAAAAAATGGAAGGGTAAAATGGTCATGTTCCATAAGAGTTCCATGAAATTACAATTTGAAGGAGAAAGGATACCATTTTTGAAAATAAGAAGCAAGAAGGGTAAAATAGTCATTTTACACCAAGGGCATTTTGATAATTTCACCTAAACCCTAATTTGACCTTCTTCTTCGTGAAAGGAGAAGAAGAAGTTGAAGAAGAGAGGAAGGAGGGAGTGTTGGCCAAAAGGAAGAAGGCAAAGAGGAAGGAGAAACCAAGGGAAAACACCTAGGAAATTCCACATTTCTTGCAAATTTAAGGTAGCTAAACATTCTTAAACCCTTGATTTCATGTTTTATGGATTGTTTTAAGTGTTTTAAAGTTTCATGAAAGTTAGGGTTTTCTCTCTCTACATTCCTTATCACTAATTTTTCTATTGGGTTTTGCTTGTATGAAAATATGGTTGTGTTTATGAATATTGGAATTTTTATATGAATGAAATATTTACAAGAATGGTACTCATTTTCATGAAAAACCCTAATTTTGAAATGGTTAAAGATGGCTTGAAATTGCATGGAAATGAAAGGTAAATTGTGATTTTGAACTTGAATATTTGGAAATAGAATGTGTGAAGGTAAAATGTGATTGAAACCCTTTAATTTTCTCTCTTTTTCTCTTTGCAGCTGAGAGCTCCATGTGATGTTATAGCTAAGATTTTCATGAAAATGTTCATAGATGTGTATATGAAATGGTCATGAGTGAGAAAGAGAGAGAAAGTAAGGTTCATGATGCTACATTGGTAAATTTACCTTTCATACCCATGTGATCCAATCTTGAAATGTGTCTTTAATATGAAAGTGAAGATGTATGTGTAAATATATGTATGGCATGGAGAATGATCCATTGGTAGCATACATCAGTATACTTATGTCAACCATTTACATGTCAAAGCTTTACTATACATAATCCATAAAACTTCAAATAGTTAAAGTGTGGTTGGAATTTCTAATACCAAAATAATCCATAATTCCTTAATGATTGGGAAATGCCCTAGGGAAGGTATCTCTACTACCTCCACCTCCACCTTTAGCAGGACCTGGTATCTAGGCATCTGATACACACAAGCATTTATATGAGAATAATTTCTCAATAGCAATAAGAACCTGTCTTACAAACTACTGATCTATACCACTATACTTTTACAAAAGTACGCTACACTCTTTTTATCATAAGATAATACATCATGCCTATTAGAATGCCATGCATGAATTATAAAATTTTCATACTCATGAATGCAAATACAACTCATCACATATCCATCACACAGGATATATCATTAGATTATAATGGTAATAGAGTTATATTCACATAAGATATAGAGCATACACAAGGAATTCAGAGCATATCATCATGGCCATTGCCAAATCATCATCATAACAAGAGAAATTAGAAGAGACACAAGCGAACAACTCCTTATTTTAAATCATCACCCATTGGTGAATTTCTCGTAGTCCATGACTACCCGTAGTTCTTAATTGCTATCTATGTATTATTTGGAAATTCTTGACTACAATCTATGTACTATTTAGAACGTCCTCTAATGGATCCAAGTACAACCAACCGAAACACCCCCACAAGGGTCCTTTCCTACCTCTCTAGTAGTTCCTCCCTTATCATCAAGTCCAACAGAGTCCCTGCCCACCTCTCTGGCAAATCCTCCCCAGTATCACCATTTAAAATGAAGTCCCTGCCCACATCTCTAGCAGTTCCTTCACTGTATATATAGGATTACTATTTTCACTAGATCATCTCCTAAAATGCTATTCACAAGTATATAGGACTAGGATGACTTGAATCATACCATGGTTATGTATAATTTTATGTGACTCCTTTAATTGGCCATATGAGAGTTCACTAACTTAAAATTAGTAACTATCACAGTGTGTAACATCCGCTCCAATTATGATTAAAGAGATGTTTGATAATTGTTAATTTGATGTTTAATGCTTGTGTATGTTGCATTAGTACATATAGTTGCATTAGTATAAGGACCAACTTGAAAGAAATACAATTCCTTTGTTAAGAGTGAGGCTAAGGACTCAATTGAAAAGGGAAAAATAAGAGAGTTCAAGAGTGCAAAATAGATGAGGGACCAAAGAGCAAATACCCAAACCTCCCTTAAACCTTAGCAGCAGCCCTAAAACTCCCACTCACTTCCAAACCTTCAGCATTTCTAGAGAGAGAAGTAGAGGGATGGGTAAAGAGAGAAAGGGGCGAGCTAGGGCAAGAAGGGAGAGATTTTGTTGAAGGAAAAGTAGATTTAATGCTAGGAATTAGTCCAATAGCAAGGGAGGATCATTTATAACACATCAAACACACACATTTCGCCAAGAATCAAGGTAGCAATCCATCCTAAACCCCATTTTTGAAATATGCAGAAAACTTATTAATAAATGAGATTTTTAAATGTTTCAAGTTATGTCTGGGGTTAAACCTACATTCTGTATGTTTCTGTATTTCTATGGGATGTTGTGTTGCAGAATGAATGCTCATATATGTGCTTGCAATTGATTGAAAGGGATGGGTTGTGTTCATCTAGAGATATAGACTAGTTTTCCTTGAATATACCATGTTTGATCTAATGAATGAGAAAGGTGTAATGAAAATTAAAGTTTGTTGTATGAAAATTAAGCTCATGTATTTAGAATTGAAAATAGATTGTATTCTGGACTGGGTATTATGAAAATCATGTTTTTTTACTGCAGCAAAGCTTAGCAAGCGACTACTAAGTATGGGCCAGTCAACTGCCGTGTTCCTGGAAAACCCAGAAGTATAGACAGAGGCTTAGCAACCAACTGCCAGATCCCTAGTAGTTGACTGTTCGGCCTAGGTTTGCACTAAGCAGTCGACTGGCTATACTCGCAGTCAACTGTTGTGTTCATAATTTGCCCAGGACGCATTCCAGAAAGCCATCGTGCTGGCAGCCAACTACTAGCTTACTATCTGGAACCAGAGGACTAAAGAGAGCCACCAACCGACTGCCAAACTTCCAGCAGTCAACTGGCAGCCCTCCAACTTACAAAATGAGGTTTTTAATGGCAATTGAGCTTAATAATTCTTCATACTAACTTAATTAAAGGCTCACAACATAGGTAAGCAGGAAAACTAAGAGTTTTGGGTAATGAAACCCTTGTGATAGTAAAATAAAGAAAGAGAAAAAAACATAAAAAGGGAAAGAGGAAAGTATTTTCAGTGTAAGCCTTAAGGTAGATAGGCTCATGATCGAGTAACCGATTGTCGGTATGGGACAGCCGTTGGGCATTCCATAGTTGTGCCATTAATGGGGATGGTTAAACATCCACTTAAACTTAGATGATTTTGAAAACACCGTGATGGTTACAAACTTTAAGTTAGTGTCATCTCTTAAAGGCCACATGAGAAACACATACTTAGAGTTAAGTATAACCATGGGCATGGGCCGATTCACCTTAGAGTATATGTAGAGAATAGTATATTGGGAGTGTGATCTACCTCGAAGGAATGGTGGTGATTCCATGGTATTATTATCTGCCCAAAAATGGAGAGGAAATGGTTCAGGTAGAGTTGACAGTGATCCCATGAGAGTATACTAGCCCTATTTAGGACGAAAGGGAGCAATCCCACTGGTTAGGGATGATCTACTGAAAAGGGGCAGAGACTATTACAATACTTGGATCCACTGAGGGACGCCTCAAAATGTACAAAAGGTTAAGGCATGACTAGATAGCCATGCGCTCATTTATATAAATAGTGGTGCGTGGAGTTGTTGTTGGGCAACTCTCCCGATTACTCTTAGGGTGTTTTATGTACTACTCATATGTTATGAAAGTGAAATGATGGAATGTTTACTATCGCACATGTTTTATATGAAAGTAATGATGAGATTGATGATGAATACACTTCCCATATTTCAAAGTTGATATGTTTTAAATGCACATGCATACATATGAGTATATAACATGATTAAGTGCTACACTTATTGCATCCTAATAGCATGTGATATGTTTTATGAAAGAATGTAGAGGTTTTTCGTGTGAGCACGGTGGTATAGGTCAATGGATTTTGTAACTAGTTGTATTGCTACTGAGATTCATTTCTCACAATAGTGTTGACATGTACAAGATGTGTAGGTCCCCTTAGGCTGGAGAAAGAAGGTAAGGTATGAAGAAGTTTCCAATCTGGGCACACAAATTGTTTAGTTTAGATAGTATAAGTACATGTTAGGATTAAGCTAGCCTACGTGATATTTTGAGAAAGGCTAGTGTAGGATTATTTTGTATAGCCTATTCTAACTTATCTGTATATGAATTAGACTAAATCGATGAATAGACTAATTAATGGGGTCATGAGTGGTAGATTGTTGCCTTTATGCCCAACAGTTAATTGAGTATATTTAATTAAGAATGCATGTCTATGTATAGTTAATCCAGGTGTATACTATATGTATTTATTCTGCTGTGATCTTCAGAGAACCCGAGCTTAGAGACCAAGCCAAATGGCACTCAATTAATCAACTTGGTAAAAAAAAAGTTTAAAATATATTCGGGCAGAAGTGATTGTAACACCAACACTCTGATAATTGTTTCCATATTATAGTTTTTAAATATCTAAAAGGAACTATAGGATAGAGGGTGTTACACAGTGTTTTCAAAATCATTTATTTCAACAGTGGAATGCCCAAGTGTCATCCCATATCGACTATCGGTCACTTCACATGAGTTTATCTACCACTATCCATACACTATGAATACTTTCAACCACATGTTACTTACACAATCTAGGTCTAGATCCCCTATTTGAGTGGAGTTTTAGGTTAATTATACTTCAAACTAGGTCATTGAGTTCATTTTCCAAAACAAAAGTTAACTAGTCAAATTCTACCCATATGGCAGTCAACTGTTCACTCTCTGTCCTATAAAATTTTCCAAACTCAAGGGCTACCAGTCAACTGCTATAAGCCCAACAGTTGACTGTTACATTCTTGGTGACTTTCTGGAAAAGATTAGCACGTTAGTCAACTTCCAAGGACTAGCAGTCAACTATTAAAGCTCTGTATATGTTTTTGGGTAACTGAAGAACACAAGAGTCGACTGGTAGAAACTATCAGTCAGTTGCTATATTATACTATATTTTTCAAATTGGTTATTGACTCAGAGTTTTGCCCATGAACTTGTTTTTAAACCATTTTTTAGAATCATAAACTCAATACCAACATATAAGTATCATTTAAAACATAAACAGCCCAAATTACCATTTAATCTCACTTAAATCATGCATTCAACCTCATTTTCATGCATAAGTAAAAACCCATTTTTCATAATCTAATTTAAGCATACATAAGTACATCTATGTAGTTTAAAACACCAAATAGCAGTTAAAAACACCTAGTAACAGTTAAAAACTCAAGAATGTAGTTTTAACTTCCTCTCTTGTTTAAATAACATGAAAATCAAAATTTTCAATACATGAACAGTAATTTTGAAATAGAGAGGATTAGGTTGTTTCTACCTTAATTTGTGGTTTTTAGTATTAGATGCACTTCCTAAGTGGAGATTTATACCTACAATGGAGTTTTTCTCCTACAAATCTCTTCCTTTATTGGCTTTCTCTCTCCAAAACCTCTTTCTCCTTCTCTCTAAATTCTAGATTTAGGATAGGAATGGGGAATTTTGTGATATTTCTAGGTCATGTGGTGAATAGACAAGGGATTTTAGTGGATCTTAAGAAAATTGAGGTTGTTTTGAATGGGGGTTAGCCATGAATGGTCATTGAGATCATGAGTTTTTTTGGGATTGGCAGGCTATTATCAGAAGTTTATACAAGGATTCTCTCAAATAGACCTACCATTAATCTAATTGACTAGAAAGGGTGTTGGGTTTGAGTTGTGTGAACAATGTGAGCATAGTTTCCAAACCTTAAAGGAAAGATTAACTATAGCTCCAGTATTAGTGATTCTAAACTCAATAGAACCCTTTGAGGTGTACACAGATGAATAAAAGAAAGGTTTAAGATATGTCTTAAAGCAAGCAATGAGAGTAGTTGCATATGCATTTAGAAAACTTAAACCTACAGAGGAAACTATCCCACACACGATTTAGAGTTAGCTGTCGTAGTTTTTGTCTTAAAATTTTAGAAAAATTACCTATATGGGGTTGAATTTGAGGTTTTTAGTGATTATAAACCCCTTAGGTACTAGTTTGATCAAAAAGAATTAAATATGAGGCAGAGGAGGTAGGGTAGATTATTTGAAGGATTTTAACTTTGAATTAAAGTATCATACAGGGAAAGCTAATGTGGTAGCAGATGTATTGATTAAGAAGTCCTTGCAAGTAGCTATCCTTATGATAGATGAGATGAAACTACTCGAAGACTTTGAGGATCTTAGTGTTAATGTGATTTCACTCATGAATAGGTTAATGATGGGTGATTTTCAAGATTGGTTATGAATTAAGGGGAAAAATTAGACAAGCTCAACAAGAGGATGAATCCCTAGGAATTTATGCAAACTAACCAAATTTTAGGTTAGCTACTGACAGAGTATTGATGTCTAGGAATAGAATAGTAAGTCCAAACCGTTAGGAACTAAGGGAGAAATTGTTAGCAGAAGCTTATCGTAGCCATTACACTATTCACCCTGGTATTTTGAAGGTGTATCAGGAGTTAAAAAGAAACTTCTACTGGTCAGGTATGCAAAAAGACATCGTGAGATATGTGAATGCCTGTCTTACTTGTCAGCAAGTAAAGATATAGCATTAAAAACCCACTAGGTTGTTGAGACGACTAGAAATACCAGAAAGGAAGTGGGATCAGATAGTCATGGATTTCATGGTAAGATTATCTAAGACCACAGCCATTTATAATTCTATATGGGTGATAATGGATAAGCTGACCAAATCTTCTCATTTTTTACCTATCAAGATCATATATTCCATGGAGAAGTTAGCCCAATTATATCTTAAGGAGATTGTGATATTGCATGAGATACCCTCTAGTATAGTGTCAGACCGAGACCTTAGGTTCACATCCAGATTTTGGCAATCCCTACAAAGAGTATTATAAACCCAACTTAAATTTAGCACTGCTTATAATCCTCAAACTAATGGATAGTCTGAAAGAACGATACAAACCCTAGACGACATGTTGCAAGCTTATGTGCTAGAACAAAAAGGAAGTTGGGATAGGCACCTACTTTTGATAGATTTTGCAAACAACAACAGTTATCACTCTACTATAGGTATGGCACTGTATCCTACTTTGTACTGGAGGAGCTGTAAGTCACCCTTGAGTTAGTTAAAATTAGGGGAGACTATGCTGTTGGGACTAGAGATTGTATAGGAAACTACTGATCAAATCAAGACGATTAGGGAAAAGATGAGAGTTGCCTAGCAGAGATAGGAAGACTATGCAAATAGGAGAAGAAGGCCTTTGGAATTCAATGAGGGAGACCATCTATTTTTGAGAGTGTCACCCACCATGGGTATTGGTAGGCAAATAAGGACAAGAAAATTAAGTCCACGATTCTTAGAGCCATTCCAAATCTTGAAAAGAGTCGGTCCAGTTCCCTACCAGATTGCCTTACCTCCTTACCTTTCGAACTTTCATGACGTCTTTCACATCTCACAACTCAAAAAATATATCCGAGATCCCACTCATGTATTAGGGAATCAGCTCATAGTATTAAAGGAAAATTTAACTTATGAATTTACTCCTATTCAAATCCTAGATTTTAAGATTAAGTAACTCCGGAAAAAAGTAATTCCTTTGGTTAAGGTACTTTAGCAGGATGTAGCAACCCAAGAGATGACGTGGGAGAAGGAAGACGAAATGAGGTAACACTATCCGAAACTATTTACAGGTATGAATTTTGAGGATAAAATTCTTCTAAGGGGGGAGGATTGTAATACTCATTTCCTTTAAATTATTACCAATTAGGATAATTTTGGAAAATTTCTCCAACGATTTAAAATGAAGCAAGAAATTTGAGGATTTAAGAAAAAAGAACTTAAATGAAATAAGGAATTTGGGATTTTAATAAGAAGGACTAAAATGTAAATTTCATGTTTTTTCAAGATGGTCCCTGAAACATTCCATCGTACGATCCCTTTTTACTCCTCCTTGTGCAACATTTCCTTCCTACCAATGCATTTCTACCCCTGAGAAGCAAAGGAACTATATGAGTAGAGGAGAAAAGGGAAGGGAAGTAAGTGGAAATTCCTCTATAGTTAGATTTGAGGTAAGAACTCTTCATCTATAGCTTAGTAAACATCATAAACACTATTTAGGCATAAATTTTTGCACTTAGAATTCCTCCGTCTACTAAAATTTGAGAGAGAAAGTGAAGATAGGAAAATTGGGCATTTTTGGATTTTTTTGGTATATTGAGTAAAAGAGCCAATTTTGAGGTTTCTTGGAGATAGAAATAGGTTTTTAAACTGAAATGCATGATCTTTAACTTTCATTTGGTAATTTCTAAGCTTAAATCAAAATTTTTACATAGATTCACTATTCATCTATTTTATATGTGTGGATTTGCTGTATGATTGGTGTTTGAACCTGAAATTTACTAGGTTTTAGATGGAAATGATTAGAAACCAAGTTCGTGCATTTTAAAACTGGAATGGGATGGAATCTGGACTAGAAATTGGTGAAAAACTAGAGTTTTTGAACTATCAAAGAACATAATAGCTGACTACCAAAATGTACCAATCGACTGTCCTATTCTTGACAAACCTAATAACTGATATAGAGGTGCAGCAGTCAACTGATAACCTTATCAATCGACCGTTGGGTCCATATTTTTGCATAGTAGTTGATTGGTAACTTACTAATAGTCGATTGGCAGTCTACTGTCTTGTGAAACCCAGAATTCTAGAGAGCCACCAGTCGACTGTAACCCTTTAGAGAGCAACCAATCAACTGCTAGCTCTATGGCAGCCGACTGGCAACCCTTTAACATGAGAAATGAATTTTAAAACATGAATTAAGCTTGGAAATCCTTAGTTTCGACTGGAATAAGGTTCAAATTGTCATCATACTTGGAATTTACATGTATTGGGTGATAGATAACATGAAACTAGGAAGAAAAGGGAAATTTAGAGGAAAACCCATAGTGTGACACTAAGCCTTAATTGGATAAATACATAATTAGAGGGAATTATTATGAACTTAAGTTGTTTTCTCAAGAAGTGATTTGTAAGGACAAATCAAAAGTGAAAGAGGAAAACCCTAGTCAGGAGAGGAGCAAACGGGTAAGGTGGAGTATTTTACACTCCCCTCTTTTGAAATGAAAATGTGAATTGTATTGATGTGAAATGAAATGTATATCTATGGAATGGGAAATGTTTGATGAAAATGCTTGTGAAATGAAATGTTTTCATATTAGTATAATGAAATATACCTGTACGTGTTTGAAAGCATGAGATAAACCCCTTGTTGCTTGTTTTAATTTGACTATTGGGTTGTATGCTTGTAGTGCAAACGAAATTTAGGGTAGATATTTAATGGCTGGTATGAGATGGTCATTAAGTGTTCCTTATGCAAACAGATTTTTATAAAATGTAACTATTTTCATAGAAATAGTTTGTATATGTTAGAAGTTGCTCTTTAAACCAGTACAACCCTATGAAAGACTTAAAGAGTAAAGGGAGGAGAGTTTATATGGGGCAAATAGATTAGTTTAAATTGAAATACTCTATGACCCTAAGTATTAGTCACCTATCTATATACATTGCTGTATAGTTATGGATGAAGAGACTAATGAAGGATGTGCACATGCCAGAGCACTCCTTGATAAGTTAAATTCTCAGTCATATGGATAACGATCCTATTACAATCATCGGGATAACAGTCCTTGCGATGATAACAATCTCAGTCGTACGGGTGAAAGTCCTATGACATTCTTTTGGATAATGGTCCCTTGGAATATTTTAAAAATTGAGATTAGGAAACAACATGCATTGTGATGGGAAATCGCAAGTTGTGCTTGGGGACTGGATGTAGGCTTATTGATAAGTTGAACTAGGATAAACTTCTGTATGCCTTAAATTTTTACACATTATCTTCTACATTTACTTTCAGTAATTTATCTTACTGTCATTGCTGGTTCTTGTTGCTAAAATCTTTATCTTATTGATACTTCTCTTGTTGCTTTGTTTTGGGTTAAACTAACTAAATAACTTTTAGATTTGGTATCTAAGCAAAAAAAAAATCTCTACACATCTACTTTAGCTACTTTTTAAATTTTCCATTAGCAATTTTTTTTAACACCCAATTCACCCCCTTCTTGGGTGCCAACCATTCTAACAAGTGTTATCAGAGCTTGGCTCTTGGTAAAAAGACTTAACAGTCCAAAGGGTTAAATATGGCTGGTTTTCGTGATAATGTGTTACTTGAAAGACTTTCTATCAATAAACCTCTAGGTTTTAATGAAAAAAATTATATTTTCTAGAAACTCAGGATGAAAATAATCTTTGAAGCAGTAGATGTAGACCTTTGGGATGTAATTAAAGATGGACCCTATATTCCTTTGAAAGAAGGGAATGGCCACACAATTACAAAACCCAAAACTTAATGGTCTGATATAGATAAGAGAAAAGTTCAGTTAAATGCCAAGGCTAAAATAATTCTCACTAGTGCACTAAGCCAAGATGAATACTTTAGAGTATCTAACTGTGATAGTACAAAGGAAATGTGGGAAGCCTTGGAAATTGCTCATGAAGGAACCTCAGGAGTTAGAGAGAACAAGATAAAATAACTCACTCACCAATATGAAATGTTCATAATGAAACAAGGTGTGCAAATTAAAGAAATGCAAATACGATTTACTCATATTGTGAATCATTTGGCTGCTCTAGGTAAAAATTACACAACAAAGAAACTAGTGGTTAAGGTCCTCAGATCTTTCCCCATGGAATGGCAACCAAAGGTGACAGCTATCGAAGAAAGTATAGGAGAATCTATCAAATCAGTATCAGCTCTCTTTGGCAATCTTCAAGAGCATGAATCAAAACTACACTAGCTTATACTCTATGAGGAGCAAGAAAAAAAAGAAGAAAAGTCTTTCACTCAAGGCAACTTCCTTACAGCAAATAAAAGAAGAGGATGATGATGATAGTCCAAATTCTCTTTCTGAAGGAACAGAGATAAGTGAAGAGAATTTTGGCTTGTTTGTAAAAAAATTCAAAAAATTCTTCAATAACAGAAAGAAGAAATCAAGATGGGAGCAGAGAACCTCCAACTTGCTATGAATGTAGGAAAACAAGGCACATCAAATGAGAGTGTCCCCAATACTTAAAGAAGCAAGAAACACTTGAGAAGAAGAAGGAAAAGAAGAAGGCTTTTGTCTCATCAATATAGGGAGATAGTAATAAAGATAATGATAGGGAGCAAGAAGAAGTAAATCTATGCTTAATGGCCAAAGAACAAGATGAGGTAACAAATCAAAACCTCTCTCCTTCATATGATGAACTTTTAGATGCTTTTGAGGAATTACATAATGAGTCACTTAAAATAGAAAAAGCTTTATCTTTATCAAAAAGAAAAACTCTTGATTTTGAAAAAAAAAATTAGTTCATTGAAAGAAGAAAATTGGCGTCTAAACAAAAAATCTCTATCTTAGAGAAACCTAAAACATGTGTTAATATTTGTGAAGAGTGTGAAAAATTGAAAGTTGAAAAAGAAGATTTCACAAACATTCTAGGAAAATTTACAAATGGGAGAGATAATCTAAATATACTCCTTGGAAAATAAAGATGTATGTTCAACAAAGCTGGTATAAGATATGAATCCAATACAAAACAAAAGTATTACAAAAATTTCTTTATTCCTACTGTTCAATTTAGTAGTCCCTATACCACTTGTTTTCATTGTGGTCAAAAAGGTCACAACTCACTTGCATGTGCTTACAAAAGAAAAGGACTTTTTGAAAACAAGAAAAAATGGGTTCCCAAAGAGATGACTAACTAACAAGGACCCAAAAAGATTTGGTACCTAAGAATAAAGGTTGAAAATTTTTTTTCTACAAATTTGTCTAAAGGAAAATGGTGACAAATGGTACTTGGATAGTGGAAGCTCAAAACATGTATGGAGAAAAATCCAAGTTCATATTCCTTCAACCTAAGGATGGAGGGAAAGTCGCCTTTAGAGGAGATGGCAAAGGAAGAATCATTGGAATAGGTAAAGTTGGTAAGAATTCATCCACCACCATTAATAATGTCTTACTATTAGAAGGTTTGAATCATAATCTCTTAAGTATTAATCAATTGTGTGACAAAAATAATCAAGTAATTTTTTATTCAAATCATTATACTGTAGAAAAGGCAAATAATAAAGTCATATTAATAGGTCATAGAATTAACAATGTGTACCTCATTAATTTAGATGAAGAACCTCCTTTAGACTCAAAATTTTTAATTAGCATAAATAATGATAGCTAGGTTTGGCATAGGAGATTAACTCATGCTAGTATAAGTATTCTAGATAAACTAGTTGAAAAGGATTTACTAATAGGTTTACTTAAGATTAGCTTTGAAAAGGATAAAATCTGTGATGCATGTCAAAAAGGAAAACAAATTAAAGCAACTTTCAAATCTAAAGATATTGTCGCATCCTCTAGGCCTTTAAACTCCTCCACTTAGATTTTTTTGGGCCAGCTAGAACCAAAAGTCTAGGAGGAAATTATTATGTGCTTGTTGTTGTGGATGACTTCTCTAGATTTACTTGGACTTTATTTCTCTCTCAAAAGGATCAAGCCTTTATAGCTTTTGTCAAATTAGCCAAACTTATTCAAAATGAACAAGAATCAACTACTATGATAATTAAAAGTGATCATGGGGAGAGTTTGAAAACAACCATTTTGAGAATTTTTGTAAAGAAAATGGAATTGAACACAATTTTTCTTATCCAAGAACTCTACAACAAAATGGGGTAGTAGAAAGAAAAAAATAGAACTCTAAAAGAAATGGCTAGAACAATGCTTAATGAAAGATAACTACCTAGTTATTTTTAGGCTGATGCTGTAAATACTACGCACCTGCTACATCATGAATAGAGCATTAGTCATACCTACATTAAATAAAACCCCCTATGAATTATACAAAGGAAGTAAACCTAGTATCTCTCATCTCCATGTGTTTGGCTGTAAATGTTTTGTTCACAACAATGGAAAAGACAATCTAGGAAAATTTGATGCTAAATCTGATAAAGCAATCTTCTTAGGTTATTCTAACACTAGCAAAGGCTACATAGTGTTTAATAAAAGAACCTCTTCTATAGAAGAATTTATTCATGTTGTCTTTAATGAATCTAACCCTCTTGAATCAAGAGATGTATCTAGTGATATTACAGTTGGACTTGAAGATAGCAAAGAAGAAAAAGGGTAATCATCAAGTCCAAAAATTGAAGAGAAAGAAGTAGAGAGAACTCCTCCAAAATCCTGAAGAAATGTGAAACATCATCCAATTGACCAAGTTATAGGTGATGTATCACAAAAGGTAATGACTAGAAATTCTCTTAAGCATACTAGCTATGATATTGGTCTTTTATCTCAAATTGAACCCAAAAATATAGAAGAAGCCTTGATGGATGAACATTGGGTATTAGCCATGCAAGAAGAATTAAATCAATTTGAAGGAGCCAAGTTTCAGACTTAGTTCTTATACCCAATTATTGGCACAAATTGGGTTTTTAAAAATAAACTGGATGAATCAGGAAAAGTTATAAGATATAAAGCCAGATTGGTTGCAAAAGGTTATAACTAAGAGGAAGGAATATATTATGTAGAAACCTTTACACCTGTAGCAAGATTAGAAGCCATTAGGATGCTCCAAGCTTTCACATGTTATGAAGATTTTAAATTGTTTCAAATGGATGTTAAGAGTGCCTTTTTAAATGGTTTCATAATGGAAGAAGTTTATGTAATGCAACCCCTTATTTTTTAAAATCCAAACTTGCCAAACCATGTCTTTAAACTAAAAAAGGCCATATATAGGTTAAAGCAAGCTCCTAAAGCTTGGTATGAAAGATTAAGCATTTTTTAATTATAAATGATTTCTCAAGAGGTAGAGTTAATACAACATTATTTATTGAGAAGAGGAAAAATGATGTATTAATTGTTCAAATATATGTGGATGACATTATTTTTGGATATACTAATGAAACTCTCTGTGAAGAATTTGCCATGCTTATGTAGGGAGAGTTTAAAATGTCAATGATGGGTGAGCTCAACTTCTTCCTTGGACTACAAATTAAGCAACTCAAAGATGGAATTTTTGTTAGCCAAACAAAATATACCAAGGAGTTACTTAAGAAATTTGGCATGGAAAATGCAAAGGCTATTGGAACTCCAATGAGCCCAGCCATCAAAATGGACAAGGATGAAGAAGGTGAACCATTTGACATCACCAAATATATAGGTATGATTGGTTCACTACTATATTTGACTGCATGTAGACCAGATATAATGTTTAGTGTATGCATGTTTGCAAGGTTCCAAACTTGTCCCAAAGTGTCTCATTTTACTGCCGTAAAAAGAATCTTTAGATATTTGGTTGGAACTTCACATATGGGATTATGGTATCCTAAGAGAAATCCATGTTAGTTGATAAGTTTTTCTAATTTTGACTTTGCTGGTAGTTCAACTAACAGAAAAAGCACTAGTGGAACCTATCAATTTCTTGGAAACTCATTAGTATCTTGGTTTAGCAAAAAAACAAAATTGTGTGGCTCTTTCAACTGTCAAAGCTAAGTATTTAGTGGCTAGAAGTTATTGTGCACAAGTCTTATGGATGAAACAAAAACTCCAACATATGGATGTTGTAACACCCTATGCTCTTTCAATTATATTTAAATTTATGTCTTCTTAATTAATTAGATAGATTGCCATAAAGTGTGGTAAATTGCTTGTGTCATTGCCAAAAATTGGAGAGCTTGATTTATGTTCCTTATTAGTAGCCAAATTTCCAAGAAAAGAAGTGTATGGCAATTGGAAACATGCACGTGAAGCTAATGGGGCATGTGAAATTTAAAAGATATGTATGTACATATATTAAAATACACGAGCAAGAAGAATAAAGCATTGAAAAAAAAAATATATGTATGTGTGTGTATGCACATACATGTGGGAAAGGAAAGAGTGTAACAAATATATATATATATTCACATGGCTAGGAACATAGAGATTTCAAGGAATGCTTGGCAACAAAATACACATGAATGAACATGTGAAAAATGGAAAGAAGGGATGCAACAATTAAATATATGTATATCAAATGCACATAAGTTAGAGTAAAAGGGAAGCAAGAGTGAAGAAGTCATTTGAGTACACACACATTTAGGTAGGGACACGTGCAGCCATTCTTTCTTTCTTTCCTTCAACAAGACCGAATGACTAGAGGAAAAAGGGTGCAGCATTTATTTAGGTGAAACCATGCATGAATGCATGTAATGTAACACCTCAAAAATTTAAGTAGCCTAAATTAATATTCTTTAAATTGGATGGAATTATTGGTGTCATTTACTGATTAGCTATAAATTAAATTCTTTGTAATTAATTAGATGAATTAGCATAAAGAGGGGAAAATTTGCTTGCATAATTTAATAGCTCAAATTGGGTACACTAAAAGATAATCTTGCATAAAATTGAGTGTTTAACTTAATTCTCTATTCTTCCTTTTGAGTCACCTAGCCTAAATGCCAAGAGAAAAGCAAACTAAAATGCCAAAAAAAAAAAATTCTACATGTGCAATTGGGAAGAAGGGATGCAAAAATTAAAAACATATAGATATACACAACCATATGGCTAGGAACATTGGAAAGGCAAGGAGTGTATGGCAATTACATAAACACATGCATGTGGAGTTGGTGGAAGAAGGATGGAAAACTTTTGTGTAAATTGCATGCATGGTTTACGTGAAGTGAGAAAGGAAAGGTGCACAAGGGATGCAACAATTAAAATATATATAAGGTGGAGTAAAAAGGAAGCAAGAGTGCAAAAGCTCCTAAAGCCACATGAGGTATGGAATTATAATTAAGAAGAGAAAATACCAAGTGCAGTGTCCTTCCCTCCATATGCCAAATAGAGATTTGAAATTGAGAAAAGAAGGGAATGGAGGCTGGTATGATAATAATTAATTAAGGGAAGGAGGAGAACAAAAAGCATAAGGAAAGAGAAGTTGAAATTTCCATTTTGCATGCATAAAGCTTGTATGAGGGAGAGGGAAAGAGTTAAAAAAGGCCAAATTTCACGTGATGGCCGAATTGAAATTTGAAATGAGAAAGGAAAAGGGATATTATCATGAGGGGGAAAGGAATAGGAGTGCAGCATGACTCTAGGAGAAAATAAAAAAGTGGGTGAGGAAAGAGAGTGTAGGTGTAGGTGGAGTAACTAAGAGATAAAGTAACTTGCAAGGAAGGAAAGTGTACTGGCAAGTACACTTGGTGCATAATTTTTGTGAGGAAAATGAGCTTGTGTGTGTAACAAGAAAGCCACACATGTCAAAAAAAAAAAGGGAAAAGGTGCAGAATTTTCTTGCACCCACATGCCAAAGACAAGGAAAAAGGGAAGAAAAAAGAGAGAAGAGTGCAAAATTTGGAAGAAAGAAATAAAGATTAATTATGACTTCTTTCTTTCCACTAACTTGTTCAAGGAGGTAAACCAAGGATTGCAAGCAATGGGCTGCACAAATTTCATGAGACAAAAGAGGAAGGGTTGCGTCTCATGGTGGCCAAGTAGAATACATGAGGGAATGGAAATTTTATTTTTTTTTAATGGAAGCATGCACACGGTAGAAGGAGAAAAAGGATGCAAATTGCAAACAAGGTGGCATGAAGGAGTGGAATACACGTGCAAGCAAGGCTAATTGTACTTACAAGCACAAGGTGTCCCAAGAAATAATTTTAATTGGAAATAAGGAAGTGTGCAGCCCCATTGACTGAATACATGAAAGAATAGAAGTGGAAATTGTATTTTTATTATTATTGTATGCTTGTATACGCCACCTAAGCAAGAAGGGACAAGAGGAGTTGAAATTTTCAAGTGTGAGAGAGAATGCAACATGGACAATTACACATACACACATGTGAAGGAAGAAAAGGGAAGTGTGGCGTGAAAGTAAGGAGAAAGAAATTAAAAATTTTATGCATGCCATGCCACCTAAGAAAGAGACAAAAGAGTGAGAAGTTCATTTCATTTTGCATGCATACAACACACACATAGGTGGAAGGAGAGAAAAAGAGAAAGGGAAAACAAAAGGGAGAGTGAGGCCGTGAGTTGAGGGAAACACCAAGAGTTTAAAGAGAAAATGTAACACCCTCTATCCTACGGTTCATTTTAGTTATTTTAAAAATATAATATGAAAATAATTATCAGAGTGTTGGTGTTACTATTACTTCTACCCGAGCAAATTTTAAACTTTTTACCATGTTGATTAATTGAGTGCATTTAGGTTGGTCTCTGCACTCGAGTTCTCTCAATATCACAGCGGAATAAATACATATAACATACACCTAGATTAACTATACATAGACATGCATTCTTAATTAAATATAATCAATTAACTATTGGGCATGGAGGCAACAATCCTGCCACTCATAACCCCATTAAATAGTTTATTCATCAATCCAGCCTAATTCATATACAGATAAGTTAGAATAGGCTATACAAAATAATCCTACACTAGCCTTTCTTAAAATATCATGAAGGCTAGCTCAATCCTAACATGTACTCATACTATCCAAACTAAACAGTTTGTGTGCCCAGATTGGACACTTCTTCATACCTTACCTTCTTTCACCAACCCAAGGAGACCTACACATTTGGTACATGTCAACACTATTGTGAGAAATGAATCTTAGTAGCAATACAATCAGTTACAAAATCTGTTAACTTGTACCACTGTGCTTGTACAAAAAACCTCTACATTCTATCATAAAACATATAACATACTATGGGATGAAATGAGTGCAACATTTAATCATGTTATATACTCATATGTATGCATGTGCAATTATAGTATATTAACTTTAAAACATGGGAAGTGTATTCATCATCATTATCATCATAAAGTATTTCTTATAAAAACATATGTGGGATAGTAAACATAACATCATTTCATTTCCATAACATGCAAGCAGTACATAAAAACACCCTAAGAGTAATAAGGAGAGTTGCCCAGTAACAACTCCATGCACCACTGTCTATATGAATGAGCCCATTTCCATTTAGCCATGCCTTAACTTTTTGTACATTCTAAGGCGTCCCTCAGTAAATCCAAGTACCTCAATGGTCCCTGCCCCTTTTTGGCAGATCATCTCTGACCAGCGAAATTCCTCCTTTTCGTCCCAAAAGGGGCTAGTATAACTCTCATAGGATCACCATCAACTCTACCCAGATCATGTCCTTTCCACTTTTGGGTGGATCATAATACTATGGAGTCACCATCCCTTTCTGATAAATTACACTCCCAGTACACTATTCTCTACATATATTATGGGGTGAATCGGCCCATGGTCATGGTTATGCTTAACTCTAAGTAGGTGTTTCTCATATGGCCTTTGGGAGATGACACTAACTTAAAGTTTGCAACCATCATGGTGTTTTCAAAATCATTTAAGTTCAAGTGGATGTTTAACCATCCCAATTTATGGCACAACTATTGAATGCCCAACGGCTGTCCCATACTGACAATCGGTCACTCAATTATGAGCCTATCTACCTTAAGGCATACACTAAGAATACTTTCCTCTTTTCCTCTTTGTGTTTTTTGCTCTCTTTTTCTCTCACTATACCAAGGGTATCATCACCCAAAACTCCTAGTTTCCTTGCCTACCTATGTTGTGAGCCCTTAATTAAGTTAGTATGAAGAATTACTAAGCTCAATTGTCATTAAAAACCTCATTTCACAAGTTAGAGGGCTGTCGGTCGACTGTTGGAAGGCTAGCAGTCAGCTGGTGGCTTTCATAATCCTCTGGTGCCAATCAGTAAGCTAGGAGTCGACTACCAAAGATGTCGGGTAGCCGGGTGGCTTTCTAGAATGCGTTCTGGGTAAAATATGAGCACGACAGTCCAATCGCTAGGACTACCACGATCAAGCCAAGACAAACTGGGCTCGACAAAGGACTGCAGGGACTGGCAATGGCTAATAAGCCTCTATCTACACTTCTGGGTTTCCAAGAACACGACAGTCAACTGTGAGGATGGCCAGTCGACTGCTTAGTGCAAACCCGGGCCCGATAGTCGATTGCTAGGTGTCTAGCAGTCGGCTGCTAAGCCTCTGTCTACACTTCTGGGTTTTCTAAGAACACAAGTCAATCAAGCTCCTACTTAGCAATCATTTGCTATACTGCCATAGCTTCAAAAAACATGATTTTGATAATATCCAGTCCAAAATGCATTCTATTTTCAATTCCAAACATATGAGCTTAATTCCCATACAACAAACTTTACTTTTCATTAAACATTTCTCATCCATTAGCTTAAACATGGTACAATTAAGGAAAACTAGTCTATATCCCTAGATGAACACAACCCAGACCTTCTAATCCATAACAAGCACATATATGAGAATACATTCATCAACATAACATCCCATAAAAGTAGAAAAGCATACAGAATGTAGGTTTAACCCCAATCTCAGTTCAAACATGTAAAAATCCATATTTTCCAACAACAGTAATATTTTAGAAAAATATGGGGTTTAGGATGGATTACTACCTTGATTCTTGCAAAATGTGTGTGCTTGATGTGTTAGAAATGATCCCCTTTTACTGTAGAAATAATTTTTAGCTTCAATCAGCCCTTTCCTTCAACAAAATCTCCCTTCTTTGCCTTAACTTGCCCCTTTCTCTCTTTACTCGCCCCTCCTGCTTCTCTTTCTAAAATCTGAAGGTTTGAAAATGTGTGGGAGTTTTAGGGCTACTACTAGGGTTTAAGGGAAAGTTTGGGAAATTGCTCTTTGGTCCTTGGCTTACTTTACACATTTTTTCTTAGCACAATTTCTCTTTTCACTTAGGTCCTTAGCCTCACTCTTAACTAAGGAATTGTATTTCTTTCAAGTTGGTCCCTATACTAATGCAACTATATACACTAATGCATCACACAAAAGCATTAAACATCAAATTAACAATTATCAAACATCTCTTTAATCATAATTGGAGTGGATATTACAGATAAAAAAGTGAAGGTGATCAAGAAGAAAAGCAAAGGAAACAAAGAATCAAGAGAAAGCCAAGCAAACCATCTTATGACACCAAAGATGTAGGTTAACAATTTGAGATTTTTGTTCCATGCATAGTTTATGCAATCAACATGTTTTTTGTTTTCTATGGAACATAAATTGTCTCCCTACATTCTTGACCAAAATGTATGTATGTTGGCTAGCATTTATGGTTTATTGAAATTTTGATGGATGAGATAGCATGAGTATGTTGTTGGGAAAGGATTAGGGTTGGATGGTGTTAAATTCATGATGACCCCAAAGGAAAGAAACCCTACCATTTAAAGGTGTTAGTAAAGAATAAAGGAAGAAAATTGAATTGCCAATTTAACAAATCTCCCTAGGCCAAGTCTATGAAATTTATTCTTGGAATTTATAAGCTATGCACCATGATATTGATTCAAAATATGGGAATTTATTTTTGAAGTCATAAGAGGAGATTATGATTATTATGGTAAGAAAAGAAAATATTTTAAAATGCTAGAATTTTTGCAAGAAATATACATTAGAATTTATTTCTAAGGAAGGAGAAATTATCCTTGAAATATTCAAATTTTCCATAAGAAATGTATATTAGAATTAATTTTCAATAAAGAAGAAAGTATTCTAAACATTAGAATTTTCATAAGAAATATACATTAGAAATTATTTCTAAGGAAGGAGAAATTACCCTTGAAATATTGGAATTTTCCATAAAAAATGTATATTAGAATTAATTTTCAATGAAGGAGAAACCCTTAATAATTGACAAAGAATTTTTAAGGTGGCCAAGTGTCCATATGTGCCCAAGTGTGGACAAAGAATTTTTAAGGTGGCCAAGTGTGCACCAAGAATTACAAAGGTAGCCAAGTGTCCACATAATTCCCAAGTGTGCACAATAACCCTAGGAAGGTGGCCAAGTGTCCACAAGTGCCCAAGTGTGCACAGGAGATTTTTATAAAGGTGGCCAAGTGTCCACATAATGTGAAGTGTTCATAACCATTATATAAAAGTAAGTTTTAAGGATGACAAACATAAATGGTTTTGTTAATTTTGCAACAATATGTTTTATAGTCTGCAAAGATGTTTTATTTGAGATGAATATTACTTTTATCACATTGACATTTAAATTGATCATACATTGCTTGCCAATTTATGTTTATGCACGATGCTATGTTTATTCCAAGAATGTAGAATTAAATATTTTGGTGCTTGCACCCTGATACATATTAGTTGTTTTTAAAACCCAAATTGTTAAGCTACTGGGAAACTTTTGTTTCTTATTATATGCTAATATGTATCAGATGCGGATGCTTAGCAGGGCTAGGAGATAGAAGTTTCTATTAGGTTTAAAGAAAATTTTTGTAACCTTATTTTGGGTCCTAGTCTAGACATATTGTTTGTAATTAGGAATATTCTCTTGGTTGTATAAGAGATGTTCATGGGAAATCCCTAGGGATGGATATGAGAAGGACCAGTCCATCCCTAGAAATTGTAAGGGAGTCTGAGTGATAGACTTGTTGTCTCCTAACTTCCGATGGACAGGTAATTCATATATATGGGGACATGTTTATCAGAATGTAATGGACATTATTGGACTTGTATTATTTGAATTACATGAAAGTTTAAATTGCCATTGTGTATTATAGTATTTCTTTTATTCCGTTGTGCATGCGAGTATTAATCTGAGCAAAAGATCCTGAACTAAATCCACTTAATTAAACTTAATGGTATAACTACTCATACGTTAATTAAATAAAAGGATAAGAATAGTGTACCGAACCTATATGTTTGCATCGGAGGAACTGTAATACTAGATAGGGGCGTTACATGTAAGGTGGAGCCATTCCTTCCTTCTTTTCCTTATGTGACCGAATAGGCTAAGGAAAAAGGGTGCAAAAAATTCTTCCAAAGATTTCATCTACATGGCTAGGCAAAAAGGGAAACATGTAATGCAAGCTTTTCCCTCCCTCCTTTAGCTTGTTTAAGTAGCTAACCTAAGCTTGCAAGAAAGTGCAAATTTTACTTAAAGTACAATGGGAACAACCATGAAATGAGAAAAAAAAATGTGTGGCATCCTTTCCCTTATATTGGTCGAATGGAAATTGAATTAGAAAAAAAAAAGGGGAGGTGGCATGGTGGACGAATGGAAATGGGAAAAAGAGAAGAAAGGAAGGTAGAGTGACCAATGGGATGAGGTAACTTGCAAGAAAAGGAAAGTGTACTTACAAGTACACTTAATGCAGCCATGAGAATTAGGAAAAAAAAAAAAGAAAGAAAGCAATTAACAAAAGAGTTACCAAAGTTGCAAGCAAAAAGGTACAAGGTGCAGAATTTTGATGCCTCCACACACTAGAAGAAGAGAGAAAGGAGGGAATTAATTCTTACACTTGAATGCATGCAGCAAATAAAGCAAGGGGTGCAAAATTTTCATGCTCCCACATGACAAAGGAAAGGAAAAAGGAAGGAGATGCAACGTGGAAGTGGGAAGAAGAAAATCAAAGTGTACACTCAAACCACACATGGGACTCTTTGTTAATGGCAATAATAATTACCTAAGGAGAAGGAGGAAACCAAATACATGAGGAAAAAGGAAAGTGGCATGAAGGAATGGGATGAACTACACATACAAACAAGGCTAATTGTACTTACAAGTACAAGGTGTCTAAGAAATAATTTTAATTAGGAATGAGAAGAGTGTGCAACCCATTGACTGAATGCATGAGGGAAAAGCAATTGGAAATGGTATTTTTTTATGTATGGATGCATGCACACCACACCCTCATGTGAAGAAAGAAAAGAAAAAGAGAAAGAGAGAGAGAGGGCATGAGTCTAAGCCAAAAACCAAAGTTGTGAGGAGGAAGGAGTGAAGTTAATCAAGAAAGGAAGTGAAGGAGCAAGGAAAAGTCAAAGGAAGAGTCAAGCTAAGCTCATCCTAGTCATCCTTATGGTAGGTTAAGAATTTTTCTTAGATTGTGTTCCATGCTTTAGTATATGTAATCAATATGTTTTTACAAGTTTTCTATGGAACATGATTGTCTTCCCTACATTATTGATAAATTGCATGTATATTGGCTAAGCATGTGTGATTGATTGGGATGTTGGTTGATGTGATGGCATGAATATTGTTGTTATGGAAGGATTAGGGTTAGATCATGTTGGTTTCATGATGAACTATGATTATACATGACAAAAAGGGATGGATGCTTTTGAAAACCATGCTTCCTCCATAAAACTCCCTTTGGCAAAATAGAAGAGGAAAGTTACACGAAATTGGGTGTAAAAATTTCTAATTCTGCTTGGTGGAAAAAGGATGACCATGGAGGAAGAGAGCATGCCATGTTAATGGTGTTAATTAATGAATAAAAGAGGGAAATTCAAATTTAGTAATAGTCAAATTCCTTAGGCTAAGTTTATGAAATTCACCCTTGAGAAATTTCCAAAAATTAGATTATCATTAATTTCCAAGAGTGGAAAATTCACCTTGAGATTTATTAGAATTTTTCAAGAGAATTGGATTATTAACTATTTCCAAGAGTGGAAAAATTTACCTAGAGATTTGTTAGAATTTTTCAAGAGAATTGGGTGATTAATTATTTCTAAGAGTAGGGGAAATTACCTTGAGACTTGAGAGAATTTTTTTCAAGAATTAGATTATTATTAATATTAATTTTCAAGAAAATGGAATTTATTATTGAAGTTAATAGAATTTTTGTAAGAAATGTACATTAATCTTAATTTCCAAGAAAAGGGAATTTATTCTTGAAATGGTTAGGATTTCATAAGAAATGTACATAAATATAAATTTCCAAGAAAAGGGAATTTATTCTTGAAATTGTTAGGGTTTCATAAGACATGTACATAAATATTAATTTCCAAGGGAATTTATTCTTGAAATTGTTAGAATTTCATAAGAAATCTACATTGATATAAATTTCCAATAAAAGGGAATTTATTCTTGAAGTTAATAGAATTTTTGTAAGAAATGTACATTAATATTATTTTGCAAAAAAAGGAAAAGTTATTCTTAAAGTTATTAGAATTTAAAAAGATGTACATGAATATTATTTTTCAAGAAAAGGAAAATTTCCCTTGAAACTTGTTAAAGATTTATAAAGGTGGCCAAGTGTCTACAAGTGTCCAAGTGTGCACAAGAGATTTTATAAAGGTGGCCAAGTATCCACATAGTGTCCAAGTATCCACATAGTGCCCAAGTGTGTACAAAGATTTATAAAGATGGCCAAGTGTCCACATAGTGCCTAAGTGTGTGCACAAAGATTTACGAAGGTGGCTAAGTGTCGACAAGTGCCCAAGTGTGCACAAAGATTATAAAGGTGGCCAAGTGTCCACATAGTGCCCAAGTGTGCACAACTATTATATAAAATTAAGTTTTAAGAATTATAAGCATAAATGGTTTTGTTAATTTTATGATAACGCGTTTAATAGCATACAAAGATGTTTTACTTGAAAAGAATATTATTTCATCACATTGACATTTAAATTGATTATATAATGCTTGCCAATTTGTATTTATGAATAATGTTGTGTTTTCTTTTATATATATACTAAGAATGTAGAATTAAATATTTTGGTACTTGCACCCTAATACATATTAATTAATTTTTAAAACCCAAATTGTTAAGCTACTGGGAAACTTGGGTTTCTCATTTATATGCTAATATGTATCATATGCGGACACTTAGCAGGGCCAGGGAGATAGAAGTCTCGTTTTGGTTAAAAGCAAAAATTTTTGTAACCCCTATTTTGGGTCTTAGTCTAGAGATATTTTGGTTTGGAATTAGGACTATTATTTTGGCTATGTATATGAAATATACGTAGGAAATCCCTGGGAGAGGATATGTAAAGGACCGGTCAATCCTTAGCAATTTGTAAGGGAGTCTGAGTGACAGGCCTATTGTCTCTTGACTTCCTCTAGACGGGTGCTTCATATATTCGGGGACATGTTTACCAAAATGTAATGTGTAACGCCATTATCCCGTCTTATGAATTATCGTTAATAACAGATAAAGTCGTTACATTCATTCTTATCTTTTATTTATTTATAAGTAATATTTAGGCGTCTATTATATAGCTATATTGGCATTCTATTCTATATAATTAATTTAACTCAAATAAAACTTACCAGCACAGTGGAGGTAAAGCATATCTCAATAGGGATGAAATAATTACATTACAAGATGTTTGTAAATACTTCAATAGGGTCTTATTCTAGGACTGTTGATACTTAATTTAGGGTTAGGAGACAACACACTTTTGTCACTCAAACCCTTAGTTACAAAACATTCTTATAAAATTCTCCCTTAATGCTAGTCCCATCTTACTCGAAACTTCCATACTTACCTGCATCTGATACACATCAGTACATAAATGAGAAATTACATTTCTCAGTAGCTTAACCATGTGTAAATTCAGTTTGTACTGACATGTACCATTACGCATGCAAAGAAATCTTGTTGACACATCAATATTACCACACAAGTCATTTTGCAGAAATATAGATATAAATAGCAATGGGATTAGTTAATCATTGTCAACATACATATATATAAGAATTTCTCATTCTTAAAACTTACCTTGTATATAGGCCACATTCATGTCAGCCTGCCATAAAAGTGGACACTTGGCCACTAAGTTTTTCATGTGAATGCTTGGCCACGTTCATAATACCAGTGATCACTTGGCCCTTATATATTTCAGTCTTAGCAAAATTATGATTCCTACTACGTCTAACTTATAATTTAATTATTAGACTATGATTTAACATATTCATAACTAGATTATTCTTTGTCCCTTTTCCATATTCATTTAAAATATTAGTTCACCCTCACCCTCATCTAAATCTATCTTCTTAATCCACCTTATCCCATATGATTATCCCAACTATATGCTATGAATTCTATTATTATTACAACTTGCCCTTTTAGTAAATCAAAAATCCTTATAATTATTTTCCATTTCTTTATTATTGTATATCCTACACTTAATTTTCTGCCAGGTTTTTCCCTTTTTCTTGTGTTCTTATACTTTTCTCTCCCTTACTCATTTCATATTGGCATTATTAATCTTCTTCTAGTCTTAATTTCTAGTGTAATAATTTAATTTCCAACCTAGATCTCCTTTGTAATCTGTCTTCTACATATCATAGTTACCTCCCATCTTAATCTCTTTTCATGTTTAATTTTATTCATAATGTGCAGTGCTTGTCCAGCTTCTTATGAATTATTTCCTCTACATAATCTATTTCCTTCCTATAGTAATCATTTTCCATGATTGTTTCTGTTTGATTACTGTTATATCTATACCCACTTCTAATGCTCACATTTTATTGGGTTATATTGGGTGGTTGTGAATTACAATTCTGTTCATAGCAATTACTCTCTACAATAGCGTTTCCTATATCCCAGCCTCACGTTCCATTTAAGGTGTACTCTTCTATGTACATGTCTACTTCCGTTCAAACTGCTGTCTTCCGTGGAATCCCCTACGTTCAGTATTTCTTGTTCACGTACTCCTTAAGTTTGTAACTAATCGTACCCCTCCATGCATTACTCTACTGCATGAATTTGACTAAGATAATATATCTCTTTCTTTTACCTATGAGACTTCTACCTGGCCTACCGTAAACGTCACCTAAAATTTTTATCTCAGCATTTCCACTTATTCTCTCAAGACTCTTAAGAATCACGTTGCTATATATATATATTCTTATTATAAGACAGGTTATATACACTTCACCCACGTCCTTAGAACCCATGAGGGTGTTTCAGAGTTTTTCTCATATTAAAACCAGAAGTAATGGAATGATTAAGCTACCTCACGATTACCCCAGTGATGCAGTTGCTATGTATGTGTTCCCTCGGTTTGGCTTCCTCCTTCTCGTTTTGTATGTGTGTTTTTCTCCTTCCACCTTCAGGTTTTTTCTTCCTCCTCCTTTCTTACTATCACTGAATGGTTTTTCTTACACCCTTCCTGGTTTTTCCTCTCTCTTTTCTTTTTTGCGACACTTAGATATATATATAATCATACCTATTTTAAATTTTTTCAGTTATTCTGAGGCTAGGAAAATTATTCATTATCTGATTGTTTTCTCTTAGTAGTTTCTGGTTGATTTGGCAGTAGCATGTCATGGGAAGGAAAGAGAATATTAATAAGGGATCAAGCAGCTTCTTCATCATGCTTGACGAGAAGGAAAGAGAATGAATGCAAATCCACACGTCCCTCCCTCACGTCTCCACCTCCCCACTATCTGCATGTCTCTCTTTCATTCTATAATGGCATTTAAATGTTGCATGAATATGAGAAAAGAGGCGTGGAATGCTTCTACACAGCTTTTCTTTTCTTTTCACTGCACCAAATTCTTCCTATAATTATAATATGGTCTTACCTCTCATTTTCCTTTAATAACAAGTGGAATCCATGAGCTCACCTTCCATGCTCCTTTAACAACAAGTGTAATTCGTGAGCTCACCTTCCATTCTCCTTTAAGTATAAGAGTAGTATAGTCCATGGGCTTCAATTAGTCTTGTGTGTATATTTATTCACGCATCCCTCTTCTGGTTAGCAATAAAAAAAAGGATGGAAAATGAGGTCACACATAACGTTTTGTAGGCAATCTCTTAGTCACTTTAAAGTGGAAAGTGAGGGAAGAAAGAGTATCTCACTCCCACTCTTCTGTCCATTCCTTTCCTTGTGCATGAAATTTCCTTCTCTTTTTATTCATTTTTCTTGATGTTTTTCCCACATGTGTTATTTAATTATAAATGGAGGATTTGGCTCCCTTACCATCTAGAGTCATAACTTCCTTACCACATACTCTATCTACTTTTCTTTTATCTAGTTGTCTAAGATAAAGTTAAAGGAAATAGAAATTTTCTACCTTAATATATATATATCCATTTGATATTTTTAATATAGTTAAGAAAGTAGGGGATGTTACATAATGGACATTATTGGACATGTATTATTTGAATTATATGAAAGTTTAAATTTCTGCTTCAATGTATGGTTTTTATTTCTTCTGTGCATATGAGATTTAATCTTAGCAAAAAAAACCCGATCCTAATCCACTTTAATGAATCTTAATGGTATAACTGCTCATATTTAATAATAAAAGGATAAGAATAATGTATCGAATCTACCTGGTTACATTGGAGGAACTGTAATGCTGGATAGGGGCGTTACAGATGTAATCTTAGAAAATATACCCATCAAATGTGACAACACTAGTGCCATAAATTTGACCAAAAATCCCATCATGCATTCACGAACTAAGCATATAGATATAAAACATCACTTTATTAGAGATCATGTGCTTAATTATAATGTCTCCTTAGAATTTATTCAAACTGAGTATAACTTGCTGATATTTTTATAAAACCTCTTCTTGAAGAAATATTTTCTTACATAAGAAAAGAACTTGGATTGTCATCACCCCATTGAGCACATTTATAGCTTTATTTACTCTTTTCATTTGAACTAACTTAAGCTTTAGAGTGGCCTTAGATTTGTTTTGCAGGATCTCCTTTAATCCTATAAGGCTATCTGAAACTTGAAAAATAAAAGGTTCAAGATTGTTGCAAAATAACCAACAGTTTGCCAAAGTCCATTAAAATGAGGAGCAACTATAATTAGATCGGCATAAAATATCAAGAAGACACAGAATTAGACCTCATTTGGACAACAAAAGGTACCAGTTGACTGCCACAACGAGAGCAGTCAACTACTATCTCTCTGGATTGAATAAATTCCATTATAGAGAGCGGGCATTGGACTGACATATCGATACTAGTCAACTGATAAGCTGCAAGCACTTAGCAGTTGACTGGTAAGCCAGTGGAACCTCACAAACGAAAATGGTCCCTCAACAGTCGATTGCTATAGCATTCATAGTAGATTGATACATTCTTCCCTAATTTTGGGTTGCTAAGAACATAGCAGTCGATTGAGACAAGAGTGGCAGACGATTGGTAAGCTACTGGAATCAAATAAAGCCTAATGGTTGCTTGACAGTCGGCTGCTAAGGACCCATCAGTCAACCGTCAAGGCTCTGAACTGTGTTTTTAAGGCGAAAAACCCTCATTTGCCATAACTCCTTCGATTCTGCTCTAAAAAATTCTCTCAACTCTGCCTTTTTCAATATCTAAATCTTCAAAAATTACACTGATTACTTGCTTACAACCTCAATTCTAACCAAAACCCATAGATTTTGCAACAAAATTAATCAAAATTCATCTCTAAATTTCTCAATTCCTTTACTCGTCAAAACCCTAGTCGCCCAAATCGATAGTCTTCTAATTTTGGTCCCAATTCTACATTAATCGCCTACCTAGCCTCTACTAAGTATCCTTTTCCAATCAATCTATCATCAATGGCAGCTAGAACAAAAAGATTAAAGACTAAAGGATCCTCTTCTAAAGGCTTTGCTCCCTCAACACTATTTTCCTCTGCATCTTAAGAGAAGAACTACAAGGAAAACTTTTCTTAGCATTCAGTTGCTACTAGTAAGTATATTGATATTGCATTTTTTGAGAAAGAACAATTTCCTGTATTTCCTCTCTTGAAGAAAGTTGGATTATACAAATTAATAAAACTTCAGAGAAAATGGAATACTAAGGTAGTTAAGGCATTCTACTCTAATCTTCAATGGAATGAGATTGATCGTTGTATCTCTACAGAGGTCAGAGGCAAAACTATCCAATTCACCCAATAACTATTAGAAGAGTGGTTGGGTGCTGAACATAATGGTCATTTGTTTGGAGACCATCCCACCTCCTTAGGAACGATTTCTACCTATGATGCTAGGATTGTGATGAATGCTTTGCTTCCCCAACCTGCAGCCCATCCTATAACAAACTTTCCTACCACTTAGTTTTCTTTACAAAATCGATTACTACATTATGTAATAGCAAACGTTTGGTTAACAAAAAGGGAAACTTGGCATATGCTAATGAGTCTGAGCAGTTTACCATGTATTGTGTGTTAATAGAAGACCCTTTTAATATCCCCTATTCTCAGATGTACCAGGATTAAAAAAGTTGTACTATCCTATGGTTCACTCATTACATAGATATTGGAAAAGCATTAGGTGAACCCCTTTGATGCAAAAGTACTCAACCCAACCATCATTGATGAAACCACCCTCTATAGGTTTCATTATACCAAACATGGTGGTTCTTGGATATATAAACCACTATCTTGGGCTCAAAGTCAAAGACAAGAGGAGAGAGAGCAAAGGGAAGCTGCTTAAGCCCAAGTTACAGCTGATCCACCACCTACTGATAATCCATTAACCCTTCCTACTCCACCCACCTCTTCAGATATTCTGAATGCCATTCATAGCCTTCAAGCCTCAGTTTCCCACCAATTCACTACCTTTGAGACTGTTATCACTTCTAGAATAGATGAATTGATAGAGCATGTGGTTGAGCTTGGCACACAAGTTACAGACCTTGAGCTTACATCTGTAGATAACAATGAGTTGTTAAAGGCCCTTCAGCAGTCTTTGGGATTAAAGCATAAAGCATAACTTATTTTTTATCTTTTGAACTTAACCTTCCTCTCTTTTTATTGATGGCAAAAGAGGGAGAAGTAGTTAGCTAGGAATTAGCTAGGAAAAACCTTATCTAATTTCATTTATGTATCCTTAATTGAATATATTTTGATTACATTATATTCTGAATAACTGAATTTAATTACCTGAATTTGACTGCCTAAATTTATTGCATAATAGTTGTGCATAAATTGTGTAAACCTTACTTTTCAGGAATTGTTGAACAAAAGTTTTTACAAATATGTGCATAAATTTAGGGGGAGTCTTTTCATAAAATTAACACTTGCAACTAACCCTATCTTCAAGTGCTTTTATGAAGATCAATATGTTTGTCATCATCAAAAAGGGGGAGATTGTTGACCCATTAAGCATTTGGCTCTTAAGATATTTTGATGATAACAAACAGATTGAATCATTTTAGGAAAATCAAGTCCAAGGGTTCATCAAGGCAAATCAAGAAGAACAAGAATTGGATAAGTTATTAGGACTTGAAATTGTAAAGATACAATAGAGACTTGAGCTCAAAATTATTTTCCAAACTTATGAGGTTGCTTTCCAAAGTTTAAATGGCTTTTACAAAGTGATTTTTTCATTAAAAAGACAAATTTCTCACCTAGCAATCGACTACATAACGTAGCAGTCAACTGGTAGAAATGGACTTTGAAAATTACAAATAGAATGCCACCATTCGACTCCCAAGAACCTACCAGTTGATTGATAGCTAACAGAGAGCCACCAATCGATCACTAGACCATAACAGTCGACTGCTAGACCACTGGCAGTTGAAAAATCTACACTAGAGGCACGACACTCGACTGACAGGGTATAACAGCTGACTACCACAATAATGTTTTGAAAATTTATCCCTCCAAAAAGTTACCAATCAACTACCAAGAAAAAGCAACCAACTTCCATGACACTATTTTGAAAAATTACCTTTCTAGAATGTCACCACTTGACTGCCAACTAGGCACTAGTTGACTGCTATCTGCTACACTGTGAAAAATTTGAATTTAAGAACATGATAGTCAAGTGGCAGATCATAGCAGTCAACTTGCAGCTTGTAGAAATGACATCAGGCTAAGTATAAAAGGCTATTTTTGTAAATATTTCATCTAATCTATTTTCTGAGTGGATTTCTAACCTTTTATATTGCAAAAAGTCTATATATAAAGCCTCTGGAAAGCCTCTAAAAGACAAGAAAAACTTTGAACAAAAATTATCTTCTAGAAATCATCTTGAGCTCTTGCTACTATTATTTTCAATAGTTCTTCACTTGTAAAATTTACTCTGAAATTGAGAGAGTTTCTTAGCTGATAAAAATTTCTTCTTCTAAACTGAGAGATAACAAAGGAAAGGTTTTCCTTGAGAAGATTAAAGTGAGAAAGTCTATAGTGGCTCACAAGTGCCCTTTTTAAACTTGTGATAATAGTGAAAATCCCAAGTTGTGCTTGGGCACTGGATGTAGGCTTATTGATAAGCTGAACTAGGATAAACTTTTGTATGCCTTAAATTTTTGCACATTATCTTCTGCATTTACTTTCAACAATTTATCTTATTATCATTTCTTGCTGCTAAAATCTTTATCGTATTGATACTGCTCTTGTTGCTTTGTTTTGGGTTAACCAAATTAAATAAATTTTTGCATTTTTTATCTAAGCAAAAGAAAATTCTCTACACATCTGCTTTAGCTACTTTTAAATTCTCCATTAGTAATTTTTTTAACACTCAGCTCACCCCCTTATTAGGTGCCAACCATTCCTAACAATTGGTATCAGAGCATTCCACTCCATGGAACACACTTTCAAGGATAGAATTTCATGGCTATGGAAGGCAATTCATCATAAACATTATAGATTTATTTTTCAATTAGGTTACATTAATTCTAGTCTTTAATTTTATTTAAATCTCCTAAGCATCCAATCCATTATAGATTTATTTTTCAATTAGGTTTGGGTTCTCATGCTCAGGCAAAATGCTTTGGCACAACGGAATATAAAATACTAAACATTATAACAAAATATATAAAAACTTTTCTGATATATATATATATACATTATGATAATTGTTTAATACATCATTTGTATACATACACTGGGATAGATGAAGTACCCATCCATAAGGAGTAAGGAAACAACAAGCCTGCCACTCATACTCCTTTTACAAAATATCATGGGTGAATAGGTCCTTCACATATCCCTATATATATACCCTTTTTCTTTCTATATACAGCCAAAAAAATGTCAGCCCTAATTCCAACCCAAAAAGAACATGTAGAATTAGGACTCCAAAAGGTCGGGCTATAGCTATATATTTATGTACTTATCTATTCCATAGGAAACTCAAAAATAGTGATAACATAAACATTCTTGATAATAGTGAAAGTTCCCAAAAAGGGAATTTCCACTATGTTCAACTCCACCTCAATTATTACACAATATCTAGTCATCTGGTACATATCAGTTCAGTAATGAGAAATACATTCTTAGTAGATAAATAACCTATTTATTTTAAGACAACTGACATGTACCACTATAATCATACAGAAAACACTCTACATGCGGTTTAATTTCAAAACTCTTTTCATATAGATACTTGGATGCGACTTATCATGAAAACATATGTGGATGCAGCTATAGAATTGAAATACATAGTTAATTAAGTCATTCATGGAATGGACTACATGCCTACATGTCATAATCATAATCACATAAATCACATTCACGCCATACATAACATAAAATTTCATAAATACTCAATTCTGGGAAGGTATGCATAAGATCATTCTCTCTCACTTAACTGTGCTCTTTGGAGGTATACACCAAATCATTCCTCCTACATTTCAATTCCTTGGGGCTTTACACCAGATCATTCCCCTCAAGGCAACTTCCCTGGAAGGTATACATCAGATCATTCCTTCACAGGCTTTTAGTCTCAAGAAGTATTCACCAGATCATTCCTCCTCATTTAATTCCTTGGGAGTTTACACCAGATCATTCCCCACAAGGAAGCTTTTCTTAGGAGGTATACACCAAATCATTCCTCCTCATTTCATTCCTTGGTAGTATACACCAAATGATTCCCCACAAGGAAGCTCTAACCTTGCCTTGCACAATTACATTAAGCATTTCTATGCTATTCAATCATATTCACATGATTTTGGACATTTTTCGATCAATGGCAAAATGTATACTATTTACCATTCATTCTTGATCATTACATCATTTTCCCTCTTTTCCCATAACATAGGCCAATTTAGATGGAACTTTAAGCTACTCTCAATTGACATACAAGTTTAGCCATTATAGGGAAAATCCTATATTGCATTCAGCCAAGGCAAGGAAATCATGAGAACATGGCATTTCTAACTCATTTGATTCATTTCTAGCATCATTTTCACCATTTAAACATTTTGGCAACAATTCCAATAATTATGCCTAACATTTTTTCACACCTCAAAATTGTGTAAGTGCACTTTAAGCCATCCTTTTTCATATTTTTCTAACTCATTATTCATACCAATGATGGCAATACATTTAATCCCACAACTTTACATTTTTGTGGACACTTTTTAAGGTGAAATGGTAAGGCTTCAAATTGGACAATTTACTAAAGCATAAAATTTACTATAACTTTCTCTCTCCTCTTTCTTTATGATGACCTTTACAAGGCTTTCTAACCATTTACAAGTAAAAATTTCAGCACCAATCACATGAACTCATTCGGCCAAAATAGGTATATCACATTCCCATGGTTTATGGTGAAACTAGAAAATGAGAAAAATGTCTAAACATTAATCTAATTAGACTTTCTCTCTCTTACCATTTTCTCACTCTTTATAGCACACTTTCTAGCCTAAAATTTTGCCAAAATTCAGCACCATTGTAGCCCTAGCAATTCGGCCAAGGTGAGAAAACAAGCAAAATGGAGTTGTTTCATCACTTTGCTTACAATACAATGAAATTCATGCAAAAATCATGCAAAAACACCATCTTCTCACTCTTACAAACACAAACTCAGCCTTAACACAAGTTAGAGTTTGGCAAAATCAAAGTTCCATCCATGAAAATTTACCATTTCATGAGTTTCCATGCTTTCCTACATGTCTATAGTCATAACCACAAGTTGTTTCCAGCATATTTCACATCCAAGCATGCAAATCCACCATAAACATGTAGAGAGAGAAATAGCCATCATTCTTACAAATTTGGAAACACCATAAACATACTATAAAACATGAAAATAATGGCATAGGATTGTTTATCTACCTTGAAAAGCTAATATATGTGTGATTTCCTAGTTGTTTTGATGAAAGCTTCTTCTTCTCCAAGGTAGATATGCAATTCAGCGTCTTCCTCTTCCTCTCCACCTTTCATGACAATTCTAGTATGTGGGAGAAGAAGAAGGCTGAATTTAAGGATTGAATTATTTACAAAATGCCATTCTTGCTAAATTGTCCATTTCATCCTTTTTCTTTTCTTTTTTAACAATGGCATTGTCTCTCCTTGCAATTGTAATTTTATGCAACTTCCATAGGCTGGGACTATTCTGCCCTTCAAGAATTTTGAAATTACATAGTGGTCCCTCAGCTTTTTAGAAATTGCATTTTGGTTCCTAAGAAAAGTGCCTTTTTGCCATTAAGTCCAAATTGGCCATTTTTGCTCCATTTTTCACTCTTTTCAGTTTCAAGGAGTAAAAATTACTTAAATAAAATTTCATAAGGCTCATTTTCATGAATTTACTAATTTACTCTTATTTTAGCAAAATTATAATTTTTCCCCTAAGGTAAAATTACCTTTTTGCCCTTTATGTTAAAACTATCATTTCACTCTCTTTCTTTCTTCTTTTGATCAAGAATGAGTAAGGATTTCTAATTCCCACCTTCATAGAATATTTAGGGTAAAAACTAAATTTTCCTCACATCATATAAAATTTCTATCATAACCATAGTGTGAAATTACAATTTTACCCTTTTTAGGGAAAATTGTCTTTCAACATCAATGTAAGTAACTTCTTCCATAACTAGATTCTTCTTCTCTCTTAAATGAAAATAATAAGAGTCCTTTGACATAAATTCATGAAATAAAAGAATTAAACTAATTATTCATTTTATGGTAAAATTACCATTATACCCTTCCTTAACTCCCCTATTAACTCATTTAAAAGGAGTTTGAGTGACAGGCTTGTTGTCTCTTAACTTCCTATGGACAGGTACTTCATATATCCTGGTACATGATTACAAAAGTTGTAACAGACATTTATTGGACATTTATTATTTGTATTATATGAAAGTTTTAAATTCTGTTATGATGTATGGTATTTTATTTTCAGTGTGCATATGAGACTTGATCTGAGCAAAAGAACCCGAACCTAATCCACTTTAATAAAACCTAATGGTGTAAATGCTCAAATTTTGTAAATAAAAGGAAAATAATAATGTACCGAACTTATCTATTTACATAAGAGGAATTGTAATACTAGATAAGGGCGTTACATTTTTAGGTGGTGATAGTGCCGAAGGTTCCTCCTATGGTACCCATCGTAGGTGGACCATTCTATGACTAGCAATAGTAGTATTAATAGTTATTATATTATCTATATATTCTAGATATTTTGGAATTTCTATCCATCAACCTAGAATTTGGCATATTTTGGGTAAGTTCAGGCATATTCTTTTGGTGTACAAAGAGGGGGATAGATATATATAATAGGATATATAGCCTATATCCATTAGGAAGTTTATTTTAATCTTAACTCAATTGGTAAACCTGTTACCTTCAGATATTAAGGCTAATTGTGATAAAATCAAATGCCATATATCCAACTATATATGTTTAATGGTTAATGAAAATGTATGCTTACAAAAATATGTATATATATAATGTTAATGTGTATTACCACATTGTACTAATTATTTATTCCACTGCGATGTTGTATACATGTGAGAGCCAGAGTGTAGAAGCCCAAACCTTACTCAACCAAATATAATTAACTTAGAAAAAGTTAAAATTTACTTGGGTAAAGTAAACAAATCAGCTTTAATGAACAATAGGCTAAGGGTGTGACAAATTATATGGAGGTGTCAAATGGGTATATGGAGGGAATTACTTACTTAAATGAGTTAATAGGGGAGTTAAGTTATATTTTCCTATCTTATTTCTTCTTCCTCTTCATTAATTTCCTACTAATAAATTTTCTAATTCATTTTATTTTTTTCTTCCTATTTGTTTTTTCCCCCATTAAATTTTTCTTTTTAATAGTTAATGTAACATCCACTCCTAGTATGATTAAAAGAGATGATTTTTGATTGTTAATTTAATCTTAATGCTTGTGTATGTCGCATTAGTGGATATAGTTGCATTAGTGTAGGGACCAAATTTAAAGAAATAAATTTTTAAGTGAAGAGTGTGGTTAAGGACCCAAGTGAAAAGGGAAAATGTGCTAAGAAAAAATGTGCAAAGTAACTTAGAGACCAAAGAGCTATTTCCCAAACTTCTTTAAAAACCCTAACTGAACCCTAAACCTCTCACACATTTTCAGCAATCAAAAATTTTAGAGATAGAAAGGGAAGGGCGAGTGGCGAGAGAAAGAGCTGAGCTTGTGCAAAGAGGAAGGGACTTTTAGAAGGAAAGATGAATTTGAGGCTGGGGATTTGTTTTACAGCAAGGGGAAAGCCTTTTTAACACATCAAACACGTACATTTTGCCAAGAATCTTGGTAGCAATTCATTCTAAACCCTATTTTCGAATTATGCAAAAAATTCACTGATAAATGTGATTTTGAATGTTTTAAGTTAAGTTTGGGGTTTTTAAACCTACATTCAATGTGTTTTTAATTGCTATTAGGGGATGTGTGCTGATTTACCTTGCTCATTTATGCTTGTGAATGATTATGAAGTTGGGTTTTTTCCTTAAGTGAGAAATTTATGGTTTGATCTTAGTTTGAACATGTTAAGCTATGTTATGGGCATTTTATGAATGAGAAATGATGTAGAATGTTGGTACTGAGTTCATGAATTAAGTAAATGATTTAAGAACATGTTTTGGGTCCAAACTCTGGGAAAATCATAACTTTTCAAGTAAATCAAGGGGTAACAGCCGACTGCCAGCCATGGAAATCGACTGCTGTGCTCATCCTCTGCCCATAAATGTGAGATAGAATGCTAGCAACTGACTGCCAAAACCTGAAAGTTGACTGTCATGTTCTTCGCTCTCCAGAAAGTTTCCAAAAAGGGAGCAGTTGACTGCCCGGCCCTTGGGAGTTGACTGTCGAGGTTAGCAGTCGACTGCCAAGCCTTAGCAGCCAACTGGTAGTTGTTGGCCAAGAATAAGGATTTTAGATAATGAGCTAGCAGCCAACTACCAGCAAGGGGGAAGTTGATTGTCAGCCCTCTGACATGGAAAGTAAGCTCAATTGACCATTTTAAGAGGAAAATAGCCTAAAATCTCACTCAAACTAAGGATCTAAACTTGGGATGTAGTGGGTTCATGCAAGAGATATAGTCACGTGTCACTTAGATGGTGAGATCCTTATGATAGTGAAAGAGAAAGAGTAGAAGACATAAGAGGGGAAAGAGGAGAGTATTCCAAGTGTATACCTAGTAGTAGATATGGCCATGATTAAGTGACCCTATTGTTGGTATGGGACAGCCGTTAGGCATTCCATAGTTGTGCCATGAAATAAGATGATTTTTGAAAATACTATGATGGTTGCGAATTTTAAATTAGTGTCCTCTTTCAATGGCCATTAAGAAATATGTACTTAGAGTTAAGCAAGACCATACGCATGAACTGAGTTACCCTAGAGTATATGTTAGAGAATAATGTAATGGGAGTGTGATCCATCAGAGAGGGATGATGATTGCATAGTATTATGATCTGACCAAAAATAGAGAGGAAATGATCCGGGTAGAGTTGACGGTGATCCCATGAGTTGATAACCAGTCCTGTAAGGGGAAGGGAGACGTTGGGTAAAGTTAACAACTATCTCGCTAGTTATGAGAATGGTACTCAAATCTGGTTGAGGGATGCCTCAGAATGTACAAAAAGTTAAAGTTAAAAGCTAGAGTTAGTTATATGGTGGCTAAATAGTCACAAACTCATTCATATAGACAGTGGTACTTGGAGTGTTCACTGGGTGACGGTCCGGATAACTCTTATGATGTGTTATTACTTGCTCATATGTTTAAAGTCAAGAAATTGCATGTTCATACCCCACAATATGTTTTAAATGTGAAGTTATGATATTGAGATACATCCCATATGTTAAAGTTTACATGTTAAGAGCACATGCATAAATTTGAGCAAATGTTATGAGAATATGCTACATGCATGGCATCTAACATGGCACACAAAATGTATATGTTTTATGATGAAAGAATGTAGAGATTTTTTGTGTGGTCATGGTGGTATAGGTTGGTAAATTTTAAAGGTAGGTTGCATTGTTGCTGAGATTTAATTCTCACATGAGTGTTAGCATGTATCAAATGTGTAGGTTGTAACACCCCATAATTTTAAGATAATAGGATGTAATTACTTATGTCGTTTAATGATTAGCTATAAATTAAATACTTTGTAATTAATTAGATGAATTATCTTAAAGAAGGGCAAATTTGCTTGCCTGATTTAATGGCTCAAGATGGGTATACTAAAAGATAATCTTGCATAAAATTAGGTGCTTAATTTAATTCTCTATTTCTCCTTTTGAGTCACCTAGCCTAAGTGCCAATAGAAAAGCAAGATAGGGAGCAATATTTAAAATATGTGCATGTGTGTGTGTATCTTGCATGCATCCTACGTGAAGGGAGGAAAAGAAAATTAAAATGGCAGCACCTAATTACCTATAGGACACATGAATTCATTCTCTCTCCCTTCCCTCTTAAGTGACCAAGTGGGTAAAGAATATAAGTTTAAGTTTAATAAATGTGCACCCATTGGATGAAGTGGAAAGGAAAGAAGAATGAAGCACAAAATATATATGTGTGTGTGTGTGTGTGGGTGTGCAAGTGTAATTGGAAAAAAAGAAAGGAGAGTGACAAAATATATGTTAATTAAATAAGCACATGAAGACACACATGAACTAGGGGAAAGAAATAAGAGAACACATGCATGACATTTGGCTTTTGTGAGGTAAGAGGAAAGAGTGCAGAATTTTATTTTGTTTAGTTTAAGTATGCATGGAGAGAGGAAATATTTTAACACCTTACATGCATAAGCTAGGGCCTTACGTGAAGTAAGAAAGAAAAGTGCAACATTTAATTAAAATTTAAAACCATGAAAGAATGTATTCTTCCCTCCTTTCCCACATGACCGAATAGGCTAGAGAGAAGGGTGCAAAAAATTTTATTTAACATGTGAAGGTAGTTGCTTGTGGAGTGTAGCTAACATGCAAGGGAAGTAAACACCAATTTCAAGCAAGAAAAAATTAGTTGTATGCATAAGAAAAAAACAAAAGAGCAGCATCCTTTTTTCCCTTTGATGGCCGAATGAAGATTAGGATTTAAGAAAAAAAATGGAGTGCACATGACTCTAGGAAAAAACACCAAAAAGTGGGGAGGAAGGAGAGTGTAGGTAAAGGTATAGTAACCAAAGAGATGAAGTAACTTGCAAGCAAAGGAAAAGTGTACTTGCAAGTACACCTAGTGTAAATATATATATTGATAAAGGGTGCAAAATTTTTCTACTCCTCCACACGGCACAAGAGAGGAAAAAAAGGAAGAGGGCAGCGTGAATGGAGGGAATGGAGGCTAGAATGACAATAATAATTAAGTAAAGGAAGGAGGAAAATGAAGGATATGAGGAAAAAGGGGGGGAGGTGGCATGAACATTAAGAAAATACAAACTGACAAGGAAAAGAAAGGAAAGTGTTGCACCCAAAATGCTAAAGTTTGCAAGCAATGGTGTACTTGAAGTACACTTACAACCATGAGTGGCAAGAAGAGAGGGAGAGGGTGGCATGACCACCAAGTGAATGGAATTGGAAATTTTATTTTATGAATGTATGCACATGCCATCTAAGCAAGAGGCAAAAAGTTTGTGAATTTCATGCAAGACCCACACGTGAAAGGAGAAAAGGGAATTGAAATCTCTTGTGTGGGAAATACAACAACACGAAATGTGAAGAAAGAAAGAAGGGATGAGGTGGCATGAGGTAAAAGAAAGAAGAAATTTTATGAACACATGCCATACCACCTAAGCCAAGGGAAAGTACATGTAAGGGCTACACTTTGGAATACATGCAGCACACGTGAAGGAGAGAAGAAGAAAGACATAATGGCATGAGGGAAGGAAATTTTATTTTTGGAGAAAGAGCATGCACTCGTGAAAAGAAAGGAAACAAAAAGGAAGTTTAAAGTTCATTTTTCATACATGCTACACAACCTCACGTGAAAGGAGAAAAATAAAGAAAGGAAAAGAGAGCACTTTGAGGAAAAGAGGAAGCATGTGAAGCACCACCATTTTGATGAGGAAGCAACAAAGGTGAATAAGAAAGGAAATAAAGGGAGTAAGAATCAAAGAGAAAGCCAAGCAAAACCATCTTAAGGCACTAAAGAGGTAGGTTAACAATTTCAACAAACTCATGTTCCATGTTTTATGTCACGGACTTACTTTTTCTTCTGCCCATGCGGCATTTAGACACTCTCATTCTAGTGGCTAAGTCAGCCTAAACCCCTTGAAGATATGTTAGGCGTAAGTTGAGCCTAGTGGAAAAGTAATAAGGCAAGTATATTCAAGTGGGAAAGAAGATAACTTAAGTATTGGATATTTGAAAGGAGAATGTTATTAGCTTGGAGAATGCTTTACAAGTGTTTACTTTTCTAGGATTTCTAGGACTTTTAGGATGTCTTGGCAAATGGCCAAGGCTACCTATTTATAGCTTTCCACCTCCTTAATAAACGGTGGAGATCATTCCAATCTTATGGTTATTATTTAGTATCTAGAGAATTCTATACAAATCTAAAATGAACTATTTTTGGGATAATTCTCCATAAGCTTCTGGAACGTTCCATAAGCCTCCACAATATTCCATAGTCTTCCACCTTATTCTAGATTCTTCCAAAAAGTCCCCGAGCTTCCACAATATTCTAGAACCTTCTAGAATCTTTCAGAGCCTTCTAGGGTATTCTAGAATATTCCAAAACATTATAGATCTTTCTAGAATATTCTAGATCTTTCTAGAATATTCCATTATTTTCTAAAACTTTCTAGAGAGTTCTAGATCCTTCTCTTCCATTCTAGAATTCTCCATCATTATCTCTATTCTTTCAAGATTAAGGTGGTAGGATTTTTAGTCTGTGACATCCTCCCCCACCTAATTTGGTGACGTCCTCGTCGCTTCCTCCCAATATGACTGAATCTTACCTTCATTGTTCCACAAGGATATCTCATGCTCCTAAGTCGACTCTGCCTCGAGTAAGCCTTTCCAATGCACCAAATATTCGGTGTGGCTTGGGTGACTTCCTCGCCTTGGAACCAGTCGATGTGCAATAATTTCCTCTACATCTCGGTCATGAGTAGTGGTGACTGTTGTAGGAGCTCTTTTGGATTCACCCCTACTTAGATCTTCCTTATTAGCATGATAAGGTTTTAACAAGCTTACATGAAACACGGGATGGACCTCAGGGTGAGATGGTAAAGTGACGCAGTATGCGAGCTTCCCAACTCTTTTCTCTATAGGAAATGGTCCTTCAAACCTCTGAAGTAGCCCTTTATGAGCCTTTCCATAGTTTCTGATAGTATACGGGAGTAGTTTCACCATGACTAAGTCTCCTTCTTCATACTCCACATACCTCCTTTCTGTGTCATCCCATTTCTTCATTTTCCTTGTTGCCTTTGCCAAGTACGCTTTTTCTAATTTAGATTTTTCTCCCCAACCCTTGGCAAATAGGAAGGCACCATGAAGTAGCCCTTGTTAGCTCCCGTTGACTCGATCTGCTTCAGATTATACATGAATTGGGCAATATCCAATAGTTTTACCCAATCTCATTGGTTGGCACTCACAAAGTGCCTTAAGTATAGCTCCAACAAGGCATTCACCCGCTCTGTTTGCCCATAGTTTGTGGATGAAAGCTTGTAGAGAAGTTTAGCTCAGAGCCTAAAATCTTAAATAGTTTCATCCAAAATCTCCCGGTGAACCTTGTGTCTCGGTCGCTCATGATCAACTTGGGTATTCCCCAATACTTCACCACGTGCTTGAAAAAGAGTCTTGCTGCATCCTCAGCATTGTATTTCTTTGGTACGGGGATGAATACTCTATACTTGCTAAATCGATCGACCACTACTAGAATTTTGCCACATCCTTCTACCGTTGGTAATCACACAATGAAGTCCATTGAAACACTTTCCCAGGGTCTTTCAAGGATAGGTAAGGGCTCAAGTAATCCAGCAGGATATCTCTACTCTACTTTATCTTGTAGGAAAATAAGACAAGTCTTCACGTACAGCTCCACATCATCATGCATGTTTGGCCAATAGTAAGCTTGCTCCACTAAGGCTGGAGTGAGATGTGTCCCTTGGTGTCCTGATCATAAGGAATCATGACATTCTTTTAGAATTTCTTTGCGTAGGCCACCCCACTTTGGCACATAAAGCCTCCCTCCTCTAATACGGATTAGGCCATCCTCTAGCCAAAATTTACGAGTCTTTCCTTGTTTAATTAACTCTTCTAGTATTTTTGCTTGAGGATCCTCCTCTATACCTTGCTTGAACTTCTCCAAGATAGGGAAATTTGGTTGTGCAAGGCTGGCTAGTTTGACCTTACGACTTAATGCATCTGCCACCAAGTTGGCTTTGCCCGGCTTGTACTCCATCTTAAAGTCGTAATCAGCTAAAAAGTCTTACCACCTTACTTGTTTTGGAGAGAGCTTCTTTTAGGCTTGAAAGTAGCTAGTGGCTACATTATCAGTCTTTACCACAAACTTGGCCCCCAGCAAGTAATGCCTCCAAGTTCGCAAGCAATGTACAACAGCGGTCATTTCTTTCTCTTTGACAGTATACCACTGTTCAGTGTCATTAAGCTTTTTGCTTTCAAAAGAAATGGGATGTCCTTCCTACATTAGAACACCTCCAATAGCAAAGTCAGAAGCATCAGTGTGTACCTCAAATGCTTTGGTGTGATCAAGAAGTGCCAACACTGGTTTTTCTGTCACAGCTTGCTTCAAGGTTTCAAAAGCTTTTTGACACTTTTCGTTCCAATCCCATGCTCAATTTTTCTTCAATAAGTTGGTCAAAGGTGAAACTATCGCAGAATAGCCACAAATGAACCTTCGATAATAGTTTACCAAACCAAGGAATGACCGCAACTCGGGAACTCTCTTTGGTGGTTCCCATTCTTGAATGGCTCTGATCTTTGCCTCATCCATGTGTAACTTTCCTTGTCCCACAATATGCCCTAAGAATGTTATTTCTTTTTGGGCAAAGGAGCACTTTTCTTTCTTCACATAAAGCTCGTTTTCCCTTAGCACTTGGAAAACTTGCCTTAAGTGATTCTCATACACCACAATATTATCTAAGTACACTACGACAAAGTGGTCGAAGAAGGGTTGGAACACTTTGTTCATAAGTGTACAAAATGTAGCAGGCGCATTGGTTAGGCCAAAAGGCATAACTAAGAATTTGAAAGAGCCATACCTTGTTACGCACGCAGTCTTTGGAACATCCCCTTCGGCTATTCTTACTTGATAGTACCCCAACCTCAAGTCTAACTTAGAAAACCACCTTGCTTCTCTAAGTTGATCGAATATGTCAGCAATAAGTGGGATTGGATACTTGTTCTTTATGGTAATATTATTTAGTGCATGATAGTCCACACATAATCAAAGCGACCCATCTTGCTTCTTTTGGAATAAATTAGCGCCCCAAATGGAGCTTTTGATGGTCGGATGTTGTAACATCCGCTCTAATTATTATTAAAGAGATGTTTAATAATTATTAATTTGATGTTTAATGCTTGTGTATGTTGCAATAATGCATGTAGTTGCATTAGCTTAGGGACTAAATTGAAAGGAAATAAATGAGGGTTTAGAAAGAGGTAGTTAGGGACCCAATTGAAAAGGGAAAAGGAAGTGAGGCAAAGAGTGCAAAATAGCCTAGAGAACAAAGAGCAATTTTTCAAACTTTCTAAAACCCTAGCTGAAGCCCTAAACCCTCCCACAATGCCCAAACTTCAGAAACTTAGAGAGAGAGAGAGATCAAGGGCGAGTAGAGAGAGAGAGCTAGGGCAAGAGGGAAAGGAAGAATTTCTAAAGGGAAAGGCAAATTTGAGGCTGGGAATTCGTCCTATAGAAAGGGGAGAGTCATCTTAGCACACCAAACACACACATTTGTAAGGAATCAAGGTAGCAATCCATCCTAAACCCTATCTTTTTCTGAAACGTTACTGTTGTTAGAAAATCTGAATTTTTACATGTTTGAACTGAGATTGGGGTTAAAACCTACATTTTGTATACTTTTCTACTTTAATGGGATGTTGTGTTGCTGAATGTATGCTCATATGTGTGTTGCAATGGATTGGAAGGGATGGGTTATGTTCATCTAGATATATAGACTAGATTTCCCTGAATGTACCATGTTTGAGCTAATGAACAAGAAATGTTTAATGAAAAGTAAAGTATGTTGTATGGGAATTAGGCTCATATGTTTAGATTTGAAAATAGAATGCATGCTGGACTGGGTTTTATCAAAATCATGTTTTCTGAATTACAGCGGAGCATAGCAAATTGATCAAGCAAGCGATCGGCTGCCGTGTTCCTGGAAAACCCAGAAGTGTAGACAGAGGCTTAGCAGCCGACTGCCAGACACCTAGCAGCCAACTGTCAGGCCCAAGTCTACACTAAGCAGTCAACTGGCCATCCTCACAATCGACTGTTATGTTCTTGGAAACCCAGAAGTGCAGACAAAGGCTTAACAGCTGACTACCAGGTTCTTAGCAATTGACTGTCGGGCCTAGGTTTGCACTGAGTAATCGACTGGAAGTCTTAGCAGTCGACTATTGTGCTTATAATTTTACCTAGAATGCATTCTAGAAAGCCACCAGCTGGCTGCCAGTGTGCTAGCTTACTGCCTGGTACTCGAGGAATACAGAGAGCCACCAGCTGATTGCTAGCCTTTCAACAGTCGACTGGCAGCCCTCTAACTTGTGAAATGAGGTTTTTAATGGCAATTGAGCTTAGTAATTCTTCATACTAACTTAATTAAAGGCTCACAACATAGGTAAGCCAGGAAACTAGGAGTTTGGGTGATGATACCCTTGGGATAGTGAAAGAAAAGAGAGCAGAAAACACAAAGAGGGAGAGAGGAAAGTATTCTCAATGTATGCTTTAGGGTAGATAGGCTCATAATCGAGTGACCGATTGTCGGTATGGGATGACTATTGGGCATTCCACGGTTGTGCCATAAATTGGGATGGCTAAACATCCACTTGAACTTAGATGATTTCAAAAACACCGTGATGGTTGCGAACTTTAAGTTAGTGTCATCTCCCAAAGGCCATATGAGAAACACGTACTTAGAGTTAATCATAACTATAACCATGGGCTGATTCACCCTATAGTATATGTAGAGAGTAGCGTACCAGGAGTGTGATCCATCAGAAAGGGATGGTGATTCCATAATATTATGATCCGCTCAAAATTAGAGAGGAAATGATCCGGGTAGAGTTGACGGTGATCCCATGAGAGTATACTAGCCCCGTTTAGGATGAAAGGGAGGAATCCCACTAGTCAAGGATGATCTGCTGGAAAGGGGTAGGGACCATTATGGTACTTGGATCCATTGGGGGACGCCTCAGAATGTACAAAAGGTTAAGGCATGGATAGATAGACATGTGCTCATTCATATAGACAGTGATGCGTGGAGTTGTTCCTGGGCAACTCTCCCGATTACTCTCAGGGTGTTTTATGTACTGCTCGTATGTTATGAAAATAAAATGATGTTATGCTTACTATCCCACATGTTTTTTATAAGAAAAGTTTTATGATGAGAATGATGATGAATACACTTCCTATGTTTACAAGTTAATTATTTTAAATGCACATGCATACACATAAGTATATAACATGATTAAATGCTTCACTCATTACATCCCCATTGTATGTTATATGTTATATGAAAGAATGTAGAGTTTTTTTGTGCGAGCACGGTGGTACAGGTTAACGAATTATTTAACTGGTTGTATTGCTACTGAGATTCATTTCTCACAATAGTGTTGACATGTACCAGATGTGTAGGTTCCCTTGAGCTGGAGTAAGAAGGTAAGGTATGCAGAAGTGTCCAATCTAGGCATACAAACTGTTATTTTGGATAGTATAAGTACACGTTAGGATTGAGCTAGCTTTGATGATATTTTGAGAAAGGCTAGTTTAGGATTATTTTGTATAGCCTATTCTAACTTATCTGTATATGAATTAGGCTGGATTGATGAATAGACTATTTAATGGGGTTATGAGTGGCAGGATTGTTGCCTCTATATCCAATAGTTAATTGAGTATATTTAATTAAGGATTCATGTCTATGTATAGTTAATTCAGGTGTATGCTATATGTGTTTATTCCGCTGTGATATTGAGAGAACCCGAGAGTAGAGACCAACCCAAATGACAGTTAATTAATTCACTTGGTAAAAATTTTAATTGGACTCGGGTAGAGGTAATAGTAACACCAATACTCTGATAATTGCTTCATATTATATCTTTTTAAATACCAAAAAGGAAGCATAGGCTAAAGGGGTGTTACAGATGTACCCCACATCCAATAGCTCATTAAGTTGCCTCCTTAATTCCTCAAGCTCAGAAGGCACCATGCGGTAAGGTACTACAGCAGGGGGTCTTGCACCAGGCTCAAGCTCAATAATGTGATCCACCCCTCTCTTAGTTGGAAGCTTCTTTGGCAACTCTTTGGGCATGATATCTTGGTATTCGTCCAAGACTTTCTCGATCTCCTTTGGCGCTTCAGACTTGATTTCCCTAGTCTCCTCCTTAACGGCCATCAAGAAAGTAGGCTCACCTTTCTTAAGTCCCTTAGAGAGTTGTATGGCATAAAGTACAGGTACTTGGCCTCCTTTTCCTCGTGATAAAGGTACCATGCATGAATGTCCCTCCTCCAATATGCACATCGTGTTGGCGAAGGGTATCGACACGACCTTTACCTTGTCTAAGAACTCCATGCCAAGTACTATAGAATAGTCATCCATAGGAACAATAGAAAAGTTAATATGGCCAGACCACTCACCAAGGTTTATTTTGATGTTGCGGACGACACCAAGGATGGGTTTTGGTTGAGAATTCACTGCTTTTATCCATCCTTTTTCTTCGACGTAGTTTATACCCAAGTTCTTTGTTTCTTCTTCTTTGATGAATTTGTTTGTTGCTCTAGTGTCAACTAGGGCACGTACATCTTTTCCACCAACATTTGCTTGTACGAACAATAACCCTTTCTTATCAGGCTTGGGCATTTCGACATTGGCCTTAATGGAGTTAAGGATATGGAGTAATCCCATGCTCGTCTTTGTTGGTTGTCGAGAAGCTTGTTCCCTTTCTTCAATTATGGTTGAGAGTTTGCTTCTCTTTGGACACTCTCGAGCCAAGTGTGGACCCTTGTAAAAGAAACATTTAAGAGGTAGACGCTTACCTCTTTTGTCATCTCTTTTTCCTTTGAAACTCCCTTCCTTATAGGTTGGCTTTATGCTTCCTTCTTTGTGTAGTTTGCTTCCTCCCCCACCATGGCCTTTGTTTCCCTTCTACTTACTGCTCTCGCTTTTTGTGAATTTAGTAAGGGATTCAACAATAGCAATGGCTGAAGCAAGGTCTTGTGCACCTCTTCTCTCGATCTCCAGCTTGGCCCAATTTTGTAGACCATCGCAAAAAGCATAGAAAGCCTCCTTGTCAGGGTAGTCGAGAATTTCCAAAAGTACTTCAGAGAATTCCTTCATGTACTCTCGGATACTACTCTTTTGAGTAAGTCGCCTTAATTTTGCTCAGGCCTCTTTTTCCACATTTTCTAGATAGAATTAGCGCTTGAGCTCTTTTTTGAACTCATCCCAAGTAGCAATGGTGCAAACTCCCCTCTCAATCTCATCATGCCTACGACGCCACCATAGCATCACAGTGTCTTCTAAATAAAGGGAGGCATGGTCAATATTCCTAGCATCCTACATGACATCTTTAGCCCGAAAATATTGTTCTAGGCTCTATAAGAAGTTATCTACCTCCTTTGCATTCCTAGCCCCTTTGTAAGCTTTGGGCTTAGGAACTTTCACCCTTGAAGGAGTTAGAGTTGGGACAGATGAGATAGCTCCCACATCATGAGATAGTGCCTTTCTTAGAAGTACCATCTCCTCCCTCATATTTTTCAACTCCATGTGTACCCCTTCTAGTTCTTCCCTCAGAGTTTTGTTCTCTTCTTTAAGGGAAAGGATTTCATTAGAAAGAGATATTGAAGAAGTATCACATTGTTGTGAATACTTACCAGTAGCCTCATTTAGGGCCCCCTACATTTCCTCGCGGAGCTTGTCGACCTTTTCGTCGAGCTCCTCTAGAAGGGAGTTTACTTCCCTGAACTTATCTTCTCCATCGGCTACCAAAAGCTCTACCCTCATAAGCCTCATGTCCACATCCCTCATGTCTTTCCCTCTTTTGAAAGGTCCTTGAGACTTCGATCTTCCCCTCTTTTCTCCTCCTTGCCCTTCATTTCCAACACCTCCAGTAAGAGTGATCTCGCTGCTTGACATACTTGCAATACGTTAGCTTTATCCCTTGAAAGAAACCTTGGCTCTGATACCAACTGTCATGGACTTACTTTTTCTTCTACCCATGTGGCACTTAGACACTCTCGTTCTAGTGGCTAAGTCAGCCTAAACCCCTTGAAGATATGTTAGGCGCAAGCTGAGCGTAGTGGAAAAGTAATAAGGCAAGTATGTTCAAGTGGGAAAGAAGAGAACTCAAGTATTGGATACTTGAAAGGAGAATGTTATTGGCTTGGAGAATGCTTTACAAGTGTTTGGTTTTCTAGGATTTCTAGGATGTCTTGGCAAATGGCCAAGGCTACCTATTTATAGCTTTCCACCTCCTCAATGGACGGTAGAGATCAATCCAATCCGATGGTTATTATTTTGTATCTAGAGAATTCTATACAAATCTAGAATGAACTATTCTTAGGAGAATTCTCCATAAGCTTCTGGAACGTTCCATAAGCCTCCACAATATTCCATAGTCTTCCACATGATTCTAGATTCTTCCAGAAAGTCCCAGAGCTTCCACAATATTCTAGAACCTTCTAGAATCTTACAGAGCCTTCTAGGGTATTCTAGAATATTCTAGAACATTCTAGAATATTTCATTGTATTCTAGAACTTTCTAGAGAGTTCTAGATCCTTCTTTACCATTTTGGAATTCTCCATCATTATCTCAATTCTTTCAAGATTAAGGTGGTAGGATTTTTAGTCTGTGACATTTAGTATGTGTAACTATTATGTTTTCATAAGTCTTCCATGGAGCATGATGTTACTGCCCTACATTCTTCATAAAATGTATACTTTATTGGCTAAGCTTGTATGTTAAGTTGATGTGATGAAATGAGGATTGTATTATGTGAAGGGGATATATAATTAATAACGTGCTCATAATGAACTAGGCTTGAGTATGAGATAAAGGGAGGAATGATTTTGAGAACCATTATTTTTCTATGGAACTCCCTTTTTAGCCAAATAGAAGATGGGATGTGATACTAAATTGATGTTGAAAAATTGTTAGAGTTAAAGAATTTCCCTTAAGCCAAAAATTTTCTTGAACTTGGTAGACTTCCATAAGAAATGATATTATCATTATCATTCAAGAAAGGAAAATTTATTCTTAGAGATATTGGAATTTCATAAGAAATATACATAAAGATTTGATTTTTAAGAAAGAAGAAATTATTATTGAAAATATTAAAGTTTTCATAAGAAATATACATTGATAATAATTTCCAATAAGAGGAGAATTTATTCTTAGAGATATGGGAATTTTATAAGAGTTACATTAAAAATTAATTTTCTAGAAAGGAGAAACTATTCTTGAAAATATTAGAATTTTCTTGAAAATGTACACTGGAATTAAATTCCAAGAAAGATGGAATTATTATTGAAATTATTAGAATTTTTAGAAAAATGCACATTAGAATTAATTCCAAGAAGGATGAAATTATTATAGAATTTTTATAAGAAATGTACATTGATATTAATTCCCAAGAAAGAAGAATTTATTCTTCAAGATATTGAAATTTTAGAAGAAATGTACATTAAAAATTAATTTTCAAGAAAGGAGGAATTATTATTGAAAATATTAGAATTTTTAGAAAGAAAAATGTACATTGGAATTAATTTCCAAGAAAGAAGAAATTATTATTGATAATATTAGAATTTTCATAAGAAATGTACCTTGAGATGAATTGCCAAGGAAGTAGAATTTATTCTTAAAGATATCAGAATTTTATAAGAATTGTACATTAATATTATTTTTAAGAAAAGAAAAATTTCCCTTGAAACTTGGCAAAGAATTACAAAGGTGGCCTAGTGTCCACTAATGCCCAAGTGTGCACAAGAGATTTTAAAAAGGTGGTCAAGTGTCCACATAGTACCCAAGTGTGCACAATGACCCTAGGAGGTGGCCAAAGGTCCACATAGTGCCCAAGTGTGCACAATGACCCTAGGAAGGTGGCCAAGTGTCCACATAGTGTCCAAGTATGCACAATGACCTTAGAAAGGTGGTGAAGTGTCCACAAGTGCCTAAGTGTGCACAAGAGATTTTATAAAGGTGCCCAAGTGTCCACATAGTGCCCAAGTGTACACAACCATTATATAAAAGTAAGTTTTAAGAATGACAAGCATAAATGATTTTGTTAATTTTGCAATAATGTGTTTTATAGTATGCAAAGATGTTTTATTTGAGATGAATATTATTGTTGTTCACATTGACATTTAAATTGATCATACATTGCTTGCCAATTTATGTTCATGCACAATGCTATGTTTTTATTCCAAGAAAGTAGAATTAAATATTTGGTGCTTGCACCCTGATACACATTAGTTATTTTTTATTTTTAAAAAAAATCCCAAATTGTTGAGCTACTGGGAAACGTGTGTTTCTCATTACATGCTAATATGTATCAGATACGAACACGTAGCCAGGTCGGGAGATCGATTTCTTTTTAGGTTAAAGAAATTTTTTTAACCCCTATTTTTGTGTCCTAGTCTAGACATACTTAGTTTAGAACTAAGATTATTCTTTTGGTGGTAGACTTGGGATGTAATTAGGAAAGAACCAAGGAAGGGATATATGAAGGACCGGTCCATCTTAGTAATTTGTAAAGGGGTCTGAGTGATAGGATTGTTGTCTCCTAACTTCCTATGGATGGGTACTTCTTATATCCTGGTACATGTTACAGAAATGTGATTGATATTGTTGGACATGTATTTGTTTAAATTGCATGAAGGTTTTTAATTTTCACTGTGTAGTTTAGTATTTATTTTATTTTCCTGTGCATACGAGTTTAATCTGAGCAAAAGATCCCGAACCTAATATGCTTAATATAACTTAATGGTATAATTGCCCAGACATTAACTAAATTAAAGGATAAGAAAAATTTACCAAACTTATCTGTTTACATCGGAGGAATTATAACACTAGATAAGAGCGTTACATAGGTTTCATTGGGCTAGAGAGGAAGCTAAAGTATAAAGAAGTGTCCATTTTGGGCACATAGAACTGTTTATTTTGGATAGGATAGGTACATGATAGAATTAGGCTAGCCTTAATGATATTTTTAAGAAAGGCTAGTAGAGGATTGTTTTGTCTAGCTTATTTTGAATTATTTGTATATGGATTAGCCTAAATTGATGGATAGATATTGTGGTGGAAATTGAGTGACAGGATTATTACCTCTATTTCCCAATAGGTTGAGTTAAGATTAATTTATGAGAATTATGCATGTTGATATATGGTTAATTAAGATAATTATGTATATGTATTTGATATTTATTCCGTTGCGATGTTCAGAGAGCCCAAGAGTAGAAACCAACCCAAATGACACTCAATTAAACAACTTGGTAAAAAGTTTAAAATTTACTCAAGTAGATGTAACAATAACACACTACTATTAATATATGTAACACCCTATAATTGCTTGGTTGGTCTAAACTATTGTTTCCTCAATTAATTGGATTTACTTGTGTAGCTCGGTGACTAGAATAAATAAAAAAATTTTATTATTTGAAATGCTTGATGCATTTAACATACTTGTTTAATTTCCTTTTTCTAATCAGAGCACAAAAAGGGGAAAAAAGTATAGCCAATTTTAAAGGCATGAACGTCCAAAGGGTGAGGTATATGAGTTTAAATATATATACCCACACGGCTAATAGAAGGGAAAGGAATGAGGAATAAGGTCTTCCAAAAATGCATACATACATGTGTGTGTACACGTGCAAAGTGGAAAAGAAAGAAGAATGTGACAAGTATAACATTTAAAACTAATATATATATATATATACACCCATAAAATGAAGTGGAAAGGTGGAACACATGGCTAGATGGCATATAAGAGAGAGATTGCATGCATGCATACATGTAAGTGGGAAGGAAATAATTTAATACTTTATATGCACAAGCTAGGGCCTTGCGTGATGTAAAAGGGAAGGTACCAAAAGCATGTGGCATGGTAAGGAAAAGAGGGAAGGTGCAACCATGAAATGGAGAAAAAAAAAGAAGGAAATGAATCATGTGGCGTCCTTCCCTTCACTTTGGCCGAATGAAGGTTTGAAATAGAAAGGAAAGGGAGGTAACTTGCAAGGAAGGAAAAGTGTACTTCCAAGTACACTTAGTGCAGAATTTTTTGTGAGGAGTGGAAATTAAGATTGTGTATGCAATAAGAAAGCCTCGCACATTATAAAAGAAAAGAGATAGGGGTGCAGCCATGAAATAAATAAAAGAAAAAGTGTGCAGAGTCCTACTCCCTTGGGTTGGCCAAATAGAAACGTGATAAGGGAGGGAAGCTAGTGTTGAACCTTTTCCTTTCCCTCCTTGGCATGAGCAAGTAGACAAGGGAAGAGTGCAAAGAAAGATAAAGTGTACTTTGAGGTACACATGCAACCATGAAATAATAATAACAAAAATGAAGGTAACACTCCTCTTCAGCCAAGTAGGAAAATGAAAGTGAGAGGGATATTTTACGTGAAAGGGAAAGAATAAGGTGCAACGTGAGTCTAGGGGAAAACACGAAAAGTTGGTGAGGAAGAGAAGTGTAGGTGAGAGTAGCGTGACCAAGTGGGCTAGGAGGAGAATGCAAGCAAGATAAAGTGAACTTGCAAGTACACATGTGACTAATACATTGAGTAAGACACAAGATTCCCAAGGAAAATGGGGGCTGCACGTGGGACTCTTGTTAATGGCAATAACAATTAACTAAAGAGAGGAAGGAAGCCAAATACATGAGAATGGAATTGGAAATTATATTTTATTATTCATGGATGCATTCACATGCCACCTAAGCCAAGAGAAAAGTGTAATTGAGAGTTGCATCTTGGGTTACAAGCCAAAAACACGGCCAAGGGAGGAAGAAAAGATAGAGTGGTGTGAGGGAAAAGAAATTAGAATTTTTATGAATGCATGCCTATGCCACCTAAGCAAAGGGACAAGAGACGTTGAGATTTCTTTTTACACTCATGCAACACCCACAGGTGAAGAAAGAAAAAGAGAAAACATTCCCCACCTTAGCACATATACACACAAGACCACATCCAAAAAGGGAGAGAAGAGAGAAGAGAGATTTTCTTTTTGGTGATACACACACCACACCCTCAGGGAAAGAAAGAAAAGGAGAGGAAAAGAGAGAGCATTCCACACTCTAGAGGATACACAACCGCACATACATTCAAAGCAAGAAGGAAGGGATTTAGTCAAAGGAAAAGGAAGCAAGGTGTAGAAGGAGATTAAAGGAAAGGTCAAGCTAAGTCTATTTTAGTCATCCTTGAGGTAGGTTAATAATTCCAACAAAATCGTGTTCCATATTTTAGTATGTGTAACCACCATGTTTTACAAGTTTTCCATGGAGCATGATTATATTTCCTTACATCTTGATAAAATGCATGTATTATTGGCTAAGCCTGTATGATAGGTTGATGTGATGAAATTAATATTGTTATTATTTAAGAGTGATGTTTAGTTAATAACATGCTCATGATGAACTAGGGTTTAGTATGATAAAAAGGGAGGTATGATTTTGAGAACTATTTTCCCCATGAAACCCCCTTTTATTGGCCGAATAGAAGATGAGATGTGATACTAAATTGATGTTGAACTTTTGTTATGATTGGGTTAAAGAATTTCCCTTAAGCCACAATCATTCTTGAACTTGGTAGAATTTTATAAGAAATGATATTATTATTTTTTAAAAGGAAATTATTCTTGAACCTAGTAGAATTTTCTAAGAGATGACATTATTATTTCTCAAAAAGGGAAGTTATTAGAATTTTATTAGAAATATACATTAAAATAAATTTCCAAGAAAGGGGAATTTATTCTTGAAATGTTGGAATTTTATAAGAAATGTACATAAATATTAACTTCCAAAAAAGGAGAATCTATTCTTAAAGATATTAGAATTTTATAAGAAATGTACATTAAAATTAATTCCATGAAAGGAGAGATTATTCTTGAAAATATTAGAATTTTTATGAGAAATATACATTAAAATCAATTTCTAAGAAAGGAGAAATTATTTTGAAGATATGAGAATTTTATAAGATATGTACATTGAAACTAATTCCAAGAAAGGAGAGATTATTCTTGAGAATATTAGAATTTTTATAAGAAATGTACATTAGAATTAATTTTCAAAAAAAGAGAAATTTATTCTTAAAATTATTAGAATTTTTAAGAGATGTATACTATTACTATTTTTCAATAAAAGGAAAACTCCCCTTGAAAATTGTTAAAAATTTTATAAAGGTGGCCAAGTGTCCACATGTGCCCAAGTGTCCACATGTGCCCAAGTGTGCACAAAGAATTATAAAGGTGGCCAAGTGCCCAAGTATGCACAATAATTTTTGAAAGGTGGCCAAGTTTCTACATAGTGCCCAAGTGTGCACACAAATTTATAAAGGTGGCCAAGTATCCACATGGTGCTCAAGTGCGCACAACTAATGTATAAAGTTAAGCTTCAAGTATAAAAAGCATAAATGGTTTTGTTAAATTCATGATAATGCGTTTTTATAGCATGCAAGATGTTTTACTTGAAAGGAATATTATTTTATCACACTGACATTTAAATTGATCATACATTGCTTGCCAATTTATATTTATGAATAATGCTATATTCATTTCCAAGAATGTAGAATTAAATATTTTGGTGCTTGCACCCTGATACATATTAGTTAATTTTAAACCCCGAATTGTTAAGCTATTGAAAAACTTGTGTTTCTCATCTATATCTATATGCCAATATATATCAGATATGAATGCTTAGCAAGGCCAGGAGATAGAAGTTCATTTTGGTTTAAAGAAAAACTTTTGTAATCCCTATTTTGGATCCTAGTCCAGATATATTTGGTTTAGAGTTAGGACTATTCTTTTGGCTGTAGACATGGAATGTATATGGGAAAGAATCGAGAAAGGGATATGTGAAGGACCGGTCCATCCTTAGTAATTTGTAAGGGAGTCTGAGTGACAGACTTGTTGTCTCCTGACTTCTTATGGACAGGTACTTCATATATCCAGGTACATGTTTACAGAAATGTAATAGATATTATTGGACATGTATTTATTTGAATTACATGAAAGTTTTAAATTTTCGTTGTATAGTATAATATTTTTAATTCCGTTGTGCATACGAGATTTAATCTGAGCAAAAGATTCCGAACCTAATCCTATTTAATAAAACTTAATAGTATAACTGCTCAGACATTAATTAAATAAAAGGATAAGAATAATGTACCGACCTATCTGTTTGCATCGAAGGAATTGTAATACTAGATAGGGGCGTTACAATATATATATTTTCATATTATATCTTTTAAGTAATTTAAAAGGAACCATAGGCTAAGGGGGTGTTACGACGTTACAGTTAAGGTTACTCTTACTTTTAAAATTTAGTTTGTTTCATTTTTATAGAATTTCTCTATTTTTCTTTTTATTAGGTTTCCTTTTAGTTACACATTCTTAATATAATTAAATATAATTTTCCTTAATTTAATTTGAATCCAATTTTTCCACATCAGTTAGGGGTGTGAGACATATGTAGCCTCACATTATCTTAGAAAATTAAATTAATTCATTTAATTATATATTTAAGGAGAGGATATTACATTATTCATCGTCGTTCAGTGCTTGGACTATGGTTTTGCAGGGTTACTAGACCCACTTGTCTCTCTTCTCAAATCAATAGGGGCAGAGTTTGTGGATGATGAGGCTGTCTTACTGTCAACCATCTAATCATTGATTGAGAGATGTTGAATGATAGGCTTGGGATCTAGCAAGATGGTGTAACAACGGGAAAGACCTAAAAGAGTTTTAAAAGGATTTTTAAAAGCTAAAACTTGATTTTAACCCTAATCCCAATCAAACGAAGACTGAAACGTATTTCGAGGATAATGACTGGACATAGAAGGTCCTTTGAAGCCAGAAACACAATCAAACAGAAAGAAATGTAATCCGGCGATTAGAAACTGACGGAAGGAGTTTCGTGCATCACTTTCGTTGACGGAGGCCAAGACTTTCGCATAGAAATATGTGCCAACGTCTGGAAGGATGCCGACACCCTAAAAGATCCCAGGGTGGCCTGGGAAAAGTCAGAATCGCCCCTGGAGGCTTTAAATTACGCGAACTCCTGCCATTTCTCTCATTTCACTCTCTCTCCTCACCACACACTCTCTCTCCTCTCTCTTTTCTCTCTCCACTTTCCTCCACCGTGAACGGCCGCCACAGCCACCGTGGGCCGCCACCAAGGGTACCAACCGACAGCCCTCATCGCCACAACCACCAAAGAACCAACCACGGCCACCAACCCGCCGAAAAAATGCCGTTTTTCCCCTCCATCGCGCGAAACTTCCCCAGATCGAATTGCCGCCGTCCGTCGCCGTTGACCCTCACCGCCCCCACCACCGTGTAGCCTGAGCCGCCACCGCTTCCAAAGAGTGGCTCGCCGAAAGGAGGCCAAACGCGCTCGGATCGAGGCAAAACGCCGTCCGCCGTGCGAGAAGTTTCGTGGCCGGAAAACACCGCCCAAACGGCCGTGAACCGCCGTGCCACCACCGTATTCGGACTCCTGGGCTTGCGGGCTTCACCGTGGTGTGATTTTCGAGGCAAACCGCACCTCCTCGCCGTGCGCCGCCGTGTGCCGCCGTGCCGGAGCTTCTGGACGTGCATCCCGAGAAACCGAGACCACCATGACGTAGAATTCCATCATCCGAGCACAGTGGTAAGGTCCGTTTTCCCAAAAACTAATGTTATATGACTGAAATGACTGCCGAACATAATTAAGCAACTAATTAACCTAGGAAACTGTGTAACCGAGTTTAGGATTGAAAATTGGATGACGTGACGAATCTAAATATTCAATTTCATGTCCAGGAAATTAATCAGGCTCAGAAACCGAGACTACGTGAAATTCTGAAGTGATTTAGAGCATTCGGAGACCAGGTAGGATAATTTACACTTCCCGAACCCTAGAATTGATTTAGTGAATACCTGAATGATTTAGATGACTTGCATGGAATTGCGTGCTACTTTCGATGGGATAAATTGCATGCCTGTGTGCTGAAAACCCTAATTGCATGTTAGACACCTTGTTTATCGAGTTTAGATGCCTTTAGGACGGATTTACTTAAGGTTGGGTACTTGATAGCCGTTATGGGACGGCCGTTAAGTATTCCTCGTACAGGAAACTTTTAAACGAAACTATTTTTATCAGATTTAGCCTGTATTGAGTTAGGGATTATGCGTTAAACCAGGACGACCCTAAGAAAGGTTTAGGGAGTATAAGGGTGGATAACCTACACGGGAAAACATTGTGATTTAGGCGTAATACCCTAAAACCCTGAGGAATAGCTGACCGAGTGCATGTGAGTTCGAATAGATCAGATGAGGATGAGAATTGGCGTATGTGCACATGCTAGGGACGCCTACAGATGTTGATTCTCACCCGGTCCTTGAGGGAGTGATTGGTGTTACGGATCACACTCACAATATAGGCTTGATTCGGGTGATTGGTGTTACGGATCACACCCAACGATAAGAGAGGTATTCTCTCTAGACTACGTGCAATTAGAATATGATTTAGATTCGGTTACGACGGATTTGTAGCCAACGTGGATTGAGATACACAGGGCATGGGATTTCACTTGATTTCGATAACTGATTTTAAAAGAAATGGATTTCATGATTGTGATATATTGCCGCAATTTCCATGTGTTTAAACGATTTTAAAGAAAAGGTATTTCACTATTTTTGAACTGATTTCGGGAAGAAGATTTCGGTGTTCGCACCATTGGGTATTCAACTGGTTTTTGAATGATAATTGATTTGTAAATTATTCTACTGGGATTCATATCTCATTAGGTTGTTTACTCAGAGGAAAAGGGAAAGAGAAGGAGCCCAGACGATAGCCGAGGCTGACTTGAGGATAGACGGAGAATGATTAGCTTAGGCTTGAATCATTTGTATATATACCTGATGATACTGTTATTTCTCGATTCGCTTATTATGAATTCTCGTATGGATTGGGTGAATGTACATATAACGCTTCGTATAGTATGCATGGATTGTAGTGATGAATTGATGTTCTTTGGTATGGATTTATATTGGTTATGTTTATTATCATATGGATCGGTTGTTGATGTTTAAACAGGTGATTCTGTAGTTGGGATATGATCGAATTACAAAGGAAACTCTGCCGGATTTTCGGTAGAATTTACCGCTGTGAACTTATGGATTTGAATTGAAATGTGTATGAACGTATGACGTGACATGCATATGAGTTTTATATTTCATCCCAGAGTTATTATTGATGATGTACATATGTGTATTTAGTCAGCTGCGTGTGTATCAGGGTTGAACGGAATCCGAATGGATAACGGAGAATCTATTTGGGTTACGCTCAATCCGTAGCGATCCCCTGACGTTCCCACATAGAGAATAATCATTTAGAATACCCCATATGCTTCCGCTAATCAGATAAGCATCATGTATGACGTATTAGGGGGTCGTTACAGATGGCATCTTGCTGCCTCCTACGACAATGGATGACATGAGGGCTCCTTTGTGGAGGATTGGTTGCGATGGGTGGTGGAGTCATCATCTTGGGTGTTTCTTGGAACAAAAGAAACTATGCGAAAAGGTAAAGAAAAGGAGAAATGCATTGTGAGAGAAAGACCAGAGTGAACACCACTAATGTTTTTCAAATTGGTAGAAACACTGTTGAAGATGAAGGACCTGAAATAAAAATGTATAAAGAGAAATGACTTCTCTAATACACCTTCGACGGTCAAGTTAGTAGAGTATACTAGAATGCAAGTGAGAAAGAATTTAAAAATATTAAGACTATCGTACTTAATACCAAGGTAGTTATTTATATAAGTATTTGTGTGAGAGAAAATATTATATGTTTAGTTATGGGTGATTGCAAAGATCACCTAGTTTAGGGGAACGATTGAATGGAACACTGAGGAACAGGAGCGATCACATCGATCGTCGGAATAAAAGCATTTAAGTAATTTAATTATATATAATTTACTGCATAAATAAAATAGAGAAATCCGCTGTCCGGGTGGGATGTAGGGTGTAGGTGATCCTATCCAATCTCGGGCGCATCCACAAAATCTGGCTCGCCCTCTGATCAAAGCCTGAAATACAAGGGACTCGATCAACGTCATCTAAGCCTATCATCACTCATCATTAGTCAGTCATCACCAATGGAGAACAACCAGCAAGCCCAATCCTCCGCGTACCCACCTCAACCCCCTGCTCCTCCTCCTCCTCCTTTCCACCACCTTCTTCAACAGCAGCAACAGCAGCTTCACATGTTCTGGACCTATCAGCGCCAAGAGATCGAGCATGTCAACGATTTCAAGAACCACTAGCTACCCCTCGCCCACATCAAGAAGATCATGAAGGCGGACGAGGACGTCCGCATGATCTCTGCCGAGGCACCCATTCTGTTCGCCAAGGCCTGCGAACTCTTCATCCTCGAACTCACCATCCGATCCTGGCTCCACGCCGAGGAGAATAAGAGGCGCACACTCCAGAAGAACGATATCGCCGCCGCCATCACCCGCACTGACATATTCGATTTCTTGGTCGATATTGTGCCCAGAGATGAGATCAAGGACGAGGCTGCCCTCGGTGGGATGGTGGGGACCACCGCGAGTGGTGTCCCTTATTACTATCCACACATGGGCCAACCTGACGCCCTTCAAGGTGACATGATGATTGGACGGCCGGCGGTGGATCCCACGGGAGTGTACGTCCAGCCGCCTTCGCAGGCGTGGCAATCGGTATGGCAGACGGCGGCGGATGATGGGTGCTACGGCAGCGGCGGGAGCAGTGGGCAGGGCAATCTTGATGGCCAGAGGTAGAAGCTTGCTCCTTTTTCTCATTTGGTGCTTTGATAATTCGACCTTGCTGTTCTTCTATTCCTCCAATACTTCATTTTTTTTTTTCCGACTCGGGAAAAACTTTGGACGAAGTGTAGCCGTAGTGTTTCTTGCTTTCTGTGAAGAAGTGAAGAGTGTTTTTATGTATATTCTTGGGTAAAAGGAGTTCTTGCTTTTGTGGCATTTGGGATATTTAGGTTTTGGGAATTTTATTTTAGCGACACCTTGAGCCAGCTGTAACACACTAGGAGGTTGATATCATGTCTGTGTCTCTACGAGGCTTGGGTAAGCTATTGGCTCGCTCATCGCTACTTGAATTTATACCGCGGTGGTGCTTACATGAGATTAGACAGTTTGGAAAAGCATTAGACCACAATATATATGCATGGGTTTCACTCGCATAAATTTTTATGATAATGGTGAGGGCATGTAAAAATGGTTTCTGGGACAACATGCTGAAGTTAAGAAAATATAAGAAAAAATATATATTGGAACATAAGCATACTAGATTCTGCCTGCTAGCTTATTCAAGTGAATTAATGATCTTAGTTTAAGGTCTTCATTGAGCCTTTTCCCTTGTGAGAATTAGGACCCTGTCAACAAATGGTTGTTGATCTTGGCCATTGTTCTTGAGAGTTCTGTTCTTCCGATCACCTGCTTGGTGCCAATTAGTTCTGCAATGTGCGATACTGAAAAAAAAAAAAAAGGTTGAAGGCACTGGTTGTACGATGTTGAAATGCTTTGTTGTGACAGGCTGATGCAATTTCTGCTTTTCCAGGATGTTTGACTGTTTCCTCCCAATCTGGAACTGTCATAGTCTTATTAAGATTGTTTTAAATGCAAGTATGGCTGAAAGAGTTGTATGATCCTGTATATTCGTGAGCAAGGGTCGTGTCGAAATGGAATACGTAAATTTAATGATCTTATTAGGGTAAGTGTGGTTTTAGATTTGCGCAGCCATTTTGACATATTGACGGGTTTAACCTCTTATGGAGGATCATAAGACAAATTATAGATGTCTTATAAATAAATTTGATGGACTGTTATGAGCAGTAACATGCCTGGGGTTGCATCTCATATTTCTCCTGTAATGTTAGGCATTCGCATGCCTGCAGACTCTCATTCATTTTCAGATAGAAATTGATTCTGCTGGAGATTTGTGCCTTAAATAAATGTGAAGTTTGTTTAGGTATTTAGATAACATTTGAAGATTGAAAATTAGCATGTGAATTTTGGGAATATTGAAGTAGTTTACCTAAAAGTAAAATTTGATTAAACGAGGTCCGAGATTCTTGATATTGCAATGTTCTTTGCTTCATACTTCACTGTTCTAAATTTTGAAATGTGTGACAGTGCAATTGAGAAATGTAAATTAGGCTATTCAACTTGCTTCTCTTACTAGTGCCTCTAAATTTAAAGAGGAGTGAGACTGAAGGAATGTTATCTTTTTTTAGCTTTTGAGATATGTACACATAAATCTTGTTTGGTTTGTTGATGAATATATGTGCATAAAAGTGGCAAACTATGTTGGGGTTCTAGCATCTTAAGCTCTGGATTAGTATATTCCAATTTTCTGTGTTGTTATATGTTATTTTTGTCACATCTTGTGTGACGTACTCCATAGAATAACAGTGAAGTCCCATAGTTCCTTGCTTATCACCAGCCACATGTCATTCTTTCTTCTTCTTTCTTTTTTTTTTAATTCTTCTTCTTCTTCTTCTTCTTCTTATTATTATTAACTTTTTTAACTTCTAAAATTTCTCTTTTGAAACAGATATAAATGTTACTAGGTGGAGTCTTTGGATATCAAGTAAATAGGTTCTCCAAAATACTAGTGTTTGTTCCAAAAATAGTTAGTGAGTCTCGCTTTAGCAGAAACCTGCTGTGTTTATATCCTAATTATTCTTATTTTTTTTTTAACAGAAAGGTTATAGTTTATTTATACCTTTTATGAGGTTTAAAAAATCAGAATGATGGATTTGATTTAGAAAACATTAATACTAAAATTGATGTCTTTAGTGATATGACCTTGTTTAATATATATGGCTTCAACTCCAACTGCAGTTACTGCCAGTGTGTCTTAATTTACCTTCCTTGAATGCCAGTTATCAGCTTTAGCATGTATGCCTTGAAAGATTTGATACACTGCTACTTTAATGTAAGTTTAGGATGTTTGGTAACTCATAGCCAAACGAGCTTACAAAAGTTCAACCTTGTGAAATAAATCAGTTTTGCGCCGCTTGAGAATTATAATAAGTGGTTGACTCATATGGTTTTTTACTTTCAAAAATTGATATTATGGTGTCCTCAATATGAATTTAATAATTTCAAAATAGCATTGACTCAAACCTACTCCTTTCTGAAATGCGTTTGATTAGCCTATATAGTTATTTTTGTCTAATATGCATACCAATAACCAAAAATGGGTTCTGATTCAACATCTGGTTTTGTTTGTGTTCTCTGCAGTTGAGCGACTAAAATGCAGATGATCTACTGCTTGAGGTTATAGAGAGGTTGGCAATGGTGCCTGGTTTTCTATTGCTTGTGATTTACAAATGCCATGTTAACTATCAATTTTTACGGGATGACAGTACAAACCTGTTAACATGTTTTCAGAGAACGAACAGGGAATGATTCAAAGGTTTATGTACAAATATTTCTAATTCAACTACTTGTTTAGTTGTGAAGAACGAATGAGGATTTGTCCCTTTTTCTCTTGTTTTGGTTACAATGAAGGCACGTGGCCTTGAAATTGGCCAAAAAGGCTTTGGTAGGGATGGAAAAAATTGACGAACACCTCGATATTAAGGATTAGGTAAATACTGGTGATGAAAAAGTCTTGGGAGAGACCAGTCGTCTCAGATCAGGTGTCTCTTCAAGTATTCTAAGCGTTGGGCTCTTGCGGGACGGCGTAGTTTTACTTGCTGATAGGTTCTTAGGATCTCGAGTTGTCTAGTTATTACTGAACATTAAAATATTTAATATTATTAATTAGCTTTTCCCTGTTCTCGAAGGATAGATATCATAATTTTCTATTAAATGAATTGATAAATTTTAGGCATTATCTTCTCAATGTAATATAAGTTATAGAAAGATAACTTATTTTTTTGTTTCTTTTTATTAATGATTTAATCTTTAAATATTATAATATATTTTTTAATTTTTTATCATTATAACGTTTGATAATTATTAGGGTATCTACTATCCTGGATAAAATTAGCAGCTTTTGAACTTCATTTATGGCATTATGCTTAGGTCGATGGATGTATTGAAGGAGTAACACATCAAGCCTAGGACAATCCCTAGCCTGTTTGATGGAGTCTGTGCGAAGACATCTTTGTATTCTATGGGCAAAGTTATTAGAGAGACCTTGATCTTAGGACTAAGAAAGGAGTCCATAAGAACCTTCCTCCAATCGTCTTTTCCATAAATCTTGAAGCCCACTAGATCTTTAATAGGCTTAAGGCTAAAGCTTGGGATCGTATTTCTTAGGTCTATGAACTCCATCACTTCTGTTACTTGTTTTATCGATAGATAGTAAATAGTTGCATTAGAGTCCCTAGGAATTAAAGAAAAAGAGAGGCAGGACTAAGGTGAAAGAGAAGCTAGAAACTTGGGTCTAGATAGAATTTTTCCAAAAATTGTAAATAATTACAATTTGACCCTAAGGGTAGAAATAAAATTTATCCAAAAGATCACTATAGCTAACAAAAATTTAAAAATTTTCCATCAAATAGTTTAGAGGTGAAAATTTAATTTTCACTGTAAGTTTGGAAATTACAATTGACCCTGAGAGGCGAAAATTCTAAATATTTTTCAAATAGTTCAAATTGTAAAAGTGACCCTAGGGACAAAATAAGGTTTTTCCCTTCAAAAAACTAAGGCTAGTTCTTCCTTAAGGAGAAGTGAAATAACTATGAGAGACTTCAAAATAAGATAGAAAGCAACAAATTGAGAGAGAGAGGGAGAGAAAATAATCGAGGTAGAGAGAGAAAAGAAAGAGTTGAAGGGAATTAGAGGGGGAACTAAACGTTGAAGGTTGAGATCCCTTAGAAATCATAGCTAGGACACTAGTGCACAAGATTATAGCTAAAAAGCAAAGTAGGCACAACATCCTCACTATCTTTCCCAAGGGTTTTCTTGTACTATTTGTGTTAATTTTACACTGATTTCTAAAGTTATATGGCTAAGAGAGTGTAAAAACCTACATTCCATGCTTATTTGAATGCTATTGGGTGCAAATTGCTAGTCTTATGCATGTATGTATGCTTATATGGATAATTTCATAATGGGTTTACTATTTATGCGTGGGTATGCTTTGATTCATTGCTTGAGTGTGTTTAAGTTGGAATTTGAGCTATTTTATACATGTTTAAGATAAAGAACCTGGTTGGAACTAAGCTTACAAGAAGTAAATGGGTTAAATATTGGCTTTTATGTGAGAAACTGAAACATAACAAGGTTTTAGAAATAGAGCAAGGCATTTTAGCCGACTGCCACATTTGTAGCAATTTATTGTCATGTTCTTAGCTCAATCCATAAAGGCATAAAACATAGCAGCCGGTTGCTAGACCTTAAGCAGTCGACTATCGTATTCTTCGTTGCCCAGATTTAGTACAGACTAGGTTGTCAAATTCTAGAGTTTAGGTAAACTTGTGAACAAGATGGTAAACTTGAAACGTAAACTCGACTCATAAATTCATGAGTTTACCCATATCAATAAATAGTTATTAAAAATATATACCCACATCAATAAGTAGTTATTAAAAAATATATATTCCTATCATAATTAATATAAATAAAATAAAATTTCAAATAATAGAAATTTAAATGTAGTTAATACATAAATATTGAATATAGATTCATTCAAATCAGACTTTTATCAATCATTTACAGATTTACTAGGAACATAATTATTTATATTTAAATAATTTTTTTATTTTTAATTTGGACGAGAAAATATTGTTTTAATTAATTTTTTAATAGAAAGGACTTTGGTTGGTGGGCTTCACTAGAAACTAATAGAGTCCAAAATATACTTTTTATGAGTTCACCATGAGTTTAATGTGAGTTCACCAAGTTTATCACAAGTTTGCACATTTTTTAGTTTAACAAAAAGTTAACTAGTTTTGCCTATGTGTAAATGTAAACTCACAAGAGTTTAGAGTTAAGTCGATAGTTTAACAATAATGGGTACAGAGAGTGAGCAATCAAGTGATAGGTCCTTGCCAACCAACTAGTTGCCCTCAGCTTGCTTGAATTTTAGACAGAGAGCTACCAGCCAATTTCTAGCTTACACCAATCGATTGGTCGACCCTTATAATTAAATGAGTGATTCCAGAGAGCCACCAGCTAATTGTTAGAACCTAACCAACTGACTAGTAAGCCTCTAGAATGTATGATAAGCTTAGCTTGCCTTCCAATTGATGTATAAAAGATCAAATGTCACTTAAGTAAGATGAATGTGAATTATGGGAGACAATGGGTATTATCACATGATTTGGAATGAAAAATGAGAGCTTGGCATTAAATGGCACTAACAAAAGTACCTCCAGTATATGTATTAATGATAGATAGGCCTATGATCAAGTAATTAATAGGATGTGGGATGATCATTTGGAATTTCACGATTGAACAATAATTTAAGGTGGTAACATGCCCACTTGATCATTAGATGTTTTGAAAGTAAATAATTGTTCATTGTGATGGTTTTGAATCCTGTGTTAGTGTACTCTTCTCAATCGCCAATACAAGAGTCACATACTTAGAAATAAGTATAATCATGGCTTGGACCAAATCATCTTAGTATATATATTTATGGATAGGTATTGGGAATGTGATCCATCATTGGGTGGTGACTTCACAGGGACATGATCCATCACAAGGCAGAGATTCCTTAGTATCATGATCCATCATATGGAAGAGTGGAAATGAACTATTATAGGGCAAGGATCCTATGAGCTTGAGATAAGCCGTCAAAGGGCTATGATCTAGTGAGTACTGTTAGATCCATTGGGGGAAAACTTAGATAGTTACTTGGCCACAAGGCTAGGTTGTAGGTATATCTAGTTAGTAGCTCATTCATGAGTGCTTAGAGAGAGTACGTTAAAAGGTAAAGGGAAGGATAGTTCAATGGGTGACACCTTTTGGGGAGAGGTTCACTGGGGGATGCTCCCATTGCTCTCAATTTTATGAAATGAGATGATTTTCTTTATGCGATCAATTCATATTACCATATTTTGATGAATATATATATTTTATGTACATGTACTTGTGAGTAGCATACAAGGGAGATTGATCCATCATAGGATAAAGAGAAGAGATATATCATAGAGTTGGGATTTTGAGAGTTTAAGATGATTCGTTAAAGGGTGATGATCTAGTGAGTGATATAGTAGTGGATCCACATAAGGGATGTCCCATATAGTTTCTTGGGCACAATTACACTAGGTTTTTGGTAGATGGTGGAGGTTTGTGGTAGAGTTTCAGAATATATATATATATTGATGTTCCCTAAATTAGTTAAGAACAAGGCTGAGAGAGAAAGATCTTAAAAGGAATGAACAAAGGGAGATGACATCCCTAATGCACTTTCCACGCTCAACTTAGTAGGGGGAATATGAGAATGCAAGAGACAAAGTCTGAGAGTACTAAGAATGTTGTACCTAAGGAAGGCCAAGGTAGCTCCTTATATAGACGTTGGAACGAGAGAAAATCGTTACAAGGTTACTTGTTGGCAATCACAGGGATCACATAGAGTATGGGCAATCACTAATCACTTATATTGTTGTTTTTGTTTAAGTGATTTGAATTTTTTATGCTTCTTTGTCACCTGATATTTACTTTTGCAGCTCGTAATTGTAGTTTGCAGGTTTTTCATAATGCCCACCTTCATTGAGCTGCTAGTGGGGGCTCTCCAAGTGGCCCATCTGCTAGAGGATTGCCTTAAGAGCGACTGAGGAAGGTCATTTCTATTAGCCCTCCTAGGAGTCGTAGAGGTTTAGGCAGCTCCCCTGTTCCTCCACAAAGTTCTATTACTATTCCTATTGCTACTGCTGTTGGAAAAACTAGGACCATTGTGCATGCGAATCCAACACAAGGTTCGTTGGCTGAGTGTTTAGCGAGTACACCCTCCCGTTGTGCATAAGAGCCAAGTTTAGGGTGCAGGGGAAATCCCCCTTCAAAAAGGAAAAAGACAAATAAGGGGTAGGAAATAAAAAGAAATAGCCATAAGTATTTTTGTTAAATCTTATAACCACTTCTTACTTTTGTAACATGTCTTTACTATTAAGGATAAGGAGGCATTGAAGGAGACTTTGGAGAGTTTTGGGGCAACCAAGATTCTCCAAGTGGTTGGTCGCCTAACTGGGCTTGCTAAGGTACTTCTTTTGTGCTTTTTCCTTTCATTTTTTGGATATGCTTTGATTCTAACTTGTTTTGTCTTTCTTTAAAGGCTGGGAATGACTTACTTAGTCTGTGTTGGATTTCCTGATGGTAGAGTATGCTACCACCATCACGGATCTCAAGGCCTAATATTCACATGTTTCCTTTTTATGAACATTTCATGCTTCCTAATACCTAGGTCTATTCTTTCCCTTGTGACATTTATTCTTCATTACATCACTATGGAAATTGCATCACATTTTATGGCAAACTCATCTAATTAATTAAGGAAATATTAATTTATATCCAACCAAGAGAATATGGGGTGTTACACCTCACAAGTTCTCATCTTTTATTTTTAGTATATATATATAAATACTGATATTTTATCTATAACATCTGCTCCAATTATGATTAAAGAGATGTTTGATAATTGTTAATTTGATATTTGATGCTTGTGTATGTTGCATTGGTGCATATAGTTACATTAATATAGGGACCAACTTGAAAGAATTACAATTCCTTAGTTGAGAGTGAGGCTAAGGACCCAAATGAAAAGGGAAAATATATGAAGACTAAAACTACAAAGTGCCTAGGGATTAGAATGTAATTTCCTAACTTTCTCATAAACCCTAGCAGCAACCAAAACTCCCACACACTTATACCCTATCAGATTTTAGAGAGAGAAGCTGAAGGGGGCGACTAGAGAGAGAAAGGGGCGAGCTAAGGCTTGAGGAGGGAATTTTACTGAGAAAGGAGTAGATTTGAGGCTAGGAATAAGTCCAATAGCAAGGGAGGATTATTTCTAACACATAAAACACACACATTTCTCCAAGAATCAAGGTAGCAATCCATCATAAACCCTATTTTTGAAATATGCAGAAAACTTGCTGATAAATGGAATTTTTTTAAATATGTCAAGTTATATCTAGGGTTAAACCTACATTTTATATGTTTTTCTATTTTTATGGGATGTTGTGTTGCTGAATGTTTGCTCATATATGTGCTTGCAATTGATTGGAAGGACTGGGTTGTGTTCATCTAGAGATATATACTACTTTTCCTTGAATATACTATGTTTGAGCTAATGAATGAGAAGTGTTTAATGAAAAGTAAAGTTTGTTGTATGAAAATTCAGCTCATGCATTTAGAATTGAAAATATAATGCATTTTGGACTGGGTATTCTCAAAATTATGTTTTCTGAACTGCAGCGTAGCATAGCAGCCAACTTCTAAGTAGGTGGCAGTCGACTGCTGTGTTCTTGGAAAACCCATAAGTGTAGATAGAGGCTTAGCAGCTGACTGCCAAATACCTAGCAGTTGACTGTCAGGCTCGGCTCTGCACTAAGCAGTAGACCGACCATCCTTGCAGTCGACTGTTATGTTCTTGGAAACCCAGAAGTGCAGACAGAGGCTTAGCAGCCGACAGTCAATTTCCTAGTAGTTGACTGTCGGGCTTAGGTTTACACTGAGCAATCGACTGACTACCTTAGCAATTGACTGACGTGCTTATATTTTTACCCAGAACGGATTCCAGAAAGCCACCAAATGCCACAAAGATGTCGCTCTTCCAAATGATCGACAAATTTCTCCAACTTGCGAAATGAAGTTTTTAATGGCAATTAAGCTTAGTAATTCTTCACACTAACTTAATTAAGGGCTCACAACATAGGTAGGTAAGGAAACTAGGAGTTTTGGGTGATGATACCCTTGGGATAGTGAAAGAAAAAGAGAGCAGAAAACACAAAGAGGGAATGAGGAAAGTATTCTCAATGTATGCCTTAGGGTAGATAGGATCATGATCGAGTGACCAATTGTCGGTATGGGATGGCCGTTAGGCATGCCACGGTTGTGCCATAAATTGGGATGGTTAAACATTCACTTGAACTTAGATGATTTCGAAAATACCGTGATGGTTGCAAAATTTAAGTTAGTGTCATCTCCCAAAGGCTATATGAGAAACACTTACTTAGAGTTATGCATAACCATGACCATGGACCAATTCATCCCATAGTATATGTGGAGAATAGCTGTGCTGGGAGTGTGATCCATCGGAAAGGGATGGTGATTCCATAGTCTTATGATCTACCTAAAAGCGGAGAGGAAATGATCCGGGTAGAGTTGACGGTGATCCCATGAGATTTATACCAGCCCCGTTTAGGACGAAAGGGAGGAATCCCGCTGGTCAGGGATGATCTGCTAAAAAGGGATAAGGACCATTAAGGTACTTGGATCCACTGGGGGACGCCTCAGAATGTACAAAAGGTTAAGGCATGGCTAAATAGACATGCGCTCATTCATATAGATAGTGGTACGTAGAGTTGTTGCTGGGCAACTCTCCCGATTACTCTTAGGGTGTTTTATGTACTGCTCGCATGTTATGAAAATGAAATGATGCTATGTTTACTATCCCACATATGTTTTATAAGAAATGCTTTATGATGAGAATGATGATGAATACACTTCCCATGTTTTAAAGTTGATATGTTTTAAATGCACATGTATACATATGAGTATATAACATAATTAAGTGTTGCACTCATTGCATCCCAATAGTATGTTATATGTTTTATGAAAGAATGTAGAGGTTTTCCGTGTGAGCACGGTGGTATAGGTCAATGGATTTCGTAACTGGTTGTATAGCTACTGAGGTTTATTTCTCATAATAGTGTTGAAATGTACCAAATGTGTAGGTCTCCTTGGGCTAGAGAAAGAAGGTAAGGTATGCAGAAGTGTCCCATCTAGGCACACAAACTATTTATTTTGGATATTATAAGTACATGTTAGGATTGAGCTAGCCTTCATGATATTTTGAGAGAGGCTAGTGTAGGATTATTTTGTATAGCCTATTCTAACTTATATGTATATGAATTAGGCTGGATTGATGAATAGACTATTTAATGTGGTTATGAGTGGCAGGATTGTTGCCTCCATGCCTAATAGTTAATTAATTATATTTAATTAAGAATGCATGTCTATGTATAGCTAATCTAGGTGTATGCTATATGTATTTATTTCGCTGTGATATTGAGAGAACCCGAGAGTAGAGACCAACCCTAAATGCAATCAATTAATCAACTTGGTAAAAAGTTTAAAATTTAATCGGGTAGAAGTGATAGTAACACTAATGCTCTGATAGTTATTTTCATATTATATTACTTAAATATCTAAAAGGAACACTAGGATAGACGGTGTTACACTATCTGTAACAACGGGAAAGATTTGAAAGAGTTTTAAAGGATTTTAAAAGATAAATTTCGATTTTTGAAGCTAATTTTCATCAAACGAAGCTTGGCACGAATTTTGAGGATAATGACTTGACAGAGAAGGTCGTTCGGAGCCAGAAACACGATCAAACAGAAAGAAATGCAATCCGACGATCAGAAACTGACAGAAGGAGTTTCGTGCATCAATTTTGTTGACGGAGGCCAAGACTTTTGCATGGAAATGTGTGCCAACGTCTGGAAGGATGCAGACACCCTAAAACATCCTCGGGTGGCCTGGGAAAAGTCAGAATCGTCCCTGGAGGTTTTAAATTACGCGAATTCCCTCTATTTCTCTCATTTCACTCTCTCTCCTCACCACACTCTCTCTCTCCTCTCTCTTTTCTCTCTCCACCTTGCTCCACCGTGAACGGCCGCCACAGCCACCGTGGGCTGCCACCAAGGGTACCAACTGATAGCCCTCACTGTCCACAACCTCCAGCAACCAACCACGGCCACCAACGGCCGCTGGAGCCGCCAGAAAAATGCCATTTTTCCCCTCCATCGCGCGAAACTTCTCCAGCTCGAATCGCCGCCGTTCATCGCCGTTGACCCTCACCACCCGCACCACCAGTAAAGCCGAGCCGCCACTTCCTCCAGAGTTTCGGCCGTCGAAAGGAGGCCAGACGCGCCCGGATCGAGGAAGAACGTCGTCCGCCGTGCGAGAAAGTTTGTGGCAGGAAAACACTACCCAAACGGCCGTGAACCATCGTGCCACCACCGTATTCGGACTCCTGGGCTTGCGGGCTTCACCGTGGTGTGATTTTCGAGGCAAACCGCACCTCTCCGCTGTGCGCCGCAGTGTGCCGCTGTGCCGGAGCTTTTGGACGTGCATTCCGAGAAACCGAGACTATTGTGACGTAGAATTCCATCATCCGAGCACAGTGGTAAGGTCCGATTTCCCAAAAAATGATGGCATTTGATTGAAATGATTGCCGAACGTAATTAGGCAATTAATTAACCTAGGTAACTGTGTAACCGAGTTTAGGATTGAAAATTTGATGACGTGACGAGCCTAAATGTTTAATTTCATGTCCAGGGAATTAATCAGGCTCAGAAACCGAGATTGCGTGGAATTCTGAAGTGATTTAGAGCATTCGGAGACCAGGTAGGATAATTTACACTTCCCGAACCCTAGAATTGATTTAGTGAATACATAAAATATTTAAATGACTTGCATGGATTTGCGTGCTACTTTCGATGGGATAAAATTGCATGCCTGTGTGCTGAAAACCCTAATTGCATGTTAGACACCTTGTTTATCAAGTTTAGATGCCTTTAGGGCGGATTTACTTAGGGTTGGGTACTTGATAGCCGGTATGGGACTGGTTAAGTATCCCTCAGACAGAAGCTTATGACGAAACAATTTTTATCAGATTTAGCCTGTACTGAGTTAGGGATTACGCGTTAAACCAGGACGACCCTAAGAAAGGTTTAGGGAGTATAAGGGTGGATAACCTACACGGGGAAACGTTGTGATTTAGGCGTAATACCCTAGAACCCTGAGGAATAGCCGACCGAGTGCATGTGAGTTCGAATAGACTGTATGAGGATGAGAATTGGCGTATGTGCACATGCTAGGGGACACCCTAGATGTTGATTCTCACCCGGTCCTTGAGTGAGTGATTGGTGTTACGGATCACACTCACAATAAAGGCTTGATTCGGGTGATTGGTGTTACGGATCACACCCAACGATAAGAGAGGTATTCTCTCTAGACTTCGTGTAATTAGAAGATGATTTAGATTTGGTTACAGTGGATTTGTAGCCAACGTGGATTGAGATACACAGGGCATGGGATTTCACTTGATTTTTGATGACTGATTTTAAAGTAATTGATTTTATGATTTCGAATACTTGCCGCGATTTCCATGAGTTTAAACGATTTTGAAAGATAAGGTATTCCACTGTTTTTGAACTGATTTCGGGAAGACAATTTCGGTGTTCGCACCGCTGGGTATTCAACTGGTTTTTGAATGATAATTAAATTGTAAATTATTCAACTGGGATTCATATCTCATTAGGTTGTGTACTCAGATGAACAGTGACAGGGGCAGGAGCCCAGACGATAGCCGAGGCTGACTTGAGGATAGACTAGAGGATGATTAGCTTAGGCTTGAATCATTTGTATATATACTTTGATGACGCTGTTAGTTATCGGATTCTGTTTCTTATAAATTCTGTATGGATTAGACTGAATGTACCTATAACGTTTCAGATAGTATGCATGGATTTTAGTGATGAATTGATGTTGCTGTGTATGGATTTATGTTGGTTATGCTTATTACTGTTGTTGGACTGGCTGTTGATTTTTAAACAGGTGATTTCGTATTTGGGATATGATCAAAATACAGAGGAAACTCTGCCTGATTTTCGGTAGAATTTACCGCTGTAAACTTATAGATTTGAATTGAAATGTGTATGAATGTATAACGCAACGTATTTGATTTTTAGATTTCATTCCAGAGAAATTTATGATGCATGTATGTATAGTTAGTTAGCTGCGTGTGAATTAGGGTTGAACGGAATCCGAATGGACAACAGAGAGTATATTTGGGTTACGCTCAACCAGTAGCGATCCCCTGACATTCCCACGTAGGGAATAAGCATTTAGAATACCCCATATGCTTCCGCTAATCAGATAAGCATCGTGTATGACGTATTAGGGGGTCGTTACACTATCATACAAATATTATGCTTCGACTAGTATTTGCAAACAAGTGAGATACCTAAGAGTCACCCAAACCAACAAATGAACTAAGGAATGGATCTAGGGCAATTAATTGAAAGTCTGAACTCAGGTAGAAATTAGAGAATAGTCAGTAGCATATCGTTTCTATAGGATAACATGTATACAAGTACCTGTAGAGAAGGGATGTTACAATGATCTCCATTATTTCTGTTGATGGATCGCCAGTGTGCTGTTATTTTTCTTAGAGAGAAGGTGTTTTAACCACCTTTGCAAAGTTGGTGGCATAGCAAGCTCACGTCATTTTTGGTTGTCTCAAACTTGGCTGACCCTTTGCTTTGTAGGAAATTTTGTGAAGAGGTGTTCCTTGGAGACGAGTGCTTGTAACTTGTTTAATGACGATCACCCCAGTATGGCATTATACACGGATGGAGCTAAGAAGATAGTAAAATTTGTGTCAAGGTCGACTGTCTGTGGAGGGTACCCTAACATCACCCTTACTTTTATTGTGCTTCAATGGGGACTTGTGTATCAGAGAACCCAATAAGGGTGCCATGGAACTTTTGTTTATCTCGCTCTACTAGGTAGAGATTTTTGAATGCATCATAATAGAGGTTGTTGGCTAAGGAGCCCTAATCAAATAGACTGTTTGACCTTATAATTGGCTATGATAGTCGTTATAACCATATTGTGATCAGGATCAACTTTTGTGAAATCGAATAATGTGAATCTGATGGCTACAATGTTGTTAGAGGATGTTCTTCTTCTTTTGAGGGGATAGTCAAATGCCATAATCGATCGATCGATCTTCTTCTTAGAATGGGATCCATACTTTGTGAATGAGAAATTGTGATAATCGAAGAGTTAGCAATAATGAAGAGGGAAAGAGGAAAATCAAAAAGGGAAATAAGAAATAGGGAGGAAGAAAAGAGAATAAGCTAGTGCATTTTTTTTCCTTTTTTTAGCAGTTCATGCAACACTGCCATCCTATGGTTCCTTTTAAATACTGATTAGTTTATAATTTACATACATAGATAGGTGTGTTTCTACGTCCTCTACCCTAGTAAATTTTAACCTTTACCAAGTTAATTATATTTAGTTAAGTTAGGTTCGAGGTTTCTACACTTAAGCTCTCACATATATATGATATGGCAGCAGAATAATTACATAATATAATGTGATAGAACCTATATTAACATTTCCCATATATATATGGAGATTATACAAGCATGAGTCTTATATACACATACATTCCCTTCACCTTTAGAGATATATAGTTAGATGTGTGGCCATTAGCAATATCTACAATTATCCTTAACATTTAGAGGTAATAGGTTTACCACTCAGGTTAGGCTCAAAAGAACCTACATTGGATACTAGTCACATATCTTATCATATATATCTATCCTTTCACTATTCTCATTTAGGAAGGGAGTCATAAGTCATCCAAAAGATTATATAAACCCATGAATAAGGATAGATTGATTAAAATATATGAAATAGTAATATAGAAATATGGCTACTATTATTTTTGCTACTCAAACCCTGGTCTACCTACTAGGGAAATCATGGGAGGCACCTCTAGAACCATCACCACCCATACATCTCTAATTACTATGATTGGCCCCATGAATGGGACCTTTGCTACCGCCACCTCATCTGTAGGATTATGTGATATTTGGGCATCTATACATCAGCGAAAATGTGAGATTTATAATCTCAATAGCTAGATCACCTATTTTACAAACCCACTTATGGTACTACTTGTACTTGTACAGAAAATCATACATTCTTTTCCTATTTATAGTTTCATAACATATATTTGTTGGATGCAATGCATGCTCATGTCAAGTACTTAATAATGCATGTATAGGAAATTCATCATAAAAAAACTTTCATGAGGTGTTCATGCACTTTTAAACATCACTATCATCATAAAACATTTCTCTTTAGACATTATGACAGGATCATACTCAAACAATTCTTTTAGGGAAACATATATAGTCTTAGGCCTCATGTAACACCCGCCTCTAATAGTTTGTATTTGATAATGGCAGTATTATTATTATTATTATTATTATTATGATAACCATATTTTATTAAAGAGATAGAATGGACATTTTCATTAGGATTAAATAACTTTTGCCATAAAGGGGTCAAAATTGGAAATTTGGTAAGGAAGGGAAAAATAGTAATTTTATCATAAAGAGGAAATAAATTTTTATTCTCTTATTTCATGAAATTATATTTAAGGACTTTCATTATTTTCATTTAAGAGAGAAGAAGAATTGAATGTGTGCAGTGATGATGCCCATTTTGATAGCAAAATGGTAATTTTCTCTTAAAAAGACAATTTTGTAATTTTACCCTAAGGGCATATTAGTAATTTTACATAAGATAGAAAAAATTTTAATTTTTACTAGAATACTCCATGGAAACTGAATTTAGAAGTCTTTACCTATTTATTTTCAAAAGGAGAAAGAATAAGGGTGAATATCATGGTATTAGCATAAAGGGCAAATAGTAATTTTTTCCTAAGGGCAAAATAGTAATTTTTTCAAAATAAAGGTAAATTAATAATTTCACAAAAATAAGTTTTATGAAATTTTATTTAAGTGATCTTTGCCCATTAAACTCGAAAAGGGTGAAAAATAGGGTTAAAATGGCCATTTGGACATAAAGGGTAAAATGGTAATTTCTTTAAGGACATATTGGTAATTTTTCAAAAATATGAGGCCAATTCTGAAATTTCAAAATTTATGAGGGCAGAATTGTCCTAGTCTATGGATGTTCCACAAAATTACAATTCTAAAGAGAGTAGATGCCATTCTTGAAAAAGAGAAGTAATAAGGGTAAAATGGTCATTTTACACCAAGGGCATTTTGGTAATTTTACCTAAACCCTAATTTAAGTCTTCTTCTACCTTGAGAAGGAAAAGAAGCCGTGAAAGAGGGGAGAAGAAAGGGATGACAGAAATATTCACAAGGGAAGGAGAAGAAGTGCAAAAATAAGGCAAAACACTTAGGAAATTCAACATTTCTTGCATTTTCAAGGTAGCTAAACATGCCTAAACCCTTCTTTTCTTGTTTTATGGTGTGATTAAAGTATTTTTAAACTTGTAAGAAGGATGGGTTTCTCTCTCTACATTCTTATGGAAGATTTCTTGAATAGAGTTTGTATATGAAGAAATCTTGTTGTGATTATGGCTATGGATATGTTGAAATGCTTGATAATCTAAGAGATAGAAATTTCTTAAGATTGGAACCTAATTCTTGAAAAACCCTAATTTTTAAGGTGGCTGAAATGGTTTGTTTAAGAGTGAGAAAATGGTGATTTTGCATGAGAACTACTTGAATATGATTGTTTTGTAAGCAAAGTGGTGAAACAACTTCATTTTCATGCTTTTCCCCCTTTGGCCAAATTCTTGCTTTTGTGAGGGTAATAAAATTGGTTTGGAATGTGTTTAGAAATTGTGAAAGAACTTGATATAAATTGGTAAGAGAGAGAAAATTTGGTTAGGCTAATATCTTGACACTTTTCCCATTTTCTAACTTCACCATTAACCATGAAAGTATGCTTTACCCTTCTTGTCCGAGAGGATTCTTGCAAATGGTGTTGAAAATGTATTTGAAAATGATTAGAAAATCTTAAAAGTTTAGTCATAAGAAAGGAGGAGAGAGAAAGTTATGGTATTTTTTATGTTTCTAGCAAAAGTGGCAATTTAAAGTTTTACCTTTTCACCTTAAAAGTGTGGTTAAAGATGTGTAGTTGTAAAATTATGTGCATTGTAACATTGAGCATGAAAAATGAGCTAGAAAAGTATGAAAAAGGAAGGTTTAAAGTGCACTTACCTAATTTGGAGGTGTGAGAAAGTGTTATGCATAATTATGGAAATTGTTACCATAATGTCTAAATAGTAGAAATAATGCTAGAAATGAACCAAATGGGTTAGAAATGCCAATCCATCATGCTTTTCTTGCTTTGGCTGAATGCTATATGCATTTTTCCTTGAATGGCTAAATTTATGTGTTAATGGAAAGTAGCCTAAAGTGCAATATAAAATGGTCTAAGCTAAGAGAAAAAAAAAATTAATGAGATGATTAAATGTAGATGACATGTTGAATGCATTTTTCCATTAATGAAAATATGTTCAAAGTAATGTGAATATGATTGAATGGCTTGAAATGCTAGCTACAATTGTGAAAGAATAAATCCTTGTGGGGAATGATCTGGTGTATACTCCCAAGGACTTCAATTATAAGGAGGAATTATCTGGTGTATAGCTCCAAAGAATAAAACCTTGTAGGGAATGATTTGTGTATACTCCCAAGGAATTAAACTTTAAGGAGGAATGATCTGGTGTATACCTCCAAAGAATAAAACCCTGTGGAGGAATGATATGATGTATACCTCTAAAGAGCAAAACATTTAGGAGATATTATGATTATTTATACTGCATGAATGTGTTATAAGTGTGAATTGTTAATGTATGTGAACATTGAAAGCTTACTATACATTCCATTAATGATATCACATGTTGCATATCTCATGTTCATAGATGCATACATACATGTTTCACATATGGCATAACCATAGAACTGAATAAAAAGAATTTTGAAACTGAATAGAATGTAGAAATGTTTTCTGTATTTGTACAATGGTACATATTGCTATTTTAAAAAAATGGTTTGTTTATCTACTGGGAATATATTTCTCATTATTGTGCTGATATGTATCAGATGCATAGAACTCGAGTAATGATGCACCAAACTAGCAGATGTAAAGAGTAAATAGAAATTATATAATGTAGCACTTTTAGCCCTAATTTTCACCATCTGTATTTTGAGATAGAATTACGAATACTGTTCTTTTGGAAAAAGGGGTTTGAGTGACAGGATTGTTGTTTCCTTATCCCTCTCTCTATATATAAATACTTAATATTTCCTGGAATATGTATCAGAAGATTTAAATGATATGCATATAGTTATGGAATGTTTTACAAATTTCGTTGTAATGTATGAAATTCTATTCCCGTTGTGCATAAAGTATGTTTACTTGAGCAAAAGAACCCAGACCTAATTATATATTAAATTACTAATGGATTAAATGCTCAGGCAATTTATTAAGATTAAAAAGGTAAAGAATAATGTAACCATATATCTGATTACAATGTATAACGTTGCTAAGTAAAGATAAGGGGTGTTACACCTCATGTCCCTTGGACCTCTTTCCCCACATGAGATCTTATAAAATAAGGAAAGCATTATCTCGAAGGCGTCACCCATTGAGCAGCTTACATACCCACAAGCTCTACATGAATGAGTACTCTATAGCCCCAGGCCTATTGTGGTCTCAAACCACTGTACATTCTGAGGCGTCCCTTAGTAGATCCAAGTACGAAAATATAGATCACTGTCCCAGATGGATCACATCTTACTCATAGGATCACTACTCCTAAAGCAGATCATATCCACTCTATCCCAAACGGATCATAAGGCTATGGAATCACCATCCCTTGCCAGTGGATCACTTCCCTGGTACCCTATGCACAAATGCATGCATTAAGGTGATTCGGCTCAAGCCACGATTATGTGGAACTCTAGGTATGTGATCCCTTCTTGGCCATTTCATTGAGGGTACACTAACCTAGAATTCGCAACTGTCATTGCATTCAAAATCTCTTTCAATGTTTAAGTGGATGTTTTATCATCCCAATTAATGTTCCAATTGTGGAATGTCTAGAAGCCATCCCATATCGACAATCGATCACTCAAACTTGAGCCTATCTACCACTAATGCATACACTAGGAATAATTTCCTTTCTTTCTTAAGTTCTCATTCTCTTTTCCCTCTTTGATCCATGTTACGTGATGTTTGATTCCAATAACCTTCGAGTTTACAGAGTTGGTTGAGCTTTAAAACAAAAAATTAAGGGACTATGAGCCTTTCTCTTATTCTGGAGCCTGCCAATTGATTTCACCTTTCTGGTAGTCAGCTAGTTAATCTTAGCCTAAAAAGGGCACTCAAATTTGAGAGCTATCAGTTAACTTTCAGCTTCTTAGAAGTCAACTGCTATCCTACTATTCTAGATTCTAAACTGCTCAAGGACTCAACAATTGACTGCTACCAGGTTGGCAGTCAGCTGCCACATTCTTGACTATTTTAGGTAGTGTGAAGAGCATGGTAGTTGTCTTAACTTATAATACCAATGTGCATTTTCACCTATGTCCAGCCCATACAACAGCCCATTTGAAGCTTTAATTGTCAAATCTAAGTCTCAACAATCTTTAGAACATTGCTAACATAGAAAACAATGAAAATCTCAGCTCAATCTCTCCCAAGTCCCAATTTTCTCTATTTTTCTCACATGAACAATACCATAGATTTTAGATCTACCACACAAGCATCCAATAGTACAAGAAACTAGTATACAAAATCCAGTAGAAGTAAAGAATTCAAAGAATGTAAGTTTTAACCTCCCATTATGTTTAGAAATCATCAAAAATGGCATTTTCACCACCATGAATAGTAAATTTCAAAAAAAATAGAGAAAAGGAGATTTAGCAACTTGGATCTATGTTTTATTTGTTGAAAATGGTCTAGATAGAGTGTGTAGTGATCCTAGAGTAATTTTCTCTTGCTGGCATTGGTCAACTATCTCTCTCTAAGTCTGAAAATGGTGGGAGATTCAAAATGCTCTCTCTCTTGGGGGTATTTATAAGAGTGATAGGTAGGAAAAGGAGAGAATATGGTATGAGGTATAAAAAAATAGATTCTTGCAATTTAGTCCTTATTTTAAAGAGCCAGGTAGAAACTAGCTCAATGGTATTTTCAAATTTTGGTTAGCTACAATAACATCTCCCTCAACCAAATTTCCAAATCTGCCCCTAATTTCCATTTTGCCTTTCATTTTGGTCCGAGTATATACTTTCATCTAGCTTTTAGGGGCCATATTGAATTTTCTGCACCAACATAGACAATCAAAGATAACTTAAGACACTAAGGATTGTTCAAAGGTGGTGTTACAATTCAATCCATCAAAAAATGAAAAACAAAAGTGATAGAAATTATTTACATTCTCCAATAGTTTTAAAATTGTTAGAAAGGAAGTTATTTATCAACCTTTTTTAAAATGCTCTAGTAAAAAATTGTCATGAAAAAATTATTTTTTATAGTGACATGATATAATTTTATTACATATAAAATAAAATAAATATATAATATATAATTTTTTATAAAATAAAAAGTAAATATACCACTCCTACTTCTTTTAAAAAACAATTAGAAAATATAAAAATACACAATATTTATTATATTTTATCTGCTTTTATCTCATCACAATATTTTACTTATTTTTTTCCTTTATTCCTCCTTTTCTCTTCTTTTCCTAATACATGTCACCTACTATTTTGTTTTCCCATATTATTTTGTTTTCTCCATATTTGTCATTTAAGTTGAATTCCATATTTTATGGTATCTTCACAATTGTGATTAAAGGGTTAATCACACCCACTAAAAAAAATGCATCTCTGTAATACAACATTTCCAATATTTAGTTTTATTTTCCCCACATTTTCCCAACTCTTTCTTCTTATTCTTCTTTTTCCCATCCAACCTACTTTTTGACTAATTTTTCTGATCATTGGTTGGTTCTTAGCTTGCCCAATTTTTAGGTTTCTCTATACCAGACAAGGGACTAGTTCACCAATTTTCCAATTGAACCAGTCGGTCTGGTCTAATTTTCTTAACTATGGGTTTGATTTTTTAATTGGATCAAGATTGAGTTAAGCTTAAAATGATTAACGAGGAGCAACACAATTTTAGCTTCGTTGTTTGTCAAATAAATTCTTCAAGATTAGGAAGAGTGGAAAAATCCAATATGATCATGTGTTGTTTTGATATGCCTTATTGTTCTAGCTTGCAATTGTGTCTTTGTCATAAAAAATGATAGTTGTGACATCATTGTGGCTTATTGTACAATTATGACTTTGTGCTTTGTATTTCTTATAGCTTCACAAAATGCAATAGGTTTGTGTTTTTAGTGTATTTAATGTGTCCGATTCTATACAAAATTGCTGGATGTGAATTGTCCATTTTGTGAGCATTTTGTGTAATTTTGTTATTAAAATCACCTAAGTTTGCTTCATTTTTGTTTTCAGATATTTTATCAAGTCATCGTCAGCAAACGGAGTAATTTAGAGTGAAGGAAAATCCAAACAGCGTGCGTGGGACCCAGGCAGCGTGAAAATAGTGGAGAAATTGGCATTAAACAATGAAAAACCTGTGGAATCCATTACCAAACCCCGGAGTGAAGAGGAACAGTAGATACAAGGGCCAAACAGGTGAAATTGAAAAGAAAAGAGCCAATTGTGTACAGTACTTGGCCATTAAGAAAATAATCCTTCGTGAAAAAGTAGAGTCCCACACGTGAAATGGATAGGAAGAAAACAGTAGCATGAAAGAGTAAAGTCCTATGTGTGAAAGAGGAGAGAAGACCAAGGAACCACGGGCATGAAATGAAGAAAAGGGAGGTTGAAGTGAACAGTAGAAAGAAAGGAGCTCCATCGTGCAAAAGGAGGAGTGAACAGTAACGCAACCCACACCCATCTCGCAAAGCACCCAGCAACCCAATCGTGTGAGAGACCTGACCAAGCCACCAACGTCTCGGCCTTCTGCGACGCCCGTTCTCGGCGTCCAGCTCGGTGGAGATCCGCGAGAGAGAGGCGCGACCCGTTTGGGAACCCGACTGAGTTTGAGCTTCTCTGCACGTTTTCCTACCGTTCCACTGCTCCTTGTCGCCTCCTGCACCTTCAGGAAGCCTAGTCGCACCGTCCGACTAGCCCTTGGCCACCGTAACGCGACGGATCGCTTGACCCGAGACAGACCCGAGTGACGTGACCCGGTCATCTTTCATGACCCGTTCGACTTCATTTTCTCTGTTGGCCACTGGAAAGCATCCCTCTGCCGTGTGGTGCCCCTCCTGCAACCTTCTGTCGCAGCTCAGGTGGTCTTTGGAGCTATTTCTGTTTGGGTATCCGTGACCCGCGACCCGACCCGATTTTGGCCTGTTGGATAGCTTGGAAATTGCAATTTATGGTCATTTTCCAGCAGCTTTCTAGCGACTATTCTGCACTATTTCATCTGTTGTTCAGGAGAAGAGGGACGTATATAATTTTTACATGGTTTTTCTCTCTGAATTGTGGATTTTCTGGGTTGTTTGGATGATGTTTATGTGGAACTAAATTGGTAAAACCCATTGGGTCCTGAACTATGTTGGTAGCCTGAATTTAATTTCCATGGATGGTTGAATATTGATTCCGTGATCTTCGTTACTATTATGAATGACTGTTTATGTTTTTATTGGCAAGACGTTGCATTGAAAGCTCTTTAGATTTCTCTTAATAATCAACAGATTTTAATTGAAATTGGACACCTAATTGCAACGGACAATTTGTTATCGCTTAGAACTAAGGTTAATAAATTGTTGGATTAAGAAGTAATGACTCTTAATAGTAGTGAATTAGACTGATAATGCTGATCTAAAATTAACCATTAGGAAGAATCAGCCAGTGGTAGATTTTAGGTTTAAGAAATTCATTGAGACCGACTGGGAGTTTGAATTTGCATTAGAATTCACTCACAAGTAACAGAATCAGATTTAGTCATCCATTATCTTTCTTATTTACCAACTAGTTTAGATTCCCATTGGGTTTGCTTTTCTATCTTGATTAATTCATCTTCTTGTCAATTAGCGCTCACTAGTGATTTTTGCATTTAGCTTAGTTATTAGTTTAATTAGAATCGAAATCACTTTGAATTACAGGCTAGATAATAGAAAACAAGTAGTAACTCTAGGCTTTCTCGTTCCCGTGGGATACGACCTTGATACTCACCATTGTACTAGGCTGCATCAATAGGTTCACTGCCTTAGGTGTAGTTTCTAGATAGCATTGGCAGCAAGCATCATGTTTTTGGCACCGTTGCCGGGGAACTTTTGGTGAAAACTAGAGTGAATTTGCTATCTGTTACTTTAGCCACTTTTATTTGTTTTGCTTTATTTCTGTTTCTGGTTAGTGTGTCTTTCTCTGCGTTCAGCTATTAGTTTTTATTAGTTTCATTTTGTCCTTTGTTTATTTTATTTGTTTGGATTAATTGTTTTACTATTTTAGTGGGTTTTTTTTATATATTTGTTTCGTTATTGTTTCTATTATTAGTTTTAATCTATCTTGTTTTACTTTCTGTTTTGGTTTATCACTCTTTGATCTGGTTGGTGGGCTGTTTCATTGTTATTGGATTCAGGTAGTTTATGACCAGGAGTTCTAATCCTGTACCCGTAGACCCTCTGTCTGATCCAGAACGACTGTTGTGCACTCGTGCACACCGTCGTCAGGAGGAGGTGCCAGTGCAGATATCAGAGGAGGAACCAGTTGAGATCCCTGATCCTACATCACCAAAGATGGCAGCTACAAATAATAATGATGAAGCCAATAGAACGATGTACGAGTTCGCTAAACCTTCATTGGAAGGGACAAAGACATGCATTACTCGGCCTACAATAGCAGCTAACAATTTTGAAATCAAGCCAAATGTGATTCAGATGGTGCATAAAACTGTGAAATTTGGAGGGATGCCCAACGAAGACCCTAATGCCCACATAGCTAACTTCTTGGAGATATGTGACACTTTCAAGATTAATGGAACCACTGATGACGCCATTCGGCTTAGATTGTTTCCATTTTGCTTAAGAGACAGAGCAAAGAGATGGCTGCAATCCATACCACCTAACTCTATCACTACTTGGGAGACTTTGGCTGAAAAGCTTTTGTATAAATATTTTCCATCGGCTAAGACTGCAAAACTACGTAATGACATTTCTTCTTTTATGCATATGGCTGATGAGAGTATGTATGATGCATGGGAGAGGTACAAGGACTTACTGAGGTGTTGCCCACATCATGGATTACCTGTGTGGATGCAGGTGCAGACTTTTTATAGTGGTTTAAATACAGCCACAAGGCAAATGGTGGATGCGGCAGCAGGGGGTGCATTAAATAATAAAACCCCTGAACAAGCACAGAGTTTAATAGAGGAAATGGCCATGAACAGCTATCAGTGGCAATCCTCAAGGGATAGGCTAGGACGGCAAGGAGTGGTCAACTAGTCAGACTCTATATCAACCTTGGCAACTCAAGTGGAGCTTCTAGCTAAGAAGATTGACCAACTCTAGATGCCAGAGCATGCAGCACAGTCAAGCTGCGAGTTCTGTGGTGGCCCGCATTATGGTGTCAATTGTAATGCGGGAGGTATGTTTGCTAACCCCTCTTCTTCATTTTCTTCTCACAGTGGTTCTTCTGATTTTGAATAGGTAGATTACATGGGGAACGCTCTGAAACAGCAGAACAATCCATATAGCAGCACATACAACCCCGGGTGGAGGAATCATCCAAATTTTGGATGGAGAAACACTAATAACCAGGGTCCACCAGGTTTTCAGCGGTTGCACCAACAGCAACCCCAGCAGCAAGCTGCTCCAAGTCAATTTCCTTAAGGGCAGGAGAAGAAGCCCAATTTGGAGGAATTGATGATGAAGTTTGTGTCCACTTCAGAGAGCAAATTCCAGCAAACAGACACAGCACTTAGAAACCAACAAGCCTCCATTCAGAACTTAGAGAATCAGATAGGCCAGATTTCTAAGGTGTTGGCTGAAAGACAGCTAGGGACGCCTCAAAGACCACCGAGTCTAATCCAAGGGAGCATTGCAAGGCTATTACTCTAAGATCAGGTAAGCAAGTAGCTGGTCCTTTATTTTTACCTACTGATGATCATAATGATGTGCAGGATACAAGTGTCAATAAGGACCAAGAGCCTGAGGTAACTAAGCCGGTGCAAGTTGAGGGCAAGAAGAGCCCCATAAGAGAGTACCATCCACCCATTCCATACCTGGCTAGACTGAAGCAGGAGAAAGTAGATCAACAATTTGGTAAGTTTCTTGATCTATTTAAACAACTGAGGATTAACCTTCCTTTTTTTGAAGCCATTTCGCAGATGCCTCGCACAAAGTTCTTGAAGGAAATACTGAGAAACAAGAGGAAATTGGAGGATTTGGGACTGGTGACATTGAATGAGGAGTGCTCAGCAATCTTACAAAACAAGCTACCTGTTAAGAGGCGTGATCCAGAGAGTTTTACTATACCTTGTGTAATTGGTGATCTGTCTATCATGGATGCTTTAGCTGATTTAGGAGATAGCATAAATTTGATGCCTACTAGCTTGTTTGATAGACTGGGATTGGGTGAGCCAAAACCTACTAGGATGAACATACAATTAGCTGATAAAACTGTTAAATATCCTAGAGGTATAGTTGAAGATGTCTTTGTAAAGGTTGATAAATTTATATTTCCTGTGGATTTTTTTGTGATGAATATGGAGGGTGAGAGCAGCGTACCCTTGATTCTAGGTAGGCCTTTCCTTGCAACGTCTAGGGCTATTATAGATGTCTGTGATGGGAAATTGAAACTTAGAGTAGGGGATGAAACTGTTACCTTTGACTTAGCTACCTCTAAGAGACAATCTTTAGATAATGATGATATTGTATATTCTGTGGATGTCTTGGATGATGTGGTTGAATCTGAATTGTAGGAATTTTTACTTGATGACCCTTTACAGGTGGCATTACAAGGAGATGAGGATGAGTTATCCAACGATCAAGCGTTGGAATAACTAGCTCACTTGCTGGCTGTTAAGCCCAGCAACTTGACTGATCCTTTTGTTTCTCTTGACAGGTCAGAGGTGCAGAAGGTGAAACCTTCAATTGAGGACCCCCCAACCTTGGAATTGAAGGAGTTACCCAAGCACTTAAGCTATGCCTATTTGGATGAGGTAGAGAAGCTGCCAGTAATTATAGCAGCTGACCTAACACTTGAGGAGAGAGAGATGACTTTGACCTCTCTTAGGAAATACCCTAGAGCCTTTGCTTACAAGATGGCAGACATTCCTGGGATTAATCCTAGCTATTGTTCCCACAAGATCCTGATGGAAGATAGCTATAGGCCAGTGGTGCAGCCACAGAGACGGTTGAACCCAAGCATGAAGGAAGTGGTGAAAAAGGAGGTAATTAAACTTCTTGATGCAGGTTTGATTTATCCTATCTCTGATAGCTCTTGGGTGAGTCCTGTGCAGGTTATACCAAAGAAGGGTGGCATGACAGTGGTCAAGAATGATAAGGATGAACTCATACCCACTAGGACGATAATAGGTTTTTGGGTTTGCATTGATTATAGGAGACTTAATGATGCAACCCAGAAAGACCATTTTCCTCTTCCTTTCATTGACCAGATGCTTGAACGTTTGGCAGGTCACGTGTTTTATTGCTTTCTTGATGGTTTTTTAGGTTACTTTCAGATTCCCATTGCACCTAAAGACCAAGAGAAGACCACCTTTACCTGCCCATATGGAACGTTCACTTACAAGAGGATGCCTTTTGGATTGTGCAACGCACTAGCCACTTTTCAGCAGTGCATGATGGAAATCTTCCATGACATGATTGAGGAGTCTATGGAGGTATTTATGGATGACTTCTCAGTTTTTGGTAACTCCTTCTCCCACTGTTTGCTTAATTTAGAACGTATGCTTGCAAGATGTATAGAAGCAAACTTAGTTCTTAATTGGGAAAAATGTCACTTTATGGTGAGAGAGGGGATTGTTCTTGGGCATAAGATATCACATGCAGGGATGAAGGTGGATAAGGCTAAGGTTAAGACCATATCAAAATTACCAGCCCCTAGTTCAGTTAAGGCTGTTAGGAGCTTCTTAGGGCATGCTGGTTTTTATAGAAGATTTATTAGAGATTTCTCTAAGATTGCTAGGCCTTTAACTCAGTTTCTTGTCAAGGATGTACCTTTTGTTTTTGATACTGATTGTCTGCATGCATTTGAGTTACTAAAGGAACGACTAACCACAGCCCCTATTATGGTTTCACCTAAGTGGGGGCTGCCTTTTGAACTAATGTGTGATGCTAGTGACTTTGCAGTTGGAGCTGTGTTAGGTCAGAGGATTGATAAAAAGTTCCAGCCAATTTATTATGCTAGCAAGACCTTGACTGATGCCCAGGAGCACTATACCACTACTGAAAAGGAATTACTTGCAGTGGTCTATGCTTTCGACAAGTTTTGATGCTATTTGGTGCTATCCAAGATCGTGGTTTACACGAATCATTCATCCTTGAAGTATTTGTTCGGTAAGCATGATGCTAAGCCTAGACTCATTAGATGGATTTTGCTCTTGCAGGAATTTGATATTGAGATCAAAGATAAGAAGGGTGCGGAGAACCTGGCTGCAGATCACCTATCAAGGTTAGAGAATCCAAACTAGGAAGCCTTAGATGAGAGAGCCATTGATGATAACTTTCCATATGAGCATTTGGAAACAGTTCAGGTATGTACTGATTCCCCTTGGTTTTGTGATTATGCTAACTATTTGGTGGCAAGGGTTTTACCAAAGGGTATGACTACCCAGCAAAAGAAGAAATTCTTTGCTGAGTTGAAATACTACATTTGGGAAGATCCTTTCTTGTTTCGTATCTGTACAGCCCAAGTAATCAGGTGATGCATATATGGGGAGGAAGTCCACCAAATCCTGAAGCATTGCCATGAAGGACCAACGGGAGGCCACCAGGCTACAAACCACACTGCTAGGAAGGTGCTTGAAGCAGGGTTCTACTAGCCAACCATATTCTAGGATGCTAGAGCATATGTCCAGGTTTGTGATGCTTGTTAGAGGTCAGGTAACATCTCTGCCCGTGATGAAATGCCACAAATGAGTATGCAAGTGGTTGAAATCTTTGATGTGTGGGGTATTGACTTCATGGGCCCTTTTCCTTCCTCATATGGTAATAAGTATATACTTGTGGCTGTTGAGTATCTTTCCAAGTGGCCAGAAGCTCAAGCTTTCCCCACTAATGATGCCAGCGGGGTGACTAGGTTCCTAAGAAAATTGTTTGCTAGGTTTGGTACACCTAGGGCACTAATTAGTGATAGAGGGACCCATTTCTGTAGCTCCCAACTTGAGAAAGTACTAAAACATTACGGGGTATCTCATAGGTTTTCAACACCCTATCACCCACAGACCAGTGGACAAGTAGAGGTAACTCATAGGGGTTTAAAGAGAATCTTAGAGAAAATCGTAGGGGTGAGTAGGAAGGATTGGGCATCCAAATTTGATGATGCATTATGGGCCTTTAGGACAGCTTACAGAACTTCTATTGGATTTACACCCTATAGGCTAGTGTATGGAAATACTTGTCATTTGCCTGTTGAATTGGAACACAGGGCACTTTGGGCCCTTAAAACATGCAATCTTGATGTTATTTCTGCAGGTAAAGAGAGGTTATGGCAGTTGGATGAGTTAGAAGAATGGCGCCACCAAGCTTATGAAAATTCTTCCATTTACAAAGCTCGAACCAAGAAGTGGCATGATCAAAGGGTGCGTGGCTCTAAAGATTTTCAGGTTGGAGATAGGGTATTACTTTATAACTCACATCTTCGTCTTTTTCCAGGAAAGCTTAAGAGCCGATGGTCAGGACCATTTGTAATCAAGCAAGTCTTTCCTTATGGCACAGTGGAATTGCATCATCCTGACAAGGGAGATTTCAAAGTCAATGGGCACAGACTAAAGCACTACTATGGAAACCCATTGGAGGTCGAGGAGCGAGTACATATGGTGATTTACCTGAAAGAGTGATAGAAGGAGCGAGTCCAGCTAAAAGACTCAAAAAAAAAAAGTAATGTGTTTTTTATTTATTTTATCTGTGTTATTTTATTTTTGTCTATTTTCTTCTTTTTCATTTTGTTGAGGTACATTAAAACTTTTAGATTATCTGTGCTTGTTGTTGTGCTTTCTACTTTTATTTCTGGGGTATCCCCTTTGGCTGTACACTGAAGACAGTGTGATCCTCAAGTGTGGGGTGGTGTGCCTTTATTATTTTGACTCATTTTCCCTCTACTAGTTCAGGACGCCGCATATTGATGCTACTTTTTGCTGATGCTGTATTTGTGTTGATAGTATATCTAGGACAGGATACTTGATTTTTGCTTGATTCTATGCACTTAAGTCTTTGATTGTCTTTTGAGCACATATGATTCAGTCATGAATGGGCAGGCATTGTTTCTCATAGTTTATGTTAGAAAGCAGTTTTAATGCCTAATGTATTCTTGACCACAGCCAGGTCATACCCATGTTGTTTGATTTTCTTTCATATTGTTCAATTTTGATTTAGGATGTTGATAATGCAATTTGCATGCACTGCTTGATTAGTAATTCATATGGAAATATTTGAGAATCATATGCAATTTAGCCACACTTCAAACGTGAGATTTGAGCCTAAGATAAGCATTTATAACAAATATGCTTTGAATTCTTTTTGTTGAGTGTGTATTTCACTTGATGGTGTCTCTAGAACTTGCTCTGTAATACTTGTTGAAGTTACATAAACTTTTGAATATCAGATGATTTGGGTAACTTAAATTTTACACCTCATTTTCCTTCCTCAGTTAGCCACTTTTGGGGCCTTCACTTTTTCTTCATCACTTGCATTTTACACCTCATTCCTTTCTTTTCACTATCTTCTTTCTTCACCCCCTTTGTTGAAATTTGTGTGATTTATTCTTTGTACAGGGATTAAAATGCATTGCCTTAGTTGAAAATAGTGCACTAAGTTCTTTTTATCATTCTAGATGCTCCCTTCAATCCAAAAGTGTAAGCATGCAGGCTAATTATGAAAGAAAAAAAATGAAAAAAAAAACAAAGAAAAGAAAAGAAAAGAAAGATAATAATAAGAGTAGCCTGTCTGTCGATTTTATTCTCTGAGCATCTCTAACTTTATTAAAAACTTAGTAAGAATTGTTATGTTTAGAATTTGTTGCATTTAATCCTTTAATCCTTCTTGATGCTTCAATTGCAGGAATTTTCAGCATCTATGCCTCTTCTACCAAAAATTTCTTCCTTACCATCACTTTAATCTCATTACACCCTGTTAAGACCCCCCCTTGATTTTGCTATTCAATGTTTAGTAGTAGCGGAGATGAGATTTATGAGCAAGCATATAGTAGACATACTCTTGTGAAGTTGCTTGAGGGATTTTCCTTAGCTGTATACACTTTGAGTGATTTGAGTAATCTCTGAGAGGCATTGATTCTTAAATACTGGGCATTGAATTTTTGGCTAAGTTGTGTATGCATCGTTATTATCTCCATTCTGTGTCAAGGTTTTGTAATTTGGTCTATGATTAAGTTTCGCGGGGGATATGTTAGGCATTATTAACTGTGGACTAGGTTTGGACTTTTTAGAAATTGTTGCTGTCTGTTTGAGGACTGAGTTAATGTTTGCTTGAGGACAAGCAAAAGCTTAAGTGTGGGGTGATTTTATGTGTCCGATTCTATACAAAATTTCTGGAAGTGAATTGTCCATTTTGTGAGCATTTTGTGTAATTTTATTATTAAAATCACCTAAGTTTGCTTCATTTTCGTTTTCAGATATTTTATCAAGTCATCATCAGCAAACGGAGTAATTTAGAGTGAAGGAAAATCCAAACAGCGTGCGTGGGACCCAGGCAGCATGAAAATAGTGGAGAAATTGGCATTAAATAATGAAAAACCTGTGGAATCCATTACCAAACCCGGGAGTGAAGAGGAACAGTAGATACAAGGGCCACACAGGTGAAATTGAAAAGAAAAGAGCCAATTGTGTACAGTACTTGGCCATTAAGAAAACAATCCTTCGTGAAAAGTTGGAGTCCCACGCGTGAAATGGATGGGAAGAAAACAGTAACGTGAAAGAGTGGAGTCCCATGCGTGAAAGAGGAGAGAAGACCAAGGACCCATGGGCATGAAATGAAGAAAAGGGAGGCTAAAGTGAACAGTAGAAAGAAAGGAGCTCCATCGTGCAAGAGGAGGAGTGAACAGTAACGCGACCCACACCCATCTCGCAAACCACCCAGTAACCCAATCGTGTGAGAGACCTGACCGAGCCACCACTGTCTCAGCCTTCTGCGGCGCCCGTTCTCGGCGTCCAGAGCGGTGGAGATCTGCGAGAGAGAGGCGCGACCCGTTTGGGAACCCGACTAAGTTTGAGCTTCTCCACGCATATTCTGGCCGTTCCACTGCTCGTCGTCGCCTCCTCCACCTTCAGGCAGCCCAGTCACACCATCCGACCAGCCCTTGGCCACCGTAACGCGACGGATCACTTGACCCGAGACGGACCCAAATGATGCGACCCGATCATCTTTCGTGACTCGTTCGACTTCATTTGCTCCGTTGGCCACTGGAAATCATCCCTCCGTCGTGTGGTGCCCCTCCTGTAACCTTCTGCCGTAGCTCGGGTGGTCTTTGGAGCTATTTTTGGTCAGGTATCCGCGACCCGTGACCCGACCCGATTGTGGCCTATTGGACAGCTTGGAAATTGCAATTTCTGGTCATTTTCCAGCAGCTTTCTAGCGACTATTCTGCACTATTTCATCTGTTGTTCAGGAGAAGAGGGACGTATATAATTTTTACATGGTTTTTCTCTCTGAATTGTGGATTTTCTGGGTTGTTTGGATGATGTTTATGTGGAACTAAATTGGTAAAACCCATTGGGTCCTAAACTATGTTGGTAGCCTGAATTTAATTTCCATGGATGGTTGAATATTGATTCTGTGATCTTCATTACTGTTATGAATGACTGTTTATGTTTTCATTGGCAAGACATTGCATTGAAAGCTCTTTAGATTTCTCTTAATAATCAACATATTTTAATTGAAATTGGACACCTAATTGCAATGGACAATTTGTTATCGCTTAGAACTAAGGTTAATAAATTGTTGGATTAAGAAGTAATGACTCTTAATAGTAGTGAATTAGACTGATAATGCTGATCTAAAATTAACCATTAGGAAGAATCAGCCAGTGGTAGATTTTAGGTTTAAGAAATTCATTGAGACCGACAGGGAGTTTGAATTTGCATTAGAATTCACTCACAGGTAGCAGAATCAGATTTAGTCATCCATTATCTTTCTTATTTACCAACTAGTTTAGATTCCCATTGGGTTTGCTTTTCTGTCTTGATTAATTCATCTTCTTGTCAATTAGCGCTCACTAGTGATTTTTGCATTTAACTTAGTTATTAGTTTAATTAGAATCGAAATCACTTTAAATGACAGGCTAGATAATAGAAAACAAGTAGTAACTCTAGGCTTTCTCATTCCCATGGGATACGACCTTGATACTCACCATTGTACTAGGCTGCATTGATAGGTTCATTGCCTTAGGTGTAGTTGCTAGATAGCATTGGCAGCAAGCATCAGTATTATTCATATTACACCTTGTATGGCTCTTTTCGGAGCGAAAATTGTCTTTGACAAGTAGAAATTATGTAATTTACAGTTGATAGTGTTATTGATCAACTAACCAAAATGGCCTTATATTAAGCCTTTGTTGAATTGAATTGTTCCATGGATAAAGTCTTTATTGCTTATTATGTGGCAATGGTGGGAGATCTCTCCCAAGGTATCAATTTAGGAGATCTCTCCTAATTTCCTCCTTCATTTATTGAATAAGATCCCTTTTTTTATGGTGAAACAACTTTCTTGGGATTCTTTGGATAATAATCCCCTTTAACATTAAAAATAGTTTTCTATTGAGGTTGTATGCCCTTTGTAACGACCCTCTAATACATCTTACGCGATGCTTATCTGATTAGCGGAAGCATATGGGGTATTCTGAATGTTTATTCCCTATGTGGGAACGTCAGGGGATCGCTACTGGTTGAGCGTAACCCAAATAGATTCTCCGTTATCCATTCGGATTCCGTTCAACCCTGATTTACACGCAGCTAACTAAATACACATACATACATCATCAATAATAACTCTAGAATGAAATCTAAAACTCATATACATATCACGCCATAATGCTCATACACATTTCAATTCAAATCTATAAGTTTACAAATGTAAATTCTCTCGAAAATCGCAGAGTTTCCTCTGTAATTTGATCATATCCCAAATACAGAATCACCTGTTTAAAAATCAACAGCCAATCCAACAACAGCAGTAAACATAAGTAATATAAATCCATACACAGCAACATCAATCCATCACTAAAATCCATACATACTATCTAAAACGTTATATGTACATTCAGTCTAATCCATACAGAATTTATAAGGAACAGAATCCGATAAATAACAGCGTCATCAAAGTATATATACAAATGATTCAAGCCTAAGCTAATCATCCTCCAGTCTATCCTCAAGTCGGCTATAAATGCAGGGCTCACCTTTTGTCCCTGTTCATCTGAGTACACAACCTAATGAGATATGAATCCCAGTAGAATAATTTACAATTTAATTATCATTCAAAATCAGTTGAATACCCAGCGGTGTGAACACAGAAATCGTCTTCCCGAAATCAGTTCGAAAACAGTAGAATACCTTATCTTTAAAATCATTTAATCACATGGGAATCGCGGCAATATATCATAATCAAAAATCTATTTCTTTTAAAATCAGTTATCAAAATCAAGTGAAATCCCATGCCCTGTGTATCTTAATCCAAGTTGGCTACAAATCCACTGTAATCGCATCTAAATCATCTTCTAATTGCACGTAGTCTAGAGAGATTACCTCTCTTATCGTTGGGTGTGATCCGTAACACCAATCACCCGAATCAAGCCTATATTGTGAGTGTGATCCGTAACACCAATCACTCACTCAAGGACCGGGTGAGAATCAACATCTAGGGCGTCCCCTAGCATGTGCACATACGCCAATTCTCATCCTCATACAGTCTATTCGAACTCACATGCACTCAGTCGGCTATTCCTCAGGGTTCTAGGGTATCACGCCTAAATCACAACGTTTCCCCGTGTAGGTTATCCACCCTTATACTCCCTAAACCTTTCTTAGGGTCGTCCTGGTTTAACGCGCAATCCCTAACTCAGTACAGGCTAAATCTGATAAAAATAGTTTCGTTTAAAATCTTCCTGTACAAGGGATACTTAACGGCGTCCCATACCGGCTATCAAGTACCCAACCCTAAGTAAATCCGCCCTAAAGGCATCTAAACTCGATAAACAAGGTGTCTAACATGCAATTAGGGTTTTCAACACACAGGCATGCAATTTTATCCCATCGAAAGCAGCACGCAAATCCATACAAGTTGTCTAAATCAGTCAGGTATTCACTAAATCAATTCTAGGGTTCGGGAAGTGTAAATTATCCTACCTGGTCTCTGAATGCTCTAAATCACTTCAGAATTCCACGTAGTCTCGGTTTCTGAGCCTGATTAATTTCCTGGACATCAAATTAAACATTTAGGCTCGTCACGTCATCCAATTTTCAATCCTAAACTCGGTTATACAGTTACCTAGGTTAATTAATTTCCTAATTACGTTCGGCAGCCATTTCAGTCATATAACATTAGTTTTTGGGAAAACAGACCTTACCACTGTGCTCGGATTATGGAATTCTACGTCCCGGTGGTCTCGGTTTCTTGGGATGCACGTCCAGAAACTCCGCCACGGCGGCGCACGGTGGCGCACGACGGTGCACGGCGAGGAGGTGCGGTTTGCCTTGAAAATCACACCACGGTGAAGCCCGCAAGCCCAGGAGTCCGAATATGGTGGTGGCACGGCGGTTCACGGCCATTTGGGCAGTGTTTTTCGGCCACGAAACTTCTCACATGGCGGACGGCGTTCTGCCTCGATCCGGGCGCGTCCGGCCTCCTTTCGACGGCACCGAGCTACTGGAGGAAGCTGGCAGCTCGGGCTACACGGTGGTGGGGGCGGTGACGGTCAACGGCATCGGACGGCGGCGATTCAGGCTGGGGAAATTTCTCGCGATGGAGGGAAAAAACGACGTTTTTCCGGCGGCTCCGTCGGCCGTTGGTGGCCGTGGTTGGTTGCTGGTGGTTGTGGCGATGGTTTGTCGGTTGGTACCCTTGGTGGTGGCCCACGGTGGCTGTGGCGGCCGTTCACGGTGGAGGAAAGTGGAGATAGAAAAGAGAGAGGAGAGAGAGAGTGTGGTGAGGAGAGAGAGTGGAATGAGAGAAATGGCGGGAGTTCGCGTAATTTAAAGCCTCCAGGGGCGATTTCGACTTTTCCCAGGCCACCCGGGGATCTTTTAGGGTGTCGGCATCCTTCCAGATGTTGGCACGCATTTCTATGCAAAAGTCTTGGCCTCCATCAACGAAAGTGACGCACGAAACTCCTTCCATCAGTTTCTGATCGCCGGATTACATTTCTTTCTGTTTGATTGTGTTTCTGGCTTCAAAGGACCTTCTATGTCCAGTCATTATCCTCGAAGTACGTGTCAATCTTCGTTTGATTGGGATTAGGGTTAAAATCAAGTTTTATCTTTTAAAATCCTTTAAAAACTCTTTCGAATCTTTCCTGTTGTTACATTCTCCCCCCCTTAAAAGAAATTTTGTCCCCAAAATTCATACCTGTAAACAGTTCTGGATATCTTTGTCTCATTTCATCTTCTTTCTCCCACGTCATTTCCTGCGATGCGACATCTTGGCAAAGTACCTTAACTAAAGGGATAATTTTACTTCGAAGCTGCTTAGTCTTATAGTCAAGGATTTGAACAGGAGTAGATTCATAAGTCAAATTTTCCTTTAATATTATCGGTTGATTCTCTAATACATGCGCAGGATCTGGGACATATTTACGAAGTTGGGAGACGTGGAAAACATCATGTAGGTTGGACAAATGGGGAGGTAAAGCGATTTGGTAGGCAACGGGACCGACTCTTTGTAAAATTTGGAATGGTCCTAGGAATCTAGGACTTAGTTTCTTAGTCCTTATCTGTCTACCAATACCCGTGGTAGGGGATACTCTTAGAAATACGTGATCTCCCTCGTTAAATTCCAAAGGCCTTCTTCTCTTGTTAGCATAAGATTCTTGCCTCTGTTGGGCAGCTCTCATCTTTTCCCTAATCATTTTAATTTGATCAGTGGTTTCTTGCACCATCTCGGGTCCCAACAGTGCACTCTCCCCCATCTCTACCCAACTTAAAGGTGATTTACAGCTTCTCCCATAAAGAGCCTCATACGGGGCCATACCGATGGTAGAGTGATAACTGTTATTGTATGCAAACTCTATCAACTACAGGTGTTTATCCCAACTTCCTTTCTGCTCAAGCACACAAGCCCTCAACATATCTTCTAGGGTTTGAATAGTCCTCTCAGACTGCCCGTCAGTCTGAGGATGATAGGCGGTGCTAAATTTAAGCTGGGTTCCTAAGGCTTGCTGTAGGGATTGCCAAAATCTCGAAGTAAATCTAGGGTCTCGATCAGATACTATACCTGACGGTATTCCATGTAATCTTACAATTTCCCTAAGGTATACTTCGGCTAATTTCTGCATAGAGTAACGCACTTTAACAGGCAAAAAGTGTGCAGACTTGGTGAACCTATCCACTATCACCCAAATGGCATCAAATCCTGCTGGTGTTCTAGGTAATCCAACCACGAAATCCATAGTGATCTGATCCCATTTCCTCTCTGGTATCTCTAATGGCTTAAGTAGCCCTGCGGGTTTCTGATGCTCTATCTTAACCTGTTGACAAGTCAAACAGGCATTCACGTAATCCGTGATATCTCTCCGCATACCAGGCCACCAAAAATTTCTCTTTAGATCCTGATACATCTTGGAAATACCAGGGTGAATAGTGTAATGGCTTCTGTGAGCTTCTGCTAACACTTTTTCCTTTAATTCCTGATGGTTCGGGATTACTATTCTCTTTCTAAACATTAAAACTCCATCAGGTGCTAGTCCAAAATCAGGTTGGTCTGCATATACCTCCAAGGATTCATCTTCAAGTTGGGCTTGTCTAATTAGTTCTCTCAATTCGCAGGTTATCAAAAAGTCACTCATCACTAATCTTTGCGGAAACGAGATTACGTTGAGGCTAAGGTTCCCAAAATCCTCAAGTAACCTCATCTCCCCAATCATTAAACTAGCTAGTTGTAGTGACTTTCGGCTTAATGCATCGGCCACAACATTTGCTTTCCCTGCATGATATTTCAGCTCAAAATCAAAGTCTTTTAAATATTCTACCCACCTACGCTGCCTCATGTTTAATTCCTTCTGATCAAACAAATACCTAAGGCTCTTATGATCACTATATACCTCGAATACCGCGCCATACAGGTAATGTCTCCAAATCTTTAGGGCAAACACAATGGCAGCTAATTCTAAGTCATGGGTGGGATAGTTCTCCTCTGCAGGTTTCAATTGTCGCGATGCATAAGCCACAACTTTCCCATCCTACATCAAAACACAACCTAAGCCTCTCAAAGATGCATCTGTGTATACAGTAAAGGGTTCTAGGGGTCTCGGAATGATTAATACAGGAGCGGTGGTCAATTTCTCTTTCAGAATCTGAAAACTAGTCTCACACTGTTCGCTCCATTCAAAGTCTACCCCTTTTCGAGTCAATCGGGTTAATGGCACAGCTATTTGCAAAAATCCTTGAATAAATTTTCGATAATAGCCGGCCAAACCCAAGAAACTCCTAATCTCGGTGACCGTTCTAGGTCGATCCCAATCTAATACTGCTTCAATTTTCTTTGGGTCGACCGCTATCCCTTTCCCATTTACCACATGTCCTAAAAATTTCACTTCTTCTAACCAAAACTCACATTTCTCGACTTTGCATACTGATTGTTTCTCTTCCAAGATCTCTGTAACACCGTGTTAAGATGCTGGGCATGCTCTTCGTGAGTCTTGGAATATACTAAGATATCGTCAATGAATACCACAACAAATTGATCTAAATAGGGTCTGAAAATTCTGTTCATATAATCCATAAAGACAGCGGGTGCATTCGTCAATCCAAACGGCATCACTAAAAACTCGTAATGGCCGTATCTTGTCCTGAATGCTGTCTTGGGAATATCCTCCTCTCTAACCCTAATCTGGTGGTATCTTGACCTTAAATCTATCTTAGAAAATACAGTCGCGCCTTGCAACTGATCAAACAAATCGTCAATACGTGGCAATGGGTATTTGTTCTTAATGGTCACCTTATTCAATTGCCGGTAATCAATACACAGTCTTAAACTCCCGTCTTTCTTCTTTATGAATAAGATTGGAGCTCCCCATGGTGATACACTTGGCCTAACGAACCCCTTCTCCAACATGTCTTCGATTTGGACTTTTAATTCTCTCAATTCTGCGGGGGCCATACGATACGGGGTCATAGCTATTGGACCGCTCAGGAATCAGGTCAATGGTGAATTCTATCTCCCTGGGTGGTGGCAGTTTACTTATTTCCAAAGGAAATACCTCCGGAAAGTCATTAACAATTGGGATTTGACTTAGTCTATCCTGCAACTCTACCTCAGAAAGATTGAGGGACATATCACTTATCTCACAAGCTCTGTCATTCCCACGCACAGGTACGTTATCTAGATAAGTAATTGTCCCTTCGGAACAATTCAACAAGACCCGATTCCTAGTCAACCAATCCATTCCCAAAATAACGTCGATCCCTGACGACGGTATACACACTAAGTCCACAAGAAACAAGGTATCTTCAATGGTTAAAGGGAAATTTAGGCATATTCGTGGGGACATAGTGGCCTCTCCCAAGGGTGTGGATATATATAGGTCACAGGGCAGGGTTTGAACAAGTAATCTCATTCGTTCTACGCATGCATCAGCAATAAATGAGTGCGTAGCACCCGAATCAAACAATATTATTAAAGAAAAATTATAAATTTTACCTCTACCCTGCATCAAGCCCGAGGACCTGTCGACGTTGGCAGCATTCATAGTAAAAACTCTCCCTGGAGCTTGTGGTCTTCGGCTACGGATGTCGGTGATTCCCGTGGAAGGGCGATGATCTGGCCATGTGTCCTGTGCCTCCACATCTATAACACTGGAGAGGAGTCTGATGCCAGCAGGGTTGATTTGGATGTCTGGTACCACACTTCTGACAAAGAGTATTATCAGGTCGCATCCCACTGCTACTAGAAGCCCCTGGTTGCGGTTTAAACATACCGCTTCTTACATAGATTTACGGCGCTTATGCGGGCGGTTCCTGTCTGTTGTGTCATATTACGAGCTGTTTGCTTTAAATTCTTGCTCAGAATTCTGCACTTATTCACCAGTGTGGCAAAGTCTCGAATCTCCAGGGTAGCCAACTGAGTCTTCATAGGCAAATCGAGGCCTTCTTCTAGTTGCTTTGCTTTCCAAGCCTCATCGTAATGCATTCGCAGGTAAGTAGAGTACCTTGATAATTCCTCAAGCTTTGAGATACTCGTCAAACGGCCGCCTCCTGGGTGAGCTTCAGAGGCGTGCTTCCTTTGCTTGTTTCACGCTCTCGGGGATATATTGATCCATGAAGACTCTCTTGAAAGATTCCCAAGTCGATTGGAATGCCTCGGCTCTCCATCAATTCTCGGGCATCTCGTCCACTAAAGTTCCGCTTCGCCCTTCAAAGATATATGTTGCATATGTGACTTTCGTTCATCGTCGCCGCAACAACCTGAAAATCTTTTCAATTCCTTTTATCCAAGCTTCCACAGCAGCTGGATCGGAGGCACCTATGAACGGAGATGGACCTGCTCTCTGGAATTCAATCCATCCCTGATATAGTGGATTCACCTGTTGGGTGGCTCCGTCATTTCTCGTCTGTCTATCGTCCTTCTTTGTCTCATTGCATTGGCACCGGTAGTGGCCTGGTCTCTCATGGCATCGGCCATTAATCGATAGATTCCATCATCTCACGCATGTCAACCTCGATCTCCATGCTACCACTACCCGACGCACCTGGCCACGTGCCTTGGCCTTCCCCTAGGCCTACGTGTGGCATCCCTGCTAGATTCTACCATACTTATCTGACACAGAAACAAACAGATCAGTCACACAGCAATAGTTAACAAAAGTACATCAAATTCATTCCGTTCATTATCAATTCAAATCAGGTCCTATCATGCCAGAGTCAAATCAATCAAAACCCTAAAGCTGCAAGCCCAAAGATTTAAAGTCCTAGGCCCACTAAACCAGAAGATCCAACAAACAGGGCTCTGATACCATAATTGTAACGACCCCCTAATACATCTTACGCGATGCTTATCTGATTAGCGGAAGCATATGGGGTATTCTGAATGTTTATTCCCTATGTGGGAACGTCAGGATCGCTCTCGGTTGAGCGTAACCCAAATAGATTCTCCGTTATCCATTCGGATTCCGTTCAACCCTGATTTACACGCAGCTAACTAAATACACATACATACATCATCAATAATAACTCTAGAATGAAATCTAAAACTCATATACATATCACGTCATACGTTCATACACATTTCAATTCAAATCTATAAGTTTACAGCGATAAATTCTACTGAAAATCCGGCAGAGTTTCCTCTGTAATTTGATCATATCCCAAATACAGAATCACCTGTTTAAAAATCAACAGCCAATCCAACAACAAAGAAGAAACATAAGTAATATAAATCCATACACAGCAACATCAATCCATCACTAAAATCCATACATACTATCTAAAACGTTATATGTACATTCAGTCTAATCCATACAGAATTTATAAGGAACAGAATCCGATAAATAACAGTGTCATCAAAGTATATATACAAATGATTCAAGCATAAGCTAATCATCCTCCAGTCTATCCTCAAGTCAGCTTCGGCTATCGTCTGGCTCACGCTTTGTCACTGTTCATCTGAGTACACAACCTAATGAGATATGAATCCTAGTAGAATAATTTACAATTTAATTATCATTCAAAATCAGTTGAATACCCAGCGGTGCGAACACCGAAATCGTCTTCCCGAAATCAGTTCGAAAACAGTATAATACCTTATCTTTAAAATCATTTAATCACATGGGAATCGCGGCAATATATCATAATCAAAAATCTATTTCTTTTAAAATCAGTTATCAAAATCAAGTGAAATCCCATGCCCTGTGTATCTCAATCCAAGTTGGCTACAAATCCTTTATGCTTAGCATCTAAATCATCTTCTAATTGCACGTAGTCTAGAGAGAATACCTCTCTTATCGTTGGGTGTGATCCGTAACACCAATCACCCAAATCAAGCCTATATTGTGAGTGTGATCCGTAACACCAATCACTCACTCAAGGACCGAGTGAGAATCAACATCTAGGACGTCCCCTAGCATGTGCACATACGCCAATTCTCATCCTCATACAGTCTATTCGAACTCACATGCACTCGGTCGGCTATTCCTCAGGGTTCTAGGGTATCACGCCTAAATCACAACGTTTCCCCTGTAGGTTATCCACCCTTATACTCCCTAATCCTTTCTTAGGGACGTCTTGGTTTAACGCGCAATCCCTAACTCAAGACAAAGCTAACTCGATAAAAATAGTTTCGTTTAAAAGCTTCCTGTACGAGGGATACTTAACGACCGTCCCATACCGGCTATCAAGTACCCAACCCTAAGTAAATCTGCCCTAAAGGCATCTAAACTCGATAAACAAGGTGTCTAACATGCAATTAGGGTTTTCAGCACACAGGCATGCAATTTTATCCCATCGAAAGCAGCACGCAAATCCATACAAGTCGTCTAAATCAGTCAGGTATTCACTAAATCAATTCTAGGGTTCGGGAAGTGTAAATTATCCTACCTGGTCTCTGAATGCTCTAAATCACTTTAGAATTCCACGCAGTCTCGGTTTCTGAGCCTGATTAATTTCCTGGACATCAAATTAAACATTTAGGCTCGTCACGTCATCCAATTTTTAATCCTAAACTCGGTTATACAGTTACCTAGGTTAATTAATTGCCTAATTACGTTCGGCAGCCATTTCAATCATATAACATTAGTTTTTGGGAAAACGGACCTTACCACTGTGCTCGGATGATGGAATTCTACATCCCGGTGGTCTCGGTTTCTCGGGATGCACGTCCAGAAACTCCAGCACGGCGGCACACGGCGGCGTACGGTGGCGCATGGCGAGGAGGTGCGATTTGCCTCGAAAATCACACCACGGTGAAGCCCGCAAGCCCAGGAGTCTGAATACGGTGGTGGCACGGCGGTTCACGGCCGTTTGGGCAGTGTTTTCCGGCCACGAAGCTTCTCGCACGGCGGATGGCGTTCTGCCTCGATCCGGGTGCGTCTGGCCTCCTTTCGACGGCCGAAGCTCGGAGGAAGGCGGCTCGGGCTACACGGTGGTGGGGGCGGTGACGGTCAACGGCATCGGATGGCAGCGATTCGGGCTGGGGAAATTTCGCGTGATGGAGGGAAAAAACGACGTTTTTTCGGCAGCTCCGGCGGCCGTTGGTGGCCGTGGTTGGTTCTTTGGTGGTTGTGGCGATGGTGTCGGTTGGTACCCTTGGTGGCGGCCCACGGTGGCTGTGGCGACCGTTCACGATGGAGGAAAGTGGAGAGAGAAAAGAGAGAGGAGAGAGAGAGTGTGGTGAGGAGAGAGAGTGGAATGAGAGAAATGGCGGGAGTTCGCGTAATTTAAAGCCTCCAGGGGCGATTCTGACTTTTCCCAGGCCACCCGGGGATCTTTTAGGGTGTCGGCATCCTTCCAGACGTTGGCACGCATTTCCATGCAAAATTCTTGGCCTCCGTCAATGAAAGTGACGCACGAAACTCCTTCTGTCAGTTTCTTATCGCCGGATTACATTTCTTTCTGTTTGATTGTGTTTCTGGCTTCAAAGGACCTTCTATGTCCAGTCATTATCCTCGAAGTACGTGTCAATCTTCGTTTGATTGGGATTAGGGTTAAAATCAAGTTTTATCTTTTAAAATCCTTTAAAAACTCTTTCGAATCTTTCCCGTTGTTACACCCTTAGGCTATAGTAGATTTAGTTTTTTTTAAAAATATTTTGATCATTTTATTCATCCACATGGGAAGCAATATTTGAACATTTGACATGAAATCTTTGAATTTTATAGTTGGGCTCTCAACTTGATTATGCATCTTACACTTAATATTTCATTGTATTCTTAATGTTCCAAGATTTCGGAATTGACTTTACTTCCATTATTTTCAAGTGATATACTCCACCTTCACACATTCAATATTAAAAATGGGCCTTCCCAATTTAGGACGAGCTTTCCCTACACTTCTTACTTCAAGGTCCCTTTAATTTTTCTCAACACTATGTCCCCTTCTAATACTTCTCTCTTTGAAACTCTTTTGTTATACACATTGCAAGGTCTTCTCCTAAGGTTTTCACTTATAAGTTTTGCATCTTGGTGAAACTCCTCAATTAGGTCTAGGTTCTCTCATAGCCTTTGATCATTTGATTCTTTTCATAAAGCTAGAGCCTCATTGATTGTACAACGAATTCCACTAGTAATAATGCTTTTGTTCCATATACAAAATTGAAGGGTGTTTCTCAAGTAAAATCCTTGGGTGTTGTCCTTATTCCCCATAATATGTGAGGTAGCTCCTTCACCCATAGCCTTTGGCTTTTTCAAGCTTTACCTTTAAACCATTGAATATCTCTTTATTCGTTGCTTCTACCAAACCATTGGTTTAAGGATAGATTATAAATGAGAACCTTTGTTCCATGAGATATGAGGCATAAAAGCGAGATCAATATATTCCTTTATTCCCCTAATAGCTTGTGTTTTATTGTTTGATATAAGAAATCATGGAACTCTAAATCTAATTAATATGTTTCTTTGTAAAAATGAGATTATATGTTCGTAGAAGTTCCAGGATGTCAATATCCTATTTGGAAAATGGCTAAGGACTTCCAATATTTTCTAGGATTTCCATTCCCATCTAACTTAATTCTTCTCCAACACAAAATATCTCCAATGACTTAATGCTTGGGGTTATTCTATGTGTTAGCCTCAAGGTTTTATACAATAATTTAATTTTGAATGATAATAAAATCATTAAATTCAAAAATTAAGCTATCATGTGTAAATTTCAATTTATCACACTTAATTTATAAATATAAAATTGAAGTACAAATTTTAAATCCCCTCAAATATATGAATATATATTCATACAAGAAATTGTGGTAAAACATGTCTACCATAAAAACTCCTTCATATCCAAACCTATTTAATATATAAAAGAATCTGTGTCATATGCATGAAATTCCATCAAGTAATCTCTTTAATTTGATTTGTTGCCTTTTATATGTTTTCTATTCAGTTTCTCAAATTAAATTGAGAGTTATGCCTAGTACGTGGAACAAAATTTGTGGGATAGCATGTAATGGAGATTGTCAATCAAGATGAAAAAAATTTCAAACCAATGGCTAGAGAATCCCAACGTATGGAACAAATATGCATCAGATAAAAAATATCAAACAGTTTCTTTCCTCATTTTATATCCAAGCCATACTATAAAAGAAACCACTCAGTCACCATTTCTCATCAAGTCTTAAGTTAGAGAGAAAATAGTTAAAGTGTCCTAAATTTCTCTCATTTGAGAATATTAAGTTTGAGCTAAGTTTCTTGGTCTTAACTTTAGAGAGTGTGAACATTTTGAGCTTTTCATTGTATTCCCTTAGTGACATATGGAATATCTGCTTCCTTATAATTCATTTTTGGAGGATAATCTTAGAATTTTATTTCAAGAGTTTAAATGAACAAGGAGCTTGGAGATAGAAGGAGAAGGACTAAAGAGTAAAATTTCCTATTTGGTAGGAGGTCCCTGAAGTTTCAGCTATTACACCCTTTTCCTCCTTCTTATATGCCTTTCCCTTCCACACCATAAGAAAGTGTTAAAGCTTCAGGAGAGAAAGGAAGAAGGAAACCGAGTAGAAGGAGCAAGAGAAGGAAATCAAGTTGAAAGCCTCAAGTAGCTAGATTCCAAGTAAGAAATCATTACTTTTAGCTTGGTAAACATCCTAAGCATCATTTAGGAGTAGGTTACTGCACTTAGAACCCCTCAAATTTGCTAAAATGTTAGGGTTAGCCAAAAGTGGAGAAATTTCTCTTTTCTTCAAGAATTCTGATTTTTTGGTGTGAAATGAGGATTTTGAAGATGCTTGGGGATATGAAAATGTTTTTGAACCATAATGCTGGGATCCTTAACTTCCATTTAGCATCTTTTAGGCTTGAATCATAATTTTCAAGTTAGGTTTTACTGTTTACTCAAGTTGTATGTGAAAATTTTCTTGTATGATTGATGTTCGAGCCTGAAAATGGTTGGGTTTTGGGGAAAATTGTTTGAAAATAAGCCTTTAAAAATTGAAATAGGGTGGAATCTGGACTGGAAAATTATGAAAAACCAGGGTTTTTGAGCTATCACAGAACGTAATAGCTGATTACTGGCATGTAGCAGTCGAGTGTCATGTTCTTGACAAACCCAAAAACTAATACAAAGGCACATTAGTCTATTTTTAGGTCCATATTTCTGCATAGCAGTCAACTACTAGCCTTATAACAGTTGATTGGCAGGCTACTGTCTTGTGAAACCTAGAATTCCTAGAGAGCCACCAGCCGACTGCCAGCTTTATGAAAGTTGATTGGCAACCCTTCAGAGAGCAACCAGCCAACTGCTAGCTTCTTGGTAACTGATTGACAGCCCTCTGATGTGAAAAATGATTTCTAAAACAAGAATTGAGCTTAAAAACCCTAGCATTAGTTGGATTGAGGCTCAAATGTCATAATACATGAGGATTTCATATGTTAGGTGACAGGTAACCCTAAAATAGGAAAGGAAAGAGGAGAATTATCTCATAGTGAAACCTTAAGCCTTGGATGGATAGAAAGCATGACACAATAAAGGCATAATTGCGTAGTACTAGTGTGAAATCTAGATTTGTTTCTCAAGAAGTGATTTGTGAGGAAAATACCAAGAGGAAAGAGGGAGCCTTGATCAAGGAAGGAATAAGCAGTTAAGGTAGAGTAATCTACACTCCCCTAATTTTGAAATAATGATGTGAATTGCTTGCTTTGAAATGAGAAATTTATTTTATAAAATGGAAATTTATTTGATGAAATGAAATTTAAGGTAGTATGTGATTTTCATATGAGTATTGAGAATTTGCCTGATGGACACTTTTCTACTTGTTTTAAATTTAGGTATTAGGTTGTATGCTTATAGGGACAGATGAAATTTGGGGTGGACATTTAATGGCTACTATGGTAAGGTCATTAGGTGTTCCCTGTAACAACCGAAAGAATTTTAAAAAGATAAAACCTGATTTTCGACACTAATTCCAATCAAACGAAGCTTGGCACGATTTGCGAGGATAGTAATTCAAAACGAAAGAGTTTTTAAAGAAGAAAATCAAACTTTGAACCCTAATCCATTTTAAACTGAGGCTGGCATGTATTTTAAGGATAAGGATTTGCAATGGAAGGTTATTCGAAGTCAAAAATATGATTAAATGGAAAGAAATGCAATCCGGCGATTAGAAACTAACAACAGACGTTTCGTGCTTCAATTTCACTGACGGAGGCCAAAACCTTCGCATGGAAACGCGTGTCGACATCTAGAAGGATTCTGACACCCTAAAGTATCCCCGAGTGGTCCAGGAAAAGTCAGAATCACCCCCGGAGGCTTTAAATTTCCTGAATTCCCTCCATTTCTCTCATATCTCTCTCTCTCCTCACCATATTTTCTCTCTCTTCTCTCTCCTCCTTCCTTCACCATGAACCGCTGCTACAGCCACCGTGGGCCGCCACCCAGCATACCAATCGACAGCCCTCACCACCCACAACCTCTAGCAACCACCCACAGCCACCAATGGCCGCCAGCTTCACCAAAAAACGCCACTTTTCTCCTCCACCGTGCGAAAACTTCACCAGCTCAGATCATCGCCGTCCGTCGCCGTTAACCGTCATCGCCCCCACCACCGTGTAGCCCGAGCTACCAGCTTCCTCCAGTAGCTCGCCGATGTCGACTGAAGGCCAAACGCGCTCGGATCGAGGTAATCTCCATCCGCCGTGCGTTGACTTTCTTGGCTGAAAAATGCTGTCTAAACGGCCGTGAATCGTAGCGCCACTACCAGATTCAGACTCCTGGACTTGCGGGCTTCACCGTGGTGTAATTTTCGAGGCAAACCGCACCCCTCCGCTGTGCGCCGCAGTGCCAGAGTTTCTGGATGTGCATCGGGAGAAACTGAGACCACCGCGACATAGAGTTCCATCATCCGATCACATTGGTAAGGTCCGATTTCCCAAAAACTGATGATATTTGACTGAAATAGCTGCCGAACGTAATTAGGCATTAAATTGACCTAGGTATTTGGGTAACCGGACTTAGGATCGAAAAACGGATGACGTGACAAGTCTGAATATTTAATTTAATGTCCAAGAAATTAATTGGGCTCAGAAACCGAGATTACGTGAAGTCCTGATTTGATTTGGAGCGACAGGAGACCAGGTAGGATAATTTACACTTCCCGAACTCTAGATTTGACCTAGTGGATACCTGATTGATTTAGATGATTTGCATGGAATTGCGTGCTACTTTCGATGGGATAAATTGCATGCCTGTGTGCTGAAAACCCTAATTGCATGTTAGACACTTTGTTTATTGCATGTTAGGACGGATTTACTTAGGGTTGGGTACTTGATACCCGGTATGGGACGGCCGTTAAGTATCCCGAGTACAGGAAGCTTTTAATTGATATTTTTTTTACCTGATTTGGCCTGTACTGCGTTAGGGATTACGCGTTAAACCAGAACGACCATGAGAAAGGTTTAAGGAGTATAACGGGGGATAGCCTACACGGGGAAACATTGTGATTTAGGCGTAATACCCTAGAACCTTGAGGAATAGCCGACCGTGAGCATGTGAGTTCGAATAGACTGTATGAGGGTGAGAATTGGCATATGTGCACATGCTAGGGGACGCCCTAGATGTTGATTCTCACTCGGTCCTTGATTGAGTGATTGGTGTTACGGATCACACTCACAATATAGGCTTGATTCGGGTGATCGGTGTTACAGATCACACCCAACGATAAGAGAGGTATTCTCTCTAGACTACGTGCAATTAGATGATGATTCAGATTTGGTTACAACGGATTTGTGACCAACGTGGATGTAGATACACCGGGCATGGGATTTTACTTGATTTTGATGATTGATTTTAAAAAGAAATGGATTTTATGATTTCGATTAATTGCCGCAATTTCCATGTAATTAAACGATTTTTAAAGATAAGGTATTTCACTGTTTTCGAACTGATTTCGGGAAGATGATTTCGGTGTTCGCACCGCTGGGTATTCAACCAGTTTTCAAATGATATTTGAATTGTAAATTATTCTACTGGGATTTGATATCTCATCAGGTTGTTTACTCAGATGAACAGGGACAGGGACAGGAACAGGAACCCAGGCGATAGATGATGATGCTGTGGTGATAAACAGGAGAATGACTTAGCTTAGGCTTGAATCATCTTGTATATATACTTTGATGACATTGCTGTATATTGGATCTTGTCTTTTGTGTTTTCTGTAGTGAATGGATTAACTATACATGTATAAATCAGGTATTTTACATTGACTGTAGTGATGGAATTGACATTGCTGTATATGGATTTCTGTTATTATGTTTTATGTTGTTGATGGACTGGCTGTGTGATTGTAAACAGGTGATTACTGTATTTGGGTATGTTCGAAATACAGAGGAAACTTTGTCGAATTTTCGGTAGGGTTTACCGCTGTAAATTGGTGGATTTAAGTCGAAATGTATGTGAATGCATGATGTGATGTATATACGAGTTTTAGATTTTGTTCCAGAGTATTTTATGATATATGTATGTCTAATTAGTTAGCTGCATGTGAATTAGGGTTGAACGGAATCTGAATGGACAACGGGAAGTCTATTTGGGTTATGCTCAACCAGTAGCGATCCCCTGACATTCCCACATCGAGAATAACTAATTGAACCAACCTACATAATTATGCTAATCAGATAAGCATCATGTACGTCGTATTAGGGGATCGTTACAATTATGGTATCAGATCCCTGTTTATTGGATCTTCTGGTTTAATGGGTTAGGGACTTGAATCTTTTGGGCTTGCAGCTTTAGGGTTTTGATTGATTTAACTATGGAATGATAGGACCTGATTTGAATTGATAATGAACGAAATGAATTTAATGTATTTCTTTTAACTGTTGCTGTATAACTAATTTGTTTATTTTCTTTGTTAGATAAGTATGGCAGAATCTAGCAGGGATGCCACTCGCAGGCCTAGAGGAAGGCCAAGGCACAGGAATTAGGGCGCTTCGGGTAGTGGCAACATGGAGACTAATGTCGACATGCGTGACATGATGGAATCCATCTGATTAATGGCTGATGCGATGAGAGATCAGGCCACTACCAGTGCAAATGTAATGAGACAGCAGAAGGAAGATAGACAAACGAGAAATGACGGAGCCACCCAACATGCAAACCCGCTATATCAGGGATGGATCGAGTTTTAGAGAGCAGGTCCATCTTCGTTTACAGGTGCCTCTGATCTAGCTGTTGTGGAAGCTTGGGTAAAAGAAATTGAAAAGATTTTCAGGTTGTTGCAGTGCGACGATGAACAGAAAGTCACATATGCAACATACATGCTGAAAGGTAAAGTGAAACTTTGGTGGATAGATGCCCAGCAACTGAATGAGAGCCGAGGCATTCCACTTACCTGGGAGTCTTTTAAGAGAGTCTTCATGGATCAATATATCCCTGAGAGCGTGAAACAAGCAAAGGAAGCATAGTACCTGAAGCTCACACAGGAAGGCAGGCCATTTGACGAGTATCTGAAACAGTTTGAAGAATTATCACGATACTCCACTTACCTGCGAATGCATTACGATGAGGCCTGGAAAGCGAAACAACTAGAAGAAGGCCTAGATTTACCTATGAAGACTCAGTTAGCTACCCTGGAGATTCGAGACTTCGCCACATTGGTGAACAAGTGCCGAATTCTGAGCAAGAATATAGAATAGAGATAGACTCATAATATGACACAGCGAACAGGGAACTGGCCCATACAAGCACCCAGAAACCTTAACGTGAGAAGCGGTATGTTTAAATCGCAACCAGGGGCTTCTAGTAGTAGTGGGAGGCGACCTGATAATGCTCCTTGTCCGAAGTATGGCACCAGACATCCGAATCAACCTGGCGGCATCGGACTCCACTTGATTATTCACGGATGTGGAGGCACAAGACACATGGCCAGGTACTGTCCTTCCACCAGGAATTAGCTGACATCCGGTAGCCGGAGACCACAGGCTCCAGGGAGAGTTTTTACTATGAATGCTGCCAATGTCGACAGGTCTTCTGGCTTGATGCAGGGTAGAGGTAAAATTTATAATTTTTCTTTGATAGTATTGTTTGATTCGGGTGCTACACACTCATTTATTGCTGATGCATGCGTAGAAAGAATAAGATTACCTGTTCAAACCCTGCCCTGTGACCTATATATATCCACACCCTTGGGAGAAGCCACTATGTCCCCACGAATATGCCTAAATTACCCCTTAACCATTGAAGATACTTTATTCCTTGTGGACTTAGTATGTATACCATTGTCAGGGATCGACATTATTTTGGGAATGGATTGGTTGACTAGGAATCAGGTCTTGTTGAATTATTCCGAAGGGACAATTACTTATCTGGATAATGTACCTGTGCGAGGGAGTGACAGGGCTTGTGAGATAAGTGATATGTCCCTTAATCTCTCTGAGGTAGAGTTGCAGGATAGACTAAGTCAAATCTCAATCGTTAGTGACTTTCCGGAGGTATTTCCTTTGGAAATAAGTAAACTGCCACCACCTAGGGAGATAGAATTCACCATTGACCTGATTCCGGGAGCGGGCCCCATAGCCATAACCCCATATCGTATGGGCCTTGCAGAATTAAGAGAATTAAAGGCCCAAATCGAAGATATGTTAGAGAAGGGGTTTATTAGGCCCATTGTATCGCCATGGGGAGCTCCGGTCTTATTCGTAAAGAAGAAAGACGGGAGTTTAAGACTGTGTATTGATTATCGACAATTGAATAAGGTGACCATCAAGAACAAATACCCATTGCCACGTATTGATGATTTGTTTGATCAGTTGCAAGGCGCGACTGTATTTTCTAAGATAGCTTTAAGATCAGGATACCACCAAATTAGGGTTAGAGAGGAGGATATTCCTAAGACAGCGTTTAGGACAAGATACGGCCATTACGAGCTTTTAGTGATGTCATTTGGATTGACGAATGCACCCACTATTTTTATAGATTATATGAACAGGATTTTCAGACCCTATTTAGATCAATTTGTCGTGGTATTCATCGATGATATCTTAGTCTATTCCAAGACTCACGAAGAGCATGCCCAGCATCTTAGCACGGTGCTACAGATACTGGAAGAGAAGCATTTGTATGCAAAGCTAGAGAAATGTGAGTTTTGGTTAGAAGAAGTGAAATTCTTAGGACACATGGTAAATGGGGAAGGGATAGCGGTCGACCCAAAGAAAATTGAAGCAGTATTAGATTGGGAAAGACCTAGAACGGTCACCGAGATTAGGAGTTTCCTGGGTTTGGCAGGCTATTATCGAAAATTCATTTAAGGATTTTCTCAGATAGCTGTGCCATTAACCTGGTTGACTCGGAAAGGGGTAGATTTTGAATGGAGCGAACAGTGTGAGACTAGTTTTCAAATTTTGAAAGAGAAATTAACCACCGCTCCTGTATTAATTATTCCGAAACCCCTAGAACCCTTTACTGTATATACAGATGCATCTCTGAGAGGCCTAGGTTGTGTTTTGATGCAGGATGGAAAAGTTGTGGCTTATGCATCGCGACAATTGAAACCTGCAGAGGAGAACTATCCCACTCATGACTTAGAATTAGCTGTTGTTGTGTTTGCCCTAAAGATTTGGAGACATTACCTGTATGGCACTGTATTTGAGGATATGGTGATCATAAGAGCCTTAGGTATTTGTTTGATCAGAAGGAATTAAACATGAGGCAGCGTAGGTGGGTAGAATATTTGAAAGACTTTGATTTTGAGTTGAAGTATCATGCAGGGAAAGCGAATGTCGTGGCGGATGCATTAAGCCGAAAGTCACTACAACTAGCTAGTTTGATGATTGGTGAGATGAGGTTACTTGAGGATTTTGGGAATCTTAGCCTCAACGTAATCTCGTTTCCGCAAAGATTAGTGATGAGTGACTTTTTGATAACCTGCGAATTGAGAGAATTGATTAAACAAGCCCAACTTGAGGATGAATCCTTGGAAGTATACGCAGACCAACCCAATTTTGGACTAGCACCTGATGGAGTTTTAATGTTTAGAAAGAGGGTAGTGATCCCAAACCATCAGGAACTAAAATAAAAAGTTTTAGCCGAAGCCCATAGAAGTCATTAAACTATTCACCCCAGTATTTCCAAGATGTATAAGGACTTAAAGAGGAATTTTTGGTGACCCAGTATGCGAAAGGATATCACAAACTACGTGAATGCCTGTTTGACTTGTCAACAGGTTAAGATAGAACACCAGAAACGCGCAGGGCTACTAAAACCATTGGAGATACCAGAGAAGAATTAGGATCAGATCACTATGGATTTCATGGTAGGATTACCTAGAACACCAGCAGGATTTGATGCCATCTAGGTAATAGTGGATCGGTTAACCAAGTCTGCGCACTTTTTACCTGTTAAGGTGCGTTACTCCATGGAGAAATTAGCCAAAGTTTACCTTAGGGAAATCGTGAGATTGCATGGAATACTGTCAGGTATAGTATCTGATCGAGACCCTAGGTTTACTTCAAGATTCTGGCAATCTTTACAGCAAGCATTAGGAACCCAACTTAGATTTAGCACCGCCTATCATCCTCAGACTGACGGGCAATCTGAGAGGACTATTCAAACCCTAGAAGACATGTTAAGGGCGTGTGTGCTTGAGCAGAAAGGAAGTTGGGATAAACACCTACCGTTGATAGAGTTTGCATACAATAACAGTTATCACTCTACCATCGGTATGGCACCGTATGAGGCTCTGTATGGGAGGAGTTGTAAGTCACCTTTAAGTTGGGTAGAGATGGGGGAGAGTGCACTTTTGGGACCTGAGATGGTACAAGAAACCAATGATCAAATTAAAATGATCAGGGAAAATATGAGAATTGCCCAACAGAGGCAAGAATCCTATGCCAACAAGAGAAGAAGGCCTTTGGAATTTAACGAGGAAGATCATGTATTTCTAAGAGTGTCCCCCACCACGGGTATCGGTAGACAGATAAGGACCAAGAAACTATGTCCTAGATTTCTAAGACCATTCCAAATTTTACAAAGAGTCGGTCCCGTTGCCTACCAAATTGCCTTACCTCCATATTTGTCCAACTTACATAATGTTTTCCACGTCTCCCAACTTCGTAAATATGTCCCAGATCCTGCGCATGTATTAGGGAATCAACTGATAATATTAAAGGAAAATTTGACTTATGAATCTACTCCTGTTCAAATCCTTGACTATAAGACTAAGCAACTTTGAAGTAAAATAATCCCTTTAGTTAAGGTACTTTGGCAGGATGTAGCGTCGCAGGAGATGATGTGGGAGAAAGAAGAAGAGATGAGGCAAAGATACCCAGAACTGTTTACAGGTATAAATTTTTGGGACAAAATTTCTTTTAACGGGGGAACAATGTAACAATCGAAATAATTTTAACAAGATAAAACCTGATTTTCGACAATAATTCCAATCAAACGAAGCTTGGCACAATTTACGAGGATAGTAATTCGAAATGAAAGAGTTTTAAAAGAAGAAAATCAGACTTTTAACCCTAATTCCTTTTAAACTGAGGCTGGTACGTATTTTGAGGATGAGGATTTGCAACGAAAGGTTATTCGAAGTCAGAAATACGATTAAACGAAAAGAAATGCAATCCGGCGATTAGAAACTGACAACAGACGTTTCGTGCATTAATTTCACTGACGGAGGCCAAAAACTTTGCATAGAAATGCATGTAGACATCTGGAAGGATGCCGACACCCTAAAGTATCCCCGGGTGGTCCAGGAAAAGTCAGAATCGCCCCCGTAGGCTTTAAATTTCCCGAATTCCCTTCATTTCTCTCATATATCTCTCTCTCCTCACCATATTTTCTCTCTCTTCTCTCTCCTCCTTTCTCCACCGTGAACCGCCGCTACAACCATCGTGGGCCACCACCCAGCATACCAATCGACAGCCCTCACCACCCACAACCTCCAACAACCACCCACGGCAACCAACGGCCGCCAGCTTCGCGGGAAAATACCACTTTTCTCCTCCACCGTGTGAAAACTTCACCAGCTCAGATCGCCGCCGTCCGTCGCCGTTTACCGTCACCGCCCCCACCACCGGGTACCCCGAGCTACCAGCTTCTTCCAGTAGCTCACCAACATCGAACGGAGGTTGGATGTACTCGGATCAAGGCAATCTTCGTCCGCCGTGCGTCAACTTTCGTGGCCAGAAACTGCCGTCCAAACGGTCGTGAACCATAGCACCACCACCAGATTCAGACTCTTGGACTTGCGGGCTTCACCGTGGTGTAATTTTTGAGGCAAAATGCACCCCTCCGGCTTGCCCTTAGACACTTTGTTTATCGAGTTTAGATGCCCTTAGGACGGATTTAGTTACGGTTGGGTACTTGATAGCCAGTATGGGACGGCCGTTAAGTATCCCGAGTACAGGGAGCTTTTAATTGATATCGTTTTTACCTGATTTAGCCTGTACTGCATTAGGGATTACACGTTAAACCAAGACGACCCTAAGAAAGGTTTAAGGAGTATAAGGGGGGATAGCCTAAACAGGGAAACGTTGTGATTTAGGTGTAATACCCTAGAACCTTGAGGAATAGCCGACTGTGAGCATGTGAGTTCGAATAGACTGTATAAGGATGAGAATTGGCATATGTGCACATGCTAGGGTACGCTCTAGATGTTGATTCTCACCCGGTCCTTGAGTGAGTGATTGGTGTTACGGATCACATTCACAATATAGGCTTGATTCGGGTGATTGGTGTTACGGATCACACCCAATGATAAGAGAGGTATTCTCTCTAGACTACGTGCAATTAGATGATGGTTCAGATTTGGTTACAGTGGATTTGTGACCAACGTGGATGTAGATACACCGGGCATGGGATTTTACTTGATTTTGATGATTGATTTTAAAAAGAAATGGATTTTATGATTTCGATTAATTGCCGCAATTTCCATGTAATTAAACAATTTTTAAAGATAAGGTATTTCACTGTTTTCGAACTGATTTCAGGAAGATGATTTCGGTGTTCGCACTGCTGGGTATTTAACCAGTTTTCGAACGATATTTGAATTGTAAATTATTCTACTGGGATTTTATATCTCATCAGGTTGTTTACTCAGATGAACAGGGACAGGGATAGGAACCCAGGCGATAGATGATGATGCCGTGGTGATAAATAGGAGAATGACTTAACTTAAGCTTGAATCATCTTGTATATATACTTTGATGACATTACTGTATATTGGATCCTGTCTTTTGTGTTTTCTGTAGTGAATGGATTAACTATACATGTATAAATCAGGTATTTTACATTGACTGTAGTGATGGAATTGACGTTGCTGTATATGGATTTCTGTTATTATGTTTTATGTTGTTGATGGACTGGCTGTATGATTGTAAACAGGCGATTACTGTATTTGGGTATGTTCGAAATACAGAGGAAACTCTGCCAAATTTTTGGTAGGGTTTACCGCTGTAAACTGGTGGATTTAAGTTGGAATGTATGTGAATGCATGATGTGATGTATATACGAGTTTTAGATTTTGTTCCAGAGTATTTTATGATATATGTATGTCTAATAAGTTAGCTGCATGTGAATTAGGGTTGAACGAAATCTAAATGGACAACGAGAAGTCTATTTGGGTTACGCTCAACCAGTAGCGATCCCCTGACATTCCCACATCGGGAATAACTAATTGAACCAACCCACATACTTCCGCTAATCAGATAAGCATCGTGTACGTTGTATTAGGGGGTCGTTACTTTCCCTATGCAGACTACTTTATAAAATGTAATTGTTTTCAACTTGAAAGGTTTATATTTGTTAGAGAGTACTCGTTAAATTAACACAACCTTATGGAAGACTTTAAGGAGTAAAGGGAGGATAGTCTAGACAGGAAAAATGTTTTGGTTTAAGTGTAAACTCTATACCCTAAGTATTTATCGCCTATTTGTATATATTGTTGTATAGTTAGGTAAAGGATGAGACTAGCGATGTGCACATGACAGGGGACACCTTAAAAGTTAGATTCTCATGTCACATGGATAAAAGAAAGTGTGAAAATATCACGTGGATAAAAGGAAGTGTGATAATCACTAAAAGGACGGTCCCTGTGATAACAAAAATCTAGTCCCATGGATAAAAGGAAGTGTGATGATAGCTTGGGATTGCAAAATAGCATGCAATGAGATAATGATTTATAAGGTTGTGATAACATGCACACTAATTTCTAGAAATATGCAGGATTATGTGCTCTTTGCATTAACATGGAACTTGTTGTGCAAATGAGGTTTGAAATGAAATAACAGGCACTATGAATATGATATTTTGACCAAAATATGGTTCTATACTCTATGATTTTGATATGAATTTTGTGAAGTATGGCTTTAATGAAATCATGTTAATTCCCATGTGTTTTATGAAAATTGAATATGGATTTTGCAATTCACTTGTATGTTGTGTGATACAGGGGAGAGGTTTTCTATACCATAAAGGGTACAACTGAACTTTCAACTGTTTTATGAAATTATAGATCTGTAAATTACTCTACTGGGATAACCATAGCTCATTAAGTTGTTTATTCAGATGATCAAGGCCAGGCTATGCCTAAAAATTAGTTGGGCTTGAGATATGATTTGGAGCTGTAATACAACCTAGAAGAGTTATAGATCTTGGATCCATAGACAGGGAATTTGAACTGCATGTAGGCTAGGAAGTGTATATGTAATGAATACTTATATCGTTGTTTTGATGAATACCGTAAGCTGTAATCTATTAACGGATAGTTAAATGTAGGCCAGGGAATTTGAGAGTGATCAATGAAACCCATAATTCGTTTTGATGATCGAGTGAAAACCAACATCGTTGCTTGTGAGTGGTTGTAAAAACAAGTTTGGTAGTATAAAAAGCTCTTGATTTGAAAGGGAATAGGACACAGTTTGTTATTGGGCTGAACCAGAATAACTTATCTTTGTTCATTTTTTCTTCTTAAACTTTTAATTTTTTGCACTATTCTAATTATTAAACTTTTTTAGCTATCTAGAAATTAAATATATATATTTTCTAATTTCAAAAATTAATTATTAGTTTATTAAATTTAAATAATTTTTAAAACACCTATTCACCTGCTATTTGTGTGACTTTTAATTGGCATTAGAGCTAGGTTATCACTTGATCTGTGCTTAACAGCTTGAGAAAAAGATCCTTGCAGAATAATGGCTCAACAACTTGAAGAGTCATACTATATGGAAGCTCACTCTACAAATAGACCCCATTTGATTTCTTTAATGGAAATAATTACTCTCAGTGGAAGTAAAAAATGAACATATTCATTCAAGCTACTAACTACTCTTCATAGAACATAATCATGAATGCCCCAACAATTCCAAAGAAGAGCGTAGATGGCAAACAAGTGAAGAAGCTAAGGTGTCAAACTTATGCAAACCAATGCAAGAGCAATTAATATTCTTTACTATGCTATGAGCGGCCAAGAAGATGACAAGATATCTAGTTGGGATATAGCAAAACAAATGTGGGACAAGCTTGAGGTGACTCAAGAGGTAACCAAAAAAAATCAAGGAAACTAAGATTAACTTGCTAGTTTAGGAATATGAACTATTCATGATGAAAGAAAATGAAAATATTGATGACATGTTTAACAGATTCTAAAAACTTGTTGTAGATCTCAAGGCACTCGAAAAACCTTACTTATATAAAGAGTAAGTAAGAAAAATTTTAAGTCTTCCCAAGCTATGGCAGCCAAAGGTAGACACAATAAAAAGTGGTGACCTTAATTCTCTTAGATATGATGAATTAAGAGGTATTCTAATTGCTTCAAAGAACCCACCTTCAAAGAGAACCAACCTTCAAAGATAAGAGCAAGAAGATAGGAGAAATAATGTAGCTTTGAAATTTTCATCAAGTCTCAAAAAATTTGAGGAAGATGACGACAGAGATGGTGAGTTGGACAAATAAGATTTCAAGTTCTTTACTAAGAAGAGAGAAAACTACACTCAAAGAAAGAAGCATTTCTGGAAGCAACATTTATCTCAATCCACCAAAAAAGCCCCTAAAAGGGAAGAACATGGTAAGAATTTGGTTACTTGTTATGAATGTGGTAAGCGAGGACATATCAGGTTTGATTGTCCATTCTTGGAAAGGAAGAACAACAAAAGCAACAGTAGAAAGAAAGAAATGGTGGCTTGGAGTGATAAAGATGATGATATACAAGAAGAAGAATTGGAACAAGAAATGGAAAAATTTTTCTTTATGGCTAATGAAGAACTCAAGGTAAGAATTTCTCCCACAATAGATAATATCCCTACAACGGAAGATTTACAAGATGCTTTAGATGAAGTACTTAATAGTTTTCGAAACTTAGTCATGAATGATATAAATGTAGATTTAAGAAAAATCAAACTATAAGAAATTTTGTGTGGTTACCTAAAGACATTGACTTATCCAAAGTTCATTTAGCTAACCTCAAAAGACCCAAGAAGGTTTAGGTACCTAAGAAAAGTTGAAATATTATAGGTCTGCCTAAAATCGACAGCCAAAAAACACAAAATGTTCTTGGAACTTAAGTGCTCCAATCATATGACCGAAGACACATCCAAGTTTTTCTCTCTTAAGCCTAAGGATGGAGGAACTATTGTGATAATGTAAAGGTTAAGATCACTAGTATTGGAAAGGTTGGATTAAACTCTAATTGTTGTATTGATGATGTTTATCTTGTTGATGGTTTAAAACATAGCCTCATTACCATAAGAAATTTTGTGATAAGGGTCATAAAGTTGGATTTGAACCACTAAAGTGTATTATTTTTAACATCAAAGATAAAAAAAAAATTCTTGTTGGTTGAAGAAATGGACACATTTATATTCTTGACATAGAAGACTTAAGTTCTAAGAATAAAACTCGTCTTTCATTCGTATGTAATGATCCTTGGCTTTAGCATAAAAAAAACTTGGTCTTGCTAACATGGATATCATATCTAGGTTTGATGGCAACATTTATATGTTGCCACCATATGTGGATTCGGTGGAAACTGTTATATTGCCACTGAAACCACTTATGATGGCAACTAGGTTTTGTCGCCACTAAATATCTCCTTCTATTTCTTTTATATATATATATATATTCAATTTTTATATTTCTTGCCACTTAAATAGTTAATATTGAGAACAAAAACATATAGAGGACACAATAAACTTATAAAGTCAAATTACAAAGAAAAATACTATTATATTACACAAAAATAACGTTACATAATTGTTAATAATATATAATGTATTATAGCAACTATTACAATAAAAAGGAAAAATAGGTAAAAAACCCAAGCATCAATCTAGTCTAAAATCATTTCTCCTTATTGAAATTTTCCCATGTTTAAAATATAAACATTAAGGATGAGTATATTGATAGTCTTGCAATAATAAAGTTACAAGAGTTATACATCAAAACAAAAGCACAATGCCATCAAAGTTTTAGAACAATATTATCAACTTTCAGCACAATACCATCAAATTACTAAAGTTATTTTCTCACATTTTTAAAGTGCCTTTATAACCATCGAACTGCAATTATGGTAGAAAAAGCAATGGCATTCATATACAATAAAGTTTCTTTCCTCAGATATATAAAAATACAATTTAAACACATAAAATTATGAAATAAAATTACCAAACTCATACGAAAGCATTTATTTCTAGTGATAAATTCTCAAAATAAAGGAGTAAAATATTACTGATATGGCCAATTAAAATTAAAAATTGGACAAGCTTATGTAGAAAGAACAATAAATACGACAAAAACTCTCACAATCATGCCAAGAGAAACATCTATTAAAGTTTTAACACAATACCTTTAACTCTTATCACTATGCCATCAAAGTTTCAAAACAACAACATCAAATTTTAGCATAATACCATTAAAGAACTTTCTTCCATGCACATTTGGTTCTTCATTATTATCAAAACACGATTAATTATAGATATAGGTCATGAATTAATACTTTCTATATTATTCCAATTAGATTTGTAAGGTGTAACATTTTTTTTTCTTTGTTAGATTTTCTAGTTTTACATGGTTTGGTCAAATATGATGAAACCAATAACATTTTGGTCATATAAAAATTTTCACCTTTGGGGGTTTCAGGTCCAATGCAAGAAGTGTATCATCCACTCCTAATATTAATAAGAGATGCTTGTTAGTTATTAATTTAAGTTTAATGCTTGTGTATGTTGCATTAATTGCATATAGTTGCATTAGTGCAGGGACTTATTTATAGTTGTTAATTTAAGTTTAATGCCTGTGTATATTGCATTAATTGCATATAGTTGCATTAGTACAAGGACTTAGTTGAAAGGAATGAAAGCTAAGTTAAAGTGTGACTAAGGACTAAATAGAAAAGGGAAAGTTTAGTTAGGCTAGAGTCACAAAATGGCCTAAGGGTCTAGAATGCAATTAGTTAGACTTATAAATCCAGAAACCCTAAACCCTAACACACAACTCAAACTTCAAAACTTTCTAGATAGAGAAATAGAAGGGTGAATAAAGAGAGAAAAGATGAGTTAGGGTAAAGGGGAAGAGATTTACAATAAGAAGAATGGATTTGAGGCTAAGGAATTAGTTTTATAGTAAGGGAAAGACCATTTTAACACATTATACATGCACATTCTTCAAGAAATTAACTTAGTAACTCAACCTAACCCTATTTTTTTTTGAAATATTTAGCTTTTTGCTGGAAAATGTTGTTTTGGATGTTTTGAGCTATGTTTGGGGTTTCAACCTACATTCTCTATGTTTTTTTTCTTTTATTAGGTGTTGTTTGCTGAATGGTCATGCTCATTTATGCTTCTAATGATTATGAAAGTAGGCTTATGCCTTAAGTGCAAAAAGATAGTTTGATCTTAGTGTTAAGTGATGTTAAGTTGAGTTTTGGGTTGTTTATAAGTGTTATATGATGTTTAGATGCTGGTGTTGAGTTCATGGCTTGTGAAAATGAGTTGAAAACATGTTTTTGAGGCAAAAATCTAGATGTTGCAGTAATTTTTAGAGCAAACAGAACACTGCATTTCTCATTTCAAATTCAAAATATAACATGTACTATCAGAATGCAATGCATGAAATATACTTTCATGGTTTGTGCTTAGGTGTATGCATGTACTTTGAAACATGTGAAATTAAATTATTATGGGATGTCATCCCAATATCATGCTTTATCATAAAAACTTTCATCTCATATATTTCATATGGTAATATTAACATATTCATCTTTAAAACGTAACAAGAATCATACATATACATTGAGACTTATAGGGAGTGCCGCCTAGCGACTACCTCCACGTACTACTTCATACATCTATACATAACTTTGTGACTATTTGGCCACCATACATTTTTCTTTGTACTATCTGGAGAGTCCCATAGTGGATCTAAGTACCCTGCGGTCATTGCCCTTACTGCAATCATTCCAATATAGCAGGATTTAAAGTTCCCTTTCTACCTTATAATGAATTGCTCATTTAACTCATGGAATCATATCCCGATATGCTATTCACTAATATATATACTAGGATGATTTGGATCGCGCCATGGTTATTCCTAACTCTAAGTACGTGTTTCCTTTAATGGCTTAGGAAATTACACTAACTTAGAGTTTGCAACCATCACGGAATTTTCAAAATTTTCCAAGTTCAAATGGATGTTTGACCATCCCTGTTTATGCTACAATCGTGGAATGCCCAATGGCTGTCCTATATTGACAATCGATCACTCAATCATAAGCCTATCTATCCTAATACATACCCTAGGAATACTCCTCTCCCTTTTCTCTTTCATAGATTTCTTTCTTTTTCTTTCACTATCACAAGGATCATCATGTCCAATGTGATTCTTACAAGGACCACCATATCCAAGTAAGTTGTATCTCAAATGTTACATGTTACCAATACATCCTAGGTTTCAGTCTTTTGTTTGGCTGAGGTTTTAGGCCTATTCTCGATCAAAATCAAGGTACAGAGTTCATTTTCTTTCATTTTAGGCTGGCAGTTAGCTGCTACCTCTCTGTTTAAATTGGGAAGCCAACTTGAGTACAACCAGTTGACAGTTCTAGGCTTGACAATCGACTGCTAGCTCACTATGAACCTGACCATCGACTGCTAAGGTTTGGCAGTTGGCTGATGCATTATGGGTACATTTTCTGGATAACAAAGAACACGTTAGTCGACTTCCAAAGTTGGTAGTCAGTTGCTAGTACTCTATTCTGCATAAAAACTTTTGATATATCCAGATTTTTGGCCCTAACACTCAGATAAAACTCATATAAAATATTGATGAACTTAATGTTAACATGTAGGCATCATTTAACATCAACAAACAATCCACATTTCCATTACATTTTGCCTAACACTAAGATTAAATCTTATTTTCACACTTAAGGAAAAACTAAACTTTCAAACATCATTTACAAGAATAACAAGCACACCCATTCAACAAGCAATACCCAATAGACATTTAAAATATAGAGAATGTAGGTTTTAAACCCTCATACACTTAAAACATTCATAAGCATCACTTTCAGTTAGGAGTAAAATTTTCATGAAAGTGGGGTTTAGGTTTTGTTGCTACCTTGGATTTTCTTATAGCTGGACATGTATATGATGTTTAAATAGTGCCTTCCTAGTTGTAGGATAGTTCCCTAGCTTCAAATCCAGCCTTCCTTTAAGCCAAATGCCTTTCTCTCTTGCCCTAAGTTACCCTTTCTCTCTTTACTCGCCCTTCTCCTTCTCTCTCTAAGTTTGCTGAAGCTTGAGTGATATAAGGGTGTTTAGGGTTTAACTAGGGTTTAAGTGTAGTTTAATTTATTGCATTTTGCTCCTTGAGTCATTTTACAACCTTCACCTTAATACTTTTTCCTTTTTCAATTTGGTTCTTAGTCACACTTTAGTTAAACTTTCATTTCTTGCAACTAAGTCCCTGCACTAATGCAACATATACAAGCATTTAATTTGCAATTAATAAATATCTCTTAATCATATTAGGAGCAGATGTTACAGATCCCATGAGTTGTTATACCAGCCCCATTTGGGTCAAAAGGGATAACAATCCTACTAGTCAGGGATGATCTGTCAGAGTTGACAGGACCATATAGAGAAAGTTATACCAACCTCATTTTGGATGAAAGGGGTGTCATCTTGCTAGTCAGGGATGATCTACAAAAAGGACAAGGACCATTAAAGGGTACTCGAATCTGGTTGGAGGATGCCTTAGATAGTGCCAATGGCAAAATTGTCACATACGATGTTAAGTTAACTCATGCATGAATGTAGTGGTACATGGAGTTGTTCGCTGGGTGACACTCCCGATAACTCGTATGATATGTTTGTTTCTCCTGGTCATATGTTAAATGTAAAGGCATTTTTGTTACCCCATAGAATGTTTGATATAAAAGTTATGATGAAAATGATGATGAATGGACATCCTATAGTATAAAGTTTATATGTTTTAAATGTACATGCATAGATATGAGCACATGAAATGAAATTATGCTCCATACAATGCATCATAATAGTATGTATTACATTTTTATGATGAAAATAATGTAGAGACTTTTTATATAAACACGGTGGTGCATGTCAGCAGTTTTCAAAGTAGGTTGCATTGCTACTGAGATTAAATTCTCACATAAATGCTAAGTATACCAGATGTGTAGGTAAGGCTGAAGATAAAGGTAACATGGAGAGAGGTGCCCTTCATGGGGTACATGAAAATATTTATTTTGGATAATATAGGCATATATTTATTTGTACTAGTATTTATGATTTTTGAGAAAGGCTAGTATAGATTATCTTTTGTATAGCCTATCTTAACTTGGATGTGTATAGATTAACTAGCAACTATCAATAGGCACTTTGATGGGGTCATGAGTGGCAGAGATGTTGCCTCCATTCCTTAATAGTTATTTAATGGTAATTAACAAATTAAGTATGCATGTTTGTGTATAGTTATTTAGAGTATTTCGCTATGAGAACCTGACCCCAAATGGCATTCAATGAATTAACTTGGTAAAAGTTAAAAATTTACTCTGGTGAAAGTAATACTAACACACCATTACTATGATATTTACATATTATACCTTTTAAATTAATATAAAAGGAACTATAGGCAAATGGGTGTTATAAGAAGTTCAAACATGATTTTCATATAGTGAAAGATAAAGAAGTTCCTCCACTAGAAGAAGAGGAGGAAGAGGTGGATTTAAATAAGAAAAGACACTTGAATGTTTTGTTGATTGGTCATTTCGATAAGTTAACTTAGTTTGCAGTGTTTTATAATAACAAAGGTAATCAATAGTTCTCATGTTGGCATTTCAAATAGCTCTTATCATCTAATTGTTCCTGGCCTTCTATTTGTAATTTGGTCTCTGTGCTTTATTATTCTCATGAATTTTTCTAATTCCTTGTCATAAATTTTATATTGTTTACGTCTTTTTTCAGTTCTATAAATGCTTTTTGTGTGACCAAGCACTTAATCTTGGTCTGACTGCAATGTGTTAAAGGTCAAAGATGATTAAGGGAATCTAGAATTTTATGGTTGTAGAGAATATGACATGGGAAAGATTAGAGAATCTACCTAAATATAATTTTTTTTGGTAAATTTAAAATCTCTTTAAACTGTACATAGTGTCTTTAGAAGTTGGTTTTGAAACATTTTGATAATATCAAACACTACTAAATGCAGGGTAAAACAATGTCTTTAGATATATATATATATGGAGGGAAAGTAACTAATGCATAATAACTAGATCTTTGTTCGAGTACCTCCATTTTGGTAAAATAGGTTGTATTAGCTATGTCAAGTCTCACTATCTAATTTTGGTAAGTTCAATCTGGATAGTTATTTCTAAAAGACATTTTCCTAACTTTGATATTATAAATTTCTAATTTTTTTTTAGAAGAAAACTCTTGTTCAATAAGTTATTATAAAATACTTGCAAAAATTTAATGGGATGGTCAGTTATTGAATATATTGTGAAGTTAGTAAAAATAAATAAAAATTTAGATAGTACGAGAATTAAGATACCAATTGCATACTTGAGAGAGGGGAAAAGAGCCTCCATTTTATACATAATAGTTTGGTGGATGAAAACGCCACAAAGTGAGTAAAGTGTTAATATGTATTGAAATGAGGTGATTTGTTATACTAATATAATCTTTTGATGATACACACACACATATATAGTTCATTCAATTCTTGAGTGTTAATTCATCTTAGATTAAACCTACTTTTTTTGTTATAGACCACTCAATAACTTTGTACTAATAATTGAAGGGTTATTAATTATTTTTTAAAAAATATTATTAAATAAAGTGAAATGATAATTAAAATACTTTAAATTTAAGTAAAAATTTATTCAAATGATATCATGTTAAAAAAAGCCACCCTAGACAATGTTAATTATAAATTTATAGTTATATATAGACTCCTTAATAAGCACATGATTATACATTTTTATTTTGATGATTTCTATTCACATCAGGAGCATTTTCTATGTGTTTTATTGAGAATTACTGTAGTTTCACCTTGTTTTCATGTTATCCAAGTTGCAATTAGTTGTAAAATAGTTATAGAGAACAAAGGAGCAAAAACATATGTCCACAAGCTCAACACATCCTAAAGCATGCCCATGTTGAAGCAAGGATTCTATAACACACCTCGGGGCACGACCAAGCATGGAAGCTTCCATGACACGCCCTCTACCACGCCCTTGCCACTTTCCACACAACATGACCATGCTACCCCAAGGATTCTAGAAAATGCCCTTCAACACATCCAAGAACACGGCCTAGCCAACAACACACCCTCCTCCATGCCCTTGCCATATTTCATACTACCACACGTGTAACATACACCTCTAACACTTTGGGATTTATTATGACCTTATTGTTATCATTGATTAAACATTAAGAGTTATCATTAATGTAATGATAAGAATGGTTCATTAAAGGGATGGAATGGACATTTTCATCAAGATAGAACCACTTTTATCATAAAAGGGAAAATTGGAAATTTTGGTAAAGAAGGGCAAAATAGTAATTTTACTATAAGGGAGAAAATAAATTTTATCTAATTATTCCATGGAATTACATTCAAGAACTTTTACCATTTTCATTAAAGAGAGAAGAAGAAATAAGTGTGGAAGTGATTATGTCAACTTTGATGGCCAAATGAAAATTTTCTCTAAAAAGGGCAAAGTTGTAATTTTGTCTCAAGGGCATATTAGTAATTTTTCATAAGATAGGAAAATTAAAATTTTCACCTAAGTATTTCATGGAAATAGTATTGGAAGGGATTTACCCTTTTATTTTAGAAAGGAGGAAGAATAAAAGTAAACATAATTATATTGACATAAAGAGAAAGATGGTAATTTTGCCTTAGGGGCAAAATGGTAATTTTACCAAAGAAGGGTAAATTAGTAATTTCATAAAAGAAGTTTTATGAAACTTTATTTAATAAGTTTGTGCCTACCAAACTCAAAAAGGATGAAAAATTAGGTTAAATTGGCCATTTGGACACAAAGGGTAATTTCCTTATGGACATATTGGTAGTTTCTTAAATTTAAGGGGAAAAATTGTAATTTCAAAAACCATAAGGGCAGAATGGTCCTAACCTATAGAAGTTCCATAAAATTACAATTCTAGGGAGAGAGAATACCATTGTTGAAAAAGTGAAGCATAAAGGGTAAAATGGACATTTAACACCAAGGGCATTTTGGTAATTTCACCTAAACCCCAATTTAAGTCATCTTTTGCGTTAAGAAGGGAAGGAAGTCATGTAAGGGGGAGAAGAAGGAGGCTTGGCCAAAACACACTCAAGCTTGGAGGAAGAGGAAATCAAGGCAAAACAATTAGGAAATTCAACCTTTCTTGCATTTTCAAGGTAGCTAAACATTCCTAAAGCCCTAGTTTAATGTTTTATGGTATGTTTAAAGTGTTTTAATGTTTCAAGAACCTTAGGGATTTCTATCTCTACATTCTTATGGTGGATTTCTTTGAATGGGTTTTGCTTATGTTGAAATCTTGTTGTGTTTATGAATATGAACTTGTTGAAATACTTGAAAACTTAAGAGATTGAAATTTTCCATGATTGGTATCTAATTCTTGAATATGAAAGCCTTGAAAGAAAATGATGAAACAATTCCATTTTCCCTTAATTTCTCACTTGGCCGAATGCTTCCATGTATATTGGTGAAAATGTTATCTTGAAAAAGTGCTTAAAAATGGTGAAAGAAATTGTTATGAGTTAGTAAGGGAGAGAAAATTATGTTAAGTTGATGTTACCATTTTCTAGTTTCACCATTTAACCTTGAAAGTGTTCTTGTAAATGTGAAGATGTAAAATTATGTGCATTTTCATGTTTGGTATGAAAAATGAGTTAGGAAAGTGTGGAAAAGAAAGGCTAAATGTACACATGCCTATTTTGAGGTGTAAGAAAGTGTTATGTTTAATTATTGAATATGTTACCATAATGCCTAAATGATAAGAGAATGGAAGAATAAATGACTTGAAAATACCAATCCTTCACCTTTTTTCTTGCCTTGGCCGAATGCTATGTGTATTTTTTCCTTGGATAGCTAAATTTATGTGTTAATGGAAAATAGCATAATATTTATTTTAAAGTGGCCTATGCTAAGTGAAATGGGAAAAATGATGTAAAGATTAAATGTGAATGATAAATTGTATGCATTATGCCATTAATATGAATATGTTCAAAGTTATGTGAATGTGATTGAATGGCTTGAAATGCTACTTGTAATTGTGAAAGGAAAGGGATGCAAAGTCACCAAGATAGGGTGGAGAACGACACTATTAGATCCCCCTTGAGGTAAATATGTCAAGGTTATGAATGTTATCCTAGGGGTGAGAGAATGACACTATTTATATCTTCCCTTAGAGATAGATAAAAAGACAATGAATGTTACCTAAAGGAATGGACAATAGCACTATTTAAGTCTTTCCAAAGGTCACCAAGAAAGGGTGGAGAAAGGCACTATTATATCCCCCTTGAGGTGTATGTGATGGCATTATATGATACCCTTGTGGTGGGACTCAATGGCACCATATAGAGTCACCCTAGTGGTAATAACTTGATGGCATTATATGATACCCTAGTAGTGGACTTGACATCACTAATAAAAAGCCACCCTAGTGCTTAGGAAAGAATGATACTAAATGATGGCTCTAGGTCAAGTATGATGTTGTGATAATTGATGATGCATGAATGTTTATAAATGTGATTTGTTGATTGATGTAGAATGTTAATGTTTTATCATATATTCTGTTCATGACATGATGTGTTAATTATCTCATTTTCATAGATGCATACACACATGTTTCACATATAGCATGCCCATAGAATTGACTGAAATTTTTTTTTGAAATGAATAGAATGTAGAAATATTTTCTGTATTCGTTCAGTGATACATATCAATTATTTAAAAGAAAATGGTTTGTTTAGCTACTAGAAAATTGTTTCTTATTATTGTACTAATATGTATTAGATGCCTCGATATAGTGTTTGGATGGAGATCAAAGTGGCTACCGTAGAGGTTCCATTTTTGGGAACCTTTACAGTATTAAAGCATATATATATATATGCTGTCTTTGAAATTCCTACTGTAGAAACTCAAACTTAGAAAATGACTATGAATATGTAGCTATAACCCTATTAGTTCTAATTCTGTAGATCTATTCTTTTTGGATAGAATTAAGACCCCTATTCTTTTTGGCATGTATATAATGACAAAAAGCATATGTTTGAAGGTAGATATGTGAGGAATATATCCACTATTAGAAATATTTTTGGAAAAAGGGTATGAATGATAGGCCTGTTGTCTCCTTACCCTTAGTAAAAGTTCTTCACATATCCTGACTCATGTAAGATACAATATCAGTTATAGTTAATGATATATGTATATATTTATGATATATTTTACAAATTTTGCTTTAATGTATGGATTTTATTTTGACTGTGCTGAAGTATGTTAACCTATGCAAAAGAACCCAAACCTAATCAAATAATTAATTATTGATGGATTTAATGCTTAGGCTCATTTTTTTCATAATAAGGTAAAGGATAATGTAACCACTTGTCTTATTATTATCATTTTTTTCATAATAAGGTAAAGGATAATGTAACCACTTGTCTTATTTCGTATTATAAGGGGTGTTACAACACAGGCGATGTTACCTTTCATGCTAAGCTTGTAAATAAATAGGGAGTCAGAAAAAGAAAAAAAGGAGTGTGGACCCATGAGTGTGAGTGTGGTTTGGAGAGTGGGACTCCCTACCATCCATAGAGCTTGGCAATCTAATCTTCTTGTCTCTTTACAAAGGTGAAAGCCATGGAGATTCAACAAAGAATTAGACGAAGATATTGAGAAGCATCAAGAGGAAACTAGGAATGAAATCAAGGAGAAGATTAAAGCCAAGACTGTTCACCCAAAATTCAACAGATAAGGGTGTACCTGCTCACATTTTGTTCTTCTTTCTTTAAAATTACCTTCTTGTTAATCTAGCCAAGAACATGAGTAGCTAGATTAGAAAAACCTATTGGGGTTCTTGAACCATGTTGAGGTTTTTCTATTAACTTGCTTGAATTATAAATTAGATTATGTGATCTTCTTTCAATTAAGACTTATTTAAGTCTTCATTACAAGACATCATGGGGAAGACGATCTAGATTCCTCTCAAAAACTCGATAGATGATGATTGGAATATGAAACTAAATGAAAAGAATTGTCAATCCTCACTTAGAACTAGGTTGATTGATTGCTAGATTAAGAGCAATTCATAATAGTAGTAAATTAGAACTCTAATGCTAATCTAGAATCGACCATTAGGAAGAACCAGCTAAGGGGAGGTTATAGGTTTTAGAAATCCATTAAGACCTATAACACCCCTAATTTCATAGCCATATTTAAAATATGATTTATTGAAAAATCCTTTGTTTACAAAACTGGTGTGCTATATATACACTTCTATCCTTTATATCTTACCTAAGTTCTTTAAATATCCATTTATAGTATACATTTCATTAGGTTTGGATCCTTACTCAAGTATCACATTCAATTATCAATACAGTGGAAGTCTAATAATCATACATCACAATCCATAAAAATTCAAGATAAATTTGAACTTTTTTCTTTACATACATTTACATCCAGTTCAATGTTACAACGTTGTTACATATACTACAGGATATATGTAGTTTTCTTGTTTTCATAGGGTAAGGAGGCAACAAACCTGCCACTCAAACCCTTTTTAACTATTTTTCATAACCTTGATATGTATGCTTTACATATCCATACTTATATGTATCTCTAACATAATATATATTGTTCCATTTCTTGAGATGGATAACTAATCCCTTTTGTCTTTTAGTACCATAATGGTCCTAGTCATCTGATACATACCAAAAATTAATGAGAAAATAATTTCTCAGTAGCTACGCATTCCACATTTTATTTCTAAGCTATGGTATGTACCACCACATCGGTACGAAAAACAGTTGACATTCTTTATTCTTAAATTCCATTATTTTTAGGAAATGCTATAAATAAGCCAGTCAGATGTATGGGATAAAGTTTATGAGGTATATTTGTAATATATCAATTATAAAACAAAAACATTACCAATTTTAGTCACAGTCATAGTTCACCGTATACCATTTAGTACTATAATCAAGAAAGTACATTCATTAAATTTCCATTTAGCCATAGATAATTCAGGAAAAACAACATTTACCATTCATGAAAAATTATATTATTTATCAGAAAAATAAATATTCATATTTGGTGAAAAGCTATTATTTTAATTCAGAGAGACACAAGAGTATCAAAAGTATAAATTACTTCACATACTATAGTGTGCATGAATGAGATAGCCGCTCTATCAAGTGTGTAACAACAGAAAAGATTCGAAAGAGTTTTTAAAGGATTTTAAAAGATAAAACTTGATTTTTAACCCTAATCCCAATCAAACGAAGCCTGACACGTATTTCGAGGATAATGACTTGACACAGAAGGTCGTTTGAAGCCAGAAACACAATCAAACAGAAAGAAATGTAATCCGGCGATCAGAAACTAACGGAAGGAGTTTCGTGCGTCACTTCTGTTGACGGAGGCCGATACTTTTGCATGGAAATACGTGCCAACGTCTGGAAGGATGCCGACACCCTAAAAGATCCCCGGGTGGCCTGGGAAAAGTCGGGATTGCCCCTGGAGGCTTTAAATTACGCAAACTCCCGCCATTTCTCCCATTTCACTCTCTCTCCTCGCCACACTCTCTCTCTCTTCTCTCTTTTCTCTCTCCACCTTCCTCCACCGTGAACGGCCACCACAGCCACCATGGGCCGCCACCAAGGGTACCAACCGACAGCCCTCACTGCCCATAACCACCAGCAACCAACCACCGCCACCAACGGCTGCCGGAGCCGCCGGAAAATCACCGTTTTTCCCCTCCATCGCGCGAAATTTCCCCAGCCCGATTCGCCGCCGTCCGACGCCGTTGACCCTCACCGCCCCCACCATCGTGTAGCCCGAGCTGCCACCGCCTCCAGAGTTTCGGCCGCCGAAGGAGGCCGGACGCGCCTGGATCGAGGCAAAACGCCGTCCGCCATGCGAGACACTTCGTGGCCGGAAAACACCGCCCAAACGGCCGTGAACCGCCGTGCCACCACCGTATTGGGACTCCTGAGCTTGCGGGCTTCACCGTGGTGTGATTTTCGAGACAAACCGCACCTCACCGCCATGCGCCACCGTCTGCCGCCGTGCGCAGTCGTGTGCTGCCGTGCCGGAGTGTCTGGACGTGCATCCTAAGAAACTGAGATCACCGGGACGTAGAATTCCATAATCTGAGCACAGTGGTAAGGTACGTTTTCCCAAAAACTGATGTTATATGACTGAAATGGCTGCCGAACGTAATTAGGCAATTAATTAACCTAGGTAACTGTGTAACCGGGTTTAGGATTGAAAATTGGATGACGTGACGAATCTAAATATTCAATTTCATGTCCAGGGAATTAATTGGGCTCAGAAACTGAGATTTCGCAGAGTCCTGACTTGAATTGAAGCGACCGGAGACCAGGTAGGATAATTTACACTTTCCGAACCCTATGATTGATTTAGTGAATACCTAACTGATTTAGATGACTTGTATGGATTTACGTGCTGCTTTCGATGGGATAAAATTGCATGCCTGTGTGCTGAAAACCCTAATTGCATGTTAGACACTTTTTTTATCGAGTTTAGATGCCTTTAGGACGGATTTACTTAGGGTTGGGTACTTGATAGCCGGTATGGGACGGTCGTTAAGTATCCCTCGTACAGGAAGCTTTTAAACGAAATTATTTTTATCAAATTTAGCCTGTACTGAGTTAGGGATTGCGCGTTAAACCAGGACGACCCTAAGAAAGGTTTAGGGAGTATAAGGGTGGATAACCTACACGGGGAAACGTTATAATTTAGGCGTGATACCCTAGAACCCTGAGGAATAGCCGACCGAGTGCATGTGAGTTCGAATAGACTGTATGAGGATGAGAATTGGCGTATGTGCACATGCTAGGGGACGCCCTAGATGTTGATTCTCACCCGGTCCTTGAGTGAGTGATTGGTGTTACGGATCACACTCACAATATAGGCTTGATTCGGGTGATTGGTGTTACGGATCACACCCAACGATAAGAGAGGTATTCTCTCTAGACTACGTGCAATTAGAAGATGATTTAGATTTGGTTACAGCGGATTTGTAGCCAACGTGGATTGAGAGACACAGGGCATGAGATTTTACTTGATTTTGATAATTGATTTTAAAAGAAAATGGATTTTCTGATTGTAATATATTGCCGCAATTTCCATGTGTTTAAACGATTTTAAAGATAAGGTATTCCACTTGTTAACTGATTTCGGAAGACGATTTGGTGTTCACACCACGAGTATTCAACTGGTTTTCGAATGATAATTAAATTGTAAATTATTCTACTGGGATTCATATCTCATTAGGTTGTGTACTCAGATGAACAGGGACAGGGGCAGGAGCCCAGACGATAGCCGAAGCTGACTCGAGGATAGATAGAAGGATGATTAGCTTAGGCTTGAATCATATGTATATATACTCTGATGACACTGTTATTTAACGGATTACATTTCTTGTAAATTTTGTATGAACTAGACTGAATGTATATATAACATTTCAGATAGTATGTATAGATTGTAGCGATGAATTGATGTTGCTGTGTATGGATTTATATTAGTATGTTTACTGCTGTTGTTGGACTGGCTGTTGAGTTTTAAACAGGTGATTCTGTATTTGGGATATGACCAATTTACAGAGGAAACTCTGCCAGATTTTCAGCAGAATCTACCGCTGTAAATTTATGGATTTGAATTGAAATGTGTATGAATGTATGATGAGACATGTATGAGTTTTAGATTTCATTCCAGAGGTATTATTGATGATGTATGTATGTGTATTTAGTTAGCTGCGTGTGAATCAGGGTTGAACGGAATCTGAATGGATAACGGAGAATCTATTTGGGTTACGCTCAACCAGTAGCGATCCCCTGACGTTCCCACATAGGGAATAAACATTCAGAATACCACATATGCTTCCGCTAATCAGATAAGCATCGCGTATGACGTATTAGGGGGTCGTTACAAAGTGTGTGACAATTTTGCCACTTATACATTTGAGGCATCCCTTAGTGGATCCAAGTACCCATTCACATTCAGTGATCATGTCATAAAGACAGATCTAAGTGGGAATTTCTCCTAGGGTTCAGTCAAACTAAGCTCATAAAATCATTGTTATTCACACAGATCATCTTCTCCCTACTTTATGGGCGGTTCATGATGCCATAGATCACCACAACCTACATCATGGATCATTTCCCAATATGCTATTTCCTATATATATCAACTAGGATGATTAGGCTTAATCCCATAATTTTGCCAAATTCTAAGTAAATGTCCCCTGTTCAATTGGCCATCTAGGTTACACTAAGAATTCACAATCATCACAGTGTTTTCAAAATTCTTTCATTCCAAGTAGATGTTTCACCATCCAAATTTATGATACAATTGTGGAATGCCCAACGGCCATCCTATACCTACAATTGGTCACTCGGTTATAAGCCTATCTACCCAAGAACATATATTGGAATCATTTCCTCTATGCTTCTCTTTATTAAACATTCAAATATTTTCCTTCCATTCAATGTTTTCCAATACCATGCTGTGTTTTTCCTTATCTATGTCATAAATCAATCCTTTTCTTTCCTAATTCATGATGATACTATTATTCTCACTTTCTAAAAAGAAAACCTTTAAATCTCAATAACAATTCCATTCTTGAATTTGTATAAAAGGGAAGGTTCATTCTTGGTCAAGAAGAATCCTTAAGAAATTTAAGATTTTCATACTTAAAAATTTCTATTTGTCACTCTTGCCATATAATAAGCAAAATAAATTACTTTTCCTTCCCATTTACACTAAATTCCCTTTTTCACATTTTATTGCATTTAAAGGTTTTCAAAGGTGAACCTCTCCCATTTCCTACTTATTATTCCATTTTCCCCTTTCTCACCTAATTATACATACCTAAGGTGTGTATAATCATTGTCTCCCCACACTTAAGCATGCACAAAAATTGCTAGAATTGCCAAGATTGCACAAAATATTCATTAAAATTTAATTGCAATGTCATATTATTTCCTTTGTATACTTTGACCAATTTCATTACATTTGTGTACAAAATTTTTCCATAAATTTTTCCATGTCATAAAATTGGTCAAGTAGGCTACATGGAATTTAATAGGATCATTTTGCATAAAAATAATTGCCAATAAATCTTGCTTCAACCAAGACACACACATAGAAATTTCAGCACATTTCCTTCACCAAAAACATGCATACTCTCGGTCAAGATGGGATTTTTAGGCAAAATTGGGCATTTCAACCAATTAACACTTATTCTACCCTCCATTGGCCATAACTTGAATTACCAATAAGCTACTTTAAAAATTTTCAAACAATTTTCAAAATCTCATTTGGCTAGCCATGGCATAAAGAGGAATTTTGTGCAAACATTGTCATTTTTCATATAATCATTCCTTTAATCCCATTTTCATTATCCATAAACCATCAATCACCATTTATCCATAACAATCAAGGCAAAACAAACAATTTGGCATGACATTCATGAATTTGGGGGTTTTAGGGCAAATGAAACGAAAATTAGAAAATGAACATAAACACTTTCATAATTGAAATTAACCATCACAAACAACTCCATACTACTTTCTAAGCAATAATCCATAGAAATTTTGAGAATTTAAGAATGTAAACTTAAGATCATCACTATTCATGTACTGTTCATTCAGCCATCAAAATCTCAAAAGTTTGAAAAACCCATTAAAAACATGAAATAAGTGATGGAAGAATGCTAAGCTACCTTGATTTATAATTTTTGGTGGATAAACCTTGAAGTTTCCTTGTCTTCTTCTCCCTTTTCTCCCTTATGAAGCCTATGGTTTTTCTCCCTTCCAAAAGTCTTCACGCTGTCTTTGCAAAGAAGGAAAAGAAGAAGAAGTGAGACTTATTTAAAATGGCTAATATGACCATTTTTCCCTTGATGGCAAAATGACCAAAATACCCTTCACTTTTTCCTTCTTGAAACCTTGACATGCAAGGGTATTTTAGGGATTTTAAAGTGTTTCTTTAAGTAAAATTCCCCTTATGTCCATGTGATAAAATTACCTTTTTACCCTTGGTGTCAAAATTACCATTTTGCCCTTCATGGTAAAATGACCATTTTACCCCTCTTAAGTGCTGAACCAAATTTTTTTTTTTGGAAAAATATTCCAGAGGCAATTTCATAATTTTCTAGATAAAAATTAGTCATTTTATCTGATAAATAAATATTTTATTCTTATTTTCAGATAAAATTTTGATCATTTTGTCCCTCAATATTTTTCTTGAAGCATTCATGACATTGGCGCCATTTTCAAACCTCATAAATGTGCGCCATAAATGCACCTCGGTTTATGTGCTTACTATCAGGATATTTTGTGAAATAAATTTCCTTTCATTTTAGTCCCTAATCATTTCCTTTCAGTTTAGTCCTTCTTTTGTTTAAGGCAATTTAAAATGATTTTTGGACTATTTTCCAGGCATAAAAATATTGAGTCTAGGGTTCTAAGACATACCTAATATCATAGAATTGAGGATATTACAAGACCAATAGAGAATTTGGATTTAATTTAGAAGTCACTCATTGGTAGCATAATCAGTTTAATAATTCATGATTCTTTGTGTATACATCATCTAGTTCAGGACCCCGGTGGGTTTGTTTTTCTTGACTTGGTAATTCCCTTTCGTAATCAAGTGTCACTAGGTTCCCTTCGTAGTTAGTTAACATTAGTTAGAAAAAATCCTTCACCATTTATCTTAGGCTAGATAACAAGGAGTAAGTAATAACTCTGGGATTTCCCGTTTCCATGAGATACAACCTTAATACTCACCATTGCAGTAAGCTATGTCGATAGGTACACTATCTTAGGTGTAGCTGCACATAGAGCATTGGTAGCAGTACATCACTCCCATATTTACTAATTGAGAGAAATTATACCTAATACAATGATTATTTTGATTGAAAGAAAATTTATAAATGATTAATTAAGATGTTTTATTTTTAAAAAAATTAAATTATTAATTTACTCTGAATTATATATGGTGATGATTTTGTATCTTGTTCAAAGGTCCCAAAAGTATAGCTAAGCTATTTGAGATAGTTGGCCAACTAGAACAAGCATCTTCAAGTACTACAATACTTAAGTCATTACTCAATAAACACTCGAAGAGATAAATATACAAACAAAATATTGAAAACAAATAAACATAATAATATGGAAATCTTAGGATACATGACCTTCATGGTACCTTCGAGGCAATAATTTGTTATGGTCGAGTCTTTAATTAATTTGGTAGAAAATGCACTTAGGTTTTGGCTCTATTTTAGCCTTCAATGTTGGTGATTGCATTAGGCTCAATAATTTAGTTACATGGTATGCTTGTGTAATTGTATCTGGGACTTAATCTTAATAGGCACTGTATTAGGCTCATATTATATTATTTATTATTATATCATAGGCTCATATTATATTATCCTCAATCTTACTTCTGTCCTTTCTAGAAATCATGTTCTCTGTCTATAATTAAATGTATGTACATCTTTAATTTACTTCATACGCCTCCTATGAAATCTAATATGATTGTCTTAAATGCTTTAGCTTTACCCCCAATGGTGATCAAGATTTTTTTCAAGAGATTTTTTCATCAAAATGTTGGTGGAGACGATGTCGATGTTCTTTTGCACTACTTTCAGTTAATTATGAATGAGATTTGCCTAAGTTTTGATCTACAAATAGGCTAGATATATATGTTCTTATTTTCAAAACACTAGCTCAAATGTATGACAAGCCAATTTTTTTGTGTTATCAAATTTTTCAAGATAGAAATAATAATTGTAAATGATGTGTGTGTGTGTGTCTCTGTATGTATATATATATTATGTATTGGGTTTTCTTCTTTTATCATGTTTTTATTCTGTCAAATGGTGTGTTATTTTACTAGTTTATTGGCTTATTACTAATATGTGTTAAGTGTTTCTCTATGGATAAAAAAAATACCATATTTAAAAAAATTTTGAAAAAATGACTTTGGTGTCAACTACAATCGCTACTAAAAATATTAACATAAAGGTAAAAAGTGTCACCACCAAACTAAAAGTTCCTTATTAGTTACCATTGAAAGTGACCTATTATTGGTGGCAACGTCTAGTTGCCACTGATTATCTCTATATGTGACAATCTAATTTATTTTTAATGGTGAAAAGAGTTGCCACTAAAAGGCATCTTTGATGGCAATCGTTATAGTCACCACTGAAAGTATCAACGATGAAGATATTGGTGGCAAAGTGGTGACGACCCTCTAGTTACCACCAAAAGTATTCAATGACAACTTTTGAGACTTTAGGTGGCAAATTTTGTCACCACTGAAAGTCAATTTTTTTGTAGTGGCAAAACCACATGCATCATGTATTATATCATTAATATAGCTTCAATATTGTCATCTTCCCCATGACCATCATGAATAGAACTATAGGTTCTTACATAGGCTTCTCCATATAAGTCCTACACTTTGTAACCATCCCAAAATCCTTTCTTCAATAAGTCCAATCTCAGCATATTTCTTAACTTAAAATATGTGTTCCTACACCCCTTGCATGGACATTGAATTAAAGTATTCACCCTTAGTTGATTGTATATCCATTCAAGAAATTCATCTATTTCTCTTATATCTTGGATATGCTCTATTTTTTATATCTAGCCAACTTTTATCCATTCTTTTTCCTTACATTTGAATAAGATGTAAGGGAGCTTCGATAAATTTAATCAATAAATGTGAACACAATTTCTAATTAAGATGTCTTACTAGATCCCATAACTATGGTTCATATAAGAACAACATACTATAGTAATAGCATTAAGGTCAACACCTCATAGTAATAGTAGAGAACCACACACTCTACCGTCTTTTAAGGGAACCTAAATTGATTTATAGTTAATAGCATACAACCATAAAACATAAAATTAAACCATAACAAATCAGACCAAATTTTTGTAACATCCCCAATCTTATAATTCCTTTTAGTTAATTACAAAATATAACATCATATACTACAGGATTAGTGAGTTACTACTACCTCTACGCAAGTAAATTTTAACCTTTACCAAGTTAAATAATTAAGTGTCATTGGTTTGGGATTACTACACTCGAATTTTCACACGTAATGCAGCTGAAAATACTTTGAATAAAATATACATAATTAATTTCAAATACATACACATATTTCATTTACAATAGTCATAATTTAGTTATACAAAACATATACCTATAGATATGCGAGAGTTGTCAACAAGGATAAGGAGGAAACAACCTTGCCACTCATACCCTTCTTAAAATCCTACTAGTGGATATCTTTCTCACATATCTTAATATATATATATGCCCTCATTCCTATATCCATAAAAAATCATCTTAATCCATTTCAAAAGTGCAATAAGGGATCAGGGAATTTGGCATGTGCACTATTATCCCAATCATCTACATGTCAAAATATATGGATTATTACACTACTACTTATATAGTCCTGCCCCTTCTATAGGCTGGGGAGACGAGGGAACTTTTATTACAATAATTACCCAAGCATCTTGAATGATCATAAAATACCCTAGAAGAAGTATATCTATCCATACTACCTTCACCTCTAAGAGAATCTGAAACCTAGGCTTCTGATACACTCTAACATTTATTATGAGAATACATCTCAATAGCAATAATAACCTCTTTTAAAAATTGCTAATTTGTACCACCGTACTCATATTAAAATATCCTACATTCTTTTCATTAGCAAATAATACATCATGGCTATTGGGATAACATGCATGAATCATATAATTATTTCTCATACTTATGAAAGCAACATCACATATTCATCACATAGGATATATCATCTCGCATATCCATCACACAGGATATATCATCAGATTATAATGGTAACATGGTTATATTTACATAAAAATATAAAGTATACACAAGGAAAGTAGAGCATGTTGCTATGGCCATAAACAACATCACCTTAAAAGAGAACTCAGGAGAGTCGCAGAGCAAACAACTCCTCATTTACAAAATTTCTCGCTCATAAGTGAGTTTGTAACAACCGAAAAGATTTTTAAAAGATAAAACCTAATTTTTGACGCTAATTCTAATTAAACGAAGCCTAGCAAGACTTTCGAGGATGGTGATTCGAAACGAAAGGTTGTTTGAAGTAAGAAACACGATTGAATGGAAAGAAACGCAATCTGGTGATCAGAAACTGACAGACGACGTTTTATGCTTCAATTTCACTGACGGAGGCCAAAACCTTTGCATGGAAACACGTGCCAATGTTTGGAAGGAAGCCGACACCCTAAAGTATCCCCGGGTGGTCCGAGAAAAGTCAAAATTGCCCCCGAAGGCTTTAAATTTCTCAGATTCCCTCTATTTCTCTCAAATCTCTCTCTCTCCTCACCTCACTTTCTCTCTCCTCTCTCTCCTCCTTCCTCCACCTTGCGCTGCCACCACAGCCACCGTGGGCTGCCACCTGGCACACAAATCGACAGCCCTTGCCACCCACAACCTCCAGCAACCACCCACGGCCACCAACGGCCGCCAGCACCGTCGAAAAATGTCACTTTTCTCCTCCACCGCGCGAAAAATTCACCAACTAAGATCGCTGCCGTCCGCCATCGTTTGCCGCCACTGCCCCCACCACCATGTAGCCTGAACTGCTAGCTTCCTCCATCAGCTCACTGACGTCGAATGGAGGCCCGATGCGCCCGGATCGAGGATTTTTTCGTCCGCTATGTGTCGATCTTCGTGGCTGAAAAATGCCGTCCAAACGGTCGTGAACTGTCGCACCACCACCATATTTGGACTCCTGGACTTGCGGGCTTCACCGTGGTATAATTTTCGAGGCAAACCGCACCCATCCACTGTAGGCCACCGTACGACGCTGTGCGCCACCGTGCCAGAGTTCTGGACATACATTGGGAGAAACTGAGACCACCCCGAGACAGAATTCCATCATCCAATCACACTGGTAAGGTCTGATTTCCCAAAAGCTAATGATATCTGACTGAAATAGCTGCCGAACATAATTAGGCCATAAATTGACCTAGGTATTAGGGTAACCGAAGTTAGAATTGTTAAACGGATGACGTGACAAGTCTGAATATTCAATTTAATGTCCAAGAAATTAATTGGGCTCAGAAACCGAGACTACGTGAAGTTCTAAATCAATTTGGAGCGATAGGAGACCAGGTAGGATAATTTACGCTTCCTGAACCTTAGATTTGACCTAGTGGATACCTGAACGATTTAGATTATTTGCATAAATTTACGTGCTACTTTCGATGGAATAAATTGCATGCCTGTGTGCTGAAAACCCTAATTGCATGTTAGACGCTTTGTTTATCGAGTTTAGATGCCCTTAAGACGGATTTACTTAGGGTAGGGTACTTGATAGCTGGTATGGGACGGCCGTTAAGTATCCTGAATACAGGGAGCTTTTAATTGACATTGTTTTTACTTGATTTAGCCTGTACTGCGTTAGGGATCACGCGATAAATCAGGATGACCCTAAGAAAGGTTTAATGAGTATAAGAGGGGATAGCCTACACGGGAAAACGTTGTGATTTAGGTGTAATACCCTAGAACCCTGAGGAACAGCCGACCGTGAGCATGTGAGTTCAAATAGACTGTATGAGGATAAGAATTGGCATATGTGCACATGCTAGGGGACGCTCTAGATGTTGATTCTCACCCGGTCCTTGAGTGAGTGATTGGCGTTACGGATCACACTCACAACATAGGCGAGATTCGGGTGATTGGTGTTACGGATCACACCCAACGATAAGAGAGGTATTCTCTCTTGATGACGTGCAATTAGATGACGATTTAGACTTGGTCACAGCGGATTTGTGGCCAACATGGATTTAGATACACCGGGCATGGGATTTTATTTGATTTTGAGTTTCAATTTTAAAAGAAATGGATTTTATGATTTTGACTATTTGCCGCAATTTCCATGTGATAAAACGATTTCAAAGACAAGGTATTTCACTGATTTCAAACTGATTTTCGGGAAGATGATTTTGGTGTTCGCACCGCTGAGTATTCAGCCAGATTTTGAATTATATTTGAACTGTAAATTATTCTACTTGGATTTTACATCTCACCAGGTTCTTTACTCAGATGAACAGGGACAGGGACAGGAACCTAGACGATAACAGATGATGCCTTGATGATTAACAGGAGAATGGCTTAGTTTAGGCTTGAACTGTCTTGTATATATTGCGATGACATTGCTGTATATTGGTTTCTGTCATTTATGTTTTCTATAGTGATTGGATTGACTGTATATGTATAAATCAGGTACCTGTTGTATTTGGGATACGTTCGAAATACAGAGGAAACTCTACTAGATTTTTGGTAGGGTTTACTACGGTAAACTTGTGAATTTAAATTGGAATATATATGAATGCATGATGTGATGTGTATATGGATTTTAGATTTCATTCCAGAGTAATTTATGATGTATGTATGTATAATTAGTTAGCTGAGTGTGGATTAGGGTTGAATGGAATCCGAATGGACAACAGGAAGTCTATTTGGGTTACGCTCAACCAGTAGCGATCCCCTGACATTCCCACATCGGGAATAACTTTGTAAACCAACCCATATGCTTCCGCTAATCAGATAAGCATCGCGTATGTTGTATTAGGGGGTCGTTACAGAGTTTCTCATAGTCCTTGATCATTTGTCATTTTCTTGTGGTTCTCGACCATTTGTAGTATTCTTGTGGTCTTTTAACCATATGCAATTTTCTCATGGTCCTTAACCATTTGCACTATTCTCGTGGTCTTTGACCATTTTAATCTCATAATATTCTTGCGCTTTTCTCTATTACTTTCAAACCACTTGTTACCCATTACTTCTCTAGTCTAGATCTCTTATTTGAGTGGATTTTTAGGCTAATTAAGCTTCAAGCTAGGTCATTGAGTTCATTATCCAGCACAGAGGCTATCTAGTTGACTTTGACATGCTAGCAATTGAATTTTTGCTTATTGTTTTGTCAAATTTTTCTAAACCAAGGGCTATCAGTCAACTGCCATGACCCCGATAGTCAGCTGCTATGTTCTTGGCGATTTTTTAGAAAAGATGAGCACAATAGTTAACTTCTAGAGGCTAGCAGTTAACTGCTATAGCTTTGTATGTGTTTTTGGACAACTAAAGGACATGACAGTCTACTTCCAAGGGCTGGCAGTTGACTGTTATGTTATACTCTATTTCTCAAGTTGATGTTGACCCATATTTTTGCCCAAGAACTTGTTTGTAAACCCTTTTTGGTAATTCTCAACTTAATACTAGCATATAAGCATTATTTAACACATAAACAGCCCAAATTACCGTTTAATCTCACTCAAATCTTGGATTCAACCTTATTATCATCAATAGGTAAAAACTCATTTTTCATAATCTGATTTATGCATACATGAGTACATCCATGAAATTTAAAATACCCAATAACAGTTAAAAATATTAAGAATGTAGTTTTTACTTCCTCTCTAGCTTAAATAACAAGAAAATCATAATTTTTAGAACATGAATAGTATATTTTGAAATAAAAAGGATTATCTTGTTTGCTACCTTATTATTACTTTAAAGCATATAAAAGTTTGCTTGAAAACTTGCTAGTGTGTGATCCCTGCCTCGGGTATGTCAAACTTCTCACTACAATTCTCTTCCTATAACGAACCCTCTTATATGCTTATCATCAGAGTACATTAGAAGCGTGAAAATCCTCTAAAAATTTTTACTTTTAAAGAAAACTTATACCACTCGGGCTATTACTAGTTGAGTGTAACCCAAATAGACTCTTCTCTTAGTCCATTTGAATTCCACTCAACTACCTCTTATGCACAACATAATCTAATACCATAATATGTGCAGCCATATACTCTAGAATATAAAATTCTAAACCATTCATCGTAAACAATTGGGACACAATTTAAGTTAATAGTACCGACTAAGATTCTTATAAATTGATCGCATCTCACCATAATTATCTCCAAGGAGTACATCAATTAGTCATATACATTGACAATCACATAAACAGCCTATGGCCTTCATGCCATTCCACAATACTAACTAAAACTCAAAATTTACACATTTTCCAGGTTGCCTTCTCGGTCGTTGAACTTCCTTCAGTCTCCTGAAAATGTATACTTTTTCTCAAGCCTAGCTAGTTCTTAGGCATATCCTGGCCCTGATCATCTAAACAAACAACTTAATGAGATACAGATATCATAGTAGAGTAATTTACAATTTAAATGTTCATAAATAGTTGAAAGTTTATCTATACTCTTTTTGGTATAGAAAACCTCTCCCCTATAGTTATACTAACACATATGTGAATTAAAATTTCATAGTTTAAACATTATCAATCATATGGGAAATTCACATTTTGAATTGACTTATAAATCAGATAAACTCATCAAATCATAGGATTATAAGAGAAAAATTCACATAAAAATCAATATTTCAAAACACCTATATTTCCATTTCAATTCCTATTTACATAACATCTCTCGTGCTACTGCAAATATCACATAACTGATACGCATATGTTTCCCACCATTTTCATCCCCATCATAATGCAAGCTGTTTCTCAATCTCAATTTAAAATATTCTAGGGGACCGTTATCCCAAAGAATGTCACAAGACCGTTATCTATATGACTGAGATCTAACTAACAGGGTGTCCCCTAGCACGTGCACATCCTTTGTTAGTTTATTTATCCACAACCATATGGCAATGTATACAGATGGGTAACTAATACTTAGGGTCATAGAGTATTTCCACTTAAACCAATCCATTTTTCCCATATAGACTCTCCTTTCTTTACTCCTTAAGTCTTTCATATGGTTGTATTGGTTTAAAAAGCAACCTCTAACATATACAGACTATTATCATGAAAAATAGTTATATTTTGTAAAAATGTTTGCATAAGGAACACTTAATGACCGTCCCATACCAGCCATTAATGTCTACCCCAAATATTGTCTGCACTATAAGTATATAAGCTAATAGTCAACTTAAAAAAAATAGCAAGGGTTTTATCTCATATTTCTCAAACACATATAGGCAATTTTCCTTATACTCATATGAAAACATTTCCATTTCACAAAAATATTTCATCAAATATTTTTCCACATCATAAAACAACTTTATTTCAAACAACACAATTCACATCAGCACTTCAAATAGGGGAGTGTAGATTACTCTACCTTAACTATTTGTTCCTTTCTTGATCAAGGCTTCCCTCTTTCCTCTTTGAGTTCACCTTACAAGTCACTTTCTGAGAAATAATCTAGGTTTCACACTAGTACTTCACAAATATACATTCATTGTATCATGCTTACTATGCATCTTAGGCTTAAAGTTTTACTATGAGACAACTCTCCTATTTCCCTTCCTATTTTAATGCCACTTATCACCAAAAATATGAAATTCTCATGTATGATGATATTTGAGCCTTAATCCTAAGCTCAATTCTTATTTTAGAAATCATTTCTTCACACTAGAGGGCTATCAGGAAGTTAGAAGTTGGCTGGTTGCTCTTTGGAAGGTTGCTAGTCAACTATTGTGAAGCTGGTAGCTGGCTGGTGGCTCTCTGGAAAGTTGGATTTTACAAGATAGTAGCCTGCTAGTCGACTGATAGAAGGCTACCAATCGACTATTAGGAAAAAATAAAACTCGACAGTTGACTGATAGGGCTGCCAGTCGACTGTTGAATTCCTATATAAAATTCTAAGTTTGTCAAGAACATGACATTCGACTAGTACATGTTAGCAGTAGGCTGTTATGTTCTGCGACAGCTTAAAAATCCAAGTTTTCGAAATCATCCAACCCAGAATCCACCACATTACAAATTTAAAAGACATGAGCTTAGTATCTAACTATTTTTCCCCAAATCCTAACCCTTTTTTATGCTCAAATACCTATCATACAAGCCAAACTACATATACAACTTAGGTGAATAGTAAAACCTAACTTGAAAAATCTAATTCAAGCTTAGTAAATACTGAATGGAAATTAAATACTCTAGCATTTTAGTCTAAAAACCTTTTCCTAACTCCAAACACCTTAAAATCATCATTTTAACCTAGAAAACTAGAAATTTTTGAAGAAAAGGAGATTTCTCTATTTTTACTAATCCTAAGTATTTTAGCAGATTTGATGCTTTGTAGGAAGGATATACTACTTCTAAATGAAAGCTAGGATGTTTTCCTAAGTGTAGGTAAAGATTTTCTTACCTGAAATTCAGCTATTGAGAGGTTTCCACTTGGATTTCTCCTCCTTTCTTCCTTTCTCTCTTAGAGGTGCAGCACTCAGCACTTGCGTCAGTATAGAGGAAAGCATATGGGAAGGGATAAAAGGATACACCAATTGAAATCTTAAGGACCACCTTGCAAAACATAGAAATTACACTTTAGTCCCTCTCACTTTAACCCCCAAGTTCCTTGTTTCATTTTAATCCTTGAAGTCAAAATTCCAAGATTATCCTTAATAATAAATTTTTAAGGAAATGGATATTACACTTCCTTCTTAGTTTCTCACTTTCTCTCTCTAGCTCTTCTCCCTCTCTCTCTAAATTCTGATTTCAAAATAGCAATGGGAAGGTTTTGATATTTTTGCCTATTTATAGGTAGTTTGGTCAGTTAGAGAAACTTTAACCCTCATCCAATACCAAGGTTAAGTTTTGATCATCTGGCCTCAATTTGGAACTTCCCTAGCCATATGAAGAATGACCATTTTGCCCTTAAAACTTTGGAAGGAGATTTTAAAATTTTGGTAGCTATAGTAACCAGTCTTTTGGATAAAATTATGGTTTGCTACCTTGGAGTATTAAAAGCCTATATACCTTTCCTGACTAAACCTTTTTCTTTCATTCAAGTCCTTGATCCTTTTTCCTTCCAATTTAGTTCCCTATTAATGCAACTACATGCAATCTAATGCAACAAACACATGCATTTAAGTTAGTCTAAAACTAGCAAACATTTCTCAGAAATAGAAGGAGCAAATGTTATATTTCTTCCCTCCTTTTAAATAATTTCGTTCTCAAAATTAGAACGTGCCTAGTCAAATAGCTCAAGGTAGGTTCTCTTCATATCGTCTTCCTTTTCCCAAGTGGCTTCTTGTAGTCATGATTGATCCCACAATACCTTTACTAGTGGAATGGTCATATTCCTCAACTGCTTGACCTCAATACCAATGACTCTTAAAGGTATAAGATGATATGTTAAATTATCTTTCAATTGTATTATACTGGTGTCAAGGACATGTGAAGGATTGGGAATATATTTATGAAGTTATGAGACATGAAAAACATTATAGAGGTTGGACAAAAATGAGGTAACACTATTAGAAAAGCAGATGAACGAGTTCTTTTCAAAATTTGGTATGGTCCAATGTATCTAGGATTCAGTTTTCTAGACTTAATGGCCCTACCAATGCTAGTAATCAGAGATACTTTGAGAAAAACATAATCTCCTTCTGTAAATTTTAATGGTCCTCTCCTCTTATCAGAATAACTTTTGTGTATATTCTAGGCTTTAACCATTTTCTCCTTGATCATTTGTATCTAATTGGTAGTCTATTGTACTAATTCCTGTAACATCCTTATCTTTACATTACAACTTCATAAAATGTAATAAGATAAGTTACATTTATCTTTAACTTATTATTTTCAAGAATTGGCCTAAGCATTAAATCCATCAATAATTTATTAATTGGTTAGGTTTAGGTTCTTTTGCTCAGGATATCATACTTTAGCACAGTGAAAAATAAAAATCCATACATCATAGCTGAATTTGTAAAACATTGCACATATACATATATATATCATTTACACTATCTGATATACATTTTGAGATATGTGAAGTATTCATTCATAAGGGTAAGGAGGCAACAAGCCTACCACTCAAACTCTTTCCAAAAAGAATCCTACTAGTGGACATATCCTTCATACATCCTATTTTAGGTATGTGCCCTTCTCTATTATGTACAGAAAAAAGAATAACAGTCCTAATTCTACCCCAAAAAGAACATATTGAGAATTAGGGCAAAAGGGCTACAAGTATATAATTATATCTACTCCTTAAGTCTACTAGTCCGTTGCAAGGATCTTAAATATTGCCACTATGTAAATGTCCATCAGAAATGTAAAGGCTTCTAAGAAGGGAACATCTACCACCGCTGCTTCTATTTCCATCACCACACTATATCTAGGCATCTAATACATACCAGTATAATTATGAGAAATAATTTCTCAGTGGCTAAAAAATCCATTCATTTTCAAAATAACTAGCATGTACCACTGTACAGATACAAAAAACATTTTTACATTCCATTCCTTCCAAAATAAATTTTCATTCAATTCTATTGGCATGCTTTATATGAAACATATGCATGTGCATTTATAAATATGAAACTACTAATAATTCATGTCATGAACATAACTACATGGCATTACATTATCATGTTTCATTTATTAATAAAATATATCATCAAGCATTCATACATAATTTTTCATCAGATACATCATCACTTTACTCATACCTTTTATACCTGTAGTGGTACTTTAGTGCCATCAATTCAACACTAGGGTAAATTTTTATTGATGTCGTCAATTTTACCACTAGGGTATCATGTAGTGCTGTCATATACATCTCAAGGGGGATTTTATTAGTGCCGTCATCCACCCTATCTTGGTGATCTGTCATATACACCTTAGGGGGATTTTGTTAGTGCTGTCATCCACCCTATCTTGGTGACCTTCATATGCACCTCAAGGGGGATTTTATTAGTGTCGTCATCCACCCTACCGTGGTAACCTTCATATACACCTCAAGGGGGCTTTTATTAGTGTCGTTATCCACCCTATCTTGGTAACCTTCAGGGAGAATATTATTAGTGTCTTCATTCACCCCTTTAGGTGCCATTCATTGCCCTTTTCTTTTGTCTCTAAGGGGAGATTTTGTTAATGCCATCATCTTACCCCTAGGATAACATTCAATGCCTTTCATTCTACCACCAGGGGAACATTTTATTAGTGTCATCATCTTACCCCTAGGGTAGCATTCAGTGCCATCATATTCACCTCAAGGGGGATTTTATTAGTGTCGTCATCCACCCTATCTTGGTGACCTTCAATACCTTTCATTCCTCATTTGCATGTAATATCAAACTAGACATGCATAATCATATGAATTCAAACATAAATGCCTAATAATCATTTACAATTCATCATATACATCCTTCCTCTCCATTTCTCTTGATATTGGCCATTTTAAAACAAATATTAGTCTCTTTGCCATTAACATAAAAATTCAGCCATCAAGAGAAAAATAAAGAGGTACTCTCGTCCAAGGTGATAAAAGAGTGGAAGTTAGGAATTTTCATACTATTTGTTCCCTTTCTTCCATCCTTTCTACCTTTTAAGCATAATGGTACAATTCCCTTCCATTACTCATGGCATTTTTTTCATACTCAATGTGTGTATCTATATGTATAGCCTTCATTTTCATGGCTCATTTTCCATGCCATACATATATTTACACATACATCTTCACTTTCATATTAAAGACACATTGCAAGATTGGATTACATGGGTATGAAAGGCAAATTTACCAATGTTGCATCATGAACCTTACTTTCTCTTTATTTCTCACTCATGACCATTTCATATGCACATATCCATGAACATTTTCGTGAAAATCTTAGCTATAACATCACATGGAGGAGCTCTTGGCCACAAAGAGAAAAAGGGAGAGAATTAAAGGGTTTCAATCCTTTGCTTCCATAACTTCCATTTTCAAAATATTCAAGTTCAAAATCACATTTTACCTTTCATTTCCATGCAATTTCAAACCATCTTTAACCGCTTCAAAATTAGGGTTTTTCATGAAAATGACCATTCTTGAAATTTTCCATTTTCTCAATATTTCATTCATATAAACATTCCAACATTCATAAAGAAAACCATATTTCCATACAAGCAAATCCCAATAGAAAAACTAGTCATAAGGAATGTAAAGAGAGAAAACCCTAACTTTTATGAAATTTTAAAACACTTAAAACAATCCATAAAACATGAAATCAAGGGTTTAGGAATGTTTAGCTACCTTAAATTTGCAAGAAATGTGGAATTTCCTAAGTGTTTTTCCCTTGGTTTCTCCTTCCTCTTTGCCTTCTCCTTCCTTTCAACCAACACACCCTTCTTCCTTTCTTCTTCGACTTTTTCTCCTTTCATGAAGAAGAAGGTTAAATTAGGGTTTAGGTAAAATTACCAAAATGCCGTTGGTGTAAAATGACTTTTTCAACCTTGTTGTTTCTTATTTTCGAAAATGGCATCCTTTCTCCTTCAAATTGTAATTTCATGGAACTCTTATGGAACATGACCATCTTTCCCTTTCACTTTCAAAAATTACCATTTCACCCTTCTTTCAAAAATTACCAATTTTCCCTTGAGAAAAATTACCATATTACCCTTTATGTCCAAATGGCCATTTTACCCTCATTTTTCCTCTTTTTTGAAAATGGTAAGAAAAAACTTCTCAAATAAAGTTTCATAAAGTCTCTTTTATGAAATTACTATTTTATCCCTCTAGGTAAAATTACCATTTTGTCCTTAAGGTAAAATTATCATTTTGTCCTTAAGGTAAAATTACCATTTTGACCTATATGTCATCATAATTATTTTTCACCCTTATTCCTTCTCTTCTCTAAAATAAAAGGGTAAAAGCCTACAAATACAATTTCATGAAGTACTTAAGTGGGAATTTGGTTTTTTTCTCCTTTATGGAAAAATTACTATTTTACCATCTTTGGTAAAATTTATGATTTTACCCTTGTAGTAAGGTAGTTCTACTTTGATGAAAATGTCCATTCTACCATTATGGTAAATCATGCTTAACACCACATAAAATAATAACATATACATAAATAATCATTATTAATAATACTAATAATATATCAAAAATATTGGAGGTAGATGTTACAATTTCAGTCCTAACAATTGTCTTTCTCCCACTTTAGACGAACACAATGGTGATCTACACCTTTTCCCACACAAGGCTTCATATAGAGCCATTCCTATGCTAGAGCATAGGTCCTAAGCATATCTTTTAGAGTTTGTATTGTTCGTTCAGTTTGCCCATTAGTTTTTGGATGATAAGTAGTACTGAAGTTTAACTTAGTACCAAAGACCTCTTGTAAGTCTCTCCAGAATCTAGAAGTAAACCTAGGGTCTTTATCTGACACAAAACTAGTGGGCACTCCGTGGAGTCTCACTAATGCTTGTGTATACAATTGGGCTAACTCATTTAATGGAAAATTTATTTTGATGGGTATGAAATGTGCAGATTTAGTTAATCTATCTATAATCACCCAGATTGAATCATTTCTTGGCTGAGTTCTAAGCAATCCTACTATAAAATCTATGGTGATTTTATCCCATTTCCATTCAGGAACCTCTAGAGGTTGCAAAAATCATGTAGGTTTTTGATGTTCAATCTTCACCTGTTAGCACACTAAGCATTTATCAACATGCTCAGCTATATGGTTTTCTATACCTAGCTGCCAAAATTTTTTTAAAAAATCTTGGTACATCTTAGTGGTACCAGGATAAATAGTATAACTGCTCTTGTGGGCTTCCTCTAAAATTTGGTCCCTTAATTTTCCTAATTATAGAATATACATCTGTGTTGAAAATTCACTACCCCATTAGCTTCTTTCTTGAATTCCTTTAAGTCCTTTAGGGACTTTAAGAATTCATGTTCCCTATGGGCTTTTAGGATTTAAGTTCTAGGATTATTCTCAATTCTTATCTTACTCAAGTATATTCTATCTATATAATAGAGTGGACAAACTTAAATTCCTAAATTTCTCAATTAAGCTCATCTCATTCACTATCATATAAGCCATCATATAAGTTATATGAAGGGATTTCCTACTTAAGGCATCTGCCACTACATTTTCCTTTCCTAGATACTGTAACATCCGCTCTTAATATGATTTAAGAGATGCTTGTTAGTTGTTAATTTAAGTTTAATGCTCATGTATGCTGGATTAACTACATATAGTTGCATTTTTGAAGGGACCTAGATGAAAATAAATAAAAGTTGAATGAAGAGGTGACTAGGGACCCAATAGAAAAGGGAAATTTTAGCCAAGCAAAAGGTTATAAAATGACTCAAGGACCAAAATACAAATACCTAAAATTGCACTTAAATCCTAGCTGAACCCTAAACACCCTTATATTACTCAAGCTTTAACAAACTTAGAGAGAGCAGATAAGGGCGAGTAGAGAGAGAGAGGGTGAATTAAGGCAAGAGAGAAAGGCATTTGGCTTGAAGAAAGGGCAGATTTAAAGCTAAAGAAGTGTTTTACAGTTGAGGAAGTGTCATCTAAGCATCTAATACACGATCATTGCAAGGAAAATCCAAGATAGTAGTAAAACCTAAACCCCTATTTCATGAAATGTTGTTCTTAACTAAAAATTGATGTTTATGAATGTTTTGAGTTATATTGGGGTTAAAACTTGCATTCTCTATGTTTTAAATGTTTATTGGATAATGCTTGCTGAATGGCTGTGCTTGTTATGCTTGTAAATGATGCATGAAAGTTGAGTTTCACCTTAAGTGCAAAAATGAAGTTCAATCTATGTGTTAGGTGAAATGTAGTTAGAATACGAGTTGTTTAGGGATGTAAATGATGTATAGATGTTGGTATTGGGTCCATAAACCTTTGGCATGAGTTGTGATTATGTTTTGAGGCAAAAAATCTGTGTATATCAGATATTCTTACGTAGTACAGAGTACTAGCAACTGACTGCCATAACCTGGAAGTCGATTGTAATGTTCTTCATTACCTAGAAAATGTATCCAGAATGCATCAGCCGACTACTAGGCCTTAGTAGTCGACTATCGGGCTCACAGTGAGCTACCAATCAACTTTTAGGCTTATAACAATTGAATGGATACTATCGAGTTGACTTCCCATTTTAAATAGAGAGCTAGCAGTCGACTGCCAGCGAGGAGATAGTTAACTGCCAGCTTGAAATGAAAAGAAATTCACTCTATGCCTTGAATTCAATAAAAAATTATCCCAAAAACCTCACCCAAACACAAGATTGGAACTTGGGGTATACTGGTAACATGTAGCAATCAATTTATGGCATACTTGGACATTATGGTCCTTGTAAAAATCACATGGGACATGGCGATCCTTGTGATAGTGAAAAGAGAAGAAAGGAATCCATGGAAGAGAAAAAGGAGGGGAGTATTCCTAGGGTATGTATCAGGATAGATAGGCTCATGATCGAGTGACCGATTATTGGTGTTGGATGGCAGTTGGGCATTCCATGGGTGTATCTTGAATTAGGATGGTTAAACATCCACTTGAACTTAGATAGTTTTGAAAATGCCATTACGGTTGCGAACTCTAAGTTAATGTAATTTTCAAGGCCATTAAAGTGGACATGTACTTAGAGTTAGGCATAACTATGGCATGAGCCGAATCATCCTAGTATATACCTTAGTGAATATTGTACTAGGAAATGATCCCAATAGTTAAATAAATAGTCCCTTATGGGGTAGAAAGGGAAGTAATTCCCGTTGTATATGGAATGAGCTATGGTAAGGGTAGTGACCACATCACATGCAGTCCCCCATAGGGTAGAAAAGGAAGTATATTTCTGCTGTATGATCTATGATAAGGGTAGTGACCACATGGTACTTGGATTCCCTGGGGGACGTTCCAGATAGTACAAAGAAAAATGTATGGTGGTTGAATAGTCACAAAGTTATATATATAGGTATGAAGGGGTACGTGGAGGCAGTCGCTAGGCGGTGCTCCTAATAACTCTCATTATATGTTTGATTCCTATTCATGTTTTTAAAGAAGAATATGTTGATGTCACCATGTGGAATGTATGAGATAAAAGTTTTATGATAAAGCCTAAGATTAAGATGACACCCATGATGATTTAATTTCACATATTTAAAAGTACATGCATACACCCAAGAACAAACCATGACAGCATAATTCATGCATTGCATCCCGATAGTACATGTCATATTTTGAATTTGAGATGAGAAATGCAGAGTATTTTTATATAATTATGGCAGTAAAAGTTTACAAATTTTAAAATAGGTTTGCTTGCTACTGAGATTCAATTCTCACATAAATGTTGGCATGTATCAGATGTGTAGGTATCAACTGGAAATGGAGGTAACCTAAAGAGAGGTATCCTCCGTGGGTATTTTGAGGAAGTACAACTGAATAACTTAAGCTTTTACTTTAATGAGCTAGCCTTGATGAATTTTGGAAGTGTTAGAATAATTTATTTCATGTATAGCTTATAGCATATGTAGGATAATAGAAATTGACTAGATTAATTACTGAACACTTGGATGGGGATCATGAGTGATAGGGATGTTGTCTCCATGCCCCAATAGTTATTTTATGTTAATTATCAAAGTATTTATGCATTATGCTTATATATATATTTCCAAAGTAACTTACGTATCATATTATTTTATTCCACTCTGAGATTGAGTGTAAACCCAAGAGTAGATACCCGACCCTAACCTCACTCAGATAATTAACTTGTAGAAAGTTTTAAATTTACTCAGGTAGATGTAACAGTAACACACTACTGTTATAATATTCGTATATTATACTTTTTAAATAACTAAAAGGGACTATTGGCTAAAGGGGGTGTTATGGGCATTACAGATGGCATTTCAACTCAAAATCATAATCCTTAATAAACTCCATCCATCTTTGTTGCCTCATATTCAACTTTTTTTTATTGAAAAGGTATTTAAGACTTTTGTGGTCACTAAATACCTTGAATTTAGATCCATAGAGGTAGTGTCTTCAAAGTTTTAAGGCAAATACTATGGTCGCTAATTAAAAATCATGAGTAGGATAATTTCCTTCATGATATCTTAGCTGCCTAGACGCATATATTATCACTTTCCTATCTTACATTAAGACACACTCTAAGCCCTTCTTGGATGCGTCACAATATGACTCGAAATGTCCTAAGGGATCAGGAATAGTTAAAATAGGTGTGGTTGTTAGTTTTTCTTTCAGAGTTTGGAAACTATGTTCACATTTGGCATCCCACACAAATGGAACATCTTTCTTGGTCAATCTAGTCAAAGGCAACATAATCTACGAAAACTCTTGAATAAATCTCCTATAGTAATCGACTAATCTATGGATTTCAGTTATTCTTGTCGGTCTCTCCTAACCAACTACTGCCTCTATCTTATTAGGATCTACTACTACTCCATCCTTTTTAATTACATGCCCTAAGAACTTTATCTCTTTTAACCAGAACTCACATTTCTCAAGTTTAGCATACAATTTCTTTTCCCTAAGCAACTATAGCACAATCCTAAGATGATGCTCATGCTCTTCCCTACTTTTAGAATATATAAGAATGTTATCAATAAACACTACCATGAATTGATCAAGGTAAGGTCTAAAGATACAATTCATGCAATCCATAAAAATAGTTGGAGCATTTTTTAATCCAAATGGCATTACAAGAAATTCATAATGCCCATATCTAGTTCTAAAGGTAGTAGGTATATCTTTTGCTCTTACCTTGATTTGATGATATCCTGACCTTAAATCAATCTTGGAAAACATAATAGCTCTTCTCAATTGATCTAACAGGTTATCTATTATAGGGAGGGGATATTTATTCTTCATTGTCACCCTATTCAATTGGCTATAATCTATACACAACCTCAAGCTTCCATCTTTCTTCTTTAAAAACAACACTGGTGCTCCCATAATGAAGCATTAGGTTTAATAAATTGTTTCTCTAAGAGGCCCTCTATCGGCACCTTCAATTCTGTAAACTCTAAAGGAGACATCCTATAGGGTGTTGTAGAGATCGGTCTTGTTCCAAGAGCTAACTCTATAGAGAATTCTACTTCTCTCTATGGTGGAAGACTTAAGATTTCCTCAAGAAAGACATCTGAAAATTTGTCAACTATAGGGATTGTAACACTCCTTATCTTATCTTAACAACGTCATATAACATATTCAGATAAGTGGTTACATTATTCTTAGCCTTTATCTTATTAATTTTTCCTGAGCATTTACTCCATCAGTAATTCAAAATATAATTAGGTATGGGTTCTTTTCGCTTAGCTAAACATACTTTGGCACAGCGAAATATAAAATTTTTCATAAATCACAAAAAAATGTATAAAAATTTTCATATTCCATATAAAAACTATTTGTTACATTGTCTAGTATACATTTACTAGGATATATGAAGTAACCATCTACAAGGAGTAAGGAGACAACAAGCCTATCACTCAGACTCCTTTCCAAAATACTGAGAAGGAATAGATCCTTCATATATCCTTATCCCAGTAAGTGCCCCTTTTTTCCTCTATTTACAGCCAAAAAATAATAGTCCTAATTCTATTCCAAAAAGAGCATGTAGAATTAGGACTCCAAAATGAAGGAGCTACAGACACATATTAAAGTGTTTAACTACTCTAGAGGAAATTCAAAGATGGATATAATATAAATATCCTTTATGATAGTGAAAGTCCCTAAGAAGGGAACTTCTACCGTGGCTAGCTCGATCTCCATGATTAAACAATATCTAGGCATCTCATACATATCAGTACAAATTTAATGAGAAATATATTCCTAGTAGCTAAAAAAATCATTTTAAAAAATAGCTGATATGTACCACTATACGAATACAGAAAACAGTTCTACATTCAGTTCAGTTCCAAATAGTCATCTATGGGTATGATATATGTGAAACTTGCATGTATGCATCTATAAACATGAAATATGAAACATGTTATATCATTCATGGAATGGATAACAAGCTTTCAATGATTACATGTCTTAATCATACTCATATAAATCACATTCATGTAATACAAATCATAACATTTCATAAATGTTTAACTTTGGGAAGGTATACACAAGATCATTTCCTCCCACATAACTGTGTTCCTTAGAGGTATGCACCAGATCATTCCTCCTTCATTTTAATTCCTTGGGAGTTTACACCAGATCATTCCCCACAAGGTAGCTTTCTTAGGAGGTATACATTAGATCATTCCTCCTCAGGATTTTGGTCTCAGTAGGTATTCACCAGATCATTCCTCCCTTGATCTTTAACTTTGACATTCAAAATTACATTAAGCATTCTTATGCTATTAAACCACTTTCACATGAATTTAGACATCTTGCTATCAATGGCAAAATGCATGCTATTCACCATCCATTCTTGACCATTACATCATTTTCCCTTTTTTCACTTAGCATAGGCCATTTTGGATGACACCCTAGGCTATTTTCAATTAACATATAAATTTAGCCATCCTAGGGAAAATTCTACATAGTATTGGGCCAAGGCAAGATAAGCATGAAGAATTGGCATTTATAACCCATTTGGTACATTTCTAGCATTATTTTCACCAATTAGGAATTATGGTAACCATTTCCATAATTATGGGTAATGTTTTCTCACACCACATTTTTCTTGTAAGTGTATATTAACCCCTCTTTTACACATCTTTCTAGTCCATTTTTCATGCTAAATTTTTCGATGCATATTATTCTACAATTTTACATGGCTATGTACAATTTCAAAGTGAAATGGTAAGGAATGTGAATGATTACTTCACTAAAACATAAAAAGTACCATAATTTTCTCTCTCCTCTTTTCTTATGACAAATTTTGCAAGTTTTTCTAACCATTTTCAAGTGGGATTTCAACACCATTTACATGAATCCATTCGGCCAAAGTAAGTGTGACACATTTTCATGGTTAATGGTGAAGTTAGAAAATGGGAAAAGTGTTTTAACATCAACTTAACTAAATTTTCTCTCTCTTACCATTTTGTAACACTTTCCTACACTTTTTCTAACACCATTTTAACCAAATTTCAGCACCCATAAGACACCTAGCATTTAGCCAAAGAGGGAAAACCAAGAAAATGGAGTTATCTTACCATCTTGCTTAAAATACAACCATATTCTAGAAAATACCATGTAAGAACATCATCTTCTCACTCTTAAAAACACCATTTCAGCTTGGGTATAGGTTAGGGTTTTTTAAGACAAAGGTTCCATCTATGAAAATTTACTATCTCTTAAGTTTCCAAGCATTCCAACATGTATATAGCCATAAACACAAGTAGTTTTCAACATATTCCAAACCCATTCATGCAAATCAACCATAAGAATGTAGAGAGAGAAAGGCCATCCTTCTTATAAGATTAAGAACACCATAAACACACCATAAAACAAGAGAAGAATGGCATAGGCATGTTTAGCTACTTTGAAAATGCAAAAGAAGTGAAATCTCCAAGTTGTTTTGGTTTGAAAATCCTTTTTCTTCACAAAGAACACTAAGGCTCCCCATAATGAGGCACTAGGTCTAATGAATCCTTTCTTTAGGAGGTCCTCTATTTGTACTTTCAACTCACTCAGTTATACAGAAGACATCCTATACGGTGCTATGGAAATTAGTCTTGTACCAGGAACCAATTCTATAGAAAATTCTACCTCTCTCTCAGGTGGGAGACTTACAAACTCCTCTAGAAACACATCAAGAAATTCACAGACTACAAGTATATCACTTAGTTTCTGTTGGATTTCGACCTCTGAGGAACATAGAAAACTCATTCTTTGATTTTCCCTCTCAATTCCCCTATTTACTGGTTTGGTATTTATAAAAGTCACAAACTTAGCTGAACAGTCCAAAATCACATTGTTAGAAGAGAGCCAATCAATTCCCAGGATAACATCCAAATCAACCAAAGGTAAGCATATAAGGTCTATAAGGAAATTTTTACTTTGAATCACAACAGGGCAATTTAAACAGACAATTGAAGTCACAACATGTTTATCAATAAGAACAGCCACAGATAACTCATACGGTAGACTAGACATGCGTAGGATCAATTTTTTGGGCATACTCTATAACACCCCTTATCTAACCTCAACAATGTCATATTACTTCCTTAGATAAGTGGTTACATTAATTCTAGTCTTTAAATATATTTAAAGTTCCTGAGCATCTAATCCATCATAGATTTATTTCGCAATTAGGTTTGGGTTCTCATGCTCAGGTGAAATGCTTTGGCACAGCGAAATATAAAACATTAAACACTACAATAGATTACATACAAAAACTTTCCATATATGCATATACATATACATCATGACATCTATTTAGTACATCATTTCATATACAGACACCGGGATAGATGAAGTAACCATCCTAAAGGAGTAAGGAGACAACAAGCCTATCATTCATACCCCTTTTTCAAAATACCATGGGAGGATCGGTCCTTCATATATCCTTATACATATACCCCATTTTTTGTCTATATACAGCCAAAATATTAGTCCTAATTACAATTCCCCAAAACAAGGAATTAGGACTCCAAAAAGTTGGGTTATAGCTATATTTAAGTCATCATTTTCTCCATCGGAAATTCAAAAATGGTGATAACGTACACATTCTTGAGAATAGTAAAGGTACCCAAGAAAGGGATATCCATTGTATCTAACTCCACTTCAATTACCATGCAATATCTAACCATCTGATACATATCAGTTCAGTAATGAGAATTGTATTCCCAGTAGATAAACAACTAGTTTATTTTAAAATGACTGACATGTACTACTGCAATAATGCAGAAAATACTTTACATGCAATTAAATTTCAAAACTCTTTTCATATATACACTTGGATATGATTCATTATATAAATATGTGTAGATGCAGCTATAGAAATGAGATACACATTCAATCATTTCATTCATGGAATAGGCTATAAGCATTCAATGTTTAAATATCATAATCATATTCACATAAATCACATCTTTGTAATGCATATCATAACATATAATAAACCTCAGCTTTTAGGAGATAGACACCAGATCATTCCCGCTGCCTCTTCTTCCTTGGGAGTATACACCAGATCATTCCCCACAAGGAAGCCTCTTTTTAGGAATGGATGCATCAAATCATTCCTCCTCGTTTAATACCTTAGGAGTATACAGAAGATCATTCCCCACAAGGTAACTATCCTGGAAGGTAAACATTGAATCATTCCTCCCCTTCACAGGCCTCAGTTTCAGGGATCATTCACTGGGTTGTCCCTCATCCTCATTTCAATTCCCTGGGGCACATATCAATCATTTCCCACCAAGGAACCTTAACCTCGCATTTCACATTACATCAAGCAATTTCATGCCATTCTTTACCTCGCATTTTACATCACATCATGCATTTTCATGCTATTCTTTAACCTTGTGTTTCACATCACATCAAGCATTTTCATGTCATGCAAACATCTTTTACATAAATGTAAACATTCCATTGATAATAGCACAATAATGCCATGCAAACACTTTTATATAACATATGCCTATTCGGGTGGTACCTCAAGCCACTTCCAATGGACATATAAGATTGGCCATTCTAGGGAAAATGCCATATTACACTCAGCCAAGGCAAGGAAAATATGAGAATGTGGCACTTTTACTTCATTTGGTTCCTTTTTAGCATTATTCTCATTATTTAAGCATTTTGGCAACACTTTCAATAATTATGCATAACATTTTCTCACACCTCAAATTTGTGTAAGTGTACTTTAAGTCACCCTTTTTCATGCTTTTCTAACTCATTATTCATATCAATGATGACCATACATCTAATCTCACAATTTCAGATTTTTAGGCATACTTTTAAAGTGAAAAAGTAATACTTTAAATTGACAACATTACTTAAGGTATAACTTGCCATGATTTTCTCTCTCTTCTTTTCTTGGAACTAGACATATATAGTCTCTAAGTCAATTTTTAAGAACAATTTCAGCATCATTCATATGCATTCATTCGGCCAAGGTGACTAATGCACACTTATTTGGTTATTTGTGAAGCTAGACAATAAGAGAAATACCCAAATGCAAAGTTAATTGAACTTTCTCTCTCTTACCATTTTCTAGCACTTTCTCTCACTAATTCTAACACAAAATTTTGCCAAAATTCAGCACCAACATGAACCCTAGCATTCGGCCAAAGTGAGAAAACAAGCAAAAATGGAGTTGTTTCATCAATTCCCTTCCAACACAACAACATTCATGCAAAAACCATGCAAAATACCATTTTCTCACTCTAAAAAGCACAAATTCAGCATTTACCTAATTTGGGGTTTAGAAAAATCAATTTCCATTCATGAAACCTTATCATCTCATGAATTTCTATACTTTCCAACATATCTATAGTCACAACCACAAGTGATTTCCAACATTTTTCACATCCAAGTAGGAAAATCTACCATACACATGTAGAGAGAGAAATTTTCACCTTTGTTACAATTTTGAAAACACCATAAATCCACCATAAATCATGAAAATAATTACATAAGGTTGTTCATCTACCTTGAAAAGCCAATGGATTTGTAATTCCCTTTCTAATTTGATGTAAGCTTCCTCTCCTTCAAGTCAAGATGGGTTTTCGGCTATCTCCTCCTTCTTCTCCTCTTCTCACCCCATTTCTAGTAGCTAAGAGAAGAAATAGACTGAATTAAAGTTGGACTTATTTACAAAAATGCCATTCTTGCAAATTTTTGTCAATTTCATCCTTTTTCTTTTCTTTTTATAACAATGGCATTGTCTCTCCTTACCATTGTAATTTTATGCAACTTCCATGGGCTGGGACTGTTCTGCCCTTCTAGAATTTCAAAATTTCATAGTGGTCCCTTAACTTTTTGGAATTTGCATTTTAGTCCCTAAGAAAAGTGCACTTTTGCCATTAAGTCCAATTTGGCCATTTTTGCTTCCTTTTTCATTCTTTTCGGTTTCAAGGAGTAAAAATCACTTAAATAAAATTCCATAAGGCTCTTTTCCATGAATTTACTAATTTACTTTTATTTTAGCAAAATTACCTTTTTACCCTTTATGCTAAAACTATCATTTCACTCTCATTCTTTCTTCTTTTGATCAAGAATGAGTAAGGATTTCTAATTCCCACCTTAATAAAATATTTAGGGTAACACTACAATTTTCTCACATCATATAAAATTACCATCATAACCATGGTGTGAAATTATAATTTTACCCTTCTTAGGGAAAATTGCCCCTTAATATTAACATAAGTAATTTCTTGCATAACTAGACTCTTCTTCCCTCTTAAATGAAAATAATAAGAGTCCTTTGTCATAACTTCATGAAATAAGAGAATTAACTAATTATTCATTTCATGGTAAAATTACCATTTTACCCTTCCTTACCTGATTTCCAATTTCATGCTTTTATCACAAAAGTGATTATAAAATGATAAAAGTGTTCATTACAACTCCTTACTAAATCATCCTTAACCCTTCACAATTAATACTAAAATAATAATAATAACAACATCATCATAAATTACAAGTGTTAGGAGCGGATGTTACATACTCTGTTGAAATAAAAGAATAGGTAGCGCCAGAATCATACAGTACACTTAAAGGAACATCATTAATAAAACATGTGCCTTTCGTTAAATCCTCAAACTGAGCCGCTTCTTTACCTTTGAGGGTATACACCCTCCCTTTGGTGGTAGGTCTTTGAGTTTCAGTTGGCTTCCTTGGGAGTGTGCAATCTTTAGCATAATTTCCTGGTTTCCCACATTTGAAGCAGATATTTTGCCCTCTCAAACATGGTCTGTCCCCATGGTATCTTCCATATTTCTAACAGTTCTCTAGAGTAGCAGTAACATTCATAGGTCTCTTACCTATCTGCCCTTTAACAAATTTATTGTCTCGTCCCTTACCATATCTAAATGATGCTTTTCTCTTGAAGAAGCTCGATTCTTGTTTGCCTTTCTTTAATGCAGCTAATGACCTAGAAGCAATACAACATTTATTGACTAGGGTGGCATAATCTCAAATCTCTTAGGAGGATACCTCATGATATAATTATGGATATAAACTGCTCTCCAAGTGCATGGCTTTCTATGTCTCATATGGTCTTCACTATAAATAAGAGGAGAACTTGGACAACTCCTCAAAACAGGCTAAATGCTCTTCAAAGGGTTTACCTTCTTATTTAATTCTTAGAAATTTTCCTTCTTTAGCATTTCTTTCATTCTGAGGAAAATATTTGTTTAAGAAAGCTTTCTTAAAAGCTTCCCATGTGACCTGTGTTCCTTGACTTTCCATCAGTTGCCTAGTCTCCTTCTACCAATGCTTGGCTTCTCCTTCAAATTGATAAGTTGCGAAAGAGACCTTCTATCCTTCACTGCTTCTTGAAACCTCAAAAAGTTTTTCCATCTTTTGCAACTTCCTCAGCCAATTTATGATATAATTCACCCTTAAAGATAGGGGGTCTAACCCTCTGAAATTCAGTTCATCCTCCTATGGTCTGGTTTCTTGCTTGTTCATTACGAGGCTGAGTAACTTCACTTCTATAAGATTGAATCTGCCAAAGTGCTTCAGCAAGCTCGCAGACTTGTTCAGATGTTGTCAGCCTTGTTCGAGATATTCTTTGCAGCTTGAGCTTTCATGGCTTCAGCCAATCCTCTAATTGTCTGCATTATCTCAGACATGCTCACTTCATTATCCTAGCTTTGGTTTCCACTTCTCCTAGGTGATGCCATTATGTTCTCTACAAAACAAACATCACTGAGGTGATTAGTCTCAATAATAGATCATTAAGCAAAGAATTTATAACACCCATAGGAGCTACTATCTTCTCAAACCTAGGTAGCTATGCTCTGATGCCCTAAACCTAGTGCTTTATTCCTTAAGTTTAAAACAAAATACAAGTTAGCCAACCGCCTAGGTACAACCAACTAACCTGAACTAGTTTCTTCCTTAAGGAATCTACCCTTTTCTAGCCTAGGTAGCTATGCTCTAATACCAACTTTAATGTAACACCCCTTATCTTATCTTAACAACATCATATAACATATTCAGATAAGTGGTTACATTATTCTTAGCCTTTATCTTATTAATTTTTCCTGAGTATTTACTCCATCAGTAATTCAAAATATATTTAGGTTTAGGTTCTTTTCGCTTAGGTAAACATACTTTGGCACAACGAAATATAAAATTTTTCATAAATCACAAAAGAATGTATAAAAATTTTCATATACCATATAAAAACTATCATTATAAAAACTATTTGTTACATTGTCTAGTATACATTTACTAGGATATATGAAGTAGCCATCCACAAGGAGTAAGGAGACAAAAAGTCTGTCACTTAGACTCCTTTTTAAAATACTGACAAGGAATAGATCCTTCTTATATCCTTATCCCAGTAAGTGCCTCTTTTCCCTCTATTTATAGCCAAAAAATAACAGTCGTAATTCTATATCCAAAAAGAGCATGTAAAATCAGGACTCCAAAATGAAGGAGCTACAGACACATATTAAAGTGTTTAACTACCCAAGAGGAAATTCAAAGATGGATATAATATAAATATCCTTTATGATAGTGAAAGTCCCTAAGAAGGGAATTTCCACCGTGGTTAGCTCAATCTCTATAATTAAATAGTATCTAGGTATCTGATACATATCAGTATAACTTTAATGAGAAATATATTCCCAGTAGCTAAACAAACCATTTAAAAAAATAGCTGATATGTACCACTATACGAATACAGAAAATAGTTCTACATTCAGTTCAGTTCTAAATAGTCATCTATGGGTATGATATATGCGAAACTTATGTGTATGCAGCTATAAACATGAAATATGCAACATGTTATATCATTCATGGAATGGATAACAAGCTTTCAATGATTACATGTCTTAATTATACTCACATAACACATTCATGAAATACAAATCATAACATTTCATAAATGCTTAACTCTGGGAAGGTATACACAAGATCATTTCCTCCCACATAATTGTGTTCCTTGGAGGTATGCACCAGATCATTCCTCCTTCATTTTAATTCCTTGGGAGTTTACACCAGATTATTCCCCACAAGGTAGCTTTCTTGGGAGATATACATCATATCATACCTATGCTAGAGTGGAAACTATTATTGTAAGAAAATTCAATTAATGGTAGACTTCTATCCCAATTTCCTTTATACTCTAAAACACAAGCCCTAAGCATATCCTCTAGGGTTTAAATTGTTCTCTCAGTTTGTCCATTAGTTTGAGGATGATATGCTGTACTAAAATCTAATTTAGTCCTAAAGGCTTCTTGTAGGGCTTTCTAAAATCTAGAGGTAAATCTGGGATCTCTATCAGAGACAATGCTAATGGGTACCCCATAAAGTCTCACTATCTCTTGAATATATAGTTGAGCTAATCGATCCAGGGAATAGTTAATCTTGATAGGTAGAACATGGGAAAATTTAGTTAATCTATCCACTATTACCCAAATAGCATCATTCCTTAATTGGGTTATAGGTAAGCCTACCATAAAATCCATTGATATTTTGTCCCATTTTCACTTAGGGATATCTATTGATTGTAGTAATCTACCAGGCTTTTAGTGCTCGATCTTTATTTGCTGACATACTAAGCACTTAGCTATATACTCCGCTATATGCTTCTTCATATTTGGCCACCAAAATCTCTCTTTCAAATCCTGATACATTTTAGTGGCTCCAAGATGAATGGTATATCTACTTTGATGAGCTTCCTCTAATATCTTTTCCCTCAATCCATTTTCCTTAGGAACATAAATTCTACTATAGAAAGTTACCATTCAATCAGCCTTCTTTATGAATTCCTTTGAGTCCTTTAGAGACCCTAAGAAATCATCATTCTCCTGAGCTTCTAAGATTTGAGCCCTAAGAGTATTCTCGATTCTCATTTCACTCAAGAAGATTTTTTTTGGTAACATCAAGGTAGACAAACTCATATTCCTAAATTTCTCTATTAAGCTCATCTCACTTACCATCATTTGAGCTACTTGAAGGGACTTCTTACTTAGTGCATCTGCCACAATATTTGCCTTACCTGGATGGTATTTTAATTCAAAATCATAGTCCTTAATGAATTCCATCCATCTCTTTTGTCTCATATTCAACTCCTTATGATTGAAGGGGTACTTGAGACTTTTGTGGTCACTAAATACCTCAAACCTCGACCCATAAAGATAATGTCTTCAAATCTTTAAGGCAAATACTATAGCGGCCAACTCTAGATCATGAGTAGGATAGTTTCTCTCATAAGGTCTTAACTGTCTAGAAGCATAAGCGATTACTCTTCCTCCTTGCATTAAAACGCATCCTAATCCTTTCTTAGAGGCATCGTAATATAACTTAAATTTGTCCAAAGGGTTTGAGATAACTAAAATAAGTGCAGTGGTTAATTTTTCCTTGAAGGTTTGAAAAATTTGCTCACATTTGGTGTCCCACACAAATGGAACATCTTTCCAGGTTAGTTTAGTCATTGGCATCGCTATTTGCGAAAACCCTTGATTAAACCGTCTATAGTATCTTGTTAAATCCAGAAAACTACAAACTTCTGTTACAGTAGTAAGTCTTTCCTAACTTACTACCGCTTCAATTTTACTAGGATCCACTGACACTCCACTTTTAGAAATCACATGCCCCAAGAATTTCACTTCTTCCAGCCAAAACTCTCACTTTTTTAATTTTGCATACAATTGCTTCTCCCTAAGAATTCCCAACACAATCCTAAGGTGCTGCTCATGCTCCTTTCTATTCCTATAATACACTAGAATATCATCAATGAACACTACCACAAATTGGTCTAGATAAGGTCTAAAAATGCGATTCATATAATCCATAAAAGCAACTGGAGCATTGGTTAGGCCAAATGGCATTACAAGGAACTCGTATTGTCCATACTTAATCCTAAAAGCAGTCTTAGGTATGTCCTCTTCTCTGACTCTGATATGATGGTATCCTGACCTCAAATCAATTTTAGAGAAAATAGTGGCTCCCCTCAACTAGTCTAACAAGTCATCAATCCTAGGCAAGGGATATTTATTTTTCACTGTTACCTTATTTAACTGTCTATAATCTATGCACATTCTTAGGCTACCATCCTTTTTTTTTCTTCTTTTAACCATAAATGGGTAATAATTTCTAATTTCTATTTCCTTGAAATATTACGATAAAAATTAAATTTTCTACATTATGTAAAATTACTAATATGTCCTTAGGGTGAAATTACAATTTTGCCCTTTATCAAGGAAAATTGCCCTTTTTGGCATCCATTACACATAATCACTTACATAACTAGATTCTTCTTCTCTCTTAAATGGAAATAATGAAAATTCTCCAATGTAATTTCTTAAAATAAGAGAATTAAATAATTTTTCCCTTTATGGTAAAATTACTATTTTACCCTTCCATACCAAATTTCCAGTTTCATTCTTTTATCACTAAAGTGGATATATATGTTGATAAAAATGTCCATTCTAACTTCTTAATAAATCATCCTTATCATCCCATGAATAATACTAAAAATAATAATAACAACGTCATCATAAAATACAAGTGTTAGGAGCGGATGTTATAGGGATAGTGTCAAGCTTATGCTAAATCTCAACCTTAGAAGAACACAGAAAATGCATTCTTTGATTCTTTTCCTCAATATTCCTATTCATTGGTAAGGTATCTATACATGAGACAGATTTTTATGAACAATCCAAAATTACATTGTTTACAGAAACCAGTTTATCCTAAGAATAATGTCCAAATCCACCAAAGGTAAACAAATCAAATCAATAACAAAAGATTTGTTCTTAACAACAATTGGGCAATTTAAGTAGGCTAAAGAAGTAAAAACCTACTCTCTCATTGGAATATAAATAGATAACTGATAAGGTAAACTGGACATAGATAAATTTAATTTCTACATACATTGCAATGAAATGAAAGAGTGGGTAGCGCCAGAATAAAAAAGTATAACTAAAGATACATAATTTACATCATCGAACTAGGCCACTTCCTTGCCCTTAAGGGTAGGGACTCTTCCAGTAATGGGAGGTCTGGTGGGGTTAACCTATTTCTTCCACTGAGGGAAATCCTTGATAAAGTGTCCCTCTTTTCCACACATATAACAAACACCTTGTTGCACACCTAGTTACAAATGTTAGGCATCGCCTGTCTCACCATTAGCCTTTTACTTTCCTAGCCTCCACAAGGTCCTAATTGCTTTCATTTGAGGAAGTTGGCTTTTTGTTTTTCCCTCTAAATCTCTACCAGATTCTTAGGAACTATGCTACATTTATTGGCCAGTGTGGCATAACTCTTGATTTCCAACAAAGCCACAACATTTTTCAACTTAGGCCGCAACCTAGCCTCTAAATGCATGGCCTTTCACGCCTCATCTAGTAGGAGTTTTATGTAAGAAGAGAATTTAGACAATTCATCAAATTAAGCAAGATATTCTTTAAATGTCATGTTGCCCTATTTTATCTGCATAAATTCTATTTCTTTTTCATTCCTTACATTCTGAGGAAAGTAGTTCTCCACAAAATTTTTGTCTTTTGAGGTATTCACTAGATCATTCCTCCCTTGAGTTTTAACTTTGCCATTCATATGTACATTAAGCAATTCTATGCTATTCATTCATTTTCACATGATTTTGGGCATCTTCATATCAATGGCAAAATGTATACTATTTACCTTTCATTCTTGACCATTATATCACTTTCCCTCTTTTCACTTAACTTATGCCATTTTGGATAGCACCTTAGGCTACTTTCGAGTAACATATAAGTTTAGCCATTGTAGGGAAAATTCCACATAGCATTCGACCAAAGCAAGATAAGCATGAAGGAATGGCATTTCTCACCCATTTAATTCATTTCTAGCATTATTTTTACCATTTAAGAATTATGGTAACCATTCCCATAATTATGGGTAATGTTTTCTCACACCTCATTTTTCTTGTAACTATATGTTAAACCCTCCTTTCACACATCTTTCTAGCCCATTTTTCATGCTAAATTTTTCAATGTACGTTATCTTACAACTTCACATGCTTATGCACAATTTCAAAGTGAAATGGTAACATTTTGAAATGTCTCTTTTACTAAAACTTGAGAATACCATAATTTTCTCTCTCCTCTTTTCTTATAACAACTTTTTCAAGGTTTTCTAGCCACTTTAAAGTAAAATTTCAGCACCATTTACATGAGTCCATTTGGCCAAGATAGGTATGTCACATTTCCATGGTTTATGGTGAAACTAGAAAATGGAAAAAGTGCTTAAACATTGACCTAAATAGATTTTCTCTCTCTTACCATTTCATGACACTTTCTCTCACTCTTTCTAACACCATTTTAAACCAAATTTCAGCACCCTTTCAAGACATAGCATTCAGCCAAAGAGGAAAAAGGTAAGAAAATGAAGTTATCTCACCATTTTCCTTACAATACAACCATATTCAAGTAAATTCCATGCAAAAACATCATTTTCTCACTCATTAAAACACCATTTCAGCCTTGGTACAAGTTAGGGATTTTCAAGACTAGGGTTTCTATAACGCCCCTATCTAGTCTTGTTGTTCATTTCGACATAGATAAGTTCAGTACATTATTCTTATTCTTTTAATTATTGTCTGAGCAGTTAAACCATTTAATTTAAATTGAAAGAATTAGGTTCGGGATCTTATGCTCAAATAAAAATAAAACTTACATGCACATCAGAATAATAAAAATTCTACGCTACACGATGAAAATACAGTCTTTCATATGAATCCAATAATACAAGTCTAATAATAATCATTACAAACTGATGTACATGTCCTCGGATATATGAAATACTCGTCCCACCGGAGTCAGGAGACAATAGGCCTACCACTCAGACTCTCGCACAAAATAGTGATGGACCAGTCCTTCATATATCCGTTTTCACCAGTATCCCCAGAACCATTCGTATATACAATCAAATTAGTTGTCTTACTCTAATTCGAGTACATCTAGGATCAAAAAAATGGGGGTTACAAAAACCTTACTTGATCAAAAGGTACTGCCACCACGCGTCCCTGCTGTGCGTCCGTATCTGATACATATTAGCATATAGATGAGAAACACAGGTTTCCCAGTAGCTTAGCAATTTATAGTTTAAAAGAAACTAATATGTACTAGGGCACAGGCACCAAAAATGTTCAACCAACATCCTTGATTTAGGAGTAAAATATATAATTGTAAACAGGCAATTAATGCATGATAAATTTAGTAGTTAGCAACTGTTAGAAATCTTTTTCACATGTCCAGTGTTATATTAAGCATACTAATTTTATTATTATGAAATTATCAGAACGTACATACATGTTGTGTGAACACTAGATCATAAGGGTGGAGCACCTTCGGCCACGCCTCGAAATTCATGGACACTCGGCCACGTATATAGCGTGATTGCGAGCACTAGGTCCTGGGCACAGAGCACCTTCGGCCGAGCCTTGCCAGGGCGACTGTGTGGACCACCTTTGGCCATACCTTGCAAATTGTGGACACTCAGCCACATACATGAAATTATTGAGACACTAGATCACGGGTATAAAGTACCTTCACCCACACCTCCCTAGGTCACTTGTGTGGAGCACCTCCAGTTACACCTCGTAATGCGTGGACACTCAGCCACAGTTTTAGCGTGATCGCGGACGCTAGTTCACAGGTATAGAGCACCTTTAGCCACACCTCGCTAGGCCACTGGTATACACTTGGAACCCTGCAGGGCACAATGTCACCCTACATCTCCCTTTTATTATCCAGGGAAAGGTTTCGTTTCCTTAAAGCTTTCGAATAAATTCGAAAGTTCCATACTATTTCACTTTTTCCTGGGGAATTAGATATAAGTCCCTTTTTAAAATATTAACAATGGACATAACATTTTCTACTTTTCTTAGAGCTTATCCTCACGTAAATTCCCCTCCAAGAATATTAATAATGGACATGATATTTTCTATTTTTCTTAGAATTTTTTCTCAATTAAATTTCCTTCCAAAAATATTATTAATAAACATAATATTTTCTATTTATTCTTACATAAATTTTCCTTCCAAAATATTATTAATGGACATAATATTTTCTATTTATTCTTACATAAATTTCCTTCCAAAAATATTATTTATGGACATAATATTTTCTATTTATCTTTACGTAAATTTCCTTCAAAAAAAAAAAATTATTAATGGACATAATATTTTCTATTTACCTTTAAATATATTTCCTTCCAAAAATATTATTAATGGATATAATATTTTCTATTTATTCTTACATACATTTCACTCCAAAAGTATTAGTCATGGACATAATATATTCTATTTTTCTTAGAATTCATTCCTCACATAAATTTCCTTCCAAAGGTTTAATAATTCCTATGATAATATTCCTCTTATCCATGATCATTAGTCACCTTAAACCCTCACAATTACATTCCTCATAATGGTATTCATCATTAGTTATTTTCTTATGTGATCATGGCAATAATTTCCCTTACTAACTTATTCCATTTAATTTCATCATCACATGCATTTATTTGACAAACATACATGCCCAATAACATCGTTAATTCCATTCAACTTAGCTAATTCCTAAATTCATCATGCATACTATATCAAATTTCCTCCTAAATCAAGAATGGAGAAAGTTACTCTAGTTCCATGGAGGCAACATTTTTGGAAACATACATGCTAATTTATGGAACTATACTAAAGAAATTGCAACCTACCTCTTGGATTTCTTTGCTCTCTCTTTTTCCCTTATTTTCTTCTTCTCCAATTGCTCTTTTCCCCCTTGCTTTCCTTTCTCATGTGTGCATGTGTAGGTGAGATGAGAGGAATGAAATGCTTCTCCCCTTTTTTTTTTCACGCCTGAGTCTTCTACCCAAAAGAATCCTTCCACTCTTTTTCTTCTCTCTTATTTGGTGTGTGTTTATGTGTATTATTCACCCTAAAAATTTTTCTATTCCTTCTCTCTCTTGCCTAGATGAGTATGTGCCTATTGCCCCCCCATTTCCATTATTTTTATGATTGTAATTCTGCTCATTGGCAGCCTTCTGTGTAGCTTAGGTGTGGCCCCTTTCTTTCCTTTCAATTCCATGCCATCCTTACTGCCACGCGATAGAAGAGGAGGAGAAGTAATGCAATTGCACACTCCAACTCCTGCACTTTGTATGATCATTAGCTGCATGTCCCTACCATTTTAATTTAGTTATTTCCATTTCCTCACCTTCACTCTACTGTATGCATATCCGATGGGACTCCCCTCTCTCTCATTTATCTTCATTACTTGAACTACTCCTAGCTGCACATGTGGTCCTTGTATTATTTGTTTGCTTCCTTCCTTCTAGTGTTCCTTTAGTTTCTTAGAAGAAAAGTCAAAGGAGTTTACTAATTTCACACGTCTCCCTTCCTCTCTCCGTGTCCAAGTAGTGTGATGTGTCTATATATTTTTGGTTTTTGTTTTCCTTCTCTTTCCCACCTTACGTGAGCTTTGTATAAGATTCATGCATCACCCCTTTCTCCCTTCCTTTCACATGGCTTCACCTATGTTTTCCATCTTATTTCCCCTTCCTTATTTCAAGTGAAACTCATGTACATATAAAAGAAAGAAAAGAAAAAAAATTGAATGCCTTTCTAATTCTCTCGTGTGGCATTGAACTTGCATGCATAACATTTACGGCTCCTTCCTTTGGTACTTAAGTTAGATAAGAAGATAAAGGTTAAGTAAGCATCAATTCTTATGTAAAATAAAGGTTAAGTTAAGCATCAATTCTTATGTAACATGTCTTTTTAATCTAGACAATTTGGCCATTAAATTATGCAAGTGAAATTTTCATTCCTTAAGCCAATTCTTAAATTTATTAGCAACAAGAAATTTATTTATTAGCACCATAATTCTATCCATTAAAATCATTAATTTAAGCTAATTAAATTTGGGGTGTTACAGTTTCATTCTTGAAAATTTGCCATCTCTTAAGTTTGCAAGCATTTCAACATGTCTATAGCCATAAACATAAGTAGTTTTCAACATATTTCAAACCCATTCAAACAAATCAACCATAAGAATGTAGAGAGAGAAATACCATCCTTCTTGCAAGATTAAGAACACCATAAACACACCATAAAACAAGAAAAGAATAGTATAGGCATGTTTAGCTACCTTAAAAATGCAAAACAAGTGGAATCTCCAAGTTGTTTTGGTTTGAAAATCCTCTTCTCCAAGCCTAGGAAGTAATTCGGCCAGCCTCTTCTTCACCTCCCTTCTTCAACACTTCTAACATCCTAAGGAAGAATAAGACTTAAATTAGGGTTTTGGTGAAATAACCAAAATGCCCTTGGTGTGAAATGACCAATTTACCCTTATTACTTCTCCTTTTAAAGAATGGCATCCACTCTCCTCAAGAATGTAATTTTGTGCAACTTCCATGGGCTGGGACATTTTTGCCCCTCGAGAATTTTGAAATTATAGAATGGTCCCTTAACTTTTCAAAAATTACAAATAAGCCCCTCAAGAAGTTACCATTTTGCCATTTAAGTCCAAATGGCCATTTTAACTCCATTTTTCACCCTTTTCGGTTTTAATGTGTAAAAATCACTTAAATAAGATTTCATAAAACTTATTTTTGTGAATTTACTAATTTATCCTTCTTTCAGCAAAAATTACAATTTTACCCCTAAGACAAAATTACCCTTTTGCCCTTTATGCCAATGTTATCATTTTCACCCTTATTCTTTTTTCTTTTGAGCAAGAATGGGTAAGGGTTTCTAATTTCTATTTCCTTGAAATATTTAAGGTAAAAACTAGATTTTTTACATTATGTAAAATTACTAATATCCCCCTTAGGGTAAAATTATGATTTTGCCCTTTTTGGGGAAAATTGCCTTTTTGACATCAAAAGCACATAATTACTAACAAAACTAGATCCTTCTTCTCTCTTAAATGAAAATGATATGAGTCCTTTCATATAATTTCATGAAATAAGAAAATTAAATAATTTTTTTCCCTTTCATGATAAAATTACTATTTTGCCCTTCTTTGCCAGATTTTCCAACTTCATTCTTCTATGACTAAAATGACTCTATCTTGATGAAAATGTCCATTCTATCGTTTTAATGAATTATCCTTATCATCACATAATTAATAATAATAATGATGACATTAAAGAATGCATGGTATTAGGGGCGGGTGTTACACGTGGTGACAATTTTTTGCCAGCTGGCAGCTGACAGAGGAACCAGGCAACTCAGGCTAGCTGTTGGTGGCAACGGTGTGGTCGGACAGTGATGGATGGCAGAGATCGAAGCTGTCTTCGAATTCACAATGAAGGGAAACAAGTGGCTATTTTTAGTTGTTATGGTGGCCGTCAGTCGCTGTGGTGGCTTGCTGCGGTGTCGAGCTAAGCTGAACCTTTCTGCAATGACGGGCGGCGGTAACTTGGCAGAATGGTGGATGAGCGTGGTGAAGGTGGCAGATGGAGAAAAGGGAAAAATGGAAATTTGAATATTTAAGGCATTCAAGGGCATTTTAGTCTTTTCTCACTTTGTCATAGCTAAATTTTGGATGCATTTTCTGATCTGGGCAAGAATATGGGATAATATGGAAGGGATTTGGAAATCTTTTGAGGATTTTATGTAACACCTGCTCCTAATAACTTGCATCTTATAATGGCATTATTATTGTCATTAATTATGTGATGATAAGGAAGGTTCATTAGAAAAATAAGATGGACATTTTCATCAAGATAGAGTCACTTTTGTCATAAAAGAGTGGGACTGGGAAATCTGGTAAAGGTCAAAATAGTAATTTTACCATAAAGGGGAAAATTAATTTAATTTTCTTATTTCATGAAATTACATCAAAGGACTTTCATCATTTCCATTTAAGAGAGAAGAAGAATTTAGTTATGTAAGTGATTATGTGCATTTGATGTTAAAAAGGAAATTTTCCCTGAAAAGGGCAAAATCATAATTTTACCCCAAGGGCATATTAATAATTTTACATAATGTAGAAAATTTAATTTTTACCTTAAATATTTCAAGGAAATAGAAATTAGAAGTTCCTACCTTTTTATGTTTAAAAGAAGAATGAATAAGGGTAAAAATGACAACATTGGCATAAAAGGGAAAAAAGGTGATTTTGCCTTAGGGGCAAAATGATAATTTTGCTAAAATAAGGGTAAATTAGTAAATTCACAAAAATAAGTTTTATGAAATCTTATTTAAGTGATTTTTACACATTAAAACCAAAAAGGGTGAAAAATGGAGCTAAAATGGCCATTTGGACTTAAATGGCAAAATGGTATTTTCCTTAGGGGCATATTTGTAATTTTTGAAAAGATGAGGGACCATTATGCAATTTTGAAATTATTAAGGTGCAAAAACGTCCCAGCCCATGGAAGTTGCACAAAATTACATTCCTAAGGAGAGTGGATGCCATTCTTGAAAAGGAGAAGTAGTGAGGGTAAATTAGTCATTTCACACCAAGGGTATTTTGGTCATTTCACCAAAACCCTAATTTAAGTCTTCTTCTTCCTTTAGGAGAAGAAGAATTCAAAGAAGTGAGGGAGAAGAAGTGCTGGCCGAAAGCTTCCTAGCCTTGAAGAAGAAGATTTTCAAGGCAAACCAACTTGGAGATTCCACCCATCTTGCATTTTTAAGGTAGCTAAACATGCCTATGCCATTCTTTTCTTGTTTTATGGTTTGTTTATAGTGTTCTTACTCTTGCAAGAAGAATGGTTCTTCTCTCTCTACATTCTTATGGTTGATTTTCTTGAATGGGTTTGGAATATATTGAAAACTACTTGTGTTTATGGCTATGCACATGTTGAAATGCTTGATAATGTAAGAGATAGAAATTTTTCATGTTTGGAACCCTAGTCTTGAAAAACCCTAGCTTATAGCAAGGCTGAAATGGTATTTTAAAGAGTGAGAAAATAATGGTCTTGCATGGGATTTACTTGAATATGGTTGTATTGTAAGCAAGATGGTGAGATAACTTCATTTTCTTATTTTTCCCTCTTTGGCCGAATGCTAGCTCTTGTGATGGTGCTGAAATTTGGTTAAAAATGGTGCTAGAAAGAGTGAGAGAAAGTGTCATGAAATGGTAGGGGAGAGAAAATCTAGTTAGATTAATGTTTAAGCACTTTTCCCATTTTCTAACTTTACCATAAACCATGAAATGGTGACTCACCCATCTTAGCCGAATGGACCCATGCAAATGGTACTGAAATTGCATTTGAAAATGGCTAGAAAACCTTGTAAGATTTGTCAAAGAAAATAGGAGAGAGAAAATTATGGTATTTTTATGTTTTAGCCAAAGAACCATTTCAAAATTTTACCATTTCACTTTAAGAATGTGCATAAGTATGTGAAATTGTAAGATAATGTGCATTTCCATACCTAACATGAAAAATGAGCTTGAAAGGTGTGTAAAAGAAAGGCTTGATGTACACTTACAAGAAAATGAGGTGTGAGAAAGCATTACCTATAATTATGGAAATTGTTACCATAATGTTTAAATGGTAAAAATAATGCTAGAAATGAACCAAATGGATTAGAAATGCCAATCCTTCATGATTTTCTTGCCTTGGATGAATGCTATGTAGAATTTTCCCTAAAATGGCTAAACTTATGTGTTAATTGAAATTAGCCTAAGGTGCCATCCAAAATGGCCTATGCTAAGTGAAAGGAAGGGAAATAATGTAATGGTAAAAAATGGATGGTAAATAGCATGCATTTTTCCATTGATAGAAATATGTCCAAAATCATGTGAATATGATTGAATAGCATAGAAATGCTTATCGTACTTGTGAAAGGCAAGGTTAAAGCTAAAGGGAGGAATGATCTGGTGAATACTCCAAAGACTAGAATTTTGAGGAGGAATGATATGGTGTAAACCTCCCAAGAATAACACCTTGTGGGGAATGATCTGGTGTATAATTCCAAGGAATTAAGTTCAGGAGGAATGATCTAGTGTATACTTCCAAGGAATTAAGTTCAGGAGGAATGATCTAGTGTATACCTCCAGAGAATACAATCATATGGAGGAATGATCTGGTGTATACTTCCCAAGAGTAAAGCATTTATGAGATAGTATGATTTGTATTGTATGAATATGTTCTATGTGAGAATTTTTTAAGTATGTGAACATTTAAAGCTTGTTATTCATTCCATTAATGATATCATATGTTGTATATCTCATGTTTATAGATGTATACATACATGTTTCACATATGTCATATCCATAGATCTGTATGAAAAGAGTTTTGGAACTAGACTGAATGTAGAGTTATTTTCTATATTCGTACAGTGGTACATATCAGTTATTTCAAAGAAAATGGTTTGTTTAGCTATTGGGAATATATTTCTCATTATTGTGCTGATATGTATCAAATGCCTAAATATTGCTTAATTCTAGAGCTTGAAATAGCTACAGTGGAAGTTCCCTTCTTGGGAACTTTCACCATACTGAAGGATATTTATATTATTTCTATTATAGAAATGCTCCCATAGTGATCTGGGTACTATAGTTATGTACATGTAGCCTTAACATTTTGGTCCTAATTCCCTTTGTTCTTTTTGGGTTGGAATTGGGACTTATGAATGGGTACTTCATATATCCTAGAATATGTATGTAGAACCATGTATTAAATAGCTATGATGTATATATATATATGATATCAAAATTCTTATAAATTTTGTTGTAATGTATGAGATATTTATTTCTGCTGTGCAGAAGTACGTTTACCTGAGCAAAAGGACCTTAACCTAATCATATAATAAATTATTGATGGATTAAAAGCTTGGTAAAATTAATATGATAAAAGGCTAAGAATAATGTAACCACTTATTTCAATATGCTATATGACATTGTTAAGATAAGATAAGGGGTGTTACATTTTAAGCCTTCCAAGAATATCTGCTAAGTTCCTAAAGGAATATAAAAATTTCTCCATCAGATATAATTTTTATTCCAAAAAATCCTCAAATTTAAACTACAAGCTTAGGAAAATATTCTTAAATCAATTTTGACAAAATTTTAATTTATTTTATCCAATTTAATTTATTTTTAAACAGGGTTATTACACAAATTTAAACATAGTAAAAAAAATCTTTAACAATTTGTTCAACCAAAATAAGAAAAACATATAAGTAAATAAATTGTTCAACTTAAAACAAAAGAAATGTATCAACTACATTGGAAACATCACACCACAATATCCTAAAAAAAATCTCCTTAAATGCATGTGCTTCTTAACTTATGTGGGTTCCACTTGGATTCATAGTTGTGATGATTGACCACTCTTTGGTAATGTGGTTTTATATACAGTACACTCGAGTTTGCTTCACACAACCATGACAAAAATTCTTAGCTAATAAGGAAACAATAAGTATCACTTCATCATTGATAAGCCACAATGGTACACAACTTTGAGAAAAGAAAGGTCCATTATGTGGATTATAAGTTTTCAGGAGTTAGGGTCATAGGAAACTATATCACTTGACTAAATTTCAAAAGTACTCATATAATTGTCGTTATATAAGATGATTCTAGCCTTTCCCTAATAATTAACTATCAAACCACTATTTTTTTCCTGGTTTCAATATAAAGATGAAGTTAAATATGTTTGCACATATGGCATACACAACCAATCCATCAGAACTATACAAATCTTCATGCAATGCATTAGACATCTAGATTAAGTGGCTTTGCAAGACAAGGGTTTCACTAATCATTGTTTTCAATGGGTAAATAGTCTATTTAGGAGTACACCAACATGTGATTTAAAGAAAGTTTCTATCATATAATGTTATTTGATAATATTAATGTTTTAAAAAATAACTGAAACTTTATAATAATTAAAATAACAATATCAAAGGATAAAATGAGGGGAAAAAGTCATTCACTAATTGCAAATTAGTCAAGAATGCCAAAACTCAAAATTTTAAGTAAACTCACAAAGGGAGAGTAACTTCGACATGTAAACTCAATTCATAAACTCATAAAATTTTACCTATTTTAATAAAAAGCTATTAATATATATAAATTAAATTAAAAATTTTAAATTTAAATAAATAAATACTTAATATATGTTCACTTAAATAATAAACTTTCATATATATAAAGACTTTATTTTCCAGAAAAAACTCAAGAATGATTATACAAATTCTACTATGATAAAGAACAAACCATGAGGCATTAAATCTTTTCCAAATAAATTAAAGTCATCATTCAAAAAGATGCATAAAAAGAAAAGCTAAGAAAATAGAAATTGAGTAGTAGTTTTTCCTAATTTAACAGTTAGTAATATCCAATCTAAAGGTACGAAAGTCTCATAAAATGTACACTTTACTTATGAAACTCTCATAAATTCTCATGATATCCAAGATCAACGTCCAAGATCATTTTTACAAAAAGCAAAGTGCAGACTTTAATTTTGACTTTGAGATTTAAGAACAAACAAACTAAAGAAGAGTAAGCCAAGAATAGTTGTACTCAAGTCTAAAACAGAGTAAAATCAAAGATCCAGAGTAGATAGTAGCTTTGTATTTGTCTCCTCAACTAATCATCTCCATTGGGTTGCAACCTATTCGTCCCTTTCTTGAAACACCCCTCATTCTCCATTCTCATGATTATTTTTTTTATTAATTTTTCCTTAATTAATTGGATGACTTTACCATAAAATGTGATGAAATTACTCTGGCAATGTAGTGTTTAGAGTAAATGTTACAACGGAAAGAATGACCTAGGTATTAAGTAGCATGAAATGTTCATAAAAAGGAAACATGTGAAGATTGTCTCTTTTCTTTCTTAGGTTAGCCAAATTAAGATGTGTGAGACTTGATTAGTATTAAAGTGTTTTCTTACAAGCCACCAAGGAGCCTACAAGGAGATATCATTTACCTCACAGGCTCTGTCACTCCAACCTACTGGTGCGGTATCCTGATAAGCGATAGTATTTTCAGAATAGTTCAACAAAACCTGATTCCTAGATAACCAGTCCATTCCCAAAATGACATCGATCCTAATCAAAGGCAAACACACAAGGTCCACTATGAATAGGGTTTCATCAATGGAAAGAGGATAGTTTAGGCATATTTGTGGGGATATAGTTGTCTCTCTTTAAGGTGTGGAAATATGTAGATTAAATGGCATGGTTTGCAAAGTGTAATTTTTCCACACATGTATAAGATATGAAATAGTGCATAGCACTCGAATCAAACAATACTATCAAGGAAAAATTGTAAATTTTACCGCTCCCCTACATCAATCCTTGAAGCTTGTGGTCTTGACCCACCTGGATTCTGCTAGTTTCCATTAGTTGGACAGTACTTTACATAATGTCTCGTACCTCTAAATTAGTAGCATCTTACCGGTGTTTAATGCCAACAGGGTTGATTCCCATGTTTAGTCCCACACTTTGGGTAGTTAGCAGTTTTGGGACGTCTATTGTTGCTAGATAACCCTTGTTATGACTTAAAATTTCCACCCTTCACATTCAAATTCTTGGCAGGTTATTTTTGTCGACCTCCAATTCTCTAATTCATATTTTTCCTTTCCCCCAGATTTTTACTAAGGATTCGACATTTATTTACCAGCATCGTAAAGTCCCTTATCTGCATTGAAGCTATCTGTATTCTCATATACAAGTCCAACCCTGCCTCTAGTTAGCTTGAATTGTAGGCTTCGTCATATTGTAGCCTTATATAGGTGGAATATCTAGCCAATTCTTCAAATTTGGCTAAGTATTCTTCGAACGGTGTAAACCTCTGTCTGAGTTGCAGAAATTTAGTTTCCATGGCCTGCCTAGCACTCTCAAGGAAGTATTTCTCCAAGAAGATCCTTTTAAAAGACTCCCATGTGAGTGGAGTGCTTGTGCTCTCTATGAGCTGCTTGGCTCAGATCCACCAATGTTCTGCCTCTCCTTTCAACATATACATTGCATAAGTAACCCTCTGCTCATTTGTACTATGCAATAGTTGAAAGATCTTCTCCATCTCCTTCAACCACCCTTCTACTACCAACGGCTCACATGTGCCTGAGAACGCTGGTGGTCCTGCCCTTTAGAACTATAACCAACCCTGTACATCTGATTGTTATTCTTGTTATTCCCATCATCCTGATTCTAACGATCCTCCTAATATTGCTGCATCATATTGGTACTTGTGGCAGCTTACTTTCTCATAGCTTTTGCCATCATTCTTATAGAGTCCATCATATCCCACATCTCAACATTATCCTCCTTGCTACTACTCCCTCATGTCCTTTGACTTCTATTTCTTAGCCTTCCTCTTGGCCTCCTCGTAGTATCTCTATTAGCATCTGCCATGGCTAACTGACATAGAAATAGAATTAGTTAGCCTTTAATAGCAACAAATTATCAGAATAACAGCAGATTTATTCCTAATATCTCAATTGCAAATTAAATCCTATATATTCCAAAGTCAAATCAATTTCAAGTCCTAAAGTTGTAAACCCAAAAAAACCAATAACCAATAAACTGATATACCAGACTCTGATACAACTCTTGTAACGAACCCCTTAATCATGTCATACATTTATATATGAGAATAGCAGAAGCATGTAATATTCTAAATAAAATTTTCACTTTTTCCATGTAAGGAAACGTCAGAGGGTCGTTGTTGGTTGAGTGTAACCCAAATAGACTCTTTTCATAGTCCATTCAAATTCCACTCAACTATAAATAGAGTGTAGCATTTCTGTTATCACATTATCAACCATATCATACTATGGAATATAAATTCTAACAACCATTCAGATACTATTGAGATATACTATGTCATACTACTAAATCCATTCATACGTCAGTAAATAAGACTATAATTCATCAAATTCATTATACACATCTATTCTCCCAAAACATTTTTTACCGAAAATTTGGCAGAGTTTCCCCTAAAAATCAAACATTTTCCCATTTATACAATAGCCCAATAAAAAAAATCTAGCAAATTCATCAATATAACCAAAAATAAGAAATACATATTTATATATAAATTCAAGCCTAATTTCTACATCCATATAACAACGTTTTAATTCTCCAAGGATGTCCTGACATCCTTCTTTGGCCTAGCTATCTCCTAGTCATTCCCTGTTCCTGGTCTTCTGAGCAAACAACTTAATAAGATTATTAGATCCTAGTACAACAATTTATAATTAAATATTAGTAAATACTTTAAAACTATAATAAATACGAGAAATCAATGAAAAGCATATCATGAGTATAACATCATGAATCTAAACATCATACTTAAAATCATACCTAAAATTCTCATATATAATTCTATCACACATTTCATGTGATCAATCATCCCAGATTGCATGCCATTTTATCTAAAACATGGTTTTAGTTGGTGTGATCTGTAACCCCAATCACTCACTCAAGGATAGGTGAGAACTAACTTCCAGGTGCCCCTTGGCTTGTGCACATTGCTAGTCTCATCCTCATACAATTTATATGGCAATACATACATATAACCAACTAATACTCAAGGTTATAGGATACTATACTTAAACCATAACATCACCCTATATAGGCTATCCACCCTTTACTCCTTAAACCTTCCATAGGTTTGTCCTAGTTTAATGAATAATTCCCAATAAATGTAGACCAATTCAAATAAAATAATCAATTTATAAAACCTTCTACATAGGGAACATTCAACGGCTGTCCTATACTAGTTATTGAATTTTCATCCTAAGCTAGTTTGTTACTATGGCATATAACCCAATAGCCAAATCTAGCAAACATCCAATAATCACCTCATACACAAGCAAGTATTTTCTATACTCATATGAAAATTTTAAGTAAATCGGTCATGTTTATAACGACCCCCTAATACATCTTACGCGATGCTTATCTGATTAGCGGAAGCATGTGGGGTATTCTGAATGTTTATTCCCTATGTGGGAACGTCAGGGGATCGCTACTGGTTGAGTGTAACCCAAATAGATTCTTCGTTATCCATTCGGATTCCGTTCAACCCTGATTTACACGCAGCTAACTAAATACACATACATACATCATCAATAATAACTCTGGAATGAAATCTAAAACTCATATACATATCACGTCATACGTTCATACACATTTCAATTCAAATCTATAAGTTTACAGCGGTAAATTCTACCGAAAATCCGGCAGAGTTTCCTCTATAATTTGATCATATCCCAAATACAGAATCACCTGTTTAAAAATCAACAGCCAATCCAACAACAGCAGTAAACATAAGTAATATAAATCCATACACAGCAACATCAATCCATCACTAAAATCCATACATACTATCTAAAACGTTATATGTACATTTAGTCTAGTCCATACAGAATTTACAAGAAACAGAATCCGTTAAATAACATCATCATCAAAGTATATATACAAATAATTCAAGCCTAAGCTAATCATTCTCCGTCTATCCTCAAGTCAGCTTCGGCTATCGTCTGGGCTCTTGCCCCTGTCCCTGTTCATCTGAGTAAACAACCTAATGAGATATGAATCCCAGTAGAATAATTTACAAATCAATTATCATTCGAAAACCAGTTGAATACTCAGCGGTGTGAACACCGAAATCGTCTTCCCGAAATCAGTGGAATACCTTATCTTTAAAATCGTTTAAACACATGGAAATTGCGGCAATATATCACAATCATAAAATCCATTTCTTTTAAAATCAGTTATCAAAAGCAAGTGAAATCCCATGCCCTGTGTATCTCAATCCACGTTGGCTAAAAATCCACTGTAACCGCATCTAAATCATCTTCTAATTGCACGTAGTCTAGAGAGAATACCTCTCTTATCGTTGGGTGTGATCCGTAACACCAATCACCCAAATCAAGCCTATATTGTGAGTGTGATCCGTAACACCAATCACTCACTCAAGGACCGGGTGAGAATCAACATCTAGGGCGTCCCCTAGCATGTGCACATACGCCAATTCTCATCCTCATACAGTCTATTCGAACTCACATGCACTCGGTCGGCTATTCCTCAGGGTTCTAGGGTATCACGCCTAAATCACAACGTTTCCCCGTGTAGGTTATCCACCCTTATACTCCCTAAACCTTTCTTAGGGTCGTCCTGGTTTAACGCGCAATCCCTAACTCAGTACAGGCTAAATCTGATAAAAATAGTTTCGTTTAAAAGCTTCCTGTATGAGGGATACTTAACGGCCGTCCCATGCCGGCTATCAAGTACCCAACCCTAAGTAAATTCGCTCTAAAGGCATCTAAACTCGATAAACAAGGTGTCTAACATGCAATTAGGGTTTTCAGTACACAGGCATGCAATTTTATCCCATCGAAGCAAAGACGTAAATCCATACAAGTCGTCTAAATCAGTCAGGTATTCACTAAATCAATCTAGGGTTTGGGAAGTGTAAATTATCCTACCTGGTCTCTGAATGCTCTAAATCACTTCAGAATTCCACGTAGTCTCGGTTTCTGAGCCTGATTAATTTCCTGGACATCAAATTAAACATTTAGGCTCGTCACGTCATCCAATTTTCAATCCTAAACTCGGTTATCTGATTACCTAGGTTAATTAATTGCCTAATTACGTTCGTGACCATTTTGATCATATAACATTAGTTTTTGGGAAAACGGACCTTACCACTGTGCTCGGATGATGGAATTCTACGACCCGGTGGTCTCGGTTTCTCGGGATGCACGTCCAGAAACTCCAGCACGGCGGCACACGGCGGCGCACGGTGGCGCACAACGGCGCACAGCGAGGAGGTGCGGTTTGCCTCGAAAATCACACCACGGTGAAGCCCGCAAGCCCAGGAGTCCGAATACGGTGGTGGCACGGCGATTCACGGCCGTTTGGGTGGTGTTTTCCGGCCACGAAGCTTCTCGCACGGTGGACGGCGTTCTGCCTCGATCCGGGTGCGTCCGGCCTCCTTTCGACGGCGCCGAGCTACTGGAGGAAGCTGGCAGCTCGGGCTACACGGTGGTGTGGGCGGTGACGGTCAACGGCGTCGGACAGCGACGATTCGGGTAGGGGAAATTTCGCGCGATAGAGGGGAAAAATGACATTTTTTCGGTGGCTCTGGCGGCCGTTGGTGGCCGTGGTTGGTTGCTGGTGGTTGTGGGCAGTGAGGGCTGTCGGTTGGTACCCTTGGTGGCGGCCCACGGTGGCTGTGGCGGCCGTTCACGGTGGAGGAAAGTGGAGAGAGAAAAGAGAGAGGAGAGAGAGTGGAATGAGAGAAATGGCGGGAGTTCGCGTAATTTAAAGCCTCCAGGGGCGATTCCAACTTTTCCCAGGCCACCCGGGGATCTTTTAGGGTGTCGGCATCCTTCCAGACGTTGGCACACATTTCCATACAAAAGTCTTGGCCTCCGTCAACAAAAGTGATGCATGAAACTCCTTCCGTCAGTTTCTGATCGCCGGATTACATTTCTTTCTGTTTGATTGTGTTTCTGGCTTCAAAGGACCTTCTATGTCCAGTCATTATCCTCAAATGCGTGTCGAGTCTTCGTTTGATTGGGATTAGGGTTAAAATCAAGTTTTATCTTTTAAAATCCTTTAAAAACTCTTTCGAATCTTTCCTGTTGTTACAATGTTCAGTAGTCATTCACATTCAATGCATAATTCATTCTTAAAGCAGTAATTCACAACATAGGTTAAAAGTCAGGGGAGTGTAGATTACTCTACCTTATACCATTTGCTCCTTTTCAGACCAGGGTTTTTCCTTTTTTCTTCGGAGATTGTTCTCACAATTAGTTTCCTGAGGAAACAATTCAAGTCTTTTGCAAGTTTCCTTTCAATTACACTTTCTTTGTAATTAATTGCCTTTTTTCTATTTTGATCTAATCATTAAAGCTTAATTGGAATCAAAATCTATAGGAAAACATCAAATTAAAGTATTTTAAATTATACCAAAAATTTTAGAAGTTTGCAAATTGATCCCTGCTTCTTTCCAGCTACTCTAGCGATGGCACACAACAGAGCACAACGACAGACAGTGGTTGGCATCGAAAGTTAGTCCAAAATGTCGACCAAAGCACAAGTATACCAGATCTGGGACTGGTTTGGCAAAAAATGGTGGTTTAACTGTGATTTTTCAGTGAAATGCGGCGGAGCTCTGAAATGTTTCTCATTCGTTCATGGCATGTGGCCATGGTTCTTCATCAGTTGGTAGCTAGCGAAGGAAGAGAGTGAATTAGGCTAGTTATTAGTGGTGTCGTTGTGATTAGATGGTGATGTTTTCCAGCCGAATAGAGGAGTTGAATGGCCCAACGAAAAAGAGAAGAAAATGCAAAATGTGCTCACTGCGGTGGTCATTGGCGGCAAGGAATGGTAGCTGGAGCGCGGTTCGGTGGTGATGTAGCACAACGATTCTAGTAACGGTAGTGTCGCATGATGGTGAAGGCAGAAGGAAATGGAAATCGCGTGGTGAAAGTGGAAGGGAAATGAAAATCGCAGGAGGAGGGAAAATGGGAGGAAAATAAGGAACTTTGGGGTTTTATGGCATCCAAGGGCAATTTGATCTTTTCTCACTTTGCCTTAGATAAATATTGGATGAATTTTTTTGATATAGGCAAGAATATAGGATAATATGGAAGGAGTTTGGGAATTTTTTGAGAATTTTAAGCCTTCCAAAAATATCTACTAAGTTCCTGAAGGCAAATAAAATTTTCTCCATCAAATAAAATTTTTATTTTGAAAAATTCTCAAATTTAAACTACGAGCTCAGGAAAATATTCTTAATCAGTTCCCAATAATATTACAGGGTTTCCCATTATTTTATCCCAATTATTTAATTTTTAATTGGGTTATTACTAGGTAAGTTTGAATAATGAATTGTATAGATGATCATTGCCTAGTTTAATGGTTAATATGTATGCCTTCTTGAAACTATGTTGTAAATGAACACCTTTGTCACATTGACACCCCACTTTATCATGCAATGCTTGCCAATATGTGTATATGAATGGAATTATGTTTTAAATGATTTGAATGTAGAAGATATTGTTTTTTGTACTTGCACAGTGGTACATGTCAGTAAGATTTAAATTGTGAATTGTTAAGCTACTGAGAAATTAATTTTCTCATTTTTGTGTTTATATGTATTAGATGCAGATGTTTAGCATCTTCACAGAGATGGGAGTAGCATTCATGGAGGGTTCCTTTATTAAAAGTATTTTGTATCCTAAGGGTTTGAGTGACAGAGATGTTGTCTCCTAATCCTTTGACAAGTTTTTGATAGTTCTTCGATAGATGAAACGATGTAATACTTATGAAAGGATATGTAATGTTTTATGAATTTATCTCTGATGCATTACATTTTATTTTCCCTATGCTTATAAGTTTCGATCTGAACAAAAAAATCCGAACCTAATCAAATTGCATAATATTGCAATGGTATGAATGCTCAGATGTTATCAATAAATAATCAAGGTTAAGAATAATGTACCGACCTTATCTCTTTACATTTGAGATGTTGTAATACTAGATAAGGGCATTGTATTTCTAATTTTCAGCGTAGGCTGTAACAACATAACAACATAACAACATAACAACATACAAGAACAACAACATCAAATGATCTCCTCGCTTCCTTTGTCCAACCAACACAGCAAATTAGAAGTGAAAACGCAATTTCAGCATGAGTTCAAAATTTTAGGCAAGTTTGATGTGATTTTTCTAATTTTAGAGTTGAAGATTGTTTTAACCAAGATTTTGTGTGAGATTGTAAAAATTACCGAGTTTACGAGTTAAAAATTGTTTTTAACAACCATGCTAATGATAAAGATTGATGAGTAGAAATGATAATAGATAAAGGAGGAGTAAAAAACAATTAAGAAATACTTTCTCGCTCTAGTATCTCGCACTAACTCTTGCCTCTATTACCATCTAAAATTTTTTATCGAAATAAAAAATCTTCTTCAACCTCATTTTCCAAAGGAATTTCAAATTCGTGAAGACTTTGCAAGCTTCTAATGCAAAAAAAAAAGTTATTAAAAATAAATAAATAAATTTTATTTTTTAAAAAATTGATTAAAAATACACAAATTTATAAATATAATAAAATATTGATAAAAATTTTAAAATTCATGAATGAAAAAAAAACGAAAGAAAAAGGAATGTCATTAGTGGTTTAACATAAAAATCTTTAGCTATATAACAATTGTCTCATGGTTAATAAAATTAGTGCTTTTTTAATATCTTAACAAATAATATAAAATTAAATTATGTTTATGAAAATTTTATTTATTAAATATATATTTTTTAAGTTAAAGATAAAAAGTTTCTCATATTTAGGGATCTCCATTGGGATTGTCCTTTAGGGCACAAAAATGAGAATTTTTTTTTTTTTTGTGAATGTGATGGGGGAAAACTTTGTCAAAGTAACTTTGGAGATTGAAATGGAGATCATTTTAGTCCCTTGTCCTGTCAAATTCTAGTCCTTAAAAATTCATATAAATTTTTTTTAATTTATATATATTAATTTAAATATCTTATTTTGTAAGTTCTCTTTTCATTGTTTATGTTAGTTAAAAAATTTTAAGAAATTAACTTACTAAGTAGTCGAATTTTTTAAGGCTTCATTCATTATTTTCTCACTTTATCTTATTTAAAAAATCTAAGGGAGTACAGTGCCATCTCAGATACCATGTTATTTTAGATAACATGACATCTTATAATGTGATCTTACATGCCATGGTATTCATAATACTTATGTTTAGTATATCAATTGGTGACATCTTAGATGACACTGATATAAGATGCAAATTTTTGGTTATTTATACTAATTAATGTCATTTGTTTTTGTAATTTTCAAATTTACCCTTAAATAATTATCATATTGTATTTATATTATGATTATTTTAAAAAATTCATAATTAAATTTAAATTAAAATAACTAACCGTTACTTCATACTATTAGAATAAAATATTAATTAAATGTCATTTGATAAAGTAGTTTAATTTAACTAAAAATACCCAACAAAATGTTTTTAAAACTAATTATCTAAATGACAAAGGGATGCTTTTATAAAAAAGAAAAGGCATAAAGAAAATATGTGATATTATTAATTTTGGTTAGAAAATAAATAAAATATAATATGAGTAAAATTGGTACATTAAAAAGAAAATATTTCACCCAATAGTGTTATGTGAGATGACACAAGATTTTTGGTGTTATAAGATAACAACAGTTTTGGTGTCATGTGATAATTGTAACGACCCCCTAATACAACATACGCGATGCTTATCTGATTAGCGGAAGCATATGGGTTGGTTTACATAGTTATTCTCGATGTGGGAATGTCAGGGGATCGCTACTGGTTGAGCGTAACCCAAATAGACTTCCTGTTGTCCATTCGAATTCCGTTCACCCCTAATTCACACGCAGCTAACTAATTATACATACATACATCATAAATTACTCTGGAATGAAATCTAAAATCCATATATACGTCACATCATACATTCATATACATTCCAACTTAAATTCACAAATTTACAGCAGTAAATCCTATCGAAAATCCGGCAGAGTTTCCTCTGTATTTTGAACATACCCAAAAATACAACAGTCACCTGTTTACAATTACACAGCCAGTCCAAAAATAACATAAAACATAGATTTAAAGAGACCAATTATACAGAATTATCATCAGAATATATACAATGTAATTCAAGCCTAGACTAAGCTTCTCATCTATCTGTCATCAAATCATCGTCAAGCTATCGTCTAGGTTCCTGTCCCTGTACCTGTTCATCTGAGTAAACAACCTGGTGAGATATAAAATCCCAGTAGAATAATTTACAATTCAAATACAATTCAAAATCTGGTTGAATACTCAGCAGTGCGAGCACCGAAAACATCTTCCCGAAGTCAGTTAAAAATCAGTGAAATACCTTATCTGTAAAATCATTTTATCACATGGAAATTGCGGCAGATAATCAAAATCATAAAAATCCATTTCTTTTAAAATCAATACTCGAAATCAGATAAAATCCCATGCCCAGTGTATCTAAATCCACATTGGCCACAAATCCGCTGTGACCAAGACTAAATCGTCATCTAATTGCACGTCATCAAGAGAGAATACCTCTCTTATCGTTGGGTGTTATCCGTAACACCAATCACCCGAATCTAGCCTATATTGTGAGTGTGATCGGTAACACCAATCACTCACTCAAGGACCGGGTGAGAATCAACATCTAGGGTGTCCCCTAGCATGTGCACATATGCCAATTCTCATCCTCATACAGTCTATTCGAACTCACATGCTCACGGTCGGCTATTCCTCGGGGTTCTAGGGCATTACGCCTAAATCACAACGTTTCCCCGTGTAGGCTATCCCCCTTATACTCCTAATTTATCGTGTGATCCCTAACGTAGTACAGGCTAAATCTGGTAAAAATAATTTCATTTAGAAGCTTCCTGTACTCGGGATACTTAACGACCGTCCCATACCGGCTATCAAGTACCCTACCCTAAGTAAATCCGTCCTAAGGGCATATAAACTCGATAAACAAAACGTCTAACATGCAATTAGGGTTTTCATCACACAGGCATGCAATTTATTCCATCGAAAGCAGCACGAAAATCCATGTAAATAATCTAAATCGTTCAGGTATCCACTAGGTCAAATCTAGGGTTTGGGAAGCGTAAATTATCCTACCTGGTCTCCTGTCGCTCCAAATCGATTCAGAACTTCACGTAATCTTGATTTCTTAGCCCAATTAATTTCCTAGACATTAAATTGAATATTCAAACTTGTCACGTCATCCATTTAACAATTCTAAGTCTGGTTGCCTTAATTCCTAGGTCAATTTATTGCCTAATTATGTTAATGACTATTTGATCGAATATCATCAGTTTTTGGGAAATCGGACCTTACCAATGTAATCGGATGATGGAATTCTTTCTCGGGGTGATCTCGGTTTCTCCCCATGTATGTCCAGAAACTCCCGCACGGCGGTGTACAGTGGCGTACAGCAGCGCATGGCGGAGGGGTGCAGTTTGCCTCAAAATTTACACTACGGTGAAGCTCACAAGTTTAGGAGTCCGAATAAGGTGGTGGCGCGACGGTTCACGGCCGTTTGGATGGTATTTTCTAGCCACGAAGAACGACGCAAGGTAGATAAAAAAATCCTTGATCCGGGTGTGTCGGACCTCCGTTCGACGTCTGGAAGGATGCTGACACCCTAAAACATCCCCAGGTGGCCTGGGAAAAGTCAGAATTGTCCCTGGAGACTTTAAATTACACGAATTCCCTCCATTTCTCTCATTTCACTCTTTCTCCTCACCATACACTCTCTCTCTTCTCTCTCCTCCTTCCTCTACCGTGAACGGCCGCTACAGCCACCGTGGGCCGCCACGAAAGGTACCAACCGACAGCCCTCACTGCCCACAACCTCCAGCAACCAACCACGGCCACCAACGGCCGCCGGAGCCGCCGAAAAAATGCCATTTTCCCCTCCATCGCGCGAAACTTCTCCAGCTCGAATCGCAGCTGTCCGTCGCTGTTGACCGTCACCGCCCCCACCACCGTGTAGCCCGAGCTGCCAGCTTCCTCCAGTAGCTCATCGCCGTCGAAAGGAGGCCGTACACGCCTGGATCGAGGAAGAACGCCATCCGTCGTGCGAGAAATTTTGTGGCCGAAAAATGCCGCCCAAACGGCCATGAACTGTCGCGCCACCACCGTATTCAGACTCTTGAGCTTGCGGGCTTCACCGTGGTGTGATTTTCGAGACAAACCGCACCCCTCCGCCATGCGCCGCCGTGTGCCGCCGTGCCGGAGCTTCTGGACGTGCATCCCGAGAAATCAAGACCTTCGTGACGTAGAATTCCATTATCCGGACACATTGGTAAGGTCCTATTCCCCAAAAAATGATGGCATTTGATTGAAATGATTGCCAAACGTAATTAGGCAACTAATTAACCTAGGTAACTATGTAACCGAATTTATGATCGAAAAACGAATGACGTGATGAATCTGAATATTTAATTTCATGTCCAGGAAATTAATTGGACCCAGAAACTGAGACTTTGTGAAGTCCTGATTGGATTTGGAGCGACAGGAGACCAGGTAGGATAATTTACACTTCCCGAACCCTAGAATTGATTTAGTGAATACCTGAATGATTTAGATAACTTGCATGGATTTGCGTGCTACTTTTAATGGGATAAATTGCATGCCTGTGTGCTGAAAACCCTAATTGCATGTTAGACACCTTGTTTATCGAGTTTAGATGCCTTTAGGCCGAATTTACTTAGGATTGGGTACTTGATAGCCGGTATGGGACGGCCGTTAAGTATTCCTCGTACAGGAAATTTTAAACGAAATTATTTTATCAGATTTAGCCTGTACTGAGTTAGGGATTACGCGTTAAACCAGGACGACCCTAAGAAAGGTTTAGGGAGTATAAGGGTGGATAACCTACACAGGGAAACATTGTGATTTAGGCGTAATACCCTAGAACCCTGAGGAATAGCCGACCGAGTGCATGTGAGTTCGAATAGACTGTATGAGGATGAGAATTGGCGTATGTGCACATGCTAGGGGACGCCCTAGATGTTGATTCTCACCCGGTCCTTGAGTGAGTGATTGGTGTTACAGATCACACTCACAATATAGGCTTGATTCGGGTGATTGGTGTTATGGATCACACCCAATGATAAGAGAGGTATTCTCTCTAGACTACGTACAATTAGAAAATGATTTAGATTTGGTTACAGCGGATTTGTAGCCAATGTGGATTGAGATACACAGGGCATGGGATTTTACTTGATTTTAATGATTGATTTTAAAAGAAATGGATTTTCTGATTGTGATATATTGCCGCAATTTCCATGTAATTAAATGACTTTTAAAGATAAGGTATTCCACTTTTTTCGAACTGATTTTGGGAAGACGATTTCGGTGTTCGCACTGCTGGGTATTCAACTGGTTTTTGAATGATAATTGAATTGTAAATTATTCTACTGGGATTCATATCTCATTAGGTTGTTTACTCAGATGAACAGGGACAGGACAGAGCCTGCATTTATAGCTCTGGCTGACTTGAGGATAGACCGGAGGATGATTAGCTTAGGCTTGAATCAATTGTATATATACTTTGATGACGCTGTTATTTATCGAATTCTGTTTCTTATGAATTCTGTATGGATTAGACTGAATGTACATATAACGTTTCAGATAGTATACATGGATTGTAGTGATGAATTGATGTTGTTGTGTATGGATTTATGTTAGTTATGTTTATTGCTGTTGTTGGAATGGCTATTTGATTTTAACAGGTGATTTTGTACTTTGGGAATGTTTGAAATACAGAGGGAACTCTGCCAGATTTTTGGTAGAATTTACCGCTGTAAACTTATGGATTTGAATTGAAATGTGTATGAATGTATGACGCGACATGTATACGAGTTTTAGATTTCATTCCAGAGAAATTTATGATGCATGTATGTATAGTTAGTTAGCTACGTGTGAATTAGGGTTGAACGGAATCTAAATGGACAACGGGGAGTCTATTTGGGTTACGCTCAACCAGTAGCGATCCCCTGACATTCCCACATAGGGAATAATCATTTACAATACCCCATATGCTTCCGCTAATCAGATAAGCATTGCGTATGACGTATTAGGGGGTCGTTACAGGCTACACAATGGTGAGGGCGGTGATGGCCAACGGTGGCGGACGGCGGCGATCTGAGCTGGCGAAGTTTTCTTTGGGTGGAGGAGAAAAATGACATTTTTCGGCGACGCTGGCGGCCGTTGGTGGCCGTTGGTGGTTACTGGAGGTTGTAGGTGGCGAGGGCTATCGATTGGTATGCTAAGTGGCGGCCCACAGTGGCTGTGGTGGCGGCACACGGTGGAGGAAGGAGGAGAGAGAGGAGAGAGAAAGATTTGAGAGAAATGGAGGGAATCCAGGAAATTTAAAGCCTCCGGGGGCGATTTTGACTTTTCCCATACCACCCGGGGATACTTTAGGGTGTTGGCTTCCTTCCAGACGTCAGCACGTGTTTCCATGCAAAGGTTTTGGCCTCCGTCAGTGAAATTGACGTACAAAATGTCATTTGTCAATTCCTGATCGAAAGATAGCGTTTCCTTCCATTCTCTTGTGTTTCTGATTTTGAACGACCTTCTGTTGCAAATCCTCATCCTCGAAATATGTGTCAACCTCAGTTTAAAAGGAATTAGGGTTAAAATTTCAATTTTATCCTTTAAAAACTTTTTCGGTTATTACAATAACACAATGTTATTTCAGATGCCTTTGTGTTATCACATGACACTAAAACAAACGGTATCATCCAACTATGTTATCTAAGATACCATGTTATCTAAGATAACACCATGAAGATGAAATTGTACCAAACATCCTATAAAATTATAATCAATCTTTTAATTATTTTTATAGAATTGAGTTTTTTTACTAAGATCTTTTTTGAAAAAAATTATGAAAATTTATTTAATTTTTAATAAATTTATGTTGATATTTTAAATTTTCTAGAGAATGGGGATAGGGATGGAGTGCGAGGGCAAGCCTGGAGATAGAGAGCAAGGAGGCACTCCCTCCCTTGTCTTACCTCGTTTTCATCCTTATTTAAGCTCCTTGTTGGGATTTGGTAGATCTTCAAATTGGTCCAAAAAATTTTAAGGACAAGGATGGGGATCATGCCCCTACCTCATGAGCGTTATGTCTTTGAAGATTTATATTTTTTAAATTTTTCAAAATTTCAAGAAGCATTTTTATTTATAAATGAATACATTAAAAATAATGCAGATTTCCAAGAGGATCAAACTAATGACAAAATATTCTATTGATGTATATTGACTTCCTTTTAACAACATTAATATTTTCTAAGTAATATTATGAAAAATTATTAAATTGGAGAAGAAAAAGTCAAAAATATTGAGTGTCATATGTCAACCTATCCTTCAAGAGTCTTTTAGAAAATTTTTTAAATAGAAAAGTAAAAGACAAAATATAGAGCACCATGTGACATCCTGTCCTTCCATGGTCTCTCTTTTTTATATACATATATTAATTCTAATTAAAAATGAATTTTAATGTAATTTCTATTCTCATTCTTTTTGTCAAGTAAAAAAAATAAATAGACAAGTAGGTAAGATACTAATTCTACAATATATTAAAATTTTTTATGGCCACATTCCTTATTTTTTCACTCTTTATCTTATTTAAAATTATAGTCATTTTTTATGACAACAAGGACGAAGCCAATAAGAAAGGAAAACTAAACAACCAAAATCCTAAGGGTAGAAACACCTATAATAATATCTTGAGTGATAAACCAGCCAAGTCTAGAGGGATACAACTCAAAGATGTGAAGTCCCTAAGGGAGTTGAAGGCTATGGTTTTCTAGCTAATCAACATAATGATTGGCTTCCCTATATATTGCCTAATTTTGATATCCCATTCTAAATGGATCTTGGCTTAAATCCGAGTAACAAGATGGTTTTGAGATGTTGTATGTAACACCCGCCCCCAATACCTTGCATTCTTTAATGTCATCATTATTATTATTAATTATCTGATGATAAGGATAGTTCATTAAAATGATAGAATTGACATTTTCATCAAGATAGATTCATTTTTGGAAAAAAAATCTAGTAAAGGAGGGCAAAACAGTAATTTTCTCATGAAAAGGAAAATTTATTTAATTTTTCTTATTTCATGAAATTATAATAAATGACTCTTATCATTTTCATTTAAGAGAGAAGAAGAATCTAGTTATGAAGGTGATTATGTGCTCTTGATGTCAAAAAGGCAATTTTCCCTAAAAAGGGAAAAATCATAATTTTAACCTAAAGGCACATTAGTAAATTTACATAAAGTAGAAAATATATTTTTACCTTAAATATTTCAAGAAAATAGAAATTGGAAACCCTTACCCATTCTTGCTTAAAAGAAGAAAGAATAAGAGTGAAAATGTTAACATTGGCATAAAGGGAAAAAAGGTAATTTTGCCTTAGAGGCAAAATTATAATTTTGTTAAAATAAGGGTAAATCAGTAAATTCACAAAAATAAGTGTTATGAAATCTTATTTAATTGATTTTTACACATTACAACCAAAAAGGGTGAAAAAGGGAGCAAAAATGGCCAATTGGACTTGAATGGCAAAATGGCAATTTCCTTAAGGGCTTATTTGCAATTTTTGAAATGTTGAGGGACCATTCTGTAATTTTGAAATTCTTGAGGGGTAGAAACATCCCAGCCCATGGAAGTTCCATAAAATTACATTCATGAGGAGAGTGGATGTCATTCTTGAAAAGAAGTAATAAGGGTAAATTGGTCATTTCACACTAAGGGTATTTTGGTAATTTCACCAAAACCCTAATTTAAGTCTTCTTCTTACTCAAGGTCCTAGAAATGTCAAAGAAGGAAGGAGAAGGAGGTGCTGGCCGAATTGCTTCCTAGGCTTGGAGGAAATGGATTTCTAACCAAAAAAACTTGGAGTTTTCACTTATTTTGCATTTTCAAGGTAGCTAAACATGCTTATGCCATTCTTTTCTTGTTTTATGGTGTGTTTATGGTGTTCTTACTATTGCAAGAAAGATGGCTTTTCTCACTCTACATTCTTATGGCTGATTTGCTTGAATGGGTTTGAAATATGTTGAAAACTACTTGTGTTTATGGCTATGGACATGTTGAAATGCTTGAAAACGTAAGAAATGGTAATTTTTCATGGATGGAACCATTTCAAATTTCTTACCATTCCACTTTGAAATTGTGCATAGCTATGTGAAATTGAAAAATAATATGCATTGAAAAATTTAGCATGAATAATGGACTAAAAAAATGTGTGAGAAGAGGGTTTAATGTACACTTACAAGAAAAATGAGGTGTGAGAAAACATTACCCATAATTATGGAACTAGTTACCATAATTCCTAATAGGTAGAAATAATGCTAGAAAGGAACCAAATGGGTCAGAAATGTCAACCCTTCACGTCCATCTTGCCTTGGCCAAATGCTATGTAGAATTTCCCTTAAAATGGCCAAACATATGTGTTAATTGAAAGTAACTTAAAATGATATCCAAAATAACCTATACTAAGTGAAAAGAGGGAAAATGACGTAATGATCAAGAATGGATGATAAATAGCATGCATTTTGCCATTGGTGGAAAGTTGTCTAAAATCATGTGAAAATGATTGAATAGCATAAAAATGCCTCATATATTTGTGGATGGCAAAGTCAAAGATAATAGGAGGAATGATCTAATGAATACCTCCTTAGACCAAAATCATGAGGAGGAATGATCTGATGTATACCTCCCTAGCCAGCTACCTTGTAGGGAATGATTTAATGTATACTCCCAAGGAATTAAGTGCAGGAGGTATGATCTGGTGTATACCTCCAAAGAACATAATTATGTGGAAGGGAATGATCTGGTGTATACATTTCCAAATTAAAGCATTATGTGATATTATGATTTTTATTGCAAGAATGTGTTCTATGTAAGCATGATTAAATTATGTGAATATTGAAAGTTGTTATCCACTCTATGAATTACGTAACTTGTTGCATTTCTCATGTTTATAGGTGCATACACACATGTTTCATATATATCATACCCAGAGATCTATATGAAAAGAATCTTGAAACTGAATTGAATGTAGAGTTGTTTTCTATATTATTACAGTGGTACTTATTAGTTGTTTTAAATCAAATGGTTTGTTTAGCTACAGGGAATATATTTCTCATTATTGTGCTGATATATATCAAATGCATAGAATACGAATAATGATGCATCCTCTAGCAGATGTAAGGAGTAAATAGAGATTATATAATGTGTCACCGTTAGTCCTAATTTCTAACATCAGTATTTTGAGATAGAATTAAGACTACTACATCTTTTGGATAAAGGGGTTTGAGTGACAGGATTGTTGTCTCCTTACCTCCATAGCTATGTGTATATTTGATATTTCAACGAATATGTATTTGGAGATTTAAATGATATGTATAAAGTTATGGAATGTTTTATAAATTCTGCTGCGATATATTAAATTTTATTTCTACTATGCATAAAGTATATTTACCTGAGCAAAAGAACCCAAACCTAATTTTATATTAAATTACTAATGGATCAAATGCTCAGGCAATTTATTGAAAATAAAAAGGTAAGGAATAATGTAACCACTTATCTGAATTGTTATGTGACATTATCAAGATAAGATAAGGGGTGTTACATTAAGTTAATATCAAAGCACAGCTACCTTGGTTAGAAAAGGGTAGATTCCTCAAGAAAGGGACTAGTTCACATTATTTGGCTATACCTAGGCAGTTAGCTAACTTGTGTTTTGTTTTGAACTTGAGGAATGAAGCATTAGGTTTGGGAAGATAGTAGCTCCTATGGGTGTTATAAATTCTTTGCTTAATGATCTATTATTGAGACTAATGAATTCAATGATGTTTATTTTGCAGAGAACACAATGGCATCTCCTAGGAGAAATGGAAACTAGAGCCAAGATAATAAAGTGAGCATGTCTGAGATAATGCAGACAATGAGAGGGTTGGCTGAAGCCATGAGAGCTCAAGCTACAGCAACATCTAAACAAGTTGTAGTTTTAGCTGAAGCACTTCGACAGATTCAATCTGATAGAAGTGAAGCTACTCAGCTTGGAAATGAACAAGCAAAGAACTAGAATATAGAAGGATGTACTGAATTTCAGAGGGCTAAACACCGTACATTTAAGGGTGAATTAGATTATAAATTGGCTAAGGAGTGGTTATAGAAGATGGAAGAACTCTTTAAGGTTTTAGGAAGCACTGAAGGGCAGAAGGTTACTTCCGTAACCTGTCAATTAGAAGGAGAAGCCAAGCATTGGTAGAAGGGGACCAGGCAGTTGATGGAAAGTCAAGGAACACAGATCACATGGGAAGCCTTTAAGAAAGCCTTCTTAAACAAATATTTCCCTCAGAATGAAAGAAGTGCTAAGGAGGGAGAATTTCTGAGAATTAAACGAGAAGGCAGACCTTTTAAAGAGCATTTAGCTCATTTTGAGGAATTCTCCTCTTATTTGCAGTGAAAAGTAGATGAGACATGGAAAGCTATGAATTTGGAGAGCAGTCTAAATCCAGAATTATACCATTAGGTAGCCTCCCAAGAGATCTGAGATTACGCTACCCTGGTCAATAAATGTCGTATTGCTTCTAGATCATTAGCTGCATTGAAGAAAGCCAAACAAGAATTGGGCTCTTTCAAAAGAAAAGCATCATTTAAGTATGGTAAATGATGAGACAATAAATTTGCGAGAGGGTAGACAAGTAAAGGACCCATGAATGTCATTGCTACTCCTGAGAACTGTTAGAAATGTGGAAGATACCATAGGGATAGACCATGTCTGAGAGGGTAAAATGTCTACTTCAAATGTAGGAAACCAGGACATTATGCTAAAGACTGCACACTTCCAAAGAAGCCAACTAAGGCCCAAAGACGTGCAACCAAGGGAAGGGTGTATACCCTTATAGGTAAAGAAGTGGCTCAGTTTGAGGATTTAATGAAAGGTACATGTTTTATTAATGATGTTCCTTTGATTGTATTGTACAATTATGGTGCTACCCATTCTTTTATTTCCACTGATTGTGCCCAGAAATTGAGCTTACATATGTTTAGCTTACCATATGAAGTGTCTGTGGCTATCCCAACCAATGAACATGTTTTGACTTCGTGTGTTTGTCTAAATTACCCTATTGTAATTGAAAATAAGCATTTCTTTGTGGACCTGATATGCCTACCTTTGGTTGACCTGGATGTTATTTTATGAATAGACTGGCTCTCTTCTAGCAATGTTATTTTGGACTATTCAGCTAGATCAGTGGCATTCATAGATACCAAACCTGTAAACCAAGGGATTGAGAGGACAAATCAAAGAATGAGTTTTTTGTGTCTTATAGAGTCTGAAATTTTATAGAAACTAAGTGATATACTGGTAGTGTGTGAATTTCCTGACGTATTCCCAGATGAGATTAAGAATCTCTCACCTGATAGAGAATTGAAATTTTCTATAGAATTAGTTCCTGGAACGGGACTAATTTCTCTAGCTCTGTATAGGATGTCTCCTATAAAGTTAAGTGAGCTGAAAACACAAATAGAGGACCTCTTCGCAAAATAGTTCATTAGACCTAGTGCATCGTCATGGGGAGCACTGGTACTATTTGTGAAAAAGAAGGATGGGAGCTTAAGAATGTGTGTAGATTATAGGCAATTAAATGAAGTAACTATTAAGAATAAATATTCCCTCCCTATAATTGATGACTTGTTAGACCAATTGAGAAGAGCCACTATTTTCTCTAAGATTGATTTGAGGTCAGGGTACCATCAGATCAGAGTAAGAGAAGAGGACATACCTTAGACTGCTTTTAGGACTAGGTATGGGCCTTATGAGTTCCTTGTAATGCCATTTGGTCTGACAAATGCTCCAGTTATTTTTATGGATTACATGAATCGCATCTTTAGACCCTACCTAGATCACTTGTGGTAATGTTTATTGATGACATCCTTGTATATTCCAAAACCAAATAAGAGCATGAGCAACATTTAAGAATAGTGTTGGGGATTCTTAGGAAAAAACAATTGTATGCTAAGTTAGAAAAGTGTGAATTTTGGCTTAAAGAAGTGAAATTTTTAGGGCATGTGATTTCTAAAGATAGAGTATCAGTGGATCCTAGTAAAACTGAAGCAATAGTAAATTGGTAAAGGCCTACTGCTGTAACAGAAGTTTGTAGTTTTCTGGGTTTAGCAAGATATTATAAACGGTTTATCCAAGGGTTTTCACAAATAGCATTACCAATGACTAAATTAACCCAGAAGGATGTTCCATTTGTGTGGGACACAAAATGTGAATAGAGTTTTCAAACTTTGAAGGAGAAATTAAACACTGCACCTATCTTAGTTATCCCATACCCTTTAGAAAAATTTGAATTATATTGTGATGCATATAAGAAAGGGTTAGGATGTGTCCTAATGCAAGAAAGGAGAGTAGTAGCCTATGCTTCTAAGAAATTAAGACCGCATGAGAGAAACTATCCTAATCATGACCTAGAGTTGGCAGTTATAGTATTTGCTCTAAAAATTTGGAGAAATTATCTTTATGGGTCTAAGTTTGAGGTATTTAGTCACCATAAAAGTCTCAAATACCTCTTTGATAAAAAAGAACTAAATATGAGACAGAGGAGATGGATGGAGTTTATTAAGGACTATGATTTTGAATTGAAGTACCATCCAGGGAAGGCAAATATTGTGGCAGATGCACTAAGTAAGAAATCCCTCATTGTAGCTCAAATGATGGTAAGTGAGATGGACTTAATAGAGAAATTTAGAAATATGAGCTTATCTACTCTGGTGTTACCTAATAAAAATTTTTTGAGCGAACTGAGAATTGAGAACACCCTTAGGGCTCAAATCTTAGAAGCTCAGAAGGATGATGAATTCCTAGAGTGTCTAAAGGATTTCAAGGAGTTCATAAGGGAAGTTGATGGAATGGTAACTTTCCAGAATATAATTTATGTTCCTGAAGAAGGTGGATTGAGAGACAAAAGATTAGAGGAAGCTCATCAAAGTAAATATACTATTCATCCTAGAGCCACTAAAATGTATCAGGATTTGAAGGAAAGGTTCTGGTGGCTAGGCATGAAGAAGCATATAGTAGAATATGTGGCTAAATGCTTATTCTATCAGCAAGTAAAGATTGAACACCAGAAACCTGCTAGATTACTATAGCCATTAGATATTCCTAAGTGGAAATGGGATAAAATTTTAATGGATTTTGTGGTAGGCTTACCTAAAACCCAATCAGGGAATGATGTTATTTGGGTAATAGTGGATAGATTAACTAAATCTACTCATTTTCTACCCATTAAGATTAACTACTCCTTGGATAAATTAGCCCAGCTATAGATTCAGGAGATAGTAAGACTTCATGGTGTACCCATTAGCATTGTCTCGGATAAGGATCCCAGATTTACCTCTAGATTTTGGAAAGCCCTACAGGAAGCCTTTTGTAACACCCCATGTTCTTACAAGCATATTTAAATTCATGATTTAATCAGATAAATTTCCATGAACTGTGTCCCATCGCTTGTGTGATGTAATAATTAGAATAAATATTGGAAAGGATGGCATTGCATAAAATTGAGGTGCTTGAATGAATTTTGAGGTGCTTGAATGAATTTTGAGGTGCTTAAAGTGCTTCAATAAATTTTGAGGTACTTGATTTAAATTTTCTTTCCTTCCTTTTTATCTAGCCAAATTTACAAGGGAAGAGTGAATTGGATTTTAGTTGAAATTATACACGGCAAGGACAATTGAAAAATGAAAGAAAAGCATCACTCTTAAAATATATATATGTATATGGACCTCATGAAGTAGCAAGATGGAAAAGAGAGGGAAGAACCATGAAATACTTAATTTCCTTTCCTTGCATTATTTTTGTTCCATGTGACCGAGAATGGAAATAGAGGTGTTGAATTGTGCCTTCCCCTTTCTTCTTTTCCTAACCGAATAATTAAATGACAAAGTGATTGAAAATGTGTGTGCATGTGAGGGAAATAACTTCACATCTATATAATATAAAAAGCACATTCAGTGATGGCAAGGGATAATGGCAATTTAGAAGAGAGAAGAGCTAGCAACCATTGGACAAACACGTGCAATAGGTGAAGTAAACGATTGGTAAAAACATATATATATAGGTAAGTGTACACGGTAACATAAAAATATGGAAAGGAAAGCATTAAAATATATATATATATATATAGGAGAGAGGAGTAGCTTCCCATAACCGAGTGGTTAATGCACATGAGGGAATGAAATTGAAAGAAAAAAAATGTAATCAAACCATAAGGAATTAAAGTGCAAAATCCCATGCCTTGCGTAAAGATGGCTATTATATGGAAGGGTGGGTTATGTGAACCTCTTCCTTTTCTTTCCATGGACGCCACAGAGTAATAGGGGTTGCAAGGACTTAACATGAGTCTTGTGATAGAATATGCAATTTAATTTTAATACCAATTGCATGTGAGAGTACGGAAGCAAGAAAACAAGAGGGAAAAAGAGACATGTGGCCTTGCCTTCCTCTTTGTCTGTGTATTATGCCACCAAATGGAGTGTGAATGGCAAATGAATTAGGATGCCAATGTGAGCTACTTGGGACCACTAAATACAAACATGTATTCGGTGGGGGGAGGAAAGATGCAGCATTCAATGCTCCTCACATAGCCATACATCTTGCATGAAAAAGTGAAGCTAGTGTAAGTTCTTTCTTTTCCTTGGCGTGATTAAGTGTTTAAGGGAAGAGTGCAAGGGAAGTAATTGCACTTAATTATACATGGGACCATGAAATGCTAAGGGAGGCTGCATTCCTTTAACCAAGTGGGAAAAAAATGAGGCTGCACTAGAATTTCACATGAGCCCACAAAGGAAAAATAGATAAATAATGAGAATGAGGTGTGGCATTCCTTTTTGTTCTATTACAACATATAGAGAGAGAGAGCAAAGGAAAGGGTTTGTTGGCAAAAGGAGAGAGTAGCTTCATAATTGAGAAAACACACAAACAATCGGTCAAGGGAGGAAGTGAATTATCCAAGAAAGAAAGAAACCAAGGAGCAAAGTAGCAAAGGAAATTCAAGAAAAGACCCAAGGCAATCCACGTTGGCTTCCTTTTGAGGTAGGTTAGCAATTTATTAAATTCTAGTTCCATGATTTTGTATGCATGTTTAATGATTTTTCTTCCATAGGACTAGGAGACTTGTCTACATTCTTGATTTAGGAACAAAACTTGGTTGAGTTTGCATGATAAATATAGGAGGAGGGTTAATGCTAAATAAGTTAAAAATGTTATTTTCTTGCAAGCATGAAAGAAATTAGCTCAAGAGATCATTTCAATATTTGGGTTGCTCGGGTTACTAATCTTAATATTGAAGTGAACTTGTGAATTCCATGATGAAATTAATGTTAATACTTGTAACATATGTAAGCAAGAATACCTTATCCAAAACAATGGGGAAAATTTATGATTATAAATAATGATGGATGTAATTATGGGAAATTTAGGTCTAGATAATAATGACCATTGTTGTGAGGAATTATAGTTTATAATCTTGAATAATGTTGATTAATAATGATAAATATTATTTTTACGGAATGAAAAATTACCCCAATTCAATAATATGATTATGGGAAAATAATTGACTATATTAGTGATGAACATTGTTGTTATTAGTTACCTTTAAGACTAATTAATGATGAATATTATCAGGGGAAAATTAAGGCTAATTAATGATGACCATTATTATGGGAAAATTCATGGCTAAATAATGATGACCTTTGTTGTGAGAAATTATAGTTAGAAATGTTGAATGATGTTGATTAATAATGATAAACCTTATTGTTTTGGAAAAGAAATTTCCCCATTCCGATAATATGATTTTAAGAATGGAAAAGATAAAATCTAAATGATAAGATATGAAATTCTCTTGAATTTTCCTTAGGCAAAAATCATGGAAATATTTCCCTAAAAATTATTAAGGTTTTATAATTGAAACATATTATTCAAAAATGAAGAATTAGATTGATTTAGGCCAATTTGGCATAAATAAATATGACAAATGAGTAATGTGTGCCAATGGGAAAGAAAAAAATAACAAACATAGGAAAAACATAGAAAGGTTCATGAGTTTCGAGGTGTGGCCAGAGGTGCTCCATAACGGTGACCTAGTGAGGCGTGGCCGAAGGTGCTCCATGCTCGTGATCTAGCATTCACGATGATGTTATATCTGTGGCCGAGTGTCCACAAATTATGAGGTATGGTCGAAGGTGCTCCACATGGGTAACCTAGGGAGGTGTGGCCGAAGGTGCTCCATAGCCGTGATCTAGTGTCTCGATGATATACGTGGCTGGGTGTCCACGATTTACGAGGTATGGCTGAAAGTGCTCCACACGAGTGACCTAGTGAGGTGTGGCCGAAGGTGCTCCATGCCCATGACCTAGTGTTCACATAACACCCTAGAATGTTCATTTAATCTGTAACGATAAGAGTAAGAATTAATCGCATTAGCGCTCTGATAGTTCTATAATAACACATTTAATTTCATGAGAATACATGTCACTTGAAAAGAAAAAAAAAGAGTTATCTAATCCTCTATTCATTTCTAAATTTATCATGCAGTGCTTGCTGGTTTACAATTATGTGTAACATTATGTTTTAAAATTAAGAATGTAAATTGAATGTTTTGGTGCTTGCACCCTAGTACATATTAGTTGATTTTTAAAACCTTGAATTGCTAAGCTACTGGAAAACTTGTGTTTCTCATCTATATGCTAATATGTATTAGATACGGACGCGTAGCAGGGCCGCGTGGTAGCAGTTCTTTTTGATTAAGTAAGATTTTTGTAATCCCCTATTTTTGGTCCTAACTATATCTGATTTAGTATAGGACATTTATTCTAACAGTATACATGAGATGTGTATGGGTATCCTGGGGGATGGATATGTGAAGGACCGGTCTATCCCTACTTTGTAAGGGAGTCTGAGTGACAGACCTGTTGTTTCCTAACTTCCAATGGATGGGTACTTCACATATCCAGGGACATGTTTATCAGTATGTAATGGACTTGATTCGACATGTAGTAATCAAATTATATGAATGTTAAATTTTTGCTGTGTAGTGTAGTATTTATTCTGCTATGCATTCGAGATGTAATCTAAGCAAAAGATCCCGAACCTAATCTGCTTAATATAACTAAATAGTATAACTGCTCAGACATTAATTAAATAAAAGGTTAAGAATAAAGTACCAAACCTATCTATTTACATTGAAATTAGTTGTAATACTAGATAGGGGCGTTACACCTTTGGGACTAGATTGAAATTTAGTATAGCATATCATCCCCAAACAGATGGACAGACTGAGAGAACAATCCAGACCTTAGAGGATATGTTGAGGCCTTGCACCTTAGAATATAAAGGAAATTGGGATAAGAGTTTACCATTGATAGAATTTTCTTAGAACAATAGTTTCCACTCTAGCATAGGTATGGCACCTTATGAAGCCTTATATAGAAGGAAGTGTAGATCCCCATTGTGTTGTTATGAAGTGGGGGAGAGGCAACTGTTAGGACCTAAGTTGGTGCAATAAACAACTGATCAAATTAAAATGATCAGAGAGAAAATGACAAAAGCTCAGGATAGACAAAAGAGTTATGCTGATAAGAGGAAGAGGCCATTAGAGTTTGATGAGGGAGACCATGTTTTCCTTAAAATTTCCCCAATTACTGGGATTAGTAAAGCTATGAAGTCTAGAAAGTTGAGTTCAAGATACATTGGACCTTTTCAAATTTTGAAGAGGGTTAGTCCGTTTGCATACCAGATAGCCTTACCACCTTCATTTTCAAAGCTCTATGATGTCTTCCATGTGTCCAGCTTAGAAAGTATATCCCTGACCCCTCACACATTCTTGACGCCAGTACGGTACAATTAAAGGATAATCTAGCATATGAACCAAAACCTTTACAAATCATCGATACTAAGGTCAAGAACCTGAGGAATAAAACCATTTCCCTAGTAAAGGTATTGTGGGATAGAATATCACCGCTGGAGGCTACCTAGGAAGAAAAGAAAGACATAAGGAGAACCTATTTAGAGTTTTTCACCTGAGGTATGTTTCAATTTTAAGGATGAAATTATTTTAAAGGGGGGAGAAATGTAACACCCGCCCCCAATACCTTGCATTCTTTAATGTCATCATTATTATTATTAATTATGTGATGATAAGGATAGTTCATTAAAATGATAAAACGGACATTTTCATCAAGATTGAGTCATTTTTGTCACAGAAGAACAAAGTTGGAAAAAATCTGGTAAAGGAGGGCAAAATAGTAATTTTATCATGAAAGAGAAAATTTATTTAATTTTTCTTATTTCATGAAATTATAATAAAGGACTCTTATCATTTTCATTTCAAAGAGAAGAAGAATCTAGTTATGTAGGTGATTATGTGCTCTTGATATTAAAAAGGCAATTTTCCCTGAAAAGGGCAAAATCGTCCAAGGGCACATTAGTAAATTTACGTAATGTAGAAAATTTAGTTTTACCTTAATTATTTCAAGAAAATAGAAATTGGAAACCCTTACCCATTCTTGCTCAAAAGAAGAAAGAATAAGGGTGAAAATGTTAACATTGGCATAAAGGGCAAAAAGGTAATTTGCCTTATGGGAAAAATTATAATTTTGTTAAAATAAGGGTAAATTAGTAAATTCAAAAAAATAAGTTTTATAAAATCTTATTTAAGTGATTTTTACACATTAGAATCGAAAAGGGTGAAAAAGGGGGCAAAAATGGCTAATTGGACTTGAATGGCAAAATGGCAATTTTCTTAAGGGCTTATTTGCAATTTCTAAAAAGTTGAGGGACCATTTTGTAATTTTGAAATTCTTGAGGGGCAAAAATGTCCTAGCCGATGGAAGTTCCATAAAATTACATTCTTGAGGAGAGTGGATGCCATTCTTGAAAAGAAGAAGTAATAAGGGTAAATTGGTCATTTCACACCAAGGGCATTTTGGTAATTTCACCAAAAACCTAATTTAAGTTATAACTCCCTCTATCCTATGGTTCCTTTTTGATATTTAAAAAACTATAATATGAAAATAATTATTAGAGTGTTGGTATTACTATCACTTTTACCTGAGTAAATTTTAAAACTTTTTACCAAGTTGATTAAGTGCCATTTGTGTTGGTCTCTACTCTTGGGTTCTCTCAGCATCACAGCGGAATAAATACATATAGCATACACCTGGATTAACTATACATAGACATGAATTCTTAATTAAATATAATCAATTAACTATTGGGCATAGAGGCAACAATCCTGCCACTCATAACCCCATTAATTAGTCTATTCATTAATCCAGCCTAATTCATATACAGATAAGTTAGAATAGGCTATACAAAATAATCCTACACTAGCCTTTCTCAAAATATTATGAAGGCTAGCTCAATCCTACCATGTACTTATACTATTGAAATTAAATAGTTTATATGCCCGGATTGGACACTTCTTCATACTTTACCTTTACCTCTAGCCCAAGGGGACCTACACATCTGGTACATGCCAACACTATTGTGAGAAATGAATTTTAGTAGCAATACAACCAGTTACGAAATCCATTAACTTGTATCACCGTGCTCGTATGAAAAAAATCTACATGCTTTCATAAAACATATTGCATACTATTGGGATGAAATGAGTGTAGCATTTAATCAGGTTATGTACTGATATGTATGCATGTGTATTTAAAACATATCAACTTTAAAACATGGGAAGTGTATTCATCATCATTCTCATCATAAAAAATTTCTTATAAAACACACATGGGATAGTAAACATAACATCATTTCATTTCCATAACATGCGAGCAGTACATAAAACACCCTAAGAGTAATTGGGAGAGTCGCCCAGCAATAACTCCACGCACCACTGTCCATATGAATGAGCGCATGTCTATTTAGCCATGCCTTAACTTTTGTACATTTTGAGGCATCCCACAGTGGATCCAAGTACCATAATGGTCCCTACCCCTTCCTGGCAGACCATCCTTGACCAGTATGATTCCTCTCTTTCATCCCAAACAGTGCTGGTATACTCTCATGGGATCATCGTCAACTCTACTCGGATCATTTCCTCTCCACTTTTGGGGCAGACCATAATATTATGGAATCACCATCCCTTTTCGATAGATCACACTCTCGGTACACTATTCTTTACATATACTATAGAATCGGCCCATGGTCATCGTTATGCTTAACTCTAAGTATGTGTTTCTCACATGGCCTTTGGGAGATGACACTAACTTAAAGTTTGCAACCATCATGGTGTTTTTGAAATCATCTAAGTTCAAGTGGATGTTTAACCACCCCAATTTATTGCATAACCGTGGAATATCCAACGACCGTCTCATACCGACAATTGGTCACTCGATTATGAGCCTATCTACATTAATGTATACATTGAGAATACTTTTCTCTTCCCTCTTTGTGTTTTCTACTCTCTCTTTTTTTCATTATCCCAAGGGTATCATCACCTAAAACTCCTAGTTTCCTTACTTATCTATGTTTTAAGCCCTTAATTAAGTTAGTATGAAGAATTAATAAGCTTCATTGTCATTAAAAACCTCTTTTCGTAGGTTAGAGGGTTGCCAGTCGACTGTTGGAAGGCTAGCAGTCAGCTAGTAGCTCTCTGTATTCTTCAAATGCCAAACAACGAGCTAGCAGTTAGCTACCAGCATGCTGGTAGCCGGCTGGTGGCTTTCTGGAATGCGTTATGGGTAAAAATATAAGCACGACAGTCAACTGCTAAGACAGCCAGTCGATTGCTCAGTGCAAACCTGGGCCCGACGTCGACTGCTCAGTGCAAACCTGGGCCCGACGTCGACTGCTAGGAACCTGGCAGTCGGCTGCTAAGCCTCTGTCTACACTTTTGTGTTTTCCAGGAACATGATAGTCAATTTTGAGGATGGCCAATCGACTACTTAGTGCATAACCAGGCCCAACAGTCGACTGCTAGGTATTGGGCAGTCGAGAGCTAAGCCTTTGTCTACACTTCTGAGTTTTCCAAGCACATGGTAGTTGACTGCCCCATACTTAATAGTTGGCTACTATGCTTCGCTGCAGTTTAGAAAGCATGATTTTGATAATACCCAGTCTAGAATGCATTTCATTTTCATTTCTAAACATGTGAGCTTAATTCCTATACAACAAACTTTACTTTTCATTAAACATTTCTCATCCATGAGCTCAAACATGGTACATTCAAGGAAAAGTAGTCTATATCTCTAGATGAACACAACCCAGCTCTTCCAATCCATTACGAGCACATATATGAACATACATTCAGCAACACAACATCCCATAAAAGTAAAAAAGCATATAGAATGTAGGTTTAACCCCAATCTTAGTCCAAACATGTAGAAATCCATATTTTCCAGTAACAGTAACATTTTAGAAAAAGATACAGGTTTAGGATGGATTGCTACCTTGATTCCTTGCAAATGTGTGTGCTTGATGTGTTAGAAAAGATCCCCCCTTGCTGTAGAACTAATTTCTAGCTTCAATCAGCCTTTCCTTCAGTAAAAATCTCTCTCCTTTGCCCTAACTCACCCCTTTCTCTCTCTACTTGCCCCTTCTGCTTCTCTCTCTAAAATTTAAAGGTTTGGAAGTGTGTGGGAGTTTTAGGACTGTAGCTAGGGTTTAAGAAAGTTTGGGGAATTTGCTCTTTGGTCCCTGGGCTATTTTGCACTCTTGGCCTCACTTACTTTTCCCTTTCCAATTGAATCCTTAACCACCTTTTACTAAACCTTCATTTAGTTCCTTACAATTTAGTCCCTAGGCTAATGCAACTATATGCACTAATGCAACATACACAAGTATTAAATATCAAATTAACAATTATCAAACATCCCTTTAATCATAATTGGAGCGGATGTTACATAAGTCTTCTTCTTCCTCAAGATGCTAGAAATGTCGAAGAAGGGATGAGAAGGAGGTACTGGCCGAATTCCTTCCTAGGCTTGGAGGAAAGGGATTTCAAACCAAAATAACTTGGAGATTTCATTTGTTTTGCATTTTCAAGATAGCTAAACATGCCTATGCCATTCTTTTCTTGTTTTATGGTGTGTTTATGGTGTTCTTACTCTTGCAAGAAAGATGGATTTTCTCTCTCTACATTCTTATGGCTGATTTGCTTGAATGGGTTTGATATATGTTGAAAACTACTTGTTTTTATGGCTATAGACATGTTGAAATGCTTGAAAACATAAGACATGGTAATTTTTCATGGATGGAACCATTTCAAATTTCTTACCATTCCACCTAGAAATTGTGCATAACTATGTGAAATTGAAAAATAATATGAATTGACAAATTTAGCATGAAAAATGGACTAGAAAAATGTGTGAGAAGAGGGTTTAATGTACACTTCAAGAAAAATGAGGTGTGAGAAAACATTACCCATAATTATGGAACTGGTTACCATAATTCCTAATAGGTAGAAATAATGCTAGAAAGGAAGCAAATGGGTTAGAAATTTCAATCCTTCATATCCATCTTGCCTTGGCCGAATGCTATATAGAATTTCCCTTAAAATGGCCAAACTTATGTGTTAATTAAAAGTAGCTTAAAGTGATATCCAAAATAGCCTATACTAAGTGAAAAGAGGGAAAATGATGTAATGATCAAGAATTGATGATAAATAGCATGCATTTTGCCATTCGTGGAAAGTTGTCCAAAATCATGTGAAAATGATTGAATAGCATAAAATTGCCTCATATATTTGTGAATGGCAAAGTCAAAGATAATAGGAGGAATGACCTGGTGAATACCTCCTGAGACCAAAATCATGAGAAGGAATGATCTGATGTATGCCTCCCTAGCCAGCTACCTTGTGGGGAATGATCTAATGTATACTCTCAAGGAATTAAGTGCATGAGGAATGATCTGATGTATACCTCTAGAGAGCATAATTATATAAAAGGGAATGATCTGATGTATACCTTTCCAAATTAAAGCATTATGTGATATTATGATTTGTATTGCAAGAATGTGTTCTATGTAAGCATGATTAAATTATGTGAATATTGAAAGTTGTTATCCACTCCATGAATTACATAACTTGTTGCATATCTCATGTTTATAGGTGTATACACACATGTTTAACATACATCATACCCAAAGAACTATATGAAAAGAATCTTGAAACTAAACTGAATGTAGAGTTATTTTTTGTATTATTACAGTGGTACTTATCAATTGTTTTAAATCAAATGGTTTTTTTAGCTGCTAGGAATATATTTCTTATTATTGTATTGATATGTATTAGATTCATAGAATCCGAATAATGATGCATCCTCTAGCAGATGTAAGGAGTAAATAGAGATTATATAATGTAGCACCGTTAGTCTTAATTTCTGACATTAGTATTTTGAGATAGAATTAAGACTACTACATCTTTTGGATAAAGGGGTTTGAGTGACAGAATTTGTTGTCTCCTTACCCCCATAGCTATATGTATATTTGATATTTCCATAAATATGTATCTGGAGATTTAAATGATATGTATATAGTTATAGAATGTTTTATAAATTTCGCTGTGATATATGAAATTTTATTTTCACTGTGCATAAAGTATATTTACCTGAGCAAAAGAACCCGAACCTAATTTTATATTAAATTACTGATGGATTAAATGCTCAGGAAATTTATTGAAAATGAAAAGGTAAGGAATAATGTATCCACTTATCTGAAAATTGTTATGTGACGTTATCAAGATAAGATAAGGGGTGTTACATTGTATGACCTTTATAATCTCTGATTTTTTATAATGTCAAGTATGTTCGAAATTCTTAAATGTAGCAATTACATACCTAAATGATTGCATTTAAATTGCCCTAGGTTTTCATAAATGGGAGAAGGACCAAACTAAAAGAAAAGTAGAGGGATTAAAGTGAAAGGAGAAAAGTTTCATAAAATATCTCAATTGTCATTATCACTTGACAAGCAAACCAAGGTGCATATATGGCACGTAATTATTATGTTAGAAAATATCTAAAACGTAATGATTACGTCAAAAAATATTTGAGAAAAATATCTTGAAACCATAATGACCGTAGGAAAATATCCTTAGGGCAAAATAGTTAATTTTTACCTAAGAGTAAAATGGTAATTTTACCCCAAGGGTAAAGCATTCATTTTACTTAGAAAATTTATGACAATTTTCGCTCAAGGTTATTCCCCTACCTTTTTCAGAATTATGAAAGCAAGTACGGGTAAAATAGTCATTTTAAGAAAAGGGCAAAATGTTAATTTTACATTAAAGGTACAATGGTAATTTTACACCTTAGGGGTAGAATTGTCATTTCATCATGACAATTTTCATAGAGTCTATATTACCCCTTACTTTTCTCATTTATATGTGTAACAACCCCCTAAATCATACTATGCATTCATACATCAGATTAGTGGAAGCATAAAAAGTTTAAATAAATTTTTCCCTTTTACCATGTTAAGGAACATCAGAGGGTCGATATTGGTTGAGTGTAACCCAAATAGACTTTTCTTACAATCCATCCAAATTCCACTCAACCCTAAATCTTGTGCAGCATTTCTATTATCACAATATAAACCATATCATACTCTGGAATATAAATTCTAACAACCATTCAAATACAATTGAGATATGCTATTTTTATACTACTAAATCCATTCATACATCAGTCAATAAAAATCATAATCCATCAAGTTTATTATAAAAAAAATCCATTCTCCCAAACCATCTTTCTACTGAAAATTCGACAGAGTTTCCCCTAAAAATCGAACGTTTCCCATTTATACAACAGCCCAATATTCAGCATATACAACCATCAAATTCATCAATCAAACCAAAAACCAACAATACAGATATATATACACTAATTCAAGCCAAATTCTATGCACAGCATCATCTTGATATCCTTCTTCTTCCCAGCTATCTCCTAGGAATTCCCTATTCCTGGTCATCTGAGCAAACAACTTAATGAGATGGTTAAATCCCAGTAGAGAAATTTACAGTTAAATACTTATAAAATAGTTGGATGCTTAGCTGTGGCAATGCACAGAAAACATCTCCCCAATTTGGTTTAAATGCATGTGAGTCACTAAATACTTTTTAAATTTAAATGTGTATGGGAAATTGATGCAAAACAATATAATGAGCATATTATCTTTAAATCTGAAAAGATATACTAAAAATTATACTTAAAATCATGCCTGAAAATTTTCATATACTCATTTCTCACCCATCTCAAGTGACCATTCATTATTGATTTCAAGTTGGATGCCGTTTTAACTAAAAACATGGTTTTAGTTTGGGTGTTATTCGTAACACCAATCACCCAAAAACAACACCTATATTGTGAGTGTGATTTGTCACACCAATCACCCACTCAAGGATTAGGTGAGAACCAACATCTGGGGCATCCCCCAGCATGTGCACAAATGCTAATTCTAATCCTCATACAGTCTACATAGCACTACATACGCATGGTCGACTAATACTTAAGGTTATAAGATATCATACTTAAACCAAAATGTCACCCCATATAGGTTATCCACCCTTTTACTCCTTGAACCTTTCATAGGGTTGTCCTGGTTTAATAAATGATTCCTAACAGATGCAAACCAATTTAATTTAAAATAAATTAATTTACAAAACTGTTTGCATAGGGGATATCCAACAGCCGTCCCATACTGGCTATTAAATATCCACCCTAAGTTAGTCCGTCCTTATGGCATATAATCCCAATAGCCAAATTCTATCAAACATGTAACTAATATTCTCAATACACAGGTAATCTCATATACTCATATATTTTCAGCACTCATTCCCAGTCAATACAATCATACTTAAAATAGTAATTCACAACGTCAATTTAAAATTAAGGGGAGTGTAAATTACTCTACCTTTTACTTTTTGCTCTTATTCGGGTCGGGGTTTTCCTTTTTCCTCAGAGATTGGTCCCAATTAGTTTCCTGAGGAAACAATTCAAATCTTATGTGTGTTTTCCTTTTAGTTATACTTTCCTACAGTTAATTACCTAATTTCTAGGTTGATCAAATCCTTAAACATGTTCGGAGTAAAATTTGATAAGAAAACATCAAATTTGAGTATTTTAAATTGTACCGGAGGTTTCGAAAGCTTGAAATTTCATTCCTGCTACTTTCCAGCAACTCTGATGATGCCGATGACAAAGCACAACGGTGCACGGTGGCTCACGGCAGTGCACGGCAACTGACGGTAGTTGGCATTAAAATTTACTCCAAAATGTAGGCCGCAGCTCGAGGATGCCGAATCCGGGGTTGGTTCGGTGAAACACAGTGGTTTAAACACAATTTTTCAGCAAAAAATGCGGCAGCCTTCGAAATTGTTCTTCCTCCTTTCACGGCACGTAGCTGCTGTTCGTCGCTGGTTGGCAGCTGCCAGAGGAAGCTGGCAGCTCGAGCTAGCTGATGGTGGCAGTGGTGTGGTCAAAAGGTGTCGGACGGTGGAGATTGAAGTTGGCCTTCAAACTTGCGATGGAGGGAAACGTGGCTATTTTTGGCGACTATGGTAGTCGTCGGTCATTGCCTGGGCTTGCTACGGTGTCAAGCTGAGCTGCTGAACCTTTCGATAGTGACAGGCGGCAGTGACTCGACCAGACGATGGATGAGTGTGGCGAAGGTGGTGGAGGAGAAAGGTTTCACCAGAAAGAGAGAGAGAAAGAGAGAAAAAGGGAAAAATGAGAGGAAAATATGAGATTTTGGCATTTTATGGCCTATAGGGGCATTTTGGTCTTTTCTCACTTTGCCCGGGCTAGATTTCAAATGCATTATTGGATTTAAGCAAGACTATAGGATCATGTGGAAGGGATTTGGAAATCTTTTGAGGCTTTTAAGCCTTCCAAAAACATTTGCTAAGTTCTTGAAGGCAGATTGAATTTTTCTCTGTTAGATAAGATTTTTTTTTTCCAAAAAATTCTCAAATTGTAATTGCAAGCTCAGAAAAATATCCTTAATTTAATTCCAACAAAATTTCAATTTATTTTACTCAATTTAATTTATTTTAAAATTGAGTTATTACAATATGTATTGGGAAAGATTGTCCTAAGACACCTTATCAAAAATACCAATATCATTACTTATGTTTCAGTTTATCCATTCTTGTGTAGTGAGGGTGAAGAAGTTGATTCTAAATTAGGGTCTAATTCCACTTTTCCAATTGTTAGTCAAAGTTTTGTAGTCCCTTTTGGCATGCAGGTGGTTTTCTACTACAAAATTATATCACTTGAAAATGTTAGATCTTCCATCCCATTTGCTAGTTTTATTAAGAGTAGGTGGCCAATTTAGGGATAACAGCCACATAAAGTTTTTTATGTGGTTTTTTCCTTGCCATTTCCAAATCTTGTGCCAATTATTCATTTTTCCCATCCGATAAATCCTTCCTAAAGTACTCATAAGAACTTTACACTATAAAACCAGAACTTAGTTCATTCGGCCAATAGATGCAGTCTTTATCATCCATCTCACTAAGGGAAGGGAGGTCGAGATTCGTAATAGTATATTCTTAGGTAGGAGTTCTTGAAGCATGTAGAAAATTTCAATATCCTTCCTAATTGATAAATGAGCAGATTGGAAGAGAGATTATATTTTCATTAACTAGATTTAGGTTAACATTAAGTAGCCTTTTATCATTCAAAATCCATTTATCTACCCAGAATCGAGCCTGTTTCCTATTTCCAATATTCCAAGCTAGGTGATAAGTGACTTGATTCCGTATTTTACATAGTTCCTTCATAATTAGGAGTCATCTAGTTTGGCAGTGATGCCATGTCTTAAGTCATTACTTATTTTATATTTGGCTTTGATGACCTAAACCTAGAGTAGGTTAGGCTAACAGATGATATGCCATATAATTTTACTCAAAAATGCCTTATTCATATCATAGAGGATTTTTATCCCAAGTCCACCCATTTCTTTAGGCCTGTAAACTTGACTCCAGCACACATAATGGGTTTACACTTCTCTCTTGTAGACCCCCAAAAAATTTCCTTCCATTTTCTCCAATTTATCAATAACCCTTTTGGGGATCATATTGTTGCACATTTGGTATATTAGTAATGCATTTAAGACTGACTTCAAAAGATTAGCTCTTCCTACTAGTGAAAGTAATTGTAACTTCCACCATTTATAATATTAGGCCCCAAATATTTGCCAATATCATTAGTTTTAGTGAATCCACAAGCCAAAAATATTGTCTAAGTAGTATTTAGGGTATTTTTCAAAAAGTAAATGGAGGTTTTTATTTTGCTTACTTTCTAACTAGAGATAACATCGAATGAGTTAAGGCGTGGAGAATACTTTCAATTTATGTCATGGTGGATTCCCTGAAGAGTAATAGATCGTCTTTGAACATAAGATGTGAGATATTTGGGCTATGTTTTCTTTCTCTTATAGATTTCCTATTAGAGCAAGCAACCTTATGAGAGATAATGTGGGACAAAATATCCATGTATAAAATTAAAATATAGGAAGGGAGAGGGTCTCCTTGTCTAATACTCCTTGAGGGATTAAAATTGAATGTTTTTCACCATTCCATAAAACATTCATTGATGTTTATCTAATGCAATGCATAATAAGATTAGTAAATTTGAATGGCTGCCTACATCATTTAATACTTTAGCAATAAATTTCTAATTAAAATATCATAAGCCTTCTCTAAATCAACTTTTAATAGTAATAAAGCATTTTCTACCTTTCATTTTACTTATGGAGTGAAAAATTTCTTGTACAATAATAATGTTATTATGGATATTGTGACTAGGCACAAAGCTACATTAAAAGGGAGAGATAATTCTAGGGAATATGGGTTTAAGTCTATTTACTAAAGTCTTGGTGATTATTTTGTGTATCACATTGTAAAGGGAGATAAGACGAAATAGATTAACAAACTCTAGCCTCTCCTGTTTTGGGATTAAAACAATATTGGTAATGTTAATACTAAAGATCTTACTAGGTGAAAACCAAACTAGTTTAATGAAGTTGGTCACGCTTAGGCCTATAGTTTCTAAATTCTTCTAGAAGAAAACTAGGTAGCTATCACTCCTCGATGCTTTAAATCTGCCTATGCTAAAGCATGATTCATGAATCTCTTCAATATTAAAAGCTATGTCCAACCAGGTCTAAGCCTCATTTTCTATTTTGGGCCAAGAGGTATTAGTGGGGATACAACCTCTCTCTATCTCTTCAATTTTTTACTATCTTTGTAGAATTTAGTATTTTTCACTAAAATTATAAATTTATGCTAATATTTTAAACACCCTGATATGTCTCATTTTACACAATTTTTACCTGATATTTTCTTTCCATTTTATATGTATTTTGTGTATTTTTATTCTAAGAATCACTTAAATTTGCATCTTATTGCATTTCAGGGTTTTATCAATCTATCATTAGTAAACGAGGCTTTTCTGGAGTCCAAACACCCATTTTAGGCCATTTGGGCCATTTTCTCTTATCGGGCCAAGCCAAAGCCCTTAATGGGCCTTTAAGGCATGTCCAAAAGGAAAGAAGCATCCATTAGAGTGAAGAAACAACTTGGAACAGTGATTGGAGAAAAAACTCGAGCAGCAGTGCGCACACCCGAGCAACCTTGCGAGAGAGAGAAGACTCGAGACTTGAGGCATGAAACAGAGCGTTTGAATGGAGCTTCACAGCGGCACGACTTCACTCGACCATAGGGGATGAAGCGCAAGCCACCATTACCATGTATAGCCACCAGAAAGCGACAGATCGGTGAGAGAATACGCTGGACCTGAGAGGAAAACCCGTCTGAGTTCATGGCTATCTGTGGCATTTTTTGGCCAACCCATCATCCGCTATCTCTCCTTGTAACTTTAAGCAACCCAATCATAACCTCCCCCAGTTCACTGGTCACCGCAACACCTCGGATCAGAAGATCTGCGACAGACCTAATTCGTGACCCGTTCGCATTTGGAGCAGATTCTGACATTTTTCATCTAGTCTGCCACCAAAAAATGTCCCTCTGTTGCTCAATGCCTCGCCCGTGACCTTCCGCCTCAGTTTCGGCTACTGTTGTAGCAATTTTCCATTAGGTACCTGTGACCCACGACTCAATTCATTTTTAACCCACTGGAAAACTTTGAAATTATATTCTCCGTTCCTTTTTGGTAGCTTTTCGGTGACTATTTTGCACTATTCCATCCAACGTTCGAAAGAAGAGGGATGTATATGATTTTTATTATGTTGTTTCTCTGAATTGTGGATTTTCTAGACTGAGTTAGATAGTGATTATGTGTGGCTAAACTTGTGAAACCTATTGGGTTCTAAACTATGTTGGTATCCTGAGTTTAATTTGCACGGATGATTGAATATTGGTTATGTGATCTCCATTACTTTTATGAATGAATGCTCACTTTTTCATTGACAAGACGTTGTAATGAAAGCTCATTAGATTTCTTTTAGTAATTGACAAATTTTAATTGAAATTGGATACCTAATTGTAATGGACAATTTGTTATCACTTAGAACTAAGGTTAATAAATTGCTGGATTAAGAAGTAACGACTCTTAATAGTAGTGAATTAGATTGATAATGTTAATCTAAAATCAACCATTAGGAAGAACCAGCCAGTGGTAGGATTTTAGGTTTAAGAAATTCATTGGGACTGATAGAGAATTTGAATTTAAATTAGAATTCACTCACAGGTAGCATAATCAGATTCAGTCATCCATTATCTTTTGTGTTTACCAATTAGTTTAGGTCCCCATTGGATTTACTTTTCTGTCTTGATTAATTCCTCTTCTTGCCAATTGTCGCTGATCAGTTATTGTTGCATTTAACTTAATCATTATCTTCGTTAGAACCCAATAACCTTGAATCATAGGCTAGATAATAGAAAACAAGTAGTAACTCTGAGCTTTCCCGTTCTCGTGGGATACGACCTTGATACTCACCATTGCACTAGACTGTATTGATAGGTTCACTACCTTAGGTGTAGTAGCATTGGTAGCACACATCACACCCCACAATAAACACATATATCCCTAAATTCTCGTGGGGTAACCTCAAAGCAAAACTTTTTTTCCTAATGCAAAATCAAAGTAATGAATTAGCTATACTATTTGAAATACCATGTTGGTTCATATATTCTTTATTTTATGATGTTCTTCATAGGCAGGAACCATATAAAATTTGGAAACATGTCCAACTTTGTACTATATTGATAGTAATAGTGGAAAAAGTTGAGAATTAAAATAGTTATACAATAAAGAAACAGAGATAAAAGTAAGTTTCAATGTAAATCAATTCATGGGAAGTGTCAAACAGAACCTCATGTAGAGCTTTAGTCATTGATTGATTCTGATTAGTAAAGATGGTTTGAGTCTTTTTTTATTACATGCCTCCAAGAATTTCTTAAATAACCACTTGAATGATATTGTTGTCTCATCATATAACAATGCAGCCCTAAAAAGAATAACTCCTTTGTGATGATTAAATTTAGAAAATAAGACAAGTGGCTTGTGTGCATTATTAGTGCAATATATCACTTCAAGAGAGACAACCTCACCGAAGTAACCATAGTAAAGTAGCATTCTTACATCAACCTAAAATATTTTAGTTATTTTTTCATTTTTATCCTTCTTATTTACATGAAAAAAGGATGGATTTACCAAAAAAATTTCTTGGAAATGATGCAATAAACAACTTGATTCCTCATGCATCAAACTCTTTTGCTGTCAAGTGCGAAGATAACTTTTCTTATCCAAAAGTTTATATCCAAGATTAGCTTGTCCCCTGATATGCTTACTCATAAGTGTAAAAGTAGTTCTATGTTGAATGTCATAATCATCTGTTCAATCAATTCAAATAACCTTTCGAGGACAAGGATTTGCAACGAAAGGTTATTTGAAGTCAGAAATATAATTAAACAGAAAGAAATGCAATCCGGCGATCAGAAACTGACAACAGACGTTTCGTGCGTCAATTTCACTGACGGAGGCCAAAATCTTTGCATAGAAACACGTGCCAACATCTGGAAGGATGCCGACACCTTAAAGTATCCCCGGGTGGTCTAGGAAAAGTCGAAATCGCCCCCGGAGGCTTTAAATTTCACAGATTCCCTCTATTTCTCTCATATCTCTCTCTCTCCTCACCACACTCTCTTTCTCCTCTCTCTCCTCCTTCCTCCACCGTGAACCGCCACTACAGCCACCATGGGCCGCCACCCAGGATACCAATCGAAAGCCCTCACCACCCATAACCTCTAACAACCACCCACGGCCACTAAAGGCCGCCAGCTTCGCTGGAAAATGTCACTTTTCTCCTATACCGTGCGAAAACTTCACTAGCTCAAATCGCCGCCATCCGTCGCTGTTGACCATCACCGCCCCCACCACCGTGTAGCCTGAGCTGCCAGCTTCCTCTAGGAGCTCACCGACATTGAACGGAGGCCAGACGCACCTGAATCGAGGCAATCTCCGTCTGTCGTGCGTCAACTTTCGTGGCCGAAAAATGCCGTCCAAACAGCCGTGAACCACCGCGCCACCACTAGATTTTCGAGGCAAATCGCACCCCTCCGCTGTGCGCCACCGTATGTCACCGTGCGCCACCGTGCCAGAGCTTCTGGATGTGCATCAGAAGAAACCGAGACCACCGCGACATAGAATTCCATCATCTGATCTCATTGGTAAGGTTCGATTTCCAAAAAACTAATGGTATCTGACTGAAATAGCTGCCAAAATTAATTAGGCAATAAATTGACCTAGGTATTAGGGTAACCAGACTTAGGATCAAAAAACGAATGACGTGACGAGTCTGAATATTTAATTTAATGTCCAGGGAATTCATTAGGCTCAGAAACTGAGATTTCGTGAAGTTCTGAAACGAATTAGAGCTACAGGAGACCAGGTAGGATAATTTACGCTTCCCGAACCCTAGATTTGACCTAGTGGATACATGAATGATTTAGATGATTTTCATGGATTTGTGTGCTGCTTTCGATGGGATAAATTGCATGCCTGTGTGCTGAAAACCTTAATTGCATGTTAGATGCTTTTTTATCGAGTTTAGATGCCCTTAGGACGGATTTACTCAGGGTTGGGTACTTGATAGCTGGTATGGGACAGCAGTTAAGTATCCCGAGTACAGGGAATTTTTAAATGAGATTGTTTTTATCAGATTTAGCCTATACTGAGTTAGGGATTACGCGTTAAACCAGGACGACCCTAAGAAAGGTTTAAGGAGTATAAGGGGGGATAGCCTACACGGGGAAACGTTTTGATTTAGGCGTAATACCCTAGAACCCTGAGGAATAGCCGACCGTGAGCATGTGAGTTCGAATAGACTGTATGAGGATGAGAATTGGCGTATGTGCACATGCTAGGGGACGCCCTAGATGTTGATTCTCACCCAGTCCTTGAGTGAGTGATTGCTGTTACGGATCACACTCACAATATAGGCTTGATTCAGGTGATTGGTGTTACGGATCACACCCAACGATAAGAGAGGTATTCTCTCTAGATGACGTGCAATTAAATGATGATTTAGACTTGGTTACAGCGAATTTGTGACCAACGTGGACTTAGATACACCGGGCATGGGATTTTACTTGATTTTGATGATTGATTTTCAAAGAAATGGATTTTATGATTTCGATTAATTGCCGCGATTTCCATGTAATTAAATGATTTTTAAAGATAAGGTATTTCACTGTTTTCGAACTGATTTCGGGAAGATGATTTTGGTGTTCGCACTGCTGGGTATTCAACCAGTTTTCGAATGATATTTGAACTGTAAATTATTCAGCTGGGATTTTATATCTCATTAGGTTGTTTACTCAGATGAACAAGGACAGGGACAGGAACCCGAACGATAGCCGATGATACCGTGGTGATAAACAGGAGAATGACTTAGCTTAGGCTTGAATCATTTGTATATATATACTTTGATGACGTTGCTGTTTATTGGGTTCTGTCTTTTATGTTTTCTGTATGGATTGGATTGATTGTACATGTATAAATCAGGTGTTTTGTGATGACTGTAGTGGTGGAATTGACATTGCTGTATATGGATTCTGTTAATTATGTTTATGTTGTTGATGGACTGGCTGTGTAAATGTAAACAGGTGATTATTGTACTTTGGGTATGTTCGAAATACAGAGGAAACTCTGCTGAATTTTTGGTAGGGTTTACCGCTGTAAACTTGTGGATTTGAGTTGGAATGTGTATGAATGTATGACGTGATGTGTATATGAGTTTTAGATTTCATTCCAGAGTCAATTATGATGTATGTATGTCTAATTAGTTAGCTGCATGTGAATTAGGGTTGAACGGAATTTGAATGGACAACGGGAAGTCTATTTGGGTTACGCTCAACCAGTAGCGATCCCCTGACATTCCCACATTGGGAATAACTATGTAAATCAACCCATATGCTTCCGCTAATCAGATAAGCATCGCATATGTCGTATTAGGGGGTCGTTACACTTACTACTTCTCCTTTTCAAGAATGGCATCCACTCTCCTAAGGAATGTAATTTTGTGGAACTTCCATGGGCTGGGACGTTTCTGTCCCTATGAATTTTGAAATTCCAAAATTGCCCATTATCATTTTGGAAAATTACCAATATGTCTCTAAGGAAATTATCATTTTACTCTTTATGTCCAAATAGCCATTTTAACCCCATTTTTCACCCTTTTTGGATTTAATGGGCAAAAATCACTTAAATAAAGTTTCACAAAACTTATTTTTGTGAAATTATTAATTTACCCTTATTTTGACAGAATTACCATTTTACCCTTCATGCTAATACCATGATATTCGCCCTTATTCTTTCTCCTTTTGAAAATAAATAGGTAAAAACTTTGAAATTCCATTTCCATGGAGTATTTTGGTAAAAATTAAAATTTTTCTACCTGATATTAAATTACTAATATGTCTTTGGAGTAAAATTACGATTTTTCCCTTTTTAGGGATAATTTCCATTTTGACATCAAAATGAATATAATTACTTACAAAACTAAATTCTTCTTCTCTCTTAAATGAAATTGATGAAAGCCCTTTAATGTAATTTCAAGAAATAAGAAAATTAAATAATTCTTCCCGTTCATGGTAAAATTACTATTTTGCCTTTTTTTACCAGATTTTCCAATTTCGCTTTTATGATAAAAGTGACTCTATCTTGATAAAAATGTCCATTCTATCTTTTTAATGAACCCTCCTTATCATCACATAATTAATAGTAATAATTATAATAATAATGCCATTATGGAATGCAAATTATTAGGAGTGGGTGTTACAGCTACCATCTCCTCCAAATCCACCAACATAGTAAATCAGTAACGTTCTCCTTCATTTCATTTTGTACTTTCAGTTTGTCAATGAGTCCTCCCTATTTTGTTATACATTGAGGACAGTGTCTACCTCAAGTGTGGGGTGACTCCTTTCGGTCTATTTTAATTTATTTCATTTTTTTTCTTTCCTTCAGTATACAAAAAATTACCTTATAAATCAAATAAAAATTTTTAATTATTTTATTATATTCTTCAACCATTTTATATCTTCTTTATTTATTGCCTATTTTTTTTTAAAAAAATTTCAGTTATTTTTTTTATATCGTTCATTTATTTAACTTCATTATTTATTTCTTTCAAATAATTGTTTTACACTGATTCATAACATGGATAAGATATAGAACACACAAATTCCTACAAATTAAAACTTTTGTTTGAGTTCATGATAAACAATAATTATAACTCATAACTCATGTAGAAAAATAGCTCTGTGACATCTAGATGCTCCAATGTGTTTTAATCATGTTCTAAATTGCATAAACTCTTGATTCATGACATTAATAAAAAGAATTGCATGCATTACTTGATTGACAATTCTATTGAAAATTTGGGAACCTCATCTGCCCCTACACTACAAAATGAAAGGATTTGAGCCTAAATGAGCATTCATTACAAACATGCTCTACATCTTCTTGTTTGAGTGCGCATCTCATTTACCTACGTCTTTAGAACTTTCTTTGCAATGCTTGTCAAAGTTACATGAATTTTTGAATATCGAAAATGATTTGGGCAACTTAGGTTACACCACTACTGGCCAAAAAGCTGACCCTATGTGTTTCCCTTAGTTGACTATTATTGAGCCTTGACATTATGTTCATCATATACACATTTACACCCCATATCCCCTTTCTTAAAAACAAAAAGTATCCCTCTTTTTGACCCTGTATATGCTGGAATTTAAGTGATTTACCCTTCATGTCTAGATTAAAGTGCAATGTCTAAATCGAGGATGGATCACTAAGTCCCTTAGCTCAGCTTAGATACTCCCTTCAATCCAACGTTGTATAGCAAAAAGACTACAAGGATTAAAAAAAAAAAAGAGAAGAGAAAAGAAAAGAAAGTAAAAAGGAAAGAAAAAAAAAGAAAAAAAATAGCTACAAAAGCAATCCTCATTGTCTCTCTTTGGATACAATACTCCTTGAGCATCCCCTATGTTATTAAAGACTTAGTGGATCTAACACTTTGCTGCATTTTAATCTTGGGAACTTTGTTGGATCACATGGGTCTCTAGCATATCTATTGCCTTTTCCTTCTAAATCTTCTACTACCTTTACCTCAAGCCCTCTTACAACCCTGTCAAGACCCTTTGATCATGATATTCGATTTTTTGCAAGTAGCGGAGATGAGATTTATAAGCAAGCATATGGAAGACATGGTTTTATGAAGTTATTTGAGATATTTCACTCTACCTACATACACTTCTAAGTAATATATGAGTGACCTCTGTGAGGCATTGGTTCCTAAATAAATAATGGATTACTGGTTGAGTGGTTCCATAAAATCTTACTATTTCTATTATTTATAAAGTTTTTGTAACGTCAGAATTTTGATTAAGATTCAGTTGAAGAGCTTTGAATTTCACAGACTATTGATTATACATTGACTATAGGAGACTTTTATTGCTTCATGGGATTAAATAAAGGTTTGCTTAGGGACAAGCAAAAGTGTGGGGTAATTTGATGAGCACAAAGTTATACATCTTTAATTGACAATTTTCACTCACATTTGGAGAATATTCTGTGTTTGATTAGGAATTACCCAAGCTTCCATCTATTTCCATGTTATCTAAGCTTTAATTGGGTCTAAAGCAGTTTTAGAGCAAAATGGACCAAAACCAAGTGTTTAAAGGCTCAAAGCACCTTCAAAGGCATCTTATAGCAAGGCCAAGCATGAAGTCTTCTAGAACACACTCTTCCACACAGCCATGCTACACCTTGGCTTCTAGAACACGCCGTTCCACATGGCTAAGCCACCTTGAGAGCCTTCCTACATGGCCCTAACAACTAATGCCAACCGAAAGAAGGCCAAGAAAATGCTGCAGAAGCTTCTCTTCTAAAACACGGCCACCAACACTACTGTGCCCTTTTCTAGGCTACCATACTGCCGTGTCATTCTTCAAGCCACCACACGACCGTGTTCTAGCCTTGAGAAGCGCCATCCTTACCTATAAATAGTAGGGGGTAGAGAAGAGAAAGGGGAGTCGTGAGCACATATAGTGGTTTGGAGAGTGGCACTCCTTTCCATCCATGTGTTTTGACCTTCAATTATCCTTGAAGATATACACAAGGCGACAACCCATCAAGATTCAATGAAAATTAAAGGGTGTTTCTGTTTCCATTTTGTTCTTCATCCCTTTTAATTATATTCCTTATCATTTTATTCATAAACATGAGTAGCTAAATTGGTAGAACCCATTTGCGGTTCTTAAACTATGTTGATATTTTAAGTTTAATATGATTGAATTATAAATTAGATTATGTGATCTTCCTTTAGTTAAAGATTAATTCAGTTTTTATTAAGAGACGTCATAGGGAAAGCTATTTAGATTCCTCTCAAAAACTCGACAGATGATGTTTGCAATTGGAAAACTAACTAAAGAGAACCATTGATCTTTGCTTGGAACTAGAGGTTAACCAATTGCTGGATTAGGAGGAATTCCTAATAGTAGTGGATTAGAACTCTAATGTTGATCTAAAATCACTCATTGAGAAGAACTAGCCAATAGGAGGTTATATGTTTTAGAAATCCATTGAGACCGACAGAGAATTTAGATTTACTATAGAATTCACTCACAAGTAGTATAGTCAATGTTATAATTCATAATCTTTCATTTATATATAACCTAGTTTAGAACCCCAGTGGGTTTGCCCTTCTTGACTTGATACTTTCCTTTCTCAATCAAGCATCATCGATTTCCTATGCAATTAGTTAGATTTAGTTAATTAAAATCCATCACTATTTTTCCTATGTTAAATAACAAGGTGTAAGTAGTAACTCTAGGCTTTCCCGTTCCAGAGGGATATGACCTTGGTACTCACCATTGCGCTAGGCTACAGTAACAGTTGCACTGGCTTAAGGTGTGGCTGCATATAGAGCATTGGCAACACATCAATGATATTTTATACATTGAAGTTACCAATTTCCATAAACAATAAATACTTATTAAATGACATAAACAATATATATAAAGGTATTTTGGTGAAAACTTGTATTCAATGTTTTATATGTTTATTACATGTGAAAATTTATGTTAAACATAATATCACATACTTGGTTTTAAAAAATTTTCCCAAATTGTTGAAGAATTTAAAAACACAATTTAAAAACTTACGTGCAAACATTGAGTGAGCCAAATCAGAGTTACAAAAAAGGGAATCAGAGCTCTCATATAAACCCATAAGCATAAAATATTTATATATACCATTGTTGAAGTGTATGATTTTATCATTTCCTTTTTTCTTTTTGAAGATCACATGCAAAATGTACTGTAATTATTTATTGTATAAAAACATAGCCTCTTTTTCTCAAAAGTTATTTGTATGATAAGAAGGGAATAGAAAAATGAAAGATGTAACATTGCTAATTTAGGGGGATGCTTAATACAAGTTCTTTATACCTAGATAAAAATGATAGACCCCAAAGAAAAGCAACATAAATAGTCAGTTGGAATCTTGAAGAAAAACAAAGATGAAATGCTCTCTTAACACAAATGAAATACTTGAAAAAGGGCTGTTGGAAGCTTGGAATATTGTAGAATGAAAACTTCAAACAACGTAAAACTATTTCATTAGTTCATGGGTAGGAAGAATAGGTCGAAAGGAACCATTTTTGGCAATTCAAAATAGTGGGTTTTGGCTCTTTTCATTTTTGTAAAAGGCCACTCGAAACACACCATTTGGGTTTAATCAAAATGGTCCATTTTGACCTTTCTTATTTTCATAGAAAACCACCCAAAAAGAAATTGCTAGGAAGATAATGTAACGACCCCCTAATTCACAATATACTTACCTCTATCAGAGTAGCGGAAGCATATAAATTTTTTTCAAAATAATTTTTCATTTTTCCCATATCAGGGAATATCAGAGGGTCGCTACTGGTTGAGTGTAACCTAAATATACTCTTACCACTGTCCATTCAGATTCCACTAACCCTACATCCTACGCAGCTATTTTCACATACAACCATAACATGCTCTGGGATATCAATTCTAATAACCATAAAATTCATAATACGAAATCCATTCACATTTAATTCAAATTAAACAAATCTTCAAACATTCATTTCTGCCAAAAATTTGGCAGAGTTTCCCCTAAAAACTAGATGTTCCCCAAAGTACAAATAGTCAAAAATCATCAAATTACATCTAGTCAAATCCATCAACAATAGAACAATCAATACAGATAATTACATATACAGATTCAAGCCTAAACTACTCTACACTATCCTTCTGCTATCCTGCTCCTGCCTAGTTATCTCCTAGGCATACCCTGTTCCTGATCATCTGAGCAAACAACTTCATGAGATAGTTAAATCCCATTAAAGTAATTTACATCATACAGTTCTAAAATAGCTAGATGCTCAGTTGTGACAATACACAGAAAACATATCCCCATATTCGAATTAAATGCACGTGAATTACCTTATTCTTTAAAAATTTGAAATCACATGGAAACCAATGCACTAAATAAAATGAGTATAAAATACTATTTCTGAAAATTCATACTGAAATTCTGGTTTAAAAATCATGCCCAGTGGTTACCGTATACTCGTCAGTCACAAGTCTCATGTGACTTTTTACTATTCTCTCTAATTGCATGCCGTTTTTACAGAAAACATACTTTTTAGTTGGGTGTGATCCATAACACTAATCACCCGAAATCACGCCTATATTGTGAGTGTGATCCATGACACCAATCACTCACTCAAGGACCGGGTGAGAATCAACATCTAGGGCATACCCTAGCATGTGCACAAATGCCAATTCTCATCCTCATACAGTCTATTCAGAACTACATACACATAGCCGACCAGTTCTAAAGGTTATAGGAGATTACACCTAAACCACAACGTCATCCTGTATAGGTTATCCCCCCTCATACACTTAAACCTTTCATAGGGTCATCTTGGTTTACCAAGTAATCCCTAACGAATGCAGACTAAATCTAATTAAAAATGATACATTTACAAAGCCATCTGTATTCAGGATACTCAACAGCCATCCCATACCGGCTATTGAGTACCCTACCTTAAGTCAACCCGTTCCTATGGCATATAAATCCGATAGCTAACTATCTAACATGCAATAGGCATTTACAGCATGTAGGCATACATATATACTCATATATCTTAGCACGTATTCTGATGCAATAAAACTATTCTAAAATAGGTAATCACAGTATCAAATAAAGTTTAGGGGAGCGTAAATCACTCTACCTATCACCGTTTGCTCCTAATCAGCTCGAGGCTTCCTGTTTCCTCGAAAATCAATCCTAGTTAGTTCCCTGGGCAATTTAATTGAAATCTTAGGTGGTTTCCTATTGAATTAAGCTTCCCTACATCAGATTACAGTTTTCCTAGGCCTCTCTAATTCTTTTGCATGTTCAGGATTAAATTTCAATATGAAAACATCAAATTAGGACAATTTAAATTGTACCGGGGGTTCTAAAAGATGAATTCTAATTTTGACCACTTTTTGGCAGCTCAGGCGACGGCGCACAACAAAGCACAGCGGTGGCTGACGGCTTTCGACAGCGCATTATAACATCTCTATCTAGTTTTGTTGTTCATTTCGATATCAATAGATAGGTTTGGTACATTATTCTTATCCTTTTAATTATTTTCTGAGCAGTTAAACCATCGGATTATGTTATACGCATTAGGTTTGGGATCTTATGCTCAGATAAAAATAAAACTTACATGCACAGCGAAATAATAAAAATTCGACACTACATAATGAAAATACAATCTTTCATATGAATCAAATAATACAATTCTGATAATAATCATTACAAAATAATGTACATGTCCCCAGATATATGAAGTACCCGTCCCACAGAAGTCAGGAGACAACAGGCCTTCCACTCAGACTCCTGCACAAAATAGTGATGGACCAGTCCTTCACATATTTGTTTTCCCCGGTATCTCCAGAACCACTTAAGTATACAATTAAATACACCTAAGACCAAAAAATAAGGGGTTACCAAATCGTACTATGCCCAAAAAGAATTGCAACCAAGTGACCCTGCTACACGTCCGTATCTAATACATATTAGCACATATATGAGAAACACACGTTTCCCAGTAGCTTAACCATTCAGAGATTAAAATAAACTAATATGTACCAAGGTGCAAGCACCAAAACATTTAGTCTACATCTTCGACATTAAAACATAATGATATTCATAAGTAATAACAGGCTAGATCGCATGATAATAATAATAGAAAATGAGAATGACTTTATTCTAAGGAATACGTATTCTTAAAGAGTAACATGTGTTCTTGCGGGATTAGTAAAGCGGTTAAACATTTCATTCTTTCCTTTAATGTCATCGATTGGACTCACGTTCTTGGATAATATGCAAACCCTAGGTCACGGGCATGGAGCACCTTTGGCCACGCCTCCCTAGGTCACTTGTGTAGAGCACCTTCGGCCACACCTCATGATTCGTGGACACTCGGCCACGTAGACTAGGTCATCTGGACACTAGGTCACTGGTGTGGAGCACCTTCGGCCACACCTCACTAGGTCATCGGTGTGGAGCACCTTCGGCCACACTCTGTGATTCACAGACACTCGGCCACATAAACCAGGTCATCTGGATACTAGATCACTGTTTTGGATCACCTTCGGCCACACCTCACTAGGTCAGCTGTGTGGAGCACCTTCGGCCACACATAGTAAATCGTGGACACTGGCCATGTATATCGGGTCATAGCCCCTTCCTGCTGATCTTTAATGATCTTTAGGAGTAAACTTTCTTGTTCTGGGAATTTCTTATTGGCGTATTTAGGTAGGGTTGTCATTGAATTTAGGAATAGGTCTTCCTTCCTCATGGATTAATGTAAGTATGTACTTTCAATGAAAAATTCAACCTTTAGGTAAAGTTTTTATTTTCTTGGGAATAATGTCTAGTGTCAGGTCTAATGATCCCCTTCCAATTACTTTTCTTCGAAATCATTTCCCAACTGTGGTTTCTTCCTAATAATTTGCAATATGGGTTTCCTTTTCTTGGAACCAAAATTCCAATACAATTCCTTTCTAAAAGTAATTAATAATGACAATTAAATTACCTTTCCTTTGAAAATTAATTCCATGATAATTCCTTTCTAAGGATAATTAATTATGACAATAAAATTGCCTTTCCTTTGGAAAATTAATTCCACTATAAATCCTTCCTAGAAATAATTAATAATGACAATGAAATTTCCTTTCCTTTAGAAAATTAATTTCACCATAATTCCTTTCTAAAAATAATAAATGATGACAATTAAATTTGCCTTTCCTTTGGAAAATTAATTCCACTATATTTCCTTTCCAAAAATAAATGTTATGACAATAAAATTGCCTTTCCTTTGGAAACTTAATTCTACTATAATTCCTTTCCAAAAATAAATGTTAGCTAACATAAGGTTTTTTCCTTTCTTGGAACAATTTACCCCAACATACATTTTTCTTAAATGTGTGAGTGATGACCCTAAGATTTTCCTTTTATTGTATCATCAAGATAGTTTTCCCTACTTTGAATTAACTTCGTGGTGTATAGGTTATACATTTCCACTAATGAATATCAAAATTTTTAAATCCTAACTCATAGCTCACAATGTCCTCATCTCATTTCATTCATCAACCATTTATTACCCACACATGCTAGCCATTAATTATACCATTTAAATCAAGGATGTGAGGATCACCTAGGTTCCATGGAAAACTTAAACATAGACATGGATTGTATAGTTCACACATGGAACAAAAAAAAAAAGAATGGTTAACCTACCTAAAATGAAGCCAACGTGAATAGTCTTTGAATTTCTTCCGGTATTCCCTTACTTCTTGCTCCTTGGCTCCTTTCTTCCTTGGCTAACCCACTCCCTTTCCCTTGACTGAATGTGGTTATAGATTATTCCTCTATTATAGGGCTACTCTTTCTCCCCCCCTTTTCTTTCCAATGCTTCCCTCTCTCTTGTATATTTTCCTTTCGGGTAAGTGATCTAGTGCTTTCCCCTTTTTTTGTGTTTTATTTTCCCTTTTCTCCTCACGTTACAGACCCATGTAGACATTAGGTGCACTCCCTTCCTTGCAAGTCTTGCATTCTCACTTGAACATGCCAAGAAAAAGGGAAAAGAGAAGTCATGTAACTCCTCACTCCTTCATCACTTGCCACGTCGTGCTTATGTATGCATTTCAATTCCCATTTCCTCACGTATTGTGTCCATCCAATAAAAGAGAGGCTGCTACTATTTCCATCCTTAATTAGAATTTTCCCCTAGCTACACGTGGAGCCAAAGTACTAATCTTTTTGCTTGCAATTCACTCACTCTCACTCGGCTAGATGGAATGTAGGAAGGGAAGAGAGTCACGCTACCTCCTTCACACACGCAAGGACGTATGAATCTTCATAATGCATGCAAGCTCCTCACATTTTTCCCTTGGGTAATTTGATTCCTTCAAGCGGTGCCACTAAGAGAGGACGAAGTGGATTGTGTGCACACCCTCTTCTCTCCTTTTTGTACACTTACTTATGCACATGTTCACCAATTCAACTTTTCTCTTTTCTTAATTCTTAGCTGCCGTGCATGTCTCTTTAAATTTTCCTTCAAGGTGCTTTGAATTTTTTTTTTCTTTCACTTGTTTATATTTTATTTTATTTTTTACACCTCCACTCGGTCACGCAAGTTCCCATTTATTACACCCTTATATATATTTTATCTACTTAACTCTTTCCCTTCCCTCTTCCTTTGTTGCCATGTAGGTACACCTATATTTATATAAAATTCATATCCTACACTTCTAAGCCCTCTCCACCGAATGTACATTTGATTTCCCCATTATATGCTTACTTGGTTACTTTAAATCACTTAAGGGATGAAATTGGCAATGGATTTCACGTGCACCCATGTGTATTTATGCCATTTTCTTTAGCTTATTTTATCTATTAATTTGGAAATCTATTCACGTGCTTGGCTCCCTACTAAGATATTGCATCCTAATTCATTTCCTATGTAATTCCATTTGGCTAGTTAATTTAAAAGAAAAGAAATTTAACTCAAGCACCTCAAGCTCCTTAAGCACCTCAAAATTTACTGAAGCACCTCAAAATTTACTAAAGCACCTCAAGCTCCTTAAGTACCTCAAAATTTATGAATGTCATCCTTTTCAATTATTTATTTTAAGTATTAGATCACACACGTAATCATGCATAGTTCATGACAATTTATTTGATTAATTCATGAATTTAAATGTACTTGCAGAATATGGGGTGTTACATGCACGGTGGATGGCGACAGATGAGGTCAAAAAATACACGAAAACGTAGCCCATAACTGAAGGATGCTGGATCTGGAGTTCGTTTGGCGATTCACGGTCATTTGGACGGCATTTTCTGGTAGCAAAAGTTGACGCACAGTAAATGATTTTTTCTTCGTTCTGGGAGCATGGCAGTAGCGTTCACTAGCTGGAAGCTATTAGAGGAAGCTGGCAGCTCGGCCTTTCTAATGGTAGGGGTGGTGTTACCGGATGGCAGAGATCACAGCGGGAGGAGAAAAACGTGATGGAGGGGAAAAAGAGCCTATTTCCGGCCGCTGTGGCATCCGTCGGTGGCCGGGGACGGTGGCTGGAGGTTGGGGACATCGAGCTACACCAGTGGCTAAGTTTGGTAGCGGCACAGGGCGGCGTTTCAGCCCTGCATGGTGGCACGAAGTGGAGGAGAAAAGGAGGAGAAAAATGGAGAGAGAAGAGAGATAGAAAAGTGGAAAATGGTGGGAAAGATGGGGTTTTTGAAATTTTAAGGCCTCCAAAGGCATTTTGGTCTTTTGCCACTTCGCCCGGAGAAATTTTTGGATGCCTTCTCCAATCCAGGCAAGAACACAGGTCCCCATGGAAGGAATTCGGGCTCTATTTAAGGAATTAAAGCCTGTCACTTTATATGCCAATCCCTTGATGCCGAGTCAAATTTTTCTCGGTCAAATCAGATTTTGGCTCTAAAAAATTCTCAAATTTTGACTGTAAACTCAGAAAATTATGTCAAATTTGATTTTAACAAAATTAAGGTTTAATTTGTCCAATTAATTTATTTTTAAAAATCCAGTTTATTATATTCTCCCCTATTAAAAAGGAATTTCGTCCCCAAAATTCCTACTTGTGAATAGCTCTGGATAACGTTGCTTCATCTCGTCCTCTTTCTCCCATGTCATCTCCTGCGATGCTACATCCTGCCAAAATACCTTAACTAAAGGGATTACTTTATTCTAGAGTTTCTTAGTCTTAAAGTCAAGGATTTTTATAGGTGTAGATTCATAAGTTAAATTTTTCTTTAATACTATGGGTTGATTCCCTAATATATACGTGGGATTTGGGATGTATTTGTGGAGTTGTGAGATGTGGAAGACATCATTCAAGTTTGATAGGTATGGAGGTAAGGCAATTTGATAGGTGATTGGACCGACTCTTTGCAAGATTTGGAATGGTCTTAAGAATCTGGGACTTAATTTCCTTGTCCTTATTTGTCTACCAATACCTGTAGTGGGGGACACTCTCAGGAAAACATGCTCTCCCTTATTAAAATCTAATAGTCTCCTTCTTCTATTCGTATAGGCTTCCTGTCTCTATTAGGCAACCCTCATCTTTTCTTTGATTATTTTAATCTGATAAGTAGTCTCTTGTACAATATTGGGTCCCAACAGTGTACTTTCCCTCATTTCTACCCAACTTAAAGGTGATTTATAGCTTTTCCCATACAAAGCAGCATATGGTGCCATACCAATGGTAAAGTGATAACTATTGTTGTACGCAAACTCTATCAAAGGCAAGTATTTATCCCAACTTCCTTTCTGTTCTAGTACACAGGCCCTTAAAATTTCTTTTAAGGTTTGAATTATTCTCTTAGACTGCCCGTCAGTCTGAGGGTGATAGGCGGTGTTAAACTTAAGTTGGGTTCCTAATGCTTGCTGTAGGGATTGCCAAAATCTTGAAGTAAACCTAGGGTCTCGGTCGAATACTATACCTGATGGTACTCTGTGTAATCTCACGATCTCCCTAAGGTATACCTCGGTTAGTTTCTCCATGGAGTATCTCATCTTAATAGGTAAAAAGTGAGCAGACTTGGTTAATCTATCCAATATCACCCAAATGGCATCATAACCAGTTGGTATTCTGGGTAGTCCAACTACAAAATCCATGGTTATTTAATCCCATTTCCTTTTCAGTAGCTCCAGTGGCTTCATAAATCTTGCGGGTCTTTGATGCTCTATCTTAACCTGTTGACAAGTCAGATAAGCATTCACATACTTCGTGATATCTTTCAACATACCTAGCCATCAAAAGTTTCTTTTTAAATCCTGATACATCTTGAAAATACCTGGATGGATGGTATAGTGGCTTCGATGAGCCTCTGCTAACACTTTTTCCTTCAGTTCCTGATGGTCTGGGATTACTATTCTCTTCCTAAACATCAATACTCCATCAGGGGCTAATCTAAAATTAGGCTGATTCGCATAGATCCCCAAAGATTCATCCTCTAGTTGGGCTTATCTAATTTGGTCCCTCAAATTGCAAGTTATTAGGAAGTCACTCATTACTAATCTCTTCAAAAATGAAATTACATTGAGGTTGAGATTCCTAAAGTCCTCAAGTAACCTCATCTCATCTACCATTAAGCTGGCTAATTGCAATGACTTCTGGCTTAATGCATCAGCTACAACATTAGCCTTCCCTGCATGGTACTTTAACTCGAAGTCAAATTCTTTCAAGTACTCTACCCACCTTCTCTGCCTCATATTCAATTCCTTTTTATTAAACAAGTACCTAAGGCTCTTATGATCACTAAAAACCTCAAATACAGCCCTATATAAGTAATGTCTCCAAATCTTCAGGGTAAATAGAATGGCAGCTAATTCCAAGTAGTGGATAAGATAGTTTTCCTCTGCAGGTTTTAATTGACTTTATCCATAAGAAACCATTTTTCCATCCTGCATTAAGACGCATCCTAAATGTTTCATGGATGCATCTGTATACACTGAAAAGGGTTCTAAGGATTTTGGAATTATTAGCACTGGAGCAGTGGTTAATTTTTCCTTTAAAGTTTGAAAACTATATTCACACTGCTCGCTCCACTCAAAATTTACACCCTTCTGAGTTAACCGGGTTAATGGCAAAGCTATTTAAGAAAATCCTTGTATGAACTTCTTGTAATAGCCTACCCAACCTAAAAAACTCCTAATTTCGATGACCATCCTTGGTTAATCCCAATCTAATATGGCTTCAATCTTCTTAGGGTCTACTGAAATACCTTCCCCATTTACCACATGGCCTAAAAATTTCACTTCCTCTAACCAAAACTCACAATTTTCTAACTTAGCATACAATTATTTTTCTTCCAATATCTTTAGCACCGTGCTAAGATGTTGTGCATGATCTTCGTGAGTCCTGGAATAGACTAAGATGTCGTCTATGAATACCACTACGAATTGATCCAAGTATGGTCTAAAAATTATGATCATGTAGTCCATAAAAGACAGCAGGTGCATTTGTCAATCCAAACAGCATCACTAGAAACTCATAGTGGTCGAACCTAGTGCTGAATGCTATCTCAGGGATATCTTCCTCCCGAACCCTAATCTGGTGGTATCCCGACCTTAAGTCTATCTTGGAGAATACCGTCGCACCCTGCAACTGGTCAAACAAGTCATCTATGCGAGGTAATGGGTACTTATTCCTAATGGTCACTTTATTCAACTGCTGATAGTCTATTTATAACCTTAAACTCCCGTCTTTCTTCTTTACGAATAGGACATGAGCTCCCCACAGTGATACGCTCGGCCTAATGAATCCCTTTTCTAACAAATCCTTTATCTGGACCTTAAGTTCCCTTAATTCTGCTAGGGCCATTCTATATAGGGTTATGGCTATTGGGCCTGCACCTGAAATCAGGTCAATCGTAAATTTTATCTCTATAGGTAGGGGTAGCCTACTTACTTTCAAAGGAAACACCTCTAGAAAGTCGCTAACAATAGGGTTTAGGTTTAACCTTTCTTACAGTCCTACCTAAGAGAGATTTAGGGAAACATCACTTATCGCACATGCTCTGTCACTCTCACGTATAGGCACGATATCTAAATAAGTGATAGTCCTTTCGGAATAATTTAACAGAACTCGATTCTTAGACAACCAATCCATTCCTAGAATGATGTCGATCCCAGTCAGGGGTAAACACACAAGGTCCACAATAAATAAGGTGTCATTGATAGAAAGGGGACAATTTAGGCATATTTGTGGGGATATATGGTGGTCTCTCCTAATGGTGTGGAAATGTGTAAGTCATAGGGCATGGTTTGTAAGGGTAGGTTTATTCTTTCCATGCATGCATTAGATATAAAGGAGTGCATGGCACCCGAATCAAACAATATTATTAAGGAAAAATTATAAATTTTACCTCTACCCTACATTAATCCTAGTGACCTATCAACGTTTGCTACATCTAGAGTAAATACTCTCCCTAGAGCTTGTGGTCTTCGGCCACCTGGACTCTGCTGATTTCCACCTAATGGGCAGTACTTTGCAAAATTTCTTGTACCCCCGCATTTATAACACTGTACTGGTGTCTGATGCCAACAAGGTTGGTTGGGATGCCTTGTTCCATACTTTTGGCAGTTTGCACTTTCAGACCGTTTGCCATTGCTAGATGACCCTGGCTGTGGTTTAAAAATTTCGCCCTTCATATTTAGGTTTCTGGCTAGTTTTTTTAACCTGTTACCTGTTCTTTGAGTCATGTTTTGTTTCTGTTCCAGGTTCTTGCTAAGGATTTGGCATTTGTTCACTAGCACTGTGAAATCCAAGCCTTCTTCTAGTTGGCTTACCTTCTAGGCTTCATCGTAGTGCATCCTCAGTATGTGGAATATCTGGCCAATTCTTCAAATTTTGCCAAATACTTTTCAAATGTTCTGCCTTGCTGTCTGAGATGTAGGAATTCTGTCTCTTTGGCCTGTCTTACACTCTCTGGGAAGTACTTTTCCAGGAGGACCCTCTTGAAGGAGTCTCAAGTGAGTGGAATGCCCCTGATCTCCATTAGGTGTTGGGCTCCTGACCACCACTATTTCTCTTCACCTTTGAACATATATGTCGCATAGGTCACTCTCTGTTCATCATTACTATATAACAAACGGAAGATTTTCTCCATTTCCTTTAGCCATGCTTCAACTGCACCTGGATCAGAGGTGCCTGAGAATGGGGGTGGCCCTGCCCTCTAGAATTCTATCCATCCTTGGTACATAGGATTGATGTTCTGATTATTTCTGTCATTTCTGTTCTAATAGTCCTCCTGTTGTTGTCTCATGTGTAGTAGCCTAATCTCTCATGGTGTCAGCCATTATTCAGATGGAGTCCATCATTTCTCGCATATCAACATTGGTCTCCATGCTGCTACTCCCTGATGCCCCTTGGCTTTTGTTTCTCGGCCTTCTTCTTGGCCTCCTTGTACTATCTCTGCTAGGATCTACCATGGCTATCTGAGACAGAAAGAGAATGGATTAGTCTTTAACAACAACAGTTAGCAGTGAAGTATTAAATTTATTCCTAATTTCTCAATTCAAGATCAAATCCTAGATATTCCAGAGTCAAATTAATTAAAATCCTAAAGCTGCAAGCTCGAGAATTCATAACCACTAACTCACTAAACCAGTCAATCGATAAATCAGGCTCTGATACCACTATTGTAACAACCCCTTAATTCATAATATACTTACCTCTATCAGATTAGCGGAAGCATATAAATTTTCTTCAAAACAATTTTTCATTTTTTCCATACAAGGGAATATCACAGGGTCGCTACTAGTTGAGTGTAACCTAAATAGACTCTTACCACTGTCCATTCAAATTCCACTCAACCCTACGTCCAACGTAGCTATTCTATTTTCACATACAACCATAACATGCTCTGGAATATCAATTCTAATAACCATATAATTCATAATACGAAATCCATTCACATTCAATTCAAATTAAACAAATCTTCAAACATTCATTTCTGTCGAAAATCCATTAAAGTTTCCCCTGAAAAATAGACATTCCCCAAAGTATAAACAGTCAGAAATCATCAAATTATATCCATTCAAATCCATCAACAATAGAACAATCAATACAAATAATTACATATACAAATTCAAGCCTAAACTATGCTGCAACATCCTTCTGCTATCCTGCTCCTGCCCAGCTATCTCCTAGGCATACCCTATTCTTGATCATCTGAGTAAACAACTTCATGAGATAGTTAAATCCTAGTAGAGTAATTTACATCATACAGTTCTAAAATAGCTAGATGCTCAGCTGTCACAATGCACAGAAAACATCTCCACATTTTCAAATTAAATGCATCTGAATTACCTTATTCTTAAAAAAAGTGAAATCACATCGAAACCAATGCAATAAATAAAATAAGTATAAAATACTATTTCTAAAAATTCATACTGAAATTTTGGTTTAAAAATCATGCCCGGTGGTTAACGTATACTCATCAGTCACAAGTCTCATGTGACTATTTACTATTCTGTCCAATTGGATGTTGTTTTTACAGAAAACATACTTTTTATTTGGGTGTGATCCATAACACCAATCACCTGAAATCATGCCTATATAGTGAGTGTGATCTGTGACGCCAATCACTCACTCAAGGAGTGGGTGAGAATCAACATTTAGGGCATCCTCTAGTATGTGCACAAACGTCAATTCTCATTGTCATACAGTCTATTCGGAACTACATACATATAGCCAACCAGTTCTCAAGGTTTTAGGAGATTACACCTAAACCACAACGTCACCTCGTATAGGTTATCCCCCCTTATACACCTTAAACCATTCATAGGGTCGTCCTGGTTTATCGAGTAATCCCTAACGAATGCAGACTAAATCTAATTTAAAATGATACATTTACAAAGCCATCTGTATTTGGGATACTCAACAGCCGTCCCATACCGAATATTGAGTGCCCTACTTTAAGTAAACCTGTTCCTATGGCATATAAATCCGATAGCCAACTATCTAACATGCAACAGGCATTTACAGGATGGAGGCATGCATATATTCTCATATATCTTAACACGCATTCTTATGCAATGAAACTACTCTAAAATAGGTAATCACAGTATCAAATAAAGTTTAGGGGAGTGTAAATCACTCTACCTGCCACCGTTTGCTCCTAATTAGCTTGGGGCTTATCGTTTTCTCAGAAATTGATCCTAGTTAGTTCCCTGGGCAATTTAATTGAAATCTTAGGCGGTTTCCTATTAAATTAAGCTTCCCTACGTCAGATTACAGTTTTCCTAGGCTGGTCTAATTCTTACACATGTTCAGGATTAAATTTCAATATGAAAACATCAAATTGGGATAATTGAAATCATATCTAGGGTTCCAGAAGATGAAATTCTGATTCTGACCACTTTTCGACAGCTCCAGCGATAGCGCACGGCGAAGCACGGCAACGGCTAGTGGCTCACAGTGGCGCATGGCAGATGATGGTGGCTGAGGTCATAAAATACACTAGAACGTAGATCGCAACTCGAGGATGCCAAATCTGGAGTCTGTTTAGTGATTCATGGCCATTTGGATGGCATTTTTCAGCGGCGTAAGTTAACTCACAGTGAATGGTTTTTGCTCTGTTTCGGGCACGTGGCGGCGGTGTTCACCGGCTGGAAGTTGTCAAAGGAAGCTGGTAGCTCGGCCTTTCCAATGGTGGCGGCGGTGTTTCCAGATGGTGTTAGACGGCAGAGATCACGGTGGGAGGAGAAAAATGCGATAGAGGGGGAAAAGAGGCTATTTCTGGCCGCTGCGGCGTCTGTCAGTGACCGGGGATGGTGGCTGGAGGTCAAGGACATCAAGCTTCATCGGTGACTGGGTTTCGTGGCAGCGCAGGGCAGTGTTCTGGCTATGCACGGTGGCACGAAGTGTAGGAGAGAAGGAGGAGAAAAATGGAGAGAGGAGAGAGAGAGAAAAGTGGAAAATGGTGGGAAAAATCGGGTTTTTGAAATTTTAAGGCCCCCACAGGCATTTTGGTGTTTTGCCACTTCGCTCGGGGAAATTTCTGGATGCCTTCTCCAATTTGGGCAAGGACACAAGTCCCTATGGAAGGAGTTCGAGCTCCGTTTAAGGAATTAAAGCTCGTCACTTTATCTGCCAATCCCCTGACGTCAGGCCGAATTTTTCTTCGTTAGATCGGATTTTGACTCCAAAAAATTCTCAAATTTTGACCATAAACTCAAAAAATTATGCCAAACTCGATTTTAAAAAATTAAGGTTTAATTTTTCCAATTAATTTATTTTTAAAAATCCTATTTTTTTACAAATAATAAACCAAAAATAGTGGTTTAATTGGTTTTCTATTCAAAAACTTTATTTTTGCATATTTAAAAAATTGATTGTTAGGTGTATACCAAAGATTAGGTTCCTATTCAAGGTAGTAAATTTTAGTAGAGGAAAACCTTAAGTTTGGAAACTACTTTAGAATACTTTTAGGTTAATGGTGAGTAAGGGTATAGAGAGAACCACACAAAAAATTTATAAACAATCATAGAAATATACAACTTGGTAACCTTCTTCCAAGGGATCAACATACATTACTTTTATGCCACTATACACTTAGAAACCCTTTAAAGGATCAACACATGTTACATTTGCTCCCTTAAGTATTACACAATGAAAAAACCCAGAAAATCCTAAAATAACCTAGGTAACCACAAGAAATACACATGGGTAACCTTACTTAAGAAATCAACATACACCACTTTATGGTAGTATACACTTGGCAACCCTTATGAAGACTTAACACTTTTCTTTTAAACCCTTTAGTATTTAAATGAAAATCCTAGAAAAATACCTCCTAATAAATACAAATCAAACCCATTTTTATATTCATAAAAAAAGAAAAAAAACCTTTCTAACCTAGAGAATAATGACAATGAAAGTGCAAGCAGTAAACTTCAAAAGAATGGGAAGTGCTCTCTTAGTATTTCCAATGCCTAACCACTTCACCTCTGAATAGAGAAAACACAAGCATTTAAGATATTTGATTTCTGCTTATTGTAGGTTGCATTTAATACAAGAGAGACGTTGCAAGTGTAACACCTACCCCAATACCTTGCATTCTTTAATGTCATCATTATTATTATTAATTATGTGATGATAAGGATAGTTCATTAAAACGATGGAATTGACATTTTGATCAAGATAGAGTCATTTTTGTCATAAAAGAACGAAGTTGGAAAGTTTGGTAAAGAAGGCAAAATAGTAATATTATAATGAAAGGGAAAATTTATTTAATTTTCTTATTCCATGAAATTATAGTAAAGGACTCTTATCATTTTCGTTTAAGAGAGAAGAAGAATCTAGTTATGTAAGTGATTATGTGCTTTTGATGTTAAAAGAGCAATTTTCCCTGAAAAGGGTAGAAATGTAATTTTACCCTAAAGGCATATTAGTGATTTTACATAATGTAGAAAATCTAGTTTTTACCTTAAATATTTCAAGGAGATAGAAATTAGAAGCCCTTACCCATTTATGCTCAAAAGAAGAAAGAATAAGGGTGAAAATGTTAACATTAGCATAAAGGGCAAAAGGATGATTTTACCTTAGGGGCAAAATTGTAATTTTTCTTAAAGAAGGGTAAATTAGTAAGTTCACAAAAAAAAGTTTTATGAAATCTTATTTAAGTGATTTTTACAAATTAAAACCAAAAAGGGTGAAAAATGGAGCTAAAATGGCCAATTAGACTTAAATGGCAAAATGGAAATTTCTTTAGGGGCATATTTGCAATTTTTGAAAAGTTAAGGGACCATTTTGTAATTTCAAAATTATTGAGGGGCAGAAATGTCCTAGCCCATGGAAGTTGCACAAAATTACATTCTTGAGGAGAGTGGATGCCATTTAAGTCTTCTTCTTCCTTAGGGTGCTAGAAATGTCAAAGAAGGAAGGAGAAGAGGAGGCTGGCCGAATTGCTTCCTAAGCTTGGAGAAAAGGATTTTTAAACCAAAACAACTTGGAGATTCCACCTGTTTTGCATTTTCAAGGTAGCTAAACATGCCTATGCCATTCTTTTCTTGTTTTATGGTGTGTTTATAGTGTTCTTACTCTTGCAAGAAGGATGGTCTCTCTCTCTCTGCATTCTTATGGTTGATTTGCTTGAATTGGTTTGAAATATGTTGAAAACTGCTTGTGTTTATGGCTATAGACATGTTGAAATGCTTGAAAACTTAAGAGATGGCAATTTTTCAAGAATGAAACCCTAGTCTTGAAAAACCCTAACTTATACCAAGACTGAAATGGTGTTTTAAAGAGTGAGAAAATGATGTTCTTGTATGGGTTTTGCTTGAATATTGTTGTATTCTAAGCATGATGTTGAGATAACTCCATTTTCTTACTTTTCCCTCTTTGGCCGAATGCTAGGTCTCTTAATGGTGCTGAAATTTGGTTAAAAATGGTGTTAGAAAGAGTGTGAGAAAGTGTTATAAATGGTAAGAGAGAGAAAATTTAGTTAGGTTAATATTTAAGCACTTTTCCCATTTTCTAACTTCACCATAAACCATGACAATGTGTCATACTCATCTTGGCCGAATAGACCCATGTAAATGGTGCTAAAATCTCACTTGAAAATGGCGAGAAAACCTTGCAAGATTTGTCATAAGAAAAGAGGAGAGAGAAATTATGGTATTCTTATGTTTTAGTAAAGGAACCATTTCATAATTTTTACCATTTTATCTTGAAAATGTGCATAAGCATGTGAAATTGTAAAATAATATGCATTGATAAATTTAGCATGAAAAATGGGCTAGGAAGATGTGTGAAAGAAGGGTTTAATGTACACTTACAAGAAAATGAGGTTTGAGAAAACATTACCCATAATTATGGAAATGGTTACCATAATTCTTGATTGGTAGAAATAATACTATAAATGAACCAAGTGGGTTAGAAATGTCAATTCTTCATGTCTATCTTGCCTTGGCCGAATGCTATATAGGATTTCCCCTAGGATGGCTAAACTTATGTGTTAATTGAAAGTAGCCTAAGATGTCATCCACAAATAGCCTATCCTAAGTGAAAAGATGGGAAATGATGTAATGGTCAAGTATGAATGGTAATTAGTATACATTTTGCCATTGACAGAAAAATGTCCAAAATCATGTGAAAATGATTGAATAGCATAGAAATGCTTAATGTAATTGTGAATGGAAAATTTAAAGTTAAAGGAAGGAATGATCTGGTGAATACCTCCTAAAGACTAGAATTTTAAGGAGGAATGATCTGGTGTATACTCCTAAAGAAGTAAGTTTAGGAGGAATGATCTGGTGTATACCTCTAGAGAATATAAATATGTGGGGGAATGATCTGATGTATACCTTCAAAAGGTAAAGCATTTATGAGATGGTATGATTGGTGTTGTATGAATGTGTTTTATGTGAGAATGTTTGGAAAATGTGAAACTTGAAAGCTTGTTAGACATGCCAATAATGATAATATATGTTGCATATCTCATGTTTATAGATGCATACACACACGTTTCACATATGTCATACCTAGAGATCTATATGAAAAGAGTTTTGAAACTGAACTAAATGTAGAGTTGTTTTCTGTATTAGTACAGTGGTACTTATCAGTTGTTTTAAATAAAATGGATTGTTTAGCTATTAGGAATATATTTCTCATTATTGTGCTGATATGTATCAGATGCATAAAACTCGAGTAATGATGCATGCTCCAGCAGATGTAAAGAGTAAATAGAGATTATATAATGTAGCACTGTTAGTCCTAATTTCTGCCATCATTATTTTGCGATAGAATTAGGATTACTGCTCTTTTGGAAAAGGGGGTTTGAGTGATAGGATTGTTGTCTCCTTACCCCTATAGACATGTATATATTTAATATTTCCAAGAATATGTATGAAAAGATTTAAATGATATGCATATAGTTATGGAAAGTTTTATAAATTTTGCTATGGTGTATGAAATTTTATTTTCGCTGTCCATAAAGTATGTTTACCTGAGCAAAAGAACCCAGGCCTAATTATACATTAAATTATTGATGGATTAAATGCTCAAGCAATTTATTGAAAATAAAAAGGTAAAGAATAATGTAACCACTTATCTGAATTTGTTATATGAAGTTGTTAAGATAAGATAAGGGGTGTTACAGTAAGCTTGATTTAAAGTTGAACAATTAAGTCTAGAAGCTTCCTCATTAAACTTGAGACATTTTGAGGCTTGGAAGATGAGAAAACTTCATTTACAATGGAGCAGACGCTAGGAAGTGTTTTTCCTAGGAAGTAATAAGCTATAGAGTGTTTTATACGTTGGAGGTAGCCTCTTTTCTGATTTCTTCCTTTTATCTTGGATAAATTAAAGCTTCTTTGATACTCAAGACAAAATTTCCCTTTTCTTGCAGCTCTTCCTTCTTGAGTAATGTGAGTGGAGAGGAAAGAAGGTTTGATTTTCTTTTTTTAGTGTCTTCCAAACTTAATGCTATAGCCACTTGATCCTTTAGTCTTTGGTAAATGTTACAATTATAATGAAGTATTTTAATTCAAAATTCTGGGGTTTGGGAAAATTTTGGATGAAATGAATTTTAGTTTAATTTAAAAATACCCTTTTTGAATGGGCTTGAATCTTTCACAAATATGTTGGACAAGAGTGTTTTAAAAATAGACCATTAAAATTTTTTTTAAGATAAGTACATGGTTTGGCCTACTATGAAGTGAAGTTTCAGAAGCCTTTAAATCTATTGGGTAGAATATTATTGTAGGCTTTTTGCAACAATCTTCATCCAAGTATTCTTAACTTCATTTTAGGAGTCCAAAATGTTTTCTTTAGGATTTAAGCAGCCCATCACATAAAATAAATTAATTTCCTTATGAAATAAATGTTTTCATTATCAAAATTAAATTCCCTATTTTGCATAGGTAAAAATTTTCCAACACTCTTCCCCTTTTTATAATGACAATAATTTGTTTTATAAAGACAATGTTGATATGCTCCCCCTCAATGGATGCATAATTTTCAAGGTGTTGAAAAATTTCAGACTAAATTACACTCCCTTCCCTTGATAAATGTCCAAAATTATACTCCCCTCCCCTCTACTTTGAAAAGCTACGCTACCCTCCCTTGGAAGATTAAAAAACCTACAATTTCACCCATTTTGACTAAAATACCCATAATGGCATTATTAATCTTCTAAAAATAGTATAATTTATTATAAAATATTTTTAAAAATTATAATATTTTATTATTATTTATTTTTAGTTAAAATAATAAATTTATTTTATTCTAAGTTAAAAAAATATTCTTTTATATTAGTCAAACATATATTTAATTATATAAATAATAAAAATTAAGGTAGTTTGGTCAAAATGGATGAAATTGAAGGTTTTTTCATCTCTTAAGGGAAGGGAGTGTACTTTACTCAAAATTTAATTGAGGCTTTTAAAAAAATGCTTGAGAACTAAAGTTTCGCTCAATCCAACATCAAACCATAAGTAATAAATAACAATATGATATCGATATAACTAGAATCTAGCATAATATCAACCACATTTATAATTCAACAATAACTAAAATTTAGCAACAACAATAATTAACACATCAAACATCACTCTTTCTGTCCCCCTTTAACATTATCAAAAATCAAATAAGCATAACCTAGGGAAGCAAGGACTAATGACAACTAGTCGAAATAGATATAACATTTAACTATGAAGCAAACAGAATAAGTATATGGCTTAAAATTATAAAAACAACCAAAATAGTCAGCAAAGTAAACAAAACATCTAGTAAGTCAAAATAAAACAAACATGAATGCGAAGCTTAATGAAATTCTTCTCAATTCAGCACTAGAACCATAAGCACCATAATGATAATTAAAAAATAGCTATTGCAATCCAGTAGCATCATAGTGATAAATTTGAATCACAAAACGTATGTAACCATTCATGCCAGCCCCAACCATTAATAAATTCATATATCAAACTAGTCATCAAGAAATCCATATTTCAAACATAATATCCTCAACTAACACCCTCATATATCAAAACATATCATTTTTTCTCTCCCTTTGGCATTAGCAAAAATTAAATAAGTAGGTATAGAGAAAAAAGAAGTACTAAACAACAACCTAATGTTAAGCAGCTTATAGCTATTGGAATCCAATAGTAGTATAATGGCATTTCAAAATTCACACAGATAATCATTCTTGCTCAATCATCAGGAGACATATTAGCATATCACCATATATCAACTAATAGTAACCAAGAATATCACCCCTTTTTATATCAAACATATCAAATTTTCCCCCCTTTGGCATTATTATAAAAAATAATTAGGCAATGGACCAAATAATAGTGTCTAAGAAAGCAAGAATTATTAATCAAAATAGTATGTTATAGCATTAACCATAATTCTCAAATTATCTCAAATAAGTTCCAAAATAAAGGCAACAGTTTCTAGCATAGAAATTAAATTTATACAATGTAACACCCCTTTTACCCTATGGTTCCTTTTATATTAATTTAAAGAGTATAATATAAGGACCATAATATTGGTGTGTTACTATTACCTCTACCTATGTAAATTTAAACTTTTTAACAAGTTTATTAATTGAGCGCCATTTGGGTTGGGTTCTCACTCGAGACTAGCAGCATAATTTCACATCATATTTATATACATAATTTACTCTAATAGCTATACACAAACATGCACAATTACTCATTTGCAAACATCAATTTAACTATTAGGGCATGGAGGCAACATCCTTGCCACTTAAAACCCATTAACATATCTATTGAAAATCTCAAGTTAATCTATGTCCATACTTACAATATAGGCTGTACATGAGATAATCTATACTATACTTCCTCAAAAATCATAAAGACTAGCAGAAAATAATTACATGCCTATACTATCCAAAAGAAGTATCTCAATGTACCCCACGAAGGGTACCTTTCTCTAATTTACCTTCATCTCCAACCAGGGACCTACACATCTGGTACACATAAGTATTTATGTGAGAATTTAATCTCAATATCAATGCAACCTATCTGGAAAACTACTATCTTGTACCATTATACTTATAAATAAAATCTCTACATTCTTTCCATCATAAAATTGTAACATATGCTATTGGGATGTAGTGCATGGAACATACTCATATCATGTGCTCATATCTATGCATGTACATTTGAAACATATAAACTTTTCAATATGGGATGTGTATTCATTGTAATGCCCCTATCTAGTATTACAATTCCTCCGATGCAAACAGATAGGTTCGGTATATTATTCTTATCCTTTTATTTAATTAATGTATGAGCAATTATATCATTAAGTTATATTAAGTGGATTAGGTTTGGGATCTTTTTCTTAGATTAAATCATATGCACAGTGAAATAAAAGAAATACTAGACTACATAGTGGAAATTAAAACCTTCATGCAATTTAAAGAAATACATGTCCAACATTGTCAATTACATTTCTGTAACCATATACTAGGATACATGAAGTAACCATCCATAGGAAGTCAGGAGACAACAATCCTGTCACTCAAACCCCTTTACAATTTCTAAAATGGACTGGTCCTTCACATATCCCTTCCCTGGTTCTTTCCCAATTACATCCCAGGTCTACTACCAAAAGAATAATCCTAGTTCTAAACTAAATATGTCTGAACTATGACCCAAAAATAGGGGTTACAAAAATTCCTTTAACCCAAAAAGAACTCGATCTCCTGGCCCAGCTATGCGTCCGCATCTGATACCTATTAGCATATAAATGAGAAACACAAGTTTTCCAGTAGCTTAACAATTTAGTTTTAAATAATTAATATGTATCAGGGTGCAAGCATAAAATATTTAATTCTACATAGTTGAAAGTAAAAATATAACATTGTGCATAAACATAAATTGGAAAACAATGTATGATCAATTTAAATATCAATGTGATAAAAATAATATTCATCTCAAACAAAACATCTTTGCATACCATAAAACTCATTGTTGAAAAATTAACAAAATCATTTATATTTGTCATCCTTAAAACTTACTTTTATATAATGGTTGTGCACACTTGGCATTATGTGGACACTTAGCCACCTTTATAAAAATCTCTTGTGCACACTTGGGCACTTGAGGACACTTGGCCACCTTTATAAGGTCATTGTACACACTTGGACACTATATGGACACTTGCCCACCTTCCTAGGGTCATTGTGCACACTTGGCCAGCTTTGTAATTCTTTGTGCACATTTGGGCACTATGTGGACACTTGGCCAGCTTTGTAAATCTTTGTGCACACTTGGGCACTTGTGGACACTTGGCCACCTTAAAAATTCTTTGTCCACACTTGGGCACATGTGGACACTTGGCCACCTTTCAAATTCTTTGTCAATTATCAAGGGAAATTTTCTTTTTCTTGAAAATTTTTACTAGTGTACATCACTTTTTAAAATTCCAATATCTTCAAGGATAAAATTCCTCTTTCTTGAAATTTATTATTAATGTACCTCATTTGTGAAAATTATATGAATTTCAAGGATAATTTCCCTTTTATTGTAAATTAATGTAAATGTACATTTCTTATGAAAAATTCCAATATTTCAAGGATAATTTCTCCTTCCTTAGAAATAAAATCTAATATATATTTCTTATGAAAATTCTAATGTTTAGAATACTTTCTCCTTTATTGAAAATAAATTCTAATATACATTTATTATGGGAAATTTAAATATTTCAAGGATAATTTCTCCTTCCTTAGAAATAAAATCTAATGTATATTTCTTATGAAAATTCTAATGTTTAGAATACTTTCTCCTTTATTGAAAATAAATTCTAAAATACATTTCTTATGGGAAATTTCAATATTTCAAGGATAATTTCTCCTTCCTTAGAAATAAATTCTAATGTATATTTCTTATGAAAATTCTAATGTTTAGAATACTTTCTCCTTTATTGAAAATAAATTCTAATATACATTTCTTATGGAAAATTCCAATATTTCAAGGATAATTTCTCCTTCCTTAGAAATAATTCTAATGTATATTTCTTAGAAAAATTCTAGCATTTTAAAATATTTTCTTTTCTTACAATAATAATCATAATCTCCTCTTATGACTTCAAAAATAAATTCCCATATTTTGAATCAATATCATGGTGCATAACTTATAAATTCCAAGAAGAAATTTCATGGACTTGGCCTAGGGAGATTTGTTAAATTGGCAATTCAATTTCCTTCCTTTATTCTTTAAGAACACCCTTAAATGGTAGGGTTTCTTTCCTTTGTGGTCCTCATGAATTTAACACCATCTAACCCTAATCCCTTTCCAACAACATACTCATGCCATCATATCCACCAACATTTCAATAAACCACACATGCTAGCCAACATACATACATTTTGGTCAAGAATGTAGAGAGACAATTTATGTTCCATAGAAAACAAAAAGAAACATGTTGGTTGCATAAACTAAGCATGGAACACAAATCTCAAATTGTTAACCTACCTCTTTGGTTCCTTAAGATGGTTTGCTTGGATTCCTCTTTGATTCTTTACTTTCCTTGCTTTTCTTCTTGATCACCTTCACTTCTTCCTCTTCAAACTTTTGGTGTTTCACATGCTTCCTCCTTTCCCTCAAAGTGCTCTCTTTTTCTTTTCTCTTTTTCTCCCCTTTTCATGTGTGGTTGTGTAGCATGCATGAACAATGAACTTTCAACTCCCTTTTGTTTCCTTTCCTTTCACGTGTGCATGCATCCTTGTAAGACTAAAATTTTCAATTCCAATTCTCTTTCTCTCTTCACGTGTGGCATTGCATAAAATTCCCCACTCTTTTTGTCTCTTGCTTAGGTGGCATGGCATGTCATGTATAAAATTTTTAAATCTCTTTTCCCTCACTTTCACACCACATTTTCCTTTCTTTCTTCTTTCATGTCTCACCTAGTGCAGCACTTTCTTCATTTATTTTTGTTTATTTCTTGTTTATTATTAATTTAACCTTGCTTATGCCACATGTGTACTTCCAAGTACAATTTTTTTTGCTTGCAAGTTACCCTTTTCCCCCATTTACACCACCCTCCTTTCTTCTTTCATTTCATTCTTCATTTGACCAAGTTAGGGGGGAGACACTACACTTCTTGTTTTAATGGTTGCATGCTTTTATATGTATACTTAATTCCCTCCTTGCTTGCAATTTGGTAGTTTCGTCTCCTACACGTTAGTCCTACCCCACAAGCAACTATATTTATATGTTAAATAAAATTTCTCCACCCTTTCCCTAGCCTATTCAGTCACCTTGCTTGAAGAAATAGAAAAGAAGGAATAGGATGTGCATTAAGGACTCTTATCATTCTTCGCTTGCACGTACACACACATGCATATATTTTATCCCTTCTCTTCCTTGGTTATTCGGTTGCTTTGAAGAAAGATCAAAGGAAGGAAATCTAGCCTCACCAATTGTACACACATATGCATGTCCCATTTAATAAATTCTACACCTCCTTCCTTTTTTTTTCTCCATCGAAAGCACACTTAATATATATACATATTTTATTGTTGCATTTATGCTACAAATTCTGCACTTTTGTTTTTATTGCATGCATACATAATTAATTCCCATCCTCCTTCCTATTGTCCCTTGGTCTCATGCAAGACACCTGCTCTATGGCATTATGCATGCGTTTTTAATAACCAAAGATTTAACTTCTCTCCCTTTTTCCTCTCTTTTGCCGTATGGGGTAGTAGAAAAATTTTGCACCCTTTATATATATATATTTCTTGCACTAAGTGTACTTGCAAGTACACTTTTCTTTGCTTGCAATCTTGGCATCACTTGTAGTTTAAGTATAGCCCTCCTTACTTTTCAAATTGGTTTTACTTCTTCCCACTTTTCACGTGTGTGCATGTGTGATTCATCCCATTTTCCTCTTGTCGTGTGCACGCCTCAATTCACAAGAAAAAAAGAATTTTCATCTCCTTCTCTCATGCCATTCTTTTTCCCTTTTCTTCTTTTAATTTTTCTTTTCCCCTTTTGTAAGTTACCCAACCTTTTACATAGGGGCACCACACGTATACACTTGGCAAAATTCCCATTTCTATTCAGCTAGAGGAAAAAATTCTACACCCAAGTCGTCCCCTTCACGTAGGATGCATGCAAGACGCACACACACATGCATATATTTTTAATATTGCATCCTATCTTGCTTTTCTTTTGGCACTTAGGCTAGGTGACTTAAAAGGAGAAACAGAGAATTAAACTAAGCACCTAATTTTATGCAAGATTATCTTTTAGTATACCCATTTTGAGCCATTAAATTATGCAAGCAAAGTTTTCCCCTCTTTAAGCTAATTCATCTAATTAATTACAAAGTATTTAATTTATAGCTAATCATTAAATGACACAAGTAACTTCATCTAATCAATTAAAGAGCATTAATTTAGACTAATTAGAATTATAGGGTGTTACATTCATCATCATTTTCAACATAACTTCCATCTTGAATAATACATAGGGTAACAAACATACATTTTCATATAACATAAAAGCACGAGAAACAAATATATTATATGAGTTACTAGGAGCATTGCCTAATGAATGGCTCCATATACCATTACATTCATGTATGAGTTCACTTAACATCATATATGAAAATTCTACCATTGGCACTATCTAAGGCGTCCCCCAGCTAGATTCAAGTACCCCTTAATGGTTAGTGTCCGTTTTATAGATCATCCCTTGACCAGTAGGTTGATATCCCTTTCGTCCTATATGGAGCTAGTATAACTCTCATATAGTCCCTATCAACTCTGACAAATCACTCTTGACCTGTGAGAGAATATCCCTTTTGTACCTTGTGGGGCTAGTATGTCAACTCATGGGATCACTATCCAACTCTGGACAAGTCTCATCCACTCCGCTTACACAAAGCATGGGCTATGGAATCACCATTCCTTTTTGATGGATCACACTCTTGGTATACTATTCTCTAACATATGTACTAGGATGATTCAAATCATGTCTATGGTTATGCTTAACCCTAAGTATGTGTTTCTTAAATGGCCTTTGAAAGATGACACTTACTTAGAGTTCGCAACCATCACGGTGTTTTCAAAATCATGTATGTTCAAGTGGATGTTAACCATCCCAATACTTGGCACAACCGTGGAATGCCCAATGGCCATCCTATACTAACAATCGGTCACTCGATCATGAGCTTATCTACCACTAATGCATATGCTCTATAATACTTTTCCTCTTTCTCTTCTTATGTTTTTCGCTCTCTTTATTTCACTATCACATGGATCCTCTCAGCCTTGTGACACATGAATCTTACATCTTACATGTTACCCACTACATCCCAGGTTTATATCCTTAGTTTGAGTGAGAATTTAGGTTTACTATCTATTAAAATAGGTCATTAAGCTACTTGTCTGAAATAGAGGGCTAACAGTTGACTGGTCTCAAGCTACCATTCAATTGCTAGAAAACTGCCCTTTCCTTTCTGTCTCGACTGAGAGCTACTAGTCAGCTACTAGATGTAACACCCTTTATCTTATCTTAACAACGTCATATAACATATTCAGATAAGTGGTTACATTATTCTTAGCCTTTTATCTTGTTAATTTTTTCCCGAGCATTTAATCCATCAGTAATCAGGTCCTTTTGCTTAGGTAAACATACTTTTGCACAGCGAAAATAAAATATCTCATACATTACAATGGAATTTATCAGAACTTTGATATCATATATATGTATATCATAACTGTTTGATACATATTCCATATACATGTTCTAAGATATATGAAGTACCCATCCATAAGGAGAAAGGAGACAACAAGCCTTTCACTCAAACTCCTTTTACAAAATATCATGGGTGAACAGGTCCTTCACATATCCCTCATCCATCTGCCCTTTTCCCTTCTATGTATAGCCAAAAAAATAATAGTCCAATTCTAACCCAAAAAGAGCATATAGAATCAGGATCAAAATGATAGGGCTACATATACATAACTAAAGTCCCCTGTTCACTCTGAGGATATTTCTATAACAGACATGATATAGATATCCTTCAGTACAGTGAAAGTTCCCAGGAAGGGAACTTCCACTATAGCTATTTTGATCTCCATAATTAAGAAATATCTAGGCATCTGATACATATCAGCACAATAATGAGAAATATATTCCCAGTAGCTAAACAAACCATTTACTTTAAAATAACTTATATGTACCACTGTACGAATACAGAAAACATTTCTACATTCTATTCATTTCAAAATTCTTTTCATACAAATCTATGGGTATGCCATATGTGAAACATATGTGGTTGTATCTATGAACATGAGATATGCAACATGTGATATCATTAACGGAATGAATAGCAAGTTTTCAATTTTCACATACATCAAACATTCTTACTTATAACACATTAATCATAATATCTCCTAAATGTTTTACTCTTGGGAGGTATACACCATATCATTCCTCCACATGGTTGTATTCTCTAGAGGTATACACCAGATCATTCCTCTTAAAAACTTAATTCCTTGGGAGTATACACTAGATCATTCCCCACAAGTTGTTATTCTTGGGAGGTATACACTAGATCATTCCTCCTTAGGGCTTTAAATCTTGCCTTTCCCACATACAATAAGCATTTATATGCCATTCAATCATATTCACATGATTTTGAACATATTTCTATCAATGGCAAAAATACATGCTATTTATCATCCATCATCAATCATTTCATCATTTCTCCTCATTTCACTTAGCATAGGCCACTTTGGAATGCACATTATACTACTTTCTACTAATACATAAATTTATCCATTTAAGAAAAATTTCACATAGCATTCGGCCAAGGTAAGAAAATCATGAGGAAATGACATTTCTAATCCATTTGGTTCATTTCTAGCATTATTTCGACCATTGAGACATTATGGTAACAATTTTTATAATTATGCATAAAACTTTCTCATGTAACAATCGAAAGAATTTTAAAAAGATAAAACCTGATTTTCGACACTAATTCCAATCAAACGAAGCTTGGCACGATTTACGAGGATAGTAATTTAAAATGAAAGAGTTTTTAAAGAAGAAATTAAACTTTGAACCCTGATTCCTTTTAAAATAAGGTTGGCACATATTTCAAGGACGAGAATTTGCAACTAAAGGTTATTCGAAGTCAGAAACATGATTAAACGGAAAGAAATGCAATCCGGCGATCAGGAACTGATAGAGGATGTTTCGTGCGTCAATTTCACTAACGGAGGCCAAAACCTTTGCATGGAAACACGTGACGATGTCTGGAAGGATGCCGACACCCTAAAGCATCCCCGGGTGGTCTGGGAAAAGTCAAAATTGCCCTCGGAGGCTTTAAATTTCACGGATTCCCTCCATTTCTCTCATATCTCTCTCTCTCCTCACCACATACTCTCTCTCCTCTCTCTCCTCCTTCCTCCACCGTGAACCGCCGCTACAGCCACCGTGGGCCACCACCCAACATACCAATCGACAACCCTCACCACCCACAACCTCCATCAACCGCCCACGACCACCAACGGCCGCCAGCTTCATCGGATAACGTCACTTTTCTCCTCCACTGTGCGAAAAATTCACCAGCTCAGATCGCCGCCGTCCATCGCCGTTGACCGTCACCTCCCCCACCACCATGTAGCCTGAGCTGCCAGCTTCCTCTAGTAGCTCGCCGACGTCGAATGTAGGCCCGACGCGCCCGAATCGAGGAGTTTTTCATCCGCCGAGCGTCATTCTTCGTGGCCAGAAAATGCCGTCCAAACAACCGTGAACCGCTTTGCCACCACCATATTCAGACTCCTGGACTTGCGGGCTTCACCGTGGTGTAATTTTTGAGGCAAATTGCACCCCTCCACCGTGAGCCACAGTACGCCACCGTGCCAGAGTTTCTAGACGTGCATCGGGAGAAACCGAGATCACTCTGACACAGAATTCCATCATCCAATCCCATTGGTAAGGTCCGATTTCCCAAAAACTAATGGTATCTGATTGAAATGGCTGCCGAACGTAAATAGGCAATAAATTGACCTAGGTATTAGGGTAACCGAACTTAGGATAAAAAAATAGATGACGTGACGAGTCTAAATATTTAATTTAATGTCCAAGAAATTAATTAGGCTCAGAAACCGAGATTTCATGAAGTTCTAAAGTAAATTAGAGCGACAGGAGACCAAGTAGGATAATATACACTTCCCGAACCTTAGATTTGACTTAGTGGATACCTGAACGATTTAGATGATTTGCATGGAATTGTGTGCTACTTTCTATGGAATAAATTGCATGCCTGTGTGCTGAAAAACCTAATTGCATGTTAGACACTTTGTTTATCAAGTTTAGATGCCCTTAGGACGGATTTACTTAGGGTTGGGTACTTGATAGCAGGTATGGGACGGCCGTTAAGTATCCCGAGTACAGGGAGTTTTAATTGATATCATTTTTACCTGATTTGGCATGTACTGCGTTAGGGATTACGCGTTAAACCAGGACGACCCTAAGAAAGGTTTAAGGAGTATAAGGGGGGATAGCCTACACGAGGAAACGTTGTGATTTAGGCGTAATACCCTAGAACCCTGAGGAATAGCCGACCGTGTGCATGTGAGTTCGAATAGACTGTATGAGGATGAGAATTGACATATGTGCACATGCTAGGGGACGCCCTAGATTTTGATTCTCACCCGATCCTTGAGTGAGTGATTGGTGTTATGGATCACACTCACAATATAGGCTTGATTCGGGTGATTGGTGTTACGGATCACACCCAACGATAAGAGAGGTATTCTCTCTAGACGACGTGCAATTAGATGATGATTCAGATTTGGTTACAGCGGATTTGTGATCAACGTGGACGTAGATACATCGGGTATGGGAGTTTACTTGATTTTGATGATTGATTTTAAAAAGAAATGGATTTTATGATTTTGATTAATTACCGCGATTTCCATGTAATTTAATGATTTTTAAAGATAAGGTATTTCAATGTTTTCAAACTGATTTCGGGAAGATGATTTCAGTGTTCGCACCGCTGGGTATTCAACCAGTTTTTGAATGATATTTGAATTGTAAATTATTCTACTGGGATTTTATATCTCATCAGGTTGTTTACTCAGATGAAAAGGGACAGGGACAGGAACCCAGAAGATAGCGGATGAGGCCTTGGTGATAAATGGGAGAATGAATTAGCTTAGGCTTGAATCGTTTGTATATATATTTTAATGACGTTGCTGTTATTGGGTTTTGTCTTTTATGTTTTCTGTATGGATTGGATTGATTGTACATGTATAAATCAGGATTTGTATATTGACTGTAAAGATGGGATTGACGTTGCTGTATATGGATTCTATTAATTATGTTTATGTTGTTAATGGACTGGCTATTTGATTATAAATAGGTGATTATTGTACTTTGGGTATGCTCGAAATACAGAGGAAACTCTGCCAAATTTTTGGTAGGTTTTACCACTGTAAACTTGTGGATTTGAGTCGGAATGTATGTGAATGCATGATGTGATGTATATACGAGTTTTAGATTTCATTCCAAAGTAATTTATGATGTATGTATGTATAATTAGTTAGCTACGTGTGAATTAGGGTTGAACGGAATCTGAATGGACAACGGGAAGTCTATTCGGGTTACGCTCAACCAGTAGTGATCCCCTGACATTTCCACATCGGGAATAAATATCTAGAAAGACCCATATGTTTCCGCTAATCAGATAAGCATCGCGTATGTCGTATTAGGGGGTCGTTACATCTCACACCTCAATTTAGGTAAGTGTACATTAAGCCTTTCTTTCGCACACCTTTCTAGCTCATTTTTCATGCTAGATATGACAATGCACATTATCTTACAACTTCACATATTTATGCACATTTTTAAAGTGGGATAGTAAGACTTTAAAATGGTAAAATTGCTAAAGCATAAAAATACCATAATTTTCTCTCTTCTCCTTTCCTAAGACTAAATTTATATGGTTCCTTAGTCATTTTTCAAGAGCATTTTCAGCACCAAATGCATGACTCCTCTCGGCCAAGGAAGGTAAACCACACTTTCATGGTTAATAAAATGGGAAAAGTGCCTAGACATTAATCTAACTAAATTTTCTCTCTCTTACCATTTTATGACACTTTCTCTCACTCTTTCTTGATACATTTTCAAGCCATCACCAAATGCATGACGTGCTCTCGGCCAAGTGGAAAAAGCCATGGAAATGGAATTGTTTCACAATTTTACTTACAAAACAATCATATTCAAGTAAATCCCATGCAAGACCGTCATTTTCTCACTCTTTAAGACACCATTTCAACCATGACACAAGCTAGGGTTTTTCAAGACTAAGTTTCCAATCATGAGAAATTTCTATCTCTTAGGTTTTCTAGCACTTCAACATATCCATAGCCATAAACACAACAATATTTCACCATATTCCACACCCATTCAAGCAAATCATCCATAAGAATGTAGAGAGAGAAAAACCATCCTTCTTGCAAGAGTAAGAACACTTTAAAAAAACCATAAAACAAGAAAAAAATGGTTTAGGAATATTTGGCTACCTTAAAAGTGTGAGATTTGTGAAATTTCCTTGTTGTTTTGGTGGATTCTCTCTTCTCTTCTTCCAATGGGATGTTTCGGCCATCACTCTTCTTTCTTCTTCTCCTAAAGGAAGAAGAAGACATAAATTAGGGTTTTTGTGAAATTACCAAAATGCCCTTGGTGTGAAATGACCAATTTACCCTTACCACTTCTCCTTTTCAAGAATGGCATCCACTCTCCTTAGGAATGTAATTTTGTGGAACTTCTATGGGCTGGGACATTTCTACCCTCAAGAATTTCAAAATTGTATAATGACCCCTCATCTTTTTGGAAATTACCAATATCCCCTAAAGAAATTACCATTTTGCCTTTTAAGTCCAAATAGCCATTTTAACCCCATTTTCACCCTTTTTGGATTTAATAGGTAAAAATCACTTAAATCAAGTTTTATAAAACTTTTTTTTGTGAAATTACTAATTTACCCTTCTTTTGACAAAATTACCATCTTGCCCCTAGGACAAAATTACCTTTTTTCCTTTATGTCAGTACTATTGTTTTTAACCTTATTCTTTCTCCTCTTAAAACTATATGGGTAAAGTTTGCTAAATTCAGTTTTCCCTTGAGTATTTTGGTAAGAATTGAAATTTTTCTACCTTATGTAATTTCCTAAAATAAGAAAATTAAATTAATTTTTCCCTTCATGGTAAAATTACTATTTTGCCCTTCTTTACCAGATTTTCTAGTTTCACTCTTTTATGACAAAAGTGACTCTATCTTGATGAAAATGTTCATTCTATCTTTTTAATGAACCCTCATTATCATCACGTAATTAATAATAATAATAATGATGATGAAATTAAAGAATGGAAAGTATTAGGGGCGGGTGTTACACTAGAGGCCTAGTAGTCCACTACTAGCTTAATGTGAGATACTTCTAGGAAAATCTGGACCTACCAATCAGTTGCTATAGCAGATAGTTAGCTGCTAGCTTTGTAACACCCCAAATTTTATGGTTCCTTTCTAATTAATCAAATAATATAATATGACATACAACCGAATTAATGAGTTACTATTACTTATACCTAAGTAAATTTTTAACGTTTACCAAGTTAAATAATTAAGTGTCATTAGTTTGGAAATTCTACACTTGGGATTCTCACACGTGATGTAAATGCAACAAAAATAGTTAAAATAATATACATTTATATACAATACTTTAAATATGCATCTAGGTGTTATATACAATAGCCAAAATTTAGTCATACAAGACATATACCTATAGATATATAAGGCTGCATAGAGTAAGGAGGCAATAGACTTGCCACTCATACCCCTCTGCTTACCTACAAGTAGGTGCTTTTCACAAATCTTGGATACATATATGCCCCTCTTCATACACCAAAAATCGTCCTAACCCATTTCTAAAAAGATAATAAGGGATTAGGGTATCAGGCATCACATATTTACCTATCAAAATAAAATACTACCAAACTAGTCCTGCATGTTTACCACTCCAGTAAGGGGGGGAGTAAGGGCAATATCCATAACTGAAATCACTCATATTTCCTTTATTATCATGAATAAACAAGAATGGGTATATCTACCCAATCCACCTTCATCTCCAGTAGGATCTAAAATCTAGGCATCTGATACAAACCATCATTTAATGAGAATAATTTCTCAATAGTAATAACAACCTGATTTTTTTAAACTTGCTGACTTATACCACTGTATTGGTATGAAAATACACTACATTATTTTCTCATCAAATAACACATTATGATTATTGGGATAACATGCATGAATTAAACAATTTTCTCATATATACATATGCATCTCATCACATATACATCATATAGGATATATTCTCAAATAGTAATGGCAATAGGATCACATTCTCATATCCATTCAGAGCATAAACAAGAAATTAATGCATATTGCTATGGCCATAAACAAAAGCATCATGAAAGAAATCTTGAAAAATTCTCGTTCATAAATGAGTCTTTCTCGTGATACTAAACCATCTACAATATTCTTGTGGTTCGTGACCATTTGCAATATTCTCTTGGTTTTTAACCGTCTGCAATATTCTTTGTGGCACTAACTAGTTGCAGTATTATGGACTATCTAAAAAATTCTCATGGTACTGGCCATTTGCAATATTCTCACAGTTTAACCAGTTGCAGTATTCTCATGTTTGTTAAACACTTACAGTTATTCTTATTTATGCTTCATGCTCTTCTCATTTAAAATCTCATATCTTTCTTTCTCTTTCTCATTCATTCTCAATCTCTTTTTCATTCATTCTCAAATCACATGTTAACCATTACATCTCAGGTATAAATCTCTCATTTGAGTGAAATTTTAGGCTAAAAATACTTCAAACTACACTATTGAGTTCATTTTTCCAAACTAGAGGCTGCAAGTAAACTTCCAACAGCTGGTAGTTGACTTCTAACTCACTGTCTTACAAAATTTTTCAAACATGAGAGTTACAATCAACTGTCCCAAGCTCGACAATCAATTGCTCTATTCTAGGCAAATTTTTAAAAAATATGAGCATGACAGTTGACTTCCATGAGCTGGTAGTCGACTGCAAACACTCTAGATTCATTTGTGAGCAATTGAAGAACATGACAGTCAACTGGTAGAGGCTACAAGTTGACTGCTATGTTATACTTTATCTTTCAAACTTACTGTTGACCCCGATTTTTACCCAAAATTTAGTTTGTAAAACATTTTTGATAATCATCCACTTAATAACAGTTCATTTAGCACATGAAAATAACCCAAGTTACCATTTAATCTCACTCAAATCTTGGATTCAACCTTATTCTCAACTTTAAAGAAAAACCCATTTTGTTACAATCTGAATTATGCATTCACAAGTGTATCCACGTAGCTTAAAACACCCAATAACAATAAAAAATTTCAATAATTAGGTTTTGCTTCTTCTCGAGTTCAAATAGTATAAAAATCAATGTTTTCAGCATATGAACAGTAAAATTTGAAATTGAAAAGAATAGGTTGTTTTCTACCTTGTTATTGCTTTAATGCTCGTAAATGATTTCTTTGGAGTATGTTGGTGTATCTTCTTAGCTTATTGGATATTAAACTTGCTTTTAGAGTTAGCTTCCTCCATAATTTTCGTAACTTCTATCTCTAGAATTTAGAAATCAGGATGCACAAATGAGGGTTTTAGAATTTGGGTATATATATAAGGTAGGAAAAATTACAACCCCTATCTGATTTTCAAGTTGAATTTTGATCATCCAACTTTGAGTAGTAATTTCTCCTACCATGTGGAGAATTACCATTTTGCCCTTAAAACTTTGGTAGGAAAATTTGAATTTCTGTTAGCTACAGTAACCCATGTTTTGGCTAAAATTACAACTGACTACCCTAAAGTATTGGGATTTTATATAACTTCCCTAACTAAACTTTTTCCTATTCATTTCAGTCCTAACTTTTCCTTTCTCATTTTAGTCCTTCATTCTAATGCAACTATATGTAACTAATTTTAATACAAGATACACAAGTAATTAATTTATTTAATAGCTAACAAACATCTCTCAATAAATAGGAGAAGCGGACTTACATTTCTCCCCTCTTTTTTTAAAATTTTGTCCTTGAAATTTACACGTGCCTACTCAAATAATTTTGGATATGTTTTCCTTATCTTATCTTCTTTTTCCCAAGTGGCTTCTTGCGGTAATAATTGATTCCACAGTACCTTTACTAATGGAATAGTCTTATTTCTCAATTGCTTGACCTCAGTACCAATGATTCTTAAAGGTCTAGGATGATAAGTCAAATTATCTTTCAATTGTATAGTACTGGCATTAAGAATATGTGAAGAATCAGGAATGTATTTATGGAGTTGAGAAACGTGAAAATCATTATGGAGATTAGACAAAAATAAGGGTAATGCGATCTGATAAGCAAATGAACCAATTATTTTTAGGATTTCAAAGGGTCCAATGTATCTAGGATTTAGCTTTCATGTCTTAATAACCCTACCAATACCAGTAACTGGAGATACTCTGAGGAAAACATGATCTCATTCTGAAAATTTTAGTGGTCTTCTCCTCCTATCAACATAACTTTTCTATTTATCTTGGGCCTTATCCATTTTCTCCTTGATCATTTTTATTTGATCAGTAGTTTGTTGAACTAATTCTAGCCCTAGTAATTATCTCTCTCCCACCCCAAACCAATATAAGGGTGATTTACATCTTCTCCCATACAAGGCTTCATATGGAGTCAACCCTATGTTAGCATGGAAACTATTATTATAAGAAAATTCCACTAAAGGAAAAATTCTATCCCAACTTCCCTTTTGTTCTAATACACAGGCCCTAAGCATGTCTTCTAGAGTTTGTATAGTTCTTTCAATTTGCCCATCGGTTTGTGGATGATAAGCAGTACTGAAATTAAACTTTGCTCCAAATGCCTCTTGCAAGGCTCTCTAGAATCTAGAAGTTAACCTAGGGTCTCTATCAGATACTATACTGGTGGAAACTTTGTGGAGTCTCACTATCTCTTGTATGTACAATTGGGCTAACCTATCTAATGAAAATTTTATTTTTATAAGTATGAAATGTAACGCCCTTATCTAATATTACAACGTCTCAAATGTCAATAGATAAGGTTGGTACATTATTCTTAACCTTAATTATTTATTAATAATGTCTGAGCATTCATACCATCACAATATTATTCAAATTAATTAGGTTCGAGTTCTTTTGCTCAGATCAAAACTTATAAGCACAGCAAAAATAAAATGTAATGCATCAGAGATAAATTTATAAAACATTATATATCCTTTCATAAGTATTACAAGATTGCATCTATTTGAGAATTTTCAAATCTCATCTTAAGGTCAGGAGACAACATCTCTATCACTTAAACCCTTAGGCGACAAAATACTCTTAATAAAAGAACCTCCTTAAATGCCACTTCCATCTTTCCTAGAAATTGCTAAGTATCTGCATCTAATACATATCAACACAAAAATGAGAATACTAGTTTCATAGTAGCTTAACAATTTAACATTTTGAATCTTACTGACATGTACCACTGTGCAAGCATAGAAAACCATTTCTTTTACATTCCATCATTTAATAATTAATCTTTTTCATATAAAAACATTGGTAAGCATATGATTATTTGGTATATCAATGTGATAAAGATGGTCATTCTAATTTCAATTATAGCCTATTTTCAGGGAAAGCATACATATAACAATTAAAATAGTTAATGATCATATATATATTTTCATTCTTAAAACTTACCTTGCCTAAGAGTGTGAAGTGCATTTGGTCACACTACAAGAAATGTGGACACTTGGCCACTTTTGTAAGAATTGTGAGCACTTGGTCACCTTGTGGACTCTTGGCCACTTTTATGAAAATGGTGAAAACTTGGTCATATAGTGGACTCTTGGCCACTTTTATGAAAATAGTGAACACTTGGTCACTTACACATACACATAACAGCTACAATTCCTCTTATTATTATCATTTCAATCTCCTTTGCAATTAACCATCAAAAGGTACATTCTAATGCATTCATAGTTAGCATAGTGATTCGGCCACCATGAAAAAGTAACCAAAATTAGGATTTTTCGTGTCACATTACATATTTTCCCATCCTTGCCATAATTTAAACTTAATGATATCATGCATTAATTTCTAGGGTACTTTCTCATGCATTTAATTTGTATAACCATTGCCATTAATAATTTGTTCTACTTACTTTCTTGATTCACGCAGCACACTAAATTTAAGGTTAGACTCCTTTCTCAATTCTTACATTTCAATACTAATGTGAGACTTTATTATGCACAAAAAGGTTAACCAATTTACTATACCTTAATTCACCATATTTATTTCTTTCTCTTGACCAAAACTGAATTGTAATCTCCCTTACCTAATTCTCATCAAGGAATTTCCTATCTTACAAAGGCCATGTTCAGATTTGGTAAGGCAACAAAAGCAATATCATAATTTTGAACCAAATTCTTACTAACCACCTTTATTTTGATGTCTATAACCTAAAATATATCCTACCCATATAAGAATACAAAACTTTAGCATTATCATAAATCAGGGGTTTTCCATTATACGTGCTAAATTTTACCAACAATAGTTCTTCCATGAAAATAACAATATCCATTTTAGCACATCAACAAACAATTCCAATTTACCATACAAGCTTAGCCAAAGAGACATTCACATCTTCAAGAATGTAGAGAGAAAACTAATGGTCCATGAAAGCTTGGAAAAACATGATGACTTTTCCTTAAATCATAAACCAAAATTAATAGAATTGCTAACCTACCTCATTAATGCAAGAATGATGCAAGTGCTTGGTCTCTCCTTGAATCCCTCTTGGTTCTTGGCTTCTTTATCCCTCCGGTTAAGCTCTCTTTTTCTTTCCTCTGTGTGTTTTTATTTCTTTCCTTTTCAGATTTGTTTTTATTTTCTAACCTTAAGTGCTAATGATAACTTTAACTGCCTAGCCACCTTATCCCCTTAATTCGGCCAAAGTGAGTGAACCGTGCGAATGACTAACCAAAATTTCATTTTCTATTGTTTCTTGGCATTAGTGAATGGCTTTCTATATTATATAATTGTAAAGCTACTTCCCTCAATTGCTGCATGCATATACATATTTAATGCTAATTTGGTTACGCCAAAAGCAAGTAAGGAATGAATTTCATGTTGACAATTCCCTCACTCATCTCTCGGCTACATTGGAATTACAACAAACAAAGAGAAGAAAAGAGAGAAAACCATTTCACTATGTCTCTTTTTCTCTCTTCCACCCCTTCATCAATTATATTATATGTATTTATATATACTTTATTCGATGCTCAACTTTCTTCTCTCTTTCCCATTATCATTCCTGTATGGTTATATAGATTTAATTAGAATCTACAATTTCCATTCTACTTTCAATGGCACTTTACGGTTAAATAAGAAGAAGAAATCAAATTCTCTTTTTCTTCTTACATGTCTCAGTCTTCCTTCATCGATTGCCTAATATTATATTTGGTTTTTGAACATTTGTCAAGCTTTTCCTAAGGGGTCCTCACTGCGTACACCTATGTATATTTAATTCAACGTTTCTTTTAACTATTCGGCTAGGTAAGAAGGAAGAAAAGTAAGGGAAGAACTCAAGCACCTTAAGTGTATCAAGAACCTTAATTATATAAAGCACCTCACTTTTCATGCAAGCACCTCACTCTTCACGTAAGCACCTCACTTTTCATGGCTGGATATTTCCTTCTCTTCTATCTTATTGATTACACTAATGTGTGTAAGGCTTTCCCTCCATTCATCTTTAATTGTTCGGTTAATGTAAGACAAAAATTCCTACATTGCAAAGTACTCATCATTTCTATCGATTCCATTCTTTCCATTTGTCTTCTTAGCAAAGTAGAGAAATGAAATACAAGAGATGGAACAAAAGTCCCACATCTCTTGTTATTGTCTTTCTTTCTTCATTTCCGATCCACTTTTAAATTTTCTTTCCACATGCTGCAAATCTTTTGGTACAGTAAGGGATAAGTTCATTTACATACTACCTCACGTTCTTTCATTCATAGATTAGTTTTGACTCTTAAACAAGAAAGAATGAAAACACCTTGCTAGAGATCAAACCTGACTCCTACTTCTCTTTATAATTACATCTCAATTTGGCTAAAACAAGAATTAAAAGGGACAATCTTCACGTGTTTCCTTTTTATGAACATTTCATGTTACTTAATACTTAGGTTCCTTCTTTCCTTTGTAACATTTATTCTATACTACATCACCAAAGAAATTTCATCACAAATTATGGCAACTCATCCAATCAATTAGGGGAACATTACTTTAAAATAATCAAGAAAATAAGGGGTGTTACATGAAATGTGCAGATTTAATTAATCTGTCTACAATCACCTAGATTGCATCATTTCTTGACTAGGTTCTAGGCAAACTTACCGCAAAATCCATGAAAATTTTCTCTTATTTCCATTCAGGAATCTCTATAGGTTTCAATATTCCAGCAGGTTTTTTATGCTCATTCTACACCTACTGGTACACTAAGCATTTAGCAACATACTCAAATATGTGCTTATTCATACTTGGCTACCAAACTTTTTCTTTAAGTCTTGATACATCTTAGTGGTACTAGGACGAATAGAATAGTTACTTTTATGGGCTTCCTCTCAGATTCTATCCCTTAATCCTCTTAATTCTAGGACATATAATCTATTTTGGAAGGTTACTACCCCATCAACTTCTTTCTTAAATTCCTTTGAGTTCTTCAAGGACTTCAAGAATTCATCTTCCTTTTGGGTTTCTAAGATTTGAGTTCTAAAATTATTCTCAATTCTTATTTCACTTAGATATATCCTATTTGGAAGTACTAAAGTGGATAAACTCAAATTCCTAAATTTCTAAATTAGATTCATTTCACTCATCACCATGTGAGCTACATGTAGGGATTTCCTACTTAAAGCATCTGCCACTATGTTTGCCTTCCCTATATGGTATTTCAATTCAAAATCATAATCCTTAATAAAATCAACCCATCTCCTTTGCCTCACATTTAGCTCTTTTTGATTGAAAAGGTATTTGAGACTTTTGTGGTCACTAAATACCTCAAATCTGGACCCACAGAGGTAATGTCTCCAAATTTTCAAGGCAAACACTATGGTTGCTAACTCAAGAGCATGAGTAGGATAGTTTTTCTCATGGGGTCTCAACTGTTTAGAAGTATAAGTGATCACTTTCCTATCTTGCATTAAGACACATCCTAAGCCCTTTTTGGATGCGTCACAATACACTTTAAAATGTTCTAATGGATCTAGAATGATTAAGACAGGTGTAGTAGTCAGTTTTTCCTTCAGAGTTTGGAAACTATGTTAACATTTAGAATCCCAAACAAATGGAACATCTTTCTTAGTCAATTTAGTTAAAGGCGACGCTATTTGCAGAAACCCTTAAATAAATCACATATAGTAACTGGCTAACCTAAGAAAAAAATGAATTTTTATCACTGTTGTCGGTCTCTCCCAACCAATTACTACCTCTGTCTTACTAAGATCTACTACTACTCCATCTCTAGTAATTACATGACCTAAGAATTTCACCCCTTCCAACTAGAACTCACATTTCTCAAGTTTAGCATACAATTGCTTTTCCCTAAGCAAATTGCAGCATAATCCTAAGATGATGTTTATGCTCTTCGATACTTTTAGAATACACAAGAATGTCATCAATAAACACTACCATGAATTGATCAAGGTAAGGTTTAAAGATATGATTCATGTAATCCATGAAAATAGTTGGAGCATTTGTCAATCCAAATGGCATTACAAGAAATTCATAATGCCTATTTGGTTTTAAAGGCTATCTTAGGTATATCTTCTATTCTAACCCTGATTTGATGGTACCTCAACCTTAAATCAATCTTGGACAATACCATAGACCTTCTCAACTGATCCAACAGGTCATCTATTCTAGGGAGTGGGTATTTATTTTTCAAAGATAGCCCCTCTCAACTGATCCAATAGGTCATCTATTCTAGGAAGTAGGTATTTATTTTTCAGAGTTACCATATTCAGTTACCACTTATCAGTTTCACTGAAGACTGACAGCAATGTTCGAGACCAACAAGAAAAAAGAGAACAGAAATCGAGACAGTAGCGCTAGGTTCTGATAATAGATCAAATATCCGTCTATGCATAACCTTAAGCTTCCATCCTTCTTCTTCACAAATAAAATTGGTGTTCCCCATGGTGAAGCACTTGTTTCTCTAAGAGGTCCTTTATTTGTACCTTCAACTCTATCAAATCTAAGGGAGACATCTTATAGGGTGCTATAGAGATCGGTCTCATTCTAGGAATCAACTCTATAAAGAATTCTAGCTCTCTCTCAAGTAGAATACTTAAGATTTCTTTAGGAAAGACATCTAAAAACTTCTTTACTATAGGGATAGTATCAAGTTAATGTTGAACCTCAACCTTCGAAGAACATAGAAAATGCATTCTCTGATTCTTTTCCTCAATACTCCTATTTACTGGTAAGGCATCTATAAAAGTCATTAGATTTTTTTGAACAATCCAAGACAACATTGTTTACGGACAACCAATTCATCACAAGAGTAATGCCCAAATCAACCAACTATAAACAATTAAGTTCAACAACAAAAGATATATTCTCAACAACAATTGACAATTCAAGCAGGCCAAGGAAGTCAAAACTTGGTCTTTCACTAGAAAAAAAATAAACAATTGGTAAGGTAAACTAATCATAGGTAAGTTTAATCTCTCCACACATTTTAGTGAAATGAAAGAGTGGGTGGCTCTAGAGTCAAATAGTACAATTAAAGATACGTCATTTATTAAAAATTAACTTGTAATTAAACCATCAGATTGAGCCATTTCCTTACCCTTATATGATTAAGAGATGTCTGTTAATTGCAAATTAAATGCTTGTGTACGTTGCATTAGTTGCATATAGTTGCATTAGTGTAGGGACTTAGTTGTAAAAATGAAAGTTTAGCTAAAGTATGACTAAGGACCAAATTTAAAACAGAAATTTTAGCCATGAAAAAGTTGTAAAATAACTTAAGGACCAAAATACAAATACCTAAACTGCACTTAAACCCTAGTTAAACCCTAAACATCCTCATATTACTTAAGCTTCAGCAAACTTAGAGAGAGAAAGAGAAAGGTAAGTAGAGAGAGAGGGTGGCTTAGGGCAAGAGAGGAAGGCATTTGGCTTGAAGGAAGGCCGAATTTGAAGCTAGAGAAGTGTTTTCTAGGTGGGGAAGTGTTATCTAAGCATCAATACAGATCCATTGCAAGGAAAATCCAAGGTAGCAGCAAAACCTAAACCCTATTTTCATAAAATGTTTACTCTTAACTAAAAATGATGTTCATGAAAGTTTTAAGTTGTATTAGGGTTTAAACTTGCATTCTCTATGTTTTAAATGTCTATTGGGTATTTCTTGCTGAATGGGTGTACTTTTTATACTTGTAAATGATGTTTGAAAGTTGATTCATTGCCTTGAGTGCAAAAATGAAGTCTATTCTTGGTGTTAGGCGAAATGTGATGGAAATGTAGGTTTTTTTTTTATGTTAAATGATACTTAGATGTTAACATTCAGTTCATCAATCTTTTATATGAGTTTTATTCATGGTTTAGGGCCAAAAATCTAGGTATATCAAAAGTTTTTATGCAGATCAGAGCACTAGCAGCCAACTGCCAACCCTAGAAGTTGAATGTCATGTTCTTTATTACCCAGAAAACGTACCTAGAATGCATCAGCTGACTGCCAAACTTTAGTAGTTAACTGTCAGGCTCACAGTGAGCTAGCAGTCGACTGGCAAGCTCAGAATAATTGAGTGGTTACTTTCGGTTTGGCTTCCCAATTCAAATAGAAAGCTAGCAGCTGACTGCCAGCTTAAAGGTTGTTGATTGCCAGTCCAAAATGATAGAAAATGAACTTTATACCTTGATTTTCATAGGGAATTGGCCCAAAACCTCACCCAAACATAATATTGAAATCGGGGATGTATTGGTAACATGAAATATTTGAGATACGACTTACTCGAATATGGTGGTCCTTATAAGAATCACATTGGACATGGTGATCCTTGTGATAGTGAAAGAAAAATAAAGGAATCCATGAAAGATCAAAAGGAGGGGAGTATTCCCAGGCTATGTATTAGGATAGATATGCTCATGATTGAGTGACCAATGATTGGTATGGGTCGGTCTTAGGAGTTTCGCGGTTGTACCGTACGCTAGGTGGGTAATCATCTATTTAAACTTACATTATTTTGAAAACTCTGTGATGGTTGCGAACTTTAAGCTAGTGCAATTTTCAAGGCCATTAAAGTAGACACATGCCTAGAGTTAGGCATAACCATGGCATAAGCTGAATCATCCTAGTATATACATTAGTGAATAGCGTACCGAGATATGATCCCATGAGTTAAACGAGCAGTCTCTCATGGGGTAGAAAGGGAAATAAATTCTCACTGTACATGAAGTGATCTGTGGAAGGGCAATTACCACATCATGAGCAGTCCTTTTTGGGGTAAAAAGGAAACTTTAAATTCTGCTGTATTGGAATGATTTGTGAGAGGACAATGACCACAGTACTTAGAGGTAGTCGCTGGGCAACACTCCTGATAACTCTCAATGTATTTGTATAATTCCTGTTACATTTTAAAGATGAATATGTTGATGTTACCATATGAAAAGTATGAGATGAAAGTTTTGATGATGAAGCATGATATTGAGATGACATTCCATGATGATTTAATTTCACATGTTTCAAAGTAGATGCATACACCTAAGCATAAACCATGAAAGTATGATTCATGCATTGCATCCCGATAACACATATTATATTTTAAATTTTAAGATGAGAAATACAGAATATTTTCATATAATTATGGTGGTACAAGTTAGAACATTGTAAAACAGGTTTGCTTGCTACTAAAATTCAATTCTCACATAAATGATGGCATGTATCAAATGTGTAGGTACTGATTGGAGATGGCAGTAACTTGAGGAGAGGTACCTTACAAAGGTATTTTAAGAAAGTTATTTTAGATAGTATAGGCTTTTAATATATCAGGCAACCCTTCATGATTTTTGAGAAAGTGTTAGCATAATTTTCCTCATGTATAACCTATATTGATTAGATGTATACAAATTAGCTAGAATTTATGAATAGACATGTTTGATGGGGTTCAAGTGGCAAGGTTGTTTCCTCCATGCCCTGATAGTTATTCTATGTTAATTATGGAAGTAAATATGCATGATGTTTGTATATCCAGTTAGAGTAACTGATGTATCACATTATTTCATTTCGTTGCGAGTTTGAGTGTAAACCTGAGAGTAGAGACCCAGCCCAAATATCACTCCAATAATTAACTTGTAAAAATTTTTAAATTTACTTGGGTAGATGCAACAGTAACACACTACTATTATAATATTTATGTAACATATCTTCTAAAGAACTAAAAGGATCCATAGGCTAAGGGGGTGTTATGGGCATTATTTAGAGTTGGTATTAGAGCATGGCTACCACGGTTGGCACATAGCTAACTCAGTAGTGATAGATGCTAATTAGGTAGTAAGGGTAGATTCCTCAAGTTAGAGACTAATCCAAGTTAGTGGCTGAACTTAATTGGTTGACTAACTTCTATTATGTTTTGACTTGAGGAATGGAGTGCTAGGTTGGGGTGTATAATATTTCCTATTAGAGCTATATATTCTCTTATAAATGTTTTGTTATCGAGACTAATCACCTCAATAATATCTATTTTATAGAGTAAAGTATGGTGCCTCCAAGAAGAAATGGTACATATAACAAGGATGGTGAGGTGGATTTGAACGAGGCCGTACAAGCCCTAATGGGAATGGTAGAGGTTGTGAGAGAACAGGCAGCCACTATGGCCGAGGCCCTTAGGTAGATGCAGGAGAACCATAATGTAGACCATTGCCCTCACCTAAATGATAGACATGAGGATGATTAGCCAAAAAAGGGGTGGTCTGAATTCTAAAAAGCCAGGCCTACTTCCTTCAGGGGTAAGTTTGAGCCAAAATTAGTAGAAGAGTGGCTATAAAAGGTGGAGGAACTATTTAAGGTTTTGAGGAGTATCAATGTCCAAAAGGTTTCATTTGAAGCCTATCAACTGGAAGGAGAGGACAAATACTAGTGGAAAGGGGCGAGACAATTGATAGAGTCTCAGAGAGTTTAGACTTTTTGGGAAGTGTTTAAGGAGGCACTTCTGAAAAATTATTTTCCTCAAAGTATGAGGAATGAGAGGGAAGTAGAATTCATACAGATAAAATAGAGGAACAGGTCTTTCAATGAGTGCTTAGCTAGGTTTCAGGAGTTATCTGAATTCTCCTTCTATCTGAAATGGAAGCCTAATGAAGCATGAAAGGCCATGCATTTAGATAATAGTGTGACCCTGAGTTGTAGCATGGAGTTACTTCTCAAGAAATTCGAGATTTTGCTACACTAGTTAATAAGTGTCGTATTACCTTAAGAACTTTGGTAGCAGTAAAGAAAGGGAAGCAGGAGTCCAACTTCCTTAAGAGAAAATCCCAACTAGGATTTGCCATAGGGAAGGAGAGTAAGTTTGGCAAGACCCAGATAGGAAGAAAGCCTATGGGTGGGCAAGCTGCCTCAAATACTTGCCCTAAATGTGAGAAGAACCATAGGGGGAGGCCATGTATGTTAGGTCAGAATTTTTGCTATAAGTGCAGTAAGCCGGGGCACTTCATCAAGGATTGCCCATTGGGGAAGAAGCCAACTGAGGCCCGAAGCCTCTAACCAAGAGAAGGGTCTATACCCTTAAGGGCAAGGAAGTAGCTAAAACTGATTATTTGGTTAAGGGTCAGTGTTTTATAAATGGAAGGTCTTTAATTGTACTGTTTGACTATGGTGCTACGCATTCTTTTATTTCATGTGAATGTGTGAAGAAACTGAGTTTACCTGTATCCCATTTACCTTATGAGATTATTGTTGCTATCCCTACTGGAGAGCAAGTTTTGACTTCCTAGACTTGTTTAAACTGTCCCATTATTGTGGAGAATAGACCTTTCATTGTTGATCTTATTTGTTTGCCTTTGACTGATCTATATGTGATTCTTAGGATGGACTGGCTGTCTTTTAATAAAGTAGTCTTAAACTATTTTGAGAAGTCTATGACTTTTATGGATACTATACTTGTGAATAAAGGTACTGAGGAAAAGATCCAAAGAGTATGTTTTCTGTGTTCTTCTGAGGTTGAGAGTCAACATGATTTAGATGTTGTCCCTATAGTTAGAGAGTTTCCTAATGCCTTTCCCAAAGAGATCTCTAGTCTTCACCCAGAAAGAGAAGTAGAGTTTTCCATAGAGTTGGTTCCCAGGGCGAGACCAATCTCTATAGCACCATATAGAATGTCTCCCTTAGAGCTGAGTGAATTAAAAGTTCAAATAGAAGACCTTCTAGAGAAGTAATTCATTAGACCCAATGCTTCATCATAGGGAGCATTGGTGTTATTTGTGAAGAAAAAGGATCAATGTGCATAAACTATAGGCAGTTGAATAAAGCGACCATGAAAAATAGATATCCACTCCCTGGGATTGATGACCTGCTAGATCAATTGAGAGGAGGCGTTGTGTTCACTAAAATTGATTTGAGGTCGGGGTACCGTCAAATCAGAGCAAGAAGTGAGGACATACCTAAGACCGCTTTTAATACTAGGTATGGGCATTATAAACTTCTTGTAATGCCATTTGGTCTAACAAATGCTCTAACTACTTTCATAGATTACATGAATCGCATCTTTAAACCCTACCTTGATCAGTTCATGGTGGTGTTCATCGATGATATTCTTGTGTATTCTAGAAATAAGCAAGAGCATGAATAGCACCTTAGGATTGTGTTACAAGTGCTTAGGAGAACCAGTTATATGCTAGACTTGAGGAATACGAGTTGTGGCTAGTGGAAGTGAGATTCCTAGGCCATGTGATTACCAAGGATGGGGTACCAATAGATCCCAGGAGGACTAAAGTGGTGGTTCATTTGGAGAGACCAACAACGGTGACTGAAATTCATAGGTTCCTCGAATTAACCGGATACTATAGGAGGTTTATCTAAGGGTTTTCACAATTAGTAATGCCAATGACCAAACTAACTCGGAAGGATGTTCCATTTGTATGAGATTCCAAATGCGAACATAGTTTCCAGACCTTGAAGGAAAGGTTAACCACTGCACCTATACTGATTATCCTAAATCCTTTGGATAAGTTTAAGCTATATTACAATGCATCCAAGAAAGGTCTAGGGTGTGTCTTGATGCAAAAGCAAACAGTAGTGGCTTATACTTTTAGACAATTAAGGCCTCATGAGGGAAATTATCCTACTCATGACCTATAGCTAGTAGCTATAGTGTTTTCCTTGAAGATGTGGAGACACTATCTTTATGGGTTTAAGTTTGAGGTATTTAGTGACCACAAAAGTCTCAAGTACCTTTTTGACCAAAAAAAGCTAAACATAAGGCAAAGGAGATGGATGAAGTTCATCAAGGACTTTAACTTTGAGTTGAAATACCATTCAGGCAAGGCTAATGTTGTGGCAGATGCCTTGAGTAGGAAATCCCTCTATATAGCTCAGATAATGGCGAGCAAGATGACTTTAATTGAAAGTTTCAAAAATTTGAGCTTATCTACATCAATGCTACCAGATAGAATCTGTCCAGGTAAATTGCGAATTGAGAGTGACATTAGAACTCAGATCTTGATGCTTGCTGCCAATGCTATCTAGCAACAACACCTAAGGCAGTGAACCTATCGATGCAGCCTAGTGCAATGGTGAGTATCAAGGTCGTATTCCTCGGGAACGGGAAAGCCCAGAGTTACTACTTGTTCTCTGTTATCTAGCCTAGCAATTAAAATGATTAATTTTTTTTATCTAAACTAACGTCTAACTATAAGCAATAATAAACTAACAAATGACAAGAAATGTAAGAAAATACACGAAGGCAAGAAATGCAAATCCATCAGGGAACCTACACCGGTTGGCAAACACACGAAGGATAATGGATTACTGAATTTAACTATGTTACCTGTGAGTGAATTCCAATGCAAATTCAAATTCTCTATCAATCTCAATGAATTTCCTAAACTTAAAATCCACCACTGGCTAGTTTTTCCTAATGGCAAATTTTAAATTAGCATTATCTATCTAATTCACCACTATTAAGAGTCGTTACTTCTTAATCCAACAATTTATTAACCTTAGTTCTAAGCGATAACAAATTGTCCATTACAGTTAGTTTTCCAATTCCAATTATCATCTGTCGATCTCAAAAAGGAATCTAATTAACATTACCACGATGTCTCATAAATAACGCTAACACATACATTCATAATTGTAATGGAGATCACACATTAAATTCAATATCCATGCAAATTTAAACAGCAATCCAACACAGTTAGGGACCCCAATGAATTTTACAAATCTAGCCACACATATTTACATATAGCACACAATCCAACAGCAAACAACCCATCAGACAGTCAATTATACAGCAGATAAAAATAGTAAAAACTTATGCAATCCTGTCTTTTCAATTGTCCAATGGTGTCTCTACAAAAGGGTCACCGGAAAACCAACGACAAGGGACTAGAAGATTGTCAGAAAATGCCGGAAATAATGAAGTACAAGGCTGCCCAACAAAACGGGTCGGGTCGGACGGGTCAGACCCCAAGCTCTCGGGTACCCGACAGATCTGCTCCAAATCTACTCCCTTCCGGTTGGCTGGGTGGCGGTGGACAGTTGGGGAAAGCTGAGACGGCGCACGGATGGTGGAAATGTACAAAGATCCGACGAGAAAACACGAAAGGGTCGCGAGCCTTCTCTCGCGCTACGGACGCCGTGAACGGCGCCACGGACAGCCAAGGTGGTGGAGGACCGTGCGCGAAGCCTCTTCGGTCGTTGGTCGGCCTCCCTCGGTGGCGGTGGTGCACGAGCTCACTCCCTTCGCGTGATGGGTCTTCACGCTTCACTGTTCACTCCCCTCTCTAATTCACGATCCAGCTCCCCTTCTTTTTCTTCCTTTTTTTTATATATATATATATTTTTTCTACTGTTCACTTCAGCCTTTTGCACAATGGAGCTCCTCTCGCACGATGTTTGGACTTTCCTTCACTCCAAATTACTTCGTTTGCTGACGAAGACTTGGTAAAATGCCTGAAAACAAAAATAAAGCAAACTTAAGTGATTTTAATAACAAAATTACAAAAAAAATGCTCACAAAATGGACAATTCACATCAAGAAATTTTGTATAGAATCGGACACATCAAATCACCCCACACTTAAGCTTTTGCTTGTCCTCAAGCAAACATTAACTCAGTCCTCAAACAGACAGCAACAATTTCTCAAAAGTCCAAAACTAGTCCACAGTTAATAATGCCTAACACATCCCCCGTGAAACTTATTTATCGACCAAATTGCAAAAAGCTTGATGCAGAATAGAGGTAATAATGATGCATACACAACCTAGCCAAAGAATTCAATGGAAATTATTTAAGAATCAATGCCTCAAAGAGATTACTCCAATCACTCAAAGTGTATACAGGTAAGACACAAATCCCTCAAGTAACTTCACAAGAATATGTCTACTATAAGCTTGCTCATAAATCTCATCTCCGCTACCACTAAATATTGAACACCAAAATCAAGGGGGGGTCTTAACAGGGTTGTAATGAGACTAAGGTGATGGTAGGGAAGAAATTTTTGGTAGCAGAGGCATAGATGCTGAAAATTCATGCAATTAAAGCATCAAGAGGGATTAAAGGATTAAATGCAACAAATTCTAAACATAACAATTCTTACTAAGTTTTCAATAAAGTTGGAGATGCTCAGAGAATAAAATCAATAGACAGGCTACTCTTATTATTATCTTTCTCTTTTTGTTTTCTTTTCTTTTTTTTTTTCTATTTCTATTACTATTATTATTATTATTTTTTTTTTTTCATAATTAGCCTGCATGCTTACACTTTTGGATTGAAGGGAGCATCTAGAATGATAAAAAGAACTTAGTGCACTATTGTCAACTAAGGCAATGCATTTTAATCCCTGTACAAAGAATGAATCACACAAATTTCAGCAAAAGGAGGGGGTGAAGAAAGAAGATAGGGAAAAGAAAGGACTGAGGTGTAAAATGTAAGTGAAGAAGAAAAATTGAAGGCCCTAAAAGTGGCTAACTGAGGAAGGAAAATGAGGTGTAAAATTTAAGTTTCCCAAATCATCTGATATTCAAAAGTTTATGTAACTTCAACAAGTATTACAGAGCAAGTTCTAGAGACACAATCAAGTGAAATACACACTCAACAAAAAGAATTCAAAGCATATTTGTGATAAATGCTTATCTTAGGCTCAAATCTCACATTTGAAGTGTGGCTAAATTGCATATGATTCTCAAATATTTCCATATGAATTACTAATCAAGCAGTGCATGCAAACTGCATTAACAACAACCTAAATCAAAATTGAACAATATGAAAGAAAATCAAGCAACATGGGCATGACCTAGTCGTGGTCAAGAATACATTAGGCATTAAAACTGCTTTCTAACATAAACTATGAGAAACAATGTCTGCCCATTCATGACTGAATCATAAATGCTCAAAAGAAAAACAAAGACTTAAGTGTATAGAATCAAGCAAAAATCAAGTATCCTGTCTTAGATATACTGTCAACACAACATCAAGAAAAATAGCATCAAAATGCAGCGTCCTGAACTAGTAGAGGGAAAATGAGTCAAAATAATAAAGGCACACCACCCCACACTTGAGGTTCACACTGTCCTCAATGTACAGCCAAAGGGGATACCATCGAAATAAAAGCAGAAAGCACAGCAACAAGCACAGAAAATCTAAAAGTTTTAATGTACCTCAACAAAATGAAAAGAAGAAAATAGACAAGAATAAAATAACACAGATAAAATAAATAAAAAAAAATAGTGCTTTTTTTTTTTTGTTCGAGTTTTTTAGCTGGACTCGCTCCTTCTATCATTCTTTCAGGTAAAGCACCATATGCACTCGCTCCTCGACCTCCAATGGCTCTCCATAGTAGTGCTTTAGTCTGTGGCCATTGACTTTGAAATCTCCCTTGTCAGGATGATGCAATTCCACTGTGCCATAGGGAAAGACTTGCTTGATCACAAATGGTCCCGACCATCGGCTCTTAAGCTTTCCTGGAAAAAGACGAAGACGTGAGTTATAAAGTAATACCCTATCTCCAACCTGAAAATTTTTAGAGCCACGCAGCCTTTGATCATGCCACTTCTTGGTTCGAGCTTTGTAAATGGAAGAATTTTCATAAGCTTGGTGGCACCATTCTTCTAACTCATCCAACTGCCATAACCTCTCTTTACCTGCAGAAATAACATCAAGATTGCATGTTTTAAGGGCCCAAAGTGCCCTATGTTCCAATTCAACAGGCAAATGACAGGTCTTTCCATACACTAGCCTATAGGGTGTAAATCCAGTAGAAGTTCTGTAAGCTGTCCTAAAAGCCCATAATGCATCATCCAATTTGGATGCCCAATCCTTCCTACTCACCCCTACGATTTTCTCTAAGATTCTCTTTAAACCCCTATTAGTTACCTCTACTTGTCCACTGGTTTTTGGGTGATAGGGTGTTGAAAACCTATGAGATACCCCGTAATGTTTTAGTACTTTCTCAAGTTAGGAGCTACAGAAATGGGTCCCTCTATCACTAATCAGTGCCCTAGGTGTACCAAACCTAGCAAACAATTTTTTTAGGAACCTAGTCACCACCCTAGCATCATTAGTGGGAAAAGCTTGAGCTTCTGGCCACTTGGAAAGATACTCAACAGCCACAAGTATATACTTATTACTAGATGAGGAAGGAAAAGGGCCCATGAAGTCGATACCCCACACTTCAAAGATTTCAACCACTTGCATACTCGTTTGGGGCATTTCATCACGGGTAGAGATGTTACCTGACCTCTGACAAGCATCACAAACCTGTACATATGCTCTAGCATCCTGGAATATGGTTGGCCAGTAGAACCCTGCTTCAAGCACCTTCCTAGTAGTGTGGTTTGCAGCCTGGTGGCCTCCCGTTGGTCCTTCGTGGCAGTGGTTCAGGATTTGGTGGACTTCCTCCCCATGTATGCATTGCCTGATTACTTGGTGCGCAGATCTGAAAACAAGAAGGGATCTTCCCAAATGTAGTATTTCAACTTAGCAAAGAATTTCTTCTTTTGCTGGGTAGTCATACCCTTTGGTAAAACCCTTGCCACTAAATAGTTAGCGTAATCACAAAACCAAGGGGAATCAGTACATACCTGAACCGTCTACAAATGCTCATCTGGCAAGTTATCATCAATGGCTCTCTCATCTAAGGCCTCCTAGTTTGGGTTCTCTAACCTTGATAGGTGATCTGCAGCCAGGTTCTCTGCACCCTTCTTATCTTTGATCTCAATATCAAATTCCTGCAAGAGCAAAATCCATTTAATGAGTCTAGGCTTACCATCATGCTTACCGAACAAATACTTCAAGGCTGAATGATCCGTGTAAACCACGGTCTTGGATAGCACCAAATAGCATCGAAACTTGTCGAAAGCATAGACCACTGCAAGTAATTCCTTTTCAGTAGTGGTATAGTGGTCCTGGGCATCAGTCAAGGTCTTGCTAGCATAATAAATTGGCTGAAACTTTTTATTAATCCTCTGACCTAACACAGCTCCAACTGCAAAGTCACTAGCATCACACATTAGTTCAAAAGGCAGCCCCCACTTAGGTGAAACCATAATAGGGGTTATGGTTAGTCGTTCCTTTAGTAACTCAAATGCATGCAGACAATCAGTATCGAAAACAAAAGGTACATCCTTGACAAGCAACTGAGTTAAGGGCCTAGCAATCTTAGAGAAATCTCTAATAAATCTCCTATAAAAACCAAAGATGCCCTAAGAAGCTTCTAACCTTTAATCGAACTAGGGGTGGTAGTTTTGATATGGTCTCAACCTTAGCCTTATCCACTTCCATCCCTGCATGTGATATCTTATGCCCAAGAACGATCCCCTCTCTCACTATAAAGTGACAGTTTTCCCAATTAAGAACTAAGTTTGCTTCTATACATCTTGCAAGCATACGTTCTAAATTAAGCAAACAAAGGGGAGAAGGAGTTACCAAAAGCGAGAAGTCATCCATAAATACCTCCATAGACTCCTCAATCATGTCATGGAAGATTGCCATCATGCGCATTGAAAAGTGGTGGTGCGTTGCACAATCCAAAAGGCATCCTCCTGTACGCGAACGTTCCATATGGGCAGGTAAAGGTGGTCTTCTCTTGGTCTTCAGGTGCAATGGGAATCTGAAAGTAACCTGAAAAACCATCAAGAAAGTAATAAAACATGTGACCTGCCAAACGTTCAATCATCTGGTCAATGAAAGGCAGAGGAAAATGGTCTTTCTAGGTTGCATCATTGAGTCTCCTATAATCAATGCAAACCCGAAAACCTGTTACTGTCCTAGTGGGTATGAGTTCATCCTTATCATTCTTGACCACTGTCATGCCACCCTTCTTTGGTACAACCTGCACAGGACTCACCCAAGAGCTATCAGAGATAGGATAAATCAAACCTGCATCAAGAAGTTTAATTACCTCCTTTTTCACCACTTCCTTCATGTTTGGGTTCAGTCGTCTCTGTGGCTGCACCACTGGCCTATAGCTATCTTCCATCAGGATCTTGTGTGAACAATAGCTAGGATTAATCCCAGGAATGTCCGCCATCTTGTAAGCAAAGGCCCTAGGGTATTTCCTAAGAGAGGTCAAAGTCATCTCCCTCTCCTCAGGTGTCAGGTCACCGCTATAATTATCGGCGCCTTCTGCCTCATCCAAATAGGCATAGCTTAAGTGCTTGGGTAACTCCTTCAATTCCAAGGTTGGGGGGTCCTCAATTGAAGGTTTCACCTTCTGCACCTCTGACCTGTCAAGAGAAACAAAAGAATCGATTAAGTTCTTTGGGCTCAACAGCTAGCAAGTGAGCTAGTTGTTCTAACACTTTCTCGTTGGACAACTCATCCTTTTCTCCTTGTAATGCCACCTGTAAAGGGTCATCAAGTAAAAATTCCTGCAATTCAAATTCAACCACATCATCCAAGACATCCACAGAATATACTGAGATCATCATGATCTAAAGATTGTCTCTTAGAGGTAGCTAAGTCAAAGGTAACAGTTTCATCCCCTACTCTAAGTTTCAATTTCCCATCACAGACATCTATAATAGCCCTAGACGTTGCAAGGAAAGGCCTACCTAGAATCAAGGGTACGCTACTCTCACCCTCCATATCCATCACAACAAAATCCACAGGAAATATAAATTTATCAACCTTTACAAGGACATCTTCAACTATACCTCTAGGATATTTAACAATTCTATCAGCTAATTGTATGTTCATCCTAGTAGGTTTTGGCTCACCCAATCCCAGTCTATCAAACAAGCTAGTAGGCATCAGATTTATGCTAGCTCCTAAATCAGCTAAAGCATCCATGACAGACAGATCACCAATTACACAAGGTACGGTAAAACTCCCTGGATCACGCCTCTTAACAGGTAGCTTATTTTGTAAGATTGCTGAGCACTCCTCATTCAATGTCACGATCCCAAATCCTCTAGTTTCCTCTTGTTGCTCAGTATTTCCTTCAAGAACTTTGCATAGCGAGGCATCTGAGAAATGGCTTTAACAAAAGGAAGGTTAATCCTCAGCTGCTTAAATAGATCAAGAAACTTACCAAACTGTTGATCTACTTTCTCCTGCTTCAGTCTAGCCGGGTATGGAATGGGTGGCTGGTACTCTCTTATGGGGCTCTTCTTGCCCTCAACTTGTACCGGCTTAGTTACCTCAGGCCCTTGGTCCTTATTGACACTTGTTTCCTGCACATCATTATGATCATCAGTAGGTAAAGGTAAAGGACCAGCTACTTGCTTACCTGATCTTAGAGTGATAGCCTTGCAATGCTCCCTTGGATTAGACTCGGTGGTGCTAGGGAGTGTCCCTGGCTGTCTTTCAGCCAACACCTTAGAAATCTGGCCTATCTGATTCTCTAAGTTTTGAATGGAGGCTTGTTGGTTTCTAAGTGCTGTGTCTGTTTGGTGGAATTTGCTCTCTGAAGTGGACACAAACTTCATCATCAATTCCTCTAGATTGGGCTTCTTCTCCTGCCCTTGAGGAAATTGACTTGGAGCAGCTTGCTGCTGGGGTTGCTGTTGGTGCAACCGCTGAAAACCTGGTGGGCCCTGGTTATTAGTGTTTCTCCATCCAAAATTGGGATGATTCCTCCACCCGGGGTTGTATGTGCTGCTATATGGATTGTTCTGCTGTCTCAGAGCGTTCCCCATGTAATCTACTTGTTCAAAATCAGAAGAACCATTGTGAGAAGAAAATGAAGAAGAGGGGTTAGCAAACATACCTCCCGCATTACAATTGACACCATAATGCGGGCCACCACAGAACTCGCAGCTTGACTGTGCTGCATGCACTGGCATCTGGAGTTGGTCAATCTTCTTAGCCAGAAGCTCCACTTGAGTTGCCAAGGTTGATATAGAGTCTGACTGGTTGACCACTCCCTGCCGTCCTAGCCTATCCCTTGAGGATTGCCACTGATAGTTGTTCATGGCCATTTCCTCTATTAAACTCTGTGCCTGTTCAGGGGTTTTATTATTTAGTGCACCCCCTGCTGCCGCATCCACCATCTGCCTTGTGGCTGTATTTAAACCACTATAGAAAGTCTGCACTTGCATCCACACAGGCAATCCATGATGTGGGCAACACCTCAGTAAGTCCTTGTACCTCTCCCATGCATCATACATACTCTCATCAGCCATCTGCACAAAAGAAGAAATGTCATTACGTAGTTTTGCAGTCTTAGCTGGTGGAAAATATTTGTACAAAAACTTTTCAGCCAAAGTCTCCCAAGTAGTGATGGAGTTAGGTGGTAGGGATTGCAGCCATCTCTTTGCTCTATCTCTCAAGGAAAATGGAAACAATCTAAGTCGAATGGCATCATCAGTGGTTCCATTAATCTTGAAAGTGTCGCATATCTCCAAGAAGTTAGCTATGTGGGCATTAGGGTCTTCGCTGGGCATCCCTCCAAACTGTACCGTTTGTTGCACCATCTGAATCACATTTGGCTTGATTTCAAAATTGTTAGCTGTTATTGTAGGCCGAGTAATGCACGTCTGTGTCCCTTCCAATGAAGGTCTAGCAAACTCGTACATCGTTCTATTGGCCGTCATTATTATTTGCATTTGCCATCTTTGGTGATGTAGGGTCGGGATCTCAATTGGTTCCTCCTCCAATATCTCAATCGGCACCTCCTCGACGACGGCAGCGCGAGTCCACAATGATCGTTACGGATCGGATAGAGGGTCTACAAGTACAGGATTAGAACTCCTGGTCATAAACTACCTGAATCCAATACCAGTGAAACAGTCCACCAATCAGATCAAAAAGTAATAAACCAAAACAAAAAGTAAAACAAGACAGATAAAACTCAATAACAGAAACAATAACGAAACAAATAAAAACCTACTAAAATAATAAAACAAATAATCCAAATAAATAAAATAAACTAAAATAAACAAAGGACAAAATGAAACTAATAAAAACTAATAGTTGAACGCAGAGAAAGACACACTAACCAGAAACAAAAACAAAATAGAACAAATAAAAAAAATGGCTAAAGTAACAGATAGCAAATTCACTCTAGTTTTCACCAAAAGTTCCCCGGCAACGGCGCCAAAAACTTGATGCTTGCTGCCAATGCTATCTAGCAACAACACCTAAGGCAGTGAACCTATCGATGCAGCCTAGTGCAATGGTGAGTATCAAGGTCGTATTCCTCGGGAACGGGAAAGCCCAGAGTTACTACTTGTTCTCTGTTATCTAGCCTAGAAATTAAAATGATTAATTTTTTTTATCTAAACTAACGTCTAACTATAAGCAATAATAAACTAACAGCGACAAGAAACAGAAGAAAATACATGAAGGCAAGAAATGCAAATCCATCAGGGAACCTACACCGGTTGGCAAACACACGAAGGATAATGGATTACTGAATTTAACTATGTTACCTGTGAGTGAATTCCAATGCAAATTCAAATTCTCTATCGATCTCAATGAATTTCCTAAACTTAAAATCCACCACTGGCTGGTTTTTCCTAATGGCAAATTTTAAATTAGCATTATCTATCTAATTCACCACTATTAAGAGTCGTTACTTCTTAATCCAGCAATTTATTAACCTTAGTTCTAAGCGATAACAAATTTTCCATTACAGTTAGTTTTCCAATTCCAATTATCATCTGTCGATCTCCAAAAGGAATCTAATTAACATTACCACGATGTCTCATAAATAACGCTAACACATACATTCATAATTGTAATGGAGATCACACATTAAATTCAATATCCATGCAAATTTAAACAAAGAATCCAACACGATTAGGGACCCCAATGAATTTTACAAATCTAGCCACACATATTTACATATAGCACACAATCCAACAAAGAAACAACCCATCGATAGTCAATTATACAGCAGATAAAAATAGTAAAAACTTATGCAATCCTGTCTTTTCAATTGTCCAATGGTGTCTCTACAAAAGGGTCACCGGAAAACCACCGACAAGGGACTAGAAGATTGTCAGAAAATGCCGGAAACAATGAAGTACAAGGCTGCCCAACAAAACGGGTCGGGTCGGACGGGTCAGACCCCAAGCTCTCGGGTACCCGACGGATCTGCTCCAAATCTACTCCCTTCCGTCGGTGGGTGGCGGACGGACAGGAAGTCGAGACGGCGCACGGATGGCGGAAATGTACAAAGATTCGACGAGAAAACACGAATGGGTCGCGAGCCTTCTCTCGCGCTACGGACGCCGTGAACGGCGCCACGGACAGCCAAGGTGGTGGAGGACCGTGCGCGAAGCCTCTTCGGTCGTTGGTCGGCCTCCCTCGGTGGCGGTGGTGCACGAGCTCACTCCTCTCGCGTGATGGGTCTTCACGCTTCACTGTTCACTCCCCTCTCTAATTCACGATCCAGCTCCCCTTCTTTTTCTTCCTTTTTTTATATATATATATATTTTTTCTACTGTTCACTTCAGCCTTTTGCACAATGGAGCTCCTCTCGCACGATGTTTGGACTTTCCTTCACTCCAAATTACTTCATTTGTTGACGAAGACTTGGTAAAATGCCTGAAAACAAAAATAAAGCAAACTTAAGTGATTTTAATAACAAAATTACACAAAAAATGCTCACAAAATGGACAATTCACATCAAGAAATTTTGTATAGAATCGGACACATCAGATCTTAAAGGCCCAGAAGGAGGATGAATTCTTAAAGTCCCTAAAGGACCTAAAGGAATTCCATAAGGAAGCTGATGGGGTAATGACCTTCCAAAACAAGCTGTATGTCCTGAGTCTAGGGGATTTAAGGGAGAAAATCTTAGAAGAAGCCCATAAGAGCGACTATACTACTAATCTTGGTGCCACTAAGATGTATCAAGACTTAAAGGCAAGGTTTTGGTGGCTAGGCATGAAAAAGCACATCACGAGATATGTTGCTAAGTGCCTAGTGTGTCAAAACGTGAAGATTAAACATCATAAACCTTCTAGATTATTGCAACCTCTTGATATCCCTGAGTGGAAGTAGGATGAGATTTCTATAGACTTTATAGTATGTTTACCCAAGACCCAATCAGGGAGCGATGCTTTTTAGGTGATAATAGACCAATTAAACAAGTCTACCCATTTCCTACCCATTAAGATCAATTTCTCCTTGGACAAATTAGCTCGCTTGTACATTTAGGAGATAGTGAGACTTCATGGGATCCCTACTTGCATTGTTTCAGATAGAGACCTTAGATTTACCTCTAGGTTTTGGAGAGCCTTCCAAGAAGCCTTTGGTACTAGGTTAAGTTTAAGTATTACGTATCATCCTCAAATGGATGGATAAATAAAGAGGATTATCCAGACTTTAGAGGATATACTAAGGTCATGTGCCTTGGAGCATAAGGGGAGTTGGGACTAAAGCCTAGCATTGATAGAATTCTCTTACAATAATAGCTTCCATTTGAGCATAGGAATGGCACCCTATAAAGCTTTGTATGGGAGGAAGTGTAGATCGCCTTTGCTTTGGTTTGAGGTAAGGGAAAGACAATTTCTCAGACTAGAGTTGATTCAATAAACTATAGACGAAATCTAGATGATTAGGGATAAGATGGCTAGAGCTTAAGATAGATAAAAGAAATATGTTGACAAGATAAGAAGACCACTAGAATTTAATGAAAGGGATCATGTTTTCCTTAGAGTATCATCGGTCACTAGTATAGGTAGAGCCATAAAGTCCAAAAAGCTAAATCCTAGATTTATAAGGCCATTTCAAATTTTGAGGAAAGTTGGTTAGTTAGCCTACCAAATAGCCTTACCTCTATTTCTGTCAAATCTTTATAATGTTTTCATGTCTCATAACTTTGAAAATATATCCATTACTCGTCACACATTCTTGATGCTTGTACAGTATAATTAAAGGAAAATTTTACTTACCATCCAAAACCTTTGAGAATCATCGGGAATGAGGTCAAGCAATTGAGGAACAAGGTTATCCCTCTGGTTAAGGTGTTAGGAATTAATCATCTCCCCAAGAGGCGACATGGGAAAAGGAAAAGGACATAAGGAAGTCCTACATAGAGTTGTTTGAATAAGTATGTTCTAATTTTTTAGGATGAAATTATTTTAAAGAAGGTGACAAATGTAACATCCGCTCCTAATATGATTAAGAGATGTCTCTTAACTGCAAATTAAATGCTTGTGTATGTTGCATTAGTTGCATATAGTTGCATTAATGTAGGGACTTAGTTGTAAGAAATGAAAGTTCAGCTAAAGTATGACTAAGGACTAAAATGAAAATACCTAAACTGTACTTAAACCCTAGCTAAACCCTAAACACCCTCATATTACTCAAGCTTCAGCAAACTTAGAGAGAGAAGGAAAAGGGCGAGTAGAGAGAGAGAGGGTGACTTAGGGCAAGAGAGGAAGGCGTTTGGCTTGAAGGAAAGCTAAATTTGAAGCTAGAGAAGTGTTTTACAGTTGGGAAAGTGTCATCTAAGCATCAAATACACGTCCATTATAAGGAAAGTCCAAGGTAGCAACAAAACCTACACCCAATTTTCATGAAATGTTTGCTCTTAACTAAAAATGATGTTTATGAATGTTTTAAGTTGTATTGGGGTTTAAACCTGCATTCTCTATGTTTTAAATGTCTATTGGGTATTGCTTGTTGAATAGTTGTGCTTGTTATGCTTGTAAATGATGTTTAAAAGTTAAGTTTTTGCCGTAAGTGTGAAAATGTTCTTTAATCTTGGTGGTGGGTGAAATGTAATGGAAATCTAGGTTGTTTGTTGATGTTAAATGATACCTAAATGTTAAAATTCAGTTCATTAATATTTTATATGAGTTTTATTCATGTTTTAGGGCCAAAAATCTATGTATATTAGAAGTTTTATGCAAAATAGAGCACTAACAACTGACTACCAACCTTGGAAGTCTACTGTCATGTTCTTCGTTACCTAGAAAATGTATCCATAATGCATCAGCTGACTACCAGACCTTAGCAGTCGACAGTCAGGCTCACAGTGAGCTAGCAGTCAACTGCCAAGCTTGGAACATTCGAATGGTTGCTCTTGGGTTGGCTTCCCAATTTAGACAGAGAGCTAGCAGCTGATTGCCAACTCAAGGGCAGTTGACTGCCAACCCAAAATGAAAGAAAATAAACTCTATACCTTAATTTTCATGGGGAATTAGCCCAAAACCTCACCCATATACAAGATTGAAACTGGGGATGTATTGGTAACATGAAATATTCATGAAATATTGCCGCCTAAACTGCCAGATACGCAACGGAGGTGACACAACCCGAGACTGACCGATTTTGCCATTTCGCGACCCAGCTCTTATTGTTTGTTGGGTTTCCATCTATTTTTGCCTTCCATGTGCCATCTTCAATGTTCCCTAGCTGTCCACCACTGTCCAAGTGATCAAAAGGGTGCAGATCCGTCAAGTACCCAAGAACTCAGGATCTAACCCATTTTGACCTGATCTGCAACCCGTAGAGCTTTTGAATAGCTTTGGGATTTATTTTTGTGACCTTTCTCTAGCAGTTTTCTGGCAAGATTTTGGTGGTTTTTCGGCAACTATTATGTATAGAGACCATTGGCCAATTGAGAAGACAGGACTTGCATAAATTTTTAATTGTTTTACCTATTTTTTAATTAATTGTCTGATGGATTATCTGTTGTTGTAAATATGTGTGGCTGAATTTGTAAAATTCATTGTGGTTCCCGATTGTGTTGGATTGCTGTTTGAATTGCATGAATGTTGAATTTAGTTGTGTGATCTTCTTTACACTTATGAATGTATGTGTTAGCTTTATTTATGAGACATTGTGATAATGCTAATTAGATTCCTTTTTCAGATCAACCGATAATAATTGGAATTGGAAAACTAATTGTAAGGAATAATTAATTATCACTTAGAACTAAGGTTAATTAATTGCTGGATTAAGAGTAGCTAAAAGTTATTTCTTAATAGTGGTGAATTAAACTGATAATGCTGATTTAAAATTTACCATTAGGACGAACCAGCCAATGGTAGATTTTAGGTTTAAGAAATTCATTGAGAGCGATAGAGAATTTGAATTTGAATTAGAATTCACTCATAAGTAGCATATTCAAATTAAGTAATCCATTATCTTTTGTGTATTTACCAATTAGTGTGGGTTCCCTGATGGATTTGTTTTTCTTGCCTCGATATATTCTCTTTTTTTCCTTATCGCTAGTAGTTTATTTTTGCACTTAATTAATTATCAGTTTAGTTAAAAAAATTAATCATCTTAAATGCTAGGCTAGATAATAGAGAAAAAGTAGTAACTCTTGGCTTTCCTGTTCCTGAGGAATACGACCTTGATACTCGCCATTGCACTAGGTTGCATTGATAGGTTTGCTACCTTAGGTGTAGTTGCATAGGTAGCATTGGTAGCACATATCAAGTTTGTAGCACCGTTGTTGTGGACTGTTTGTGAAAACTAAAGTGAAATTGCTATTTGTTACTTTAGCCACTTTTATTTGGTTTATTTTGTTTTTGTTTCTAGTTAGTTGTTTGTTTCATTCCATTTGTTTTGTTTTTATTTTTGTTATTGATTTTCATATATTTTGTTTTATTTTTGGTTTTGATGTATTACGCTTTGATCTAGTTGTTGGTTTGTTTCATAGTTGTTGGTTTCAGGTAATTTATAATCATAGATTCTTTATCAGTCTTGGCAACTCAAATACAAAGTGAGCTTCTAGCCAAGCAAATTTATCAATGTCTAATGCCAGAGCAGGCTGCACAGTTTGGCTGCGAGTTCTATGGTGGCCCGCATTATGGCATCAATTGTAATGCGGGAGGTATGTTTGCTAACTCTTCTTCTTCATTTTCTCCTTGCATTGTTTCTGCTAATTTTGAATAGGTCGATTATATAGGGAATGCCCCAAGTCAGTAAAACGATCCGTATAGCAATACATACAACTCTGGGTGGAGTAACCATCCAAATTTTGGATGGATTAAAAATATCCAGGGTCTACAAGATTCTTAGTGGCTACACCAACAGCTGCTCCAATAACAAATCACTCATAATCAATTTCTTCAAGGACAGGAGGAGTCCCGTCTTGAGGAAATGCTCATGAAATTTTTGTCTAATACAGACACAATCCTTAGAAATCAGCAGGCCTCCATTCAGAACATAGAATATCAAGCAAGCCATATTTTTAAGATGTTAGTTGAAATATAGCCAGAGACGCTCCTTAACACCATAGAGTCTAAACCAAGGGAGCATTGTGATGCTATCACTTCGACATCTGGTAAGCAAGTATCTGACCCTTTACCATTGACTGATGATTATACTATTGAACAAGATGTTCCAGTCAGTAAAGAGCTAGAGCCTGAAATAAGTGGGCCAGTGAAAATGGAGAACAAGAGTCCTATGAGGGAATATAGCCCACCTATTCCATACCTATAACACCTTATAATTTAATTGGCCTAAATTTATGTTCTTTAATTAATTGGATGCAATTGCTTGTGTGATTTTGATATTTAAATTAATTATGCTCTCAAATTGTAAAATATTGGATTTTAAATTACCTCTCCATTTTAGCCAAATTATATGCTTAATTTAATTCTCTAATTCTCCTTTTGAGTCACCTAGCCTAAGTGCCAAGAGAAAAGTAAGATAGGTTGCAACATTTAAAAATATGTGCATGTGTGTGTGCATGCAAGTGGGAAAGGTTAAGCATGCATGGGAAGGGAAGGAATTTAAATATATGCATGTGTGTGCCATGCATGCATCCTACATGAGAGAAGGGATTGGAAATTCTATTTTATTGCATGGAAAATGCAAGCCATGTGAAAGGAATAGGAAAGAATGATGAGACACCGAAGAAAATAAATAAATAATATATATATGTGTGTGTAGGGATTTCACGTGCACTAGGAAATAAAGACAATGCATGTGCCTTGAGTGGGACCAAATAACAATAGGAAAGAGGATGGAAATTGATTATACATATATATATGTATGCAACAAGTAACCCAATAGGTGCACAATTTTTTTTATTGAATTGTTGCACACGAGAAGCACATGTGAGGTAGGGAATTATGGTTAGGAAAAGAAGACAAAAGGTGCAGCGTTTTTCTCCCCACTATAGCCAAATGGAAATTGAAGAAAAGAAGGAGGGAGGGTGACATGAAGGCTAAATGAAAATTAAAATAAGAGAAGAAAGAAAGGTGGAAAAAAAACATGGGAAGAGGTAACTTGCAAGCAAAGGAAGGTGTACTAGCAAGTACACTTAGTGCAAAATTTTGTGGAAGGAAATGAGCTTGTGTGTGCAACAAGGAAGCCCCAAACATTATAAAAATAAGAGGGGAAAAGGTACAAGATTTTTCCACTCCTCACATGCCAAAGATAAGAGAAAGAGGGAAGAAATATGATGCACAATTTCATTAGATGAAAGAGGGAATTGAGAATTTATATACACCCACACTCACACCACACAGCAAGGAGTTCACGTGGAGGAAAAGGACAAGTGCAATGTGAGTTCGGGAGAAATAAGTCAAGAATTGAAAGGGAGAAGGCATGCATTAGAAGCCACCCATAAAGAACATTGAACAAGAATGATACTCAATAATAATTAAGAAGGAAAGGGAAAATGTGGTGTGAAATGAGGGAAGAAAGACTTAAATTTTTTACGATATGCCACCTAAACAAAAGACAAAAGAGTGGAAATTTCTTGTGTAGGAAGTTCATGCAAAGACACATGAATTAGGAAAGAAAGGAGGGGTAGCGTGAAGTGGGGAAAAAGCAATTGGGAATGGCATGAAATTTTTCATGTTGGACACAAGGACACGTTACCAAAGGAAGAAAAAGTGGGAATTTCATTTTTCTTGCATGCAATACTACATTCATGCATGGAAGGAAAAGAGAGGGTGAAAGTTCATTTTCATGCAACCTAAACATACACACACACGTGAGGAAAGGGAAGAAAAAGAGAAAGAAAGGAAATAGTAAAAGTGGCATGAGAGATAAGGAAGTAGAATGGGTTTTCATGAATGCGTGATGCCTAAGAAAGAGACAAAAAGAGTGGGGAATTTTATGTAGTGCCACACGTGAAGAAGATAGAGAAATGGAATTGAAATTTTAGTCTCACAAAAGGTATGCCCACGTGAAGGGAAAGGAAACAAAAAGGGAGTTGAGAGCTTCCTTTTGTCTTAGGCATGAAACACACCCACATGTGAAAATAGAGAGGAAGAGACAAAGAAAAGAAGAGAGAGGGAGGACGTGAGTTTGAAGAAGAAGAAGTGAAGACATCAAGAGGGAAATTGATCTAGAAAGGAAACCAAGGATTAAGAGGAAGCCAAGTAAACCATCTTAGGGCACCTTAATTTGAGATTTATGTTCCATGCTTAGTTTATGAAACCAACATGTTTCTTTTGCTTTCTATGGAACATAACTTGCCTCACTACATTCTTAACCTAGATGTATGTATGTTGGCTAGCATGTGTGGTTCAATGAGATGTTGATGGATGAGATAGCATGAGTATGTTGTTGGAAAAAAAAGATTAGGGTTAGATGATGCTAACTTCATGATGACCACAAATAAAGAACCCTACCTTTTAAGTGTGTTAAGTAAAGAACAAAGAAAGGAAATGGAATAGCCAATTTAATAAATCTCCCTAGGCCAAGTCCATGAAATGCATTCTTGGAATTTATAAGCTATGCACTATGATTTTGATTCAAAACATGGGAATTTATTTTTGATGTCACAAGAGATAATTTATATTATTATTGTAAGAAAAGTAAGTACTCTAAAAAGGCTAGGATTTTGGTAAGAAATAAACATTAGCAATTATTTATAAAGAAGGAGAAATTATCCTTAAAATGTTGAAGTTTTCCATAAGAAAAGTATATTAGAATTAATTTTCAACAAAGAAGGAGGTATTCTAAATATTAGAATTTTTATAAGAAATATACATAAAGATTTAATTTTTATGGAAGGAGAAATTCTTCTTGGAAATGATAGAATCCTTATAAAAAGAAAATGTACATTAGAATATATTTCCAAGAAAGAAGAAAATTAGTATTTCAAATATTATAATTTAATTCTAAGGAAGGAGAAATTTTCCTTGAAATCTTGGAATTTTCCATAAGAAATGTGCGTCTAGAACTTATCCCTAATAAAGAAAAAATTATTCTTTAAATTTGAGAATTTTCATAAGAATTATATATTTACATTAATTTCCAAGAAAAGGGGAATGTATCCTTGGAATATATAGCATTTTCTCAAGTGAAATAAATTAATAAAAATACTTTTCAAGAAAAGGGGAATTTTATCCTTAAAGCTAATTAGAATTAAAAAAAAAAGGGATATACGCTAATAATAACCTTTAAGAAAATGGAAAATTTTCTCTTGATAATTGACAAAGAATATTAAAGGTAGCCAAGTGTCCACATATGCCCAAGTGTGCACAAAGAATATTAAAGGTGGCCAAGTGTCCACACGTGCCCAAGTGTGTACAAAGAATATCAAAGGTGGCCAAGTGTCCACAAGTTTCCAAGTGTACACAAAGAATATCAAAGGTGGCAAGTGTCCACATGTGCCCAAGTGTGGACAAAGAATATTAAAGGTTGCCAAGTGTCCACAAGTGCCCAAGTGTGCACAGCTAAAGTACAAAGAAATTTAAGAATGATAGGCCAAAATATTCTATAAATGTTATAATAATGTATGCTACATCAAGTGTTAATTGAAAGTATATTATTTTCATCCTATTGGCATTTTAATTGATCACATATTGCTTGCCGATTTATATTTATGAATTATGCTATATTTTATTCCAAGAATGTAGAATTAAATATTTTGGTGCTTGCACCCTGATACATATTAGTTGTTTTTAAACATCAAAATTGTTAAGCTACTAGGAAACTTGCATTTCTCATTATATGCTAATATGTATCAGATACGGACGCATAGTTAGGCTGGGAGATCAAGTTCTTTTTGGGTTTAAAAATTTTTTTGTAGCCCCTATTTTTGGGACCTAGTCTAGACATACTTCATTTAGAGCTAGGATAATCCTGTTGGCAATAGACCTGAGATGTAATTTGGGAAGAACTGAGGAAGGGATATGTGAAGGACTGGGGAAGGATCGGTCTATCTTGGAAATTTCTAAAGGGGTCTGAGTGACAGGATTGTTGTCTCCTGACTTCCTAGGGACGGTTACTTCATATATCCTGATATATGTTGACTATAATGTAATGGACATTATTGGACTCTTACTATATGAATTGTATGAAAGTTTAATCTTTCGCTATGTAGTATAGAATTTTTGTTATTATGTTATGCATGTAAGTTCTTAATCTGAGCAAAAGATCCCGAACCTAATTCGCTTAATATAATTAAATGGTATAACTACTCAGACATTAATTAAATAAAGGATAAAGATTGTAACAACTGAAAGGATTTTTTAAAGATAAATTTTGATTTTTAACCCTAATTCCTTTTAAACGAAGCCTGGCATGACTTTTGAGGATAGTAAATCGAAACGGAAGATTATTCGAAGCCAGAAACACGATTAAACAAAAAGAAATGCAATCTGGCGATCAGAAACTGACGGAAGAAGTTTCGTGTGTCAATTTCATTGACGAAGGCCAAAAATTTTGCATGGAAATGTGTGCCGACGTCTGGAAGGATGCCGACACCCTAAAGTATCCCTGGGTGGTCCGAAAAAAGTCAGAATCGCCCCTAGAGGCTTTAAATTACATGAATTCCCTCTATTTCTCTCATTTCTCTCTCTCTCCTCTCTCTCTTCTCTCTCCTCCTTCCTCCACCGTGAACGGCCGCTACAGCCACTGTGGGCCCCACCAAGGGCACCAACCGACAGCCCTCACTGCCCATAACCTCCAGCAACCAACCACTGCCACCAATGGCCGCCAGAACCGTCGGAAAGACATCATTTTTCCCCTCCATCGCGCGAAATTTCTCCAGTTCGGATCGCCACCGTCCGTCGCCATTGACCGTCACCCCCCCACCACCGTGTAGCCCGTGCTGCCAGCTTCCTCCAGTAGCTCGCGGTCGTCAAAAGGAGGCCGGACGCGCCCAGATCGAGGGAAACTCCATCCGCCGTGCGACAAACTTCATGACCGGAAAACACTGCCCAAGCGGCCGTGAACCGCCGCGCCACCACCGTATTTGGACTCCTGGACTTGCGGGCTTCACCGTGGTGTGATTTTTGAGGCAAACCGCACCCCTCCGCCGTGCATCACCGTAAGCCACCGTGCACCGCCGTGTGCTGCCGTACCGGAGCTTCTGGACGTGCATCGGGAGAAACCGAGACCACTGTGACGCAGAATTCCATCATTCTGACACATTTGTAAGGTCCGATTTCCCAAAAAATGATGGCATTTGATTGAAATGATTGCCGAACATAATTAGGAAACTAATTAACCTAGGTAGCTGTGTAACCGAGTTTAGGATTGAAAATTGGATGACGTGATGAGCCTAAATGTTTAATTTTATGTCCAGGAAATTAATCAGGCTCAGAAATCGAGACTGCGTGGAATTCTGAAGTGATTTAGAGCATTCAGAGACCAGGTAGGATAATTTACACTTCCCGAACCCTAGAATTGATTTAGTGAATACCTGAATGATTTAGATGACTTGCATGGAATTACGTGCTGCTTTCGATGGGATAAATTGCATGCCTGTGTGCTGAAAACCCTAATTACATGTTAGACACCTTACAATTGCATGCACTGCTGAAAACCCTAATTACGTGCTGCTTTTGATTCAGGATGTTGATAATGCAAATTGCATGCACTGTTTAACTTACAATTCAGTTGAAATTGTTTTTTTAGAACCATATGTAATTTTACCACACTATAAATGTGAGATTTAAGCCTATTTTGAGTATTCATTATAAGTATACTCTTGAATTTCTTGTTTGAGTGTGCATTTTTCTTAATTTTGCCTATAGAACTTGCTCTGTAATGCTTGTTGAAGTTGCATGAACTTTTAAATATCAGGACATGATTTGGGAAACTTAGGATACACTACTTTTGGCCAAAAATCCTACCCTTTGTGTTTTCTTTAGTTGGCTACTTTTGAGCCTTGACATTTCCTTCACTTTTTGCACCTTTACACCTCATATTACTTTTCTTTACATTGTTTTCTTTTTCACCTTCTATGTTTGAAATTGTGTGATTTACTCTTCATGTTGGGATTAAAATGCATTGTCTTGATCGGTAGCAATTCACCAAGTATTTTCTTCAAATGCTTCCTTTAATACAAAGCTATTTATTAACAAGACTGCAAAATATATATATATATAATATATCTGTGAAAGCAGTCTTCATTATCTTGTTTATTGGATATGTTATTCCTTGAGCATCTCCTATTTCATTGAAAACTTGGTGAAAATTTTTGTGTTTAGCACTTTGCTGCTTTCAATCCTTTGAGTATTCACCATGTTGAAATTGCATGACTTCTAGCATATCTATCACCTCTTCCAAAAATTTTTCCTCACCTTTATCTTAACCACATTACAACCTTGTCAAGACCCTTTGATCTTGGTATTCAATTTTTTGCAGTAGCAGGGATAAGATTTATGAGCAAGCATATGGTAGGCAGATTCTTGTGAAGTAGCTTGAGGGATTTGTACTTTACCCTTATACACTTTGAGTGATTTGAGTGATCCCTATGAAACTTTGGTTTTTAATTTTTTGTTATTAAATTTCAAGTTAAGTTGTGTATGCGTTGTTATTATTTCCATCTTGTGTTAAGGTTGTGCAATTTGATTTATGATTGAGTTTCACTTGGGATGTGTTAGCTATCATTAAATGTGGTTTAGATATGACTTTTGAGGAACTATTGCTGTTTGTTTAAAGACTGAGTTAGTATTTGCTTAAAGACAAGAAAATCCTTAAGTGTGGGGTAATTTGATGTGTCTTATTTTATACATATTTACTTGATGTGAATTGTCCATTTTATGAGCATTTTATGTAATTTTATAATAAAAATCACCTAAGTTTGCATCATTTTTGTTTTCAAGCATTTTATCAAGTCATCATCAGTAAACGGAGCAATTTTGAGCCTAGACAGCCTATAGAGCACCCAAAATAGGCCATTTGGACTAATTTTATGTATTAGGCCGAGCTGAAGGCTTATTGGGACTTAGATCGGGCTGGAACAGTGAAAAAGGAGCAGGCTCGTGCTTAGAGAGGATCAGATCTGATACCCGAGAACTAACCCGTGCGCGAGAGAGAGGGAGGTGACCCGAGAATTGATGCCGAGGGCTCCGCAGATGGTCTTCCACTATCTTGGCTGTCCGCGGTATCTGTTCCTAGCATCCATAACAAGAGTGGGAGAGAAACCTGCATGAGCATTCAGTTTTTGAACCACGCAAGGAGGTTTAATCCGGGCGTTTCGACATCATTTGCTGCCAAATCACTACTCAAATCGCCAGATACGCAACGGAGATGATGCGACCCAATTGACCCATTTTGCCTATTCGTGACCCAGCTCACTTTTTTATCGAGTTTTCATTCGTTTCTATCATTCATGTGTTGTCCTCAATGTTCCCCAGCTTTCCACCACCGTCAAAGTAACCAGAAGGGTGTAGATCCGTCGGTATCCAGGAACTCGAGATCCGACCTATTTTGACCCGACCCGCGACACGTGTAGCTTTTAGATAGCTTTGGGATTGATATTTTTGACCTTTCTAGCGACCATTCTGTATAGAGACCATTGGGTAATTGGGAAGACAGGACTTGCATAAATTTTTACTTTTTTATCTACTATTTAATTAATTATCTGATGGATTATCTTCTGTTGGAATTGTGTGCTATTATAAATATGTGTGGCTGAATTTGTAAATTTCATTGGAGTTCCTGACTGTGTAAGATTACTATTTTAATTGCATGGATGATGAATTTAGTTGTGTGATCTTCTTCACAGTTATGAATATATGTATTAGCTTTATTTACGAGACATTGTGATAATGCTAATTAGATTTCTTTTTGAGATTGATGGATAATAATTGGAATTGGAAAACTAATTGTAAGGAACAATTAATTATCACTTAGAACTATGGTTAATTAATTGCTGGATTAATAGTAGCTAAAAGTTATTTCTTAGTGGTAGTGAATTAGACTGATAATGCTGATTTAAAATTTACCCTTAGGAAGAACCACCTAATGGTAGATTTTAGATTTAAGAAATTCATTGAGAGTGACAGAGAATTTGAATTTGAATTTGAATTCACTCACAGGTAGCATAGTCAAATTCAGTAATCCATTATCTTGTGTATTTGCCAACTAGTGTAGCTTCCCCGATGGATTTGCTTTTCTTGCCTTGGTATATTCTCTTTCGTTCTTTGTCGCTAGTAGTTTATTTTTGCACTTAATTAATTATTAGTTTAGTTAAAAAAATCAATCACCTTAATTGCTAGGCTAGAAAACAGAGAACAAGTAGTAACTCTAGGCTTTCCCGTTCCCGAGGAATACGACCTTGATACTCACCATTACACTAAGCTGCATCGATAGGTTCACTGCCTTAGGTGTAGTTGTATAGGTAGCATTAGCAGCACACATCAAGCATGATATTGAGATGACATCCCATGATGATTTAATTTCATATGTTTCAAAGTACATGAATACACCTAAGCATAAACCATGAAAGTATGATTCATGCATTGCATCCCAATAGTACATGTTATATTTTGAATTTTGAGATGAGAAATGCATAATATTATTGTATAATTACGACGATACAAATCAACAGATTTTAAAACAAGTTTGCTTGCTAATGAGATTCAATTCTCACATAAATGTTGGCACGTATCAGATGTGTAGATGCCAACTAGAGATAGAGGTAACCTGAGGAAAAGTACCCTCCATGGGTATTTTAAGAAAGTTATTTTTCATAGTATAGGCTTTTAATTTATTATGCTAGCCTTCATGATTTTTGAGAAAGTGCTAGCATAATTTAACTCATGTATAGCCTATATTGATTAAATGTATACGGATTAGCTAGAATTTATGAATAGACATGTTTGATAGGGTTCGAGTGGCAAGGTTGTTGCCTTCATGCCCCAATAGTTATTCTATGTTAATTGTGGAAGTAAATATGCATGATGTTTGTATACCAAGCTAAAGTAACTGATGTATCACATTATTTCATTCCATTGCAAGGTTGAGTGTAAACCCGAGAGTAAAGATCCGACCTAAATATCACTCCAATAATTAACTTGTAAAAAGTTTTAAATTTACTTAGGTAGATGCAACAGTAACAAGCTACTATTACAATATTTATGTAACATATCTTCTAAAGAACTAAAAGGAAACATAGGCTCTTCCACTGGGGACAATCCTTAATAAAGTATCCTTCTTTTCCACACTTATAACAAACACCCTGCGGTACACTTGGTTGCCACTTACAGGGTCCCTCATGACTTTTTCAGCATCTAAGGTAAACATTTAACATCACCGGTGTCTCCATCGACTTTTTACCTTCCTGGTGTCTGCCAACCTGTTATCTCTCCCTCTGAAAGATCTTGGTTACTTTCGTTTGAAAAAATAATCCTTTGTTTTTCCTTCTCAGTCTCTGCCAGATTTTTGGCAACTATGCGACTCTTATTTACTAGTGTGGCATCATTCCTGATTTCTATCAGATCTACAACACTTTTCAACTTAGGCCTTAACCCAGCCTCTAGATGCATGACTTTCCATGCCTCATCTGGTTAAAGTATCAAGTAGGAAGAAAATTTAGACAGTTCCTTAAACTTATCCAGATAATCGTCAAAAGTTATGTTACCCTGCTTGATCTATATAAACTCAATTTCCTTCTCATTCATCACATTCTAAGGAAAATACTTTCCAAGAAACACTTCTTTAAATGAATCCCAAGTTATTTGAATTCCTTAAGCTTGCATCAATTGTTTAGCCCTCTTCCACCAATATTTTACCTCTCTCATTAGCATATAGGTGGAAAACAAAAATTTTTGGGTACCAGTCATCCCTAAAACCATGAATAGTTTCTCCATCTCCCTTAGCCACTCTTCGGCCATCTTTGGGTCAAACTCACCCCTAAAGGAAGGAGGTTTAGCTTTCTAAACCTTCGACCAGCCATGATATAATGGGTTTCCAGCTTGTCTTTTAGGAGGGTTAAGGTTAGGATTATTACTATTGTTTCCTATTCCTAGAATTGTCTAATAATCTGAGCAGTAGCAACAACTTGATCCCTCATACCCTCTGCCATTCCCATCATGGCATGCATAATCCTCCCCATACTTCCCTCACCTTCCTTCTCCTTTCTTGTATTTCTCCTATGTGGAGCCATATCACTCTACAAAACAAACATTACCGAGGTGATCAATCTCAATAACGTAGTATTTATAAGAGTATATATGGCACAAACAAGAAATACTTTCTACCGTAAACTTAGCACTCCATTCCTCAAGTCAAAATATAATACAATCTAGTCAATTTCCTAAGCTCAACTAACTATCCTACATTAGTCTCTTTCCTGAGGAATCTACCTTTCACTACCGAGTCAACTATGTGCTAACTGTGGTAGCCATGCTCTGATACCACTTAGTGTAATACCCTTAATCCTATAGTTCCTTTTTAATTAATTAAATAATATAATATGACATACTACTAGATTGGTGAGTTAGTATTACCTCCATCCGAGTAAATTTTTAACTTTTACCAAGTTAAATAATCAAGTGCCAATAGTTTGGGAATTCTACACTCGGGATTCTCACACGTGATGTAAATGCATCAAAAATAGTTGAAACAATATACATTTATATTTAATTCTTTAAACACATACACATCCATGTGTTATATACAATAGCTAAAATTTAGTGATACAAGACATATACCTATAGATATGTGAGGCTAAGTAAAGTAAGGAGGTAACAGATCTGCCACTCATAACTATCTGCTCACCTACAAGTAGTATTTTTCACATATCTTGGATACATATATGCCCCTCTTCGTACACCAAAAATCCTTTCAACCTATTTCTAAAAAGATGATAAGGGATCAGGGTATCAGGCATCACATATTTACCTATCAAAATAAAATACTACCAAACTAGTCCTGCTTGTCTACCCCTTTAATAGGTGAGGGAGTAAGGGAAATATCCACAACTAAAATCACCTATATTTCCTTTATTATCATGAAATAACCTAGAATGGGTATATCTACACAATCTAGCTCCAACTTTAGTAGGACCTGAAATCTAAGCATTTGATACAAACCAGCATTTAATGAGAATAATTTCCTAGTAGCAATAACAACATGATTTTTTTAAAATTGCTGCATTGTACCACCATACTAGTATGAAAATGCACTACATTCTTTTCTCATCAGATAACACATTATGATTATTGGGATAACATGCATGAATTAAAACAATTTTATCAAATATACTTGTGAATACATATACATCTCATTACATATCCATCACACAGGAAATATTCTCAGACAGTAATAGCAATAGGATCACATTCTCATATCCATTCAGAGTATAAATAGGAAATTAATACATATTGCTATGGCCATAAACAAAAGCATCATGAAACAAATCTTTAAAATTTCTCATTTATAAATGATTTTTTCTGTCTAGGCTATCTGTAATTTTCTCGTGGTTCATGACCATTTGCAATATTCTCATGGTTTTTAACCATCTAGAATATTCTCGTGGCACTGACTAGTTACAGTATTCTCGTGGCCTTTATATACCATCTGCAATATTCTCGTGGTAATGGCCATTTGCAGTATTCTCGAAGTTTAACCAGATGCAGTATTCTCGTAGTCTCTAACCATTTGCAGTTATTCTCATGTATAGTTCATGCTCTTCTCATTTAAAATCTAGCATCTTTCTTTCTCTTTCTAATTTATTCTCAATCTCTTTTTCATTTATTCTCAAATCACATGTTAACCATTACATCTCTAGTATAAATCCCTCATTTGTGCAGAATTTTGGGCTAAAAATGCTTCAAACTACGTTATTGAGTTCATTTTTCTGCAACAGAGGCCTATAAGTCAACTTCCACCCTCTAGCAGTCGACTTCCAACTCATTATCGTACAAAATTTTTCAAACCCGAGAGCTACCAATTGAATACCCCAAGCCCGACAGTTGGCTGCTCTGTTTTGGGAAAATTTCTAGAAAATATGAGCATGACAATCGACTTCTAAGGGCTGGTAGTCGATTACTAACACTGTGGAGGTGCTTCTGGGTAATTAGAGAACACGACAATTGACTAGTAGAGACTACAACAGCTATGTTATACTCTATTTTTCAAACTTGCCATTGACCTAGATTTTTGTCCAAAATTCAATTTGTAAAACATTTTTGATAATTATCCACTTAATAATAGTATCTAAATCTCATTTAGCACATGAAAATAGCCAAAGTTACTGTTTAATCTCACTCGAATCTTGGATTCAACCTTATTCTCAACTTTAAAGAAAAAACCATTTTGTCATAATCTGAATTATGCATTCACAAGTGTATCCATCCAGTTTAAAAAACTCAATAACAATCAAAAACGTCAAGAATGTAGGTTTTACTTCCTCTCTAGTTCAAATAGTATAAAAATCAATGTTTTTAGCATATGAAAAGTAAAATTTGAAATTGAGAGGATTAGGTTGTTTGCTACCTTATTGTTGCTTTAAAGCTTGTAAATGATTGCTCTGGAGTATGCTAGTGTATCTTCCTAGCTTCTGGGATATCAAACTTGCTTCTAGAGTTACTTCCTCCATAATTTCTACACTTTCTCTCTCTAAAATTCCCTAACTTCTCTCTCTAAAATTCAAAACTCAGAATGCACAAATGAGAATTCTAGAATTTGGGTATATACATAAGGTAGGAAAAATAACAACCCCCATCCAATTTTTGACTTCACTTTTGATCATCCGACTTCAAGTAGCAATTTCTCTTGCCATGTGGAGAATTACCATTTTGCCCCTAAAGCTTTGGAGGGAAATTTTGAATTTCTATTAGCTACAGTAACTCATATTTTGGATAAAATTATGGCTGACTACCTTGAAGTATTGGGATTTTATATACCTTCCCTAACTAAACCCTTTCTAGTTCATTTCAGTCATAACTTTTCCTTTCTCATTTTAGTCCCTCATTCTAATGTAACTATATGTAACTAATTTTCATACAACATACACAAGCAATTAATTTATTTAATAGCTAAAAAACATCTCTCAATAAATAAGAGCAGCAGATGTTACAAGCTTTTTAGAAAATTTTTTGGAAAATGAAGAACATGACAGTCGACTTTCAATGGCTGGCAGTCGACTGCTAGCGTTCTGTAATGCTTTTCTTGATAGACGAAGAACACGATAGTCGACTTCCACTGACTTGCAGTTGACTACTAGCATTTTGTCTACTTTAAAACTTACTGTTACATCCCAAGTTTTGTCCAAAACATGTTTCCCAAACCATTTTCATAAACTATGAACGCAACACCAGAAGTTGAACATCATATGGCACTTAAGCCGACCTAAAACTCAACTTAAGATTACTCAATACTAAGATCAAATCATACTTTCACACTTAAGGCATAAGCCCACTTTCATAATCAATTACAAGCATAAATGAGCATAACCATTCAGCACACAACACTTAATAGTAATAAAACACATAGAGAATGTAGTTTTTAAATCCCAAGCATAAATCAAAACATTCATATTAACATTTCTTCAGCAAATAGCTAAACATTTCAGGAAAATGAGGTTAGGTTAAGTTGCTACCTTAATTTCTTAAGAAATGTTCATGCATGATGTGCTGAATAAGCCCTTCCCTTGCTATAATACCAATCCGTAGCCTGAAATATGTTCTTCCTTTTACAAATCCCCTCCCCTTTTGCCCTAAATCAACACTTTCTCTCTCTAATTGCCCTTCTCTTTCTCTCTCTAGGAAATGCTAAAGTTTGGAATTGTGTTTTAGGGTTTAGGGTTTCTGAATTATTAACTTCAGCTAATTGCACGTTAGTCCTTGGCCATTTTGTGACTTTAGCTTAGATGAACTTTCCCTTTTTAGTTTGGTCTTTGGTCGTACTTTGACTTAGCATTTGTCTCTTTCAACTAAGTCCCTGCACTAATGTAACTATATGCAATTAATGCAACAAACACAATCGTTAAGCTTAAATTAACAACTAACAAGCATCTCTTATTCATATTAGGAGCATATGTTACATTTCTCTCCTCCTTTAAAATAATTTTGTCCTCGAAATTAGAACATGCCTATTCGAATAACTCTAGGTAGGACTTCCTCACATCCTCTTCCTTTTCCCATGTCGCCTCTTGTAGAGAAGACCGATCTCATAAGACCTTGACCAGAGGGATAACCTTGTTCCTCAATTGTTTGACCTTATTTCTGATGATTCTTAAGGGTTTTTTATGATAAGTTAAATTTTCTTTTAACTGTACTCTACTGACATCAAGAATGTGTGATGGTTCATGGATGTATTTTCGAAGTTACGAAACATAGGAAACATTGTGAAAGTTCGACAAGAATAGGGGCAAGGCTATTTGATAAGTTGATTGATCAATTCTTCTCAAAATTTGGAATGGCCCAATAAATCTAGGATTTAACTTTTTAGACTTAATGGCTCTACCTATACCAGTGACTGGCGATACCCTTAGGTAAATATGATCCCTCTCATTGAATTCCAGTAGTCTCTTTCTCTTGTCAGCATACTTCTTTTGCCTATCTTCTGCCCTAGCCATTTTATCCTAATTATCCTGATTTGGTTTATAGTTTGCTGTACCAACTCTAGTCCGAGCAATTGTCTTTCCCCTACATCATACCAACACAGAGGTAATCTACACTTCATCCCATACAAAGCTTCATGGGGTGCCATCCCTATATTAGAATGGAAACTATTATTGTATGAGAATTATATCTATGCTAGGCTTTAGTCCCAACTCCCTTTATACTTTAAGGCGCATAACTTAAGCATATCCTCTAAAGTCTGAATAGTCCTCTCCTTTTGTCCATCCATTTCAGGATGATATGTGATACTTAAGCTGAACCTAATACCAAAAGCTTCTTGGAAGGCTTTCCAAAATCTAGAGTTAAACCTAGGTTCTCTAACAATATTGGTAGGGATCCCATGAAGTCTCACTATCTCCTAAATATACAAATGGGCTAATTTGTCTAAGGAGAAATTAAACTTAATGGGTAGAAAATGTGTAGACTTAGTTAGTCGGTCTACTATCACCCAAATAGCATCATTTCCTGACTGAGTCTTGGGTAAACCTATAGTAAAGTTTATAGAGATCTCATCCCACTTGCACTTAGGGATATCAAGAGGTTGCAACAACCCAGTAGGTTTCTAATGTTCAATCTTCACCTCTTAACACACTAGGCACTTAGCAACATACTCAGTGATGTGCTTTTTCATGCCTGGCCACCAAAATCTTTCCTTCAAGTCTTGAATCTTAATGGCACCAAGATGAATAGTATAATCAGTCCTATTGGCTTCCTCTAAGATTCTATCCCTTAGTCCTCCTGACATTAGGACATACACCTAGTTTTGAAAGGTCATTATCCTATCGGTCTCCTTATGGAACTCCTTTGGTTCTTTTAGGGACTTTAAGAATTCATCCTCCCTTTAGGCCTCTAGGATCTGAGTCCTAAGGTCACTTTCAATTTGCAATTCACCTAGACATATTCTATCTAGTATCACCAATGCAGATAAGCTCAAATTACTGAAATTTTCTATCAAACTCATTTCACTCACCATTATTTGAGCTATATAGAGAGATTTCCTACTCAGGGCATCTACCACAACATTGGCTTTACCTAGATGGTATCTCAATTCAAACTTATAATCCTTAATAAATTCCATCCATCTCCTTTGTCTCATGTTTAATTCCTTCTGATCAAAGAGGTACTTGAGACTTTTGTGATCACTAAATACCTCAAACTTAGACCCATAAAGATAGTGTCTCTAAATTTTCAAGGCAACCACTATAGTTGCTAATTCTAGGTTGTGATTGGGATAATTTCCCTTATACAGCCCAATTTTTTGGAAGCATAGGCCACTACTTTGCCCTCTTGCATTAAGACACATCTTAGACCTTTTCTTGGATGCATCGTAGTACAACTCAAACTTTTCCAAAGGATTTGGGATAATTAATATAGGTGCAGTGGTTAACCTTTCCTTTAAGGTTTGGAAACTATGTTCACATTTGGAATCCCACATAAACAGAACATCTTTCCAGGTCAATTTGGTCATTGTCATTGCTATTTGCAAAAATCCTTGGATAAATCTCCTGTAGTAACTGGCTAGTCTGAGGAAACTATAGATTTTAGTCATAGTTGTAGGTTTCTCCCAATGAACCAGCACTTTAGTCTTACTTGGATCTACTGCTACCCCATCCTTGGTAATCACATGCCCTAGAAATCTCAATTCCTCTAACCAAAACTCATGCTTCTCAAGTTTGGCATATAGTTATTTCTCTCTAAGAACGTACAACACAATCCTAAGGTGTTATTCATGTTCTTGCATGTTTCTGGAATATACCAGAATATCATCAATGAACACTACCACAAACTGATCAAGGTAGGGTCTAAAGATGTGATTCATTTAATCCATGAAAATAGCTGGAGCATTGGTCAGAGCAAATGGCATTACAAGAAATTCATAATGCCCATACCTAGTCCTAAAAGCAGTCTTAATTATATCCTCACTTCTCACTCTGATTTGATGGAACCCTGACCTCAAATCAATCTTAGTAAACACAGCTGCTCTTCTTAGTTGATCTAATAGGTTATCAATCCTAAGAAGGGGATATTTGTTTTTCACTGTCACTTTGTTCAATTTCTTATAATCTATACACATTCTCATACTTCTATCCTTTTTCTTCACAAATAACATCGGTGCTCCCCATGATGAAGCACTGGGCCTAATGAATTTCTTTTCTAAGAGGTCTTTTATTTGCATCTTCAATTCACTTAGTTACAAGGGAGACATCCTATATGGTGTTATAGAGATTGATCCTGCTCCAGGAACTAACTCTATAGAGAATTCCACTTCTCTCTATGGTGGAAGACTATTGATCTCCTTAGGAAAGAAATTAGGGAACTCTCTAGCTATAGGGATACTATCAAGCTTATGCTAACTCTTAACCTTAGAAGAACATAGGAAACATAATCGTTGGATCTTTTCCTCTATATTCTTATTCACAGGTATAATGTCCATAAAAGTCATAGTAGCAATAGAAATGTAGAACTCATAGGGCAATTTAGTTATAGGTAAACACAATTTTTCCACACATTCAAAGGGAAATGAAGGAATGAGTGGTGCTAGAATCAAACAGTACAATTAAGGAAACATCATTTATAAAAAATTGACCTTTAATGGAATAATCATATTGGTCTAATTCCTTGCCATTGAGGGTATAGACTCTCCCCTTAGTCAGAGGCTTAGAGGCTTCAGTTGGTTTCTTCCACAATAGGCCATCTGTCCCAACAAACATGGCTTATTCCCATTATTCCTCCCACACTTGGGGCAGTTGTCTGAAGCAATTTTCCCAACCATAGGCTTCTTCCTCGATTAGGCCTTACCAAACTTGCTCTCCTTTCCCTTGGCAAAATTCGACTGTTCTTTCCTCTTAAGGGCTTTCGACTCTCTCTTCCCCTTCGCCTCTAAACCCTTTGAAACTATGTGACATTTATTAGCTAATATGGCATAATTCTTTATTTCAAATGGAGCCACAATGCTCTTTAATTCTAGATTTAAACTGGCCTATAAGTACATGGCCTTCCATGCTTCATCTTGCCTCAACTGTAGATAGGAGGAGAATTTGGACAGCTTCTCGAATTTTTCCAAGTACTCATAAAAACACATGTTACCCTGTCTAATCTTCATAAATTCTATTTCCTTCTAATTTCTTACACTCTGGGGGAAGTATTTCCCCAAAACTACCTCCTTGAAGGAATCCTAGGTGATCTGCACTCCCTAAGCCTCCATTAATGGCTTAGCCCCTTTCCACCAGTGCTTGGCCTCCCTAGCTAGCATGTAAGTGGAGTATTGCACCTTCTGGGCCTCTGTACACCTTAGAACTGCAAACAACTTCTCCATCTCTTCTAACCACTCCTCAGCCACCTTCTAGTTGAACTCATCCCTAAAGGAAGGAGGCTTGGCTTTCTGAAACTCAAACCATCCCTTATAAGCTTGATCCACCACTTAGGGATAGGGTTGCAATTTACATTCCTATCCTCTTGCATCTGCCGAAATGCTTTGACTATAATAGCTATTTGTTGAGTGGCAACAGCAGCCTATTCTCTTATGGCCTCTACCATTCCCATTAGGCTTTGCATAACCTTATCTAAGTTTGTGTCACCATCTTTATCCCATTTACCATTTCTCTTAGGAGGTGCTATACCTTAGTCTTAAAAACAAACATTATTGAGATAATCAGTCTCATTAACAAAACATTTATAAGAGAATATATGGCTTCACAGGAAATATTGTCCACACACAAACCTAGCACTCCATTCCTTAAGTTAAAACATAGCACAAGTAGTCAATTGCCTAGGCCCAGCTAACTAACCTTTAATAGTCTCTATCCTGAGGAATCTACCCTTACTATTGAGTCAGCTATATGCTAACCGTGGTATCCATGCTGTGATACCAACTAATATGTAACACCGTTTTTACTCTATGGTTCCTTTTATATTAATTTAAAGAGTGTAATATAAGGATCATAATATTGGTGTATTACTACTATCTCTACCTGAGTAAATTTAAACTTTTTACCAAGTTCATTAATTAAGTGCCATTTAGGTTGGGTTCTACACTCGGGTTCTCACTCGAGACTAGCAGTAGAATTTCACATCATATTTATATACATAATTTACTCTAATATCTATACACAAACATGCATAATTACTCATTTGTAAACTTTAATTTAACTATTAGGGCATGGAGATAACATCCCCACCACTCAAAACCCCATTAACGTGTCTATCAAAAATCTCAAGTTAATCTATGTCTGTACTTACAATATAGGTTGTACATGAGATAGTCTATATTAGCCTTCCTTAAAAATCATAAAGACTAGCATAAAATAATTACATGCCTATACTATCCAAAAGAAGTATCTCAATGTATCCCACAAAGGGTAGCTTTCTCCAATTTACCTTAATCTCCAACTAAGGACCTACACATCTGGTACACACCATTATTTATGTGAGAATTTAATCTTAGTAGCAATGCAACCTGTCTTGAAAAGTACTATCCTGTACCACCACATTTATACAAAAAATCTCTACATTCTTTCCATCATAAAATTGTAACATATGTTATTCGGATGCAGTGCATGCAACATACTTCATATCATGTGCTCATATCTATTCATGTACATTTGAAACATATAAACTTTTCATTCATCATCATTTTCAACATAACTTCCATCTTGAACAATCCATGGGGTAACAAACATACATTTTCATATAATATATGAGCAGGAGAAACAAATATATCATACGAGTTACTGGGAGCACCGCCTAATAAACGACTTCATATACCAGTACATTCATGTATGAATTCACTTAACATCATATGTGACAATTCTGGCACTGGCACTGGCACTATCTGAGGTGTCCCTCAATTAAATCTGAGTACCCCTTAATGGTCACTTCCCTTTTCACAGATAATCCCTTGACCAGCTAGTTCATATTGTAATGACCCCATTTCATAGATCTTACTTCTTAGTATATAGTATAGCAGAAGCATAAAATATCCTTAAAAATTTTTCCTTTCCCATTCCCAAGAAGGGGAAGTTAGAGGTTCAGTACTGGTTGAGTGTAACCTAAATAGACTCTTCTTATAGTCTATTCAGATTCCACTCAACCACCACTTTCTGCGCAGCATATATAATATCATAATTCATACCATATGTGTAACATTCGCTCTAATTATGATTAAAAAGATGTTTGATAATTGCTAATTTGATGTTTAATGCTTGTGTATGTTGCATTAGTGCATATAGTTGCATAAGTATAGGGACCAACTTGAAAGAATTACAATTCCTTAGTTGAGAGTGAGGCTATGAGGGAAAATATATGGAGACTAAAACTAGAAAGTGGCCAGGGATTAGAATGCAATTTCCTAACTTTCTCATAAACCCTAGCTGCAGCCAAAACCCCCACACACCTCCACCATACAGGATTTTAGAGAGAGAAGCTAAAGGGGGTGACTAGAGAGAGAAAGGGGCAAGTTAGGGCTTAAAGAGGGAATTCTACTGAGGAAGGAGTATATTTGAGGCTAGGAATCAGCCCAATAGCAAGGGAGGATCATTTCTAGCACATCAAACACATACATTTCACAAGAATCAAGGTAGCAATCCATCTTAGACCCCTATCTTTTTTTGAAATGTTACTGTTGTTGGAAAATATGGATTTCTGCATGTTTGAACTGAGATTGGGGTTAAACCTACATTCTATATGCTTTTCTACTTTTATGGGATGTTGTGTTGGTGAATGTATTCTCATATATGTGCTTGTAATGGATTGGAAGGGCTAGGTTGTGTTCATCTAGAGATATAGACTAGTTTTCCTTGAATGTACCATGTTTGGGCTAATGGATGAGAAATGTTTAATGAAAAGTAAAGTTTATTGTATAGGAATTAAGCTCACATGTTTAGAATTGAAAATGAAATGCATTCTGGATTGGGTATTATCAAAATCATGTTTTTCTAAACTGCAGCGGAGCATAGCAGCCGACTGTTAAGTATGGCGCAGTCAACTGTTGTGTTCCTGGAAAACCTAGAAGTGTAGATAGAGGCTTAGCGATCATTGCCAGATACCTAGCGATCATTGTCAACCCGGTGCGCACTAAGTAGTCGACTGGCCATCCTAGCAGTCCACTGTTGTGTTCTTGGAAACCTAAAAGTGCAAACAAAGGCTTAGCAGCCGACTGCTAGGGTCCTAGCAGTTGACTGTCAGGCCCAGGTTTGCATTGAGCAATCGACTATTGTGCTCATATTTTTACCCAAAATGCATTCCAGAAAGCCCCCAGCCAGCTGCCAACGACTGCTAGCTTTCTGTTTGGCATCTGAAGAATACAAAGAGCCACCAACCGACTACTAGCCTTCCAGCAGTCAACTGGCCACCCTCTAACTTGTGAAATGAGGTTTTTAATGACAATTGAGCTTAGTAATTCTTCATACTAACTTAATTAAAGGATCACGACATAGGTAAGCAAGGAAACTAAGAGTTTGGGTGATGATAACCTTGGGATAGTGAAAGAAAGAGAGAGCAAAAAACATAAAGAGGGAAAGAGGAAAGTATTCTCATTGTATGCCTTAGGGTAGATAGGCTCATGATCGAGTGACCGATTGTCAGTATGGGATGGCCGTTGGGCATTCCATAGTTGTGCCATAAATTGAGATGGTTAAACATCCACTTGAACTTAGATGATTTCGAAAACACCATGATGGTTGCGAACTTTAAGTTAGTGTCATCTCCCAAGGGCCATATAAGAAACATATACTTAGAGTTAAGCATAACTATGGGCATGGGCCGATTCACCTTAGAGTATATGTAAAGAATAGCGTACCGGGAGTATGATCCACCTCGAAGGAATGGTGGTGATTCTATAGTATTATGATCTGCCCAAAAGCGGAGAGGAAATGATACGAGTAGAGTTGATGGTGATCCCATAAGAGTATACCAGCCCCGTTTAGGATGAAAGGGTCAGGGATGATCTGCCGAAAAGGGGCAGGGACCATTATGGTACTTGGATCCACTGGGGCACACCTTAAAATGTACAAAATTTAAGGCATGGCTAAACAGACATGCGCTCATTCATATAGACAGTGGTGCATGGAGATGTTGCTGGGCGACTCTCCCGATTACTCTTAAGGAGTTTTATGTACTGCTCGCATGTTATGGAAATGAAATGATGTTATGCTTACTATCCCACTTGTGTTTTATAAGAAATTTTTTATAATGAGAATGATGATGAATGCACTTCCCATGTTTTAAAGTTGATATGTTTTAAATGCACATGCATACATATGAGTATATAACATGATTAAATGCTACACTCATTGCATCCCAATAGTATGTGATATGTTTTATGAAAGAATGTAGAGTTTTTCCATGCAAGCACGGTAGTATAGGTCAACAGATTTTGTAAATGGTTGTATTGTTACTGAGATTCATTTCTCATGATAGTGTTGGCATATACCAGATGTGTAGGTCCCCTTGGGCTGGAGACGAAGGTAAAGTACAAAGAAGTGTCCAATTTGGGCATATAGACTGTTTAATTTGCATAGTATAAGTACATGATAGGGTTGAGCTAGCCTTCATGATATTTTGAGAAGGTCTAGTGTAGGATTATTTTGTATAGCATGTTCTAACTTATCTGTATAGGAACTAGGCTAAATTGATGAATAAACTAATTAATGGGGTTATGAGTGGTAGGATTGTTGCCTCCATGCCCGATAGCTAACTAACTATATTTAATTAAGAATGCTTGTTTATGTATAGTTAATCTAGGTGTATTCTATAGATATATATATTCCACTGCGATGTTGAGAGAACCCGAGAGTAGAGACTAACCCAAATGCACTCAATTAATCAACTTGGTAAAAAGTTAAAAATTTGCTCAGGTAGAAGTAATAGTAATACCAACACTGATAATTATTTTCATATTATAGTTTTTTAAAATTTCTAAAAGGAACCGTAGGATAGAGGGTGTTACAATATGTACTCTAGAATATAAAAGTATAACAACCATTAAAAACAATTGAGATATAATGTACAGTCTCAGCATTTAAATCTTCATCCATCCACAATTTAAAACTCTATAAATTTCATTACACTAATCTACATCTCGAGATATTCATCACGAAATAACACAATTATATTTATATACATACAATTCAAAGCTAAGTATCAAATCCCAACTTAGAACTTCGCAATTCTCCTAAGATGTCCTGTGGTGTTGACACCCATCTTTTTCCCAGCTATCTCCTAGGCATACCCTGTTCCTGGTCATCTGAACTAACAACTTCATGAGATGTGAAATCCTAGTAAAGTAATTTACAGATGTAATAATTCCAAATCAGTTTTAGATTCAGCTGTGGCTACAGCAAAGAAAATGTCTCCCCAAAATCAATTTATTTTAACACATAAGTGAATTACTAAATACTTTTGAAACGATGAACATGGGAAATCAAGTAAATTCATAAGAGTATAGCATCTTCTCATTAAATGAAAATCATCATTTAAATAATAACTGTAAATTCCATCTAGTTTATCACAATATCATGTGATCATCTTCTCAATGCATATTATTTTATCAAAATCATTTTAGTTTTAGTTAGGTGTGATTCGTAACACCAATCACCTGAAAATAGTTGTCCTATTTTGTGAGTACGATCTGTCACACCAATCACCCACTCAAGGACAAGTGAGTACAAACTTCCAGGGCATCCCCCTGCATGTGTACACTACTAGTCTCATCCCCAATCCCGACTATATGGCAAATACATACACATAGTCAACTAATACCAAGGGTTATAAAGCATCACACTTAAACCAAAATGTCACCCAATATAGACTCTCCACCCTTTACTCCTCAAGTCTTCCATAGGGTTATCTTGGTTTAATGAGTAATCCCTAACAAATATAGACCATTTAATATAAAATAGATAGATTCCTAAAGTAGTCTGCATAAGGAACATTTGTAATGCCCCTATCTAGTCTTATTGTTAACTCCGATATCAAGAGATAGGTTTGGTACATTATCCTTATCCTTAATTTGAATAGTGTCTGAGCAGTTATAACATTGAATTATATTAAGCGGATTAGGTTTGGGATCTTTTTCTCAGAATAAAAACTTACATGCACAACAAAATAACAACACTACTCTACACAACAAAAATTAAAAAAAATTTGTGTAATTCAAATAAATACTAGTCTAATAATTTCCATTACATGTTGATAAGTCACATGCCCAGATATATGAAGTACCCGACCATTAGAATTCAGGAGGCAACAGGTCTGTCACTCAGACTCCCATATAAATGAAGGATGGTCCAATCCTTCAGATGTTCGTTTCCCCTATATATCCCAAATAAAACTCATGTATATCGTCAAAATATTGTCCTATTTTAAATCAGATCTAGCTAGGACCCAAAATAAGGGATTACAAAAAATCATACTTAATCAAAAAGAGACTGCTACCCCACGGCCCTGCTACGCGTCCGTATCTAATACATATTAGTACATAGATGAGAAACACGAGTTTCCCATTAGCTTAGCAATTCATAGTTTAAAAATAACTAATATATACCAGGGTGTAAGCACCAAAACATTTAATCTACATTCTTGATAATAGGCATAATATTACACATAACTATAGCTGGCAAGCATTGCATGATAAATTCAGAAGTCAATCAAAATTAGATAATTCTTTATCAATTGGTACGTATTCTCATAAGCTTACTGGTGTTATTACGGAATTATATAAGCGGTTATGCTGTTCTGTGAACACTAGATCCCTGATGTGGAACACCTTCGGCCAAACCTTGTAATTCATGGACACTCAGCCACGTATATAGTGTAATCGTGAAAGCTAGGTCATGGTCATGGAGCACCTTCGGCCACACGTCGCTAGGTCGCCTGTGTGGAGCACCTTTGGCCACACCTCGTAAATCGTGGACACTCGGCCACGTACATAAAATCATCAGGACACTAGATCACGAGTATGGAGCACCTTCGGCCACACCTCCCTAGGTCACTCATGTGGAGCGCCCTCGGTCACACCTCGTAATGTGTAGACACTCAGCCACGTGTATAGTGTGATCGCAAATGCTAGGTCATAGGCATGGAGCACCTTCGACCACGCCTCGCTAGGCCGCCCGTGTGGAACACCTTTGGCCAGGCATCGTAAACCTTGGACACTTGGCCACATACATAAAATCATTGTGAGCTCTAGGTCACGGGTATGGAGCACCTCTGACCACACCTTGCAAGGTCACCGGTGCACACTCGGGATACTATGTGGGCGCTGGGCCACCTTTACCATTTCTTATGAAAAATTCAATATTTAAGAGATGGTTTCTATTTTCCTTATAAATAATTTCTAAGGTATATTTTCCTATAAAACTCTAATAATCTCAATATTAATTTCCTTTCTTGGAAGTTGATTCCATTGTGCATTTTTCTTCTAAGAATTTCAATAATAATTTCCTTTTCTTGGAAATTAATTCTAATGGGCATTTTTTCTTCTAAAATTTCAATAACTGCAAAAATAGTTCATAATAAATTTCCTTTGCTTAGAAATTAATTCTCATGTATATTTTCCTAATAATTTCCTTTCCAAAAATACCAATAATAGCCATAAAATTTTATTTTTTCTTGGAAATTAAATCTCACATAGTTTAATAGCTATACAATTTCTAATCTTCTTGGAAACTAAATCTTATAAGATTTCCTTCCAAAATACCAATAATGACCATAATAATTCTACTTTTCTTGGGAATTAAATCTCATATAATTTCCTTCTAAAAGTTTAATAATTTCCATAATCATGTTCCTCTTATCCATGATCTTTCTTAACCTTAAACCTTCACAATCACATTCCTGATAATGGTATTCATTATTAATGAGTTTTTTTAGGTGGTCATGACTATAAATTCCCAATACTAACTTAGTCCATCTTATTTCATCATCACATGCATTTATTTAGCAAACATAAATGTCCAATAACATTATTAATCTCATTCAACCTAGCCAACTCCTAAGTTTATCATGCATACTATATCAAGTTTCATCCTAAAATCAAGAATGAAGAAAATTACCCTAGTTTCATGGAAGCAGCATTTTGAAACATATATGCTAACCTATAGAACTAAAATAAAGAAATTGCTAACCTACCTCAAAGGTGACTAGTATGGGATGATCTTAGCCTTTCCTTGGTTCCTCCTTTTCCTTGTGTATATGACTAACTCGGCTATTCTTCCACTCTCTCCTTCTTTTCCTTTTCGCCCAAGTGGTGTGTATGTGTATGGTTTAAGTTCTTCTCTCTTCCTTGCTAGAGTGCACGTCCGAATGTATGTGTAGTGTGTAGGTTATACGAAATGCTTCTCTTCTTGGTTCACGTTTATATGTGTGGGGTACATGGAAAAATTCTCAACCTTTTGTTTTTTTTCCCTAATCCACGTGTATCCTCCTCTTTCATTTTTTTTTTTGTTTAATTTTATTCCACATGTAATCTTTACTTCCCTTACACTCCATCTTGGTTGCTTGCTTCACGCCACCTCACCTTTCTTCCCTTATTTTCTTATTTCCTTTCGTCCAAGTTAAGGGAAAAGGTTGCACTCCTTTTTCTTGTATTATCTATAAGTTATATGCGTGAAGCATCCCCTTTTCATGTGTGTTTTGTGACATCTAAAGCCAATCCTTTTTCTTATTCCTTCTTGTCTCTTTTGGCCTAGGTGGCGTGTGGGGTGGTGTGTGTGTGGGTTTCTTTGTAAAAATTCTACACTTCCTTATATATTTATATATATACATGTTGCATAAAGTGTACTTGCAAGCACACTTTGCCTTTTCTTACATACTTGGCTTTTCTCTTCCTTGTAAGTTTAGTTTATCCAATCTTGCAAGCAACTATTTTTGTATGCTAAAATATTATGCTCTTCCATTCTTTTCCTTTCCTTTTTTCTTTCTCATCATCTCTCCCTCTCTCGTGAAGTCCTATGTATGCCTATTATAAAAATTTTTGCACTTACCTAGTGGCTTCCTTCATCACGTGTGGCATCCAATTCAAGGGAAAATTTGATTTGTTTGTTAGCTTTTGCCCTTTGTTCATGTGGCACTCATGTATATGTGTATATATATATTTTATTCCTCCTTACTTCTCCTTCTTCTTCACGTGAAAACCATGCACATATATATTAAAAAAATTGCATGCCTTCATCCCTCTTAACCTCACTTGTGGCATTAAGATTTTCATGTATGAAATTTAATGTTCTTTCCTTTGATGCCTAGGCTAGATAACAAAAGAAAATAAGGGGTTAAATTAAGCATCAATTTCTTATGTAACTTGTCTTTTTAATCTAAACAATTTGGCTATTAAATTATGCAAGTAAAATTTTCCTTCCTTAAGTCAATTCTTAAATTTATTAGCAACAAGAAATTAATTTATTAGCACCATAATTCATATCCATTAAAATCATTAAATTAAGCTACTTAAATTATGGGTGTTACAACATTCAACGACCGTCCCCATACCAGCTATTGAATGTTCATCCTAAGTTTCGTCCGTCCCTATAGGCATATAACCCAATAGCCAATCTCATCAAGCAACATATAACCCAATAGCCAATCACATCAAGCAACAAAGAGCATCTTAATATATACAGGCAGTTGTCGATGTCAAAACTGACAAAAATAAAATATCCTATTACTATTACTACGTGATTTGTGTATAGTGTGAGTAGGGTTGATCCCACCGGGACTGGAGATTTTAAAATTCTTTTAACTAACCAGAAATTCAGTGAAAAGTAATAACAAAAGTACATGGAGGATTGTAAAAAGGAATTTAATTCAAATTGAAATATGAAATCAAACTAAAATAAATTAAGAAAATTAAAATAAAGTAATAGGACTAAATATGATCGCGTAAAAGAAATAATTATAAAAGAAACTTAAATAAGTTAAGTAAATTCTAGCTAAGGGATATTCAATTTCATACCATCACTAACTGCTCATTGATTTGATATCATCTTGTATTTCATAATAAATTTGGCTTAACAATTAAACCTTACGAATTGTTAAATCTCTTTCTAATATAACAAATTAAGGAACGTCTATTAACTTTCATTAATTAATTGGGTGATCCAAATAACGTACCTGTATTCATCTAATTAACAGCATTAAGACCCAAAAGAGATATATCAAATATAGAATATATTAAAACAGAATGTCTAATTTTAACATATACTGGTTTCTAGTTTCATTACCTAAAATAAGCATAACGTATAACTTATTCTACGTAATTTGTTACTCATATCAAATTCCCTAAACAATTATGGATTTAAGGAATTTAAATAACTAATAGAAACACCGTATATAAATTGATGGCCAAACAATTCACATATTAATGTATCATTAACATATTCAATCAGAAACTAAAAACTAGAATGAAAACAAAATGCAAATATTAAGCACAATCCTTACTCTCACAGCTTGGATAGTATGAAATTAAATTCATCCCTTGTAACAACCGAAAGAGTTTTTAAAGGATAAAATCAAATTTTTAACCCTAATTCCTTTTAAATTGAGGCTGACACATATTTCGAGGATGAGGATTTGCAATAGAAGGTTGTTTGAAGTCAGAAACACGATCAAACGAAAAGAAATGCAATCTGGCGATCAGAAACTGATAGAAGATGTTTTTTGCATCAATTTCACTGATAGAGGCCAAAACCTTTGCATAAAAATGCGTGCCAACATCTAGAAGGAAGCCGACACCCTAAAGTATCCCAGGGTGGTCCGGGAAAAGTCAAAATCGCCCCTGAAGGCTTTAAATTTCTCGAATTCCCTCTATTTCTCTCAAATCTCTCTCTCTCCTTACCACACTTTCTCTCTCCTCTCTCTCCTCCTTCCTCCACCATGCGCCGCCACCACAGCCACCGTGGGCTGCCACTTGGCACACCAATCGACAGCCCTCACCACCCACAACCTCCAGCAACCACCCACGGCCACCAACAGCCACCAGCGCCGCCGAAAAATGCCACTTTTCTCCTCCACCGCAAGAAAACTTCACCAGCTCAGATTGCCGCCATCCGTCACTGTTGGCCGTCAACGCCCCCACCACCGTGTAGCCTGAGCTGTCAGCTTCCTCCAGCAGATCGCCAACGTCGAACGTAGGCTCGACGCGCCTGAATCGAGGAGTTTTTTATTCGCCGAGCGTCGTTCTTCGTGGCCAAAAAACACCGTCCAAACGGCTGTGAACCGCGGTGCCACCACCATATTCGGACTCCTGGACTTGCGGGCTTCACTGTGGTGTAAATTTTGAGGCAAACCGCACCCCTCCGCCATGCGCCACTGAACGCCACGATGCGCCGCCGTGCCGGAGTTTCTGGACGTGCATCGGGAGAAACCGAGACCACCCCGAGACAGAATTCCATCATTCGATCACATTGGTAAGGTCCGATTTCCTAAAAACTGATGATATCTGACTGAAATAGCTGCCAAACGTAATTAGGCAATAAATTGACCTAGGTATTAGGGCAACCGGACTTAGAATTGTTAAACGGATGACGTGACAAGCTTGAATATTCAATTTAATGTCCAGGAAATTAATTGGGCTCAGAAACCGAGATTACGTGAAGTTCTGAATTGATTTGGAGCAACAGGAGACCAGGTAGGATAATTTATTCTTCTCGAACCCTAGATTTGACCTAATGGATACCTGAACGATTTAGATTATTTGCATGGATTTGCGTGCTACTTTCGATGGAATAAATTGCATGCCTGTGTGCTGAAAACCTTAGGATGAATTTACTTAGGGTAGGGTACTTGATAGCTGGTATGGGACAACCGTTAAATATCTCGAGTACAGGGAGCTTTTAATTGATATTGTTTTTACCTGATTTGGCCTGTACTGCATTAGGGATCACGCGATAAATCAGGACGACCCTAAGAAAGGTTTAAGGAGTATAAGGGGGGATAGCCTACACGAGGAAACATTGTGATTTAGGCGTAATACCCTAGAACCTTGAGGAATAGCTGACCATGAGCATGTGAGTTCGAATAGACTGTATGAGGATGAGAATTGGCATATGTGCACATGCTAGGGGACGCCCTAGACGTTGATTCTCACCTGGTCCTTGAGTGAGTGATTGGTGTTACGGATCACACTCACAATATAGGCTTGATTCAGGTGATTGGTATTACGGATCACACCCAACGATAAGAGAGGTATTCTCTCTAGATGACGTGCAATTAGATGACGATTTAGATTGGGTTACAGTTGATTTGTAGCCAACGTGGATTTAGATACACCGAGCATGGGATTTTATCTGATTTAGAGTATTGATTTTAAAAGAAATGGATTTTTATGATTTTGACTAATTGCCGCAATTTCCATGTGATAAAACGATTTTAAAGATAAGGTATTTCACTATTTTCGAACTGATTTCGGGAAGATGATTTCGGTGTTCGCACTGCTGAGTATTCAGCCAAATTTTGAATTATATTTGAACTGTAAATTATTCTACTGGGATTTTATATCTCACCAGGTTGTTTACTTAGATGAACAGGGACAAGGACAGGAACCTAGACGATAGCGGGACGATGATTTGATGACAGCTAGATGAGAAGCTTAGTCTAGGCTTGAATTTTATTGTATATATATTTCGATGACGTTGTTGTATATGGATTTCTGTCATTTATGTTTTCTATTGTTGTTGGACTGGCTGTATAATTGTAAACAGGTGATTATTGTATTTTAGGTATGTTCGAAATACAGAGGAAACTTTGCCAAATTTTTGGTAGGGTTTACCGCTGTAAACTTGTGAATTTAAGTTGGAATGTGTATGAATGCATGATGTGATGTATATATGAGTTTTAGATTTCATTCCAGAGTAATTTATGATGTATGTATGTATAATTAGTTAGCTGCGTGTGAATTAGGGTTGAACGGAATCCGAATGGACAACGGGAAGTCTATTTGGGTTACGCTCAACCAGTATCGATCCCCTGAAATTCCCACATCAGGAATAACTATGTAAATCAACCCATATGCTTCTGCTAATCAGATAAGCATCGCGTATGTTGTATTAAGGGGTTGTTACATCCCTTAGCCAGATAAAGTATTTAGCCACTCATAATTGACAAAACAGAAATAAAACAAATAAAACTTCGAAGATTCATCAATGGACAGCACTGATTTAGAATTTCCCTCTCCTGGACGGCGAAGAAGATGAAGTTTGAAGAAGATGAAGTCTCCAAAATTGCCTCCTCTGTCGCGCACAAAAGCCTCTCAGAAAATAATTCATGAATGAATATATAATTCAAAAACCACTCCCTCCATGCATCTCTCGCCCAAACACCTGAAGGGAAGGGATTTTAAATCAAATTGAATCAAACCCCTCGCCTATACACATGTACGTGAAAGAAGGGAAATTCAAATCAAAATTGAATTCAAATAAAAATTGAATTTAGTGGCACGCCTTCTGCTCCCTTTTTCTAACTTTTTTTATATTATTTATTATTATTAATTTTTGTTATTTTTGTTATTTTTACTTTATTTATTTATTCATGTTATGCATTCACACTCTCTAATTTCTTGCATTGATAGAAATTATAAAAATGCAAAAGAATTGTGCTAAGTTACCAAAAATGCATTTAATTATAAAATTTATTTAAAAAATATTAATATATAATTAAAAATATCAAAATAAATAAGAAAAGAAAGCATAAAATTATGAAATATTTGAATCTAACAAATTCCCCTACACTTAGCTCATGCTTGTCCTCAAGCATGTATCAAACATAAAGTTCTTTTCAAGCAGTTAATTTTCACAAAGCGTACTTCCAAATTAGCAAATAGAACAAGGAACATTTAATTTTACTTTCCACAATGCAGCAGGCCTTGAAACCAAACTAGCAATACTTAAGAGGGAAGAGAAAATGTCTTACAAGCATATTAGCATGTTAATAAGTTAGGCCTGGCACTAAAGACATTTGCAGAGTTTACCAAGGAATTAACACAAAGAAAATTCTAAATAATCATAAGGTCCAAAAGAATCTAGCAATTTCAAAGAAAATCTATTATTTAACATTTCCAACTCCCTTTAACTATTTCTTTCTTTTCTTTATCAAAGAAAACTGGTAACAAAGCCTTTTGACGCGAAAGAGTATACTTTTTGGTACATAATCTCGGTTACTCAACTTAGTTACAGCATTTCTTAGTTTAGAGCACTTTTAACTCTTACTTAGAGTGTCAAAAATATTTTAATGAGAATGTAAATATTGGTAATACCTACACCCTGTTACTCAATAATTCACAACTCTAAGCGGCTACTAGCACTGCTCATAATTCTTTTCTAAATTAGAGGAGCAGAAAAATTATTATTATTTATTTTATTTTTAATTTATATTACTTTTTTGTAAAAGGAAAAAGAAAGGTAAAATAACAAGCTTTCTAATCAATTACAAGATCTTGGACCTACAAAAGCGATGTAATCCACCTTATCTTTGACATCTTAGTAAACTTAAACAAAATCTTAAAATGCCAGGCAATTCAATTAAGGTTAGCATGCAAAGTTATTTTTCTTCTTAATTCTCAACTCAAACATGTATACTTGGCAGAAACATGGTCATGCTGTAAGGAGGAAATAGAATTCAAATGTTCAAGTTCAATCTTGTGACTTGAAAGCATGAATTTTTCTTAAATGAATAAAAATTAAAGAATTATGCTTCAGTAGTCCAAACATGAGTAAGTGAAGGAAAATTGAACTTATGATCAAAAGATAAACTAATTTAAAACTAAATTCTACCAAAAAAATTAGAAAAATTCAAAAAAAAATTCAAACTTTATTCCACAATTAAAGCAAGAAAAATCAAAATTAGACTAAATTAAAAATATTATTAGCAATCAAAAATCTAAAAAAGAAAAATTTAAAGATTTTCTCAAATTTTCAAGATTTAGAATATTCCTTCCCCACACCTAAACACAGCATTGTCCTTAATGCAAGCAATCAATACAAAATAGATAAGAGCAATGGAAAGGAAAAACTTCCCTGAACTGGATGCATTGGACAGAGGGTTATGGCATGAAGTAAGGTCTTTTCTGTAACTTTGTTGAAACGTGTCTCTACCAAGGAATTCATAAAACTAATGATGCAGACTCAAAGAAGGAGAGGAAGTACCCTATTAAGGTGTAGGCATGCTTTATTTTTCTGAAAAATGAAAACAAAAAAGACAAATTAATTTTGAATGAAATAAAATTGAGAAAAATAGTAAAAATAATAAAAATAGAAGAAGAAAAAAAATGAACTAAGTGTTATTAAAGGGTGTTGCTTAAGGCATGAGCACGCCTTAAGTAACAAATATAACGTATCTTCAATCTAGTGGCTTTAGGACCATCTTGTTTGCCAATTCTGACTTCTTCAACATCCTTGCACCAATTTTTTTAGGTGACATTTGTACTTCATTTACCCATTGGCTATCTGAAATTGAACAATCAATATCAGTATCTAACAGCATTTGACATTCTTTTTGAAATACTTCCATCGTTGGAGAATTGAGGTGCCTTTGTGCTTCCTGAATTGGCCTATAATTCTCTTCAATGAGAATTTTGTGCATAAATGTGGTTGGGCTTAGGCTATTAATATCAGCTGTAGTCTGTCTAATAGCTTCTTTGTATTTCCTAATTGCTTTGATAAGTCTTTCTTCTTCCACTTGAGCTTCTAAGAGTTCTTGTTTGATGTGCTTAGAAAGCCATTTCAATTTTAACTCCGATTCCTGGATCACAGATGAAAATTTTTTAGCATGAGATAAAGGTAAATCATGAGTTAAGGGATTACCAAGTTTAGGTTTCAAAACTTCTGGCCCATCAACCACTTCTTCTAACTCTATGGCACTGTAAGAGTTTTCCTTACACTTCTCTAAACAGCATTGGCTAATGTTTCCACCTAGTATAGTATTGAACTTGCCTTGTTGGTGTAATTTAGGTGTCTCTTGCGCTATAGGATCAATAATATCAACACTATATATTGAGGAAACTTCACTTGGATACCTTTTAGCATTGAATTTCATAATTTTCCCATCAAACTCCATGCTGAAAGTACCTTCCTGAACATCTATTTTTTTCCTACTAGTACTCAAAAATGGTCTTCCCAATAAGATATCTGACTGTTTTGTGGAATTGTCATCCTCCATGTCTATCACATAGAAGTCAACAGGAAAGATTAAGTTGTCAACTTTCAACAAAACATCTTCCAACACTCCTTTAGGATAAATTACAGACTTATCAGCTAATTGAATCACCACACCCATCTCTTTGTGCTTTCCAGCATTAAGAGTGGAATAAATAGAGAATGGCATAACATTGATGGATGCCCCTAGGTCACACATATCCTTTTGGATACTGACATTCCCAATTTGGCAAGGAATGGCGAACATGCCCTGATCTTTACATTTAGGAGGCAGCTTCTTTTGGATCACGAATGAGACATTTTCTCCTATATTAATTCTTTCATTACCAGTCAATTTCTTTTTATTAGTGCAGAGTTCTTTTAGAAGCTTAGCATACCTTCGTACTTGCTTAATTGCATCTAAAAGAGGGATATTGACCTCTACCTTTCTAAACATCTCCAGTATCTCATTTTCTTCACTTTCCTTTTTTGATTTGGCAAATCTTTGTGGAAATAGAGGTCTAATCACTATGCCATTGTGCAAAATTGTCTTCTCATCTTTATAAATATTTTCAATTGACTTCTGCACAGTAACCTTAGCCTCTGGTTTAATCTTAGCATCTAAGCTGCATTCACAACTCACTTTCTTGGTTAGCTCTTCTAATTCCTTTCCACTCCTCAAAGTAATGGCACTAACATTTTGTCTCTGATTCACCTTGGGTTAAGAGGGAGCTTACCTTGAGATTCCAGCTTGCTAACTGATGTGGCTAATTGGCTCATTTGGTTCTCCAAGTTTTGAATTCTTGAGCGAGTCTCATTTTCAAATTTTTGTGTGCTCAAGGCTAAGGATTTCACAATGTCTTCTAAGGATGAGCTTGACTTTGAAGAGGAAGGCTGTTAAGGTAATGGTGCTAGAGTTGGAGGCTTAGGTTGATAGTTCTAAAAATTTTGTGGCCTCATTCCATAGCTAAAATTAGGGTGATCTCTCCATCCCGGATTGTAATTTTTGGAGAAAGGGTCATATCTCCTCTCTGGTTGGAATTCACCAATGGCATTCACTTAGCCCCGTGTGTCTTCTTGGAGTGTGGGACACATATCAATAAGGTGTCCTGTACTAGCACAAACTTCACATACTCGAGCTGGCGGCATTTGATTTACAACTAGACGTTGTACCAAGTCAATGAGTTGATTAAGTTTTAATTCGAGAGATGATGTATTCACCTTATTCACTCTCCTTGGATATTCTTGCCTGCTTCCAAATTGTTGAGAGGTTGTTACCATGATAGAAATCAACTCTTTAGCTTCATTGGGAGTTTTATTCACTATTGATCCTCCACTAGCGGCATCAATCATGCTCCTCTTAGTAGGTAGCAAGCATTCGTAAAAATAATGAATTAGTGCTTGCTCTGAAATGTTATGTTGTGGGCAACTAGCACATAGCCTCTGGAATCTCTCCCAAAAGTTATAGAGGGTCTCGAAGTCTTTCTGCTTACTCCCACATATCTCCCTTCTAACATTTATAACTCGAGAAGCAGGGAAGTACCTATCCAAAAACAATTTCATCATATTTTCCCAGGTAGTGATGGTGCCCGCTGGTAAGTAATAGAGTTATTCCTTAGCCGCATCATCTAGAGAAAATAGGAGTGCTCTCAGTTTGATCTGTTCTTCTATCACTCCTTGAGGTTTCATACTTGAGCAAACCACATGAAACTCCTTCAAGTGTTTATAAGGATCTTCATTTGTAAGTCCCCAAAACTTAGGTAATAGATGAATTAGTCCAAACTTAAGATCCAATGGTGCTTCTAAGGTAGGGGTGGCGATGCATAAAGGTGATTGATCTACTGGAAGAGCGGCAAGTTCTCTTAATGTCCTTTCTCTTGCCATATTTGGAATCGCTATCTCATCTTCAAAAAATAACTCAGCTATCGTTATTATATCCTTTGTCTGTTCAACAAAAGAAGACGCCTTTGAAGATTTTTTTCTAACTCTCTTGCTTTCTTCTATCTTCTAGCTGTCTTTTCTATTTTTGGGTCAAAAATTTTATCCTTTCCACATGCAGTCTTGGTATAAAAGAAAACAAATCAGTTAAACCAGTCCCTGGCAACGGTGCCAAAATTTTTCGGGTGTTAAAATCGAAAAAAATAAAATATCCTACTATTACTACTACTACGTGATTTGTGTATAGTGTGAGCAGGGTTGATCCCACAGGGACTGGAGATTTTAAAATTCTTTTAATTAACCAGAAATTCAGTGAAAAGTAATAACAAAAGTACATAGAGGATTGTAAAAAGGAATTTAATTCAAATTGAAATATGAAATAAAACTAAAATAAATTAATAAAATTAAAATAAAGTAATAGGACTAAATATGATCGTGCAAAAGAAATAATTATAAAAGAAACTTAAATCAGTTAAGTAAATTCTAGCTAATGGATATTCAATTTCATACCATCACTAACTACTCATTGATTTGATATCATCTTGTATTTCATAATAAATTTGGCATAACAATTAAACCTTACTAATTGTTAAATCTCTTTCTAATATAACAAATTAAGGAACGTCTATTAACTTGAACTAATTAATCGGGTAATCCGAATAACATAACTGAATTCACCTAATTAACAACGTTAAGACCCAAAAGAGATATACCAAATACAGAATATATTAAAATGAAATGTCTAATTTTAACATATACTGGTTTCTAGTTTCATTACCTAAAATAAGCATAACGTATGACTTATTCTACTTAATTTGTTACTCATATCAAATTCCCTAAACAATTATTGATTTAAGGAATTTAAATAACTAATAGAAACACTGTATATAAATTGATGGCAAAATAATTCACATATTAATGTATCATTAACATATTCAATCATAAACAAAAACTAGAATGAAAACAAAATGCAAATACTAAGCACAATCCTTAATCTCACAGCTTGGATAGTATGAAATTAAATTCATCCCCCAGCCAGATAAAGTATTTAGCCACTCATAATTTTCAAAATAGAAAAAAAACAAATAAAACTTAGAAGATTCATCAATGGACAACACTGATTCAGAATTTACCTCTCCTGGACGGCGAAGAAGATGAAGTTTGAAGAAGTTGAAGTCTCTAAAATTGCCTCCTCCGTCGTGCACAAAAGCCTCTCAGAAAATAATTCATGAATGAATATATAATTCAAACACCACTCCCTCCGTGCATCTCTTGCCCAAACATCTAAAAGGAAGGAATTTTAAATCAAATTAAATCAAACCCCTCGCCTATACACGTGTACGTGCAAGAAGGGAAATTCAAATCAAAATTGAATTCAGTGGCACGCCTTCTGCTCCCTTTTTCTAACTTTTTTATTTTTTTATATTATTTATTATTATTTTATTATTATTAATTTTTGTTATTTTTACTTTATTTATTTATTCATGTTATGCATTCACACTCTCTAATTTCTTACATTGATAGAAATTATAAAAATGCAAAAGAATTGTGCTAAGTTACCAAAAATGCATCTAATTATAAAATTTATTCAAAAACTATTAATATATAATTAAAAATATCAAAATAAATAAAAAAAGAAAGCATAAAATTATGAAATATTTGAATCTAATAGTAGTATTTTCTACACTCATATGAAACTTCACATTTATCAACTTAATTTCAACAACCTTTCCCATTTCAATAGCGAAATATCATTTAAATTAGCAATTCACAATATATGTTCAAAGATATGGGAGTGTAGATTACTCTACCTTAACCGCTTGTTACTCTCTAGACCAAGGTTATCCTTTTTCCTTAGAAATTATCCTCATAATTAGTTTCCTGGGGAAGCAATTCAAGTCTCACACAAATTTCCTTTCAATCATGCACTTATGCAACTAGGACATAGTGTTTCCCTATGGGTTTTTCTCTAATTTCCCTTTTTCCTTCCTATTTCTATGTTGCCTTTCACTCTTCACATGTACTTCTCATGTATGATGATTTTTTAAACTTCCTTCCAGTCAAAACTAAGGATTTCCAAGCTCAAATCATGTTTTAAAAGACATTTTTCACATCAGGGGATTGCCAGTTGGCTGAGAGGGAGATAGCAGTCGATTGGTTGCTCTTTGGAGTCCTAAATTCCACGAGACAAGGGCTTGATAGTCGACTGATGCATGCTCGATAGTCAAATGTTGTGCTTCTATATGTAAGTGCTGGGCTTATAGTGGCTTGATAATCGATTGACGTAATAAACCAAATTTTTGAAAATAATTAATTAGGAGAATTCGATCATGATTTTGTTAAAATTAAATTCAGCGCAATTTTTGGAGTTGACGGTTGAAATTGAGGAATTTTTTATAGTCATAAATTCGATGAAAGAAAACGCAGCTCGACGTTAAGAAATTGACAGATAGCGTATCGGACTTCAGATCCTTAGATGAAGGCCAAATCTCTTGCATGGGAACTTGTGCCCAAGCTCGAATTGAAGACGGCATCCGAAAGTTTCCCTGGGTGAAGTGGAAAAAGACCAAATTGCCCTTAGAGGCTTTAAATTTCCCAAAATTCCACTATTTCCCTCTATTTTTACAATTTCCATCTCTCTCTTCTCTCTCCTCCCTTCACCACCGCACGCAGCCACCACCAACGCCTTGCACCATCGTCCAACCTAGCCACTGACGAAGCTCACCACCCCTGACCACCTGCGATCAACCCCGGCCACCAATGGGCGCCACCGCTGCTGAGAAAAGCACTTTTTCTCCCTGCATCGTGAATTCCTTTGGCTGCCGTGATTTCTGTCATTTGGCACTATCTGACGTCACCGCCCCCGCCATTGGGAAGGTCGTGCTGCCAACTTCCTTCCACAGCTCTCAACCACCAAATGGAGCCACCACGCACCCGGATCGAGGCATTTTCCATCCATCGTGCGTGGAGCTTTACCGCTAGAAAACACCACCTTAACGGCCGAGAACCACCGCGCCAACCCCAGATTTGGACTCCTCATCTTGAGGGCTTTATTCTAGTGTAGTTTTTGACCTCAACTGCACCCCCTATCGTGCGTCACCGTGAGCCACCGTATGTCGTCATGCGCCACTGTTGGAGAAGCCAGAAAGGGTCTAGAATCAGATTTCCACCTTTTGGAACCCCTAGTATGATCTAAATTGCCCTAATTTAATGTATTCTGACTGAATTAGATGTCGAACATGTATAAAAAACTTATTGGCCTAGGAAAACATGTAATCAGATGTAGGAAAGTGAAATTGAACAAGTAACGGACTAAGACATTGATTTAATTGCCAGAAAATTAACTAGGCTCAAATTTCAAGGATACGAGAAGTCTCAAACTTTAATTAGGAGCAAACCAAAACTAGGTAGGGTAATTTACGCTCCCTTAATTTCATATTGATTTCGTGGATACCTAAATGATTTAATTTGATTGCATGGAAATGAGTGCTACCTTCAATGATTGCATGGATAATTGAATAAGTAACTGTTGCATGTTAGAATGACTTGGCTATCGAATTTAGATGCCATAGGAGCAAGTTGACTTAGGGTAGGGTACTTGATAGCTGGTATGGGACGGCCATTGAGTATCTCGAGTGCAAAGAATTTTATAAATGTATTGTTTTCATCAGATTTAACCTGCATTCATTAGGCATTATGCGGTAAACCGAGACGACCCTAAGAAAGGTTTAAGGAGTATAAGGGGGGATAACCTATATGGGGAAATGTTGTCATTTAGGCATAATATTCTAGAACCCTAGGAACTAGTCAACTGTGTGCATGTGATTCCAAATAGACTGTATGAGGATGAGAATTGGCGTATGTACACATGCTAGGGGATGCCCTAGATGTTGATTCTCACCTGGTCCTTGAGTGAGTGATTGGTGTCATGGATCACACTCATAATATAGGCGTGATTTTAGGTGATTGGTGTTATAGAACACGCCCAATGATAAAAGATTGATTTCTCGTAAAACGACATGCAATTGGACAGATTCAGATACAGTCTCATAAGACTTGTGACGAATGTGAATGTGAAAACCATCGGGCATTGAATTTGATTCGATTTTAATCATAGATTTTCAAAAAAAATAGATTTTATATTCATTAAATGATTGCCTCGTGTTTCGTACTATTTTAATGATTTTAAAAGATAAGGTATTTCACTGGTTTTTTGAAATAAACACGGGAGTTGTTTTCGGTGCTTGCACGGCTGAGCATTCAGCTAGTTTTGAATATTTATTTACTATAAATTACTCTACTGGGATTTAACTATCTCATGAGGTTATTTGGTCAGATGAACAAGGATAGGGGCCTAGGAGATAGCTGGGCTGAGATTGGATGACAGACGACGATGCTGCATAGTTCTAAGCTTGAATCTGTTATTTTATATATATTTATGTTAATGATTTTGTTGTTGTTGGATTTTGTATTGAATGTTTTTACTGGAATTGTTGACTATTTGTACTTGTGAGATGTCCAGATTATAGGGGAAACTTTGCCAAATTTTTGGCAGGAATTAATGTCTAAATCTTTGAGTTTTTGATGGATTACATATGAATGGATGTATACTTTATTTATGGTTATTAGTTTAATATTCCAGAGCTTATTGTGGTGATTGCATGTGTATTTAGTATAGCTGCAGTTGATTTAGCATTGAGCAGAATCTGAATGGACGACAAAAAAGTCTATTTAGGTTAAGTTCAACCAGTAGCGATCCCCTGACGTTCCCAAAAAGGAAAAAAGTGAAAAATTATTTTGAAAACCATATGCTTCCGCTACTCAAATAGAGGATAGTGTATTGTGGATTAGGGGGTCGTTACAATTATGGTATCAGAGATTAGTTCATTGGTTGTCTGTTTTAGTGGGCTAGTGGTTATGAATTGTTGGGCTTACAGCTTTAGGGTTTTGATTAACTTAACTCTGGAATACTTAGGACCTGATCTTGAATGGATAATTGAAGGAATGAATTTAGTATATTTCTGCTAACTGTTGTTGTTAAAGACTAATTAATTTCTTTCTGTGTTAGATAGCCATGGCAAAACCTAGCAGGGATAACACCTAGAGGCCAAGAGGAAGGCCAAGAAACAGGAGCTAGGGTGTCTCAGGTAGTAGCAGCATGAAGACCAACGTTGACATGCAAGAGATGATGGATTCCATACGGATGATGGTCGATGCCATGAGGGACCAAGCTACTACAAGCGCCAAGGTAATGAGGTAACAACAGGAGGATAGGCAGACCAGGAATGATGGGAACACTCAGAATGCCAATCCATTATATCAAGGGTGGATTGAATTTCAGAGAGCAGGTCCACCCCCATTCTTAGGTGCTTTCGATCCAGCTGAAGTCGAAGCATGGCTGAAGGAGATAGAGAAGATCTTCCATTTGTTGCATTGTGACGATGAACAGAAAGTGACATATGAGACATACATGCTAAAGGGTGAAGCGGAACGATGGTGGATAGGAGCCCAGCAGTTGATGGAGAGCAGGGGTATTCTGCTCACTTGGGAATCTTTTAAGAAGGTTTTCATGGATAAATACTTCCCTGAGAGTGTCAGACAGTACAAGGAAGCACAGTTCTTGAAGCTCACACAGGGAGGTGGACCGTTTGAGGAATATTTAGAGCAATTTGAAGAACTATCCAAATATTCCACTTACCTGAGAATGCATTATGACGAAGCCTGGAAGGCAAGTCATTTGGAAGAGGGCCTAGATTTGCTAATGAAGACACAGCTTGCCTTGCTTGAGATTAGAGACTTTGCAGTGTTGGTGAACAAATGTCGGATCCTAAGTAAGAACCTGGAACAGAAGCAGAATATGACGCAGAGGACAGGTAACAGGCTGAGACCACCAGCTAGAAGTCTCAATGTGAAAGACGAGATGTTCAAATCATAGCCAGGGTCTTCAAACAGTAGCAGACGGCCTGATAGTGCTCTTTGTCAGAAGTGTAGGACCAGACATCCTAACCAACCCTGCTGGCATCAAACTCCAATGCAATGTTACAAGTGTGGGGGTACAGGACACCTTGCAAAGTATTGCCCATCAAGCAGAAGCCAATAGACATTGGGTGGCCGAAGACCGCAGGCTTTAGGGAGAGTCTTTACTATGGATGCGGCAAATGTCGATAGGTCATCAGGTTTGATGCAGGGTAGAGGTAAAATTTACAATTTTCCTTTGATAATATTGTTTGATTCGGGTGCCATGCACTCTTTTATTTGTAATGCATGCGTGGAAAGAATAAACTTACCTGTACAAACCCTGCCTTGTGATTTATACATTTCCACGCTCTCGGGAGAAACAACTATATCCCCACAAATATGTCTAAACTGTCCCCTAACCATCGATGACACCCTGTTTATTGTGGACCTCGTGTGTATACCCCTAACTGGGATCGACATCATTCTGGGAATGGATTAGTTGTTTAGGAATCTGGTTTTGTTAAACTATTCTGATAGGACTATCACTTACTTGGATACTGTGCCTGTACATGAGAGTGACAGAGCATGTGAGATAGGTGACGTGTCCCTAAATCTCTTTCAAGTAGAATTGCAGGAAAGGTTGAGCCTAATCCCAAACGTTAGCAACTTTCCGGAGGTGTTTCCTTTGGAAGTAAGTACGCTACCCCCACCTAGACAGATATAGTTTACCATTGACCTGATTCTGGGTGCAGGCCCAATAGCTATGACCCTATACCGAAATAGCCCCAGCGAAATTGAGGGAACTAAAGGTCCAAATATAGGAATTATTAGAAAAGGGATTCATTAGGCCGAGAGTATCACCGTGGGGAGCTCCTGTCCTATTCGTAAAGAAGAAAAACGGGAGTTTAAGGTTATATATTGATTATCAGCAATTGAACAAGGTGACTATTAGGAACAAGTACCCATTACCATGGATTGATGACTTATTTGACCAGTTGCAAGGTGCAACTGTGTTCTCCAAGATAAACTTAAGGTCGGGATACCACCAAATTAGGGTTAAGGAAGAAGATATCTCTAAGACAACGTTTAGCACTAGGTACAGCCACTATGAGTTTCTAGTTATGCCGTTTGGACTAACAAATGTGCCTGCTGTCTTCATGGAATACATGAACAAAATCTTTAGACCCTACTTGGATCAATTTGTTATGGTATTCATAGATGACATTTTGGTCTATTCCAAGACTCACAAAGAGCATACCCAACATCTTAACACATTGCTACAGATATTGGAAGAAAAATAACTGTATGCTAAGTTGTAAAAGTGTGAGTTTTAGTTAGGGGAAGTGAAATTTCTAGGTCACATGGTAAATGGAGAAGGGATTACAGTGGACCCTAAGAAAATCAAAGCAATATTAGATTGGGGTCAACCAAAGGACGATCACTGAGATTAGGAGTTTTCTGGGTTTGGCTGGCTATTACAGGAAGTTCATTCAAGTATTTTCCCAAATAGCCTTGCCATTATCCCGGTTGACTTGGAAGGGCATAAACTTTGAATGGAGCAAGTAGTGTGAAGAGATCTTCCAAAATTTGAAAGAAAAGTTGACCACCGCTCTTGTACTAATCATTCCGAAACCCTTAGAACCCTTGACAATATATACAGATGCATCAATGAAAGGTTTAGGATGCGTCTTAATGCAAGATAAAAAAGTAGTGGCTTATGCATCGAGGCAATTGAAACTTACAGAGGAAAACTATCCTACCCACGATTTGGAATTAGCTGCCGTCATGTTTGCCCTGATGATTTGGAGACATTACTTATACGGGGCTTTATTTGAGGTTTATAGTGATCACAAGAGCCTTAGGTACTTGTTTGATCAAAAGGAACTAAATATGAGGCAGAGAAGATGGGTAAAGTACTTGAAGGATTTTGATTTTGAATTAAAATACCAAGCAGGGAAGGCTAACATTGTAGCAGATGCATTAAGACGGAAGTCATTACAATTAGCCAGCCTAATGGTATATGAGATGAGGTTACTTGAGGACTTTAGGAACCTCAGCCTCAATGTAATCTCATTTCCAAAGAGATTAGTGATGAGTAACTTCTTGATATCTTGCGATCTACAGGAAGAAATTAGGCCAACTCAATTAGAGGATGAATCCTTGCAGATATATTCAAACCAACCTAATTTTGGACTAGCCCCTGATGGAGTATTGATGTTTAGGAAACGAGTAGTAATTCCAAACCATCAGGAGTTGAAGGAAAAAGTGTTAGCAGAGGCTCATCGAAGCCACTATACTATCCACCTAGGTAGTTCCAAGATGTATCAGGATTTAAAGAGAAACTTTGGTGGCTAGGCATGCGGACGGACATCACGAACTATGTGAATGCTTGTCTGACTTGCCAACAGGTCAAGATAGAGCATCAAAAACCCGTAGGGCTATTGAAGCCACTGGAAATACCGAAAAGGAAATGGGATCAAATAACCATGGATTTTGTAGTAGGATTACCTAGGATACCAACCGGTTATGATGCCATTTGGGTGATAGTGGATAGATTAACCAAATCTCCTCACTTTTTACCTATTAAGATGAGATACTCCATGGAAAAACTGACCAAAGTATACCTTAAGGAAGTTGTAAGGTTACACGGGATACCATCAGGTATAGTGTCAGCCAGAAACCCTAGGTTTACTTCGAGATTTTGGTAATCCCTATAGCAAGCACTAAGAACCCAGCTTAAATTTAGCACAGCATATCATCCTCAGACTGACGAGCAGTCTAAGAGAACCATCCAAACTTTAGAAGATATGTTGAGGGCTTGTGTGCTAGAACAGAAAGGAAGTTGGGATAAACACCTACCTTTGATAGAGTTTGCATACAATAATAGCTATCACTCTACCATTGGTATGGCACCTTTTGCTGCTCTGTATAGGAGAAACTGTAAGTCACCTCTAAGTTGGGTAGAATGGGAGAAAGTACATTGTTGGAACCTAAGATTGTACAAGAGACCACTGATTAAATCAAAATGATCAGAGGAAAGATGAGGGCTGCCCAACAAAGACAGTAAGCCTATGCCAATAGGAGAAGGAGACCTTTAGAGTTTAATAAGGGAGAGCACGTTTTTCTAAGAGTGTCCCCTACTACAGGTATTGGTAGACAAGTAAAGACCAAAAAACTAAAACCCAGATTCTTAGGACCATTCCAAATCATACAAAGAGTCGGTACAGTCGCTTACCATATTGCCTTACCCTCGTACCTATCTAATTTGCATGACGTCTTTCATGTCTTGCAACTTCGTAAATATGTTCCAGATCCTGCTATGTATTGGGAAATCAACCCATAATATTGAAGGAAAATTTAACTTATGAACTTACACCTGTACAAATCCTTGACTTTAAGACTAAGCAACTTTGGAATAAAGTAATCCCTTTAGTTCAGGTACTTTGGCAGGATATAGCGTCGCGGGAGGTGACATGGGAGAAGGAAGACGAGATGAGGCAACAGTACCCAAAGCTATTCACAGGTATGAATTTTGGGGATAAAATTTCTTTAAAGGGGGGAGAATGTAATAAACCAAATTTTTGAAAATTATTAATTGGGAGAATTCGATCATGATTTTGTTAAAATTAAATTTGGCATAATTTTCGGAGTTGATGGTTGAAACCGAGGAATTTTTTAGAGTTAGAAACCTAATCTGATGAAAGAAAATGCAACCCGACAATAAGAAATTGAAAAATAGGGTATCAGACTTCAGATCCTTAGACAGAAGTTTCCTTGGGTGAAGTGGCAAAAGACCAAATTACCCCTAGAGGCTTTAAATTTCCCAAAATTACACCATTTCCCTCTCTCTCTTCACTCCACACTCTCTCTTCTCTCTCCTCCCTTCACCATCGCATGCAGTTACCACCGCCACCCTATGCCACCATCCGATCTAGCCACTGACGCAACTCACCACCCCTGACCACATGCGACCAACCCCGGCCACAACGGGCACCATCATCGACGGGAAAAGCCCTTTTTCTCCCTCCGTCGTGATTTCCTTCAATAGCCGTGATCTCTACCGTCTGGCACCATTCGACGTCACTGCCCCCGCCATTGGGAAGGCCGAGCTGTCAGCTTCCTCCCACAACTCGCAGCCACCGAATAGAGCCACCACGCTCTTGGATCGAGGCATTTTTTGTCTACCATGTATGGAGCTTTGCCGTCAAAAAAAACCACCTTAACGGCTAAGAACCACCATGATAACCCCAGATTTGGACTCCTCATCTTGAGGGCTTTATTCTGGTGTATTTTTTTACCTTAGCTGCACCCCTCCACCTTGTGCCACCATGAGCAACTGTGTGCCACCGTGACCCACTGTACCCGCCGCCGGAGAAGCCAGAAAGGGTCTAGAATTAGATTTCCACCTTTTAGAACCCCTAGTACGATCTAAATTGCCCTAATTTAATGTATTCTGATTGAATTAGATGTCGAACAAGTATAAAAAACTTTCTAGCCTAGGAAAACGTGTAATCAGATGTAGGAAAGTGAAATTGAATAAGTAACGGACTAAGACATTGATTTAATTGCCCAAGAAATTAACTAAGCTTGAATTCCGAGGATACGGGAAGCCTCGGACTTTAATTAGGAGCAAAAAAAAACCAGTTAGGGTAATTTACGCTCCCTTGATTTCAGATTAATTTTGTGGATACCTAAATGATTTAATTTGATTGCATAGAAATACGTACTACCTTCAATGAGTATAATTGCATGCCTGTGTGCTGTAGATAACTGTTGCATGTTAGAACAACTTGGCTATCCGATTTAGATGCCATAGGAGCGAGTTAACTTAGGATAGGGTACTTGATAGCCGGTATGGGACGGCCATTGAGTATCCCAAGTGCAGAGGATTTTATAAATGTATTATTTTCATCAGATTTAACCTATATTCGTTAGGGATTACGTGATAAACCAGGACGACCCTAAGAAAGGTTTAAGGAGTATAAGGGGGGATAACCTATATGGGGAAACTTTGTGACTTAGGCGTAATATCCTAAAACCTTGGGAACTAGTCGACTGTGTGCAAGTGATTTCGAATAGACTGTATGAGGATGAGAATTGGCGTATGTGCACATGCTAGGGAATGCCCTAGTTTTTGATTCTCACCCGGTCCTTGAGTGAGTGATTGGTGTCACAGGTATGATTTTGGGTGATTGGTGTTATGGATCACACCCAATGATAAAAGATTGATTTCTCATAAAACGACATGCAATTGGACAGATTCAGATACAGTCACATAAGACTTGTGACAGATGTGAATGTGAAAACCATTGGGCATTGGATTTGATTCGATTTTAATAACAGATTTTCAGAAAAAATATATTTTATATTCATTGAATGATTGCCTCGTGTTCCATGCTATTTTAATGATTTTAAAAGATAAGGTATTTCACTAGTTTTTTGAAATAAACACAAGAGTTGTTTTCGGTGCTTGCACTGCTGAGCATTCAGCTAGTTTTGAATATTTATTTACTATAAATTACTTTACTAAGATTTAACTATCTCATGAGGTTGTTTGCTCATATGAACAGGGACAGAGGCCTAGGAGATAGCTGGGATGAGATTGGATGACAGACGACGATGCAGCGTAGTTCTAGGCTTGAATATGTTATTGTATATATATTTATGTTGTTGATTCTATTGTTGTTAGATTTTGGATTGAATGTATTTACTGGAATTATTGACTGTTTGTACTTGGGAGATGTCTAGATTATAGGGGAAACTCTGCCAGATTTTTGGTAGGAATTAAGGTCTAAATCTCTGAGTTTTTGATGGATTACATGTGAATGAATGTATACTTTATTTATGGTTATTAGTTTAATATTCCAGAGCTTATTGTGGTGATTGCATGTGTATTTAGTATAGCTGCAGTTGATTTAGGGTGGAGCAAAATCTGAATGGACAACGAAAAAGTCTATTTGGGTTACGCTCAACCAGTAGCGATCCCCTGACGTTCCCAAAAAGGGAAAAAGTGAAAAATTATTTTGAAAACCATATGCTTCTGCTACTTAGATAGAGGATAGTGTATTGTGGATTAGGGGGTCGTTACAATTGATAGGAGGCTATCATTTGACTACCTTGCCTTTTGATACATTTTTGGGCTTGCCAAGAACACAACAATCGACTAGTGTATGCTGGCAGTTGACTGATCTATTCTTCAACAGTATAAAAATGCTGGTTTTCACAAAAATCTCAACCTAAATTCCAGTCCATTTCAAATTTAAAGTGTATGAGCTTAATCCCTAATCGTTTTTTGTTCAAAACCTAGTCATTTTAAGGTTCAAAACATCAATCATAATAGAAAATCCATGCAAGTAAGCCGAGTAAACAATAACCTAAAAATGAAAAATCTGATTCTAACTCAGAAACACGAAATGAAAGTTAAGGATACTAATATTTCGGCTTAAAAACCAATTCTTAACATCAAACCATCTAAAAATCAATTTATCCATCCCATATATTCAGAAAATCTAAAAATACCCTAACATTGGAATTTTATTTTTCCCCTCCTAATTTCAACAAATTAGATGCATTTTAAGGAAGAAATCTATCCCTAAATGATGCTCAAAATACTTTCTCTAAGTCATGGATGTAAGATTCTTAACCCAACTTCGATTATGGAAGCTTCCCTCTTGATTTTCTTCATCTTCCCTTTTTGCTTAATTCCTTTTGCTTCTTTCTCTTTTATCTTATTTGGGGAGGCGGGTGTGGAGTGAAGGAAAGGAAAGGTGAGCAGCTGAAGTATTAAGGACCCCCTAGGAAAAGGAAAGATTTATACTTTAGTCCCTTCTATTATAACCCAACTTCCCTTATTTCATTTTAAATCCTCATAGGAAATTTCAAAATTACCATAATCATTAGAAATTCCAAGGAACTGGGTATTACAAATAACCCTTTTATCCTATACAGGGTTGGTATAACTCTCTATATGGTCCCTGTCAACTCTGACAAATCACTCTTGACTAGCGGGAGAATATCCCTTTCATCCCTTGAGGGGCTGGTATGTCAACTCATGGGATCAATATCTAACTCTGGACAGGTCTCATCCACTCCACTTATGCAGAGCATAGGCATCACCATCCCTTTTTGATGGATCACACTCCCTGTGTGCTATACTCTAACATATGTACTAGGGTGATTCAGCTCATGTCTATGGTTATGCTTAACCCTAAGTATATGTTTCTTAAATGGCCTTTGGAAGATGACACTAACTTAAAGTTCACAACCATCACGGTGTTTTCAAAATCATCTATGTTCAAGTGGATGTCAACCATCCCAATCCTTGGAAAAACCTTGGAATGCTCAACAGCCGTCTCATACCGACAATCGGTCACTCAATCATGAGCCTATCTACCACTAATGCATATGCTTTAAATACTTTCCTCTTTTTCTTCTTATGTTTTTCACTCTCTTTAGTTCACTATCACATGGATCCTCTTATCCTAGTGACACGTGAATCTTAGATCTTACATGTTACCCGCTACATCCTAGGTTTAAATCCTTAGTTTGACTGAGAATTTGGGCTTACTATCTCTTAAAGTAAGTTATTAAGCTCCTTGTTTAAAATAGAGGGCTAGCAGTCAACTAGTTTCAAGCTACCAATTGGCTGCTAGTTCATTGCCCTTTCCTTTCTATCTTGGTCAAGAGTTACCAGTCAGCTACTAGAGGTCGGATAGTCAACTACTAGCCTACTATGAGATGCTTTTGGGAAATTTTGGGCTTGACAGTCAACTGCTAGAGCAGGTAGTCGGCTACTAGCTTTCTAGAAAATTTTTTGGTAAATGAAGAACACGAGAGTTAACTTCCAAGGGCTAGCATCTTTTCTAGGTAGACGAAGAACATAACAGTCAACTTACAAGGGCTAGCAGTCGGATGCTAGTGTTTATCCTACTTTAAAACTTACCATTACATCCCAAGTTTTGTCCAAAACATGTTTCCTAAACCATTTTCATAAATTATGAACTCAACACCAGCATTTGAACATTATATGGCACTTAAGTCGACCCAAAACCCAATTTAACATTACTTAATACTAAGATCAAACCATACTTTCACACTTAGGGCATAAGCCCACTTTCATAATCAATTATAAGCATAAACGAACATAACCATTTAGCACACAACAACCAATAGTAGTAAAAAACATAGAGAATGTAGGTTTTAATCCCTAAGCATAACTTAAAACATTCATATTAACATTTCTTCAATAAATAACTGAAAATTTCAGAAAAATGAGGTTAGGTTGAGTTGCTACCTCGATTTCCTGAGAAATGTGCTTGTATGATGTGCTAAAAAGGCCCTTCCCTTGCTGTAATACCAATCCTTAGCCTCAAATGTGTTCTTCCTTCAACAAATCCCTTCCCCTTTTCCCTAACTCAGCACTTCCTCTCTCTACTTACCCTTCTCCTTCTCTCTCTAGGAAATGCTAAATTTTGGAATTATGTTTTAGGGTTTAAGGTTTCTGAAGTATTAAATTTACCTAATTACACTCTAGTCCTTGGCCATTTTGTGACTTCAACCTAGCTGAACTTTCCCTTTATAATTTGGTCCTTGGTTATACTTTGACTCAGCTTTTGTCTCTTACAACTAAGTACCTACACTAATGCAACTATATGCAATTAATGCAACAAACACAAGCATTAAACTTAAATTAACAACTAACAAGCATCTTTTATTCATATTAAGAGTTGATGTTACATACAACCCTCATGAAAAAATACAAGATATATTAAGGTAGGATAATGATCAAATTGAGGCATAAGAAGGGAAATAAGAGTTGGTGTTTGGTGATTTCTAATTTCCGTAGTAAGAAATTCTTGCATATCCTTCAACTGATGTTGAATTTCTTTGAGTATGTCCACTATACTAGATTTAGAAGCTGGAGTTTATTGAGGAGTAGACTCTTTTAGTGGAGTATTCTAGTGAAATCTCCTTATTGATGGTTATAGGGAGCTTAGGTGACTCATCCTCTGAATATTCAAAGTTTTCTTTTTGATAATTATTCTCTTCTAAAATCACCACTGGCTCACTTTCTAGTTTCTCCTTCCCTTTGCCCATTATGGTAGATAACCTAGAGGATTTTCTAGGGGAGGCTATCTCTTTAGCATCCCTACTTCGGCATTTTCCTCTTGAGTTAGCTACTATTTTTTTTTTTTTATCTTTTTTTGCTCTTGAACATCTTGTATAGGCTCATCCTATTATAGGTTTACTCTTACGCATTTGGAAATTAGGTTTACCACCATAAAATAGGGTAAATCACTCTTTTTACACTTTAAAACTATTCTCATGTGGTTTAAAGTGATAAAAGAAAATTGAGTTTTACTATTGTCAAAACACACCACATGAAAATGATTTCAAGTTAGGTTGCATTATTTGATTCTCCTACCATAAGCATCACCATCTAGCTTAATTTGAGGAGTATCTTAATGTCTACCCTTAGGGCGTTGATGTACAAAACATCAATATTTTCTCTATTTATTTCAAGGATAGCCAAGGATTATGAGTATCCTTTGAAGGTTATCCTTTCATAGGTAGAATATATATTTTTATATCCTCTTTTGGACACAGGATAATATCTCTTAAAGAGTCACGGGTCAGATTAATCCTTTTACCCCTTAGAAAGACATTAGCCTAGTATTCTTTATTATTCTCAAACATCAGGTTTGCATAAAGCTTTCTAAATATTGAGTGATTAAGAAAAGTAATAAATGCAATGTTTTAGACTTGAATTTTAAATAGGCGACCACACGTTGAGCGAAAAAAAAAATTATTTTCCACTCAACATGCGACATATATGTTTTTCAATAAAAACCAATAACTAGAGTATGCATATAAGTAAGAATTTGCCATTAAAGACATTTTATCAATACTTCACTAACATTCAAATATACACCACTATTAGCATTCACTGGTTAAACATAATAGCTATCATTTTCACAAAATTGATCTAGCAATAAATCAATATTATCAACATTCATCAATATTTTATTATACACCTATTTCATCATTCACCACTATTTGAGCATACACAAATATTTGTCAAGCCTAATTCTCTTCTAATTTTGCAATAATTTTTAGAAGGTAATGGTTTGGTAAAAATATCCTCTAAGTACTTATCGGTAGGCACAAATTTCAAAATAATATCAACTTTTTGTATATGGTCTATAAGAAGGTGATATCTTATCTCAATATGTTTATTTCTTGAAAATTGAATTGGATTTTTTTTTTCAAAAGGTTAATTTTACAATCTTGTATTCGCTAAAATCAAAATCACGGTAACCAGAAAAATCAAAAAAAGTTATCCTTAGGATACCACAAACCAAGAGTTTTTGTGCCAACTAAATATCTAAATATTCTTTTTATAGCTTTAAGGTTTGATTCTTTTAGGATCATATTGGAATCTAGCACACAAGCATACAACAAAACTAAGTCTAGTCTACTTGCAATAAAATAGAGAAAAAATCTAATCATACCTATATAAAGCTTTCGATTCACTGCCTTATTATAATCTTTGTCAAGATTGATGGAGGTGCTCATTGGTGTATCTATTATTTTGGCATCTTCCATTCCAAAATTCTTTAGCAATTCTCTAGTGTATTTTTCTTGGTAAATGAAGGTTCCTTATCTAGATTTCTTTACATGAAATCCAAGGAAGAATGACATTTCCCTCCCCCCATCATGCTCATTTTGATTTCACTGATCATTAACTTAGAAGATTTCTTGTACAAAAGCTTTAATTAGTAGAACCAAAAACAATATAATCCAGATAAAAAAGAATATCTATTTTGGATTTTCTGTAAACAGTGAAGTGTTTACTTTTTCCTTTTGTAAAACCATTTTCAATAAGAATTAGACTCAAACTTTCATACTAGGCACTAGGGACTTGCTTAAGATCATATAAGACCTTTGTAAGTTTATAAACAAAGTTGGGTTTATTAATGCCTTCAAACATAAGTGGCTATTTTACATAAACATTCTCATTTATATATTCATTTAAAGACACACTCTTAAAATCCATTTGATATAATTTAAATTTCATAGTGAATGCAAATGCAAGCAATATTCTAATTGATTTTAATCAGGCTTCTGGTGCAAAGGTCTCTAAAGTTAATACCTTTAAGTTGATTATATGTCTGTACAACCAGCCTGGCCTTGTTCATTACTACGTAACCAGCCTCTTCTTATTTCTTTCAAAATAGTTGAGATCCTCTTACATGGAATGATCCAATTGTAACGCCCTTATCTAGTACTACAACGTCTCAGATGTAAACAAATAAGGTTGATACATTATTCTTAACCTTAATTATTTATTAATAACGTCTGAGCAATTATACCATTGCAATATTATTAAAATTGATTAGGTTTGGTATTCTTCTACTCAGATAATAACTTGTAAGCACAGTGAAAATAAAATGTAATATATCGAAGATAAATTCATAAAGTATCACATATCCTTTCCTAAGTATTACATCATTTAACATAACTAAGAATTGTAAAGGAAATTTTCATAAGGGTTAGAAGACAACATCTTTGTCACTCAAATGTTTGTGATACAAAATACTCTTAAGAAAAGAAACCTCCATTCATGCCACTTCCATCTTTATGAAAATGCTATACATCTACATCTGATACATATCAACACATAAATGAGAAAACTAGTTTCTCAGTAGCTTAACAATTCAACATTTTAAAACTTACTGACATGTACCACTGTGCAAGCACAGATAACAATTTCATCTACATTCCCATCATTTCATACTTAATCTCTTCCATATATGTACATGGGCAAGCATTGTATAATTTATTGGTGGGTGTCAATATGACAACAATGGATTTTTCCCATATCACACATAACATAATCTTAATAGAAAGCATATAAAGAATCTTTTTGAAATTTATATCAAGCTACACATATAGAAAACCAAATTAATAGGTAATTGGCTTCTCCTTTCATTCTTAAAGCTTACCTTGTCTTGAAGTGTGAAACACTTTCAATTATACTTTAAGAAGTGTGGACACTTGGCCACTTTTACAAGAATAGTGAACACTTGGTCACATTGTGGACTCTTGGCCACTTTATAAATAATTGTGAGCACTTGGTCACATGGTGGACTCTTGGCCACTTTTAAACAAGCTTGTGTTACAATTGTCTCTTGGTATGTGATCTTAGATTAGCCATCCATAATCTCATAAATTTTCAGCATAAGAACATTAATGGCACATATATGAACAATTAGCAACCACCATTCATCTAACCATCACCTTCCCATTTTCCCTTGACTCTAGCCATTATAAGACACATTATAAATCATTTGCCATTTGTTTATGTATTCGGTTAGTAAGACTAAAATGAGGGATTTTTTTTTGGCCATTATAATAAAGGTGGAATCTAAGGTTTTTCATATTAAATTTTCACATTCTTCCATTCTTTCCACATTTAAAACTTAATGATGCCATGCCTTGAAATTTTTATAATACTTTCTCTCATATTGAAGTTATGTAACAATGCAATTTACCATTTCTTTTATTTCTTTTTTGGGCTTAATTTACATGCTACATTTTGTAATTACTCATTTCATCACTCTCACACCTCAATACTACTAACATAATTATTTATAAAAAGGTAAACCATTTACCCTATGTTACTTTATTCATATATTCTCTCTTTCCCTTTTTAACTAAAACTGAAGTGGAGTTCCTTCCCCCATATTTTCAGCAATTCCTTCTAGATGTCAACATGGAAAGCTCTCGGGTTAAGTAGATTCAAAGAGATAATGCCATAGTTTAAAACCAACATCTAACTAGTAAGATTCCTTTAGGTCCCTTTAACATAACACATACATTAACCATGCAAAAACATGATATTTCAACACTTTCTCATGCTAAGGTTTTTCATGATACATACTGGAATTTTTTTCAACAACCATTTTCCCATGAAACTAACAATATCTGTAACGACCCCCTAATCCACAATATACTATCCTCTATTTGCATAGTGGAAGCATATGAGTTTATGAAATAGTTATTCTCGATATGGGAATGTCAAGGGATCGCTATTGGTTTAGTGTAACCCCAATAAACATTCTGTCATTCATTCAGATTCCGTTCAACCCAAAATTGAATGCAGCTATACTAATTACACATGCAATCATCACAATAAACTCTGGAATAATAAAACTAGAATCTATACATAAACATTCAATCCATTCATATAAATTCCATCTTAAACTTAAACATTTACAACATTAACCCTACCGAAAATCCGGCAGAGTCTCCCCTGTATTTTGAACATTTCCCAAGTACAAACAGAGAACAGTTCAGAAATTTAAATCCAGTCCATCAACAATAAAATAAAACCAGTAATTACATAGTCCAATACAAAACATCAACAGAATATATACATCACAATTCAAGCCTAAAACTAAGCTGCTCGTCCGTCTATCATCACGTCATTTCTCAGCTATCGTCTAGGCCCCTATTCCTGTTTATCTGAGCAAACAAACTTATGAGACATTTAAATCTCAGTAGAATAATTTACAATTAATCATACGGTTCGAAAACTTGTTGATTACTCAATAGTGCAAGCACCGAAACTACTTCCCGTATTCAGTTCGAAAACAGTGAAATACTTTATTCTTTTAAAATCATTATTTAGCATGGAAATCGCACCAATATTCAATAATTATTAAAATTTATTTTATAAAAATCTATAGTAAAATTGAGTCAAATCCCATACCCAGTGTTTCTAAATCTGTGTCGGCCACACGTCATATGCGACCGAGTCTAAAACCATCCAATTGCATGTTATCTAGAGAAATTCTATCTCTTGTCATTGGGTGTGATCCATAACACCAATCACTCGAAATCTCGCCTATGTTGTGAGTGTGATCTGTAACATCAATCACTCACTCAAGGACCGGGTGAGAATCAACATCTAGGGCATTCCCTAGCATGTTCACATATGTAACAACAGAAAGAATTTTAAAAAGATAAAACCTGATTTTTGACACTAATTCCAATCAAACTAAGATTGGCATGATTTACGAGGATAGTGAATTGAAACGAAAGAGTTTTTAAAGAAGAAAATCAAACTTTGAACCCTAATTCCTTTTAAACTGAGGCTGGCATGTATTTCGAGGATGAGGATTTGCAACGGAAGGTTATTCGAAGTCAGAAATACTATTAAACAGAAAGAAATGCAATCCGGTGATCAGAAACTGACAAAAGACGTTTCGTGCATCAATTTCACTGACGGAGGCAAAAACCTTTGCATGGAAACACATGACGACGTCTGGAAGGATGCCGACACCCTAAAGCATCCCCGGGTGGTCCGAGAAAAGTCATAATCACCCCCGGAGGCTTTAAATTTCATGGATTCCCTCCATTTCTCTCATTTCTCTCTCTCTCCTCACCACACTCTCTCTCTCCTCCTTCCTCCATCGTGAACCGCCACTACAGCCACCGTGGACCGCCACCCAGCATACCAATCGATAGCCTTTACCACCCACAACCTCCATCAACCACCCACGGCCACCAACGGCCGCCAGCTTCGCCGGAAAACGCCACTTTTCTCCTCCACCGTACGAAAACTTCACCAGCTCAGATCACCGCCGTCCGTCACCGTTGACCGTCATCGTCCCCACCACCGTGTAGCCTGAGCTGCCAGCTTCCTCCAGTAGCTCATCGACGTCGAACGGAGGCCGGATGCACCCGGATCGAGGGAATCTCTATCCGCCATGCAAGAATCTTCGTGGTTGAAAAACACTATCCAAACGGCCGTGAATCGCCGCGCCACCACCAGATTCAGATTCCTGGACTTGCGGGCTTCACCGTGGTGTAATTTTCGAGGCAAATCGCACCCCTCCGCCGTGCGCCACCGTGCCAGAGTTTTTGGATGTGCATCGGGAGAAACCGAGACCACCCCGACGCAGAATTCCATCATCCGATCCCATTGGTAAGGTCCAATTTCCTAAAAACTAATGGTTTCTGACTGAAATGGCTGTCGAACGTAAATAGGCAATAAATTAACCTAGGTATTAGGGTAACCGGATTTAGGATCGAAAAACGGATGACGTGATGAGTCTAAATATTTAATTTAATGTCCAGGAAATTAATTGGGCTCAGAAATTGAGATTTCGTGAAGTTCTGAAGCGAATTAGAGCGACAGGAGACCAGGTAGGATAATTTACACTTCCCGAACCCTAGATTTGACTTAGTGGATACCTGATTGATTTAGATGATTTGCATGGATTTTCGTGCTGCTTTCGATGGGATAAATTGCATGCCTGTGTGCTAAAAACCCTAATTGCATGTTAGACACCTTGTTTATCGAGTTTAGATGCCCTTAGGATGGATTTACTTAGGGTTGGGTACTTGATAGCCGGTATGGGACAGCCGTTAAGTATCCCTAGTACAGGAAGCTTTTAAATGAGATTGTTTTTATCATATTTAGCCTGTACTGAGTTAGGGATTACGCGTTAAACCAGGACGACCCTAAGAAACGTTTAAGGAGTATAAGGGGGGATAGCCTACATGGGGAAACGTTGTGATTTAGGCGTAATACCATAGAACCCTGAGGAATAGCTGATCGTGAGCATGTGAGTTCGAATAGACTGTATGAGGATGAGAATTGGCGTATGTCCACATGCTAGGGGACGCCCTAGATGTTGATTCTCAGCCAGTTCTTGAGTGAGTGATTGGTGTTACGGATCACACTCACAATATAGGCTTGATTCGGGTGATTGGTGTTACGGATCACACCCAACAATAAGAGAGGTATTCTCTCTAGACGATGTGCAATTAGATGATGATTCAGATTTGGTTACAAAGGATTTGTGACCAACGTGGACGTAGATACACTGGGCATGGGATTTTACTTGATTTTGACGATCGATTTTAAAAAGAAATGGAATTTATGATTTCGATTAATTGCCGCAATTTCCATGTAATAAAACGATTTTAAAGATAAGGTATTTCACTATTTTTGAACTGATTTCGGGAAGATGATTTCAGTGTTCGCACCACTGGGTATTCAACCAGTTTTCGAATGATATTTGAATTGTAAATTATTCTACTGGGATTTTATATCTCATCAGGTTGTTTACTTAGATGAACAAGGATAGGGACGGGAACCCAGAAGATAACGGATAAGGCATTGGTGATAAACAGGAGAATGAATTAGCTTAGGCTTGAATCATTTGTATATATATTTTGATGACGTTGCTGTTATTGGGTTTTGTCTTTTATGTTTTTTGTATAGATTGGATTAATTGTACATGTATAAATCAGGTATTTTACGTTGACTGTAGTGATGGAATTGACGTTGCTGTATATGGATTTCTGTTATTATGTTTTATGTTGTTGATGGACTGGCTGTATGATTGTAAACAAGTGATTTTGTATTTGGGTATGTTCGAAATACAGAGGAAACTTTGCCGAATTTTCGGTAGGGTTTACCACCGTAAACTGGTGGATTTAAGTCGGAATATATATGAATGCATGATGTGATATATGTATGTCTAATTAGTTAGCTGCATGTGGATTAGGGTTGAACGGAATCTGAATGGACAACGGGAAGTCTATTTGGGTTACGCTCAACCAGTAGCGATACCTTGACATTCCCACATCGGGAATAACTAATTGAACCAACCTACATACTTTCGCTAATCAGATAAGCATCGCGTATGTCGTATTAGGGGGTCGATACAACATATGCCAATTCTCATCCTCATACAGTCTATTCGAACTCACATGCACACGATCGGCTATTCCTCAGGGTTCTAGGGTATTACGCCTAAATCACAATGTTTCCCTGTATAGGCTATCCCCCCTTATACTCTTTTAAACCTTTCTTAGGGTCGTCCTGATTTACCGCGTGATCTCTAGCGTAATAGAGGCTAATTCTGGTTAAAACAACATATTTATAAAATCCCTGCACTTAGGATACTTAACGGCCATCCCATACCGGCTATTAAGTACCCTGCCCTAAGTCAATCCGTCCCTATGGAATCTAAACTTGATAGGCAAATCGTCTAACGTGTAAAGGGTATTTTCTAGCACACAGGGATGCAATTTAGTCCATCGAAAGTAGCACAAAATTCCATGTGATTAATCTAAATCTTTCAACTATCCACAAGATAAAATCTAAAGTTCGAGAAGCGTAAATTATCTTACCTAGTCTCATTTTGCTCCAAATCGATCCGGGACTTCTCATATCCTCAGAATTCGAGCCTAATCAATTTCCTGTGTATTTAAATGAGTATTTTAGTCCATTACGTCATCGGTTTCACTTTCCTACGTCTGATTGCACAATTTCTTAAGCCAATTTATTTCTTATTCATGTTCGGCATCAAATTTAGTCAAAATTCATTAGGTTTAGATGCTTTAGTCCTTACCATGGGTTCCGGATGATGGAAATCTATTCTGAGACAGTCTCTGGTATCTTTCTGGCTTCTCTGGTAGTGGCGTACGATGGAGGGGTGTGGTTAGGCTCAAAAATTACACCACGATGAAGCCCTCAAGATGGGGAGTCCGAATCTGAGGTTGGCACGGCGGTTCACGGCCGTTTGGACGACGTTTTCTAGTGACAAAAAGTGACGCACGGTGGATGCCTTTTGCCTTGATCCAGGAGCGTGGGAGCTTTGTTCGACGATAGTGAGCTGGGGGAAGAAGCAGGTAGCTCAGCCTACACGCTGGTGGTGGCAGTGACGTCCAACGGTGGCTGATGGCGGAGATCATAGTGGGCAAAAAATCACGCGATGGAGGAGAAAAACGTCCTCTTTTCACCGATGGTGGCGGCCATTGGTGGCTGTGGATGGCTACTAGAGGTTGAGGGTGGTGCGGTGAGTCGATTGGTGGGTCAGTTGGCAGCCTACGGTGGTCCTAGTGGTGGCGCGTGGTGGTGGAAGGAGGAGAGAGAGGAGAGAGAAGAAGGAGTGAAGAGAGAGAGAGAAATGTTGGAAATAGTGGGAATTTATGGGATTCCGGGGAATTTAAAACTTTCGAGGGCGATTTCGACTTTTGCCACTTTACTCTGGGAAACTTCTGGATGCCGTAACTGATCCGGTCATGGACACGAATTTTTATGCAAGGATTTTGGCCTTCATCGAAGGAACTGAAATTCGAAACTCCGTTTTTCAGTCTCTTATCGTCGGGCCGCATTTTCTTTCATGCCGGTTCCAATTTTAACAAAATCGTCCCAAAAATTCAGTTTTAATCATTTAAAAATAGTTTCGGTTATTACAATATCCACATCATCACGTCAACAAACACAACTATACCATTATACAAGATTAGCCAAGGAAAGATTTGCATCTTTAGGAATGTAAGTATAGAAAATTTATGTTTCATGAAAGTTTCAAATCATCATAAATATACTTTAAATCATGAAACAAAAACCATATAATTTCTTAGCTAACTTACTAATACAAGAAAATGGACGTGCCTTGGTTTTTTTCCTTGAATCTATCTTAGTTACCTACTTCTTCCCCTTTCGGCCGAACCTTTTGTTCCTTGTCCTCCAAGTTGTTTTATCTTTCTTCTAAGGTTTATGTCTTACTCTCCTTTTAAGTCACCGAATGCCTTTGTATTTTAGAATAATTGCCAAGCTTCTCTTCTCACTTACCATATGCATATATATCTTTTTAATTCACTCTTTTCATTTGGCTATTCGGTTAAACTAAAAGGAAGGAAAGAAGTCAAGCACCTTCTTTCAAGACCGCTTCATGGCCATTTTATTGAATTAGAAATTCATATCTTATCACTCTTAAGAAGTCAAGCACCTTACTTGAATGTTATCTCTTGGTTACCTTAAAATGAAAAACAAAGAGAAGAAAAAGGGAGAAAGCCATTGCAACATGTCTCTCTTTCTCTCTTCTCAATTGCTATTGCCGTATGTCTATATGTAATTAAATAAGATCCAAATTCTCTTACCTACTCTCAATTGCTTTCACGGTTAAATGGGAAGAAGAAGAAGCAAAATTCCTTTTTTCTTCCTACATGTCTCAGTTCCCCTTTTTCCTTCCATTTCCTTCACCAAATGCAATTAATTCTTTTTCATTACATTAATAGTGATACGTCCTCCTCTTCGTTCACTCTTACATGCTCGAATAAGGTAAGACAAAAAGAAACAATAATTATTACATTGCAAAGTCAATTTCCTTTCTATATGTCTTCCATCGAATATATTCTTCCTCTTCTTAGTAAAACAAAGAAATGAAAGACAAAGGATTTAACAAAATTCCAACATGTCTCCTTCATTTCTCCTTTCTTTCCTACGCATCACCTTTTCTTCCTTTAGTCAATTATTATTTCCTTCTTGCAAGCTTCTTGATGACAAGGAGGAGACACATTAACCTTACGCAAGGCTCACTTTCTAATTTTCTCTACTCACATATTAATTCGGCTAACATAAGAAAGAAAAGGACAATTTCACATGTTTCCTTTTTATGAACATTTCATGCTACTTAATGTCTATGTCCATTCTTTCCCTTGTAACATTTATTCTAAACACTACATCATCAAAGAAATTTCATCACATTTTATGGAAAAATCATCCAAATAATTAAGGAAACAATAATTTAAAAATCAAGAGAAGAATTGGGTGTTACACCAACTATCATCCTTAAGGGCTTTCTAAACTTTTTTATGTTCGAGCTTAGACATAAAAGCCATGTGGTTCATACTCTTAAAGGATAGTCTTATTTTGATTCCTTCTTTGGGATCTTCAATTATGTTTTGCATGTGAAGAGTGTTGCTATTTTTTAGGCAAGTTCCTTCTATCAAATAGTTTCCTACTAATATATGCTTCAAATGTATTGTTTGGCACATTATTTTCTTCTTCATGACCCTTTTATTCTACTTGAGATTTTTTAAGTGTATTATGTGGAGAATGATTTTTTGTCTTCTTGATGTTTTGTCCCTCTTCTTTATCTGTTATGCTCTATTTTACATTTAAGAGGTTAGCTTAACAAAATACATGTATGCTATGATGAACACATAATTGTACATTTTCATTCAATGATTTCTACTTGCATTAGGGGCATTTTCTATGTGTTTGATTAAGAATTACCCAAGTTTTCACCTTATTTTCATGTTATCCAAGTTCCAATTAGTCATAAAATAGTTTTAGAGCAAAAAGGGGCAAAAACAACATCAAAAGGCTCAACGCACCCTAAATCATGCCCATGTTGAAGCAAAGATTCTAGAACACACCTTGGAGCATGGCCAAACAAGCAAGTTTCCATGACACACCCTCTAACACGCCCTTGCCATCCTCTACACAACGCCATAACCATGCTACCTCCAAGATTCTAGAACATGCCCTCCAACACATCCAAGAAACACGACCTAGGCACCAACACACCTTCCACCATGCCCTTGCCATTTTCTACACTGCCACGCAACCATGTTGCCTTTCACGCCACCCTTGTCTATAAATAGGGAGGCAGACAAAGAGAAAAGGGGAGGTGTAGAGTCGTGAGCACGTATGGCTTAGAGAAGTGACACTCCTTTCCATCTGTGGACCCTTGGCAATTCGATTTCCTTGTCTCTCTACAAAGTTAACATCCATAGAGATCTAACAAAGAATTGGAGGAAGAAATTGAGGAGAAATCAAGAGGCAACTAAGAATGTAATCAAGGAGAAGATTATACCTAAGATTGTTCATCCAAAACTCAAAAAATGAGGGTGTACCTGTTCCCATTTTTCTCTTCTTTCTTTATAATTATTTTTCTTGTTGTTATAGTCATGAACATGAGTAGCTAGATTGGTAAAACCCATTGAGGTTCTTGAACTATATTAATGTTTTGATATTCACTTTCTTGAATTACAAATTAGACTATTTGATCTTCCTTCAATTAAGAATTATTATCTAAGTCTTCATTATGAGATGTCGTAGGGAAGACTATCTAGATTCCTCTCAAAAACTTGACAGATGATGATTGGAATTTGAAGCTAACTGAAAATAACAATCAATCCTCGCTTAGAACTAAGGTTAATTGACTACTGGATTAAGAGAAATTCTTAATAGTAGTGAATTAAAACTCTAATGCTAATCTAGAATCAACCATTAGGAAGAACCAGCCAATGGGAGGTTATAATTTTTAGAAATTCATTGAGACCAACAGAGAATTTGGATTTACTTTAAGATTCACTCATAGGTAGCATAGTAAATTTTATAATTCATAATCCTTTATGTATACATCATTTAGTTTAGGACCTCAATGGGTTTGCTTGTCTTGACTTGATAATTCCCTTTCATGATCAAGAGTTGCCAGTTCCTTTTTTAGTTATTTATCGTTAGTTTTGATAAAATCGACCACCATTTGTTTTAGGCTAGACAACAAGGAGTAATTAGTAACTTTAGGCTTTCTCGTTCTTGTGAGATACAACCTTGATACTCACCATTGCACTAGGCCACATCAATAGGTACACTGCCTTAGGTGTACTTGAACATAAAGCATTGGCAGCCCATCATGCTCTCTTCAATTTTTAGGATTATTTTCATTCTTAACATTCTCTTTGACATTTTTTTTAGAGCAGGTGTATGCTAACATGTCCCAACCTCTAATGTCTTAAACAACTTTCATCATAAGTAGAGGTTAGACATCTAAGGAATGATAGTGAAATATTTTCCAGTTTCAAGGTCTATATTTTATTATGACTCTTTCTTTTAAACAGAATATTATCACTATCCTTATCATGAACGATGCATTTTGATGAAGAAAAAGAAGCTTTATAACCTTTATCATAGAATTGGCTCATTGGAAGGATACTTTCAACTAGATAGACATCATTAGTGCTTATATTCACCCTAATAAAATAACTCAATTTGAACCTATTTTTTAGATAAAACCAAAGAATGGTCATTCAAAAGAAGATTAGCATAATCAATAGATAATCCATCAAAGTGGTATATGTGAGACCAAATGATTGACTAAAATTTTGTATAGAAATAATTACCCGTGACCTAGCATAGTCAAATCATAAGATCATTTGATGAATATAATCAGTTTAAACATAAAATTTGTATCCCACATAGAAAAGTATAAAAGATTAAGCACAAATAATATACATGAACAATTAAGCATTGTGTGAATAAGATATTCCCTTGAAAAATACATCCACTTGCATAATAACCAATTTAATCCATTGGCTTACTAGTTCTTACCAATATCAACTATTTTACCTTTTTTGGCCCCCACATGCCATAGTTTTAAGATCTTTGGGAGTAAAGGATACAAAATTTGAAGCATCCCCAATAATGTGAGTAGAGCATCCTAAATCAAGGAACTAATGATCCTTCCAAGTACTAACTTTAAAATACACTTATTATACTAAATAAATATTTTGGTACTCAAGCATCTTTAGGTCCTATTATTGTCAATGCAAGGTTCATGTTGGGTGCACTGAACCTTTATAAATCTAAATTTTCTTCAAAAGAACCTTTTTAGTTTTCACAAGTATAACACACCCTTGAGCTTTAAGGTTTTGGTGTATATTAAAAAAAATTCTTATGAAGTTTTTCTGAGTTCTCCTTTTTGTATCCCAAGTCAGTTTTACCACAAAAACATTTATGTATGCCAAGAAGGATGTCTTTTATAAACATTTGAAAAATCTTGATTTCAAATCTAAACCTTTTCTTTTAAAGCTTTATTCTATTTGCCTTAATCCTTCTTCTAGAATATCCATCGCACATTTTACAAAGTTAAAACTTTTCAAAAACTTTTTTTTTAGCACTTTGAAGCTCATTATATTTAAAAATTGTTTTTCTCAAAACTTCTAAAACTATATGAAAAACTTATAAGAATTCATCATAAGTATATGGTCGATAATTTACCTCATTATCATATTGTTATTCTTTACTATCTAAGTTTGTATTTTACATTAAGCAAAGATTAGTAGCCTCCTATTCACTATTAGTAGTCGATAGATCACCATCATTCCAAGTAAACTTTTCTATCATTATAGTTTTCTTTCCTTTTGTTCCAGTAGTGGATAATCTACCCTGATATGTTTAGTATATTGCACTCATAGTAGGTGAATGCTTCCGTATGAATTTCCTTTTTGGAGATGGATCCTTAATCTACCCTGATAGATAGGCTTGGACATTTTTCTTGGAGGTTAATCCTTTAACATAGAGACCAAACTTTAATACCAATTATTAGCTAGATAATAAAACAAGAAGGAGAGTTGAATTGTTTTTTTTTTTCACAAAATTTGATTTTCACATATTTATAAATTTTTTTGTTAGGTGTATACTAGAAATTAAGTTCCTATTCAAAGTAGTTAATTTCAGCAAAGGAAAACGTTAAGTTTGAAAACTACTTTAGAAATATTTTTAGGTTAATGGTGAGTGAGGGTATAAAGAGAAAAACACAAAAAATTTATAGAGATACAAATCAAAATTATAATCCTACGTCCTCTTCTAAAGCATAAAGGAAGGGAATAAAAAAAAAAACACAACTTGGTAACCTTATTACAATGAATCAGCATACACTACTTTTTTGCCTCTATACTTAGCAACCCTTTAAAGGATCAACACACGTTACTTTTTCTCCCTTAAGTATTATGCAATGAAAAAACCCAAAAAATCCTAACACAACCCGGGTAACAATAAGAAATGCACTTGGGTAACCTTACTCAAGAAATCAACATACATTACTTTTATGCCAATATACACTTGGCAACTATTATTAAGACTCAACACACTTTGCTTTTACACCCTTTGATATTTAAACGAAAATCCTAGAAAAAACCACCTAATAAATATAAATCAAATATTTAAACAACCAAGAAACAACCTTTCTAACCTAGACTTTCCACCAGATACCTAAGCAGAAAGAACAAGATGAAGAGAATCAAATGATTCAATAAAAGCACAAAAACTACCATTTCACATAGAGTATAAGGACAATGAAAGTGTAAGTAGTAAACTTCATAAGAATGGGAAGTGTTCTCTTAGTGTTCCCAATGCCTAACCACTTCACCTATAAATGGAGAATAGACAAACATTTAAGATATTTGATTTCTGCCCATTGTAGGTTGCATTTAATAATAGAGAGACATTACAAGCTTGATCTGAAGTTGAAAAATTAATGCTAGAAGCTTTCTTATCAAACCTAAGAAATTTTGAGGCTTGGAAGTTGAGAAAACTTCATTTACAAAGGAACAGACACCAAGAAGTATTTTTCCTAGGAAGTAATAGGTTGTAAAGTGTTTTGTATGTTTGAGGCAGCCTCTTTTCTAACTTCTTCCTTTTATCTTAGATAAATTGAAGTTTCTTTGATACTTAAGACAAAAATTCCCTTTTCTTCCAACTCTTCCTTCTCGAGTATTGTGAGTGGCGAGGAAAGAGAGTTTGCTTTTCTTTTTCTGGTGTCTATCAAACTTAATGTTGTAGCCGCTTGATACTTTGGTCTTTAGGAAATGTTACAATTATGTTGAAGTATTTTATTTCAAAATTATTGGGTTTGAGAAAATTTTGTATGAAATGCATTTTAGTTTAATTTTAAAATACCTTTTGGCTAAGAGTGTTAAAAAATAGACCATTAAAAAAATGTGTTGAGCTAAATCCATGGTTTGGCCCACTATGAAGTAAAATTTCAAAAAGCCTTTAAAATGTATTTGGTTGAAAATTATTGTGGGCTTTTTGCAACAATATTTATCCAAGTATTCTTAACTTCAATTTAGGAGCCAAAATGTTTGCTTTAAGAATTAAGGAGACCATCACATAAAATAAATTAATTTCCTTTTATAAAACAAATATTTCATTATTAAAATTAAATGCCCTATTTTGCATAGGTAAAAATATCCCAAGAGCATTGTCTTGTGTTTAATCAAAACGGTGCATTTTGATTCCAAAGATTAAATAAAAGCCTAAAATTTACCATTTCACTAAAGGAAAAATGGTGCAATTTGGGCTTATCAGACACAAAAAAAAAGTCAAAATGCACCATTTCACTAAACCCAAAATAGTGTGTTTTAGGTGCATCAAAACTCATGGTTGAATGTTAATCGTTGATGAAATGGATGGCTGAGATGCTCCTAACGGCAGAGAAATATCTATATTTTTCCTACAATAAAGAATCCTTATGCATATAAATGTTAATGCATATGTGTGATAGTGTGCGTATTTTCGCATATATGTATTGATATATATTTTATATATATTATGTATATATGTGTGTGTGTGCACGAGCGCATGCATGCATTTATATATTATACACACACAATTATATGCATGCACATATGCGAATGTGTGTAAATAGGTGTACATGTGTCAATATACATGTATATATGAATGAGTGTGTACACACACATATACATATGCATTTATAAAATTATGTGTGTGTATGTGTATTACTTACAACATGCACACTTTTACGTGTTTACGCTTTCCCACTTATACATGCAATTACATATGTATAGTTGTCAAAATAGGCTAACTAAGCTCATGTGAGACTTGGCTCACATGAGTTATAGGTAAGGTGAACCAAGTTTTTCAATATATTTTTTAATAGGTTAGAAAATATCAATGCAACTAATTACCTAGTGGGTTAAACGAGTTTTTTAGTTTAACAAAAAAAAATTATAAAGAAAATACAAAGAATGATCAAAATATTTATACTTTATAAGTGCTTGTAAAATTTATTTATTGGGTTCGAGTTTGGGGATAGTTTTAAGAGTTTTTACAAGTTTAAGTCCAGGTCTATAGAATATGATATCCACCTTAGGCCCAAACTTGGTCTATATAAATTATTTAAATATTTATTTTTATATTATATATATACACTTTATTATATAAAAATAAATATATGCAAAAATTATATTACTTGTATCAATTCCCTCAATAAGATTATTTAATTCTAATATTTATATATATTTGATTATTTTATGTAGATAAACTAGTTAAGATTATATATGAATTGTATATTTAAAGATCAATAATATAATTAAAGTAACTTACAAATTTTCTTTATGAATTTAATGTCAATGAGTCATATTTAAGGAAAGAGATTAATTATTTTGAATTTTTTTCGAGTAAACAAGTTTGGCTCTGAGCCCAAGAATTTAGAGATTCAAAGGATCTAAGAATGGGGTTTGAATTTGCTACTCACTCGGGTTTGAATCTAAAATGAGGAAAATATTTTTCTTTGGATTCAAGGACAAGTATCATAATACCCTAACTAGATGTATGGGGCAAACCATTTGAAAAGGTTCAAATGGGTTACTATAAACGTTAACTATACTTCTTCAACTTGAGTAGCAACTAATGAACATCGATCAACCATATATAACTTCTACCTAATAGGGGACTATTATGAATCCAAAAAATAAAAAGTATGCTTACTAGAGTAGTTTTCTTCCTTTTGGACCAACAAGTCTATAACACCTTTGTAAACCCAGCCAAACACAATTTAAGATTTTCATTTAGATGAGAAATTCGCTCAATGTAGATGGTTGAAGAAGAACAACCTATAATTACTGTATTGATATTAATCCAATGAGAACTTTGCTAGCCAAATAAGCACTTCATTTCTCTTCCATCATAAATCACAAAAGAAACAAAGCCAAGGTCAGTTCTTAAGATGACGACTACTAATAATAGGGTAACACCTTTCACAAGATAAGCAAGTAGATAATTATTTAAAAGAATAGATGCAAGATTATTCGAAACATAAGCTTATACCAAAATAATATGTCAATTAAATGCCTTTGGGAGAAAAATTAAAGCACAAGGGGCCTTTAAGTCCAATATGACATGTATAACAAATCTTATTGTTGTGATTTCATATAAGAACCTAGATTAGCTAGAATGGAAAGACACAAAAAGAATTTTATTAGACAAATCGAATTCTGATTTTACAGATAGATTTGTGAGATACTCTAACTAATTGCAACATAGTGAGTGTGGAGTGTAGCTTACATAATTAGGACTACTAAATCCCCCTAGTAAATCATTACAAGATTATATCATATTGTACAAATAGACAAATATTTTTTTTTTTTTTTGCTTATTATTCTCATTGGGATGGTAAGACATTTTATTTTCTTGATTGTTATTATTCTAAACCTATTCTATATGTTCTAGTTTCCAAGCATCCATCCAAAACACAAAATAGGTGTCCATAGTGTGAATTTTGTAAAGTGCTACACTCACTAATATAGAATCAAATAGAGGTAATTAGTGGAAATCCAATCAATCACATAATGAAGGAGACTTCATAGCCTACCGTTATAAAGCTTGACATTTGACCTAGATCATTGTATCAAGAAAGCAAACAACCCGTCTTAAGTTTAAGACCATCTCTAATGATATTAGAGTGGAATTCTTTCTCCTTTTCACGAATAATATCCTTTGTGGTCTTTCCACTAAACTTTACTATTGCTATAATGCCTCCTTCTACACTACAAGAAAAGTGAGATTCAGTGGCAACTTTTCAATGGTGACAAAAAAAGTCACCACTGAAAGACCATATTCAATGGCGACCAATTCATGTTGCCATTCAAGGCTTTTAGTGGCGACCAAAAGTGTCGCCACTGATAATCTTTAGTGGCAATAGCCAAATTCTTTCCACTAAAGCTCTTCAGTGGTAAGAAATGTTGCGCCACTAAATACATTCAGTGGCCACAATTTCATTATTGCCACCGAAGGCTTTTAGTGGCAACAAAAAGTGTCGCCATTGGAATCCTTCAATGGTGACAATTTAATTATGGCCATTGTAGAATTTCAATGGCAACACATTTTTTCCCACTGAAAGCCTTCAGAGGCGACAATTATAATTATATTGTTGCCACTATAAAGTTTTCTGTGAAGATGGTTTGTGGCACTATGTTATACTTTTAGTGGCGACAATTAATTCCCCTAAAATTCACAAAAAATTTTGGATGTTTCCTTTGTTGGCTCGAACATGGGATGTGGAGGACCGAGCAAAGAAGCTTACCACTACACCACAGAAGCCTTTTTTTATTTATATTGCAGCGTCTAATATATGTTAGAAGTGATTAAAACATCACCTACTTAAGCCTGGCATCACGCGTGAGGGAGACATTAAATCTAAAATTTCCCTTTACCACATGCGTTCTCTCCGACCTTCTTCACGGTTGTCATTTTCTGTCTGTTCGCAGCGTACTTCACTGTTATTCCGTAGTGTAACAACCACCGTCACATTTATTGTTTTTTGTTGTAGCGTTCTTCACTATCGTTTTTTCACGTTCACCGTCATAGCATTCTTTGACTATCGTGTGCGTCTGCTACTATTTTTGGCTGCTTCTCCATTTACACTCACTGACTAACCTCTACAGATACTGGTAAGTGAGTTTTATCAACTGCATCTATTATGCCGTTCACTATCTCCTATACTCCATCGACGCTGTCAGTGTTGCTTGCACCAACGACCTTCACCAGAACTTGAGGTAAGATCCTCTATTGGCCTTCTATTCATCTCTCTCTTATTAGCTCCTGATTTGCACATTTTGGAAGTGAAAAATGGGAGTCACATTTTCATTTATGCTCTGCTTTGTTTGCTTTCAAATCTGTTATATTTTTTGCTAAAAACAAGATGATGTGATTTAGGAGTGTATGTATTGGACTCTAATTTGCTGGTTCAAACGTCTCTAGAGGTTTTCTAGTACTACATTATTCGTGGGTGTAATGCCCTTATCTAGTATTACAAGTCCTTCGATGTGAACAGATAAGTTTGGTATATTATTCTTAACCTTAATTATTCATTTACAACGTCTGAGCATTTTTACCATTAAGTATTATTATTATGGATTAGGTTCGTGTTCTTTTGCTCAGATAACCATAATTTATGCATAGCGGATATTAAATTTAATACATCATAGTAAAATTTTTAAAACTTACATATCATAGAAATAATAGATGTCTAATAATAAATGTCTATTACACTATCCGTGAATATTTCCCAGGATATATGAAGTACCCATCCATAAGGAGTCAGGAGACAACAAGTCTGTCACTCAAACTCCTCTTACAAAACAATGGGGATGAACAGGTCCTTCACATATCCTTTCCCAATAATTTTCCTTTACTATCTATAGCCAAAAATGATAGTCCTAAATCTAATCCAAAAACACTATAAAGAATTAAGACTCAAAATAAGGAATACAAAATGCTCTTGACAATAAGGGACTTCTATCTTCCTCGGCTGTAATAACCCAATTTTTAAAAATAAATTAATTGGGTAAAATAAATTTAAATTTTGTCAGAATTAAATTAAGCATGATTTTATAAGCCTGCAGTTGAAATTTGAGAATTTTTCGAAGTTAAAATTTTATCTAACTAAGGAAAAACTCGATTCGGATTCAAGAAATTAACATGTAATTTGGAAGGCCTAAAATCTTCAAAAGACCCCCGAATTCCTTCCATATGGGCTTGTATTCTTGCTTAGATTGAAGAATGCATCCGAAATTTATCCTGGGCAAAATGGTAAAAGACCAAAATGCCCCTAGAGGCCTTAAAATCTCAAAACCCCATTTTCCCTCTCATTTTTTGTTCCCTCTCTCTCTCCTTCACCCATTTTCTCTATCCTCTCCATCTCACTCGCGCACCACCTCTAGCCACCAGAAATGCTGCCCTACGCTGTCGTTGGACCTTGCCACCGGTGCAGCTCGATGCCGCCAACCTCCAGCCACCATTCCCGATCGCCAATGGAAGTTATAGCGGCCGAAAATAGCCACATTTTCCTTCTGTCATGATCTCTGCCATCCTACGTCGTCCGGCCACACTGCCGCTGCCGTTGGGTAGCCTGAGCTTCCAGCTTCCTCCAACAGCTTCCAGCTGGTGGAGCACCATCGCCATGCGCCGAGAACGGGGGAAAAATAGTCCATCCAACTGTGTACTTTGTCATCAAAAAATGCTTTCTAAACGGTTTTGTTTTGCCGAACGGACCCCAAATCTGGCATCCTTGAGTTGTGGGCTACATTTTGGTGTATCTTTCGACCTTATACGCCCTCTACCACTGTGCACTGTCGTGAGCCACCATCCACCGCCGTGCTCTACCGTGCGTTGTCGCTGAAGTCCTATAAAGTTGCTGGAATCAGATTTTAAGCTTCTGAAACCCCCTGGTATAGTTTAAAATACCCCAATTTGATATTTTCCTATTGAAATTGACCCCGGATATGTTTAAGGATTAAACCGGCCTAGGAATTTGATAAATTGACGTAGGAAAGCCTAATTGAAAGAAAAACCCCCTAAGAATTTAATTATTTTCCTAGGGAATTAATTAAGAGCAATTGCCGAGGAAAAAGGGTCTGGAAATGTACCAAGAAGAAAAGAGAGATTTAGTCAAAGAGAAAGGAAGCAAGGTAGGTTAACAATTTAAACTTTTGTTTCCATGTTCTGGTTATGCAATATAATGTTTATATTCAAGATTTTCATGGAACTTAAGTTGTCTCTGCATTCTTGACCTAAATGTATGCATGTAGGCTAGCATGTATGGTTTATTGAAATGTTGATGGGTAAGATAGCATGAATACATTGTTGGTAAAATGATTAGGGTTGAATGGTGTTAACTTCATGGTGACCATAAAGAAAGAACCCTACGTTTTAAGTGTATTAAGTAAAGAACCACAAGAAAGGAAATGGAATTGCCAAGTGAACAAAACTCCCCAAGTCGAGTCCATGAAATTTATTCTTGGAATCTGAAAGCTACGCACCAATATATATTTTCAAAAAATATGGGAATTTATTATTGGAGGAAAGGAAATTTTTTCTTAATTAGTAGAATTTTATAAGAAAGGATATTGTTATTATTTCCAAGGAAGGAAATTATTCTTGAAATTGATAAAACTATATAAGAAAATTAATTTTCAAGAGGGGAGAAATTATCCTTGAAAGTATTAAAGTTTTTGTAAGAAACGTACATTGGAATTAATTTCCAAGAAAGGAGAAATTATTTTTGAAATACTAGAATTCTTATAAGAATTGTGCGTTAGGGTTAAATTCCAAGAGAAGAGAAATTATTCTCGAAAATATTAGTATTTTTATAAGAAATGTACGTTTATAGTAATTTCCAAAGAAAGCGGAAATCATTCATGAAATTAATAGAATTTTTATGAGAAGTGTACATTCATATTAATTTCTAAGAAAGGGACATTTATTCTTAAATTATTTAGAATTTTAAAGAGATGTACACTAGTACTATTTTTTCAATAAAAGGAAAATTTTTCCTTGAGAATTGTTAAAGAATTATATATGTGGTCGAGTTTCCATTGATTACGAGGTATGGCCGAAGGTGCTCCACACAGGCGGTGTAATAACCAGAATTATTTTGAAAGATAAAATTGAGTTTTTGATGCTAATTCCATCTACACGGAGGCTGGCACATATTTTGAGGCAATGATTGAACTCGAAAAGCGATCTAAAGTCAGAAACACGATCAAATGAAAAGAATCGCAATCCGACGATCAATAATTGACAAACAACATTTCGTGCTTCAATTTCTCAAAGGGACACCAGAATCATTGCATGAAAATGCGTGCCAATGTCTAGATGGAAGCCGACATGCTAAAGTTTCCTCGGGTGGTCTGAAAAAAGTCAGAATCGCCCCCGAAAGCTTTAAATTTCTCAAAATTCCTCCATTTCTATCAATTCTCTCTCTCTCCTCACCTCACTTTCTCTTTCCTCCTTCCTCCACTGCACGCCGCCACCTGAGCCAACGTGAGCCACCACCTAGCATACCAATCAATAGCCCTCGCCACCCCCAACCTCCAGCAGCCACCCATGGCCACCAACAGCCGCTAGCGCCGTCGGGAAACAGCATTTTCCTCCTCCATCGCATGGGATTTTTGCTAGCTGAGATTGTCGCTGTCCGCCACCGTTGGCCATCACCGCCCCCACCATCGTGTAGCCTGAGCTGCCAGCATCCTCTACCAGCTCGTCGATGTCGAATAGAGGTCCGACGCGCTCAAATCGAGGCTTTTTCCATCCGCCGTGTGTTGTTCTTCATGGCCAGAAAATGCCATCCAAACGGCTGTGAACCGCCGCGCCACCACCATATTCAGACTCCTCGTCTTGGGGGCTTCACCGTGGTGTAAATTTTAAGGCCAACCACACCCTTTTGCTGTGCGTCGCCATGCCAGAGCATCTAGATATACATCGGGAGAAATCGAGACCACCCCGGGATAGATTTCCATCATCCGACCACACTGGTAAGGTCCGATTTCCCAAAAACTAATGAATTTTGATTGAATTGGCTGCCAAACGTGATTAGAAAATAAATTGACCTAGGTATTAGGGTAACCGGACTTAGAATCATAAAATAGATAACGTGACGAGCTTGAATATTCATTTAAATGTCCAGGGAATTTAATTAGCTCAAAATTCGAGATTTCGTGAAGTTCTGAATTGTTTCGGAGCAACAGGAGACCAGGTAGGATGATTCACGCTTCTCGAGTCTTAGATTTGACCTAGTGATTACCTGAACAATTAGATTTTATTGCATGGATTTACGTGCTACTTTTGATGGAATAAATTGCATGCCTGTGTTCTGGATATCCTAATTTCATGTTAGACATTTTGTTTATCGAGTTTAGATGCCCTTAGGACGGATTTACTTAGGGTAAGGTACTTGATAGCTGGTATGGGATGGCCATTAAGTATCCCGAGTACAGGGAGTTTTTTTAATGAGATTATTTTTCTCAGATTTAGCCTGTACTACGTTAGGGATTACATGATAAATCAGGATGACCCTAAGAAAGGTTTAAGGAGTATAAGGGGGGATAGCCTACATGGAGAAACGTTGTGATTTAGGCGTAATACCCTAGAACCCTGAGTAATAGCCAACCGTGAGCATGTGAGTTCGAATAGACTGTATGAGGATGAGAATTGGCATATGTGCACATGCTAGGGGATGCCCTAGATGTTGATTCTCACCCGGTCCTTGAGTGAGTGATTGGTGTTACGGATCACACTCACAATATAGGCGAGATTCGGGTGATTGGTGTTACGGATCACACCCAACGATCAGAGAGGTAATCTCTCTAAATGACGTGCAATTGGATGACGATTAGATTCAGTCGCAGATGATATATGTGGCCAACACGGATTTAGATACACTGGGTATGGGATTTTACCTGATTTTGATTATTGATTTTCAAAGAAATGGATTTTTATGATTTTGAGTATTTGCCGCGATTTCCATGTGATAAAATGATTTTAAAGATAAGGTATTTCACTGATTTTGAACTGATTTCGGGAAGATGTTTTCGGTGCTCGCATCGCTAAGTATTCAACCAGATTTTGAATTGTAATTGAACTGTAAATTATTCTACTAGGATTTTATATCTCACCAGGTTTTTTAGTCAGATGAACAGGAGCAGGGACAGGAACCTAGACGTTAGCCAGACAATGACTTGGTGATAGACAGAAAAGACGCTTAGTCTAGGATTGAAATAAATTGTATATATATTTTGATGATGGTGTTGTATATTGGTCTTCTGTAATTTATGTTTTCTGTTGTTATTGGACTGGTTGTATATCTGTGAACAGGACGACTATTGTATATGGATATATTCAAAATACAGAGGAAACTTTGCCAAATTTTCAGTAGGGTTTACCACTGTAAACTTGTGTAATTAAGTTAGATTTCACATTTAATGATTCTATGCCGTGTGTATGGATATTGGATTTCATTCTAGAGTAATTTATGATGTATGTATGTATAATTAGTTTAGTTGCGTGTGAATTAGGGTTGAACGAAATCCGAATGGACAATGGGAAGTCTATTTGGGTTACGCTCAACCAGTAGCGATCCCCTGACATTCCCACATTGGGAATAACTATTTAGAAAAGTCCATATGCTTCCGCTAATCAGATATGGATTGTGTATGTCGTATTAGGGGGTCGTTACAATTATGGTATCAGAGCCTAGTTTATCGGATTTTTTGGTTTAGTGGGCTAGGGATTATGAACATTCAGGCTTGCAGCTTTAGGGTTTTGATTGATTTAACTCTGGAATGTTAGCACCTAATCTTGAACCAATAATTAATGGAATGAGTTTAATGCCCTTCTGTTAATTGTTGCTGTTGAGACTAATCTGTTTGCTTCTGTGTCAGATAACTATGGCAGAATCTAGCAGGGATGCCACTCGCCAGCCTAGAGGAAGGCCAAGGCACAGGAATCAGGGTGCTTCGAGTAGTGGTAGCATGGAGACTGATGTCGAGATGCGCGATATGATGGAATCTATCCGTATGATGGCTGATGCCAGGAGAGATCAAGCCACTACCAGTGCTAATGTGATGAGACAGCAATAAGAAGACAGACAGAGTAGAAATGACGGAGCCACCCAGCATGCTAACCCATTGTATCAGGGATGGATCGAGTTTCAGAGAGAAGGTCCATCTCCATTTGCAGGTGCCTCCGATCTAGCTGCGGTAGAAGCCTGGATGAAAGATATTAAAAAGATTTTCAGACTGTTGCAATGTGACAACGAGCAGAAGGTTACATATGTAACATATATGTTGAAAGGCTAAGGTAACTCGATGGACAGTGCTCAAAGAATCGATGGAAAGCAGAGGCATTCCACTTACCTGGGAGTCTTTCAAGAGAGTCTTTATGGACCAGTACATCCCTGAGAGCGTCAAACAATCAAAGGAAGCACAGTTTCTGAAGCTCACACAGGGAGGCAGGCCATTTGAGGAGTATCTGAAACAATTTGAAGAACTATCCCGATACTCCACCTACCTGCTAATGCACTATGACGAGGCCTGGAAAGCCAAACAATTAAAAGAAGGCCTAGACTTACCCATGAAGACTCAGCTAGCCACATTGGGGATTAGAGACTTCGCCACGCTGGTAAACAAGTGCCAAATCCTGAGCAAGAATCTAGAACAGAGACAAGCTCAGAATATGACACAGAGAATAGGGAACTGGCCCAGACCAACAACCAGAAATCTTAATGTGAGAAGAGGTATGTTTAAACCGCAACCAGGGGCTTCTATCAGCAGTGGAAGACGACCTGACAACACACCCTGTCCGAAGTGTGGTACCAGACATCCAAATCAGCCCTGCTAGCATCAAACTTTTCTTCAGTGTTATAGTTGTAGAGGTACAAGACATATGGCCAGTCCCTTCCACTGGGAATCAGCCGACATCCGATAGCCGAAGACCACAGGCTTCAGGGAGAGTGTTCACTTTGAATGCTGCCAATGTCGACAGGTCTTCGGGCTTGATGCAGGGTAGAGGTAAAATCTATAATTTTTCTTTGATAGTATTGTTTGATTCAGGTGCTACGCACTCCTTTATTGTTGATGCATGCGTAGAAAGAATAAAACTACTTATTCAAACCCTGCCTTGTGACCTATACATATCCACACCCTTGGGAGAAGCCACTATGTCCCCACGTATATGTTTGAATTTCCCCTTAACCATTAAAGATACTTTATTCATTGTGGACCTAGTGTGTATACCGTTGTCTGGGATCGACATTATTTTGGGAATGGATTGGTTGACTAAGAATTGGGTCTTATTGAATTGTTCTGAAAGGATAATTACTTATCTGGATAACGTGCCTGTGCGAGGGAGTGATAGAGCTTGTGAGATAGGTGATATGTCCCTCAACCTCTCTGAGGTAGAGTTGCAAGATAGGCTAAGCCAAGTCCCAATTGCTAGTGACTTTCCGGAGGTATTTCCTTTGGAAGTAAGCAAACTGCCACCACTTAGGGAGATCGAGTTCACCATTAGCCTGATTCCGGGCGCGGGCCCAATAGCCATGACTCCATATCGTATGGGCCCAGTGGAATTAAGGGAACTAAAGGTCTAAATTGAAGATATGTTAGAGAAGGGGTTCATTAGGCCAAGTGTATCGCCATAAGGAGCTCCGGTCTTATTCGTAAAGAAGAAAGACGGAAGCCTAAGGTTGTGTATTGATTACCGACAATTGAATAAGGTGACCATTAAGAACAAATACCCATTACCACGTATTGATGATTTGTTTGATCAGTTGCATGGTGCGACTGTGTTTTCTAAGATAGACTTAAGATCGGGATACCACCAGATTAGGGTTAGAGAGGAGGATATCTCAAAGACAGTGTTTAGGAAAAGATATGGCCACTACGAGTTTCTAGTGATGCCTTTTGGGTTAACGAACGCACCAGCTATCTTTATGGATTACATGAACAGAATCTTCAGACCCTATTTAGATCAGTTTGTTGTGGTATTCATCGATGATATCTTAGTCTATTCCAAGACTCACGAAGAGCATGCCCAGCATCTTAGCATGGTGCTACAGATACTGGAAGAGAAGCAATTGTATGCAAAGCTAGAGAAATGTGAGTTTTGATTAGAAGAAGTGAAATTCTTAGGACATGTGGTTAATGGGGAAGGGATAGCGGTATACCCAAAGAAAATTGAAGTAGTGTTAGATTGGGGTCGACCTAGAACAGTCACCGAGATTAGGAGTTTCCTAGGTTTGGATGGCTATTATAGGAAATTCATTCAAGGATTTTCTCAGATAGCTGTGCCATTAACCCGGTTGACTCAAAAAGGGGTAGATTTTGAATGGAGCGAATAGTGTGAGACTAGTTTTCAAACTTTGAAAGAGAAATTGACTACCGCTCCTGTACTAATTATTCTGAAACCCCTAGAACCCTTTACTGTATATACAGATGCATCCTTGAGAGGCCTAGGTTGCATCTTGATGCAGGATGGGAAAGTTGTGGCTTATGCATCGCGACAATTGAAACCTGCAAAGGAGAATTACCCTACCCATGACTTAGAATTAGCTGCCGTCGTGTTTGCCCTAAAGATTTGGAGACATTACTTGTATGGCGCTGTATTTGAGGTGTATAGTGATCATAAGAGCCTTAGGTATTTGTTTGATCAAAAGGAATTAAACATGAGGTAGCATTGGTGGGTAGAATACCTAAAAGATTTTGATTTTGAATTGAAATATCATGCAGGGAAAGTGAATGTTGTGGCAGATGCATTAAGCTGGAAGTCACTACAATTAGCTAGCTTGATGATAAGGGAAATGAGGTTACTTGAGGATTTTGGGAATCTCAGCCTAAACGTAATCTCGTTTCCACAAAGATTAGTGATAAGTGACTTTTTGATAACCTGTGAATTGAGAGAGCTGATTAGACAAGCCCAACTTGAGGATGAATCCTTGGAAGTATACGCAGACCAACCTGATTTTGGACTGGCACCTGATGGAGTCTTAATTTTTAGGAAGAGGGTAGTAATTCCGAACCATCAGGAGCTAAAGGAAAAAGTGTTAGCAGAGGCCCATAGAAGCCATTACACTATGCACCCCGATATTTCCAAGATGTATCAAGACCTAAAGAGGAATTTTTGGTAGCCCGGTATGGGGAAGGATATCACGAACTATTTGAATGCTTGTTTGACTTGTCAACAGGTTAAGATAAAACATCATAAACCCGCAGGGCTACTAAAACCATTAGAGATACCAAAAAGAAAATGGGATCAAATCACTATGGATTTCGTAGTAGGGTTACCTAGGATACCAGCAGGATTTGATGCCATTTGGTTGATAGTGGATAGGTTGACCAAATCTTCTCACTTTTTACCTGTAAAGGTACGTTACTCCATGGAGAAATTAGCCGAAGTATACCTTAGGGAAATCGTAAGATTGCATGGAATACCATTAGGTATAGTATCCGATCGAGACCCTAGATTTACTTTGAGATTCTGGCAATCCCTACAGCAAGCCTTAGGAACCCAGCTTAAATTTAGCACAGCCTATCATCCTCAGACTGACAGGCAGTTTGAGAGGACTATCCAAACCTTAGAAGATATGTTAAGGGCTTGTGTGCTAGAGCAGAAAGGAAGTTGGGACAAACACCTGCCGTTGATAGAGTTTGCATACAATAATAGTTATCACTCTACCATCGGTATGGCACCTTGTGAGGCTTTGTATGGGAGGAGTTGTAAGTCACCTTTAAGTTGGGTAGAAATGGGGGAGAGTGCACTGTTGGGACCCGAAATTGTACAAGAAACCACTGATCAGATTAAAATGATCAGGGAAAAGATGAGAGTTGCCCAACAGAGGCAAGAATCATATGCCAACAAGAGAAGAAGGCCTTTGGAATTTAATGAGAGAGCACGTATTTCTGAGAGTGTCCCCCACCACGGGTATCGGTAGACAGATAAGGACTAAGAAACTAAGTCTTAGATTCCTATGACCATTCCAAATTTTACAAAGAGTCAGTCCCGTTGCCTACCAAATTGCTTTACCTCCCCATTTGTCTAACCTACATGATGTTTTCCACGTCTCCCAACTTCGTAAATATGTCCCAGATCTTGCGCATGTATTAGGGAATCAACCAATAATATTAAAGGAAAATTTGACTTATGAATCTACTCCTGTACAAATCCTTGACTTTAATACTAAGCAACTTCGAAGTAAAATAATCCCTTTTGTTAAGGTACTTTGGCAGGATGTAGCATCGCAGGAGATGACGTGGGAGAAAGAAGAGATGAGGCAAAGATACCCAGAGCTGTTCACAGGTATAAATTTTGGGGACAAAATTTCTTTTAAGGGGGGGAGAATGTAATAACCAAAATTATTTTGGAAGATAAAATTGAGTTTTTGATGCTAATTCCATCTACACGGAGGCTGGCACATATTTTGAGGCAATGATTGAACTCTAAAAGCGATCTGAAGTCAGAAACACGATCGAATGAAAAGAAATGCAATCCGGCGATCAATAATTGACAGACAACGTTTCGTGCTTCAATTTCACAAACAGAGGCCATAATCACTACATAAAAATGTGTGCCAACGTCTGGATGGAAGCCAACATCCTAAAGTTTCCCCTGGTGGTCTGGGAAAAGTCAGAATCGCCCCAAAAGCTTTAAATTTCTCAAAGTCCCTCCATTTCTATCAATTCTCTCTCTCTCCTCACCTCACTATCTCTATCCTCTCTCTCTTCCTTCCTCCACCTGAGCCACCGTGAGCCACCACCTGGCATACTAATCGACAGCCCTTTCCACCCTCAACCTCCAGCAGCCACCCACGGCTACCAACGGCCGCCAGCACCACTAGGAAACGATGTTTTCCTCCTCCACCGCATGGGATTTTTACCAATTGAGATCGCCATCGTTGGCCGTCACCGCCCCCACCATCGTGTAGCCTGAGCTGCTAGCTTCCTTCACCAGCTCGCCGACGCCGAATGGAGGTCCGACACACCCGAATTGAGGCTTTTTCTGTCCGTCGTGCGTCATTATTTGTAGCCAAAAAATGCCATCCAAACGGCCGTGAACTGTCACGCCACCACCATATTTGGACTCCTCGTCTTGCGGGCTTCACCGTGGTGTAAAATTTGAGGCCAACCACACCCGTCCGCCGTGTGCCGCCATACGCCACTATACGTCACCGTGTGCTGCTATTCCGGAGCATCTGGATATACACCAGGAGAAACCAAGACCACCTCGGGATAAATTTCCATCATCTGACCACACTGGTAAGGTCTGATTTCTCAAAAACTACTGAATTTTGATTGAATTGGCTACCGAACACGATTAGGAAATAAATTGACCTAGTTATTAGGGTAACCGGACTTAAAATCATAAAACGAATAACGTGACGAGCTTGAATATTCATTTAAATGTCCAGGGAATTTAATTGGCTCGAAATTCAAGATTTCATGAAGTTCTGAATTGTTTCGGAGCAACAGGAGACCAGGTAGGATGATTTACGCTTCCTGAGTCTTAGATTTGACCTAGTGATTACCTGAACGATTAGATTTCATTGCATGGATTTACGTGCTACTTTCGATTGAATAAATTGCATGCCTATGTGCTGGATATCCTAATTGTATGTTAGACGTTTTGTTTATCGATTTTAGATGCCCTTATGACGGATTTACTTAGGGTAGGGTACTTGATAGCCGGTATGGGATGGCCGTTAAGTATCCCGAGTACAGGGAGTTTTTTTAATGAGATTGTTTTTATCAGATTTAGCATGTACTGTGTTAGGGATCACACGATAAATCAGGACGACCCTAAGAAAGGTTTAAGGAGTATAAGGGGGGATAGCCTATGCAGGGAAACATTGTGATTTAGGCGTAATACCCTAGAACCCTGAGGAATAGCCGATCGTGAGCATGTGAGTTCGAATAGACTGTATGAGGATGAGAATTGGCATATGTTCACATGCTAGGGGACGCCCTAGATGTTGATTCTCACCCGGTCCTTGAGTGAGTGATTGGTGTTACGGATCACACTCACAATATAAGCGAGATTTGGGTGATTGGTGTTACGGATCACACCCAACGATCAGAGAGGTAATCTCTCTAGATGACGTGCAATTGGATAACAATTAGATTCGGTCGCAGATGATATATGTGGGCGACATAGATTTAGATACACCGGGTATGGGATTTTACCTAATTTCGATTATTGATTTTCAAAGAAATGGATTTTTATGATTTTGAGTATTTGTTCCGATTTCCATGCGATAAAATGATTTTAAAGATAAGGTATTTGACTGATTTTGAACTGATTTCGGGAAGATGTTTTCGGTGCTCACACCGCTGAGTATTCAACCAGATTTTGAATTGTAATTGAATTGTAAATTATTCTACTGGGATTTTATATCTCACCAGGTTGTTTACTCAGATGAACAGGAGCAGGGACAGGAACCTAGATGTTAGCCGGATGATGACTTGGTGATAGACAGAAAAGAAGCTTAGTCTAGGCTTGAAATACATTGTATATATATTTTGATGATGGTGTTGTATATTGGTCTTTTGTAATTTATGTTTTCTGTTGTTATTGGATTGGTTGTATATCTGTGAACAGGATGACTGTTGTATATGGATATGTTCAAAATACAGAGGAAACCCTACCGAATTTTCAGTAGGGTTTACCGCTGTAAACTTGTGTAATTAAGTTGGATTTCATATTTAACGATTGTATGCCGTGTGTATGGATATTGGATTTCATTCTAGAGTAATTTATGATTTATGTATGTATAATTAGTTTAGCTGTGTGTGAATTAGGGTTGAACGGAATCCGAATGGACAACAGGAAGTCTATTTGGGTTACGCTCAACCAGTAGCGATCCCCTGACATTCCCACATCGGGAATAACTATTTAGAAAAGTCCATATGCTTCCACTAATCAGATAAGGATTGTGTATGTCGTATTAGGGGGTCATTACAAGCGGCCTAGCTAGGTGTGGCCGAAGGTGCTCCATGTGTATGACATAATGCTCGTGATTACGCTATATACGTGGCCGAGAGTTCACGGATTACGAGGTATGGCCGAAGGTGGTCCAAAAGTGAGGTGTGGCCTAAGGTGCTCCATACCCGTGACCTAGAGTTTGCGATGATTTTATGTACGTGGCTGAGTGTCCACAATTTACGATGTGTGGCCAAAGGTCCTCCACACGGGCGCCCTAGCAGGGTGTGCCTGAAGAGGCTCCATGCCCATGACCTAGTGCTCGCAATTACGCTATATACATGGCCGAGTGTCCACGGATTATGAGGTATGGCCGAAGGTGCTCCACATGAGTGACCTAGTGAGGTGTGGTCAAAGGTGCTCCATACCCATAACTTAGAGTTCACAATGATTTTATGTACATGGCCGAGTGTCCACAATTTACGATGTGTGGTCAAAGGTGCTCCACATGGGCGGCCTAGCGAGGTGTGGCCAAAGGTGCTCCATGCCCATGACCTAGTGCTAGTGATTACGCTATATATGTGGTCGAGTGTCCACAGATTACGAGGTGTGGCCGAAGGTGCTCCACATGGATGACCTAGTGAGGTGTGACCAGAAGTGCTCCATACCTATAACCTAGGGCTCATAATGATTTCATAACGGTAGTCTAGTGTCCACATAACACCCCAGGGTGCTCAATTAATCTAGATTGATAAATGTAAAAATTTAATACATAAGAAATTTGTGTAATTACACGATAACAAGTATACTTTTATTTGGGTATGTTTCATTTGAAAGAGGGTACTTGATTTTTATGTTAACATCTAAATTATCATACAATGCTTGCCTGATTGCATTTATGAATAACATTATGTTTTTAACATCAAGAATGTAGAATGAAATGTTTTGGTGCTTGCACCCTGGTACATATTCGTTATTTTTTAAAACCTGAATTTTTAAGCTATTGGGAAACTTGTGTTTCTCATTACTATGCTAATATGTATCAGATGCAAACGCATAGCCAGAGCGGGAGGTAGCAGTCCCATTTTGATTTATGTGAGCTTTTTGTAACCCTATTTCGGGTCTTAGTTCAAATATATTTAGTTTAGAACTAGGGTTATTCTTTTCATGGGATATTTGAAGGACTGATCCATCTTTGAAATTTGTAAAGGGGTCTGAGTGACAGGATTGTTGTCTCCTGACTTCCTATGGACGGGTACTTCATATATCCTGATACATGTTTACAGAAATGTAATGGACATTATTGGACATGTATTTAATTGAATTACATGAATGTTTTAATTTTCGCTGTGTAGTTTAGTATATTTTGATCTATTCCACTGTGCATGTAAGTTTTTAATCTAAGAAAAAGATCCTGAACCTAGTCCGCTTAAATTAAATTTAATGGTTTAATTGCTCAGACATCAATTAAATAAAGGATAAAGATAATGTACCGAACTTATCTATTGATACTGAAATTAACAATAAGACTAGATAGGGGCATTACACTGGCACTGCTAAACGTCCGCATCTGATACATATTAATATATAAATGAGAAACACAAGTTTCTCAGTAGCTTAACAATTCATTATTGTAAAATGAACTAATATATACCAGGGTGAAAGCACCAAAACATTTTTATCTACATTCTAGTTATTTAAAACACAGTCTCATTTATATATTGATTGGCAAGATCGCATGATTATTTGAAATCTCAATGTGATAAAGGTAGATCTTCTCATATCTAGTATAACATCTTTTCATGGGATCATACATGTTAAAACATGAAATAAACAATGATTAGTTATACATTTCATTCATAAAACTTACCTTATCTCAAAGTGTGAAGCACCTTCGGTCACACCTTGCTAGGTCACATGTGTGGAGCACCTTCGGCCACACCTCAAGAATTGTGGACACTTGGCCACATTTGTAAAATAATTACGAACATTAGGTCACCGGTGTGAAGAACCTTCGGTCACACCTCACTAAGTCACTTGTGTGGAGCACCTTCGGCCACACCTCAAGAATCATGGACACTTTTCCACCTTTATAAAATAATTGCGAACACTAGGTCACCGGTGTGAAGCACCTTCGGTCACACCTCACTAGGTCACTTGTGTAAAGCACCTTCGGTCACACCTCAAGAATCGTGGACACTTGACCACCTTTATAAAATAATTGCGAACACTAGGTCACCGGTGTGAAGCACCTTCAGTCACACCTCACTAGGTCACTTGTATGGAGCACCTTCAGCCACACCTCAAGAATCTTGGACACTTGGCCACCTTTATAAAATAACTGCGAACACTAGGTCATTGGTGTGAAGCACCTTCTGTCACACATACATACATATAACAACTACAATTTCTTTTATTTTTATCATTTTAATCTCCCTGGCATTTAGCCCTTATAAGGTACATTCTAATGCATTCATTATGAGCATAATGATTTAGCCACCATGAAAAAAAGATTCAAACTTGGGATTTTCATGTCACATTGCCCTATTCTTCCCTTCTTTTTATGTTTTAAACTTAATGTCACCATGCCTTAGGATTTCTAGGGTACTTTCTCCCACCTTCCCTTTTTTGTAGTTATATTGTTGGTAATTTATTTTACTTACTTTTTTGATTCATGTTACATACTAAGTCTAAGGCCACATAAAGCCTCCATTCTTACATTTCAATACCAAGGTGGGTTCTTATTATGTGTGAAAAGGGTGAACCATTGACCATATGTTAATTTATCATTATATTCTCTCTCTTTCTTAACCAAACCAAAATGTACTCTCCTCACACATTTTTAAGCAAGCCTTTCCATGCCTTACAAAGGGTTACTCTCGGGTTTGATAGGTTAACAAGGGTGATACCATGGTTCCAAGCCCAAATCTAGATTGTATACTCACTTTAGGTATTTTTAACATAATCACTACATTAACCATGCAAGAACATAAATTTTGCCACTTTCTTATTCTAGGTTTTTACATAATGCATGCTGAAATTTTGTGACAACCATTCTCTCATGGAAATAAACAACATCCACATCCTCACTTCAACAATCATAACCAAATCATCATGCAAGCTTAGCGAAAGAAACATTCACATATTCAAGAATGTAGAGAGGAAATTAATGTTCCATGAAAGCCTGGAAAAACATGTTGAACATTTTATTGGATTCCTCTTTGAATTCTCCCTTTGCTCTTCCCCTTCTCGGCTAGGCTAGGTTTTCCTCACCAAAGCTTTGAGGTTCTCTCTAATTCTCACGCTACCCTCTCTCTTTTTCCCTTGCTGTAAGTGTTTGTGTGTTTTCTAAAATATGAAGTGCTCTCTCTCTCTTTTTCCCTTGTCGTAAGTGTTGGTGTGTCCACTTAATTAAATCTACCTCTTGTATATTTTCTAATCGGGTAATGGGAGGCTACACATCTTTCTCATCCTTAATTGGAATTGTTTACTAGCCACACATGCACTTTCAATTACAATTCACATTCCTTGCAAGCTTGGTAATCCCACCTAGCTATGTTGAAGGAAGGAAGGAAGGAAGTCATGCCAAGGAAGGGAAGAAAGGAGGTCACGCAATCTCCCTTCCTCACGCAAACGTACAGCCATGGCAAGGGGTCTTTGAACACCATGGGTCTTTGAACACTACACTCTCTCCTTTCCTCCTTCTCATTAGTTATTGCCGTGTATCCCTTTAAGTCTAATTAAACATTCAATTTCCCTTACCTTCATTCCCCTCACTAGATATGTATACATGCAGATTTATATCTCTCATTCAATTGCATTGGAGATGACACATGGGAGGAAAAAGGGAAACTTGCTTCACACGTCTCTTCCCTCTCCTTTCCATTTTCCGCTTCACTCGATATATATACATATATTTAAATGATACATTTCTTCTTTCCTTTCCCACTTCACGTAAGGTTGCACTCTTGCTTCTAAATGCACGTGTATCTATATATATATTTAAATACTATGCACTCCTTTCATTTCCCAATTGTCCTAGCCGTGTGGGTATATATATATATTTAAACTCACATTCTTCTTCCTATTTTCCATTGGTTTATTTTACTTATTAATTGACCAAAGTCCAATTCACTTATGTGCATTTTAGTTCACTCACTCTTTTCCCTTGGAAATTCAGCTAGAAAAGGAAAGAAGGAAGGGAAAATTAAATCAAGAACCTCAAGCACCTAAACTTTTATGTAAGCACCTTAAGCACCTCAAGCACCTCAAGCACCTCAAGTACCTAAAATTTTTTCTTTCTTTTATGTGGTGTTTTTCTCCCACTCGCATTATAATTTAGTTACCACAAAGAAGAATATATCCACCCTTAACTTATTTATTTCAAATACTAAATTACACAAGAAAATCCATCATTCTCAGTAGCAAAATCATCTAATTAATTAAGGGAACATTAATTTAAAACTAGTCAAGAGAATATGGGGTGTTACAGTGGGCGTCCTTAGAAGTGTATGTATTGGACTTTGATTGATTGTACGTACTTATATAAACCTTTTTTAGTAGAGATTTTAATGAAGCCCTTACTACAAAAATTAAAGTTGCATCCAGTATGCAGTCTATCAACTTCATGTATGGTTACATTATATATATATACGTGTGTGTGTTTACTGTGCAATTAGACACAAATTAGTTAACAAAATTTGAACAAACACGTAATGATTAATGTAAAATAGTTAATGACACAAACATATAAAGGGGAAATGAACTTACATAAAAATTAATGTTAAGAGTTAGAAGGAGTAGGAATGTGTAATGTATGACAATTGTGTATATATAGAGAGAGAAATGTGCATATATTGTAAGTTAGAAGAGTATGTATGTTGTATTTTTAATTAAATTTGTGTAGAAGATTTGAGTTTTAATTTTCTTAGATATATTGCTTAAGGATTTAGTTGATGTTCTCCTATTTTTCTCTCATCTTAATTATCCAAGAGAGTAAAGTCTCTGTTAGTGCTCTATCCAAAAAACAAAAGAAGAAGAAGTCTGTGTCAGTGTAATTTTGTTTAGGCCTTGATAAATCTCTTTTGTGAATGAACACTATCTTTGACAAAATAAAAAAGTATTTTGTTAGTTCAATCTCCTGTTTTACCATACAGATGAATTATTGTTTAATTGTGTAAATACAACGTTGCAAGAATTGTCAGGAGTTAGATGAGTTTGAGGCCTTAGGGATATAAAAGCTTATTCACGTCAAGGAAGAAGTGTCAATCAAGGAGAAGTGAGTTCGGCTTGGCGATTTTCACCACCATATGTTGATAGTGGTCCATAGCATCCTCATTAGCTAAGAGAGGATTCTCCAATGGGCACAGGACCAAGCTATCAGCTAAGAAAGGATTCTCCAATGGGCGCAGGACCAAGCCATCAACTAAGAGAGGATTCTCCAATGGGTGTAGGACCAAGCTATCAACTAAGAGAGGATTTTCCAATGGCCAAAGGATCATAACATCACCTAAATGAGGATTCTCCAATGGCACAAAGGTCAAGGAATCTGAGCAATGCAAGTTAATTTATCTTCATGCTTGTAGTTTGATAATATCTGGACAAACGACTGTTAACCGTTTCCCTTTTTTTTTTTAATAGCTTCCTGCACTTCTAAGACTGGCAGAGGAAAATATAAGTCTATTGCAGTGGACATGAAGACCAAATTTGGAAACAAGATCAAGATTGACATCCCTAAAGATATTCAACGAGTTGTAGGCCCTGAGGATAGACATATAGGCAATTACTGTGGATTTGTTGTGAGGCAAACTGTCTCTTTCAGAGATGGAAAATGGAAAAATGTTTTTGCCACATATTGACAGGCAATGTGGCTAAAAGTAAAAGTAATAGGTTAAAATATATATATAACTTCATAGTTTTGAAATTTTTTTACAACACAAATATTTGTTCATATTGTAGGAGAAGTTTGAGATTGGCGATCACAGAAAACATATGGTGATGGAAAAATTTGTCATCAACACTATGCAATAGCTTTCCAGGGCATGGAAGATGCGTCTGCACAAACATTACATGTGATATCTGCATTTTTCCTATTTTTAGGTATACTTTAAATTTAAAAATTTAGCAATTCTATGTCTAAAGATTTCAACAAAATTTCTCTCAAAATTTAAAAAATGAGGAGAAGGACTAAATTGAAAGAAAAAGTTAGGGACTAAAGGAAATAAAGGTTTCATAAAAGGACGAAATATAATTATTACGCCTCCAAAATATCTCCTACATTTATGGCACATTATTATTACGTCAGAAAAAATATCTCCATGCATTTATGATACGTAATGATTATGCTGAGAAAATATTTGGAAGCTATGATGACTTCAAAAAAAGATCTAAGGGCAAAACGGACAATTCTTACCCAAGGGTAAAATGGTAATTTCACCTAAGGGTAAAATAGTAAATTTTACCTTAGAGGTAAAATGGTCATTTCATCATGACAATTCTCATGGAGTCGCTCCCATAACATTTTTTGAAATTATGAAGCAAAGTGAGGGGTAAAATAGTCTTTTTACCATAAAGGGAAAACTAGTAATTTTACACTAGGGATAAAATGGTAATTTTACCAAAAGAACAAAATGGTCATTTTCACAATAAAAATTTTGTAAAATTTCAATAATGCCCCCCCATTGATCCCATGGCCATTTGATGAAGTTTGGAGGGGTAAATTTGTAACACCTACTTTTTGTTATTGAAGTTTAAATTATTGTTTCCTTAAGTATTTGAATGAATTTCCATAAATTGTGATGAAATTGTTTTTTTGATTTAATGTTTAAAATAAATATGTTAAGAATGAACACCCTTTCTTTCTCGTGTGAGCCAAATTAAGATGGGAGTGAAAAGAGAATTGGAAGTAAGGCTTGATTTAGATTAATGCATTCCCTTACAAATTACAAGGAGCTTGCAAGAAGTAATTGATAATTGGCTAAAGGAAGACAATGTGATGCGTGTGGAAAGAAAGGAGAATTGAAGGAGATGTGTTGGACTTTTGTTCCATCTCTTGTCTTTCATTTCTTTGTTTTACTAAGAAGACAAATGGGAAGAATGAATTCGGTGGAAATTATGTAGACTTTGCAAGATAGGAATTATCATTTCTTTTTGTCTTACATTAGCGGAGCATTTAAGAGGGAATGGAGAGAAGAATTCATAATGATTAACTAAAGGAGAAATAGCCATTCGGTGGAGAAGTAGGAAAGAAGAATGGAAAGTGATGTATTATTTAATTGAGTTAATTTCTTCTTTCACCAAAGAGTTTGTTGTAACACCTGCCCCTAATACCTTGCATTCTTTAATGTCATCATTATTATTATTAATTATGTGATAATAAGGATAGTTCATTAAAATGATAGAATAGACATTTTCATCAAGATAGAGTCATTTTTGTCATAGAAGAATGAAGTTGGAAAAATCTGGTAAAGGAGGGCAAAATAGTAATTTTATCATGAAAAGGGAAAATTTATTTAATTTTCTTATTGCATGAAATTATAATAAAGTACTCTTATAATTTTCATTTAAGCGAGAAGAAGAATTTAGTTATGTAAGTGATTATGTGATTTTGAGGTCAAAAAGGCAATTTTCCCTAAAAAGGGCAAAATCATAATTTTACCCTAATGGCATATTAGTAATTTTACATCATGTAAAAAATCTAGTTTTTACCTTAAATATTTCAAGGAAATAGAAATTAGAAACCCTTACCCATTCTTACTCAAAAGAAGAAAGTATAAGGGTGAAAATGATAACATTGGCATAAAGGGCAAAAGGGTAATTTTGCCTTAGGGGAAAAATTGTAATCTTTCTAAAATAAGGGTAAATTATTAAATTCACAAAAATAAGTTTTATGAAACCTTACTTAAGTGATTTTTACACATTAAAACCGAAAAGGGTGAAAAATGGAGCTAAAATGGCCAATTGGACTTGAATGGCAAAATGGCAATTTCCTTAGAGGCTTATTTGCAATTTTTGAAAAGTTGAGGGACCATTCTATAATTTAGAAATTCTTGAGGGGAAGAAACGTCCCAGCCCATGGAAGTTCCATAAAATTACATTCTTGAGGAGAGTGGATGCCATTCTTGAAAAGAAGAAGTAATAAGGGTAAATTGATCATTTCACACCAAGGGTATTTTGGTAATTTCACCAAAACCCTAATTTAAGTCTTCTTCTTTCTCAAGGTGCTAGAAATTTTGAAGAAGGGAGGAGAAGAGAGGGCTGGCCGAATTTCTTCCTAGGCTTGGAGGAAAGGAATTTCAAACCAAAAAAACTTGGAGATTTCACTTATTTTGCATTTTCAAGGTAGCTAAACATGCCTATGCCATTCTTTTCTTGTTCTATGGTGTGTTTATGGTGTTCTTGCTCTTGCAAGAAGGATGTTCTTTCTCTCTCTACATTCTTATGGTTGATTTGCTTGAATGGGTTTGAAATATGTTGAATACTACTTGTGTTTGTCTTTAGACATGTTGAAATGCTTGAAAACTTAATAAATGGTAAATTTTCAAGAATGAAACCCTAGTATTCAAAAACCCTAACTTATACCAAGGCTGAAATGGTGTTTTAAAGAGTGAGAAAATGATGTTCTTGCATGGTTTTTGCTTGAATATGGTTGTATTGTAAGCAAGATGGTGAGCTTGGTTTTCCCTCTTTGGCCAAATGCTAGGTTTCTTATGGGTGCTGAAATTTGGTTAAAATGGTGTTAGAAAAATTGTGAGAAAGTGTTACAAAATGGTAAGAGAGAGAAAATCTAGTTAGGTTAATGTTTTAGCACTTTTCTCATTTTCTAACTTCACCATAAACCATGAAAATGTGTCACACTTATCTTGGCCAAATGGACCCATGTAAATGGTGCTGAAATCTCACTTGAAAGTAGCTAGAAAATCTTGCAAATTTTGTCATAAGAAAAGAGAAGAGAGAAAATTATGGTACTTTTATGCTTTAGTAAAGGAACCATTTCAAATTTCTTGCCATTTCACTTTGAAATTGTGCATAATCATGTGAAATTGAAAAATAATATGTATTGACAAATTTAGCATGAAAAATGGACTAGAAAAATGTGTGAAAAGAGGGTTTAATGTACACTTACAAGAAAAATGAGGGGTGGGAAAACATTACCCATAATTATGGAAATGATTACCATAATTCCTAATTGGTAGAAATAATGCTAGAAATGAACCAAATGGGTTAGAAATGTCAATCCTTAATGTTTGTCTTGCCTTGGCTGAATGCTATGTAGAATTTCCCTTAAGATGGCTAAAATTATATGTTAATTGAAAGTAGCCTAAGATGCCATCCAAAAATAGCCTATGCTAAGTGAAAAGATGGAAAAAGATGTAATGGTCAAGAATGAACGGTAATTAGTATACATTTTGCCATTGATAGAAAAAATTTCCAAAATTATGTGAAAATGATTAAATAGCATGAAAATGCTTAATGTATTTGTGAATGGCAAAGTCAAAGATAAAGGGAGGAATGATCTGGTGAATACCTCCTAAGACCAAAATCATGAGGAGGAATGATCTAATGTATAAATCACTAGCCAGGTACCTTGTGGGGAATGATCTAATGTATACTCCCAAGGAATTAATTGCAGGAGGAATGATCTAGTGTATATCTCTAGAGAACATAATTATGTGGAAGGGAATGATCTAGTGTATACCTTTCCAAATTAAAGCATTTATGTGATATTATGGTTTGTATTGCAAGAAAGTATTCTTTGTGAGCATGATTAAAATGTGTGAATGTTGCTGGTTTGTTATCCATTCCATAAAATACATAACTTGTTGCATATTTCATGTTTATAGATGCTTACACACATGTTTCACATATGTCATACCCATATATCTATATGAAAAGAATTTGATGCTGAATGGAATGTAGAGTTGCTTTTTGTATTCGTGCAATGGTACATATCAGTTATTTTAGATAAACTGGTTCGTTTAGCTACTAGGAATATATTTCTCATTATTGTACTGATATGTATCAAATGCATAGAACTAGAGTAATGATGCTACATCTAGCAAATGTAAGGAGTGAATAGAAATTTTATAATGTAGCACCGTTAGTCCTAACTTCTGCTATTGGTATTTTGAGATAGAATTAGGACTACTACTCTTTTGGAAAAGGGGTTTGAGTGACAGGATTGTTGTAACGACCCCCTAATACAACATACACAATGCTTATCTGATTAGCGGAAGCATATGGGTTTGTCTAAATAGATATTCCCGATATGGGAACGTCAGGGGATCGCTACTGGTTGAGCGTAACCCAAATAGACATTACGTCATCCATTTGGATTCTGTTCAACCCTGATTCACATGCAGCTAAACTAATTATACATACATACATCATAAATTACTCTGGAATGAAAACTAATATCCATACATGCAGCATACAATCATTTAATGCGAATTCCAACTTAATTACTTAGGTTACAGCGGTAAACCCTACCAAAAATCTGGCAGAGTCTCCCCTGTAATTTGGATATATCCAAAGTACAACAGTCATCTGATTTATACATTAACAGTCAATCCAATAACCACAGCAGGCAGAAATTACAGAAAACTAATATACAACATCATCAGGAAAAAATATACAATGCAATTTAAGCCTAGACTAAGCTTCTCTTCTGTCTATCACCAAGTCATCGTCCAGCTAACGTCTAGGTTCTTGTCCCTGTTCCTGTTCATCTGAGTAAACAACCTGGTGAGATATAAAATCCCAGTAGAATAATTTATAGTTCAAATACAATTCAAAATCTGGTTGAATACTCAGCGGTGCAAGCACCGAAAATAACTTCCCGAAATCAGTTTGAAATTAGTGAAATACCTTATCTTTAAAATCATTTTATCACATGGAAATCGCAAAAAATACTCAAAATCATAAAAATCCATTTCTTTGAAAATTAGTAATCGTAATCAGATAAAATCCCATGCCCGGTGTGTATCTGAATCCATATAGGCCACAAGTTCTCTGTGACCAATCTAAATCGTCCAATTACACGTCGTCTAGAGATATTACATCTCTTATCGTTGGGTGTGATCCACCAATCAACTGAATCTCGCCTATATTGTGAGTGTGATCCGTAACACCAATTACTCACTCAAGGATCGGGTGAGAATCAACATCTAGGGCATCCCCTAGCATGTGCACATACGCCAATTCTCATCCTCATACAGTTTATTCGAACTCACATGCTCACAGTCAGTTATTCCTCAGGGTTCTAGGGTATTACGCCTAAATCGCAATGTTTCCCTATGTAGGCTATCCCCCCTTATACTCCTTAAACCTTTCTTAGGGTCGTCCTGATTTATCGCGTGATCCTTAACGTAGTATAGGCTAAATCTGGTAAAAACAATATCATTTAAAAACTCCCTGTACTCGGGATACTTAACGGTCGTCCCATACCGGCTATCAAGTACCCTACCCTAAGTAAACCCGTCCTAATGGCATTTAAACTCGATAAACAAAACATCTAACATGCAATTGGGATATCCAGCACACAGGCATGCAATTTAGTCCATCGAAAGTAGCACACAAATCCATACAATTAAATCTAATTGTTCAGGTAATCACTAGGTTAAATCTAGAACTCGGGAAGCGTAAATCATCCTACCTAGTCTCCTGTTGCTCCAAATCAATTCAGAACTTCACGAAATCCTGGTTTTCGAGCCAAATTAATTCCCTGGACATTTACACGAATATTTAAGCTTGTCACATCATCCGTTTCATGATTCTAAGTCCGATTACCCTAATACCTAGGTCAATTTATTTCCTAATCACGTTCGGGAGCTAATTTTATCAAAATTCATTAGTTTTTAGGGAATCAGACCTAATCAGTGTTATCGGATGATGGAAATCTGTCCCGAGGTGGTCTCAGTTTCTCCCAGTGTATGTCCAAATGCTCCAGCACGGCGATGCATGGTGGCGTACGGCAACGCACTGCGGAGTGGTGTGGTTGACCTTGAAATTTACACCACGGTGAAGCTCACAAGACGAGGAGTCCGAATATGGTGGTGGCGCGGTAGTTCACGGCCGTTTGGATGACGTTTTCTAGCCACAAAAAATGACGCATGCCAAACGAAAAAAGCCTCGATCCGGGCACGTCGGACCTCATTTCAACGTCAGCAAGCTGGTGGAGGAAGCTGGCAGCTCAGGCTACACGTTGGTGGTGGCAGTGATGGCCAACGGTGGCTAATGGCGGCGATCTCAGCTTACGAAGTTTTCGCACGATGGAGGAGGAAAATGGCATTTTTCGACGGCGCTGGCGACCGTTGGTGGTCGTGGGTGGCTGATGGAGGTTGAGGATGGAGAGGGGAGTTGATTGGTATGCCAGGTGGTGGCTCACAGTGGCTCAGGTGGCAGCGCACGGTGGAGCGAGGAGAGAGAGGAGAGAGAAAGTGAGGTGAGGAGAGAGAGGGAATTATGACAAATGGCGGGGTTTCGGGAAATTTAAAGCTTCCGGGGGCGATTCTGACTTTTCTCCAATCACCCGGGAAAACTTCGGGATGTCAGCTTCCCTCCAGACATTGGCACGAGTTTCCATGTAGTGATTCTGGCCTCCGTTTGTGAAATCGAAGTATGAAACTTCATCTGTCAGTCCCTGATCAACAGATCGCGTTTCTTTTCGTTCGATTATGTTTCTGACTTCAAATCGCTTCCCGATTTCAACCATCACCTTGAAGTACATGCCAGCCTCAGTTTAAATGGAATTAGCATCAAAATTTTGATTTTATCTTTCAAAATAGTTTTAGTTATTACAATTGTTGTCTCCTTAGCCCTATAGATATGTATATATTTGATATTTCCACAAATATGTATCATGAGATTTAAATGATATGTATACAATTATGGAATGTTTTATAAATTCTGCTATGATGTATGAAATTCTATTTTCGCTTTGTATAAAGTATGTTTACCTGAGCAAAATAACCTAGTCTTAATTCTATATTAAATTACTAATAGATTAAATGCTCAGGCTTGTAAATAAAAGGTAAAGAATAATGTAACCACTTTTCTGAATTTGTTATATGATGTTGTCAAAATAAGATAAGGGGTGTTACATTTGTAGCAATCGGCAAGGAAGCCTTGTTAAGAAGAGTTGTAAGAGTGAAGTGGTAATGAAGAAAAGAAGAAGGAAAAGACGTGTGGCACTTTTGCTCTTAATTCTCCTTTAATTCCTTTTTGTATTATCCTAGCCGAGAGTGCAAGTTTGTTTCAATGGCCTTCTTTCCTTCTCTTTGTTTTTGTTTTTTTATTTTAAGGTAACCGAGAGATAACATTCAAGTAAGGTGCTTGGCTTGAATAAAACACGAATTCCTAATTCAATAAAGCACCCATGAAGAAGTCATAAAACAAGGTGCTTGACTTCCTTCCTTTTTGGTTTAACCGAATAGGCAATAAATGAATTGAATTAAATATATATATGTGCATACAGCAATTAAGGAAAGCTTAGCATTTATTCAATATATATATACATGTGATGGCAAGGAAGAAGCAAGAAATAAAATTTTAATGAGCTATCCATGCATTTTATTCATTTCGGCCGAATTAAAGGAATAAGATGGCTAAGTCAGTTAAAGATATTGATAGCAATTAAGGTTAGGAAAAATAAAGCTTAGAAGGAAATAAGGAAAAGCATTCAAAGGGGAGGGAAGAAGGAAGGTTAACCAAAAGGAGAAAGAAGCCAAGAACAAAGACAAATTCAAAGAGAAACACCAAGGCACTTCCATTCTTCTTCCATTAGTGAGGTAGCTTAGCAATTTTATGTTTTTTCCATGATTTATCATGATTTAAAGCTTTCATGAAACATAAATTTCTATCTACATTCTTCAAGATGTAAATCTTTCATTAGCTAAGATTGTATGGTAATTTGGTTATGGTTGTTGATGTGATGATGTGGATATTGTTAGTTCCATGAAAGAATGATTGTTGAGAAAATTCAACATGCATAATGAAAATCCCTAGGATGAGAGAGTGCTTAAAATTTGTGTTCTTGTATGGCTAAGGTACGTTTTAGGCTAGAGACACCTAAAGGAAGCATGTTAGCTAGAATGTGGCTTAAAACTATGGCATTAACCTTTTTAGCTTACCAAACCTGAAAGTGGCCTTTGTAAGGTATAGAATTGCTTGCTGAAAATTGTGTAAGAAAGATAACAATTCAGTTTTAGCAAAGAAAAAGAGAGAAAATATGGTAAATTAATGTATAGTAAATTGTTTACCATTTTGCACATAATAAAGGTCCACATTATTATTGAGATGTAAGAATGGAGAAATGTTTGTTGTAACACCCCATAATTTTGATTAGTCTAAATTAATGTTTCCTCCATTAATTGAGCGACTTTGCTTGTGTGATTTAATATTTAGAATAAATGTGCTAAAACGTGACACTTTCAATTCCTTGAGATGCATGCATAAAAGTTTGAGTGTTTGACTTTATCCTCTTCCTCCTTCATTTAGCTAGTTGAATAGGCACCCTATGGAGTAGATTAAGGTATGTAAACTCAATTTAAAAAATATATATATGCAATCACACGGCTAGGAACATATGTAATTGCAAGGAATGTATAGCACTAAAATATACATATGAATGCGCACATGTAATAGGGAGGAGAGTGAGATTTTCTTGAGACAAAGGGAAGTGCAAATTTTTTTTTCTCTAACCAAGTACGTCCACATGGCTAGGAAAGAAAACGTGAGGTACATGTTTCCTCCCCCTTCCCTTGTGTTTCCTTAAACATGGGGGGAAAACTCACATATGCTTTAAGGAAGCCTCACAAATTTATAATATAAAAATGCTAATTGGGTAATGAAACAAAGCAAGGGAAAAAGAGTCATGTGTGTGGCGTGTGGAAGGAGTAATTCATGATCTCCTTCCCTTCCTTCCTTACATGACCAAATGGACAAAGGAAAAGGGTGCAAAAATGTTTCTAAATTAAGCATACATCTAGGAAGGTACACTTAAAGCAACCATGAAATAGCATTAAGGAAAATGAAGGTGGCATCCCATGCTTTTTGGCCGAATGGAAAATGTGATGAGAGGGGGGATGCTAGCGTGAGACCTTTTTCTTTCCCTTCCTTGGCATGAGCAAGTGGATAAGGGAAGTGTAACAACGGGAAAGATTTGAAAGAGTTTTAAAGGATTTTAAAAGATAAATTCCGATTTTTGAAGCTAATTTTCATTAAATGAAGCCTGGCACGTATTTTAAGGATATTGACTTGACACAGAAGGTCGTTTGAAGCCAGAAACACGATCAAACAGAAAGAAATGCAATCCAGCGATTAGAAATAGACGGAAGAAGTTTCGTGCGTCAATTTCATTGACGGAGGCCAAACTTTTGCATAGAAATGCGTGTCGATGTCTGGAAGGATGCCGACACCCTAAAACATCCCCGGGTGGCCCGGGAAAAGTCATAATCGTCCCTGGAGGCTTTAAATTACGCAAATTCCCTCCATTTCTCTCATTTCACTCTCTCTCCTCACCACACTCTCTCTCTCCTCTCTCTTTTCTCTCTCCACCTTCCTCCACCGTGAACGGTCGCTACAGCCACCGTGGACCACCACCAAGGGTACCAACCGACAGCCCTCACTGCTCACAACCTCTAGCAACCAACCACGGCCACCAACGGCCTCCGGAGCCGACGAAAAAATGCTGTTTTTCCCCTCTATCACGCGAAACTTCTCCAGCTCGAATCGCCGCCGTCCGTCGCCGTTGACCATCACCGCCCCCACCACCGTGTAGCCCAAGCTGCCAGCTTCCTCCAGTAGCTCGGCTCTATCGAAAGGAGGCCGGACGCGCTCAAATCGAGGAAGAACGTCGTCTGCCGTGCGAGAAGCTTCGTGGCCGGAAAACGCCGTCCAAACGGCCGTGAACCGCCGTGCCACCACCGTATTCGGAATCCTAGGCTTGCGGGCTTCACCGTGGTGTGATTTTCGAGGCAAACTACACCTCTCCACCGTGCGCCGCCGTGTGCCGCCGTGCCAGAGCTTTTGGACACGCATCCCAAGATACTGAGACCACCGTGATGTAGAATTCCATCATCCGGACACATTGGTAAGGTCCGATTTCCCAGAAACTAATGGTATATGACTGAAATGGCTGCCGAACGTAATTAGGCAATTAATTAATCTAGGTAACTGTGTAACCGAGTTTGGGATTGAAAATTGGATGACGTGACGAGCCTAAATGTTTAATTTTATGTCCAGGAAATTAATCAGGCTCAGAAACCGAGACTGCATGAAATTTTGAAGTGATTTAGAGCATTCAGAGACCAGGTAGGATAATTTACACTTCTCGAACCCTAGAATTGATTTAGTGGATACCTGACTAATTTAGACGATTTGCATGGAATTACGTGCTACTTTTGATGGGATAAATTGCATGCCTGTGTGCTGAAAACCCTAATCGCATGTTAGACACCTTGTTTATCGAGTTTAGATGCCTTTAAGGCGGATTTACTTAGGGTTGGGTACTTGATAGCCGATATGGGACGGCCGTTAAGTATCCCTCGTACAAGAAGCTTTTAAACAAAACTATTTTTATCAGATTTAGCTTGTACTGAGTTAGGGATTACGCGTTAAACTAGGACGACCCTAAGAAAGGTTTAGGGAGTATAAGGGTGGATAACCTACACGGGGAAACGTTTTGATTTAGGCGTAATACCCTAGAACCCTGAGGAATAACCGACCGAGTGCATGTGAGTTTGAATAGACTGTATGAGGATGAGAATTGGCGTATGTGCACATGCTAAGGGATGCCCTAGATGTTGATTCTCACCCGGTCCTTGAGTGAGTGATTGGTGTTACGGATCACACTCACAATATAGGCTTGATTCGGGTGATTGGTGTTACGGATCACACCCAACGATAAGAGAGGTATTCTCTCTAGACTACGTGCAATTAGAAGATGATTTAGATTTGGTTACAGCGGATTTATAGCCAACATGGATTGAGATACACAGGGCATGATATTTTACTTGATTTTGATGATTGATTTTAAAACAAATGGATTTTCTGATTGTGATATATTGCCGCGATTTCCATGTAATTAAATGATTTTTAAAGATAAGGTATTCCACTGTTTTTGAACTGATTTCGGGAAGACGATTTCGGTATTCACACCGCTGGGTATTCAACTGGTTTTCAAATGATAATTGATTTGTAAATTATTCTACTGGGATTCATATCTCATTAGGTTGTTTACTCAGATGAACAGGAACAGGGGCAGGAGCCCAGATGATAGCCGAGGCTGACTTGAGAATAGACGAAGGATGATTAGCTTAGGCTTGAATCATTTGTATATATATATATACTTTGATGACGCTGTTATTTACCGGATTCTGTTTCTTATGAATTCTATATGGATTAGACTGAATGTATATATAACGTTTCAGATAGTATACATGGATTGTAGTGATGAATTAATGTTGCTGTGTAAGGATTTATGTTAGTTATATTTATTGCTGTTTTTGGAATGGCTGTTTGATTTTTAACAGGTGATTTTTTGTACTTTGGGAATGTTCAAAATACAGAGGGAACTCTGCCAAATTTTCAGTAGAATTTACCACTGTAAACTGAGAGATTTGAATGGAAATATGTATGAATGTATGACGCGACATGTATATGAGTTTTAGATTTCATTCCAGAGTTATTATTGATGATGTATGTATCTGTATTTAGTTAGCTGCGTGTGAATCAAGGTTGAACGGAATCTGAATGGACAACGGAGAATCTATTTGGGTTACGCTCAACCAGTAGCGATCCCCTGACGTTCCCACATAGGGAATAAACATTCAGAATACCCCATATGCTTCCACTAATCAGATAAGCAGTGTGTAGGATGTATTAGGGGGTCGTTACAATTATGGTATCAGAGCCCTGTTTATCGGATCTTCTGGTTTAGTGGGCCTAGGACTTTAAATCTTTGGGCTTGTAGCTTTAGGGTTTTGATTGATTAGACTCTGGAATGATAGGACCTAATTTGAATTGATAATGAACGGAATGAATTTAATGTCTTCTTTGTTAGCATTCTTTGTGTGGTGATCTATTTGTTTCTGTGTCAGATAAGCATGGCAGAATCTAGCAGGGACGCCACACGTAGGCCTAGGGGAAGGCCAAGGCACAGAAACCAGGGTGCATCAGGTAGTGGTAGCATGGAGACTGAGGTTGACATGCGTGAGATGATGGAATCTATTAGATTAATGGCCGATGCAATGAGAGACCAGGCCATTACCAGTGCCAATGCAATGAGACAGCAGCAAGAAGATAGACAGACGAGAAACGACGGAGCCACCCAACAGGTGAACCCACTATATCAGGGATGGATTGAATTCCAGGGAGCAGGTCCATCTCCGCTACAGTGCCTCTCGATCCGCCATCGTGGGAAGCTTGGATAAAAGGAATTGAAAAGATTTTCAGGTTGTTGCAGTGTGACGATGAACAGAAGGTCACATATGCAACGTATACGCTGAAAGGTGAAGGGGAACTTTAGTGGACAGATGCCCAACAACTGATGGAGAGCCGAGGCATTCCACTGACTTGGGAATCTTTCAAGAGAGTCTTCATGGATCAATATATCCCTGAGAGCGTGAAACAAGCAAAGGAAGCACAGTTCCTGAAGCTCACCCAGGGAGGCAGGCCGTTTGACGAGTATCTGAAACAGTTTGAAGAATTATCAAGATACTCTACTTACCTGCGAATGCATTACGATGAGGCTTGGAAAGCGAAGCAACTAGAAGAAGGCCTCGATTTACCTATGAAGACTCAGTTGGCTACCCTGGAGATTCGAGACTTCGCCACACTGGTCAACAAGTGCCGAATTCTGAGTAAGAATTTAGAACAGCGACAAACTCAGAATATGACACAACGAACGGGGAACTGACCCAGACAAGCGCCCAGAAATCTGAATGTAAGAAGCGGTATGTTTAAACCGCAACCAGGGGCTTCTAGTAGCAGTGGGAGGCGACCTGATAATACTCCTTGTCCGAAGTGTGGTACCAGACATCCAAATCAACCTTGCTGGCATTAGACTCCTCTGCAATGCTACAGATGTGGAGGTACAGGACACATGGCCAGATATTGCCCTTCCACGGGGAATCAACCGACATCTGGTAGCCGAAGACCACAAGCTCTAGGGAGAGTTTTTACTATGAATGCTGCCAACGTCGATAAGTCCTCGGGCTTGATGCAGGGTAGAGGTAAAATTTATAATTTTTCTTTAATAGTATTGTTTGATTCGGGTGCTACGAACTCATTTATTGCTGATGCATGCGTAGAACGAATGAGATTACCTGTTCAAACCCTGCCCTGTGACTTATACATATCCACACCCTTGGGAGAAGCCACTATGTCCCCACGAATATGCCTAAATTGCCCCTTAACCATTGAAGATACTTTATTCATTGTGGACCTAGTGTGTATACCATTGTCAGGGATCGACATTATTTTGGGAATGGATTGGTTGACTAGGAATCGGGTCTTGTTGAATTGTTCCAAAGGGACAATTACTTATCTGGATAACATACCTGTGTGAGGGAATGACAGAGCTTGTGAGATAGGTGATATGTCCCTCAATATTTCTGAGGTAGAGTTGCAGGATAGACTAAGTCAAATCCCAATCGTTAGTGACTTTCCAGAGGTATTTCCTTTGGAAATAAGTAAACTGCCACCACCTAGGGAGATAGAATTCACCATTAACCTGATTTCGGGAGCGGGTCCAATAGCTATGACCCCGTATCGTATGGCCCCTGCAGAATTGAGAGAATTAAAAGTCCAAATTGAAGATATGTTGGAGAAGGGGTTCATTAGGCCAAGTGTATCACCATGGGGAGCTTCGGTCTTATTCGTAAAGAAGAAAGACGGGAGTTTAAGACTGTGTATTGATTACCGGCAATTGAATAAGGTGACCATTAAGAACAAATACCCATTGCCACGTATTGATGATTTGTTTGATCAGTTGCAAGGCGCGACTGTATTTTCTAAGATAGATTTAAGGTCAGGATACCACCAAATTATGGTTAGAGAGGAGGGTATTCCTAAGACAGCATTCATGACAAGATTTTAGTATATTCCAAGACTCACAATATAGGCTTGATTCGGGTGATTGGTGTTACGGATCACACCTAACGATAAGAGAGGTATTCTCTCTAGACTACGTGCAATTAGAAGATGATTTAGATTTGGTTACAGCGGATTTGTAGCCAACATGGATTGAGATACACAGGGCATGGGATTTTACTTGATTTTGATGATTGATTTTAAAACAAATGGATTTTCTGATTTTGATATATTGCCGCGATTTCCATGTAATTAAATGATTTTTAAAGATAAGGTATTCCACTATTTTTGAACTAATTTCGGGAAGACGATTTCGGTGTTCGCACCGCTGGGTATTCAACTGGTTTTCAAATGATAATTGATTTGTAAATTATTCTACTGGGATTCATATCTCATTAGGTTGTTTACTCAGATGAACAGAACAAAAGGCGGGAGCCACGACGATAAATGAGGTCGACTTGAGAATAGATGAAGGATGATTAGCTTAGGCTTGAATCATTTGTATATATATATATACTTTGATGACGCTGTTATTTACCGGATTCTGTTTCTTATGAATTCTATATGGATTAGACTGAATGTATATATAACGTTTCAGATAGTATACATGGATTGTAGTGATGAATTAATGTTGCTGTGTAAGGATTTATGTTAGTTATATTTATTGCTGTTGTTGGAATGGCTGTTTGATTTTTAACAGGTGATTTTTTGTACTTTGGGAATGTTCAAAATACAGAGGGAACTCTGCCGGATTTTCGGTAGAATTTATCACTGTAAACTGAGAGATTTGAATGGAAATATGTATGAATGTATGACGCGACATGTATATGAGTTTTAGATTTCATTCCAGAGTTATTATTGATGATGTATGTATGTGTATTTAGTTAGCTGCGTGTGAATCAAGGTTGAACGGAATCCGAATGGACAACGGAGAATCTATTTGGGTTACGCTCAACCAGTAGCGATCCCCTGACGTTCCCACATAGGGAATAAACATTCAGAATACCCCATATGCTTCCGCTAATCAGATAAGCAGCGCGTAGGATGTATTAGGGGGTCGTTACAGGAAGAGTGCAAGGGAAGCAAATGGTACTTAAAAGTACACATGTGACTAATGCATATTGAGTAAAACACAAGATTTCAAGGAGAAAGGGGGGCTGCACGTGAGACTCCTTGTTAATAATAATAGTAATTACCTAAGGAGAAGGAGTAAACAAAATATATAGAAATAAATAATGTAGCATGAATATGGGAGGAAGTAACCCAAAGTTACAAGCAAGGAGGATGCATTTTTAATTGTTTCTTGGATGGATTAAAGTGATGAGATGAATTTAAGAAATTTCCTTCCATTTTCATGAAAGATTTGTTTTTCATAAAAGTAAGATTTTAATGCATGGATTGTCATGAAATTAATGGGTAAATGATGTTTTATGCCTATTATGATGAAAATAAGATAAATAGTTTCATTGGATGAAAACTAAAATTTTTCCTTAAAATTTCTTCGCTTAGCCAAGAGAAAACATGTAGGTATTAGAAGGAAAATGTTTTATAAATGATTCCAAGAAAATGATGATGATTTTGGTCTCAAGGCAAAAAGGAAAGGAAAGAGACGTGTATAAATTTATTTTCTCCTTCCTTATTTTAACCAAGAATACAAGTGAGTGGAGAGAAGAGTTTGTAACCATTATTTTAATGAAAAGGGGGTATTTCCATTCAATGAAGGAGATGGAAGAGAAAAGAGAAAGTGATGTTTTTAATTAAATTTATATTGATTTCTTTTCCTATCATAACAGAGAAAGCTTATGAAATTGGAAAGAAAACAAATGTTTATAATTGATGATGATGATGGCTCAGTCATGAGGAAAGAAAAAGGAAAGTGACTTTGCAATAAAACCATGACTCTTCTTTTGTTTTATTGTAACTGAGAGTGCAAGTGGATGGAGAGAAAATCTTACAATCCTTATTTTAACTATATTCATGCTTCCATTCGATGATAAGATAGGAGAGAAGAGGGAAGGTGTTGTCTTAATGAAATTATATTTTTTCTTTTATCTATTCCTCATTGACCAAAGACTTAAGGTAAGGTATGAAAAGAAATCTTATTGGTTTCCTTTTTCTCCTAACTTGGCTGAGAATGTAAAGAAAAATTGAACATTAAATCTCAAGGCCATATATGCTCGTTTATGACATAGAAAAAGAAGAAAAAGTATTATAAATAAAAATCATGCCATCCTTTCCTTTTCCTTTCACTTGACCAAAAAATCACCATAATAAAATAAAAGCAAAAATCCAATTTGGCTAGCTCTTGGTTTCAAGTAATGGAAATTAGGAAAACGTATACTTTATTTATTTTATCCTATTTTCTTCACTGTGGGTATTTTGGCTGAAACACAAAGGTATTTCCACGAGAATTTTATTGTGTTTATTTCAATCTTGGCCAAAATATAATAAAAAGGAGAAAGAAAATATTAAGAAATTAACCATTACATAAAGTATTAATTTCATGACATCTTATATTAAAAATATGTAGTTATAAAATGGAAAGATAAATGTTTATATGTATATAGATGTGTATGCATTATATGAATTATTTTGAGAGAATAGATAATTAGAAATGCAGACATAACTATAATTAAGAATGAAAAGTATAGTATCATGATATATTTATAAAATAAAGAACGAAAACATAAAATGGGTTGGAAAACTTAGACTGAAAGGAAAGAGAGCTTAGAGGAAGTATTTCCAATGTATGTTCTATGATAGATAGGCTTGTAACCAAATAACCAATTATTGGTATGGGACGACAATTAGGCATTCCACAAAGAATGTAAAAAAATTTATGATGATGGCAAATTCTAAGTTAGTGTAACCTAAAAATGGCCAAATTAAAAAGGGGACATTTACTTAGAATTTAGCCGAATCATAGGTACAAGCTAAATCATTCTAGTTTATATGTGAGAAATAAAGTACTGGGAAAGTGATCCACTAGAAAAGTGGTGGTGATTCCATAGCACTATGATCAGCCTAAAGTGGAGAGGAAAGGATTTTTTTAATGAAAGTGATCCCATGAGTTAGTTTTAGACCAGCTATAGGGAGAAATCCCACCGACTGGGGAATGATCCATCTATATGATAGTGACCATTAATTAATGAATGATCTGTCTTTTGACAATGACCATTGACTAGAATATGACTAGAATAGGTACTTGGATCCACTGAGGGATGCCTCAGATAATACCAGTGGCAGAAATGTCACATGACTAGGACTGGGAATAAAATTAACTCACTCATGTATATAGTAGTACGTGGAGTAGTCCACTAGGTGGTACTCCCGATACTCTTAAGTTCCTCTTTCATTGACTGTAGCTTTTAGCCAATGATTGATTATAGTTTTCCTTATGACTGGCAATTTTTTCCTTATGAATGATTAAATATGTTTTCCCTATTTGTGATTCGAAATTTATTTATGATTGGAAATTATTTATGACTAGATAAATTTTAAAATCATGATACTGAGATGCATTGACTGATGATTTTTAAGGTGAACTGTCACATGATACATTTATAAATGTATGCCATACACACTTATGAAATATACATGTTGCATCCCAATAGAATAAATTATCTTTTAAAGTAAGAATGTAGAAATGGTTTTCGTATCACTACAGTGGTACATACTATAGTTTTAAAATAAAAAGGTGAATTATGTAGCTACTAGGAAATTATTTTCTCATAATTATCCTAGTATGTATCAGATAACCTGGCATAAAATACCACTGGAGTTGTAAGATGGATTCTGGGAGTATGTTAGAGTTATGTATATTATTATTAAGATAATAACAAGGGTTTGAGTGCAAGGACTATTGCCTCTTTACCTTATGTATCCATCAGAATATTATGTACGAGTAAACATATATGCCAAGGTATGAATGAGGTTTTAGTTTTACCGCTGAGTTATTTACTTCACGATGCATTTAATTTATTTAGTTTCTGTGATGCTCTAAATGAATGTAAGACCGAGTAATTAGTCCCAAGCCTAATTGTAACACCCCTTATCTTGTCTAAACAACGTCATATAACATATTCAGATAAGTTGTTACATTATTCTTAGCCTTTTATCATATTAATTTTTACCAAGAATTTAATCCATCAATAATTTAATATATAATTAGGTTTGGGTCCTTTTGCTCAGGTAAATGTACTTTTGCACAGCGAAAATAAATATCTCATACATTACAGCGAAATTTATAAGAACTTTGATATCATGTATATATATCATAACTGTTTGGTACATAGTTCCACATACACATTCTAGGATATATGAAGTACCCATTCTTAAGGAGTAAGGAGACAACAAGGCTATCACTCAAACTCCTTTTACAAAATATCATGGGTGAACAGGTCCTTCATATATCCTCAGACATCTGCCCTTTTCCCTCTATGTATAGCCAAAAAAATAGACAGTCCCAATTCCACCCAAAAAGAACATAGAGAATTAAGACCAAAATATTAGGGCTACATATACATAACTATAGTACCCAGTTCACTCTGGGGGCAATTCTATAATAGACATGATATAAATATTCTTCATTAATCATTTAAATAAAAGAAAATTGATAATTTTTTTACTCGATAATAAATAAGGATGAAAGTAAGAATAGCATGTCAATCCTATAGCCAAAGTTTTTTATTAAGGAAAATGATTTATAAAAATAAGTTATAGGATTGGGGTGTTACATTACAACCACTTCAACACTGACAAAGAGAGCCTGGCTCATCGGCCCACGGATGTTACTCCTAAAGATTGGGAGTGGTTGGTAGCTCATTATGGTTCGAATGTATTCAAGGTACGGTGTAATTATGTGTTTTTTAGTGACATTTTGATTAAGTTATTTAGACTATGAGAGTTTCATTCTTTTAGGCAGTTGGTGAAAGGAATAAAATAAATAGGGCAAAACAAACAAGATTACATACATATGGCCCTCGCTCCTTCACTAAGATAGATGAATCTACAGTAAGTACTTTAAATATGCTTTTAAATTACTTAACTATGTGATTGTATTTGGTTACAAGTTTCTTTATTGTAGAGAGATCCTGAAGCTGGAGAAAAGGTGTTAACTGGTAAAGTATGGGAGCTCTAGCACACTCGTAGAACAAAAGAAGGTGAAGTGGTGTGGTTGGACCCAAAATCACAGGAAATTCATGTATATATACAATTTTAATTATGTTTTGAAGTTTTAATTTCATTTTTTTGTAGGATAGTATCATTGTTTCATTAATGTAGGCGTGCATTCAAGAGGTTATGTCCCAAAAATAGGAAAATGAGAACTCACTAAATGGAGATAAGATTTTGGCATTTGTGCTTAGGGAGAGGTTGGGATTTGTTCGTGGAAAAGGCTATGGAAAGAAGCCATCCGTTAAGAAATCTCGACAACAAGCAAATGTCGAAGCCATCGTGTGCTAAGTTTTTAGAGGAGCATGCTCAAATGCAATCTGAGATGGAGAAGAAGTTACAAGAAGACCTTAGCAAGAAGCTCTAGGAAAAGCATGCTCAAATGCAAGCTGACCTTGATCACAGGATGCAAGCACAATTGGATATGATAATGTCAAGAATTCAACAAGTATTATGTTGTTCAATGAATTGTTGTTGGTAATGGGCTAAAATTTAACTGTTGATTGAATTGTTGGTGATAATGGGCTGAAATTTAACTATTGATTGAATTGTTGATAGTAATGGGTTGAAATTTAACTGTTTATTGAATTGTTGATCGTAATGGGCTAAAATTTAAGTGTAGATTGAATTGTTGATCGTAATGGGCTAAAATTTAATAGCATTATGTTTTATAGTTTTATGATATTGGGCTGTAATTTTAATATTGAACGTTGGCTTGGTTTTGGGCTTGAGATGTGGGTAGTATGCTGTCCAAACATAGGCTTACTGTCGAGTTGGTTTTCAATATAAATTAGGTTGGGGAAGTGGCCATTTATTGTCTAAATTTATGTTCTTAGATTTGTAATATGAATTTTGTGCACCAACGTCACATAAGGAGAGTTTGATGTTGTATTGTCTTTTATTAGTGATACTTATTTTTCTATAATCATGAAATTAATTATACTTATTCTTAATATTGTTATTTTACACAAGGCCAAATTTCAAGAAGGAATGACAACTCTGGACAATAGATGCACTGAATGTTTTGTATTACTTTTATTGTAATTACCTGTGTACTTATTATAATTTATGTTGTTATCGACAATATTGTAGCATTAATTTTGTGTAATATTGTATTTTGTTCTATAATTTTACTTTCTCATACTCTTTAGGCACAAGAAATATAAAAAAATACAAAACGAAAAAAAAAGAAAAGGGAACCAAACTTTAAAGGCTTCAGTGGCGACAAGAAGATGTAGCCACTGATATATCTTTTAGTAGCGACAAACTGCCACTAAAATGACAATTAGTGGCGCAAAATAAACTGCCACAAAAACAAGTTTTTGTCGCCACAGAAGGTATTTTCAGTGGCGGAATGAATGTTGCCATTGAAACCTTTTTTCGTGGCCACAAATTTATGTCGCCACAGAAAATTCCTTCAATGGCGACAAAAACTATCACCATGGAAACCATTTTCTGTGGCGACAATTTATGTTGCCACTAAAGGTATTTTCAATGGCGAAACGAGTGTCGTCACTGAATCCAAATTCTGTGGCAACTATTGGTGTGTAAATGCCACATTCTGTAGCGATATTTCTTCGGTATTAGTAGCGACAAATAAGTCTTTTTACTGGCGAAAATATTGTGTCACCACAAATGGCCTTCAGTGATGGAGTTTTTAGTGGTGACTGGGGACAGCTTTTTTGTCACCACAATATAGCTTTTCAATGGTGACATTTTGACTTCAGCGGCGATTTTTGTCACCACTGAAGGTTAAATTTTTGTAGTGCTACTTTTCTCAAGTTGATTGCTTCTTGATTAGGATTTGGTAAACTACTCAAAGATGAATATTGTTCAAAATTTTAAATGAAATAAAAAGCTAAGGTTTTTCTCTAAAAACTTTATTGTTTTACTTAACTAAGATACACATCTATAATATATATACTAATATGAGTTCCCTAAAAACTTTTAAAGGAGCACTAATATTATAATTAGAACTACTGAAATGCATTAAATCATAGTCAGCAATAAGACTAAACATTGAAAGATAATTCACTAAGTGGGATATGTGACAATAGATTTGACTAAAAGACTGGATGTTACACTCTCGAGGGGCAAAATCATTTGGTTGTTAATCTATGGTGAATATTATTTATGAAAATATAATTAAGAAAAAAATTTAGATGCAATTTTATTTATTTATTATTAGATTCTCTTATCACAAAATGATATGCATATGATTTATATAATTCATATCTTTTATAGTTATTTAAAAAAAAATTTATATAATTTTTATTGAAAAATCTAATAGTAAAAATATAAAGAATTGTACTTAAGTTTAATTTATATAATTATTATATATGAAATAACTTTATTCCATTATATTAGATTTATTATTATAATAATACTTGTTAATTTCATAAAAAATTAATTTTATAGATTTAATTGTTTAGTATGATTATAGTAATAAAACAAATAAATTATCAAAATATTATTATATATTTAAAAATTTATTATAATATAATTAGGGCTTATAATAGGCTCAAGTCCATGAAAGCATCACTTTAAATTATTTTTTTTGTTTCCCATAGCTATTCTCTATTAGAAGCAATTTTGCTCAAGGTACTATCAAACAATAAATGTGAACACTTCTCATAGAAAAAATTCGAATATTGGTTTGCTATATTGTGATTTGTGAAGGAATAAGCTCTCACTCAACCTAACTTCTATTGGTATCACTAAATTATTTGGTTATTGGTTCAATTTTTAAGTCATTAATAAATTGGTTAAAATTTAATTTGATTAAAAATATATATTTTATTTAGAATATATATAATTATAGAAGTTATCATAATTTATTATAGTATAATTTTTCTTAGAACAAAAGATAATTTATTTCTTATAAAATGAGACATATAAGATAAGGAACCCTTTGGTGAGGTCCATTATACTTATAGGATAATCTTTAAAGAAAGGAAATAGGAAACATTCCCTATGCTTCTACAGTCAGAAGTTTAATTTATGTCCAAGTATATATTGGATCAAACATAACATTTGTGGTGGGAATGTTGGGTAGATACTAAAGCAATCATGGTTTGGATCATCAAAAAGTTGTAAAGAAAATTTTAAGGTACTTATAAGGTATTAAGGAATATATGCTAACTTATAGGAGAATTGACATTTTGGAAGTAATTGGTTACTTGGATTTAGACATGGGAGGATGTGTTGACATGACAAAAATTCACCCTCAAGTTACTTCTTCTTATTGGACGAAGGAGCAATGTCATGGAAGAGTGGAAAATAGTATTTGATTGCCACCACAACTATGGAAGCTGTAACATCCGCTCCTAATACTTGCATTTTATGATAATGTTGTTATTATTATTATGGTTAGTATTAATTATGGAGGGTTAAGGATGATTTATTAAGGAGTTAGAATGAATATTTTTATCATTATATTATCACTTTTGTGATAAAAGAATGAAATTGGAAATTTGGTAAGGAAGGGTAAAATGGTAATTTTACCATGCAGGGAATAATTAGTTTAATTCTCTTATTTCATGAAGTTATGTCAAAGGTGTAACGACCCCCTAATACATCATACGCGATGCTTATCTGATTAGCGGAAGCATATGGGTTAGTTTACATAATTATTCCCTATGTGGGAATGTCAGGGGATCGTTACTGGTTGAGCGTAACCCAAATAGACTTCTCATTGTCCATTCAGATTCTGTTCAACCCTGATTCACACGCAGCTAACTAAATACACATACATACATCATCAATAACTCTGGAATGAAACCAAAGTCCATACATACGGCGTACAATCATTAAACTCAACATCCAAAACTCATATACATATACTGTCAAGCATTCACATACATTCTAACTGAATTTCCCAAGTTTACAGCAGTAAACCATACCGAAAATCTGGCAGAGTTTCCTCTGTATTTCGATCATATCCAAAGTACAAAATCACCTGTTTACAATCAAACAGCCAGTCCAACAACAGCAATAAACATAACTAACATAAATCCATATACAACAACGTCAATTCATCACTACAATCCATATACACTATCTGAAATATTACATATACATTCAGTCCAATCCATACAAAAAGCATAAGAGACAGAACCCAATAAACAACAACGTCATCAGAGTATATGTACAAACGATTCAAACCTAAGCTAAATCATCCTCCGATTACATCCTCAGGATTGCTTAGGCGATAAATCTGGGTTTCTGTCCCTGTCCCTGTTCATCTGAGTAAATAACCTAATGAGATATGAATCCTAGTAGAATAATTCACAATTCAAATATCATTCGAAACTGGTTGAATACCCAGCGGTGCAAACACTAAAATCATCTTCCCGAAATCAATTCAAAAACAGTGAAATACCTTATCTTTAAAAATCATTTAATTACATGGAAATCGCGGTAATTCCTCGAAATCATAAAATCCATTTCTTTGAAAATCAATCATAAAAATCAAATAAAATCCCATGCCCGGTGTATCTCAATCCACGTTGGCTACAAATCCGTTGTAACCAAATCTAAATCATCATCTAATTGCACGTAGTCTAGAGAGAATACCTCTCTTATCGTTGGGTGTGATCCGTAACACCAATCATCCGAATCAAGCCTATATTGTGAGTGTGATCTGTAACACCAATCACTCACTCAAGGACCGGGTGAGAATCAACATCTAGGGCGTCCCCTAGCATGTGCACATACGCCAATTCTCATCCTCATACAGTCTATTCGAACTCACATGCTCTCGGTCAGCTATTCCTCAGGGTTCTTGGGTATTATGCCTAAATCACAACGTTTCCCCGTGTAGGCTATCCCCCTTTATACTCCTTAAACCTTTCTTAGGGTCGTCCTGGTTTAACGCGTAATCCCTAACTCAGTACAGGCTACATATGATAAAAATAATCTCGTTTAAAAGCTCCCTGTACTACGGATACTTAACGACCGTCCCATACCGGCTATCAAGTACCCAACCCTAAGTAAATCCTTCCTAAAGGCATCTAAACTCGATAAACAAGGTGTCTAACATGCAATTAGGGTTTTCAGCACACAGGCATGCAATTTATCCCATCGAAAGTAACACGTAAATCCATGCAAGTCATCTAAATCATTCAGGTATTCACTAAATCAATTCTAGGGTTCGGGAAGTGTAAATTATCCTACCTGATCTCCGGTTGCTCCAATTCGCTTCAGAACTTCACGAAATCTCAGTTTCTGAACCCAATTAATTTCCTGGACATTAAATTAAATATTTAGATTTGTCACGTCATCCATTTTTCGATCTTAAACCCGGTTACTCAACTACCTAGGTTAATTTATTGCCTAATTACATTCGGCAATTATTTCAATCAGATTTCATCATTTTTTGGGAAATCGGACCTTACCAATGTGACCGGATGATGGAGTTCTGCGTCACGGTGGTCTCGATTTCTCCCGATGCATGTCCAAAAGCTCCGAAACGGTGGCGTACGGTGGCGCACGGCGGAGTGGTGCGGTTTGTCTCGAAAATCACACCACGGTGAAGCCCGCAAGTCCAAGAGTCTGAATACGGTGGTGGCGCGGCGGTTCACGGCCGTTTGGACGGCATTTTTCGGCCACGAAGATTCTCGCACGGTGGATGGAGTTTCCCTCGATCCGGGCGCGTCTGGCCTCCTTTCGACGATGGCGAGCTACTAGAGGAAGCTGGCAGCTCAGGCTACACGATAGTGGGGGTGGTGACGGTCAACGGTGACGAACGGGGATGATCTGAGCTGGAGAAGTTTCACACGATGGAGGGGGAAAACGGCATTTTTCTAGCGGCTCTGGCGGCCGTTGGTGGCCGTGGTTGGTTGCTGGAGGTTGTGGGCAGTGAAGGCTGTCGGTTGGTGCCCTTGGTGGCGGCCCACGGTTGTTGTAGCGGCCGTTCACGGTGGAGGAAGTAAGAGAGAGAGAGAGTGTGGTGAGGAGAAAGAGAGAAATGAGAGAAATGGAGGGAATTCGTGTAATTTAAAGCCTCCGGGGATGATTCTGACTTTTCCCAGACCACCCGAGGATACTTTAGGGTGTTGGCATCCTTCCAGACGTCGGCACGCATTTCCATGCAAAAGTTTTGGCCTCCGTCAATGAAATCGATGCATGAAACTTCTTCCGTCAATTTCTGATTGTCGGATTGCATTTCTTTCTGTTTGATCGTGTTTCTGGCTTCGAATAACCTTCTGTTTCGAATCACTATCCTCGAAAGTCATGCCAGGCTTCGTTTAAAAGGGGTTAGGGTTAAAAATCAATTTTAAAATTTTAAAATCCTTTCGGTTGTTACAAAAGGACTCTTATTATTTTCATTTAAGAGAGAAGAAGAATCTAGTTATGCAAGAAATTATTTACATTGATGTTGAAAGGAAATTTTCCCTAAAAAGGGTAAAATTGTAAATTCACAGGGTATGATAGCAATTTTATATGATGTGAGAAAAATTTAGTTTTACTCTAAATATTCTACGAAGGTGCGAATTAGAAATCCTTACTCATTCTTGATCAAGAGAAGAAAGAAAGGAAGTGAAATGATAGTTTTAAAATAAAGGGCAAAAAGGTAATTTTTCTTTAGGGGCAAAATTGTAATTTTGCTAAAACAAGGATATTTTAGTAAAAACATAAAATAAGCTTTATGAAATTTTATTTGAGTGATTTTTACCTCTTAAAACCAAAAAGGGGTGAAAATGGAGCAAAAATAGCCAATTTGGACTTAATGGCAAAATGACACTTTTCTTAGGGACTAACATGTAATTTTTGAAAAGTTGAGGGACCACTATGTAATTTCAAAATTATTGAAGGGCAGAACAGTCCCACCCCATGGAAGTTGCACAAAATTACAATTGCAAGGAGAGATAATGCCATTGTTAAAAAGAAAATAAAAAGGGATGAAATGGACAATTTAGCATGAATGGCATTTTTGTAAATAATTCAAACTTTAAATTCAGTCTTCTTCTTCTCCCACATACTAGAATTTTCGTGAAAGGTGGAGAGGAAAAGGAAGAGGCCAAATTGCATATCTAGCTTGGAGAAGAAGGAGCTTTCATCAAAACAATTGGGAAATCACACTTTTATTAGCTTTTCAAGGTAGCTAAACAATCCTATGCCATTATTTTCATGTTTCATGGTATGTTTATGGTGTTTTCAAATTTGTAAGAATGATGGCAATTTCTCTCTCTACATGTTTATGGTGGATTTGCATGCTTGGATGTGAAATATGTTGGAAAGAACTTGTATTTATGACTATAGACATGATGGAAAGCATGGAAACTCATGAAATGGTAAATTTTCATTGATGGAACTTTGATTTTGCCAAACCCTAACTTGTGTTAAGGCTGAGTTTGTTTTTGTAGGAGTGAGAAAATGGTGTTTTGCATGGTTTTTGCATGAATGTTGTTGTATTGGAAGAAAAGTGATGAAATAACTCCATTTTGCTTGTTTTCTCACCTTGGCCGAATTGCTAAGGATATAATGGTGCTGAATTTTGGCAAAATTTTATGCTAGAAAGTGTGCTATAAAGATTGAGAAAATGGTAAGAGAGAGAAAGTCTAATTAGATTAATGTTTAGACATTTTTCTCATTTTCTAGTCTCACCATAACCCATGGGAATGTGATATACCTATTTTGGCTGAATGAGTTCATGTGACTCGTGCTAAAATTTTGCTTGTAAATGGTTAGAAAGCCTTGTAAAAGTCATCATAAGTAAAGAGGAGAGAGAAAGTTATGGTAAATTTTATACCTTAGTGACTTTTCTAATTTGAAGCCTTACGATTTCACCTTAAAATTGTGCACAAAAATGCAAAGTTGTGGGATTAAATGTATTGCCATCATTGGTATGAATAATAAGTTAGAAAAGTATGAAAAAGGATGGCTTAAAGTGCACTTACTAAATTTTGAGGGGTGAGAAAGTGTTAGGAATAATTATTGGAATTGTTTCCATAATGTTTAAATGGTGAGAATGATGCTAGAAATGAATCAAATAAGTAAGAAATGCCATGTTCTCATGATTTCCTTGCCTTGGCCGAATGCCTTGATTAATTTTCCCTAGAATGGCCAATCTTGTATGTCAAATGGAAGTGGCTTGAGGTGCCATCCGAATAGGCCTATGTTATGTGAATAAAGGGAAAATGGCATAATGATAAAAAATGAATGGTAATAATGTATATTGTGCTATTGATTGAAAAATGTCCAAAATTATGTGAATATAAATGAATAGCATAGAAAGGCCTAATGTGATTGTGAAAGGTAAGGTTAAAGTTTCCTTGTGGGGAATGATCTGGTGTAAACTCCCAAGGAATTAAATGAGGAGGAATGATCTGGTGAATACCTCCTGAGACTAAAAGCCTGTGAAGGAATGATCTAAGGTATACCTTTTAGGGAAGTTGCCTTGAGGGGAATGATCTAGTGTAAACCCCCAAGGAATTGAAATGTAGGAGGAATGATCTGGTGTATACCTCCAAAGAGCACAGTTAAGTGGGAGGGAATGATCTGGTGTATACCTCCAAAGAGCACAGTTAAGTAGGAGGGAATGATCTTATGTATACCTTCCCAAAATTGAGTATTTATGAAATGTTATGTTATGTATTGCATGAATGTGATTTATATGATTATGACATGTAAGCATTGAATGCTTGTAGTCCATTTCATGAATGACTTAATTGACTGTGTATTTCATGCCTATAGATGCATACACACATGTTTTCATAATAAGTCATACCCAAGTATCTATATGAAAAGAGTTTTGAAATTAAATTGAATGTAGAGTTATTTTCTGTATTATTACAGTGGTACATGTCAGTTGTGTTAAAATAAATTGGTTTATTTAGCTACTAGGAATGTATTTCTCATTACTGAACTAATATGTATCAAATGACTAGATATTGTATGATAATGGAGGTGGAGTTGGCCACAGTGGAAATTTCCTTCTTGGGAACTTTCACTATTGTCAAGAATGTTTATGTTATTCCTATGGAATAGATAAGTACATAAACATGTAGCTATAGCCCGACCTTTTTGGAGTCATAGTTCTACATGTTCTTTTTGGGTTGGAATTAGGGCTGATATTTTTTGTTGTACATAGAAAGAAAAAGGGCATATGTATAGGGATATGTGAAGGACCTATTCACCCACGATATTTTGTAAAAGGAGTATGAGTGGCAGGCTTGTTGTCTCCTTACTCCTTATGGATGGGTACTTCATCTATCCCAGTGTATGTATACAAAACAATGTACTAAACAGTTATTACAATGTATATATATATATCAAAAAAAAATTTATATGTTCTGTTGTAATGTTTAATATTTTATATTCCGTTGTGCCAAAGCATTTTACCTGAGCATGAGAACCCAAACCTAATTGCAAAACAAATCTATAATGGATTGGATGCTCAGGAGATTTAAATATAATTAAAGACTAGAATTAATGTAACCACTTATCTGAGGAAGCAATATGACATTGTTAAGATAAAATAAGGGGTGTTGCAGAAGCTAAATTCATATATTTTTTAAGGCTAGTTCACAAGGTTTATAGTTAAAGAATTTCTTTGTTGGGCTTCAAATTTTTGATTCAATTTCTAGACCAATAAAGATTTTATGTGAAAAGACAATTGTTTTATTTCTAGCTAAAAATAATAGAAGTGGTAGTCAAAGTAAACACTTCGACATAAAATATTTAGCCTTGAAAGAGCATATGAAAGCTAGTCATGTAATCATAAAACACTTAAAGACTAATGATATGTTGGTTGATTCTCTAACTAAAGGGATTCATCCAAAGGGGTTTAGGGATCATATGTCGTGTATGGGACTTAGGCCTCATTTGTCATTGTTGGACTAGTTGTGATAAGTTTTAGTGATGACATTCGAATATTTGTTTTGTTTTCTCAATTTTGTGTATATACATTATGAATATATAAAATAAACATTTGTATTTGAACCCAAATAAATATGTAATATTTATTCATAAAGTAGTACCATCATTGAGTTCAAAAGTATATTGCAAAGTGATACATGGAAAGTAATACTCATCATTAAGGGGACTTACCACTATGATCCATGTAATGTATTTTTGGTTATTTTTTGTGAATTTTGAAACTTTCATTTGAACCAAGTGGGAAAATGTGAGCATTTTTAATTTTATAAAAACTCAATTAAGGTCCCTCATGACCATTAAGGCAAATTATTCTTCATAATGAATTTTTATATTGGGGTTGTAAATGTTATGTTTAATGGTTACAATCTTGGGACTTTATAAAAGGGCTTTCTCTTTGATAGGAAGAGGTTGTTTCCTTTGTGTCTCTTTTTTTTATTGGGTTCCTGACTAAAATTATTATGCCCAATTTCCATCATATTTTGGTAGTTAGTCAGGCAAAAATCCTTTTCATTCGACTACTCATTTTCATTATTCGACTTGACATCATGTACTTCTTCAATTATCTATGGAAGGAGGTAGATTATTTACATTTAATTTTGTTGAGTATTTTGTAAGATAAATAATCTAGTATGAGTTCTTACAATTTGAACTCTTCAAATCTTGTTCTTCAAGGTTGATAAGTTATTACATGAACTCTCAAATATATTAACTCGTGAAAGATTTTTAATAAAACATTCTCTTAGTAGCTCTTCCAGTTCTTTTTGTTTTCTTTTGATTATACAAACTCTTTAACTTTATCATTTTCTTATTTTTCACTTTTCCTATTTTTGATAAACATCACCTTATTGAATTTGTTTGGAATTTCATGCCATTCCCTATTATAGAAGGTTTATGTGTCATCTTCTCTACTTTTCTTATTTCTAACTTTTCTTTGAGAATCTTTTAGGAGATCGTGTTATTCTCCTTTGTTATCATCATTGTGGCTTCTCTGTCTTCCTCTATCTATTCTATTTTCACTAATGGTTGAGATATCAATTGTATTCACTCATTCATTCCTTTTGTATCTTCCTTAGATGAATTTTTCTACATATAGAATACTTTTTGTTAGATTGATATAATCTTTTTCTACATATGGATCATTCTTCATGTTGTCCTTGAATAAAATGTTGCTACTACATCATTATATATTGTTGTTGAAGTTAAATAGGCATCATTGTTGCAATTTTTCATCAAGCATAGGATTGTTAGAAGTACCTCACTCAAAGGCTTTCATAATTGTTAAGGGAGTATGATTTGCATTATTTTAAGGTATAAGATAGTTCTTTGTCTCTAGTTACCCTTTTCCACTGTTAAGTGAAGGCTTTCAATTATTATGAGGAGTTAATGATTCTTCACAATACCTATGTGAAGGGGAATCATCTTTCAAATGATTGTTTTGGTTATTGTTTTGAGCTTGGAGTTATTCCTTCATGGTGTTATGATCCTAACCTTTAACAACAATGATTTATATTTTGGAAGAGTTTACCTGTACTTAGAGTGCCAAATGTTGTGGTAGAATGATGATAAGAAAATAATTAAAAGGCTTTTATAGTAGACAATGATTGAATTGTTGATTAACTAATGAGTATATAAGGAAAATCTTAAGCTTTTATGTAAAGTGTGTGAACACAATGTGAAACCTTAATAAATGCATTGGTAATCATAAATTTTATTAAATGTTAATATCTATTTTTGAGAATAAGCAATAAGCTTTCCATTTAATGTGATAAGATAAAACTTCTGATCTAAATTCCTTATAAATTTAGGCTAAAGTTCTTAAATATAACATAATGTATTAGGCCTTAATATCTTAACTTTATAGACTGATCTTGTAGGGGTTTTAGGACCTAAATACACCAATAATAGTTAAGTTTTTAAAATCCCATTTTGCTAATACACTCTTGATATCTCTTTTCCCTAGAAATTACTACATTCATTTAACTCCAAGCCTCCTCATGGTCAACTCCCAACCTTCCCCCTCCACTCCACTCCACCTCATCCTACTAAAGGCCAAAAGCCTCTTACCTATTGCTCTTACAACAAACTATCATTGATTATATATATGTGTAAAAATGTACATGAAAAAGCTCAACTCTATTCATAACGTTGTTTTCCAATTGGCTTAGTCCATTGGTCAATCAACTCCATTTAGAACCTTTTGAAAACCCTTGTTTTCATTCTAAGATGTCTTTCCAAATAAATTTCATGCTATATAAAGGGCTTGTTAAGTCTAGTATACTATCCACCTTTTTCACTCTCAACAATGTTTGCCTCAAATATTTTAATTGGCTTTATCATTATTTTTATTGGTCTTATATGAGTAATTTGCTATTATCTCGCTTTAGTCTATTTGTTTTGTTAGTTTTAAACCCCGATGTTCTTACGAGCCTTGTGTAACACCCCCATTAGCCTATGGTTCCTTTGAAGTGTTTAAAGGTATGATTTATATAATTATCATAATAATGGTGTGTTACTATCACTTTTACCCGAGTAAATTTTAAACTTTTACCAAGTTGATTAATTGAGTGCCATTTGATTTGGTCTCTACTCTCGACTTCTCTCAACATCGTAGCGGAATAAATATATATAGAATACACTTGGATTAACTATACATAAACATGAATTCTTAATTAAATACAGTCAATTAACTATTCAGTATGGAGGCAACAATCTTGCCATTCATAACCTTATAAATTAGTCTATTCATCAATCTAGCCTAATTCCTATACAGATAAGTTAGAATAGGCTATACAAAATAATCATACACTAGCCTTTCTCAAAATATCATGAAGGCTAGCTCAATCCTACCATATACTTATATTATTCAAACTAAATAGTCTGTATGCCCAGATTGGAAACTTCTTCATACTTTACCTTCTTCTCTAGCCTAAGGGGACCTATGCATCTGATACATGCCAACACTAAAATGAGAAATGAATCTCAATAGCAATGCAACTTGTTACAAAATCCATCGACTTGTACCACCATGCTCAGACGGAAAACTTTACATTCTTTCATAAAACATATCACATACTATTGGGATGTAGTGCATGTAGCATTTAATCATGTTATGTACTCATTATGCATATTCATCAAAACATATTATCTTTAAAACATGGGAAATGCATTCATCATCATCATTCTCATCATAAAACATTTCTTTAGGGTATTAATATGCCTTTTGAGTAGGAGGAAACAATCACATCATATGAGCTATTGGGAATGTCGCCTAGCAATAACTCCATGTACCACTATATACATGAATGAGCCATCCTGGTGACTACTGCATCACTATAGTAAAATACTGCTCTAATACATCTGAGGTGTCCCCTAGTTGGATTCACTTATACATTCTCAATAACTCATGGGATTACCGTATTCCTTCGAACAGATCCTATGCTCTCCACTTCCATAGATCATGAGGCCTTGGGATCATCATCATTCCTTCGAGGTGGATCACTTGCTAGACCTTATCCTTTCTGATTCTGCGGATCATGGAGCTATGGAGTCACCACCATTCCTTCGAGGTGGATCACCCTCTTGGTATGCCATCTTCTAACATATGTACTAAGGTGATTCGGCTCATGCCTATAGTTATGCTTTAAACTTGAGTATATGTTTCTTAATGGCCCTTAGAAGACACACTAACTTAGGCTTTACAACCATCACGGTGTTTTCAAAATCATCTATGTTCAAAAGGATGTTTAACCATCCTAATACATGGCAAAATTGTGGAATGCCAACGGTCATCCCATGCCAACAATCGGTCACTCAACTCATAAGCCTATCTACTGTAACACCCCTTATCTTACCGTAACAACGTCATGTTACTTCCTTAGATGAGTGGTTACATTAATTCTAGTCTTTAAATATATTTAAAATTCCTGAGCATCTAATCCATCATAGATTTATTTCGTAATTAGGTTTGGGTTCTCATGCTCAGGTGAAATGCTTTGGCACAGCAGAATATAAAACATTAAACACTACAGTAGATTACATACAAAAACTTTCCATATATACATATACATATACATCATGACATCTATTTAATACATCATTTCATATACAAACACCGGGGTAGATGAAGTACCCATCCTGAAGGAGTAAGGAGACAACAAGCCTGTCACTCATACCCCTTTTTCAAAATACTATGGGAGAATCGGTCCTTCATATATCCCTATACATATGCCTCTTTTTCTGTCTATATACAGCCAAAATATTAGTCCTAATTCCAATTCACCAAAACAAGGAATTAGGACTCTAAAAAGTTGGGCTATAGCTATATATTTAAGTCATCATCTGCTCCATCGGAAATTCAAAAACGGTGATAACGTACACATTCTTGAGAATAGTAAAGGTACCCAAGAAAGGGATATCCACTGTATCTAACTCCACTTCAATTACCATGCAATATCTAACCATCTGATACATATCAGTTCAGTAATGAGAATTGTAGTCCCAGTAGATAAACAACCAGTTTATTTTAAAATGACTGACATGTACCACTGCAATAATGCAGAAAATACTTTACATGCAATTAAATTTCAAAACTCTTTTCATATATACACTTGGATATGACTCATTATGGAAACATGTGTGGATGCTGCTATAGAAATGAAATACACATTCAATCAGTTCATTCATGGAATAGGCTATAAGCATTCAATGTTTAAATATCATAATCATATTCACATAAATCACATCTTTGTAATGTATATCATAACATGTAATAAACCTCAGCTTTTAGGAGATAGACACCAGATCAGTCCCCCTGCCTCTTCTTCCTTGGGAGTATACAAAAGATCATTCCCCACAAGGAAGCCTCTTTTTAGGAATGGATGCATCAAATCATTCCTCCTCATCAATACCTTGGGAGTATACAGAAGATCATTCCCCACAAGATAACTTTCCTGAAAGGTAAACATTGAATCATTCCTCCCCTTCACAGGCCTCAGTTTTAGGGATCATTCACTGGGTCGTCCCTCCTCCTTATTTCAATTCCCTGGGGCACATATCAATCATTTCCCACCAAGGAACCTTAACCTCGCATTTCACATTACATCAAGCAATTTCATGCCATTCTTTACCTCACATTTCACATCACATCATGCATTTTCATGCTATTCTTTAACCTTGTGTTTCACCTCACATAAAGCATTTTCATGTCATGCAAACATCTTTTACATAAATGTAAACATTTCGTTGATAATAGCACAATAATGCCATGCAAACACTTTTACATAACATATGCCTATTCGGGTGGTACCTCAAGCCACTCCCAATGGACATATAAGATTGGCCATTCTAGAGAAATGCCATATTACATTCGGCCAAGGCAAGAAAAATATGAGAATGTGGCACTTTTACTTCATTTGGTTCCTTTTTAGCATTATTCTCATCATCTAAGCATTTTGGCAACACTTTCAATAATTATGCCTAACATTTTCTCACGCCTCAAATTTGTGTAAGTGTACTTTAAGTCATCCTTTTTCATGCTTTTCTAACTCATTGTTCATATCAATGAGGATCATACATATAATCTCACAATTTCACATTTTTAGGCATACTTTTAAAGTGAAAAAGTAAGATTTTAAATTGACAACATTACCTAAGGTATAACTTGCCATGATTTTCTCTCTCTTCTTTTCTTAGAACTAGACATATATAGTCTCTAAGTCAATTTTTAAGAACAATTTCAGCATCATTCATATGCATTCATTCGGCCAAGGTGACTAATGCACACTTATTTGGTTATTTGTGAAGCTAGACAATAAGAGAAATACCCAAATGCAAAGTTAATTGAACTTTCTCTCTCTTACCATTTTCTAGCACTTTCTCTCACTAGTTCTAACACAAAATTCAGCACCAACATTAACCCTAGCATTCAGCCAAAGTGAGAAAACAAGCAAAAGTGGAGTTGTTTCATCAATTCCCTTCCAACACAACAACATTCATGCAAAATACCATTTTCTCACTCTAAAAAGCATAAATTCAGCATTTACCTAATTTAGGGTTTAGAAAAATAAATTTTCATTCATGCAATCTTATCATCTCATGAATTTCTATACTTTCCAACATATCTATAGTCACAACCACAAGTGATTTTCAACCTTTTTCACATCCAAGTAGGAAAATCTACCATACACATGTAGAGAGAGAAATTGCCACCTTTCTTACAATTTTGTAAACACCATAAATCATGAAAATAATTGCATAAGGTTGTTCATCTACCTTGAAAAGCCAATGGATATGTAATTCCCTTTCTAATTTGATGTAAGCTTCCTCTCCTTCAAGTCAAGATGGGTTTTCGGCTATCTCCTCCTTCTTCTCCTCTTCTCACGCCATTTCTAGTAGCTAGGAGAAGAAATAGGCTGAATTAAAGTTGGACTTATTTACAAAAATGTCATTCTTGCAAATTTTTGTCAATTTCATCCTTTTTCTTTTCTTTTTATAACAATGACATTGTCTCTCCTTACCATTGTAATTTCATGCAACTTCCATGGGTTGGGACTGTTTTGCCCTTCCAAAATTTTGAAATTGCATAGTGGTCCCTCAACTTTTCAGAATTTACATTTTAGTCCCTAAGAAAAGTGCACTTTTGCTATTAAGTCCAATTTGGCCTTTTTTTTGCTTCTTTTTTCATTCTTTTCGGTTTCAAGGAGTAAAAATCACTTAAATAAAATTCCATAAGGCTCTTTTCCATGAATTTACTAATTTACTTTTATTTTAGCAAAATTACAATTTTGCCCCTAAGGCAAAATTACCTTTTTACCCTTTATGCTAAAACTATCATTTCACTCTCATTCTTTCTTCTTTTGATCAAGAATGAGTAAGGATTTCTAATTCCCACCTTAATGAAATATTTAGGGTAAAACTACACTTTTCCCACAACATATAAAATTACCATCATAACCATGATGTGAAATTACAATTTTACCCTTCTTAGGGAAAATTGTCCTTTAATATTAACATAAGTAATTTCTTGCATAACTAGACTCTTCTTCCCTCTTAAATAAAAATAATAAAAGTCCTTTGTCATAACTTCATGAAATAAGAGAATTAACTAATTATTCATTTCATGGTAAAATTACCATTTTACCCTTCCTTACCAGATTTCCAATTTCATGCTTTTTATCACAAAAGTGATTATAAAATGATAAAAGTGTTCATTATAACTCCTTACTAAATCATCCTTAACCCTTCACAATTAATACTAAATTAATAACAACAACAACAACATCATCATAAGTTACAAGTGTTAGGAGCGGATGTTACATCTACCACTAATGCATATGCCTAGGATACTTCACTCTTCCTTTTTGATGTCTCTCTGCTCCCTTTTGTATCACTATCACAAGGACCATTCTCATCCAAGTGAAAAGTGACTCTATCCTTTGCACATTACCCAAAACTTCTATTTTTTGTGCTTACCCATGTTGTGAGCCCTTAATTAAGTTAGTATGAAGAATTACTAAGCTTAATTGCCATTAAAAAAACTCATTTCGCAAGTTGGAGGGCCACCTGTAACGACCCCCTTACTCATACTAAACATTTATTAGAGTAACAGAAGCATATAATATTCTGAATAAATTTTTCACTTTTCCCATGTTAGGGAATGTCAGAGGATCGCTACTGGTTGAGTGTAACCCAAATAGACTCTTCTCATGGTCCATTCAAATTCCACTCAACCATAAATCCTGTGCAACATTTCTATTATCATATTATAAACCATATCATACTCTGAAATATAAATTATAGCAACCATTCAAATACAATTGGGATATACTATATTAGTATATTAAATCCATTTATACATCAACAAATAAAATTAAAATTTATCAAATTCATTATACACATCTATTCTCCCAAAACATTTCCTACCAAAAATTTGGCAGAGTTTCCCCTAAAAATCAGACATTTCACTTTTATACAACAGCCCAATATTAAAAAAAAATCCAGCAAATTTATCAATATAACCAAAAAAAAACAATATATATTCACATATATAAATTCAAGCGTAATTTCTACATCCACAACATAGTGTTATCATTCTCCAAGGATATCCTGACATCCTTCTTCTACCCAGCTATCTCCTATGCATTCCCTGTTCCTGATCATCTAAGCAAACAACTTAATGAGATGATTAGATCTTAGTAGAGCGATTTACAATTAAATATTTACAAAATAGTTGCATACTCAGCTATGCCGAGGCACAGAAAACATCTCCCTAATTCAGTTTAAATATTTTTGAATTACTAAATACTTTTAAATTTAAAATGCATATGGGAAATTAATAATGAGTATATTATCCTAAATGTGAAAAATTATACTTAAAATCATGCTTGAAATTTATATATATTCATCTATCACACATCTCATGTGATTATTCATTTTATCTCAAGTTGCATAACATTTTATCTAAAAACATGGTTTTTAGTTGGGTGTGATCCATAACACCAATCACCTACTCAAGGATCAGGTGAAAACCAACATCCAGGGCATCCCCCAGCATGTGCATAATAGCTAATTCTCATCCTCATACAATCTATATAGAAATACATACACATAGCCGACCAATACTCAGGGTTATAGGATATTATACTTAAACCAAAACATCACCCTATATAAGTTGTCCACCCTTTACTCCTTAAACCTTTCATAGGGTTGTCCTGGTTTAATGTATAATTCCTAACAGATGCAGACCAATTCAGTTAAAATAAATCAATTTACAAAACCGTTTGCATAAAGGATATTCAATGGTCGTCCCATACCAACTATTGAATATCCACCTTAAGTTAGTCTGTCCCTATGGCATATAATCCTAATAGCCAAATTCTAGCAAACATGTAACAAGCATTCTCAATACACAGGCAATCTTATATACTCATATATGTAATTCTCATGTAAATCAATCATTTTCAGCACTCATTCCCATTCAATACAATTCATACTCAAATCAGTAATTCACAACATCAGTTAAAAGTTAAGAGAATGTAGATTACTCTACCTTTATCGTTTGCTCCTATTTAGACCAGGGTTTTTCCTTTCCTCGGAGGTTGTTCTCCCAATTAATTTCCTGAGGAAACAAGTCGAATCTTATATAATTTTCCTTTTAATTACACTTTCTTATAATTAATTGCCTAATTTTTACTTCGGTATAATATCTAGGTGTAATCAAAATCAAAATCTACAGGAAAACAACATATTGGAGTATTTTAAATTATATCAAAGGTTTTGGAAGTTTGAGATTTAATTCCTACTTCTTTCCAACAACTCGGGCGACAACGCACGGCAGAGCATGGCAGTGGACGGTGGGTGGCAGTGAAAATTAGTCCAAAACATAGCCCAAAGCTCAAGGATGCCGGATCTGGGGTCGGTTCGACAAAAAATGGTAGTTAAACTATGATTTTCTGGCAAAACGTGGCAGAGTTTTGAAACGTTTCTCTATTCATAGTGCGTGGCGGCGATTTTTTGCTGGTTGACAGCTAATAGAGGAAGAAGGCAACTCAGGCTAGCTGTTGGTGGTGGCAGCGTGGTCGAACGACGGAGATCAAAGCTGGTCTTCGAATTTGTGATGGAGGGGGAAAAGTGGCTGTTTTTGGCTACTTGGTGGCCGTTGGTTCTTGGATGGCTTCTTTGTAGCGTCGGGCTAATATTTGAACCGGCTTGATGGCGGCGGCGGTAACTCAGTTAGATGATGGACGAACGTGGTGAAGGTGGCAGATGGAGATGTGTGCAAGAGAGAGAGAGAGAGAGAGAGAGAAAGGGAAAAATGGAAGGAAATAAGGGAAATTTGAATATTTAAGGTATCTAGGGGCATTTTGGTCTTTTCTCATTTTGCCCTGGATAAATTTCGGATGCATTTTCTGATCTGGGAAAGAATATGGGACAATATGGAAGGGATTTCAAAATCTTTTAAGGATTTTAAGCCTTCCAAAAATATTTTCTAAGTTCTTAAAGGCAGATAAAAATTTCTCCGTCAGATAAAATTTTTATTCCTAAAAATTCTCAAATTTAAACTACGAGCTCAGGAAAATATTCTTAATCACTTCCCAATAATATTACAGAGTTTCCCATTATCTTTATCCCAATTATTTAATTTTTAATCGGGTTATTACATTCCCCCCCCTTAAAAGAATTTTGTCCTGAAAATTCATACCTGAAAACAATTCTGGTTAACGTTGTCTCATCTTGTCCTCCTTCTCCCACGTCATCTCCTGAGATGCTACATCCTGTCAAAGTACCTTAACTAAAGGAATTACTTTATTCTGGAGTTTCTTAGTCTTAAAGTCAAGGATTTGGACAAGAGTAGATTCATAAGTCAAATTTTCCTTTAATATTATGGGTTGATTCTCCAATACATGCATGAGATCTGGTACATATTTACGGAGTTGTGAAACGTGGAATACGTCATGCAAGTTTGACACGTAAGGAGGTAAAGCAATTTGATAAGCGATTAGACCGACTCTTTGCAGGATTTGGAATGGTCCTAAGAACCTGGACTCAATTTCTTTATCCTTATTTGTCTACCAATACTTGTAGTGGGTGACACTCTCAGGAATACATGCTTTCCCTCATTGAATTCTAAGGGTCTCCTTCTCTTATTTGCATAGGTTTCTTGTCTCTTTTGGGCAACCCTCATCTTTTCCCTTATCATCTTCATTTGATCAGTAGTCTCTTGTACAATCTCTAGTCCCAACAGAGTACTCTCCCCCATCTCTACCCAACTTAAGGGCAATTTACAACTTCTCCCATATAGAGCAGTATATGGTGCCATACTTATGGTAGAGTGATAACTGTTATTATAAGCAAACTCTATCAGAGGTAGGTATTTATTCCAACTTTCCTTCTGTTCTAGCACACAAGCCCTCAAGATATCTTCCAAAGTTTGGATTGTTCTCTCAGATTGTCCATCAGTCTGAGGATGATAGGTGGTGCTAAACTTAAGTTGGGTTCCTAATGCTTACTATAGGGATTGCCAAAATCTCGAGGTAAACCTAGGGTCTCGATCCAATACTATACCCGATGGTACCCCATGTAGTCTCACAATCTCCTTAAGGTAGACTTGGGCTAATTTCTCTATAGAATACCTAATCTTGATAGGTAGAAAGTGAGCATACTTGGTTAATCTATCCACTATTACCCAAATGGAATCATAACCAACTGGTGTTCTAGGTAGTCCAACTACAAAATCCATGGTTACCTGATCCTATTTCCTCTCTGGTACCTCCAGTGGCCTTAATAATGTTGCAGGTCTTTGATGCTCTATCTTAACTTGCTGACAAGTAAGAAAAGCATTCACATATTTTGCAATGTCCTTTCACATACCCGACCACCAAAAATTTCTTTTTAGGTCTTGGTACATCTTGGAAATACCTGGATGAACGATATAGTGGCTTCGATGAGCCTCTGCTAACACTTTCTCCTTTAGTTCCTGATGGTTTGGAATTACTATCCTTTTTCTAAATATTAGTAATCCATCAGGGGCTAACCCAAAATTAGGTTGATTTACATAGATTCCCAATGATTCATCCTCTAGTTGAGCTTGTCTAATTTGATCTCTCAAATTATAACTTATTAGGAAGTCACTCATTACTAATCTCTTCGAAAATGAAATTACATTGAGGCTGAGATTCCTAAATTCCTCAAGTAATCTTATCTCATCCACCATCAAACTAGCTACTTGTAATGACTTCCTGCTTAATGCATTAGCTATTACATTTGCTTTCCCTGCATGGTACTTTAACTCAAACTTAAAGTCCTTCAGATACTCTACCCACCTTCTCTGCCTCATATTCAACTCTTTCTGATCAAATAAGTACCTAATGCTCTTGTGATCACTAAAAATCTCAAACACAGCCCCGTACAGATAATGTCTCTAAATCTTTAAGGCAAATACCATGACAACTAATTCCAAGTCGTGGGTAGGATAGTTTTCTTCTACACGTTTCAATTGTCTTGATGCATAAGCAACTACCCTCCTATCTGGCATTAAGACACATCCTAAACCTTTCATTGATGTATCTATATAGACCGTAAATGACTCTAGGGGCTTTGAGATTACTAAAACTAGAGCGATGGTTAACTTTTCTTTCAGGATTTGAAAACTATGCTCATAACGCTCGCTCCATTCAAAATCAACACCCTTCCTAGTCAGACTGGTTAATGGCAAGGCTATCTGAGAAAATTCTTGTATAAATTTCCTACAATAACCTGCCAAACCTAGAAAACTCCTAAACTCAGTGACCGTTCTTGGCTGACCTAAATCTAATATTGTTTTTATTTTCTTCGGGTCCACTGAAATTCTTTCTCTATTTACCACATGACCTAAGAACTTCACTTCCTTCAGCCAAAAGCATACAATTGTTTTTCCTCTAACATCTGCAGCACTCGTGCTAAGATGTTGTGCATGTTCTTCGTGAGTCTTGGAATAGACTAAGATGTCATCTATGAATACCACTACGAATTGGTCCAAGTAGGGTCTAAAAATCCTATTCATATAATCCATAAAGACAGTAGGTGCATTTGTCAGTCCGAACAGCATCACCAAGCACTCATAGTGATAATACCTAGTGTTAAATGCTATCTTAGGGATATCTTCATCCCTAACCCTAATTTGGTGGTATCCTTACCTTAAGTCTATTTTAGAGAATATCGTTGCACCTTGCAACTGATCAAACATGTCATCTATTCAAGGTAAAAGGTATTTATTCTTGATGGTCACCTTATTCAACTGCCGATAATCTATACATAACCTCAAACTCCCATCTTTCTTCTTTACGAATAGGACAGGAGCTCCCCATGTTGACATACTCGGCCTAATGAATCCTTTCTCCAATAAATCTTTTATTTAGACTTTTAGTTCCCTTAATTCTGTTGGGGCCATTCTATATGGGGTCATTTCTATTAGGCTTGTACCTAGAATTAGGTTAATGGTGAACTCTATCTCTCTTGGTAGGGGTAACCTACTTATCTCTAAAGGAAACACCTCCGAGAAATCACTAATAATAGGAATTAGGTTTAGCCTTTCTTGAAATTCTACCTGAATGAGATTAAGGGAAATATCACTTATCTCACATTCCCTGTCACTCCCACCTACCGGTATGGTATCCAAATAAGTGATAGTCCTTTCAAAACAATTCAATAGAACCTGGTTCCTAGATAACCAGTCCATTCTCAGAATGACGTCGATCTCAGTCAAAGGCAAACACACAAAGTCCACTATGAATAGGTGTCATCAATGGAAAGAGGATAGTTTAGGCATATTTGTGGGGATATAGTTATTTCTCCTAATGGTGTGGAAACACAGAAGTCAAAAGGCATAGTTTGAGAAGGTAAGTTTAATTTTTCCACGCATGCATTAGATATGAGAGAGTGCATAACACCTGAATCAAACAATACTATTAAAGGAAAATTATAATTCTTACCTCTACCCTGTATCAATCTAGGCGACTTGTCGACATTTGCTCCATCTAGAGTAAAGACTCTCCCCAGAGCTTGTGGTCTTTGGCCACCTAGATTTTGCTGGTTTCCACCAGTTGGACAATACTTTGAATAATGTCCTGTACCTCCACATTTGTAGCATTATATTGGTATCTGATGCCAACAGGGTTGATTTGGATGCCTGGTCCCACATTTCGAGCAGTTAGCAGTTTCGGGACATCTACTGCTGCTAGATGACCCTTGTTGTGGCTTAAAATTTCCACCATTCACATTCAGATTCTTGGCGGGTTATTTTTGTCGACCTCTAATTCTTTGATTCATATTCTGCCTTTCCTCCAAATTTTTACTAAGGATTTGACATTTATTTACCAGCATCGCGAAGTCCCTTATCTCTATTGGGGCTATTGTGTTCTCATCTGTAAGTCTAACCCTGCCTCCATTTGGCTTGATTTCCAAGCTTCATCATAATGTAGCCTCAGATAGGTAGAGCATCTAGCCAATTCTTCAGGTCAAGTATTCTTCAAACTGTCTATCCCTTTTTCTGAGTTGCAAAAATTCAGTTTCCTTGGCTTGCCTCGCACTTTTGGGGAAGTATTTCTCCAAGAAGATCCTCTTGAAAGACTCCCATGTGAGTAGAGTGCCTCTGCTCTCCATGAGCTGCTTGGCTCAGGTCCACCAATGTTTTGCCTCTCCTTTCAGCATATACGTTGCATAAGTAACCCTCTACTACTAATGGCTCACATGTGCTTGAGAATGCTGGTGGTCCTACCCTTTGGAACTTTATCCAGCCCTGGTACATTGGATTGTTATTCCTGTTATTTCCATCATCATGGTTCTGTCGATGTTCCTGACACTGCCGCATCATATTGGCACTTGTGATAGCTTGCTCTCTCATAGCATCTATCATCATTCTTATAAAGTCTATCATGTCCCTCATCTCAACATTATCCTCCTTGCTACTACTCCCCCGTGTCCCTTGACTTCTATTTCTTAGCCTTCCTCTTAGCCTTCCCGAAGTATCTCTGCTAGCGTCTGCCATGGCTAACTGACACAGAAAAAGAATTAATTAGCCTTTAATAGCAACAAATTATCAGCATAGTAGTAGATTTATTCCTAATATCTCAATTACAGATCAAATCCTATATATTCCAGAGTCAAATCAATTTCAATTCCTAAAGCTACAAACCCAAACAAAATCAATAACCAATAAAGCGATAAACCGGGCTCTAATACCACTCTTGAAACGACCCCCTTACTCATACTAAACATTTATCATAGTAGTAGAAGCATACAATATTTTGAATAAATTTTTCACTTTTCCGATGTTAGGGAATGTCAAAGGGTCACTACTAGTTAAGTGTAACCTAAATAGACTCTTCTCACAGTCCATTCAAATTCCACTCAACCATAAATCTTGTGCAGCATTTCTATTATCATATTATAAACCATATCATACTCTGGAATATAAATTATAACAACCATTCAAATACAATTGAGATATACTATATCAAGGTACTAAATCCATTCATACGTCAACAAATAAAATCACAATTTATCAGATTCATTATACACATCTATTCTCCCAAAACATTTTCTACCAAAAAGTTGGCAGAGTTTCTCCTAAAAATCGGACATTTTCCTTTTATACAATAGCCCAATATTCAACAAAATTCAGTAAATTTATCAATATAACCAAAAAATAATAATACAAATTCAAGCCTAATTTCAAAATCCACAACATAACGTTATCATTCTCCAAGGATATCCTGACATCCTTCTTCTGTCTAGCTATCTCCTAGGCATTCCCTGTTCCTGATCATCTGAGCAAACAACTTAATGAGATGATTAGATCCCAGTAGAGCAATTTACAATTTAATATTTACAAAATAGTTGCATACTTAGCTTTGTCAAGGCACAGAAAATATCTCCCCAATTTAGTTTAAATATATGTTAATTATTAAATACTTTTGAATTTAAAATGAATATGGGAAATCAATGCAAAATAATATAATGAGTATATTATCTTAAATCTGAAAAATCATACTGAAAATAATGCCTGAATTTTATATATATTCATTTATCACACATCTCATGTGATTATTCATCTCATCTCAAGTTGCATGTCGTTTTATCTAAAAACATGGTTTTTAGTTGGGTGTGATCTGTAACACCAATTACCTGAAAATAATGCCTATATTGTGAGTGTGATCCATAACACCAATCACCCACTCAAGAACCGGGTGAGAACCAACATCCAGGGCATCCCCCAGCACGTGCACAACAACTAATTCTCATCCTCATATATTCTATATAGAAATATATACACATAGCCGACCAATACTCAAGGTTATAGGATATCATACTTAAACCAAAAAATTGTCTTGTATATGTTGTCCAACCTTTACTCCTTAAACCTTTTATATAGTTGTCTTGGTTTAATGCATAATTTCCAACAGGTGCAGACCAATTCAGTTAAAATAAAATCAATTTATAAAACCATCTGCATAGGGGATATTCAATGACCATCCCATACCAGCTATTGAATATCCACATTAAGTTAGTCCGTCCCTATGGCATATAATTCCAATAGACAAATTCTATCAAACATGTAACAAGCATTCTCAATACATAGGCAATCTTATATACTCATATATGTAATTCTCATGCAAATCAATCATTTTCAGCACTCATCCCATTTAATACAATTCATACTCAAATCAGTAATTCACAACATCAATTAAAAGTTAAGGGAGTGTAGATTACTCTACCTTTACCGTTTGCTCCTATTTGGACCAAGGTTTTTCCTTTTTTTTTTTCCTTTCCTTGGAGGTTGTTCTCCCAATTAATTTCTTGAGGAAACAAGTTGAATCTTATATAAGTTTCGTTTCAATTACACTTTCTTATAATTAATTGCCTAATTTTTACTTCGATCTAATATCTATGCGTAATCAAAATCAAAATCTACAGGAAAATATCAAATTAGAGTATTTTAAATTATACCAGAGGTTTCAGAAGTTCAAAATTTGATTTCTGCTTCTTTCCAGCCACTCTAGCGACAGCGCACGGTGGAGCACAGTGGTAGACTGTGGCTCACGGCAACGCACGGCGGCGGATGGTGGCTAGCTGTGAAAATTAGTCCAAAACGTAGCCTAAAGCTCGAGGATGTCGGATTCAGAGTCAGTTTGGAGAAAAACGGTGGTTTCACCATTTTTCAAGCGAAACGCGGCGACACTTCAAAATGTTTCTTCGTTCATGGCGTGTGGTAACAATTTTTTGCCGATTGGCAACTAATGGAGGAAGAAGGCAACTTGAGATAACTATTGGTGGCGGTGGTGTGGTCGGATGGTGACGTATGGCATAGATCGAAGTTGGTCTTCCAATTCACGACGGAGGGGGAAAATTGGCTGTTTTTGGCCGCTATGGTGGCCGTCGGTTGTTGCGGCGTTAGGCTGAGCTGCTAAACCTTCTGACAGTGATAGGCGATGGTAACTCTGCCCGACGATGGATGAACATGGTGAAGGTGGTGGATGGAGGTGTGCGAGAGAGAGAGAGAGAGAAAAGGGAAAAATGGAACGAAATAAAGGAAATTTGAATATTTAAGGTATCCAAGGGCATTTTGGCCTTTTCTCATTTTGCCCTGGATAAATTTTGAATGCATTTTCTGATCTGGGCAAGAATATGGGACAATATGGAAGAGACTTGGAAATCTTTTAAGGATTTTAAGCCTTCCAAAAATATCTGCTAAGTTCCTAAAGGCAGATAAAAATTTCTCCGTCAGATATAATTTTTATTCTGAAAAATTCTCAAATTTAAACTACGAGCTAAGGAAAATATTCTTAATCACTTCCCAACAATATTACAAAGTTTCCCATTATCTTTATCCTAATTATTTAATTTTTAATCAGGTTATTACACTGCCAATCAGCTGCTGGAAGGCTAGCAGTTGGCTGGTGGCTCTCTGTATTCCTCGGGTGCCAGAATGATAAGCTAGTGATGGTTGCGGAAGAGCGGCGTACGCTAGTTGCTTCTTTGGAATGCGTCTTGGGCAAAAATAAGAGCATGACAGTCAACTATGAGGATGCCCAGTTGACTGCTTAGTGCAAACCCATGCCTGACAGTTGACTGATAGGGATCTGGTAGTCGACTACTAAGCCTTTGTCTGCACTTTTGGGTTTTCCAAAAACATGACAGTCAACTGCCCCATACGTAGCAGTTAGTTGTTATGTTTTGCTGCAGTTCAAAAAACATAATTTTGATAGTACCTAGTCCAAAATGCATTCCATTTTTAATTCTAAATACATGAGCTTAATTTTTATAAAACAAACTTTACTTCTCATTAAACATTTCTCATCCATTAGCTCAAACATGGTACATTCAAGGAAAACTAGTCTATTTCTCTAAATGAACACAACCCAACCCTTCCAATCAATTACAAGCACATATATGAGCATACATTCCAGCAACACAGCATTTCATAGAAATAGAAAAGCATACAGAATATAGGTTTAACCCCAATCTCAGTTCAAACATTTAGAAATTCATATTTTCCAACAACAGTAAACTTTTTAGAAAAGAAAGGGGATTTAGGATGGAATGCTACCTTAATTTCTTGCAAATGTGTGTGTATGGTGTGTTAGAAAAACTATCCCCTTACTGCAGAATTAATTCCTAACCTTGAATCTACCCTTTTGCCTTCAGAAATTCCTCTCCTTGCCTTAACTCACCCTTTTCTCTCTCAACTCGCACCTTCTGTCTCTCTCTCTTGAAATATTGAAGGTTGGAAGTGTGTGGGGTTTAGGGCTTCAGTTAGGGTTTAAGGATAGTTTAGATTATTGTATTTTAGTCTCTGAGCTACTTTGCAACCTTAGTCTCACTTACTTTTTTTTTTCTTTTCAATTGAGTCCTTAATCACCTCTTGCTAAACCTTCATATTTTTTATTTCAATTTAGTCTCTACACTAATGTAACTATATGTACTAATACAACATACACAAACATTAAACATCAATTTAATAATTATCAAACATCTCTTTAATCATAATTAAAACTAATGTTACACCTTATAAATACTCTATTTCATGAATACAAATAAATAAATAAATAAAAATTTAAAAATTGATTTAGTAGACTTTAGAATTTTACTTTTATCTCAAAAAATTAAAATAAACCAAAAATAACAAAAAAAATTTAATTTTTTTTTATAATTTTGTAATTTTAATTTTTGATCTAAAGAAAAGAAAAGAATAAAAAAATAAGTAGATAAATATTTTCATTTTTGCTCGAGATAGATCGTGAGAGTAAGAGAGCTTGGAAGGTCACTGTCCAGCCCATCTCGCCGCTGCAGAAGTGATCGCCGGAGTGAGTCGCTGCCGCTGTGCTTCTGGACGACGACGGGAGGTGAGGCCTGCCTTCGTTCCTCTCGGCTTGCGTTCTTCCCCTGTCCTTAGGTTCCTCTCGGTTTGGCCGAGAGAGGTAAGCATCTTGAGTCACTCTTTTGCTTGATTTCGTCGATTCAAACCTGTTTTGAGAGTGAATGATGCGCTGAGATGCATCCATGAGGGAGAGGTCCTGTGTTGGCTGAGAGGCAAGCCCATTATTTGCTTTGTTCCCATACTATTTCTGTTCAGAAATGATGGGGCTGAAAGTAGCGCTGCATTGTGTGTTTTTCATGGAGTTAATCTGATTGTGTTGTGGCTGATTTGAGCCTGGTATGTTTGGTTGCAAAATGAATGAAAGTCATCCATTGTAGATGCTGAAATTATGATTTGTCACTATGTTCTATTTACCTTCGGTTATTATCTGTTAGAGGTTAAAAGTAGTGCTGCAGTGACTGATCTTCGTGGATTAAATGGCTATGATTTGTGACCGATATAATCATCATGTTTGGGGCTGTGAATTGAATGAAAGAATACCATTTCGAGTGCTGGAATTCTGATTTCTTTAAGGTTGAAAATGAATTTGTAGCTGCTTGATAAATTTCTGATTTAATCGCCATGTATGGCTGCAAATTGAATGAAAGATCACCCAGTTTAGATGCTGAAATCCTAAGTTGTTTGAGGCTGAAAGTGTGTTTAAATTCAAATCCATTGTGTGGTTGAATAAGGGCTATTTTGACCATGAATTAAAAGCCACTTTGAATGCTAAAAACTCATATTTGTTGTATGGCTAAAAGAGTGATATTTTGGCTATTAATTTCCTGGTTAAAGGTGTGTTTTAACCATCTTAAAATCCCTTTTAAAGTGTTAAAACTTAAAAGAGGTTTTAAGGAGCTGGTTTAATATGTACCTGCTAGTGCGCTTTTTTTTTTTTTTTCTTCTTGAAATCTCCCTTTAAAGGATTAAAAGATTGGATTGAAGTGTCGGTTTGATGTGAATTTGCTAGTTTGTCTTTATCCCTTGAATTCCATTACAAAAGGTGTTAATATATGAGGATCTAGGTGCTGCTTCGGCGTGGACTGTTGACATGCTTTGTTTTTACTCACTTGAAATCACTCTTGAAGATGTTAAATGGTGGTTTTGGGGATCTTAACATATGTTCACTTCTTTCTAATGGTGTTTTATCATGTTAAAATTATAAACCAAATGCCTAAAAGTGCTAGTAGCTGTCCATACCTGTCTTCAACATGATTTTTGCATATTAGGACACATTCACAAGATAAATTTATGCCAGCTAAAAGTGCTAATGGCTGCCCAGTTATTTTGGCCAAGTTTCGGGTGTCTTGAAACACATTTTCGAGATAAATTTTGGCATGTTGAAATTTTGATTTTGATTGACACTTTGTGTGTTGAGATTCATCACCATTTATTTTCATAATTGGTTAAGTGCATTTGAGCATATCGAAATTCTGTTATGAAACTTGTGCATTGGGATAGTTAGAGCTCATTTTCATGGCCTTATGATAATTTAGCATACCAAAATTCTTTTTTGGGCACTCGGAATGTTTGAAATGCTTTACTCACTTTCGTGGTCCTCTTAATGCATTTTAGCATGCTAAAATACTGATCTGAGTGGTGGAAATAGGGATTGCTGGGTCTGATAGTGTGTTTCAAGCCAAAGATAGTGCAATGAGTGCCTGTTTGTTTTATGGATTTCAGACATAGTTTTGGCTTTATTTTGAATGTAAATTGCCCTATCCCTTGCTGTAGACCAATTGACAAGACTGGGCGATTGTTATTATTCATTTTTGGTCTTTCTTGAGTATGAGTTTGAGCCTCAAAACTATCCCATATTGCTACTCTGTTTTCAGTGTCCATTCATAGGCAGTTTTATCATAATTTGCTCGCTAGATTAAATTCAGATGTTGCCCAAGCCTGTTATCATTCTTGATACCTCTTGGAATGCTGTTTTGGTTTGAGTTTATATGTGACATTGAATATGTAAACTGTCCAAATGACATTGGATACCTCTTGCCTAACGAATGAATTTTGAGCTTATGGTCACACAAAAGGTTTATTGTTGTTGCATGAGGTTTTGTGTTGGCATGTGAATTTGAGTCAAAATGCTGTCTTGACCTTGCTATGAAATTTGAGCTGTCATGTTACTCACATTTGTAACCACTCTTTTGTTTGAAGTTGTTTTCTTCCTTTATGTTTTCCTTTTTCTTAAAGTATGATATATATATTCCTGTTTCAAAATAAAAATCCAAAAAAAATGTAAAAATAGAAAATGGAGAGAGCAAGAGCAAGAAATGATAGATGTGCAAAATAATCGACCTTTCTTTATTATGTTTTCCTCCATTTGTTGTTTGTGGTCTTGTACATAAATGTATATAACATGTTTGGTATTTTCTGTTGTTCATCTGATTATTGGTGTATTTGCTCATGCTGTTAAACTAGAAGGTAGATGACACTACATATTATTTATTTTCAATAAACAGTCTCAGCAACTGTCTGTCCTAGGTTCCCAACCAAAACACTTAGACAGAAATGAACTGAGATGAAGAGAGTTCAAGACACAATAGAAATTTAGTGACACTTTTCTGATGTCTTTTGTCTTGAATAAAGTGAAGCTTCTTCTCCACACAAGACTAAAAATGTTAAATTTTTGCTGATGTGAGTTAATTCAAATATTTGTAGGAGCATTTTTGGGCTTAATAAAACTTTGGTCAATTAAAAGACACTGTTTCAAAAAAGGCTGTGATATTTGAAAACGTGTTGGGTAGAGAATTTAGCAAGAAAACATACATTGGGTTTACAAAATGGTTTGGGCTATTATTTTGAAAAGTTTGAGAATATTTGGACCAAAACTTTTGGGCTCTTTAGGACATTTTTGTCCAAATATTTAAATTCCAACAAATTTTGCTTTTTATTTCAGGAGCCTAACACTTATATGAAGACAAATTAATTTCTTTAAACAAACACAAACAATTGCATTATCAAAAATTAATTTCTCATTATGCATAGGTAAAAATAGCCCAACAATTATCTTCATCATTGCTCTTATGCAATTCACAATTGGTAAGCCAAAATGTATATAATTATGGTATAAAAAATGTTGTGGTTAGGTTTTGTAAATATTGAACTAAATAACATTTTTATAGTTTCAATTATTTAATTAGCTTCTAAATTAAAAATCTGTTATTTATATTTATTAAAAAAATATTGTAAGAAAATTATGTCACGTGCAAGCAAGGTACTACTGCAAATAGATATAAATGTGAAATGAGTAATGTAACACAACAAAGTTAGAGTCCCAAACAATTCAATAACTATATCAAAAAGTATTCATGGGTCTTAGGTCTAGCAAAAGGGTTAATCCCCACAATGTGACGAATCACAATTTAAATTCATGTTGAGAGAGATATTCACATTTAGTATCCATAATACCTTAAAGAAAATTACCTCTATTAGAAAATAAATGTGAAAAATATTTTATATATATATATATATATATATATATACTCATTATAATAATTTTAGGTGTTTCATCTTTTTATTTTTTCAAATTATATAATATATAAAAATATAAGAGAGTAAAGACTTAAAAGAAATTATCAAATAGTGAAAGTTTTGAAGAATGAGAAACTTTTATATGTATTATGAGAGCAAAGTGTAGGGTATTTATACAAAAGGAGAGGACCTATTCTAAGAAAAGAGAAAAAATACAATTAATACAGTTAATCCTAATGTCTAGGCTAAACTTTAAGGTCAACAATCACCATAATTCTAATTGATTTACATGATCTTATTTTATTCACAACACTCCCCCTAAAGCTGGAGCAAATAAGTCATATGCACCAAGCTCGTTACATATATATTTTATCTGAGGACCTTTGAGAGACTTAGTGAAGATATTTGCTAGTTGATCATTTGAATTGACAAATCGAGTGGCGAGACACCTAGATTGAATTTTTTTCTCTAATAAAGTGACAATCAGTTTCAATATGTTTGATCCTCTCATAGAACACCAGATTTGAGGCAATGTGCATTGCTGCTTGGTTATCAGAGACTAGCTCCATCTTATCTATGTTCCTAAATCTCCTAAAGAAGTTGCTTTAACCATTGTAGTTCAGAAGTTGCTAAGGCCATAGCACGATACTCAGCTTTTGCACTGGACCTTGGAACTATGTTTTGTTTCTTGCTTTTTTAAAAGACTAGGTTGCCACCGATGAACACACAATATCTTGACGTGGATAGCCTATCATCTAGTAAATTGGCCTAATCTTCATTAGTAAAGCCAACAACCTAGGAGTTCCTCTTGTCTTCATGTAACAATCCTTGGCTTGGCGCTCCTTTAATATTTCTATGAACAACTGCATCCCAATGACTATCACATGGTGATTGTAAGAATTGGCTGACTATACTCATAGCAAAAGATAAACCTAGACGAGTGATAGTGAGTTAATTAAGTTTTCCAACAAGTCTTCGATATCTTTCAGGATCTTCAATCAACTCTCCCTGTCTTGGATGGAGTTTGACATTTGGATCAATTGGAGTGTCAGCTGGTTTGTAGTTTGTTATGCCTGTCTCTTCTAATAGGTCAAGTGCATACTTTCGTTGTGAAATGGCAACACTAACACTATATTGGCAACCTCAATTCCCAGAAAGTATTTAAATTTTTCCAAATCTTTGGTTTGGAAGTGGTTACACAGATGTTGTTTGAGTTGGACAATGCCTAAATCATCGTTGCTTGTAATAACAATGTCATCTACATAAACAACTAGGTATATGCACTTGCCTTGTGATGTATGGCGAAAGAAAATTGAGTGATCAGCTTCACTGCGAATCATTCCGAAATTTTGAACCACTAAACTGAATCGGCCAAACCAAGCTCTAGGTGATTGTTTGAGTCCGTAAAGAGAATGACGGAGTCGACATGCTTTCCCAAACTCCCCTTAAGCAACAAAGCCAGGTGGTTGTTCCATATATACTCCCTCCTCCAATTCACCATGAAGGAAAACATTTTTAATGTCAAGTTCATAAAGTGGCTAGTGATTTATAGCCGCAATTGATAAGAAGACATGAATTGAAATAATTTTAGCAACAGGAGAGAAGGTATCACCATAATCCAGGCCAAAGATTTGATTGTATCCTTTTGCCACCAAATGAGCTTTTAGTCTTTCAACTTTACCATCCGAACCAACTTTAACCACATATACCCATCGGCAACCAACCAGAGATTTTCCATGAGGGAGAGAAACCAAGTCTTATGTACCATTAGAATGTAAGGCAGTCATCTCATCAATCATGGCTTGCCTCCAACCCAAATGTGCAAGAGCCTCACCAGTAGTCTTAGGAACAGAAATAGAATCCAAAGAAAACACAGGCATAATATGGGATAGATAAATGATGATAGCTCAAGAAATTATAAATAGGGTGAGGATTACGAGTGGAGTGAGTATCCTTTACGAATGGCAATTGGAGGAATATTAGGCAGATGTTGGGCCAGAGCAATGGGCGATTCAGACGAAGGTAGTGAGCCAACAAGAGCATCTATGGACTCAGAATGCAGGTGATGATGATAAGTCTGGAGAGGAGGAGTAGGGGTGACTTGTGGTGAAGCTTTTAGAGAAGCAAGGTAAGGAATAGGAAGGGCTTCAGTCACAAAAGTACTTTCAGGCATAGCAGACACAGAGAATGGAGAGGACTCAAAGAAGGTCACATCAGGAAAGGTGAAACAACGTCGAGTGGTTGGACAATAACATTGGTAGCCCTTTCGGAGCTGTGTGTATCTGAGGAAAAGGATTTGGCAGCAAGCTTATCTTTACCTAGGGTCAAATCATGAACAAAGCAGACACAACCAAAAACACGAAGAAGAAGATGATAAAGAGGATCATTGGGAAAAAACAAAGAATGAGGAATTTGATCATTCAAGATTGAAGAAGGCATATGATTAATTAGATGACATGTAGTGAGAACAACATCTTGTGTTCTTACACAAGTCATGACCCCATCATATATGTCTTTGATTGCTCATTGATTGCTCAAATATAAGTCACCCAAACTCCTTTCTTTTCTAAAGCCTTCTATAATACCTAACTCAATACTCTATCATAGGCCTTTTCTAAATCGATGAAAATTTGTATATAGATCATTATGAAATCTCTAATATTTCTCTATCAATCTTCTTAATAAATAAATCACCTCTATGTTTGATCTTCTTGACACGAAATTGAATTGGTTCTTTGTAATTCACATGTCCAACCTCAATCTCCGCTCTATAACCTTCTCTTATAACTTCATAGTATGGCTCATGAGCTTGATCCCCTATAATTTGCACAATTTTTTAGATCACCCTTGCTCTCATACACTAGGATTAAAAAAGAGAAATAAATATGTGGTAAAAATGTGCACTAAATACCAAAATATTCAATGTAACTTTTTATAGGCCAATTGCATATCGTTGAATTCTATTAATCAAGAATCAATGATGAAACTCAAAAAACAACTATCAACATATTCCAAATGTATCCTTTCTCTCTAATTTTATTAGTTAAAATTGGTGAATTCATAGGAATACAGTTGGCAAGATAACTGTAACATAAGAACCACAAAAATAGAACCTAAACACCAAGAAGCTTACCTCTTGCCTTCTTTCCATGATAGGAGGTCAAAGTCCTTGGGAAAGTGTTCAAATTCTCAACTAAATGCAAATCACATTAAGAAAATCCTAGACCCTAATCACTTTTCTCATCAATGTAAGAGAGCAAATCCCTAGGAAATAGATGAAAACCACATTAGACACAAATGCAAGCATAACCATCATTTCAGTGACATTAGATCACAACTTAAACAAAGTTTGGATTTAACCCCTCAATTACAAGGTATAGCATCACATTCAACCACTTCTAAACATGATTTTAGCCATATTTGTCAAATTGCAATTCCAATCGTGAATCATTAAGCTAATTTTTTAATCATAAATTGTGTTGAATCTGTTTTTGTGGCTGAACATGGTGCTGTATTTTGCTGTAATTTTGATGGGTTAAATCCATGTTTTGCTTGTTAAAATTATAACCTAGTATTACTGAAATAATTGTGTCTTACTGCAATTTTAGTGGAATAACCCTTCATTTTGGATGCTGAAATTATGGTCTAATGTCGCTGCTGCGTTTTTCTATAATTTTTTATGGATTAGACTGCTGTTTTGCTTCTGGATCACTATCGTTGGTATAGTATATATCTCTGGGAAGAACATACTAACTATTATACCAACTAATCAGAAACAAAACTGAAAAATCATGCTAGATAAGATACGCTTCATAACACCTGAGGTCCCGTCGTTTAAGAAAATCAAGAGGTAAGGATTATGACATCTGGGATGAGCCCTATATTGAGGCTGGATTGGCCAGGCACTCATGGACCAGGCCAGCCCTTTTTGGCTTTGCCAGCTCTATATGATCTTTTCATCCTGGATCTTAATTAGAAAAAGAATCATCCATCAATTGTCTAGTACTTTGCTTAAAATTTGTCAATAAAAATTTCACCTCATCTGACCTTTGGTTACACAGTTAATATGTTCTTTGCATATCACAATTTGTATTTGGAAAAAGGTATCTATTTGTGGTTGTCTTGAGAGATGTGCCTTAGTTTTCCATTTTTCTTGGATGGTTGGCATGTGTTTTGACTAATGTTGCTAATTGGGACACAAATTGAGCTCAAGAAAAGGTTAAGCTCCTTTGATATCACTTTCTGACTTTCTGTACTGTTTTCCATTGGCAAATTGTTTACTGCTTTACTTCTCTGGTTGGGCTTGTTAGACGTCAGTTAGCTTTCTTCTTTTCTCTATCCCTATCTTTAATATTTACCTTCTTTTATTTAATAAAATCTGTTTGGCATGCTCAGATACATAAATATATGGCATCTTTTATGGAGAACCATTTTCAGTGCTGACTATTTTCTGTCTATTAAATCTTGAAAGAAGACGTTTTTAAGGGGGGCTTTAATTTTGCTTAGGCTGATTTCAATTGATTTACTAGGGATTTTTCCCTAAATGGAGACTCAGGAAAGAAATGCAGCTATTAGAGGTTAAAAAAGATGCCTGTTAGTCCAGTTGCAGTGATAAATAATTTTGAGCTAAAAGATTCAACAAGCAGCAATTGCTTATAATATTCATGCAAAACACAGTCACACACATGTATATATATATATACTCCTTCAAATTACAGAATGGCTGAGTGATAATCTAGAAACCTCAGTAATGTTTATTATTGCTAATTTAAGTTTATCCTTCAATTTTCAAACTTACTACTTTGTTACAGGATTTATGTTGGTGTCGCTCTAAATTGAAGTTGCTATGCCTTTGCAAAATGCCATAATCAGCTGAAATGAAAAGATAATAAGCATTGGTCTGACTTTGCACATATTGGCAATTAATGTCTATTAGAAGACCTCCACTTCCACGTCTCCTCCTCAACAACGTTTCTTGCATGAGAAATGCCCAACAAATTCTTCGTCATGTGAATGTCTCTCTTCATGATGGCAGTGCACTTGTGTTAACAGGCTCAAATGGCTCAGGGAAGACGACTTTTCTACGCATGTTAGCTGGATTTTCTCGTCCATCTGCTGGTGAAATCCTCTGGAATGGCCATGACATCACAGAATCTGGAGTCTTTCATCAATATAAGCTTCAGCTCAACTGGCTCTCCCTCAAGGATGCCATTAAAGAGAAGTTTACAGTTCTCGACAATGTTCAATGGTTTGAAGTTCTTGAAGGCAAGCAAGGGAAGTCTATGCCTGCGCTTGAGTTGATGGGGCTCGGAAGATTGGCTAATGAGAAGGTAAGGATGTTGTCAATGGGTCAGCGGAAAAGATTGCAACTCGCTAGATTGCTGGCAATTGATCGTCCCATATGGCTGCTTGACGAGCCCTCAGTTGCATTAGATGATGAAGGGGTGAAGTTACTTGAGTATATAATTGCAGAACATAGAAAAAATGGTGGTATTGTGATTGTTGCAACTCATTTACCCATTAAGATTGATGAAGGCATGTTCTTGAGGCTGCCAACAAGGTTTCCAAGGAGGATGACCTTAGTGGATATGCTTGATCGTGCTGATATTTAGTTACATTTCTGTTATTTTTCTTCACCTTCTCATTGACATATGAAGTTTTAGAAGGGGTATGCACAATATGATTTTTAATAATTAAGATTCATGTTAATATTATTTTCTTGTTTTCTTTCTATTTTGAAGAATATGGATCATTTATCATTTTTCCTAGGATATATTTAGAATGAGGATAATTTACTAAATATAGGAAAAAATATAAAGATTTCTTTGCAACCTTTCCTTTCTTTGTGAATGTGTTATAATTGATAAAGGACAATAAAAATATTCAGTAAGTCATCTAACTCCCAGAGTTTAGACAAGCAAATTGAATAATTCAATTTATAATTTTGACCCAAATCAAGCCAAATGTGAAACGACAAGTTTTATTGATCATTATCATAACCAAGAGAAAAAAAAGAAGAAGAAGCATTTAACAAAAGAAAAGCTTAGTATGCTTGTATAGTAAAGTGGTAATTGTCTCCATAAGTGGTGTAATGTGTTATGAGATTATATTTTGGCAACAAACTTCTGTCTATAAGTGTGCAATACAGACTGATTTTGACTGTAACACTTAGGAATGCTTCAACCAAAGCTTCTTGACATGCCTATGTACAATTGTCTTTTCAATTCCTCTTCATATGTCAACCTCTTGTATAAATACACCTCTCGAGGTCTAATGACGTGTTGGATTTGGACAGTCACCCCATTCATAGGAGACACTTATAAGAACACCTGGTCACCCACTTTAAGTCTTAGCTTCTATTATCTGAATATGTCTTCTGCCTTCTATTATTTGAATATGCCCTTGACCTTTAGAAGGGCATCTTGTACTAGATTTGGCCCTAACAACTTCACTTCACCAACCTCAAACCATCCAATTAGGGATCTACATCATTTATCATACAATGCTTCAAATGGGGCCATCTGAATACTAGCTTGGTAATTATTATTATAAGAATATTCTACAAGATGCAAGTAGCTCTCCCAAATTCTACATGAGCTACATCACTTCCAAAACACTTTCTTAGGTTACAATCAAATCAAGATGAACCAAGAGATGAGGAGAGGACCACATTTATCATCAAATATATGGTATATTCTTACTAGGTTATGCGCTTTAGTCCAAAGAATGACAAATTCACGTAATAGAGAACAATAGAGAAGTTTTTCGAAGGCAAATTGAAACAAACATGGAAGTTTACATAGCTGACAACCATAAAATAGGAGAATGCAAGGCCACCTCAAGGATTTAATATAAATCTTTGAGGAATAACAAAAAAAAAAAATGCTTTTCAACCCTCCCATGTCTAAATTTTAAGTAATTGCTGGAAATTTTCTATGATTCATGGTAATCCAATGATTCAGAGGCCAACCTAAAGAAGTGTCACACAATTCTTATGATGGAGAGCCTAAAAACTTTAAAGGAAGTAGAAAGGCTAAATGCAAAGATAACGATTCTTAACATGTTACTTTCCAGGTTTGGAATCTTGAACATCATAAATGGAACTTAATGTAATAAACTGAATTTTAAAAAATAACTTAATTGGGCAAATTAAACCTCAAATTTATTTAAAATCAAACCTGGCACAATTTTTGGAGTCTACGATCGAAATCAAAGAATTTTTCGGAGTCAAAATTCGATCTGACGGAGGAAAACTCGACCTGGTGTCAGGAATTTGACAGATTAAGTATCAAACATTAAATTCCTTAAACGGAGGCCAAATTTCTTTCATGGGAATTCATGCCCTTGCCCAGATCAGAAAAGACATCCAAAAATTTTCCCAAACGAAGTGGCAAAAGATCGAAATGCCCCTAGAGGCTTTTAAGTTTCAAAACTCTATTTTCCCACCTATTTTTCCTTTCCTTTCTCTCTCTTCCTTTATTTTCTCTCTCTTCTCTCCTCCCATTTCCCTCCACTGTGCACGGCTAAAAACACTGCCCTGCACCACCGCTGGAGCCAGCCACCGATGTAGCTCGACGCCTTTAACTTCTCGATGTAACAACCGAAAGGATTTTAAAAGATGAAAATTTGATTTTTAACCCTAACCCCCTTTAAACGAAGCCAGGCACGACTTTCGAGGATAGTGATTCGAAACAAAAGGTTGTTTGCATAGAAATGCGTGCCAACGTCTGGAAGGATGCCGACACCCTAAAGTATCCTCGGGTGGTCTGAGAAAAGTTAGAATCGTCCCCGGAGGCTTTAAATTACACGAATTCCCTCTATTTCTCATTTTTCTCTCTCTCCTCACCAAACTCTCTCTCTCCTCTCTCTTTTCTCTCTCCTCCTTCCTCCACCGTGAACGGCCGCTACAGCCACCGTGGGCCGCCACCAATGGCACCAACCGACAGCCTTCACTGCCCACAACCTCCAGCAACCAACCACAGCCACCAACGGCCGCCGGAGCCGTCGAAAAAATGCCGTTTTTCCCCTCCATCGCGCGAAACTTCTCCAGCTCATATCGTCGCCGTCCGTCGCCGTTGACCATCACCGCCCCCACCACCATGTAGCCTGAGCTGCCAGCTTCCTCCAGTAGCTAGCCGCCGTCGAAAGGAGGCCGGACGTGCCCGGATCGAGGGAAACTCCGTCCGCCGTGCGAGAATCTTTGTGGCCGAAAAACGTCGTCCAAACAGCCGTGAACTGCCGTGCCACCACCATATTCAGACTCCTGGACTTGCAGGCTTCACTGTGGTGTGATTTTCGAGACAAACCGCACCCCTCCGCGGCGCCATCAGACGCCACCGCGGCGCATCGTGTGCCGTGCCGGAGCTTCTGGACGTGCATCAGGAGAAACCGAGACCACCGTGACGCAGAATTCCATCATCCGGTCACATTGGTAAGGTCTAATTTCCCAAAAAATGATGACATCTGATTGAAATAATTGCCGAACCTAATTAGGTAATAAATTAACCTAGGTAGTTGAGTAACCGGGTTTAAGGTCAAAAATTGGATGACGTGACAAGCCTAAATATTTAATTTTATGTCCAGGAAACTAATCGGGCTCAGAAACCGAGACTGCATGGAATTCTGAAGTGATTTAGAGCATTCAGAGACCAGGTAGGATAATTTATACTTCTCGAACCCTAGAATTGATTTAGTGAATACCTGAATGATTTAGATGACTTGCATAGATTTACGTGCTACTTTCGATGGGATAAATTGCATGCCTGTGTGCTGAAAACCATAATTGCATGTTAGACACCTTGTTTATCGAGTTTAGATGCCTTTAGGACGGGTTTACTTAGGGTTGGGTACTTGATAGCCGGTATGGGACAGCCGTTAAGTATCCCTAGTACAGGGAGCTTTTAAACGAGATTATTTTTACCATATTTAGTCTGTACTGAGTTAGGGATTACGCATTAAACTAGGACGACCCTAAGAAAGGTTTAAGGAGTATAAGGGGCGATAGCCTATACGGGAAAACGTTGTGATTTAGGCGTAATACCCTAGAACCATGAGGAATAGCCGACCGAGTGCATGTGAGTTCGAATAAACTGTATGAGGATGAGAATTGGCGTATGTGCACATGCTAGGGGACGCCCTAGATGTTAATTCTCACCCGGTCCTTGAGTGAGTGATTGGTGTAACGGATCACACTCACAATATAGGCTTGATTCGGGTGATTGGTGTTACGGATCACACCCAACGATAAGAGAGGTATTCTCTCTGGATGACGTGCAATTAGATGATGATTTAGATTTGGTTACAGCAAATTTGTAGCCAACGTGGATTGAGATACACCGGGCATGGGATTTTATTTGATTGTTATGATTGATTTTCAAAGAAATGGATTTTATGATTTCGAGGAATTGCCGCGATTTCCATGTAATTAAATGATTTTTAAAGATAAGGTATTTCACTATTTTCGAACGATTTCAGGAAGATAATTTCGGTGTTCGCACCACTGGGTATTCAACCAGTTTTCGAATGATATTTGAATTGTGAATTATTCTACTAGGATTCATATCTCATTAGGTTGTTTACTCAGATGAATAGGGACAGGGACAGGAACCCAGACGATAGTCGAGGCTGACTTAAGGATAGACTAGAGGATGATTTAGCTTAGGCTTGAATCGTTTGTACATATACTCTGATGACGTTGTTGTTTATTGGGTTCTGTCTCTTATGTTTTCTGTATGGATTGGACTGAATGTACATGTAATATTTCAGATGGTGTATATGGATTTATGTTAATTATGTTTATTGCTGTTGTTAGACTGGCTGTTTGATTGTAAACAGGTGATTTTGTACTTTGGATATGATCAAAATACGGAGGAAACTCTGCCAGATTTTCGGTAGGGTTTACCGCTGTAAACTTGGGAAATTCAGTTAGAATGTATGTGAATGCTTGACAGTATATGTATATGAGTTTTGGATGTTGAGTTTAATGATTGTACGCCGTATGTATGGACTTTAGTTTCATTCCAGAGTTATTAATGATGCATGTATGTGTAATTAGTTAGCTACATGTGAGTTAGGGTTGAACGGAATCTGAATGGAAAATGGGAAGTCTATTTGGGTTACGCTCAACCAGTAGCGATCCTCTGATGTTTCCACATAGGGAATAATCATTTAGAATAACCCATATGCTTCCGCTAATCAGATGAGGATTGTATATGTCGTATTAGGGGGTCGTTACACCCGCCACCATCCCTGGCCACTAACAGATGCCACAGCCGTTGAAAAATACCACAATTCCTCCTCCATCGTGTTTTCCTTTACCGCCATGATCTTCACCGTCCAACGCCATCCAGCGACACCGCCCCCACCACTGGAAAGGCCGAGTTATCAGCTTTCTCCGACAGCTCCCAGCCGTCGAATGTCGCCGCCACGCGCCCAGAATGGAGCAAAAATAGTCTACCGTGCGTCATTTTTCTCTGCTGGAAAATGCCGTCCAAACGACCGTGAACCGCCAAACTAACCCCAGATCTAGCCTCCTCAACTTTCAGGCTACACACTGGTGTAATTTTTGACCTCAGCCGCATCTCTCTGCTGTGCACTGTCATGAGCTACCGTATACCATCATGTGCTGTCGTCGGAGATGCCAAAAACTGTCCAGAATCAGAATTCCACCTTTCGGAACCCCTAGTACGATCTAAATTATCTTGATCTAATGTTTTCTGATTGAAATTGAATGCCGAACATTTGTAGGAATTAGACTGGCCTAGGAAAATGTGTAACCGGACGTAGGAAGTTTAATTGAATGAGAAAAAGCCTAAAATTTTAATTAAATTGCCCAAGGGACTAACTAGGCTCGAATTTTGAGAAAATAGGAAGCCCCGAATTAATTAGGAGCAATCGGTAAACAGGTAGAGTGATTTACACTCCCCTGACTTTTATTTGACGTTGTGAATGCTTGATTTAGATTAATTTGACTGCATGGGAATGTGTGCTACTTTCGATGGGTATACCTATATGCCTGTGTGCTGTAAATACCTGTTGCATGTTAGATTGATTGGCTATTGGACTTAAATGCCATACGAACGAGTTGACTTAAGGTAGGGTATTCAATAGCCGGTATGGGACGGCCGTGAGTATCCCGAATGCAAATGATTTTGTAAATGCATCATTTTTAATCAGATTTAGCCTACATTCGTTAGGGATTACACGATAAACCAGGACGACCTTATGAAAGGTTTAAGGTGTATAAGGGGGGATAACCTATACGGGGAAACATTGTGGTTTAGGTGTAATCACTTAGAACCTTAAGAACTGGTTGATTGTGTGCATGTGATTCCAAATAGACTATATGAGGATGAGAATTGGCGTATGTGCACATGCTAGGGGACGCCCTACATGTTGATTCTCACTCGGTCCTTAAGTGAGTAATTGGTGTCACATATCACACTCACAATATAGGCATGATTTCGGGTGATTGGTGTCATGGATCAGACCTAACGATAAAGTATGTTTTTCATAAAAATGGCATGCAATTGGATAGATTTGTAAACAGTCACATGAGACTTGTGACTGAAATGTATGCGAAAACCACCAGGCAATGGATTTTAAACTAGATTTGCAATATAGATTTTCATAAAACATATTTTATACTCATTCTTAAGTATGCATCGTTTTTCATGCAATTTCACGTTTTAAAAGATAAGGTAATTCACTGACTTTTGAATTAAATACGGGGAGATGTTTTCTGTGCTTTTTCACAGCTGAGTATTCAGCTATTTTGAAATTTTATACTGTAAATTACTCTACTTGGATTTAACTATCTCATGAGGTTGTTTTCTCAGATGAATAAGAATAGGGGCCTAGGAGATAGCTGGGCGAAAGCCGGATAGCTGAAGGACGTTGCTGTGTAGTTTAGGCTTGAATTTATTATGTAATTATCTTTATTGGTTGTTCTGGTCGTTGATGGATTGAATTGAATGTATATATTGGTTTTATGACTGTTTGTACTTTGGGAAATGTCTGAAATACGAGGAAAACTCTACTGAATTTTTGGCAGATATGAATGTTTGAATATTAGTTTAAGTTGAACCGCATGTGAATGAATTATGCATTTTATTTTATGGTTATTAGAATGGATATTCCAGAGCATGTTATGATTGCATGTGAATTTGGAATAGCTGCGTAGGACTTAAGGTTGAGTGGAATCTGAATGGGCAGTGGTAAGAGTCTATTTCGGTTACACTCAACCAGTAGCGATCCCTCGATATTCCCAGATCAAGGAAAAAGTGAAAATTTGTTTTGAAAACCCATATGCTTTCGCTACTCTGATAGAGGTAAGTGTATTGTGGATTAAGGGGTCGTTACACTTAGTTTGTCAATAAAGGGATTCAAAGAAATTTTTTTCTTGCTAAAGATTTAATAGAAGAATATGTTCATTAAGCATCCAACCATCAATAGTCAAACTAAACTAGCTAATAGAGTTATTTTGGATGGACTTAAGAAATAGTTGAAAAAACCCAAAGGATATTGTGTAAAAAAACCCCAATGATCCTTTAGATATATAGGAAATTGCCGCTAAAAGTAATAAAAACTATTACTAAAACTTATATTGGTAGTTGTTATAATTGATATTAGTAAATTCCAAACTGTTGCTATATCTCTGTCACTATAAGTTATACAAAAAAATACACAAACTGCTCGTATAAATTTATTTTATTACAGTGGTGGCAAAAATTGTTGTTATAGCATTGAAAAACTGTTAGTATAAATATATTTTATAGCAGCAAAGTAAACAACTGCTGTTGTAAAGTTGGAATAACGGCTGTTATATCTTGTTTTTGTGACTGATTAAAATAGTTACTAATATTAGTATAAATAGAATGAAATTGGAAGAAGAAAAGAAAAAAAAGACTAAGCCTAACAAATCTTCCACCATTAAAAAGACTAAGCCTAACAAATCTTCCACCATTAATACAAAATTAAGGAGGCCAAGGATGATCATAATGAGATAAACTCATTTTATTTTACATATAAACTATAAAATGTAACGACCCCCTAATACAACATACACAATGCTTATCTGATTAGCAGAAGCATATGGGTTTGTCTAAATAGATATTCCTGATGTGGGAATGTCAGGGGATTGCTACTGGTTGAGCGTAACCCAAATAGACTTCCCGTTGTCCATTCGGATTTCGTTCAACCCTAATTCACATGCAGCTAAACTTATTATGCATACATACATCATAAATTACTCTGGAATGAAATCTAATACCCATACATACGGCATACAATCATTTATAAAAATTCCAACTTAAATCGCAAGTTTACAACGCTAAACCCTACTGAAAATCTGGCAGAGTTTCCTCCGTATTTCGAGTATATCCCAAATACAACAGTCATCCTGTTTACAGATATACAGCTAGTCCAATAACAACAGAAAGCATAAATGACAGAAGACCAATATACAACACCATCATCAAAATATATACAATGTATTTCAAGACAAGACTAAGCTTCTTTTCTGTCTATCACCAAGTCATCATCCAGCTAACGTCTAGGTTCCTGTCCCTATTCCTGTTCATCTGAGTAAACAACCTGGTGAGATATAAAATCCCAGTAGAATAATTTACAGTTCAAATACAATTCAAAATCTGGTTGAATACTCAGTGGTGCGAGCATCAAAAACAACTTCCCGAAATCAGTTCGAAATCAGTGAAATACCTTATCTTTAAAATCAATTTATCACATAGAAATCGCGGCAAATACTCAAAATCATAAAAATCCATTTCTTTGAAAATTAGTAATCGTAATCAGATAAAATCCCATGCCCGGTGTGTATCTAAATCCATATAGGCCACAAAGTCCTCTGTGACCAAATCTAAATCATCATCCAATTGCACGTCATCTAGAGAGATTACCTCTCTTATCGTTGGGTGTGATCCGTAACACCAATAACCCGAATCTCGCCTATATTGTGAGTGTGATCTGTAACACCAATCACTCACTCAAGGACCGGGTGAGAATCAACATCTAGGGCGTCCCCTAGCATCTGCACATACACCAATTCTCATCCTCATACAGTCTATTCGAACTCACATGCTCACGGTCGGCTATTCCTCAGGGTCTTAGGGTATTACGCCTAAATCACAACGTTTCCCCATCTAGGTTATCCTCCCTTATACTCCTTAAACCTTTCTTAGGGTCGTCCTGATTTATCGCGTGATCCCTAACGCAGTACAAGCTAAATCTGGTAAAAACAATCTCATTTAAAAACTCCCTGTACTCGGGATACTTAACGGCCGTCCTATACCGGCTATCAAGTACCCTACCCTAAGTAAACCCGTCCTAATGGCATCTAAACTCGATAAAAAAAACATCTAACATGCAATTGGGATATCCAGCACACAAGCATGCAATTTAGTCTATCGAAAGTAGCAGGTAAATCCATGCAATTAAATCTAATCGTTCAGGCAATCACTAGGTCAAATCTAGGACTCGGGAAGCATAAATCATCCTACCTGATCTCTTAGTGCTCCAAATCAATTCAGAACTTCACGAAATCCCAGTTTTCGAGCCAAATTAATTCCTTGGACATTTATACGAATATTTAAGCTCGTCACGTCATCCGTTTCACGATTCTAAGTTCGGTTACCCTAATACCTAGGTCAATTTATTTCCTAATCACGTTCGGCAGCTAATTTTATCAAAATTCATTAGTTTTTGGGGAATCAAACCTTACCAGTGTTGTCAGATGATGGAAATCTATCCTAGGGTGGTCTCGATTTCTCCTGGTGTATGTCCAGATGCTCTGGCACGGTGGCACACGGCAAAGGGGTGCGGTTGGCCTTGAAATTTACACCACAGTGAAGCCCATAAAACGAGGAGTCTGAATATGGTGGTGGCGCGGCGGTTCACGGCCGTTTGGATGGCCTTTTCAGCGATGAAGAATGATGCACGGCAGATGGAAAAAGCCTCGATCTGGGCGCGTCGGACCTCCGTTCAACGTCAGTGAGCTGGTAGAGGAAGCTGGCAGCTCAGGCTACACGCTGGTGGTGGTGGTGATGACCAACGGTGGCTGACGGCGGCGATCTCATCTGGCGAAGTTTTTGCGTAATAGAGGAGGAAAATGCCATTTTCCAGCGGTGCTAGTGGCCGTTAGTGGCCGTGGGTGGCTGCTGGAGGTTGAGGGTGGTGAGGGGAGTCGATTGGTATGCCAGGTGGTGGCTCACAGTGGCTCAGGTGGTGGCGCGCGGTGAAGGAAGGAGGAGAGAGAAGAGAGAGAAAATAGAGTGAGGAGAGAGAGGGAATTGTGCCAAATGGCAGGGTTTCGAGAAATTTAAAGCTTTCGGGGGCGATCTGACTTTTCCCGGATCACCTGGGAAAACTTTAGGATGTCGAATTCCCTCCAAACGTTGGCACAAGTTTTCATGCAGCGATTTTGGCCTCCGTCAGTGAAACTAAAATACGAAACATCGTCTGTCAGTTTCTGATCGCCGGGTTGCATTTCTTTGCGTTCGATCGTGTTTATGACTTTGAATCGCTTTCCAAGTTCAACCATCACCTCAAAATACGTGCTAGCCTCAATTTAAATGGAATTAGCATAAAAAATTCCATTTTATCTTTCAAAATGGTTTCGGTTATTACACAAAACATTATTCATTACATGATATAAATGAATTATAATTCAAGAATGTAGTAGTAAACTACATGGAAAACATATAAACCCCTATTTTTGCATTATTTACAAGTGGTATTCAGGTGATGAATTGCTCGAATAAAGCTTGAACATTTGAGAGAAAATTAACTATTACAAAAGAAAAAGAAATTATAAGGTAGACTCAAGGTGCATACACTTAATGGCAAATAGACACATGTCCTATTGAATGGTCATCTTTCATTGGCTTAGTGTCTATGAAATATGACATTTTACTCACGTTTTCCATACAGCTTTGCTCAAAGTTGAGACTGATGAAAATGTGTTCCCATCAAGATATCTATTTTCCCCTTTATCCATTATTTCAGTTTGAGATCTAGGTCTTCAATACTGGTAAAATAGAGAATTTAATGCCTAGTATAGTAAAAAAGAAAATCCATTCACATTTAGTAAAAGTAAATGTAAAAACATGAAAATAAGTAAATATTGAAGCACCCTTGTTTTAAGTTCTTCTTGTATGCTAAATTCTCTTAACTCTTAAGATTATGCTGTTTATAAAGATATTGGTAAGAAGTAAGAAGTAAGAACATTCTTGATAAATGTTTTTTACATATTGGTTAAGGAACATAACATTGTAAATTAGCATGAAACTACTTGAAGCGGGAAAGGAAAGGCATATTCGTTTATATAGATGAAAGCAGAGACCACAAATTAGTCAAGTATTCAAAAGTGTGCATACTATTTGAAGGCTAGAAATGAGAAGAAATTTAATTATCTCCGCACTCCCTATTTTAATTTGGAAAAGAAAGGAAATAGTTTTATTAGGCCATAACCATGTAATAATATGGAATCCAATAGAAATCAAAAGCTATCTTCTTCTAAAAATAAGTTCACTATTAATACTCACTTTTTCTAATAACTGTAATTATGTAGCAGTACTAGCAATTCCTTTGCTTCATGTGACAAAAGGTGTGCTATGAATTTGTTGAAGCTCTTTCTGTAGCATGTATTTTGAATTCTCTAGCTAATTACTTGCCATAGATTCTAAGGGAATGAAAGAAAGAAAGAGACATCAATCATATTATTCATTTAGATTCAGAAATAGAATAAAGTATACAAGGCCTATTAGTAAGGATTAAAAAGATGAAATGCATATATGTAGATGGTTTGCAAATTGAAAATATAACTCTCCATTTGTGGCCTCCAGAAAATGTATCAACTCACCAAAGAGAGATGTTGCTCATAATATAATCTATCGCATTCTTCAAGGATTTGACCATATTCTTTTTTATTTGTTCTGCATTCAATTTCTCCTAGCATTGGCTTAAGCTGCAAAACTTACAATTCTTAATTAGCAATGCAAAGAAGGGATAGAAAATATGCAGTTAAGAAGTTCTCCAGAATATACACAGAAAAATAACCAATGATATGCTACTTATAATAATTTCATCCCCTCTAATCACTAAGTTCTCAATTTTTAGAGGCCCAAAGTATACATGTAGCATATGTCTACTTAACCTGTTAAATAAACTTCACCTGAAAGAAGCTTCTTTAAGTATAGCAAGTACATGAGAACGTATCAAGCCTGGAGCTCGAGACTGTCAAATCAAATGAAAGCCAATATCCAAATTAAAGTTTAAATACATATTGTACATCAAGAATAACTTTCAACTAAAAACCAGAGGACCAAAATAGTACATACTGTTTGCTAAAATTACCTAAAAAGAATCCTGGTATTGTATACAATCATGTATCTGGAGTTGGTAAGACATTGGATTCTGCATATTGTGGATTGCTTTCAACATACCGATATAAAGGGAAAAAAATGTCCATGAGACATATTTAATGTTCAATTACAAATATTCATTAAGATGTAGATAAGTGACAATACAAATACACAATTGGGACAAAGTACAAGAGCTTTTTTCTTTATATGATTTTATATTAAATTGAAGTAACAAATATAGTAATGGCTCCACCAGCAAATTAACAACATGTCCAACTGATTTTTATCCACAACTATGTTTGTACGATAGTAGATCTACATTAGTAAGAATGCAACATCTAGATGCAACCTTGATCTTAACATTAAATACATCTATGACTAGAGATTCTTAACCAAAGTTACGAACCATTAAAGCAATATAAGAATTTCCTATTTATCTTATCACAAGTATACTGACTAATCTTTCACACATCAGTAATTTCTTATACTAAAAGTCACATCTTCCATAAGCTTCCATTGAAAAACTTTTTAGGTGTTTAGAGTATGACATCATTGGGAACATTTTTCCAATGTCCCTTGTGGATGCTAGAGAATCTCAAATCAGATTATAAAAAAAATTAATACTAATTCAATTTAAGGAAACGAAATGAATAGGGAATCGGGGTTTAAGTTCGACCTTTGTGAAATCACCTAATAAATTTGGCCTGGATAAATTCAGGGTGGATACAAGCAAGAAGTTGGCCAGAGGGGACAAGTCCTACACAAAGAACAAATCAAGAATGCAAATGGGGGAATGACTCCCCAAATGCACCTCTAATAGTAAAGTCAGAGAGAGTAGAGTAGAGTAAAAGCATAGTGAGTTATGAAAGTAGCAAAATAAGTGTACCTAGTACTAGATGGTGTTGCAATATTTATAGATGAAGTCAGCAAGTTGTGAACATGTGACGTTCAGTGGGAACTTGCCATTGGGTGATCCATAACTGAGGGCGAGGCCTTATCTTGGAGATTGAACACATGAGCGTCGATCCTTCATGGTGGCCAAATTTGGTATTATCACAAGTCCTCCAAGTCTATAGGTATGAGCACCTGTGGACTTAAGATCCTAAGTGCCTGGTTCACTGTGAGGGTAAAATGATATTTGGAGGGCAAACACCTTTTTTATTATTGGAAGGGGCAAACCCCTTTTTTTGGTTTAGTATAGCATCCGTTGCGAGGGCAGAATGATGCTTATGGGATGAACGTCCTTTTTTATCAAGGTGGCCGAGCGCCCTGAATTAGTTTTTATTTTTAGGCGACATGTTGTCTTGGTTTTGACAATCAGGTTTTTCCTTGTTGTGCATTGAGTCCCTAAGTTCTAGAGGTGATATCATTTGTATAGATTTGGTGCACCAAACCTCATTAATGGTGTTGTCCTGTGTCTTTTCGCATCCCTTCTTGGCCTATTTGTGTCAGAGGTAACCCTTGATGATTTAAGTGTATGGGGCATGTCAGTTCACCTGAAAGGGTTGTAACATAGTTTTACGAAAAAAATTTTGGTGTTTGTTCATTCTTGTAAGGGTATTTTTATCTTTTCACCCAAGCAATGTTTCGTTTTGTGTTAGGTGAGAGGTTTAAGAAAGGGCTTTTCTTGCTTTCTTCTTCACTGTTGCATCTGTGAAGATTGATGGGGAGATTCTCATGCATTTTTGGGGCTTTCTGTGTAACATCCCCCCTACTTCTATGAGAGATGTTTGTTAATTTTAATTAATTGCTTGTGCATGTTGCATTAGACTACATATAGTTGCATTAGTGCCAGAATTAAACTAGAAAGGAATGAGAAAATTGATTAGAAAAGGGAGAGGGACTAAATTGAAAAGTGGAAAAGTTCAGGTATGAGAATTTTGATTTTGGCCAAAAGATGTACTTTAGCCAACTGATTTTTGAAATTCTCCTGCCAATGGTTCAGTTGTAAAATGGTAATTATATATATAGTTTGAAAATTACTATAATTAGAGATTAGGATCAAAATTGTAAGTTTGGATCCCCTATATATATAAGGCTGGAAGTAGAGTTCCTCATTACCCAAATTGAGAACCACTTCTAGAGCAGTCGAGTAGAGAGAGAAAGTGAGGGAAAGAAATATAAATCTCCACTTTTCACAAGAATTAAATCTAGAGAAGAGTCTAGGAAGGCATCCAATACATTAGGCAACATCCAACCAAGCATTTAAGGTAGCAAAATAACCAATCCCTTTTTATTTTTGAAGTTACTATTCATATAACTGAACTTGATGATTTTGAAGTTGTTTGAAGGAAAAAGGTATTTAAAACTACATTCTTAATGTTTTTACTTACTATTGGGTGTTTTTAATTGGTTGAAGATACCTATGCATGCTTCAATTTGATTCTAAAATGTGGGTTTTTCTACTTGAACAAAAATGAGGTTTAATCTCAAATTTGAGTGAGATTAAATAGTGTTTTGGACTATTTTTATGTGGAAAATGATGTGTGGAAGTTTATCTTGAGTTCATGAATTTCAAATTGGCTTTACAAACGAATTTTTGGATAAAAATTCTAGGTCAACAACAAGTTTTAAAACATAGCATAACGTAGCAGCTGACTAGTGGTCTCCAGCAGTTAACTGTCATGTTCTTGAGTTGCTTAAAAATTTATACAGAGTTTGAGCAGTCTACTGCTAGCCTCTAGAAGTCGACTGCTATGTTCAAAATTTTCTAGAAAATTTATCTGATGAACAGTGCATGTTCATCCTTTTCCTAAGAATTTTTTCAGAAAGGTGGCAGCTAACTGGTGGCCTCTAGCAATTGACTGTTGGGTGTAATAGTAAGCTAGCAGCTGACTGCCAGCCCTGAAGCAATCGAATGATAGCTCTCAGATTTGAATTTTGAAAATTGGACAGAATGCTACCAGTCGACTATCAGCAAGGTACCAGTTGATTGTCAGCAGGGTATCAGTTAACTGCCAGCTTTTGTGAATGAACTATGAACTCAATGACATATTTGAAAAGTATTTGGTCTAAAAACCCAATTAAAGTAAATGATTTAAACCTAGAATATGAGAAGGGTAACATGTATATTGTATTTAAATGAAAAAGAGAAAGAGTATGATGAAATTGATAAGGAAAGAGCAAGAATGCATAAGAGAAATGAGAATTGTATTCTTAGTATATGTATTAGCGACAAATAGGTTCATAATTGAATGACTGATTGCTAGTATGGGACAATGATTAGACATTTTGCAATTATCGTGATAGTTGTAAATTCTATGTTAGTGACTTCATGGCCAAGTTAAATAAAAAGTCACATACTTAGAATTTCACATAACTATAGTATACATCGAATCACCCTAATGTATATGCTTATGAATAGTGTAATAACCGCATTTTCTTGAGTTTAGGTATATTTTAAATTTATGAATTTAGCAATTTTCTGACTAAAGATTTGAGTAAAGTTGCCCTAGGAATTTCGAAAATGAGGAAAGGGACTAAATTGAAAGAAAACATTAGGGACTAAAGTGAAGGAAATAAAGTTTTCATAAAAGGACGAAATATAATCATTACACCTCCAAAATATCTCGCGCATTTATGATACGTCATTATGATGCCGAAAACATATCTGAAAGCGTAATGATTATGCCAGTAAAATATCTAGAAGTCATTATGACGTTGGAAAATATCTAGGGACAAAACGGATAATTTTTATCTAAGGGTAAAATAGTAATTTCACCCAAGGGTAAAATAATAATTTTACCACAAGGGTAAAATTATCATTTTACTTGGGGAATAATGATAAATTCCCTCAAGAATAATCACCCAAAATTTTAAAATTGTTGGAAGCCAATAAAGGGGTAAAATAACTATTTTGGCTAAAAGGAAAAAATGATAATTTTACACTAAGGGTAAAATTATAATTTTACACCTTGGGGATAAAATTACCATTTTATCATAAAAATATTTATGAAAATTATATTGTATCATTTATCAAAATTTTGAAGCAAAAATGAAGAATAAAGTGAAAATTTTAAGTGAGGGCAAAATGGTCTTTTTGCCCTCCATTTTAAAGTGCACGTTTTCTTCCTCCTTCCATCCAAAAATGAAATGTGAAAAATAGAGAAGGGAGCAGTGTGAAACCTAGGAAGAAGAAGGGAGAAGAAGGAATTGAAAGAAAGGAGGAAATTCCAAGATAAATCCATTTTTAATGCTAAGTTAAGGTAGCTTTACATTCCTATGCAATTTATTTCATGTTTCATGGTTGTTTTCAAGCTTTTGAATGTCATCCATAGCTGTCATGAACAGTACCATTTTTCTTTCTACATGCTTAAAATGCCAAAAATTCTATTGGGATTTGCTTAAAATGATGTATAATTGCATATTTGAATGTTAATTTAAAGCTTTGAAGTGTTTGTGACAATTTTGCAATTTTAGATCCATTTCCATGAAAATTCCCTATGGCTGAATCATGATGATATAATGCTTGGATGAACATGATTTTGTTGGAAAGATGATGTTTCATGACCTTTTTATGTTGAAAATGGAATAAATGAAGAGATTTGATGGAAACCATGATGTCTTCTAATTTCTTTCATCTTGGTCGTGACTATGTTTCACTATGGAAGAGAAAAGGTTGTAGAAAATTGCCTATTTTCCTATCATGATTTCAGTTAAAGATGGAGGAGGAGAGAAGGAGTGAATTTGTTATGAAATAATATGGTTTTCCTTTTTCTCTATGCTTGGCCAAAAACACTAAGTTGTTTGGGAAAGAAGTTTTGGTTGAAATTGCTTAATCTTGTCCATGTAACATGAAATTGTCTTGGCTAAGAGAGAGTAAGATGTATATCTTGATGAAATGATGAATTTTTCTTAAAATTTCCTCCTTGGCCAAGGCATCATGTTGGTAGACAAGAGATAGATCAATTTAAACTTAACATGAATAAATGTTAGTGTTGTTTATGGCCAAGGTAGAGAAAGAGAATTTTTATTCAATAACAAAACATTAGTTTTTCCCTTTTTCCTTCACTTGGCCGAAATTAATGAAGTGTAAAACAAAGGATTTTTGTTTGAATATTATCTATTTCACATGATATTGTCTTGGTTATGGATGAAAGGAGAAATAAAATTTTGTAGCTTGATGAAATGACATATTTCCATTAATTCTCCTTCCTTGGCCGAGACATCATGTTATTTGACAAAAAGAATATTGTGAAACCTTGCCTAAGATTCTTATGGCATTTTGGCTAATAGTAAAAGAAAAAGGGAAATTGATGATTGGTTAGATTATTCCATTTTCTCTAAATTCATATCCTTGACTGAAAGCATGATGGATGTAACGACCCCCTAATTCATAATATACTTACCTCTATCAGAGTAGCAGAAACATATAAAGTTTTAAACAAATTTTTCATTTTTCCCATATCAGGGAACCTCGGAGGGTTGCTATTGGTTGAGTGTAACCCAAATAGACTCTCCTCATGGTCCATTCAGATTCCACTCAACCCTGCGTCCTATGTAGCAATTCTAGTTTCATATACAAACCATAACATGCTCTGGAATATCAATGCTAATAACCATACAAATTTAAAACATTAAATCCATTCAAATTCAATTTGAAACAACTATTCTTTCATCCTATTTTCCTTCTAAAAATTTGGCAGAGCTTCCCCTAAAAATTGGATGTTTCCCATAAATACAAACAGCCAGGCACCACCAAAATACATCTACTCAATTCATCATAATTCAATACCAATAACACAGATAAATACATATACAAAATTCAAGCCTAACTAAGCTGCAATGTCATCCCGCTATTCTGCTTCTATCCAGCTATCTCCTAGGCATTCCCTGTTCCTGATCATCTGAGAAAACAACTTCATGAGATGGTTAAATCCCAGTAAAACAATTTACATTATATAGTTCTAAAATAGTTGGATGCTTAGCTGTTACAACGCCCAGAAAACATCTCCCTATATTCAAATTAAATGCATGTGAATTACTTTATTCTTTAAAATATATATAAAACACATGGGAAATTGATGCAAATAATAAAATGAGCATAAAATCTTTATTCTGAAAATTTATATTGAAATTCTTCTTTTAAATCATGCCCGGTGATTTTCATATACTTATCAGTCATAAGTCTCATGTGACTTTTCATTATTCTTTCTAATTGCATGCTGTTTTACAGAAAACATCATTTTTACGTTGGGTATGATCCGTAACACCAGTCACCCGAAAACACACCTATATTGTGAGTGTGATCCGTGACAACAATCACTCAGTCAAGGACTGAGTGAGAAATAACATCCAAGGCGTCTCCTAGTATGTGCACAAACGCTAATTCTAAGCCTTATACAGTCTATAAAAAACTACATAAGTATAGCCAACCAATTCTCAAGGTTATAGGAGATTATACCTAAACCAAAATGTTACCCCGTATAGGTTATCCCCCCTTATACGCCTTAAAACTTTCATAGGGTCGTCTTGGTTTAGTAAAAAATCCCTAATGAATGCAGACTAAATCTAATAAAATAATGCATCTTGCAAAGCCATCTGCATACAGGATATTCAACGGCTGTCCCATACCGGCTATTGAATACCCTACCTTAAGTCAGCCCGTTCCTATGGCATATAAATCCAATAACCAACATATCAAACATGCAACAGGCATTCTTAGCACGCAGGCATACATATATACTCATATATCTTAGCACGTATTCCCAACCAATAAAAGTATTCTAAAACAGGCATACACAGTATCAATCAAATTTCAGGGGAGCATAAATCACTCTACCTTTCACCGTTTGCTTCTAATCAGTTTGGGGTTTCCCATTTCCTCAACAATTGATCTTAATTAGTTCACTGGGCAAATTAATTAAATTCTTAGTGGGTTTCTCTTTCAATTAAGCTTTTATACGTCAATTTATTAAATTCCTAGGCCGATCTAGTCCTTAAACATTTTCGGGATTAATTTTGATATGAAAACATCAAATTGGGGCATTTTAAACCATACCGGGGGTTTTAAAAGCTGGAAATATGATTTTGAGCAGTTTTTGACAACTCTGACGATGGCGCATGGCGAAGCATGGTAGCAGACGATGGCTCAGGGTGGCGCACGGTGGTAGATAGCAGCTGGGGCCAAAAGTTACACCAAATGGTAGCCCGCAACTCAAGGATGCCAGATCTAGGGTCCGTTTGGCGAAACTCGGCCGTTTGGATGGTGTTTTATGGCGACAAAAAGAAAGTCACAGTGAACAATTTTTCCCCCGTTTCAGGCACATGGCGGAAGCGTTCCACTGGCTAGAAGTTGTCAGAGGAAGCTAGTAGCTTAGGCTACCCAATGGTGGTGGTGATGTGGTTGGATAGCGTTAGACAACAGAGATCACGATAGGGAAAGGAATTCGCGATGAAAGAGAAAATGAGCTATTTCCAACCGCTGTGGCGTCCATCGGTAGTCGGGGATGGTGGTTGGAGGTCATGGACGTCGACTTACATTGGTGGCTGGGTTTGGTGGCGGCATAAGGCGGCGTTTTCGACCGTGCAAGGAGAGAAAAGGTAGGGAGGAGAGAGAGAGAAAAGAGAAAATGTGAGGGAAAAGTGAAGTTTTGAAATTTTAAAGTCTCCAGGGGCATTTTAGTCTTTTTCCACTTCGCTCGAGGAAATTTTTGGATGCCTTCTCTGACCTGGGCAAGGATACAGGCCCATATGGACGAAATTCAAACTCCTTTTAAGGATTTAAAGCCTTTTAATTTATCTGCTGATTACCTAACATCGGTCAAGTTTTTCTCAATCAAATCAGATTTTGACTCCAAAAAATTTTCAAATTTCAACCATAGGCTCAGAAAATTATACTAAATTCAATTTTAAAAAAATCAAAATTTAATTTACCCAATTAATTTATTTTAAAATTTTGGATTATTACAATGGACTTTTGTGAGAAATGGTTTACAAAAATATTTCATAGCTTTTGGTCAAGATAGGGAAAGAATGGATGTCTTTGTGTTAAAGGGTTTCTTAAAATGAAAAGCTTCAAAATCATGTTATCCTAGTAATTTTAAGGTGTATTGAGAATGGGAAATTTTTTTTGTATACATACCTGTAAGTATGTTATGAGAATAGAAATACTTTTAGGTATGTATAGATGGATAAATAATGAAATGGAAATGGATGGCAAAGAAAAAGTGCAAATGTTCACCTTAGGACCTTAAATGTGAAAGGGCAAAATATGGCATGAAAAGTTGTATAGAAATGGAAAGGGAAATTATAGAATTACGTTTATGAAAAATGCTAGAGTAGAAATTGGGAAACTAAATTAAGAAATTGCTATTTTCCCCTTATTTTCTTCTCTTGGCCGAGAATAATACCTCCATTTCTATGCAATTTAACCTTGAAATTGTTACAAGGGTTATAAATTGTGAAGGTATAGTATCATGATAAGTTAAAGAAAAAGAGAGGGAAACATAGATAAAGAAAGGAAAACATAGAAATATAAGAAAGAAAACTTAGAGGAAGTATTTCTGATATATGTTCTAGGATAGATAAGCTTGTAACCGAGTGACCAATTGTCAGTATGGGATGGTCGTTGGGCATTCCATGGGTGTGTCATGAATATGGATGGTTAAACATCCACTCAGAACAAAAATTTTAGAAAATGCTGTGATGGTTGCAAATTCTAAGTTAGTATAGCCTAGATGGCCAATAAAAGGAAATATTTACTTAGAATTTAGCATAATCATGGGTACAAGCTAAATCATCCTAGAATATATGTAAGAGATAGCGTACTGGGAATATGATCCACTGGTAAGGGGTGGTGATTCCATAGCAGCATGATCTGCCTAGAAAGCAGAGAGGAAATGATCTATGCAGTAATAATGATCCCATAAGCTTAATTTTAACAGTGTGGGTTCGAGCATAGATACACAGAAGGGTACTGGATCCACTAAGGGAAGCCTCAGATAGTACCTATGGTAGAATTGTCACATAGAGAATAAAATTATCTCATTCATGCAACTAGTGGTAAGTGGAGTAGTTCATTGGGTGATGCTCCCGACACTCTTAAGTTTTTCTTTCTTAGAGAAGTGGTTGTTAGCCACAGATTGTTTACAGTTTTCCTTATGACTGATATTTTTTTTCCTATGAATAATGAATAGTTTCCCTATATATCATTGATGTTCTACAAACATTTCATGTAATCATGATACTAGAAAATGTATAAGGTGAATGGTTAAAATTGTCATAATACACTGCCATATAATGTAATCATATATGTAGACCATACACATTTAAGACAATCATTTATTTAATCCCATAGAATGAAATATGAAATTTTTTATAAAGAATGTATAACTATTTTTTGTATCACTACGGTGGTACATACCAGTTCTTTTAAAATAAATTGGGAATGTTTAGCTACTGAGAATTTATTTCTCATAAGTTATCTTGGTATGTATCAGATAACCAGGTGTAATCTAAAAATGGAGATAGGAGTAACATTGATCAAAATATCAATTTGGCAAAAGGATGGGAGTTCTGGTAGTTTATGGAGAAATGATATAGGAACATTATTAAAAAGGGTTTGAGTGGCAGGATTGTTGCCTCGTTACCCTATGAAACTAATTGGATTTGTATAGCGTTGCAAACATTAGTTGTATGGAAATAGATGAAGGAAGTTTAAATTTTTCTGCTGTGTTATTATTTTAATTTATGTAGTCTTTCGCTATGTAATGTATGGATGTAATACTGAGTAAATAATCCTAGACCTAATTCAATTAATAAATGGAGAAAATCGAAATAAAAGTTTTACTCGGGTAATAACTAAGGACGAAAGTATAGATAATATGCTAGTCTTATAACTAAATGGTTTATTATGGAAATTATTTCTAAAAATAAGCTATAAGATTGGGGTGTTATAAATAGCGTTTTAAGGACCCTAGTATGTACTTTGTAACACCCCATATTCCCTTGATTGGTTTTAAATTAAAATTTCCTGAGTTAATTGGATAAATTGCATGTGTGATTTAATATTTAGAATAAATATTCTATAGAATGACATTGCATAGAATTGAGGTGTTCAATTTGATTTCCTAATTCTTCTTCCTTTCACCTAGCTTAATTGCCAAGGAGAAAAGCAAAGAAAAAACAAATACATATACCTACACGTGCAATTGGGAAAGGGAAGGAGTGTAGCATTGAAATATGTAAATATTGAAGTGGTTAAAGTGAAGCCGAGAATGCAAGTGAGTGAGGAGGGATTTATTTTATTCTTATTAAAATGAAGCCTCCAATTGGTGAAGGATAAGAGCCTTTAATTATTTTATAGATACACCCATGTGGCTAAGATAAAAAGGGGAAAGGAAAGAAGGATAAAGCATTTAAAAATAATGTATATACACCCATCAAACCAACATGTGCCTTGCATGAAATGCAAGCCTTGCGTGAAGGAGGGCCTACCTGAATCCTTTTCCTTTCTTCTGAATTCATGTAGGAATTTAATTAGGCTGCCTAAAACATGTGCAGTGTGAAACTTGCCTAAAGCATGAGGGAGGAGTTTACATGGACATAAATAATGCTAAAGTGAAGGGCTTGTGTGACAAATGGGTTAGGATGAGATTACAAGCAAGATAAATTGTACTTACAAGTACACTTAGTGCAACCATGAAAATATATGAAGGAAAGAGAGTGCAGCATCCCACTCCCTTGGCCGAATAGAAAACATGATGAGGGAGGGAAGCTAGCGTTGAACCTTTTTCTTTCCCTCCTTTAGCGTGAAGTGAGTGTCTAAGGTAGAGTGCAAGGGAAGTAAAGTGTACTTAAAAGTACACATGTGGCCTAAGCAATGATAATCCCTAATAAACAAAGAAAAAATGGGGAGAGAAGAAAGTGTAGCGTGAAACATGGACAAAGTACCAAAGAAATGGACTGCACTTAATAGTAATGGCAATAAAGACTAGGAGGAGAAATGGCAGCAAGAGTGAAGCGATGAGATAACTTACAAGGGGAGAATTTCACATGTATACATATATGCATAATGCTTTGGCCTTGCATGAAGTAAAAGAAATGTCCATAAGCATGTGGTATGGTAAGGAGCAGAGAGAAAGAACAGTGAGAATGAGATAAAACACAGAGAAGATTCCAAGGAAATTGGGGCTGCACTAAATTAAATGGGTCCTCATAAAACAACAACAAAAAGAATGAGGGTTGCGTCTCATTCTGGCTAAGATTTTATTATACATGCATGAACACACACATGAGAGGAGAAAAAGAGAGAGGGAAAAACAATGGAAATTAGGAAGGGGGTTGCACATTGCTTCCACCACACGACAAGCTACAATTGGAGAAAGAAAAGAAATATATACAACATTTAAATATGAAGATGGCATGCCTTCCTTCATCCTTTAATTAAAAATAGCTGAGAGAGATACACCAAATGTGCAAGCAATGCAAAAGGTACCAAAGTACACGTGTGGCCAAATAGAGATGCAAGGGGGAAAGAAAGAGTAGCGTGGATGTTAGCTGAAATACAAAAGGTTTCAATAGAATAGGGCTACACTTAGACCACACGTGAGAATAATAAGAAAAGGAAAGAAAGAGAAAAGAGAGGAGGAGATTTTCATTTGGACAGACATGCACCACACCCACACGGCAAGAAAGAAAAAGAAAAAGAGAAAGGGAGAGGGAACAGTGTGAGTCTAAGCAAAATACAAAAGTTGTGAGGAGGAAGGAGTTAAGTTAATCAAGAAGGAGAGGAGTAAGGGAGAAAGGAAGGAGTAAAGGGAGAAAGGCAAAGATGAAGCCAAACTAAGCCACTCTAGTGTATCATTGATGTAGGTTAACAATTCTAAATTTATGTTCCATGTTTTAGTATATGCCATCACCATGCTTTTACAACTTCCATGGAACATTATGGTTTTCCCTACATACACAACATTCATTAGACATATATCTATGGATATGTGAGAGTGTTAGCTAGGGTAAGGAGACAACAAGCTTGTCACTCATACCTATTTAACAAAAATAGCTAGTGGATTTGTAGCTCACATATCCTAATACATATATGCCCTTATCCTATACATCAAAACTATTCTCCTGATCCTTTTCCCAAAATATCCTAAGGATTCAGGGTATTGGGTATACCAAAAACTTTCCTAGCACTTTACGTACTCAAGATGTGGGAGGAACTTCCCATATATACACAACCCACACTTCATGAATCACTAGAAAATACCCTAAGAAGGGTATATCCATGACTTCCACTTCCACTTCTAGGACTATCTGGAACCTAGGTATCTGATATAAACCAGCATTTTTATGAGTTTCTTTAAAGCCATTTGGTCTGAAAAATGCTCCAAATGTTTTTATAGATTATATGAATCACATCTTTAGACCCTATCTAGATTATTTTGTAGTAGTGTTTATTGATGACATCCTTGTATATTCCAAAACCAGACAAGAGCATGAGCAACAATTAAGAATAGTGTCGGGAATTCTTAGGGAGAAACAATTGTATGCTAAATTAAAAAAGTGTGAATTTTGGTTGGAAGAAGTGAAATTTTTAGGGCATGTGATTTATAAAGATGAAGTGTTAGTGGATCCTAGTAAAACTGAAGCAGTAGTAAATTTGGAAAGGCCTATTACTGTAACAGAAGTTCATAGTTTTTTGTGTTTAGCAGGATATTATAGACGATTTATCCAAGGGTTTTCGTAAATAGCGTTGCCAATGACTAAATTAACCCGGAAGGATGTTCCATTTGTGTGGGACACAAAATGTGAACAGAGAGTTTCCAAAATTTGAAGGAGAAATTAACCACTGCATCTGTCTTAGTTATTCCAGACCCTTTAGAAAAATTTGAATTATATTGTGATGCATCTAAGAAAGGGTTAGGATGTGTCCTAATGCAAGAAGAGAGAGTAGTGGCCTATGCTTCTAGGCAATTAAGACATCATGAGAGAAAATATCCTACTTATGACCTAGAGTTGACAACCATAGTATTTGCTCTAAAAATTTGGAGACATTATCTTTATGGGTCTAAGTTTGAGGTATTTAGTGACCATAAAAGTCTCAAATACCTCTTTGATTAGAAGGCACTAAATATGAGACAGAGAAGATGGATGGAATTCATTAAGGAATATCATTTTGAATTGAAGTACCATCTTGGGAAGGAAAATATTGTGGCAGATGCACTGAGTAAGAAGTCCCTCCATGTAGCTCAAATGATGGTAAGTGAGATGGACTTAATAGAAAAATTTAGGAATATAAGCTTGTCTACTCTGGTGTTACCTAATAAAATCTATTTGAGTGAAATGAGAATTAAGAACACTCTTAGAGCTCAAATTTTAGAAGTTCAGAAGGATGATGAATTCCTAAAGTCTCTAAAGGATTCCAAGGAGTTTATAAAGGAGGTTGATGGAATGGTAACTTTTTAGAATAGAATTTATGTTCCTAAAGTAGGTGGACTGAGGGATAGGATATTAGAAGAAGCTCATCAAAGCAAATATACTATTTATCTTAGAGCCACTAAGATGTATCAGGATTTGAAGGAAAGATTCTGGTGGCCAGGTATGAAGAAGCATATAGTAGAGTATGTGGCTAAGTGCTTAGTCTGTCAGCAGGTAATGATTGAACACCAGAAACCTGCTGGATTACTACAACCATTAGATATTCCTGAGTGGAAATGGGACAAAACTTCAATAGATTTTGTGGTAGGCTTACCTAGAACCCAATTAAGGAATGATGCTATTTGGGTAATAGTGGATAGATTAACTAAATTTGCCTATTTTCTACCCATTAAGATTAACTACTCCTTGGATAAATTAGCCCAGCTATATATTCAGGAGATAGTGAGACTTCATGGAATACCCATTAGTATTGTCTCATATAGGGATCCCAGATTTACCTCTAGATTTTGGAAAGCCCTACAGAAATCCTTTGGGACTGGATTGAACTTTAGTACAGCTTATCATCCTCAAACAGATGGACAGACAGAGAGAACAATCCAAACCTTAGAGAATATGTTGAGGGCTTACACTTTAGAATATAAGGAAAACTAGGATAGAAGTCTACCATTGATAGAATTTTCTTACAACAATAGTTTCGACTCTAGCATAGGTATGGCACCCTATGAAGCCTTATATGGAAGGAAGTGTAGATCCCCATTGTGTTGGTATGAAGTGGGGAAGAGGCAACTGTTAGGACCTGAGTTAGTAAAACAAACAACTAATCAAATTAAAATGATTAAAGAGAAAATGATAAAGGCTTAAGATAGACAAAAGAGTTATGCTGATAAGAGGAGGAGGCTATTGGAATTTAATGAGGGAGATCATGTTTTCCTTAAAATCTCCCCAACTACTGGGATTGGTAGAGCTATGAAGTCTAGAAAGCTGAGTCCAAGATATATTAGACCTTTTCAAATTTTGAAGAGGGTTGGTCCATCCGCATACCAGATAACCTTACCACCTTCATTGTCAAACCTCTATGATGTCTTCCATGTGTCCTAGCTCATAAAGTATATCCTTGACCCCTTACACATTCTTGACGCCAGTATGGTACAATTAAAGGATAATCTGACATATGAACCAAAACCTTTACAAATCATCAGTACTGAGGTCAAGAACCTGAGGAATAAAACCATTCCCCTGGTAAAGGTCTTGTGGGACAAAATATCACTGCAGGAGGCTACCTGGGAAAAAGAAGAAGACATGAGGAGAATCTATCCAAAGTTATTCACATGAGGTATGTATCAATTTCGAGGACAAAATTATTTTAAAGGGGGGGAGAAATGTAACACCTGTCCATAATACCTTGCATTCTTTAATGTCATCATTATTATTAGTAATTATGTGATGATAAGGATAGTTCATTAAAACGATAGAATGGACACTTTTGTCAAGATAGAGTTATTTTTGTCATAGAAGAACGAAGTTGGAAAATATGATAAAGAAGGGGACAATAGTAATTTTATCATGAAAGGGAAAATTTATTTAATTTTCTTATTTCATGAAATTATATTAAAGGACTCTCATTATTTTCATTTAAGAGAGAAAAAGAATCTAGTTATGTAAGTGATTATGTGCTTTTGATGTCAAAAAGGCAATTTTCCCTGAAAAGGGAAAAATTATAATTTTAACTTAAGGGCATATTAGTAATTTTACATAATGTAAAAAATCTAGTTTTTACCTTAAATATTTCAAGGAAACAAAAATTAGAAGCCCTTACCCATTTATACTCAAAAGAAGAAAGAATAAGGGTGAAAATGATAGCATTGGCATAAAGGGTAAAAAGGTAATTTTACCTTAAGGGCAAAATTATAATTTTGCTAAAATAGTAAATTCACAAAAATAAGTTTTATGAAATCTTATTTAAGTGATTTTTACACATTAAAACTGAAAAGGGTGAAAAATAGAGCTAAAATGGCCAATTGGACTTGAATGGAAAAATGACAATTTCCTTAGGGGCATATTTGTAATTTTTGAAAAGTTGAGGGACCATTCTGTAATTTTAAAAATCTTGAGGGGCAGAAATGTCCCAGCCTATGGAAGTTCCACAAAATTACATTCTTAAGGAGAGTGGATGCCATTCTTGAAAAGGAGAAGTAGTAAGGGTAAATTGGTCATTCCACACCAAGGGCATTTTGAAAATTTCACCAAAACCCTAATTTAAGTCTTCTTCTTCCTTAAGGTGCTAGAAATGTCAAAGAAGGGAGGAGAAGAGGGGGCTGGCCGAATTGCTTCTTACGCTTGGAGAAAAGGATTTTCAAACCAAAACAACTTGGAGATTCCACTTGTTTTGCATTTTCAAGGTAGCTAAACATGCCTATGCCATTCTTTTCTTGTTTCATGGTGTGTTTATGGTGTTCTCACTCTTGCAAGAAGGATGGTCTTTCTTTCTCTATATTCTTATGGTTGATTTGCTTGAATGGGTTTGAAATATGTTGAAAACTACTTGTGTTTATGGCTATAGATATGTTGAAATGCTTGAAAACTTAAGAGATGGAAAATTTTCAAGAATGAAACCCTAGTCTTGAAAAACCCTAACTTATACCAAGGCTGAAATGGTGTTTTAAAGAGTGAGAAAATGATGTTCTTGCATGGTTTTTGCTTGAATATGGTTGCATTAAAAGCAAGATGGTGAGATAACTCTATTTTCTTGCTTTTCCCTCTTTGGCCGAATGCTAGGTCTCTTAATGGTGCTGAAATTTGGTTAAAAATGGTGTTAGAAAGAGTGTGAGAAAGTGTTATAAAATGGTAAGAGAGAGAAAATCTAGTTAGGTTAATGTTTAAGCACTTTTCCCATTTTCTAACTTCACCATAAACCATAAAAAGTGCCATACTCATCTTGGCCAAATGGAACCATGTAAATGGTGCTGAAATCTCACTTGAAAATGGCTAGAAAACCTTGCAAGATTTGTCATAAGAAAATAGGAGAGAGAAAATTATGGTATTCTTATGTTTTAGTAAAAGAACCATTTCAAAATTTCACCATTTCACTTTGAAAATGTGCATAAGCATGTGAAGTTGTAAAATAATATGCATTGATCAATGTAGCATGAAAAATGGGCTAGAAAGATGTGTGAAAGAATGGTTTAATGTACACTTACAAGAAAAATGAGGTGTGAGAAAACATTACCCATAATTATGGAAATGGTTACCATAATTCCTAATTGGTAGAAATAATGCTAGAAATGAACCAAATGGGTTAGAAATGTCAATCCTTCCTGTCTATCTTGCCTTGGCCGAATGCTATGTAGAATTTCCCATAGGATGGCTAAATTTATGTGTTAATTGAAAGTAGCCTGAGATGCCATCCAAAAATAGCCTATGCTAAGTGAAAAATGGGAAATGATGTAATGGTCAAGGATGAATGGTAATTAGTATACATTTTGCCATTGATAGAAAAAGTCCAAAATCATGTGAAAATGATTGAATAGCATAGAAATGCTTAATGTACTTGTGATGGGCAAAGTTAAAGCGAAAGGGAGGAATGATCTGATGAATACCTCTCAAAGACTAGAATTTTGAGGAGGAATGATCTGGTGTAAAACTCCCAAGAATAACACCTTGTGGGGAATGATCTGGTGTATACTCCCAAGGAATTTAGTTCAGGAGGAATGATTTGATGTATACCTCTAGAGAATATAAATATTTGGGGGAATGATTTGGTGTATACCTCCTAAAAGTAAAGCATTTATGAGATGGTATGATTGGTATTGTATGAATGTGTTCTATATGAGAATGTTTGAAAAATGTGAAACTTGAAAGCTTGTTATAGATGCCGATAATGATAATATATGTTGCATATCTTATGTTTATAGAGGCATACACACATGTTTCACATATGTCACTCCCAGAGATCTATATGAAAAAAATTTTGAAACTAAACTGAATGTAGAGTTGTTTTCTATATTAGTACAATGGTACTTATCAATTTTTTAAATAAAATGGTTTGTTTAGCTACTGGGAATATATTTCTCATTATTGTGCTGATATGTATCAGATGCATAAAACTTGAGTAATGATGCATCATCTAGCAGATGTAAGGAGTAAATAGAGATTATATAATGTAGCACTATTAGTCCTAATTTTTTCCATCGGTATTTTGAAATAGAATTAGGACTACTACTCTTTTGGAAAAAGGAGTTTGAGTGACAGGATTGTTGTCTCCTTACCCCTATAGATATGTATGTATTTAATATTTCCATGAATGTGTATCAGAAGATTTAAATGATATGCATATAGTTATGAAATATTTTATAAATTCTGCTGTGATGTATGAAATTCTATTTTCGCTGTGCATAAAGTATGTTTACCTGAGCAAAAGAGCCCATACCTAATTATATATTCAATTACTGATGGATTAAATGCTCAGGCAATTTATTGAAAATAAAAAGGTAAAGAATAATGTAACCACTTATCTGAATTTGTTATATGACATTGTTAAGATAAGATAAGGGGTATATAGGGTTCACCTATTTATAGGTGATCCGGCCCTTTGCAATTCTGCTCCTAATTCTTGACCATTTAGCCTAAAATGATAATTCTTCCAACTATATGTTAAATTACCATTTTGTCCTTAGCTCACTAGCAGGAAATTTTCAAAATTATGTTGTTACAGTAAATCTTTTGGCTAAAATTATGGCCTATTGCCCTAAAGTTTTGGAATTTCACACATCTATCCTCACTTCATTTTTTTCCTCTCAATTTGGTCCTTATTCTTTCTCTTCACCTAAAACTCTCATTCTAATGCAGCAATATGTAATCTATCATAAAATAAATGCAACACACGAAAGCAATTAAATAAAATTAACAAAAATCTCTCAAAATTTAGGAGCGGATGTTACAATGAGCCATGGTTGAATATGTTAGAAATGAAAGTATGGTTTTGAAAACCATCTTTCTCCATGAACTTCCCTTTTTGGCCGATTGGAAGATGAAAGCTTACATTAAATTGATGTTGAATTTTTAGTTATAATTAGTGCTAAAATGGAAAATTTGACCATGGATGAAAGAGAGTACACCATTTTAATGGCGTTATTCAAGGAATAGAAAAGGGAAATTTGAATTGCAAAATAGTCAATTTTCTTGAATTTCTTTAAGCCAAGTTTATAAAATTCACTCTTGAAACTTATTAGAACCTTGGAAGAGATTTATATTACTCAAGAGAGGGAAATTTATTCTTGAAACTTAATATAATTTTACAAGAGATGTATATTATTTATTCAAGAAAGGGAAATTTATTCTTGAAACTTATTGGAATTTTATAAGAGATGTATATTAGTATTTTTTTTAGAAAGGGAAATTTACTCTTGAAATTTATTAGAATTTGATAAGAGTATTATATTATTATTATTTTTCAAGAATGGAGAATTAAATTGATTAGGCAACATGGTCATAACAGAAACATAGTGAACAAAGGAAAACATAGAAAGATATACAAGAATTTTATAAAGGTGGCCAAGTGTCCACAAAAGTGCCCAAGTGTGCACAAGAATTTTTTAAACGTGACCAAGTGTCCACAAAAGTGCCCAAGGGTGCACAAGAATTTGTAAAGGTGGCCAAGTGTCCATAAAAGTGCCCTAGTGTGCACAAGAATTTTATAAGGTGGCCAAGTGTCCACATAGTGCCCAAGTGTACACAACTAATGTATAAAGGTAAGTTTTAGGAATGATAAGCATAAATGATTTTTGGTCATTTTGTGATAACATGTTAATAGCATGAAAAGATGTTTTACTAGAAAAGAGTATTATTTTACCACATTGACATTTCCAATAATTATACAATGCTTGCCAAATTGTATTATAAATAATGCTATGTTTTTAAATACCAAGAATGTAGAAGTAAACATTTTAGTGCTTGTACTCTGGTACATATTAGTTAATTTTTTTTAAACCCTGAATTGTTAAGCTACTGGGAAACTTGTGTTTCTCATTTATATGCTAATATGTATCAGATGCAGACATGCCGGGGGATAGAAGTTCTTTTCGGTTAAAATCAAATTTTTGTAACTTCCTTTTTGGATCCTGATTCTAGATGTATTTTGGATTAGAATTAGGACGATCAGTTAGCTATGTATACAAAAGGGAATGGGTAATTGTTAGGAAGAGGATATGTGAAGAACCAGTTCATTTCCATTATTTGTAAAGGGGTTTGAGTGACAGGATTGTTGTCTCTTGACTCCTTATGAACGGGTACTTCATATATCTTGGTACAAGTTTACAAAGGATGTAATAAACATTATTGGACATTTTATCAGTTGTACTATAAAAGTTTTAAATTTCTACTGTGTAGTATAGCCTTTTTATTCCCCTATGCATATGAGATTTAATCTGAGTAAAAGATCCCGAACCTAATCCACTTTAATGAGACTTAATAGTATAACTTCTTAGACTTAATAATAAAAAGGACAAGAATAATATACCAAATTTATCTGTTTTCATATGAGGAATTGTAATACTAGATAAAGTCATTACATACTCAATGTGGGGACTCTATGATACTTGGATCCACTGGAGGAGGCTCCAGAATGTACAAAAATGTAATGTCACAGTTGAGGATTGCCAATGGGCATATGTTACATAAAGTTATGAGTACATATTCAAAAGTATGGAGTGGCTCACTCGACGACCCTCTTGATTTCTCTTATTATTGTTATTACATGATATTGAAGCCCAATGAGAAAGGCTCTTAATTCCTTACTGCTTTTTATATGAAGCTATATAAATGAAATTATATTACCTATATGGTTCGACTATTTTATGAGATATATGCCTTGTATGGTGCATATAGAGTAAGTAATGCATGCAATTATGAGTATTAAATGTAATTTTATGAAAGTTAACCCAATAGGTATATCAATTGTATGACGATAAGAAGAATGTAGCAATTTTTGTAAAGGATTACAATGGTCAAAACTAGCTATTTTATAAACTGGTTATTATTGTTACTGAGATTTATTCTCATTAAAAATTCTTGTTTGTATTATATGCCTAGATACCAGATAATGATAGAAGTGGAGATACCCTTCCTGGGGCATTTCCCAGTTGTTAAGGAACTATGGGTCATATATGCAGGGGAAGTCCCTCCTACACCTTGAATGTGTAAAGTTTTAGAGACATTTTGACATTCCCGATACCCTAAATCCTTGTTAAATTTTTGGAAAGGATTAAGAGGATAGTTTTTTTATGTATAAGATAAGGGCATATATGTATTAGGATATGTGAGCTACGAATTCACTAGCAATTTTATTAAGTGGGTATGAGTAACAGACTTGTTGTCTCCTTAATCTAGTTAACACACTCGCATATCCATGGCTATATGTCTGATGGATGATACGTATGAATATTGTAAATGAATATAAATGTATCTATAAATATATATGTATTTCATTTTATTAATTCATTCTATTTTTCACTGTGTAATGTGTGAGAACTTGAGTGTAGTAGCCCAAACTAATAGTACTTAATTATTTCACTTGGTAAAAATTTAAAATTGACTCAGGTAAAAGAAGTAGTAATTCACTAATCTTATAGTATTATTATATTAATTAAATAACTAAAAACTAAAAATGACTATAGGATTGGGGGGTCACATCCAGTGCCTAAATGTTTTGCATTCGTTCATCTCTCTATAAGTACTCAATCTTTTTTATTAAGATTTTGTTGTTTTGCTTAAGTTCTATTGATTGATTTTTGCTTTCTGGGTTTCTATAGATATACCTCTTCGCTACCCCCTTTGAGGTTTGACAAAATCTGATTGGTTTATCCATGTCTTCTTCAGGTACACTCCTTTCCTATGAGAAATGGCTCTTAGATAAAAAATTATTAGGATTACTATGTTGGAAAAAGATAGGTTATTATGTCTCAGGAGATTAGAGTGGGGGAGGGATCTATCGTTCATGGTGTGGGGGATAGGGCTAAGTCCCTAGTGTCTGAGCTTGCGTCTTTAGGTTTAGGGGAGGAAGATTAGGATGACTTTGATATGATGTCTTCTCATCACAGAGGTGATTGAGGAGAGGGCGACGATGGACTTGTTGAGGGTTTGTAATTGTTCCTTTGTGAGTGGTGCTGCGGGGGAGGATTTTCCTCCTCACGATGGCAATAGGAACATATTGCCCATTCCTATTTTGAGTCAGGAAGTGGTGAAAGGAGTTCCTAACGATGTGAAGGGGTATCTTTCCTCTATAACTGAGAGGGCTCAATTACAGGGGACCTGGGTTGAATATTTCTCCCATCTAGGGCAAAATGATTTTAGGGTGGCTGGTTGGATAGAACTAACTAGTGTTATATGGACAGATGATATGGGGTTTGTCATACATGTTTTTCCTTTAAGTATGGTAAGGTTCTTGGTGCAATTATTGCATTTGTTTTAATTATTGAACTTTTTTGTTATTTTAGGTTTTAACCTTAAGGACATCTTTTCAGGGTTGGGGCAGCATTGTAAAGGTCATGTGCAGGAGGGCATCCTTACTTTAAAGCCCCGAAAGTGTCCTCATGAGGAGGTTCCCCAAGGAGAGTAGAAGAACGCTTAGCGAAAAGAGACAACCTGCCAAGATGCTATTTCTACCCAAGGGATGGTGATGAGATCATCTTCGACCAAGTTTACAACGTCAGAGGCTTATGCAAGGCCTTCTTCCATGAGTGTTAAAGAGGCGAGCATGCCTTAAAATGTTAGGACAGATTTAAGCCCCGAATTTACATTGGTGGTGTAACACCCCCAACCCTATATTCCTTTTTACTAATTAAATAATATAAGGTAATATAATATAGGATTGGTGAGTTACTACTACCTTTAACCAAGTATATTTTTAACATTTTCTAAGTTAAATAATTGAGTGCCACTATTTTGGGTTACTACACTCGGTTTCCTACACGTTATGCAGCGGAGATAAATAAAATAATTTAATTGAAATAGATAGATATAGAGATATTCACATTCACATTCAACTATACATAATATTTATACATACATAACTATAGTGTGTGTAGACATATACCTATAGATATGTGAGCCTGAGCAGGGTAAGGAGACAACAAGCCTGCCACTCATACCCTATTTTAAGCAAAATTCTCAATCTCACATATCTTAATACATATATGCCCTCCTTACTTACACCAAAATCATTCTCCTGATCCTTTCAAAATGGGCATATCAAAATACTATATACTTTTCATTATGCTTACAGTCAGGGGGTTAGTGATACTTCAAATACAAATATGATTCAGAGTCCCGTGATTACAGGAAAATACCCTAGAAAGGTTACCTCCACTATCTTTGTCTCTACCTCCATCAACACTTGGTACCTAGGCATCTGATACAATCATCTTTAATGAGAATTATTTCTTAGTAGCAATAATCACATGTGTTTAAAAATAGCTATTTGTACCATTTTACGGATACGAAAATCCACCACATTCTTATACAATTTATTTTAAAATATTATACTATTGGGATAATGTACATGAATTATACAAATATCTCATGCATATACTTATGAGTACACATGCATTTCAACATATATTCCTCACATAGAATACATTCTAAGATTATAAGGATAACAAATCATATTCTCATACTAGTATAGAGCATAAACAAAGAAATCATGCAATTTGATATGGTCATAGTCAAAAGTATCACAAAATAATTCTTCCAAATTGCTATTTATAAATGAGATTTTCTTGTAGTCATAAGCCACCTGCAATCATTCTCATGGTTTTCATCGTCAGCATTTATTCTCAGGTTAACTGTCAACATTTATTCTCATGGTTATCTATCAGCAATTTTTATTGTGGTTAACCATCTATAAAAATTTTCTTGGATTAAAGCCAGTTGCAACTATTCTCGCGGTATAACCAAATGCACCCCTTCTTGCAAAATAACCAAATGCATCCCTTCTCGCGGATCAACCATTTGCAGTTACTCTCATTTATGGTTTATGTTCATTAAAATTCTCTTGTTTCTCATCTTTCCCTCATGAATTCTTAAATATACACTTTTCTCATGTTACCCATTACAATTCAAGATTAAATCCTACATTTGAACGAATATTTGGGTTAATTGTGTATAAAAAGAGGTTATTGAGTCAAATTTCCCAAAGCAGAGAGCTACATGTCGACTTTCAGCCTCCTGACAGTCGACTTCTAGCTTGCTGCCCCAAAAATGTTTCAAACAGTGGGCAATCAGTCGACTTCCAGGACCTCGATAGTCGACTGCTCTATTCTTGGCTAATTTTTAGAAAATAAGAACCCGACAGTCGACTTCTAACCCCTATCAGTCAACTGCTAGCATTCTGGATACGTTTCTGGGCAACTCAAGACCACGACAGTCGACTAGTAGAGCCCACAAGTCAACTGCTACGTTATGCTCTATTTTAAAACTCATCTTTGACCAATTATTTTAGCCCAAGAACATGTTTTCAAAATATTTTTGATGATTGAAAACTCAATAACAGTATAAAAGCTTCATTTAGCACTCAAAAATAGCCTAAACCACCGATTATTCATGCTCAAATCTTGGATTTAAACTCTTCTTTGAAAACCATAAAAAGCTCCATTTCTTAGATTTACACTCATGCATTCACAAGTATATTCAATCATTTTAAAACATCCAATAACAATCAAAAACACTAAGAATGTAGTTTTTAATCTTTAGAGTTCAAAATCATGAAAACTTAGAATTTCCAACCATGAACAATAATTTTCAAAAATAAGGGAGATAGGTGATTTGCTACCTTTTACTGATTTCTAATCAGTGTTTGATGATTAAAAGGGGTTATGGTAAGTTTCCTTAGCTTCTGGAATGCTTGAATTCGTCCAACAGCTCTCTTCCTTCACAATTCCAACTCTTTCTCTCTCTAACTCATCCTTTCTCTCTCACTAAGATTTTGAGCTCATGATGCAAAATGAAAGGTTCTGGAGATTTCACCTATTTATAGGTGATCCGACCTCTTGCAATTGTACTCCTAATTCCCAACCATTTGACCCAAACCATCTTATCTCTAACTCACTGCAAGAAATTTTTTAGAATTCTATTGCTATAGTAAATCATTTGGCTAAAATCAAGGCCTATTACCCTGAAGTTTTGGATATTCATACAATTTCCCACTATTTCATTTTCATTTTCAATTTAGTCCTTATTCTTTCTTTTCCCTTAAAACTCTTTTCCTGATGCAACTACATGTAGCCTAATGCAACAAACATGGACATTTGATTCATTAAGAATTAACAAACATCTCTTAATGCGTAGAAAGAGCGGATGTTACAATTCTCCCCTCCTTTTAAAAATTTTGACCCAAAAATTTAAAATGTACCTAAATAAATAACTCTGGATATACTCTTCTCATATCATCTTCTTTCTCCCACATAGCTTCTTGTGGTGATGATTGATCCCACAATACCTTTACCAGTGAAATTGTCTTATTTCTCAATTGTTTGACTTCAGTACCAATGATTCTTAAAGGTCTAGGATTATAAGTTAAATTATCTTTCAATTGTACAGTACTTGTGTCAAGAATATGAGAAGGATCTGGGATATATTTACGAAGTTGAGAAACTTGAAAAACATTATAGAGATTGGACAAAAATAAAGGTAATACTATTTGATAAGCAGATGAACCTATTCTTTTCAAAATCTGGTATGGTCTAATGTATCTAGGATTCAGTTTTCTTGACTTAATAGCTTTACCAATACTAGTAATTAGAGATACTGTGAGGAAAACATGATCTCCTTTTGCAAATTCTAATGATTTTCTCCTCTTATCAGCATAACTTTTTTGTCTATCTTGGGCCTTAGCCATTTTTTCCCTTATCATTTTTATCTTATCAGTAGTTTGTTGAACTAATTTTGGCACTAAAATTTTACTCTCTCCCACCTCAAACCAACATAAGGGTGATCTACATTTTCTTCCATACAAGGCTTCATAAGGAGCCATTCCTATGCTAGCATGAAAACTATTATTACAGGAAAATTCAACTAAAGGTAAAATTTTATCCCAACTTCCTTTTTTTTCTAATATACAAGCCCTAAGCATATCCTTTAATGTCTAGATCATCCTTTCAGTCTGCCCATTGATTTGAGGATGATAAGCAGTATTGAAATTCAACTTAGTACCAAATGCCTCTTGCAAGGCTCTCCAAAATCTAGAATTAAACCTAAGATCTCTATTTGATACTATACTAATGGGTATTTCATGGAGTCTTACTATTTCTTGTATATACAAGTGGGCCAACTAATCTAATGAGAAGTTTATTTTAATAGGTAGGAAATGTGCAGATTTAGTCAATCTGTCAACAATCACCCATATTACATCATTTCTTGACTGAGTTATAGGCAAGCCAACCACGAAATCCATGGAAATTTTCTTCCATTTCCATTTAGGAATCTCTAGAGGTTGTAGCATTCTTGCAAGTTTCTGATGTTCTATCTTCACCTACTGGCACACTAGGCATTTAGCAACATACTCAGCTATGTGCTTTTTCATACTTGGCCACCAGAAATTCTTCTTTAAGTCTTGATACATCTTAGTGGCACCAAGATGAATAGTATAATTACCCTTATGGGCTTCTTCTAAAATTTTATTCCTTAATCCTCTTAATTTAGGGATATAAAACCTAGTCTGGAAGGTCACTACCCCATTAGTTTCTTTCTTGAATTCTTTTGGATCCTTTAGGGACTTCAAGAATTCATCTTCCCTTTGAACTTCTAGGATTTGAGTTCTAAATGTATTCTTGTAACACCCTTTATCCTATGGTTTTTTTTATCAGATGTTTTAAAAACTATAATATGAAAATAATTATCAGAGTGTTGGTGTTACTATGCCTTCTACCCAAGTAAATTTTAAACTTTTTACAAAGTTGATTAATTGAGTGCCATTTGGGTTGGTCTCTACTCTTGGGTTCTCTCAACATCAGAACAGAATAAATACATACAAAATACACTTGGATTAACTATACATAGACATGCATTATTAATTAAATATAGTCAGTTAACTATTGGGCATGGAGGCAACAACCCTGCCACTCATGACCCCATCAATTAGTTTATACATCCATCCAGCCTAATTCTTATACAGATAAGTTAAAATAGGCTATACAAAATAATCCTACCATGTACTTATGTTATTCAAACAAAATAGTCTATATGCCCAGATTAGACACTTCTTCATACTTTACCTTCTTCTCCAGCCCAAGGGGACCTACACATTTGATACATGCCAACACTATTATGAGAAATGAATCTCAGTAGCAATACAACCAGTTACGAAATCCATTGACCTGTATCACCGTGCTCGCATGAAAAACCTTTACATTCTTTCATAAAACATACCACATGCTATTGGGATGCAATGAGTGCAGCACTTAATCATGTTATATACTCATATGTATAGATGTGCATTTAAAACATATCAACTTTAAAACACGGGAAGTTTATTCATCATCAATCTTATCATTACTTTCATATAAAACATGTGTGATAGTAAACATGCCATCATTTCACTTTCATAACATATGAGCAGTACATAAAACACCCTAAGATTAATCGAGAGAGTCGCCCAGCAACAACTCCATGCACCACTATCTATATGAATGAGCACATGACTATTTAGACATGCCTTAACTTTTGTACATTCTGAGGCGTCCCCCAATGGATCCAAGTACTGTAATAGTCCCTGCCCCTTTTCGACGGATCATCCCTAACCAGCGGGATTCCTCCCTTTCGTCCCAAACGGGGCTGGTATACTCTCATGGGATCACCGTCAACTCTACCCAGATCATTTCCTCTCCACTTTTGGATGGATCATAGTAATATGGAATCACCACCATTCCTTTGAGGTGGATCACACTCCCAGTATGTTATTCTCTATATATACTCTAGGGTGAATCAGCCCATGCCCGTGGTTATGCTTAACTCTAAGTATGTGTTTCTCATATGGCACAACTGAGGAATGCCCAACGGCCGTCCCATACCGACAATTGGTCACTCGATCATGAGCCTATCTACCCTAAGGCATACGTTAAGAATAATTTCCTCTTTCCCTTTTTGTTTTTTGCTCTCCCTTTATTTCACTATCACAAGGGTCTCATTACCCAAAACTCATATTTCCTTGCTTACCTATGTTGTGAGCCTTTAATTAAGTTAGTATGAAAAATTACTAAGCTCAATTGCCATTAAAAACCTCATTTCGTACGCTAAAGGGCTGCCAATCGACTGCTGAAAGGCTAGTAGTCGGCTGTTGGCTCTCTGTAATCCTATGGTACCAGATAGTAAGCTAGCACGACAGTCGACTGCTTAGTACAAACCCAAGCCCGACATCGACTGCTAAGGATCTGGCAGTCGGCTTCTAAGCCTTTGTCTGTATTTTTGGGCTTTCTAGGAACATGACAGTCAACTGTCTCATACCTAGCAGTCAACTGTTATGTTCTGCTATAGTTCAAAAAACATAATTTTAATACTAGCTAGTCCAGAATGCATTCCATTTAAACACATGAGCTTAATTTCCATAAAACAAACTTTACTTCCTATTAAACATTTCTTATCTATTGGCTTGACATGGTACATTCAAGGAAAACTAGTCTATATCTCTAGATGAACACAACCCAGCCCTTCTAATCCATTACAAGCACATATATGAGTATACATTCAGCAACACAACATCCCATAGAAATAAAAAAGCATACAGAATGTAGGTTTAACCCTAATCTCAGTTCAAACATTTAGAAATTCATATTTTCTAGCAACAGTAAGCATTTCAGAAAAGAGAGGGGTTTGGGATGGATTACTACCTTGATTCCTTGCAATGTGTGTTTTTGATGTGTTAGAAATATTCCTCCCTTGCTATAGGGCTGATTTATAGCCTCAAATATGCTCTTTCCTCAGTAAAATTCCATCCTCAAGCCCTAGCTCACCCCTTTCTCTCTCTAGTCACCCCCTTAAACTTCTCTCTCTAAAATCTAGTATGGTGGAAGTGTGTGGGGGTTTTGGCTGCAGCTAGCGTTTAAGAGAGGTTTGGGTATTTTCCCTTTGGTCCCTCATCCATTTTGCACTCTTAGAATCACTTACTTTCCCCTTTTTAATTGGGTCCCTAACCACTTCTTACTAAACCTTTATTTATTTCCCTTCAATTTAGTCCCTAGGCTGATACAACTATATGCATTAATGCAACATACACAAGCATTAAACATTAAATTAACAATTAGCATACATCTCTTTAATCATAATTGGAGCGGATGTTATAATTCTCGATCTTCATTTCACTCAGGTACATCCTATTTGGTAATACTAGAGTGAATGATCTCATATTCCTAAACTACTCAACCAAAGTCATTTCACTCACCATCATGTGAGCTATTTGAAGGGATTTCCTACTTAAAGCATCGGCCACTATGTTTGCCTTTCCAAGATGATATTTCAATTCAAAATCGTAGTCTTTTAATAAATTCCATCCACCTCCCCTGTCTTATATTCAACTCTTTTTTATTGAAAAGGTATTTGAGACTCTTATGGTCACTAAGTACCTCAAATCTAGATCCATAGAGATAATTTCTCCAAATCTTTAAGGCAAACACGATGGCTGCTAATTCAAGATCATGGGTAGAATAATTCTTCTCATGGGGTCTTAATTGCCTAGATGCATATGCCACTACTTTCCTATTCTGCACCAAGACACATCCTAGGCCCTTATTGGATGTGTCACAATATACTTCAAAATTTTCTAATGGATTAGGAATGATTAAGACAGGTTTAGTGGTTAGTTTTTCTTTCAGATTTTGGAAGCTATGTTCACATTTGGTATCCCACACAAATGGAACATCTTTCCTAGTCAATTTAGTCAAAGGCAACGCTATTTGCGAAAACCTTTGAATAAATCTCCTATAATAACCGGCTAATCCAAGAAAACTACTGATTTCAGTGACTATGGTAGGTCACTCCCAACCAACTACTGCCTCTGTCTTACTAGAATCTACTACTACTCCATCTCTAGTGATTATATAACCTAAGAATTTTACCTCTTCCAACCAAAATTCACATTTCTCAAGTTTAGCATATAATTGCTTCTCTCTAAGCAACTGCAGCACAATCCTAAGATGATGTTTACGCTCCTCACTACTTTTAGAATATACAAGAATGTCAGCAATAAACACTACCATGAATTAATCTAGGTAGGGTTTAAAGATACGATTCATGTAATCCATGAAAATAGCTAGAGCATTCATCAATCTGAATGGCATCACAAGAAATTCATAATGCCTATATCTGGTTCTAAAGGCTGTCTTAGGTATGTCTTCTCCCCTCACTCTGATTTGATGGTATCCCGACCTTAAATCAATTTTAGAAAACATAGTAGCTCCTCTCAATTGATCCAACAGATCATCTATCTTAGGAAGTGGATATTTATTCTTTATTGTTACCCTATTCAATTTCCTATAATTTATGCATAACCTTAAACTTCCATCTTTCTTTTTCACAAATAATATCGAGGCTCCCCATGGTGAAGCACTAGGTCTAATAAATTGTTTCTCCAATAAGTCTTTTATTTGTACCTTTAACTCTGCCAATTCTATGGGAGACATTCTATAAGGTGCTATAGAGATTGGTCCCATTCCCGAAATCAATTCTATAGAAAATTCTATCTCCCTCTCAGGTGGAAGACTTAAGATTTCCTTAGGGAAAACATCTGGAGATTCATTCACGACAAGAATGACATCAATTTTATGCTAAACTTTAACCTCAGAAGCACATAGAAATTGCATTCTCTCATTCTTTTCCTCAATACTCCTGTTTACTAGTATGGTATCTACAAAATTTATAGATTTTTTTGAACAATCCAAGATTACATTGTTTACAGACAACCAGTTCATCCTAAGAATAATTTCCAAATCCACTAAAGATAAAAAAATTAGATCAATAACAAATGATCCATTTTCAACAACAATAGAACAATTCAAGCTAGCTAAAGAAGTCAAAACCTGCTCTCCAACTAAAATAGAAATGGATAATGAATAAGATAAACTAGTCACAGGTAAATTTAATCTCTTCACACATTCCAATGAAATGAATGAGTAGCGCCAGAATCAAATAATACAATTAAAGATATACCATTAATTAAACATTTACCTTTCATTAAATCATTGGACTGAGCCACTTCCTTACCCTTGAGGGTGTAGACTCTCCCAGTAGTAAAAGGTTTAGTGGTGTCACCCTGTCTCTTCCATAGTGGGTAGTCCTTGATAAAGTGTCCTTCCTTCCCACATCTATAACATACACCATGTTGTACCTTTGGTTATAGCCATTTGTAGGGTCCCTCATGACTTTTATGGCATTTAGGACAAACATCAGATATCACCGGTCTCACCATAGGCCTTTTCCCTTCTTGGCCTCTGCCAATTCTACCATCTCTTCCTGAGAAAGATCTTGGTTGCTTTCTTTTGAAGAAGTTACTCCTTTGTCTTTCCTTCTCAGTTTCCACCAAATTCTTGGAAACTATGCGACACTTGTTTACCAATGTGGCATAATCTTATATTTCCAACGGAGTTACAACATTCTTCAACTTAGACCTCAACCCAGCCTCTAGGTGCATTGCTTTCCATGCTTTATCTGGTTGAAGTCTCAGATAAGAGGAAAAATTAGATAATTCCTCAAATTTCACCAAGTATTCATCAAATGTCATGTGACCCTGCTTGATCTACATAAACTCAATTTCTTTCTCATTCCGAGGAAAATACTTTTCAAGAAATGCTTCCTTGAATGAATCCTAAGTAATCTGCATTCCCTGAGCCTACATTTTTTGCTTTTCTCCCTTCCACTAATATTCTGTTCTTCGTCCATCATATAGGTGGAAAATAAGACTTTTAAGCATCAGTTGTACCGAGAACCACAAATAATTTCTCCATCCTTTTTAGCCATTCCTTAGCCACTTTTGGGTCAAGCTCACCCCTAAAAGAAGGAGGATTTGCTTTTTGGAATTCAGAGTAACCATGATACACCAATTTTCCTGCTTGTCCTTCTTGAGGGTTAGGGTTATTATGGTTATTCCCCTGTTACCAAAATTGTCTGAGGACATGAGTAGTAGCAGCAGCCTGCTCTCTCATAGCATGGGTAGTGGTAGCTGCCTGCTCCTTTATAGCCTCTACCATGCCCATCATAGTCTGCATTAGTCTCTCCATATTACCCTCTCCTTCTTTCTACTTTTCAGTATTCCTCTTAGGTGGAGCCATACTTCACTTTACAAAACAAATAATACTGAGGTGATCTGTCTCAATAACATAATATTTCCAAGAGATCATATGGCACCAATAAGAAATACTGTTTACCCCAAACCTAGCACTCCATTTCTCAATTCAAAATAAAATACAAGGCAGTGAACTATCTAGATTCAGCTAACTAACCTATATTAGTCTTTGTCCTGAGGAATCTACCCTTTGTTACCGAGCCAGTACTCAACTAGCTGTGGTAATTGTGCTCTGATACGAACTCAATGTAACACCCCTAACCTTATATTCCTTTTTACTAATTAAATAATATAAGGTAATATAATATAGAATTGGTGAGTTACTACTACCTCTACCCAAGTATATTTTTAACCTTTTCTAAGTTAAATAATTGAGTGCCACTAGTTTGGGTAACTACACTTGGGTTCCCACACATTACGCAGTAGAGATAAATAAAGTAATTTAAATGAAATAGATAGATATAGAGATATTAACATTCACATTCAACTGTACATAATATTTATACATACATAACTATAGTATATGCAGACATATACCTATAGATATGCGAGCCTAAGTAGGGTAAAGAGATAACAAGCTTGCCACTCATGCCCTATTTTAAGCAAAATTCTCAATCTCACATATCTTAATACATATATGTCCTCCTTACTTACACCAAAATCATTCTCCTGATCCTTTCAAAATGGGCATATCAAAATACTATGTACTTATAATTATGCATACAGTCAGGGGGTTGGTAATACTTCAAATACAAATATGATCCAAAGTCCTATGATTATAAGAAAATACCCCAGAAAGGGTACCTCCACTATCTCTGTCTCTACCTCCATCAACACCTAGTACCTAGGCATTGGATACAAATTAGATTTAATGAGAATTATTTCTCAGTAGCAATAATCACGTGTTTAAAAATAGTTGTTTGTACCATCGTACGGATACAAAAATCCACCACATTCTTATACAATTTAGTTTAAAATATTATACTATTGGGATAATGTACATGAATTATACAAATATCTCATACAAATACTTATGAGTACACATGCATTTCAATAGATATTCCTCACACAAAATACATTCTAAGATTGTAAGGATAACAAATCATATTCTCATACCAGTATAGAGCATAAAAAAAGAAATCATGCAATTTGATATGGCCATAGTTAAGATCATAAAATAATTCTTTCAAATTTCTATTCATAAATTAGATTCTCTTGTAGTCATAAGCCACCTACAATCATTCTCGTGGTTTTCACCGTCAGCATTTATTCTCATGGTTATCCGCTAGCAATTATTCTTATGGTTAACCATCAACATTTATTCTCATGGTTATCCATTAGCAATTATTCTCATGGTTAACCATCTGCAAAACTTTTCCTAGATTAAAGCCAGTTGCAGCTATTCTCGCGGTATAACCAATTGCATCCCTTCTCAAAAAATAACCAAATGCATCCCTTCTTGCGGTATAACCAAATGCATCCCTTCTCGAAAAATAACCAAATGCATCCCTTCTTGCAGTATAACCAAATGCATCCCTTCTCGCTAATCAACCATTTGCAGTTACTCTCATTTATGGTTTATGCTCATTAAAATTCTCTTGTTTCTCTTCTTTTTCTCATGATTTCTCAAATATACACTTTTCTTATGTTACCCATTACAATTCAAGATTAAATCCTAAATTTGAGCAATTTTTTGGGCTAATTATGTATAAAAAGAGGTTATTGAGTCTAATTTCCCAAAGCAGAGAGCTATAAGTCGACTTTCAGCCTCCTAGGAGTTGACTTCCAGCTTGCTGCCCCAAAAATGTTTCAAACAGTGAGCAATTAGTCGACTTCCAGGACCCCGATAGTCGACTACTCTGTTCTTGGATAATTTCTAGAAAAGAAGAACCTGGCAATCAACTTCCAGCCCTTAGCAGTCGACTGCTAGCATTTTGGATACGTTTTTGAGAAACTCAAGAGCACGATAGTTGACTGGTAGAGCCCACAAGTTGACTACTATGTTATGCTTTGTTTTAAAACTTGTCGTTGACCAATTATTTTAGCCCAAGAACATGTTTTCAAAATAGTTTTGATTATTGAAAACTTAATAACAGTATAAAAGCTTCATTTAGCACTCAAAAATAACCCAAACCATTGATTATTCATGCTCAAATCTTGGATTTAAACTCTTCTTTGAAAACCATAAAAAGCCTCATTTCTCAGATTTGCACTCATGCATTCACAAGTATATTCAATCATTTTAAAACATCCAATAACAATCAAGAACACTAAGAATGTAGGTTTTAATCTCCATGGAGTTCAAAATCATGAAAAATTATAATTTCCAACCATGAACAGTATTTTTCAAAAATAATAGATAGGTGATTTGCTACCTTTTTGTTTATTTCTAATTGGTGTTTGATGATTATAAGGGGTTCTGGTAAGTTTCCTTAGCTTCTGGAATGCTTAAATTCATCCAAAAACTCTCCTCCTTCACAATTCCAACTCTTTCTCTCTCTAAGATTATGAACTTATGATGCAAAATGAAAGGTTCTGGAGATTTCACCTATTTATAAGTGATCCAACCTCTTGCAATTCTACTCCTAATTCCTAACCATTCGACCCAAATTGATAATTTCTCCAACTATATTTTAAATTACCATCTTGTCTCTAACTCACTAGCAGGAAATTTTTTAGAATTCTGTTGCTATAATAAATCATTTGGCTAAAATCATAACCTATTACCCTGAAGTTTTGGATATTCATACAATTTCCCACTATTTCATTTTCATTTTCAATTTAGTCCTTATTCTTTCTTTTCCCCTAAAACTCTTTTCCTAATGCAACTACATGTAGCCTAATGCAACAAACAAAGGCATTTGATTCATTAAGAATTAACAAACATCTCTTAATGCATAGAAGGAGCAGATGTTACAAGTGGGGCCTTTGCTTTTAGAAGGGGAAGGGTCATTCGTTCCCTCACATCCCCCAAGTGACGTGATGAGTTGGGAGCCTTCGCCTTATGGTATAGGTGAGGGCAAGTGGAGAAGATTTTCATCAGGTGATTGAGTGGTTATTTCTCTCCCTAAAGGATCTGAGTTGGCCTCTGGGTATGTTGGTGTCAGAGACGAGGCAAGCATCTCATGGGTAGAACATGGTCACCGAGTCGAAGCTCTAAATGATTTTATGTGGAGTTCCTTGGAAGGCCTCTTGGATGAGGGCTCGGGCCTATCTATTGATTTAGGTGCAGAGCTAAGGTAAATTGAGGAAAGCAATACTGGGCTGAGCTTTTGAAAAACAATCGAGAGTTTGGTTCATTCGCTTGGTAGGGTGATGGCTTTATATCATAACTATAACTCTATACGAGGAAAGTTTTGATGTTATGCTTTGTAATTTTTTGTGTTTCTCCTTGTAATGTATGTTTCCATTTTTTTAGAGGGAGCAAGATTCTCTCCATGAAGGAAGTAGTAAAGATGCATAGAGGTCTTTGAGAACCTTCAAAAGAAATTAGAAAATATTGAAGAGGCCTTTATGGACCTTTGGCAGCTAGCCTCAGAGGACCATATGGCATTTGAGGTAAAGTGGGTGTCCTTCAAAGAAGAGATTGCAAGGTTTATGTAGGAAGCTTTAAGGTTCCAGGATAAGGAGAGAGAATTGCTCTTGGACCCAGAGGATGGTTAAGGATGAGAGGACGAGCTTAAAGGTGACTTGGCTAGTTGCAATTTAGAGGTCGAAATGGCTAAAGCTAAGGATATTTCTTGGCACATGGAAGTTGAGGGAGCTTGCCTAGAAGTTGAGTAGGCTCATCAAGAGGTGGAGCAAGCTTGCTAAGAGGTGAAATAGGATCGCCAAGAAGTAGAGCCAGTTCAAGCGAAGTTGCAAGGTTATCCTAAGGTGGATGATGGCCACAAGAGGATCAAGAATTTAAAAAAAGAGATTGCTACACTTCAAAATTTCATCTAATGCTTTGAGCTCGAGGCAAATTTCTTTAAGTTAAAGGCAAAACGATGGATGCATTTTGGTTGGCATAATTTTCTTACACAGTTAGAGCATTTGCATCCTAGCTTAGTGTCGTCTAAGGTTTTGAAGGAGATGGACCCTATGAGGGAGTTTTTTGAAAACCTCATTCGAGATCTATAGCCAATTGATGGTCCTCTTTCGTTAGACAATTATGGTACTTCTTCAAATGAGGATGATTTGCCTTATAGGGGTGATTTTGATGACCCTAATTATGATGGGGCTTTTCCTTCCTCACAGGGCAATCCCCCGTAAGGTCCTTGAGAACCCCATTTAAGATCCTGCTTGTCCATATGTTTAAGGTCCTGGGGATGCCCAGGATTGACTTTGTAATTTTCAAGAGCTACAAGCTCCTTTGTACTAAGTTTTACCTTATTATAAGAGTTCAGCTTTGGTTTTTGGTTGACTATTTAGGGCAGATGCCCTATCATTTCTTATTAGGTAGATACTTTTAGGTGTGAAGCCATACCTTCAAACTAAATAAGATCACATATATAATAATGTCTAGAGGTGAAGCCATCTTTTTAATTAAATGGAACCATGTAAATGTTATAGTAATATTAAGGGGTGAAGCCACACCTTAAAATTAAATATATTCTTGAAAGAAAGTACAATCATGAAAAATATTTTCTAAGACTAGTTGCATTCCATCATACTTGATTTGAAAAATAACTGATTTTTGCTAGAATCATGGCATTATAGCCGTATGTAAAGGCAAGTAGAGTTTCACCTGTTGATGTCTAGATGCTCATTTGATAAGACCAAAGTATCGAAGGTAGCTCGTCGATCCATTTAGCCTTAATTGATTGAGTCATTTTCACAGTCCATCTAAGATGATAAAGTTGGCGAGCTCTATTTGGCCATTACTTGTAGGATGTTCAACAGAGGCATTTCAAAGGTCTAACTTCCAATCAAGATATAATTTTTTGAAGCTTTTGCTAACAAATTGTCTCCCATTGTTTGTAATGAGGGTGAAGTGAGAACTAAAATTACATATAATGTTTTCCCAGAGAAAGTTTTTTGTATTCTTGGCTATAATTGTGGTGAGGGGATTAGCCTTTATCCACTTAGTAAAATGGTCAACTACCAAAATGAGGAACTTTCTTTGTCCCATGGCGACCAAAAATAGACCATAGATGTCCATAACCTATATATCAAAGGGCTATAATGAGTGGATCACTTTTGTTCATTTGCTAGAAGGTGGATGAAATGACTATGTCCTTGACATTTATCACACCTTTCACCATATCCTTAGCATCTAACCATAGTGTAGGCCAATATAATCTAATTAGTAAGTCCTTTCTACAAAGTTTATATACCTTCATGGAGTTCTCTTAGGACGAATTCTCCCTCTTCTTTGGGGAGGCAACATAGATGAGGTGAGGAGAAGCCTTATTTGTGAAGGTCTTCACCTTAGATAAAGTTTCTGGGAGATCACCTTAGTATTTTTATTGCTTAGTTACAATCGCTTTAAAGGGTTCCATTTGCCAAAAAGGCTTTTTTTGGTGTCATCTAAGAGCTTTTGATTTGAATAAGTAGTATCTCCTTAGAGATGGTCGATTCTAAGAGGGTCATTTTGATTATCAACCGATAGCCAGGGCAACCTGTTCAATGTACCAACTTTGAAAGGGTGTCTTCTCGTGTGTTCATTATTTTAGGGATTCTTTCAAATTAGACCCATTCAAACTATCGGATGAGCCCCTAGATAGTTTTGTAATATTGTTTGATTATTTCATCTTTTATTTTGTAATCTCTATTGAGCTGGTTAACTACTATCTGTGAATCGCTATAGACCTTTGCTCGAGTCTCCCCAAGGTCTTTAGTGAGCTTTAAGCTAGTTATTAGACCTTCATACTCTGCCTAATTGTTTGATGCTTTAAAAGTGAGGTGGATCACTTATTCAATGTCATTACTTCTAATCTTTCCACTATGACCCTGGCTCTACATGACTTCTTGCCAGAGGAGCCATCCATGTGGATAATCCATGAGAGTTGTTCAAGGGTGGTTGTTTCTAGTATGCTTGTGGAGGAAGTCATTTTTGCTATGAAGTTTATGAGAGTTTGTGCCTTTATGGTTGTTCGTGGTTTGTATATGATGTTTAACACGGATAGTTTGATCTCCCACCTGGCCGAATTATCTCCTAACTGGTCATTCGGCCAGCTAGGTCTAGTTTTTGAAAATTTTGGAGAAGTGGGTTGTCTGTATGCACTACAATAATGTGTTGTTGGAAGTATGAGTGTAACCTTCTTGCAGAGTGTATGAGGGTAAATGCTGGCTTTTAGATCTTTTGATATTCTAGTCATGCTTTTGAGAGGATTAGGGCCTTATTAAATGTGACTTTAGCTCTTGGAATGAGCATTCACACTCATCTTTCCATTGAAAAGTTGAAGTTGTTTCATGTATGTAATAAAATGGAAAGTATTGATCGACTGACCTTGACAAGATACGAATAAAACATTCATAAGTGTAAATAAAAGAATCAAAAAATTCACTAAATAGTACTTTTCATTTATGAGGGTAGGTAGAACACCTTTTTATAGAGTTTAGCACCAAGCGCTAGCCGGAATATGGCTATTACAAGTATGATAAGCAAGGTACACCAGTACCTTGACAAGAAACAATTAAGGGTGGTAAGGCGATCGTTAAGGCACTGGACGTCCTTGATCGTCTTGGGCAGCTACATCTTTAGGATAACTTTACACTTCTTTGGTTTGCTTTGATACCTTTTTGGGTGATCATAAATTCTAGGAACTTTCCTACCAATATGCCAAAGGTGCACTTTGTGGTTTGAGCTTCATCTGGTTGGATTTGAGTACTTTGAATATTTCCTCTAGGTCTGCCATGTTCTGAGAGACTTTTGGAAATTTAACCACCATATCATCTACATAGAGCTCCAGGTTCTTCCCAATTTGGTTTCTGAAGACTATGTCCATCATCCTTTGATAGATGGCTCAAGCATTCTTTAGGCCAAAGGGCATGACCTTGTAGCAGTATACCTCTTTTCTGTAATGAAGGAGGTTTTTTTGGGTGTCTTTGGGGTTCATCCAAATTTGGTTGTATCTGGTAAAAGCATTGAGGAAACTCAACAGGCATTACCTTATTATGTCGTCTACCATTTTGTTAATGCAAGGGAGTGGGTAGGATCCTTTAGGACACACCTTGTTCACGTTTGTAAAGTCCATACACATTCACCACTTCCTGTTGAGCTTCTTGACCATGACCACATTGGATAGCCAAGTGGGATACTTTGCCTCGTGATTCCTTATGTTGCAGGTTACTTAATGGTGAAGCCAGGTGATGATCGAACAAACCTACCTTCCTATTCTATTCAAACCTTTTTCAGTGAAAATCACATAAATTTCTATCCTACCTTTCAAGAAAGGAGTGAAAAAATGTTATTTGAATTTTTATCTAATTTGGAAGAATGTGTTAAAAAAAGTAGTATTCATCTTTCCTATTCATTTTCATAAAGTTAAAAGATTAAGGAAAACTAAGGGGAAATCAAGAGAATAAATAGGATTTGGTTTTCTCACTTGTTGACCTAACTAGCTGTTAGCCTAATGGATTGAACACGCCAGCTACAAAAAATGCACCTATGTATGATGCCACCATACATAGGTGTATTTTTGGGCTTAGACCCTGCTCTTATCTACCACTCCCCGTGTAACACCCCCATTAGCCTATGGTTCCTTTTAAGTGTTTAAAGGTATAATGTATATAATTATCATAATAATGGTGTGTTACTATCACTTCTACCCGAGCAAATTTTAAACTTTTTACCAAGTTGATTAATTGAGTGCCATTTGGGTTGATCTCTACTCTTGGGGTTCTCTCAATATCACAGAAGAATAAATATATATAGAATACACTTAGATTAACTATACATAAACATGTATTCTTAATTAAATATAGTCAATTAACTATTAGGCATGGAGGCAACAATCCTACCACTCATAACCTTATCAATTAGTCTATTCATCAATCCAACCTAGTTCCTATACAGATAAGTTAGTATAGGCTATATAAAATAATCCTACACTAGCCTTTCTCAAAATATCATGAAGGCTAGCTTAATCCTACCATATACTTATACTAGTCAAACTAAACAGTCCTTATGCCTAGATTAGACACTTCTTCATACTTTACCTTCTTCTCCAATCGACATTATCGTGAGAAATGAATCTTAGTAGCAATGCAGCCTATTACGAAATCCATTGACCTATACCACCGTACTCACAAAGAAAACTCTACATTCTTTCATAAAACATATCACATACTATTAGGATGTAGTGCATGTTGCATTTAATCATGTGATGTACTCATACATATGTATGTTCATCAAAACATATCATCTTTAAAACATGGAAGTTCATTTATCATCAATCTCATCATCATTACTTTCGTATTAAACATATTTGTGATAGTAAACATGCCATCATTTCACTTTCATAACATATAAGCAGTACATAAAACACCCTAAGAGTAATCGGGAGAGTCACCCAACAACAACACCATACACCACTGTCTATATGAACGAGCACATGCCTATTTAGTCATACCTTAACTTTTGTACATTCTGAGGCATCCCCTAGTGGATTCAAGTACCTTAATGGTCCCTTCCCATTTTCGACAGATCATCCTTGACCAACGAGATTCCTCCCTTTCGTCCCAAATGGGGCTAGTATAAACTCATGGGATCACTGTCAACTCTACTCGGATCATTTCCTCTCCGATTTTGGGCAGATCATAATACTATAGAATCACCACCATTATTTCAAGGTGGATCACACTCCCGGTAGGTTATTCTCTACATATACTCTAGGGTGAATCAGCCTATGCCTATGGTTATACTTAACTCTAAGTATGTGTTTCTCATATAGCCTTTGGGAGATGATACTAACTTAAATTTTGCAACCATCACGGTGTTTTTAAAATCATCTAAGTTCAAGTGAATGTTTAACCATCCCAATTTATGGCACAATCATGAAATGCCTAATAACCGTACCATACCAACAATCGGTCACTCGATTATGAGCCTATCTACCCTAAGGCATACACTAAGAATACTTTCCTCTTTCCCTTTTTGTGTTTTTTGCTCTCTCTTTGTTTCACTATCACCGGGGTCTCATCACCCAAAACTCCTAGTTTCCTTGCTTACCTATATTGTGAGCCCTTAATTGAGTTAGTATAAAGAAGTACTATGCTCAATTGCCATTAAAAAACTCATTTTTCAAGTTGGTGGCTCTCTGTATTCCTTGGCTGCCAGACAGTAAGCTAGCAGTTGGCTTGCTAGAATGTTTCCTGGGCAAAATAAGAGCACGGCAGTTGACTGCGAGGATGGCCAATTGACTACTTAGTGCAAACCTGAGCCTGACAATTGATTGCTAGGAATCTGGCAATCAGATGTTAAGCCTCTGTCTGCACTTCTAGGTTTCCAGAAACACGATATTCGACTGCCCCATACTTAGTAGAAAGCTGTTATGTTCTGCTGTAGTTCATAAAACATAGTTTTGATAATACCCATTCCAGAATGCATTCTATTTTCAATTCTAAACACATGAGCTTAATTTTCATATAACAAACTTTATTTCTCATTGAACATTTCTCATCCATTAGCTCAAACATGGTACATTATAGGAAAACTAGTCTATATTTCTAGATGAACGTAACCCAGCCCTTCCAATCCATTACAAGCACATATATGAGCATACATTTAGAACACAACATCCCATAGAAATAGAAAAGCATACAGAATGTAGGTTTAACCCCAATCTCAGTTTAAAAATTTAGAAATTTATATTTTTCAGCAACAATAAAAATTTCAGAAAAGAAAGGGGTTTAGGATGGATTACTACCTTGATTCCTTGCAAATGTGTGTGTAGGATGTATTAGGAAGACTATCCCCTTGCTGTAGGACTAATTCCTAGCCTTGAATATACTCTTTTGCCTTCAGAATCTCCCTTCTTTTCCCTAACTTGTCCCTTTCTCTCTCTACTCTCCCCTTTTACTTCTCTCTCTAAAAATGCTAAAGGTTGGAAGTGTATGGGGTTTAAGGCTTCAGCTAAAGTTTTAAGAGAGGTTTGGGTATTTGCTTTTTAGTCCCTGAGTTATTTTGCACTCTTGGAATCACTCACTTTTCCCTTTTCAATTGAGTCTCTAGCCACCTCTTGCTAAACCTTCATGTATTTCCTTTCAATTTAGTCCCTAGGCTAATGCAACTATATGCACTAATGCAATAAACACAAGCATTAAACATCAAATTAACAATTATCAAACATCTCTTTAACCATAATTAAAGCAGATGTTACACCATGAACACCAATGATTGCTTGGGAGTCATGTAGAAGAAGTGAAGATTTAGCAAACCAAGCAAAGAAGTCTTTGTAGTCTATTAGTAACTTAGTCAGTTGCTGTTTGGTCGAGGCATCGAGCAAGGCTCTAGTCCTAAATTATATGTCATTATCTTCTCCATAGATATAGCCCTCAATAGGTCTTCTTCTAGTTAGAGGTGGGCTTTAAGTATCTCGTCTTAAAGGTTTATGATGTCAATTATATTGGTGTTTCCTTAACCACAGGGCATGGTGTTTTCAGCACCTTGATTAAGCTTGCAACATAACATGATTTGGCTATTTTCTAGTTTTCTTGGACTTCTTCCACTCTAGTTTTTGTATGGAAATTCATAAGAAGGTAGGCCGTTGATATTATCGACTAAATTTTTTTAAGGCTCGGTTGCTTTGGCATTGCATTATATGCTGATGGGGTAGTTGTGACAATAAAATTAGCATCAACGTTGATAGTTTTAGGATAACTACCCAATGTGACTCTTGCACGTATTGTGCCTTTGGTTGGAACTTGGTTTTTGGAGAATCTGATGAAAGTTCCCAGGAAGGGTTGGAGGTCTTTCTCTTTCAACCCTAGCTTCTTGAAAATGAGGAAGTAAAGGATGTCGGTAGATAAGCCCTAATCGATTAGGATTCTTTTTACTTCGTAGTTGGATATGATGGCCTTGATTCGTTGTGGTCGGGGTCTATCACCTCAAAATTAGAGAAGTTGAAGGTGATTCGTTCCATGATTGGTGAGAGGTTAGTCTTGACCCTTTTCGAAGGGTAATCTAAATTTAGGATTGACTATTTAATTTTCTTCTTAGTTTGAAATGAGGAAGGGGTCCCTTTCTACAATTATTTGGTAATGATGTCTATGGTGCTCGGGGTAGTGGTTGGTAGGCATCGTGGTCCCTCACTTCCCAAGGGTGTTCATTAAGGTTTTTTCGATCAGTTCACCAATCGTCTCATTTGGCGTAGTTGGTAAGTTTACCCCATTGAATAAGGTCTTCAATGGCATCCTTGATATGGAGGCATTCATCAGTAAGGTGGTAGTAATCGCGGTGGAACCTACATTACATGCTCTGGTCCACATTCTTATTGGTTTTCCTCTTTATCTTCATAAGAGGGAACTACATGACATCCATATTATAAACCTCATCCACAATGGACAAGGGTGTCTTGTTGAGGGGTATGTATGTGGAGAAGTGAACCTGGGGTGGTGACTGTTTCCTTGGAGTTCTATCCTTGTTAAGTGTAGAGCCCTTTTTGTCTTCCTTCTTTTCCTTAGAGCAATCCTCTCGATGGGCGATGCTACCATGCTTAGTGAGATTGGCATGTTCCTAGATGATGTATCTATCTGCTCGTCTGAAGAGTTCACCCAAGCTTTATGGTGTTCTTCTAGTAACCAATGAGAAAAATAGGCTTGTGCGAAGACTAGACTTCACAATGTGGACTACCTGTAACGCCCTTTATCTTACCTTAACAATGTCATATAATATGATCTGATAAGTGGTTACATTATTCTTTACCTTTTTATTTTCAATAATTTGCCTAAGCATTTAATCCATCAGAAATTTAATATTTAATTTGTAACACTCCTTATCTTATCTTGACAACGTCATGTAATAAATTCAGATAAGTGGTTACATTATTCTTTACCTTTTATTTACAATAAAATGCCTAAGAATTTAATCCATTAGTAATTTAATATAGAATTAGGTTTAGGTTCTTTTGCTTAGGTAAACATACTTTATGCACAGCGAAAATAGAATTTCATACATTAAAGCAGAATTTATAAAACATTCCATAACTGTATACATATCATTTAAATCACTTGATACATATTCGTGGGAAATATCAACTATATACATATCTATAGGGGTAAGGAGACAACAATCCTGTCACTCAAACCCCTTTTTCAAAAGAGTAGTAGTCCTAATTCTATCTCAAAACACCGATGGCAGAAGTTTGGACTAATGGTGCTACAGTATAAAATTTCTATTTACTCCTTACATGTGCTAGATGAAGCATCCTTACTCGAGTTCTATGCATTTGATACATATCAGTATAATAATGAGAAATATATTCCCAGTAGCTTAACAAACCAGTTTATTTAAAACAACTAATATATACCACTGTACGAATACAAAAAGCAACTCTACATTCCATTCAACATCAAATTCTTTTCATATAGATATATGGGTATGACATATGTGAAACATGTGTGTATGCATCTATAAACATGAGATATGCAACAATTTATGTAATTTATGGAATGGATAACAAACTATCAAAATTCACACATTTTAATCATGCTCACAAAGAATACCTTCTTGCAATACAAACCATAATATCACATAAATGCTTTAATTTGGAAAGGTATACACCAGATCATTCCCTTCCACATAATTATATTCTCTAGAGGTATACACCAGATCATTCCTCTTACAATTAAATCCTTGGGAGTATACATAAGATCATTCCCCACAAGGTAGTTGGCTAAGGAGGTATACATCAGATCATTCCTCCTTATGATTTTGGTCTCAAGAGGTATTCACTAGATCATTCCTCGCTTTATCTTTGACTTTGCCATTCACAAATATATTAAGCATTTTTTATGCTATCCAATCATTTTCACATGATTTTGGACATCTTTCCATCAATGGCAAAATGCATGCTATTTATCATCCATTCTTGATCATTATATCATTTTCCCTCTTTTCACTTAGTATAGGCCATTTTGGATATCACTTTAATCCACTTTCAATTAACCCATAAGTTTGGCCATTTTAAGGGAAATTCTACATAGCATTCGGCCAAGGCAAGATGGACATGAAGGATTAACATTTCTAACCCATTTGGTTCATTTCTATCATTATTCCTACCCATTAGGAATTATGGTAACCATTTCCATAATTAGGGGTAATGTTTTCTCACACCTCATCTTTCTTTTAAGTGTACATTAAACCCTCCTTTCACACATTTTTCTAGTCCATTTTTCATGCTAAATTTTTCAATGCATATTATTTTTCAATTTCACATGATTATGCACAATTTCAAAGTGAAATGGTGAGAAATTTTAAATGGTTCCTTACTAGAACATAAAAGTACCATAATTTTCTCTCTCCTATTTTCTTATGACAAATTTTGCAAGGTTTTCTAGCCACTTTCAAGTGAAATTTCAGCACCATTTACATGGGTCCATTCGGCCAAGGTATGTGTGACATATTTTCATGGTTTATGGTGAAGTTAGAAAATGGGAAAAGTGCTTAAACATTAACCTAACTAGATTTTCTCTCTCTTACCATTTTGTAACACTTTCTCAAACTTTTTCTAACACCAATTTAACCAAATTTCAGCACCCATAAGTAACCTAGCATACGACTAAAGAGGGAAAACTAAGGAAATGGAGTTATCTCACCATCTTGCTTACAATACAACCATATTCAAGCAAAAACCATGCAAGAACATCCTTTTCTCACTCTTTAAAACACCATTTCAGCCTTGGTATAGGTTAGGGTTTTTCAAGACTAGGGTTTCATTCTTGAAAATTTACCATTTCTTAAGTTTTCAAGCATTTCAACATGTCTATAGCCATAAACACAAGTAGTTTTCAACATATTCCAAACCCATTCAAGAAAATCAACCATAATAATGTAGAGAGAGAAAGACCATCCTTCTTGCAAGATTAAGAACATCATAAACACACCATAAATAAGAAAAGAATGGCATAGGCATGCTTAGCTACCTTGAAAATGCAAAACAAGTGAAATCTCCAAGTTGTTTTGGTTTGAAATCCCTTTCCTCCAATCCTAGGAAGCAATTCATCCAGCACCTCCTTCTCCTCCCTTCTTTGACATTTCTAGCACCTTGAGGAAGAAGACTTAAATTAGGTTTTTGGTGAAATTACCAAAATGCCCTTAGTGTGAAATGACCAATTTATCCTTATTACTTCTTCTTTTCAAGAATGGCATCCACTCTCCTCAAGAATGTAATTTTGTGCAAGTTCCATGGGCTGGGACGTTTCTGCCCCTCAATAATTTTGAAATTACAAAATGGTCCCTCAACTTTTTAGAAATTGCAAATAAGCCTCTAAGGAAATTGCTAATTTTCCATTTAAGTCCAATTGGCCATTTTAGCTCTATTTTTCACCCTTTTCGATTTTAATGTATAAAAATAACTTAAATAAGATTTCATAAAACTTATTTTTGTGAATTTACTAATTTACCCTTATTTTAGAAAAATTATGATTTTACCCTTAAGGAAAAATTATCCTTTTGCCCTTTATGCCAATGTTATCATTTTCACCCTTATTCTTTCTTCTCTTGAGCAAGAATGAGTAAGGGTTTCTAATTTCAATTTCCAAAACTAAATTTTTTACGTTATGTAAAATTACTAATATGCCCTTAGGGTAAAATTACAATTTTTCCCTTTTCAGGGAAATTTGTCTTTTTAACATCAAGAGCACATAATCACTTACATAACTAGATTCTTCTTCTCTCTTAAATGAAAATGATAAGAGTCCTTTAATATGATTTCATGAAACAAGAAAATTAAATAAATTTTTCCTTTCATGGTAAAATTACTATTTTGCCCTCCTTTACCAGATTTTTTCCAAGTTCATTCTTCTATGACAAAAATGACTCTATCTTGATGAAAATGTCTGTTCTATCATTTTAATGAACTATCCTTACCATCACATAATTAATGATAATAATGATAATATTAAATAATTGTAAGGTATTGGGGCAGATGTTACATGATTAGGTTTGGGTTCTTCTGCTCAGGTAAACATACTTTTGCACAACGAAAATAAAATTTCATACATCACAGCAAAATTTATAAAAACTTTCATACTATATATATAATAGCTATCTGATACATCATTCTGTATACATATACCAGGATATATGAAGTACCCATCCATAAGGAGTAAGGAGACAACAAGCCTTTCACTCAAACTCCTTTTACAAAATACTATCGATGAATAGGTTCTTCATATATTCTTTCCCCTGTAATTGCCCTTTTCCCCTTTTCTATATACAGACAAAAAATAGCAATCCTAATTCTAATCCAAAAAGAATATATATAGAATCAGGACCAAAATGAAGGGCTACACATGCATAATTAAAGTGCCCAATTTACTCTGGGGGAAGTTCTATAATAGACATAATATATAGATCTTTCAATATGGTGAAAGTCCCTAAGAAGCGGACTTCCACTATTGCTACCTCAATCTCTATAATCAGACAGTATCTAGGCATCTAATACATATCAGTACAATGATGAGAAATATATTCCCAGTAGCTAAACAAACCAATTCTTTGAAATAACTTATATGTACCATTGTACAAATATAGAAAAAAATTCTACATCCTATTTAGTTCCAAAATTATTTTCATATGTGAAACATGTGTATATGCATCTATGAACATAAGATATGTAGTATGTAATATCATTAATGGAATGAATAGCAAGCTTTCAATGTTCACATACATCAACCATTCTCACTTATAACAGATTCATGCAATATAAATCATAATATCTCCTAAATGTTTTACTCTTGGGAGGTATACACTAGATCATTCCTCCATATGGTTGTATTCTCTGGAGGTATACACCAGATCATTCCTCCTAAAAACTTAATTCCTTGGGAGTATACACCAGATCATTCCCCATAAGGTGTTATTCTTGGGAGGTATTCACCAGATCATTCCTCTTCAAAGTTTTAATCTTGCCTTTCTCAGATGCATTAAGCATTTCTATGCCATTCAATCATATTCACATGATTTTGAACATATTTCTATCAATGGCAAAAAATGCATGCTATTTATCATCCATAATTAATCATTTCTTCTCATTTCACTTAGCATAGGCCATTTTAAAATGTACCTTAGGCTACTTTCTATTAATACATAAATTTAGCCATTCAAGGGAAATTTTACATAGCATTCAGCCAAGGCAAGAAAATCATGAGAAATTGGCATTTCTAGCCCATTTGGTTCATTTCTAGCATTATTTCTACCCTTTGAACATTATGGTAACAAATTCTATAATTATGCTTAACATTTTGTCAACCTCAAAATTAGGTAAGTGTACTCTAGGCCATCCTTTTTCATGTGAAATATGACAATGCACATAATCTTACAACTTCACATTTTTAAGCACACTTTTACAGTGAAATGGCAAAATTTTGAAATGTTACATTGGCTAAAAACATAAAAATGCCATAACTTTTTCTCTCCTCCTTTCTTATGACAAATATTACAAGGTTTTCTAGCCATTTTTCAAATGAAATTTCAGCACCATTTTCATGGATCCATTTGGCCAAGATAGGTAAATCACACTTTCATGGTTAATGGTGAAGTTAAAAAATGGGAAAATTGTCAAGACGTTAACCTAACCAAATTTTCTCTCTCTTACCAATTTTTTTCAAGTTCTTTCACAATTTCTAAACACATTCCAAACCAATTTCAGCACCCTCACAAAAGCAAGAATTCGGCTAAAGGGAGAAAGCATGAAAATGAAATGTTTCCACCATTTTGCTTGCAAGACAATCATAAAAAAATAGATCTCATGCAAAATCACCATTTTCTCACTCTAATACACAACAATTCAACCATGGAAAACATTAGGGTTTTTCAAGAGTTAGGTTCCAACCTTGAGAAATTTCTACCTCTTATGTTATCAAGCATTTCAACATGTCCATAGCCAAAAACACAACATGATTTCATCATATTCCAAACCCATTCAAGCAAATCTTCCATAATAATGTAGAGATAGAAAACCCATCCTTATTTCAAGATTAAGAACACTTTAAAAAAACCATAAAACAAGAAAATAATGATTTAGGCATGTTTAGCTACTTTAAAAATGCAAGATGAGTGGAATCTCCAAGTTGTTTTGCCTTGAAATCCTTCTTCTCCAAGCCTAGGAAAGCTTTTGGCCAGCACCCTTTCTCCCTCACTTGTTTGACTTCTTCTTCTCCTAAAGGAAGAAGAAGACTTAAATTAGGGTTTTGGTGAAATTACCAAAATGCCCTTGGTGTGAAATGACCAATTTACCCTTACTACTTCTCCTTTTCAAGAATGGCATCCACTCTCCTTAGGAATGTAATTTTGTGGAACTTCCATGGGCTAGGGCCTTTTTGCCCTTAAGAATTTCAAAATTACAGAATTGCCCCTCATCTTTTTGAAAATTACCAATATACCCTTAAAGAAATTACCATGTTTCCCTTTAAGTCCAAATAGCCATTTTAACTCCATTCTTTACCATTTTTTGATTTTAATGGATAAAAGTCACTTAAATAAAGTTTCATAAAACTCACTAATTTACCCTTCTTTTGACAAAATTACCATTTTGCCCATTTTGCCTTTTATGTCAATACCAAGATATTCACCCTTATTCTTTCTCCTTTTGAAAATAAATGGGTAAGGACTTCTAAATTTGGTTACCATGGAGTATTTTGATAAAAATTGAAAATTTTCTACCTTATGTAAAATTACTAATATGCCCTTGGGATAAAATTACGATTTTATCCTTTTCAGGGAAAATTGCCATTTTGACATCAAAATGAACATAATCACTTCCAAAACTAAATTCTTCTTCTCTCTTAAATGAAAATGATGAAAGTCCTTTAATTTAATTTCATGAAATAAGAAAATTAAATTAATTTTCCCCTTCCTGGTAAAATTAGTATTTTTCCCCTCCTTTACTAGATTTTCTAATTTTGCTCTTTCATGACAAAAGTGACTCTATCTTGATGAAAATGTCCATTCTATCTTTTTAATGAACCCTCCTTATCATCACATAATTAATAATAATAATAATAATAATAATAATAATAATAATAATAATAATAATAATAATAATAATGCCATTATAGAATGCAAATTATTAGGAGCGGGTGTTACATTTCTCCCTCCTTTAAAATAATTTCGTCCTCGAAATTGATACATACCTCATATGAATAACTCTGGATAGGTTCTCCTTATGTCTTCTTCCTTTTCCTAGGTAGCCTCTTATAGTGATGTTTTGTCCCACAAGACCTTTACTAAGGGAATGGTTTTATTCCTTAGGTTCTTGACCTCAGTACCGATGATTTGTAAAGGTTTTGGTTTATACATCAAATTATCCTTTAGTTGTAAGTACTAGTGTCAAGAATGTGGGAGGGATCAGGAATATATTTTCTAAGCTGGGATACATGGAAGACATTATAGAGGTTTGACAAGGGAGGTGGTAAGGCTATCTGGTATGCAGATGAACCAACCCTATTCAAAATTTGAAAAGGTCCAATGTATCTTAGACTCAGCTTTCTAGACTTTATAGCCCTACCAATCCCAATAGTTAGAGAGATTTTAAGGAAAACATGGTCTCCCTCATCAAATTCCAGTGGCCTCCTCCTCTTATCATCATAACTCTTTTGTCTATCTTGAGCCTTTGCCATTTTCTCTCTGATTATTTTAATTTGATCAGTTGTATGTTACACTAACTCAGGTCCTAACAGTTGTCTCTCACACACTTCATACCAATATAATGGGGACCTACACTTCTTCCCATATAAGGCTTCATAGGGTGCCATACCTATGCTAGAGTGGAAACTATTGTTGCAGGAAAATTTAATTAATGGTAGACTCTTATCCCAGTTTCCTTTATACTCTAAAACTCAAGCCATAAGCATATCCTCTAAGGTTTGAATTGTTCTCTCTTTTTGTCCATCAGTTTTAAGGTGATATGCTATATTAAGGTTAAATCTAGTCCCAAAGGCTTCCTATAGGGCTTTCCAAAATTTAGAGGTAAATTTGGGATCCCTATCTGAGCAATGCTAATGGGTACACCATGAAGTCTCACTATTTCCTGAATATATGGATGAGCTAATTTATCCAAGTAGTAGTTAATCTTAATGGGTAGAAAATGGGCAAACTTAGTTAATCTATCCACTATTATCCAACTAGCGTTATTCCCTAATTAGGTTCTAAGTAAACCTATCGCAAAATACATTGAAATTTTATCCCATTTTCGCTCAGGGATATCTAACAGTTATAGTAATCCAGCAAGCTTTTGGTGCTCAATCTTTACTTGCTAACATACTAAGCACTTAGCTACATGCTCCACTATATACTTCTTCATACTTGGCCACCAAAATCTTTCCTTCAAATCCTGATACATCTTAGAAGGAACATAAATTCTATTATGGAAAGTTACCATTCCATTAGGCTCTGTTATGAACTCCTTTGAATCCTTTAAAGACTCTAAGAATTCATCACCCTTTTGAGCATCTAGGATTTGAGCCCTAAGAGTGTTCTCAATCCTCAATTCACTCAAACAAATTTTGTTTGGTAACACCAGAGTAGACAAACTCATATTCCTAAATTTCACTATTAAGCCCATCTTACTTATCATCATCTAAGCTAAATAGAGGGACTTCCTACTCTGCCTCATATTTACCTTACCTGGATGGTACTTCAATTTAAAATTATAATCCTTAATGAATTGCATCCATCTCCTCTGCCTCATATTCAATTCCTTCTGGTCAAAGAGGTACTTAAGACTTTTGTGGTCACTAAATCCCTCAAACCTAGACCCATGGAGATAATGTCTCTAAATCTTCAAGGCAAATACTATGGCTGCCAATTCTAGGTCATGAGTAGGATAGTTTCTCTCATTAGGTCTTAACTGCCTAGAAGTATAGGCTACTACTCTCCCTCCTTGCATCAAGACGCATCCTAGTCCTTTCTTGGATGCATCACGATATAATTCAAATTTTTCCAAAGGGTTTGGGATAACCAAAATAGGTGTAGTGGTCAATTTCTCCTTCAAAGTTTGAAAACTTTGTTGACATTTTATGTCCCACACAAATGAAAACCCTTGGATAAATCGTCTATAATATCCTGCTAAACCCAAAAAACTACAAACTTTAGTTACAGTAGTAGGTCTTTCCCATTTTACTACTGCTTTGATTTTACTAGGATCCACTGACACTCTATCTTTAGAAATCACATGCCCTAGGAATTTCACTTCTTCCAACCAAAATTCACATTTTTCTAATTTAGCATACAATTGTTTCTCCCTAAGAATTCCCAACACTATCCTTAAGTGTTGTTTATGTTCTTTTCTGTTTCTAGAATATAAAAGGATGTCATCAATAAACACTACCACAAACTAATATAGATAGGGTCTAAAGATGCGGTTCATATAATCTATGAAAACGGTTGGGGCATTTGTCAGACCAAATGGCATTACAAGGAACTCATAATGTCCATACCTAGTACTAAAACCAGTCTTTGGTATATCCTCCTCTCTCACTCTGATCTGATGGTACCCTGACCTCAAATCAATCTTTGAAAAGCCAGTGACTCCTCTCAATTGGTTTAACAAGTCATCTATCCAAGGGAAGGGATATTTATTCTTAATAATTACTTTATTTAACTATCTATAATCTACACACATTCTCACACTCTTATCCTTTTTCTTCATAAACAGCACCAGAGCTCCTCATGATGAGGGACTGGGCCTAATGAATTGTTTCTCTAGGAGGTCCTCTATTTATACTTTCAACTCACTCAGCTTTATAAGAGGCATCCTATATGATGCTATGGAAATTAGTCCCGTACTAGGAACCAACTCTATAGAAAATTCTACCTCTCTCTCAGTTGTGAGACTTATAATTTCTTTTTGAAACACATCAGGAATTCACACACTACAGGTATATCACTTATTTTCTGTTGGATTTTGGCCTCTGAGGAACATAGGAAACTCATTCTTTGATTTTTCCTCTCAATTCCCTTGTTTACTGGTTTAGTATCTATAAAAGTCACAGATTAGCTGAACAGTCCAAAATCACATTGTTAGAAGAGAGCTAGTCCATTCCCAAAATAGTATCCAAGTTAACCAAAGGTAAGCATATAAGGCCCACAAGGAAATGCTTAGTTTCAATCACAATAAGGCAATTTAAGCAGACAAATGAAGTCACAACATGTTCATTAGTAGGAATAACCACAGACAACTCATAAGGTAAACTAGACATATGCAAGTTTAATTTTTAGGCACACTCTATTGAAATAAAAGAATGGGTAGCATCAGAATCATACAATACAATCAAAGGAACATTATTAATAAAACATGTAACTTTTATCAAATCTTCAAACTGGGCCACTTCTTCACCTTTGTGGGTATACACCCTCCCCTTGGTGGTAGGTCTTTAGGCCTCAGTTGGCTTTCTTGGGAGTGTGCATTCTTTGGCATAATATCATGGTTTCCCACACTTGAAGCAGACATTTTGCCCTCTCAGGCATGGTTTGTCCCTATGGTATCTTTCACATTTCTAATAGTTCTCTAAAGTAGCTGTGACATTCATGGGTCTATTTCCTGTTTGCCCCTTACAAATTTATTGTCTCGTCCCTTGCTATGCCTAAATAGTACTTCCTCTTCAAGGAACCTGATTCTTTTTTGCCTTTCTTCAAACCAGCTAAAGAGTTTATAGATCTTACAAGTAGAAGTAAGTACCACTGTGAGGTAAGCCTTGTTAGTGTGCTTGAGAATAACTGACAGTGTTGGATGCCCATCATGTTTAGTATGGATATGGTAGAATTGAAAGTGTTAACGTGGTCCTAAAGGTCTTTTTCCCCATTATAGGGCTTAATCTTTATAGGTATCTTAAACTCTATAGGAATGTACACGTCCATGATGGATTATATGAAGGGATGGAATCTCTTTTGTGGTATGTCCACCTAACTTACTTCAGGGAGTGAAACATAGGAGTGCTCTGAAGGAGGGCGAGCTAGTTGTCTTGGTTGTGCATTGTATAGATGTAGGTATCATACATAGTATAGAGCATACTGACTGTAGAGTTGTGGATACCTTAGAAATTAGGGCCACACACTTTTGGTAGTGAGTGTGCGGGCACGATGGTGATAGAGGCCATTTGAGTGACTTGTGACACTATTGGTTGTGGCATCAGACGAATCGAAATGCATGGATAAGGCATGTTAGGTAAAGGATGAACAACTCCATGTGTGTCAATCATTGGATCTGTCATTGTGTGTAAATTGGATAGGGCAGATGGTGGTGGAGCCAAGTTTAACTGCTAGTGTTAGAATGGTTAGTTGGCTAATGCAATACGATAGGCTGATGGGTCCAAGAATGGGTATCCTCCCTGGTAGTAAACTTGGTTAATTTCAACCTTGAGGGTTGAGATTTCTTTTTATAAGTTAAGAATGGATTGCCAACAGTGGACATTACTTCTGGAGGCATTATCTTCCTCTAGAGGGAGTTAAGGCTAGTTAAGCTGGTCCTCCTCCATATTGCTAGGGGAGTTCTCGTGGCAGATATGCTATGGGATGGGGATAGTGGTTTCATCGCCTACCACCTCTCCTTTGTGATGATGGGTATTATGTGTGGTAAGTCATGCAGCTGGGGCTGTTAATGAGGCATCGGTAAGGGGAGCAACAAAGACGTTAGTCATGATGTAAAAGATAGGTTCTTGAGAGATCAAGAGAGACAAAAAAAAGGTCTAAATGTAGCGACAATTGTAACATTCGCTCCTCCTATTTATTAAGAGATGTTTGTTAATTTTAAATAAGTTAAATGCTTGTGTTTGCTGCATTATATTGCATGTAGTTGCATTAAAAGGAGGGACTAAATTGAAAAGAAAAGTTTTAGTGGAGTAAACTATGTAAGATTTCTATAATCAATGGTAGCATTCTGTAATTTTAGCCAAAAAATTTACTGTAGCTACCAGAATTTTGAATTTTCCTACCAATGGTTTAGGGGCAAAATGGTAGTTTGGCAAGTAACCAGAGAAATTATCATTTTGAGTTAAATGATCCAGAATTAGGATTAGAATGGCAATTCCCAGACTACCTATAAATAGGGCCAAATCCCAAAAGCCTTATTTCTCACCCTACACTTCAGAATTTATAGAGAGAAAGAGGAAGAAGTTCTAGAGAGAGTAAGGAATTGAGAGGTAAGTGGGAATTTTAAAGTGTTTTAAAGCAAGAAGCTTGTATCAAGGGGATCTAAAAGGGCATTTGAGACTTTTATTCCAACTTTGGCAGTCGTGTTCCTCGGTTGCCCAGAAACATATACAGAATGCTAGCAGTCAACTGCCAACCCTGAAATGTCGACTGTCATGCTCATATTTTCCAAAAAATCTCCAAGAACAAAATAGCCGACTGTTGGGTGTGGGGCGTCGATTGCTAGCCCTCGAGTTTGCAAATTTTTCAATATAGTGACTTGCAAGTCGACTGCTTGGTGGGTGTAAGTAGACTGGCCAGTTTCTATTTTGAATAGTGAACTCAACGACCTAGTTTAAAGTATAGTTAGCCCAAAAATCCACTCAAATAAGGGATTTAAACCTAAAATTTTGTAATGAGTAACATAAGGGTGAGAGTGAAAGAAAAAGAGTAAGAATGATATGAAGATTCAAAAGGAATGAGCATGAGAATTACAAGAGAAATGAGAAAGTATTCCTAGTGTATGGATAGTGGTAGATAGGCACATATTGAGTGACCAATTATTGGTATGGGATGACAATTGGGGCATTCTAGGGTTAAATTAAATGGTTTTGAAAACACCATGATGGTTATTAATTTTAGGTTAGTGAATTCCCTTATGGCCAATCAAAGGATTCACGTACTTAAAGTTATACATAACCATGGTATGAGCTGAATCACCCTAGTCTATAGACTTGTGAATAGTGTTTTGGGAAAATGATCTGTTGAGAATAGTAATCTAGGATATATGGGGAAGGATCTGCCAGAGAGGTGGGTAGGGACTCTATGGTTCTTAGAGGTGGAGGATGATATGTCAAAGAGGTGGACAGTAACCCTCGTGGGGGTGTTGTGGATGAATTTAGTTGCATCCACTAGAGGATGCTTTAGTATGTACATGAATTGTAGTCAAGGACTGCCAGATAATATACAGATTGCAATTGAGAATTGTAGGTAGTTATGGACTATAAGAAACTCATCTGTGAGTGAGGGTTATATATGAGGAGTTGTTCTCTCGACGATTCTCCTGGTTTCTCTTGGTATAATCTTGTGATGATCATGATTTGACATTGGCCATAAGAATATGCTCTAATTTCCTTGTTTATGGTATTGTTTCTATGTGATACCCTGTTACCATTATGAGATGATATATATATGTGTGTGATGGATATGTGGTATGATATATCTTGTTTAATGGATATCAAATATAATCTAATAATATATATCTTGTTGAATAGATATGTGATGATTCTAAATTGCATGTATAGTAGGAGTTTGAGATATGAGACATAAATTTATAACTCATGCATAGTATCCCAATAAACTAATTTATCATGTAATGTGAAAAAATGTAGTGTATTTTTGTATAAGTACGGTGGTACAGATCAGTGGATTTTAAAGATAGGTTGTTATTGCTACTGAAATTTATTCTCATATAAAATGCTAGTTTGTATCAAATGCCTAGATATCAGGTGCTATTGGAGATGGAAGTAGAGATGGTGGAAATACCCTTCTTGGGATATTTCCCAATGGTTAAGGAATTGTGAATCCTTTTTTATTAGAAGTTCCCTTTACACCCTGACTATATGAAGTTTTAGGGTTAAATAGTAAAATTTTGACATGCCCGATACCCTGAATCCTTATTAATATTTTTGGAAGGATAAGAAGGATGATTTTTGGTGGATAGGACAAGGACATATATGTATCAGAATATGTGAGCTAGGAAACCACCAGTGGTCTTTTGTTAAATGGGTATGAGTAATAGGCTTGTTATCTCTTTACCGTAGTTAACACTCTCACATATCTATATGTATCTGTCTGTTGCATAAAAATTAAAACTACTATAAATAAACTTTGTATGTGAATGTAAATAGATATATGAATATATGTATTATTTCAATTATTTAAATTATTTTCTGCTACAATATTACATGTGAGTATCCTGAGTGTAGAATTTCCAAACAAATAGCACTTAATTATTTAACTTGGTAAAAGTTAAAATTTACTCGAGTAAAGGTAGTAGTAACTCACCAATCCTGTAGCATATTGTTATATTATTTAATGCACAAAAAGGAACCATAGGATTAGGGGAGTTACAGTAGTCGAGGAAAGACCATGGTGGGCGCCAATGATAAATTTGACTTAAGGAGATTCAGGGTGGATGTAAGCAAGACGCTGGTCGAAGGGGGCAAGTTTTACATAGAATATGTGTAGGAGAGCGTAATAGTGTAGTGAGCTATGAGAGTGGTAGAATATGCGTACTTGGTACTAGGTAGTGTTGCAATATTTATAGATAAAGTCAGTATGTTGCGGACACATGGTGTTCAGTAGGCACTTGCCATTAGGTGACCCATAGCTGAGGGTGAGGCCCTATCTTCGCAATTAGGCATGTGAGGGGCAATCCCTAATGGTGGCTAAATTTAGTATTATAACTAACTGTAACAACCGAAAGGATTTTAAAAGATAAAACTTGATTTTTAACCCTAATCCCTATTAAAAGAAGCCTAGCGTGACTTTCGAGGATAGTAAATCGAAACAGAAGGTTGTTTGAAGCCAGAAACACGATCAAACAGAAAGAAATGCAATCTGGCGATCAGAAACTGACGGAAGAAGTTTTGTGCGTCGATTTCGGTGACGGAGGCCAAAACTTTTGCATGGAAATGTGTGCCAACGTCTGGAATGATGCCGAAACCCTAAAGTATCCTCGGGTGGTCTGGGAAAAGTCGGGATCTTCCCCGGAGGCTTTAAATTACACGAATTCCCTCTATTTCTCTCATTTCTCTCTCTCTCCTCACCACACTCTCTCTCTCTCCTCTCTATTTTCTCTCTCCTCCTTCCTCCACCGTGAACGGCCGCTACAGCCACCGTGGGCCTCCAACAAGGGCACCAACCGACAGCCTTCACTGCCCACAACCTCCAGCAACCAACCACGGCCACCAACGGCCGACGGAGCTGCCGAAAAAATGTCATTTTTCTCCTCTATCGCGCGAAACTTCTCCAGCTCAGATCGTCGCCGTCCGTCGCCGTTGACCGTCACCACCCCCACCACCGTGTAACCTGAGCTGCGAGCTTCCTCCAGTAGCTCACCGCCATCGAAAGGAGGCCGGACGCGCCCGGATCGAGGGAAACTTCGTCTGCCGTGCGAGAATTTTTGTCACCAAAAAATGTTACCCAAACGGCCGTGAACCGCCACGTCACCACCATTTTCAGACTCCTGGACTTGCGGGCTTCACCTTGGTGTGATTTTCGAGACAAACCGCACCCCTCTGTCGTGCGCCACCATACGCCGTCGTGCGCCGCCGTGCCGGAGCTTCTGGACGTGCATCGAGAGAAACCGAGACCACTGTGACGCAGAATTCCATCATTCGGTCACATTGGTAAGGTTCGATTTCCAAAAAAATGATGACATCTGATTGAAATAATTGCCGAACGTAATTAGAAAATAAATTAACCTAGGTAGTTGAGTAACCGGGTTTAAGATCGAAAATTAGATGACGTGACGAGCCTGAATATTTAATTTTATGTCCAGGAAATTAAACGGGCTCAGAAACCAAGACTACGTGGAATTCTGAAGTGATTTAGAGCATTCGGAGACCAGGTAGGATAATTTACACTTCCCGAACCCTAGAATTGATTTAGTGAATACCATAATGATTTAGATGACTTACATGGATTTACGTGCTACTTTTGATGGGATAAATTGCATGCCTGTGTGCTAAAAATGCTAATTGCATGTTAGACACCTTGTTTATCGAGTTTAGATGCCTTTAGGACGGATTTACTTAGGGTTGGATACTTGATAGCCAAAATGGGACGGCCGTTAAGTATCCCTAGTACAGGGAGCTTTTAAACGAGATTATTTTTATCATATTGCTTTGTCTTGAGTTAGGGATTACGCATTAAACCAGGACGACCCTAAGAAAGGTTTAGGGAGTATAAGGGTGGATAACCTACACGGGGAAACGTTGTGATTTAGGCGTAATACCCTAGAACCCTAAGGAATAGCCGACCGAGTGCATGTGAGTTCGAATAGACTGTATGAGGATGAGAATTGGCGTATGTGCACATGCTAGGGGACGCCCTAGATGTTGATTCTCACCCGGTCCTTGAGTGAGTGATTGGTGTTACGGATCACACTCACAATATAGGCTTGATTCGGGTGATTGGTGTTACGGATCACACCCAACGATAAGAGAGGTATTCTCTCTAGACTACATGCAATTAGATGATGATTTAGATTTGGTTACAGTGGATTTGTAACCAATGTGGATTGAGATACACCGGGCATGGGATTTTATTTGATTTTTATGATTGATTTTCAAAGAAATGGATTTTATGATTTTGAGGAATTGTCACGATTTCCATGTAATTAAATGATTTTTAAAGATAAGGTATTTCACTGTTTTTGAACTAATTTCGAGAAGATGATTTCGGTGTTAGCACCGCTGGGTATTCAACCAGTTTTCGAATGATATTTGAATTGTGAATTATTCTACTGGGATTCATATCTCATTAGGTTGTTTACTCAGACGAACAGGGACAGGGACAGGAACCCAGACGATAGCCGAGGCTGACTTGAGGATAGACCGGAGGATGATTTAGCTTAGGCTTGAATCGTTTGTACATATACTTTGATGACGTTGTTGTTTACTAGGTTCTGTCTCTTATGTTTTCTGTATGGATTGGAATGAATGTGCATGTAATATTTCAGATAGTGTATATGGATTGTAGTGATGAATTGACGTTGCTGTACTTGGATTTTATGTTAATTATGTTTATTGCTGTTGTCGGACTGGCTGTTTGATTGTAAACAGGTGATTTTGTACTTTGGATATGATTGAAATACAGAGGAAACTCTGCTGGATTTTCGGTAGGGTTTACTGCTGTAAACTTGGGAAATTCAGTTAGAATGTATGTGAATGCTTGACAGTATATGTATATGAGTTTTGGATGTTGAGTTTAATGACTGTACGCCGTATGTATGGACTTTAATTTCATTCCAAAGTTATTGATGATGTATGTATGTGTATTTAGTTAGCTGCGTGTGAATCAGGGTTGAACGGAATCTGAATGGACAATGGGAAGTCTATTTGGGTTACGCTCAACCAGTAGCGATCCCTTGACATTCCCACATAGGGAATAATTATGTAAACTAACCCATATGCTTCCGCTAATCAGATAAGCATCGCGTATGACGTATTAGGGGGTCGTTACAATTATGGTATCAGAGCCCGGTTTGTCGGATCTTCTGGTTTAGTGGGCCTAGGACTTTGAATCTTTAGGCTTGTAGCTTTAGGGTTTTGATTGATTTGACTCTAGAATGTTAGGACCTGATTTTGGGATCGATAATGAATGGAATGAATTTAATGTCTTGTTGTTAACTGTTGCTTTGTAACTGATCTATTTGTTTCTGTGTCAGATAAGCATGGCAGAATCAAGCAAGGACGCCACACGTAGGCCCAGAGGAAGGCCAAGGCACAGAAACCAGGGTGCTTCAGGTAGTTGTATCATAGAGACTGAGGTTGACATGCGTGAGATGATGGAATCTATCAGATTGATGGCCGATGCAATGAGAGACCAGGCCACTACCAGTGCCAATGCAATGAGACAGCAGCAGAAAGAACGACAGACAAGAAACAACGGAGCCACCCAACAGGTGAACCCGCTATATCAGGGATGGATTGAATTTCAGAGAGCAGGTCCATCTCCGTTTACAGGTGCCTCCGATCCAGCTATTGTGGAAGCTTGGATAAAAGGAATTGAAAATATTTTCGCATTTGTTGCGGCGACGATGAGCGAAAGTCACATATGCAACATACATCTTTGAAGGTGAAGCGAAACTTTAGTGGGCGGATGCAAAGAAGCGATGGAGAGCCGAGGCATTCCACTGACTTGGGAATCTTTCAAGAGAGTCTTCATGGATCAATATATCCCTGAGAGCGTGAAACAAGCAAAGGAAGCACAGTTCCTGAAGCTCACACAGGGAGGCAGGCCATTTGACGAGTATCTGAAATAGTTTGAAGAATTATCATGATACTCCACTTACCTGCGAATGCATTACGATGAGGCTTGGAAAGCGAAGCAACTAGAAGAAGGCCTCGATTTACCTATGAAGACTCAGTTAGCTACCCTAGAGATTAGAGACTTTGCCACACTGGTGAATAAGTGCCGAGTCAGTAAGAATCTAGAAACGAGACAGACTCAGAATATGACGCAGCGAACAGGGAACTGGCCCAGACAAGCACCTAGAAATCTGAATGTAAGAAGCGGTATGTTTAAACCGCAACCAGGGGCTTCTAGTAGTAGTGGGAGGCGACCTGATAATAATCCCTGTCCGAAGTGTGGTACCAGACATCCAAATTAACCCTGCTGGCATCAGACTCCACTCCAGTGTTATAGATGTGGAGGTACAGGACACATGGCCAGGTACTGCCCTTCCACCGGGAATCAGCCGACATCCGGTAGCCGGAGACCACAGGCTCTAGGGAGAGTTTTTACTATGAATGCTGCCAATGTCGACAGGTCCTCGGGCTTGATGCAGGGTAAAGGTAAAATTTATAATTTTTCTTTGATAGTATTGTTTGATTCGGGTGCTACGCACTCATTTATTGTTGATGCATGCGTAGAACGAATGAGATTACCTGTTCAAACCCTGCCTTGTGATCTACATATATCCACACCTTTGGGAGAAGCCACTATTTCCCCACGAATATGCCTGAATTGCCCCTTAACCATTGAAGATACTTTATTTCTTGTGGACTTAGTGTGTATACCATTATCAGGGATCGACATTATTTTAGGAATGGATTGGTTAACTAGGAATCGGGTCTTGTTGAATTGTTCCGAAGGGACAATTACTTATCTGGATAACATACATGTGCGAGGGAATGACAGGGCTTGTGAAATAGGTGATATGTCCCTCAATCTCTCTGAGGTAGAATTTTAGGATAGATTAAGTCAAATCCCAATCGTTAGTGACTTTCCAGAGGTATTTCCTTTGGAAATAAGTAAACTGCCACCACCTAGGGAGATAGAATTCACCATTGACCTGATTTCGGGAGCGGGTCCAATAGCTATGACCCTGTATCATATGGCCCCCACAGAATTAAGAGAATTAAAAGTCCAAATCAAAGACATGTTGGAGAAAGGGTTCATTAGGCCAAGTGTATCACCATGGGGAGCTTCGGTCTTATTTGTAAAGAAGAAAGACGGGAGTTTAAGACTGTGTATTGATTACCGACAATTGAATAAGGTGACCATTAAGAATAAATACCCATTACCACGTATTGATGATTTATTTGATCAGTTACAAGGCGCGACTGTATTTTCTAAGATAGATTTAAGGTCAGGATACCACCATATTAGGGTTAGAGAGGAGGATATTCCTAAGACAGCATTCAGGACAAGATACGGCCATTACGAGTTCCCAGTGATGCCGTTTGGATTGACGAATGCACCCGCTGTCTTTATAGATTATATGAACAGAATTTTCAGACCCTATTTAGATCAATTCGTTGTGGTATTCATCGATGATATTTTAGTCTATTCCAAGACTCACGAAGAGCATGCCCAGCATCTTAACATGGTGTTACAGATACTGGAAGAGAAACAATTGTATGCAAAGCTGGAGAAATGTGAGTTTTGGTTAGAAGAAGTGAAATTTTTAGGACATGTGGTTAATGGGAAAGGGATAGCAGTCGACCCGAAGAAAATTGAAGTAGTATTAGATTGGGATCGGCCTAGAACGGTCACCGAGATTAAGAGTTTTCTGGGTCTGACTGGCTATTATAGGAAATTCATTCAAGGATTTTCGCAGATAGCTGTGCCATTGACCCGATTGACTCGGAAAGGGGTAGATTTTGAATGGAGCGAACAGTGTAAGACTAGTTTTCAGATTTTGAAAGAGAAATTGACCACCGCTCCTGTATTAATCATTCCGAGACCTCTAGAACCCTTCACTGTATACAAAAATGCATCCTTGAGAGGCCTAGGTTGTGTTTTGATGCAGGATGGGAAAGTTGTGGCTTATGCATCGCGACAATTGAAACCTGCAGAGGAGAACTACCCTACCCATGACTTAGAATTAGCTGCTGTTGTCTTTGCCCTAAATATTTGGAGACATTACCTGTATGGCGTGGTATTTGAGGTATATAGTGATCATAAGAGCCTTAGGTATTTGTTTGATCAGAAGGAATTAAACATGAGGCAGCGTAGGTGGGTAGAATATTTAAAAGACTTTGATTTTGAATTGAAATATCATGCAGGGAAAGCAAATGTTGTAGCCAATGCATTAAGCCGAAAGTCACTACAACTAGCTAGTTTAATGATTGGTGAAATGAGGTTACTTGAGGATTTTGGGAACCTTAGCCTCAATGTAATCTCGTTTCCGCAAAGATTAGTGATGAGTGATTTTTTGATAACCTGCGAATTGAGAGAACTAATTAGACAAGCCCAACTTGAGGATGAATCCTTGGAGATATATGCAGACCAACCCAACTTTGGACTAGCACCTGATGGAGTTTTAATGTTTAGGAAGAGGGTAGTAATTCCGAACCATCAGGAACTAAAGGAAAAAGTGTTAGCAGAAGCTCACAGAAGCCATTACACTATTCTCCCAGGTATTTCCAAGATGTATCAGGACTTAAAGAGGAACTTTTGGTGGCCTGGTATGCGGAGAGATATCACAGATTACGTGAATGCCTATTTGACTTGTCAACAGGTTAAGATAGAGCATCAGAAACCCACAGGGCTAGTTAAGCCATTGGAGATACCAGAGAGGAAATGGGATCAGATCACTATGGATTTTGTGGTAGGACTACCTAGAACACCAGCAGGATTTGATGCCATTTGGGTGATAGTGGATAGGTTGACTAAGTCTGCGCACTTTTTGCCTATTAAGGTGCGTTACTCCATGGAGAAATTAGCCGAAGTATACCTTAGGGAAATTGTAAGACTACATGGAATACCGACAGGTATAGTATCTGATCGAGACCCTAGGTTTACTTCGAGATTCTGGCAATCCCTACAGCAAGCCTTAGGAACCCAACTTAAGTTTAGCACAGCCTATCATCCTCAGACTGATGGGCAGTCTGAGAGGACTATTCAAACCCTAGAAGACATGTTGAGGGCTTGTGTGCTTGAGGAGCAAGGAAGTTGGGATAAACATCTGTTGTTGATAGAGTTTGCATACAACAACAGTTATCACTCTACCATCGGTATGGCACCGTATGAGGCTCTGTATGGGAGGAGTTGTAAGTCACCTTTAAGTTGGGTAGAGATGGGGGAGAGTGCACTGTTGGGACCTGAAATGGTGCAAGAAACCACTGATCAAATTAAAATGATCAGGGAAAAGATGAGAGCTGCCCAACAGAGGCAAGAATCCTATGCCAACAAGAGAAGAAGGCCTTTGGAATTTAATGAGGGAGATCATGTATTTCTAAGAGTGTCCCCCACCACGGGTATTGGTAGACAGATAAAGACCAAGAAACTAAGCCTTAGATTCCTAGGACCATTCCAAATTTTACAAAGAGTCGGTCCCGTTGCCTACCAAATTGCTTTACCTCCCTATTTGTCCAACCTACATGATGTTTTCCACGTCTCCCAACTTCGTAAATATGTCCCAGATCCTACGCATGTATTAGAGAATCAACCGATAATATTAAAGAAAAATTTGACTTATGAATCTACTCCTGTTCAAATCCTTGACTATAAGACTAAGCAACTTCGAAGTAAAATAATCCCTTTAATTAAGGTACTTTGGCAGGATGTAGCATTGCAGGAGATGACGTGGGAGAAAGAAGAAGAGATGAGGCAAAGATACCCAGAGCTATTTATAGGTATGAATTTTGGGGACAAAATTTCTTTTAAGGGGGGGAGAATGTAACAACCGAAAGGATTTTAAAAGATAAAACTTGATTTTTAACCCTAATCCTTATTAAACGAAGCCTGGCATGACTTTCGAGGATAGTAAATCGAAACAGAAGGTTGTTCGAAGCCAGAAACACGATCAAACAGAAAGAAATGCAATCCGGCGATTAGAAATTGACAGAAGAAGTTTTGTGCGTCGATTTTGGTGATGGAGGCCAAAACTTTTGCATGGAAATGCATGCCAATGTCTGGAAGGATGTCGACACCCTAAATTATCCTCGGGTGGTTTGGGAAAAGTTGGGATCGTCCCCGGAGGCTTTAAATTACACGAATTCCCTCTATTTTCTCATCTCTCTCTCTCTCCTCACCACACTCTCTCTCTCCTCTCACTTTTCTCTCTCCTCCTTCCTCCACTGTGAACGGCCGCTACAGCCACCGTGGGCCGCCACCAAGGGCACCAACCGATAGCCTTCACTGCCCACAACCTCCAGCAACCAACCACAGCCACTAACGGCCGCTGGAGCCGTCGGAAAAATGCCATTTTTCCCCTCTATCGCGCGAAACTTCTCCAGCTCAGATCACCGCCGTCCGTCGCCGTTGACCGTCACCGCCCCCACCACCGTAGCTCGAGCCGCCACTTCCTCGATGGCTCATCACCGTCGAAAGGAGGCCGGACGCGCTCGGATCGAGGGAAACTCCGTCTGCCATGCGAGAATTTTTGTGGCCGAAAAACGCAGCCCAAACGGCCGTGAACCACCACGTCACCACCGTATTCAGACTCCTGGACTTGCGGGCTTCACCGTGGTGTGATTTTCGAGACAAACTGCACCCCTCTGCCATGCGCCACCGTATGCCACCGTGCGCTGCCGTGTACTGCCGTGCCGGAGCTTCTGGACGTGCATCGGGAGAAACCGAGACCACCGTGACGCAGAATTCCATCATTCGGTCACATTAGTAAGGTTCGATTTCCCAAAAAATGATGACATCTGATTGAAATAATTGTCGAACGTAATTAGACAATAAATTAACCTAGGTAGTTGAGTAACCGGGTTTAAGATCGAAAATTCGATGACGTTACGAGCCTGAATATTTAATTTTATGTCCAGGAAATTAATCGGGCTCAGAAATCGAGACTGCATGGAATTCTGAAGTGATTTAGAGCATTCAGAGACCAGGTAGGATAATTTACACTTCCCGAACCCTAGAATTGATTTAGTGAATACCATAATGATTTAGATGACTTGCATGGATTTACGTGCTGCTTTCGATGGGATAAATTGCATGCATGTGTGCTGAAAACCCTAATTGCATGTTAGACACCTTGTTTATCGAGTTTAGATGCCTTTAGGACGGATTTACTTAGGGTTGGATACTTGATAGCCGAAATGGGACGGCCGTTAAGTATCCCTAGTACAGGGAGCTTTTAAACGAGATTATTTTTATCATATTTAGCCTGTACTGAGTTAGGGATTACGCGTTAAACCAGGACGACCCTAAGAAAGGTTTAAGGAGTATAAGGGTGGATAACCTACACAGGGAAACGTTGTGATTTAGGCATAATGCCCTAGAACCCTGAGCAATAGCCGACCGAGTGCATGTGAGTTCGAATAGACTGTATGAGGATGAGAATTGGCGTATGTGCACATGCTAGGGGACGCCCTAGATGTTGATTCTCACCCGGTCCTTGAGTGAGTGATTGGTGTTACGGATCACACTCACAATATAGGCTTGATTCGGGTGATTGGTGTTACGGATCACACCCAACGATAAGAGAGGTATTCTCTCTAGACTACGTGCAATTAGATGATGATTTAGATTTGGTTACAGCGAATTTGTAACCAATGTGGATTGAGATACACCGGGCATGGGATTTTATTTGATTTTTATGATTGATTTTCAAAGAAATGGATTTTATGATTTCGAGGAATTGCCGCGATTTCCATGTAATTAAATGATTTTTAAAGATAAGGTATTTCACTATTTTCGAACTAATTTCGGGAAGATGATTTCGGTGTTAGCACCGCTGGGTATTCAACTAGTTTTCGAATGATATTTGAATTGTGAATTATTCTACTGGGATTCATATCTCATTAGGTTGTTTACTCAGATGAACAGGGACAGGGACAAGAACCCAGACGATAGCCGAGGCTGACTTGAGGATAGACCGGAGGATGATTTAGCTTAGGCTTGAATCGTTTGTACATATACTCTGATGACGTTGTTGTTTACTGGGTTCTGTCTCTTATGTTTTCTGTATGGATTGGACTGAATGTACATGTAATATTTCAAATAGTGTATATGGATTGTAGTGATGAATTGACGTTGCTGTACATGGATTTATGTTAATTATGTTTATTCTTTGTTGACCGTTGTTGTTTGATTGTAAACAGGTGATTTTGTACTTTGGATATGATCGAAATATAGAGGAAACTCTGCTAGATTTTCGGTAGGGTTTACTGCTGTAAACTTGGGAAATTCAGTTAGAATGTATGTGAATGCTTGACAGTATATGTATATGAGTTTTGGATGTTGAGTTTAATGACTGTACGCAGTATGTATGGACTTTAATTTCATTCCAGAGTTATTGATGATGTATGTATGTGTATTTTGTTAGCTGCGTGTGAATCAGGGTTGAACGGAATCTGAATGGACAATGGGAAGTCTATTTGGGTTACACTCAACCAGTAGCGATCCCCTGACATTCCCACATAGGGAATAATTATGTAAACTAACCCATATGCTTCCGCTAATCAGATAAGCATCGCGCATGACGTATTAGGGGGTCGTTACACTAACCATCTTTGAAGGCTTCTTTATTAACTCATGAATTTTATGGTAGTTAGAAATTTCTCAACTTCCAAACTAGTTTATGTCATAGATGATCATTCTCAAGAAATATGTTCAAGACTTTAAGTAAAGAGCTATTTGAAATAGTTTATGGTATGAAAAAAGATGACCTTTTCTTGAAGCTTAGAAGAATTGCATCTGAACTTCCCAATGATATATATTCTCCATTATGCATCACAAGCTTATATATTATTAAATATAAAAGCCCCATTGTTATTTGTTAATGGACAAAATGGTTAATTTTTCTTTTCTTTCTTCCCTTGAATAGAATCTACCTTACCTTTGGCATGAGGAAATTTCACAGCACTTCATGATATTAACGAATGTTACACTTGAATCATGATGCAAATTTCAATCAAAGAATAAAACATAATTAAATTTCTTACTTAAATAGTGAGACATAAATGCTAACCTTGACGATGTTTAATAGCTCTGTTTATTATCCTGGGGAAGCCAAAATTTTCTCTAGATGTGAAGAAATACATAATCAAAGGGAAAATTTTACTACTAGACTTTCTTCTCTCTTCAAAATTTTGTCAATAATTAAAAGTTTTCATAAACAATTGCATCTAGTAGCAATTACAATCGACGCAATCAATAAATAAAAACCAATAGCTACAAAATGGAAATAAAGAAAAATCAATAATGAAATAGAATAGAAAATTTAGCAGAAAGAGTCAAATCAACGGAAATAGAAACCCTAGCCATAAATTTATTGAAGAGTGAAATATATGAAGAAATGCAAAGAAAAGAAGAGAAAAGTAAAATTTTAAGAAAGATGAAGATGGAAAGAAAGATAAAGAAAGAAATATTGTTGTGCTTTGTGCGAAGAGATCAAGAGTGATAGGGTGACTTCTACTACATATAAAATTCATGGTAATGAGAATGCATTTGGAAATAAAATTTGAGACACCATTTTGCAATATTAGTGATTATGCATATGGTAATAGAGGCTTTAGCCATGACTCCCACACCGGAAGGCTCTTTGATAGCCTTGCATTGCCACACAACCACTTCAATGGTGGAAGGAGTTTTGCATTATCATGCTTCCTTTTGTTAGAGAATGTGAGTAAAGAGTTTAGTGAGTTCAATTTTTAAAAGTTAATTTGGATTTTTTATAAATATATAAATAAACTGTGTAGTTTTAGCAGCATTTTTTTAAAAAATCAAACATCCATAATTTAATTAAGAAGTAACATAGTTTATTATATTAGAGGTAGCCAAAGAGGAAATTTCATCTGAAAAATTACAAAACCATAATGAAGGATAAAAGACATGAAGGATTTTAGCAACATGACAAGCCACCCTATTACTTTGTCTACCCACATGCTTAACACTACATGATAGAAAATCTTGAGCTAAAATTCTACAATCAAACATAATGGATTCCATCATACATGTGAAAGTGCTATCATGAAAGGCCTTATACACCATTAGACAATCAATTCCAATTTCCAAGTGAGTAATACTACACTATTTAGCCATCAAAATGCTTCTCCTGACCACCAAAGCTTTAGCTATAGAGGCATCATTTGGGGCCTTCTTTTAAACAACAAAAACTAAAAAGAATCTACCCTGATCATTTCTAAAAACCATCCGCAAATTACACTCCAATTCACCAATATGAGCAGCATTAGTATTTACCTTAAAATAATGTAAAGATAGAGGTCTCCTAAATTATAATTCTGAGGAAAAGTGTTATTCTCCTAAATACATGAACAAACAATAACAAGGTGCTTAATGATCTGCACATCTTCATACACTAATCCATCCAACAGTCAATCATGGAATTCTTCATCAAAAAAGAGTGGAGGGACATATCCTAAAGGTGAATGTAACCATACAGCCTTGGACCATACACAACCAACAAATAAAAGACAATACCCCTCTTCAACCTCTTGACACCTATAGGACATTTAGCATTAATAACAATTCCTATTTTAAGGAGAATTAATCTTACTAGAACTATCTTATGACTTAATTGCCATAGAAAATTCCTTACCTTTGGAGGAATATTGAGCTTATAAATCTTACCCCAGAATTTATCACAAGATGAGGGAGAAGTAAAGAAGACATATAATGTTCCATGATAAAATGATAAGCAGACCTTACAATAAAATTTTATTTATTTTTTCTCCATAGGCTAAATTAATCTATCTATAGTATTATATCATGGAAGAGGAAGAGAGATTATTTCTTCAGCATTCTCCTTCATGAAGATCTGTTGAATAAGATTTATTTTCCACCTATGCATCTCATGATCTGTAAGCTCAGACACCATTATAGTAATATGAGTTTAGGACCTTGGACTAAGAATTTTTTCTGCTCCAAGAAGATAAAAGCCACCTATAATCCCAAACTTTAATTTTCTAGCCATTCCCTACACACCACACTTCATCACAATCAAGCACCCATTTAGCATTCTAAATACTTCTCCATGAAACTAAAATTTAGGAAATAATAGCCCTTTAATACTCTAGTCACTAAAGCAATTGGATTATGAATCAATCGTCATCCTTGTTTAGCAGCATCTAAATGGTTTTAAACTGCTATAATTTCTTAAATTTTTCTAACAGTTAAATACTAAATTGTTAGTAAATCTTAATTTTTTAGTAGCTATCAGAAAACGGTTAGAATAGTATATATATTTAGTAGCATTTTTATATTATGCTAGTAAATAACTGCTACTAATCCTTATCTTTCTAATAGTGATGCTACAAACAACCACCTGAGTAGCTTTATTTGCTAGAAACATGAAGCAATGATCCCCATCAAGATAGGAAATCATTTAGGCCATTGGTCACCATGTGGCAGCACATTAGTGGTGGATCGATCCAGATGTACTAGTAATAAAGAGAACAAGATTGGATTTTTTCTCAAAATAGAAAGACTATTTTTTTTTATTTCTATACTAAAGGGACCAAATTAAAACTCTTGTAAATTTAGAGAAACCTTTAAAAGTTTTTCAATTGAATCTTTTAAACATTTTTTTTTCCAATTTTTTTTGAAGTTAAAAAACTATCTCTAATAAAAAAAGGAAAAAAGAGGGAATTATTTGGGAGTTGAAGACAATTGGTATGTTCATACTATTGATAATGGCCACATGAAATCTCCTTTCTTCTTTTTGAAGGATCATTTTGAATAAAGAAATGTATAGAGGCTAAATTCAAAGATTTTATTTTTTAGAATTAATATATAGTCAAATGGGTTATAAATCATTAATTTATAAAATAAAATTCCAATTTGGCTTATTAATTTAATTTTCATCTTTTGAATTAAATTTAAAACTATTTTTATATCTAAAATAATTACTGACATAGACCTAGTAGTTTTGTTAAGTGCTTATATGTGTCCCAATTAGCCTTTAAAAATATATTTTTGACATATCAAATCTCAATCAGCCAAAGAATAAAAATAAAAAAATTATATAATGATGTGTTTTGAAACTCATCTTCACACATTTTTAGGGCTGCTCAAGGCGTGTATTGTAAAGTTTTTATGGATGATCCGGTGCTACCATCCACCATAGCCAATGTCATCATCTTCTGCAACCTCTTTCGTTGTCATCTGTAAGCTATGCCATCCTCATTTGCGATAGGTGTCGTGTGGGGGACTACTTGTAACATCCCATAATTTTAATTCGTCTAAATTAATGTTCCCTCCATTAATTAGGTAACTTTTCTTGTGTGATTTAATATTTAGAATAAATATGCCAAAGGGTGACACTTTTGATTCCCTGAGATGCATGCATAAAAGTTGGGTGTTTGACTTTATCCTCTTCCTCCTTCATTAAGCTAGCCAAATAGGCATCCCATGGAATATATTAAAGTATGTAAACTCAATTTAAAATGTATATATATATATATATATATTCACATGGCTAGGAACATATGGAATTGCAAGGAATGTATAGCAATAAAATATATATGAAGGCACATGTGAATTTGGGAGGAGAGTGAGATTTTCTTGAGACTAGGGGAAGTGCAGAATTTTTTTTTCTTCTTCTAACCAAGTGCACCCACACGGCTGGGAAAGGAAATGTGAGATACACGTTTCCTCCATCCTTTGTGTGCCTCCAACGTGGGGGAAAACTCATGTATGCTTTGCATGCATGGGCCTTACGTGAGGGGAGTAATTTAGGTACAAGGGTGGAATTAAATATATGATTGTATGCAGCAAGGAAGCCTCACAAATTATAATATACAAGTGACAATTGGGTAATGACATAAAACAAGAGGAAAAGTGGCGTACGTGTGGTGTGTGGGAGGAGCAACTCATGACCTCCTTCCCCGCTTTCCTTACATGACTGAATAGACTAAGGAAAAGGGTGCAGAAATTTTTAGTTAACATACAAGTGTAGTTGTTTGTGGGGTGTAGCTAACGTGCAAGGAAAGGAATTACCAAATTTGCAAGCAATGAGGGAAATTAGTTATATATAAATGCATGCAATAAGTAAAACAAAAAGTGCATAATTTCTTTTTTACAAAGAATGCATCTACACGGCCAGAGGAAGAGAAAACGTGTAATGCAAGCCTCCTCCTCTCCTTTAACTTGTTTAAGTAGCTAACCTAAGCTTGCAAGGAAGTGCAAAGTGTACTTAAAAGTACACTTATGACAACTAAACAATAATTAACGAGAGAAAAAAAAAGTACAGCCACCACCCAAGCATCACGTGAATTAGGAAGAGAAATAAAAGGAAACATGCATGGCTATGTGGCTTGTAACACTCCTATCTAGTCTTATTGTTAAATCTGATATAACGGATGGGTTCGGTACATTATCTTTATCCTTTATTCAATTAATATCTGAGCAATTATACCATTAAATTAATTTAATCGACTTAGGTTCAGGATCTTTTGCTTAGAAAAAGAAATACTTACATGCACAGCAGAATTGATCAAAATGTACTAAGCTACACAGCGGAATTAAAGCATCCATGTAATTCAATTAAATGCATGATTAATAATGTCCATTACACCTCTATGAACATGTATTAGGATATGTGAAGTACTCGTCCATAGGGAGTCAGGAGATAATAATCCTGTCACTCAGACCCCTTCACAATTCCAACAATGGACCGGTCCTTCATATATCCCATGTCTACTGCCCAAAAGAATAACCCTAGTTCTAAACCAAATAAATCTGAATTAGGACATCAAAAATAGGAATTACAAAGTTTTTCCTCTGACCAAAAAGAAACTCCTATCTCCCTGCCTTGCTAAGCGTCTGTATCTTATACATATTAGCACATAGATGAGAAACACACGTTTCCCAATAGCTTAACCATTGAAGTTTAAAATTCAAATAATATGTACTAGGGTGTAAGCACCAAAACCTTTAGTCTACATCCTCAACATTAAAATGTAAATATCTTCATATGTAATGACAGGCTAGCAATGCATGATAGTAATAATAGTTAACAAAATAAGAATGACTCTATTTTAAGGAATACGCATTCTTATAGGGTAACATGTGTTCTTGCAAAATTTTTGAAGTGATGAAACTTTTCGTTCTTTATCGTCATCGAATTAGGTGAATGTTTGTGGATAATATGCGTACCTTAGCTCATTGCATGGAGCACCTTTGGCCATACCTCCCTAGGTCACTCATGTGGAGCACCTTCAGCCACACCTTGTGATTCGCAGACTCTCGGCTGCGTGGACCCGGTCATCGGGATACTAGATCATTAGGGTGGAGCACCTTCAGCCACCCTTCACTAGGTCACCCGTATAGAGCACCTTCGGCCACACTTTGTGATTCGCGGACACTTGACCACGTAGACCAGGCCTTCTGGACACTAGATCATTGGTGTGGAGCACCTTTGCCACCCCTCACTAGGTCACCCATGTGGAGCACCTTCTATAACATCCGCTCCTAATACTTGCATTTTATGATAACGTTGTTATTATTATTATGGTTAGTGTTAATTGTGGAGGGTTAAGGATGATTGATTAAGGAGTTAGAATGAACATTTTTATCATTATATTATCACTTTTATGATAAAAGAATGAAATTGGAAATTTGGTAAGGAAAGGTAAAATGGTAATTTTACCATGAAATGAATAATTAGTTTAATTATTTTGTTTCATGAAGTTATGTCAAAGGACTCTTATTATTTTCATTTAAGAGAGAAGAAGAATCTAGTTATGCAAGAAATTACTTACATTGATGTTGAAAGACAATTTTCCCTAAAAAGGGTAAAATTGTAATTTCACATTATGGTTATGATAGCAATTTTATAGGATGTGAGAAAAATTTAGTTTTTACCCTAAATATTCTATGAAGGTGGGAATTAGAAATCCTTACTCATTCTTGATCAAAAGAAGAAAGAAAGAGAGTGAAATGATAGTTTTAACATAAAGGGCAAAAAGGTAATTTTTTCGTAGGGGCAAAATTATAATTTTGCTAAAATAAGAGTAAATTAGTAAATTCATGAAAATGAGCCTTATGAAATTTTATTTAAGTTATTTTTACTCCTTGAAACCAAAAAGAGTGAAAAATGGAGCAAAAATGGCCAATTTGGACTTAATGACAAAAAGGCACTTTTCTTAGGGACTAAAATGTAATTTCCAAAAAGTTGAGGGACCACTATGCAATTTCAAAATTCTTGAAGGGCAGAACAGTCCCAGCCCATGGAAGTTGCATAAAATTACAATTGCAAGGAGAGACAATGCCATTGTTAAAAAAGAAAAGAAAAAGGATGAAATGGACAATTTAGCAAGAATGGCATTTTTGTAAATAATTCAAACCTTAAATTCAGCCTTCTTCTTCTCCCACATACTAGAAGTGTCGTGAAAGGTGGAGAGGAAGAGGAAGAGGCTGAATCGCATATCTACCTTGGAGGAGAAGAAGCTTTCATCAAAACAACTAGGAAATCACACATATATTAGCTTTTCAAGGTAGATAAACTATCCTATGCCATTATTTTCATGTTTTATGGTATGTTTATGGTGTTTTCAAATTTGTAAGAATGATGGCTATTTCTCTCTCTACATGTTTATGGTGGATTTGCATGCTTGGATGTGAAATATGTTGGAAACAACTTGTGGTTATGACTATAGACATGTAGGAAAGCATGGAAACTCATAAAATGGTAAATTTTCATGGATGGAACTTTGATTTTGCCAAACCCTAACTTGTATTAAGGCTGAGTTTGTCTTTGTAAGAGTGAGAAAAAGGTGTTTTTGCATGGTTTTTGCATGAATGTCATTGTATTGTAAGCAAAGTGATGAAACAACTCCATTTTTCTTGTTTTCTCACCTTGGCCGAATTGCTAGGGCTATAATGGTACTGAATTTTGGCAAAATTCTAGGCTTGAAAGTGTGCTATAAAGAGTGAGAAAATGATAAGAGAGAGAAAGTCTAATTAGATTAATGTTTAGACATCTTATTTTCTAGTTTCACCATAAACCATGGGAATGTGATATACCTATTTTGGTTGAATGAGTTCATGTGATTGGTGCTGAAATTTTTACTTGTAAATGGTTAGAAAGCCTTGTAAAGGTCATCATAAGGAAAGCGGAAAGAGAAAGTTATGGTAAATTGTATGCTTTAGTAAATTGTCCAATTTGAAGCCTTACCATTTCACCTTAAAATTGTGCACAAAAATGTAAAGTTGTGGGATTAAATGTATTACCATCATTGGTATGAATAATGAGTTAGAAAAATATGAAAAAGGATGGCTTAAAGTGCACTTACACAATTTTGAGGTGTGAGAAAGTGTTAGGCATAATTATTGGAATTGTTGCCAAAATATTTAAATGGTAAGAATGATGCTAGAAAGGGATCAAATAAGTTAGAAATGCCACGTTCTCATGATTTTCTTGCCTTGGCCGAATGCAGTATAGGATTTTCCCTAGAATGGCTAAACTTGTATGTCAATTGAGAGTAGCCTAAAGTTCCATCTAAATTGGCCTATTTTATGGGAAAAGAGGGAAAATGATGTAATGATCAAGAATGATGGTAAATAGTATACATTTTTCCATTGATAGAAAAATGTCCAAAATCATGTGAATATGATTGAATAGCATAGAAATGCTTAATGTAATTGTTAAAGGCAAGGTTAGAGATTCCTTGTGGGGAATAATCTGGTGTATACTCCCAAGGAATGAAATGAGGAGGAATGATCCAGTGTATACCTCCTAAGAAAAGCTTCCTTATGGGGAATGATCTAGTGTAAACTCCCAAGGAATTAAATGAGGAGGAATAATCTAGTGAATACCTCCAGAGACTAAAAGCCTGTGAAGGAATGATTTGATGTATACCTTCCAAGGAAGTTACCTTGAGGGGAATGATCTGGTGTAAACCCCTAAGGAATTGAAATGTAGGAGGAATGATCTGGTGTATACCTCCAAAGAGCACAGTTAAGTGGGAGGGAATGATCTTATGTATACCTTCCCAGAATTGAGTATTTATGAAATGTTATGTTATGTATGGCGTGAACTTGATTTATGTGATTATGAGTATGACATGTAAGCATTGAATGCTTGTAGTCCATTCTATGAATGACTTAATTGACTGTGTATTTCATTTCTATAGCTGCATCCACATATGTTTTCATGATAAGTCACATCCAAGTATCTATATGAAAAGAGTTTTGAAATTAAACCCCATGTAGAGTGTTTTTTGTATGAATACAGTGGTACATGTTAGTTGTCTTAAAATAAACTGGTTGTTTATCTACTGAGAGTGTATTTCTCATTATTGAACTGATATGTATTAGATGACTAGATATTGCATGATAATCGAGGTAGAGTTGGACACAGTGGAAATTCCCTTCTTGAGAACTTTCACTATTATCAAGAATGTTTATGTTATCACTATTTTTGAGTTTCCTATGGAATAGATAAGTACATAAATATATAGCTATAGCCCAACCTTTTGGAGTCCTAATTCTACATGTTCTTTTTGGGTTGGAATTAGGGCTGACATTTTTTGGCTATATATAGAAAGAAAAAGGGCATATGTATAGGGATATGTGAAGGACCTATTCACCCATGATATTTTGTAAAAGGAGTATGAGTGACAGGCTTATTATCTCCTTACTCTTTATGGATGGATACTTCATCTATCCCAATGTATGTATACAAACGATGTACTAAACAGTCATCATAATGTGTATATATATATATCAGAAAAGTTTTTATATATTATGTTGTAATGTTTAGTATTTTATATTCCGTTGTGCCAAAGCCTTTTACCTAAGCATGAGAACCTAAACCTAATTGAAAAATAAATTTATAATGGATTGGATGCTTAGGAGATTTAAATAAAATTAAAGACTAGAATTAAAGTAACCACTTATCTGAAGAAGCAATATGACATTGTTAAAATAAGATAAGAGGTGTTACACCTTTGGCCACACTTCGTGATGCGTGGACACTGGCCACGTATATCAGGTCATCGTGGGCATCAGGTCCTAGGCATGGTCCCCATTCCCGATGATCTCTAATGATCCTTAAGGGTAGCTTTCTTTTTCTAGGAATTTCTTCTTATCGTAGTTAGGGGAAGTTGTCATTGAATTCAGGACTAAGTCGTTCTTCCTCATGGATTAGTGTAAGTGTCTACTTTCTATGGGAAATTCAACCTTTAAGGCAAAGTTTTCATTTTTCTGGGGAATAATGGCTAGTGTAAGATCTAATGATCCCCTTCCAATTCTTTTTCTGCAAAGTCATTTCCCAAGTGTGGTTTGTAATAACCGAAATTATTTTTAAACAATTAAAACTAAATTTTGAGGTTAATTTTGTTAAAACTAAGTCTGGCACAATTTTCAGAGTTGACGGTTGAAACCGAAGGATTTTTCAGAGTTAGAAACATAATCTGATGAAAGGAAATGTGGCCCGGCGATAAGAGACTGACAAACAGAGTTTCAAACTTTGGTTCCTCAGACAGAGGCCGAAACCCCTGCATGGGAATCTGTGCCATCGTCCGGATAGAAGATGACATCCAGAAGTTTCCCCAGGTGGTCTAGAAAAAGTCAAAATCTCCCCCGAAAGTTTTAAATTCCCCGGAATCCCACAAATTCCCACCATTTCCACCATTTCTCTCTCTCTCTTCACTCCTTTTTCTCTCTCCTCTCTCTCTTCCTTCCACCACTGCGCGCCACCACCAAGGCTGCTGTAGGCTGCCACTTGACCCACCAATCGACGTACCTCACCACCCTCGATATCCAACAACCACCCACGGCCACCAACGGCGGCCACAATCACCGAAGAAAGCTAGTTTTCCTCCACCGTCGTGATTTCCTTCTCCCACCGTGATCTCTGTCATCATCCATCATTGGACGTCATCGCCACCACCAACGTATAGGCTGAGCTACCAGTTTCCTCCCCCAGCATGAAGCCATCGAACGGAGCTACCACGCACCCGAATCGAGGAAAAGGCGTCTATCGTGCATCACTTTTCGTCACCAGAAAATGCCATCCAAACAGTCGTGAATTGTCGCGCCAACCTCATATTCGGACTCTTCATCTTGAGGGCTTCACTGTGGTGTAATTTTTGAGCTCAACTGCACCCTTCCGCTGTGCACTGCTGTGAACTGTCGTGCGCTGCTGTTGGAGAAGCCAAAAAGACGCCAGAGACTGTCTCGAAATAGATTTCCATCATCTGGAACCCCTGGTAAGGTTTAAATCACCTAAACCTAATGTATCTTGAATGAATTCTATGCCGAGCATGAATATGAAATTAATCAGCTTAGGAAATTGTGCAATCGAACGTAAGAAAGTGAAACCGATGATGTAACGGACTAAAAGACTAATTTAAATGCCCAGGAAATTGATTAGGCTTGAATTCTGAGGATACGAGAAGTCACGGATCAATTAAGAGCAAATAGAGACCAGGTAGGATAATTTACGCTTCCCGAACTTTAGATTTTACTTTGTGGATACCTGAACGATTTAGATTAATTGCATAGATTTACGTGCTACTTTAGATGGACTAAATTGCATGCTTGTGTGCTGGAAAATACCCTTTGCATGTTAGACGATTTGCCTATCGAGTTTAGATGTCATAGGGACAGATTGACTTAAGGTAGGGTACTTAATAGCTGGTATGGGATGGCTGTTAAGTATCCCGAGTGCAGGGATTTTATAAATATATCGTTTTAACCAGAATTAGCCTGCATTACGTTAGGGATCACACGGTAAATTAGGACGACCCTAAGAAAGGTTTGAAGGAGTATAAAGAGGGATAGCCAATACGGGAAAACGTTGTGATTTAGGTGTAATACCCTAGAACCCTGAGGAATAGCCGACTGTGTGCATATGAGTTTGAATAGACTATATGAGGATGAGAATTAGTGTATATGCACATGCTAGGGGACGCCCTAGATGTTGATTCTCACTCGGTCCTTGAGTGAGTGATTGGTGTTACAGATCACACTCACAATATAGGCGAGATTTTGGGTGATTGGTGTTATAGATCACACCCAACGACAAGAGATAGATTTTCTCTAGATGACATGCAATTGGATAGATTGAGATATGGTCGCATGAGATTTGTGGTCGATACGGATTTAGAAACATCAAGCATGGGATTTGATTTGATTTTTATTATAGATTTTTAGAAAAATAGATTTTTATATTCATTGAGAAATTGCCTCGATTTCCATGCTATTTAAAGATTTTTAAAGATAAGGTATTTCACGATTTTCGAAAGGAATATGGGAAGTTTATTTTCGGTGCTTGCACCGATGAGCACTCAACTAGTTTTTGAACATTATTATTGACTGTAAATTATTCTACTAGGATTTAAATATCCCATAAGGTTTTTTGCTCATATGAACAAGAACAGGCTCCTAAAAGATAGCTGGGCAACAGCTTGATGATAGACGAACGAGTAGTTTAGTTTCTAGGCTTGAATTGTGAAGTATATATTTTGTTGATGTTCTGTTATTGGATTATGTAATTACTGGTTTTATTTTATTGTTGGACTGGATGTAATTACTGAACTGTTATCTATTTGTACTTGGGGAATGTTTGAAATACAACGGAGACTCTGCCAAATTTTCGATAGGGCTTAATGTTGTAAATGTTTAAGTTTAAGATGGAATTTATATGAATGGATTGCATGTTTTATGTATGGATTCTAGTTTTATTATTCCAGAGTTGATTGTGATGATTGCATGTGTAGTTAGTATAGCTGCATTCGATTTTGGGTTGAACAGAATCTGAATGGACGACGAAATGTCTATTTGGGTTACGCTCAACCAGTAACGATCTCCTGACGTTCCAATATCGGGAATAACTATTTCAAAAACCCATATGCTTTCGCTATGCAGATAGAGGATAGTATATTATGGATTAGGGGGTCGTTACATGGTTTCTTTCTAATAATTTACGATATGGTTTTCCTCCCTTGGAACTAAAATTTGCAATACAATTCCTTTCTAAAAGTAATTACTATTGCCAATAAAATTGCTTTTCCTTTGGAAACTTAATTCCACTCTAATCCTTCCTAGAAATAATATTAATTTCCTTTCTTCTAAAAAATTAAATTCACCACGATTCCTTTCTAAAAGTAATTAATTGTGACATTAAAATTTCCCTTTCCTTTAGAAAATTGATTCTACTATAATTCTTTTCTAAAATAGTTAATTGTGACACCAAAATTTCCTTTCCTTTAGAATATTAATTTCACCATAATTCCTTTCTTAAAGTGATTAATTATGGCACTAAAATTTCCTTTCCTTTAGAATATAAATGCTACTATAATTCTTTTTCAAAAATAATTACTTATGACACTAGAATTTCCTTTTCTTTAGAGAATTAACTTCACCATAATTCCTTTCTTAAAGTGATTAATTATGACACTAAGATTTCCTTTCCTTTAGAATATAAATTCTACTATAATTATTTTCTAAAAATAGTTAAGTATGACACTAAATTTCCTTTTCTTTAGAGAATTAATTTCACCATAATTCCTTTCTAAAATAAAAGTTAACTACCTAAGGTTTTTTTTTTCTCTTTCTTGGGACAAACTACTCCAACAGACATTTTTCCTAAATGTATGAGTAATGACCCTAAGATTTCTTTTTCTTGTGTCAATCAAGATGGATTTCCCTTACATTGAATTTAACTTCATGGTGTATAACTATCTACACTTTCAATTCCTAACTCATAGTTCATAAGGTTCTCATGTCATTTCATTTATCAACTATTTATCACCCACACATGCTAGCCATCAACATACCATTTAAATCAAGAATGTGAGGATCTCCCAAGTTCCATGGAAACTTAAACCTTAGACATAAATTGCATGATTAACACATGGAACAAAGAGAAATTTTTAATGGTTAACCTACCTTGCTTCCTTGCTATTCTTCTTTCTCTTGACCAAGGCTTCTTTATTCCAAAATTTCCAATATTCTAAGCTGCTCCCTCTCCCTTCCTCCTCCTTCTTTCTCAAGTGCTTCATCCTTTCTTCCCTAGTGTCCCACCCATGCATTCAAGGCTCCTAATGTGTTTATCTCCCTTTTTTTTCTTTATTATATTTGTTTTCTTTCATTAGTGGATTTACCCACTTAGCTACGTCAAGGAAAGGAGAAGAGAGGGGTGCATGTAATGCACCGCTTCCACGCGAGTTGTCCTTCCTTCTCCCGTCCTAGGCCATGTCGTGGGTGTGTATAATTTCCATTCTCATTATCTCATTTCTTTTCATGGTGGCATTCCCTTGGATGAATGGAGAAACACGTTACCTCTCCCACACACGCCAGCACATACAGCCCTTCCTAGTGCATGCAAGCGCCTCCCATTGTCCCTTGTGCCTTTATATGTATTATTTTAAGTTCCTTTCTTTCCACCTATCCATGTTGCCGTGCAGTATGTATATATATATGCTACAATTCTGCACTATTATTATTTCTTTTTCTCTTCCCCCTTATTATCCCTTGGTCCCTTTGTACGTTCCATCTGCTCCATGCCTCTTCCACTCAGTGGAGTCACAAAAGCCAAGGAAGGAAAGTGAAGTGGGTTCACGTGCTTCCTTTCACGTGTGGAGTCCAAAGGGAAGGAAGAATAAATTTTTTTATACTAGCTTTTTCCTTGTTCACGTGATGCTTCATATGTGGGGTCATATATATATATATATACTTTATTCTATCTTATTTCTCCCTCCCTTCTTCATGTGAAAACCATGTACATATGAAAAAATTTGCATGCCTTTAGCCTCTTAACCTCACATGTGCCACTAAGATTTCTATGCATAAAATTTAATGCTCCTTCCTTTAGTACTTAGGCTAGATAACAACAAAAAATGATGGGTTAAATTAAACCTCAAATTCTTAGGTAATTTTCCTTTTTAATCTAAACAATCTAGCCATTTAATTTTTGAAAGTGAAATGTTCCTTCCCTAAGTCAATTCTTAAATTTATTAGCCACAAGAAATTTATTTATTAGTACCATAATTCCATCCATTAAAATCGTCAATTTAAGCTATTTAATTTATGGGTGTTACATGGCTTGCGTGAGGGAGGTGGTTTGTATAAATTCATTCCCTCCTTCCTTAGTGTCATCGCATGGAGAAAAATAGGCATGCATAAGGGACAAAATGTGATCTTGCCTAGCCGTATAGCCTTGTGTATGTGAGAGGGACACTTAAACTACAAGTAATGCCAAGATTGCAAGCAACATAAGGTGTACTTAATTATAAGCACAATGCAGCAGCCATAACAATCCAAAAAAAAAAAGGGGGGGAGAGAAGAAAGTGCAGCGTGAAACATGGGAAAAGTATCAAAGAAATGGACTGCACTAAATTTCATGTGACAAAAAGAATGAGGGTTACGTCCCATTGTTGTAAAGCCCCTATGCAAATAGGTTTGATACATTATTCTTATCCTTTTGTTTAATTACTATATGAGTTGTTAAACCATTATGTTTCATTAAGCGAATTAGGTTCGGGAACTTTTGCTCAGATTAAAACTCATATGCACAGCAGAATAAAAGAAATACTATACTACACAATGAAAATTTAAACTTTCATGTAATTCAAATAATATAAGTCCAATAATGTCCATTACATTCTGATAAAACATGTCCCCGGATATATGAAGTACCTATCCATCGAAAGTCAGGAGACAACAGGTTTATCACTTAGACTCCCTTACAATTTCTAGGGATGGACTGGTCCCTCACATATCCGTCCCCAGGGATTTCCCATGAACATCTCCTATACAGCCAAAAGAATCGTCCTAATTCCAAACAATATGTCTAAACTAAGACCCAAAATAGGGGTTACAAAAATTTTCTTTAAACCAAAAAGAAACTTTGATCTCCCGACCCGATTAAGCATCTACATCTGATACATATTAGCATATAAATGAGAAACCTAAGTTTCCCAGTAGCTTAACAATTCGGTTTTAAAATAACTAATATGTATAACGATGCAAGTACCAAATATTTAATTCTACCTTCTTGAAAATAAAAATATAACATTGTGCATAAACATAAATTAGCAAGCAATGTATGATCAATTTAAATGTTAATGTAAGAGGATAATATTCCTTTCAAATAAAAATTTCTTGCACGCTATGAAATTTCGTTATCATAAAGTTAACAGATCCATTTATGCTTACCATTCTTAACTCACTTGTATTCCTAAGTTGTGCACACATGGGTACCATGGACACTTGGCCACCTTTAGGATTCTTTGTGCACACTTGGGCACACGTGGATACTTGGCCACCTTAAAAATTCTTTGTCAATTATTAAGGAAATATTCTTTTTCTTGAAAATTATTACTAGTGTACATCCCTTTTAAAATTCCAATATCTTCAAGGATAAAATTCCCCTTTCTTGGAATTTATTATTAATGTACTTTATTTGTGAAAATTCTATTAATTCCAAGGATAATTTTCCCTTTCTTGTAAATTAATGTAAATATACATTTCTTATGAAAAATTCTAATATTTCAAGAATAATTTCTCCTTTATTGGAAATAAATTCTAATTATACATTTCTTATGGAAAATTCCAATATTTCAAGGATAATTTCTCCTTCCTTGGAAATAAATTCCAATGTATATTTCTTATGAAAAATTCTAATATGTCAAGAATAATTTCTCCTTTCTTGGAATTTAATTCTAATGTACATTTCTTATGAAAAATTCTAATATTTCAAGAATAATTTCTCCTTTATTGGAAATAAATTCTAATGTATATTTCTTATAAAAATTCTAATATACCAATAATAATTTCTCCTTTCTTGGAACAATAATAGTATCCTCTCTTACAAAATTCTACTAAGTCAAGAATAGTTCCTTTTCTTAAAAAAAATAATAATGTCCCCTCTTATAAATTTCAATGATAAATTATCATATTTGAAATTAATATTATGGTGCTTAGCTTATGGATTGCAAGAATAAATTTCATGGATTTTTCCTAGGGAGATCTGTTACTTTGTAATTCCATTTCCTTCTTTTATTCCTTACTAACACCATTAAATGGTAGGGTTTCTTTCCTTTATAGTCATCATGAATTTAGCATCATCTAACCCTAATCCTTTTCCAACAACAATACACATGCCATCTCATCCACCAACATCCCAATTAATCACACATGCTAGCCAACATACATACATGTTGTCAAAAATGTAGGTAGACAATTATGTTCGATAGAAAGCTTCTAAAAACATGTTGGTTGCATAAACTAAAACATGGAACACAATCTTAAATTGTTAACCTACCTCTTTGGTGCCCTAAGATGGTTTTGCTTGGCTTCCTCTTTGATTCTTTGCTCCCTTTGCTTTCCTTCTTGATCACCTTTACTTCTTCCTCCTCACAATTGTGGTGCTTCATGTGCTCCCTCCTTTCCCTTAAAGTTCTCTCTTTTTCTCTTCTCTTTTTCTCTCTTTTCACATGTGGGTATGTTGCATGCATGAAAAAAAAATGAAGTTTTCAACTCCCTTTTGTCTCTTTTCTTTGGGTTATGTGTGCATACCTCCTTGTAAGAATAAAATTTCCAATTTCCATTCTCTCTTCTTTCTTCACGTGATCTAGTGCAACACATTCTTCATTTATTTTTTTTATTTATTTCTTGTTTATTATTAATTCAACCTTTCTTATGCCACATGTGTACTTCAAAGTACAATTTGTTTTGCTTGCAAGTTACCCTATCCTTTCCTTTCACGCCATCCTTTATGGCTACACCTTTCTTTTTTTCCCTTCAAACTTCTCTTTTCCTTACTTCCACACGATGCACTCTTTCTCTCTCTCTTTTTTAATTATTTTGGCTTCACGTGTTTCTTATCCCATGCATGTTTAATTTACAAAAAGAAATCCTGCACTCCATTGCCTTGAAGCACTCGGTCACGCTAATGGTAGGCAAGGAGGAAGAAACATCAGCTGCATTTTCTCTTGTCTTTTTCCTTGTCTTTGCCACATGGTGCATGAAAATTATGCACCAAGTGTACTTGGAGGCATCTTTTTCCTTTCTTGCAAGTTACGTCATCTCTTTGGTTACTTCACCTTCACCTACACTCTCCTTCCTCACCCACTTTCATATTTTCTCCTAGAGTCACGCTGCACTCTATTCTTTTCTAAAAAAAAACTGTGCTTCCTTGCAAGCTTAATTTGACTTGATCACACTACCTCCATTTCTTCCCTCATTGCACTTTCCATTCGGCTATGTCAAGGGACGTTGCACTTGATCTTTTTCTTTTTCTTTTTCTTTATTATTTCATGGTTGTACCTCTCTTCCTTTCTTTCCCATCTTGGGCAGGTTGCAGGTAGCAAGAGGGAAGAGGACGTGTTTCACACGTCTTCCTAGCTGTGTGCTTCATGCATATATATATTTTTTGCAATAAAATTCTACACTCCATGCTTAATTATTTTTCTTTCTTATTTGTATTTTCATCATCTCCCATGTCATCAAGTGCAGCCTTTTATCCATTGCCACCCTCCTATTATCCATTGGCCATTTGCAATTAAGGCTAAAGGGAATGTTATTCCTCTTCTTTCTTCTCCTTTTGGCTGTGTGGTTTACTCACATATTTATATTTATGCTCTAAAAAATTTCACATGCTCCATCAATTTCACATGTGGGTTTTGTAATTGACATACACTTCTTCTTCCCCTTTGCACATGTGGTTAGAAAAATTATGCACTCTTGTTTCCATTTTACTCCACTAAATGTACATGTAATATAAATATATTTATGTATTACATCCCTTGTGTACCTTTCCCTTCTCACTTCATGTGAAGCCTATGCATGCAAAGTATACAAGAGGTTTCCCCCTCCCCTCCACGTTGGAGTTAAGGCTAAAAGGGAAGGAGGGAAACTTAGTGCCACTTGTCTTGGTCTCTTTCTCCTTGTCATATACACATACATACTTATTATTTTTTTGGAATGCTTTTAGTCTTCTTTCCTTTCCACTTCGCGTGAGACTTGAAATTTTCATGCAAGGCACACGTGGGCTCCCCTTACCACTTCATCCAATGGGTGTACATATATAAAACATAAAACTTATATTCTTCACCCATGGCACATGTGTGTTTATATGCATCTTTAGCCTTCTTTTCTTTTGGCAATTAAGCTAGGTGACTCAAAAGGAAGAATAGAGAATTAAATTAAACAACCAATTTTTATTTAAGATTATCTTTTAGTATACCCATTTTGAGCCATTAAATTATGCAAGCAAATTTGCTCCTCTTTATGCTAATTCATCTAATTAATTATGAAGAATTTAATTTATAGATAATCATTAAATGACACCAATAATTCCATCCAATTTAAAGAATATTAATTTAGACTAATTAAATTTATAGGGTGTTACAATTGTGGCCAAGTAGAAAATATAGGTGAGAGATGGCGTGAATGAATGGAATTGAGGCTAGTATTTTGATATGCATGCACACACATACGAGAGGAGAAAAAGAGAGAGGGAAAAACAATGAAAATGAGGAAGGGGACTACACATTTCTTCAACCATATGGCAAGCTACAATTAGGAGAAGAAAATAAATATATACAACATTTAAATATGAAGATGACGTGTCTTTCTTCATCCTTTCCTTAAAAATAGCCGAATGAAGAAATGAATATACATATATGTGCATGCAGCATGAATATGCGGCATTTGGTGAAGAAAAGAAAGTGCAATGCAATTGTAGCTTACGTGAAGGAAAAGGAACACACAATTCATGAAATGGGAGTGTCATTGGTAATGCCACAAGGTGGCAGAGAGGAAATTGTATATTTTATATGCACACCTGCACATACACGCGGCAAGAGAAGGAAAGAAGGGAAGATGCAGCGTGAAATTGGGTTAAGTAACACCAAAGTTGCAAGGAAAGTGAGGCTACACTTAATTAACCATGAGACCATGAAATGCTAATAAAGGCAGCGTCCACTTTAACCAAGTAAGGATGCAAACTTTTAAGGAAATGGGCTACATGAAATTACATGTGGGACTAGTGGATAATAGGAATGATTAAGAGTCAAGAGGAGAAGTAGCATCCCATTGATCGAATGAAAAAATGCATGAGGGAGAGGAATTGGAAATTTGTAATTTTAATACATGGATGCATACACACGCCACCTAAGCAAAGAGAAAAGTGTAATTGAGAGTTTGCATTTGGACATATGTATCACACACACACGGACGTGTATCCTAAAGGGAAAGGGAGAGTGGCATAAGTCTTGGAATACACACACAAAAGCTTGGGAGCAAGGAAAGAGCTAAGCTGGTCAAAAAAAGGGAAAGAACAAGGGAGAACTCAAAGGGAAATCTAACTTAGTCCATCATCAAGGTAGGTTAACAATTTCTAAGATTGAGTTCCATGCTTTAGTATATGCAATCCTCATGCTTTTACAAGTTTTCCATGGAACATGATTGCCATCCCTACATTCTTGATAAAATGCATGTTATATTGGCTAAGCATGTGTGATTGATTGGGATGTTGGTTGATTTAATGACATGAATATTGTTGTGGTGGAAAGATTAGGGTTAGATAACGTTATTTTCATAATGAACTATGATTGAATATGATAGAAATGGATGGATGCCTTTGAAGACCATCCTTCCTCCATAAAACCCCCTTTTGGCCGAAAGGAAGATGAAACTTTACATTAAAGGGATGTGAAATTTTTATTTGTGAGGAGGGAAAAAATAATGACCATGGATGAAAGAGAGTACCCCATCTTAATGGCATTATTAAGGAATAGAAATGGGAAATTTGAATTGCAACCTAGTCAAATTTCTTGAATTCCCCTTAAGCCAAGTTCATAAAATTTATTCTTGAAACTTATTAGAATTTTTCAAGAGATTTATATTATCCAAGAAAGGGAAATTTATGCTTGAAACTTATTAGAATTTCAGAAGAGATGCATATTATTTATTCAAGAAAGGGAAAATTTATTCTTGAAACTTGTTAGAATTTTTCAAGAGATTTATATTATTCAAGAAAGGGAAATGTATTCTTGAAACTTATTAGAATTTTTCAAGAGATTTATATTATGCAATAAAGGGAAATTTATCCTTGAAACTCATTGGAATTTTATAAGAGATGTATATTATTTATTCAAGAAAGGAAAATTTATTCTTGAAGTTTATTAGAATTTTATAAGAGATGTATAGCATTATTATTTTTCAAGAAAGGGAAATTTAATCTTGAGATTTATTAGAATTTTATAAGAGATGTATATTAGTATTATTTTCCAAGAAAGGGGAATTTATTCTTGAAGTTTATTAGAATTATATAAGGGATGTACATTATTATTATTTTTTTTCAAGAAAGGGGAAATTATTCTTGAAGATTATAAGAATTTTATAGAGGTGGTCAAATGTCCACAAAAGTGCCCAAGTGTGCACAAGAACTTTATAAAGGTGGCTAAGTGTCCACAAAAGTGCCCAAGTGTGCACATTCACATAGTGCCCAAGTGTGCACAACTGATGTATAAAGGTAAGTTTTAAGAATGATAAGCATAAATTATTTTAGGTCATTTTGTGATAACATGTTAATAGCATGCAAAGATGTTTTACTAGAAAAGAATATTATTTTACCACATTGAAATTTTCAATAATTATACAATGCTTACCAAATTATATTATGAATAATGCTATGTTTTTAAATTTCAAGAATATAGAAGTAGGATGGATTTACTTAGGGTTGGGTATTTGATAGCCGGTATGGGACGACCTTTAAGTATCCCTAGTACAGGGAGCTTTTAAACGAGATTGTTTTTATCAGATTTAGCCTGTACTGTGTTAGGGATCTCGCGCTAAATCAGGACGACCCTAAGAAAGGTTTAAGGAGTATAAGGGGGGATAACCTAGACGGGGAAACGTTGTGATTTTGGCGTAATACCCTAGAACCCTGAGGAATAGCCGACCGTGTGCATGTGAGTTCGAATAGACTGTATGAGGATGAGAATTGGGGTATGTGCACATGCTAAGGGACGCCCTAGATGTTAATTCTCACCCGGTCCTTGAGTGAGTGATTGGTGTTACGGATCACACTCACAATATAGGCTTGATTCGGGTGATTGGTGTTACGGATTACACCCAACAATAAGAGAGGTATTCTCTCTAGATGACGTACAATTAGATGATGATTCAGATTTGGTTACAGCGGATTTGTGACCAACGTGGACGTAGATACACCGGGCATGGGATTTTACTTGATTTTGATGATTGATTTTAAGAAGAAATGGATTTTATGATTTCAATTAATTGTCGCGATTTCCATGTAATTAAATGATTTTTAAAGATAAGGTATTTCACTGTTTTCGAACTAATTTTGGGAAGATGATTTCGATGTTCGCACCATTGGGTATTCAACCAGTTTTCGAATGATATTTGAATTGTAAATTATTCTACTGGGATTTTATATCTCATTAGGTTGTTTACTCAGATGAACAGGGACAGGGACAGGAACCCAGAAGATAGCGGATGATGCCTTGGTGATAAATGGGAGAATGACTTAGCTTAGGCTTGAATTATCTTGTATATATACTTTGATGACGTTGCTGTATATTGGGTTCTGTCTTCTATGTTTTCTGTAGTGATTGGATTGACTGTACATGTATAAATCAGGTGTTGTATGTTGACTGTAGTGATGGGATTGACGTTGCTGTATATGGATTCTGTTAATTATGTTTATGTTGTTGATGGACTGGCTGTATGATTGTAAACAGGTGATTATTGTACTTTGGGTATGTTCAAAATACAGAAGAAACTCTGCCAGATTTTTGGTAGGGTTTACTGCTGTAAACTTGTGGATTTGATTAAGAATGTGTATGAATGTATGATGTGACGTGTATATGAGTTTTAGATTTCATTCCAGAGAAATTTTATGATGTATGTATGTCTAATTAGTTAGCTGCATGTGAATTAGGGTTGAATGGAATCTGAATGGACAACGGGAAGTCTATTTGGATTATGCTCAACCAGTAGAGTTCCCCTGACATTCCCACATCGGGAATAACTACTTAGAAAAACCCATATACTTCTGCTAATCAGATAAGCATAGTGTATGTCGTATTAGGGGGTCGTTACACATGTAATTTCATAAATCATTTGGATGAAATATCTATTTTTCCTTTATGGCAAAATGGTATGCCAAAATAACTATTTTACCCTCAATTCAATCTCATTTTCAAAAAATGTAGGAAAATAGCCTTTAAGGAAATTGTCATGGAGTTTTTAAGTGAAATTACTATTTTTACCATTGAAGTAAAAATTATCATTTTATCATTGGATAAAAATTACCATTTTATTTCTAAGATATTTTTTTAAGGTAATTATGACTTTTAGATATTTTTTATTAGATATTTTCTAACGTAATCATTACTTTTAGATATTTTTAAATGTAATGATTATGCATCATTAATGCACCTAGATATTTTGCCAATGCAATGATGACGTTTTAGATATTTTGGAAAATTTTCTTCCTTTTACTTTAATGCCTCTACTTTTCTTTTAATTTGGTCTCTCTCAACTTTAAAAAAACTTAGGGCCATTTAAACAGATACATTTAGGTATACAATTGCTGAATTTAGGAATTTAGAACATATATGAGGATATAAAAAGTGGATATTACATCTTTCACACATTTGTCTTATAGCTTCAATTGTGAGATAAAATTTAATGACTTCAACGACATATTTCAAAATAACAGACTTCAATGGTAAACTCAATGGCAGGCTTCTTCGTCGACAGATTCTGTGCAACATGACTTTAATAGAATCAACGAAGTTATTAGGATATTGTAAATTATTTAAAGGAGTTGGTGATACATTTGATAATATTTATAAATTTTGAAAATATATTTGATAATAAATATATAAGTAGTGAGTATTGAGTCAAAAAATATATATACGCCAAATGCCACATCAATTATTTTTATTAATAATTTATACATTAAGTCATAAGATGAAATTGATTATAATTCAAAATTTTATAGACAAAATTAACAATAAAAAAATTTCAGTGACGAAATTAAAAATCGATATAAAATTTAAAAACATAAAAATTATTTTTATTTTATTTTTTAAAAATTAAATTGAGATAAACATTATTTTTTAAAAGACCAAATAAGTAATTTCCTCAAAAATAAAGAATAGATATGAAAAAAAAATTGCATTTAATAGTTTCCTCCGTAGCGGCCTTGTGCCTCCTTCTAAGAATTTCAACCCTTAACAGATCAATTACCCTCAACAGTCCCACCATCCACATCCCAATCCCATCGAATCCTCATGGCACCGCCGTCCGATCCTTCCATCCAGTAAGTCTCTCACGCTGGATCAGATTATTTTAAATATGCCATTCTTAACCATTAACTTCATCTTTTTAATATTGTTTTTTTTTTGTTGGTTTTCTGTGATTTCGTTTGCGTTAATCGTCGCGCTAAAGAGAAGCTGCTATAAGGAAGCAAAACAAGAAAGCCCCGTTTAAGTATCTGGTTCCTCTAGTATATGCCCCCGTTCTCCCTCTAAGTAAGTTCTTACCTTCGTCTTCGTCTTCACCTTCCCCTTCCCCAGTTTCCTGGGGTTTAAATTGTCATTAAATTTTTGCTTCTTGCTTTTGTTTGTTCTTCAGTTCGTCTATCACTCCGACATAGACCTGTTTTAAGAGATCGTTTGTTTACTGCTGTGTTGGCGGGGGCATTTGCTCATGGTTTCTATCTGGTGTATCCTTTTCTGACTTTGATTGTATTGGTACGTTTCTATAGCTGGTTAATTTGGGAATATGCGAATAATGTTTTCCCATTATATAATTTATGCCTCGTGAGAAATTTACTTCTATAAGATCTGCGCCATATCATCCTCTCAGCTCCACCACTGTAATCATAATGTGGAACTATATGTAGTCTTATTTTCCCTTTCCTCCTAGGTCTTTCTTTCTGGTTCTTCTCCTTTTGGGGGTTAGATTAATTATGAAACTTTGGGTAACATCAATTGGCCATTACAAGCTTGAATTCCTCTGTGTAACTGCGAGCTGGATTTATATGATCTGAATAAGGTGTCAGCATGGATCTATAAAGTACAAACACACCTATCTTTAGACGACACACCATGACATATAGTAGACATACGTTCAATACACGCACATGTGTCAGAATAAAAAATTTTAATTTTTCAGTTTGGATGTGTGCCAAATGCAACTTGGAAATATGTTGAACATGGCTCATACTTGAGCCAAGATTAAGATAACCCCAGAAAAAGAAAAAGAAAATAACATAAAATAAGTGAAAGAAAGGCTAAGGAACTCATTTTAATGAGATTATTAAAGTTCTTTTTTAATTGCTTTTGTTCTATATGAGATTTAATAAATTTGATTTAGAAAATAATAGAGTAAGTTGCTTAAAATATGAAATAATATTGATTATTTTTTCTTTTCTACAAGTATATCCCTAACAAAAAAAATTTAAAATATATATATGCCGTGTCATGTCGTGATCTCTATTTTTTAGAGTTTAATGTGTCAATGTGTATGTTGACATGTGTCCATGTGCTTCATAGGCATGGATATTCATTAGATTAGATATTCTTCTGCGGATATCCTGTTTGATAGTCAAAGTGTTATCAAGTAAATTTCTTATAGTCACCATAATGTTCTACACTTTGGGATTTTACTGTAGCAGCATTTTGTGTATTGAATGAAGTTCTTAAACGTTGTCTTAAGGAGGCTGGATGCTGTCTTGTTGCTAATGATCCATGTTTCCAAAGTTTAAGTTCTCTGTAATATTTTAGTTGACTTTGGCTTATTGGTTTTTGTGTTAAGGCCAGGATGAAGGTGAAATTAGCATGTTAAGCCATTGGATTCTTCTCATTGGTCTTAGCATCAATATCACCAAAACCTTTTTTGTAAAGTTTTTTATGGCTAATTTTTTTTGTTTTTGGAGTTTTTCTGATGTTTAAGCATAATCATAAGTTTTGTATATTTCCCTTTTCAGATCATTTCATTTGCTCTACTAGATGTCATTAATATAGTTTTCTTTATTAGACCAATGTTCATTTTAATATGCTTGGAGCAAAGAATGGATTCCATGAATTTTGGGCGAGTTTTACAAGTGAGATGATTGATGACCAATTACATCTGGTTTTTAAGATCTTGATTTCTTATACTGACTAATTTTCATTTGAACTGAATTGGAGCAAAGAGTGAGAACTGTGAAGGTTGGGAAGATTTGGGTCCTGGGTGAATTACTTGAAGTTGATGACATCCATGCAAACCAATTGACCTACTTTTATATTGGAAGGTAGTTTTGTTTTAGAGGAAGTTTAGTTGCACTGTGTAAGATAATTTTGTGATCCATGGATGCAATCAAAGTTTCAGAATGGTTTGGAAATGTAGGATTTTAATTAGAGTAGTTTGCATTCATCTCACCCTAAAGCTTTTAGTCTCAATTTATATGGAAACCACCTCTATTCTATTAACAAAATTGTTAATGAAGGTTGTACCCTATGCGTTTTTCTTTCTGGAAACTTCTAATAGCCTAATTTAATGCTGCACAAATCACCAAAAGGTCAAATTATTGCTTATGAGTATAGGTTTTATTAATTTCAGGGAAAGTTGTAATATAGATTGAAACTAGAGGGATGTGAGTGTAGGTTTAAAAATCCTCAGGGTAAGCAGATTTTAATGTAATTTACTCTTGTAATTATTAAGGCCGTAAACCACAAAATCAAAAAGGGAATGTTTCTGCGAGAGAGATACAAAAGATGCTAGTTGTGTTATTTGTATATTTATGTATAGTATATGCAATATATAACATTTACTATTTACTTGAAGTCATTATATTATCACTATTTGAAAACTAGCTGAACTCTAGGATCAGTTTGTGCTTGTAGGATTTCAGTTAATAGAGGGTGAGGGCCCCCATGGTAGTAGAAAGGCAAGCTCAGGCAAGAGAGACGCATAAACTGCTAATTCTTCATGACATATGGATTTTAATATTTATTATTTCAATATATATCTGTCACTGTTTACTTGAAGTCATTTTATTGGTAAACTGATTGATCACAGTACATGAATGTGAAGCATTTTCTCTCCACTTTCATGTCGTCCCAAATTCCCAAGCTATATTTCCTTATTGAAGAACCTGGAAATAAGAAGGGGAAACAAAAATGATAGCCTATTACCTTCCCATATTCACCTCACGAAGGTTTCATTAACTCTGAACCAAGGACCTCGCAAGTTCTAGTACCCACAACTAATTGACTGGACTGTCCCTTTTGGAACATTGAAGTGATTTATAATTGCGTATAAGATCACAATGGAATTCTCATGTAAAGTGATGTATGACGTATATGGTAGTCCATTACCTTCAGCAGTATCAAAGATACCTAGATTTTTTAAAAATATCTGAGTTAGATACTTGTGTTTGGTGCATATATATATATATATATATATATATATCCAAGAAGCACAGCGGTCTATGGTGCCTCTATTTAAAAGTTCTTTCATACCTCCTGAAAAACAATGGGATCTCGTTTCTCTGAATCTTTATCGTTTTTGAATTACGTATTTTATCTTTTCTTTGATATACCAAATGGGTCTATAATGAACTATTGTCTTTTATTTTGATAAGGACCACGAATACTCTTGGGGGCAATAGCCCTCCAGTGTTAATCTTTTCTTTATCATGTTCCTCCTTAATGACTGTATCCAGAACTGATCTTTATGATATTGAGAGCAAGTGATCATGTGGAGCATGATTCAGACGTTTGATCGGTATTATCCACACAACATCAATAAGTTTTTGACCTTATTGCTACTAACCACCAGGTAGCACCTTCAATGGCATATTTCGATTTTGATTATGTATTAATATTTTTCCAATTGTTTTGGAAAATTGTTGTGCTATGTATTCCTTGAGAATTGCATCTGTTGTTGCGGTTTTAATTTGATTGTTTTTAGAACATAACTGTGCTATGTATGCTTAGAAAGCTGTTTTTGTGAATTTCAAGACCTCCAAATCTTATGCGAGCCAAATTTATCTGCCATTTAACATTCATACAAGGGCAGTTGCTTCAGTCTGCCAAATTTTGTTAATGGACAAGACTTGTGTAGTGTCTGGTACCAAATTCTTCAATTTAATGGGTAAATAAATTACTCTTATTTTATTGTCATATATGTAATTAATGTATTTTTATTTGTTAATTTCAACATTTCATTACTTGCTATCATCTTGTAAATTGTACATTATATCTTAGATTATCCTAAAGATTTGACAATATGTTAGGGTCTAGTCTAATTATAGGACATGAATTTTAAAACTTTTATTTTTTGTTCTTTTTTGGCCCAATAATACAATTTTTTTTCTTAAAATATCACAAAATCTCTAAAAGCCTTAAGGTACCATACCTTTTGCAAAAGGGAAATTTTCAAATGACAAGAGACAAAGGTATCAAGTGATAATCATGTGTTTTTTAAATGATGGTTTTAAATTATAAATATGACTTTTTATGAATTTTTATAATAATTTAGAAGGTAATGGGTTACATTTTTATATTTGTATATGAATGTCGGAATTGAGCTATAAAGGTATAATTTTGGCCCTAGGTACTTGAAGGTGAACTTTAGGAGAAATTATATATTTTTAACTTTGATTATTGTAAAAAAATGTTTGTTAACTTTAATATCTAATAACTGTTTAATAAACAAGGCCAATACTTAAGTCTCTAAAATAAAAAATTTCTATAATTGAAAAAAAAAATTGAAGTGCCAACTCTTACTTTTGTTACCTTAATTTTTTTCTTTGTAATCAAAACGAATAGCATGACAATTTTCAACCTCAGTTGTCAAGCTGTGTTTACTGACGTTAAACCTAGCAAAGGAGAGATAAAATGTTATATTTTAAATTTTAATACTAATATTATAATTAAACAATAATTTAAGGGATAATAAGATGTACTTTTTCCAAAATGATAATATTTTTTTAAAAAAAACTGAAGAAAGAAGCCGAAGGCAGACAAATAGAGAAGCAAAAATAACTGGACTTGCAAATTGGAGTCTCCAACAAGCAATGGGTTGAGCTGAACGGAATGCAAGTCCATTTTGTTTCCTAAATGATTTGGCCCTTCTCATTACCAAAAATCTAAATTAGAAAGTCCTTGCTTAATTTGCTCAAAGTTTGCCCCATTTTAAAATTCTTTTGGTCACACCAAAAATTGTAATTCACTTTGTTAATAGGCACACGGGCACAATAATATAACAAGCCTGCGCTTCGGTAGGACAGAATCAAAGGGAAAACGCGTCTCTTTAACTACAATCTGTAAACCACACTACAAGAATATAGGGCAGTGAAAATCAGCAAAATGTTCAATGAAAGTGTAAAAATTGATGAGAAGAACGTTCTGGAAGTCGAATAGGGAGGGAGGGGGTCTTCAGTCGTGTGAGGACTTTTGAAGTTAAGAGAGCACTTTACAAATTCGGTATTGATAACGAAAATGCAGTGAGGAGCGGCGGCTACCATAATTACGATATAACAGCCCCGTTTAGAACTGAAGGCCTACAATTTAATGAACTAATTACTTTGACTTTTGTAGGAAAATATTTTTTTAATATATTTAAAATTATCATATTTTAAATTAATTTATAAAAATATATATTTTTATAGTACTGTAAATGTATTAATATTATTAACAAATTCTATTTAAAATTTATTCAAATTAATTCATTCTTATTAAAAGTAAATTAATTTTTGTTATGCTAAATTTACTCTCAATAAGAGCAAATTTAGAATGCTCTGTAAGTCTATTAATATTTTAATAAAAAGTCTGTAATATTGTGGACTTTTTTAAATTTTGCACAGTAACATTTTAGCCGCGATTTTCATCATTGCTAATGTGCGTTTTAATATTTTAGCAATAAATATTATACTTTATATAACTTTTGTTTAAATAATAAATACAAAAATAACAATTTTAAAATTTTATTTTTCACAAATTAAGTTAAAATATTTATAATTTAAAAAATATTGAGATTAAAAACTTAAAAAAATTTAATGAAACATTAATTATATAGTTATGACTTCAAAAATTATTTCAATAGATATTACATTAAATTTAAAAATAACTAATAGTTTAAAGTTATTTTAATTTATATTTATTATTAACTTTATTATTAATAATTAATATATTTTTATTTTTATATTAATGTTTTATTAATATATTACATATTAATTAATTTATTAATAATATAATAATAGATTAATAGAAATATCAATATATTTAGATATTGTATTTTTATTTTATTTAAATAAAAATAATTTAATATAAATAAAAAATTTTAAACTTAATGTAATTTTTATTTAAATAATTTTTAAAGTTATAACCATATAATTAATATTTCATTAATTTTTTTAATTTTTTAATATTATATTGTTTTAATTATAAATTTTTTAACTTAATTTATGAAAAAAAATTTTAAAAATATTTTTTTTTTGAATTAATTATTTAAATAAAAGTTATAATAACAATAATATTTATTAATAAAATATTAAAACGGACGTTTGCAACGAAGAGAACCACTCCTAAATAGTTGCTCTGCAAAATTAAAACAAAGTCCCCATTACAAGCTTTTTATTAAAATATTAATATAGCATACAAAACATTGGTAAGTGTAAATTTAGAGTAACAAGAGCCATTTAACTCTTAGTAAGAGTGAATTTTGGTAAATTTCAAATAGAATTTCTTAATAGTTCTAATGAATTTATAGTACTACAAGAAAAGTGATATATTATTATAGGTTTAATTTTGAATATATTAAAAAAAATAAGATATTTTCATATAACAGCCTAATTCCTTTTCATCGGTCCCTTATAATTTTAAAGTGAGCAAATGACAAAGTAATAAAATACAAAAAGATTAAAAAAAGTAAAACAGAGATAAATTAAAGATTTAGGATTTGTTTGATTGCAATTTTAAAAATTTTTTTATTTTTAAAAATAAAAAAACAATAGAAAATATTAGATTTACAAATTACATATAAAAAAAATACACAAATTATAAATTTTGACAATAATTAATTTGTAAATATAATGTGTTTTATTTTGTATTATTGAATATAATCCAATTCATTATTTGATAATTAAGTTAGCATATGTTAATATCATTGTCAATTGACTTTTTTTTTCATCTTATTAACTAAAAGACTAAATTTATTGAGAATTAATATTTTAAGAATTAAATTGAAGCATTCATTTTTTAAGGACTAAATTGAGAGAATATATATATATATATATCTTAAGGACCAAATAATTAATTTACTAAAAATAAATACTATTATAAATTTTTAGAATTAATTTTATAAAATAATTCTAAAAAAATAATAAAATAACATTCAAACAAACCCTATTTCGTATAAATTAGAACTTATATTTTTTTCTCTTTATATTTTATCATTTTACTTTTTTCCTTATTTTAGAAGATCTAGATCTCTATAATTTTGGCAAAAATGAAAGCCTTTATGCTCTCCTTTTTCTTGTGGAATTGTGCTCTCCATCATTGTATTATAATTTTGGTATTTCTAATAAAATTGGAGATGAAAGATATATTTTATTTATATTATAATATTTCTCAATCTTTTTTATTAATAGTCTCACAAAACTTATATTATATAATATCAAATATCAAATATGTTATGTGACTAGAAAGAATTGAAAAAATAAAGATAGTAAGAGATTAGAAGAGAATAATAGAAAGTCAAATAACTTCTCATTATTTAATTTATTATTTTAAAATTTATTAATTATTATTTTATAATATATTTAAAAAAAGTAACATAAAATTTTGTATATATTAAACATCTAGTATAATATATTATAATAACTTTTATATATACTAGTAGAAGACTAGTGTTTTGCATGTGTTGTTCTTATTTTTTTAATTTATGCATTTTGATATGCTCTTTTAATAAATAATGAATTATTGAATAAATTACATAATGCATCACCAATAAGTTAAATTAATTGATTGTCCAATTGTTAAGATTTAAAATTTTTTTGAAGACAACCGTTAATTAAATGCCTTATGAAATGCATTTGATTAATTTTAAAACATGAAGACAGTCGTCAATAAATAATAAGCACATTCAAGATTAAATTAAAATATAAGCAATATGAATTGATATTAATTTACTTCTGAGAATGTTTTGAAAACCAACAAGCCAGATTAACCTTCAGCTAAAGCTTCCATATATACGCTCTTTCTAACATGTGATCACTGCACATCTCATTGTTTCTTAATTAAGAGTAAATTAATATTTTTTTAAAGTTTAGTAAAACCATATTTTGTATTTTATTTCTTTTAAAAATTATATTTAGTACCCTTGCAGTTTGATATAGTACAGAAACATTTCTAATATATTTTCTACTAATAAATTAATATTTTATACAATATGTGTATATTTTAAAACATTAAAATTACTTAAATCATTTTTACAATTAACTTAAAAATTTCATGTTAAACTTGGTATTAATTTAATTGTTTTTATGTTTTATTAAAAATAAAATAATAGTCTTATTGACTTATTGTATGTACAAAGATATTTTCATTAACAAAAAACAAATTATATGGTAGGTGAGTGTAAGAGGTGATTGGTTGGAGTGACAAATATTTTTTTCTTAAGGTCTCAAATTTGAGTTTTGTATATGAAAAAATTTTTATTAAGAGAGTTCTACCTATGTTATGAGACTTCTGCTAATTCAAATAAAATTAGTTAAAGTCTAGTGTACTTTTAAATACTAGTAGTTTTAACTAAAAAAAACTTAAAAGAGTACTAATATAATTTAGCTCTGAAAATTAATTAATTAATGAAATTTACTTTAATAACAACCACTACAATGCCTTAAAACAACAGTAAATCTAATTAATAACAACTAGAACAAATTAGTGGTATATGAATATTAGTTGTTTCCGTCAATTAACATTATTTATATTTGAAAATTTTTAAATATATATTTGTAAGTTTAAATAAATTATATCTAAAATTCTATTCTATTTTTACTATTTGTAAATGAATATATAATTTTAAAAATTTTTAAAAGGTTTTAATTTTTATGTATAATTTGTTCTATCTTCATTAGAAAATAAGTTATAATAAGATTTCTTTAATAGTATCTTTTTCATATTTTACATGGTTAATTTATTATACATAAATTTTATTATAAAGTTAATTGTTTTAAAAAGATAAGAAAAAAATTAGTAATTATGAAAAAAGTATCCCATTCGTCATTGTGATCAAATATTATGGCTGTCATCAAATGGCACATTTTTATGATGTGATATCAATTTTATCTCAAATTACTTTATATTTTCACATACTAAACATTTTCCTAAAATCATGTTAATGTGTAAGATGATAAGGTCAATATAAAATAAAGCACCTACTTTTCATTTTTTTTTTACATGAAAAAAGTTTTTCTCAACTGTTTATATTTTTTACCACTGGAATATATTTAATAGCCTAATTTTTTTTGGATAAAAGATAAAATTTCTATAATCAAGAAAAACATATTGAAAAACTTCTCTCAAGTTTGTCATAAAAAGACTTATACAAAGAGATTTATTTGTTAAAAACAATGAACACAAGAATAATAAAGTGAGAAAAAAAGGAAAGGAATACCATTGAATTTGGATTTCTAAAAAGTTTTTTTTTTTCACAAGTATTTTCCTATTGGAGAAAATCCTATTTAAGGCACTATTGGTATTAAATATGGGCACTCCTCCAAGTGAGGATTCAAACCTTGGTTCATCAATTGTGAGGAATTAGCTCCTTTTTCTACACCCAATCCCTATTGGTATCTTTAAAAAGTATTCACATGGTAAGGTTGGAGAAAGAAACATAAATAAATTTTAGATGGGAGCTATATTAGGAACACCTAGACCTTTGGAGAGGAGATGGTGATTTAAGATTCGAGATCAGCATTGGCTTTGCTTCACGTTATTTTATTTTATCTTATTTTATTTCTATTTGTTGACTCCATTGAGCATAAACTCTTCAATATTTTTATGATTAAAAATGTAATAACCCGATTTTTAAAATAAATTAAATTGGGTAAAATAAATTTAGGATTTGTTGGAATTGAATTAAGTGTATTTTTCTGAGCTTGCGTTAAAACTTAAGAATTTTCGAAATAAAAACCTTATCTGACGGAGAAAATTCTATCTACCTTTAGGACTTTAACAGATATTTTTGGGAGGCTTAAAATCTTCAAAAGATTTATGAATTCCTTCCATATGGGCCTGTATTATTGCCTAAATCAGAGAATGCATCTGGAATTTACCTTGGGTGAAGTGAGAAAAGACCAAAATGCCCCTGAAGGCCTTAAAACTCCAAAATTTCCATTTTTTCTCTCATTTTTCCTTTCCTCTATCTCTCCTCCACATAATTTATCTCTCCTCTCCTCTCTCATTTTGATAAGTTTTATGTATATGAACCTATGAATAGATACTTTAGACGAGGCATGAATATATGTGGTAGGTGAGATTATATCTTGTAATGGGTGGGTGGCCTTTGAGAGATCTTCTGGTAATCTTTGAAGCTCTCACCTATTTATTTTTTAGGATGTATGTATGTATTTTTGTAAATATATTAGTTTTATTTATAAAGAGGTTTATTAATTTGGAGAATTTTATTCATGTGTATGCTATCTATTGAGTAGCTTCTGTTGACATTTATAATATGAGTGAGATACCCAAGAGTAAACCCCAAACAAAAATTCGAATAATTAATTGTCCTTGGTAAATGTTAAAAATGAACTCGGGTAGTTAAATGAAGTGACAAGATAGTAACTGTAATAACCGAGATTATTTTTAAATATTAAAACTGAATTTTGATATTGATTTCATTTAAACTAAGTTTGGCACGATTTTTAAGGTCGATGGTCGAAACCAAAGGGTTTTTCGGAGTTAGAAACGTGATATGATGAAAGGAAACGTGGCCCGATGATAAGATACTGACAGACGGATTTTCGGACTTCGGTTTCTCAAACGGAGGCCGGAATCCGTGCCAATGTCCAGATTGAAGACAACATCCCGAAGTTTCCCCGAGTGGTTCGGGAAAAGTCAGAATCGGCCCCGGAAGCTTTAAATTCCCCGGAATCCCACAAATGTACATCATTTCCATCCTTTCCCTCTCTCTCCTCACTCTATTTTCTCTCTCCTCTCTCTCCTCCTTCCACCATCACGCGCCACCACCAGGGCTGTCGTGGGCCGCCACCTGACCCACCAACTGACACACCTCATCACCTTTGACCTTCAGCAGCTACCCACGGCCACCAACGTTCGCCACATTCGCCGAAAAATGTTAGCTTTTCTCCTCCATCATGAAATTATTGCGCCACTGTGATCTCTATCGTCGGCCACCATTGGACGTCATCGCCACCACCAGCATGTAGGCTGAGCTGCCAGCTTCCTCCCCTAGCTCGCTGCAGCCGAACAGAGCTCTCACGCACCCGGGTCAAGGAGATTTTCGTCTGCTGTGCGTCAACTTTCGGCGCTAGAAAATGCCATCCAAATGGCTGTGAACCGCCGCGCCAACCTCAGATTTGGACTCCCCATCTTGAGGGCTTCACCTTGGTGTAATTTTTGAGCCCAACCGCACCCCTCCGCTGTGCGCTGCTGTGAGCCGCCATACGCCGCCATCGGAGAAGCTAGAAAGTTGCCAGAAACTATCCCAGAACAGATTTCCATCATCTGGCACCCCCGGAAAGGTCCGATTCACCTAAACCTAATGTATTTTGATTGAATTGGCTGCCGAACATAAATAGGAAATAAATCAGTTTAGGAAACTGTGAAATCAAACGTAGGATAATAAAATCGATGACGTAATGGACTAAAGTAATGATTTAAATGCCCAGGAAATTGATTAGGCTCGAATTCTGAGGATAAGAGAAGTCTCGAATCGATTTGGAGAAAATGAAGACCAGGTAGGATAATTTACACTTCTCGAATGTTAGAATTGACTTTGTGGATACCTAAACAATTTAGATTAATTGCATGGATTTACGTGCTGCTTTCGATAGATTAAATTGCATGCCTATGTGCTGGAAATACCATTTTCATGTTAGATGATTTGCCTATCGAGTTTAGATGCCATTAGGACGGATTGACTTAGGGTAGGGTACTTAATAGCTAGTATGGGATGGCCGTTAAGTATCCCGAGTGCAGGGGATTTCAAGAATATATTATTTTTAATCAGATTTAGCCTGCATTGCGTTAGGGATCACAAGATAAATCAGGACGACCCTAAGAAAGGTTTAAGGAGTATAAGGGGGGATAGCCTACATGGGAAAATGTTGTGATTTAGGCGTAATACCCTAGAACCTTGAGGAATAGCCGATCGTGTGCATATGAGTTCAAATAGACTGTATGAGGATGAGAATTGGTGTATGTGCACATGCTAGGCGACGCCCTAGATGTTGATTCTCACCCGGTCCTTGAGTGAGTGATTGGTGTTACGGATCACACTTACAACATATGTGAGATTCTGGTGATTGGTGTCACGGATCACACCCAATGATAAGAGAGAACTTCTCTAGATGATGTGCAATTGGAGGATTTTAGACTCGATCGCATATAACTTGTGGCTGACACGGATTTACATACACCAGGCATGGGATTTGACTCGATTTTATTACCGATTTTGAGAGAAACAAATTTTTATGATTTTTGAGAATTTACCGCGATTTCCATGCAAAATAATGATTTTAAAAGAATAAGGTATTTCACTGTTTTTGAACTGAACGCGGGAAGTTTGTTTTCGGTGCTTGCACCGCTGAGTAATCCATCAATTTTCGAACAGAATTATTAATTGTAAATTATTCTACTGGGATTTCAATATCTCATAAGGTTGTTTGCTCAGATGAATAGGAACAGGGGCTTAGACGATAGCTCGGCAACGACTTGAGGATAGACGGACGAGCAACTTAGTTTCTAGGCTTGAATTATGATGTACATATTCTGTTGATATTTGTACTGGATTATGTATATTTTTGGTTTTATTTTTCTGTTGGACTGGATGTAAACTGTTGAATTGATGTCTGTTTGTACTTTGGGAACGTTTGAAATACAACGGAGACTCTGTCAGATTTTTGGTAGGGTTTAATGTTGTAAATGTGTAAGATTAAGATGAAATCTGTATGAATGGATTTTATTCTTGATGTATGGATTCTAGTTTAGTATTCCAGAGTATATTAGGATGAATGTATGTGTAATTAGCATAGCTGCGTGTGATTTTGGGTTGAACGAAATCTGAATGGACGATGGAATGTTTATTTGGGTTACGCTCAACTAGTAGCGATCCCCAGATGTTTTCCCTGAAAGGGAAAAGTGAACATTATTGCGAAAACCCATATGCTTCCGCTATGTAGATAGAGGATAGCATATTATGGATCAGGGGGTCGTTACGATTATGGTATCAGAGCCCAGTTTGTCAGATTGTCTGGTTTAGTGGGCTAGGGACCATGAATCTTTGGGCTTGTAGCTTTAGGGTTTTAATTGACTTAACTCTGGAATATTAGGACCTGATCTTGAATCGATAAGTAATGGAATGAATTTAATGCCTTTTCTGTTAACTGTTGCTGTTAAGATTAATTTGTTTTCTTTCTGTGTCAGATAATTATGGCAGAACCAAGCAAGGATAGCACCCGTAGGCCCAGAGGAAGGCCAAGAAATAGGAGTCAGGGTGCTTCCGGTAGTGGCAGCATGGAGACCAATGTCGACATGCAAGACATGATGGATTACATTTGGATGATGGCCGATGCCATGAGGGATCAAGCCACTACTAGTGCTAACGTAATGAGGCAGCAGAAGGAGGACAGCCAAACCAAGATCGATGGAGCCACCCAGAATGTCAATCCGCTGTATCAGAGATGGATAGAATTTCAGAGAGCAAGTCCATCCTCGTTTATAGGTGCCTCTGATCCAGCCGAAGTAAAAGCTTGGATGAAGGACATAGAGAAGATCTTTAGGTTGTTGCAATGTGACAACAAACAGAAGGTTACATATGCAACATATATGTTGAGGGTGAAGCAGAACAATGGTGGACAGGTGCCCAGCAGTTGATGGAAAGTAGGGGTATCCCGCTCACTTGGGAATCCTTCAAGGGAGTCTTCATGGAGCAATACTTCCCTGTTAATGTCAAACAGTCAAAGGAAGCATAGTTCTTAAAGCTCACCTAGGGAGGCAGGTCATTCGAGGAATATTTGAGACAGTTTGAAGAGCTATCCAGATATTCCACATACTTGCAGATGCACTATGATGAAGCCTGGAAGGCAAAGCAGCTAGAAGAGGGCCTAGACTTACCGATGAAGATGCAGCTAACCCCACTTGAGATCAGAGACTTTGCGATGCTGGTGAACAAGTGTCGAATCCTAAGTAAAAACCTGGAGCAGAGACAAGCCCAGAACATGACCCAGAGGACAGGAAATTGGCCGAGACCACCAGCCAGGAATCTCAATGTGAGAGGCGGCATGTTTAAACTGCAACCAGGGTCTTCAAGCGATAGTAAACAGCCTGATAATACACCCTGTCAGAAATGTGGGACCAGGCACCCTAATCAACCCTGCTGGCATCAAGCTCCATTACAATGTTATAGGTATGGAGGTATGGGACATATGGCAAGGTACTGCCCCTTCAACGGGAGCCAGTAGACATCCGGTGACGAAGACCACAGGCTCTAGGGAGAGTTTTCACTTTGGATGCAGCTAACGCCGATAGGTTATCAGGTTTGATGTAGGGTAGAGGTAAAATTTATAATTTTTCTTTGATAATATTATTTGATTCGGGTGCTACGTACTCTTTTATTGCCGATGCATGCGTAGAGAAAATAAAATTAGCTATACAGACCCTTCCCGGTGATCTCTATATATCCACACCCTTGAGAGAAGCCACTATGTCCCCACGTATATGCCTAAACTGTCCCTTAACCATTGATGTCACTTTGTTTATCGTGGACCTAGTGTGTATACCCTTGACTGGGATCGACATCATCTTAGGAATGGATTGGTTAACTAGGAATCAGGTCTTGTTAAACTATTCTGAGAGGACAATCACTTACTTGGATAACGTGCCTGTGCATGGGAGTGACAAAGCGTGTGAGATAGGTGATGTGTCTCTCAATCTCTCTGAGGTAGAGTTGTAGGATAGGTTAAGCTTAATCCCAATCGCTAGTAACTTTCTGGAGGTATTCCCTATGGAAGTAAGTAAACTGCCACCACCTAGAGAGATAGAATTCACTATTGACCTGATTCCAGGTGCGGGCTCAATAGCCATAACTCCATACCGAATGGCCCCAGCAGAATTGAGGGAATTAAAGGTCTAAATTAAGGATATGTTGGAGAAGGGGTTCATTAGGCCGAGTGTATCACCATGGGGAGCTCTGGTCTTATTCGTAAAGAAGAAAATGGGAGTTTGAGATTGTGTATCGATTATCGAAAATTGAACAAGGTGACCATTAGGAATAAATACCCATTACCACATATTGACACTTGTTTGATCAGTTGCAAGGTGCGACTGTGTTTTCTAAGATAGACTTAAGATCGAGATACCACCAGATTAAGGTTAGAGAGAAAGACATCCCTAAGACAGCGTTTAGCACTAGATACGACCACTATGAGTTTCCGGTGATGTTGTTTGGATTGAAAAATGCACCTGCTATCTTCATGGACTATATGAACAGAATCTTTAGACCTTACTTAGATTAGTTTGTAGTGGTGTTCATTGATGATATCTTAGTCTATTCCAAGACTCACGAAGAGCATGACCAACATCTTTGCACGATGCTACAGATACTGGAAGAGAAACAATTGTATGCTAAGTTAGAGAAATGTGAGTTTTGGTTAGAAGAAGTGAAATTTCTTGGACACGTGGTAAATGGGGAAGGAATAACAGTAGACCCTAAGAAGATTGAAGCAGTGTTAGGTTGGGGTTAACCAAGGTCGGTCACCGAAGTGAGGAGTTTTCTAGGTTTGGTCGGCTATTACAGGAAATTCATTCAAGGATTTTCTCAGATAGCCTTGCCATTACCCTGGTTGACTCGGAAGGGTGTGAACTTTGAATGGAGCAAGCAGTGTGAGAATAGTTTCCAAACTTTGAAAGAGAAATTGACCACCGCTCCTGTACTAATTCTTTCGAAACCCTTAGAACCCTTCACAGTGTATACGGATGTATCATTGAAAGGCTTAGGATGCGTCTTAATGCAGGATGGGAAGGTAGTGGCTTATGCATCACGATAATTGAAACCTGTAGAGGAAAACTACCTTACCTATGACTTAGAATTAGCTATCGTTGTGTTTGCCCTAAAGATTTGGAGACATTACTTGTATGGGGCTGTATTTGAGGTGTATAGTGATCACAAGAGCCTTAAGTACTCAGAAGGAATTGTACATGAGGTAGCGTAGGTGGGTAGAATACCTGAAGGATTTTGATTTTGAATTAAAATACCATGCAGGGAAAGTGAATGTCGTAGCAGATGCATTAAGCCGAAAGTCACTACAATTAGCTAGCCTAATGATAAGTGAGATGAGGTTACTTGAAGATTTTAGGAATCTCAGCCTCAACGTAATCTCATTTCCGAAGAGATTAATGATGAGTGACTTACGAGCTGAGAGAGAAGATTAGACAAGCCCAACTAGAGGATGAATCCTTATAAGTATACGCCAACCAACCTGATTTTAGACTAGCCCCTGATGGAGTATTAATGTTTAGAAAGAGGATAGTGATTCCAAACCATCATGAGCTGAGGAAAAAAGTGCTAGCAGAGGCTCATCTAAGCCATTATACTATTCACCCAAGTATTTCCAAGATGTATCAGGATCTAAAGAGGAATTTTTGGGTGATAGTGGATAGATTGACCAAGTCTTCTCACTTTTTTCCTATTAAGATACGATACTCTATGGAGAAACTGGCCAAGGTATACCTTAGGGAAATCGTGAGATTACATGGAATACCATTAGGTATAGTATCCAATCGAGACCCTAGGTTTACTTAGAAATTCTAGCAATCCCTACAGCAAGCCTTAGGAACCTAGCTTAAGTTTAGCACAGCCTATCATCCTCAGACTGACGGGCAGTCTGAGAGGATTATCCAGACCTTAGAAGATATGTTGAGGGCTTGTGTGCTAGAATAGAAAGGGAGTTGGGATAAACACCTACTGTTGATAGAGTTTACATATAATAACAGTTATCACTCTACCATCTATATGGAACCTTATGAGGCTCTGTATGGGAGGAGTTGTAAATTACCCTTGAGTTGGGTAGAGATGGGGGAGAGTACCCTATTGGGACCTGAGATCGTACAAGAAACCATTGATCAGATCAAAATGATCAGGGAAAAGATGAGGGTTGCCCAACAGAGACAAGAAGCATATGCAAATAAGAGAAGAAGACCTTTAGAATTCAATGAGGGATAGCATGTATTCTTGAGAGTGTCCCCCACCATGGGTATCGGTAGATAGGTAAGGACTAAGAAACTAAGCCCTATATTTCTAGGACCATTCCAAATCCTACAAAGGGTCGGTCCAGTTGCCTACCAAATTGCCTTACCTCCCTATTTGTCCAACCTACATGATGTCTTTCATGTCTCCCAACTTCATAAATATGTCTCAGACCCTGCGCATGTATTAGGGAATCAACCAATAATGTTAAAGGAAAATTTGACTTATGAATCTACTCCTATACAAATCCTTGACTTTAAGACTAAGTAACTCTGGAATAAAATAATCCCTTTAGTTAAGGTACTTTGGCAGGATGTAGCATCGCAGGAGATGATGTGGGAGAAGGAAGACGAGATGAGGCAACGATACCCAGAGCTGTTCACAGGTATGAATTTTGGGGATAAAATTTCTTTTAAGGGGGAGAGAATGTAATAACCAAGATTATTTTTGAAGATTAAAACTGAATTTTGATATTGATTTCATTTAAACTAAGTTTGGCACAATTTTCGAGATCGACAATCGAAACCAGAGGGTTTTTCAGAGTCAGAAACGTGATATGATAAAAGGAAACACGGCCTGGCGATAAGATACTGACAAACAGAGTTCCAGACTTCAGTTTCTCACATGAAGGCCGAAACCTCTGCATGGGAACCTGTGCCAACGTTCGAATTGAAGATAATATCCTAAAGTTTCCCTAGGTGGTCTGGGAAAAGTCATAATCGCCCTCGAAAGTTTTAAATTCCCCAGAATCCCACAAATGTACATCATTTCCATCCTTTCTTCTCTCTCCTCACTCTATTTTCTCTCTCCTCTCTCTCCTCCTTCCACCATCGCGCGCCACTACTAGGGCCGTCGTTGGCCACCACCTGACCCACCAACCGACACACCTCACTACCCTCGACCTCCAGCAGCTACCCACGGCCACCAACGGCCGCCATAGTCGTTGGAAAATGCTAGTTTTTCTCCTCCATCGCGAAATTCTTGCACCACCATGATCTCCACCGTCGGCCACCATTGGATGTCACCGCCACCACCAGTGTGTAGGCTGAGTTGCCAGCTTCCTCCCCCAACTCGTCACTACCAAAGGGAGCTCTCACACGCCCGCATCGAGGAGATTTCCATCCACCATGCGTCAACTTTTGGCACCAAAAAGTACCGTCTAAAAGGCTGTGAACCGCTGTGCCAACCTCAGATTCGGACTCCCCATCTTGAGCCACAACAAGGGTCATTTAGCAACAATAGACGTCCCGAAATTGCTAACTACTCGAAGTGTGGGACTAAGCATGGGAATCAACCTTGTTGGCATCAAACACCAATATGATGCTACAAATGTGAAGGTACGGGACATTATGCAAAGTATTGTCCAACTGGTGAAAACCAGCAAAATCCAGGTGGGCCAAGACCACAGACTTCGGGGAGAGTCTTTACTTTGGATGGAGGCAATGTCAACAAGTCACCCGGATTGATGCAGGGTAGAGGTAAAATTTAAAATTTTCCCTTGATAGTATTGTTTAATTCAGGTGCTATGCACTCTTTCATATCTAATGAATGTGTGGGAAAATTGAACTTACCTTTTCAGACCATGCCTTTTGACTTGTGTGTTTCCACACCATTAGGAGAGACAACTATATCCCCACAAATATACCTAAACTGTCCTCTTTCCATTGATGACACCCTATTCATAGTGGACCTTATGTGTTTCACACCTTTGACTGGGATTAACATTATTTTGGGAATGGACTGGTTATTTAGGAATTGGGTTCTGTTGAATTGTTATGAAAAGACCATCACTTATCTGGATACTGTACCGCTAGGTGGGAGTGACAGGGTGTGTAAGATAAGTGACATCTCTCTTAACCTCTCTTAGGTAGAATTCCAAGAAAGGCTAAGCCTAATTCCTATAGTTAGCGATTTTTTGGAGGTGTTTCTTATAGAAATAAGCAAGTTACCCCCACCAAGGGAGATAGAGTTCACCATATACCTAATTCTTGGTACAGGCCCAATAGCAATGACCCCATATAGAATGGCCCCAGTAGAATTGAGCGATTTAAAGGTCTAAATAGAGGATTTATTAGAGAAGGGATTCATGAGGCCAAGTGTGTCACCATGGAGAGCTCTTGTCCTATTTGTAAAGAAGAAAGATGGGAGCATGAGCCTATGTATAGATTACAGACAATTAAATAAAGTGCCCATTAAGAATAAGTACCCATTACCCCAAATTGATGACCTATTTGGACCATTAAGGATACCACTAGATTAGGGTTAGGAATGAAGATATCCCTAAGACAGCATTTAGTACCTGGTATGGTTATTATGAGATTTTAGTGATGTCTTTTGGATTAACCAATGCCCCCGCTGTCTTTATGGATTATATGAATAGAATTTTCTGACTTTACTTGGACAAATTCGTAGTGGTATTCATAGATGATGTCTTAGTCTATTCCAAGACTCACGAAGAATATGCTCAACATCTAAGCATAGTGCTGTAGATGTTGGAGGAAAAGCAACTATATGCTAAGCTAAAGAAGTGTGAGTTTTGGCTATAGGAAGTGAAATTTTTAGGTCAAGTGGTAAATAGGGAAGGAATTTCGGTAAACCCTAAGAAAATTAAAGCTATATTAGATTGGGGTCAGCCGAGAACAGTCATTGAAGTTAAGAGTTTCTTGGGTTTGGCAGGCTATTACAAGAAGTTCATACAAGGATTTTCTCATATAGCCCTATCATTAACTCGACTGACTAGGAAGGGTGTTGAGTTCAAATGGAGTGAGCGATGTGAGCATAATTTCCAAACCCTAAAGGAGAAGTTGACTACAGCTCTATTGCTCTTAATCCCAAAACCCCTAAAGCCATTTACAGTCTATACAAATGAATCAAGGAAAGCTTTAGGATGCGTCTTAATGCAAGATAATAGAGTAGTTGCTTATGCATTAAGATAGCTAAAACCTATGGAGGAAAACTATCCTACCCACTATTTGGAATTAGCTACCATGGTATTTGCCCTAAAGATTTGGAGACATTATCTGTAAAAGGCAGTATTTAAGGTTTTTAGTGACCATAAGAGCCTTAGGTACTTATTTTATCAAAAAGAGTTAAATATGAGATAGAGAATGTGGGTAGAGTATCTGAAGGACTTTAACTTTGAGTTAAAGTATCATATAGGAAAAACCAATGTAGTGGTCGATGCCTTAAGTAGGAAGTCCTTACAAGTGGCTTGTTTGATGATAGATGAGATGAGATTACTTAAGGACTTTGGGAATCTCAGCCTTAAAGTAATTTTATTATGAGAGATCAGATTAGATAATCCCAACTAGAAGATGAATCATTTGGAATCTATAGGAACCAACCTGATTTTGAGTTAGTCCCTGATGGAGTGCTGATGTTCAGAAACAGGATAGTAATTCCAAATCATAAGGAACTAAGGGAGAAAGTGTTAGCAGAGGCCCATTGAAGCCAATATACCATTCATCCAGGTATTTCTAAGATGTACCAAGACCTAAAAAGGAATTTCTGGTGGTCAGGTATGCGAAAGGACATCACGAAATACGTAAATGCTTGTCTTACCTGTCAGCTAGTTAAGATAGAGCATCTGTAATAAACCAGATTTTTCAAAATAATTTAATTGGATAAATTTATTGGTGATTTTATTAAAATTGAATCTGGCATAATTTCCTGAGTCTACGGTCGAAAATTGGGAATTTTTTGGAGTTAATATTTGATCTGATGGAGGAAAACTCAGCCCAGCGATAGGAAATTTATAGATAAAGTATCAGACTTTAATTCCTTAAATAGAGGCCAATTTCATTCCATGGGAAGTCGTGCCCTTGCCTGGATTAGGAAAGACATCCAAAAATTTCCCCAAGTGAAGTGGTAAAAGACCAAATTTCCCCTAGAGGCTTTAAACATTCAAAAACACCATTTTCCCAACTATTTTCCCTTTCCTCTCTCTCTCTTCCCTCTATTTTCTCTCTCTTCTCTCTCTTGCATGCCCACCACCGTGCACGGTTGAACATGCCACCCTGCGCTGCTGCCTGACCCAGTCACCAGTGCAGCTTGACACCCTAAACCTCCCGCCACCATCCCCGGCCAACGATGGATGCCACAGCCATCGAAAAATGTCACTTTTCCCTCCATCACGAGTTTTCTCCTCCCACCGTGATCTTCGTCGTCTGACGTCATCTGGCGACACTGCCCCCACCATTGGGAAGGCCGAGTTGCCAGCTTCCTCTGACATCTCCCAGCCATCGAACGTCGCCGCCACGTGCCAAAAACGGGGAGAAAATAGTCCACCGTGCGTCAAACTTCGTCACCAAAAAATGCCATCCAAACAGCCATGACCCATTGCCGGAGAAGCCAAAAACTATCCATAATCAGAATTCCACCTTTCAGAACCTTCAGTATGGTCTAAATAGCCCTGATCTAATGTTTTCTAATTGAAATTGAATGCTGAACATTTGTAGGAATTAAATTGGCCTAGGAAAATGTGTAATCAAACGTAGAAAGTTTAATTGAATAAGAAAAAGCCTGAGATTTGAATTAAATTGCCTAGGGAACTAACTTAGCTTGAATTTTGAGAAAACGAGATGCCTCAAATTATTTAGGAGCAAACAATAAATAGGTAGAGTGATTTACGCTACCCTAAATTGTATTTGACGCTATGAATGCCTAATTTAGATTAATTTAATTGCATGGGAATACATGCTATTTTCGATGGGTATATCTATATGCTTGTGTGCTGTAAATGCCTGTTGCATGTTAGATTGATTTGGCTATCGGACTTAGATGCCATAGGAATGGGTTGACTTAAGGTAGGGAACTTGATAACTGGTATGGGACAGTTGTTAAGTATCTTGAGTGCAGATGACTTTATAAATGTATCGTTTTTAATCGAATTTAGCTTGCATTCGTGAGGGATTACATGGTAAACCAGGATGACCCTATGAAAGGTTTAAGGAGTATAAGGGGGGATAACCTATACGGGAAAACGTTGTGGTTTAGGTGTAATTTCCTAAAACCTTGAGAACTAGTTGACTATGTGCATGTGATTCCAAATAGAATATATAAGGATGAGGATTGGCGTATGTGCACATGCTAGGGGACACCCTGGATGTTGATTCTCACCCGGTCCTTGAGTGAGTGATTGGTGTCATAGATCACACTCACAATATAGGTGTGATTTCGGGTGATTGGTGTCATGGATCACACCCAACGATAAAGTATGTTTCCCGTAAAAATGGCATGCAATTGGATATATTTATATACAGTTACATAAGACTTGTGACTGAATTGTATGTGCCCAGATTTTAAACTAGATTTTTAGTATGGATTTTCAGAAAACATATTATATACTCATTCTTAAGTATTGCATCATTTTCTATGTGATTTCATGATTTGAAAGGATAAGGTAATTCACTAGATTTTGAATTAAAACATAGGGAGATGTTTTCTATGCTTTGTCACAGCTAAGCATCCAACTATTTTGAATATTATATACTGTAAATTACTCTACTGGGATTTAACTATCTCATGAGGTTATTTACTCAGATGAATAGGAACAAGGGCCTAGGAGATAGCTGGGTGAAAGTTGGATAACTGAAGGACGTTGCTGTGTAGTTTAGGCTTGAATTGATTATGTAATTAATGTATTGATGTTTCTGTTTATTACTGGATTTGACTGGATGTAAATTGCTGGTTTTATGACTGTTTTTATTTTGGGAGATGTCCGATTTATAGGGGAAACTCTGCCAGATTCTCAGTAGATATGAATGTTTGAATATTGGTTTAAATTGAACTGCATGTGAATGGATTATGCAATTTTATTTTTGTGGATATTAGAATTGATATTCTAGAGCGAGTTATAATTGTATGTGAATTTAGAATAGCTGCATAGGACTTAGAGTTGAGTGGAATCTGAATGGGCAGTGGTAAGAGTCTATTTGGGTTACACTCAACCAGTAGCAACCCTCTGAAATTCCATGAATCGAGAAAAATTGTTTTGAAAACCCATATGCTTCCGCTACTTTGATAGAGGTAAGTATATTGTGAAATAGGGGGTCGTTACAATATTGGTATCAGAGCCTGATTTATCAGTTGACTAGTTTAGTGGGTTAGTGGTTGTGAATCTTCGGACTTGTAGCTTTAGGACTTTAAATTGAATTGACTCGGGAATATCTAGGACTTGATCTTGAATTGAGGAATTAAGGAATGAATTTAATATTTTGCTGCTAACTGTTGTTGTTAAAGACTAATCAATTTTCTTTCTGTTTTAGAAAACCATGGCAGATCCTAGCAGAGATAGTACTCGAAGGCCAAGAGGAAGGCCAAGACACAGAAGTCAAGGCGCCTCAGGTAGTAGTAGCATGGAGGCTAATGTCGATATGCGAGAAATTATGGACTCTATCAGGAAGATGGCCAACGCCATGAGGGATCAAGCTACTACAAGTGCCAACGTTATGAGATAACAACAGGAAGACTGGCAGACTAGAAATAATGGGAATAATCAAAATGTAAATCCTATGTACCAAGGGTGGATAGAATTTTAGAGGACAGAGCCACCTCCATTCATAGGCACCACTAATCCAGCCGTAGTTGAAGCATGGCTGAAAGAAATGGAGAAAATCTTCCGCCTGTTGCATAGTAATGATGAACAGAGAGTGACCTGTGCAACATACATGTTCAAAGGTGAAGCAGAACAATGGTGGACAGGAGCCCAGCAGCTAATAGAGAGTAGAGGCATTCCACTTACTTGGGACTCCTTCAAGCGGGTCTTCTTAGACAAGTACTTACCAGAGAGTGTAAGATAGGCCAAAGAAACAGAGTTCATGCAACTCAAACAGGGAGGTAGACCATTTAAAGAATATTTGGCAAAATTTGAAGAACTGGCTAAATATTCCACCTATCTGAGGATGCACTACGACGAAGCCTGAAAGGCAATTCAACTGGAAGAAGGATTGGATTTACTGATGAAGACTCAGATTGCTCCGCTCAAGATCAAAGATTTCGCAGTGCTGGTGAACAAATGTCAGATCCTTAGTAAGAACCTAGAACAAAAATAGAATATGACTCAGAGAACAGGTAACAGGCTGAAACAGCCAGCCAAAAACCTTAATGTGAAGGGAGGAATGTTCAAGCTACAACCAAGGTCATCTAGTAGTGGCAGAAGTCCAGAGAGTGCAATTTGCCCAAAGTGTGGAACCAGACATCCTAACCAACCTTGCTGGCATCAGACACCGGTACAGTGTTATAAGTTTGGGGGTACAGGACATCTTGCAAAGTACTACCCATAAATTGGAAGCCAGCAAAGTTCAGGTGGCTAAAGACCACAAGCTCCAGGGAGAGTCTTTACTCTGGATACAATAAACGTTGACAGGTTACCAAGTTTAATGCAGGGTAGAGGTAGAATTTATAATTTTTCTTTGATAATATTGTTTGATTCGGGTGCCATGCACTCTTTTTTTTTTATGATGCATACGTGGAAAGAATAAACCTACCCTTACAAACCATGCCCTGTGACTTGCACATGTCCACACCTTTAGGAGAGACTACCATATCCCCACAAATATGCCTGAATTGTCCCCTTACCATCGATAACACCTTCTTTATTGTGGACCTTATGTGTTTACCCCTGACTGGGATCGACGTCATTCTGGGAATGGATTAGTTGTCTAGGAATCGAGTTCTATTAAATTGTTCCGAGAGGACTATCACTTATTTGGATACTGTGCCTATACGTGGGAGCGACAGAGTGTGTGAGATAAGTGATGTTTCCTTGAATCTCTCTCAGGTAGAATTGCAGGAAAGGTTAGACCAAATGCCAATTGTTAGCGACTTTTCAGAGGTGTTTCCTTTGGAAGTAAGTAGGCTACCCCCACCTAGAGAGATAGAATTTACCATTGACTTGATTTTGGGTGCAGGCCTAATAGCTATAACCCCATATAGAATGACCCTAGCAGAATTGAGGGAACTTAAGGTCCAAATAGAGGAATTGTTAAAAAAGGGATTTATTAGGTCGAGCGTATTACTGTGGGGAGCTCCTGTCCTATTCGTAAAGAAGAAAGACGGGAGTTTAAGGTTATGCATTGACTATCGACATTTAAACAAGGTGACCATTAGGAATAAGTACCCATTACCGCAGATCGATGACATATTTGACCAATTGCAAGGTGCAACGATATTCTCCAAGATAGACTTAAGGTCGGGATACTACCAGATTAGGGTTAGGGAGGAAGATATCCCTAAGACAGCATTTAGCACTAGGTACGGCCACTATGAGTTTCTAGTGATGCCGTTTGGACTGACAAATGCACCTGCTATCTTTATGGACTACATGAACAGAATTTTTAGACCCTACTTGGACCAATTTGTAGTGGTATTCATAGACGACATCTTAGTCTATTCCAAGACTTATGAAGAGCATGCAAAGCATCTTAGCATGGTGTTACAGATATTGGAAGAAAAACAATTGTATGTGAAATTTTTAGGCTATGTGGTAAATGGGGAAGGGATTTCAGTAGACCCTAAGAAGATTGAATCCATATTAGATTGGGGCCAACCAAGGATGGTCACCGAAGTTAGGAGTTTTCTAGGTTTGGCCAGCTATTACAGGAAGTTCATCCAAGGATTTTCTCAGATAGCTTTGCCATTAACCCGGTTAACTTGAAAGGGTGTAAACTTTGAGTAGAGCGAGCAATGCGAGCATAGTTTCCAAATTTTAAAGGAAAAGTTAACCACTGCTCCAGTGCTAGTAATTCCGAAACCCTTAGAACCCTTTTCAGTATATACAAACGCATCAATGAAGGGTTTAGGATGCATCTTAATGCAGGATGGAAAAGTGTTGGCTTATGCATCGAGGCAATTGAAACCTGCAGAGGAAAACTATCCTACCCACGATTTTAGAATTAGCTGCCGTTGTATTTGCCTTGAAGATTTGGAGACATTATTTATACGGGACTGTATTTGAGGTTTTTAGTGATCACAAAGCCTTAGGTACTTGTTTGATCAAAAGGAATTGAATATGAGGCAGAAGAGGTGGGTATAATACTTGAAGGACTTTGACTTTGACTTAAAATACCATACAGGGAAAGCTAATGTCGTAGCCAATGCATTAAGCCGAAAGTCATTGCAATTAGCCAGCTTAATGGTAGACAAGATGAGATTACTTGAGGACTTTAGGAATCTCAGCCTCAACGTAATTTCATTTCCAAAGAGATTAGTAATGAGTGACTTCTTAATAACCTGCGATTTGAGAGAACAAATTAGACAAGCCCAACTAGAGGATGAATCCTTGGAAACTTATGTAAACCAACCTGAATTTGGATTAGCCCCTGATGGAGTATTGATGTTTAGGAAGAGAATAGTAATCCCAAACCATCAGGAGCTGAGGGAAAAAGTGCTAGCAGAGGCTCATCGAAGCCACTATACCATCCATCCAGGTATTTCCAAGATGTATCAGGATTTAAAAAGAAACTTTTTGTGGCTAGGTATGCAGAAAGATATCACAAACTATGTGAATGCTTGTTTGACTTGTCAATAGGTTAAGATAGATAAATATATCATTGAGTTTTATACTTCTACTGCTAATTAGTTTCCAATATTTATTTGTCTAATAATTATGAATTTAAACTTCAACCAATTGGTTCTGGTATTTAAAAAACTAAAATTATTTTCGTTATCTATATATTTTTAATTTATTTTAAAGAACACCTATTACTATTAATCGTAATTAAAAATCAAGTTTATCTTAAATAGAACTAAAATTTGAAAAACAAAATAATTTATTTAAAAAATATATTTTAAAAAATTTGTTTTAAAAAATATAAATTCTTAATAATTAAAGTATAAAATTAAAAATTCATTATTAATATATATATCATAATTATATTAGAATTGAAAATCGTAATCAACATCATTTTATGAATTTAACTTACTTATTTATATAAAATTTACTTTTTTTCTATCAAAGTATAAAAAAAAATTGGATTAAAATTATTTATAAATCATAATCTTAAAAATGGTATCTTGAATTTTGAAGTTCAAAGATCACCCATGAAATTTTATTATATAAATTCAAGACTATTATTGATAAAAAAAAATTTTATTCTTAATAAATAAAATAAAAGATAAAAAATTCATAATATATATATATCATAAAATTATAAAAAGATCACATTTTAATTAAATCTAAAAGGAATGTTAAAGCGAATAGAATGTCTATTAAAAGTAAAAAATGACACAAGTTTATAGAATACTTCAAAAGCACTACTAATTGTTATTGTAAAATAATTTTAATTCACAATATAATTTAGCACTTTTTGTAGTTCTCAAGATTTATCTATCTAATATAATTGTTATACATAATTATATTTGTTTGTAACTTCAAAGATCATTCCAATAATCTATTAATCCTATTTTATATTACTATCATACTATTTCACTAATATATATATATATATAGGTTGTACATCTTCTAGAGAATATGTCACTGCATAATGAATCATTTCCAATGCCTGAACATTATGACATAACACCATTAATAATCCACAAAGCAAACATGGTGAATAGTTTCATGCCACCATGTTCTTCCATTTCTCCTTTGTACATCACAACTAATGGTATTGACATGCCTCTTATAAACATTGTAACGACCCCTTAATCCACAATACACAATACTCTATTTGCATAGCGAAAGCATATGGGTTTCTCTAAATGGTTGTTCCTGATGTGGGAACGTCAGGAAATCGCTACTGGTTGAGCGTAACCCAAATAGACATTCTGTCGTCCATTTAGATGCCGTTCAACCCTAATTCACATGTAGCTATACTAATTATACATACATTTATCATAAATTACTCTGGAATGAAAACTAAAATCCATATATACATCATATCAAGCATTCATACAGATTCCAACTTAAATTCACAAGTTTACAGTGGTGAACCCTACTAAAAATCCGACAGAGTTTTGTCTGTATTTCGAGCATATCCCAAAATACAACAGTCATCCAATTTACAAATATCTGACTAGTCAATAACAACGAGAAAGGTGAATTTTGAAAAACCAATATACAAAGATTCTCAAAGATAAATATATATAATGTAATTCAAGCCTAGACTAAGCTGCTCTTCTATCTATCACCAAAGCATCGCCCAGCTAACGTCTAGGTCCCTGTCCCTATTCCTGTTCATCTGAGTAAACAAACTGGTGAGATATAAAATCCCAATAAAATAATTTACAATTCAAAATACAGTTCAAAATTTGGTTGAATACTCAGCGGTGCAAGCACCGAAAATAACTTCCCGAAATCAGTTTAAAATTCATGAAATACATTATCTTTAAAATCAATTTATCGCATGGAAATCACGGTAAATTCTGAAATCATCAAAAATTCATTTCTTTGAAAATCAGTACTCAATCAGGTTAAATCCCATGCCCAGTGTATCTAGGGTACTTTCTCATACATTTAATTTGTGTAACTGTTGCCATTAACATTTTGACTTTCTTGGTTCATGCTACACACTAAATTTAAGGTTAGACACCTTTCTCAATTCTTACATTTCAATACTAATGTGGGACTTTATTATGTACAACAAGGTTAACCAATTTACTATACCTTAATTCACCATATTTCTTTCTTTCTCTTTATAACACCCCCAATTTCATAGCCATATTTAAAATATGATTTATTGAAAAATCCTTTACTTACAAAATTGGTGTGTTATATACACTTCTGTCCTTTATATCTTACCTGAGTTGTTTATAGCATACATTTCATTAGGTTTGGATTCTTACTCAAGTATCACATTCAATTATCAATACAGCGAAAGTTTAATAATCATACATCACAATCTATAAAAATTCAGGATAAATTTAAACTTTTTCCTTTACATACATTTACATCCAGTTCAATATTACAACGTTGTTACATATACCGCAGGATATATGTAGTTTTCTTGTTTTCATAAGGTAAGGAGGCAACAAACCTATCACTCAAACCCTTTCTAACTATTTTTCATTATGTATGCTTTACATATCCATACTTATATAGATCTCTAACATAATATATATTGTTTCGTTTCTTCAAATGGATAACTAATCCCTTTTGTCTTGTAGTACCATAATGGTCCTAGTCATCTGAAACATACCAAAAATTAATGAGAAAATAATTTCTCAGTAGCCACGCATTCCACATTTCATTTCTAAGCTATGGCATGTACCACCGTATGGGTACGAAAAATAGTTGACTTTCTTTATTCTTAAATTCCATTGTTTCTAGGAAATGCTATAAATAAGTCAGTCAGATATATAGGATAAAGTTTATGAGATATATTTATAATATATCAGTTAAAAAACAAAAACAATACCAATTTTAGTCACAGTTATAGTTCATCGTATACCATTTAGTACCATAATTAGGAAAGTACATTTATTAAATTTCCATTCAGCCATAGATAATTCAGGATAAACAACATTTACCATTCATAGAAAAATGTATTATTTATCAGGAAAATAAATATTCATATTTGCCTAAAAGCTATAATTTCAATTTAGAGAGACACAAGAGTATCGGAAGTATAAATTACTTCACATACTACAGTGTGCATGAATGAGATAGCTGCTCTATCAAGTGTGTGACAATTCTGCCATTGGTACATTTGAGGCGTCCCTCAATGGATCCGAGTACCCATTTACATTCAATGATCATGTCATAAAGACAGATCTAAGTGAGAATTTCTCCCAAGGTTCAGTCAAACTAAGCTCATGGAATCATTGTTATTCACTCAGATCATCTTCTCCCACTTCATGGGCGGTTCATGATGCCATAGATCACAAAAACCTACATCATGGATCATTTCCCAGTATTTTATTTCCTATATATATCAACTAGGATGATTAGGCTTAATCCTATAATTTTGTCAAACTCTAAGTAAATGTCCCTTGTTCAATTGGCCATCTAGTTTACACTAACTTAGAATTCATAATCATCATAGTGTTTTCAAAATTCTTTCATTCCAAGCAAATGTTTCACCATCCAAATTTATGATACAATCGTGGAATGCCCAATGGCCGTCCCATACCGATAATTGGTCACTCGGTTATAAGCCTCTCTACCCTAAAACATATAATGGAATCACTTCCTCTATGTTTCTCTTTATTGAACATTCAAATATTTTCCTTCCATTCAATGTTTGCCAATACCATGCTGTGTTTTTCCTTATCTATGTCATAAATCAATCCTTTTCTTTCCTAATTCATGATGATACAATTATTCTCACTTTCTAAAAAGAAAACCTTTAAATCTCAATAACAATTCCATTCTTGAATTTGTATAAAAGGGAAGGTTCATTCTTGGTCAAGAAGACTCCTTAAGAAATTTACGATTTTCATACTTAAAATTTTCTATTTGTCACTCTTGCCATATAATAAGAAAAATAAATTACTTTTCCTTCCATTTACACTAAATTCCCTTTTTCACATTTTATTGCATTTAAAGGGTTTCAAAGGTGAACCTCTCTCATTTCTTACTTATTATTTAATTTTCTCCCTTTCTCACCTAATTATACATACCCAAGGTGTGTATAATAATTGTCTGCCCACACTTAAGCATGCACACAAATTGCTAGAATTGCCAAGATTGCACAAAATATTCATTAAAATTTACTTGCAACGTCATATTATTTCCTTTGTGTACTTTGACCAATTTCATTACATTTGTGTACAAAATTTTTTCATAAATATTTCCATGTCATAAAATTGGTCAAGTAGGCTACATGGAATTTAATGGGATCATTTTGCATAAAAATAATTGCCAATAAATCTTGCTTCAACCAAGACGCACACATAGAAATTTCAACACATTTTCTTCACCAAAAACATGCATACTCTCGATCAAGATGGGATTTTTAGGCAAAATTGGGCATTTCAACCAACTGACACTTATTCTACCCTCCATTAGCCATAACTTGAATTACCAATAAGCTACTTTAAAATTTTCCAAATCTCATTTTGCTAGCCATGCCCTAAAGAGGAATTTTGTGCAAAAATTGTCATTTTTCATATAATCATTCCTTTAATCCCATTTTCATCATCCATAAATCATCAATCACCATTTATCCATAACAATCAAGGCAAAACAAACAATTTGGCATGACATTCATGAATTTGGGAGTTTTAGGGCAAATGAAAAAAAAATTGAAAAAAGAACATAAACACTTTCATAATTGAAATTAACCATCACAAACAACTCCATACTACTTTCTAAGCATTAATCTATAGAAATTTTGAGAATTTAAGAATGTAAACTTAAGAACATCACTATTCATGTACTGTTCATTCAGCCATGAAAATAAAAAAAACCCATTAAAAACATGAAATAAGTGATGGAAGAATGCTAAGCTACCTTGATTTATAATTTTTGGTGGATAAACCTTGAAGTTTCCTTGCCTTCTTCTCCCTTTTCTCCCTTATGAAGCCTATGGTTTTTCTCCCTTCTAAAAGCCTTCACGTTGTCTTTGCTAAGGAGGAGGAGAAGAAGAAGTGAGACTTATTTAAAATAGCTAGTATGACCATTTTCCCCTTGGTGGTAAAATGACCAAAATACCCTTCACTTTTTCCTTCTTGAAACCTTGACATGTAAGGGTATTTTAGGGATTTTAAAGTGTTTATTTAGGTAAAATTCCCCTTATGTCCTTGTGATAAAATTATCTTTTTACCCTTGGTGTCAAAATTACCATTTTTCCCTTCATGGTAAAATGACCATTTTACTCCTCTTAAGTGCCGAACCAAAAAATTGTTTTTGAAAAATTTTTGGAAAAATATTCCAGAGGCAATTTCATAATTTTCCAGATAAAAATTAGCCATTTTATCTAATAAATAAATATTTTATTCTTATTTTTAGATAAAATTTTAACTGTTTTGCCTTTAAATATTTTTCTTGAAGCATTCATGACATTAGCTCCATTTTTAAACCTCATAAATGTGCACCATAAATGCACCTCGATTTGCATGCTTACTATCAGGATATTTTGTGAAACAAATTTCTTTTCATTTTAGTCCCTAATCATTTCCTTTCAGTTTAGTCCTTCCTTTGTTTAAGGCAATATAAAATAATTTTTTGACTATTTTCTAAGCATAAAAATATTGAGTCTAGGATTCTAAGACATACCTAATATCATAGAATTGAGGATATTACACTCTTGGCCAAAACCGAATTGTAATCTCCCTTACGCAATTCTCATCAAGCAATTTCCTATCTTACAAAGGCCATGTTCAGATTTGGTAAGGCAACAAAAGCAATGTCATAATTTTGAACCAAATTCTAACTAACCACCTTCATTTTGATGTCTATAACCTAAAATATATGCTACCCATACAAGAATACAAAACTTCAGCATTATCATAAATTAGGTTTTTTCATTATACATGCTGAATTTTACCAACAATAGTTCTTCCATAAAAATAAAAATATCCATTTTAGTACATCAACAAAAAATTTCAATTTACCAAACAAGTATAGCCAAAGAGACATTCACATCTTCAAGAATATAGAGAGAAAACTAATGGTCCATGAAAGCTTGGAAAAACATGATGACTATTCCTTAAATCATGAACCAAAATTAAGAGAATTGCTAAGCTACCTCACTAATGCAAGAATGATGCAAGTTCTTGGTCTCTCCTTGAACCCTTATTGGTTCTTGGCTTCTTTCTCACTTCAGTTAAGCTCTCTTTTCCTTTCCTCCATGTGTTTTTCTTTCTATCATTTTGATCTCTTTTTTTTTTATTTATTTTCTAACCTTAAGTGCTAATAATACCTCTAACCCCCTAGCCACCTTATCCCTTTAATTTGGTCGAAGTGAGTGAATCGTGCGAATGACTAACCAAAATTTCATTTTGTAATGCCCCTATCTAGTCTTGTTGTTCATTTCAATGTCAATAGATAGGTTCGGTACATTCTTGTCCTTTTACTTATTGTCTGAGCAGTTAACTATTCAATTTATGTTAAACGAATTAGGTTTGGGATTCTTTGCTCAGATAGAAACGTAACTCACATGCACAATAGAATAATAAAAAACTTTACGTTACACGATAACAATATAGTCCTTCATATGAATTAGATAATACTAGTCTAATAATAATATTCATTACAACTGATGTATCAGCCCCTGGATATATGAAGTACCCGTCTTACGAAAGTCAGGAGACAATAGGCCTACCACTTAAACTCCTACACCAAATAGTAATGGACCAGTCCTTCACATATCTGTTTTCCCGGTATTCCCAGGAACCACTTGTATATACAGTCAAATTAGTTGTCCTATTATAATCTGAGTGCTTCTAGGATCTAAAAATGGGGGCTTACAAAAACTTACTTGATCAAAAGATACTACTACCGCGCATCCTTGCTACGTGTCCAAATCTGATACATGTTAGTACATAAGTGAGAAACATGAGTTTCCCAGTAGCTTAACAATTCATATTTTAAAAGAAACTAACATGTATCAGGGTGCAAGCACCAAAACGTTCAAACTACATCCTTGATTTAGGAGTAAAATTCATACTAACAAATGGGTAATTATTGCATGATAAATTTAGTAGTTAGCAAACAGTAAAAGTTCTTTTTCACATGACTTGTATTTTCTTAAGTGTATCGATTTATCATCGCGAAGTCATTAGCACGTTTGTACATGTTGCGTCAACACTAGATTGCAAGGGTGGAGCACATTTGGCCACACCTTCCTAGATCACCCATGTGGAGTACCTTCAGCCACACCTTAAAATCCGTGGACACTCGGCCACGTATATAGCGTGATTGCGAGCACTAGGTCCTAGGAATAGAGCACCTTTGGCCATGCCATGCCAGGCCGCCATGTGGACCACCTTTGGCCACACCTTGTAAATTGTGAACCCTCAGCCCACGTACATGAGATCCTCGGGACACTAGATCACGGGTACAGAGCACCTTCGGCCGCACCTCCCTAGGCCACTCGTGTGGAGCACCTCCGGCCACACCTTGTAATACATGGACACTCGGCCACAGTCTCAATACGATCGTGAATGCTAGGTCAGGGTCATAGAGCACCTTCGCCATGCCTCCCTAGGCCGCTGGGGTATACTCGAAACCTCACAGGGCGGGTGTCACCCTACTTTTCCTTTTGTTGACCAGGAAAGGTTTTAGTTTTGCAACGCTTTTGAATAAGTTCGAAACCTCCCTATGATTCTGCATCTTTCCTTAGAATTTAATCTTACATAAATTTTCATCCATAATATTATTTATGGACATAGCATTTTCTATTTTCCTTAGGATTTAATATTACATAAATTTCCATTCCTAATATGATTTATGAACATAGTATTTTCTATTATTCCTTAGGATTTAATGTTACATAAATTTCCATTCATAATATGATTTATGAACAAAGTATTTTCTATTATTCCTTGGAATTTTATATTATATCAATTTTCATTCATAATATGATTTATGAACATTATATTTTCTATTTTCCTTGGAATTTAATACTACATAAATTTTCATTCATAATATTATTAATGGATTTATTATTTCTTATTCCTTCTTACCTAAATTTCCATTATCAATGAACATATTATTTCTTATTGTTTCCTTCCTATTATTTCTTTCATAACTTCCTTCCAAAATAATTATAAAAAAAAACATAAAATTTCTTACTTTTCCTTCCAAAATTATCATTAAAGGTCATAATATTTCTTATTATCTCTTCCATAAATTTCCTTCCAAAAAGATTAATAATGGGCATATTATTTCTTATTATTTCTTTCCTATTATTTCTTTCATAACTTTATTCCAAAAAAATTATTAAATGACCTATTATTTCTTATTATTTCCTCCATGAATTTCCTTCCAAAATCATTAAGGATGGTCATAATACTTTCTATTTTTCTTAGGGTCTAATCCCATATAAATTTTCCTTCAAACTAATAGTAAGGGCTATAATATTTCCCACTTCCCTTGAAATTTAAGCTCACATGAATTTCCTTCCCAAAAATACAAACAATGGCCACAATAATCCTACCTTTCTTGGAATTTAAATCTCATAAAACTTCCTTCTAAGAGTTTAATAATTTCCATAATCATGTCCTCCTATTAATGACCATTGTTTGCCATAAACCCTCACATTCACATTTCTCATAATGTTATGCATTATTAATGAATCCCTTAGGTGGTCATGGCAATAATTTCCAAAACTAACTTAGTCCATCTTATTTCAACATCACATGTATTTATTTAGCCATATGAATGTTCCATAGGCTCATTAATTTTGTTCAACTTAGCCCACTCCTAAGTTTATCATGCATTCAACATCAAGGTTTATCCTAGGATCAAGGATGAAGAAAGCTACTCTAGTTCCATGGAAACAATATTTTGAATCATAAATGCTAACCTATGGAATTAAAGTAAGGAAATTGCCAACCTACCTTGCTTCCCTTGCTTGATTCTTTCCTTGCTTCTTCTCCTTCTTTTCCTTTTCGTCCAAGTGGTGTGTGTGTGGGTATGGTTTAAGTGCTTCTCTCCTTTATTTCTTTTTGGTTTATTTTTTTTATTCCATATGTAAGCTTACTTCCCTTACACTCCATCTTGGTTACTTGCTTCACGCCACCTCACCTTTCTTCCCTCTTTTCTTCCCTCATGTATAGGTGTGCATCTTTCTCCAATCTTGCCATGTACATATCCCCTTTTGCACAAGGGAATGGGGTTCCCACTCCCCTTCACTTGTGTGTGGTAATATGGAGGTCAAAATTTCAATTTCTCCCTTGTCTCTTTCTTGGCTTAGGTGGCATATGGTTAGTGAAGGTTTTAATTGCATTTTATTTTCATTTTCCTAAAAATTCTGCACTTGTACTTTTTTTCTTACAACTTTGGCATTTCCTTCCCTTGTAAATTTAGATTTCCCACTTTCACAAGCAACCTTGGTTTATATAATTTTTTTTTTCTATTCTCTCTTTTCCTCCCTAATTCACGTAACAATCCCTTTTTCCTTTCTCAATTCATTCATAACTTGGTTTCTCTTCCTTCATCCCCCCTCATTTGCTGTGCACATGCATGCATATATATTGTTATTATTATTATTATTTTTGTTGCTTGCTTTTCCCTTAGTTGCCATGTCACTTATACATCTATATATATACATATTTGTTGCATCCCACATTGTTTCTTTCTTGGTACTTAGGCTAGATAACTAAGAAGAATTAAAGAGTAAATCTGAAGCATCAAATTTCCTTGCAAATTAACTTTTAATATAACCATTTAACCTATGCAATTAACAAATTCACATCAATTCTTAAATAACACCATTAATTCTATCCATTTAATTGAAGATCATTAATTTAGGCTAATTAAATTATTGGGTGTTACACATTTTCTATTGTTTCTTAGCATCACCGAATGGCTTTCTATATTATATAATTGTGAAGCTACTTCCCTCAATTGCTGCATGCATATACACATTTGATGCTTATTCGGTTACCCCAAAAGCAAGTTAGGAATGAATTTCATGTTGACAATTCCCTCACTCATCTCTTGGCTACATTGGAATTACAACAAACAAAGAGAAGAAAAGAGAGAAAACCATTTCACTATGTCTCTTTTTCTCTCTTCCATCCCTTCACCAATTATATTATATGTATTTATATATACTTTATTGGATGCTCAAATTTCTTCTCTATTTCCCATTGTCATTGTTGTATGGTTATATAGATTTAATTAGAATCTACAATTTCCATTCTACTTTCAATGGCACTTCACGGTTAAATAAGAAGAAGAAATCAAATTCTCTTTTTCTTCTTACATGTCTCGGTCTTCCTTCACCGATTGCCTAAGCTTATATTTGGTTTTTGAACAATTGTCAAGCTTCTCCTAAAGGGTCCTCACTGTGTACACCTATATATATTTAATTCAACTTTTCTTTTAACTATTTGGCTAGGTAAGAAGGAAGAAAAGTAAGGGAAGAACTCAAGCACCTTAAGTGTATCAAGAACCTCACTTTTAATGTAATCACCTCACTTTTCATGCAAGAGCCTCTCTCTTCATGTAAGCACCTCACTTTTCATGGCTGGATATTTCCTTCTCTTCTATCTTAATGATTACACTAATGTGTGTAAGGCTTTCCCTCCATTCATCTTTAATTTTTTGGTTAATGTAAGACAAAAATTCCTACATTGCAAAGTATTCATCATTTCCATCGATTCCATTCTTTCCATTTGTCTTCTTAGCAAAGTAGAGAAATGAAATACAAGAGATGGAAAAAAAGTCCCACATCTCTTGTTCTTGTCTTTCTTTCTTCATTGCTGATCCACATTTAAATTTTCTTTCCACATGTTGCAAATCTTTTGGTACAGTAAGGGATAAGTTCATTTACATACTACCTCACATTCTTTCATTCATAGATTATTTTTTACTCTTAAACAAGAAAGAAGGAAAACACCTTGCTAGAGATTAAAACTTACTCGTACTTCTCTTTATAATTACGTCTCAATTCGGCTAAAACAAGAATTAAAGGGGACAATCTTCACATGTTTCCTTTTTATGAACATTTCATGTTACTTAATACTTAAGTCTCTTCTTTCGTTTGTAACATTTATTCAACACTACATCGCCAAAGCAATTTCATCACAAATTATGGCAACTCATCCAATCAATTAGGGGAACATTACTTTAAAATAATCAAGAAAATAAGGGGAGTTACAATGGCCGTGTGTGGGGGTGTGATATAGAAGACTTCATGCTTAGCCTTGCTACAAGATGCATTTTTAGGTACTTTAAGCCTTTAGACACTTGGTTTTGATCAATTTTTCTTCAAAACTGCTTAGTACCTAGTGAAAGCTTGTATAACATGAAAACAAGGTGGAAATATTGGTAATTATGCATAAAACACATAAATATGCTCTTAAAGTAAGTAGAATTTATCAAATAAAAATGTATAATTATGTGCCCATCAAATAGTGAATTGATTTCTAGTTAAACTAATGGTTTAATAATAACTTGTCAAAAATTAGCAAAAATGAAGTAGAGTGAAATTCAATCAAGATAAGAAAGGAAAACCTAAAGGGGACCTATACTAGTTGGCAAACATACACAAAATACTGAAATATTGAATATAATTTTGACACCCATGAATGAATTCTTAATTAAACTCAATTTCTCTCTTGAGATAATCAAATTTCTAAACCTAAGAATCTATCATTGAAATCTCTTCCTAATGATTGATTTTAGGTCAGCCTTATCTTTCTAATTCATCACTATTAAGAGTTGTGAGTTATTAATCCGAAAATCAATTTACCTTATCTCTAAGTGAAAATCAATTGTTCCTTGCAATTAGGGATCCAATTTCAATTAAGATCTCTCAATGCAACTAAAAGAAATCTAAATAATATTCCACAGAAATTCTTGTAAAGAAAATTTAGCATTCATTCATAAGTGCAAGCAAGAAAGTTTAAAAATCAAATGCAACATACATACAAATTTAAAGCAAAACGCCAACTTATTAAGGAACCCCAATAGGCTTTACAAGTCTAGCCACTCATGTTCATGGGTACAACAATCATCAAATTTAAATTCAAGAAGAGAGAAAGGAAAGAAAGCATGTACACCCTTTTCTTTTCTCAAATCAAGGATGAAACGCCACCTTCTTCAATCTTCAAGTACTCAAAGTTGTGATTGTTCTCTTGATGTAAAACCACTCTCCCAATCTCTTATGGAACTTCAAGGATGCAAGTTGGATTTTCAAGGGCATAAGTAGTCTCTTAGCCGTCACCCTTTTTGTTCTTAAAGCACCTCACGACTCCAAGAAAGATGGGTCTCCAAAGTCACGGCCTCTTACCAAATTATTTTCCTGAACCCCTTTCTCTTCATCTGCTCTCCCTTTTATGGACAATGTTGACATAATGGATGGGATAAGATAAGATGAGATGAGATGAGATGAGATGAGATAAGATGAGATGCGATAGGATAAGATAAGATGAGATGAGATAAGATAGGATGAGATGAGATGAGATGAGATAGGATAAGATAAGATAAGAAAAGATAAGATAAGATAAGATAAGATAAGATAGGATAAGATAAGATGAGATAAGATGAGATAAGATAAGATAAGATAAGATAATGAGTGGAAGAGAGGGATGATAGGGTTTTCAAAATAGATAATGATAAGTCAAAAATCCTTCAAAGAAGATGATGTTTCTAGAAAGATGATAAGCTTTTAGAAAGATGATAATTATAGAAGGATTATGATCCCTAAAGCCACAACCTTCCTCTTTTTCTTTCAAAGCCCTCATGCAACATACTTTGCATAAGGCCAACGTGGTCGTGCTTCAAGGCCCATGAGTTTTTTCAAAGTCCATGGATTGCTTCCAGGCCCACTTTGGATGTTTCTAGGCAATTTGGGCCTCTAGTGTGGCTCCATTACTGATGATGACTTAGTAAGCTCCTGAAATGAAAAAGGATACTACAAGCTTAGGTGGTTTTAGGGAGTAAAAACAAATAAAATGCTCATAAAATGTTCAATTAACCTCATGCAAAATATGTATAAAATAAAGCATATCAAATCACCCCACACTTAAGCTTTTTCTTGTCCTCAAGCAAACACTAACTCAATCATCAAACAAGTAGCAGTAGTTCCTAAAAATCTATGTCTAGTACACAGTTAATCAATACCCAACACATCCCAAGTGACTTATTTTTTAAATCAAAGTTGCAAAATCTTAACACAGAATAGAGATAATAATAACAATGCATACACAGCTTCACCAGTAATTCAATGTCTAAGTTTAAGAACCAATGCCTCGCAGTGGTCACTCAAAGTGTATTAAGGTGAAGTACAGGTCCCTCAAGCAATTTCACAAGAATCTACTTACCATATGCTTGCTCATAAATCTCATCTCCGCTACTGCAAATAATTGAATACCATAATTAAAGGTTCTTGACAAGTTTGTAAAGGGGTTTGAGGTAAAGGTAGGAGAAAATTTTGGGAAGAAAGGGTAAAAGATATGTTGAAAACTCATGCGATCTAAAGAAACTCCAAGGATTAAATGTAGCAAAGTGCTAAACACAATTCCTACTAAGTTCTTAATGAAATAAGGGATGCTCAAAGAGTACCATATTCAAAGAGAGAATGAAGACTTCTTTGATATTCATTATTTTTTTCTTTTCTTTTCCTTTCTCTTTTTTTTTTTTCCTTTTTCTTTTTGTTTGTAGTCTTGTAGTCTTCCCAATATATAGCTTTGGATTGAAGGGAGCATCTTAAAATGAAGAGAAGACATAGTGAACTATCGTCAATGCACTTTAATCCGAATATGAAGAGAAAATCACACAACTTCCAGCATATAGGGTGACAAAGAAAGATAATGTGAAGAAAGGGGATATGAGGTGTAAAGGTGCATATAATGAAGAAAATGTCAATGGTCAACTAAGAGAAGCACAAAGGGTAGGCTTTTTATCCAATTATAGTGTATCCTAAGTTATCCAAATCATCTTATGGTATTTAAATATTCATATAACCTTAACAAGTATTACAAAGCAGGTTCTAGAAATAGAATCAAGTAAAATGCACACTCACAAAGGAATATTAGGAGCATGATTGTAATGAATGCTCAAAATAGGCTCAATTCTCACATTTGAAGTGTGGAAAATTTGCATATAATTCTCAAAACTTTCTTTTTGAATTATCAATCTAGTGCATACAATTTGCATTATCAACCATCATAAGTTTAAATTAAGCAATTTGAAAAAAAATTAGGCAATACCGGTATAACCCAACCTAGATTATGCATTAGATATCACTAACTAATTTCCATCATATGCTTATGAGAAACAATTACTGTCTGTTAAAAGAAAAAAAAAACTGAATCATGAATGCTTAAAAGACAAATAAAAACTTAAATGCATCAAGTCAAGTATCCTAATTATATCTATATCCTCGTTATGAATCCTCTCAATAGTGTACAATGATTATTTGAAAGAAATAAACTGAAAAAAATAAGTTTGAGATAAGGAGAAAAAAACTAACTGGTTATTAAAGGAAATAAGTTTTTAATGAAAAAAAAAACATTTGTGAAGGAATCACCCCACACTTTATGGACACATTGTCCTCAGTCTATAGCAAAGGGGGTATCCCAAGATGAAAGATAAACATAAAATCCAACAAGAGATACCCACCCTATAATCTAACTATCTTGTTTCAATAATAGAAATGGATTCTCCTTGATGATTCTTCCATTTTTTTTTTCTCTTCCTCTTCCTTCTTCACCTTCTTGGCTTGCTCCCTCACCTTCCCCACATTGGTTTTGCCTTTTTTGGAGAAGAAGGCGTGTAATAAAAAGTGGTGGCAAAAATGACCATTTTGCCCTTGGTGGCAAAATGACTAATTTACCCTTCAATTTCCTTCATTTATCCATGAGGTTTATGAGAGGACATCCTTGGAATCTTAAAAAATTCTTCTCGCCAAAATGACTATTTTGTCCTTTTGATAAAATTACCATTTTACCCCTAGTGCAAAATTACAATTTTACCCTTTTAGTCAAAATGACTATTTTGTCCTTTACTCCAAAATTTTGAAAATGTAGGGGAATGACCTTGAGGAAATTTTTCATTATTTTTCTAAGTAAAATGATAATTTTACCCTTGTGATAAAATTACTATTTTATCCTTAGGTAAAAATTATTTATTTTGTCCTCAAATATTTTTTTAAAGTCATTATAACTTTTAGATATTTTTTAGGCAAAATCATTATGTTTCAAATATTTTTCCAGCATCATAATGACGTGTCATAAATACGCGATATATTTTGAAGACGTAATGATTACATTTTCGTCTTTTAGTGAAACCTTTCTCCTGTTCATTTTAGTCGCTAAATTTCTTTCAATTTTATCCCTTTTTCCTTTTATAAAATTTAGGGCAATTTAAATACAATCTTTTAGGCATACAATATCTAAATTTAAAAGTTTAAAATATACCTAAAGGTAGGAAAAATGCACATATTATAGCCCCCACCAACAGGAGGAGTAGATATGTAGGATTAGCATGGTAGTTTTATATTTTGACATGTAAATATGTGATGCCCAATACCCTGATTCCTTATTATCTTTTTGAAATGGGTCAGAAAGATTTTTTATGTAAGGAAAAAGAGGGCATATATGTATTCAAGATATGTGAGAAGAATATCCACTTGTAGGATTTGAAGAAGGGTATGAGTGGCAAGGCTACTGCCTCCTTACCCTACTTAGCCTCACATATCTATGAGTATATGTCTTTTATAACTAAATTATGACTATTTGTAAATGAAACATATATGTGTATGTATTTAAAACTATATATATATATATTATTTCAATCATTTTTTGCTACGTTACATGTGAGAATCCCGAGTGTAGAATTCTCAAACTAATGGCACTTAACTATTTAACTTGGTAAAAGTTAAAATTTACTCAGGTAAAGGTAATAGTAACTTATTAATCTTGTTGTTTATTATATAATATTATTTAATTAAATAAAAGGAGCCATAAGATTGGGGTGTTACATTGATTATCAGGTTCGCCTATAGCAGTTTGCCCATAGGAATTCACCTACAAAGGATTGCCTATAAGAGCTTGCCCATGAAGTTTTTCCTGGAGAAACTCACTTGCAAGGGTTTACTCGTACAAGTTCACCCATGATGGTTTGCCTAAAAAACTCACCATAGGTTCGCCCATAGAGGTTTTCACACAAGGATTACCTAGAACTCACCATGAATTCACCCATAAAGGTTTGCCCACAAGGATTTCCTAAAACTCACCATGAGTTTGCCCATAGAGGTTCACCCACAAGGATTACCTAAATCTCACTATGAGTTAGCCTGTAGAGGTTCGACCATAAGGATTACCTATAAAGGCTCCTCCCAGTAGATTATGCTTAGAAGGCTCACCATAAGGTTAGCCCTATGAATGCTAATCTATTGGTTCGCCCCTTATACCTGTAAGGAAGAACATAGTTGTCTTCTACTTGGCAAGGGCTGCTTGCAATGTTTCTTCTTGTTCGAACAACTCTTGGATCCAAAATCACTTGAAAACATGTAGTTTCACAAGGTTTTGATTCATAAATAAATTCCTAGACTCATTTCCTACAACTAAATCAAAAACATGCTTAGATTACATGACCTTTCAAGCTAGAAATAATCCAAATCAGTTCATAAAAATTCCTAAAGGAAAGAGAAAACAAATCTACTTCTAAATCTTCATTTCAAGGCTTTCCAATCACATGCAAGCATTGTAAAGCATCAATCCAGCATACAGAACATAAAATGCAAGTCTAAATCTCTCTCAAAATCATTAAAAACACTAACTCATGCATTTAACTAAATTGGAAGAATGGGTTTCATAGTTTAGAGAGAGAAAGTAAGATTTCCACTTTATTAACTCTAAGATCTTTGCGTTAATAGTGCCCTTAGGTGTTCTTGTAGCTCCTTTAGTTATTTCCTCTGAATTACAGCACTGGTTTTTGCCTATTTCCTTCAAATCTCCTACTTCCTCTCACTTGCATTTCCCTCTCTCTCTCTCTCTTTAGTTTAGAAATTTTTGAAGTCTCTCTCCCCTTATTCTTCTTTTAGGCAGTATATACTCAAGGGAATACAATTCAATTTGCCAAAATTCAAAATAATTGCTAATCAGTCCTTAGAGCTAAAAATGTAACTTCAGCCAATTTAGGAAAGTTTTTCCCACCCTATACCACCTTTCCCTTTTAAACCTTCCAAAGTATCATACAAAAATTTTTTTATTTAATTCATCACTTATTCTTTGGGTTAAATTGCCCAAAGGTGTTACTTGTTAAAAATTACTATTTCTCTTAAATCGGACCTTCTTTTAGCCTGTTTTCTCTACCAATTTCCTATCTCAACTCTAACCATCCTTATGTGACAGTTAAACCTCAATCACATGCATATAATTACATAAAAGTTCAGTCAACTGCTTGGGGCATGTTACAAATCCTATCTCTCCGTACTTATTTATTCAATGCACAAATGTGCTTTCTTGCATTCTGCATCAAGCCCTCAGTGACAATAGAATTCATGGCATAAAAATCAGTAGATGAGGGATTCCAGTTAACCACCCATCATACATAGATAGCAGTTTGATTTTCTTTAAAGCTAATCTTACTTTTTGTAATGAGGCAAGTAGAATTTTAGAATAATTTGGTAATTGGTTGGGTTTACAAGTAAATCTTGAAAAAGCAGAGGTAAAATTTAGCTCTAATACTCCTGCTCATGAGCAAGGCATCACACTATATGATCTCATAAAGATTTGATTCCTATTTGGAAGGCTTTGTGGATGGGAATGAGAGAGATTTTTCTCAGTTTCAAAGGATTGACAAATCTTTAGAAAAGAAATTACAGGGTTGGAAATCTAAGCTGTTATCTCAAGCAACACGGCTAACACTTATCAAATCGGTCTTATCCTCTATGCCCATATATCACCTATTTACTTTAGGCTTTCAAATTAGGATGTTGGCACATGTGATTCTCTTCTAGCCAGATTCCTTTAGGGAAGTGATAAAAATCTGGAAAGGGATTTTCACCTCGAAGGAAGTAATACTCCCCAAGTTAAGATGAAAAGTAGGAAATGGAAGCGAGATAAATATTAAGAGCAACTTTTTGTACGGGCTAACAATGACGTGGAAGGAATCAACAAAGTCAATGATCTAATAAGAAGAGATGGGCAATGGAATAGATGGTTGAGGGAAATTGCTATATCTCGCCATAATATTGCTAACTTGATTCAAAAAATTCCTATATCTCGCCATAATATTGCTGATAAAATTATCAAGGATTGAAACTGGTCGGGAATGTACCAAGTGAAAGATGGCTACTCAGCTATCTCCACATTAGAAGGCAGTAGCAATTCAAATAGGAATCGTTTTATTCAAAGCATAGATGAATTTAACTGGAATCAATTATTGAAGCTTAATCTTCCTCAGCACTTTATTCTCTTCACTTGGAAGTAGTGTCATGATTCTCTTCCTTTAGGCAGCCATCTTTTGAAGCAGTGCTATAATATCCCAGGTCACTTTAGCTTTGGATGTACAAAATTAGAAAAAGTGGACCATCTTTTTGTTAAATGTCCCCCAACGAGAGTTGCATAGTTTGGATCCCAAATAGTGCTCAAACTGACGCTATAGAGAACTCATCTTTCATTGTTTGGTTTATGCAACTTTTCAGAAGTCAGTATGCATCAGGTAACGGGGTTCACGACAAGTTGTCAATCAGTTTGACTGAGAAGATTATCATTTTCTAGTAGATCAAAGCTTATTTAATGGGGCCGTAACAACCACAGCTGATTTGATCATCCAAAAGGGAAGATTTGTGGAAGATCAAATTGCTTGGACTAAATAACAACCTTCTATGGACGGATCACTTTTTAAAAGATCATGGAGGCCAAAGAGAGTATGACAACTTCGATCGGGACGTTCCTTACATAGAGGTGGTCTAGCACGAATGGAAAAAGGAAATAATCCTTTTGGGTGCTTCCGCGAGAAAGATGGATTCTGCTATCCCACTTGTTCGCATCAGTTCGAGTGTTAAGGATGATTGTACTAGTAGTGTTTGCCTTAAAGGATTCCGTATTATCTTAGAAGTGGTCAAGCGGAGATTAAGATCAAAGATTCAATTTGAGATGGAGAATAGCAGTATCATTAATATGATCAGGAAAGCTAAGGAATTTCTTAAAAGGTTTGGTGCGCTGGGTGCAGATATAGTTCTCTTAATAGAAATGTATGAAAAAAACAATAAAATTTCATCATATTGACCATACGGACCTCTGGATGTTGAATATGCTAACAAAGGCCTAGAAATGCGCTGATAGGTATTTATACATTCTTGTAGTTGTCTGCGTTGTCCTAAATCCAAAAATTATCCACCAAACAAACGAGAGAGTTCCGTTCTACTCCAACCTAAAAGAACAAAGCAATTGAACTGTTAGTTATTGCAATAGGCCAAGTCATTTCTAATCAGGGACCGTAATATTTCCTGCTAATGTCATCCAAATTATGTACGTCCACTTAGTCATTTATTTTATCTTAATGCTTGTTTGGTATTATATATATATATATATATATATATATATAGATGCGTAGAAATGTGCATAATTTTAAAAAAAAATTTAAAATATAATATAAAATAAAATTATTATAATTTTAAAATAATAAAAAATTATTTAATTCCTCTTATTTTTTAACTCCTCATTATTTTTATTTGTTCTTACATATCTTTATATTTTATATTATAAAATATATTATTTTATAAAGTCACTAAAAAAAATAAAAAATATTATAATATAGATATATATAAACTTATTGCGATGCTTGTCCATATCTATTCCTCTCATTAAGGCATCTCTGAACGGCATAATGCCTTTCTCTCTGTTTTAATAACATTGTTTATAATCATACTTAAGAAAAATTTATTATTTAATTTTGATATAATATTATTGGTTTGTTCTGCTGTGCGAAGCAACACCAAGGAAAGTCATATCCCTGTAAAGACCCAACCAATAACTTGTTTTGGCCGAAATAAAAAAATTGTCCTCGTCGTGGATAGTACGTGCAACACATCAATAAACATGTAACCGGCGAAATAGTTGAGAAATTTCCCTTCAAATAAAAAATTGTTCCCCCTTAATTAAAACAGTTTTTGTTTTCCTTCCGTATACGAGATGCTGTCACATTTATTAAATCGTGACGCTTACTATTGCCAAATTTTCAGATTAAAGGGCTTTAGTCCTTGAAGCTCTCGAACACTTACGAGTTCAACTGTTCAAATTTTTAAGCTACAGATTTAATAAAATAAAAAAATGGAAAACAAAATTAATTAAAATTTACTTTTATTTGGATGTGACAATTAGTATATAGCTCTTAAAATCTCGAACTTTCTAAAAATTCACCCTTTGTGTATACCCATCTATGACTCCGAAAAAAAAAAAAGCATTTATTTTGTTATCAATGAGGCTATCACTGACACGTGAGATTCTTTTCTAGCTTTCGCTTAATAATATATTAATAATTAATATATAAATAAAATAATACAATAAATTTTTCATACATGTATATCAGTCCCGCAATCAATGTCATTTCTGTTCACGTTTTCTGTTGGAGCTTCCGATTTTTATCCATCAAATTACAAAGAGTTGCAAGACCTATATGAAAACGTTCAAGTTGTTGCCCAATAATTAAGGCAAATTGAAGCGGTCACTCTGATGATGGAATGCTTGGTAAAAAACTAAAAATGATTGAGTGGAGCAGTTTCCTTGATATCAGACATGGGGCAACGGGTGTGTTGACATTCCACGAAAGTTATCAAATGGTCATTTTCAATTCAAATATAAAATTCTGAAGTGACGTTGCATTTCCAATTAATTATTGGGTCATGTTGTTGCCATTTGAATCCTTCACCTCAAAAAAATCTTCCGCTACATCATCACCTTCTTTACCTCAATTGACACGGTTAAGAATAAACTGGAATTGGAACATATAATACCTCTATATTATAAATTAAATTATTATAATAAGTAAAAGTTACATATAAATTAAATTAATGTCTAAAAATCAAGTAATTATGAAATAATATTCAGAACAACGGAAAATATTTAGAATATTGAATATGACATGATAACACATCTTGTAAATATTAAATTAATTTGTAGCGTTTTGGTTGCTGTAAATTTTTCAAAAATCTAAGTGAACCTCAATTTTTCTTTTTTCTTTTTTTAATTAAGGCTTGGTCTGAAATCATAGAATAAGTGCAAAAATTACGGTTTTGAAGAACACTGCGCGAACCATGGTTAAGTCAAGAGCAATATAACACCATTTCATTGTCACTTCCCCTATTCAAGAGCGTTTGCTATTGTCTTTGTCAGTGTAATTATCTGAGTTTTTAAATTTCTTTAATATTTCTCCATTTCATTCACAGCTACATCAAGGAATTGTCATCAATCATCATTGTGGGTCTTCCTGGCTCTTCTCTTCCGATCTAATTTTCTCTTCATTAATTTTCCATAGTGGATTCTTTTGGAAAATTCTTTATCAACTAGTTCTAAATTTGTAATCACTACTTTGCATTATAGCTTAATTTTTCAGAAACCCATTTCTGCAACAAAGGGAAAGTTTTGTTTTCACAAATTTTCTGCTTTCTACTTAAGATCTTCCCTTCAGTATTTTGAACCACGTCTATCTTATGTTTCTGTGAGTGGTATAGAGATATATCACCATGGGAACGAACAGTGAAGAGCGCATGGTTTCACAAGGAGGTTCTGAGGTGAGTAAAATTTCATTCTATGACCATGTTCAATCTATATTTCTTGTTCTATTTCAACACCCAAAGTTTCAACTGGCCTAAAATTTGTCACAGGTGTCATATCAAGCCATGGTAGAAAGTGAAATCAAAGAAACTCGGAATCTTCCTGCACACAAATTAATAGCAGAGAATTCAAAATCAAACAGTATGGTCGTGAAGGTAATTTAACAGATTTCACTTTCGTTCGTTGTATTTTTTCTTTGAATCTTTAACTTACGGAATTGAACCAAAACAGAAACCACACAAGGTGATTCCTGCTCACATCATAGCAGAAGCCATATCAACTATTCGTGATATTGACCTGAGATGGTCAGGTCCCATCACACAGAAGGAAATAGAGTATGTTGAACAGTATGTTCTGGCAAAGTACCCAGAATATGCAGGGCTGATCGAAGGAGATGGAATAGACCTGTCTAGCTTCATCATCAACGAGGAGCCATCAGAACCCATGTCAGATGATCGAAGAAAGTCCCCAAGAGGGGGTTTTAGAGAGTCTACCACACAATTTTTTGGAAGCAATCTTCCTGAATTGGACAGGACCCAGTTGGAGCCATCAAGATTACTTGATATTCTCAACAAGAAATCCTCATTTCCTGGGAGTTTCATCTCCATCCCAGAAATCCAAGCTCACAATAAGGTCTTGAAGCATTGTGGGTTGCCTGATGATGAATACCTCGTACTATTCACACCAAGCTACAAGGATGCTATGATGTTGGTCGGGGAAAGTTACCCTTTTGTTAAGGGAAGCTATTACATGACCATTCTTGGTGAGGAAGAGGATTACATCAGAGAATTTGCTTCTTTTAAGGAATCAAAGGTGATTGTAGCACCAAAGACATGGCTGGATTTGAGGATCAGGGGGTCCCAGCTAAGTCAAAATTTTAGAAGGAAGTGTAAGATTAGTCCAAAAGGGATGTTCTCTTATCCTGCAGATGTGAATGGGACAATGCATTGGGTTTCAGAGGCTCATAGGAACTCATGGCATGTTCTGCTTGATGCTTCTGCTTTAGTTGTAGGAAAAGATAGGCTTCATCTTGCACTTCACAGGCCTGACTTTGTGGTGTGTAGCCTTGAGAACTCTCATTCTAACCCTTCTAGAATCACTTGCCTCTTGGTGAGGAAGAAGTCATTTGACACATCCTCTGCCTCATCTCAGGGTAATGAATGAATAAGTGGAGGATATTTTAGGAAAATTTAAAATGTTGCATATTCATTGATGGTCTTTGAATTGGCATCATTGGACTCAGAAAATGGCATGAATTTTCCTGGCGTTTCTTTGTAGATTGAATAAATGAACGAATTAAACAAATATATAGATGATCGCTCATTAGTAGTTTGGATGCATCATGCATTTTGTATTAGTTAAAGTGACTTGTATTTATTAGTTATTGATAATTGTGATCTCTCTTAATTTGGTTATTGTTGCGAAACCCTTTTTCTCATGACAAATTTGAAGATGAATGAACATTTTACAGCTATAAACTTTGGGTCTATTTGTGAATAAGGAGGGGAAGGGAAGGAGAGAAATTGAGGGGAAGGAAAAGAAAAGTTAAATGATAATTTCTCCTTTCTTTGTTTGAATTTTACAAACTCTTTCAATTTATGGTAATTAAAATTAATAAAGAGAAAAAGTTAAAGAGAGTTAACATAAAACTTTTCAATTTCTTCCCCTCAAAAATTTTAAAAAACAAAAAAGGGAAAGGTTAATACATTTCCTTTTCTTCCCTTCCCTTCTCCTCCAAAATCCCTCTCTCAAACACACCCTTTGTGTTGATTTTTAATTGTGTCCTTAAACTTTTTTAACTGTCAATTTTATCTATGATCTTTTGAATTCTATCAATTTTTCCCAAACTTTAACGTTTTCCATTAAACTTACAAAATTTGCATGTGACAATCTAACTGGAACTCTTGTTGACATAGCAAATGGACTATATAAATAAATTAAGGCGACATTGATAATAATTGTGAAGTTTGAGAATGAAATTGACAATTACGCTAAACTTTAGGAGATTAAAAAAAGTGCTTTTGTCAATTTTTATTTATTTCCTCTCCTAAATTTGAATTTACAACTACCAAATCCTAAAACTTAACCTCCAAAGTCTATCTCATTTTTTATCCACTCCAAAGTAATCAAATTAGATTCAGTAGATGTTGGTCTTCTAGAGCAGTTCATCTCAAGAAAATTCATTACAAAAAGAAAGAAAGGAAAAGAAGAAAGCAAAATAAGAAGAGAAAAAAGAAACTTAGTATAGACGCATAACATTATCTACCCTAAAAAAGTATATTCAGAAAAATTACTAAAAGTTGTAGTCTTAAACTTGAAACAACTGTCATTGAGTTCATATATTAAAGTTCTCTCTTTCTCTCTTTTGATATTTCAAAGGCTTCAAACTCTAGTAACTCAGTCCTCAACAAAAATTTTAATCATGTTTTTCTCTTTATAAGTGAATTTCTCTACCCATGGAGTTGTTTTGATAAATATTGTGGGAGTATTTGTTGGGACAAAGAGATATGAAAGTGGTAATAAAAAAATGAAGTTGAGAATTCAAGATGAAAAAGAAAATAAACAATGGGAAAAAGTTTTTTTTTTTTTTACTCCCTAAAGTTTGGAATCATTGTCAATTTCTTATCCAAACTTTATAACTATTGTCAATTACGTCAAAATTCCTAATGTGGTCCATTTTTCATGTCAACAAGAGTTCTAGCTAGATTTCCATGCATATAGACTCTGTTAACATAATAGATGACGTTAGTGTTTAGGATAAAATTGATAGAATTCAAAAGTTTTGGGTCAAATTTACAAGAAAAAATTTTATGGATAAAATTAAAAATTAGTGCAAAGTTTGAGACATAATGTAACATGCCCCCTAAGCCATTTAGTCTTTAATTGTTAAAGACATAATTGTTGTGAGAAAGTGATATATAAAGTTAGAGAATTAAGTAACAAATCAATTGACTATGAAAATAGGTCAAAATGAGGTTTGGTTTAAGAGAAAATGACATTTTACAAAAATGGCATACTTGAGTAATTTAACCCAAAGGATAGATAAGGAATTAAAGACATGGTAATCAGAAATGGAACGTTTGGAAAATTTATTGTGAAAGTGGTACATAAGAGGAACAAATTTTTATGATGCTTGAAATTCATTTTTGACCCAAAGAGTAGTTAGCAATTATTTTTTAATTTTACATAATTGCATAATGATCCTTATGCACTCATACGTATACCCTAAGGATGAAGGAAATCTTCACTTCTTCATCTTCTTCCACACTTAGAGAAAGAAAGAGAGGGAAAAATGTGAGGGTTGAGAGAGAGATCAGGAAGCAAGAGGATTTAGGCTTTCAAACTTGGAAGATCTGAAGTAGAATCAATCTAACTTCTAGGAACATCAACTTTCACAAATCTTTAAGGTAATCAAAGAAATCTTCTTCTTCTCCCTTAGGTGCAAGAACCCATGTTCTTCTTTGCTGGAAATCTTTGTTTGAATGGATATAAGGATATTTAAACTTGCATTCATGGATTTACTTGCTAGAAATATGCTTGTGGAGCCTTTTTTAGGCTAAACAATGCTTGAAAACATCATTGGAAGAGTGGGTGAGAGATTTTTCTCCATAAACATGCTTTTGAGATGAATTTTTATTCCTAGCATATGAAAACTTGATATATTGTTGTATGGTGATGTTTTGGAAAAGGAAAAGAATCCAAAGTTGGTCTTAAACAAATTCCTATAGTTTTCATGAAGTCTTTCTGGGCCAAAAATGGTTTAAACTCAGATTTTCTATAGATTTTTTTTCAAAAAATTACGAAGTTCTGGAGACTTCGCCGTGACCAAAGTGCATTTTCACCATGACTAAATGTCTCTGGCAACTTCAGTTTAGCAAAGTGCCTCTATTCACTGCGATGAACGATACTACACCCTTAAAGCCCTTTTTCCAATTTGATGATTTCATGCCTCATCTCTTTTCCAAACATCATATAAAAGCTAGGGAATCATTCCAATGTTAGGATATTGTATTTAAAAAGTCATATGGGACAAAGTTTTGAAGGGAAATAACTTGAAAAATTGAATGCAAATACTTTTATTATATGGTTTAGCCTAGATAAGTTTCGGATTGAAGGACCAGTGGTTGGTATAGAACGATTGCCGAAAGTTCCAAATTTTTTAAATTAAAATAGCCATTTTCTCTTCAAAGAATTTATGGAAAACAATTTGTTGATGTTTAACCCTAAGTTAGTCCTCGAATGGCTACATAGTGACCTACTTAGAGTTAAATCAATCATGATTATGGAACTTATCAGACTAAAATATAAACATGAAAGTCAACTTCCAAGGTCTGGAAATCAGCTGCTAGTGTTAAAAATTGGTTTTTGGTTAGACGAAGAACATGGCAGTCAACTTCCAGAGGCTAGCAGTCGGCTGTTGGCGTTCTATTCGCTTTAAAACTCACTGCTACACCTAAAGTTTTACTCTAAAACATGTTTTCAAACAAATTTCTCAAGTTATGAACTTAACACCAATACTTAGATATCATATGGCATTTATAATCGTCCCAAAACTCAAGTTAACAACACTCAAAACTAAGATCAAACCACATTTTTGCACTTAAGTCATAAGCCCACTTTCACAATCAAATTCAAGCATAAATGACTGTCACCATTCAGCAAACAACACCCAATAGCAATCATAAACATAAAGAATGTAGGTTTAAAACCCCAAACATAGTTCAAATAATTTATAAACAACATTTCTTAGCAAAAGCAAACATTTCAGAAATGGGATTTGGGTTGAGTTGCTACTTGAATTTCTTGAAGAAATGTGTGTAACGACCCCCTAATACGTCATACGCGATGCTTATCTGATTAGCGGAAGCATATGGGTTAGTTTACATAATTATTTCCTATGTGGGAATGTCAGGGGATCGCTACTGGTTGAGCGTAACCCAAATAGACTTCCCATTGTCCATTCAGATTCCGTTCAAGCCTGATTCACACGTAGCTAACTAAATATACATACATACATCATCAATAACTCTGGAATGAAACTAAAGTCCATACATACGGCGTACAATCATTAAACTTAACATCCAAAACTCATATACATATATTGTCAAGCATTCACATACATTCTAACTGAATTTCCCAAGTTTAAAGCGGTAAACCCTATCGAAAATCCGGTAGAGTTTCCTCTGTATTTTGATCATATCCAAAGTACGAAATCACCTGTTTACAACCAAACAGCCAGTCTAACAACAGAAATATTACATGTACATTCAGTCCAATCCATACAGAAAACATAAGAGACAGAACCCAATAAACAACAACGTCATCAGAGTATATGTACAAACGATTCAAGCCTAAGCTAAATCATCCTTCAGTCTATCCTTAAGTCAGCCTCGGCTATCGTCTGGGTTCCTGTCCCTGTCCCTGTTCATCTGAGTAAACAACCTAATGAGATATGAATCCCAGTAGAATAATTCACAATTCAAATATCATTCAAAAACTGGTTGAATATCCAGCGGTGCGAACACCGAAATCATCTTCCCGAAATCAGTTCAAAAACAGTGAAATACCTTATCTTTAAAAATCATTTAATTACATGGAAATCGCGGCAATTCCTCGAAATCATAAAATCCATTTCTTTGAAAATCAAGCATAAAAATCAAATAAAATCTTATGCCCGGTGTATTTCAATCCACGTTGGCTACAATTCTGCTGTAACCAAATCTAAATCATCATCTAATTGCACGTCATCCAGAGAGAATACCTCTCTTATCATTGGGTGTGATCCGTAACACCAATCACCCGAATCAAGCCTATATTGTGAGTGTGATCCGTAACACCAATCACTCACTCAAGGACCGAGTGAGAATCAACATCTAGGGCGTCCCCTAGCATGTGCACATACGCCAATTCTCATCCTCATATAGTCTATTCGAACTCACATGCACTCGGTCGGCTATTCCTCAGGGTTTTAGGGTATTACGCCTAAATCATAACGTTTCCCCGTATAGGCTATCCCCCCTTATACTCCTTAAACCTTTCTTAAGGTCGTCCTGGTTTAACGGATAATCCCTAACTCAGTACAGGCTAAATATGGTAAAAATAATCTCGTTTAAAAGCTCTCTGTACTAGGGATACTTAACGGCCGTCCCATACCGGCTATCAAGTACCCAACTCTAAGTAAATTTGTCCTAAAGGCATCTAAACTCGATAAACAAGGTGTCTAACATGCAATTAGGGTTTTCAGCACACAGGCATGCAATTTATCCCATCGAAAGTAGCACGTAAATCCATGCAAGTCATCTAAATCATTCAGGTATTCACTAAATCAATTATAGGGTTCAGGAAGTGTAAATTATCCTACCTGGTCTCCTGTCGCTCTAAATCAAATCAGGACTTCACGAAATCTCGGTTTCTGGGTCCAATTAATTTCCTGGACATGAAATTAAATATTCAGCTTCGTCACGTTATCCGTTTTTCGATCCTAAATCCGGTTACGCTAATACCTAGGTCAATTTATTGCCTAATTATGTTTGGCTGCCATTTCAGTCATATACCATTAGTTTTTGGGAAATTGGACCTTACCAATGGGATCGGACGATGAAATTCTGCGTCGGAGTGGTCTCGTTTTCTCCCGATGCACGTCCAGAGGCTCCGGCACGGTGGCACACGGCGACGCACAGTGGCGTACGATGGCACACGGCGGAGGGGTGCAGTTTGTCTCGAAAATCACACCACGGTGAAGCCCGCAAGTCCAGGAGTCTAAATACAGTGGTGGCGCGGCAGTTCGCGACCGTTTGGGTGGCGTTTTCTGGCCACGAAGATTCTCGCACGGCGGATGAAGTTTCCCTCGATCCGGGCGCGTCTGGCCTCCTTTCGACGACAGCGAGCTACTGGAGGAAGCTGGCAGCTCAGGCTACACGGTGGTAGGGGTGGTGACGGTCAACGGCAACAGATGGCGGCGATCTAAGCTGGAGAAGTTTCGCACGATGGAGGGAAAAAATGGCATTTTTCAGGCGGCTCCGGCGACCGTTGGTGGCCGTGGTTGGTTGCTGGAGGTTGTGGGCAGTGAAGGCTATCGGTTGGTGCCCTTGGTGGCGGCCCACGGTGGCTGTAGCAGCCGTTCACGGTGGAGGAATGAGGAGAGAGAAAAGAGAGAGGAGAGAGAGAGTGTGGTGAGGAGAGAGAGAGAGAAATGAGAGAAATAGAGGGAATTCGTGTAATTTAAAGCCTCCGGGGACGATTCTGACTTTTCCCAGACCACCCGAGGATACTTTAGGGTGTCGGCATCCTTCTAGACGTTGGCATGCATTTCCATGCAAAATTTTTGGCCTCTGTCACCGAAATCGATGCACGAAACTTCTTTTGTTAGTTTCTAATCGCCGGATTGCATTTCTTTCTGTTTGATTGTGTTTCTGGCTTCGAACAACCTTCTGTTTTGAATCACTATCTTCAAAAGTTGTGCCAGGATTCGTTTAAAAGGGGTTAGGGTTAAAAATCAAATTTTCATCTTTTAAAATCCTTTCGGTTGTTACAATGTGCGTATGCAGTGTGCTAAAATGGCCCTTCCCTTGCTGCCAAACAAATCCCTAGCATCAAATCACCATTCCTTTAAGCTTATCTCTTCCCTTTTGTCCTAGTTCATTCTTTCTCTCTCTACTGGCCCTTCTCTTTCTCTTTCTACAAAATGCTAAAGATGGGATTGTATATGTTAGGGTTAGGGTTTCTAAATTAGTAACTCCCACTAATTGCACTCTAGCCCTTAGCCACTTTGTGACTTTAGCCTAACTAAACTTTTCCTTTTCAATTGGATCATTGGTCAGACTTAACTCAACTTTTCTTTCTTTTAACTAAGTCCCTGTATTAATGCAACTATATGTAATTAATGCAACATACACATGCATTAAACTTAAATTAGCAACTAACAGGCATCTCTTAATCACAATAGGAGCGGATGTTAATTCTACACCCTTTTTTTCATGGTTCATGGTGTTTTTATGTGGTTAGAGAATTTTCCATGGCTGCCTTGAATTTGAGGTTTCTCTCTTTACATTCTTATTTGCATGAAAATCTATTGGGTTATGCTTTTTTTGTTGTATGGATGTGTTTATGAGAAATGGTAGAATGATTAATTTATGGTAATATTGTGAATTTAGGTTCACCACTTCCATGAAACTCTCTTGTTGGAATTGATTTTGTAAAGTGTGGATTGTCATGGTTATGGTAGGGAAATTTTGTTTATATGCTTATTTATTGATGAAAATGAAATAAAGGAAAGGATTGGATGAAAAACACTTTTTTTCCCTTTTTTCTTACCTTTAGCCGAGAGCTTATGGCATCCTTGTGAAGGAAATTTGGTTAAAATTTTGTCTATTTTACTATGTTAGTGTTTCAGCCACAAGTGTAAGAGAGGGAGGAAATAGGTGTTGTGATGAAACTCTTCCAATTCCTTTCTCTTGATGCCTTGGCCGAGACTATGAAGGAGAAATTCATGTAAAAATTTGTTCACAAATGCACTATAGTTTTGGTTAAGGCAATGGAGAAGGAGAAAATGATGAGTTTAATGGTTTCCTTGATGAATGGTTTACCATAATCATGAAATCCTCATTCTTAACTTGGATGCCAACAAGAAGGAAAAATTTTATCTATGTATTCATGTATGCCTATTGTGAGAAAAAGAGATGATTATATGTGTACATAGATAGATTGAAGGGAAAATGAGATGGAATGATGATAAATGAATGAAAAGTTTACCAAAAGCCCTTAATGTGTAATGATAGTTAAAATGAAAATTGTATGGAAATGGAAGAAAAAGTGATATAAATGTATTTGTAAAATTGAAAAGAAGAAAGGAAGGGAATTTATAGCATAAAAACTTCATTGTTCCCTTAAGAAATCCTTTTGGCCGAAACCACCCTTGTCTTCCCCTTGAAATGGTTTAAATTTTTATAATGTAATTCTAAAGGATAGTGTTAAAGGTGTTATACTAACCAACTTCAAGGAAAGGAAAGTTAGTGGTTAAGGTATGGGATTTTGGCAATTTGTATAATAAATTGTCTAAGAGAGAAGATGTAATCTTTCATATCGATACAATTTAATTATGAAAGGATTATCTTACACAAAAGGGTTATAATTTAATAAAGGCCTAGTATCATGAAAAAGAATGGAAGGAAAAGAAATTAGAAATGAAAAAGAACAAAAGATAAACATAGAATGGATTGGAAAACATAGGATGAAAAGGAAAACTAAGATTGGAAAGAAAGAGAGCTTAGAGGAAGTATTTTCAACATATGTTTTAGGGTAGATAGGCTTGTAGATGAATGACCAATTGTTGGTATGAGACGGCAATTGGGTATTCCAAAAAGAATGTAAGAATTAGTGATGATGGCAAATTTTAAGTTAGGGTAACCTAAAAATGGTTAAATTAAAAAGGGGACATTTACTTAGAATTTAACATAATAATGGTTACAAGCCAAATCATCCTAGTTTATATGTGAGAGATAGCGTACTGGGAAAATTGTAATAACCCGATTTTTGAAATAAATTAAATTGGGTAAAATAAAATTATATTTTTTTGGAATTAAATTAAGCGTGATTTTCTGAGCCTACAATTGAAATTTGAGAATTTTTTGAAGTTAAAATTCTATCTGATAGAGAAAATTCTATCTGCCTTTAAGACTTTAGCCTATACTTTTGGAAGGCTTAAATTCTCCAAAAGACCTCCGAATTCCTTCCATATGAGCCTGTAATCTTGCCCAGATTAGAGAATACATCTGAAATTTATCACAGGCGAAGTGAAAAAAGACCAAAATACCCTTGGAGGCCTTAAAACTCCAAAATATCTATTTTTCCTCTCATTTTTCCTTTCCTCTCTATCTCCTCCACCTATTTTCTCTCTCCTCTCCATCTCACTCACGCGCCACCTCCAGCCGCCAAAAATGCCGCCCTATGCCACTGCCAGACCCCGCCATTGGTGCAGCTTGATGCCACCGACCTCCAGCCACCATTCCTGACTGCCGACGGACACTACAGCAGTCGAAAACAACCTATTTCTCCCTCCTTCATGAAATTCCTCTTCTTCCGTGATCTCTGCCGTCCGATGCTATCTGGCCACACTGCCACCATCGTTGGGTATCCTGAGCTGCCAGCTTCCTCCGCCAGCTTCCAGCTGGTGGAGCGCCGCCACCACGTGGTTGGAACAAGGAAAAAATAGTCTGTCGTGCGTCGCATTTTGTTGCCAAAAAACACCATCTAAACAGTCGTGTTTCACCGAACGGACCCCGAATTCTGCATCCTCAAGTTGTGCGCTACATTTTGGTGTATCTTTTGACCCCAGCTGCCATGTGCCATCGTGCACTATCGCGGGAGTTGCTAGAAAGTTGCCGAAATCAGATTTCAAGCTTCCTAAACCCCTGGTACAGTTTGAAATACCCCAATTTGATATTTTCCTGTTGAAATTGATCCTAGATATGTCTAAGGATTAGATCGGCCTAGAATTTGATAAATTGATGTCGAAAAGCCTAATTGAAGAAAAAATCGCCTAAGAATTTAATTATTTGCCCAGGGAATTAATTAAGAGCAATTGTCGAGGAAAAGGGCCTGGAAATGTACCAAGAAGAAGAGAGAGATTTTGTCAAAGAGAAAGGAGCAAGGTAGGTTAACAATTTAAACTTTTGTTCTATGTTCTTGTTATGCAATCTAATGTTTATATTCAAGCTTTCCATGGAATTTAAGTTGCCTCTACATTCTTGACTGAAATGTATATATGTTGGCTAGCATGTGTGGTTTATTGGAATGTTGATGGGTGAGATAATATGAAGATATTGTTAAAAAAAAATTAGGGTTGAATGGTGTTAACTTCATGGTGACCAGGAAGAAAGAACCCCACGTTTTAAGTGTATTAAGTAAGGAAGCACAAGAAAGGAAATGGAATTGCCAAGTGAACAAAACTCCCCAGGGCGAGTCTATGAAATTTATTCTCGGAATCTAGAAACTATGCACCAATATATATTTCCAAAAAGTATGGGAATTTATTATTGGAAGAAAGGAAATTATTTTTGAATTAGTAGAATTTTATAAGAAAGGATATTATTATTATTTTCAAGGAAGGAAATTATTTTGGAAATTGATAAAATTATATCAGAAAATTTATTTTTCAAGAGAGGAGAAATTATCCTTGAAAATACTAAAGTTTTTGCAAGAAATGTACATTTATAGTAATTTCCAAAGAAAGGGGAAATCATTCATGAAATTAATAGAATTTTTGCAAGAAATGTACATTGGAATTAATCTCCAAGAAAGGAGAAATTATTTTTGAAAATACTAGATTTTTATGAGAATTGTACATTAGAGTTAAATTCCAAGAAAAGAGAAAGCATTCTCAAAAAAATTAGTATTTTCACAAGAAATATATGTTTATAGTAATTTCCAAAGAGAGGGGAAATCATTCATGAAATTAATAGAACTTTTATGAGAAGTGTACATTGATATTAATTTCTAAGAAAGGGACATTTATTCTTAAAATTTTTTAACTTTAAGAAGATATACATTAGTATTATTTTTCAATGAAAGGAAAATTTCTCCTAAGATTTGTTAAAGAGTTTTATAAAGGTGGCCAAGGGTCCATAGAGTGCCCAAGTGTGCATAATTACCCTAGGTGGTAGCCCAGTGTCCACGTAGTGCACAAGTGTGCACAATTACCGTAGGTGGTGGCCCAGTGTTCATGTAGTGCCCAAGTGTGCACAATGACCCTAGGAAGGTGGCCAAGTGTCTACATAGTGCCCAAGTGTGCACAATTACCCTAGGTGGTGGCCTAGTGTCCACGTAGTGCCCCAATGTGCACAATGACCCTAGGAAGGTGGCTAAGTGTCCACATAGTGCCCAAGTGTGCACAATTACCCTAGGTGGTGGCCCAGTGTCCACATAGTGCCTCAATGTGCACAATGACCCTAGGAAGGTGGCCAAGTGTCCATATAGTGTCCAAGTGTGCACAAAGAATTTTAAAAGTGGCCAAGTGTCCATGAGTGCCCGAGTGTGCACAAATTTTATGTCAAATATGATTTAAGAATGATAAGCATAAATTTTTTGTTAATTTTATGATTGTGAACAAGAGATTTTTATAAAGGTGGCCAAGAGTACACATAGTGCCTAAGTGTGCACCTCCTTCATATAAAAGTATGTTTTAAGAATGATAAGCATAAATGCTTTGTTAATTTTATGATAGTGTGTTTTATAACAAGCCAGATGTCTTACTTGAAAGAATATTATTTTTATCTCATTGACATTTAAATTGATCATACATTGCTTGCCAATTTTATTTATGAATTATGTTATGTTTTATTTTATTTTCAAGAATGTAGAATTAAACGTTTTGGTGCTTGCACCCTGATACATATTAGTTATTTTTAAACATCCAAATTGTTAACCTATTGGGAAACTTGCGTTTCTCATTATATGTTAATATGTATCATATGCAAACGCATAGCAGGCCAGGAGATCAAGTTCTTTCTTGGGTTTAAGGAATGTTGTAACCCCTATATTTTTGTTTTAGTCCTAGTCTTGACATACTCTGAATAGAGCTGGGATTATCCTTTTGGCAGTGGACTTGAGATGTAATTGGGAAGGAACCGGGAAAGGGATATGTGAAGGATTGGTCCATCTTGAAAATTCTTTTTAAAGGGGGTCTGAATGACAGAATTGTTGTTTCCTGACTTCCTAGGGACAAGTACTTCACATATCCTGAGATATGTTGATTGTAAGGTAATAGACACTATTGGACTCTTATTATTTGAACTGTATGAAAGTTAATCTTTCGCTATGTAGTATAGAATTTCTGTTATTCTGCTGTGCATGTAAGTTTTTAATCTGAGCAAAAGATCCCGAGCCTAATTTGCTTAAATTAATTTAATGATATAACTGCTCAGACATTAATTAAATAAAGGATAAAGATAATGTACCAAACCTATATATTTATATCAAAACTAATGGTGTTACAAAAGTGATCTATTGAAAAAATAGTGCTGATTCCATAGCACAATGATTTGCCCAAAAGTGGAGAGGAAATGATCTGTTGAGTGGTAATGATCCCGTGAGCATAATTTAGACTGGCTATAGGGAGAAATCCCACTGACTGGGGAATGATCTGTCTATATGACAATGACCATTGACTGGAATAGGTACTCGAATCCACTGAGGGACGCCATAGATAGTACCAGTGGCAAAAATGTCATAAGACTAGAACTAGAAATAAATTATCTCACTCATATATGTAGTAGTACGTGGAGTAGTCCATTGGGTGGCACTCCCGATACTCTTAAGTTCATCTTTCATTGACTATAACTTTTAGCCAATGACTAATAATAGTTTTCCTTATGACTGGCAATGTGTTCCTTATGAATGATTAAATATGTTTTCCCTATTTATGAATGGAAATGTATTTATAACTAGATAGATTTTAAAATAATGATATTGAAATACCTTGACTAGTAACTTTTATGGTGAACTATCACATTTTATTCATATATGAATGCAATACTTCTTATAAAATGTATGTGCAAAACCCAGTAAGATTTAACTGATGATTTAAAATGATAGAATGTAGAACTATTTTTTGTATCACTACGGTGGTACATACCAGTATTTTCTAAAACAAAAGGATTGTCTAACTACTGAGAATGAAATTCTCATAATTATTTCTAGTATGTATCAGATGAACCGTTGCATGATTTAGCTTGAAGCTGATATAGCATTGGATGAACTCCAATGGTTGAATTCCTTTGCAATTGTTTAAAATGTTTAGGTTGTAGTAGTAATGGAAGTTCCCCGTTCTTAGAGAAGGTGTGACTGATGTTTATTTTTGGATGTGTATAGAAGAGAAAATGGCATATGTATTTGGATATGTGGGATAATTATCCATTAGTAGGAATTAAAGTAAGAAAGAGGTCTGAGTAGCAAGCTTGTTGCCTCCTTACCCTAAGAAACTAAATGGATTCCAGATATCCTAAAAAATATGTATAGCGTTGTAAATACTAGTTGAATGGAAATGTAATGCCCCTATCTAGTATTACAATTCCTCCGATGCAAATAGATAGGTTCGGTACATTATTCTTATCCTTTTATTTAATTAACGTTTGAGCAGTTAAACCATTAAGTTTCATTAAGAGAATTAGGTTCAGGATCTTTTGCTCAGATTAAAACTCTTATGCATAGCGAAATAAAAGAAATACTATACTACATAGTAGAAATTTAAACTTTAATGTAATTCAAATAATACAAGTCCAATAATGTCCATTGCATTCTGATAAACATGTCCCCAGATATATGAAGTACCCATTCATTGGAATTCCGGAGACAACAGGTCTGTCACTCAGACTCCCTTACAATTTCTAGGGATGGACCGGTCCTTCTCATATCCTTCCCCAGGGATTTCCCATGAACATCTCCTATACAGCCAAAAGAATCGTCCTAATTCCAAACAATATGTCTAGACTAGGACCCAAAATAGGGGTACAAAAATTTTCTTTAAACCCAACAGAAACTTCTATCTCCCAGCCCTGCTAAGTGTCTGCATTTGATACATATTAGCATATAATGAGAAACACAAGTTTCCCAGTAGCTTATCAATTCAGATTTTAAAAACAACTAATATGTATCAGGGTGTAAGAACCAAAATATTTAATTCTACATTCTTGGAATAAACATAGCATCGTGCATAAACATAAATTGGCAAGCAATGTATAATCAATTTAAATGTCAATATGATAAAAATAATATTCATCTCAAATAAAACATCTTTGCATACTATAAAACACATTGTTGCAAAATTAACAAAACTGTTTATGTTTATCATCCTTAAAACTTACTTTTATGTAATGGTTGTGCACATTTGGCATTATGTGGACACTTGACCACCTTTATAAAAATCTCTTGTGCACACTTGGGCACTTGTGCACACTTGGCCACCTTTCTAGGGTCATTGTGCACACTTGGGCACGATGTGGACACTTGGCCACCTTCCTAGGGTCATTGTGCACACTTAGTCACTATGTGGACACTTGGCCACCTTTGTAATTCTTGGTGCACACTTGGGCACTTGTGGACATTTGGCTACCTTAAAAATTATTTGTGCACACTTGGCCACCTTAAAAATTCTTTGTCAAATATTAAAGGAAATTTTCTTTTTCTTGAAAATTATTACTAGTGTACATCCCTTTTAGAATTCCAATATCTTCAAGGATAAAATTCCCCTTTCTTGGAATTTATTATTAATGTACTTCCTATGTGAAAATTCTATTAATTCTAAGGATAATTTTCCCTTTCTTATAAATTAATGTAAATATACATTTCTTCTAAAAAATTCTAATATTTCAAGAATAATTCCTCCTTTATTGGAAATAAATTCTAATTGTACATTTGTTTATAAGAATTCCAATATTTTCAAGAAGAATTTCTCTTTTCTTGAAAATTAAATTTTATGTACATTTCTTATAAAATTCCAATATTTCAAAGATAATTTCTCCTTCCTTAGAAATAAATTCTAATGTATATTTCTTACAAAAATTCTAATGTTTAGAATACTTTCTCCTTTATTAAAAATTAATTCTAATATACATTTCTTATGGAAAATTTCAATATTTCAAGGGTAATTTCTCCTTCCTTAGAAATAATTTCTAATGTATATTTCTGATGAAAATTCTAATTTTTTGAATACTTTCTCCTTTATTTAAAATTAATTCTAATATACATTTCTTATGGAAAATTCCAATATTTCAAGGATAATTTCTCCTTCCTTATAAATAAATTCTAATGTATATTTCTTACAAAAATTTTAGCATTTTAAAATATTTTCTTTTCTTACCATAATAATCATAATCTCCTCTTATGACTTTAAAAATAAATTCCCATATTTTGAATCAATATCATGGTGCATAGCTTACAAATTCCAAGAATAAATTTCATGGACTTGGCCTAAGGAGATTTGTTAAATTGGCAATTCAATTTCCTTCCTTTATTCTTTACTAGCACCCTTAAATGGTACGGTTTCTTTCCTTTGTGTTCATCATGAATTTAACACCTTCCAACCCTTATCCTTTCCCAACAACATACTCATGCTATCTCATCCATCAACATTTCAACAAACCATATATGCTAGCCAACATACATACATTTTGGTCAAGAATGTCGTGAGACAATTTATGTTCCATAGAAAACAAAAACATATTGGTTGCATAAACTAATCATGGAACACAAATCTCAAATTGTTAACCTACCTTTTTGGTGTCCTAAGATGGTTTGCTTGGCTTCCTCTTGATTCTTTGTTTCCTTTTCTTTCTTCTTGATCACCTTCACTTCTTCCTCCTCACAATTGTGGTGCTTCACGTGCTCCCTCTTTTCCCTCAAAGTTCTCTCTTTTTCTTTTCTCTCTTTCTCTCTTTTCACGTGTGGTTGTGTTGCATGTATGAAAATGAAGTTCTCAACTCCCTTTTGCCCCTTTTCTTTGGGTCACGTGTGCATGCCTCTTTGTAAGAATAAAACTTCCAATTTTAATTCTCTTTCCTCCTTCACGTGTGGTCTAGTGCAGCACCTTCTTCATTTATTATTATTATTTCTTGTTTATTACTAGGTGTAACACCCCCATTAGCCTATGGTTTCTTTTAAGTATTTAAGGGTATAATGTATATAATTCTCATAATAATGGTGTGTTACTATCACTTCTACCTAAGTAAAGTTTAAACTTTTTACCAAGTTGATTAATTGAGTGCCATTTGGGTTGGTCTCTACTCTCAGGCTCTCTCAACATCACAGCGGAATAAATACATATAGAATACACCTGGATTAACTATACATAGACATGCATTCTTAATTAAATATAGTCAATTAACTATAAGGCATGGAGGCAACAATCCCACCACTCATGACCCCATCAATTAGTCTATTCATCCATCCAGCCTAATTCCTATACAGATAAGTTAAAATAGGCTATACAAGATAATCCTACCATGTACTTATGCTATTCAAACTAAACAGTCCACATGCCCAGATTGGACACTTCTTCATTCTTTACCTCCTTCTCCAGCCCAACGGGACCTACACATCTGGTGCATGGCAACACTATTGTGAGAAATGAATCTCAGTAGCAATACAACTAGTTATGAAATCCATTGACTTGTACCACTGTGCTCACATGAAAAACCTTTACATTCTTTCATAAAACATATCACATGCTATTGGGATGTAATGAATGTAGCACTTAATCATGTTATATACTCATGCATATGTATATTCATCATATCATCTTTAAAACATGGGAATTGCATTCATCATCATTCTCATCATAAAACATTTCTTATAAAACATACGTGTGATAGTAGACATGCCTTCATTTCATTTTCATAACATATGAGCAGTACATAAAATACCCTAAGAGTAATAGGAAGAGTTTCCCAGCAACAACTCCATGCATCACAGTCTATATGAATGAGCGTATAGCTATCTAGTCATGCCTTAACTTTTGTACATTATGAGGTATCCCCCAGTGGATCCAAGTACCTTAATGGTCCCTGCCCATTTCCGGCAGATCATCCCTGACCAGCAGGATTCCTCCCTTTCATCCCAAACGGGGATGGTATACTCTCATGGGATCACTGTCAATTCTACCTAGATCATTTCCTCTCCACTTTTGGGTGGATTATAGTACTATAGAATCACCACCTTTCTTTCGAGGTGGATCACACTCCTGGTACGCTATTCTCTACATATACTTTAGGGTGAATCGACCTATGCCTATTGTAACGACCCCCTAATCCACAATATACTATCTTCTATTTGCCTAGCAGAAGGATATGGGTTTTAAAAATAGTTATTCCCAATATGGGAACGTCAGGGGATCGCTACTAGTTGAGCGTAACCCAAATAGACATTCCGTCGTCCATTCAGATTTCGTTCAACCCAAAATCACACGCAGCTACACTAATTACACATGCAACATCACATAAACTCTAGAATAATAAAACTAGAATCCATACATACATATGCAATCCATTCATATAATTTCCATCTTAACTTAAACATTTGTCACATTAAATGCTACTAAAAATCTGGCAGAGTCTCCCTTGTATTTTGAATGTATCCCAAAGTACAAACAGTCATCCATTCAACAGTTTATATCCAGTTCAACAGCAAAAGAAAACATAATTACATAATATAATACAATTATCCACAGCATATATATATACATCATAATTCAAGCCTAAAACTACGCTGCTCTTCTGTATATCATCAATGTTGTTGCCCAGCTAGCGTCTAGGCCCCTATTCCTGTTCATCTGAGCAAACAACCTGGTGAGATATTGAAATCCCAGTAGAATAATTTACAATTCATAATATAGTTCAAAAATTGGTTAATCACTCACCGGCGCAAGCACCAAAAACGAACTTCCCGTATTCAATTCAAAATCCATGAAATACCTTATCTTTAAAAACATTATTTAGCATAGAAATCGCGACAAGTTCTCAAAAATCATAAAAATCTATTTCTTTGAAAATTGGTAATCAAATCGAGTCAATTCCCATGGTCGATGTATCTAAATCCGTATCGGCCACAAATCATCTGTGACCATATCTAAAATCATCCAATTGCAAGTCATCTAGAGAAATTATATCTCTTATCATTGGGCGTGATCCGTAACACCAATCACCCGAATCTCACCTATGTTGTGAGTGTGATCCATAACACCAATCACTCACTCAAGGACCGGGTGAGAATCAACATCTAGGGCATCCCTTAGCATGTGCACATACTCCAATTCTCATCCTCATATAGTCTATTCGAACTCACATGCACATGGTCGGCTATTCCTCAGGGTTTTAGGGTATTACGCCTAAATCACAACGTTTTTCCTTGTAGGCTATCCCCCTTTATACTCCTTGAACCTTTCTTAGGGTCCTTCTGATTTACCACGTGATCCCTAACGCAATGCAGGCTAAATCTGTTTAAAAATATATCTTTACAAAATCCCCGGCACTCAGGATACTTAACGGCCGTCCCATAACAGCTATTAAGTACCCTACCCTAAGTAAATCCATCCTAAGGGCATCTAAACTTGATAGGAAAATCATCTAACATGCAAATGGTATTTTTAGCACACAGGCATGCAATTTAATTCATCGAAAGAAGCACGTAAATCCATGCAATAAATCTAAAATGTTTAAGTATTCACAAAGTCAATTCTAACGTTCGAGAAGCGTAAATTATCCTACCTAGTCTCTGTTTGCTCCAAATCGATTCGAGACTTCTCGTATCCTTGATTTTTGAGCCTAATCAATTTTCTAGGCATTTAAATGAATATTTAACCTCATTATGTTATCAATTTTATGGTCCTAAGTCCGATTACACAATTTCCTAAGTTGGTTTATTTCCTATTCAAATTTGGCAGCCAATTCAATTAAAATACATTAGGTTTAGGTGAATCAAACCTTATAGGGGGTGTCAAATGATGGAAATCTATTTCGGGATAGTCTCGGGTGTCTTTATAGCTTCTCTGGCGGTGGGGCACGGCAGAGCATGGTGGCTCACGGTGGCGCACAGTGGAGGGGTGCAGTTGGCCTCGAAAATTACACCATGGTGAAGCCCTCAAGATGGGGAGTCCGAATTTGGTGGTGGCACAACGGTTTATAGCCGTTTGGATAGTGTTTTTTAGCCCCGAAAGTCGATGCACGGTGGATGCAATTTTCCTCGATCCAGGCACATCAGAGCTCTGTTCAACGACGGTGAGCTGGGGGAGGAAGCTGGCAACTTAGCTTACATGCTGGTGGTGGTGGTGACAACCAATGGTGGCTGACAACGGAGATCACGGCAGGCAAAACTTCACGCGATGGAGGAGAAAAAGCAACATTTTTCAGTGACTCTGGCGGCCGTTGGTGGCCGTGGGTGGCTGCTGGAGGTCGAGGGTGGCGAGGTGTGTCCATTGGTGGGTCAGGTGGCGGCATACAGCAGCCCAGGTGGTGGCACGCGGTGAAGGAAGGAAGAAAGAGAGGAGAGAGAAAGTAGAGTGAGGAAAGAGAGGGAAATGGTGAAAATGGCGGGAAATGGTGAGTTTCTGGGAATTTTAAAACTTCTAGGGGCGATTTTGACTTTTCCCAGACCACCCGGGGAAACTTCAAAATGTTGTCTTCCATCCGGACGTTGGCACAAGTTCCCATGCAGAGGTTTCAACCTTCATTTGAGAAACCGAAGTCTGGAACTTCATTTATCAGTATTTTATTGCTAGCCCGTGTTTCCTTTCATCATATCAAGTTTTTGATTCCAAAAAACCCTTCGATTTTGACCGTTGACCTCGAAAATCATGCCAAACTTAGTTTACATGAAATCAATATAAAATTCAATTTTTAATCTTCAAAAACAACCTCGGTTATTATATTCTCCCCCCCTTTAAAAGAAATTTTGTCCCAAAAATTTATACCTGTGAACAGCTCTGGGTATCGTTGTCTCATCTCGTCTTCCTTCTCCCATGTCATCTCCTGTGATGCTACATCCTACCAAAGTACCTTAACTAAAGGGATTATTTTATTCTAGAGTTGCTTAGTCTTAAAGTCAAGGATTTGTATAGGAGTAGATTTATAAGTCAAATTTTCCTTTAACATTATTGGTTGATTCCCCAATACATACGCAGGGTCTGGGACATATTTACGAAGTTGGGAGACGTGAAAGACATCATGTAGGTTGGACAAATGGGGAGGTAAGGTAATTTGGTAGGCGACTAGACCGACCCTTGTAGGATTTGGAATGGTCCTAGAAATCTAGGGCTTAGTTTCTTGGTCCTTACCTGTCTACGAATACCCTTGGTGGGGGACACTCTCAGGAATACATGCTCTCTCTCATTGAATTCTAAAGGTCTTCTTCTCTTATTTGCATATGCTTCCTGTCTCTGTTGGGAAATCTTCATCTTTTCCCTTATCATTTTGATTTGATCAGTGGTTTCTTGTACGATCTCAGGTCCCAACAGGGTACTCTCCCCCATCTCTACCCAACTCAAGGGTAATTTACAACTCCTTCCATACAAAGCCTCATAAGGTGCCATACTGATGGTAGATTGAAAACTGTTATTGTATGCAAACTCTATCAACGGTAGGTATTTATCTCAACTCCCTTTCTGTTCTAGTACACAAGCCCTCAACATATCTTCTAAAGTCTGAATAGTTCTCTCAGACTGCCCGTCAGTTTGAGGATGATAGGCTATGCTAAACTTAAGCTGGGTTCCTAAGGCTTACTGTAGGGATTGCCAGAATCTTGAAGTAAACCTAGGGTCTCGATCAGATACTATACCTAATGGTATTCCATGTAATCTTACGATTTCCCTAAGGTACACCTCGGCTAGTTTTTCCATGGAGTATCGCATCTTAACAGGCAAAAAGTGAGCAGACTTAGTCTATCTATCCACTATCACCCAAATGGCATCAAATCTAGCTGGTGTCCTAGGTAATCCTACTACGAAATCCATGGTTATTTGATCCCATTTTCTTTCCGATATTTCCAATGGTTTCAGTAGCCTTGCGGGTTTCTGATGTTCTATCTTAACCTGTTGACAAGTCAAACAAGCATTCATGTAGTTTGTGATGTCCTTCCGCATACCAGGGCACCAAAAATTCCTCTTTAGATCCTGATACATCTTGGAAATACCTGGGTGAATAGTATAATGGCTTCGATGAGCTTTTGCTAGCACTTTTTCCTTTAGCTCCTGATGGTTTGGAATCACTACCCTCTTCCTAAACATTAATACTCCATCAGGGGCTAATCCAAAATCAGGTTGGTTGGCATATACTTCCAAGGATTCATCCTCTATTTGGGCTTGTCTAATCTGCTTTCTCAGCTCGCAGGTTATTAAGAAGTCACTCATCACTAATCTCTTTGGAAACGAGATTACGTTGAGGCTGAGATTCTTAAAATCCTCAAGTAACCTCATCTCACCTATCATTAGGCTAGCTAATTGTAGTGACTTTCGGCTTAATGCATCTGCTACAACATTCGCTTTCCCTGCATGGTATTTTAATTCAAAATCAAAATCCTTTAGGTATTCTACCCACCTACGCTACCTCATGTTCAATTCCTTCTGATCAAACAAGTACCTAAGGCTCTTGTGATCACTATACACCTCGAATATAGCCCCATATAGGTAATGTCTCCAAATATTTAGGGCAAACATGACGACAACTAATTATAAGTCATGGGTAGGGTAGTTTTCCTCTGCAGGTTTCAATTGTCATGATGCATAAGCCACTACCTTCCCATCCTGCATTAAGACGCATCTTAAGCCTTTCAATAATGCATCTGTATACACTGTGAAGGGTTATAAGGGTTTCGGAAGAATTAGTACAGGAGCGGTGTTCAATTTCTCTTTCAAAGTTTGGAAACTATTCTCACACTGCTTGCTCCATTCAAAGTTCACACCCTTTCGAGTTAACTAGGTTAATGGCAAGGCTATCTGAGAAAATCCTTAGATGAATTTCCTGTAATAGCTGGCCAAACCCAGGAAACTCCTCACTTCGGTGACCGTCCTAGGTTGACCCCAATCTAACACTGCTTCAATTTTCTTAGGGTCTACTGCTATTCCTTCCCCATTTACCATGTGTCCGAGGAATTTCACTTCTTTAAACCAAAACTCACATTTCTCTAACTTAGCATACAATTGCTTCTCTTCTAGTATCTGTAGCACCGTGCTAAGATGCTGGGCATGCTCTTCGTTAGTCTTGGAGTAAACTAAGATATCATCAATGAACACCACTACAAAATGATCTAAGTAGGGTCTAAAGATTCTATTCATATAATCCATGAAGACAGCAGGTGCATTTTTCAATCCAAATGGCATCACTAGAAACTCATAGTGGCCGTATCTAGTGCTAAACGCTGTCTTAGGGATGTCTTCCTCTCTAACCCTAATCTGGTGGTATCATGATCTTAAGTTTATCTTAGAAAACACAATCGCACCTTGCAACTGATCAAACAAGTCGTCAATACGTGGTAAAGGGTATTTATTCCTAATGGTCATCTTGTTCAATTGCCAATAATCGATACACAATCTCAAACTCCCGTCTTTCTTCTTTACGAATAAGACTGGAGCTCCCCATGGTGATACACTCGGCCTAATGAATCCTACAACTCTACCTCAAAGAGATTGAGGGACACATCACCTATCTCACAAGCTCTGTCACTCCCACGCACAGGCACGTTATCTAAATAAGTGATTGTCCTCTTAGAATAGTTTAACAAGACCCGATTCCTAATTAACCAATCCATTCCTAAAATGATGTCAATCCCAGTCAAGGATATACACAATAGGTCCACGATAAACAAGGTATCATCAATGGTTAAGGGATAGTTTAGGCATATACGTGGGGACATAGTGGCTTCTCCCTAGAGTGTGGATATATATAGATTATAGGGCAGGGTCTGTACAGGTAATTTTATTTTCTCTATGCATGCATTGGCAATAAAAGAGTGCGTAGCACCAGAATTAAATAATACTATCAAAGGAAAATTATAATTTTTACCTCTACCCTACATCAAACCTGATGACCTGTCGATGTTAGCTGCATCCAGAGTGAAAACTCTCCCTGGAGCCTGCAATTTTTAGCCACCGGATGTCTGCTGGTTCCCACTGGAGGGGTAGTACCTTGCCATGTGTCCCAACCTCCACACCTGTAACATTGTAATGGAGCTTGATGCCATCAGGGTTGATTAGGGTGCCTAGTTCCACATTTCTGACAGGGTGTATTATCAGATTGTTTATTGCCACTTGAAGACCCTGGTTGTGGTTTAAACATGCCGCCTCTCACATTGAGATTTCTGGCTGATGGTCTCAACCGGTTTCCTGTTCTTTGGGTCATGTTCTGGGCCTGTCTCTGCTCCAAGTTCTTACTCAGGATTTGACACTTGTTCACCAACATTACAAAGTCTCTGATCTCAAGTGGGGCTAGCTGCGTCTTCATCGGTAAGTTTAGGCCTCTTCTAGCTGCTTTGGCTTCTAAGCTTCATCATAGTGCATCCGTAGGTATGTAGAATATCTGGATAGCTCTTTAAACTATCTCAAATATTCCTCGAATGGCCTGCCTCCCTGCGTGAGCTTTAAGAACTGTGCTTCCTTTAACTGTTTGACACTCTCAAGGAAGTATTGCTCCTTGAAGACTCCCTTGAAGGATTCCCAGATGAGCGGGATACCCTTGCTTTTCATCAACTGATGGGCACTTGTCCACCATTGTTTCAATTCACCCTTCAACATATATGTTGCATATATAACCTTTTGTGCATCATCACATCGCAACAACCTGAAGATCTTCTCCATGTCCTTTAACCAGGCTTCTACTGCGGCTGGATCAGAGGCATCTGCAAATGAGGATGGACCTGATCTCTGAAATTCTATCCATCCCTGATACAACGGGTTAGCATTCTGGGTGGCTCCATCGTTCCCGGTTTGCCTGTCCTCCTGCTGCTGCCTCATCACATTGGCAATAGTAGTGGCTTGGTCCTTTATGGCATCGACCATCATCCGTATGGACTCCATCATATCTCGCATGTTGACATCAGTCTCCATGCTGCCACTACCTGAAGCGCCCTGACTCTTATGTCTTGGCCTTCCTCTAGGCCTACGGGTGCTATCCCTGCTAGGTTATGCCATGGCTATCTGACACAGAAAGAAAACAGATCAGTCTTAGCAGCAACAGTTAATAGAATGGCATTAAATTCATTCCATTACTTATCGATTCAAGATCAGTTCCTAATATTCCAGAGTTAAGTCAATTAAAACCCTAAAGCTGCAATCCTAAAGATTCATGGTCCTTAGCCCACTAAACCGGACAATCTGACAAACCGGGCTCTAGTACCATAATTGTAACGACCCCCTAATCCACAATATACTATCCTCTATCTGCCTAGCAGAAGCATATGGGTTTTAGAAATAATTATTCCCGATATGGGAACGTCAAGGGATCGCTACTGGTTGAGCGTAACCCAAATAGACATTCAGCCGTCTATTCAGATTCCGTTCAACCCTAAATCACACACAGCTACACTAATTACACATAAAACATCACATAAACTCTGGAATAATAAAACTAGATTCCATACATACATATGCAATCCATTCATATAATTTCCATCTTAACTTAAACATTTATCACATTAAATGCTACTAAAAATCCGGCAGAGTCTCCCCTGTATTTCGAACGTATCACAAAGTACAAACAATCATCCATTTAACAGTTTATATCCAGTTCAACAGCAAAAGAAAACATAATTACATAATCATATACAATTATCCACAGCATATATATATACATCACAATTCAAGCCTAGAACTACGCTGCTCTTCTGTATATCATCAATGTCGTTGCCCAGCTAGCGTCTAGGCCCCTGTTCCTGTTCATCTGAGCAAACAATCTTGTGAGATATTGAAATCCTAGTAGAATAATTTACAACTCATAATATAGTTCGAAAACTGGTTGATCACTTAGCGGTGCAAGCACTGAAAACGAACTTCCTGTATTCAATTCAAAATTTGTGAAATACCTTAATTTTCAAAACATTATTTAGCAAGGAAATTGCGGCAAGTTCTCAAAAATCATAAAAATCTGTTTCTCTAAAAATCGGTAATCAAATCGAGTGAAATCCCATGCCCGGTGTATCTAAATCTGTATTGGCCACAAATCATTTGCGACCATATCTAAAATTATCCAATTGCACGTCATCTAGAGAAATTACATCTCTTATCATTGGGTGTGATCCGTAACACCAATCACCCGAATTCGCCTATGTTGTGAGTGTGATCCGTAACACTAATCACTCACTCAAGTACCAGGTGAGAATCAACATCTAGGGCATCCCCTAGCATGTGCACATACGCCAATTCTGATCCTCATACAGTCTATTCGAACTTACATGCACACGGTTGGCTATTCCTCAGGGTTCTAGGGTGTTACGCCTAAATCACAATGTTTCCCTGTGTAGGCTACCCTCCTTATACTCCTTGAACCTTTCTTAGGGTCGTCCTGATTTACCGTGTGATCTCTAATGCAATGCAGGCTAAATCTGGTTAAAAATATATCTTCACAAAATCCCCTGCACTCGGGATACTTAACGGCCGTCCCATATCGGCTATTAAGTACCCTACCCTAAGTAAATCCATCCTAAGGGCATCTAAACTCGATAGGCAAATCATCTAACATGAAAATGGTATTTACAACACAAGCATGCAATTTAATTCATCGAAAGTAGCACATAAATCCATGCAATAAATCTAAAACTTTTAGGTATTCACAAAGTCAAATCTAACGTTTGGGAAGCATAAATTATCCTACCTGGTCTCTGTTTGCTCCAAATTGATTCGAGACTTCTCGTATCCTCAGATTTTAAGCCTAATCAATTTCCTAGGCATTTAAATGAATATATAAGCTCGTTACGTTATCAATTTTACGGTCCTAAGTTCGACTACACAATCTCCTAAGTCGGTTTATTTCCTATTCAAGTTCGGTAGCCAATTCAATTAACATACATTAGGTTTAGGTGAATCAGACCTTACTAAGGGTGTCGAATGATAGAAATCTATTTCGGTACAGTCTCGGGTGTCTTTCTAGCTTCTCCGATGGCGGCGCATGGCGGAGTATGGTGGCGCACGGTGGCTCACGACGGCGTATAACGGAGGGTGCAGTTGCCTCGAAAATTATACCACAGTGAAGCCCTCAAGATGGGGAGTCTGAATCTGGCGGTGGCATGATGGTTCACATCCGTTTGGATGATGTTTCCCAGCTCCGAAAGTTGACACATGGCAAATGAACGTTTCCTCGATCCGAGCGCGTCAGAGCTCTATTCGGTGGCGGCAAGCTGAGGGAGGAAGCTGGTAGCTCAGCCTACACACTGTTCGTGACGGTGACGACCAACGGTGGCTGAAGGTGAAGATCATGGCGGGCAAAACTTCACGCGATGGAGGAGAAAAAGTAATGTTTTTCGGCGACTCTGGCGGCCGTTGGTGGCCGTTGGTGGCCGTGGGTGGCTGTTGGAGGTCGAGGGTGGCGAGGTGTGTTGATTGGTAGGTCAGGTGGCGGCCTATGGCGGCCCAGGTGGTGGTGCGTGATGAAGGAATGAAGAGAGAGAGGAGAGAGAAAGTAGAGTGAGGAGAGAGAGGGAAATGGTGAAAATGGTAGGAAATGGTGAGGTTCCAGGAATTTTAAAGCTTCCGGGGGTGATTCTGACTTTTTTCGGACCACCTGAGGAAACTTCAGGATGTCGTCTTCCATCTAGACATTGGCACGGGTTCCCATGCAGAGGTTTTGGCCTCCATATGAGAAACCAAAGTTCGAAACTCCGTTTATCAGTATTTTATCGCCAGGCCGCATTTCCTTTCATCAGATCACGTTTCTGATTCTGAAAAACCCTCCAGTTTCGATCGTCGACCTCAAAAATCACGCTGAACTTAGTTTACATGAAATCAATATAAAATTCAATTTTTAATCTTCAAAAAAACCTCAGTTATTACACCCATGGTTATGCTTAACTCTAAGTATGTGTTTCTCATATAGCCTTTAGGAGATGACACTAACTTAAAGTTTGCAATCATCACGGTCTTTTTGAAATCATCTAAGTTCAAGTGGATGTTTAATCACCCCAATTTATGGCACACCCGTGGAATGCCTAACAATCGTCCCATACCGACAATCAGTCACTCGATCATAAGCCTATCTACCCTAAGGCATACACTGAGAATACTTTCCTCTTTCCCTTTTTATGTTTTTTGCTCTCTCTTTACTCCGCTATCACAAGGGTATCATCACCCAAAACTCCTAGTTCCCTTGGTTGCCCATGTTGTGAGCCCTCAATTAAGTTAGTATGAAGAATTACTAAGCTCAATTGCCATTGAAAACCTCATTTCGTAAACTAGAGAGCTACTAGTCGACTGCTAGAAGGCTAGCAGTCAGCTGGTGGGTCTCTATATTTCTTGTGTACTAAATAGTAAGTTAGCAGTGCTGGTAGCTAGATGGTGGCTTTTTGGAATGCGTCCTGGGAAAAACTTAGAGCATGATAGTCAACTGCTAGGTTAGCCAGTCGACTGCTTAGTGTAAACTCGGCCCTGACAGTCAATTGATAGGAATCTGATAGTTGGTTGCTAAGCCTCTGTCTGCACTACTGGGTTTCCAAGAACACGACAGTCAACTGCCCCATACGTAGTAGTCGGTTGTTATGTTTTGCTTTATTTCAAAAAAAACTAGTTTTTGATAATATCCAGTCCAGAATGCATTCCATTCTTAATTCTAAACACATGAGCTTAGTTTTCATACAACAAACTTTACTTCTCATTAAACATTCTCATCCATTAGCTAAAGCATGGTACATTCAAGGAAAACTAGTGTATATCTCTAGATGAACACAACCTAGCCCTTCTAATCCATTACAAGCACATATATGAGCATATATTCAGTAACACAACATCCCATAGAGATAGAAAAACATACAAAATGTAGGTTTAACCCTAATCTCAGTTCAAACATTTAGAAAGTCATATTTTCCAGCAACAGTAAACATTTCAAAAAAGAGAGGGGTTTAGGATGGATTGCTACCTTGATTCCTTGCAAATGTGTGTGTTTGATGTGTTAGAAATATTCTTACCTTGTTATAGGCCTAATTTCTACCCTCAAATATGCTCTTTCCTCAGCAAAATCTCTCTGTTCTTGCTCTAACTCACCCTTTTCTCTCTCTACCCATCCATCTGATTCTCTCTCTAAAAATGCTGAAGGTTGAAAGTGTGGGAGGGTTTATGGGCTTAAGGGAGGTTTGGGTTTTTGCTCTTTAGTCCCTCATCTATTTTGTACTCTTGAACTGCCTCATCTTTACCTTTTCAATTGAGTCCTTAGCAACCTTTTACTAAACCTTTAGTTATTTCCTTTCAATTTAGTCGCTAAGCTAATGCAATTATATGTACTAATGTAACATACACAAGCATTAAACATCAAATTAACAATGATTAAACATCTCTTTAATCATAATTAGAGCAGATGTTACACTAGGTACCATTGCTTGTGGACATTTCTTTTCCCTTACTTTCACGCCACACTCCTCCTTTCTTTCTTTCTTCACGTGTGGGTTTCATTCTCTCTCACACTTGAAAATTCCAAGTTGGATTTACTTATTCCTAAAGTCACGCTGCACTTGCTTCCTCTTCGTTTTCCTTGCCGTGCGAGTATGAGTGTGTGTGCATATAAAATTCCCAATTCTCTCTTTCATTTCACCTTGCATTTGGTTAAAGGATGCTGCACTCTTCCCTCTCTCTTTCTTTTTTTTTTCTTCCCCTTTTTCCTTGCCTTTAATGTGTGGGTGCAAGAAAATTCTGCACCTTTTCCCTTTTTATTTTTTATGATGTGTGGGGCTTTCTTGTTGCACACACAAGCTCATTTTCCTCACAAAAATTTTGCACTAAATGTACTTGCTAGTACACTTTCCTTTCCTTGCAAGTTACCTCTTCCCATTGTTTATTCCACCTTCCTTTCTTCTCTTAATTTAACTTCCATTTAGCCTTTAAGGACGCTGCACTCCATCCTTTCTTCAGTGAAATCCCTCTTCATTTCTCCTTCCAATTTCAATTTTGCCATCACGTGAAGCTTAGCCCTTTTTCACTCTCTCCCTATCCCTCACACAAGGCTTTATTTATTTTCTCTCTCCATCATATTTAAACAATAAAAATGCTACACTTCTCTCTTTCCTAGCTTATCTAACTTACATGTGTGCTTTAGACTTTTGCACTCTTGCTTCCTTTTTACTCCACCTTATGTGCATGTAATATAAATGTATTTATGTATTGCATCCCTTGTGTACCTTTCCCTTCTCACTTCACGTGAAGCCTATGCATGCAAAGTATACAAGAGGTTTTACCCCCTAAGTTGGAGTTAAGGCTAAAAGGGAAGGAGGGAAACTTAGTGCCACTTGTCTTGGTCTCTTTCTCTTTTCTGTATACACACACACACTTATTATTTTTTGGGATGCTTTTAGTCTTCTTCCTTTCCACTTCACGTGAGACTTGAAATTTTCATGCAAGGTACACGTGGGCTCCCCTTACCACTTCATCCAATGGGTGCACATATATAAAACATAAAACTTATATTCTTCACTCGTGGCACATATGTGTTTATATGCATCATTAGCTTGCTTTTCTTTTTGGTAATTAAGCTAGGTGACTCTCAAGGAAGAATAGAGAATTAAATTGAACACCTAATTTTATACAAGATTATCTTTTAGTATACCCATTTTGAGCCATTAAATTATGCAAGCAAATTTGCCCCTCTTTATGCTAATTCATCTAATTACGAAGAATTTAATTTATAGCTAATCATTAAATGACACCAATAATTCCATCCAATTTAAAGAATATTAATTTAGAATAATTTAATTTATAGGGTGTTATAGGAAATATATGAAAGAAGTTTAATTCTCCACTGCATTGTTATTATAATAATACTTTTATTCGTCTAATCTTTCGTTATGCTCTGTATGAATGAAATACCTGAGTAATAGACTCCAAACCTAATCAATTATGAAATAGAAATAATTTTTTTTTACTCGGGTAATAACTAAGGACAAAGGGAAAGATAACATGCCAATCTTATAATTAAATGATTTATAAAGAAAATATTTATAAGAAAAGCTATAAGATTGGGGTGTTATAGGAGCCATGGGGGAATATCTATAACTAGAACTACCCAGACTTCCTTTATCACCATAAAATATCCCAATATGGGTATGTCTAACCAATCATCCTCCACTTCTAGTAAAATCTGGAATCTAGGCATCTGATACAAACTAGCATTTATATGAGAATAAATCTCAATAGCAATAACAACCAGTTTTAAAATCCACTGGTTTGTACCACCGTAATCATACAAAAATATACTACATTCTTTTTATCATCTAATCATACATCTTGCCTATTGGGATACCATGCATGAATTATGCAATTATGTTCATACTTATGACTGCAACATCACATACCCCTCACACAGGAAATATTCTTACATTATATCACATATCCATCACACAGGATATATCATACCACATATCCATCATGCAGGATATATCATAATGGTAATAGGGTTATATTCACACATAAACATAGAGCATACACAAGGAATTCAGAGCATATCTCATGGCCATTGCCAAATCATTATCATAACAAGAGAAATCAACAAAGTCACCGAGCGATCTACTCCTCATTAATCATCACCCAACGATGAATTTCTCATAGTCTATGACTACCTGCAGTTCTTGACTGCTTACAATTCTCGACTGCAATTTGTGTACATGCTGGAGCGTCTCCCAGTAGATATAAGTACAACCATCCTCAACACCCCCACGAGGGTCCCTGCCTACCTCTCTGTTAGATCCTCCCTTGAATTATCAATTTTAATATAATCTTCCTTATTAGCACCTCTCGAGGGTCCCTATCCACTCTTTGGCAGTTCTTTCCCTATCACTAAGTCCAACAATGTAATATCCACCCTTAACATTTTAAGGTATATTGTTAATTAATAATTTTTGGTTATTGCATATCTAAATGTTTATGTTTATGCCATTTTAAGATTACATGTAAGTGACAGGGACTAAATTGAAAGAAATTTATAGGGACTAAAATGAGTGCCAGTCACAGAGAGGAATGCTATCAACTAGGGCGCTATTGGCCACTAACCACTCGCTTGCCGGTCGCTCGGGCTCCATGTTTCAAGTTCATTATCCTAACTGTCTCCTCTACTCCATCGGGAGCCTGGCCTCTTCTTTTATCTTATCTACTCTACTGCCTTGCTCCTCGACTCCCTACAGCTCCAGCCGCTCGCTGTAATAGCTTGCTTTTCGGGTGGCTCGCATGCGGGGTGGTGCAATTGAGCCAGAGTGGGCTCAGCAGTCGGCCTATGTTTTTAAAATGAAAAGGAAAAAGTTTTTAAAAATATCTAAAGCGTCATGAATCCTTTAGAAAATATCTAAGGCATAATAATGGCGCATATTAATAACGTTTGAAAATGTCTAAAAAAGTAATAATTACTTTAGAAAATATATAGGAAAATATCTTAAAAGTCATGAATTACCTAGGAAAATATCTTAAGGAAAAAATGGTAATTTTTCCTAAAGGGTAAAATGGTAATTTATCACAAGGGAAAAATGGTAATTTTTCCAAAAGGGTAAAATAGTAATTTTGCTCAGAATTCATGAAATTTTATTAGATGGAAACTCTCTCATATTTTCAAAAAAGAGAGAAAGGAAGGGTAAAATGGTCATTTAGCATAAAGGGTAATTTTATAATTTGCCATTAGTAAATTAAAACCTCTATTTCCTCCATGAAAGAAGGAAAACATGAGAAGGAAAGGAAGAAAGAAGGAAAACACAAGAAGGAAAGGAAGAAAGAAGGAAAACATGAAAGGAAAGGAAGAAAAAGAAAGAAGAAGCTAAGGATTCAAAGCCAAACCACCATATTTCTTGCATAATCAAGGCAGCTAAACAATCTTAGCCCTCTTATTTCAGGTTTTATGGATTATTTTTCTTGGATGGAAAATCTATGGTTTTTTATGTGAAAGAGGGTTTCTCTCTCTACATTCTTTTATCTTGAAATCTCTATTAGGTATTGATTGTATAATTGTATTGGATGTGTTTGTGAATGTTTGAATGCTATGTGAAGTGAAAATTGTGAAAGAAATAAATTATAGTTCACCTTATGTTATGATGAAACCCTTATTGTTTGATGATTTAAGGTGTAGTGATTGGTATGGAAATGGAATAAAAATTGTGTATCTATGCATATATGATGGAAGAAAGGGAAGAAATGACATGAAACTCCCTCTCTTCCATCATTTTCCTAGCTTGGTCGAGACCTACCCCTTTCTCCCTTGTGTTGGCTGAGACCTGGTAGTGTAATTGTGAAGGAAATATGTTAAATTTTCATGTTGGCCAATTTCAAGAGAAAAAGAGAAATGGATGGTTATGGCAAGAGGTTTTAATGATGTATGTTGTGAATTATATGAAATGGATGAATAACCTTCCATATCCATAAAATCCAATCTTCAAAGTGTTATCAAACAAGAAAGGATGATATTTTAGTAATGTGAGGAAGGTATCATGAAAACTAAAGTGAGGAAGGGAAAAAATCAAAAGAAAAGAAAGGAGAGGAACTAGAGAAAGCATTCTTAATATATGCCTTAGGATAGATGGACTTGTGACCGAGTGACCAATTTTTGGTATGAGACAACCATTAGGCATTCCACGGTTGTGTCATAAATTTGGATGGTAAAACATCCACTCAGATATAATAAATTTAGAAGACACCGTGATAGCTGCAAATTCTAAGTTAGTGTAACTTAGTAAGGCCAATATAGGGGCATTTACTTATAGGGTGCCTGACCAACTCTATGGCAGTTCCTTCCCTATATCACCATTAAAATAGAGTCCCTGCCCACCTCTCTGTAGCTCCTCCTCTATATATATACATACGGGATTACTGTTTTCAAAAAATTATCTCCTAATCTACTATTCACAAGTATATAGACTAGGGTGATTTGGCTTATACCATAATTATGTCTAACTTTAAGTATGTGACTCCTTTAACCGCTATAGAGGAGTTCACTAACTTTAAATTAATAACCATCATGGTGTTTTCAAAATTAATTAGTTCAACCATGGAATGCCTAACAGCCATCCCATATCGATAATCGGTCACTCTACATGAACCTATCCACCACTATCCATACATTAGGAATACTTTCTAATTTCTCTTGTATATCTCATGCTTATTCCTTTTAAATTCTCATCTCATTCTTGCTTTTTCTCTTTCACTTTTAACCTATATGTTAACCATTATACATTCTAGGTTCAATTCCCTTGTTTGAGAGGTTTTTTGGGCTAATTGTACTTTAAATTAGGTCATTTAGTTCATTATCCAAAACAGAGGCTGGCCAGTCGACTTCCAACCACTTGGTAGTTGAATTTTTGCTCACTATCCTATAAGATTTTCCTAACCTGAGGGCTATAAGTCGACTGCTATGGACCCGACAATCGCTGCTCTATTCTTGTCAATTTTCTAGAAAATATGAGCATGAAAATAGACTTCTAAGGACTAGTAGTCGCCTGCTATAGCTCTGTATGCATTTCTAGGCAACTAAAGAACACGACGGTCGACTTCCAAGGGTTGGTAGTCAGCTGCTATGTTATACTCTATCTTTCAAATTGGCTGTTGACCTAGATTTGATAATCAACAACTCAATACCAGCATATAAACATCATTTATCACATAAAAACAACCCAAGTTTGTAATATTCTCCATTTTATATTTTCAAGTATGTTTTAAACTCTTAAATTTTGCAATTGCATATCTAAAAGTCTATGTTAAAATTGCCCTAGAAGTTCCTAAAGAGAATGGGAACTAAATTGAAAGAAAAATAGAGGGACTAAAGTGAAAAGGGAAAAAATTTCCCAACATATCTCAAACGTCATCATTACGTTAGTAAAATATCTAGGTGCATTTATCACACGTAATCATGACGCTTAAAAATATCTAAAAGGTAATGATTACGTCAGAAAATATCTGAAAAAAAATATCTAAAGGCCATAATGACATTAGGAAAATATCATAAGGGTAAAATGGTCACTTTTTACCCAACAACAAAATGGTAATTTCACCCAAGGGTAAAATAACAATTTTTTACCATAGGGTTAAAATAGTCATTTCACCTGGAAATATCATGAAAATCTTCATGAAGGCCATCTCCTTACACTTTTCAAAATTATGAAGGTAAATGGAGGGAAATATAGTAATTTTGCCATAAGGGTAAAATGGACATTTACTTAAATGCTTCATGAAATTACATGGAAGGACAAACTCCTAGAATTTAAAAAAATGAAGAAATAAAGGGCAAAATGGTCATTTTACACTAATGGAAATTTCCCAAATTGCCATTAAAGGATTAAAATTTCATCTTCTCCATGAAGGGAAAATAAGTTGTGAAGGAGAAGGAGAAGAGGAAGAAGGCTATGAAGGTGAAGAGGAAGAGAAAGAAGGAAGAAGCCAAGATAAATCAATAAAAACACCATTTCTATTGTAAAATCAAGGTAGCTAAACAATCCTACCCCTTTTATTTCAAGTTTTATGGATTTTTTTGTTTGAATGGGAAACTCTATGGTTTTCATGAAAAAGGGGTTTTCTCTCTCTACATGCTTTTTTGATAAATTTTCTATTAGGTATTGATTGCATGATTGTTTTGAATGTTATTGAATTGTGAAAGAGATGATTCTTAGTCCACCTTGATTCATGTTGAAACCCTTGATTTTTGGTAGCATAAAGTGTGGAAATTTGTTTGGAAAAGGACGGAAATTGATGTATTTATGCTTGAATGATGTAAAGGATGGAAGAAAGGGAAGAAATGGCATGAAAGCCCCATTTTCCCCCCACTTCCTTCCCTTGGATGAAATGGAAAAGAGAGGAATTCATATATTTATGTTTTGTTTGATGAAAAAGATGGAAGAAAGGGAACCAATGGTTCAAAAACTCTCTTATTTTCTTTTTTTTTTAGCATATGGCCACGAGTTTAATGGACACCATGGGATGAAGTCTTGCATGACTTTATTCCATATGTATGTGTATTGCTTTGGCCATAAGCAAGAGAGAAAGAAATTGATATTATGATGGAACTCTCTTATTTTCCCTTTTCTTGTATGTTAGCCGAGAGTACCATGGAATAAAGTCTATGTGTTTGTTTATTACTTCGGTCATAATGTAAGAAAGGGAGAGCAAATGATGTTTTAAAATGATATCCTTGAAATTCCTTGTCTTCCCTCATTTTCCTAGCTTGGCTAAGACTATCCTTTCTTGTTTCCCTTGAATTGGCTAAATTTTATTAGTGTAATTGTGAAGGAAAAATGCAAAACTTTTTGTGTTAGCCAATTTCAATAGAAACAGATAAATGGATGGCTATGGTAAGAGAGCTTGGTCGAGACCTCACCCTTTTCTCTTGTGTTGGCCAAGACTTGGAAGTGAAATTTTAAAAGGAAACATGTTGAATGTTATAATGGCTAAATTCAAGAGAAAAAGAGGAATGAGTGAGTATGGCAAGAGGTTATAATGATATGTGTTATAAATTTCATGAAAGAAATGTATAACCTTTCATATCCATATAATATTGTTTTGAAAGTTCTATCAAACAAGAAAGGGTAATATTTTAATGTGAGGATGGTATCATGAAAATTAAAATGAGGAAGGAAAAACAATAAAGAAATGAAAGGAGAGAAACTAGAGGAAGTATTCTTAATGCATGCTCTAGGATAAATGGACTTGTAACTAAATGATCAATGGTTGGTATAGGACGACCGTTGAGCATTCCATGGCTATAAGAATTTTGCAAAATGCCATGATTGCAACAACCTAACCTTATAGCCTTTATTGAAAATATTTCTTTTAAAAATCCTTCTTTTGGATAATGTGTTACTCTTTCTTAGTCCTTAATAATTTTTTGAGTAAAATTTTCCTTTTTCAATTTTCCATTTATTATTTGAATTAGGTATGGGATTATTTATTCAGTATTACATTCATACATTATATAGTAGAAGACTAAATAAATTAAAATAATAACGTAATGGTAATCTACAACTTCATTCACATGATTTCTATTTCATTTAATATTTACATCAATATACAATATCATATAATACATATATTTCAAGATAGATAAAGTGCTTATTAGCTTCTAAGGGTAAGGAAGCAATAATCCTGCTACTCATACCCTTTTATAAAATTCGTACTAGTAGATATCTTTTACATATCTTGACGTATATGCCCATTTCTTATATACATCCAAAATGATTTACCGTAATCCCATTTCCAAAATATAAGGGATTTAGGATAAGTGGGCTATTTCTACATATGATGTCTCAACTTCGAGCCACACCAAGAATCTTAACATCTGATACATGCAAGATACAATTGTGAGAAATAATTTTTCAGTAGCTTTACAACCTTATCTTTTAAATTAATTTGACATGTACCATCGTAATAATATGGAAAATAAATCTACATTCTTTATCAATTTCATTTTTCATTCTACGGGACTAAATAAATAATTCTCTTTAATGTGTATGGTATACATATATGAATATATTCTATAATAGTGTATTATGAAAATTATGACCATTTACCTTATACATTTTTCTAGTATCATGATTATGTGAAACATTGCTGAACATCAATAAATATAGGGAAAATATTCATCAATCATAGGAAAATAGATAAAAATCATAAGAAAAATTGTAAATAATCTGTGGCGAACAACCAAATCTCTGAGAAATAAAAACTTAAGAGCATCGGGAGAGTCACCCAGTGAACTACTCCACGTACCACTACTTACCTGAATGAGATAATTTTATGCTCTACGTGATAATTCTGCCACTGGTACTATCTGCGGCGTCCCTCAGTGGATCCAGTACCCCTCTGTTTATCTATGCCTGCAGGCATCTGTATGTCTATGCCTAAAGGCAAAGTATTAAAATTAAGCTCATGGGATCACTACTACTGCGTAGATTCATTTCCTCTCCGCTTTCTAGGCAAATCATGCTACTATGGATTCACCACCCCTTACAGGTGGATCCTATTCTCAGTATGCTATCTCCTATATATAATTTAGGGTGACTTGGCTTGTACCCATGATTATGCCAAACATTAAGTAAACGTGTCTTTCTTATTGCCTATCTAGGCTACACTAACTGGGAATTTGCAACCATCACTGTGTTTTCTAAAATCTTTATTCTGAGTGGATGTTTGACCATCCATATTTATGATACAACCATGGAATGGCTAACAGCTATCCCATACTGACAATTGGTCACTCGGTTACAAGCTTGTCTATCCTAGAATATATATTAGAAATACTTCCTCTAAGTTTTTTCTTACATTTCTATGTTTTCCTTTCTTGCTATGTTTTTCCTTTACTTATTTATGTTTCCCTCTTTCTTTCTTTAACTTGTCATGATACTACACTTTCATAAACTATGATTTTGAAGCTTTTCATTTTAAGAAACCTATTAACATGAAGATTTCCATTCTTTCCCTATCTTGACCAAAAGCCATGAAATATTTTTGTAAACCATTTCTCATAAAATCCATCATGCTTTCGGTTAAGGATGTCAATTTAGAGAAAATGGAATAATCTAACCAATCATCAATTTTCCTTTTTCTTTTCCTATTATCCAAGATGCCATGAAAATCCTAGGCAAAGTTTCACAATATTCTTTTTGCCAAACAACATGATGTCTCGGCTAAGGAAGGAGAATTAAAGGAAATATGCCATTTCATCAAGCTACAAAATTTTCTTTCTCCTTTCATCCATAACCAAGACAACATCATGTGGAATGGATAATATTCAAACAAAATCCCTTGCCTTACACTTAATTAATTTTGGCCAAGTGAAGGAAAAAGGGGAAAACTAATGTTTTGTTATTGAATAAAATTTCTCTCTCTACTTGGCCATAAACAACAATAACTCATATCCATACAAAGTTAACCACATTCTTCCATTGTCTACCAACATATTGTCTTAGCCAAGGAGGGAAATTTAAGGGAAACACATTATTTCATCAAGATATACATTTTATTTTCCCTTAACTAAGACAATCACATGTTACATAGACAAGATTAAGCAAATTTTTTAACAAAACTTCTTTCCCAAACAATTTAGTGTTTTTAGCCAAGTATAGAAAGAAAAGAAAACTATATTATTTCACTAAAAATTCAACCCTTCTTTCCTCTTCCATCTTTAGCCAAGATTATGCTAGGAAAAATAGGCAATTTTCAACAACATCTTCCCTTCCACAATGAGACATAGTCACAGTCGAGGTGAAGGAAAATAGGAGGCAACATGGTTTCCATCAAATCTCTTCATTTATTCCATTTTCATCATAAATAAGTCATGAAACATTATTTACCCAACAAAATCACGTTCATCCAAGCATCATATCCTCATTATTCAACAATAGAGAATTTTTTATGGAAATATAATTAAAATTGCAAAATTGTCACAAACACTTCAAAGCTTTACTCAAATATGCAACCATACATCATTTTAAGTAAATCCCAATAGAATTTTTGGCATTTTGAGCATATAGAATGTAACGACCCCCTAATTCATAATATACTTAACTCTATCAGAGTAATGGAAGCATATAAAGTTTTTAAATAAATTTTTCATTTTTCCCATATCAGGGAACATCGGAGGGTCGCTACTGGTTGAGTGTAACCCAAATAGACTCTTCTGACCATCCATTTAGATTCCACTTAACCCTACGTCCTAAGCAGCAAGTCTATTTTCACATGCAAACCATAATATGCTTTGGAATATAAATACTAAAACCATACAAATTCAGAATACTAAATCCATTCAAATTTAATTCAAAATAAACCATTTGTCAATGCATTCATCCTACCAAAATTTTGGCAGAGTTTCCCCTAAAAATTGGACATTTCCTATAAATACAAACAGTCATAAATCACCAAAATACATCCAATCAATATATCAGAATTCAACACCAATAACACAGATATATATACATGCATAATTCAAGCCTAAACTATGCTACATCGTCATCCCGCTATCCTGCTCCTACCCAGCTATCTCCTATGCATTCCCTATTCCTGATCATCTGAGCAAACAACTTGATGATATGGTTAAATCCCAGTAGAGCAATTTACATTATACAGTTCTAAAACAGTTGGATGCTCAGTTGTGACAATGCACAGAAACATCTCTCCATATACAATTAAATGCATGTGAATTATCGTATTCTTTAAATTATATAAAACCACATGGAAACTGATGCAAATAAGAAAATGAGTATAAAATATTTATTCTGAAAATTTATATTGAAATTCTTATCTAAAAATCATACTCGATGGTTTTCGTATACTTATCAGTCACAAGTCTTATGTGACTGTTATCATTCTTTCCAATTGCATGTTGTTTTTATAGAAAACATAATTTTACGTTGGGTGTGATCCATAACACCAATCACCCGAAAACACGCCTATATTGTGAGTGTGATCCGTGACACCAATCACTCACTCAAGGATTGGGTGAGAATCAACATCCAGGGTATCCCCTAGCATGTGCGCAAGCACCAATCCTCATCCTTATACAGTCTATTCAGAACTACATACACATAGCTGACCAATTCTCAAGGTTATAGGAGATTATACCTAAACCACAATGTTACCCCGTATAGGTCATCCCCCCTTATACTCCTTAAACCTTTCATATGGTCGTCCTGGTTTAACAAATAATCCCTAACGAATGCAGACTAAATCTAATTAAAAATAATACATTTACAAAGTCATCTGCAAAATGGATATTCAACGACCATCCCATACCGGCTATTGAATACCCTACCTTAAGTCAGCCCGTTCTTATGGCATATAAATCCGATAGCCAACATATCAAACATGCAAAAGACATTCTCAACATGCAAGCATACATATAAACTTATATATCTCAGCATGTATTCCCATGCAATTAAAGTATTCTAAAATAGGCATTCACAATGTCAATTAAAGTTCAGGGGAGCATAAATCACTCTACCTTTCACCATTTGCTCCTAATCAGTTCGGGGTTTCCCATTTCCTTGGCAATGGATCCTAATTAGTTCCCTGGGTAAATTAATTAAATTCTTAAGTGGTTTCCCTTTCAATTAAGCTTCTCTACGTCAATTTATTAAATTCCTAGGCCGGTATAGTCCTTAAAAATTTTTGGGATTAATTTCAATATGAAAACATCAAATTGGGGCATTTTAAACCATACGAGGGGGTTCCAGAAGCTGAAAATCTAATTTTGACCACTTTTCAGCAACTTCCGCGATGGTACATGGCAGCGGATGGTAGCTGGGGTCAAAAGTTACACCAAAACATAGCCCGCAACTTGAGGATGCCAGATCTGGGGTCCGTTTGAAGAAACTCGACCGTTTGGATGGCATTTTTTGGCGATGAAGGTTGACGCACGACAGAAGATTTTTCCCCCGTTCAGAGCACGTGGCGACAGTGTTCCACTGGCTAGAAGCTATCGGAGGAAGTAGGCAGCTCAGGCTATCCAACGGTGGTGGTGGTGTGGCTAGACGGCGTCGGACAGTGGAGATCACGGTCGGGGAAGAAAATCATGATGGAGGGAAAAAGAGCTATTTTCGACCGCTGTGGCATCTGTCGGTAGTTGGGGATGGTGGCTGAAGGTTGGGGACGTTGAGCTGTACTAGCAGCTGGGTCCAGTGACAGTGTAGGGCAACGTTTTCAACTGTGCACGGTGGCGCAAAGGTGAGAGAAAAGAAGGGAGAGAAAAGGCAGGGAGGAGAGAGAGAGAGAAAAGAGAAAATATGGGAGAAAAGTGAAGTTTTAAAATTTTAAAGCCTCTAGGGGCATTTTGGTCTTTTGCCACTTCGCATGGGGAAATTTTTGGATGCCTTCTCTGACTTGGCCAAGGATATGGGCCCGCATGGAAGGAATTCAGACTCCTTTTAAGGATTTAAAGCCTTCTAATTTATCTACTGATTCTCTGACCCAGGCCGAGTTTTTCTCCGTCAGATCAGATTTTGACTCCCAAAAATTTCCAAATTTCACTCACAGACTCAAAAAATTATGCCGAATTCAATTTTAACAAAAACAAAATTTAATTTACCCAATAAATTTATTTTAAAAATTTAGGTTATTACATAGAAAGGAAAGTGGTATTGTTCATGGTAGCCATGGAAGACATGAAAGAACTTCAAAATAACCATGAAACACGAAATAGATAGTGGGAGGAAGTATTGCTACCTTAACTTAGCATTAAAAGTGGATTTATTTGCAAGTTTCCACCTTTCCTTCACTTCCTTCTTCTCCTTTCTTCCTTCTCAGTTTCAAGGCCCTTTCCTCTCCTTTTTCATGTCTGGTTGTTGGCTGGAATAAGGAAGAAGATGTGCTATTTTTATCATTGGTGGCAAATGACCATTTTGCCCCTTGCGAGAAAAGTCTATTTACCCTTCACTTTTTCCATCTTTTTCCTTCTTTTTTGCTTCACAAATTTGATAAATAATACAATACATATTCCTTAAATATTTTCATGATGAAATGACAATTTTATCACTAATGTGTAAAATTACAATTTTACCCTTAGTGTAAAATTACCATTTTTCCCTTTTAGCGAGAATGATTATTTTACCCCTTTATTGCCTTACATAATTTTTGAAAATTCGAGGGAATATTCTTAAGGGAATTTATCATACTTTTCTAAGAAAAATGACAATTTTGGCCTTGTGATAAAATTACTATTTTACCTCTAGGTAAAATTACCATTTTACCCTTGGGTAAGCATTGTCTGTTTTGCCCCCAGATATTTTTCTATAGTCATTATGACTTTCAGATATTTTTTTAGCATAATCATTATGCATTATAAATGTGTTGAGATATTTTTTTGACATAATAATGACATACCATAAATGCAGCAGATATTTTAGAGGCGTAATGATTCTATTTCATCATGTAGTGAAACCTTTAGATTCTTCTTTTTAGTTCCTAAATTTTCCTTTCAATTTAGTCCCTTCCCTCATTTCAAATTTTCTAGGGCAATTTCACAGCAATATTTAGTCAAAACATTGCTAAATTTCTAAATTTAAAGTGTACTTGGAGTCAAAAATGTGGATATTACAATTCTCCTCTCTTGATAAAGAATTTCATCCTTGAAATTCATTATGCTTTCATTTAAACAACTCGGGAAATTTTGCTGCATATCCTCCTCTTTCTTTTGTGTAGTCTCTTGTGGCAATATTGTGTCCCGTAACGCCTTTATGAAAGGGATTGTCTTGTTTCTTAACCACTTAATGTCAGTACTGATGATTTGTACAGGTTTTAGTCGATATGTTAGATTTTCTTCTTCAATTTTGATACATCACAATAGTTTTTAGGGTAATTAACATAATTGCTTTCATGAACTCCTTCTAATATTATGTCCTTTACTTATTGATTTAGGAACATATATTCTAATATGGAAGGTTACTATCCCATTAATGGTTTCTTAAATTTTTATAAATCCTTTAGGGATTCCAAGAATTCTTCTTCCTCCGAGTTTTTAGATCTAAATCTAAAGATTGTTCTCAATTCTTAATTTACTTAGATATTTCTTATCTGGTAGTACCAGAGTGAACAAACTCAGAATTTTAAATTTCCCTACTATTAATGGAGCCTGATAGAGAGATTCCCTTCTTAAGATTTCTGCCACAAAAAATTTTTCTATTTAAAACATCTATTACTTCGTTTGTCTTTCCTAATGATATTTATCTCAATATCATAGTTTCTGATAAATTTCATCCATCTCTTTTGCTTCATTTGCAACTCTTCTTAATCAAAGAGATATTTAAGACCCTTGTAGTTATTCAATATCTTGAATTTAGATTCATAATGATAGTGTTGCCAAATCTTTAAGGCAAACTCTATAGTTGCTATCTCTACATTATGGTTAGGATGGTTTTCTTTCATAGAGTCATATTTGTCCAAAGGCATAAGTGATCATCTTTCCTTTTTGCATTAGGATACACCCTAAGTCTTTCTTGGATGTATTATTATATTATAATTCAAAATATCCTAAATGATCATGAATCATGAAAATAGATGCAGTAATTAACCTTTCTAATAAGGTCTGAAAGCCACGTTTACATTTTGAATCCCCTTTAGATTGAACAACCTTCCTAGTCAATTTGGTCAAAGGAATCATGTCCTGTGAGAACCCTTGAGTGAATTGCCTATATTAACTTGAAAATTCAAGGAAATTTTGAACTTTAGTTTCTGTAGTGGATCTCTCTCAGTTTACTACTGCTTTTATCTTATTAGGGTATAATGAGACTCACTCTTTAGCAATTACATGCCTTAATAATCTCATCTTCTTTGGTCAGAAATCACCTTTAAACCATTTAGCATGCAATTACTTGTCCCTAAGCAATTATAGCATAATCTTTAAATATTAGGTATGCTCTACCCTATTTTTAGAATATACAAGAATTTCATCAATAAAAACTACCATGAATTAGTCAGGATAGGGTTTAAAGGCGAATTTCAAGTAATTCATAAAATAGTGAGAACATTTGTCTATTGAAATGGCATCACAAAATTTTATAATGCCCATATCTGATTATGAAAGCAGTTTTAGGTATATCCCCGACTTTAATTTCGATTTAATGGTACTTGGTCTTTAGATCAACCTTGAGGAATATGGTCTTTAGATACCTGATTCTATTGCATAACCTCAAGATTCTATCTTTCTCTTCAAAAATAATGTTGGGGCTCTTGTTAGCAAATCATTAAGTCTAATGAATTGTTTTCCAAAGGTCCTTTGTTTGTACCTCTATCTCTTTCAATTTAACAATGGATCTCCTATAAAAGGCTATAAAATTTGGTTCCATATTAGGATTCAATCCTATAGAAAACTCTACTTCCTTTTTAGATGGAAAACTAAATATTTCTTTGGAAAATATTTTGGAGAATTTATAGACTACAGGGGTATCATAGAACTTCTGCAGAATTTTAACTTTCCAAAAAGCTTAAGAGACTCATCCTTTAATTCTAATCCTCAATTTCTTATCCAATAGTAAGGTTTCTATAAAAATTAGAGAATTCCATATTATATTGCTTAAAGAAAGCTAGTCCATCCCAAAACAACAGCTCCGTTCGTCATAAGTAGACAAACAAGATTAACAATAAAGGGTTTGTTTTCATCCATAATTTGATACTTAAAACAGACTAAGGAAGTCAAAACTAGTTCTTTATTATGAATAACAAAAGGGAACTCATGGGGTATGCTTAACATATATATAAGTTCAACTGCTTCACACAGTATAGAGAAGTGACAAAATAAAGATATTTGATTAAGGAAGCACTTACCTTTCATCAAATTATCAAACTAGGTCACTTCCTTATTCTTCAAGTTATAAACTCTTATTTTTGAAAGTTTAGGAATCTTAGTTATGTAACGACCCCCTGATACGACATACGCCATGCTTATCTGATTAGCGGAAGCATATGGGTCTTTCTAATTAGTTATTCCTGATATGGGAATGTCAGGGGATCTCTACTGGTTGAGCGTAACCCAAATAAACTTCTCGTTGTCCATTCAGATTCCGTTCAACCCTAATTCACATGCAGCTAACTAGATATACATACATACATCATAAAATTTCTCTGGAATGAAATCTAAGACTCGTATATACATCACATCATACATTCATACATATTCCAACTCAAATCCACAAGTTTACAGTGGTAAACCCTACTGAAAATCTGGCAGAGTTTCCTCTATATTTCAGACATACCCAAAGTACAATAATCACCTGTTTAAAATCATACAGCCAGTCCATCAACAACATAAAACCAAATAATAGAAATCCATATACAACAACATCAATTCCATCACTACAGTCAACGTAAAATACCTGATTTATACATGTACAATCAATCCAATCCATACAGAAAACATAAAAGATAGAACCCAATAACAGCAACGTCATCAAAATATATACAAACGATTCAAGCCTAAGCTAATTCATTCTCCTTTTTATCATCAAGGCCTCATCCACTATCTTGTGGGTTCCTGTCCCTGTCCCTGTTCATCTGAGTAAACAACCTGATGAGATATAAAATCCCAGTAGAATAATTTACAATTCAAATATCATTCAAAAACTGGTTGAATACCCAGCGGTGCAAACACCAAAATCATCTTCCCGAAATCAGTTCAAAAATAGTGAAATACCTTATCTTTGAAAATCGTTTAATTACATGGAAATTGCGGAAATTAATCGAAATCATAAAATCCATTTATTTTTAAAATCAATCATAAAAAATTAAATAAAATCCCATGCCCGGTGTATCTAAATCCACGTTGGCTATAAATCTGCTGTAACCAAATCTAAATCGTCGTCTAATTGCACGTAGTCTAGAGAGAATACCTCTCTTATCGTTGGGTGTGATCCGTAACACCAATCACTCACTCAAGGACCGGGTGAGAATCAACATCTAGGGCGTCCCCTAGCATGTGCACATACGCCAATTCTCATCCTCATAAAGTCTATTCGAACTCACATGCTCGCGGTCGGCTATTCCTCAGGGTTCTAGGGTATTACGCCTAAATCACAACATTTCCCCGTGTAGGCTATCCCCCCTTATACTCCTTAAAACTTTCTTAGGGTCGTCCTGGTTTGACGCGTAATCCCTAACTCAGTACAGGCTAAATATGATAAAAATAATCTCATTTAAAAGCTTCCTGTACTAGGGATACTTAACAGCCGTCCCATACCAGCTATCAAGTACCCAACCCTAAGTAAATCCATCCTAAGGGCATCTAAACTCGATAAAAAAGGTGCCTAACATGCAATTAGGGTTTTTAGCACACAGGCATGCAATTTATCCCATCGAATGCAGCACGAAAATCCATTTAAATAATACAGGTATTCACTAAGTCCAATCTAGGATTCGGGAAGCGTAAATTATCCTACCTGGTCTCCTGTCGCTCTAAATAAAATTAGGACTTCACGAAATCTCAATTTTTGAGCCCAATTAATTTCCTGGACATGAATTTAAATATTTAAACTTGTCACGTCATCCATTTTTTGATCCTAAGTCTGGTTACCCAAATACCTAGGTCAATTTAATGCCTATTTACGTTCGACAGCCATTTCAGTCAGATATCATCAGTTTTTGGGAAATCGGACCTTGCCAATGTGTTCGGATGATGGAATTCTGTGTCGCGGTGGTCTCAATTTCTCCCGATGCACGTCCAGAAGCTCCGGAACGGCAGCGCACGACGGCATATGGTGGCGCACGATGGAGGGGTGCAGTTTGCCTCAAAAATTACACCACGGTGAAGCCAGCAAGTCCAGGAGTCCGAATATGGTGGTGGCACAGCGGTTCATGGCCGTTTGGACGGCTTTTTCCTGTCACGAAGATTCTCGCACGGTGGACGAATATTCCCTCGATTCGGGCGCGTCTGGCCTCCTTTCGACGTCGGCGAAGCCATCGGAGGAAGCCGGTCGAGGCTACATGGTGGTGGGGGCGGTGACGGTCAACGGCAACGGACGACGGAGATCTGGGCTGGCGAAGTTTCGCGTAGTGGAGGAGAAAGATGGCATTTTTTTGGTGACTCTGGCAGCCGTTGGTGGCCGTGGGTGGTTGCTGGAGGTTGTGGGCAGTGAGAGCTGTGGGTTGGTGTCCTTGGTGGCGGCCCACAGTGGGTGTAGCGGCGGTTCACGGTGGAGGAAGGAGGAGAGAGAGGAGAGAGAGAGTGTGGTGAGGAGAGAGAGTGGTATGAGAGAAATGGAGGGAATCCGTGAAATTTAAAGCCTCTAGGGGCGATTCTAACTTTTCCCGGACCACCTGGGGATACTTTGGGGTGTTGGCATCCTTCCAGACGTTGGCACGTATTCCCATGCAAAATGTTTTGGCCTCCGTCAGTGAAATTGACTTACGAAACTTCTTTCGTCAGTTTTTGATCGCCGATTTGCCTTTCTTTTTGTTTGATCGTGTTTTTGACTTCGAACGACCTTTTGTGTCAGGTCATTATCCTCGAAGGTCGTGCCAGGCTTCGTTTAAAAGGAATTAGGGTTAAAAATTTGATTTTATCCTTTAAAACTCTTTCAAAACGTTTTCGGTTGTTACAAGTTGGCTTTTTCAGCATTAGACACTCCTTGGAAAAGATATCTGGACTTATCACACTCAAACATTCGTTCTGTCCTTCATGGTTTCACCTACATCTCGTACAAAGACTACATATTGTTTGCTTCACCAATACTCTTTTCCCTTTCTGAGTTCCATGAAATTCATGGCCCCCTTCCTTTGAAAAATCTCAATTATCCTCTTTTTCAAACATTGGTCTTTTATTTTTCTTTCTCGACGTCAACCAAATCTTTTCAAAACTATGCGACACTCATTAGCTAGTGTGTCAAAATTTTTCAATTTCTAATGGAGCTACTGCACTCTTCCCTTTCTGCTAAGATCAATTTCCAATTGCATGATGTCCCATACATCATTGGATCTTTCAACCTTAATAGGAGAAAACTCTTAAATTCTAGTTAAATATTCTTTAAAGAAAAAGTTTTCTTACTTAACCTGCCTAACCTCAAGCTTATTCTGTTTCTCATATTTTAAGGATAATACTTTTCCAAATTGCTATGACTACTATTAAATGTTTGGTAGGTCTCCATTAGTTTTCAATTTCTCTTATTAGAATACAAATTGGGAAACTATAACCATTCCTATAATCCTTCCAACTATTGCTTAGTTATCTTCGAGATAAATTCACCCTTGCAGGGATGAGGCTTAAATTTCTCAAATTCTAACCATCCATTATACATGAGGTTTCCTCTTTATTCTCCACGATGATGGGTGTTCAGGTGGTTACTAATTCCACCTTCCTGACATTACCTCAAAATTTAGGTAGTAGCAGCTACTTATTCCTTCCTAACTTCAACTACCCTTGTTATAGTTTCCATCAACTTTTTTATACTAATTTCACTTCTCTTCTCTTGTTCGGTATTCCTTCTAAGTGGAGCCATATCTTACTCTATTAAAAAAATGTTACCGAGATGTACAGTCCTAATAACATAATGTCTAATAGAGAATATATAACATCCATAAGAGATACCATCTACCTAAACCTAACTCCATTCCTTAAGTCAAAACAATTTCAAGCCAGTCAACTGCCTAGGTTCAGCCAACTAACCTGAATAGTCCTTTTCTTGAGGAATCTACCTTTTCTAACCTAGGTTGCTTTGCTCTGATACCAACAAATATAACACCCTAACCTTATAGCATTTATTGAAAATATTTATTTAAAAATCCTTCTTTTGTTATAAGCCTAGTGTGTTACTCTTTCTTAGACCTTGATAATTTTTTGAGTAAAATTTTTCTTCTTCAATTTTCCATTTATTATTTGAATTAGGACTAGGATTATTTACTCAATATTACATCCAAACATTACATAATGGAAGACTAAATAAATTAAAATAATAACATAGTAGTAATCTAAAACTTCATTCACATGATTTCTATTTCATTTAATATTTACATTAATATACAACGTCATATAATACATATATTTCAGGATAGGTAAAGTGCTTATTAGCTTTTAAGGGTAAGGAAGCAGCAATCCTACTGTAATAACATGATTTAAAAATAAATTAAACTGGATAAAATAAATTGAAATCTTGTTGGAATTAATTTAAGAAAATTCTCCGACCTTGTAGTATAAATTTGAAAATTCTTTAGCATAAAAAAAATTTATCCAATGAGGAAATTTGTATCTGGTTTGAGGAACTTGACAGATAATTTTGGTGAGTTTTTGATGCTCTAAAGATTCCTAAGTTCATTATGAATTATCTCGTATTTGAATAATGAATCATAAATTATGTCAAAAAATTTATCCAGAGTAAATTTTGGAAATGACCAAATTACCCTTGGACATTTAAAATGCCTAAAATTCCATTTTTCCTTTCCTTTTTTCCCCTTCCGCCCTCGTTACCGTGCAACGCTATTGTCATCAAACTTTCCGTTTTATGCCACCATCAGACCATGCCACCTATACAGCTCATCATCGTTGACCTCCTGCTACCATCCCCCACCATCGACGAACACCACAGCGGTTGATAACAACCATTTTCCCCTTTTGTCGCTAATTCAAAGATTGGCTTTGATCTCTACCGTCCGTCGCCATCTAACCACACCGCCACCAACAACAGCTAGCCTAGGTTTCCCTCTTCATCGGCCAGCTGTCAACCGACAAAGAACCGCCACCATACGCCGTGAATGGAGGAGGAACGTTTTAGATCGCTGTCACATTTTCATTAAAAAATTACGGTTAAACCACTATTTTTCGCCGAATCGACCCCAGATCTAGCATCCTCATGCTTCAAGCTACATTTTTGACTAATTTTCAATGCTAGCCACTGTCTACCACTGTGCATTGCCATGCTCCACCATGCGCAGTCACTAGAGTAGTTGGAAAGAAGCAGGGAGCAAATTTAAAACTTTTGAAACCTCCAGTACAATTTAAAATACTCCAATTTGATGTTTTCCTATAGATTTTGATTTCAAATAGGCCTTGATGATTAGACCGAAGTAGAAATTAAGCATTTAATTGTAAGGAATCATGATTGAAAGGAAATTTGCATAAGACTTGAATTGTTTCCTCAGGAAACTAATTGTGAGAACAACCTTTAAGGAAAAAATGAAAACCCCAATCTGAATAGGAGCAAACAGTAAAAGGTAGAGTAATCTACACTCCCCTGACGTTATGAATTACTGTTTTAAGTATGACTTGTATTGAATGGGAATGAGTGCTGGAAATAATTAATTTACATGAGAACTATATATATATATGAGTATATAAGATTGCCTATGTATTGGGAATACTTGTTGTATGTTTGCTAGAATTTGGCTATTGGGGTTATATGCCATAGGGACAGACTAACATAAGGTGGATATTTAATAATTGGTATGGGAAAGCCGTTGAATATCCCCTATGCAGACATTTTTGTAAATTAATTTATTTTAATTGAATTGGTCTGCATCTGTTAGGAATTATTCATTAAATTAGGACAACCCTATGAAAGGTTTAAGGAGTAAAGGGTGGATAACCTATACGGGGCAATGTTTTGGTTTAAGTATGATATCCTATAACCTTGAGTATTGGTCAGCTATGTGTATGTATTTCTATATAGATTGTATGAGGATGAGAATTAGCTATTGTGCACATGCTGGGGGACACCTTGGATATTAGTTCTCACCCGGTCCTTGAGTGGGTGATTGGTGTTACGGATCACACTCACAATATAGGACGTTGTTTTTGGGTGATTGGTGTTACGGATCACACTAAACAAAAACCATGTTTTTAGATAAAACGGCATGCAACTTGAGATGAATAATGAATGATCACATGAGATGTGTGACAGATAAATATATGAGAATTTTTAGGCTTGATTTTAAGTACATTTTTCAGTGTGAGTTTTCAGATTAAAGATAATATACTCATTATATTATTTTGCATTGATTTCCCATATTCATTTTGAATTTAAAAGTATATAGTAATTCACATGTATTTAAACTGATTTGGGGAGACATTTTCTGTGCTTCGTCACAAATGAGTATGCAACTATTTTGTAAATATTTAATTGTAAATTGCTCTACTGGGATCTAATAATCTCATTAAGTTGTTTGCTCAGATGATCAGGAACAGGGAATGCCTAGGAGATATCTAGGCAGAAGAAGGATGTCAGGATATCCTTGGAGAATGATAATGTTGTGTTATGGATGTAGAAATTAGGCTTGAATATATATATGTGAATATGTATTGTTGTCTTTTAGATTTATTGATGAAATTGCTGAATTTTGTTAATATTTTGGGTTGTTGTATAAAAGGGAAATGTCCAATTTTTAGGAGAAACTCTACCAAATTTTTGGTAGAAAATGTTTTGGAGAATAGATTTTTATAATGAATTTGATGAATTGTAGCTTTAGATGTTGATGTATGAATGGATTTAGTAGCATGATAAAGTATATCTCAGTTGTATCTAAAGGGTTGTTAGAATTTATATTCCAGAGTATGATATGGTTTATAATATGATAATAGAAATGTTGCATAGGAATTATGGTTGAGTGGAATTTGAATGGATTGTGAGAAGAGTCTATTTAGGTTACACTCAACTTGTAGTGACTCTCTAACGTTCCTTAACATGGGAAAAGTGAAAAAAATTATTCAGAACTTTGTGTGCTTTTGCTACTATGGTAGATAAGCATATAGAATGATTAACGGGTTGTTACAAAGGTGGTATTAGAGCCCGATTTATCGATTTATTGGTTATTGATTTTTTTGAGTTTGCAACTTTAGGACTTGAAATTGATTTGACTCTGGAATATATAGGATTTGATCTACAATTAAGATATTAGGAATAAATCTGCTGCTATGCTAATATTTGTTGATGTTAAAGGCTAACTAATTCTTTTTCTGTGTCAGTGAGCCATGGCAGATGTTAACAGCGATACTACGGGAAGGCCAAGAGGAAGGCCAAGAAATACAAGTCAAGGGACACAAGGGAGTAGTAGTAAGAAGGATAATGTTGAGATGAGGGACATGATGGACTCTATAAGAATAATGGTAGATGCTATGAGAGAGCAAGCTGCCACAAGTGCCAATATAATGCGACAGTATCAAGAGGATTGTCAGAATTAGGATGACGAAAATAACAAGAATAATAATCAAATGTACCAGGGCTGGTTAGAGTTCCAAAGGGTAGGACCGCCAGCATTCTCTGGCACATGTGAGCCATTGGCATTAGAAGGGTGGTTAAAGGAGATAACGAAGATATTCAGATTGTTGCATAGTATGGATGAGAAAAGGGTTACTTATGCAACGCATATTCTAAAAGGAGAGGCAGAACATTGGTAAACCAAAGCCAAGCAGCTCATAGAGAGTAGGGGAACTCCACTCACATGGGAGTCTTTCAAGAGGATCTTCCTAGAGAAATACTTCCCTGAGAGTGCGAGGTAGGCCAAGGAAACTGAATTTCTACAACTCAGACAAAAGGGTAGACCGTTCGAAGAATACTTGGCCAAATTCAAAGAATTGGTTAGATATTCCACCTATCTGAGGCTACATTATGATAAAGCCTGGAAATCAAGCCAACTAGAGGCAGGGTTGGACTTGTAGATGAGAACACAGATAGCCCCAATGGAGATAAGGGACTTTGTGATGCTAGTAAATAAATGCCAAATCCTTAGTAAAAATCTGGAGGAAAGGCAGAATATGAATAAGAGAATTAGAGGTCAGTAGAAATAACTCGCCAAGAATTTGAATGTGAAGGGTGGAAATTTTAAGCCATAACAAGGGTCATCTAGAGACGTTCCAAAACTGTTAAATACCCAAAATATGGGACCAGGCATCCAAATTAGCCCTGTTGGCATCAGACACCAATACAATGCTACAAATGTGGAGGTACGGGACATTATGCAAAGTATTGTCCAACCGGTGGAAACTAGCAGAATCCAGGTGGGCAAAGACCACAAGCTCCAGGAAGAGTCTTTACTTTAGATAGAGCAAATGTCGACAAGTCGCTAGGATTGATGTAGGGTAAAGGTAAGATTTATAAATTTTTCTTTAATAGTATTGTTTGATTTGGGTGTTACGCACTCTTTCATATCTAATGCATGCGTGGAAAAATAAAACTTACCTTTGCAAACCATGCCATTTGATTTATATATTTCCACACTGTTAGGAAAGACAACTATATCCCCACAAAAATGCCTAAATTGTCATCTTTCCGTTGATGACACCCTATTTATAGTGGACCTTGTGTGTTCGCCTTTGACTGGGATCGACGTCATTCTTGGAATGGACTAGTTATCTAGGAATTAGGTTCTATTGAATTGTTCTAAAAAGACTATCGTTTATCTAGATACCGTACTAGTTGGTGAGAGTGACAGTGTATGTGAGGTAAATGAAATCTCCTTAAACCTTTCTCAAGTAGAATTGTAGGAAAGACTAAACCAAATTCCTATTGTTAGTAATTTATCGGAGTTGTTTCCTTTAGAGATAAGCAAGTTACCCCCACCAAGAGAGATAGAATTCATCATTGATCTAATTCCAGGTACAAGCCCAATAGCAATGACCCAGTATAGAATGGCCCCAGTGGAATTAAGGGAACTAGAGGTCCAGATATAAGATCTATTAGAGAAAGGATTCATTAGGCTGAGTATGTCACCATAGGGAGCTCTTGTCCTATTCGTAAAGAAGAAAGATGGGAGTTTAAGATTATATATAGATTACTGACAGTTGAATAAAACTCATTATATTATTTTGCATTGATTTCCTATATTCATTTTGAATTTAAAAGTATTTAGTAATGCACATGTATTTAAATTGATTTAGGGAGACGTTTTATGTGCTTCGTCACAGCTGAGTATGCAACTGGTTTTTAAATATTTAATTGTAAATTGCTCTACTGGGATCTAATAATTTCATTAAGTTGTTTGATTAGATGATCAGGAACAAGGAATGCCTAGGAGATAGCTAGGAAAAAGAAGGATGTCAGGATATCGTTGGAGAATGATAACCTTGTGTTATGGATGTAGAAATTAGGCTTGAATATGTATATATATGAATATGTATTGCTATCTTTTAGATTTATTGATGAAATTGCTGAATTTTGTTGATATTTTGGGCTATTGTATAAAAGGAAAATGTCCGATTTTTAGGGGAAACTCTGTCGAATTTTTAGTAGGAAATGTTTTGGAGAATAGATTTTTATAATGAAATGATGAATTGTAGTTTTATTTGCCGATGTATGAATGGTTTTAGTAGCATGATAAAGTATATCTCAGTTATATCTGAATGGTTGTTAAAATTTATATTCCATAGTATGATATAGTTTATAATGTGATAATAGAAATGCTGCACAATAATTATGGTTGAGTGGAATTTGAATGGACTGTGATAAGAGTCTATTTGGGTTACACTCAACTTGTAACGACTCTCTGATGTTCCCTAACAAGGGAAAATTGAAAAAATTTATTCAGAACTTTGTATGCTTCATTACTATGATAGATAAGTATATAGAATGATTAAGGGTTCGTTACACCTGCTACTCAGATCCTTTTACAAAATTCCTACTAATGGATATCTTTTACATATCCTGATGTATATGCCTATTTCTTATATACATCTAAAATGATTTATCCTAATCCCATTTCCAAAATATAAGGGATTTAGGGAAAGTAGGCTATTTCTATATATGATGTCTTAACTTCGAGCCACACCAAGAATCTCGACATCTAATACATGTCAAATACATTTGTGAGAAATAATTTCTTATTAGCATTACGAAAATTAAATCTACATTCTTTATCAAAATTTCATTTTTCATTCAATGGGATTAAATAAATAATTCTCTTTAATATGTATGGTATACATATATGAATATATTCTATAATATTGTATTATGACAATTATGACCATTCACCTTATACATTTTTCCAGTATCATGATTATGTGAAAACATTGCTACGCATTAACAAATGTAGGGAAACTATTCATCAATCATAGGAAAATAGATATCAGTCATAAGGAAAACTGTAAACAATCTATGGCTAACAGCCAAATCTCTGAGAAAGAAAAAGTTAAGAGTATCATGAGAGTGTAACACCCTTATATAGTACTATGACATCTCAGATACATTATTCTTAACCTTAATTATTCATTAATAACGTTTAAAAAGTTATACCATCGTAATATTATTAAAATTGATTAGGTTCAGGTTCTTTTGCTCAAATCATAACTTAGAAGCCCAGAAAAATAAAATAATATACATCTAAGATGATTTTATTAAGCATCATATATCCATTCCCAAATATTACATCTTTCAATATAATTGGGAATTGTAAAGAAACTTCTCATAAGGGTAGGGAGATAACAGGTCTATCACTCAAACCTTTATGATCCAAAATATTTATAAGGAAAGAAACCTCCATCCAAGCCACTTCAATCTCTATGACAATATTATGCCTCTAAATCTGATGCATATCAGTACATAAATGAGAACACAAGTTTCTCAGTAGCTTAACAATTCAACATTTTAATACTTAATGATATATAGCACTGTGCAAGCACAGGAAAAAATTTCATCTACATTTCAATCATTTAATACTTAATCTCTTTCATGTATGCACATTGGCAAGCACTGTATAATTTATTGGTGTATACCAATGTGACAACAATGGATTTTTCTCATATTACACATAACATAATTTAATAGAAAGTACATCAAGAATCTCTTTGAAACTTATACCAAGGTACACATATAGAAAACCAAATTAATAGGTAATTGGCTTCTCCTTTCATTCTTAAGACTTACCTTATCTTGAAGTGGGAAACACTTTCGGTTATACTTTAAGGAATGTGGACACTTGGCCACCTTTATGAAGAATTTTGAACACTTGGTCACATTGTGGATTCTTGGCCACTTTTATTAAAAATTGTGAACACTTGGCCACTTCTAGAAAAGATTGTATTGCAAATACCTCTTTGTATGTAATATTAGACTAGCCATTCATAATTTCATAAAATTTCAGCATAAGAACCTTAGTGGCACATGTACATACAATTAACAACCAAATTTCATATTACTATCACCCTTCCAATTTCCTTTGACTTTAGCCATGGTAGGACACATTGTAAGTCATTTACAATTAGCACATGCAATCAGTCACCAAGACTAAAATGAGCAATTGCTTTTGGCCATCATGAGAAAAAGATGGAATCTAAGGTTTTTAATGTTAAATTTTTACATTCTTCCATCCTATCTACATTTCAAACCTAGTGACACCATATATTAATTTATTATGGTACTTTCTCTCACATTCAAATTATGTAACATACAACTAACTATTTCCTTTACTTACTTCATTGGCTTATTTTACATGCTACCGTTTATAGTTACACTTATTCTATCATTCTCACATCTCAATACTACTAACATAACCATTTATCATGTAAAGAGATAAAACATTTGCCATATGTTACTTTATTATTATATTCTCTCTCTCCCTTTTTAACTAAAACCGAAATGAAACTTCTTCCCCTACATTTTTAGTAAACTCTTGTATATATCAAAATGAATGCTTTCGGATTAGGTAAATTAAAAAGGGTAATTCCATGATTTCAAGCCAAATTCTTGCTAGCATGCTTCCTTTAGATGTTTTTAACCTAAAACATACATTGGTCAGTCAAGAATATAAATTTCAACACTTTATAATTCTAGGTTTTTTCATGATGCATACTGAAATTTTTACAACAACCATTCTCCCATGAAATTAACAACATCCACCTTATCACATCAACAACACAACCACATCATTATACAAGCTTAGCCAAGGAAGGTTTCCATCTTGGGGAATGTAAAGATAGAAATTTTATGTTTCATGAAAGTTTCAAATCATAATAAATATACTTTAAATCATGAAACAAAAACCATAGAATTGCTAAGCTACCTTACTAATGCAAGAAAAATAGAAGTGCCTTGGTGTTTCTCGTGGATTTATCTTATTTCCTTGCTTTTTTACCTTTCGACTGAACTCATCCCTTCCTTCTCCTCCAAGTTATTTTTCTTCCTTCTAATGTTTATTTTGTATTCTCATTTGATGTCACCGAATGACTATGTATTTTAGCATAAATGCCAAGCTTTTCTCCCTTTCACCGTATGCATCTATATATTTATTTAATCCAATCCAGTCTTTTGGCTATTCGATTAAGCAAAAAGGAAGAAAGAAAAGAAATAAATCAAGCACCTTACTTGCTTCATGATCACCTCATGACTGAACCATTGGGATAAATTTCATATTTGGCAATTCATTTCATCTCTTAGTCACATTGAAAATAAAAAGCACAAGGAAGGAAAGAAAGAAAGCCATTACAACATGTCTTTCTTTCTCTCTTCCACCTCTTCGCCGAATATATATATCTATACTTGAATGAATGCTACACTCTCCTCTCTCTTCTCAATTGCTATTGCTGTATGTTTATATGGATTTAAATAAGATCTAAGTTCTCCTTCCTACTCTTAATTGCTTTCACAATTAAATGGGAAGAAGAAGAAGTAAAATTCCCTTTTTCTTCATACATGTTTTCTCGGTTTCCCTTTTCCTTTGATTTCCTTAACTGAATGCCATTAATTCTTTTTAGTTATACTAATAGTGATACATCCTTCTCTCCACTCACTCTTACATGCTTAGCTAAGGTAAGACAAAAAGAAACAATTGAAATTCTTACATTACAAAGTCAATTCCCTTTCTACATAGCTTCCACCAAATACATTCTTCCTATTTGTATTCTTATTAAAACAAAGAAATCAAAGACAAAGGATGGAACAAAAGTTCAACACATCTCCTTCATTTCTCCTTTCTTTCCTCATGCATCACATTGTCTTCCTTTAACCAATTATTATTTCTTTCTTGCAAGCTCCTTGGTGACTTGGAAGGAAACACATTAATATTAATCAAGCCTCACTTCTAATTCTCTTTCCACTTACATCTTAATTCGGCTAAAATAAGAAACAAAGGTGTTCACTCTTGACATATTTATTCTAAACACTAAATCACAAAAATATTTTCATCGCAATTTATGGAAAAATCATTCAAATAATTAAGGAAACAATAATTTAAAAATCAAAATAAAAAGTGGGTGTTACAGAGAGTCACCCAGTAAACCACTTTACGTACCACTACTGACATGAATGAGATAATTTTATGCTTTACATGACAATTCTGCCACTAATACTATCTAAGGCATCCCTCAGTGCATCTAGTACCCCCTATGTATCTATGCTTGGAGGCAGCTGTATTTCTATGCCCAAAGGCAAAGTATTAAAATTAAGCTCATGTGATCACTACTAATGTGTAGATCATTTTCTCTCCGCTTTCTGGGCGGATCATGCTGCTAAGGAATCACTACCCCTTACCGGTGGATTGATGCTTGCTGCCAATGCTATCTAGCAACAACACCTAAGGCAGTGAACCTATCGATGCAGCCTAGTGCAATAGTGAGAATCAAGGTCGTATTCCTCGGGAACGGGAAAGCCCAGAGCTACTATTTGTTCTCTGTTATTTAGCCTACCAATTCAAAGTAATTTTGATTCTAATCAAACTAATAACTAAGCTAAATGCAATAATCACTAGTTAGCGCTACTTAACAAGAAGATGAATTAGTTGAGATAGAACAGCAAACCCACTAGGAACCTAAACTAGTTGGTAAATACGAAAGATAATGGATGACTGAATCTGATTCTGCTAGCTGTGAGTGAATTCTAATGCAAATTCAAATTCTCTGTCGGTCTCAATGAATTTCTTAAACCTAAAATCTACCACTGGCTGGTTCTTCCTACTGGTTAATTTTATATTAGCATTATCGATCCAATTCACTTCTATTAAGAGTCGTTACTTCTTAATCCAACAATTTATTAACCTTAGTTCTAAGCGATGACAAATTGTCCGCTACAATCAGGTATCCAATTTCAATTAAAATCTGTCGATTATTAAGAGAAATCTAAAGAGCTTTCAATGCAACGTCTTGCCAATGAAAAAATAAACAGTCATTCATAACAATAACGGAGATCACAAAATCAATATTCAACCATTCATGGAAATTAAATTCAGTCTACCAACATAGTTCAGGACCCAATGGGTTTTGCTAATTTAGTTCCACATAAACATCATCCAAACAACCCAGAAAATCCACAATTCAAAGAGAAAAACCATGTAGAATTTATATACGTCCCTCTTCTCCTGAACAACAGATGAAATAGTACAGAATAGTCGCTAGAAAGCTACTGGAAAATGACTAGAAATTGCAATTTTGAAGCTGTCCAATGGGTCACAATCGGGTCGGGTCGTGGGTAACGAATACCCAACCGAAAATAGCTCCAAAGACCACCGGAGGAGCGGCAGAAGGTTGCAGGAGGGGTGCCGCACGACGGAGGGATGATTTCCGGTGGCCTACGATGAAAGTGACGCTGGATGGGTCGCGAAACGCGGTCAGGTCGCGTCACTCGGGTCTGTCTCGGGTTACGTGATCCGTCGCGTTACGGTGGCCGATGGCTCGTCGGAAGGTGCGACTGGGCTGCCTGAAGCTGCAGGAGGCGTCGGTGGGTGGTGGGTCGATCGAAAAATGCCGTAAAACGCCGCGATGTGGAGCAGTTTTTCCTCTTGGTTCGTGTATCTTTCTCGCCGTTCTGCTGCTGTCCGACGGCAATGGGTTGTGGTGGTGGGTTCTCCGTCGTCTCCTGCTACTGAGGTGGGGTCACGCCACCACAGAGCACCGGTCAGGCGAGCCATGGGTCCCTCGATTGCGCTCTGGGTTCGTGAAGGGTGTGTGTGTTTCTTACTGTTCCCAACCTCCTCCAAATTCACTCTCCCAAGCTTCCAAAACTCTATCTTTTTCACGCTGCTCGGCCTCCTCCCTTTGGCTCATGCCCCAAAGGCCCATTAAGGGCTTTGGCTTGGCCTAATAAGAGAAAAATGGCCCAACTGACCCAAAATAGCCGCTTTAACTCCAGAAAAGTCTCGTTTGCTGATGATAGATTGATAAAAAGCCTGAAATGCAATAAAATACACATTTAGGTGATTCCTAGAATAAAAATACACAACAAATACATATAAAATGGACATAAAATAATAGGTAAATTTGTGTAAAATAAGACATATCATGGATCCTATTCCCAGTATGCTATCTCCTATATATAATCTAAGGTGACTTGGCTTGCACCCATGATTATGCCAATCTCTAAGTAAACGTCTCCTTTTTGGCCATCTAAGCTACATTAACTTAGAATTTACAACCATCACGAGGTTTTCTAAAATCTTTAATGGAATCATTATTATTATTATTTATTATATGATGATAATAAGGGTTCATTAAAACGAAAGAATGGACATTTTCATCAAGATAGGGTCACTTTTGTCATAAAAGAGCGAAATTGGAAAATTTGATAAAGAAGGGCAAAATGGTAATTTTACTATGAAGGGAAAAATTAATTTAATTTTCTTATTTTATGAAATTACATTTAAGGACTTTTATCATTTTCATTTAAGAGAGAAGAAGAATTTAGTTAAGGAGGTGATTATGTGCACTTTGATGACAAAATGACAATTTTCCCTAAAAAGGGCAAAATCATAATTTTACTTCAAGGGCATATTGGTAATTTTACATAAGGTAGAAAATTTTAATTTTTACCTAAATACTCAAGGGAAACTGAATTTAGAAGTCTTTACCCATATATTTTCTATAGGAGAAAGAATAAGGTTAAAAAAACAATGGTATCGACATAAAGGGCAAAAAGGAAATTTTGCCCTAGGGGTAAAATGGTAATTTTGTCAAAAGAAGGGTAAATTAATAACTTCACAAAAATAAGTTTTATGAAACTTTATTTAAGTGATTTTTTCCCATTAAATTCGAAAAGGGTGAAAAATGGGGTTAAAGTGGCCATTTGGACATAAAGGGTAAAATGGTAATTTCCTTAGGGACATATTGGTAATTTTCCAAAAAGGTGAGGGCCAATTCTGGAATTTTGAAATTCTTAAGGGTAAAAACATCTCAGACCATGGAAGTTCCATAAAATTATATTCCTAAGGAGAGTGGATGCCATTCTTGAAAAGGAGAAGTAATAAGGGTAAATTGGTTATTTCACACCAAGGGCATTTTGGTAATTTTACCAAAACCCTAATTTAAGTCTTCTTCATCCTTTAGGAGAAGAAGTTGAACAAGTGAGGGAGAAAGGGTGCTGGCTAAACACACATCCAAGCTTAGAGAAGAAGGATTTCAAGGCAAAACAACTTGGAGATTTCACTCATCTTGCATTTTTAAGGTAGCTAAACATGCATAAACCATTCTTTTCTTGTTTCATGGTTTGTTTAAAGTGTTCTTAATCTTGCAAAAAGGATGAGTTTTCTCTCTCTACATTTTTATGGAAGATTTACTTGAATGGGTTTGGAATATGTTGAAATCTTGTTGTGTTTATGGCTATGGATATGTTGAAATGCTTGATAACATAAGAGGTAGAAATTTCTCAAGATTGGAATCTTACTCTTGAAAAACCCTAGCTTGTGCCATGGCTGAAATGGTGTCTTAAAGAGTGAGAACATGGTGGTTGTGGATGAGATTTACTTGAATATGATTGTCTTGTAAGCAATATAGTGAAACAATTCCATTTCCTTGGTTTTCTCCACTTGGCCGAGAGCATGACATTGTATGGGTGCTGAAAATGGCTAGAAAATGTACCTAAAAAGAGTAAGAGAACTTGCCATAAAATGGTAAGAGAGAGAAAATTTACTTAGGTTAGTGTCTTCACTTGTTTTCCATTTTCTAATTTCACATTTAACCATCAAAGTGTGTCTTAATCTTCTTGGCCGAGAGGAGTCATGCATTTGGTGCTGAAAATGCTCTTGAAAAATGACTAAGAAACCATATAGGTTTAGTCTTAAGAAACGAAGAGAGAGAAAATTATGGTATTTTTATGTTTTAGCAATTGTACCATTTTAGAAGTCTTAACATTCCACCTTAAAAATGTGCTTAAGTATGTGAAATTGTAAGATAATGTGTATTGTCATATCTAGCATGAAAATTGAGCTAGAAAAGTGTGTGAAAGAAAGGCTTAATGTACAATTACCCAAATTGAGGTGTGAGAAAGTGTTATGCATAATTATGAAAATTTTTACCATAATGTCTAAAGAGTAGAAATAATGCTAGAAATGAACCAAATGGGTTAGAAATGTCATTTCCTCATGATTTTCTTGCCTTGGCCGAATGCTATGTGAAATTTTCCCTTAAATGGATAATTTATGTATTAATAGAAAGTAGCCTAAGGTGCCATCCAAAATGGCATATGCTAAGTGAAATGAGGAGAAATGATGAAATGATTAATTATGGATGATAAATAGCATGCATTTTTGCCATTGATAGAAATATGTTCAAAATCGTGTGAATATGACTGAATGGCATAGAAATGCTTATTGTATTTGAGAAAGGCAAGATTAAAACCCTGAGGAGGAATGATCTGGTGAATACTTCCAAAGACTAAAATTCTAAGGAGTAATGAACTGGTGTATACCTCCCAAGAATAACACCTTGTAGGGAAATATCTGGTGTATACTCCCAAGGAATTAAGTTTTAAGAAGGAATGATTTGGTGTACACCTCTAGAGAATACAACCATATGGAGGAATGATTTGGTGTATACCTACAAAGAGTAAAACATTTAGGAGATATTATGATTTATTTGCATGAATGTGATATAAGTGAGAATGGTTAATGTATATGAACATTGAAAGCTTACTATACATTCCATTAATGATATTACATACTGCATATCTCATATTCATAGATGCATATACACATGTTTCACATATGACATACCCATAGATCTGTATAAAAAGAATTTTGGAATTGAATAGAATGTAGAATTGTTTTCTGTATTCATATAGTGGTACATATCAGTTATTTCAAAGAATTGGTTTGTTTAGTCTCCCTCAAATCTTAGGGTGAAAAAGGCTATAAGATTAGGGTGTTATAAAGTTACTGTTTAGTCTCGCTCAAATCTTGGATTCAACCTCATTTTCATCAATAGGTAAAAACCCATTTTCCATAATCTGATGCATACATAAGTATATCCATGCAATTTAAAACACTCAATAGCAGTTAAAAACATCAAGAATGTATTTTTTAGCTTCCTCTCTGGCTTAATAACATGAAAACCATAATTTTAAATACATAAATAGTAACTTTTGAAATAATGAGGATTAGGTTGTTTGCTACCTTATTTCATGTAAAGAGTTAGTATATTATCTTAGATGTCCTCCTAGATTTCTCTACTATAAACTTCTTGCTTCAATTCACTCTACAAATTCCACTTCCTTTACAATCTCCCTCTTTCTCTCTCTAGTGTAACACCCTTATCCTTACATTATGGCTTCATAAAATATAATAAGACAAGAAAGTTACATTTAGCATTACCTTTTTAATTCATTAATTTTCCTAAGCTTTAAAATCCATCAAGAATTTATTATTTGATTAGGTTTAGGCTCTTTTGCTTAGGTTATTATACTTTAGCACAGGGGAAAATAAAATTTCCATACATTATAACAAAATTTACAAAACATAATACATATACATATCTATGTCATTACACTATCTAATACATAAGTCAGGATATGTGAAATATCCATTTAGAGGGGTAAGGAGACAATAAGCCTATCACTCAAACCCCTTTCCAAAAAGAATCCTACTAATGGTTAAGGTTTTCACATATCCTATTTCATGTGTGTGCGCCTTTCTTTTCTATGTACTATTAAAAAGAATGGTAGTCCTAATTCTATCCTAAAAAGAACATATTGAGAATTAGGAGAAAAAATGGCTCCAACTACATAATTACACCTACTTTGTTAACATGCTAATTCATAGGAAGGATTTCAAATATTGCTGCTATATATATGTCCTTCAAAACAGTAAAGGCCCCCAAAAAGGGAACCTCTACCATTGCTACCTCTACCTCTATCACAATGTTGTATCTAAGCATCTGATACATACTAGTACAGTAATGAGAAATAATTTCCCAATAGCTAAACAAACAATTCATTTTTGAAATAACTGGCATGTACCACTGTGCAAATACAGAAAAAAATTTCTACATTCCATTCCTTTCAAAATAGCTTCCATTCAATTTCATGGGCATACTTTATATGAAACATATGCATGTGCATTTGTAAATATTTGATTATTACTATTTCATGTGATGAACATATTTTATGGCATCACATTGTCATGCATTCATACTTGATCTATCATCAGATATGTCATCACATCATTCATACATGTTTATACCTGTAGGGGTACCTTAGTGTCAATAAGTCATTACCACTACGGTGACTCTTTATGTAATACCCACTTTTTCTCTTGAATTTTTTATTATTGTTTCCTTAATTATTTGGATGATTTTGCCATAAAATGTGGTGAAATTGCTTTGGTGATGTAGTGTTTAGAATAAATGTTACAAGGGAAAGAATGGACCTAGACATTAAGTAGCATGAAATGTTCATAAAAAGGAAACATGTGAAAATTTTCCCTTTTCTTTCTTATGTTAGCTGAATTAAGATGTGAGTGAAAAGAGAATTAGAAGTGAGGCTGGATTAATATTAATGTGTTTCCTTACAAGTCACCAAGGAGCTTACAAGAAGGAAATAATAATTGGTTAAAGGAAGATAATGTGATGCGTTAGGAAAGAAAGGAGAAATGAAAGATGTAACATCTACTCCAATTATGATTAAAAAGATGGTTGATAATTGTTAATTTAGTGTTTTGTGCTTGTGTATGTTGCATTAGTGCATATAGTTGCATTAGGCTAGGGATTAAATTGAAAGGAAATACATGAAGGTTTAGCAAGAGGTGTCTAAGTACTCAATTGAAAAGGGAAAGATAAGTGAGGCCAAGGTTGCAAAGTAGCTCAGGGACTAAAATGCAATAACCTAAACTATCCTTAAACCCTAGTTGAAGCCCTAAACCCTCTCACACTTCCAACCTTCAGCATTTCTAGAGAGAGAAGTAGCAGGGGTAAGTAGAGAGACAAAGGGGTAAGTTAGGGCAAAGGAGGGAGATTTCTGAAGGCAAAAGAGCGGATTCAAGGCTAGAAATTAGTCTTACATTAAGGGGATAGTTTTCATAATGCATCCTATGCACACATTTGCAAGGAATCAAGTTAGCAATCCATCCTATACCCCTTTCTTTTCTGTAATGTTTATTGTTGCAAAAAAATATGAATTTCTAAATGTTTGAACTGAGATTGGGGTTAAACCTACATTCTATATGCTTTTCTATTTCTATGGGATGTTGTGTTGCTGAAATGTATGCTCATATATGTGCTTGTAATTGATTAGAAGGGCTGGGTTGTGTTCATTTAGAGATATAAACTAATTTTCCTTGAATGTACCATGTTTTGAGCTAATGGATGAGAAATGTTTTATGAGAAGTAAAGTTTGTTGTATGGAAATTAAGCTCATGTGTTTAGAATTGAAAATGGAATGCATTTTGGACTGGGTACTATCAAAATTATGTTTTTTGAGTTGAAGCGGAACATAACAATTGACTGCTATATGGGGCAGTTAACTGTTGTCTTCCTAAAAAACCCAGAAGTACAGACAGAGGCTTAGCAACTGAATACCAGATCCCTAGAAGTTGACTGTCAGGCTTGGATTTTCACTAAGCAATCAATTGGCCATCCTTGTAGTCGACTATTGTGCTCTTATTTTTGCCAAGGATGTATTCCAGTAAGCAAGCAACCATCTGTCAACCCACTATCAACCAACTGTTGGCTTACTGTCTAGCACCAGAGGAATATAGAGAGCTACTAGCCGACTACTAGCCTTTCAGCAGCTGACTGGCAACCCTTTAGCTTGCAAAATAAGGTTTTTAATGGCAATTGAGCTTAGTAATTCTTCACACTAACTTAATTAAGGGTCACAACATTGGTAAGCAAGGAAACTAATAGTTTTGGGTGATGAGACCCAGGTGATAGTGAAACAAAAAGAGAGCAGAAAACAAAAAAAGGGAAAGAGGAAAGTATTCTCAATGTATGCCTTAGGGTAGATAGGCCCATGATCGAGTAACCGATTGTTGGTATAGGACAGCCGTTGTGCATTCCACAGTTGTGCCATAAATTGGGATGGTTAAACATCTACTTAAACTTAGATGATTTCAAAAACACCATAATTGTAACGACCCCCTAATACGTCATATGCGATGCTTATCTGATTAGCGGAAGCATATGGGGTATTCTAAATGCTTATTCCCTAGGTGGGAACGTCAGGGGATCGCTACTGGTTGAGCGTAACCCAAATAGACTCTTCGTTGTCCATTCGGATTCTGTTCAACCCTAATTCACACGCAGCTAACTAAATACACATACATACATGCATCATAATTTTCTCTGGAATGAAATCTAAAACTCATACACGTCGCGTCATACATTCATACACATTTCAATTCAAATCCATAAGTTTACAGTGGTAAATTCTACCGAAAATCTGGCAAAGTTTCCTCTGTATTTCGATCATATCCCAAATACGAAATCACCTGTTTAAAAATCAAACAACCATTCCAATAACAGCAATCAACATAACTAACATAAATCCATATACAGCAACGTCAATTCATCACTACAATCCATATTCACTATCTGAAACATTATATGTACATTCAGTCTAATCCATACAGAATTTATAAGAAACAGAATCTGATAAATAACAGCGTCATCAAAGTATATATACAAATGATTCAAGCCTAAGCTAATCATCCTTCGGTCTATCCTCAAGTCAGCCTCGGCTATCGTCTGGGCTCCTGCCCCTGTCCCTTTTCATCTGAGTACACAACCTAATGAGATATGAATCCCAGTAGAATAATTTACAATTTAATTATCATTCAAAAACCAGTTGAATACCCAGCGGTGCGAACACCAAAATCGTCTTCCCGAAATCAGTTTGAAAATAGTGAAATACCTTATCTTTAAAATCATTTAATTACATGGAAATCGCGGCAATATATCACAATCAGAAAATCCATTTCTTTTAAAATAAATCATCAAAATCAAGTAAAATCCCATGCCCTGTGTATCTCAATCCACGTTGGCTACAAATCCGCTGTAACCAAATCTAAATTGTCTTCTAATTGCACGTAGTCTAGAGAGAATACCTCTCTTATCGTTGGGTGTGATCCGTAACACCAATCACCCGAATCAAGCCTATATTGTGAGTGTGATCCGTAACACCAATCACTCACTCAAGGACCGGGTGAGAATCAACATCTAGTATGCCCCTAGCATGTGCACATACGCCAATTCTCATCCTCATACAGTCTATTCGAACTCACATGCACTCGGTCGGCTATTCCTCAGGGTTCTAGGGTATTACGCCTAAATCACAACGTTTTCCCGTGTAGGTTATCCACCCTTATACTCCCTAAACCTTTCTTAGGGTCGTCCTGGTTTAACGCGTAATCCCTAACTCAATACAGGCTAAATCTGATAAAAATAGTTTCGTTTAAAAGTTTCCTGTATGAGGAATACTTAACGGCCGTCCCATAACGGCTATCAAGTACCCAACCCTAAGTAAATCCGTCCTAAAGGCATCTAAACTCGATAAACAAGGTGTCTAGCATGCAATTAGGGTTTTCAGCACACAGGCATGCAATTTATCCCATCGAAAGCAGCACGTAATTCCATGCAAGTCATCTAAATCAGTCAGGTATTCACTAAATCAATTCTAGGGTTCGGGAAGTGTAAATTATCCTACCTGATCTCAGAATGCTCTAAATCACTTCAGAATTCCACGCAGTCTCAGTTTCTGAGCCTGATTAATTCCTTGGACATGAAATTAAACATTTAGGCTCGTCACGTCATCAAATTTTCAATCCTAAACTCAGTTACATAGTTACCTAGGTTAATTAATTTCCTAATTATGTTCGGCAGCCATTTCAGTCATATATCATTAGTTTTTGGGAAATCAGACCTTACCACTATGCTCGGATGATGGAATTCTACGTCACGGTGGTCTCGATTTCTCGGGATGCACGTCCAGAAGCTCTGGCACGGCGGCACACAGCGGCGCATGGCAGAGGGGTGCAGTTTGCCTCGAAAATCACACCACGGTGAAGCCCGCAAGCCCAGGAGTCTGAATACGCTGGTGGCACGGCGGTTCACGGTTGTTTGGGTGGTGTTTTCTGGCCACGAACTTTCTCGCATGGCGGACAATGTTTTACCTCGATCCGGGCGCGTCCGGCCTCCTTTCGACGGCACCGAGCTACTAGAGGAAGATGGCATCTCGGGCTACACAGTGGTGGGGGCAGTGACGGTCAACGGCGACGGATGGCGGCAATTCGAGGTGGAGAAGTTTCGCGCGATGGAGGGGAAAAATGGCATTTTTTCGGTGGCTCCGGCGGTCGTTGGTGGCTGTGGTTGGTTGCTGGAGGTTGTGGGCAGTGAAGGCTGTCGGTTGGTACCCTTGGTGGCGGCCCATGGTGGCTGTGGCGGTCGTTCATGGTGGAGGAAGGTGGAGAGAGAAAAGAGAGAGGATAGAGAGAGTATGGTAAGGAGAGAGAGTGAAATGAGAGAAATGGAGGGAATTCGCGTAATTTAAAGCCTCCAGGGACAATTTTGACTTTTTACAGGCCACCCGGGGATGTTTTAGGGTGTCGGCATCCTTCCAGACGTTGGCACGCATTTCCATACGAAAGTTTTGGCCTCCGTCAACGAAATTGATGCACGAAACTTCTTCCGTCAGTTTCTGATCGTCGGATTGTATTTCTCTCCGTTTGATCGTGTTTTTGGCTTCGAACAACCTTCTGTGTCAAGCTATTATCCTCAAAATTTGTGCCAGGCTTCGTTTGATTGGGATTAGGGTTAAAAATTCAATTTTTATCCTTTAAACTCTTTTAAAATTCTTTATGTTGTTACAATAATGGTTGCGAACTTTAAGTTAGTGTCATCTCCCAAAGGCCATATGAGAAACACATACTTAGAGTTAAGCACAACCATATACATGGGCCAATTCACCCTAGAGTATATATAGTGAATAGCATACCGGGAGTGTGATCCACCTTGATGGAATGGTGGTGATTCCATAGTACTATGATCCACTCAGAAGCGGAGAGGAATTAGTCCAGGTAGAGTTAACAGTGATCCTATGATTTTATACCAGCCCCATTTGGGACGAAGAGAAAGGAATCCTGCTGGTCAGGGATGATCTGATGGAAAGGGGCAGGGACCATTAAGGTACTTAGATCCACTGGGGCACGCCTTAGAATGTACAAAAGTTAAGGCATGACTAAATTAACATGCACTTATTCATATAGACAGTGGTGTGTGGAGTTGTTACTTAGCGACTCTCCCAATTACTCTTAGGGTATTTTATGTACTGCTCATATGTTATGAAAGTGAAATGATAACATGTTTACTATCACTCATATGTTTTATATGAAAGTGATGATGATGTGATTGATGATGAATGAACTTCTCATGTTTTAAAGATGATATGTTTTGATGAATATGCATATGTATGAGTATATAACATGATTAAATGCTATATACACTAAATCCTAATAGTATATGATATGTTTTATGAAAGAATGTAAAGTTTTCCATGCGAGCACGGTGGTACAGGTCAATGGATTTCATAATAGGTTGCATTGTTATTGAGATTCATTTCTCATTTTATTGTTGGCATGTATCAGATGCGTAGGTTCCCTTGGGCTGGAGAAGAAGGTAAAGTATGAAGAAGTGTCCAATCTGGGCATACAGACTGTTTAGTTTGATTAGCATAAGTACATGGTAGGATTAAGCTAGCCTTCTTGGTATTTTGAGAAAGGCTAGTGTAGGATTATTTTGTATAGCCTATTCTAACTTATTTGTATAGGGATTAGGTTAGATTGATGAATAAACTAATTGATGGGGTTATGAGTGGCAGGATTGTTGCCTCCATGCACGATAGTTAACTGACTATATTTAATTAAAAATGCATGTATAGTTAATCCAGTTGCATTCTATATATATTTATTCTGCTGCAATGTTAAGAGAACCCAAGAGTAGAGACAACCTAAATGGCACTCAATTAATCAATTTGGTAAAAATTTTAAAATTTACTCAGGTAGAAGTGATAGTAACACACCATTATTATGATAATTATATACATTATACATTTAAACACTTAAAAGGAGCCATAGGCTAATAGAGGTGTTACAAAAGAGACGTATAAAATTTGGATTTTTCTTTCTTTATTGTAACCGAGAAAGTTGTGAGTTTGGAAAGGAAATTTTTGAAGTTAATTTAAAGAAAAAAAAGGATGATGATGATTTCAGTCTTAAGGAAAGAACGAAAGGAATGAAATGTAGCAAAAAATTGACTTATCTTCATTTAGTTTAATTGAGAAGATAAGTGAGTGGAGAGAAAGTTTTACAAAAATTATTTTAAAAATTAAGGCTATATCTACTTAGTGAGGAAGATGGAAGAGAAAAAGGGAAGTGATATTACAATACAAAATAATATTGGCTTCTTTTGTTTTATTCTAGATGAGAGAGTGTATGTGTGAGTCGAGAGAGAGACTTTTTATAATTCTTATTTTAATTAAGGTAATGCTTCCATTCAGTGACTTGTTACAATTCTTATCTTTATAAAAGTAATGCTTCCATTTAGTGATGAAGATAGGAGAGAGAAAGAGAGACGTGTTCCAATGGTTTCCTTTCCTTATCTTTGCTTTTTATTATTAAGATGACCGAGAGATGAAATGAATGCATGGCAAAATGTAACTTTATCACAATGGCTCAGTTATAAAGCAAGTGAGGTGCTTAATTTCTTTTCTTTTATTCCTTGGTTTAATTGAATGGTAAAAAGGGAGCATTGATTTAAATATATATAGATATATCTGGTGATGGAAATCAAAGAGTGTGAGGAAATTTTTAAGAAGCTACTTATACACATTTTATTATTTCAGCCGAATTGAAGGGAAAAGTGGATTAAGTCGATTTCACATATGGATAGCAAATAAGAGAAGCTTGGCATTTATGATAAAACCCATGAGCATTCAGTGAGAGGGAAAGAAGCTTGGCATTTATGCGAAAACACATAAGCACTCGGTGAAAGGAAGAGAAACTAGTTCGACTGAAAGGGGGAGAAGCAAGGGAAATAAGATAAATCTAAGAGAAACACCAAGGCACTTCCATTCTTCTTGCATCAGTGAGGTAGCTTAGCAATTCTATGGTTTTTGTTTCATGATTTAAAGTATATTTATCATGCTTTAAAGCTTTCATGGAACATTAACTTTCTCTTTACATTCTGCAAGAAGTAAATCCTTCTTTGGCTAAGCTTGTATGGTAATTTGGTTATGTTTATTGATGTGATGATGTGGATGTTGTTATTTCCATGAAAGAATGTTGTTGCAAAAATTCAGCATGCATAATGAAAAACCCTAGAATGAAAGAGTGCTGAAATTTTTGTGTTCTTGAATGGCTAAGGTATGTTTTAGGTTATAAATATTTAAAGGAAGCATGCTAGCTAGAATTTGGCTTAAAACTATAGGATCAACCTTTTTGGCCTACCAAACCCAAGAGTGACTCTTTGTAATGTATGGGAAGGCTTGCTGAAAAATGGGTAAGAAAGGTTGCATTTTGGTTTTGGTTAGGAAAAAGAGAGAAAATATGGTAAATTAATGTATGGTAAATGGTTTATCCTTTTCACGTAATAAATGTCCATATTATTCTTGAGATGTAAGAATGGTAAAATGTGTGTAACCTTAAATTTAGCATGTAAAATGAGCCAAGAAAATAATTAAAAGAAATGGCTAATGGTATGGTTACATAATTTGAATGTGATAAAAGGTACCATAATAATTTTGATACATGGTAACATTAGGGTATAAATGTAGAAAGGATGGAAAAATATGACAAGGTGACACGAAAAATCTTAGATTTTATTCCTTTCTTATGATGGCCAAAAGCAATCTCTCATTTTGATCATGGTAGCTAAATCACTATACTATTTGTAATTACTTATAATGTGTCTTACAAAGGCTAAATTCAAGAGAAATTGGAATGGTAATAGTAAGATGAATTGTAGTTGTTAGTTGTATGAATGTGTGACCAAGTGTTCACCATTTTTTTATAAAAGTGGCCAAGAGTGTACAATGTGACCAAGTGTTCACAATTCTTACCAAGGTGGCCAAGTGTCCACATTTCTTGAAGTGTGACTGAACGTGCTCACACTTTGAGGCAAGGTAAGTTTTAAGAATGAAATGTATAAATGATCATTGTCTATTTTAGTTTTTAATACATATACTCCCATAAAAAGATGTTATACTTGAAATGAGAATATCCAACTTTGTCACACTAAAACACCAATAAATCATGCAATGCTTGCCAATATGTGTATGTGAATGAGACTAAGTTTTAGATGATTGGAATGTAGATGAAAATGTTTTCTGTGCTAGCACAATGATACATGTCAGTAAGATTTAAAACGTTGAATTGATAAGCTATTAAGAAACTTATGTTCTCATTTATATATTGATATGTATCAGATGCAGAGGTATAGTATTGTGTAACACCTGTCCCTAATACCTTGCATTCTTTAATGTCATTAGTATTATTATTAATTATTTAATGATAAGGATAGTTTATTAAAATGATAGAATGGACATTTTCATCAAGATAGAGTCATTTTGTCATAGAAGAAGGAAGTTGGAAAAAATTCTAGTAAAGGAGGGCAAAATGGTAATTTTATCATGAAAGAGAAAATTTATTTAATTTTATTATTTCATGAAATTATATTAAAGGACTCTTATCATTTTCATATAAGAGAGAAGAAGAATCTAGTTATGTAAGTGATTATGTGCTTTTGATGTCAAAAAGGAAATTTTCCCTAAAAAGGGAAAAATTGTAATTTTACCCTAAGGGCATATTAGTAAATTTACATAATGTAGAAAATTTAAATTTTACCTTAAATATTTCAAGGAACTAGAAATTAGAAACCCCTACTCATTCTTGCTCAAAAGAAGAAAGAATGACGGTGAAAATGTTAACATTGGCATAAAGGGCAAAAAGGTAATTTTGCCATAGAGGCCAAAATTGTAATATTGCTAAAAGAAGGGTAAATTAGTAAATTCACAAATATAAGTTTTATGAAATCTTATTTAAGTGATTTTTACACATTAAAACTGAAGAGGGTGAAAAATGGAGCTAAAATGGCTAATTGGACTTAAATGGAAAAATGGCAATTTCCTTAAGGGCTTATTTGTAATTTTTAAAAAGTTGAGGGACCATTCTGTAATTTCAAAATTCTTGATGGGAAGACACATCCTAGCCCATGGAAGTTCCATAAAATTACATTCTTGAGGAGAGTGGATGCCATTCTTGAAAAGAAGTAATAAAGGTAAATTGGTCATTTCACACCAAGGGAATTTTGGTAATTTCACCAAAACCCTAATTTAAGTCTTCTTCTTCCTCAAGGTGCTAGAAATGTCGAAGAAGGGAGGAGAAGAGAGGGCTGGCCGAATTGCTTCCTAAGCTTGGAGGAAAGGATTTTCAAACCAAAACAACTTGGAGATTTCACTTATTTTGCATTTTCAAGTTAGCTAAACATGCCTATGCCATTCTTTTCTTGTTTTATGGTGTGTTTGTGATGTTCTTACTCTTGCAAGAGGGATGATCTTTCTCTCTCTACATTCTTATGGTTAATTTGCTTGAATGGGCTTAAAATATGTTAAAAATTAGTGTTTATGGCTATAGACATGTTGAAATGCTTGCAAACATAAAAGATGGTAATTTTCCATGGATGGAACCTTTGTCTTGAAAAACCCTAACTTATACCAAGGCTAAAATGGTGTTTTAAAGAGTGAGAAAAGGATGTTCTTGCATGGTTTTTGATTGAATATGGTTATATTGTAAGCAAGATGGTGAGATAACTCCATTTTCTAGGTTTCTCTCTTTGGCCAATTGCTAGGTCTCTTATTGGTGCTGAAATTTGGTTAAAATGGTGTTAGAAAAAGTGTGAGAAAGTGTTATAAAATGGTAAGAGAGAGAAAATCTAGGTAGGTTAATGTTTAAGCACTTTTCCCATTTTCTAACTTCACCATAAACCATGAAAATGTGTCACACTTACCTTGGCTGAATGGACCCATGTAAATGGTGCTAAAATCTCACTTGAAAGTGGCTAGAAAACCTTGCAAAATTTTTCATAAAAAAAGAGGAGAGAGAAAATTATGGTACTTATATGTTTTAGTAAAGGAAGTGTAACACCCCTTATCTTCTCTTAACAACGTCATATAACAAATTCAAATAAGTGGTTACATTATTCCTTACCTTGTTATTCTTAATAAATGTCCTGAGCATTTAATCCATCAGTAATTTAATATATGATTAGGTCTGGGTTCTTTTGCTCAGGTAAACATACTTTATACACAGCGAAAATAGAATTTCATATATCACAACAAAAATTAGAAAACCTTCCATTACCAAATACATATTATTTAAATCTCCTTATACATATTCTTGGAAATATTAAATATATACATATCTGTAGGGGTAAGAAGACAACAATCCTATCACTAAAACCCCTTTTTTTTTCCAAAAGAGCACTAGTCCTAATTCTATCTCAAAATACTAATGTCATAAATTAGGACTAATGATGCTACATTACATAATCTCTATTTACTCCTTAGATCTACTAGAGGATGCATCATTATTCAAATTCTATGCATATGATACATATCAGCACAATAATGAGAAATATATTCCTAGTAGCTAAACAAACCATTTTATTTAAAACAACTAATAAGTACCATTGTAATAATATAGAAACCAACTCTACATTCAGTTCAATTTCAAAATTCTTTTCATATAGATCTCTGGGTATGATATATGTGAAACATGTGTGTGTACACATCTATAAACATGAGATATGCAACAAGTTATGTAATTCATGGGGTGGATAGCAACTTTCTATAATCACATAATTTAGTCATGCTCACACAGAACACATTCTTGCAATACAAATCATAATATCACATAATGCTTTAATTTGGAAAGGTATACACTAGATCATTCCCTTCCACAAAATTATGTTCTCTGGAGGTATACACTAGATCATTCCTCTTACAATTAATTCCTTGGGAGTATACATTAGATCATTTCCCACAAGGTAGCTTGCTAGGGAGGTATACATCAGATCATTCCTCCTTATGATTTTCGTATGAGGAGGTATTGACCAGATCATTCCTCCCTTTATCTTTGATTTTTCCATTCACAAATACATTAAACATTTTTATGCTATTCAATCATTTTCACATGATTTTGGACATTTTTATATCAATGGCAAAAGGTATACTAATTACCATTCGTTCTTGACCATTACATCTTTTCCCACCTTTTCACATAGCATAGGCTATTTTTGGACAGCATCTTAGTCTACTTTCAATTCACATATAATTTTAGCCATCCTAGGGAAAATTCTACATAGCATTCAGCCAAGGCAAGATAGATATGAAGGATTGACATTTTTAACCCATTCGGTTCATTTCTAGCATTATTTCTACCAATTCGGAATTGTGGTAACCATTTCCATAATTATGGGTAATGTTTTCTCACACCTGATTTTCTTATAAGTGTACCCTTCTTCCACACATCTTTCTAGTCCATTTTTCATGCCAAATTTGCCAATGCATATTATCTTACAATTTCACATAGTTATGCACAATTTCAAAGTGAAATGGTAAGAAATTTGAAATGATTCCTTTACTAAAACATAAAAGTACCATATTTTTCTCTCTCCTCTTTTCTTATGACAAATTTTGCAAGGTTTTCTAGCTACTTTCAAGTAAAATTTCAGCACCATTTACATGGGTCCATTTGGCCAAGATAAGTATGACACATTTTCATGGTTTATGGTGAAGTTAGAAAATGGGACAAGTTCTTAAACATTAACCTAACTAGATTTTCTCTCTATTACCATTTTGTAACACTTTCTCACTTTTTCTAACACCATTTTAACCAAATTTCAATACCTATAATAGACCTAGCATTCGGCCAAAAAGGGAAAACCAAGAAAGTGGAGTTATCTCACCATCTTGCTTACAATATAACCATATTCAAGCAAAAACCATGCAATAACATCATTTTCTCACTCTTTAAAACACCATTTCAGCCTTGGTATAGGTTAAGGTTTTTCAAGACAAAGATTCCATCATGAAAAGTTACCATCACTTATGTTATCAAGCATTTCAACATGTCCATAGCCAAAAACACAAGTAGTTTTCAACATATTTCAAACCCATTCAAGCAAATCAACCATAAGAATGTAGAGAGAGAAAAGCCATCTTTCTTACAAGAGTAAGAACACCATAAAACAAAAAAAGAATGGCATAGGCATGTTTAGCTACCTTGAAAATGCAAAACAAGTGAAATCTCCTAGTTGTTTTGGTTTGAAATCCCTTTCCTCCAAGCCTAGGAAGCAATTCAGCCAGCACCTCCTTCTCCTCCCTTCTTTGACATTTCTAGCACCTTGAGCAAGAAGAAGACTTAAATTAGGGTTTTGGTGAAATTACCAAAATGCCCTTGGTGTGAAATGATCAATTTACCCTTATTACTTCTTCTTTTCAAGAATGGCATCCACTCTCCTCAAGAATGTAATTTTATGGAACTTCCATGGGCTGGGACGTTTCTGCCCCTCAAGAATTTCAAACTTACAGAATGGTCCCTTAACTTTTCAAAAATTGCAAACAAGCCCTTAAGGAAATTGCCAATTTGCCATTTAAGTCCAATTGGCCATTTTAGCTCCATTTTTCACCCTTTTCAGTTTTAATGTGTAAAAATCACTTAAATAAGATTTCATAAAACTTTTTTTTGTGAATTTACTAATTTACCCTTATTTTAAAAAATTATGATTTTGCCCTAAGGCAAAATTACCTTTTGCCCTTTATGCAAATGTTAACATTTTCACCTTCATTCTTTCTTCTTTTGAGCAAGAATGAGTAAGGGTTTCTAATTTCCATTTCCTTGGAATATTTAAGAAAATAAATAAATTTTCTACATTATGTAAAATTACTAATATGCCCTTAGGGTAAAATTATGATTTTTCCCTTTTTAGGGAAAATTTCCTTTTTGTCATCAAAAGCATGTAATCCCTTACATAACTAGATTCTTCTTCTCTCTTAAATGAATATGATAAGAGTCCTTTAATATAATTTCATGAAATAAGAAAATTAAATAAATTTTTCCTTTCATGATAAAATTACTATTTTTCCCTTCTTTACCAGATTTTTCAAACGTCATTCTTTTGTGACAAAAATGAGTTTATCTTGATGAAAATGTCCGTTCTATCATTTTAATGAACTATCCTTACCATTACATAATTAATAATAATAATGATAATATTAAATAATTGCAAGGTATTGGAGTGAATGTTACAGGAAGCATTTCAAATTTCTTACTTGTGCATAACCATGTGAAATTGAAAAATAATATGCATTGACAAATTTATCATGAAAAATGGACTAGAAAAATGTGTGAAAAAAGGGTTTAATGTACACTTACAAGAAAAATGAGGTGTAAGAAAACATTACCCATAATTACAGAAATGGTTACCATAATTTCTAATTGGTAGAAATAATGCTAGAAATGAACTAAATGGGTTAGAAATGTCAATCCTTCACGTCTATCTTGCCTTGGCCGAATGCTATGTAGAATTTCCCCTAGGATGGCTAAAATTATATGTTAATTGAAAGGAGCCTAAGATGCCATCCAAGAATAGCCTATGCTAAGTGAAAAGATGGGAAAGGATGTAATGATCAAGAATGAATGGTATTAGTATAAATTTTGCCATTGATAGAAATATGTCCAAAATCATGTGAAAATGATTGAATAGCAAAGAAATGATTAATGTATTTGTGAATGGAAAAGTCAAAGATAAAGGGAGGAAAGATCTGGTGAATACCTCCTGAGACCAAAATCATTAGGAGGAATGATTTGATGTATACCTCCCTAGCCAACTACCTTGTGGGGAATATCTAATGTATACTCCTAAGGAATTAATTACAGGAGGAATGATCTGTTGTATACCTCCAGAGAACATAATTATATGGAAGGGAATGATCTGGTGTATACCTTTCCAAATTAAAGCATTATGTGATGTTATGATTTGTATTGCAAGAATGTGTTCTATGTGAGCATGATTAAATTATGTGAATGTTAGAAACTGCTATCCACCCCATGAATCACATAACTTGTTGCATATCTCATGTTTATAAATGCATACACACATGTTTCACATATATCATACCCAAAGATCTATATGAAAAGAATTTTGAAATTGAAATGAATGTAGAGTTATTTTCTGTATTATTACAGTGGTATTTATTAGTTGTTTTAAATAAAATGGTTTGTTTAGCTACTGGGAATATATTTCTCATTATTGTGTTGATATGTATTAGATGCATAGACTCTGAATAATAATGCATCCTCTAGTAGATGTAAGGAGTAAATAGAGATTATATAATGTAGCACCATTAGTCCTAATTTCTGACATTAGTATTTGGAGATAGAATTAAGACTATTGCTCTTTTGAAAAAAAAAAGGGTTTGAGTGACAGGATTCTTGTCTTCTTACCCCTATAGATATGTATATATTTGATATTTCTAAGAATATGTATCAAAAGATTTAAATGATATGTATATAGTAATGGAATGTTTTATAATTTCCTCTATGATATATGAAATTCTATTTTCGCTATGCATAAAGTATGAAATTACTGATAGATTAAATGCTCAGGCCATTTATTGAAAATAAAAAGGTAAAGAATAATGTAACCACTTACTTTTATTAAGATAAGGGGTGTTACATATTGTCATAGAGATTGAAGTGGCACGGGTGGAGGTTTCTTCCCTTAGAAATATTTTGGATCATAAGGGTTTGAGTGACAGACCTTTTGTCTCCTTACCCTTATGAGAATTTTCTTTATAATTCCTTGTTATGTTGAAAGATGTAACATTTGAAAACAGATATGATGTTTAATGAAATCATCTTAGATGTATATTATTTTATTTCGTTGTGGTTTTAACTTATGATCTGAGTAAAAGAAGTCAAACCTAATCAATTTTAATAATATTACGATGGTATAATTGCTCAAATGTTATCAATGAATAATTAAGGTTAAGAATAATGTATCGACCTTATCTGTTAACATGTGAGACATTGTAGTATTAGATAAGGGCATTACACTTTATAGTTCCATTAAGTTCTACCACTAGAGGATTATATAGTGCTATCACATACACCTTAAGCAGGATCTAATAGTGTCATCCTCCACCCTTTCATGGTGCTCTTTAGGAGAACATTAATAATGCCATGGTCCACCCTCTTCAGGAACATTCATTGCCTTTTTATTTATCTTTAGGGGGAGATGTAAATAGTGTCATTCTCTCACCCCTAAGATAACATTCATAGCCTTTACATATTTACCTCAAGGGGAATTTTATAATGCCATTCTCCACCCTTTATTGGTGACCTTCAATGCCTTTCATATCTCATTTGCATGTAAATTTCAAGCCATACATTCATATTCATATGAATTAAAACATAATCATATTAATGGCACAATACATGTAAATATCTTTCATATTTATTCATTTATATCCTTCCTCTCCATTTCTCTTAATCTTGGTCACTTTAAAACACTTTTTCTTTACTTTCTCATTAACATATAAATTTGGTCATCAAGAGAAATTAAGAGGTGATGCTTTTGGCCAAGGTGAGGGAAGAGTGGAAGCTATGGATTTTCTTGCCATATCTTCCCTTTCTTCCATCCTTTCCACCTTTTAAGCATAATGGCCCATTTTTCTTTCATTACTCATGACACTTTCTTATGTCCAAAATATGCATCTATATGTTTAGCCATTCTCTTTCTTCATTTTAATAGCTTATTTTTCATGCCAAAAATACATTTACACATATTCCTTCATCTTCACATTTTAGGCACACTTTTAAGATTGAATGGCATAACTAGAAAATTGTAAATTTGCCAAACTCATCAACATAACAAAAATTTCTCTCTCTTCCTCTCTCATGACTAAACACCTACACCATTTATTGAACATTTTTCAAGCAATTAACTTCCATAAAAACCCTAGGTGCTCTCGGCCAAGAGAGAAAGTGAGGGAAAATGGAAAAGTTTCAATGTTTTAATTACATGGCTTTCATTTTTAAGATATTCTCATGCAAAATCACCATTTAAACTTTCATTTTCATGCCATTTCAAAAGTTATGGTTTTTCATGAAATAAATAGCATTCATGGAAGATTTCAATCTTTCAAAATTTCTAGCATTCAAACATACCAATATTCATAAACACAACCATGGTTCAACATAAGCAAAACCCATTCAAAGAAGTCCATCATAACAATGTAGAGAGAGAAAACCCTAGCCTTCATGAAACTTTAAAACACTTTAAAAAAACTATAAATCATGAAATCAAGGGTTTAGGAATGTTTAGCTACCTTAAAAATGTAAGAAAAGTTGAATTTCCTAAGTGGTTTGCCTTGATTCTGCTCTTCCTCTTTCCCTTGTGAAGCTTTCAGCCACACCCTCTTCTTCTCCCCTTTGACTTCCTCCCTCCCTTCATGAAGAAGATGACTTATTTTTAGGGTTTAGGTAAAATTACTAAAATTCCCTTGGTGTAAAATGACTATTTTACCCTTACTACTTCTCTTTCTCAGGAAAGGCATCCTCTCTCCTTCAAAGTGAAATTTCATGGAACTCTTATGAAACATGACCACTTTACCCTTCCACTCTAGGAAATTACCATTTTACCCTTCTACTTTTAAAAAATTACCAATGTATCCTTGAGTAAAAATTCCATTTTACCCTTCCACTTTTCAAAAATTATCAATGTGTTCTTAAGTAGAATTACCATCTTACCCTTCTAATTTTTCAAAAATTACCAATGTATCCTTAAGTGAAATTACCATTTTATCCTTCCACTTTTTCAAAAATTATCAATATGTCCTTGGGTAAAATTTCCTTTTTACCCTTTATGTCCAAATGGCCATTTTTACCTTCACTTTTCCTCTTTTTTGAAAATTATTGGCTAAAACTCATCAAATAAAGTTTCATAAAGTCATTCGTTAGTGCTGTAGGAGCATGTGGAGTTATTCGCTAGTCAACTCTCCTGATGGCTCATATGATGATATGGCATTGGCCATTATGATATGATTATTTTCCTTGCTCATGTTTTGAACATGAATATGATCATGTTACCATGGAAAATATATATGATGTAATGATATATCCTATATTGGTGAGATTTGGTGAACTGTAATTATGCATACATTAATAAGTACATGCTATTATGCTATAACTATGTAGTTCATGCATTGCATCCTAATAGATATTATTTTCTATTTATAATGAAAGGAATGTAATGGATTTTTGTATAATTACAGTGGTACAGGCCAGTGGTTTTTAAATGGATGTTATGCTATTGAGATTTATTCTCACATGAATACTAGTGTGTATCAGATTCCTAGGTTTCATATTCACTTGGAGGTGGACGTTGCTATAGTGGAAATATCTATCCTAGGTTATTTCATGCTGGTTAAAGAGATTTGGGTAATCGCTGTGATAGAAATTCGTCTATTGCCCTCACCTACAGGGGGGTTAGAGTTCCATGACTAGTGTAATAGTTCATATATTTTGACATGTAGATATTTAGAGTAGAAGTGTACATGTCCAATACCCTGATTCCTTGTTATATTTTTAGAAATTGTCAGGATGAGTAATTTTGATGTATAAAGAAATGAGGGCATATATGTATCCAAGATATGTGAAAGAAAGGATATTATCCACTTATAGGATTTTTTATGAGGGTATGAGTGGCAAGTTTGTTGCCTCCTTACTCGATTGACTAATTGTTACTAAAATCACATATCTATAGGTATATGTTTGAATAAGGAACTCAATGTATGTGAATGTATATATCTATATCTATCACTAATCAGAAAGTATCTGAAAGTATATATATATTGTTTACTTTTATTTCAAATCTATTGCATTACGTGTACGAAGCAGAGTGTAGGAAACTGAACCAATGGAACTTAATTATTTAACTTTGTAAAAGTAAAAAAAAGTTACTTAGGTAGAGGTTATTGTAACTCACCAATCTTATATTATATTATATTATATTATTTAAATAACTAAAAGGAACTATAGGGTTGTGGGTGTTACACTGAATTGGTATCAGAGCATAGTTACCTAGGTTATAAGGGTATAATTCCTCAAAATAGGGGTTGATTTAAGTTAGTTAGCTGAACCTAGGCAGTTAGCTGACTTATATTGCATTTTGATTTGAGGAATGGAGTGCTAGGTTTGGGTAGATAGTATTTCCTATTGGTGCCATGTATCCTCTTATAAACATTATGTTATTGAGAAAAATAATCTCTATAATGTCTATTTTGTAGAGTGAGATATGGCCCCACTTAGGAGGAATACTAAACTAGAGAGAGAGTGAGGCTAGCTTGACAAAGGTGATGCAAGCAATGGTGGGAGTAGCTAAGGTTATAAGGGAGTAAGCTGCTGCTACTACCTAAGTCCTTAGACAATTTTAGGAACGGCGAAATAATAATAACCCTAACCCTAATGAAATACAAGTAAGAGACCCAATTTATCATGGATGGTCAGAGTTCCAAAAAGTTAAACCTCCTTCCTTTAGGGGTGTGTTTGACCTCTAAGTAGCTGAAGAGTGGTTCAGGGAAATGGAGAAATTATTTATGGTCCTTGGCAGCACAGATGTAACATCTGCTCCTAACACTTGTAACTTATGATGATGTTGTTGTTGTTATTATTTTAGTATTAATTGTGAAGGGTTAAGGATGATTTAGTAAGGAGTTATAATGAACACTTTTATCATTTTATAATCACTTTTGTGATAAAAGCATGAAATTGGAAATTTGGTAAGGAAGGGTAAAATGGTAATTTTACCATGAAATGAATAATTAGTTTAATTCCCTTATTTCATGAATTTATGACAAAGGACTCTTATTATTTCCATTTAAGGGGGAAAAAGAGTCTAGTTATGCAAGAATTTACTTATGTTAATATTAAAGGACAATTTTCCCTAAGAAGGGTAAAATTGTAATTTCACACTATGGTTATGATGGTAATTTTATATGATGTGAGAAAATTGTAGTTTTACCCTAAATATTTTATTAAGGTGGGAATTAGAAATCCTTACTCATTCTTGATCAAAAGAAGAAAGAATGAGAGTGAAATGATAGTTTTAGCATAAAGGGTAAAAAGGTAATTTTGCCTTAGGGGCAAAATTGTAATTTTTCTAAAATAAAAGTAAATTAGTAAATTCATGGAAAAGAGTCTTATGGAATTTTATTTAAGTGATTTTTACTCCTTGAAACCGAAAAGAATGAAAAAGGAAGCAAAAATGGCCAAATTGGACTTAATGCAAAAGTGCACTTTTCTTAGGGACTAAATGCAAATTCCAAAAAGTTTAGGGACCACTATGCAATTTCGAAATTCTGGAAGGGCAGAACAGTCCCAGCCCATGGAAGTTGCATAAAATTACAATGGTAAGGAGAGACAATGCCATTGTTATAAAAAGAAAAGAAAAAGGATGAAATTGACAAAATTTGCAAGAATGGCATTTTTGTAAATAAGTCCAACTCTAATTCAGCCTATTTCTTCTCCTAGCTACTAGAAATGCCGTGAAAGAAGGAGAAGAAGGAGAGGTGGCCAAAATTCATCTTGCCTTGGAAGAGAAGAAGCTTACATCAAATTAAAAGGGGAATTACATATCCATTGGCTTTTCAAGGTAGATAAACAACCTCATGCAATTATTTTCATGATTTATGGTAAATTTATGGTGTTTTCAAAATTGTAAGAAAGGTGACAATTTCTCTCTCTACATGTGTATGGTAGATTTTCCTACTTGGATGTGAAAAATGTTGGAAATCACTTGTGGTTGTGACTATAGATATGTTGGAAAGTATGGAAACTCATGAGATGGTAAGATTGCATGGATGGAAATTGATTTTTCTAAACCCTAAATTATGTAAATGCTGAATTTGTACTTTTTAGAGTGAGAAAATGGTATCTTGCATGGTTTTTTGCATGAATGTTGTTGTGTTGGAAGGGAATTGATGAAACCACTCCACTTTTGCTTATTTTCTCACTTTGGCCGAATGCTAGGGTTAATGTGGGTGCTGAATTTTGGCAAAATTTTGTGTTAGAACTAGTGAGAGAAAGTTCTAGAAAATGGTAAGAGAGAGAAAGTTCAATTAACTTTGCATTTGGGTATTTCTCTTATTGTCTAGCTTCACAAATAACCAAATAAGTGTGCATTAGTCACCTTGGCCGAATGAATGCATATGAATGATGCTGAAATTGTTCTTAAAAATTTTCTTAGAGACTATATATGTCTAGTTCTAAGAAAAGAAGAGAGAGAAAATCATGGCAAGTTATACCTTAAGTAATGTTGTCAATTTAAAGTCTTACTTTTTCACTTTAAAAGTATGCCTAAAAATGTGAAATTGTGAGATTAGATGTATGGTCATCATTGATATGAACAATGAGTTAGAAAAGCATGAAAAAGGATGAATTAAAGTACACTTACACAAATTTGAGGTGTGAGAAAATGTTAGGCATAATAATTGAAAGTGTTGCCAAAATGCTTAGATGATGAGAATAATGCTAAAATGGAACCAAATGAGTTAAAAGTGCCACATTCTCATATTTTTCTTGCCTTGGCTGAATGTAATATGGCATTTTCCCTAGAATGGCCAGTCTTATATGTCCATTGGAAGTGACTTGAGGTACCACCCGAATAGGCATATGTTATGTAAAAGTGTTTGCATGGCATTATTGTGCTATTATCAATGGAATGTTTACATTTATGTAAAAGATGTTTGCATGACATGAAAATGCTTGATGTGATGTGAAACACAAGGTTAAAGAATAGCATGAAAATGCATGATGTGATGTAAAATGCGAGGTAAAGAATGGCATGAAATTGCTTGATGTAATGTGAAATGCGAGGTTAAGGTTACTTGGTGGGAAATGATTGATATGTGCCCCAGGGAATTGAAATGAGGAGGAGGGACGACCCAGTGAATGATCCATGAAACTGAGGCCTGTGAAGGGGAGGAATGATTCAATGTTTATCTTCCAGGAAAGTTACCTTGTGGGGAATGATCTTCTGTATACTCCTAAGGTATTAATGAGGAGGAATGATTTGATGCATCCATTCCTAAAAAGAGGCTTCCTTGTGGGGAATGATCTTTTGTATACTCCTAAGGAAGAAGAGGCAGGGGGAATGATCTGGTGTCTATCTCCTAAAAGCTGCATCCACACATGTTTCCATAATAAATCATATCCAAGTGTATGTATGAAAAGAGTTTTGAAATTTAATTGCATGTAAAGTATTTTCTGCATTATTGTAGTGGTACATGTCAATTATTTTAAAGTAAACTGGTTGTTTATCTACTGGGAATACAATTCTCATTACTGAACTGATATGTATCAGATGGTTAGATATTGCATGGTAATTGAAGTGGAGTTAGATACAGTGGATATTCCTTTCTTGGGTACCTTTACTATTCTCAAGAATGTGTATGTTATCATCATTTTTGAATTTTCGATGGAGTAGATGATGACTTAAATATATAGCTATAGCCCAAATTTTTGGAGTCCTAATTCCTTGTTTTAGGGAATTGGAATTAGGACTAATATTTTGGCTGTATATAGACAGAAAAAGAGACATATGTATAGGGATATATGAAGGACCGATTGTCCCATGGTATTTTGTAAAAGGGGTATGAGTGACAGGCTTGTTGTCTCTTTACTCCTTTAGGATGGGTACTTCATCTATCTCAGTGTCTGTATATGAAATGATGTACTAAATAGATATCATAATGTATATGTATATGTATATATGAGAAGTTTTTATATGTAATCTACTGTAGTGTTTAATGTTTTATATTCCGCTATGCCAAAGCATTTCACCTGAGTATGAGAACCCAACCTAATTGCAAAATAAATCTATGATGGATTGGATGCTCGGGAACTTTAAATATAATTAAAACTAGAATTAATGTAACCACTTATCTAAGGAAGTAATATGACGTTGTTGAGGTAAGATAAGGGGTGTTACAATATATACCCATAAGGTATTGTTTTCCACTTACATGCTTGTTAGAGAAGCAGAGCATTAGTAGAAAATGGCAAAATAATTAATGGAGGCTCAAGGAGTCGAGTAGGATTCATTTAAAGAAGTATTTCTAGAAAGGTAATTTCCTTAGAATGTGAGAAATGAGAAGGAAATTGAATGTATGCAGATTAAGCAGGGTAATCTGACTTTTGATGAGTATCTTGCCAAGTTTGAGGAATTGTCCAAATTCTCTTTATACTTGAAGCTTTAATCAGATAAGGTATGGAAGGCCATTCATTTGGAGGTGGGGTAGAGGCCTAAGATAAAGAGTGTTGTGACTCTGTTGGAGATTAGGAATTATGCCACACTAGTAACTAAGAAAACACTCTCTTGTAAAGCTCTCTTGTGCAATATAAGTTTTTTCTCACTTTCTTCAAACCTCTACCTTCATAATCGTTACTAGTTCTCTAAGGAGTTGGTTTGCCTGACTTAGCCCTCAATCCAAGGAGTAAGCTAGGTGGCACACGGTTTAACTTAAGTAAAAGAAATCATCCTGTCACAGAGTTACTAAGAATCTAGTGGAGACTGAGAAAGAAAAATAGAGAATGAATTTCCTTAAACAAAAACAACCAGAATATTTTAGAGGAAGAGATAATAGGTTTAATAGAGGCCAGGGAGGTAAAAGACCAATGGTGAAGCAGATAGTACCTAATGCTTACCTAAATGTGGGAAGAGCCATGATGGACCTTGCAGGTGGCAACAAGGTGCTTGCTATAAATGTGAGAGGATGAGAAACTTTACTAAGGACTACCCACAATGTAAGAAATCAAATGAAGTCAGTAAACCTCCAACTACTGAGAGAGTCTACACCCTTAAGGGTAAAAAAGTGGCTCATTTCGATGTTTTGATAAAAGGTAAATGTTTAATAGGTGCTGTATCTTTTATTGTATTATTTGATTTTGGCGATTCTCATTCTTTCACTTCTTATTAATGTGTGAAAAGATTGGACTTACTTATAACTAGTTTACCCTCTGAGTTTTTTATTTCTACCCTTGAAGGAGAACAAATTTTGACTTCTTTAACTTGTTTGAACTATCCAATCATTGTGGAGAGTAAGCATTTTATCGTTAACCTCATTTTTTACTATTAATCAATTTGGACATTATTCTTGGGATGGACTGCTTGTCTGTAAACAATGTAATCTTGACTTTTCTGAGAAATTTGTGACTTTTATATACACCATACCTATGAATAGGGGTATTGAGGAAAAGAATCAAAGAATATATTTTATGTGTTCTTTTGAGACCAAAATTCAGCATAAGGTCAATCATATCCCTGTAGTTAGTGAATTCCCAAATGTCTTTCCAAAAGAAATCTCAAGTCTTCCACCTTAAAGGGAAGTAGAATTCTCTATAGAGTTAGTTCTTGGCATAAGACCAATCTCTATAGAACCATATAAGATGTCTCCCTTAGAGATGACAAAACTGAAAGTGCAGATAGGGGATCTCTTAGAGAAGCAATTTGTGAGACCTAGTGCCTCACCATGGGGAGCACCTGTGTTGTTTGTGAAGAAGAAAGATGAAAGCCTAAGATTATGTATAAATATAGGCAACTAAGCAGGGTGACTGTGAAAAAGAAATACCCTCTCCCTACAATAGATGACCTATTAAATCAACTAAGAGCTACTATATTTTCCAAAATTGATTTGAGGTCGGGGTACCATCAAATAAGAGTCAGAACTGAAGCTATGCCTAAGGCTGCCTTTAGGACTAGGTATAAATATTATAAATTTCTAGTAATGCCATTTGGATTGACTAATACTCCAGCAATTTTTATAGATTACATAAATTGTATCTTTAGACCCTACCTTTGTAACATTTGCTCCTATTATGAATACGAGATGCTTGTAAGTTGTTAATTTAAGTTTAATGCTTGTGTATGTTGTATTAATTGCATATAGTTACATTAGTGTAAAGACTTAGTTGAAAGAAACAAGAGTTGAGTTAAAGTATTATAACACCCACCTCTAACACTTTGTATTTTATCATGGCATTATTGTTATTATTATTATTGTGATGATGAGGATGTCTTAGTAAAGAGATAGAATGGACACTTTCATTAAGATATAATCATTTTGTCATAAAATAATGAAATTGGAAATCCGGTATAGAAGGGCAAAATAGTAATTTTACCATGAAGGAGAAAATAAATTTTACTATCTTATTTCATTAAATTACATTTAAGGAATTTCGTTATTTTCATTTAAGAGAGAAGAAGAATTGAATGTGTGAAGTGATTATGTCCATTTTGATAGCAAAATGGTAACTTTCTCTTAAAAAGGGCAAAATTGTAATTTTATCCCAAGGGCATATTAGTAATTTTATATAGGGTAGAAAAATTTAATTTTTACCTAAATGCTTCATAGAAATAGAATTGGAAAGTCTTTACCCTTTTATTTTAAAAAGGAGAAAGAATAATGGTAAATGTAATGGTATTGGCATAAAGGGAAAAATGGTAATTTTATGCTAGAAGCAAAATGGTAATTTTTCCAAAGAAAGAAAAATTAGTAATTTCATGAAAATAAATCTTATGAAACTTTATTTAAGAAATTTTTGCCCATTAAACTCGAAAAGGGTAAAAAATGGGGTTAAATTGGCCATTTGGACATAAAGGGTGAAATAGTAATTTCTTTAGGGACATATTGGTAATTTGTCAAAAAGATGAGGGACAATTCTAGAATTTCAAAATTTATAAGGGCAGAATTGTCCTAGCCTATGGAAATTCCACAAAATTACAATCCTAAGGAGAGTGGATGCCATTCTTGAAAAGGAGAAGTAATAAGGCTAAATTGGTCATTTTACACCAAGGGCATTTTGGTAATTTTACCAAAACCCTAATTTAAGTCATCTTCTTCCTTTAGGAGAAGAAGTCGAAGGAGAGAAGAAGAGGAGGTGTTGGCCAAAACTTCATCAATCTCAGAGAAGAAGGAAAATCAAGCATACCAATTAGGAAATCTCACAAATCTTGCATTTTTAAGTTAGCTAAACATGCCTCAATCTTCATTTTCTTGTTTTATGGTTTGATTAAAGTGTTCTTAAACTTGCAAGAATGTTAGGGTTTTCTCTCTCTATATTATTATGGAAGATTTATTTGGATGGAGTTTGCATATGATGAAATCTTGTTGTGTTTATGGCTATGGATATGTTGAAATGCTTGATAACATAAGAGATAGAGATTTCTCAAGATTGGAACCTAACTCTTAAATTTCATGGCTGAAATGTTGTGTGTTAGAGTGACAAAATGGTGATTTTGCATGAGATCTATTTGTTTATGATTGTCTTGCAAGAAAAATGATGAAAAAACTTCATTTCAATGCTTGTCTCCCTTTGGCCAAATGGTTGTCATGGTGAGGGTGCTGAAATTGGCTCAAAAATGTGTCTAAGAAGAGTGAGAGAACTTGTCATAAAATGGTAAGAGAGAGAAAATTTAGTTAGGTTAATGTCTTGCCACTTTTCCCATTTTTTAACTTCACCATTAACCATGAAAGTGTGCCTTACCCTTGTTAGCCTAGAGGATCCATGCAAATGGTGCTGAAATGCATTTGAAAATGACTAGAAAATCTTATAAGTTTAGTCCTAAGAAAGGAGGAGAGAGAAAGTTATGGTATTTTTATGTTTTTAGCAAAAGTACCATTTTAAATTTTTACCATTTCACCTTAAAAGTGTGCTTAAAAATTTGAAATTATAAGATTATGACATTGTCACATTTGGCATGAAAAATGAGCTAGAAAAGTGTGTAAAAGAAAGGCCTATTGTGCATTTACCTAATTTTGACGTGTGAGAAAGTGTTATCATAATTATGGAAATTGTTACCATCATGTCCAAATGATGGAAATAATGTTAGAAATGAACCAAATGAGTTAGAAATGACAATCCTTCATGGTTTTCCTACCTTGGCCAAATGCTATGTCTATTTTTCCCTTGAATGGCTAAATTTATGTGCTAATAGTAAGTAGTAGGTACATTCTAAAATGGGCTAAGCTAAGTGAAATGGGGAAAAATGATGAAATAATTAGATGTGAATGGTGAATTGCATGCGTTATGCCATTGATGAGAATATGTTCAAAATCATGTGAATATGATTGAATGGCTTGGAATACTCTTTGCATTGGTGAAAGGAAAGACGTATAAAGACACCATAGTAGTGAGAGTCCATGGCACTATTGAGTCACTCTAGTGGTGATAGCTTAATGATATATAAAGACACCCTATTAGTGTGACTCCACGGTTGTATTAATTCACTCTAGTGGTGATAGCTTGATGATATATAAAGATATCCCAGTAGTGGGACTCTATGGCAATATTGAGTCACTCTAGTGGTGATAGCTTGATGATAAAGATACCCTAGTAGTGAGACTCCACGACACTATTGAGTCACTCTAGTGGGAATAGCTTGATTACATTAAAAGATACCCTAGTGGTGAGACTCTACGGCACTATATTGAGTCACCTTAGTGGTCCAGCAAGAATGATCCTACAAGGATGGCTTTAAGCTAAGTATGATACCATGATTGTTTATATTGCATGAATGTGTTATAAATGTGAGTTATTAATGTATGTGAAATGTTGAAATCTTACCATCTATTCCAGTAATGATACCCCATGTTGCATATCTCATATTCATAGATGTATACACACATATTTCACGTATAGCATACCTATGAAATTGCATGAAAAGAATTTTGAATAGAATAAAATGTAGAAATATTTTCTGTATTCGTATAGTGGTACATATCAGTTATTTAAAAGAAATGGTTTGTTTAGCTACTGGGAATATATTTCTCATTATTGTACTAATATGTATAAGATGTCTAGATATTGCTTGATCATAGAGATCGAAGTATCAATAGTGGAAGTTCCCTTCTTAGGGAATTTCACCATTTTGAAAGATATCTATATTATGTCTGTTATAGAAATTCCCTCAGAGTGACTGGGCACCTTGGTTATGCACTTATAGCCCTTTCATTTTAGTCCTGATTCTATATGTTCTTTTGGGATTAGAATTGGAATTGCTATTTTTTGAATATATATAAAAGGGGAGAAGGGCACTTACTTGAGATAGGATATGTGAAGGACCTATTCATTCATAGTATTTTGTAAAAGGAGTTTGAGTGATAGGCTTGTTAATGTGTGCTATGCTTGCTACCAATGCAACTACACCTCAGGAAGTGAACTTATTGATGTAGCCTAGTGCAATGGTGAGTATCAGGGTTGTATTCCTCGGGAATAGGAAAGCCTAGAGTTACAATTAAAGTGATTGATTTTTATCTAAACTAATGTCTAACTACAAGCAATAATAACTACTAGCGATAGTGAAAAAAAAAAAGAAATGTGTCAAGACAAGAAAAGCAAACCTATTGGGGACCTATACTAGTTGGCAAACACATAAAGGATAGTGGTCTATTGAATCTAATAATGTTTCCTGTAAGTGAATTCTAAGTTAAATTCAATTTCTCTCTTGAGACAATTAAATTTCTAAATCTAAGAATCTACCACTGGAATCTCTTCCTAATGAATGATTTCATATCAGCCTTATCGTTCTAATTCACCACTATTAAGAATAGCTACTCCTTAATCCAATAATTAATTAACCTTATCTCTAAGTGAAAATTTATTGTTCTTTGTGATTAGGTTCTAAATTCAATTATCATCTTTCGATCTCAAAAAGAAATCTAATTAGAATTCACAATGACGTCTCATAATGAAAACTTAAACAACACATGCATAATCGCAAAGAAGATCACAGCATCAAAATAAATATCCATACAGATTAAAATAGAATACCAACACAGTTAGGAACCCTAATGGATTTTATAATTTTAGCCAGACATAACAATAGACAATTCCATCAGATAATCTATCAGAAAATCAATTATACAGGAGATAAAAATAGTAAAAATTAAGCATGCCCCTATCTTCTCAAATTCCCAACAGTAGCTGCATGGAATGGTTGCGAAAAGCCATTAAAATCTCACCAAAAACTTTCTAGAAAATCATTGGAAAAATCAATTCAAATCTATCCAAAAACCTCCATGAGTCATAGGTTCCAAAACTGGTCATGGGTCATCAATTCTCGAGCACCCAATGAAAAATAGCTCCACAAACCACTAACGAGCAGGTAGAAGGTGGCGAATGAGTCACCGAAGGTTGGGCGGTCTGTGGCTGGAAACAGACCAGACAAAAAATGTCAAACGGGTCACGGGTTGGAATCGAGTTACATCTTGGTTCTATCGTGAGTCTTTGGATTTGTCACTGGATCTATGGCAAAATTGATGTCTGAAGGATGACAAACAGTAAGCGGACAATCACCTCTTGTTTTCTGACCTCCGAAGCAAGAGTCTATCATGGATCGCGTTTCAGGTTATGTTCAAGTTACGCCTCTTCTCTCGCGGATCTCTCTCTTACTTGTGTCACGCATTAGGGAATTGAATGCTGCGAACGGCCACAGACGATGAAAGACAAACGGAGCTTCTAGAGGACCTCTTGGTTTCCCCAGAAGAATCGCGTCTCCTCCTCTTTTGTGCAATGCATGGATTCTTGGGTCCTCTTCTCTCTCACACGATGCACACATTGGTCTGCATCGTTTAAAGGTTTTTCTTCCTTTTTCCTCACGCAGTCTCCTCACTCCCAACTGGTTCACCTACTTTCAAGGCCCAATAAGGGCATTAGCTCAGCCAAATAAGCAAATTTAGCCCAGATGGCCTATTTTGGGTGCTTTAAAGGCTGTCCAAACCCAAAATTATTCAGTTTGTTGATGATGACTTGATACAATGCCTGAAATTGAAAATGATTCAAACTTAGATGATTTTTATAATAAAATTACATAAAATACTCATAGAATGGATAATTAACATCAGGAAAATATGTATAAAATAAGGCATATCAAATCACCTGGCGTCGAGGATATCGAAGCAACAAGGAATGCCTAGACGACATTTTTATTCCTGGGCTGTAGTAAGTAGATTGAGAGGTTGTTCTGCCCCTTGTCCCTGAATATGGGTAATACATTCTAACAAATTCTTGTTCCAATCTGACCTAGCTAGCGAGCTATCCTAGTTCACGACAGAGAACTAGACCGCAAGTGTAACTTTGTTCGCTTCTTCTCCACTAAGCACATTCCTACTCCTTCAATTAATGGTCTTGATGTCAGCCATCTTCCTATAAATTTGGGATAGAGGGAGGTCATTTGGAGCTTTTTGACATCCCTTTTGTTTTGATTAGGCTACTTATGACTTATGCCCAAGAAGAACACTTAAGCTTTTGCTTGTCCTTAAGCAAACACTAACTCAGTCTTTAAACAAACAACAATAGTTCCTCAAAAATCATATCTAAACCATATATAATGATACCTAACACATCCCAAGTGAAACTCAATCATAAATCAAATTGCATAGCCTTAACACAAGATAGAAATAATAACAACGCATACACAACTTAACTTGCAATTCAATAACAAAAATTTAAGAACCAAAGCTTCATAGGGATCACTCAAATCACTCAAAGTATATAAGGGTAAAGTACAAATCCCTCAAACAATTTTTACAAGAATTTTCCTACTATATGCTTGCTCATAAATCCCGTCTTTGTTACTACAAAAAATTGAATACCAAGATCAAAGGGTCTTGACAAGGTTGTAATGGGTTAAGATAAAGGTAGGGAAATTTTAGGAAGAGGTGATAGATATGCTAGAACTCATGTAATTTTAACGTCATGAAAACTCAAAGGATTAAAAGTATTTAAGTGTTAAACAAAAAAATTTTCACCAAGTTTTCAACGAAACAGGAGATTCTCAAAGAGTAAAATATCCAATGAGAAAGAGAATAAAGACTGCTCTTCATAAATATGTATATCTATATATATAAATATATTTTCTTTCCATTTTTTTCTCTTTTTTTGTCTCTTTTTTTTTCAAAAATGCAGTCTTGCTACTAAACAACTTTGGATTGAAGGGAGCATATGAAGAAAAGACTTAGTGAATTATCATCCATCAAGACAATGCACTTTATTCCAAATATGAATAGTAAATCACACAATTTTCAGCATCTAGGGTGAAAAAGAAGACGATGTAAGAAAAATGAATATAAGGAGAAGAGGTGCCAATAGTGAAGAAAATGTCAAGGCTCAATAGTGGCCAAATAATGGAAACACAGAGGGCGGGCTTTTGGCTAAAAGTAGTGTATCCTAAGTTACCCAAATCATCTCTTGAAATTCAATAGTTCATGCAACCTTAGCAACCATTACAGAGTAAGTTTTAAAGGCAAAATCAAGCAAAATGCACACTCAAACAAGAAATTCGAGAGTATACTTGTAATGAATGCTCAAAATAGGCTCAAATCTCACATTTGGAGTGTGATAAAATTGCATATGGTTCTAAAAATATTTCCATATGAATTCTCAATCAAGTTGTGCATGCAAATTGCAATATCCACATCCTAAATCAAAATTGAACAATTTGAAAAATAACTAAGTAACACCGTTGTAACTCGGTCGAGATGATGAGTTAGACATTACTAATTGTTTTTCAACACAAACGAAGGGAAAGTAAATTATAAATGCTCCAAAGAAAAACAAAACTTAAGTGCATAACATCAATCAAAAATCAAGTATCATATCCTATATCCACTATCAAAATAAATACAGCATCAGAAATCTGCAGCATCAAAATTATAGATACCCACCCCACACTTGAGAAAGACATTGCCCTTAGTATGCAACAAAGGGGATACCACAGAAATAAGAGCATAAAGCACAAAAATAAGCAAAGATAATCCAAAAGTCTTAATGTACCTTAACAAAATGAAAGAGAAGAAAATAGACAAAAATAAAATAACAGAAATAAAGTAAATAATAAAAAAAACCACTGCTTCTTTTTGTTTGAGTCTTTTAGCTGGACTCATTCCTTCTATCACTCTTGTAGGTAAAGCACCATGTGCACTTGTTCCTCGACCTCCAATAAGTCTCCATAGTAGTGCTTTAGTTAGTGCCCATTAACTTTGAAATCTCCTTTGTCAGGATGATGCACTTCTACTGTGCCATAGGGAAAGACTTGCTGAAACACAAGTGGTCCTGACCATTGGCTCTTAAGCTTTCCTAGAATAAGATGAAGATGTGAGTTATAAAGTAATACCCTATCTCCAACCTAAAAATCTTTAGAGCCATGCAGCCTTTGATCATGCCACTTCTTGGTTAGAGCTTTGTAAATGGAAGAATTTCCATAAGCTTGGTGGAGCCATTCTTCTAGCTCATTCAGCTGCCATAACCTCTCTTTACCTTCAGAAATAACATCAAGATTGCATGTTTTAAGGGCCCAAAGTTCCCTGTGTTCTAATTTTACAGATAAATGACAAGTCTTTCCATATACCAGCCTAGATGGTGTAAATCCAACAAAAGTTTTATAGGTTGTACTAAATGCCCACAATGCATCATCCAATTTAGATGCCTAATCCTTCATACTCACCCCCACAGTTTTCTCTAAGATTCTCCTTAAACCCCTATTAGTTAACTCTACTTGCCCACTAGTCTGCGGGTGATAGGGTGTTGAAAACCTGTGAGATACCCCATAATTTTTAAGTACTTTCTCAAGTTGAGAGCTATAGAAATGAGTCCCTCTATCACCAATTAGTGCCCTAGGTGTATAAAACCTAGCAAAAAAATTTTTAAGGAACCTAGTCACTACCCTAGCATCATCAATGGGGAAATCCTGAGCTTCCGGCCACTTGGAAAACTCAACAGCCACAAGGATATACTTATTAGCAAATGAGGAAGGAAAAGGGCCCATGAAGTTAATGCCCCAAGCATCAAAAATTTCAACCACTTGCACACTTGTTTGGGGCATTTTGTCATGGTCAAATATATTACCCGACCTCTAACAAGCATCACAAACTAGGAATATGGTTGGCCAGTAGAACCCTACCTCAAGCACCTTCCTAGTAGTGTGGTTTACAGCCTAGTGGCCTCCCGTTGTTCCTTCATGGAAATGCCTTAAAAGTTGGCAAATTTCTTCTCCATGTACACATCGCCTGATTATCTGGTCTGCACAAATGCGAAACAAAAAAGGATCTTCCCAAATGTAGTATTTTAACCCAGAAAAGAATTTCTTCTTTTGCTGAGTAGTTATACTCTTTAGTAAAACCCTTGCAACCAGATAGTTAGTAAAATCACAAAACCAAGGTGAATCAGTACATACCTGAACTGCCTCCAAATGCTCATCCAAGAACTTATCATCAACGGCCCTCTCATCTAAGGCATTCAAGTTTGGATTCTCCAACTTTGATAGGTGATATGTAGCCAAGTTCTCTGCACCCTTATTGTCCTTGATCTCTATATCAAATTCCTACAAGAGCAAAATCTATCTAATGAGTCTAAGCTTAACATCATGTTTACTGAACAAATTCCTCAAGGATGAATAATCAGTGTAAACCACGGTCTTGAAGGACCTGTTCTTGATCTTTATATCAACTGTCCTTGATCTCTATATGTGGAGGACTTGTTCATCCATAGTATTTTGTAAAAGGAGTTTGAGTGACAGGCTTGTTGTCTCTTTACTCTTTATGGATGGGTACTTCATATATCTAGAAATATGTGTTCTGAATGATGTAAAAGATAGTTGTTATATATATAATATGAAAGTTTTTATGACTTTCACTTTGATGTATGACATTTTATTTTCGATGTGCATAAAATATGTTGATCTGAGCAAAAAGACCTATACCTAATCATATATTAAATTACTGATGGATTAAATGCTCAGGAAAATGAATGAAATAAAAAGGTAAAGAATAATGTAACCACTTATCTGATTACAATATATGACGTTGTTAAACTAAGATAAGGGGTGTTACAAGTATGACCAAGGACAAAATTGAAAAGGTAAAGCTTACCTAGGTTAATAATTTTGAAACCCTAAACACTAAAACACAATTCCAAAATTTAGTATTTTCTAGAGAGAGGAGGATAAGTGTGAATAGAGAGAGAAATTATAAATTAGGGCACAAGGGAAAAGATTTGTTGAAGGAAGAATATATTTGAGGCTAGGGATTAGTCTTACAACAAGGGAAGGGTTATTTTAACACATCATACATGCACATTTCTCAAGAAATCTAGGTAGCAACTCAACCTAACCTCATTTTTATGAAATGTTCAGCTATTTGCTGAAGAAATGTTAATATGAATTTTTTGAGTTATGTTTGGATTTTAAAACCTACATTCTCTATGTTTTGACTGCTATTTGGGTGTTATGTGTTGAATGACGATGCTCATTTATGCTTTTAATTGATTGTGAAAGTGGGCTGATGCCCTAAGTGTAAAAGTGTGGTTTGATCTTAGTATTGAGTGATGTTAAGTTGAGTTTTAGGTTAGCTTAAGTGCCATATGATGTTCAAATGCTAGTGTTGAGTTCATAGTTTATGGAAATGGTTTGTGAAACATGTTTTAGGAAAAATTTGGGATGTAACAGTAAGTTTTAGAGTTGACGGAATGCTAGTATCCAACTGCTAGCCCCTGGAAGTTGATTGTCATGTTCTTTGTCTACCCAAAAAGCATTATAGAATGCTAGTAGTTGACTGCCAGCCCTTGAAAGTGGAGTTTTTATTCTTCATTTTTTTAAAAATTTTCTAAAAAGATAACTACCGACTGCCCACTCTAGTAGTCGACTGTCAGACCTATATTTTCCTAGAAGTGTCTCACAATAAGCTTGCAGTCGAATGCCAAGCCTCTAGTAGCTGACTGGTAGCTTTTGGCAGAGACAAAATGAGAAGGGTAGTGAGCTAGCAGCCAACTTCCAACATGGGGCCAGTCGACTACCAGCCTTCTATCTCAGATAATGAGCTCAATGACCATTTTAAGAGATAGTAAACCCAAATTCTCACTCAAACTAAGGATCTAAACTTGAGATATAACAGGTAACATGTAAGATGTAAGATTCACATGTCACTAGCATGAAAGGATCCATGTGATAGTGAAATAAAGAGAGCGAAAAACATAAGAAGAGAAAGAGAAAAGTATTTTGAAGTATATGCATTAGTGGTAGATATACTCATGATTAGGTGACCAATTGTCAGTATGGGACAGTTGTTGGGCATTCCACAATTGGGCTAAGGATTGGGATGGTTGGCATCCACTCGAACAAAGATGATTTCAAAAACATTGTGATGGTACTCTAAGTTAGTGTCTTCTTCCAAATGTCATTAAAGAAACACAAACTTAGGGTTAAGCATAACCATATACATGAGTTGAATCACACTAGTACAATATTAGAGAATACTATACTAGGAGTGTGATCCATCGAAAAGGGATGGTGATTCTATAACCCATGATCTGCGTAAGCAAAGTGGATGAAACTTGTCTAGAGTTAGATAGTGATCCCATCAGTTGACATACCAGCCCTGCAAGGGATGAAAGGGATATTCTTTTGCTAGTCAGGAGTCATCTGTCAGAGTTGACAGAGACCATATAGAGAGTTATACTAGCCTCACAAGGGATGAAAGGGATATCAAATCGCTGGTCAAGGGATGATCTGCAAAAAGGGTAGTGACCATTAAGGGTTACTCAAATCCAGTTGGGCGACGCCTCAAATAGTGGTAGTGGCAGAATTGTCACATATGATGTTAAGTGAACTTATGCATGAATGTAGTGGCACATAGAGCTGTTCATTGGGCAGTGCTCCTAGTAACTATATGATATGTTTGTTTCTCCTACTCATATGTTATATGAAAATGTATGTTTGTTACCCTATAGATTGTTCAAGAAGGAAGTTATGTTGAAAATGATGATGAATGCACATCCCATCTTGAAATGTTTATGTTTCAAATGTACATGCATAGATATGAGCACCTGATATGAAGTATGTTGCATGAACTGCATCCCAATAGCATATGTTACAATTTTATGATGGAAAGGATGTAGAGATTTTTTGTATAAGTACGGTGGTCTAGGACAGTAGTTTTCAAGACAGGTTGCATTGCTACTGAGATTAATTTGTCACATAAATATTGGGGTGTACGAGATGTGTAGGCCTTTGGGTAGAGATAAAGGTAAATTAGTTAATGATACCCTTCGTGGGTACACTGAGATACTTATTTTGGATAGTAGAGGCATGTAATTATTTTATGCTAGTCTTTATGATTTTTGAAGAAGACAAGTATAGATTATCTCATGTACAGCTTATATTGTAAGTATGGACATAGATTAATGTGAGATTGTCACTAGATACATTAATGTGGTTTTGAGTGGTAGGGATGTTGCCTCTATGCCCTGATAGTTAAATTGAAGTTTATAAATGAGTAATTATACATGTTTGTGTATAGCTATTAGAGTAAATTATGTATATAAATATGATATGAAATTCTGCTGCTTGTCTCAAGTGAGAACCTGAGTGTAGAAGCCGACCTAAATGGCTTTCAATTAATAAACTTGGTAAAAAGTTTAAATTTACTCGGGTAGAGGTAATAGTAACACACTTATATTATGATCATTATATATTATACTCTTTAAATTAATATAAAAGGAACCATAGGGTAAAGGGGTGTTACAACCTTGATCAGTTTGTGATAGTGTTTGTTGTTGATATTCTTGTATATTCTAAAAATAGGGAAGAAAATGGATAGCATCTTAGCATTTGATTACCAGAGATGGGGTAGCAGTAGATCCTAGTAAGATAGAGGAAGTAGTTAGCTGGGAAAGACCTGGGTTTTCATAGATCGCGTTACCTTTGGCTAACTTAACCAGGAAAGATGTTCCATTTATGTGAGATTCCAAATGTGAACATAGTTTCCAAACCTTAAAGGAGAGATTGACAACTACACTTATCTTAATTATTCCTGATCCCTTAGAAAAATTTGAACTCTATTGTGACGCATCCAAGAAGGGTCTAGGGTGTGTCTTGATGCAAGGTAGGAAAGTAGTAGCCTATGCATCTAGATAGCTAATATCTCATGAAGGAAATTATCCTACTCATGATCTAGAATTAGTAGCTATAGTATTTGCCTTAAAACTTTAGATACACTACCTTTATGGATCTAGATTTGAGGTATTTAGTGACCATAAAAGTCTGAAATATCTCTTTGAATGGAAGGAGTTGAACATGAGACAAAGGAGATAGATGGAGTTCATTAAGGATTATGACTTTGAGTTAAAATACGATCCAAGGAAGGCAAATGTAGTGGCAGATGCATTAAGTAGGAAATCCCTTCACATGGCTGAAATGATGATAAATGAGATGAGCTTAATAGAGAATTTTAGGGATTTCAGTTTGTCGACATTAATATTTTGAGATAGGATCTGTCTAAGTGAATTGAGAATAACCTTAGAACCTAAATCCTAGAAGCCCAAAGAGAGGATGAATTCTTAAAGTCCCTGAAGGACTTAAAGGAATTTAAGAGAGGTGTAACACCCTAAATTTATAGCTTTTCTTTCAAATATTTCTTTTAATAACCATTAAACCTTTCAGTTAATGTGTTACCTCTTCTTAGTTCCTTTATTATTTTCCAAGTAAAATTTTTTTCAATTTTCTATTTATTATTTGATTAGGTTTGGGATATTTACTCGGTATTACATTCATATATTTACACAGTGGAAGACTAAGTAATTTAAAATATTAATTAAACAATAATGTAGCGAAAATTAAAATGTCACTCTCATGATTTACATTCTATTAATATTTACAATAATTTACAACGTCATGTCATACACATATTTCAGGATATAAAAATTCATGCTATTACAAGAGTAGGGAGGCAACAAACCTGCCACTCGGACCCTTTTACTAAAATTCCTATTAATGGATAATCTTTACATATCATGATATATATGCCCATTCCTTATATACATCCAAAAATGACTTATCCTGATTCCATTTCCCAAAAGACAAGTGGATCAGGATAAATGGGCTATTTTTACTAATTACATTTTTCCAAAATGATTTATACTTCCACTCTCTCTTATAGGGGAGAGAACTCTATGACGGACACCATGTAGATCACTTGAATGACCGTGAACATGTCCATGAAGCGTAAGTCCCCGTAGGATACTTCAAAATCTAGCCAAACTAAAATCCTAGGCATCTGATAAATATTAGATGTAACCGTGAGAAATAATTTTCCAGTAGCTATACATTCCATTTTCTTTTTGAAAACACTGGTATGTACCACCGTAGTAATATAGAAAACATTTCTACATTCTTTAATAAAAGCTCATTTTTTTTATTTTATAGGATTACATGAATAAATTAGCTTTTATGTGTATGGTAAACATTTATGATTATATTATATAACAGCATTTTATGACAGTTCACCATATGTACCATTTAGTATCATGATTATAGAAAACAATTCTAAATATATAAATACATATAGGGAAACCATTCATCATTCATAGGAAAACAAATATCATTCATAAGGAAAAACAACAATCATTGCTTGGCTAAAAGCCATCTTTGTGAAAGAAAGACCTAAGAGTATGGTGAGAGTCACCAAGTGAATTACACCACGTACTACTACTTTCATTAATGAGATAATTTTATTCTATATGTGACAATTCTGCCACTAGCACTATTTGAGGCGTCCCTCACTGGATCCAAGTATCGTGTGGTCACTGCCCTTATCGCAGATCATCCTATATACAGTGGGAGTTTTTTTCCCTTCTTACCCCATAGGGGACTATTTAACTTTTTTATAAAATTAAGCTCACGGGATCACCACTAACTGCAAAAATCATTTCCTCTTTGCTTTTAAGGTAGATCATGCTATTATGGAACCACCGCCCCTAACAGATGTATCCTATTCCTAGTATGCTATTTCCTATATATAGTCTTGGATGACTCAGCCTGTACCCGTGATTATGCTAAATTCTAAGTAAATGTCTTCTTTTTTATTGGCCATTTAGTGATAGGCACATAATTATACATTTTTATTTGATAAATTTTACTCACTTTAGGAGCATTTTTATGTGTTTTATGTATAATTGCCTATGTTTCCACCTTTTTTTCATGTTATGCAAGCTTTCACTAGGTGTAAAGCAGTTTTGAAGCAAAATGGACCAAAACCAAGTGTCTAAAGGCTCAAAGCACCTCAAAATGCATCTTGTAGCAAGGCCAAGCATGAAGTCTTCTAGAACAGACCCTACCACATGGCCATGCTACCTTAGATGTTCTAAAACACGCCCTTCCACACCTCAAAGACATCTTGTACACCTCCCTACATGGCTATGACAACCATTTCCAATCAAAAGAAGGAAAAAAATGCACAAAGGAGGCTTACTTCTAGAACACGGCCAACCACTTGGCCATGCTCCCTCACTTAGCCACCACACGCCCGTGCCATTTTCTAGGTAGCCACACAATTGTGTGGGAGCCTAAAAGCACTCCTCTTTCACCTATAAATAGAAGCAGGCGCACAAGTATAAGGGACGTTCAAGAGGCATTCAAGGAGAGGAAAATCGAGAGTACTTAGAGACGCTTAGAGTGTAACAATCCTTGCTATCTTTGGAGCTCAATACTTCAATTCCCTTGTCTCTTCACAAAGGTCACAAGTCGTGCAGATTCATTCAAGGGTTGAAGGAGGATATTGGGAAGCATCAAGAGGCAACAAGAAGCATAATCAAGGAGGTGTTTATAGTCAAGGCTATTATTCCAAAACTCGACCAATAAGGGTGTTTCTATCTCCTTTTTGTTCTTCTTCCTTTATTATATTTCTTGTTGTTTTATTCATGAACATGAGTAGCTAGATTGGTAGAAACTAATTGGGGCTCTTAAACTATGTTAATATTTTGATTTTAATATGATTGAGTTATAAATTAGATTGTGTGATCTTCCTCTAGTTAAAGATTAATCAAGTTTTTGTTATGAGATGTTGTAGGGAAAACTATCTAGATTCCTCTCAAATACTCTAACTGATGATGTTTGGAATTGGAAAACTAACTAGAGAGAACTGTCGATCTCTGCTTGGGTCTAGAGGTTAATGACTGCTGGATTAGGAGAAATTCCTAATAGTGGTGAATTACAACACTACTGCTGATCCGTACTTGACCATTGAACATAAATAGCCAATGGAAGATATAGATTTTATAAATCCATCGAAACCAATCGAAAATCTGGATTTGTTATTGAATTCACCACATGTAGCAAAATCAATTTTAAAATTCATTATCCTTTATTTACATATCATCTAGTTTGAGAACCCAATGGGTTTCCTTTTTTAGAAACTTGATAATTTTCTATCTTAACACTTGCCTCACTTTCTCTCCATAGATAGCCAATAGTAGTTAGAAGTAGTTTAATTAAAACCCCCATTTGGCTTAGGCTAGATAACAAAGAGTAAGTAGTAACTTTGGGCTTTCCCCTTCCCGTGGGATACAACCTTGATACTAGCCAATAGGAGCCAGTTTAAATTCCTATTTATACACCACAAGAGATGGCCAATAACAATAATATTTTGCTAGACCTTTATTAGAAGGAACACAAACATGCATTAGTCAGCCTACCATAGCGACCAATAATTTTGAAATAAAGCCAAATATCATTCAAATGGTATAACAAATAATGTAATTTGGAGGCTTGCCCAGTGAGGACCCCAATTCTCATATAGCTAACTTTTTGGAGATATGTGACACCTTGTAGATAAATGGAACCACCGATGATTCCATTAGGCTTAGGTTGTTTCCATTTTCCTTAAGGGATAGGGCCAAGAGATGGTTGCAATCATTACCCCTAAATTCTATCACCACTTAGGATGAGTTGGCAGAAAAAGTTTTATACAAATACTTCCTTCTTGCTAAGACTACACAGATGCGAAATAATATTTCTTCTTTTGTGCAGATTCATGACAAGAGTTTGTACGATGCATAAGAGAGGTACAATGACTTGCTAAGATGTTGACCACAGCATGGACTGCCTGTATGGATGCAGGTACAGACATTTTACATTGGACTAAACCCAACCACTAGGTAGATGGTATATGCAGCAGCAACAGGAGCTCTTAACAATAAAACCCCAAAGGAGGCACAAAATTTAATAGAGGAAATGGCCATGAACAACTACTAATGGCAATCATCTAGAGAAAGGTTAGTATGGTAAAGACTGGCCTATCAAGTAGATGCCACATTGCTTTTGGCAACTCAAGTAAAGCTCTCAACCCAGAAATTATACCAACTCTAGATGCCAGTACAAGCAGCACAACTAAGCTGTGAATTCTATGGTGGCCCACAATATAGCAATACATAAAATCTCGAATGCAGGAACCATCCAAACTTTAGATGGAAAACAATAATCTTAGACCACCAGGATTTCAGAAGTTACACCAGCAACAACCTCAGTAACAAAATCTTCCTAACCAATTCCCTCAGGGACAAGAAAAGAAGTCCAACCTTGAAGAACTACTGATAAAATTCATATTTGCTTCAGAGGACAGACATCAACAGGCAAACAAAGATCTTAGAAATCAATGGGCCTCAATCCAAAATTTTGAAAATCAAGTCAGCCAGATGTTTAGGATATTGACTAAAAGATAGCCAGGGACACTCTCGAGCACCACTGAATCCAATCCGAGGGAGCAATGTAAGGCTATCACTATGAGATCAGGCAAGGAATTGATTAATCCTTTACCCTTGCCCAAGGATAATGAAAAAATGTTGACTGAACAAATAGAGATAGAACATTTAGCGACAAAAGAAGAATTAGTCATGGTGAAAGGCAGAAAGGTGTTGTGGCAAAATACCAGCCACCCATCCCATATCCTACCAGATTGAAGTAAGAAAAGATTGATCAATAGTTCGGTAACTTCTTAGATTTATTTAAACAACTGATGATCAATCTCCCTTTTGATGAAGCCATTTTGCAGATGCCTCATTATGCAAAGTTCTTGAAGGGGAATTTGAGAAATAAAACAAAACTAGAAGAACTTAGGCTAGTCACTTTAAATAATGAATGGTCAGCCATTTTACAAAATAAGTTTCCCACAAAGAAATGAGATCCAAGAAGCTTTACCGTACCCTATGTGATTGGTGAACTCCTGATCAAGGATGCCTTAGCCGACTTAGAAGCTCGTATCAGCTTAATGCCAACCAGCTTGTTTAATAAACTTGGGCTAAGTCAACCAAAACCTACTAGGATGAACATATAATTGGCAGACAAAACAGTCAAGTATCCTAGGGGTATAGTAGAAGATGTACTTGTGAGAGTCGATAAATTCATCTTTCCTATGGATTTCATGGTGATGGACATGATAAGTGAGAGCAACATACCATTGATAGTAGGAAGGCCATTCCTCACAACATCTAGAGCTCTTATAGTTATTTTCGAAGGAAGGTTACAATTCAGAGGGGGGGATGAGACAATCACCTTTAATCTAGCCAACTCTATTCAAAAATCCTTGGACCATGATGATACTATCTAGTTAATGGATGTTTTAGATGATGAAATAAAAGCATATATACAGGAATTCCTATTGAGCGACTCTTTACAAGAGATTATACCTAAAGAAGAAGATGGTATGACAAATGAATAGGTGTTAGAACAATTATGAAGTTTATTAGATATAAATCCAAGCAAACCTATCCCAGTTAAGTCTACAGACCATATCCTTTCCTTAGATAGGCAAGGAGAAAAAGAGATAACACTTTCAATTGAGGACCCTTTAGCCCTAAAATTAAAAGAGTTACCTAAGCATCTAAATTACACCTACTTGGACAAGGAAGAGAAGCTGCTAGTAATTATAGCAGCATATTTAACTTCTAAAGAGAGGGAAATGACCCTAGCCTCTCTTAGAAAGTACCCCTAAGCTTTCGTATATAAAATCTTAGATATCCTTGGGATAAACCCCAGCTACTACTCTCACAAGATTTTAATGAAAGATAGCTATAAGCCAGTGGTATAGCCACAAAGATGTCTAAACCTTAATATGAAGGAGGTAGTGAAGAAGGAAGTGATTAAACTTCTTAATGTAAGTTTGATCTACCCCATTTCTAATAGCTCTTGGGTTAATCCTGTGTAGGTAATGCCAAAGAAATGGTAATAAATAATGACAAGGATGAGCTGATACTAACAAGAATGGTAACAGGTTACTGGGTTTGTATAGACTACCACAGATTAAATGATGCAACCCAAAAAGACCATTTTCCCCTTCCATTCATTAATTAGATGCTTGAGCGATTGGCAGGTAACATGTTTTACTATTTCCTTAATGGTTTTTTAGGATACTTTCAGATACCCATTACTCTTAAGGACCAAGAAAAGACTACCTTTACCTGCCTCTGTGGAACATTTGCATATAGGAGAATGCCATTTGGATTATGCAATACACCTCCACTTTTCAAAGGTGCATGATGGCAACCTTGCATGATATGATTTTTCTGTTTTTGGCAATTCTTCATACATTTCCTAGCTAATTTAGAACGGATGTTAGTTTAATGTGTAGAGGCTAATTTGGTTCTAAATTGGGAAAAATGACATTTTATGGTTAAAGAAGGAATTATCCTAGGTCATAAAATATCACATGTAGGATTGGAGGTAGATAAAAGCAAAAATTAAAGTTATATCGAAGATCCAACCTCCTAGCTCTGCCAAGGCAATAAGAAGTTTCCTAGGACATGCTAGGTTCTATAGAAGATTCATCAAGGATTTCTCCATGATTGCTAGACCCATGACTCAGTTGCTTGCCAAGGACACACCTTTTGAATTTGATAACAACTATGTGTAAGCATTTAAGTTATTGAGAGAAAGACTGACCATAGCCCCTATTATGATATCACCTAATTATGGACTACCATTTGACCTCATGTGTGACGCTAGTGATTATGCAGTTAGAGTAGTTCTAGGCCAGAGAATTGAAAAGAAGTTTCAACCTATCTACTATGTCAGCAAGACATTGATTGATGCCCAAGAGAATTACACCACTAACGAGAAAGAATTACTTGCGGTGGTATATGCATTTGATAAGTATCAGAGCTACTTAGTACTTTCAAAGACTGTGATCTACATGGATCATTCAGCTCTAAGATAATTATTCGAGAAAACTAATGCTAAACCTAGATTAATCAGATGGATCTTACAACTGCAAGAATTTGACATTGAGGTCAAAGATAAGAAGGGCACAAAGAATCTAGTTGCAGACCACCTATCGAGATTAGAAAACCATAACCTTGAGGCTTTGGACGAAAATTCAATAAATGACAACTTTCTAGAAGAGCACTTAGAGGTAATGCAGGTATACATTGACCTCCCTTGGTTCTCAAATTATGGTAACTATCTAGTCGCAAGAGTCTTGCCAAAGGATATGACAAGTTAGTAAAAGAAGAGATTCTTTGCTGAAATGAAATGTTACATTTATGGAGACCCCTTTCTATTTTGAATATGTGCAGATTAGGTAATTAGGAGGTGTGTACATGGGGAAGAGATCAACCATATCCTAATCCATTGCCATAAAGGACTAACAGGAGGACATCATGCAGCTAACCATATCGTTAGGAAGGTGTTAGCGGTAGGATTTTATTGGCCAACTATATTCTAGGATGCACGAAAGTATGTCCAGGTTTTTGATTCATGCCAAAGGTCAGGTAATATCTTTGCCCAAAATGAAATGCCCCAAACTAGCATACATGTCACAGAAATATTTCATCTATGGGGTATAGATTTCGTGGGACCTTTCCCCTCTTCCTATAGTAGTAGATATATTCTAGTAGCAGTTGAATACTTCTCAAAGTAGCTAGAAACCTAGGCTTTGTGACCAATGATGCTAGAGTAGTAACTAAGTTCCTAAAAAGACTATTTGCTAGGTTTAGCACACCTAGGGAACTAATTAGTGACAGAGGAACCCACTTCTGTAACTACCGATAAGAGAAAGTACTCAAATGCTATGGGGTAACCCACAGATTTGCTATACCCCATCAGCTACAAATCCTGCCATTTACCTGTTGAACTAGAACACAGGGCAGTATGGGCCATTAAAATATGTAATCCTGATGTTATTTCTTTAGGAAAAGAAAGACTATGGTAGCTTAATAAGTTGGAAGAATGGTAACACCAAGCATATGAGAACTCTTCCATCTATAAAGCTCAAACAAAGAGATGGCATGACCAAAGAATACACAAGTCCAAAAGTTTTCAAATGGGAGATATGGTGTTTTTTGTATAACTCACGTCTCTATTATTTTCTAGGAAAGTTAAGGAGTTGATGGTCAGGACCCTTTATAGTCAAATAGGTATTTCTCTATGGCGCCATTGAAATGTATGCCCCTGATCAGGGGAATTTTAAGTTAAATGGGCACCGCCTCAAGCATTATCATGGAAACCCTCTAGAAGACCAGGTAATATTCCTTAATGACCTAGTAATTAAATGAGTTCAGTTAGTGGATGCAGAAAAAAATATAAAAAATATATATTTTTATTTTATTGTATTTTTCAAAATTTATTTTAATAGTTAATAAATTCCCCCTAACTTACTTGGATAAATAAAGGAAACGTTCCTAAAAATTCCAGCTAAAAATGCTTAAATTCAATTTTATAAGCTATCATGATAAGCCACCTTACTTTCAACGTTTCCTTATTCTTAATTTTTGAAAGGATAAATTCTTTTAAAATCTTTCAAGGGTTATCCTTAGAATAATCTAAAATATTTTTTTGAGGATAATTGCCTTAGGAGCTTTTAAAAGAACATAATCACTTTGTTACAATTCAAAGAGTTAAATATATATATAATGGCCTATCTAGAATTGAATTTCAATAGCTATCCATTTCTTCTCTTACACGTGAAGCTCTCCCACTAGGAAAGGGATTCCCTTGCCTATATAAAGCGCTATAGCCAGCCACTCCTACACAAATTGGTAAGTGAAAAATCTCATTCTCTCCCTTGAAGTCTCGACCTCCCTAGCTCTCTCTCTCTCACACCTAGTCTTCATTCCAAGTAAGCGTGTTTTCTTCCTTCAATTTCTTCTCTCTTTTCATAAGCACTCAATAAATATTGTTTCTACACTCTTTAAATTTCACATTCTTTAATATATTCAGAATTTTTTTGTGTGTATTCTTTTAAAATTCATGATTCCAAGTAAGTGCATTCATGATGCATTCCTTTCAAGATTCATTCTCTAATGGCTTCTTTGTCAAGATGCATGCCTCTTTGATTTCTTATATGTATGCAATCACCATGTCATATAGTTTTCAAGATTCATCCATCCATAAGCATAAAGAAATAAGATTTTAGGATCCTAAATAAGCATTGGTTATATGCACAAATCCTGTTATGATTTCTTTTAGACATCACAACAAAATTTATAAATTATAGAATCTTGTAGCTTTCTTTCATATTAATCTATTCTTTATATGGTTTCTATAGTTTCTTTATAGAATCTTGAATCTTTCTTTCTTTATAAATGGCCATGTATGATATTGTGTCTTGCATTCATAGAGAACTTCAAAGAACCATTATCTACTTAAATCTTGACAAGGATAACCCATTCTTGAAAAATAAAGAATAATGCTATTGTTTCTTTCTTCATTCTTTTATAAAATAAATCATCATCATGCAAGCATCGAACAAGAATGTTATTTCTTTTCATGCATCAAGATTCTAGCAATATAATCTTCCTTCTTTTATTTTCAAGAAAATCTATAAGGAAGCATTGCAATTACATTCAAGAATTAAATTATGCTTTTTACACTTAAACTTCTAAACTAACTATTATTTATCCAGGACCATTTCGAGCTCTTCATCATATATTATCACTTCAAGAAGAAGAGGGACATCCAAAGCTAATTCTTGGGAATGCCACCCACTACTGACATTTTATGAAGATAAGTAAAAATAAAAATATCAAGCTTTTCACTTCAAACACATGGGAGCTAGACGCTACATCATCCCAGATAGCTTGACTATAGAACTGACCATCCTCTTAGACACACCCCTTTATGCAAGGTTTTTCAACATTAGAGAGCCTACATATAGGGAAATGACATTGGAATACTGTAGTACCTTCTTCCTAAAGAAGCACAAACTCTTATAGATGCATTACATTCTGATTAGGAGGCATGAACTTTCACATGTCCATACCATGCTTCGGGTGGCACCTAGTCCTATGGACTATGGAAGAACTGCATAGAGACACATACAGAAGATGCATATATTTTTTGATAGTTACTTCCCGCACTATGTGGAATTAGATCACCACTAGACCTAGCTGGTACACCCTTAAAAATGCTAAAGCAGCAAACCTTTTGGATAGTTTAAGGTACTTTCATTCCACCCTAGCTCATACTCTTACAGGTCGAGCAGAGAAGTTCAAGAAAGTAACTCTGATAGACTTAATCTTCCTATGGGCAATACACCAGCACCGGCAAGTAGATCTGGGGTATATGTTAGCAACCTGGATCTCTACTTTGATTAAAGATGTAAGGCAAAGTATGATATACTTTGGCCCCTACATCACAATACTAGCCCAGAAGCTCAGAGTTCTACATGAGCATATCCATGATCTATGGCAGGACGCACACTACCCGTGTACCTAGTATAGCATTAATCAGTAATGTTTCGTACACTTTCACTATAGTTATCCAGAAGTTGTCCCCATTTTCGCAAGCCTGAGGGCAGTGCTTGCATTAATTGTGGGGTGAATCCTCGTGTTTTCCTTTTTGTTTTACTTTACTTTGTTTTTGTTCTTACTTTGTTCATCACAGTTCACATTTCATAAAAGTGCATCATAATAAGGTGTTATCCAATGTGCATTCAAAAGTATATCATGCTAGTGATTGTCATTTTCTTTAGCATTGATTTATATTAACTTATAACATGGATAAAATATAATACATACTTCATCTTGACTTCATCTCCCATTAATCTTCCAAGTTAAACTCTTATTTCTAATCCATACTAAACAATAAACACATTTCATAGCTTATATAGAAATATAGTTCTATGGCATCTATGTGATGCCCGTAACACCCCCTTAGCCTATGGTTCCTTTTAAGTTACTTAAAAGATATAATACACAAATATATATTAATAGTAGTGTGTTACTGTTACATCTACCTGAGTAAATTTTTAACTTTTACCAAGTTGATTAATTTAGTGCCATTTGGGTTATTCTCTACTCTCGGTCTCTCTTAACATTGCAGCATGATAAATATCATATACATATACATAATTATCTTAATTAACTATACATTAACATGCATAATACTCAAATTAATCTTAACTCATCCTATTGCAAAATGGAGGCAACTATCTTGCCACTCATTTTCCACCACAATATCTAGCCATCTATTTAGGCTAATCCATATATAGATAATTCAAAATAGGCTATACAAAATAATCCTGTACTATCCTTTCTCAAAAATATCATGAAGGCTAGCTCAATTCCATCATGTACCTATACTATCCAAAACAAACAATTTTATGTGCCCAAAATGGACACTTTTTCATACTTTTACCTTCCTCTCCAGCCCAAGGAAACCTACACATCTGATACATTCTAGCACTCATGTGAGAATTAAATCTCAGTAGCAATGCAACCTACCTTTAAAATTACTAGTTTGTACCACCATTACCACACGAAAAATCTCGACATTCTTTCATCATAAAACATGTACATAATGTGCACCATTTGGGATGCCATGCATGTAGCATATTCTCATAACATTTACTCACATTTGTTCATGTTCTCTTAACATGTAAACTTTAAAATATGGGATGCCATCACAATATCATAACTTCATATATAAAACATATTGTGGGGTATGAACATGCCATTACTTTAAACATATAAGCAGGTAAATAACACATCGTAAGAGTTATTGGGAGCGCTGCCCAATGAACACTCCATATGGCTAACTCTAGCCTTTAACTTTAACTTTTTCTACATTCTAATGTGTCCCTCAACTGAATTTGAGTACCATCTCATAACCAATGGGATAGTCGTCAACTTTACCCAACATCTCCCTTCCCTTTACGAGATTGGTTAATAACTTATGGGATCACCGTAAACTTTACCCAGATAATTTCCTCTCTGCTTTTAAGGTGGATCATAAAACTATGGAATCACCATCCTTCTCTGATGGATCACACTTCTGATATACTATTGACGAACCTTATTTTATACATATTTGCTTGATGTTAATTGTCCATTTTATAAGCATTTTATGTAATTTTATTCTTAAAATCACCCAAGTTTGCTTTATTTTTATTTTAAGGAATTTTATCAAGTCATCATTAGCAAATGGAATAATTTTGAGCCTGGACAGCCTTCAGAGCACTCAAAATAGGCCATTTAGGCTAATTTTGCTTATTGGGCCCTAGAATGGGTTAATTGGGCCTTGGACCAGGCTAATGGGGAGAAAAAAAAGGAGGTGGACCAGGTGAATTAAAAGTAGACCCGAAAGAGTGAGGTGGATTGGAGAGGAATAGTACACCATACCCAAAGACCCGAACCACATTGCGTGAGGTAGAGAGAGCCGAGACATAGATCCTTTTGGGTAGAGCTTCGCGGTGGTACACCATACCCAAGGAAAATGTTTATTCTGAATTGCAGGAATTCTTGCTTAATAACCCTTTTCAGGTAGCATTGCAGGGAGATGAGGAAGAGTTATCCAATGAGTAAGTGTTGGAACAACTAGCTGAATTGCTGGCTACTGAGCCCAGAACTTTTATTGAGCTTAGTAACTATACTGAATGTTCTATTTCTTTTGACAGGTCAAAAGTGCAAAAAGGTGAAATCTTTGATAGAGGACTCCCCAATCTTAAAATTGAAAGAATCACCTGAGCACTTAAGCTACACCATTTTATATGAGGTGGAGAAGCTACAATTGATGATAACAGCTGACTTGATCCCTACTGAAGGGGATATAACTTTAGCCTCTCTGAGAGACCACCTCAAGCCACTTATTTTCAAGATTCCTCCTCCTCTCCCGTTTCCACCAGAATGGGATAAAAATTAAGCAATTTATTTTATTTTATTTTATTTCATTTTATTTTCTGCTAGTCATAACTCTATGACTTTTGGATTTTATGTTTCTCTCTACTTTATGTTTTTAATTTGGGATACTAACCCAGCTGTACACTGAGGGTAATATGACCCTCAAGTGTGGGGTGGGTATATGTTGTTAATTTTTCTGTTTCTTTTTCTTTTGGGATACCCTTTGGCTGTACACTAAGGACAGTGTAATCCTCAAGTGTGGGGTGGTGTGCTTCTATTATTTTGACTACTTTTTTCCTCTGCTTGTTCAGGATGCTACATATTGATGCTACTTTTTGCTGATGTTGTATTTGTGCTGATAGTAGATATAGGATAGGATACTTGATTGTGCTTGACTATATGCATTTAAGTTCTGTTTGTCTTTGAAGCATTTATAACTCAGTTTATGAATTAGCAAAAATTGTTTCCCTTAATTCATGTTGGAAAACAATTAGTGATGTTTAATGCATCATGTCAGTTAGGTTATACTAGTTACCCTAGTCGGGTTATAAAGTGGTACTTAATTATTTTTTAAATTGTTCAATTTTGATTTAGGATGTTGATAATGCAAATTGCATGCACTTTTTAACTTACAATTCAGGTAAAAAATTTTTAGAACCATATGCAAGTGTACCACATTTCAAATGTAAGCTTTGAGCCTATTTTGAGTATTCATTACAAGTGTACTCTTGACTTTCTTGTTTGAGTGTGCATTTTGCTTGATTTTGCCTCTAGAACTTGCTATGTAATTCTTGTAGAAGTTCAATGAATTTTTGAATATTAAGAGATTATTTGGGCAACTTAGGATGAACTTCTTTTGGCCAAAAAGCCTACCTTCTGTGTTTCCCTTAGTTGGCCACTTTTGAGCCTTGACATTTCCTTCACTTTTTGCACCTTTACACCTCACATTACTTTTCTTTTCATCGTCTTCTTTTTCACCTTATATGTTGGAAATTGTGTGATTTAATCTTTATGTTCGGATTAAAATCCACCATCTTGATTGGTAACAATCCACCAAGTATTTTCTTCAGATGCTCCCTTCAATCCAAAGCTGTTCATTAGCAAGACCGCCAAAATATACATATATATATAAAAGAAAAGATAAAAAAAAATAATAATAAAATAAAATATTTTTGAAAAGCGATCTTCATTATCATGTTTATTGGATATGTTATTCCTTGAGCATCTCCTATTTCATTGAAAACTTGATGAAAATTTTTGTGTTTAGCACTTTGCTACTTTTAATCCTTTAAGCCTTCACCATGTTAAAATTGCATGATTTCTAGCATATCTATCACCTCTTCCCAAATTCTTTCTTCACCTTTATCTTAACCACATTACAACTTTGTCAAGACCCTTTGATCTTGGTATTCAATTTTTCACAGTAGCAGAGATAAGATTTATGAGTAAGCATATGGTAAGCAGATTCTTGTGAAATAGCATGAGGGATTTGTGCTTTACCCTTATACACTTTGAGTGATATGAGTGATCCCTGTGAAGCTTTGGTTCTTAAATTTTTGTTATTGAATTGCAGGTTAAGTTGTAGATGCGTTATTATTATTTTCATCTTATGTTAATGTTGTGCAATTTGATTTATGATTAAGTTTCACTTGGGATGTGTTAGGTATCATTACTTGTGGATTAGATATGATTTTTGAGCAATTATTGTTGTTTGTTTGAGAACTGAGTTAGTTTTTGCTTAAGGACAAGCAAAAGTTAAGTGTGAGGTGATTTGATGAGCCTTATTTTATACATATTTGTCTGATGTTACTTGTCCATTTTATGAGCATTTTTGTAATTTTATTCTTAAAATCACCTAAGTTTGCTTTATTTTTATTTTCAGGCATTTTATCAAGTCATCATTAAAAAATGAAAAAATTTTGAGCCTGGATAGCCTTCAGAGCACTCAAAATAGGCCATTTAGGCCAATTTTGCTTATTGGGCCTTGGACTAGCCTAATTGGGCCTTAGATCGGACCAATGGGGAGAAAAAAAGGGAGTTGGACCGAGTGAAATTAAAGGCAGACTTGAAAGAGTAAGGCGGATTGGAGAGGAACAATACACCATACCCAAACACCCAAACCACATCACGTGAGGGAGAGAGAGCCGCGACACGGATCCTTTTGGGCAGAGCTTTGCGGCGACGCGACTTCACTCTAGTGACAAGGGACAATGGGCAGGACACCGCCATTATACGTAGCCACCATGAAGCTCCAGATCCATAACAAATTGAGTAACCTGAGACCACAACACGATTCGCGACCTGTCCACTTAGAAGCCATTTCCTAGCATTTTTCGGCCGATCCTCCACCCATCGTCGCCCCTGCAACCTCCAACAACTCCTCTGCCACCTTCCCTCAGCTCACCGGCCGCTGCAACACCCTGGATCGCGACATCTGCGAATGAACCTGATTCGCGATCCGGTTGCGTTTGGAGTTGATTCCACCATCATCCATCCAAGCTGCCACTGAAAACTGACCCTCAGTCACTCAGCGCCTCCCTCGCTACCCTCTGCCTCATTTTCGGTCACTGTTGTTACCATTTTTTGACTTATTTGACCTAGACTGTGACCCATTTTCCTAGACAGCTTTGGAGTTTTTTTTAGCATTTTTTTGGCAATTTTTTGACGAGATTTTGGTGGTTTTTCGACAACCAATTCGTGCAGTAATCATTGGGCATTTGAGAAGACAGGGGTGTGCATAATTTTTACTATTTGTATCTCCTGTATAATTGACTGCCTGATAGATTATTTGCTGTTGGGATTGTGTGCTACTATAAATATGTGTGGCTAAAATTGTAAACTCTATTGGGGTCCCTGACTGTGTTGGATCACTATTTTTATTTGCATGGATAACTGAATATTGGTTATGTGATCTCTGTTACTTTTATGAATAAGTGCTTATGTTTTCATTGACAAGACATTGTAATGAAAGCTAATTAGATTTATTTTTAAGATCAAGAGATGATAATTGAAATTAGACACCTAATTTTAACGAATAATTAATTTTCGCTTAGAAATGAGGTTAATTAATTGCTAGATTAAGTAGTAGCTATCCTTAATAGTAGTGGATTAGATCGATAATCCTGATTTAAAATTTACCATTAGGAAAAACCAGCCAGTGGTAGATTTTAGGTTTAAGAAATTCATTGAGATCGACAGAGAATTTGAATTAGAATTAGAATTCACTCATAAGTAGCATAGTCAGATTTAGTAATCCATTATCTTTCATGTGTTTGCCAACCAGTGTAAGTTCCCTGATGGATTTGCATTTCTTTCCTCCGTATATTTTCTCTCGTTCCTTGTCGCTAGTAGTTTATTGCACTTAGTTAATTATTAGGATTAGTTAGAAATAATTACTTTGACTTTTAGGCTAGATAACAGAGAACAAGTAGTAACTCTGGGCTTTCCTGTTCTCGAGGAATACGACCATGATACTTAACATTACACTAGACTGCATTGATAGGTTCACTTTCTTAGGTGTAGTTGCAAAAGTAGCATTGGCAGCACAACATTAGCTATTCTCTAACATACTCTAGGGTGAGTCGGCTCATACCCATGGTCCTGCTTAACTCTAAGTACGTGTTTCTTAATGGTCATTTAAAAAGGACACTAACTTAAAGTTCGCAACCATCATGGTATTTTCAAAAATCATTTTAATTCAAGTGGATGTCTAACCATCCTAATTCATGGCACAACCGTGAAATGCCTAATAGTTGTTCCATACCGACAAATGGGTCACTCGATTATGAGCTTATTTATCACTAGGCATACACTTGGAATACTCCCATGTTTCCTCTCTTATGTGTTGTACTCTTTCTCTTTCACTATCATAAGGATCTTATCATCCAAGTGAATTGTGACTCTATCATTTCACTTGTCATAAGGAGCTCATAATCCAAGTGACGCGTAACTCTGTCTCTTGCATGTACCCATTACATCCCAGGTTTTGATAATTAGTTTGAGTGAGATTTTGGGTTATTTTCCTCTTAAAATGGTTAATTGAACTCATTTTCCATGTTAGAGGGCTAGTAGTCGACTTTCCCCTTGCTAGCAGTCGGCTACTAGCTCATTACCTAAAATCCTTATTCTTGGCTGAGAGCTACAAGTCAGTTGCTAGCCTCGACAATCAACTCCCAAGGGTATGGCAGTCGGTTGCTAGCATTCTAGAGACTTTCTAGAGAATGAATAACATAACAGTTAACTTCCAAGGGTTTGGTAGTCAACTGCTATCGTTCTGTCTCACATTTTTGGGCAGAATAAGAACACCGCAGTCGAATTCCAGGGCTATTAGTTGGCTACTAACGCTCGATTTACTTGAAAAATTATGGTTTTAACCTGAGGTTGGCCCAAACAAAATTTCTTAAATCATTTACTCAAATCATGAACTCAATGCCAACATGCAAACATCATTTCTCGTTCATAAATGCCCATAACATAGCTTAACATGTTCAAACTAAGATCAAACCACATCTTTCTCACTTAGGGCAAAAAACCAACTTCACAATCATTCACAAGCATAAATGAGCAAGGTAAATCAGCACACATTACCCAATAACTGTTAAAAACAAATAGAATGTAGGTTTAAAACCCCAGACTTAACTTAAAACATTCAAAATCACATTTTGTTAGTAATTTTCTGTATATTTCAAAAATGGGGTTTAAGATGAATTGCTACCTTGATTCCTTGCAAATGTGTGTGTTTGATGTGCTAGGAAGGCTCTCCCCTTAATATAAAAATAATTTCTAGCCTTCGATCTAGTCTTCCTTCAGCAAAATCCTTCTCTTTTACCTTAGCTCATCCTTTTCTCTCTCTATGGACCCTTCAGCTTCTCTTTCTAAAAATTCTAAAGGTTTGAAGGGAGTGGGAGTTTTAGGGTTCAACTAGGATTTAAGGAAGTTTGGGTAATTGCTCTTTGGTCCCTGAGCTAGTTTGCACTCTTGGAATCACTCACCTTTCCCTTTTCAATTGAGTCCCAAGCCATCTCTTGTCAAAACTTCATTTATTTTCTTTTAATTAAGTCCTTATGCTAATGCAACTATATGAAATTAATGCAACATACGCAAGTGTTAGAATTAAATTAAAAATTAATAAGCATCTCTTTAAACATATTTGGAGCAGATGTTACAACCTAGATGCTCCCACATCTTGCACCATATTCTATATCGCATACACTCTTAATTGATAATATGGATAGGAAGACACACATGTATTACTTGACTGGTAATTTTATTGAAAATTTCAAGAACCTATGAAACTAGACCCTATAAATGTGAAGATTTGAGCCAAGAGAGCATTCATTACAAACATGCTCTATATTTTTCTTGTTAAGGGTGCACTTCATTTTACTATGCTATTAGAACTTACTTTGTAATACTTGTCAAGATTACATGAATTTTTGAATATTGGATATGATTTGGGTAACTTAGGTTACACCACTAATAACCAAAAAGCCTACCCTATTAGTTTCTCTTAATTGACCATTATTAAGCCTTGGCATATTTTTCGTTACATACAAACACACCTTTACACCCCATATTCTGCTTCTTACAATATCTTTCTCGACCACCCTATATGTTGGTACTTGTGTGGTTTGCTTTTAATCTTTGGATTAAAATGCATTACCGCAACAAAAGACAGTTCACTAAGCTGTCTCATCATTTTGACGTAACCCCTCTGTAACACCCCTTATCTTAACTTACCAATGTCATATAACATATTCAGATAAGTGGTTACATTATTCTTAGCCTTTTATCATATTAATTTTCCCGAGCATTTAATCCATCAGTAACTTAGTGTACGATTAGGTTCGGGTCCTTTTACTTAGGTAAACACTTTTTGCACAGCAAAAATAAAATATCTCATACATTACAGCGAAATTTATAAGAGCTTTGATATCATATATATATATATGATAACTGTTTGATACATAGTTCCACATACATATTCTAGGATATATGAAGTACCCATTCATAAGGAGTAAGGAGACAACAAGCCTGTCACTCAAACTCCTTTTACAAAATATCATGAATGAACAAGTCCTTCGCATATCCTCATCCATCTGCCCTTCTTCCTCTGTGTACAGCCAAAAAAATGACAGACCCAATTCCAACCCGAAAAGAACATAGAGAATCAGGTCCAAAATGATAGGGCTACATATACATAACTAAAGTACCCAGTTCACTTTGGGGGTATTTCTATAACAGACATAATATAGATATCCTTCAATATGGTGAAAGTTCCCAGGAAGGGAACTTCCATTGTGGCTATTTCGATCTCTAGAATTAAGCAATATCTAGGCATCTGATACATATTAGTACAATAATGAGAACTATATTTCCGATAGCTAAATAAACCATTTTATTTAAAATAACTGATATGTACCACTATACGAATACAAAAAACAATTCTACATTCAATTTAGTTCTAAAATTGTTTTCATACAGATCTATGGGTATGACATATGTGAAACATATGTGTATGCATCTATAAACATGAGATATGCAACATGTGATATCATTAATGGAATGAATAATAAACTTTCAATGTTCACATACTTGAACCATTCTCACATAGAACACATTCATGCAATACAAATCATAATATCTCATAAATGCTTTACTCTTGGGATGTATACACTAGATCATTCCTCTACATGATTATATCTCTGGAGGTATACACCAGATCATTCCTCCTCAAAGTTTCTAGTCTTTGGAGGTATTCACCAGATCATTCCTCCTTAGAGCTTTGACCTTGCCTTCCACAATTACATTAAGCATTTCTATGCTATTCAATCATATTCACATGATTTTGAACATATTTTTATCAATGGCAAAAATGCATGCTATTCATCATCCATTCTTGACCATCACATCATTTCCCCTCTTTTCACTTAGCATAGGCTATTTTAGATGGCACCTTAGGCTACTTTCAATTAACACATAAGTTTAGCCATTCTAGGGAAAACTTTACACAGCATTCGGCTAAGGCAAGAAAGTCATGAGAATTTGGTATTCTAACCCATTTGGTTCATATCTAGCATTATTTTTACCATTTAAACATTATGGTAACAATTTCCATAATTATGAATAATGCTTTCTCACACCTCATTTTCTTGTAAGTGTATATTAAGCCTTTCTTTCACATACCTTTCTAGCTCAATTTCACATACTTATGCACATTTTTAAAGTGAAAAGGTAAGATTTTGAAATGGTACATTGGCTAAAACATAAGATTACCATAACTTTCTCTCTCCTCTTTTCTTATGACAAATCTTACAAGGTTTTCTAGCCATTTTCAAATGAAATTTCAGCACCATATACATGGGTCTTGTAACGCCCTTATCTATTATTACAATTCCTCTGACATAAATAGATAAGTTCAATACATTATTCTTATCCTTTTATTATTAAGTTTAAGTAGTTATATAATTTAGTTTCATTAAGAAAAATTAGGTTCGGGTTCTTTTTCTCATATTAAATATCGTATGTATTACAAAATTAAATTGCTATACTACACAGCGAAAATTTAAAACTTACATATAATCCAAATATTCATTGTCCAATGAGTGTTCATTACATCTGACTGAAAATGTATATCAGAATATATGAAGTACCCATCCATCAGGAGTCAGGAGACAACAATCCTGTCACTCAGACTCCTTTACAAATAATCGAAATGAATTGGTCCTTCATGTATCCTTTTCCCCAACAATTACCCATTTCCCCTTTTCTATACACCGCTAAATGGTCGTCCTAATTCTAATCCAAAATATTCCTAAAATAGGACCCAAAATAAGGGGTTACAAAAATTTTTACTTTTAACCAAAATGGACCTTCTATCTCCCCGACCCTTCCAAGTGTTCGTATCTGATACATATTAGCATATAAATGAGAAACACAAGTTTCCTAGTAGCTTAAAAATTCGAGGTTTAAAATCATTTAATATGTATCAGGATGCAAGCACCAAATATTTAATTCTACATTCTTGGAAATAAAAACATAGCATTATTCATAAATACAAATTGGCAAGCAATGTATGATCAATTTAAAAGTCAAGGTGATAATATTCTTTTCGAGTAAAACATCTTTACATGTTATAAAAAGCAATATCATAAAATTAACAAAACCATTCATGCTTATATTTCTTAAACATACTTTTATACATTAGTTATGCACACTTGGGCATTATGTGGACACTTACCCACCTTTGTAAAAATCTCTTGTGCACACTTGGGCACTTGTGGACACTTGGCCACCTTTATAAATTCTCTAACAAGTTTCAAGGGAAATTTTCCTTTTCTTAAAAAATAATACTAGTGTACATCTATTTAAAATTCTAATAAACTTCAAGAATAAGTTCCCCTTTCTTGAAAAAGAATATTAATGTACATCCCTTATATAATTCTAATAACCTCAAAATTAAATTCCCCCTTTCTTGGAAATTAATATTTCTTATAAAATTCTAAGAACTTTAAGAATAACTTCCCCTTTCTTGGAAATTAATATTAATGTACATTTCTTATAAAATTCTAATAACTTCAAGAATAAATTCTCCTTTCTTGGAAATTAATATTAATGTACATTTCTTATAAAATTCTAATAACTTCAAGAATAAATTCTCCTTTCTTGGAAATTAATATTTCTTATAAAATTCTAATAACTTCAAGAATAAATCCTCCTTTCTTGGAAATTAATATCAATGTACATTTCTTATAAAATTCTAATAACTTCAAGCATAAATTCTCCTTTCTTGGAAATTAATATTAATGTACATTTCTTATAAAATTCTAATAACTTCGAGAATAAATTCTCCTTTCTTGGAAATTAATATTAATGGACATTTCTTATAAAATTCTAATATCTTCAAGAATAAATCCCCCTTTCTTGGAAATTAATATCAATGTACATTTCTTATAAAATTCTAATAACTTCAAGAATAAATTCTCTTTTCTTGGAAATTAATATTTCTTATAAAATTCTAATAACTTCAAGAATAAATTCCATGGACTTGGCCTAAGGAGATTGGTTAATTTACATTTCAAATTTTCCTCTTTTATTCCTGAACTAACAACATTAAAATGGTATAGCCTCCTTCCTCTATGGTCATTTTCCTTACCAATCACAACCTAACTCTCACACCCCTTTAATGTAAAATATCATCTTCCATTCGGCCAAAAGAGTTTCATGGGAAATAATGGTTCTCAAGCTCATACATCCATTTCTATCATGACAATATCACTAACTATTTATAGTCCTTACATAAAAATAACATTCATTTCATCCCATCAACCCATATCCCAATCAATCACACATGCTTAGCCAAAAACAACATGCATCTTATCAAGAATGTAGAGAAGACAATCATGTTCCATAGAAAACTTGTAAAAACATGTTGATTGCATATACTAAAGCATGGAACACAATCTAAACAAAATTGTTAACCTACCTTGATGATGAACCAAGTGGGATTAACTTGGCTTCCTCTTGACTCTTTTCCTTACTTCTTCCTTGTTCTTTTTCTTCCTTTGCTTTCCTTCTTGATCCTCTTCACACTTCTTCTTCACTAGTTTTGTGTTCCCAAGTGCTATCCCTCTCAAAATTCTCTCCCAAGGCTCTTGTAATTTTTCTTTTTCTCATCCTTATTCTACTCTATCCCTCTTTGGATGCTATACGTGTGCTCTCTCTATAACTCACTTGCATGCTCTTGTTTCCTACCTAGCCTTTCGTGTGTGTGTGATGCATATGTCCACATGCAACTCTCAATTGCACTTTTCTCTTGGCTTAGGTGGCGTGTACATGCTTCCATGCATAAAAAAATACAATTTCCATTCCCTCATGTATTCGGTTTCCCCCTTCTCCTTAGGTAATTATTGTTTCCATTAAAAAAGAGTCCCATATGTGGTTTGAGTGTACACTTTGATTCTCTTCTTCCTACTTTCATGCTACACCTCCTTCCTTTTTCCTTTCCTTTATCGTGTGAAAGCATGAAAATTTTGCACCCTTTGCTTTATTTGTTGCATGCATTCATGTGTATAATTAATTCCCTCCTTTCTCTCTTCTTCTAGTATGTGGAGACATAGAAATTCTGCACCTTGTACTTTCTTGCTTGCAAAGTTAGTAATCCTTTTCTTAATTGCTTTCTTTATTTTTCTTAATTCCCATGGTTGAACTAAGTTTACTTTTAAGTACACTTTTCTTTTCTTGCAAGGTGCCTTATCCCATTAGTCACACCACCTTCCTTTCTTCTCTTCATTCCAATTTCCATTCAGCTAAGTCAAGGGAAGTGGGATGTTGCACTTTTCTTTCTTTTAATTATTGTTGGTTAATTGACAAAAGGGTTCTTTTAAATAAGGATTGTGCTTCCTTGCAAGCTTAGTTTAACCACTTGGTCACACCAAAGGGGAAGGGAAAGAAGCCACCTATTGCAAGGTACACCCTAATTCCTATGGAAGTTGGTATAGTTGCCTTTTTCCTACTTGGTTTCTCTCCCTTTTCCTTAATATTGTTTCATGGCTGCACCTTCCCTCTTCTCCTCACCATACCTCATTCTTATGGATGTTTCTTTTTCTTCACATAAGGCCAAAGTATTGTGCATATAAAAGCATTAAATTATTTCCTTTCTCCATGCATGTTTAGAAATAAAATTCTGCACCTTTTAATTTTTGTTTTTTTTTCTTAATTATATTTCCATAACCTCACATGTGCTTTAGAAAATTCTGAAGTCTTGCTTCCCTTTTACTCCACCTTAAGTGCATTTGATATATATGTATTTAATTGTTGCATCTCTCCTTTCCAATTGTACGTGTAACTTTCCCTTCTCACTTTACGTAACCCTTCCTTCATGCAAGACACACCCATGCAAACTTAACTTTCTCCACTACACGTATGCATGCATACTTACATTTATGTAACATACATATGATATGGAGGCCACCTTCACACAAGACTTACATCTCATGCAAGGTACACGTGGTTCCACTTACCACTTCATCCAAAGGGGTGCATATATATATATGAGATTGTTTCATTCTTCTTTATTTCCCCTTTTTGTCTTGGCTATGTGGGTGTATATACAAAAATATAAAACTTATATTCTTCACCAATTGCACGTGTGGGTACATATGGGTATTTAGTTTGCTTTTCCCCTTGGTAATTAGGCTAGGTGAAGGGAAGAAGAATTAAATTAAACACCTCAATTTTATGTATTGTTATCCTTTCCAACATTTATTTCTAAATATTACATCACACAAGTAATTGGACAAAATTCATGGAAATTTATCTAATTAAATCATAAATTTAAATATAATTGCAAGAACATGGGGTGTTATAGGTCCATTTAGCCAAGAGGGGTAAGTCACACTCTCATGGTTTATGGTGAAGTTAGAAAATAGGAAAAATGCCTAGACATTAATCTAACTAGATTTTCTCTCTCTTACCATTTCATGACACTTTCTTTCACTCTTTCTAGCACCATTTTAAACCAAATTTTAGCACCATCACAAGAGCTAGCATTTGGCCAAAGAGAGAAAAACAAGAAAATAGAGTTATGTCACCATCTTGCTTACAATACAACTATATTCAAGTAAATCCCTTGCAAGACCATCATTTTATCACTCTTTAAAACACGATTTCAGCCTTGGTACAAGCTAGGGTTTTTCAAGACTAAGGTTCCAATCATGAAAGATTTCTATCTCTTAGGTTATCAAGCATTTCAACATGTCCATAGCCATAAACACAAGTAGTTTTCAACATATTCCAAACGCATTCAAGCAAATCATCCATAAGAATGTAGAGAGAGAAAAACCATCCTTCTTGCAAGAGTAAGAACACTTTAAACAAACCATAAAACAAGAAAAAGAATGGCATAGGCATGTTTAGCTACCTAAAAAATGCAAGATGAGTGGAATCTCTAGGTTGTTTTACCTTGAAAACCTTCTTCTCCAAGCCTAGGAAAGCTTTTGGCCAGCACCTTTTCTCCCCCACTTCTTTGACTTCTTCTTCTCCAAAAGTAAGAAGAAGACTTAAATTAGGGTTTTGGTGAAATTACCAAAATGCCCTTGGTGTGAAATGACCAATTTACCCTTACTACTTCTCCTTTTCAAGAATGGCATCCACTCTCCTTAGGAATGTAATTTTATGCAACTTCCATGGGCTGGGATGTTTCTTCCCCTTAATAATTTTGAAATTGCAGAATGGTCCCTCATCTTTTTGGAAATTGTAAATATGCCCCTAAAGAAATTACCATTTTGCCATTCAAGTCTAAATGGCCATTTTAACTCCATTTTTCACCCTTTTCAGCTTTAATGTGTAAAAATCACTTAAATGAGGTTTCATAAAACTTATTTTTGTGAATTTACTAATTTACCCTTATTTTAGTAAAATTACCATTTTTTCCCTAAGACAAAATTACCTTTTTGCCCTCTATGCTAATGTTGTTATTTTCACTCTTATTCTTTCTCCTTTTGAACATAAAAGGGTAAAGACTTCTAATTTCTATTTCCTTGGAATATTTAAGGTAAAAATTAAATTTTCTACATTATGTAAAATTAATAATATGCCCTTAAGATAAAATTAGGATTTTACCCTTTTAAGGGAAAATTGCCTTTTTGACATCAAATGCACATAATCACTTACATAACTAAATTCTTCTTCTCCCTTAATTGAAAATGATGAAAGTCCTTTAATGTACTTTTCATGAAATAAGAAAATTAAATTAAATTAATTTTCCCCTTCATGGTAAAATTACTATTTTGTCCTCCTTTACCAGATTTTCTAATTTCACTATTTTATGACAAAAGTGACTCTATCTTGATGAAAATGTCCATTCTATCTTTTTAATGAACCCTCCTTATCATCACATAATTAATAATAATGACGATGACATTAAAGAATGAAAAGCATTAGGGGCGGGTGTTACACCCTCAATCTAAGACTAAATATTAGAAAGACTACAAGACTGAAAAAAATATGAAGAAGAGGAAAAGAAAAGAAAGGAAGAAAAGAAGAAAAGTAAAAGATAAAAGAAAGCAAGAGAGAAATTGTATATATGATAAGTATTAAAGCAGTCTTTGTACCCTCTAAAGAAAGGTTATTCTCTGAACCAAGAAGTTTAGTGAAAACTGTGTTTATTACGTTTAATCCTTGGATTCTCCTTAGAATCACATGAGTTTTCAACATATTTGTACCCTTTTTTTCTTCCAAAATTCCCTCCTACCTTTACCTTAAGCTCTATTACAACCCTGTCAAGACCTTTTGATCATGATATTCAAATCTTCGCAAGTAGTTGAGATGAGATTTACAAGCAAGCATATGGAAAGTATGGTACTATGAAATTGTTTGAGAGATTTCACTTCACCTATATAAACTTCTGAGCAACATTGAGTGATCTTTGTAAGGTAGTGGCTACTAATCAAACAATGAATTGCATGTTGAGAAAATGCATTCAATCTAACTATCTCTGTTATTTGTGAAGGGCTTGTAACACCAAGAATTATAGTTCAGATTCATGTAGTATCGAGTTACATAGACTGTAGAGTATGTATTAACTATGAAAAGCTATTATTATTTCTAATAGGTTAAATGAAAGTTTACTTGAGGAGAAGAAAAGGCTTAAGTGTGGGCTAATGTGATAGGCACATAATTATACATTTTATTTGATAAATTCTACTAACTTCAGGAGCATATTTATGTTTTTTATGTATAATTACCCTTGTTTCCACCTTGTTTTCATGTTATCCAAGCTTTCACTAGGTATAAAATAGTTTTGAATGGACCAAAACCAAGTGTCTAAAGGCTCAAAGCACCTCAAAATGCATCTTGTAGCAAGGCCAAGCATGAAGTCTTCTAGAACACACCCTACCACACTGCCATGCTACGTTAGCGGTTCTAGAACACCCCCTTCCACACCTCAAAGACATCTTTCGCACTTCCCTACATGGCTATAACAACTATTTCCAATCAAAAGAAGGCTGAAAATGCTCAAATAAGGCTTAACTTTTAGAACACAACCAACCACATGATCGTGCTCCCTCACTTGGCCACCACACAATCATGCCATAGGCATTCAAGAGAGGAAAATTGAGAGTACTTAGAGATGCTTGGAGTGTGACAATCCTTGCTAATCTTTGGAGATTAATATTTCAATTCCCTTGTCTCTTCACAAAGGTCACATGTCATGGAGATTCATTCAAGGGTTGAAGGAGGAAATTGGGAAGCATCAATAGGCAACAAGAAGTATAATCAATAGGAAGTTTAGAGTCAAGGCTATTCGTCCAAAACTCGACCAATATGAGGGTAATGTGATAGGCTTTCGTGTATCCTGGAATATAGTTGGCCAATAAAACCCTACTTCTAGCACCTTTCTAGCAATGGTTAGCTACTTGATGTCTTCCCCATGTACACAACTTTTAATTACCTGATCAGCACATTCAAAATAGAAAGGGGTCTTCCCATATGTAATATTTCATTTTAGCAAAGAATCTCTTCTTTTGCTTAGTTGTCATATCCTTTGGTAAAACACTTGCGACCAGATCTTTAGCATAATTTGAGAACCAAGGAAGGTCAGTGTATACCTACTTTACCTCTAAGTGCTCTTCTGGAAAGTTGTCATTTATTGCCTTTTCGTCTAAAGCCTTAGGGTTAAGGGCCTCAATATCAATAAACTCTAAGTGCTTTGCGACTAGATTCTCTACGCTCTTCTTATCTTTGATCTCAACGTCAAATTCTTGCAGTAGTAAGATCCATTTGATTAATCTAAGTTTAACATTAGTTTTCCCGAATAAGTATCTCAGAGATGAATGATCCGTGTATACCACGATCTTTGAAAGTACTAAGTAGCTCCGAAACTTATCAAATTCATATACCACTACAAGTAATCCTTTCTCTATAGTGGTGTAATTCTCATTGGCGTTAGTCAATGTCTTGCTGCCATAGTAGATGGGTTGGAACTCTTTTTCAATTCTCTGGCCTAGAACTGCTCCAACCATATAATCACTAGTGTTACACATGAGTTTAAATGGTATTCTCGAATTAGGTGATATCATAATAGGGGGTGTTGGTAGTTTTCCTTTTAATAACTCAAATGCTTGCACGCAATTGTTATCAAATTCAAAAGGTGTCTCCTTAGCAAGCAACTGAGTCATGGATCTAGTAATCTTGGAGAAATCCTTGATGAATATTCTATAAAACTTGGCATGTCCTAGGAAATTTCTTACTGCTTTGGCAGAGCTAGGAGGTGGGAGCTTCGATATAACTTTAATTTTTGCTTTATCTACCTTTAATGCTGCATGGGATATTTTATGACCTAGGACAATTTGTTCTTTAACCTTGAAATGGAATTTTTCCCAATTTAGAACTAAATTAGCCTCTACACATCAAGATCACATCCATTCTAAATTGGCTAGGCAATGTGTGAAGGGATTATCGAAAACAAAAAAATCATCCATGAACACTTCCATCGAATCTTCAATCATATCATGAAAGATTGCCATCATGCACCTTTAAAAAGTTACAGGTGCATTACATAGTCCAAATGGAATTCTCCTATATGCAAATGTTCCTTAGGGGCAAGTAAAGGTAGTCTTTTCTTGGTCCTCAGGAGTAATAGGTATCTAAAAGTATCCTAAAAAACCATCAAGGAAATAGTAAATCATGTTACCTACTAGTCGCTCAAGCATTTGATCAATGGATGGAAGGGGAAAATGGTCTTTTCAGGTTGCATCATTTAATCTGCGATAGTCTATACAAACCTGATAACCTATTACCGTCCCTGTCAGTATCAGCTCATCCTTCTCATTCTTTATTACTGTAGTGCCTCTTTTCTTTGGCACTACCTACACAGGACTAACCAAGAGCTATAAAAAATGGTGTAGATCAAACTTGCATCAAGAAGTTTAATCACTTCCTTCTTCACTACCTCCTTCATATTAAGGTTTAGACGTCTCTATGGCTGTACCACCAGCTTATAGCAATCTTCCATTAAAATCTTACGAGACCAGTTGCTGGGGTTTATCCCAAGGATATTTGAGATTTTATATGTGAAAGCTCGGGGGTACTTTCTAAGAGAGGCTAGGGTCATTTCCCTCTCTTCAGAAGTTAAATATGTTGCTATAATTACCGGCAACTTCTCTTCCTTGTCTAAATAGGCATACTTTAGATTCTTAGGTAACTCTTTTAATTCTAGGGTTGAAGGGTCCTCAATTGAAAGTGTTACCTCTTTTTCTTCTTGCCTGTTTATGGAAAGGATATGGTCTGTAAACTCAACTGGGACAGGGTTGCATGGATCTGTATCTAATAAACTTCGTAATTGTTGCAATACCTATTCATTTGTCAGACCATCTTCTTATTCAGGTAGAATCTCTTGTCAAGAGTCGCTCTATAGGAATTCCTGTATATATGCTTTTATTTCATCATCTAGGATATCCATTGAGTATCATGGTCTAGGAATTTTTGAACAAAGTTAACTAGATTAAAGGTGACTATCTCATCCCCTACACTGAGTTGCAACCTTCCGTTGCAAACATTTATAAGAGCTTTAGAAGTTTTGAGGGATGGTCTTCCTAAGATCAATGGTATATTGCTCTCACCTGTCATGTCCATTACCACGAAATCCATAGGAAAGATGAATTTATCGACTCTCATAAGTACATCTTCTACTATGCCCCTGGGGTACTTAACTGTTCTATTTGCCAATTGTATGCTCATCCTAGTGGGTTTTGGTTCACTTAGCCTAAGTTTATCAAACAAGCTATTTGGAATTAACTTGATGCTAGCTCCTAAGTCGGCTAGGGCATCCTTGATCGGGAGTTCACCAATCACACAGGGTACGATAAAGCTTCCTAGATCACGTTTCTTTCTTGGCAACTTGTTTTGTAAAATGGCTGAGCATTCCTCATTCAAAGTGACTAGCCCAAGGTCTTCTAGCTTCCTTTTATTGCTCAAAATCTCCTTCAAGAACTTCACATAATGAGGCATTTATGAAATGGTTTCAACAAAAGGAGATTGATTGTTAGTTGTTTAAATAAATCTATGAACTTACCAAACTGTTAATCAATCTTTTCTTGCTTCAATCTGGCAGGATATGGGATGGGTGGCTGGTATTCTGCCATATAACCTTTCTGCCTTTCACCATGAGTTGATTCTTCTTTTGCTGCTTCATATTCTATCTTTATTTGTTTAGTCAGCATTTTTTCATTATCCTTGGGTAAGGGTAAAGCATTAATTAATTCCTTGCCTGATCTCAGAGTGATAGCCTTGCATTGCTCCCATAGATTAGATTTAGTGTTGCTTAATGTAACGCCCCTATCCAGTATTACAATTCCTCCGATGCAAACAGATAGGTTCGGTACATTATTCTTATCCTTTTATTTAAATAATGTCTGACCAATTATACCATTAAGTTATATTAAGCGGATTAGGTTCGGGATCTTTTGCTCAGATTAAAACTTTTATGCACAACGAAATAAAAAGAAAGGCTAACTACACAACGAAAATTAAAAACTTAATGTAATTTAAATGAATACATGTCCAATAATATCAATTACATTCCGTAAACATGTACTAGGATATATGAAGTACCCGTCCATAAGAAGTCAGGAGACAACAATCTTGTCACTCAGACCCCTTTACAAATTACTAAGATGGACCAGTCCTTCACATATCCCTTTATCGGTTCTTTTCCCTTTACATCTCATGTCTACCGCCAAAAGAATGATCCTAATTCTAAACTAAACATATCTGAACTAGGACCCAAATAGAGGTTACAAAAATTTCTTTAACCCAAAAGAAACTTCTATCTCCCGACCATGCTAAGCATCTGCATCTGATACATATTAGCATATAATGAGAAACACAAGTTTCCCAATAGCTTAACAATTTAGATTTTAAAAACAACTAATATGTATCAGGGAGCAAGAACCAAAATATTTAATTCTACATTCTTGGAATAAAATCATAACATCGTGCATGAGCATAAATTGGCAAGCAATGTATGATCAATTTAAATTTCAATGTGATAAAATAATATTTATCTCAAATAAAACATCTTTGCATACTATAAAACGCATTGTTGCAAAATTAACAAAACCATTTATGCATGTCATTCTTAAAACTTACCTTTATATAATGGTTGTGCACACTTGGACACTATATGGACACTTGGCCACCTCCTAGGGTCATTGTGCACACTTGGGCACTATGTGGACACTTGGCCACCTTTGTAATTCTTTGTCAAATTTCAAGGAAAAATTTTCTTTTTCTTGAAAAATAAGACTAGTGTACATCTCTTTAAAATTCTAATTCCTCCGAGAGTAAACTCTCTTTTCTTGGAAATTCATATCAATGTACATTTCTTATGAAAATTCTAATATTTTCAATAATAATTTATTCTTTCTTGGAAATTAATTCTAATGTACATTTTCTCTAACATTTCTAATATTTCAAGAATAATTTCTCCTTTCTTGAAAACTAATTTTTAATGTACATTTCTTATAAAATTCCAATATCTTTAAGAATAAATTCTCATTTCTTGGGAATTAATATCCATGTACATTTCTTATGAAAATTCTAATATTTCCAATAATTCTTTCTTCTTTCTTGGAAATTAATTCTAATGTACATTTTCTCTAAAATTTCTAATATTTCAAGAATAATTTCTCCTTTCTTGAAAATTAATTTTTAATGTACATTTCTCATAAAAATTCCAATATCTTTAAGAATAAATTCTCCTTTCTTGTGAATTAATATCCATGTACATTTCTTATGCAAATTTTAATATTTTCAATAATAATTTCTTCTTTCTTAATAATTAAATCTTTATGTATATTCCTTATAAAATTCCAATATCTCTAAGAATAATTTCTCCTTTCTTGAATGATAATGATAATATCATTTCTTATGGAAGTCTACCAAGTTCAAGAATAGTTTTGGCTTAAGGGAAATTCTTTAACCCAATCATAACAATATTTCCATGTCAATTTAGTATCAAATCCCATCTTCTATTTGGCCAAAAAGGGAGTTCCATGAAAATCATGGTTCTCAAAATCATTCCTCCCTTTTTTTCTCATACTCAAGCCTAGTTCATTATGAGCATGTTATTAACTATATATCCTTTATATAATACAATACTCATTTCATCACATCAACTTAACATACGAGCTTAGCCAATAAAGCATGCATTATATCAAGAATGTAGGGAAATAACATCATGCTCCATGGAAGACTTATGAAAACATGATAGTTACACATACTAAAACATAGAACAAGATTTTGTTGGAATTGTTAACCTACCTCTTTAGTGCCCTAAGATGGTTTGTTTGGCTTCCTCTTTTGATTCATTGCTTCCCTTGCTTTTCTTCTTGATCTCCTTCACTTCTCCCTCTTCAAATTTTTGATGTTTCAGGTGCTTTCTCCTTTCCTAAAAGTGTTCTCCTTTTCTTTTCTCTATTTCTCTCCTTTCACGTGAGGTTGTGTAGCATGCATGAAAAATGAACTTTAAACTTCCTTTTGTTTCCTTTGCTTTCACGTGTGCATGCTCTTTCTCAAAATAAAATTCCTTTCCCTCACGCCATTATGTTTTTCTTCTTCCCTCCTTCACGTGTGTTGCATGTATTCCAAGGTGTAGCCCTTACATGTACTTTCCCTTGGCTTAGGTGGTATGGCATGTGTTCACAAAATTTCTTCTTTCTTTTACCTCACGCCACCCCATCCTCTCTTTCTTTCTTCACATGTGGTTTGTTGTATTTCCCACACAAGAGATTTTCATTTCCCTTTTCTCCCTTCACATGTGGGTCTTGCATGAAATTCCCAACCTTTTTGTCTCTTGCTTAGGTGGCATGCATTCAAAAACCCATTCAAATTCCTCATCCTTCACGCCACTCCACTCTTTCCTTTCTTCCTTTTTCACGTGTCCTAGTGCAACACTTTCTTCCTTTATTATTGTTTTATTTCTTGTTTATTATTAATTTAGCCTTGCTTATGCCACATGTGTACTTCCAAGTACAATTTTTTTTTCTTGCAAGTTACTCTATTCTTTCCATTCTTCATTCGGCCAAGTTAGGAGGGAGACGATGCACTTCCTTCCTCCTTCCTCTTCCTTGGCGTGCGGGTGTGTGTGGGTATAGGAAATTTAAAAATTTCCCATTTCTTTCTCCCTATACGTGAACCCCATGTTGCCTTCTTTCTGCCTTTTTTTCTTTCCTTTTTCCTTGGCTTTGATGTGTAGGAGAGTAGAAAAATTCTGCACCTTATATATTTATATATATGTATACTTTTCTTGCACTAAGTGTACTTGCACGCCATCGTGAAGCTCCAATTGGATGCTCCATTCACGCCAAGCACTCTAATCTTTTCTCTCGCATGCGATGGGTTCTCTCGGGTGGGTATTCGGTCTACTCCTGTTCCATGTACGTAGGTCCTATTCAGGTTTCCTCTAAAAATGGGCAAATCTACTCCTTGTCCCCCCAAATCAGCCCTGTCCAAGGCCCAATAAGTAAAATTTTCCCAAATGGCCTATTTTGAGTGCTCTAAAAGCTATCCAGGATCAAAATTACTCTATTTGCTGATGATGACTTGATAAAATGCCTGAAAATAAAAATAAAGTAATATTCGGTGATTTTAAGAATAAAATTACATAAAATGCTCAAAAAATAGACAATTCACATCAAGCAATTATGTATAAAATATGACACATCAATTGGCAAAGGAAGAGTGCTTTAAGGCTCCCACACAGCTGTGTGGCTACCTAGAAAATGGCACGACCATGTGGTGGCCAAGTGAGGGAGCACAGCCATGTGGTTGGCCATGTTCTAGAAGACTTCATGCTTGGCCTTGGTACAAGATGCATTTTGAGGTGCTTTGAGCCTTTAGACACTTAGTTTTAGTTCATTTTGCTTCAAAACTGCTTTATACTTAGTGAAAGCTTGGATAACATGAAAACAAGGTGGAAGCATGGGTAATTATACATAAAACACATTAATATGCTCTTAAAGTGAGTATAATTTATCAAATAAAAATGTATAATTATGTGCCTATCAGTTACACTAACTTAGAATTTGCAACCATCATGGTGTTTTTCTAAAACATTTATTTTGGCTGGACATTTAACCATCCATATTTATGAAATAACCATGGAATGTCCAACGACCATCCCGTACTGACAATTTGTCACTCGGTTACAAGCTTGTCTATCCTGGAATATATATTTGAAATGTTTCCTCTAAGTCTTCTTTCACACCTTTCTATGTTTTCCTTTATTTCTATGTTTTCCTTTCTTTGTTTATGTTTCCCTTCCATTCCTTTGACTTATCATGATGCTATACTTTCATAAACTATAACCTTTATCTATACATAACAATTCCATGGCTAAATTGCATAGAAAAGGGAGTAAATTTCTCGGCTAAGAGAAGAAACCAAGAGGAAAATAATAATTTCTTACTTTAAATACCCAATTCCCAATCTTGTCATTACATAACATTATTTCATAATTTTCCTTCCATTTCTATACAATTTTTCAAGTTATGTTTCATCTCATATTAAGGGTCCTAAGGTGAACTTTTAATAATTTCCTATACCATTTCCATTCCATTAAATTTTCAATTTGACTATGCATACATATAAGTGTCTTTTCTTCCATAACAACTAGTATGAATGCATAGAGACATTCCCCCTACATACAACTCCCCTTTTATGGTTATACTACTCAATTGCTAGGATTTTCATGATTATGGAAATTTATACATTAATCAATTCATTGTCACGTCTTTTCCTTTTGCTTCCATTCCTTGACCAAAATCATGCTAAAAGTTTATAAATAATTTTCCATGAGGATTTCCTACATGTTTTCGGCCAAGGCACCATAAATGAGAAAATGGGATGATTTTAACTACGCATTAATTTTCCCTTTTTCCTTTGCTTATAACCGAAATGCCTAGGGACACTTTAAATCAATCTTAACAAAATTTCCTTTGCCCTTCACCATGCTACTCTCACCCAAGCAAGGGACATCAAAGAAAAAATACAATTTCATTACACTCTAAATTTTTCCTTCTCTTTTTGTCTGTAGCCAAGATAATGGCATGTTGAATAGACAAGATTTAGACAAAATTTCCCTTCCAACATAAACATCCATTCTTGGCCAAGGAAGGAAGTTAAAGGAGTTAAAGTAGTTTTCATACAAACTTTTCATCTGTCCCATTTTCATCATCAATTTGTCATGAAACATCATTTTCCCAACACAATCATGTCCATCCATGCATAATACAACCATCATTCAAGACTTTGGGGGTTTTTCATGGAAATGGAAACAAAATTGGAAACTAGTCATAAACACTTTAACAATTTCAATCAAAACTCAATAATGCATCCATACAACATTCTAAACAAATCCCAATAGAGTTCTAAGAATTTCATGAATGTAGAGAGATTTTAGGTACTGTTAATGGCAGCCATGGAAGAGTTCTAAAAGCGTAAAAACCACCATGAAACATGAAATCAATTACATAAGAATGTAGAGCCACCTTGGTTTTGCAATGGAAATGAGTTTAGTTTTGATTTTCCTTCTCTTCCTTTTTTTTCTTCCCCATTTCCCTTCTCGGCTAGATGTCTTCTTCTCCTCTCCCCTGCATGTCATTTTTTCCAGCCTAAAGGAGGAAGAAGCCATGAGTTTTAAATTAAGTGGCAAAAGACCATTTTGCCCCTCATGCTCAAATGACCAAATTACCCTTTTTCTCCACTTTTTCTTTCACTTTTTTGTTTTAAAATTTGGAAAAATGGCAGAATATAAATTCCATAAATATTTTCATGATGAAATGGTTTTACTCCTAAGGTTTAAAATTATTATTTTACCCTTAGTGCAAAATTATCATTTTGCCTTTTTGTCAAAATGACTATTTTACCCTATTTCTTGTTTCCATAATTTTTAAAAATATAAGGGGATATCCTTGAGAGAAGTTATCATAATTTTTATAAATAAAATGACAATTTTACCCTTGTGGTAAAATTACTATTTTACTATCGGGTGAAATTACCATTTTACCCTTGGATAAAAATTGTCTAGTTTGCCCTTGGATATTTTTTCTAAAGTCATTGTGACTTTCAGATATTTTTCAGGTGAAATCATTATGTTTTGGATTTTTTTGGCATCATCACGACGTATCATAATTTGCGAGATATTTTAACGGCGTAATAATTACATTTTTGTCTTTTAGTGAAACCTTTCCTCTTTTTGCTTTAATGCCTAACTTTTTCTTTCAATCTAGTCCCTTTTCAATTTCAAAAATTTAGGGCAATTTTATTAAAATATTTCAAGCGTAAAATTGCTAAATTTGTAAATTTAAAGTGTACCCAAAAATTAGAAAAATATGGATATTACAAGAGGAATCGATGGTATAGTAACCTTTTAGGATAGGGTATATGTCCTTGAATTAGGAGGACTGAGGGATAAAATTTTAGAGGAAGCCCATAAGAACAACAATACTATTCATCTGCATACCACTAAGATGTACTAAGATTTGAAAGAAAATTTCTAGTGGCCAAGTATTAAAAAGCGCATAGCTGAATATGTTGCTAGATGTTTAGTATGCTAGCAGGTGAAGATCGAACATAAAAAACTTATGGGATTGTTACAACCTCTAGAAATCCTTGAATGGAAATGGGAGAAAATTTCTATGGATTTTGTGGTTGGTTTACCTAGGACTCAGTCAGGAAATGATGCAATTTGGGTTATAGCAGATAGAATAACTAAGTCTACACATTTCCTACCCATCAAAATACATTTCTCATTAGATAAATTGGCCCAATTATACATTCAATAAATAGTATTCAAGAAATAGTGAGACTCCACAAAGTACCCATTAACATTGTGTTAAAAAGAGACCCTAAATTTACTTCTAGATTATAGAAAGCCTTATAAGAAGCCTTCAATACCAAACTTAACTTCAACACTGCTTATTGTAACGACCCCCTAATCCACAATATACTATCCTCTATCTGTCTAGCGGAAGCATATGGGTTTTAGAAATAGTTATTCCCGATGTGGGAATATCAGGGGATCACTACTGGTTAAACGTAACCCAAATAGGCATTCTGTCGCCCATTCGGATTTTGTTCAACCTTAATTCACATGAAGCTATAAGAATTATATATACATTCATCATAAATTACTCTGGAATGAAAACTAAAATCCATACAGACAACATACAATCCATTAATACAAATTTTGACTTAATTACACAAGTTTACAGCGGTAAACCCTGCCAAAAATTTGATAGAGTTTCCTCTATATTTCGAACATATCCCCATAGTACAAATAGTCATCCATCAGAAATTTACAGTCAATTCAACAAGAACAGAAAAGCAGAAATTACAGAATCCAATACAAAACCTCATCAGTATATATTTACATTACAATTAAAGCCTAGAACTACGCTGCTCTTCTATCCATCGTCAATACCTTGCTCAGCTAGCGTCTAGGTCCCTGTTCCTGTTCATCTGAGTAAACAACCTAGTGAGATATGAAATCCCAGTAGAATAATATACAATATAGTTCAAAATCTGGTTGATTACTTAGCGGTGTAAGCAATGAAAAAAAACTTCCCAAAATCAGTTCAAAATCTATGAAATACCTTATCTTTAAAAATCAGATTATCGCATGGAAATTGCGGCAATTGCTCAAAAATCATAAAAAATCTATTTCTTTGAAAATCAGTAATCGAAATCAGGTTAAATCCCATGCCCAGTGTATCTAAATCCATGTTGGCCACAAATCCTTTATGACCGAATCTAAAATCATCCAATTGCACGTCATCTAGAGAAATTTCATCTCTTATCATTGGGTGTGATCTGTAACACCAATCACCCGAATCTCGCCTATGTTGTGAGTGTGATCCGTACCACCAATCACTCACTCAAGGACTGGGTGATAATCAACATATAGGACGTCCCCTAGCATGTGCACATACGCCAATTCTCATCCTCATACAGTCTATTCGAACTCATATGCTCATGGTCGGCTATTCCTCAGGGTTCTAGGGTATTACGCCTAAATCACAATGTTTCCCTATGTAGGCTATCCCCCTTTATACTCCTTAAACCTTTCTTAGGGTTGTCCTGATTTATTGCGTGATCCCTAATGCAGTGCAGGCTAAATCTGGTAAAAACAATATCATTTAAAAACTCCTTGCACTTGGGATACTTAACGGCCGTCCCATACCAGTTATCAAGTACCCTACCCTAAGTAAACCCATCCAAATGGCATCTAAACTCGATAAACAAAGCATCTAACATGCAAATGGAATTCCCAGCACACAGGCATGCAATTCAGTCCATCGAAAGTAGCACATAAGTCCATGCAATTAAGTCTAATCGTTCAGGTATGTACACAATCAATTTCAACGTTCAGGAAGCGTAAATTATCCTACTTGGTATTCATTTAATCCAAATCAATTTCGAGCCAAATCAATTCCCTGGACATTTACACGAATATTTAAGCTCGTCACGTCATCAGTTATACAGTCCTAAGTCCGATTACCCCATTTCCTAAGTCAGTTTATTTCCTATTCGCGTTTGGTAGCTAATTCAATCAAAATTCATTAGGTTTAGGCGAATCGGACCTTACCGAGGTTTTCAGATGATGGAAATCTGTCTCAGGGTAGTCTTAGTGTCTCTTGGGTGTCTATCTGGATTCTCTGGCTACAGCGCATAGCGGTGCACAGTGGCGCCCGCAAGATAAGGAGTCTGAATATGGTAGTGGCATGGTAGTTCACGGCCGTTTGGATGTCATTTTCTGGCCCCAAAGATTGACGCTCAGTAGACAGAGTTTCTCTCGATCTGTGCACATGGAGTCTCCGTTTGATGGCTGCTAGCTAGGGGAGGAAGCTGGTAGCTTGGCCTACACGCTGGTGGTGGCGGTGATGGTCAACGGTGGCTGATGGCGGCAATCTCAGCTGGCGAAAATTCCACGCGACGGAGGGAAGAAGCTTCATTTTTTGGTGGCTCTGGCGGCCATTGGTGGCCGTGGGTGGCTACCTGAGGTTGAGGGTGGCGAGGTTTCGGGGAATTTAAAGCTTCTAGGGGTGATTTTGGATTTTCCCAGACCACTCAGGGAAACTTCAGGACGTTGTCATTCATCCAGACATTGGCACGAGTTCCCATGCAGAGGTTTTGGCCTCCATCTGTGAAATTGAAGTCCAAAACTTTGTCTGTCAGTCTTTTATCGTCGTGCCGCATTTCTTTCCATTAGATTGCATTTCTAACTCCAAATTGCCTTCTGATTTCAACCATTGACCTCAAAATCTGTGCTAGACTTAGTTTACATGAAATTAACGTCAAAATTCAATTTTTATCTTTGAAAAATAACCTCAGTTATTACACTTATCATCCACAAACTGATGTGCAAACTAAAAGAACTATACAAACTCTAGAAGATATGTTTAGGGCTTGTAACTTAGAACAGAAGGGGAGCTAGGATAAGAATTTTTCATTAATGGAATTTGCCTACAATAATATTTTCCACTTTAATATAGGAATGGCTCCTTATGAAGCCTTGTATAGGAGGAAGTGTCAATCATATTTATATTGGTTTGAAGTTAGATAAAGACATTCACTAGGGCTTGAATTAGTGCAATAAACTACAGACCAAATAAGAATGATTAAGGAAAAGATGGCTAAGGCCCAAGATAAACAAAAGAATCATGTTGATAAAAGAAGAAGACCACTAAAATTTGAAGAAGGAGCTCATGTTTTCCTCAGGGTTTCTCTAATTACTAGTATTGGTAGAGCTATTAAGTCTAGGAAACTAAATCCTAGATGCATTAAACCACTCCAAATTTTGAAAAGAATTGGTTCATTCACATACCAGATAGTTTTATCCCCATTTTCATCGAAACTTAATAATAATTTCCTTATTTCTCAACTTTAGAAATATATTCTAGACCCTTCCTATATTCTTGACGTCAGTACAGTATATTTGAAAGATAATCTGACTTATCATCCTAAATCTTTGAAAATCATTGGTATTAAAGTCAAGTAGTTAAGGAATAAGACTATTCCATTATTAAAGGTATTATGGGACCAGTCGTTGCCGCAAGAGGCGACGTGGGAAAGGAAGAAGATATGAGAAGGACCTACCAATAGTTATTTAACTAGGTATGTACTAATTTCAAGAATGAAATTATTTTAAAGGAGGGGAGAAATGTAACATCTACTCTTACTTTTAAGAGAGATGTTTGTTACTAATTAAATGAGTTAAATGCTTGTCTATGCTATATGAGTTTGCATATAGTTGCATTAGTGCAAGGACTAAAAATCAAGTGAATGAGATAAGGACTAAAATAAAATGGAAAAGGTTAAGTTGAGAAAATTATGTAAATTTTCGTTAGCCTAGGAGTAGAAATGTAATTTTAGCCAAAATAGAGTACTGTAGCTAACAAATTTTTTAATTTTCCCACCAATGTTTTAGGGGCAAAAGTGTAATTCTCCATACGATTGAAGAAATTACCATTTGTTGCCGGGTGGCTAAAACTTAACCCTAACTTGGGACAGGAGTTGCAATTTCTTGACTCCATGGAACTACTTATATAAGTCACGAATTAGGGCACCCTCCATCACAAAACTCACTTCCAAACTTTTTAAAAAGAGAAAGAAAACCTTTTAGCAAGAGAAAGAGGGAGATTTTAATAAGAGTATGATCCTAACTTGAATATCAGCACCACTAGGAGTAGGAAATCACATCAGGAAAGCTATAAGCAGGCATCAACACACTTTTCAACAAGAATCTGGTAGCAAAAAATCTAATCTCCCTTATTTTTGAAAAAATACTATTCATCCTGCTAAGAATGGTGATTCTAATGTTGTTTGAGATAAGAAAGGAGATTAAACTTACATTCTTTGTATTTTTGACTTCTATTGGGTGTTGTATGCTGAACAAGTTTACTTATGCATGATCATTTCAGATTTTATGAAATGGATTTGACTATTCACATGTTTGATTTCCCTATAATTGGTGATTTTGAGTATGAAAAGTGAGTGATATTTGGGATAAATGATGAATTAATGCTAGAAACTGATTTTAATGACTTTTTTCTAGACTTAAAAAAGGTGCAATCCAAACTAAGTAAGCCTTTATAGTAGTGAAAATGAAGCCTCAAGATCCTACAAGTCGACTTCTATATTCTTCAGCCCAGAATTTCCCAGAAAATATAGGTAGCAACTGACTGCCAGCTCCTCGTAGCCGATTTTCGGGACTCCATTGTGAGATTACCAGCTTATAGAAGCCCATCAATTGACTACCATGTGCTTGCAAGTCAACTGGTAACTCTCTATTAGCTGATAGTTGACTGCTACTGTTCTGCTAGCCGACTTGTAACTTCCTGTTACCATTTTTCAAGATTTTATTTAGCCAACTGCTATGAGGTGTAAGCTAACTGCTAGGTGGAAAATTATTGATTTTGAAGAAGAAATTTTTTTGAAAGAGCCACCTAGTTTTTAAAATGAAACCTCAAAAGTTCAGAATAAATGTGTGAGTTAAAGTTTCTATTTTCTTAAAGGTATGCTCATAGAGTCAACAATAATGTCATGACATAAGAAAATTATAGCTTTTCATGTAACATGTGTAACATTCGCTCCTAACATTTGTATCTTATGATGACGTTGTTGTTATTATTATTGTTAACATTATTTGTGAAGGGTTAAGGATGATTTATTAAGGAGTTAGAATGAACATTTTTATCATTATATAATCACTTTTGTGATAAAAGAATGAAGTTGGAAATTTGGTAAGGAAGGGTAAAATGGAAATTTTACCATGAAATGAATAATTAGTTTAACTCTTTTATTTCATGAAGTTATGTCAAAGGACTCTTATTATTTTCATTTAAGAGAGAAGAAGAATATAGTTATGCAAGAAATTACTTACATTGATGTTGAAAGACAATTTCCCTAAAAAGGGTAAAATTGTAATTTCACACTATGAGTATGATAGCAATCTTATATGAGGTGAGAAAAATTTAGTTTTTACCCTAAATATTCTATGAAGGTGGGAATTAGAAATCCTTACTCATTCTTGATCAAAAGAAGAAAGTAAGAGAGTGAAATGATAGTTTTAACATAAAGGGCAAAAAGGTAATTTTTCCTTAAGGGCAAAATTGTAATTTTTCCAAAAATAGAAGTAAATTAGTAAATTCATGGAAATGAGCCTTATGAAATTTTATTTAAGTAATTTTACTCCTTGAAATCGAAAAGAATGAAAAAGGGAGCAAAAATGGCCAATTTGGACTTAATGGCAAAAAGGCACTTTTCTTAGGGACTAAAATGTAATTTTCAAAAATTTGAGGGACCACTAGGCAATTTCAAATTTCTAGAAAGGCAGAATAGTCCCAGCCCATGGAAGTTGCATAAAATTACAATGGAAAGGAGAGACAATGCCATTGTTAAAAAAAAAAAAAGGATGAAATTGACAAATTAGCAAGAGTGGCATTTTTGTAAATAAGTCAAACTTTGATTCAGCCTATTTCTTCTCCCAATTACTAGAAATGTTGTGAAAGGTGGAGAAGAAGGAGAAGTGGCCAAATTGCATCTTGCCTTGGAGAAGAAGAAACTTCCACCAAATCAACAAGGAAATCACACATCTATTAGCTTTTCAAGGTAGATAAATAATCGTATGCCATTAATTTCATGTTTTATGGTATGTTTGTGGTGTAAGCATGATGGCAATTTCTCTCTCTACATGTGTATGGTGGATTTGCATGCTTGGATATGAGATATGTTAGAAATAACTTGTGGTTATGACTATAGATATGCAAGAAAGCATGGAAACTCATGAATTGGTAAGTTTGCATGGATGAAACTTGATTTTGTTAAACCCTAATTTGTGTCAAAGCTGAATTTGTGATTGTAAGAGTGAGAAAGTGGTATTTGTGCATGGATTTTTCATGAATGTTGTAATGTATGCAAAGTGATGAAACAACTCCATTTGCTTGTTTTTCTAACCATGGCTGAATTACTAGGGTTATAAGAGTGCTGAATTTTTGGCCAAATTTTATGTTAGAAAAAGTGAGAGAAAGTACTAGAAAATGGTAAGAGAGGGAAAGTCTAATTAGATTTGCATTTAGGTACTTTTCTCATTGTCTAGCTTCACAAGTAGCCAAGAAAATGTGCTTTTGTCACCTTGGCCGAATGGATGCATATGAATGGTGCTGAATTTGCTCTTGAAAATGATTTAGAAACCATATAAATTTAGTTCCAAGAAAGGAGGAGAGAGAAAATTATGGAAATTTATGTTTCAAGCAATGTTGCCAATTTAAAGTCTTACTTTTTCACCTTAAAAGTGTGCTTAAAATGTGAAATTGTGAGATTAGATGTGTGATTATGTTTGGCATGAAAAATAAGTTAGAAAAGTATGAAAAAGAATGGCCTGAAGTACACTTACCTAATTTTTAGGTGTGAGAAAGTGTTAGGCATAATTATGGGAATTGTCACCATGATGTTCCATTAAGGAGAGTAAGGCTAGAAATGTGCCAAAAGGGTTAGAAATATAAAGTATTCATGTTCATTCTACCTTGGCCGAATACTATGTGAAAATTTCTCTAAAGTGGTTAGATTTATGAATGAGTTGGAAATAGCCTAAAGTCCCATCTAAATAGCCTATGTTAAGGGAAGAGAGACCAAAGATGCAAGGGTCAAGAATGAATGAATAAATAGTGAAATGTTTAAATTTATGCAAAAGTGATTGAATGGCAAAGAATGCTTAATGTAATTGTGAAAGACAAGGTTAAAGCTTCCTTGTGGGGAATGATCTGGTGTATACTCCCAAGGAATTAAATGAGAAGGAATGATCTGGTGAATACCTCCTGAGATTAAAAGCCTGTGAAGGAATGATCTAATGTATACCTTCCAAGGAAGTGCCCTAAGGGGAATGATCTGACGTAAACCCCAATAAATTGAAATGTAGGAGGAATGATCTTGTGTATACCTCCAAAGAGCACAGATAAGTAGGAAGGAATGATTTCATGTATACCTTCCCAGAATTGAGTAATTATGAAATGTTATGTATGTATTGCATGAACATGATTTAGGTGATTATGATTATGGCATGTAAGCATTGAATGCTTGTAGCCTATTCCTTGAATGTGTATTTCATTTCTATAGCTACATCCACATATTTTTTCGTGATATGTCATATCCAAGTATTTATATGAGAATAGTTTTGAAAATTAACCACATGTAGAGTGTTTTTCAGATATTACAAAGGGTACGTGTCAGTTATTTTAAAATAAATTGGTTGTTTATCTACTAGGAATGTATTTCTCATTACTGAACTGATATGTATCAGATGGTTAGATATTGCATGGTAATCGAGGTGGAGTTGGACATGGTGGAAATTCCTTTCTTAGGAGTTTTCACTATTATCAAGAATGTATATGTTATCACTATTTTTGAATTTCCTATAGAATATATGAGTACGTAAATATATATAGCTATAGCCCGACCTTTTGGAGTCCTAATTCTTCGTTTATTTTTTTGGGTTTGGAATTAGGGCTGATATTTTTGGCTGTATATAAAAAATAAAAAGGGAATATGTATAGGGATATGTGAAGGACCTATTCACTCATGGTATTTTGTAAAGGAGTATGAGTGGCAGACTTGTTGTCTCCTTACTCCTTATAGATGGGTACTTCGTCTATCCTAGTGTATGTATACCAAATGATGTACTAAAAAGTTGTATAATGTTTGTATATTAGAAAAGTTTTTATATATTTTGTTGTATTATTTAATATTTTATATTCCGCTGTGCCAAAGCATGTTACCTGAGCAAAAGAACCTAAACCTAATTGCATAACAAATCTATGATGGATTGGATGCTCAGGAGAAATAAAGGTAATTAAAGACAATAATTAATGTAACCACTTATCTAAATAAGAGTTATGACGTTGTTAAGTTATGATAAGGGGTGTTACAACATGTAACATGAGATAGAAAAGAAATGAGAGGAAAGTATGGAAAAGAAAAGAGAAGAGTATTCCAAGTGTATGCATTAGTGGTAGATAGGCTTATAACTGAGTGACTAACTATCGGTATGGGACATTCGTTGGGCATTCCAAGTTCAAACCATATTTTGGGATGGTAAAATATCTACACAATCATAAAGGATTTTGAAAACGCCATGATGGTTGCAAATTCTAAGTTATTAAACTCTCCTAGCATGTGCTGAATTACTCTAGTATATATATATTTGTGAATAGCGTGTTGGGAATATGATCTATTAGAAAGGGATGGTGAAGGGCGGAGTAGGTGCAATCTGTCAAAGGTGAGAGTGATCTCGTGAGTTATACCAGCTCTTTTTAGGACAAAAGGGATGATCTGTGTAACACCCCTTAGCCTATGATTCCTTTAAGATTAATTTAAATAATATAGTATATAAATATCATATGTGTTACTATTACTTCTACTCAAGTAAATTGAATCTTTTTACCAAGTTGATTAATGGAGTGCCATTTGGGGTCAGTTTCTACTCTCGGGTTCTCACTCAAGAATTGCAGCGGAATATCAACTATATATAGATATATAGATATATATATATATATATATATATAATATACCTTAGATAATCATACACAAAAATCCAAAGTTACTCATTAGCTATCTTTAAATTAACTACTGGGGTATGGAGGCAACATCTCTGCCACTCATAATCCCATCAAATGACTTACGGATAGTTGATAGTTAATCCATATACATTCAAGTAAATATAGGTTATAAAAGGGTTAACCTACACTAGCTTTTCCTCAAAATCATAAAGGCTAGTACAGAACAATTATATGTCTATACTAACTATAATAAACATTCATTGTACCCTATAGAAAAGTACCTCTCTTTCAGTTACCTTCATCTCTAGCTAGGGACTTACACATTTGGTACATGCCAGCACTAAGGTGAGAAATTAATCTCAGTAGCAATGCAGCCTGTTTGAAATTCATTGACCTATACCACTGTACTTATTTCAAAATCTCTACATTCTTTCTCATCATAAAAATATAGTACAAACTATTGGGATGCAGTGCATGTAACATGCAGCCATGTCATGTGCTCATATTTATGCATGTACATCTAAAAAATATTAACTTTATAACATGGAATGTTCATTCAGCATCATTTTCATTACAAAACATTTTCTTAGGGTAATAAACATGCCTTTTGATTATACTTATGAGGAAGAGAAAGCAATCATAACATACGAGTTATCGGAAGTGTCACTCAGCAATAACTCCAAGTACCACTACATACATGAATGAGCTATCCTAGTGACCTACTACACTGCTACAATAATTAAGCTATCCTGATGACTAACTGCACCACTATGGTAACACTACTATAAAGTACTACCGAGCCGTCCCCTAGTGGGATCGAACGAACAATCTTAATAACTCATGGGATCACTGTAAATCTTCTGTATAGGTCCTATCCTCTCCGCTTTCGCGAATCATGAGGCTATGGAGTCACCACCCTCTGTTTATGGGTCATACTCCCAGTACGCTATTCTTTAACAAATATATTGTGGTGATTTGGCTTATGTTCATGGTTATGCTTAACCCTAAGTATGTGTTTCTTAAATAGCTTTTGGAAGATGCCATAATTTAGAGTTTACCACCATCACAATGTTTTTAAAATCATCTATGCTCAAGTGGATGTTTGACCATCCCTGTTTATGGAATAACTGTGGAATGCCCAACGACTATCCCATACCGACAATCGGTCACTCGATCATAAGCCTATCTACCATTAATGCATATGCTTATATACTTCACTCTTTCCTATCTGATGTTTTCCACAACCGCCTTTAATACTTTGTATTTTATCATGGCATTATTTTTATTATTTTTATTATTATGATAAGAATGGTTCATTAAGGGGATAGAAGGGACATTTTCATCAAGATAGAATCAATTTTGCCATAAAAGGTTAAAAATGGAAATTTGGTAAAGAAGGGCAAAATAGTAATTTTACCATGAAGGGGAAAAATAAATTTTATTTTCTTATTTCATGAAATTAGATTTAAGGACTTTTCATCATTTTCATTTAAGAGAGAAGAAGAATTTAGTGGCTATGTCCAATTTGATGGCAAAATGGTAATTTTCTCCAAAAAGGGCAAAGTTGTAATTTTACCTTAATGGCATATTAGTAATTTAACATGGGGTAGAAAAATTTAATTTTTACCTAACTACTTCGTGGAAATAGAATTTGGAAGTCCTTACCCTTTTATTTTCAAAATAAGAATGAATAAGGGTAAAAAAAATGGTATTAGCACAAAGGGTAAAATGATAATTTTTCCAGAAGAAGGGTAAATTAGTAATTTCACAAAAATAAGTTTTATGAAACTTTATTTAAGTGATTTTTGCCCATTAAACTCGAAAAGGGTGAAAAATGGGGTTAAAATGGCCATTTGGACATAAAGAGTAAAATGGTAATTTCATTAGGGACACATTGGTAATTTTTTGAAAAGATGAGGGACAGTTTTAGAATTTCAAAATTTATGAGGGCAGAATTGTCCTAGTCTATGGAAGTTCCACAAAATTACAATTCTAAGGAGAGTGGATGCCATTCTTGAAAAAGAGAAGTAATAAGGGTAAAATGGTCATTTTACACAAGGGCATTTTGGTAATTTTACCTAAACCCTAATTTAAGTCTTCTTCTACCTTAAGAAGGGATAAAAGTCATGCAAGAGGGGAGAAGAAAGGGCTAGCTAAAATACTCACAAGGGAAGGAGAAGAAGTGCAAAAACAAGGCAAAAAACTTAGGAAATTCAACATTTCTTGCATTTTCAAGGTAGCTAAACATGCTTAAGAAGGATGGGTTTCTCTCTCTACATTCTTATGGAAGTTTTACTTGAATGGGGTTTGCATATGATGAAATCTTGTTGTGTTTATGGCCATGGATATGTTGAAATGCTTGATAACACAAGAGATAGAAATTTCTCAAGATTGGAACCTAACTCTTGAAAAACCCTAATGTTTCCCATAGCTCAAATGTTGTATATTAGAGTGAGAAAATGGTGATTTTGCATGAGATGAATTTTTTTATGATTATCTTGCAAGAAAAATGGTGAAAACACTTCATTTTCATGCCTTTCTCCCTTTGGCCGAATTCTTACTTTTGTGAGGGTGCTAAATTGGTTTGGAATGTGTCTAGAAATTGTGAAACAACTTGATATAAATTGGTAAGAGAGAGAAAATTTGGTTAGGCTAATGTCTTGACACTTTTCTCATTTTCTAACTTCACCATTAACCATGAAAGTGTGCTTTACCCTTCTTGCTTGAGAGGATTCTTGCAAATGGTGCTGAAAATGCATTTGAAAATGATTAGAAAATCTTATAAGTTTAGTCATAAGAAAGTAGGAGAGAGAAAGTTTTGGTATTTTTTATGTTTTTAGCAAAAGTGCCATTTTAAAGTTTTACCATATCACCTTAAAAGTGTGCTTAAAAATGTGAAGTTGTAAGATTATGAGCATTGTCACATTTGGCCTAAAAAAATGAGCTAAAAAAGTATGAAAAAGAAGGCTTAAAGTGCACTTACCTAATTTTGAGGTGTGAGAAAGTGTTATGCATAATTATGGAAATTGCTACCATAATGTCTAAATGATAAAAATAATGCTTGAAATAAACCAAATGGGTTAGAAATACCAATCCTTCATGCTTTTCTTGCCTTGTCCGAATGCTATGTAGATTTTCCCCTTAAATAGCTAAATTTATGTATTAATAGAAAGTAGCCTAAGGTGCATTTTAAAATGGCCTATGCTAAGTGAAATGAGGAGAAATGATGAAATGATTAATTATGAATTATAAATTGCATGCATAATGCCATTGGTGAGAATATGTTCAAAATCATGTGAATATGATTGAATGGCTTGGAATGCTCTTTGCATTTGTGAAAGGAAAGACATGAAAATTCACTAAAAAAGGGTGGAGCACATCACTTTTAAATCCCCTTTGAGGAGGAATGATCTAGTGTATACCTCCAAAGAATAAAACCTTATGGGGAATGATCTGGTGTATACTCCTAATGAATTAAACTTTAAGGAGGAATGATCTGGTGTATACCTCTAAAGAGAAAAACATTTAGGAGATATTATGATTATTTATAATGCATGAATGTGTTATAAGTGTGAATTGTTAGTGTATGTGAACGTTGAAAGCTTACTATACATTCCATTAATGATATCACATGTTGCATATCTCATGTTCATAGATGCATACACATGTTTCACATTTGGCATACCCATAGAACTATATGAAAGGAATTTTGGAACTAAATAGAATGTAGAAATATTTTTTGTATTCGTACAGTGGTACATATAAGCTATTTTAAAGAAATTGTTTGTTTAGCTACTGGGAATATATTTATCATTATTGCGCTGATATGTATCAGATGCATAGAACCTGAGTAATGATGCACCAAACTAGCAGATGTAAAGAGTAAATAGAAATTATATAATGTAACACTTTTAGTCCTAATTTTTGCCATCTATATTTTGATATAGAATGACGACTGCTGTACTTTTAGAAAAAGGGGTTTGAGTGATAGAATTATTGTCTCATTACCCCTATATATATAAATACCTAATATTTCTTGGAATATGTATCAGAAGATTTAAATGATATGCATATATTTATGGAATGTTTTACAAATTCCACTGTGATGTATGAATTTCTATTTCTACTATGCATAAAGTATGTTTACCTGAGCAAAAGAACCTAAACCTAATTATATATTAAATTACTGATGGATTAAATGCTCAGGCAATTTATTGACATTAAAAAGGTAACGAATAATGTCACCACTTATCTGATTACAATGTGTAACATTGCTAAGTAAAGATAAGGGGTGTTACAAATGTGACCTTATCCTTTGTACATTACCCAACAGTATGTAGTTTCCTGGTATCTTATGTTATGAGCCTTAAAAAAAGTGGTATGGAGGATTACTAAGCTCAATCTTTGATAGAAGTTAAGTTTCTCGTGTTGGAAAGCTATCTGTTGACTGGTGGAAGGTTAGCAATCAGCTAATTGCTCTATAGAATCCTTGGTTCACAACACAGTAGGCTGCTAGCAGACTAATGGAAGACAAGTAGTTGACTGGTGGCTCTCTAGAATGCTTTCTGGGCAAAACGAAGAACACAATAGTTGACTCGTAGAGTTATCAATTGACTACTATATAGAACACTCAGACTCGAAAGTCAACTGATAAGGCTACTAGTTGGCTACCATGCCTAAGCATACATTTCTGTGTTTCTCAAGAACACGACAATCGGCTACCACCTGCTAACAGTCAACTATTATGTCCTGTGGTAGTTCTAAAAATGAAAATTTGAGATTTCCTAGCCTAGATTTTATTCCACTTCAAGTTTAAAAACATATGAACTTAGTTCCCATGCCAAAAAACTCACTTCTCTCTAACTGTTCCTCATCATTATGCTCAAACGTTATGCATTCAAGGAAAACTAGCATATTCTATGAGATAAACAACAACCCAATCCTTTTGATCTTTTACAAGCAAAAATAAGCACAACATTTCAGTAAGCAGCATCTAATAGAAGTAAAAAACATAAAAAAATGTAAGTTTAAAACCCCAACATAGTTCAAATTGTTCACAAACAACATTTCTTAGTAAAAGCAAATATTTCATAAATAGGGTTAGGTTGAGTTGCTACCTAGATTAATCTGAAAATGGATGTGTACCCTTTATTTAAATGGTCCTCCTCTTGTTGGGGGACTAATTTCCTGTCTCAAATATGTTCTTCCTTTAGTAAATCTCCTCCTCTTTGCCCTAACTTGTCCTTTTCTCTCTCTACTCACCCTTTTCCTTCTCTCTCTAGAAAATTAGCTAAATTTTGGTTTATGTTAGGGTTTTAAGGTTTTTGAAATATAAGTTTCCCTATTTGTATTCCAGTCATTGGCTCGTTTGCTACTTTAACCTAGCTGAACTTTCTCTTTTCAAATGGGTTCTTGGTCGCACTTTGACTCAGATTTTCCTCCTTTCAAGTACATCCCTACACTAATGCAACTATATGCAATTAATGCAACATACACACACATTTAGATTTAAATTAACAACTAAAAAACATCTCTTAATCATATTAGGAGAAGATATGACATTTCTCCCCTCCTTTAAAATAATTTTATCCTCAAAATTAGAATGTACGTATTCGAACAATTATGGGTAGAACTTCCTTATGTCTTCTTCTTTCTCCCATGTCACTTGTTGTGGAGATGACTGACCCTATAAGACCTTAACCAGAGGTATAACCTTGTTCCTCAATTGCTTGACATCATTCCCGATGATTTACAAAGGTTTTGGATGATATGTTAAATTTTCTTTTGCTTATTTTAGCCCTAGCCATCTTATCACTAATAATCCTGTTTTGGTTTTTAGTTTGCTATACCAACTCTGGTCTGAGCAATTATCTTTCCCCTACCTCAAACCAACACAGAGGTGTTCTACACTTCTTCCCATGCAAAGCTTCATAGGGTACCATCCCTATGCTAAAATAGAAACTGTTATTGTATGAGAATTCTATTAATGCTAGGCTTTGGTCCCAACTCCCTTTATGCTCCAAGGTACATGACCTAAGCACATCCTTTAAAGTTTGGCTCGTCCTCTTTGTTTGTCCATCCTTTTGAGGATGATAAGTGGTACTCAAGCTTAACCTAGTACCAAAAGCTTCTTGGAAGGCTCTCCAAAATCTAGACCTAAATTTAGGGTCTCTATTTGAGACAATGCTAATAGGGATCTAATGAAGCCTTACTATCTCCTGAATATGCAAAAGACTGAATTTGTTCAAGGAGAAATTGATCTTAATGGGTAGGTAATGTGCAAACTTAGTTAATCGGTCTACTTTCACCCAAATAGCATCATTTCTAGTCTGAGTCTCAGGTAAACCTACTATAGAGTCCATAGAAATTTTATCCCGCTTACACTCAGGGATATACAGAGGTTGTAATAACCAACAGGTTTCTAATGTTCAATCTTCACCTCCTAACACACTACTCACTTAGTGACATACTCAGTGATGTGCTTTTTCATGCCTAGCCACCAAAATCTTCCCTTTAAGTCCTGATACATCTAAGTGGCACCAGGGAGAATGGTATAATTGCTCTTATAGGCTTCCTCTAAGATTTCCCCCTCCATTCCCCTAGACTCGGGACATAGGCCCTATTCTGAAAGGTCATGAACCCATCAGCCTTCTTGTGCAATTCCTTTGGGTCCTTTAGAGACTTTAAGAATTCATCTTCATTTTAAGCCTCTAGGATCTGAGTCCTAAGGCCACTCCTAATCAGTAATTCACCTAGGCATATTATATTTGGTAACACTGAATTACTGAAATTTTCTATCAAACTCATCTCACTCACCATCATTTGAGCTATGTAGAGGGATTTCCTACTCAGGCCATCCACCACAACATTGAATTTACCTAGATGGTATCTCAATTCAAAGTCATAAGTTTAAAAACATATGAGCTTAGTTCCTATACCACAAACCTCACTTCTCAATAAACATTCCTTATAATTATGCTCAAACATTATGCATTCAAGGAAAACTAGCATATTCTACTAGATGAACAACAACCCAATCCTTCCAATTACTTACAAGCAAAAATAAGCACACCATTTTAGCAAGCAACATTCAATAGAAGTCAAAAACATAAAGAATGTAAGTTTAAAACCTCGACATAGTTTAATTCATTTATAAACAACATTTCTCAGTAAAAGCAAACATTTCATAAATGGGGTTAGGTCGAGTTGCTACGTAGATCAATATGAAAATGGACGTTTACCCCATGTGTAAATGGTCTTCCTCTTGTTGTGCGACTAATTTCCAGTCTCAAATTTGTTCTATCTTTAGTAAATCTCCTTTTCTTTGCCCTAACTCACCCCTTTCTCTCTCTACTCGCCCCTTCTTTTTCTCTCTCTAAAAAGTTGGCTAAAGTTTAGTTTATGTTAGGCTTTCTGAAATATAAGTTTCCCTATTTACATTCCAATCCTTGGCACATTTGTGACTTTAACCTAGCTGAACTTTTCCTTTTCAATTAGGTCCTTGGTCATACTTTAACTTAGCTTTTCTTTCTTTCAACTAAGTCTCTACACTAATGCAACTATATGTAATTAATGCAACATAAAAAAGCATTTAATTTAAATTAACAACTAACAAACATCTCTTAATCCTATTAGGAGCGGATGTTACAATCTGTCAAAGTTGGCAAGGACCATTGAGTGAGTTATGGGATGATCTATCAAAGAGGACAGGGACTACGTTGTACTTGGGATCCACTGGGGGATGCTCTCAGATAGCACAGGGTAGCATTGGACTGCATATAATTGATGACCATGAAAAATTAGCTCGAAACTCATTTATGAGTGCTATAAGAGTACATGGTTGCTCGCTAGGTAACTCTCCTAATGGCTTATATGATGATATAACATTAGCCATTATGATATAAGTGTTTTACTTGCTCATGTTTTAAACATGAATATGATCATGTTACCATGGAAAATATATACGATGAAATAATATAACCTAAATTGGTGAGATCTGGTGAGCTATAACTATGTATACATTTATAAGTACATACTATTATACTATAACTGTGTAGTTCATTCATTGCATCCCAATAGATACTATTTTCTATTTATGATGAAAGGAATGTAGTAGATTTCCATATAATTATGGCAGTACATGCCAATAGTTTTTAAATGGATTATTATACTAATGAGATTTATTCTTGTAATGCCCCTATTTAGTCTTATTGTTAACTCCGATATCAAGAGATAGGTTCGATACATTATCCTTATCCTTGATTTGATTAGTTTCTGAGTAGTTATACCATTCAACTATATTAAGCGGATTAGGTTCGGGATCTTATTCTCAGAATAAAAACTTACATGCACAGCGAAATAAAAATACTACACTACACAACAGAAATTAAAACCTTCATGTAATTCAAATAAATACAGGTCCAATAATTTCCATTACGTGATGATAAGACATATCCCCGGATATATGAAGTACCTGACTATCAGAAGTCAAGAGATAACAGGTCAATCACTCAAACTCCTATATAAATGAAGGATGGTTCGATCCTTCAGATATCCGTTTCCCCTATATACCCCAAATACAACTCATGTATACAGTAAAAAATAATGTCCTATTCTAAATCAGATCTACCTAGGACCTAAAATAGGGAATTACAACAAATTATACTCAATCAAAAGGAGAATGCTACCCCACGGCCTTGCTACGCATCTGTATTTGATACATATTAGCGCATAGATGAGAAACACAAGTTTCCCAGTAGCTTAGCAATTCATAGTTTAAAAGAAACTAATATACACCAGGGTGCAAGCACCAAAACATTCAATCTACATCCTTGATTTTATGCATAATATTAGACATAACTGTAAACTGGCAATCATTGCATGGTAAATGGAGAAGTCAACAAAGATTAGATATCTTTTTCAAATAACACGTATTCTCATAAACTTATCAATTTATTACAGAATTATTAGAGTGGTTATGCATGTTACATAAACACTAGGCCATGGTTGTGGAGCACCTTCGGCCACACCGCAAAATTTGTGGATACTCAGCCATGTATATAGTGTAATCATGAGCACTAGGTCATGGACATGGAGCACCTTCGGCCATGCCTTGCTAGGCCACCCGTGTGGAGCACCTTTAGCCACACCTCATAAATTGTGGACACTCAGCCACGTATATAGCGTAATCGTGAGCACTAAGTCGTAAGCATAGAGCACCTTCGGCCACGCCTCGCTAGGCCGCCCGTGTAGAGCACCTTTGGCCACACCTTTAACATTTCTTTAATTATCTAGGGAAAAGTTTCTTTTCTTGAGAATTATCATTAGCATACATCCCCTCCTAAATTTTAATAACTTAAAAATTAACATTTTTTTTCTTGGATTTTACCATTAATGCACTCCATTGGGAATGCTATTAATTTCAATGAAAGTTTTATCTTTCTTATAGTTTAATGTAATTATACATTTCTTATGGAAAATTCAATATTTAAGGAATAGTTTCTATTTTTCTTAGGAACAATTTCTAAGATACATTTTCTTATGAAATTCTAATAATCTCAATTATTAATTTCTTTTCTTAGAAATTAATTCCAATGCATATTTTCTTTCTAGAAATTTCTAAATAATTTCCATAATAATTTACCTTTCTTGGAATTTAATTCCAATATATATTTTTTCTTTCTAAAAATTCTAATAATTTCCATAATAATGTTCCTCCTATCCATGGTCATCATTATTAGTAAAATCAAATTTCTCATGATGATGTTCATCATTAATTAGTTTCATAGGTGGTCATAACAATAACATCCATTGCTATCCTAGTCAATTATTTCCCTTAATCACATGCATTATTGTGAATAGACATAACTTTCCCATAATCTCATGCCTTATTATTAGCTACCATAAATTTTCCATTTGTTTTGGACAAGGCATGCCTTATGGCATGGATTACATGTATTGACATGTATTTCATTAGGGGATTCACAAGCTCACTTCAATATTAAGATCAATAACTCAAGTAACCCAACATTAAGATGATCTCTAGAGCTAATTCCTTTCATACTTGTAGAAGAATCACATCTTTTAATTTCATTCACCCTAGCCAACTCCTATATTTATCATCCATACTAAATCAAGTTTTATCCCAAAATCAAGAATGTAGATAATCACTCTATTCCCATGGAAGTAAAATTTTAAAGCATGTATACTAAATCATGGAACTAAAATAAAGGAATTGCTAACCTACCTTGAAGATGACTAGGATGCTTAGCTCCCCTTCCTTTGACTTTCCTTGCTTCTTTGCTACCAGGTGTGTGTGTCCTCCAATGCTCAGGGATTGTTCATGTGTCTATATGTTTGCATGCCACCAATGAACATCTCAATTTCCTTTCATCTTGGCTTAGGTGGCATGTGCCCTCTCTCTTTCTCTTTTCTTTCCTTTCTTTGCCGAGTCCCATTTTTTTTTTCTCTTTTTTTTTGTGTGGGTTGCAATTAACTAGAAGAGAAATATCACTCCCCTTGAAAAGTTTGACTTTCACATTGCACTTAATCCCTCATGCACATTGTCTCTCGTGCAAATGGATGCCACTTCTCTTTGGCTCTTAAATTTTTTTTATTTCCATTGTCTTGTTGTCACATGTGTCCTTTTAAGTACACTTTACTTCTCTTGCAAGCCTAATTTAGCCATTAGATCATGTAAGAGGGAGAGGAGGAGGGTGTTAGGTGTTGTAAGCTACCCCCTTCATGCATTTCTCTTATGTTTTATTTAAATTAAACTCTACACTCCCTCCTGAACTTGCAGAATACTTATATATATATATTACATCTAGCTATTCCTAGTTACTCAGCTGTCGTGAGGAGAATTCATGGAAAATTATTCACATACGTCACTCTCTTTCTCTTGTCCCTCAGCTGCTCTTGCTTATCCATAATTTAATTCTTCTCTTTCCCTCCTCTCTCTCTTTTTTTTTTCTACTTCTCCCACACGTCACACATGCATGCCTTTTCCTTCTTATTTGGGAATGGCAAGTAGCACAAGGGAAAGGATGAATCTTGCCTTTCACGTCATCCTGATTTGTCCCTTGTGCAGCCCCTCGTCTTGCTTTTGCTGCTTGCATTGTTTCTCTTTCCCCTTATAATTTCCATTGTGTCATGGAATTACCCATAATGTTCCTAGCTGCATGCGTAGGCCTTGCCATATTTGCTTAATTCCTTCCCTCTAGTGCTCATTTGGTTTCTTAGAAGAAAAGTCAAAGGAGATTACCAATTTCACACGTCTCCCCTCCTTCCTCTCTGGTTGAGGAGCAAGATATGCATATATATATGATTATTATTATATTATTTTTTTCTTAAATGTTGCACTCATTCTTTCCCTTCCCAATTTACATGAATCATGCATGAGATTCATGCACCACTCTCTCTCTCTTTTCCTTTCAAGTCATGTGTATCTTCATGTGCACATTTCATCACTATTCATAAAACTTTTGTACACACTTTTGGTCCCACTCGTGCATGTCTGCTACATAATTTAATCCCCTTGTGACATTTACTCACCCTTAAGGAATATTTTTCATATTTTATGGCTACTTACCCCAATTAATTGAGCAAGCATTTAGTGGAATTTAATCAAAGGATATGAGATGTTACACACCTCATGTGTAGTTTGAGATTTCCATGAAAAATATAATTTCCATTCCCTCCTTCCATGTAGGGTGCATGAAATTCACACTCATGCATATTTTTGATTAGTTGCATCTTATTCTTGCTTCTCACTTGGTGCTTAGACTAGAGAACTCAAAAATGGAATCAAAGAATAAATTTTAAGCACCAAAATTTCATGCAAGTTTACTTTTAATATAACCCTTTTAGGCATTTAAATTATGCATCATAAAATTTTCCCTCATCAAGCTAATCCATCTAATTAATTAGCATTTAATAATAATTAATTAAATGACACCATTAATTCCTTTTATCAACGACCATTAATTGAGACTAATTAGATTATGGGGTGTTACAATTCTCACATGAATACTAGTGTATATCATATGCCTAGGTTTCATATTCTCTTAGAGGTGGAGGGGTATTTCATGGAGGGGTAGAGTTCCATGACTAGTGTAATATTTGATATATTTTGACATGTAGATATTTGGAATAGAAGTGTACATGCCTAATTCCCTGATTCCTTATTATATTTTTGAAAAGGGTTAAGATGAGTAATTTTGATGTATTGGGAAATGAGGGCATATATGTATCCAAGATATGTGGGAGAAGGAATATTATCCACTAGGAGAATTTTTTATGAGGGTATGAGTCGTAAGTTTGTTACCTCCTTACCCAACTGACTGACTGTTACTAAACTCACATATCTATAGGTATATGTTTGAATAAGGAATTCAATGTATGTGAATGTATATATCTACATCTATCGCTGATCAAAAAGTATCTGAAAGTATATATATATTGTTTACTTTTATTTAAATTCAGATGCATTACTTGTGAGAACCCGAGTGTAGAAACCCGAACCAATGACACTTAATTATTTAACTTGGTAAAAGTAATAAAAAGTTTACTCGGGTAGAGGTAATAGTAACTTACCAATCTTATAGTATATTATATTGTATTATTTAAATAACTAAAAGGAACTATAGGATTAGAGGTGTTAAAGGTGGGGGTGGAGTAGAAGGAACTTCTATCATAGTGATGACCATTATGTCATGTATCACCTTGAAAGTGCCTAATCATGGTACCGTAATCATCTCTACCTCAATCTCTAATAGGAGGTACTACTGAGGCATCTGTATAGTCATCAGTAGGGGTGAGAAAAGAATTCTCAGTAGCAAAGCAATTCGTAAATATAGCCATCTCAACATGTGTATGATAGAATCCATGTAGTCTTCCTTATCATAGAATATAACACATATAAGGAAAATAAATCATAACACTATTGAAAGATTGTAATACTTGCCATGATCAATTACTTTCATATGAATGTATAAAGTTTGTCATCCTTTACCTTTGAGTAACATATACTAGTCCTTTGACCCTGGCTACTAACTTTAGGGTATCCCCTAGTGTGCACATATGTCTAGTGCCATCGGGATCGCCATGTCCTCACTCATATCATATTTCTTTCTATGTACCTCGAGTATATATTATCTCTCATTGTATTTAGAGTTACCAAAGAAATGGGAATATAAGTAAAAACTACCCCTAAGGCCTTTGGGATAGTCTACTTAACCCTTTTCCCTTTAATACTCCCATACTACCTATAGCTTTCTCATGATCTTTTATAATAAAATTTCAAGGCATAATTACAATTTAGTTACACATGTTCACTCACATTCACATTATGCATGTACGTTTCACATATGTCATACATACAACTATCAATTCATAAAGCATGTTTCACTACAATGTCACATTCAATTGCAATGCATACTTTCATAAATTAAGTATAATAAGTTAGCCTTTTAAAGTTATTGGTTTCTCCCTAGACTCCTTTACCATCTTCTCATTTTCTATCTTCTCTTATACTTATCATAGTTATTTATTTAGGGTTTAAGAACTAGGACATTGAAGTGAATTTAGGACTTTAGGAAAGTTGTCAAGATAAGACCGTTGGCTAACTACAAAGAAGAACACACTTGGGGATATTTTAGGGTAATCCATTATGGGCAACTGCACTGAAGAGGTTAGCCATGGCGAAGTGCACAGCGTGCATTTCCCTCAGTTCTGTAGCAAGAATTTTGATTTTCTGCACTCTCCAGCCCTTTCAAGGCTTACACATGGTCATTTTAGTGCATAAAAATCCTAGAATTTACTCCATATGATCAACCAAACATACCCTACCAACTAAACAAGAAAAATCCCAAGTCTTTGCCCTCAAACCAACTTGCCATCCATGAGATATTTATGTAACACCCTTATCTTTACATTACAGCTTCATAAAATGTAATAAGATAAGTAGTCACATTTATCTTTACCTTATTATTTCAAGAATTGACCTGAGCATTAATTCCATCAATAGTTCATTATCTAATTATGTTTGGGCTCTTTTGCTCAGGTTATCACACTTTAGCATAGCGAAAATAAAAATCCATACATCATAGCAGAATTTGTAAAACATTACACATATAAATGTATATCAATTACACTATCTAATACTCATTTCTGGAATATGTTAAGTATTAATTCAAAGGGGTAAGGAGACAACAAGACTGCCACTCAAATGTAACGCTCTTATCTAGTACTACAATTCCTCCGATTGAAACAGATAAGTTTGGTACATTATTCTTATCCTTTTATTTACAACGTTTGAGCATTTATACCATTAAGTTTTATTAAAGTGGATTAGGTTCGAGTTCTTTAACTCAGATTAAATCTCATATGCACAGTGAAAATAAAATACCATACATAACATCATAATTTAAAACTTTTATAGTATATTATATTGTTTATTACATCCTTTGTAAACTTGTACCAGGATATATGAAATACCCGTCCATAAGGAGTCAGGAGACAATAGGCCTGTCACTCAGACTCCTTTTACAAATAATAAGGATGAATAGGTCCTTCACATATCCTTTTCCTTGGAAAATTCCCATATCCCTTTCATATACACAACCAAAATAATAGTCCTAATTCTAACCCAAAAATATATTTAGAATTAGGACCTCAAAGTAAGGAATTACAAAATGCTTTTAACGAAAGGACTCCCATCTTCCCAAGCACTGCTAAATGTCCGCATCTGATACATATTATCATATAAATGAGAAACACGAGTTTCCCAGTAACTTACTAATTCATCATTTTAAAAGTCTACTAATATGGACCAAGGTGCATGAACGAAAACATTTTTACCTACATTCTCGGTAACTAAACATAGCCTCATTCACAAATACAAATTGGCAAGCATTGCATGATTATTTGAAATGTCAATGTGATAAAAGTAGATATTCTCTTTCAAGTAAAACATCATTTCATAGAATCATGCATGTGCAAATTGAAATGAATAATAGTCATTTTTATGTTTCATTCTTAAAACTTACCTTGCCCTAAAGTGTGAAGCACCTTTGCTCACACTTCTCATAGTGTGGACACTTGGCCACCTTTACAAATCTTCGCGACATTAGGTCATGAGTGTGGAGCACCTTCAGCCACACCTCGCTAGCACCTTCGGTCACACCTTAAGAGTTGTGGACACTTAACTACCTTTATAGAATCTGTGCAACACTAGGTTATGAGTGTGGAGCACCTTCGGCCAAACCTCATTAGGTCACAATTTTACCAAATGACGTTGTGCATTGAAATTCCTATGGTGTCTTCTTACATTTAAATTATGCAAGCATGTCATTGACAATTTCTTTTATTTTTATTATTTTAATCTTCTTGTATTTGGCCCCTATAAGGTACATTGTCATGCATTCGTTATTGACATAGTGATTTGGCCACCAAGTTTTGAAATAAAATGTGGGTTTCGGCCACCATAAAAAATAATCAAATTTAGAACTTTTCATGTCACATTGCCATATTTTTCCATCCTTACTATAAATTAAACTTCATAACACTATACACTAATTTTTAAGGTACTCTCTCCCACATTTAATTCGTACAATCATTGCCCATAACCATTTATATTGCTTGTTTTTCTTAGTTCTTGCTACACCTTAGGTTGAAGGCTTACACACTTTCCTCCATTTTTACAAATAATATGGGACCTTATTATGTGCCAAAAAGTGAACTAATTATCTATACCTTAACTAGCCATATCTTCATTCTTTCTCTTAGCCAAAATCGAGTGGACTCTCTCTCTTGCACAATTTTTATCAAGTCATTTCACACCTTACAAGGCCATTTTCGATTTTGGTGAGCCAACAAGAGCAATGTCATAAATTGTAAACCAAATTCTAGCTAGCACTCTTCATTTTGATGTTCATAACGTAAAACACGTACTAGCCATGCAAGGATAAAAATTTCAGCACTATCCTACGTTAAAGCTTTCCATGACACATGCTAAATTTTACTAACATTAGTTCTTTCATGATAATCACAATATCCATTTTAGCACATCAACACACACATCCATTTACCATGCAAGCTTAGCCAAGAGACGTTTACATTTTCAAGAATGTAGAGAATTAACTAAGGTTCCATGAAAGCTTGGAAATCATGATGCATATATCCTAAAAGATGGAACAAAGCCAAGAGCATTGCTAACCTACCTCAAGGATGAACCAAGGTGGAATTATCTTGGGTTTCCTCTTGAATTTTCCCCTTACTCCCTTGCTTCTTCCTTTTCGGCCAAGTTCTTCCTCACCTCACACAAGCTTTTGTATTTTCTTTAATACTCATGCTACCTTCTCTCTTTTGGATGCACTTATTGTGCGTGTTTTTCGCAAAATGTGAGCTGCTCCCTCTCTCTTTTTCCCTTGCCGCAAGTGTTAGTGTGTTTTCTCCAATATGAAGTGTTGTCCCCCCTTTTTTTCTTGCCATATCACACTTCATTTCCTCTTTCTCTTGTAAGTCATCTAATCTACTCAATTGGATGACACCTCTCTTCATTATTCTTAATAATAATAATAATAATAATTATTATTATTATTATTATTAACTACACTTATTTACTTGCACTCTTACATTACCCACTTTTCACGATACCCCTTTCTCCTTAATCATTTTTATCTAATTGTCATATGTGTACTTTTAAGTATAATTTTCATTGTTTGCAAGTTTGGTAATCCCATTAGGCTACGTTGGAGGAAGGAAGGAAGTCACCAGCTATATACTTGCATGCAAGGCTTCTCCCTCACATTCCCAATCGGCACCCCTAGGACTCTACCCTCTTTCATCCTTAGTTTTATTATTTAGTAACCCCATTTGTGACCAAGTACAAGTAACTTCCTTGTGCTCTTAGATTATTCATTCAGTCACACCAAGGGAGGAAGGAAGTCACGCCATCTTCATACTTACATGCAAGGGGCATCCTTCATACAAGCTACACTTCTCACATGGTTACACGGTTTGGTGTTTCCTTCTTATGAAATTGTGAAGTTACTTAACTTGCTGCTTGCATATATACATATACATTTAACCACACACATGGTACGGAAGCTACTCATTCACGTAAGACCCAAGTTTCATCCAATGCATACGTGAGTTTCTATTCTTGGGCACGTTGAAGGCAACACACTAAAGGAGAAGAAGACGTGTTTTACACGTTCCTTTCTTCTTCACGCCAAGTATATGGTATGCAACTACATGGTTTAGGATTTTAATTCAATTCCCATGTAAACTCATCACTTGGTGGCGCCAAAAGGGAGGAATGCAAGGGATGCATGCAAGAAGTACGCCATGCAAGCTGTCCTTGGTTGCTGCGCTTTCCTTCCCTTCACTGAATTACATATATGAATATGATACTCTTTTCTCTCTTCCTAAGTTCTATTGCCGTATGGATATGCATTTCCATTGTCTCAAGTAATCTTAGCTCTCCTCTCCTAATGCACATCCCGTATGCTTTTATTCATGTATATTAGAATGCAAATTCTCCCTTCTATCTAATGGTTAAATGGGATGCTACGCCGCCTTTTGGGTTTTTTGTATTTCAATTCCCTATTTCTAGTTTTCCCCCTTTGGCCTCCACCATACATCTACACACATATTTAGCTACTTCCCTTTTGTGTATTTTATCTAATGATTGGCACAACCATTCAGTCCCTCTCATTTTCTCTTATATCGAATACATGCATATATATATTTTAAATTTTTCCTTTCCCAATTGTCCTTGCCATGCACGTATACATATATATATAGATATTTAATTTGGTTTTCCCCTTTTGCTTCCTTTATGTTACATTTCCCTCTTGCGTTTATTTTATTCCACCGAATGCATGTGCATATATATATCTAGTCGATGCTAACCTATTTTCTTTCTTTTCTCCATTGTGCTTGCTATGAGGATTTATCTTTATTTCCCTCTTCCCTTTGGCAATTCGGCTAACTAAATGAAAGAACAGAAAAATTAAATCAAGCACCTCAAGGAATTGAAAGTATTATCCTAAAGCATATTTATTCTAATTATTAAATCACACAAGCAAATTCATCCAATTAATCGAGGAAACATTAACTTAGACTAATCAAGAGAATATGAGGTGTTACACAAGCCCATTTCCAAAAAGAATCCTAATAATGGTAGATCCTTTACAAATCCCATCACCTATGTGTGCCTTTTTCCATTACATACAACCAAAAGAATAGTAGTCCTAATTCTACCTCAAAAAGAACATATTGTGAATTAAGACAAAAAACGATACAACTACATAATTAAAACTACTCCTTAAGTCTGCTAGTTCATTGCAGGGATCTTAGCTATTGCCATTATACACTGATACATACCAATACAATAATGAGAAATAATTTCCCAATAGCTAAACAATCCATTCATTTTAAAAATAACTGGCATGTACCACTGTATGGATACAGAAAAAATTTCTACATTCCATTCTTTTCAAAATACATTTTTGTTCAATTCTATTGGTATGCTTTATATGAAACATATGCATGTGCATCTATGAATATGAAACTACTAACAATTCATGACATGAATATAAATACATAACATTCATACAAAATTTAACATTGTAACACTAACTTTTCTTTTGATTTCTAGATTCTTGCTTCCTTAATTATTTTAATGATTTTGCCATAAATTGTGATGGAAATGCTTTTTTGTGAAGTAGTGTTTAAAATAAATGTTAAGAGTGAAAGAATGGACATAGTCATCAAGTAGCATGAATTTTCCATAAAAGGGAAAATGAAGTTTTTAATAAATTCACATTGGTTTCTTTTTACCTTAGCCGAGAGGGTTCGTGAAAGTAAAAAGGAAATCTTGTTTGTATTTGATGATGATGATGGCCAGTCATGAGGGAAGAGAAAAAAAGGGGAAGTGATATTACAATACAAAATTATATTTGTTTCTTTTGTTTTATTCTAACCAAGAGAATACAAGTGTGAGTTGAGACACTTTTTACAATTCTTATTTTAATCAAAGTAATGCTTCCATTCGGTGACTTGTTAAAATTCTTATTTTAATAAAAGTAATACTTCCATTTGGTGATGAAGATGGGAGAGAAGAATTTATAACTATTGTTTCCATTTGGTGAAGGAGATGGAAGAGAAAAGAGAAAATGATATTTTAACAAATTTGCATTAGCTCCTTTTTCTCTTCTTAACCGAGAAGACATGTAGGAAGAGAAAGAGAATTTTTCCTCTTCTTCTTTACCGAAAAAACAAATGTGAGTGGAGAGAGAGTTTGGCATTTATTTAAACATATATATGTGCATATGGTGATAGCAATTGAGAGTAGAGAAATAAATTTTATGAAGCTTACCTATGCGTTTTACCATTTTGACCAAATTGAAGAGAGAAGTTGGCTAAGTTGGTTACTTTGTGTATAAAGGGCATTTAAGTAATTTCACCTAAACCCTAAAAATATGCCATCTTCTTCATAAAGAAGAAAAAGAACTTAGAGGGATAAGAAAGAGGAAAGGTTGGCCGAAAGGGTGAAGAAACAAGGAACTAACACAAAACCAAGGAAAACATCAAGACACTTTCACTTTTCTTGCATTTTTAGGATAGCTTAACATTTCTATGGTTTTTGTTTCATGATTTATTGTATATTTGTAATTATTTAAAGCTTTCATGAAACATGAACTTTCTCTCTCCATATTACTTAAGATGCAAACCTTTATTTGCCTAAGATTGTATGATGATTTGGTTGTGTTTGTTGATGTGATGACATGGATGTTGTTATTTCCATGAAAGAGTGGTTGTTGTAAAAATTTTCAACATGCACCATGAAAAACCCTAGAATGAGAAAGTGTTGAAATTCATGTTCTTGCATGACCAATGTATGGTTATGTTAAAAACACCTAAAGGAAAGCATGCTAGCTAGATTTTGGTTTGAAACCATGGCATCACCCTTTTTAACCTATCAAACCCGAGAGTGACCATTTTTGATGTATGGAAGGGCTTGCTAAAAAATGTGTGACGAAGGTTTCATTTCAGTTTTGGCTAAGAAGGAGGGAGAAAATAATGATAAATTAATGTGGTAGATTGTTTACCCATTTTCACATGATAAATTTTCACGTTATTATTCTTGAGATGTGAGAATGATGAAATGAGTGTAACCATAAATTTAGTAAGCAACATGAGCCAAGAAAATAAGTAAAAGAAATGGCTAATTGTATGGCTACATAATTTAAATGTAAGAAAAAGTACCATAACAATTTTAATATATGGTATCATTAGGCTTGAAATGTATAAAGGATGGAAGAATGTGAAAATTTGACATGAAAAACCCTAGATTCCGCCTCTTTCTCATGATGGCCCAAAGCAACCTCCCAATTTGATCTTGGTGGCAAAATCCACATGCTATTTGCAAATGACTTATGATGTGCCTTACAATGTGACCAAGAGTTCACAATTTTCCTAAAAGTGGCAAAGAGTCCACAATCTGACCAAGTGTTCACAATTTTCATAAAAGTGGCCAAGAGTCCACAATCTGACCAAGGGTTCACTAATCTTACAAAGGTGGCCAAGTGTCCACATTTCTTGAAGTGTGATCGAAGGTGTTTCACGCTTAAAGACAAGGTAAGTTTTAAGAATGAAATGAGAAGATAATCATTAAGTATTTCTATTTTCCATATGTATGTCTTGGTATAATTTTAGTAAGGTTCTTTATAGGCTTTCTATGAAAATATGTTATATTTAAATTGAGAAAATCCATTTTGTCCATTGACACACCAATATATATTTAAATTGAAAAAATCCATTTTTTCACATTGGCACACCAATAAAATCATACAATGCCTGCCAACATGTGTATATGAATGAGATGATGTTTTAAATGATAGGAATGCAGATGAAATTTTTTTCTATGCTTGCACAGTGGTACATATCAGTAAATTTAAAAACATTGAATTGTTAAGCTATTGAGAAACTTGTTTTCTTATTTATGTGCTGATATGTATCAGATGCTGTGGTATAACATTGTCATAAAGATTAAAGTGGCATGGGTAGAGGTTTCTTTTCTTAGGACCTTCATGGTCCTGAAGGACATATATAACCCCTGAACAATGTATTAGATATTCATATGTAATGTAGCCCTTTGTTTGGTTCTATTTCTACAGTTATGTTCTTTTGGGTGGAATTAGGATTGTAATTCTTTTGGTTGTGAATAGGAAAAAGGGTAGTAGTTATGTTAAGATATGTGAAGCGTATATCCATATTAGGAATATTTTGAATCATAAGATTTTGAGTGACAGACCTGTCATCTCCCTACCCTTGTGAAAAGTCTCTTCACAAATCTCAAATGTATAATTATGTAATACTTGGGAGAAGATATATGATGTCTAAATAATGTCTCTATGAATTTATTTCAGATGTATGAAATTTTTATTTTCGCTGTGCTTATAAGTTATGATCTGAGCAAAAGAACCCAAACTTAATCAATTTTAATAATATTGTGATGGTATGAATGCTCAGATGTTATTAATAAATAATTAGGGTTAAGAATAATGTACCAAACTTATCTGTTTACACTTGAGGTGTTGTAATACTAGATACGGGTGTTCAGACATCATATACATCATCACATAATGCATTCCTTTATACCTATAGTAGCACTTTGGTGCCATTCATTCCTCCATTAAGGTGACTTTTTATTAGTGCTGTCAAGTCCATATAGTACCAGCATATACACCTCAAGGGGAATTTTATTAGTGTCGTCATCCACCCTATCTTGGTGCCCTTCAGGGAAAATATTACTAGTGTCGTCATTCACCCCTTCAAGTGGCATTTATTGCCCTTTCCTTTTTGCCTCTAGAGGGAGATTTTATTAGTGCCATCATCTCACCCCTAGCATAACATTCAATGCCTTTCATTCTACCTCTAGGGAGATATTTTATTAGTGTCATCATCTCACCCCTAGGTTAACATTCAATGTCATCATATTCACCTCACGGGGGATTTTATTAGTGTTGTCATCCACCCTTTCTTGGTGACCTTCAATACTTTTCATTCCTCAATTGCATGAAATATCAAACTTGAAATTCATGATCATATGAATTTAAACATAAATGTATCAATGGCACCAAGCATGCAATTATCATTAACATTTCATCATATACATTCCTCCTCTCCATTTCTCTTGATATTGGCCATTTTAAAACACATTTTAGTCTCTTTCCCATTAGCATAGGAATTTGGCCATTAAGGGAAAAATAGGGAGATGCTTTTGTCCAAGGTGAGAAAAGAGTGGAAGCTGGGGATTTTCATGCTATTTGTTCCCTTTCTTCCATCCTTTCTACCATTCAAGCATAATGGTACAATTTCCTTCCATTACTCATGGCACTTTTTTGTACTCAAATTGCATATCTATATGCATAGCCTTCATTTCCTTCATTTTCATGAATCATTTTTCCATGTCGTGCATACATTTACACATACATCTTCACTTTCATAATAAAGACACATTTCAAGATGGCATTAGATGGATATGAAAGGCAAATTCACCAATGTAACATCATGAACCTTACTTTCTTTCTCTTTCTCACTCATGACCATTTCATATACACAAATCCATGAGCATTTTCATGAAAATTTTAGCTATAACATCACATGGTGCTTTCGATCACAAGGAGAAAATTAGAGAAAACTAAAGGGTTTCAATCCCTTGCTTACTTGGCTTCCATTTTGAAAAATATACAAGTTCAAAATAACATTTTACCTTTCTTTTCCATGCAATTTCAAGCCATCTTCAACCATTTCAAAATTAGGGCTTTTCATGAAAATAAGTACCAATCTTGAAAAATTACATTTCCTCAATATTTTCTTCATACAAACATTCCAATATTCATAAACATAACCATATTCTCATACATGCAAAACCCAATAGAAAAACTAGCCATAAGGAATGTAGAGAGAGAAAATCCTAACTTTCATGAAACTTTAAAGAACTTAAAACAATCAATAAAAAATGAAATAAAGGGTTTAGAAATGTTTAGCTACCTTAAATTTGCTAGAAAGGTGAAATTTCCTTGGTGTTTTTCCTTGGTTTTCTCCTTCTTCCTTGCCTTCTTCCCCTTTCGGCCAAGACGCTTCCTCCTCTCCTTCTTCAGCTTCTTTTTCTCCTTTCATGAAGATGAAGGTTAAATTAGGGTTTAGGTGAAATTACCAAAATTTTCTTACTGTAAAATGACTATTTTACCCTTCTTACTTCTCTTTTTCAAGAATGGCATCCTCTCTCCTTCAAATTGTAATTTCATGGAACTCTTATGGATCATGAACGTTTTACCTGTCCACTTGAGGGAATTACCATTTTACCCTTCCACTATTTTGAAAATTACCAATATGTCCTTAAGCAAAATTACCAAATTACCCTTTATGTCCCAATAACCATTTTACCTTCATTTTCCCTCTTTTTCAAAAATGGTAGGCAAAAACTTCTCAAACAAAGTTTCATAAAGCCTATTTTATGAAAGAACTATTTTATCCTTCACTTGATAAAATTACCACTTTGTCCTTAAGACAAAATTACTATTTTACCCTTTATGTCAACATAATTATTTTTACTCTTATTCCTTCTATTTTCTAAAATAAAAGGGTAAAAACCTTCAAAAACAATTTCATGAAGCACTTAGTGGAAATTTGATGTTTTTCCTTCATGGTAAAATTATTATTTTTCCCTCTTTGGTGATAATTACAATTTTGCCCTTATGGTAAGGATAGTTCTACTTTGATGAAAATGTGCATTCTATCCATATGGTAGATCATTCTTAAAACCAAATAAATAATAACATCTAAATAAATAATCATCGATAATAATAATACTAATATATCAAAATATTGGAGGTAGGTGTTACAATTTTCTTACACAACACAATATCCAAATCAAGAGTTCTTCACACCTTCTATCAAGATTTCTACAACACCCAACATTGATTAGTAGTAGATATATAGGGTTTAGCTCCTAGCCACTTAACCCTAGCAAGAAACAAAGCAATAAACCAATCAACACAATCAAAATCTAAGACTAAAGGATATCCTACACCCACAAGAAGGGATGAAAAGCTTTCGACCTTGAAAACTTGTGCGAAGACAAGAAGAACTTGCTTGGGTTAATGCTACTTCTTCTTCCTCACTTGAAGTTCACAAGAAAGTTGAAGTTTACTTCTTCTTTACTTGGGGAAGATTAGTTCTTAAGCTTGATAGAGGGTATAGATGAAATAGCAAAAGAAGTAAAAGAGATGAAGCTTTCTCTCTCTCTTTCTCTAGGGCATGAGTGTGTGCTTGTGAAGTTGGGAGTGAGTCTGTTGAAGGGAAGAAGAAGGAGACTTAAAGAAAAGACTTGGAGATGGGGTTCACATAATGTAACACCCTATATTTTCTTGATTAGTCCAAACTAATGTTTCCTAAATTAATTGTATGAATTTGCTTGTGTAGCTTGGTGTTTAGAATAAAACAACTTCTTGTTTGAGGTGCTTGATACATTTAACATGATTGCATTAATTTCCTTTTTACTAACCAAAGCACTAAACGAGAAAAGAGTACAGCCAATTCAAAAATGCATGCACGTCCAATTGGTGATGGATATGAGTTTTATTTACTTTAAATATATACTCACATGGCTAAGACAAGGGGAAAGTAAAGAATAATAAAGTGATTAAATATATATATGTACACCTGCAATGGGGAACAGAAAGAAGTGTATAGCATTGGCATGTATATATACATGCATTCAGTGAAGCAAGAGTGAGAGAGGGAGAATTTAAATTCCTCCTAAGCTATCCTACCGTGCAATGATGTGGGAATTATAGAAACAATTTCAAAATCCTTGTTGCTTCCAATGCGGGGAAAACTCATGCATGCCTTGCATGCATGAGCCTTGTGTGAAGGGTCTGATTTAGGTATAAGGGTGGAGTTAAATATATGAATGTGTATGCAGCAAGAAAGCCTCACAAATTCATGATAAAAAATGCCAAGTAGGTAATGACACAAAGCAAGGGAAAAAGGGGCGTATGTATGGTGTGTGGGAAGAGTATTTCTTGATCTCCTTCCCTTCCTTCCTCCCTTCAAACGTGACTGAATGGCCAAAGGAAAAGGGTGCAAAATTTTTATAAATTAAACATACATTGAGGAAGGTACACGTGAAGCCATACTTGAATAAGGATAACAAAATGATAAAGATAGAATATGACTTTCCTTCTCCTCTCCTTTAACGTGTCTAAGTAGCTAACCTAAGCTTGCAAGGAAATGCAAATTGTACTTAAAGTACACTTAGAGCAGCCATGAAATGCCATTTGCAAGGAAATGCAAATTGTACTTAAAGTTAATGAAAGAGGGAAGCTAGCCTGAGTTCTTCTCCTCCCCTCATTTGGCGTGATCAAGTGGCTAAGGGAAGAGTGCAAGGGAAGTAAATTGTACTTAAAAGTACACTTATGACAATTAAACAACAATAATAGAAATGGAATGCAGCACGCCACCTTAGCTAAATTAGAAAAGATGAATAGAAAATGAAAAGAGAGAGATGAAAGACACACACATGGCTAAGGGAAAAAGATAAGGAAGCAGCGCGAATATTAGAGGAAGCAGCGCGAATATTGGAGGAAGTAACACAAAGTTTGCAAGCAAAAAAAGGGCTGCACTTGAGTTACACGTAAGGCCATGAAGAAAGAAATTAAATAATGAAGAGTGAGGATTTTGTGCCTTTCCTTCCTTCCCTCCCTTGGCGTGACTAATGGAAATTTAAAGAGTACAAGATGAATTGCATTGAGAAGGGGTGTAGCATGAATAATGGATGAGATACAAAATTTCAAGGAAAAAGAAAGAAAGTGGGCTGCACGTGGGGCTATTGGTTAATAATAAGGATAATAATAATTAAGATGAGAATAAGGTGTAGCACCCCATTGCCGAATGGACAATGGAAATTGAGAAGAGAGAAAGAAAGAGAGGCGTATAGGACTAGTTTTCCCCCTATCCTTCCCAATTTGTTTTATTTCAATACAAGGTGACGAAGAAGAGTGAGCTTGCATGACCAAGTGGACCAAAGAAATGCAAATTGTGCTTGCAAGTACACTTATAACAATTAAACAACAAATTGGATAAGAATAATGTATCATACTTTATTTTCGCTGTGCATATGAGACTTGATCTGAGCATCAGAACCCGAACCTAATTCACTATAATAAAGCTTAATGGTATAAATGCTCAAACGTTAGTAATAAAAGGATAAGAATAATGTATTGAACTTATCTGTTTACAATGAAGGAATTGTAATACTAGATAAGGGCGTTACACATAAGCTATGGCATATGGAGGGAATAAAGTTTTGTAGAAATTTAGTTAGAGAATTATAATTAAATTATGGTTTAAGTAGGGAATTTGTTCCTGGTAAGGTATTTTACATTTTCCTAAGATCTCTAATTTATCATTTTAAGACACCCTAATTGTTATTTTATCAAATTATTAGTCTAATTGTTAAAATTTCATTGAAATCTACATTCCATTTTGCTTTCATCAATTAGCTAGTATTATGTAAAATTTGACATTAGACTATTTTGTCAAATTTTGGAATGTTATAATCCTCTCCCCCAAAAGAAATTTGGCCCTCAAAATTTAGAATTTACTTGTGAATAGGTGAGGGTACTTTGGTCTCATTTCATGCTCTTTCTCCCATTTCGCTTCTTGAACATTTGAACCTTGCTACAACACCTTAACCAAGGGTATTGTTTTATTCCATAGTTGCTTGGTCTCAAAATCCATGATCTTAGTGGGTTCCAAAGAGTAAGTTAGATTTCCTTTTAACTACACTAGGATATCTGTAAGGATATGTGTGGGACTTGGAATATATTTTTTGAGTTGAGATCTAGGAAACACATCATGGATGTTAGAGAGGTCTAGGGGTAGAGCCAATTAGTAAGCAACTGGGCCTACTTTCTTAAGGATTTGAAAGGATCCTATGAATCGAGGGCTTAACTTCTTAGACATAAATGCTCTACTAGCTCTGGTTGTAAGGGTGATTTTCAAGAATACATGTTCTCCTTCTTGGAACTCTAATGCCTTTCTCGTTCTATTAGCATAAGTTTCTTGCATTTCTTAGGCTATTATCAGTTTCTCTCTAATGTTTTGAATTTGATTGAAAGTTTATTATACCAATTCAGATCCTAAAAACTTTCTTTCTCCCAATTCCTACCTAACATAAAGTAGACTTGCACTTCCTACCATACAAGGCTTCATAAGGAGCCATGTATAAACTAGAATGGTATCTATTATTGTAGGCAAACTCAGTTAATGGTAGATATTTTTCCCAACTCTCCTTCTATTGTAGAACATAAGCTCTCAGCATATCTTCTGGGGTTTGTATAGTCCTCTCTAATTTTCTATTAGTTTGAGGATGGTAAGTTATGCTAAAGTGAAGTTGGGTTCCTAAGGATTTTTCCAAGGCTTGCCAGAACTTAAAAGTGAATCTTGGGTCTCTATTAGATACTATGCTACTAGGTACTCCATGAAATCTCACTATTTCTTTGAGATATATCTGTGTCAACCTTTAAATAAGTAATTTATCTTTATGGGTAAGAAGTGCGCTGATTTGGTCAACCTGTTTACAATTACCCATATGGAATAATATCTTGATAAGGTCCTAGGTAATCATACCACAAAATTCATCATGATTCAATCCCAATTCCATTCTAGTACTTCTAAGGATTGCAAGTACCCTGAGGGTTTCTGGTACTCTATCTTGAGCTGTAGACAAGTTAAGCACTGATTCACATAAGAAGCTGTGTCATTCTTCATTGCCTGGCCACCAAAAATTCCCTTTTAGTTCCCTGTAAATCTTAGTGGTAGTAGGCTAAATGGCATAATTATTCCTATCAGCTTCATCTAAGATTTTCTCTTTTAGGCCTTGATCATTTGGAATAACGATTTAGTTCCTAAATAACATCACACCATCTGGCACCTTATCAAAGTCAGGTTTGTTCTTTACTTTCTCCAAAAACTCATCACCTTCCTAAGCCTCTCTTATTTGTTTTCTCAACTCACAGTCTATCTGGAATTCACTCGAGGAGAGTTTATCTTAAGTAATAGTCACATTTAGGCTTAAATCCCTAAAATCCTCTATCACTACCATCTCACTAATCATTAATTGGCTTATTTGTATAGATTTCATACTTAATGCATTAGCCACTACATTTGCCTTCCTTGGGTGGTATTTTAGTTCAAAATTATAGTCTTTTAAAAATTTCACCCATCTACACTATCTAATGTTAAGTTCTTTTTTATCAAACAAGTATTTTAAACTGTTATGATCACTATAAACTTCACACCTCACTCTATAGAGATAGTGTCTACATAATTTCAAAGCAAATACTATTGCAGCTAATGCCATATCATGGGTGGGGTAATTCTCTTCATGTGGTCTCAACTACCCAGATACAAATGCTACAACCTTTTTTTATTTTTGCAATAACACATATCCTAGCTTTTTCTTAGAGGCATCAATGAATACCTCAAAATGTAATACCCCACCTCTACAAGTGCACCACATACTAGCCCATAGAGATGGTGCACTACTATAGATCTTTCCATAACTAGCCGAGTTCAATTTTAGATTAATGTCGGGATCCTTAATTAATTCAATTTTTAAGTTAAGGTTGCACTTGGCATTCCCTCTCTCTCTCACACACAAACATATATGGCAACAGAAATATAAAACTCAAAGATATACTTATATATATAAGCTAAACATTTTTATTCACAACATATACACATTTATACAAGGTTCTCAAAATATTAGGTTAGAACTTGGGAAAATGATTTCAACATTCCCTTAGACCACCCAAACCCATTATGGGATAACTATTTCTCTATACAAGGTTGGTAAACTCATACATGATTCAAGTAGGTTCCATGCTCTATTTATTACATATACATATAAGTTCCCTAAGGCCTTCTCATCTAAGCTAGGGATGGTAGGACAAGATAGTTATCTCTGTTACCACTTTAACCCACTGAGGGCAGTGATACATCTACAATGTAGATCATTATTTCTCCTATATGTATATAGTACCCAACTTAAGGTACGTGGACTACTTCTATCTCCACCTCCACAGTCATAGAGTACTTAGACATCTGGACACATCAACATATATGTGAGACAAAATCTCAATAATCAAAAGAAATCAAGTTCAAAGTTACCATTAATGGTACAACTATGAAAACACAGAATACTCTTGCATTCATGTTCATTTCCAATCACAAACATAATTTCATTGGATATTATACAACTACTATGCTATGTCATGTCAAGTAAATCATTTAGTGGGTAATGCTAATATATTCATTCTTTACATAATTAAAAGACAGAAATATGGACATTTTTCATGATAAATAATGGAAATAACCTTCTTTCACATGGCTTATAAGGCCAATCATAAAATATCACTAACATGGCTCTGCTTGGCCATTCATAACATTCTCTTTGTATGGCTTTACTTGGACAATCATAAAACAACTTTCATAACATCCAACAAACTTTGTATGAGTTCTCTCTTTTCATACTGGCTAGCTAGAATTTGCCTTTAGGGCATCCCTTATTCTCATTTAAAAGACCATTCTATCATGATGGAGATTATTGTACACTCTTTGGGTTAAAGATCATTTCCACTCACCAAATCAGTGTAGCTCTCCTTGGGATATAGATCATGTCCATGCACTATGCCGAGGCAAGGCAATGTTGCCATCAATTAGTACTCTCTAAGATATACCCTAGTCAGCCAAGTTCCTTGATCATGATTGATTTAACTCAAAATAGGTCATTCCGTAGCTATTCGGGGACTAACTTTGGGTTAACCATCAACACATTATTTCCTGATGATTCTTTCAAAATTTTAATGGCTATTTTAATTTAGAAAATGTGGAATTTTTAGTATTCGTACCATACCAATCATCGATCATTCAATTTGGAACTTATCTAGGATAAACTATATAATAAAAGTACTTACATTCGATCTTTCTAGTTATTTTCCTTCAAAACTTTATGCCATATTACTTTTCAAATACAATATCATAACTTTGGAATGATTCCCTAGCCTTCATATAAGTTTTGGGAGGAGTAAAGAGGCATGAAACATCAATTAGAAAAGAATTCCAAAGGAGGTTGTGTAGCTCTTTACAGTGAACTAGTCAATTAGCCACGACTAAGGGCACAATGGCACTTCGCCATGGTGAGAAGCCATGTTGGCCATGGCGAAGATGCCATAGAAGGTTAGTCATAATAAAGAGTCATTTTGGCTACTGCAAAGACTCTAAATCTTTATGATTTTCAGGGAAAACTGCATAAAAATATGGTTTTTCACTATTTTTTGCCTAAACACTTCAAAAAAACTTTGGGGATTAATTTTGGACCATATTTAAACTCTTTTTCCTTTCCCAAAATACAACAACAATCATGTTTTCATGTGCAAGGAATCAAAAACTATCTTAAAAGCATGTTCATGGAAGAAAATCTCATACCCACCCTTTCAAGGATTTTTTCAAGAATAGGTTAGCCTCAAATAAGGCTCCATAAGCATATATCCAACATGTAAATCCATGAATTCAAGTTTAAATCTCCCTAACTCTATTCAAAATAGAAATTTTTCAAAGAAAAACATAGGTTCTTGCACCTCATGGAGAAGGAGAAGTTTTCTTTGTTTACCTTGAAGATATGTCAAGTTTAATGTTCCTTGTAACACCCCTTAGCCTATAGTTCCTTTTATATTAATTTAAAGAATGTAATAGGTAAATATCATAATAATGGTATGTTACTATTACTTCTACCTGAGTGAATTTTAAATTTTTTCCAAGTTGATTAATTGAGCACCATTTGGGCCAAGTTCTACACTCAGGGTCTCACTTGAGACTCGCAGCGGAATATCCCATAATATATATATATATATATATAGATAATTTACTCTAAATACCTATACACAAACATGCATACTAAACCTGTTAATCATCATTAAATAACTATTAGGCTTGGAGGCAACATACCTGCCACTTATGACCTTATCAATTTATCTATTACTAATTACTAGTTAAGTCATATACATCCAACTTAATATAAGCTATACAAGAGATAATCTATACTAGCCTTTCTTAAAAATCATAAATATAACACCCCAATCTTATAGTTCTTAATGAAATATTCATTTGTGACAAGACTGGGATATTATATTTATCTATTTCCTTACTTATAACCTGAGTAAAAATCATTACGTTGTAATTTATATTGTATTAGGTTTGGAACTCAGTACTCAAGTTTCTTACTTAATTACATTGCAGCGGAAAGCTAAATATTAAAAACATTTATATACCAAAAACATCATTCATATTTTCATATAATAGATATAACATAATACATATATTTCTGGATATGTTAAGTATTTACAATACTTCAGGGTGAGGAGGCAACAGACCTACCACTCAAACACTGATTAAAAGACCTATTCAATACTACTTTAACATATCCAGAAATATATGCCCTCCTAAGTATTTACATCCAAAAATGAATCACCTTGATTTTTCTCAAAACATATATGTAATTAGGATGAGAGGGCTACATTTTAGTTATCTACATCTAATAACAACATATATATAGCCTGGCTCCTTTATGTAAGAGGAACCTCAGTAACAAACACTACATAGATGTTTTAGACATATGTGAAAGGACCCTGCACGATATCTCTACTAACGCAATATCAACTTCCAGCCAAATTAAGTACCTTACCATCTGATTCACACTAGTTATTATAGTGAGAAATAATTTCTCAGTAGCTAGACATTCCATTTTCTTTTAAAAACACTGGCATGTACCACGTAGTGATATGAAAACATTCTACATTATTTATTCTCAAATACATTTATTTCTATTAGAATTCATGAGATAATTCATTACTATGTATGGCATGCAATTTTAGATTGGAAGCTATATTAATATATCATATAAATTCATCATATAGATATCCTCATAGTATCATGAACATAAAACATGTTAATCTCGCATAGGGAAACAACATCAATATTCATAGGAAAACAATCATAATACATAAGGAAAATAGGCTTATGTCATTGGCTAAGCCACATACAATGATAAAGATACTTTGAGTATCGGGACAGCCATTATGTGAACTTGTCCATGTACTACTACGTACATGAGTGAGATAATTTTCTCTATATCCGTGGTGCGACTAATGTCATTGGTACAATCTAAGGCATTCCTTAGTGGATCCAAGTACCGCTCTATATCATAATCATTGCCTTCTAAGCAGCTTAATAACATGTTGAAAAATAAGCTCATGGATCATTATTCTTATAGACAAATTATTTCCTCTCCGTTTTTAGGCGAATCATGATGCTATGGAATCACCACCCCTTTCCAGTGGATCATATTCCCAATATGCTATCCCTAATATATGACCTAGGATGATTTGGTTTCTACGTATGATTATACAAAATTCTAAGTAAATGTCCCCTTTTTATTAGCCATTTTAGGTTACACTAACTTCGAATTTGCAATCATCACTGTAATTTCATATTTTGTGGAATAACTAACTGTCATCCCATACCGACAGTCAATCATTCAATTACAAACCTATCTATCATAGTGTAACAACCCCCAAATTGACAATACACTATCCTCTATCTGAGTAGCGGAAGTATATGGGTTTTCAAAATAGTTCTTCTTGATGTGGGAACGTCAGGGGATTGCTACTGGTTGAGCATAACCCAAATAGACCTTTTCGTCGTCTATTTAGATTCTGTTATACCCTAAATCAAATTACAGCTATACTAAATATACATACAATCACCGCAATATAAATAGTCATCTAATTCTAATATATACATTGAATACAATACAATCCAATAGATAAAACCATCAACAACCAGAAACTACCAGTAAATACATAAATCCAACAATAGAATCATTAACATAATATATATACAAATCAGATTCAAGCCTAAAACTAAGCTGCACGTCTGTCTGTCATCAAATCAGTACCCAGCTATCTTCTAGGCCCCTATCCCTGTTCATCTGAGCAAACAACTTCATGAGATATTTAAATCCCATTAGAGCAATTTACAGTAAATAGTTATTTAAAAACTAGTTGAATGCTCAGCAGTGCAAGCACCAAAAATAACTTCCCATGTTCATTTTGAAAATCAATGAAATACCTTATCTTTTAAAGTCGTTAAATAGCACAGAAATTGATGCAATTATTCAATGTTTATAAAAGTCTATTTTCTGAAAATCTGTAATCAAAATCAAATCAATTCCAATGCCTGGTGTTTCAAAATACACGTTGGCCGCAAATCTTATGCGACCGTATCTGAATCTATCTAATTACATGTCATCTAGAGAAAATTCATCTCTTATCGTTAGGTGTGATCCATAACACCAATCACCCAAAATCTCGCCTATATTGTGAGTGTGATCCGTAACACCAATCACTCACTCAAGGACTGGGTGAGAATCAACATCTAAGGCATCCCCTAGCATGTGCACATATGCCAGTTCTCATCCTCATACAATCTATTCAGAGTCACATGCACACGGTCGACTAGTACCCAGGGTTTTAGGGTATTACGCCTAATTCACAATGTTTCCCCGTATAGGCTATCCCCCCTTATACTCCTTAAACCTTTCTTAAGGTCATCTTGGTTTACCGCGTAATCCCTAATGAATGCAGGCTAAGTTTAATGAAAAACAATACATTTATAAAATCCCCTACACTCAGGATACTTAATGGCCGTCCCATACCTACTGTTAAGTACCCTACCCTAAGTCAATCCATCCCTATGGCATCTAAATCTGATAGCCAAATCTTCTAACATGCAACAGAAAATACCAACACACAGGTATGCAATTATATCCATCAAAGGTAACACGCATTTCCATACAATCAATTTAAATCATTTAGGTATTCCTAAAGTCAGTATAATCCAGGAAGCGTAAATTACCCTACCTAGTTTCTATTTACTCCTAATCAGTCTGGGACTTCTCGTATCCTCAGAATCCAAGCCTAGTCAATCTCCTGGGCAATTAAATCAATATTTTAGTCCGTTACGTAATCAATTTCATTTTCTTATGGCCATTTTCATGTTTTTCTAAGCTGATCAATTTCTATATAGATTCAGCATCCAATTGAGTCAAAAATATGTTAAATTAGGGAAATTTATATCATACTGGGGGTTCTGAAAGGTGGGGATTTGCTTCTGCCATCTTTCTGACTTCTCCGATAGCGATGCATGGTAAAGCACGGTGGTGTAAGGTGGAGGGGTGTGGTTGAGCTTAAAAATTACACTAGAGTGAAGCCCTCAAGATAAGGAGTCTAAATCTGGGGTTGGTGCGGCGATTCTAGACTGTTACGGTGAAATTTTCAGTGATAAAACTTCACAGATGGTGGATGGAGATTTCCTTGATCCGAGCGCGTGGCAACTCCATTCGACAGCTGCGAGCTGTAGGAGGAAGCTGGCAGCTCAACCTTCACAATGGTGGGGGCGATGATGGTTAATGGCGCCGGACGGTGGAGATCACGATGGCGCAAGAATTTTGTGATGGAGGGAAGAAAAATCCTTTTTTCGGTGACGGTGGCGGTCAGTGGTGGCCGTGGGTGGTTGTTGAAGGTTGAGGGTGGTGAGGCGCATCGATTGGTAGGTCGAACAGTGGCCTAGGGTGGCGGTGGTGGCCGTGTGCAGTGGTGAAAGGAGGAGAGAGAAGAGAGAGAAAATAGAGTAAAGAGAGAGAGTAGAGGTGGGAAAATGATGGAATTTATGATGTTTAGGGAGTTTAAAGCTTCCATGGGCGATTTCGTCTTTTGCCACATCACCTGGGATAACTTCTGGATGCCGTCTTCGATTTGGTTATGGACATGATTTCCCATGCAAGCGTTTCAGCCTCAGTCTGAGGAATATCTATTAGATTCTTAACGTCGGGCTGCATTTCCTTCTATCAGATTAGGTTTCTGGCTCCAAAAAATTCCAAGGTTTCAACCGTCAACTCTGAAGATCATGCCAGAATCAGTTTTAATGAAATCCGATCAGTTTTATTCAATTTAGCTATTTTAAAAATTCCTTTTATTACACCTAGAACATATACTAGAAATACTTCCTCTAAGTTTTCCTCATTGATAATCTATGGTTTCCTTTCTTTGTATGTTTTCCCTTATCTTTTCTTTGTTTCCCCTCTTTATTCTCTAAAGTTTATCATGATATTATATCTTTCTTTATGTATGTATTTCTAAATATTCTTGCTCTTTAATAATGCATACATATCTATACACATGATATTTATCCTTCCATTTTACAATTACATACTTTTAATGCAAATATGTCATGAAATTATTAATTTACACAATGGGTAATGCTTAACACCTTATTTCTCCTTTTTATTTTATTTTGGCCAAGATTGAAATAAACATCACCAAATTCTCATGAGGATTTCTTTATGTCTCGGTCAAAATACCACAAATAGAGAAAATGGGATAAATTGAATAAAATATACATTTTTTCTAAATTCCCTTACTTGAAGCCAAGAGCTAGCCCAATTAGCTTTTTCTTGTATCTTCTCATGGTGATTTCTTGGTCAATGGAAGGAAAAGGTAAGGACATCATGATTTTATTTATATAGTATTTTTCCTTCTTTCTCCATGTAATAACCGAACACATGTGATATTAAAGTCAAATAACAATTTCTCTTTCCACCTTTTCTATCATTCTCGGCTAAATGAGGAAAAAGGGAAACCAATATGAGTTAAGTTTTTGGTCAATGCAAAAGAGACAAGATAACAAAGTCATATTATATAAACATTTATTTCCCTTCTTCTCTTATTGTTCTCACTGACTGGAAATATTGATCTTATTAAAAGAATGATTGAAAATTTTCTCTCCATTCATACTTGCATGTTCGGTCAAGATAAAAAAAAGAGGAATCAATATAATTTTTACTGCCAAGTCACCTTCCTTTTCTCTTCCCTCATGATTGAACTATCATCATCACAAATACATACAAAATTTCCTTTACACTCTCCCAAACTCTCTTGGTTAAGATGGAAAAGGAACTAATCGTATTGCTTTTACAATTCCTTCCTTTGACTTTTAGGTGATACAAAAGGAAGAAAAGAAAAGAAAGAAGCCAAGACAAAGAATAAAAATTCATTCTTCCTATTGCTCTCACCAAATGAAAACAACCCTTTTTATAAAATATACATTATGTAATTCTCCTTCCAATTTGCTTGAGGTTTTAGTTAAAATAAAGAGGACAACCAATTTTGTCACATCTACTTCTTTCCTCTCTTTTCTTATGATTAATTCATTACTTTCTCCTTTAATTTATTTGTAAATTTCAATTTATCTTATTCATGTACTCTCTTTCTCAGGCAACTTATAAAGCTTTCCAATTTTATAGATATATACATAGCTATCCTACTTGTCTTCTCGGTGAAAAGGGAGAAAGGAAAGGAAAAGAAAGAGAACAATTACAACACGTCTCTTTTTCGTTTCTTATTTTCTTCATCACTGAGTCACCTTCATAATCTTTAACAAAGCTTCCTTTCCAAATGCTACAAGCCCTTCAATGAAAGAAGAAATTAATTCAATTAAATAAAACATCACTTTCCATTCCTCTTTCCCACCTCTTCATCGAATGGAGTAACAATTTATTATTAAAGTTTAAGTTGCACACTTTCCACTCCACTCACATGCTAGTTTCGGTCAAAGTAAGTAATGAGAGAAGCCAAATTCACAAGTTTCTTTCCTTCCCTTTTTGCCTTAAAACTGAGACACTCTTCTTCATCATGTATAACTAATGTATCTTTCTCAATTTCATATGTTTCCTTTCAATCAAGCAAGGGAAATTTAGGAGCTTTTATTTTTTTCACCAATTAGAATTACCCATTTCATTTCCATCATATTTTAAGCATAAGACATCATTTACCCATTGTTTCCATGACTATCCAAGCATTAAAGGTTTACTTCCATGCAAAATTAAAATCTTCATGAAAATGGAAGGAAATTTCTTATATTCAACATAACACTTCAATCAATTCCGAAAACACCTAAAAATGCATCCATATAACACTTTAAACATCTTGCCAATAAAAAAATCAAGCAAAACAAGAATGTAGAAAATTTTGCTACTATTCATGGTAGCCATTAAGGAAAAGCTTGAAAAAGAAGTTAAACCATGAAAATAATAGCATAGGAATGTCTATCTACCTCAAGTTAGCAATGGAAATTTGTTTCTCTTCCTTTACTTGTAAGCTCTTTCCAACTTTCTTCACTTCACACTTCTTCTCTTCCAAGTTCCTAAGTTGGTTTGCTAAGGAGGAAGAAGAAAGAGATATGGCATTTATCTTGGTCCAAAATGACCATTTTGCCCTTAGTGGAAAAATAACCAAAATATCCTTCCAATTTCAATGAAAATGCCATGAGATCAAATAGAGGATTTTATTAGAATTTCAAAATTTTCTTTCCTTCAAAATGAAAATTTTATCCTTTGGTAAAATTATCATTTTATCCTTATGGTAAATTTCTATTTTACCTCTAGATATTTTCTAAAGATAATCATTACTTTTTAGATATTTTCTCTAGATATTTTTCAAAGTAATCATTACTTTTTTAAAATATCTAGATATTTTTCCAATGTTATAATTACGTGTAATAAATGTACCTCGATTTGCATGCAAGTAATAATGACACTTATTATTTTAATAAACTTTTCTCTTTTTCACTCTAGTCCTTAAATTTTCGTTTCAATTTAGTCCCTTTCCTCATTTTCAAAATTCCTAGGGCAATGTCACTCAATTCTTCATTCAGAGAACTATTAAATTTATAAATTTAAAACATATCTAAACTTAACAAAATGCGGTTATTACAATAAAGACTAGTACAAGATGAATATATGCCTATGCTATCCAAAATAAACATTCATTATACCCCAAAAAGGGTACCTCTCTTCAAGTTACCTTCATATCCAGCCAGGGGCCTACACATCTTGTACACACTAGCATTTATGTTAGAATTTAATCTTAGTATCAGTGCAACCTGCTTTGAAAACTACTAATCTGTACCACTATACTTATACAGAAAGTCTCTACATCTTTTTATCATAAAATTGTGATACATACTACTAGGATGTAGTGCATGAAGCATACTTTCATGTCATGTGCTCATATCTATACATGTACATTTAAAACATATAAAATTTACAATAGGATATGTCCATCCATCATCATTTTCATTATACTATCATATGAAACATTTCATAAAGTAACAACCAAGCCATTACATTTAACATATGAGCCGGAGAAACAAACATAACATATGAGTTATTGGGAGCACTGCCCAACGAATAACTCTACATACCACTACATTCATGCATGAGTTCACTTAACATCATATGTGACAATTCTGCCACTAGCACTATCTAAGACATCCCTGTAACACCCTTAATCTTATGGTTCCTTTTAGTTAATTAAATACTATATTTTCACATATTACAAGATTGGTGAGTTACTACTATCTCTACCCAAGTAAATTTTAACTTACCAAGTTAAATAATTAAGGTGCCATTAGTTTGGGAATTTCTACACTCATGATACACACAAGTAATATCACAGTGTAAAATAATCAAAATAATTAAAATAAAACATACATATGTATTCACATTCACATTCATAATTCATTTATAGTCATTATAATTTCTTTTAATCAGACATATACCTACGGATATGTGAGTGTGGCAACCAGGGTAAGGAGACAACAAGCCTATCACTCATACCCATTTAACAAAAGACTACTAATGGATTCCTAGCTCATATATCCTAATATATATATGCCCTCTTTCTATACATCAAAAATCATTCTCTTGATCTTTCCAAAAATAATGACAGTAAGGATTTAAGGTGTCGAGCTTGTCAAAATATGTGACCTATGTCACTATTCCTAGTCATCAAATTCCATTCCTCCGATGGGTGGAGGTGTAAGAGGAACTTAAACTATAGTAATCGCCCATAATTCCTTAATCAGAGTAAAGTACCCCAAAAGGGGTATCTTAACCAGCTCTACTTTAATCTCTAATAGTAACTGGTACCTAGGCATCTAATACAAAACCATGATTTTATGAGAAATAAATCTTAGTAGCATAACAATCTATTAAAAAATCTACTGGCAGGCACCACCATACTGGTACAAAAATCCACTTCATTCTCAATTAATGAAACAATATCCATTGGGGTGTAATGCATGATATATGCCATTTTGGCATCATAATTTCATAATATGTACTTTTAGATGCCTATACAATTATCAAATGTTCACAATATAAAACATGTCATTCCATCACACTTTTTTTTTGGTAACATAATCATATTTTACATATAAAATATGAGTCAGGAAAACCATCATATCAAAATGCCCAATGCCATATCATCACAAGAGATATCAGGAGAGTTGCCCAACAAACTACTCCACATGCTTCACTCACACTCATGAATGAGTTTCGAGTCTAGTATCGTGGTCCTAGACCAACTAGCAGCATAACGTTTACCTTGTACTAGTTGGAGCGTCCCCTAGTAGATCCCAAGTACACTGTAGTCCTTGTCCTCTCTGACAGATCATCCTATACTTGCTCACTGGTCCCTGTCCTCTCTAACAGATCATTCCAGACCCGCAAGATCGATAGCCTTCTCTGATATCTCATTACCCTTTCATCCCATAAAGGGACTGGTAGACTCACGAGATTAATGTCACCTCTGACTGATCATATCTACTCTGCCTTTATGGATTATGAGGCTATAGAATCACCATCCCTTTTTGATGGATCATGTCCCAGAATGCTATTCAAAAGCATATATTTTAGGGTGAATCAGCTAATGTTATGGTTATGCTTAACTTTAAGTATGTGACCCCTTTTTGTTGTCTTTAAAGAAGTTCACTAACTTAAAATTCGCAACCATCACGATATTTTCAAAATCATTTATGATTGAGTCGATGTTTTACCATTCTAAATTTATGGTATGACTGTGGAATGTCCAATGACCGTCCAATACCAATAGTTAGTCACTCAACCATGAGCCTATCTATCACTAATGCATATACTTTGAATACTTTACTATTTTCTCTTTAATTTTTTCCTCTCTTTCTTTTTGATCTCATGTTACATGTTACCCATAAATCACACTTTTCTCATATAATGACATTATCATTGACTTTATTGAGCATACCCCTTAAGAAAATGGAAATTTGGACTCACATATTCTTTCTAGACAATTAGGATTTCATTTTAAACATTAGGTGGTTCTTCAAATCAATTTCTCCATGAAAAGCTATATTTTTTCCACCTACCAATCCATTAACAACTCCTAACAGTCATATTACCAAGTTAAAATTCTTAAAAACATACACAGGACACTATCAACTAATTGTCATCTTTACATCTGTTGGCTGTTAGTAAACAAAATGCTATCAGTTGATCGCCAAGCTTGTATTAGTCGACTAGTGAGCTACTGCCAGCAACTTATCAATCGATGAAGGCCCGACAATCAACTGCCAGAGGTTATCAATTGGTTGTTACCTGGATTTTCTAGAAAATATGAAGCTGAAGAATATGACAATCCACTGCCATGCCCCTATCAGTCCTCTGGTACATGTATTTATAGAAAAATATGAACATCAAGAATAGGTTAGTCATCTGGTAGACACGACAATCGACTAGTAAGCGTCTGGAGCTTCGGTTTCTTGCTATGATACAGTACAAATCCCAATTTTAAACTTATTTCACATCTAGGAAACTATGAGATTAGTTTCTAACACTTGAAAATCAATTATATCTCATCAAAATGCTCAAAAAACCCATCACCAGGGATTCAACTCAAGTCAACTTTTATTGCAACCCATTATGCATAATTTGAAACAAACAATCCTAAGTACATATATTCGGCATAAATCATCCAATAGATATTATAAATACTTAGAATGTAGGTTTTAGCCTTTCTCTCATGCAAAGAACAACAAAAATCACAACTTTTCAGACATAAGTTGAAACTTTCAAAATGAGAAATTAGATTGTTTGCTACTTTATTGTTGCTTTTAATCATGTAAAAATTTGTTCTAAGACTTGATGTTGCATTTTCCTAGCTTTTGGGATATCAAACTTGCTTCTAGAGCTAGCTTCCTTCACAATTTCCACACTTTCTCTCTCTAGAATACCCTCAGCTTCTCTCTCTATAATTCTAGATTTAAGATGGCAAATGGTGATGCTCTAGATTTTTACAACTATTTATAGGTAGTTCGGGCAGTTATAGAAACTAAAACCTTATTTAATTTTTAGGTTAAGTTTTGAAAATTCGGCCTCTATTAACAATTTCCTCAACCATGCAGAGAATTACTATTTTACCCCTGAAACTTTGATGCGAATTTCAAATTTCTTTTTGCTATAGTAACCCATATTTTGGCTAAAATTATGGCTAACTACCATCGAGTATTGGAAGTGTATAGATTTTCCATGACTAAACATTTTCCCATTTCATTTTAGTCCTAGCTTCCTTTCTCAGTTTAGTCCCTCACTCTAATGCAACTATATGTAACTAATTCTAATGCAACATACACAAACAATTAATTTATTTAATAGCTAAAATCCATCTCTCAATGAATAGAAGGAGTGAATGTTACAATTCTCCCCTCTTTTAAAATAATTTCATCCTCAAAATTGAACATGTACCTAATCAAATAAATTTTTGATGGGTTCTTCTCATATCGCCATCTCTTTCCCACATACCTTCTTGTGGTGATGACTGATCCCACCATACCTTTACTAGTGGAATAGTCTCATTTCTTAATTTCTTGACTTCAGTACTAATAATTTTCAAAGGTTTTCGATGATAAATTAAATTATCTTTCAATTGTATTGTAATGGCGTGAAGAATGTGAGAAGGATCTGGGATATATTTATGAAGTTGAGAAATATAAACAACATTATGAAGATTTAACAAAAATAGGGGTAAAGCTATCTGATAAGTGGATGAACCAATTCTTTTGAGGATTTGAAAGGGTCCAATGTATCTAGGGTTCAGCTTCTTAACTTAATAGCCTTACCAATACCATAACTAGAGATACTTTGAGGAAAACATGATCTCGTTCTGTAAATTCTAGTGGTCTTCTTCTTTTGCAACATGACTTTTCTACTTATCCTGAGTGTTAGTCATTTTTTCTTTGATCATTTTGATCTAATCAGTGGTTTGTTAAACTAATTCTGGCGCTAATATTTGTCTTTCTCCCACTTCAAACCAACATAAGGGTGATATACACTTTCTCCCACACAAGGCTTCATATGGAGCCATCGCTATCCTGGAGTGGAAACTATTATTATAAGCAAACTTCACTAAAGATAAACTCTTATCCCAACTTCCCTTCTGTTCTAATATACAGGCCCTAAGCATATCTAGGACCTTTTCCCTCAATCCCCTGTGTAACACCCCCTTTGCCTATGGTTCCTTTTTAATTATTTAAAAGGTATAATATATAATTAGCATAATATTGGTGTGTTACTATTACTTTTATCCGATTAAATTTCAAACTTTTTACCAAGTTGATTAATTGAGTGCCATTTGGGTTGGGTTCTACACTCGAGCCCTCATAACGTCGTAGTGGAATATCGGATCAATTACATATACATAATTCATCGTAAGTAGCTATGCACAAACATACATAAATACTCATTCATTAACTTTAAATTAACTTATTAGGGTGTGGAGGCAACAACCTTGCCATTCATGCCCCATTAAATTTGCCTACTCATAACTTTTAATCAATTCATATATAGCTGAGTCAATATAGGCTCTACAAGAGATATTATTTACTAGTATTTCAAAAATTTATAAGGACTAGTACAAATTAAACATGTTCCTATACTATCCAAAATAAACATTCATTGTACCCCATAGACGAGTACCTCTCTTTCAGTTACCTTCATCTCTAGGTAGGTACCTATACATCTGGTACGCGTCAGCACTAGTTTGAGAAACTAATCTTAGTAGCAATGCAACCTACTTGAAATTCAGTTACTTGTACTATCGTACATATAAAAAAAATCTCTACATTCTTTCTCATCATAAAAATATAGTGCAAACTATTGGGATGCAATGCATATACCATACAATCATGTCATGTGCTCATATTTAGGCATGTACATATAAAACATATTAACTTTATCACATGGGATGTTCATTCAGCATCATTTTCATCACAAAACATTTTCCTAAGGTAATAAACATACCTTTTGATTGTACCTATAAGCAGGAGAAAACAATAATAACATATGAGCTATTGGGAGTGTCAACCAGCAACAACTCCATGTACCACTACATATATGAATGAGCTATCCTGGTGACTAACTACGCCATTACGGTAACTCTATTGCATAGTACTACTGAGGTGTCCACCATCTGGATCCAACGTACAATCTAAATAACTCATGAGATCATCATAAAACCTCTGAATAGGTTTTATCCTCTCCGCTTTCGCGAATCATGAGGCTATGGAGTCACCAACCTCTGTTGGTGGATCACACTCTCGATACACTATCCTTTAACTTATATACTAAGGTGATTTGGCTCATGCTTATAGTTCTGCTTAACCCTAAGTATGTTTCTTAAATGGCTTGTGGAAGATAACACTAACTTAGAGTTCGCCACCATCGTAACATTTTCAAAATTATCTATACTCAAGTGGATGTTTGACCATCCATGTTTATTGCAAAATCGTGGAATGCCAATGGCTATCCCATGCTGACAATCAGTCACTCGATCATGAGCATATCTACCACTAATGCATATGTAACTAATTCTAATGCAACATACACAAGCAATTAATTTATTTAATAGTTAACAAACATCTCTCAATGAATAAAAGGAATAAATGTTACAGTCCCCTTGTTGGATCTGAGTACCCTTTAATAGTCCCTGCCTCTTCTACAGATTATCCCTGACCAACGGGGTGATCCCCTTTCATCCCAAATAGGGCTGGTATAAATCTCTTTATGTGGTCCCTATCAACTTTGACAGATTATACCTGACCAGTGGGATTGATATCCCTTTCATCCCAAATAGGGTTGGTTCTCAACTCATGGGATCATTATCTGACTATGGACAGGTCTCATCCACTCCGCTTTCATAGATCATGGGGCTATGGAATCACTATCCCTTTCCGTTGGAATACACTCCCAGTACACTATTCTCTAACATATATACTAGGGTGACTCGGCTCATGTCCATGGTTATGCTTAACTCTAAGTACGTGTTTCTTAAATAGCCCTTGGAAGATTGCACTAACTTAGAGTTCACAACCATCATGGCATTTTTGAAATCATTTATGTTCAAGTGAATGTTAACCATCCTAATTCATGGCACGATTGTGGAATGCCCAACAGCTGTCCCATACCAACAATCAGTCACTTGACCATAAAACTATCTACTACTAATGCATACACTTAGAATACTTCACTTCTTCCTTTCTCATGTTTTTCCACTTTCTTTGCATTACTATCACAAGGATGCTCACATCATAGTGACGCATGACCTTACATCTTGCATGTTACCTACTACATCCTAGGTTTATATCGTTAGTTTGAGTGAGATTTTGGGCCAATTTCCTCTCAAAACAAGTTGTTGAGTTCCTTTTCTAAACCAGTGGACTGGCAGCTGGTTGATCCCATGCTACTAGTAGATTGATCACATACTGCCAGTCGACTGATAGCTCACTGCCCTTCTAAATTAGTCTTGCCAGAGAGTTACTAGTCAATTGCGAAAGGCTTGGTAGTCGACTGCTAGCCTTTTATGAGGCATTTCTAGGAAAAACTGGACCTGACAGTCAACTACTATAGTAGGGCAGTCAGCTGCCAGCTTTCAAGAAAGCTTTCTAGAAAATAAAGAACACGGTAATCGACTTCTAGGGGTTGACAATAAGCTGCTAATGTTCTGTAATGCATTTTGGGTAGATGAAGAACACGATAATCGACTTCCATGGCTAGCAGTCGGCTACTAGTGTTCCATTTGCTCTAAAACTTTCCAAAAAACATGTTTTCAAACCATTTTCATAAACCATGAACTCAACACCATCATTTAAACATCATATAGCACTTATAAACAATCCAAACTCAGCTTAACATTACTCAACACTAAGATCAAACCATATTTTCACACTTAGGGCATAAGTGCACTTCCACAATCAATGACAAGCATAAATGAGCATGACTATTCAGCAAGCAACACCTAATAAAAGTAAAAAACATAGAGAATGAAGGTTTAAATCTCAAACATGGTCTAAATCATTCATAGACAACATTTTTCTCTTCAGTAAAAGCAAATATTTTAGAAATGGGGTTAGGTTAAGTTACGATCTTGATTTTCTTGAAGAATTGGCATGTACAAGATGTTAAAATGGCCCTTCCCTTACTATAAAACATTTTCTCTAGCCTCAAATCACCCTACCTCCAAGCTTATCCTCACTTCTTGCCCTAATTTAGTCTGTTTCTCTCTCCACTCACCCTTCTCTTTCTTTTTCTAAAAAGTACTAAAGTTGGAGTTATGTTTTTAGGGTTTAAGGTTCCTAAATTAGTAACTACCATTAATTGCATTCTTGCCCTTGCCCATTTTATGACTTCTGCCTAGCTAAACCTTTCCATTTTGATTTAGTCCTTAGCCACATCTAAACTTAGCTTTTGTTCCTTTCAACTAATTCCTTGCACTAATGTAACTAGATGTAATCAATGCAACATACACAAGCATTAAACTTACATTAACAACTGACAAACATCTCTTTTTCATATCAGGAGCGGATGTTACATTTCTCCCTACTTTTAAACTAATTTTATCCTAGAAATTAGAATGTACCTATTCGAATAACTCTGGGCAGGATTTCCTTATATCCTCTTCCTTCTCCCATATTGCCTCTTATGGAGATGATTGATCCCATATGACCTTAACTAGAGGGATAACCATGTTCCTTAATTTCTTGAACTCATTCCTGATGATTCTTAAATGTTTTAGATAATAGGTTAAATTTTCTTTTAACTATATTATACTGGCATCAATAATGTGTGATGGGTCATGGATGTATTTCCGAAGTTGCAAGACATGGAAAATGTTGTGAAGGTTTGACAAGAATGGTGGCAAGACTATCTGGTAGGCGATACCCTCAGGAAAACATAATTGCCTTTATCGAATTCTATTCGTCTCCTTCTCATGTCAGAATACTTCTTCTTCCTATCTTGAGCCCTACCCATCTTATCCCTGATCAACTTGATTTGGTCTATAGTGTAGGGATCCCATGAAGTCTCACTATCTCCTGAATATACAAATGGGATAATTTGTCCAAGGAGAAATTGATCTTAATGGGTAGAATATGTGCAGACTTAGTTAGTCGGTTTACTATTACCCAAATAGCATCATTACATAATTGAGTCCTAGGTAAACCTACCACAAAGTCCATAGAAATCTTATCCCACTTCCACTTTGGGATATCAAGAGGTTACAACAATCTAGCAAGTTTGTAATGTTCAATCTTCACCTACTAACACACTAGGCACTTAGCCATATACTCAGCGACATGCTTTCTCATGCCTAGCCACCAAAATTGTCCCTTCAAGTCTTGATACATCTCAGTAGCACCAGGATGAATAGTATAGTACCTCCTATGTGCTTACTCTAAGATTTTCTCCCTTAATTGCCCTTGACTCAGAACATAAACCTTGTTCTAAAAGGTCATTATCCCATCGGCCTCCTTATGGAATTCCTTCGGGTCCTTTAGGGACTTTAAGAATTCGTCCTCCTTTTGGGCATATAGGATTTGTGTTCTAAGGTTGCTCCTAATTAGCAATTAACCTAGACAAATTCTATCTAATAGCATCAATGAAGATAAGCTCAAATTACTAAAATTTTGTATCAAACTCATTTCACTCACCATCATCTAAGCTAAATGGAGGGGTTTCCTACTCAAGGCATCCACTATAACATTAGCTTTACCTAAATGACATCTTAATTCAAAATCATAATCCTTGATGAATTCCATCCATCTCCTTTGTCTCATGTTTAATTCCTTCTGATCAAAGAGGTACTTGAGAATTTTGTGGTAACTAAATACTTCAAACCTAGACCTATAAAGGTATTGTCTCTAAATTTTCAAGGTAAACACTATCCTACTAGTTCTAGGTAGTGAGTGGGGTAATTTTTCTCATGGGGTCTTAATTGCCTGGAAGCATAGGCTACTACTTTTCCTTCTTGCATTAGGACATACCCTAAACCTTTCTTGGATGTATCAAAGTATAGCTCAAACCTTTCCAAAGGATTTAGGATAATTAATATAAGTGCAGTGGTTAACCTTTGCTTCATGGTTTGGAAACTATGTTCACATTTAGAGTCCCACAGAAATGGAACATCTTTCTGGGTTAACTTGGTCATCGACATCACTATTTATGAAAACCCTTGGATAAACCTTCTATAGTAACTGACTAATTCGAGGAAACTATGATTTTTTGTCATTGTTGTAGGTCTCTCCCAATGTACCACTACTTTAGTCTTACTTGGATCTATTGCTACCCTATCCTTGGTAATCACATGGCCCAGGAATCTCACTTCCTCTAACCAAAACTCACATTTCTCAAGTTTGGCATACAATTGTTTCTCTTTAAGCACTTGAAACACAATCCTAAGGTGTTGTTCATGTTCCTACCTGTTTCTAGAATATATAAGAATATCATCAATGAACACTACCACGAATTAATTGAGATAGGGTCTAAAGATGCGGTTCATGTAATCCATGAAAATAGCTAGAGCACTTATCAAACCAAACGACATTACAAGAAATTCATGATGCATATACCTAGTCCTAAAAGCTGTCTTAGCTATATCCTCACTTCTTACTTTGATTTGATGGTACCCTGACCTCGAATCAATCTTAGTAAACACAGCTACTCTTCTTAGTTGATCTAATAGGTCATTAATCTTAGAGAGGGGATATTTGTTTTTCACTGTCACTTTGTTCAATTGCCTATAATCTATGTACATTCTCATACTTCTATCTTTTTTCTTTACAAATAACACCGATGCACTCCATAATGAAATACTAGGCCTAATGAATTACTTTCTAAGAGGCCTTCTATTCGCATTTTCAACTCTGTAAAGAATTCTACTTCTCTTTCTGGTGGAAGGCCAGAGATCTCCTCAGAAAAGACATTAGGGAACTATCTAACTATAGGGATACTATGAAGCTTATGTTGACTCTCAACCTTAGGAGAACATAAGAAACATAATAATTGGATCTTTTTCTTTGTACCCCTGTTCATAGTATAGTGTCCATAAAAGTCATAGATTTCTCAAAATAGTTTAAAACCACCTTATTAAAAGACAACCAATCCATCCCAACAATGACGTCCAAATCCACCAATGATAAATCGAAAAGGTCAACAATAAAAGGCTTACTTTCAACAATGATTGGGCAGTTTAAGCAAGTTAAAGTAGTTAAAACTTGCTTTTCTTGTAGCAGTGGTAATGGATAACTCATAGGGCAATTTAGTAATGGGTAAGTTCAATCTTTCCACACATTCAAGGGAAATAAAGGAATGAGTGGTGCCAGAATCAAATAGTATAATTAAGGAAACATTACTTATGAAACACTGACCTTTAATTGAATCATCATATTGGTCTACCTCTTTGCCCTTGAGGGTGTAGACTCTCCCCTTAGTCAGAGGCTTAGAGGCCTTAGCTAGTTTCTTTAATAATGGGCACTTCTTAATGAAATGTCTTGGCTTACCACACCTGTAATAGACTTTCTGTCTCAACCAACATGGCTTTTTCCCATGATTCTTCCTACACTTGGGGCAGTTGTTTGAAGCATTTGGCCTAACCATGGGCTTCTTCCCTGATTGGGCTTTATTAAACTTGCTCTCCTTTCCCTTGGTAAAACCTGACTGTGGTTTGCTCTTAAGAAGGTTTAACTTTTTCTTCCCCTTCTCAGTCTCGGCCAAGTTTCTTGAAAATTTGCTGTATTTATTAGCCAAGGTGGCATAATTCTATATCTCTAATGGAGCCACAATGTTCTTTGGTTTTGGATTCAGCCTGGCCTGTAAGTGCATAACCTTCCATGCTTCATCTTGTCTCAACTACAGATAGGAGTAAAACTGAGATAGCTCCTCAAATTTTGCCAAGTAGTCATGAAAAAAAATGTTGCTCTATTTAATCATTATAAACTCTACTTCCTTATCATTCTTCACACTCTGGGTAAAGTAGTTCTCCAAAAAAACCTCCTTAAAAGACTTCTAAGTGATCTAAACTCCCTAAGCCTCCATTAAATGCTTAGCCCCTTTCTACCAGTGCTCAGCCTCTCCAGCCAGCATGTAAGGGGAGGATTGGACCTTCTAGGTCTCTATACTCCCCAGAACTGCAAACAACTTCTTCAATTCTGCCAACCACTCCTCTATCACCTTCGAGTTGAACTCACCTCTAAAGGAAGGAGGCTTGGCTTTCTAAAATTTAGACTATCCCTTATAAACTTGATACCCCACTTGTTTGCCCTCAGGGTTAGGGTTACGATTTACATTTAGGTCCTTCTACATCTGCCGAAATGCTTTAACTATAGTACCCATTTGTTGAGTGGCAGTAGCGGCCTATTCTCTCGTGGCCTATACCATCCCCATTAGGGTTTTCATAACCCCAGCTAAGTTCACATCACCTTATTTATCCTGTGTACCATTCCTCCTGGGAGGTGCCATACCTTACTCTTTAAAACAAACATTATTGAGGTGGTTAGTATCATTAACAAAATATTTATATGAGAATATATGGCTCCACAGGAAATATTGTACACACCTAAATCTAGCACTCCATTCCTCAAGTCAAAATATAGCACAATTAGTCAACTGCCTAGGCTCAGCTAACTAACATATAGTACTCTCTATCCTGAGGAATCTACCCTTACTAACGAGTCAACTATGTGTTAATCGTGGTAGCTATGCTCTAGTACCAACTAAATGTAACACCCCTTATCCTATAGTTCCTTTTATATTAATTTAAAGAATATAATATGTAAATATCATAATAATGGTGTGTTACCATTACTTTTACCAAGTTGATTAATTGAGTGTCGTTTAGGTCGAGTTCTACACTAAGGCTCTCACTTGAGACTCACAGCGGAATATTCCATCATGTAAATATATATCCATAGTTTGCTCTAAATACCTATACACAAACATGCATACTAAATATGTTAATCATCATTAAATAACTATTGGGCATAGAGGCAACATCTCTGCCACTCATGACCCCATCGATCTGTCTATTGCTAATTACTAGTTAATTCATATACGTCTAAGTTAATATATGTAATGTGCTTATATTTATGCATGTACATTTAAAATTTATAAACTTTACAAAATGGGATGTCCATCCATTATCATTTTCGTTATACTTTCATATGAAACATTTCATAGAGTAACAAATATGCCTTTACACTTAACATATGAGTAGGGGAAACAAAAAAGACATACGAGTTATTGGGAGCATGGCCTAACAACAATCCCATGTACCACTACACATCATATGTGACAATTCTGCCACTAGCACTATCTTAGGCATCCCTTAGCCAGATTCGAGTGCCCCTTTTGTAGATTACCCCTAACCAGCAGCGTGATCCCTTTTTGTTGCAAATGAGGCTGGTATAACTCTTTTTCTATGGTCCTTGTCAACTCTGATAAATCATCCCTATCCAGCGGGATTGATATTCCTTTCGTCCCAGATGGGGCTAGTTATCAACTTGATGTGTCTTATTTTATACATAATTGCTTGATATGAATTGTCCATTTTATGAGAATTTTTTAAAAATCACCTAAGTTTGCATCATTTTCATTTTCAGGCATTTTATCAAGTTATCATCAGTAAATAGACCAATTTTGAGCTTGGACAGCTTCAGAGCACTCAAAATAGGCTATTTGGGCCAATTTTGCTTATTGGGCCTTGGACTGGGCTGATTGAGGGAGAAAAAGTGAGAGACCGCATGAAAGAAAGGGGACTTGCGCATTTTGGAATAGTAACCCAGGTTTGAACAGTGCCATGTAAGACCCGAACCACTTCTATTATAAGAGAGAAGACCTTAAAGCTTGGCATGAACGGAGTGCCCAATCGAAGCTTCATAATAGCGTGACCTCACTCTAGTGACAGGGGATGACGGGCGGGACATCATCGTTGTGCGTAGCCTCCATGAAGCAGCAGACTCGTGAGAGAAGACACGTGACCCTATAGAAATATTTGTCAACATCCTGGCTCCTCCACGGCATTTTTCGGTTGACCCACCGCCAACAATTGTCCCTACAACTTCAAGAAACTCACCCGTGACCTTCCCCCAGCTCGCTGGCCACCACAACACCCTAGATTGGGAGATCTGTGATAGACCTGAGACAGACTCGAAGCGTGATCCATAAGCGTTTCACAACCCATTCTACTTTGTTCGTCTGAGGTGTCACTAGAAATTGACCCTCCTTCGCTTAGCGCCTCACCCACTACCTTCTGCCTAAGCTCTGGCAGCCGTTGCAGTAGTTTTCCATTGGGTACTGAGAACTTGGGATCCAACCCATTTGACCCGCGACCTGCAACCCATTTCTAGACAGATTTGAGCTATTTTTTTATGAGGTTTTTTTAGCAGCTTTTTGGTCTTTTTTCGATGGCTTTCTTGCGACCAATTGGTGCAGCTACCATCGAGCATTTGAGAAGATAGGATTTGCATAAAATTATACTATTTTTATTTGCTATTTAATTAATTGTTTGATGGATTATCTGCTATTGTAAATATGTGTGGCTAAATTTTTAAAATTCATTGGGGTCCCTAACTGTGTTGGTATTCTGTTTAATCTGTATGCATATTGATTTTGATGTTGTGATATTCTTTTCAGTCATTCATGTACTATTTAACTTTTCATTATGAGACATTGTTGTGAATGCTAATTCGATTTCTTTTTGAGATCGAGAGATGATAATTGAAATTGGAACCAAATTGCAGAGAACAATTAATTTTCACTTAGAGATGAGGTTAATTAATTGCTGGATTAAGGAGTAGTTATCCTTAATAGCAGTAAATTAGATTGATTATGCTAATCTAAAATCAACCATTACGAAGAACCAACCAGTGATAAGTTTATAGGTTTAAGAAATTCATTAAGACCAACAGAGAATTTGAATTTAAATTAGAATCCACTCATAGGTAGCATAGTCAGATTCAGTAATCCATTATCCTTTGTGTGTTTGCCAACTGGTGTAGGTTCCCTGATGGATTTTCTTTTCTTGCCTTAGTATATTTTTCTTTTGTTCCTTGTCACTGGTAGTTTGTTATTGCTTATAGTTAGACATTAGTTTAGATAAAAATCAATCACTTTAATTGTTAGGCTAGATAATAGAGAACAAGTAGTAACTCTAGGCTTTCCCATTCCCAAGGAATACGACTAGGCTGCATCGATAGGTTCACTACCTTAGGTGTAGTTGCATAAGTAGCATAGGCAGCACACATTAAGTTTTTGGCACTGTTGCGGGGGTACTGTTTGTGAAAACTATAGTGAAATTGCTATTTGTTACTTTAGCCAATTTTATTTTATTTTTTTTTTGTTTTTGTCTCTAGTTAGTTGTTCGTTTCGTTCCATTTCTTTTTTTTTTTGTTTTAATCGTTCATTTTTATCTGTTTTGTTTTATTTTTGTTTTTGATTTATTAGTCTTTGATCTAGTTGTTGGGGTGTTTCATTGTCGTTGGTTTTAGGTCATTTATAACCATGGATTCTTTATCAATCTTGGCAGCTCAAATACAAAGTGAGCTTCTGGCCAAGTAAATTTGTCAATGCCCGATGCCAGGGCAGGCTGCACAGTTTAGTTGCAAGTTCTGTGGTAGCCCACATTATGGTGTCAATTGTACTGCGAGAGGTATGGTTGTTAATTCTTCTTCTTCATTTTCTCTTTACACTATTTCTACTGATTTTGAACAGGTTGATTATATGGGGAATGCCCCAAGTCAGCAAAATGATTCGTACAGCAATATATACAACTTTGGGTGGAGTAACTATCCAAATTTCAGATTGATGAATAATACCCAAAGTCCACAAGATTCTCAGTGGCTACACCAATAATAACTTCAACAACAAATCACTTATGATCAATTTCCTCAAGGACAGGAGGAATCTAGTCTTGAGGAAACGCTCATGAAATTTGTGTCCAACATGGACGCAATCCTTAAAAATCAGCAGGCCTCCATTTAGAACATGGAATACTAAGTAGGCTAGATTTTTAAGATGTTGGCTGAGACACAGCTAGAGACGCTCCCAAGTGCCACAGAGTCTAAACCAAGGGAGCATTGTGATGCTATCACTCTGACATCTGGTAAGCAAGTATCTGACCCTTTACCATTGACTGATGATCATTATACCCTTTTGTTGTACACTGAGGACAGTGTAATCCTCAAGTGTGGGGTGGTGTTCTTTTATTGTTTTGACCCCTTTTTCTTTTGTTAGTTCAGGACACTACATATTGATGCTACTTTTTGCTGATGTTGTATTTATGCTGCTAATGGATATAGGACTGCATACTTGATTTTTCTTGACTATATGCACTTAAGTTTTGTTTGTCTTTGAAGCATTTATAATTCAGTTTATGAATTGGCAGAAATTGTTTCCCTGAATTCATCTTGGAAAATAATTAGTAATTTTTAATGAATTATCTCAATCGGGTTATACCAGTCACCTCGGTTGGGTTATACAGGTTGTATTTAATTATTTTTCAAATTATGAAAATTTTGATTCAGGATGTTGATAATACAAATTGCATGCACTGCTTAACTGACAATTCAGTTGAAATTTCTTTTTCGAACCATATGTAATTTTACTACACTCCAAATGTGAGATTTGAGCCTATTTTGAGTATTCATTACAAGTATACTCTCGACTTTCTTGTTTGAGTGTGCATTTTGTTTGATTTTGCCTCTAGAACTTGATTTGTAATTCTTGTTGAAGTTGCATGAATTTTTGAACATCAGGAAATGATTTGGGCAACTTAGGATACACTACTTTTGGCCAAAAAGCCTACCCTCTATGTTTCCTTTAGTTGGCCACTTTTGAGCCTTGATGTTCCATTCACTTTTTGCACCTATACACCTCACATTACTTTTCTCTACATCATCTTCTTTTTCACCTTATATGTTAGAAATTATGTGATTTACTCTTTATGTTTGGATTAAAATGCATTGTCTTAATTGTTAACAATCCACCAAGTATTTTATTTATATGCTCCCTTCAATCCAAAGTTGTTTATTAGCAAGACTACAAATATATATGTATATAAAAGAGACAAAAAGAAAAAAATAAAATAAAATAAAATATTTTTGAAAAGCGATCTTCATTATCTTGTTTATTGGATATGTTATTCCTTGAGCATCTCCTATTTCATTAAAAACTTGGTGAAAATTTTTGTGTTTAGCACTTTGCTACTTCTAATCCTTTGAGTATTCACCATATTTAAGTTACATGACTTCCAGCATATCTATCACCTCTTTCCAAAATTTTTCCTTACCTTTATTTTAACCACATTACAACCTTGTCAAGACCCTTTGAGTGATTTGAGTGATCCGTATGAAGCTTTGGTTATTAAATTTTTGTTATTGAATTGCAGGTTAAGTTGTATATGCATTGTTATTATTTTCATCCTATGTTAAGGTTGTGCAATTTGATTTATGATTAAGTTTCACTTGGGATGTGTTAGGTATCATTAATTATGGATTAGATATGACTTTTAAGGACTTATTGCTATTGTTTAAAGACTGAGTTAGTGTTTGCTTGAGGACAAGCAAAAGCTTAAGTGTGGGGTAATTTGATGGGTCTTATTTTATACATAATTTCTTAATGTGAATTGACCATTTTATGTAATTTTATTCTAAAAATCACCTAATTTTGCATCATTTTCATTTTCAGGCATTTTATCAAGCCATCATCAGTAAATTGAGCAATTTTGAGCTTAGATAGCCTTTAGAACACTCAAAATATGCCATTTGGGCCAATTTTTCTTATTGGGCTTTAGATCGAGCTAATTAGGCCTTGGACTGGGCTGATTGGGGGAGAAAAGGTGATAGATCGCGTGAAAGAAAGGGGATCTGCGCATTTTAAATAGTGAACCGAATTAGAATAGTGTCGTGTATGACCCGAACCACTTCCATAGCGAGAGAGAGGACCCGAGAGCTTGGCGTGAATGGAGTATCCAACTGGAGCTTCCTAGTGGTGTGACCTCACTCCAGTGATAGGGGACGATGGGCGGGACATCGTCGTTGTGCATAGCTGTCATGAAGTAGTAGACCCAAGAGAGAAGATGCGTGACCCGAAAGAAAGATCTGTCAACATTGTGGCTCCTCCATAATGTTTTTTGCTCGACCAACTGCCAACAACTATCCTTGTAGCTTCAGGAAACTCACCCGTGACCTTTCCCCAGTTCGTCGGCTGCCACAACGCTTCAAATTAGGAGATCCATAGCAAACTTGAGACGGACCTGAAGCGCGATCCAGGAGTATTTCACCACCCGTCTAATGTCGTTCATCCGAGTTGCCATTGAAAATCAACCTGAAGTCGCCGTTGTAGCAGTTTTCTGTTGAGTACCTGAGAACTCAGATCCAACCCGTTTGACCCACGACCTATATTTTTTAGGAGGTTTTCTGGTCCTTTTTCATTGGTTTTTTGGTAGCCAATCCGTGCAGCTATCATCGAGAAATTGAGAAGACAGGATTTGTATAAAATTATACTATTTTTATCTGTTATTTAATTAATTGTTTGATAGATTATTTGATGTTGGAATCGTCTACTATTGTAAATGTGTGGCTAAATTTGTAAAATTCATTAGGGTCCCTAACTGTGTTAGTATTCTGTTTAATCTATATGGATATTGATTTTGATGTTGTGATCTTCTTTGTAGTTATGCATATACTATTTAAGTTTTCTTTATGAGACGTTGTTGTAAATGCTAATTAGATTTTTTTTTGAGATCGAGAGATGATAATTGAAACTGGAACCTAATTGCAGAGAACAATTAATTTTCACTTAGAGATGAGGTTAATTAATTGCTGGATTAAGGAGTAGCTATCCTTAATAGCAGTGGATTAGACTTATTATGCTAATCTAAAATCAACCATTAAGAAGAGCCAACTAATATGCTATGGTTATGCTTAACTTTAAGTACATGTTTCTTGAATGGCCTTTGGAAGATTACACTAACTTAGAGTTTGCAACCATCATGGTTTTTTCAAAATCATCTATGTTCGAGTGGATGTTAACCATCCTAATTCACAGCACAATCGTGGAATGCCCAATGGCTATCCCATACTGACAATTGATCACTCGACCACGATCCTATATGCCACTAATGTATACACTTAGAATACTTCACTCCTTCCTTTCTCATGTTTTTCCACTCTCTTTGTATCACAATCACAAGGATTCTCTCATCTTGTTGACACGTGACCTTACATCTTGCATGTTATCCACTACGTCCCAAGTTTAGTTCCTTAGTTTGAGTGAGATTTTAAGCCAATTTCCTTTCAAAATAGGTTGTTGAGTTCCTTTTCTAAACCAGTCAGCTGGCAATTGACAGATCCCACACTGCCAGTAGCCTACTAGCTTGCTACCCTTCTGAATTAGTCTTTCCCAAGAGCTACCAGTCGGCTACTAAAGGCTTAGCAATCGACTGCTAGCCATTTGTGAAGCATTTTTGTTAAAAACTAGACTCGACATTCAATTGCTATAGCAGGGCAGTCGGCTGCTAGCTTTCTGGAAAGTTTTGTAGAAAATGAAGAACACAACGGTCGACTTCCTGGGGCTAGTAGTGAGCCGCTAGAATTTTGTAATGCTTTCTGGGTAGATGAAGAACACAACAGTTGTCTTCCAGGCTGGCAGTCAACTACTAGCACTCTGTTTGCTTTAAAACTTACTGCTACCTCCAGATTTTTGCCCTAAAAACATGTTTTCAAACTATTTTCACAAACCATGAACTCAACACCATTATTTAAACATCATATAGCACTTATAAAAAACACAAACTCAGCTTAACATCACTCAACACTAAGATCAAACCATATTTTTGCACTTAGGACATAAACCTACTTTCATAATCAATTATGAGCATAAATGATCATGACCATTCAGCAAGCAACACCCAATAGAAGTTAAAAACATAAAGAATGTGGGTTTAAACCCCAAACATAGTCTAACTCATTCATAAACAACATATTTTCCTTTATTAAAAGCAAACATTTTAGAAATGGGGTTAGGTTGAGTTTCTGCCTTGATTTTCCTAAAGAATGTGTGTGCACAATGTGTTAAAATGGCCCTTCCCTTATTGTAAAATTTTTTCCCTAGCCTCAAATCACCCTTCCTTCTCTTGCCCTAGTTCAGCTTCTTTCTCTCTCCACTCGCCCTTCTCTTTCTCTCTCTAGAGCATGCTAAAGTTGGAACTGTGATTTTAGAGTTTAGGGTTCTTGAATTAGTAACTCCCACTAATTGCATTCTTACCCTTGGCCATTTTATGATTTTAGCCATGCTAAACTTCCCCTTTTTGATTTAGTCCTTAGCCACATTTGAACTCAACTTTTATTCCTTTCAACTATGTCCCTGTACTAATGCAACTTATACAAGCATTCAACTTACATTAACATCTAACAAACATCTCTTATTCATATTAGGAGTGGATGTTACATTCCTAGAAGTTGGATTCCTAATCTTCTTGCTTCTTGGCTTCCATTTGAACCTTCACGTCTATCTTTCTCTAAGGTGATGAAGGAGATGAAGAAATGTGTATATGAAAACTTCACACTTCCTAGGGTATATGTAAGTGCATGGGGATCAAAAGAAAGTTAAGTAAAATTGAAATTTAATTGCTAGCTAGTCCTTGGGAAAAAAATAAATTTTCACTATCTTAAAAATTTTTTCCCCTTATGTGCCACTTTCATCAAAAAATTTCCTAAACATTCCATTTTTGATTACGAGGTCGTTAATTCCTTATTCTCCTTTGGTTAAATTACCCAAATGTACTATTTCTGTAAAATAATTTTGTCCTAAACCAGGCCTCATTTCAGCCTGGTGAAATAGTCAATTAACTCTCTACTTACTTCTCTAGCTTTTTATATCACTTTTTCACAACAAAGATGTCTTTAACAGTCAAAAACTAAATGGCTTAGAAGGATTTTACATAAAAGGTCTTGAAGGGTCAAGAATGGTCAATACTAGGGGTGTGGTTAATTTCTCCTTTAAGGTTTGGAAGTTATGTTCACATTCAGCACTATACAAAAATAGGGTTCCCTTCCCAGTTAACTAGGTTAGGGGTAAAGGTATTTGGGAGAATTCCTGAATAAACCTTTTGTAATATGAGCTAAACCAAGGAAACTTCTAATTTTAGTCACAGTCTTGGGTCGTTCCCATTATAACACTGACTGAATCTTACTTGGGTCTACTGGCACTCCCTCTCAATTAATGATATGACTTAGAAATTTCATTTCCTCTAACCAAAAGTCACATTTGTCAAATTTTACTTACAATTGCTTCCTCCTTAAAACTTGCAACACTATCCTAAGGTGTTCTTCATGCTCCTTAGGGGTCCGTGAATATAGTAGTATTTCATCTATAAACACCACTACAAACTTATCTAGAGAGGATTTGAAGATTCGATTCATGGAGTCCATGAATATGGTAGGGGCATTAGTTAAGCCAAAAGGCATCACCAAGAATTTGAAATGGTCGTACCTTGCCCTAAAAGCAATTTTAGGGATATCTTCAATTTTAACCCTAATCCGTGGCATTCAAACCTAAGATTTATCTTTGAGAACACAGTGGCACCTCACAATTGATCTAACAAATAACCTATATTGGGTAAGGGATATTTATTCTTAATACTAACTTTATTCATTTGTTTATAATCTATACAGAGCCTCATGCTTCGATCTTTCTTCTCTAGGAAGAGCATAACAGCTCCCCACAATGACACATTAGATCTAATGAATTTCTTTGACAACAAATCTTCAATCTAAATTTTCAATTGTTGAAGTTTAGGTGGGGTCATTATACGGTGACATGGATATAGGTCCTGTTTTTAGAACCAAGTCTATAGAAAATTCTATCTCTCTCTCTGGGGGCAGGTTGTTAACTTCTAAGGGAAATACATCCACAAACTCACTCGCTATAGGTATAAGCTCAAGTTTTTGTTTTAATGTTATTTCAATGGAGTTCAGGAGAACATGCTCTCGATTAATCAACACTTGGTCCCTACTATAACATCCACTCCTTTTATTTATAAGAGATGTGTGCTACTTATTAAATAATTTATTGTATATGTTGCATTAGATTGCATGTAGTTGCATTAGAGTGAGGGACTAAATTGAAAAGAAAAGGATAGGGACTTGAATGAAAAAGGAAAGGTTAAGTTGAGGAAGTTATGTATCTTTCATTAGTCCAAGGATAACAAAACATAATTTTAGCCAAAATAGGAGTTACTGCATCTAAATAACTTTCAAAATTTCTTGTCAAGGTTTCAGGGGCAAAATGGTAATTATCCATATGGGCGGAGAAGTTGCTAATCGAGGCCGGATGATCAAAACTTAATCCTGACATCAAATAAGGGTTGTAGTTTCCCTGACCACATGAACCACCTATATATAGAGGCTAAACTTCAGAACCCCCCACCATTTCCACCATAAATTCATAACTTCTAGAGAAAGAAAGAAAATGAGCTAGAGAGAGAAAGAGAGAAATTTAAAAGGAATTGGGAATTTCAGTGTGATTTGAAGTAAGAATCTTGCAGCAGGGAAGTCTAAAAGGATATATGAAATTATAAATCCAGCTTTTAAAAGAAAAAAGGTAGCAAATACTTTGAAAACTATTCTTCATTTGGGTGAAAATGGTGATTTTGATACTAATAAGCCCAGAGGGATTTAAACCTACATTCTTTGTGTTTTTAACTTATATTGGGTGTTTTATGCTGATTAGATGTACTCAAAAATGCTTATTTCATATTGTATGACATGGGTTACACTGTTCACGTGGGTTAACTTGAGTTGAATCCATTGTGATAGATGATTTTGAGTATATAAATGAGTTTTCATGTAGGTTTAATGATGTTTTTTGGTATTAGAAACCGATCTCATGCTTTTTCTAGACTTCAAAAGTGGTGAAATCAGGATTTTGTAACATTTCATAGCAACAAAACCGAAGCTCAAGATCCTGCAGGTTGACTTCCATGTTCTTTAGCTTGATATTTTCCAGTGAATACAAGTAGCATTCGGCTACCAGGTCCTTCAAAAACTAACTACTAGCTTATAGAAGCTTAACAGTTAACTACTAGGTGGTTGCAAGTCAACTGCTACTATTTCAGCAGCCAACTTGTAGCATCTTTTGTTTATTTTTCATCACTTTATTTCTATAAGCTGACTGCTATAAGGTGTAAGTTCACTGGTAGGTGGAAAAAGTATTATTTTCATGAAGAAAGTGTTTTGAAACAGCCACCTAGATTTTAAGATGAAGCCTCAAAAGTTTAGAACAAGTTTATGAGTCCAAGTTTCTATTTCCTTGAAGGTATTCTCAATAGAGTTAATAATAATGTCATTACATGAGAAAGTTATAGTTTTTGGGTAACATGTAACATGAGACTAAAAAGAAAGAAAGGAAAATATAGATGCGAAAAGATAAGAGTATTCCAAATATATGCATTAGTGGTAGATAGGCTCATGATTGAGTTAATGTATATGAACATCAAAATTTTGTGTATACCTCCAAAGAATAAAACCTTGTGGGGAATGATCTGGTGTATACCTCCAAAAAATAAAACATTGAGGAGATATTGTGATTATTTATAATGCAAGAATGTGTTATAAGTATGAATTGTTAATGTATATGAACATCGAAATCTTACCATATATTCCATTAATGTTATCACATGTTGCATATCCCATGTTCATAGATACATACACACATGTTTCACATATGACATATGTAACACCCCTTTAGCCTATGGTTCCTTTTAGGTATTTAAAAAGATATAATATGAAAATAATTATCAGAGTATTGGTGTTACTATTACCTCTACCCGAGTCCAATTAAAACTTTTACCAAGTGAATTAATTAACTGTCATTTGGGTTGGTCTCTACTCTCGGGTTCTCTCAATATCACGGTGAAATAAACACATATAGCATACACCTGAATTAACTATACATAGACATGCATTATTAATTAAATATAATCAATTAACTATTGGGTATGAAGGCAACAATCCTGCCACTCATAACCTTATTAAATAGTCTAATCATCAATCCAACCTAATTCATATACAGATAAGTTAGAATAGGCTATACAAAATAATCCTGCACTAGCCTTTCTCAAAATATCATGAAGGCTAGCTCAATCCTAACATGTACTTATACTATCCAAAATAAATAGTTTGTGTGCCTAGATAGGACACTTCTGCATACCTTACCTTCTTTCTCCATCCCAAGAGGACCTACACATTTGGTATATGTCAACACTATTGTGAGAAATGAATCTCAATAGCAATACAACCAGTTACAAAATTTGTTAACCTGTACCATCGTGCTCACACGAAAAACCTCTACATTCTTTTATAAAATGTATAACATACTATAGGGATGCAATGAGTGAAGCATTTAATCATGTTATATACTCATGTGTATGCATGTGCATTTAAAACAATCAACTTGTAAACATGGGAAGTGTATTCATCATCATTCTCATTATAAAAATTTTCTTATAAAACACATGTAAGATAGTAAACATAACATCATTTCATTTCCATAACATGCGAGCAGTACATAAAACACCCTGAGAGTAATCGGGAGAGTCGCCCAACAACAACTCCACGCACCACTATCTATATGAATGAGCGCATGTCTATTTAGCCATGCCTTAACCTTTTGTACATTTTGAGGCATCCCCTAGTGGATCCAAGTATCGTAATAGTCCCTACCTCTTTTCGACGGATCATCCCTGACTAGTGGGATTCCTCCCTTTCGTCCCAAACGTGGTTGGTATACTCTCATGGGATCACCGTCAACTCTACCCAGATCATTTCCTCTCCGATTTTGGGTGGATCATAATACTATAGAATCACTATCCCTTTCCAATGGATCACACTCCCGGTACGTTATTCTCTACATATATTATAGGCTGAATCGAAACATGGCCATGGTTATGCTTAACTCTAAGTATGTTTTTCTCATATGGTCTTTGGGAGATGACACTAACTTAAAGTTCACAACCATCATGGTGTTTTCGAGATCATCTAAGTTCAAGTGGATGTTTAACCATCCCAATTTATGGCACAACTATGGAATGCCCAATGGCCGTCCCATACCGATAATCGGTCGCTCAATCATGAGCCTATCTACCCTAAGGTATACACTGAGAATACTTTCCTCTCTCCCTCTTTGTATTTTCTGCTCTCTTTTCTTTCACTATCCCAAGGGTATCATCACCCAAACTCCTAGTTTCCAGGCTTACCTATGTTGTGAGCCTTTAATTTATTATATGAATAATTACTAAGCTCAATTGCCATTAAAATCCTCATTTCACAAGTTAGAGGGCTACCAGTCAACTGTTGGAAGGCTAGCAATCGGCTGGTGGCTCTCTGTATTCCTCGAGTACCAGGAAGTAAGCTAGCAGTTGGTTGCCAACGTCCGGCGACCAACCGTAGCCGGAATGCATGCAGGTAAAATTAAACACGATACGATCATTGCTAGACTACTAGTCGATCAAGCCAAGATAAACTGGGCCTGACATTCGACTGCTAAGAACCTCGTAGTCGATTGTTAAGCCTCTGTCTATACTTCTGGGTTTCCAAGAACACAACAATCGATCATGAGGATGGCGGTCGATCGCTTAGTGCACTGCCCGATAGTCGACTGCTAGGTGTCTGGTGGTCAGCTGATAAGCCTTTGTCTACACTGATGGGTTTTCCAAGAATACGGCCGATCGCCTCGGCAAACTACCGCTATACTCATTGTAGTTCAGAAAACATGATTTGATAAAACCTAGTCCAACATGCATTCTATTTTCAAATCTAAACATATGAGCTTAATTCCCATACAAAAAAATTTACTTTTAATTAAATATTTCTTGTTCATTAGCTCAAACATGGTACATTCAAGGAAATCTAGTCTATATATCTATATGAACACAACCCAGCCCTTCTAATCCATTGCAGCACATATATAAGCATACATTTAGCAACACAACACCCTATAGAAATAGAAAAACATACAGAACGTAGGTTTTAACCCCAACTCAACTTAAAACATTCAAAATCACATTTTATCAGAAAAGTTCTGCACATTTTAGAAATAGGGTTTAGGATGGATTGCTACCTTGATTCCTACAAAATGTGTGTGTTTGATGCATTTGGAATGATCCCCCCTTGCTGCAGAACTAATTTCTAGATTCAATTAGCCCTTTCCTTTAACAAAATCTCCCTCCTTTGCCCTAACTCACCCTTTTCTCTCTCTACTCGCCCCTTCTGCTTCTCTCTCTAAAATCTGAAGGTTTGGAAGTGTGTGTGAGTTTTAGGGCTTCAGCTAGGGTTTTAGGAAGTTTGGGAAATTACTCTTTAGTCCCTAGGTCGCTTTGCACTCTTGGCCTCACTTACTTTTCCCTTTTCAATTAAGTCCCTAACCACCTCTTACTAAACCTTCATTTATTTCCTTTTAATTTAGTCCCTAAGCTAATGCAACTACATGCATTAATGCAACATACACAAGCATTAAACATCAAATTAAAAATTATCAAACATCTCTTTAATAATAATTGGAGTGGATGTTACAACATACCCATAGAGTTGTATGAAAAGAATTTTGGGAACTGAATAGAATGTAGAAACATTTTTTATATTCGTACAGTGGTATATATCAGTTATTTTAAAGAAACGGTTTGTTTAGCTACTAAGTGAAGAGGTGACTAGGGACCCAATTGAAAAAAGTAATTTAGCCAAGCAAAGCTTGTAAAATGACTCAAGGACCAATATGAAAATACCTAAATTGCACTTAAACCCTAGCTGAACCCTAAACACCTTATATTACTCAAGCTTCAGCAAACTTAGAAAGATAAGGAGAAGGGTGAGTAGAGAGAGAAGGTGACTTAGGGCAAGAGAGGAAGGCATTTGGCTTGAAGGAAGGCTAAATTTGAAGCTAGAAAAGTGTTTAATAGTTAGGAAAGTGTCATCTAAGCATCAAGTACATGTCCTTTGCAAGGAAAATCCAAGGTAGCAGCAAAACCTAAAACTCCCTTTCTTGAAATGTTACTCTTAATTCAAAATTGATGTTTATGAATGTTGAGTTATGTTAGGGTTAAAACCTGCATTCTCTATGTTTTAAATGTTTATTGGGTAATGCTTGCCAAATGGGTATGCTTGTTATGCTTGTAAATGATGTATGAATGTTACATTTTGACTTTAGTGCGAAAATGAAGTTCAATCTATGTGATGGGTGAAATGTAGCAGGAGTACGGGCTGTTTAGTGATGTAAATGATGTATACATGTTAGCATTGGGTTTATAAAACTTTAGCATGAGTTGTGATTACGTTTTGGGGCCAAAAGTATGGGTATATAAGATGTTTTTACGCAGTACAGAGCATAATCATCCGACTGCTAGACCTTGGAAGTCAATCGTTGTGTTCTTCATTAACCATAAAACATACCCAGAACGCATCAGTCGACTGTTGAACCTTACAAATTGATTTTCAGGCTCACAGCGAGCTACTAATTGACTACTAGGCCTGTAACAATCAACTAACTGCTCTCGGGTTGGCTTCCCATTTTAGACAAAATGCATCAACCGACTGCTAGACCTTAACAGCCAACTGTCAGGCGGATAGTGAGCTACCAATCAACTGCAAGGCCTGTAATAGTCGACTGCCCACTCTCGGGTTGGCTTTGTATTTTAAACAAAGAGCTAGCAGCCAACTACCAATGAGGGGATAGTCGACTGCCAACCTGAAATGAAAAGAAATGCACTATATGACTTGATTTTGATAAAGAATTGGCCCTAAAACCTCACCCAAACATGAGATTGGAGCTTGGGATGGATTGGTAACATGTAGCATTCAAGTTATGGCTTACTTGGACATTGTGGTCCTTGTAAAAATCACATAGGACATGGCTATCCTTGTGATAGTGAAAAGAGAAAGAAAAGAAATCCATGGAAGAGAAAGAGGAGGGAGTATTCCCAGAGTATGCATTAAGATAGATAGGCTCATGATCGAGTGACTGATTATCAAAATGGGATGGTTGTTGAGCATTTTACAGTTGTACCTTGAATTAGGATGGTTAAACATCCACTTGAACTTAGATAGTTTTGAAAGCATCGTGATGGTTGTGAACTCTAAGTTAGTGCAATTTTTGAGGCCATTAAAGTGGACACGTACTTAGAGTTATGCATAACTATGGTGTGAGCCGAACCATCCTAGTATATACCTTAGTGAATGGGGTACCAAGAAATGATCCCAAGAGTTAAGCAAGCATTCCCTTATGGGGTAGAAAGGGAAGTAATTCTCACTGTATATGGAATGATCTGCAGTAAGGGCAGTGAGCACATCACACGCAGTCCTTCATAGGGTAGAAAAGGAGATAATTCTCGCTGTATATGGAGTGATCTGTAGTAAAGGCAGTGACCACACAGTACTTGGATCCACTGGGGGATGCTCCAGATAGTACAAAGGAAAATGTATGGTGGCTAAATAGTCACAAAGTTAAGTTATGTATGTGCGTATTAAGTGGTACGTGGAGGCAGTCACTGGGCGGGGCTTCCAATAACTCTCTTTATATGTTTGATTCCTATTTATGTTTTTAAAGAAAAATATGTTGATGTTACCATTTGGAATGTATGAGATGAAGGTTTTATGATAAAGCATGAGATTGAGATGACATCCCATAATGATTTAATTTCACATATTTTAAAGTACATGCATACACTCAAGCATAAACCATGATAGCATAATTCATCCATTTCATGCTGATAGTACAAATCATATTTTGAATTTGAGATGAGAAATGCAGAGTATTTTCATATAATTACGGTGGTACAAGTCAGTAGATTTTAAGATAGGTTTTCTTGCTACTGATATTCAATTCTCACATAAATGATGGTGTGCATAAAATGTATAGGTACCGGTTAGGAATGGAGGTAACTTGAGGAGAGGTACCCTCCATGGGTATTTTGAGGAAGTATAGTTGAATAGCTTAAGCTTTTACTTTAATGAGCTAGCCTTCATAATTTTTGAAAGTGTTAGCATATTTTATTTCATGTATAGCCTATAGCATATGTATGATCATAGAAATTGACTAGATTAATTAGTGAACACTTGGATGGCGATCCTGAGTGACAGAGATGTTGTCTCCATGCCCCAATAGTTATTCTATGTTAATTATGAAAGTATTTATTCATGATGCTTATGTATATATATATATATAGTAGAGTAACTTATGTATCATATTATTTTTTTCCACTGCGAGATTGAGTGTAAACTTGAGAGTAGAGACCTGACCCTAACCTCACTCAGATAATTAATTTGTATAAAATTTTAAATTTACTCCAGTAGATGTAACAGTAACACACTACTATTATAATGTATATATTATATCTTTTAAAGAACTAAAATGAACCATAGGCTAAGGGGGTGTTACAAGCATTACAGGAGTTTTCCTATAACAATAGTTTTCACTCCAGTATAGAAAATGGCTCTATATGAAGCCTTGTATGGAAGAAGGTGTAGATTACCTTTGTGTTGGTTTTAGGGCGGGCATTAGTTTAACAAACTATTGATCAAATAAAAATGATCAGGTAGAAAATGGCAAAGGCCCAGGATAGACAGAAAAATTTATGATGATAAGAAAAGGAGACCACTAGAATTTGCATAAAGAGATCATGTTTTCCTCCATGTATCTGCAATTACTAGTATTGGTAGGGATATTTAGTCAAGAAAATTGAACCCCAGATACATTGGACCTTTCTAAATTTTGAAAAAAATTGGTTCATCCATTTATTAAATAGCTTTACCCCTATTTTTGTCTAACAATTTTTTTCATGTTTCTCAACTTCGTAAATACATTTCAAATCCTTCACATGTTCTTGAAGCCAGTACAATACAATCAAAATATAATTTGATTTATCATCCAAAACCTTTGAAAATCATTAGTACTAAAGTCAAATAATTAAGGAATAAGACTATTCCACTAGTAAAGATATTGTGGGATCAGTCATCGCCACAGGTACATTCTAATTTTGAGGACAAAATTCTTTTAAAGGAAGGGAGAAATGTAACATCTGCTCCTTCTATGTATGTGAGATGTTTGCTAATTATTAAATAAGTTAATTGCTTGTGTATGTTGCATCAAAATGAGTTGCATATAGTTGCACTAGAGTGAGCCACATAATTAAAAAGGAAATAGTATGGACCGAAATGAAATGGAAAATGTCTAGTTAGGGAAGATATATAGGCATTTGATATTTTAGGGGTAGTAAGCCATAATTTTAGCCAAAATGCTAGTTACCATAGCTAACAGAAATTTGAAATTTCCCACCAAAGTTTCAGTAGTAAAATGGTAATTCTCTATATGGCAAAAGAAAATTTCTACTTAAGGCCAGATGATTAAAACTTAACCCAGACATTGGATAAGGGTTATAGTTTCTCTAACCACCCAGAGTACCTATAAATAGATGCAAAAATCTAAAACCATCCACCATAACTATACTTTCAGACTTCAGACTTCTTAGAGAGAGAAAGAGGGCATCTTTAGAGAGATAAAGGGAGAGAATTTGAAGGAGAAGGAGTTTATTGTAAATTTCAGAGCAAGTTAAAGTGGTAATCTGCATTAAAGAAGTCATATACCACTGACAGAATATTATCTAATTAGGATTAAGGTAGCAAACAATCTAATTCTCTCATTTTTGAACGTCTTTACTTATTTTTTGAAATTGGTGAACTTACTATTGTTTGAATTAGAGAGAAGTTAAAACCTATCTTCCTTGTATTTGTAACATCTATTACATGTTTTGTGCCGATTATATGAACTTAGGATTGCTTGTTTCAAATTCTAAAAAGTGGGTTGTACTAATCAGCCAAGTGTTGTGTTCTTCACCTTCATATTTTTCTAGAAAATGCAAGTATCAGTCGACTGATAGTTCTTGACAACCGACTGCCATGTTCTTCACCTTTATATTTTTCAGAAAACCCAGGTAACAACAATAGATAGCGTCTAACAGTCGACTTTCGGACCATCAGTAACTAATTACTGGTAAATAGTAGCTCACTAGCCAACTAATACAAGGCTAACAGCTGACTAGTCACTTTTTATTAGCTAGCAGTTGACTAATACAAGGCTAATAGCCGTTTGATAGCATTTTTTTTTGGGTTTTTAAGGATTTTGATTCTATAAGCCAACTCCTATAGGGTGTAAGTTGATTGGTAGGTGGGAAAATATGGATTTCATGGAGAAATTGTTTTGAAAGAGTCACCTAGCCTTTAAAGTGAAATCGTAAGAGTTTAGAACAAATTTGTCAGTCTAAAGTTCTCCTCTTCTAAGAGTTATACTCAATAAAGTTAACAATAATGTCATTACATGAGAAAAGTATGATTTTGGGTGACACGTAACATGAGATTGAAAAGAAAGAGAGGAAAACATAAAAGAGAAAAGAGTAAAGTATTCCAAGTGTATGCTTTAGTGGTAGAGATAGGCTCTAGGTTGAGTGACCGACTATTGGTATGAGAGGGTTGTTAGGCATTCCACAGTCGAACCATAAAAATTTGGATGGTAAGACATCCACTCAATCATAAATGATTTTGAAAACACCGTGATGGTTGTAAATTCTAATTTTGTAAACTTCTCTATAGCCAACAAAAGGAGTCACATACTTAGAGTTCAGCAGAACCATGGCATGAGCCGATTTAGCCTAAAATATACACTTGTGAATAGCGTGCTAGGACGTGATCCATCAAAAAGGGATGGTGATTCCTTAGCCTTATGATCCATAAGGGCGAAGTAGGTGTGATCTATTAAAGTTGTCAGTGATCTTGTGAATTATACTAGTCTTTTTATGGGATGAAAGGAAAATGAGGTATCCAAAGGGATATCAACCCGTTGGTCATGGGATGATTAGTTAGAGTTGGCAGAGACCAATGAGCAAGTGTAGGATGATCTATTAGAGAGGACAAGAACTATAGTGTACTTGGGATCCACTAGGGGATGCTCTAGATAGTACAAGGCAGACATTGGATTGCTAGATGGTCATGGACCATGATACTCGACTCAAAACTCATTCATGAGTGTGAGTGAAGCATGTAAAGTTGTTCACTGGGTGACTTTCCAGATAACTCTTATGATGATATGGCATGGACCATTATAATATGATTATTTTCCTAACTCATGTTTTATATGTGAATATAATCATGTTATTCTGAATATATGATGAAATGACATGTTTTACATTGTGAATGTCTGGTGAACTATACTTGCAAATGCATTCATAAGTACATACTATGAAATTATGATGGCATAATAGATACATGCATTGCATCCTAATGGATTTTGTTTCTGTAATAGAGGATGAAAGGAATGTAGGGGATTTCCGTATGAGTAAGGTGGTATAAACCAATAGTTTTTAAAATAGTTTATTATGTTGATGAGATTCATTCTCATATAAATGCTGGTGTTTATTAGATGCCTAGGTACCAAATATTGTTGGAGATTGAGGTTGAGGTGATGGAGATACCCTTTTTAGGGTATTTCACTTTAATTAAAGAGTTATAGGTTATTAGAGTGGCTGAAGTATCTCTATCACCTTCGCACATAAGAGAGGTGGAATTCCAAGATTAGAGTACTAGGTTACATATTTTAACATGCTCGATACCCTGAATTCTTATTATTATTTTTGCGAAGGATTAGGATGTGAATTTTTGCGTACAAAATGAGGGCATATACATATTAGGATGTGTGAGATAGGTATCCACTATTATACTTTTGTTAAATGGGTATGAGTGGCAGGCTTGTTGTCTCCTTACCCTAGTTGACACTCTCACATATTTATAGGTATATGTTTGGTGCATAAAAAATATAACTGTTATGAAAGAATTATATATATGAATGTAAACGTATATTTATATATCTATATGTTTTATTTTAATTATCTTCGTGGTGTTATGTGTGAGAATCCTGAGTGTAGAATTCCCAAACTAATCACACTTAATTATTTAACTTGGTAAAAGATAAAAATTAACTCGGGTAGAGGTAGTAGTAACTCATCAATCCTGTTGTATATTATATTATATTGTTTAATTAACTAACAGGAACCATAGGATTAAGGGCATTACATTGAGTTGGTATTGAAATAAACGGAAAAGGATTAGTTAGGGAAGATATATAAGCTTTCAATATTCCAGGGATAATAAGCCGTAATTTTAGCCAAAATACTAGTTACTGTAGCTAACAGAAAGCTACCAGTTAGCTATTAGCCTTGTATCAGTTAGCTGGTGAGCTATAATCTACTAGTAATCGGTTACTTAAGGCCCAACAGTCAACTTTTAGATGCTATTAATCGGCTGTTACTTAGGTTTTCTAGAAAATATAAAGCTAAAAAACACAACAATCAGTTGTCAATAGCCATCAGTTGACTGATACTTGCATTTTCTAGAAAAATATGAAGCTGAAGAACACAGTAGTTAGCTGATAGGATCGATAGTTAGGTGGTAAGATCTTGAAACATCATTTTGCTACTATGAAATACTATAAGTGCAGATTTTACCTTGTTTCAAGTCTAGAAAAAGTATGAGACTAGTTTCTAACATTGGGTCATCATTTATCTTGCATTAAAACTCCCATATACGCTAAAAACCATCCATCACAATGGATTCAACTTCAAGTCAACATGGTGAATAGTATAACCCACATTTCATAATCTGAAACAAGTAATCCTACATACATATAATTGGCACAAAACACTCAATAGATGTTACAAATACAAGGAATGTAGGTTTTAACTTCTCCCTCATTCAAACAATAGTAAATTCACCAATTTTAGAAAATAAGTAGAGACTTTCAAAAGTGAGAGAATTAGAATGTTTGCTACCTTAATCCTCATTAGATAATATGCAGTGGTGGTATATGACTTCTTTGATGTGGATTCCTACTTCAACTTGCTTTGAAATTGACACTAAACTCTTTCTCTTTCAAATTCTCTCTCTTTTTCTCTTTAAAAATGCCATTTTTCTCTCTGAAAGAGGTTTGAAGTCTAAAAGCATGGTTATGGTAGAGGCTTTCAAATTTTTACATCTATTTAAAGGTAGTTTAGGCGGTCAGAGAAACTACAACCCTTATCTGATGTCTAGGTTAAGTTTTGATCATCCAGCCTTAAGTAGCAATTTTCCCTGGCCATATGGAGAATTACCATTTTTCCCCTAAAACTTTGGTAGGAAATTTCAAATTTTTATTAGCTAGAGTAACCAATATTTTGGCTGAAATTGTGGCTTGCCATATCGAAAGCTTATATATCTTCCCTAACTAAACCTTTTCCATTTCATTTCATTCCCTGCTCTTTCCTTTTCAATTACATTCCTCACCCTATTGCAAATATATAGAACTCACTCTAATGCAACATACATAAGCAATAAACGTATTTAATAATTAGCAAACATCTCTCATACATAAAAGGACCGGATGTTACATTGGAGGCCCAATCAGCCTAGAAACATGCCATGTGACCCTAAAGCAATCCATGAACCTTGAAAAAACATGTGGCCCTTAAAGCAATCCATGGAGCTTGAAACAACCCATGGGCCTTGAATCACGGCCACATTAGCCTTATGTAAAGTGTGCCGTGTGAGGATTTTAGGAGGGAAAGGAGAGAAGTCTAGAAGAAGAGAGAAAGCCATGATTTTGACTTATCATCATCTTATCTTGGATTATCATGATCTCTCTTGGATTATCATCTATCTAGAAGCTTATCATCTTTCTAGAAACATCATCATCTTTGAAAGGATTTTTTTTTACTTATCATGATATCTTTTGAAAACCTTATCATCCCTCTTGGCCACTCATGGTATCTTATCTTATATTATCTTATCCTATCTCATATTATCTAATCTCATCTTATCTTATCTTAGCTAAGCTTAGCTTATCTTATCTCATCTCATCATATCCTATCTTATCTTATCTTGTCCACCTATCTAAGAGTGTTATGGCTTATTTATAAAAATCCTCCCTAGGGTTTGTGAAGAGCAAGGCCGTGACTTGAATCTCTTTCATCATCCTTGAGGCCAAATAAGAGGCATCACATGAAGCTAAAGGTTGAAGGGTAGGAGACCATCTTCAACCTCAAACATCTGATTGCCTTTCTTGGAGTTCCATAGGAGATTGGAAAAGGGAATTGGAATTGCTTCAATAAACAAATCACAACTTTGGCCACATGGAGATTGAAGCAAGGAGACGGTTCATCCATTATTCAAGAGAAAAAGGGTGTAGATGGTTTCTTTTCTTTACTTCTTGAATTCGAATTTGATGATTGTTGTTGTAACCACCCCTTAGCCTGGTTCCTTTTAAGTTAATTAAGGACTATAAAATATAAATATTATCATAATGGTGTGTTACTATTACTTCTACCCTAGTACATTTAAAAGTTTTTACCAAGTTTATTAATTGAGTGCCATTTGGGGTTAAGTTCTACACTCAAGTTCACATTCAAGAATCGCAGCAGAATCATCAAATAATATATATATATAATATGCACTTGATAACTATACACAAACATGCATAATTACTCATTAGTTAACTTTAATTTAACTATTGGGGTATGGAGGCAACTTCCTTGCCACTCATAACCTCATCAAATGGACTATTGATAGTGATAATTAATCCATATACATTCAAGTTAAGATAAGCTATACAAGAGAAATTTATAATAGCCTTTCTTTGAAATCATAAAGAATAGTACTAAATGAACTTATGCCTATACTATCCAAAATAAACATATCTTTCCATATACCCCATGATGGTTAGTTCTTCCGATGTTATTTTCCTCTATAGCTAGGGACCTACGCATTTGGTACACGCTAGTATATACATGAGAAATTAACCTCAATAACAATACAACCTACTTTGAAAACTACTAACTTGTACCACCATACTTATACGAAAATCTCTACACACGAAAATCTTTACATTCTTTTCATCAAAAAAACATAATACATATTATTGAGATGCAATGCATGTAACATACTCTCATGTCATGTGCTCACATTTATGCATGTACATCTAAAACATATAAACTTTGAAATATGGGATGTTCATTCATTATCATTCTCATCATAACTTTCATATAAAACATTCCATAAGGTAACAAACATGCATTTTCATATAACATATGAGCAGGAGAAACAAACATATCATATAAGTTACTAAGAGCATTGCTAACAAATAGCTCCACATACCACTTTATTCATGCATGAGTTCACTTAACATTATATGTGACAATTCTGCCATTGGCACTATCTGAGGCATCCCCCAACCGGATTTGAGTACCTCTTAATGGTCATTGCCCTTTTTGTAGATCATCCCTTGACTAGTGGGTTGATTTTGTACCTTACGGGGCTAGTATAACTCTCTATATGGTCCTTATCAACTCTGACAGATCCAACCAGCAGAGAATATCCCCTTTGTCCCTTGCGGGGCTAGTATGTCAACTCATGGGATCACTATCTAACTATGGATAGGTCTCATCCACTCCACTTACATAGATCATGGGCTATGGAATCACCATCCCTTTCTAATGAATCATACTCTGTTGTACTATTCTCTAACATATGGACTAGGGTGATTCAACTCATGTCCATGGTTATGCATAACTCTAAGTATGTGTTTCTTAAATGGTGTTTAGAAGATGACACTAACTTAAAATTTGCAACCATTACAACATTTTGAAAATCATCTATGTTCATGTGGATGTTTAACCATCCTAGTTCATGGCACAATTGTGGAATGCCTAACAGCTATCCCATACCGATAGTCGGTCACTCGATCATGAGCCTATCTATCACTAATGCATATGCTTAGAATACTGTCCTCTTCCCTTTCTTTATATTTTCCTCTCTCTTCATTTCACTATCACATGGATACTCTCATCCTAGTGACACATGAATCTTACATCTTACAAGTTACCAATCACATCCAAGGTTTAGATCCTTAGTTTTAGTGAGATTTTAGGCTATTTATCTATTAAAATAGGTCATTAAGTTCATTATCTAAGTCAGAGGGCTGGCAGTCAACTGGTTGCATACTGCCAGTCGCTAGCTCACTGTTCTCTTTGCTCTGTCTTGGCCGAGAGCTACTAGTTAGGTGTTAAATTCTTGAAAGTTGACTGCTAGCAAAAAAATAGGCTCTACAATCAATTGCTAGAGTGGGGCAGTCGGCTGTTAGCCTTCAAAAATGTTTAATGGAAAATGAAGAACAATACTGTGGACTTTTGGACTTCCAGGGTCTGGCAGTCGGTTGCTGGCATTCTATCTACTATAAAACTCACTGTTAAATCTAGATTTTCACTCCAAAAATATGTTTTTAGGCTAATTTCTTAAGGTATAAACTCAACACCAACACTTAGGCATCACATAGCCTTGATAACAGACCCAAAACTCAACATAACTGCACTCCAACTAAGATTAAACCACATTTTTGCACTTAAGGCATAAGCCCACTTTCAAAATCATTGAGAAGCATAAATGAGCATAACTATTCAGCAAGCCTCACACAACAGCAGTTTGAAACAAAAAGAATGTAGGTTTAAAACCCCAATCATAACTCTAAACATCCATAACAACTTTTTATAGCAGAAGCTGAACATTTTCAAAATGGGCTTAGGTTGAGTTGCTACCTGGATTTCTTGAAAAACTATGTGTATGACGTGCTACAAACGTCCTTCCCTTACCAGAGAACTAATTCCCCGTATTCAAATTCATACCTCCTTTAGAAATCCCTTCTCTTTTTCCCTAAATCACTACTTTTTCTCTTTACTCGCCCTCCTCCTTCTCTCTCTAGAAAGTGCTAAAACTTAAGGTATGTTAGGGTTTAGGGTTTCTAAATATTTGAGGCTAACTAATTGCATTCTAGCCCTTGTCCCATTTTATGACTTTGGCCTCACTTAGTTTTCCTTTTTCATTTTAGTCTTGAGTCATGTTTTAACTCAGCTTTCCTTCCTTTCAACTAAGTCCCTGCACTAATGCAACTATACGCAATTAATGTAACATACACAAGCAGTAAACTTAAATTAACAACTAACAAGCACCTTTTTATCATACTAAGAGCGGATGTTACATGTCTCCCCTCCTTTAAAATAATTTCATCCTCGAAATTAGAATGTACCTATTTGAATAGCTCCGGTAAGAATTTCTCATATCCTCTTCCTTCTCCCATGTCACCTCTTGTAGAGATGACTGATCCCATAAGACCTTAACCAGAAGGATGTTCTTGTTCCTCAATTGCTTGACCTCATTCCAAATTATTCTTAAGGTTTTATATGGTAGGTTAAATTTTATTTTGATTGTACTATACTAGCATCGAGAATGTGTGACAGATCATGAATTTATTTCTGAAGTTGCAAAATATGGAAAACATTATGAAGGTTTGATAAGAATGGGGGAAAGACTATTTGGTAGGTTGATTGACTATCTCTTCTCAAAATTTGGAATGGCCCAATAAATCTGGAATTTAACTTTCTAGACTTTACAGCTTTACCTCTACTAGTGACAGGTGATACCCTCAAGAAAACGTGATCCCTTTCATCGAATTCTAGTGGTCTACTTCTCTTGCCAGCATACTTATTTTGCCTATCTTGGGCCTTAGCCATTTTATCCCTAATCATCCTAATTTGGTTTATGGTTTGGTGTACCAATTCTGGTATGAGCAATTGTCTTTCCCCTACCTCAAACCAACATAGAGGTGATCTAGACTTCCTCCCATAAAAAGCTTTATAGGGTGTCATCCTTATGCTAGAATGGAAACTATTATTGTATGAGAATTCTATCAATGCTAGGTTTTGGTCCTAACTCCCTTCATACTCCAAGGCACATGACCTAAGCATATCCTCTAAAGTTTGAATAGTCCTCTTTGTTTGTCTATCCGTTTGAGGATGATAGGTAGTACTCAAGCTTAACTTAGTACCAAAAGCTTCTTGGAAGGCTCTCTAAAATCTAAAGGTAAACCTCGCGTCTATATCTGAGACAATGCTAGTAGGGATCCCATGAAGTCTCATTATCTCTTGAATATACAAACGGCTTAATTTGTCTAAGGAGAAGTTGATCTTAATGGGTAGGAAATGTGCAGACTTAGTTAGTCAATTTACTATCACCCAAATAACATCATTTTCTAACTGAGTCCTGGGTAAACCTACCACAAAGTCTATAGAAATCTTATCCCACATCCACTCAGGGATATAGAGAGGTTGCACCAACCCAACAGGTTTCTAATGTTCTATCTTCACTTTCTAGCACACTAGGCACTTAGAAACATACTTAGCGATGTGCTTTTTCATGCTTGGCTACCAAAATCTTCCCTTTATGTCTTGATACATCTTAGTGGTGCCTAGGTGATTGGTATAGTTGCTCCTTAAGGTGATTAGTATAGTTGTTCCTATAGGCTTCCTCTAAGATTTTCTCCCTTAAATTCCCTAGACTTGGGACATAAACCCTTTTCTGGAAGGTCATTAACCATCAGCCTCATTACGGAATTCTTTTAGGTCTTTAAGGGACTTTAAGAATTCGTCTTCCTTTTAGGCCTATAAGATTTGAGTTCTAAGATCACTCTCAATTCGTAACTCACCTAGACACATTCTATCTAGTAGCACCAATGCGGATAAGCTCTAATTGCTAAAATTCTCTATCAAACTCATTTCACTCATCATCATTTGAGCTATATAGAGGGATTTCCTACTCAGGGCATCCACAACAATATTGGCTTTACCTGAATGGTATTTCAATTCAAAATCATAGTCCTCGATGAATTCCATCCATCTTCTTTGTCTCATGTTTAATTCGTTCTGATAAAAAAGGTACTTGAAACTTTTGTGGTTACTGCATACCGCAAACCTAGACCCATAAAGGTAGTGTCTCAAAATTTTCAAAGCAAACACTATGGCTATTAATTCTAGGTCATGAGTGGGATAATTTCCTTTCTAAGGCCTTAATTGTGTGGAAGCATAGGCCACTACTTTCCCCTCTTGAATCAAGACACACGTTAAACCTTTCTTGGATGCATCGTAGTATAACTTAAACTTTTCCAAAGGATTTTGGTTGATTAATATAGATGCAGTGGTTATCCTTTCCTTCAAGGTTTGGAAACTATGTTCACATTTAGAATCCCACATAAATGGAACATCCTTTTGGGTCAATTTGGTCATTGACATCGCTATTTGCAAAAATAGTTGGATAAACCTTTTGTAGTAACCAGTTAGTCCAAGCAAATTATGGATTTTAGTCACCATTATAGGTCTCTCCCAATAGACCATTACTTCAGTCTTACTTGGATTTACTGCTACCTCATCCATGGTAATCACATGCTAAGAATTTCACTTCCTCTAACCAAAACTTACACTTCTCGAGTTTTGCATATAGCTAATTCTCCCTAAGCACTTGCAACACAATCTTAAGGTGTTGTTCATGCTCTTGCTTATTTATAGGATATACAAGAATATCATCAATGAACACTACCATGAACTGATCAAGGTAGGGTCTAAAGATGCAATTCATGTAATCTATGAAAATATTTAGAGCATTTGTCAAACTAAATGGCATCACAAGAAATTCATAATGCCCATACCTAGTCCTAAAAGTATTCTTAGGTATATCCTCACTTCTTTCTCTGATTTGATGGTACCCCGACCTTAAATCGATCTTAGTAAACACAGCTACTCCTATTAATTGATCTAATAGGTCATCAATACTAGGGAGGGGATATTTGTTTTTCACTGTCACTTTGTTTAGCTCCTTATAATCTATGCACATTCTCATACTTCCATCCTTTTTCTTCACAAATAACACCAGTGCTCCCCATAATTAAGCACTGGGCCTAATGAATTGTCTTTCTAAGAGGTCTTTACTTTGCACTTTCAACTCACTTAGTTCTAAGGGAGACATCCTATAAGGTGCTATAGAGATCGGTCCTGCTCTAGGTACTAACTCTATAAAGAATTCCACTTCTCTCTCTGGTGGAAAACCAGATATCTCCTTGGGAAAGAACTAAGGAACTCTCTAGCCATTGGGATACTATCAAGCTTATGTTGTCTCTCTACCTCAGAAGAACATATAAGAAAAATAATCATTGGATCTTTTCCTCTATACCCCTATTCATAGGTATAGTGTCCATAAAAGTCACAAACTTCTCAAAATATTTCAGGACCACTTTATTAAAAGACAGCAAATCCATCCAAAGAATGACATCTAAATCCACTAAAGGTAGAAAAATAAGGTTAACAGTAAAAAGTTTATTTTCAACAATGATTGGGTAATTTAGGCAAATCAAAGAAGTTAAAACATGTTTTCTAGCCGTAGTAGAAATGGATAACTCATAGGCCAATTTAGTTACAAGAAAGCTCAATCTTTCCACACATTTAAGAAAAATGAAGGAATGATTGGCACCAAAATCAAATAGCACAATTAAGGAAACATCATTTATAAGATATTGACCTTTAATTGAATCATCGGATTGGTCTGCCTCTTTGCCCTTGAGGGTATAGACTCTCTCCCTAGTCAGAGGCTTAGAGGCCTCAATTACGTTTTTCCTCATGGGCAATCCTTGATGAAATGTCCCAGCTTACCACACTTGAAGCAAATGCTCTGTCCCATTAGACATGTCTTATTCCCATGATTTCTCCCACATTTGAGGCAGTTGTTTGAAGCAGTTTGCCCAACCATGGGCTTCTTCCCTAACTCAGCTTTATTGAACTTTCTCTCATTTTTTGTGGCAAAATCTAGCTATAATTTCCTCTTAAGAGGGTTAAACTATTTCTTTCCCTTCCCAGTCTCTACTAAGCCCCTTGAAACTATGCGACATTTATTAGCCAATATGGCATAGTTTCGTATCTCTAAAGGAGCCACAACACTCTTCAACTCTTAATTCAACCTAGCTTGTAGGTGTATGGCCTTCCATGCTTCATCCTACCTCAACTGTAGATAGCAGGAGAACTTGGATAGCTCCTCAAATTTTGCAAGGTAATCATCAAAAGACATGGAGCCCTATCTAAACTTCATGAACTCTACTTCTTTCTCATTTCTTACACTTTAGAGAAAGTATTTCCCCAAAAAAACCTCCTTAAAGGAATCCTAGGTGATCTAGACTCCAAGGGTCTTTATTAATTGCTTAGCCCCTTTCCACTAGTGCTCGACCTCCCCTACTAGTATGTAAGTGTTTTAGGCCTCTGTACTCCCCAGAACTACAAACAACTCCTCTAACCACTCTTCTGTCACTTTTGAGTTAAACTCACCCCTGAAGGTAGGTGGCTTGGCTTTCTAAAATTTAGACCATTCGTTATAGGACTGATCCCCTACTTGTCCACCCTTGAGTAGGGTTGCAGTTCACATTTTGGTCCTCCTACATCTGTCAAAATGCTTTAGCAGTAGTAACTGCCTGTTGGGAGGCAGCAGTGGCCTGTTCCTTCATGGCCTTTACCATCCCCATTAGGGTTTGCATAATCCCAACTAAGTTTGCTTCACCATCTTTATCCCGCGTACCATTTCTCCTTGGTGATGCCATAGATTACTCTTCAAAACAAACATTACTAAAGTGATCAGTCTCATTAACAGAATATATATAAGAGAATATATGGCTCCATAGGAAATATTGCACACACCCTGTAACACCCCTTATCTTATCTTAACAATGTCATATAACATATTCAGATAAGTGGTTACATTATTATTAGCCTTTTATCATATTAATTTTATTGAGCATTTAATCCATCAGTAATTTAATATATGATTAGGTTTGGGTCCTTTTACTCAAGTAAACATACTTTTACACAGAGAAAATAAATATCACATATAATACAGTGGAATTTAAAAGAAGTTTGATATCATGTATATATATATCATAACTGTTTGATACATAGTTCCACATACATATTCTATGATATATGAAGTACCCATTCTTAAAGAGTAAGGAGACAACAAGCCTGTCACTCAAACTCATTTTACAAAATATCATGGATGAACAGGTCCTTCACATATCCTCATACATCTGCCCTTTACCCTCTATGTACAGCTAAAAAATGACAGTCCTAATTCCACTCTAAAAAGAACATGGAGAATCAGGACCAAAATGTTAGGGCTACATATACATAACTATAGTACCCAATTCACTATGGGGGTATTTTTATAATAGACGTGATATAAATATCCTTCAATATGGTGAAAATTCCTAGGAAGGAAGCTTTCACTGTGGCTATTTTAATCTCCAGAATTAAGCAATATCTAGGCATCTGATACATATCAGCACAATAATGAGAAATATATTCCCAATAGCTAAACAAACCATTTTCTTTAAAACAACTTATATGTACCACTGTAAGAATACAGAATACAACTCTACATTCAGTTTAGTTCTAAAATTCTTTTCATACTAATCTATGGGTATGACATATGTGAATCATGTGTGTATGCATATATAAACATGAGATATACAACATATGATATCATTAATGGAATGAATAACAAGATTTCAATGTTCACATATTTTAAACATTCTCACATAGAACACATTCATACAATACAATCATACCATCTCATAAATGCTTTACTCTTGGGAGGTATACACCAGATCATTCCTCCATATTATTGTATTCTTTGGAGGTATGCACCAGATCATTCCTCCGGAACTTAATTCCTTGGGAGTATACACTAGATCATTCCCCACGAGATGTTATTCTTGGGAGGTTTACACTAGATCTTTCCTCCTTAAATTTCTAGTCTTTGGAGGTATTCACCAGATCATTCCTTCCTTGAGCTTTAACCTTGCTTTTTACAAATACAATAAGTATTTCTATGCTATTCAATCATATTCACATGATTTTGGACATATTTCTATCAATGGGAAAATGCATGCTATTTACCATCCATTCTTAACCATTACATCATTTTCCCTTTTTTCATTTAGCATAGGCCATTTTGGATGGCACCTTAGACTACTTTCAATTAACACATAAGTTTAGCCATTCTAGGGAAAATTCTACATAGCATTCGGTAAAGGCAAGAAAAGCATGAAGGATTGGCATTTCTAACCTATTTGGTTCATTTCTAGCATTATTTTTACCATTTAAACATTATGGCAATAATTTCCATAATTATGGGTAATGATTTCTCACACCTCATTTTCTTGTAAGTGTACATCAAGCCTTTCTAGCTCATTTTTCATGTTAGGTATGACAATGCACATTATCTTACAATTTCACGTGCTTATGCACATTTTCAAGGTGAAATGGTAAAATTTTGAAATGGTACATTGGCTAAAACATAAGAATACCATAATTTTCTCTCTCCTCTTTTCTTATGACAAATCTTACAAGGTTTTCTAGCCATTTTCAAGTGAAATTTCAGCACCATTTGCAAGGGTCCATTCGATCAAGATAGCTAAGTCACAACTTCATGGTTTATGGTGAAGTTAGAAAATGGAAAAAGTTCCTAGACATTAACCTAACTAGATTTTCTCTCTCTTACCATTTCATGACACTTTCTCTCACTCTTTCTAGCACCATTTTTAACCAAATTTTAGCACCATCACAAGAGCTGGCATTTGGCCAAAGAGGGAAAGATAAGAAAATGGAGTTATCTCAGCATCATGCTTACAATACAACCATATTCAAGTAAATCCCATGCAAGACCATCATTTTCTCACTCTTTAAGACACCATTTCAGCCTTGGTATAAGCTAGGATTCCATTCTTGAAAACTTGCTATCTCTTAAGTTTTCAAGCATTTCAACATGTCCATAGCCATAAACACAAGTAGTTTTCAACATATTTCAAACCCATTCAAGCAAATGAACCATAAGAATGTAGAGAGAGAAAAACATTCCTTCTTTCAAGCGTAAGAACACCTTAAACAAACCATAAAACAAGAAAAGAATGGCATAGGCATGTTTAGCTACCTTAAAAATGCAAGATGGGTGGAATCTCCAAGTTGGTTTGCCTTGAAAATCTTCTTCTTGAAGCCTAGGAAGCTTTCGGCCAGCACCTCTTCTCCCTCACTTCTTCGACTTCTTCTTCCCCTAAAGGAAGAAGAAGACTTAAATTAGGATTTTGGTGAAATTACTAAAAGGCCTTTGGTGTGAAACGACCAATTTACCCTTACTACATCTCCGTTTCAAGAATGACATCCACTCTCCTTAGGAATGTAATTTTGTGCAACTTCCATGGGGTGGGATGTTTCTTCCCCTTAAGAATTTTCAAATTGTAGAATGGTCCCTCATCTTTTTGAAAATTGCAAATATGCCCATAAGGAAATTACCATTTTGCCATTTAAGTCCAAGAAAATTGCAAATATGCGCATAACCTTTAATTTTCACCCTTTTTTCGGTTTTAATGTGTAAAAATCACTTAAATAAGATTTCATAAAACTTATTTTTGTGAATTTACTAATTTATCCTTATTTTATCAAAATTACCATTTTGCCCTTAAGGTCAAATTACCTTTTTGCCCTTTATGCCAATGTTGTCATTTTCACCCTTATTCTTTCTTCTTTTGAACATAAAAGGGTAAGGATTTCTAATTTCTATTTCCTTGAAATATTTAAAGTAAAAATTAAATTTTCTACATTATGTAAAATTACTATATGCCCTTGGGGTAAAATTACGGTTTTTCTCTTTTAAAGGAAAATTGCCTTTTTGACATCAAATGCACATACTCACTTACATAACTAAATTCTTCTTCTCTCTTAAATGAAAATGATGAAAGTCCTTTAATATAATTTCATGATATTAGAAAATCAAATTAATTTTCCCCTTCATGGTAAAATTATGATTTTACCCTTCTTTACTAGACTTTCCAATCTCATTCTTTTATGACAAAAGTGACTCTATTTTGATGAAAATGTCCATACTTTTTTTCTAATGAACCTTCCTTATCATCACATGATTAATGATAATAATGCCATTATAAGATGCAAGTTATTAGGAGCGGGTGTTACACACGCAAACCTAGCACTCCATTCTTCAAGTCAAAACATAACAAAGTAGTCAATTGCCTAGACTCAGCTGACTAACCTATAGTAGTCCCTATCTTAAGGAATCTTCCCTTACTACCGAGTCAACTATGTTCTACCCATGGTAGCCATGCTCGGGTTCTAGACTTGGGTTCTCACTCAAGAATTGCAATGGAATTATCAAATCATATATATAGAATATGCTCTAGATAACTATACACAAACATGCATAATTACTCATTAGTTAACTTCAATTTAACTATTGGAGTATAAAGGCAACATCTCTGCCACTTATAACCCTATCAAATGCATTATTGATAGTGATAACTAATCCATATACGCCCAAGTTAAGATAGGCTATACAAGAGATAATCTATACTAGCCTCTCTCAAAAATCAAAAAGACTAGTTCCAAATGAACATTTGCCTATACTAGCCAAAAAATATATATTTTTCCATATACTTACTTCTTCCCATGTTACTTTCCTCTGCAGCCAGGGACCTACACATTTGGTACATGCCAGTATATAAGTGAGAAATTAATCTCAGTAGCAATGCAACCTACTTTGAAAACTACTAACCTATACCATTGTACTCATACAAAAATCTCTACATTATTTCATCAATGAAACATAATACATATTATTGGGATGCAAAGCATGAAACATACTCTTATTTCATGTTCTCACATTTATGCATGTACATCTAAAATACATAAAATTTGAAATATAAGATGTTCATTAATCATCATTCTCATCATAACTTTCATATAAAACATTCCATAGGGTAACAAACATATATTTTCATATAACATATAAGAAGGAAAAACAAACATATCGTATGAGTTACTGGGAGCACTACCTAAAGAATGGCTCCATGTACCACTTCATTCATACATGAGTTCACTTAAATCACATGTGACAATTCTGTCACTGGCACTATGTGAGGCATCCTTCAGCTGGATCCTAGTACCCCTTAATGATCATTGCCCTTTTTGCAGATCATCCCCTAACCAGCGGGTTGATATCCCTTTCATCCCTTGCAAAGTTGGTAAAACTCTATATATAGTCCTTGTTAACTTTGACCGATCACTCCTAACCACCAAGAGAATATTCCCTTCATCCCTTGTTAGGCTGGTATGTCAACTCATGGGATCACTCTCTAACTTTGAACAGGTTTTATCCTCTCTGCTTATGCAAATCATGGGCTATGAAATCACCATCCCTTTTTGACATATCACACTTTGGTATGCTATTCTCTAACATATAGAATAGGGTGATTTGATTCATGTCCATGGTTATGCATAACTCTAAGTATGTGTTTCTTAAATCATAACTCTATGTATGTGTTTCTTAAATGGCATTTGGAATATGACACTAACTTAAAGTTTGCAACCATCACGGCATTTTTAAAATCATCTATATTCATGTGGATTTTTAACCATCCTAATTCATGGCGCAACCATCAAATGCCCAACAACCATCCCATACCAACAATCGGTCACTTGATTATAAGCCTATCTACAATTAATACATATGCTTAGAATACTATCCTCTTTCCTTTCTTTATGTTTTTCACTCTCTTCATTCCACTATCATATGGATCCTCTCATCCTAATGACAAATGAATCTTACATCTTACATGCTACCCACTACATCTCAGGTTTAGATCCTTAGTTTGAGTGAGATTTTGGGCTATTTATCTTTTATAATAGTTCATTAAGTGTAATATCCACTTTTTCATAATTTCAGGTAAGTTCTAAATTCTTAAATGTAGAAATTACATACCTAAATGGTTGCATTTAAATTGTCCTATGTTTTTATAAATGGGAGAGAGACTGAACTGATAGAAAAGTAGAGAGACTAAAGTGAAAAGAGAAAAGTTTCAAAAAATATCTCAATTGTCATCATTACTTGGCATATAAATTGAGGCGCATTTATTGTAGGTAATTATTATGTCAAAAAATATCTAGAATGTAATGATTACGTCATAAAATATTTGGGAAAAATATCTAGAAGCGATAATGACCTTAGGAAAATATCTAAAGGGAAAAATAGTTAATTGTTACGCAAGGGTAAAGTGGTAATTTCACGCAAGGGTAAAATAATAATTTTAACATAAGAGTAAAATAGTCATTTCACTTAGAAATTTTATGACAATTTTCCTTCAAGTCATTCCCATACCTTTTTTGAAATTACGAAAACAAGTAAGGGGTAAAATAGTCATTTTGACTATAAGGGCAAAATGATAATTTTGTACTAAGGGTAAAATGATAATATTACACCTTTTGGGTAAAATAGTCATTTCATCATGAAAATTTTTATGGAGTCTATATTTCACCACTTTCCAAAATTATGAAACAAAAAGAGGGGTATAATGTCATTTTAACACTAAGGGCAAAATGGCCATTTTCCCTCACTAAGGGCAAAATGTAAGGAGGAAGGAGAAGAAGGTGTAGCCTAGAAGGAAGAAGGAGAAGAAGGTGTAGCCTAGAAGGAAGAAGGAGAAGGAGAAGAAGAAAAAGGGAAGGAAAAGCTAAGGTGAAGGCATTTTCATTGATAAAACAAGGTAGCTAAACAATCCTACACCCTTGATTTTGTGTTTCATGGTTGCCTTTTAGAGTTTGAACATTTCGATGGCTTCCATGAATTGTGAGGGTTTCTCACTCTACATTCTTTCTTGCTTGAATTTCTATTGGGTTATGCTTATGTTAATGTGTGGATGTGTTTGAGTATTTATTGGCTTGATTAAATGGTTTATGGCAATATTGAGATTTTTTATTCATCATGTTCATAAAGTGCTTCTTGTTGGAATTGAATATGTGATGCTTGTATTATTATTGTTATGGCAAATAGATGATGTTTTCATGATTGTATATGTAATACCTATTTCCCTAAATCTTATTCTTAGAAATAATTTTGGAAATTTTTCTCCAATGGACCTAAATGAAATAAGGAAATTGGGGTTAAAATAGGAGGGACTAAAGTGTAGTTTTCTTATTTTTGCTAAGAGGTCCCTGAAGTATGGCTATTTTACCCTTCATTCTCATATATGTGTTTCTTCAGCCACACCAAAATAGCAAACCAAAACTCCAAGAAAGAAAAGAGAACAAAATTGGGCAAGAGGAGAAAAGATGAGGAAATCAAGGGAAATTCGTCCATAGTTGGTGTTTAGGTGAGAACTCTTCTTCCATAGCTTGATAATCATCAGAGCATCATCTAAGAGGTAGATTTCCTATCTTAGAACCCACAGCTTGCTAAATTTGAGGGAGAAATGGAAAATAGGGACATAGGGCATTTTGGATTTCTGATGATTTTGAGTAAGAGAACCTGAGTTTGAGGTTTGTTTGTGGTTAAGAAATGATTTTCGAACTGAAATGCTAGGATTATTTACTTCCATTCAGCGATTTCAAGATTAAAACCATATTTTTGTAAGTTAGGTTTTTCTTTCACTCAGTTTTCATGTTGGATTTTCTAAATGATTGATGTTTTGGACCTAAAAATTTATGGGTTTTGCACATAAATGGTTAAGGACTAAGCTCATGCATTTTAAATTTGACATGGACTGGAAATCTGGGTTGAAATCTTGAGAAAACTAGCATTCCTAGATTATCGAAGAATAGAATTGTCGACAGCCAGCTTACACCAGTCGACTGTCATGTTCTTCGTAAGCTTAGAATTTGCATCCAAAGGCAAGGTAGTCAACTACTAGACGTGCATCAGTCGACTGTCGGGCCCTTGTACACCCAGAAGCGCACATAGAAGTGCATTAGTTGACTGCAAGTATGTAGCAGCCGACTGTCAAGCTACTGTCTTATGGAGTCCATCCTTTCAGAGAGCAATTAGCCAACTGCCACCCTCTGACAACTGACTAGTAGTTCCCCTGATGTGAAAAGTGGTTTTAAAACATGAATTAAGCTTGGAAACCCCTGCTTTTGATTTGAATATTGTTTAAAATATCATCATACATGGGAATTTCATGTGTTAAGTGATAAGTAACATAGAAATAACAAGGAGAATGGGAAATTAAGAGAAAACCTTAGTGAAACCTTAAGATATAGAATTGCATAAATGCATATTTGAGAAAAACGAGAGCATGAACTTAACTTATTGCCTTAAGAAATGATTTATGAGGACAATCAGAAGGTAAAAGAGGAAAATCCTGGTCAAAATAGGAGAAAATGGTAAAGGTAGAGTAATCTACACTCCCCTACTTTAAAATAATGTTGTGAATTACTTACTGTAAATGAGATTGCTTTAGTGAAATGGGAAATGTGTGTGGAATTTGATTTGAGAAATGCATGAGTATAAAAAATATTGCCTGTATAGAGATACTTTTTGCTGCTTAATGAGATTAGCTATTGGGTTATATGCTTATAGGGATGAATGAAACTTAAGGTGGACATTCAATAATTGGTATGGGACGACTGTTGAGTGTCCCTTATGCAGACTACTCATTAGAATTTACTTGTTTTCATTAAAATAGTATGTATTTGTTAGGAGTTACTTGTTAAACCAAGAAAACCTTATGGAAGACTTAAGGAGTTAGGGAGGATGGTCTATACTGGGTGACATTTTGATTTAAGTGTAATATCCTATAACCCTTGGCATTAGTCAACTATGTGTATGTATTTGCTGTATAGTTAGGATTGAGGATGATACTAGCAGTGTGCACATGGCAAGGGATGCCCTGGAAGTTAGTACTCATGTGTTCTTGAGTGGATGATTGGTGTGACGGATCACACTCACAAAATAAGATGTTGTTTTTAGGTGATTGGCGTTATAGATCACACCCAATTATTTTCGGGTGATTGGTGTTACGGATCACACCTAAGCAAAACCAAAATGTTTTTATAAAATGGCATGCATTGAGCTGATAATCACATGGTAGGTGATTGTGCATTAACATAGATTTGTTGTGCAAAAAGAATTGTACAGGAATTATTAAGAATAATGGTTTTTCTGTTAAATTGATACAATATGCATATAAATTTACATAATTTCCCAATTTAGTTGGATTGAACTATTTGGTAATTCACACTTGTGTTAGAACTAATTTTAGGGAGACATTTTCTGTGCTAGAATCACAACTGGACTTGCAACTGTATTTATGATGTATTAACTGTAAATTGCTCTACTAAGATATATATATGTCATTAAGTTGCTTGTTCAGATGACCAGGAACAGGATATGCCTCAGGGTTATCTGCATGTGAGAGGAATGTCATGGCTACAAGACGATGCAAGATGGATTGCACAATGTTAAGCTGAATTTGATTGTAAGCGTAAAATTGTATATATATATTATTGATTTTATAGTCATGTTGATGAATGTGAGGAAATTATCAGACTTAAAATCAGGAAGTCTATATTTAGGTGTAAATCATATCTTAATTACTGTAAATCAATGTTTTAGACTATTATAATTTAGAGTATTGTATGGCTTAATGATGGTATTAGTTATGCTGCAGGGAACGTGGTTGAGTGGAATCTGAAAAGACCGATAAGAGAATTTATTTGGGCTACACTCAACTAGTAGCAACCTCTTAGAATTCCCAAAACAAAAAAGGGAGAACTTTTAAGGTTCTTTATGCTTTTGCATAAAGTATATTGTGTTGTATATAAGTTGCAGACAAGGGGTCATTACAACATATTGTTGAAAATGGGAAAAATACAAGAATTGAAATGCAAGTATTTTGATTCCCCACTTTTTCCCCTTTTGCCAAGAGGGGGTATGTGTGTTATAAAGGAGATTTTGCCAAATTTTGGTTCATGGATGGTGTTATTGTTAGCCATGAACTAGGGGGAGAAAGAGAGTTAAAATTTTGATGAAACCCTTTCATTTGCCTTTTCTTCATACCTTGGTCGAGAGCATTGAAAAGAATTTGGTATGGAAATTTCTCTTGTTATTTGATGTAATATTAGCCAAGGCAAGAGAAAAGGAGATGACTGTATGGATGATGGCTGACATGATGAATGTTTATCATAACCATGAAATCCAAGTTGTGCACATGTATGTCAATAAGAAGGAATAGATATATCTCTATGTATTCATATATGTTTAATATGAGAAAAGTGTTTACATGCATACATAGATGTGTTGAAAGAAAAGTGTAATGAAAATAGTGAAGGGATAATTGAAAGTTCACCTAAGACCCTTGATGTGTGGTGATATGTAATATGGAATTGTATTAGAAATGGAAGGAACCTCTTGCCTTTTTGATTGTATGATGATAATGGTAAGAGAAATGGAAATTATGATATGAATTTTTAATCATGTTAAATCTCTTATGTTAGCTAATTTCAATGAAGGAGAAGTAAATGGTTAAGGCATAGAATTTTTGAAATGTATAAGGTAAATGGTTTAAAAAGAAGGAAAGGCCTTCCATGTCCACACAATTCCATTATGAAAGTGTTAATACACACACATAAGGCTATGTCATAGACAGGAAAGTGGTGTCATGGTAGATGAAAGAGGTGGAATGAATGAATTATTCCAATAGAAAGGGAAACATAACAGGGAAAGAAAAACATAGAATGATAAAAAAAGAAAACTTGAGGAAGTATTTCCAATGTATGTTCTAGGATAGATAGGCTTGTAACCGAGTGACCAATTGTCAGTATAGGACGTTCGTTGGGCATTCCATGGTTATGTCATAAAGTTTGGATGGTTAAACATCCACTCAACATAAGAAAATTTAGAAAACACTGTGATGGTAGCAAATTCTAAGTTAGTGTAACCTAGATTGGCCAAGAAAAAGGGGACATTTACTTATAATTTAGCATGATCATGGGTACAAGACAAGTCATCCAACATTATATATGGGAAATAGCATATTGGGAATGTGATTGACCAAAAATGAGGTGGTGATTCCATAGCATCATGATCCTCCTTAAAAAGGGAGAGGAAATGATCTACGTAGTTAGTAGTGATCCCGTGAGCTTAATTTTCATAGGCTAATGACCTGTTGAAAGGCAGTGACTAGTAAATAAAAAGGGGTACTTGAATCTATTGCGGGATGCCTCAGATAGTACTAGTGGTAGAATTATTATATAGGAGAAAATTATCTCATTCATGTAAGTAGTAGTATATGGAGTAGTTCACTGGGTGACTCTCCCGACACTCTCAAGTTTCTATTATTTTGACTATGGCTTTTAGCCAAAGATATAGAAATGATTTCCAAGCCTTTACATGATGTCTGAAGCAAGAAAAGAAGCAAATGCACAGATAAAACATGCATGTGAAAGTGTGCCTTTTATCATAGTAAAGAGTATAGTTAGAGTTCACTACAACGAGAAAAGTGTCTTGTTGCGATGAAGAAACCAACAATAGTTTTCCACAACGAGAAAGCATTTTTACTATGATGAGACACCAGTTCTTCACGATTTAATGGCTTCTAAAACGTGAAATATGGGTTTTTATGCATTTTTAGCCTCGAAACCTTCAAGAAAACTTCAAGACTTTCATTATAAATCTTTTCTACACTCTTTTCTCCTTTTGAAACATCATCACATATAAAAATTACACCTTCTAGTGCTAGAAATCAATCCAAACCCATACAATTCTTGCATAGAAGAAAAGAAACCAAACACTTGCTTAAATTCTATTTCTCGAGTAAAACAATCACATCAAAGACCTCACAAGCATATATCCAGCATAAAAAAATCATATAATGTAAGTTTAAATCTCCCTAACTCATCTTGAAACATAGTTTCTTCATATTTTCATTAGAGGGAGAAAGTAGGTTGTTGCTTCCAAAGAGATAGGGAAAGATTTGTCTTGATTACCTAAGTGATTTGTGCGAGATAATATGTAAGAAAGCAGGCTAGGTAGTTTTTACTTTAGATCTGCTCCTCCTTCTAGGATATATTAGCTTTTTCTCACTAAGACTCTTTCCTTCTCTCACTAGACGAAGATGAAGATGATGAAGAAGCTTTTTGAGTCTCAAAGCCTCCTTTCCTCTGAAGTTATATGTGACTTTTGCCTAGGGGAGGAAATGTGATTAACTAAACTTGAAAATAATTGCTAATTGGTCTTTATGTCAGAAATGAATCTTAACTATGCTAAAAAAATTTTCCCCTTGTGTACCACTTTCATATTTTATTCCTTTAGGGTTCCATTTTTGATTTTATTATTTTTAATTCTTTATCTGTCCTTTAGGTTAAATTACCCAAATATACTATTTCTTACAAATCTTATTTCCTCGTAGTTCGAACCTCATTTTGACCAGGTTCCTTATTCAATAAATCCCTAGTTAGCTTTTCTAGCTATATGTATCACATTTATATGGTAAATAGGTCACTAACTTTAATTAAATTACTTTTAGGGATGAACTTTAATTAAATTACATTTAGAGACTAAGTACTTAGGAGGATGTTATTTTCCATCTTTACGTGGCAACGTTTCTTAGTCACCACTAAAAGGTTGTAGAATATCATATTTAAGCAAATCAATGGCAATCAAGGTCACCACCTTATACACTTCTAGTGGCGATTTGTTGATGCCACTGAATATGAAATTCGATGGTGACCTTATGTCGCCACTCACTATCATATTATTGGAGAACCTAGCTTCTCTTGCATGGCTCAAACATAAACTCATTGCGCGACCCACTCATTTGATGGTCCAACATGGGAGGAAGGCCCAAAAGCCCAAAACAGGCATGCTAAAGGCTGTCTAGGCACAAAATTAGTTCATTTGCTAATGATGACTTGATAAAACACCTAAAAAAGAAAAAAGATACAACCTAAGGTGATTCTTGGAATAAAAATATACAAAATGCTCATAAAATGAACAAATAATATCAAGCAATTATATGTAAAACAAGGCATATTAAATCACCCCACACTTAAGCCTTTGGTTGTCTTCAAGCAAACAATAACTCAGCCTTCAAACAACCAGCAGTAATTCCTTAAAAACCATATCTAGTCCATAGTTAATAATACCTAACACATCCCAAGTGAAACTTAATCATAACTCAAATTACACAACCTTAACGCAGAATAGAAATAATAACAATGCATACATAACTTAACCAGCAATTCAATATCAAACATTTGAGAACAAATGCAATTTTATAAGAATCTGCCTACCATATGCTTGCTCATAAATCTCATCTCCGCTACTGCAAAAAATGGAATACCAAGATCGAAGGGTCTTGACAAGGTTTTAATGGGGTTAAGGTAGAGGTAAGAATAAATTTGGATAGAAGTAGTACATATGTTGGAAACGCATGCAATCTCAACATCATGAAAGCTCAAAGGATTAAATGCAGTAAAATGCTAAACATAAAAACTTTCATTAAATTTTCATTGAAATGGGGGATGCTTAAAGAGTGCAATATCAAAAGAGAATACACACTGCTATTGTTTTTTTCTTCTTTTTTCATTTCTTTCTTCTTTTTTTTGATAGACTCAATGCTTATAGCTTTGGATTGATGGGAGCATCTAACATGAAGAAAAGGACTTAATGAACCATCACCAATCAAGGCAATGCATTTTAATCCAATTATGAAGAGCAAATCACACAAATTTCAGCACATAAGGTAAAAAAGAAGACAAAGTAAAGAAAAGGAATATGAGGTGTAAAGGTGTAAATAGTGAAGAAAATGCCAAGGCTGAACAGTGGCTAACTAAGGGAAACACAAAGGGTAGGCTTTTTGGCCAAAAGTAGTGTATCGAAGTTGCCTAAATCATCTCTTGATATTCAAAATTTTATGCAACCTCAACAAGTATTACAGAGCAAGTTCTGGAGACATGATCAAGTAAAATGCGCACTCAACAAGAAAATAAGGAGCATACTTGTAATGGATGGTCAAAATAAGCTTAAACCTCACATTTATAGTATGGTAAAATTGCATATGGTTCTCAAATTTTCATATGAATTCTTAATCAAGCAGTACATGCAAATTGCAATATCCACATCTTAAATCAAAATTTAACAATTTGAAAAACAACTAGGTAACACTGGTATGACCCAACCGAGATGATGCATTAGACATCACTAACTGCTTTCCAACATAAACTAAGTGAAATAATTCTTGCCAGTTCATAGATTGAATTATAAATGCTCCCAAGACACACAAAACTTAAGTTCATAGAATCAAAGATAAAATCAAGTTTCCTATCCTATATCCACTATTAGCGTAAATACAACACAACTAATCTATAGTATCAATATACAGTATCCTATCCTATATCCACTATCATCATAGATGCAACATCAGCAATTTGTATTATCAATATACAGTAATCCAAAGCTAACTCAATAGAAAAAGCCAAAATAATAGAAAAAGAATCTGAATATTAGATACCCACCTCACACTTGAGGGAGACACTATTCTCAGTGTACAACAAAAAGGATATCACAAAATAAAATCATAAAGCGCAAAAAGAAATAGAAAGTCCAATAGTCTCAAAGCACATCGTTTGAATGAAAAAGAAAATAAAAGAAAAAAATAAAAATAAAATATAACGATTGCCTAGGTATTACCCCAATCTGGCAGCTCTAGGGGAGGAGAAGGGATCTTGTAAGTATAGGCTATGGGGTATTTCCTGAGAAAGCCCAAAGTTATTTCTCTCTCATTAGTTGTTCAATCAACTGCTGTAATCTATGGCAACTTCTCTGCCTTATCTAGATAGGCGTAGTTTAAGTGCTTCAGTAATTCCTTGAATTCCAAGACTAGAGGGTCCTCAATTGAAGGTTTCATTTTCTACACCTCTGACCAATCATTAGAAGCAAAATGGCTAGTATATCTGTTAGGCCCATTAGCTAACAAATACTCTAGTTGCTCCAACAGTTGCTCAATGGACAACTCTTCCTCATCTCCATGAAATGCCCCCTATAAAGAGACATTAAACAAAAATTCCTACAAATGAGGCTCAACAATATCATGCAAGAAAAGCAAACCCTCTTGGGACCTGTACTAGTTAGTAAACACATAAAGGATAATGGATTATTGAATCTAATGATGCTACCTTTGAGTGAATTCTAAACTAAATTCAACTTCACTGTTGTTTCAATTGAATTTATTAAGCCAAGAACCTTTCACTAGAATGTCTTCTTAATGATTGATTTTAGATCAACATTATCGTTCTAATCCACTACTGTTAAGAGTCTTTAATTCTTAATCCAACAATTAATTAACCTTAGTTCTAAGTGACAATCAATTATTCTTTACAATTAGATTGCCAAAAGAAATCTAAACAACATTCATCACAATGTCTTGTAAAGAAAACATAATCATTTAGTCATAGTTGTAAAGAAGATCACATAATTAAATTCAATGTCCATGAATTTAAAACAGAATACCAACACAATTAGGAACCCTCAATGGGTTTTACAAATCTAGCTACTCATATTCATAGACCAAACAACCAAAAAATCAAATATACAAAAGAAAGAAAGAGTTAAAAGCATGTGTGTCATTCTTCTTTTGAATGTCGGATGAAATAATATGAATAGCTGTCAGAAAACTCTTCCAATATCCCAAAATATTAATCCATTGGGCTACCCACGGAGCAACAAAAGTTGAGTTATGAGTCACTAGAGAAACAACACCAATGATGGTCAGAGGATAGACAGACAGCCGTAGTCGAGTCTTTTAAAGATGGACAAATGGCCAAGGATGGAAGGCTAAACAAAAAACCTTGAATGAGTCACGAAACACAAAAGGATTGTTCTCTCAGGTCTATCACGTTTCCATGTGTCTGCTGCGTTTCAACAGCTAAAGTCAATGGCGGTGTCCTGCTCATCATTCCCTAGTCATCGAAAAGCGTCACCCTACAGCTCCTAGTTGATAGAAGGTTAGAAATCGTGTTCCCTATCAAAGCCTTGCAGAGGATAAAATTGCCACTATCACGGATCACAAAACTCCTTAAAAAATCTCACTCAAATCACTCAAATATTGCCGTCCAATCTGCTTGACTGTCACCGATCAAAATCAAATGCTACGGATGATTACCCTTGATGTGTCCCTAAGAAGCGATTGTGGATTTCATAGATAGGCAATGTAGAAACTCTCTCTCATGCGGTGAAGCTCCTCTCGTGCAGCTCAAACACAGACTCAATGCATAACTTGCTCCAAGGAAGTCTAGCAGGGCATGTTAGATGGTCCAACATGGGTGGAAGGTCCAAAAGCCCAGAATAGGCTTGCTAAAGGCTATCCAGGCCCAAAATTGGTGCATTTGCTAATTATGACTTTTTAAATCACCTGAAAACGAAAAAGGATACAACCTAAGGTGATTCTTGGAATAAAAATACACAAAATGCTTATAAAATGAACAAATAATATTAAGCAATTATTTTGTAAAACAAGGCACATCAATGATAAAATAAGAAAATTCAAATGCTTTCATTACAATAATACCTTTACATAATAAAAACTTATTCTTACTTTATTACAAATATAAAAGTGCACTCGACTAGAAATTTTTTTTCCTAAAAACAAGTCATATTTATATCCCAAATTCAATATCATAATCAAATTTGTTTAGAGGTTTTTTTGCAAGCATAGTTCATTATTCATCTAGTTAGTCTTTAGAACCAATTATGCCTATAATCATCACTAAAATATGTCAACATTCCTTTATTCCTACCAAGTAATAGAAGAAGCTAATTAGAAAGAAAATTTAACTTTGTAATATGGTATGTACAAAAAGAAATACTATGACATCCACAATGCTGAGGAAAACTAAAAAACAACCAAACAATATATAAAAAGTTGATTTAATAAAACATATAACTAGTAAATTGATTTAAGTCTTTAATGGAAAGAGAGCTTCAATATCAACAAAGAAAAAGGAAGATTAGTGGAAATGGAGGAAATGTCATAGAAATTATATTTTTTGAGGCATAACAATAAGAAATGTCAAAGTTTCAAGCAAACAATACAAGCAAATTATAGTCAAGTTAAGAAAATTTCATGCACAATAAGATTTAGATCCTTGAATTTTCTTGGTGACAATGATATCATTCAATTTCAATACCAATTGATATCGTGAGTTTGTTCTCTCGATCTCTATTCTAATCAACTCATTGGTCCATCACGCTACAAAAACATGGAAAGTTGATGTGTTTTATTTTATACATATTTTTCTTGAGGTTAGCTATCCATTTTATGAGCTTTTTGTGTGTTCTTTTCCCCAGAATCGTCTAAGCTTGCATTCTCCTTCATTTTAGGAGCTTACCAAGTCATCGTTAGTAGTAAAGCCATTCTGGAGGCCCAAATAGCCTAGAAACATGCCATGTGGGCCTTGAAGCAATCTTTGGACCTTGAAAAAACCTGTGCACCTTCAAACACAACCACTTCAGCCATATGCAAAGTGTGCTACGTGATGCCTTTGAAAGAGAGAGGAAGGTTGTGGCTTGAGGGATCACGATCCTTCTTGGATTATCATCTATATAGAAGCTTATCATCTTTCTAGGAACATCATCATCTTTGAAGGAATTTTAACTTATCATGATCTCTTTTGAAAACCATATCATTCCTCTCACTCACTCATCATATTTTGACTTATCTCTTATCTTGTCTTATCTTATATGATCCTCTCTTTTGAAAATCCTATAATCCTCTTGGCCAAGGGTCCTCCTAGGAGATGGCTAACATCTTTCTTGAAAACCCTAATCTTGGCTGTGACAAGGGGATATTTTTATTATTGGATTGAATTATCTTGGAAGGAGGTCATGACTTTGGTGATCTATCTTGCTTGGAGTCGTGAGGTGCTTTAGGATCAAAGGGGTGATGGCTAGGATACTACTTTGAACCCCTGAATATCCGACTTGCATCCTTGGAGTTCCATAGGAGCTTGGGAGATTGGACTAGCATTAAGAGACAATCACAACTTTAGGCACTTGAAGATTAAAGAATGTGGTGTTTCATCCTTTGTTCTAGAGAACAAAAGGGTGTACATGTTTTCTTTCCTTTCTCTCTTCTTGAATTTGAATTTGATGATTGTTGTAGCCATGAAAATGTGTAGCTAGATTTGTTAAACCATTAATGTTCCTTACTAAGTTGGTTTTTTGCTTTAAATTGTTTGAACATTGAATTTGGTTTTGTAACCTATCTTGCATATATGAATGAATGCTAAATTTTCTTTACAAGACATTGTATGTGTAACAACCCTTATCATAACTTAACAACGTCATAACGCTTATTTAGATAAGTGGTTACATTAATTCTAGTCTTTAATTACCTTTATTTCTCCTGAGCATCCAACCATCATAGATTTGTTATGCAATTAGGTTTGGGTTCTTTTGCTCAGGTAACATGCTTTGGCACAGCAGAATATAAAATATTAAATAATACAACAGAATATATAAAAACTTTTCTAATATACAAACATTATACAACTGTTTAGTACATCATTTGGTATACATACACTAGGATAGATGAAGTACCCATCCATAAGGAGTAAAGAGATAACAAGTCTGCCACTCATACTCCTTTACAAAATACCGTGAGTGAATAGATCCTTCACATATCCCTATAAAAATGCCCCTTTTATTCTATATACAGCCAAAAATATCAGCCCTAATTCCAAACCCAAAAAAATAAACAAAGAATTAGGACTCCAAAAGGTCGGGCTATAGCTATATATATTTACGTACTCATCTATTCTATAGGAAATTCAAAAACAGTAATAACATATACATTCTTGATAATAGTGAAAACTCCTAAGAAAGGAATTTCCACCGTGTCCAACTCCACCTCGATTACCATGCAATATCTAACGCTTTTGGATCCCCTGCTGGGCGGTCCCTGGTGGGCTCCCTGGTGGACTTTTTAGTGGCAATTTTATCCGTCGCTAAAGTTTGTTTTAATATTATTGCAACGAATATTATTGCTGCTATAAATTTTGTTTAAATAATTAATTTTGCAAAAGTTATAGTGACAATAATATTTGTTGCAAAAAACTTTAGCAACGAAAAAAACCGCTGCTAAAACGCCCAGCAGCGCCCAACAGGGACGCGCCCAGTAGGGAATCCGAACGCATATCTAACCATCTGATACATATCAGTTAAGTAATGAGAAATACATTCCCAGTAGATAAACAACCAATTTATTTTAACATAACTGACACGTACCACTATAATAATACAAAAAACACTCTACATGCGGTCAATTTTCAAAACTATTCTCATATAGATACTTGGATATGACATATCACGAAAACATATGTGGATGTAGCTATAGAAATGAAATACACATTCAATTTGGCCATTCAAGGAATAGGCTACAAGCATTCAATGCTTACATGCCATAATCATAATCACCTAAATCAAGTTCATGCAATACATACATAACATTTCATAATTACTCAATTCTGGAAATGTATACATGAAATCATTCCTTCCTACTTAATTGTGCTCTATGGAGGTATACATAAGATCATTCCTCCTACATTTCAATTTATTGGGGTTTACGTCAGATCATTCCCTTAGGGCGCTTCCTTGGAAGGTATACATTAGATCATTCCTTCATAGGCTTTTAATCTCAGGAGGTATTCACCAGATCATTCCTCCTCATTTAATTCCTTGGGAGTATACACCAGATCATTCCCCACAAGGAAGCTTTAACCTTGTCTTTCACAATTACATTAAGCATTCTTTGCCATTCAATCACTTTTGCATAAATTTAAACATTTCACTATTTATGGCAAAATGCATGCTATTATTCATTCATTCTTGACCCTTGCATCTTTGGTCTCTCTTCCCTTAACATAGGCCTTTTAGATGGCACTTTAGGCTATTTCCAACTCATTCATAAATCTAATCACTTTAGAGAAAATTTCACATAGTAATCGGCCAAGGTAGAATGAACATGAATACTTTGTATTTCTAACCCTTTTGGCATATTTCTAGCCTTACTCTCCTTAATGGAACATCATGGTGACAATTCTTATAATTATGCCTAACACTTTCTCACACCTAAAATTTAGGTAAGTGTACTTTAGGCCATTCTTTTTCATACTTTTCTAACTTATTTTTCATGCCAAACATAATCACACATCTAATCTCACAATTTCACATTTTTAAACACACTTTTAAGGTGAACAAGTAAGACTTTAAATTGGCAACATTGCTTGAAACATAAATTGCCATAATTTTCTCTCTCCTCCTTTCTTGGAACTAAATTTATATGGTTTCTAAATCATTTTCAAGAGCAAATTCAGCACCATTCATATGCATCCATTCGGCCAAGGTGACAAAAGCACATTTGCTTGGTTACTTGTGAAGCTAGACAATGAGAAAAGTACCTAAATGCAAATCTAATTAGACTTTCTCTCTCTTACCATTTTCTAGTACTTTCTCTCACTCTTTCTAACATAAAATTTGGCCAAAAATTCAGCACTCTTATAACCTTAGTAATTCAGCCATGGTTAGAAAAACAAGCAAAATGGAGTTGTTTCATCACTTTGCATACATTACAACAACATTCATGAAAAATTCATGCAAAAATACCACTTTCTCACTCTTACAATCACAAATTCAGCCTTGACACAAATTAGGGTTTAACAAAATCAAGTTTCATCCATGCAAACTTACCAATTCATGAGTTTCCATGCTTTCTTGCATATCTATAGTCATAACCACAAGTTATTTCTAACGTATCTCATATCTAAGCATACAAATCCACCATACACATGAAGAGAGAGAAATTGCCATCATGCTTACAAGTTTGAAAACACCATAAACATACCATAAAACATGAAATTAATGGCATAGGTTTGTTTATCTACCTTAAAAAGCTAATAGATGTGTGATTTCCTTGTTGATTTGGTGGAAGTTTCTTCTTCTCCAAGGCAAGATGCAATTCATTTACAAAAATGCCACTTTTACTAATTTGTCAATTTCATCCTTTTTTTTTTTAACAATGGCATTGTCTCTCCTTACCATTGTAATTTTATCCAACTTCCATGGGCTGGGACTGTTCTTCCCTTCCAGAAATTTGAAATTGCCTAGTGGTCCCTCAAAATTTCAAAAATTGAATTTTAGTCCCTAAGAAAAGTGTCTTTTTGCCATTAAGTCCAAATTGGCCATTTTTACTCCCTTTTTCATTCTTTTCAGTTTCAAGGAGTAAAATTACTTAAATAAAATTTCATAAGGCTCATTTCCATGAATTTACTAATTTAATACTATTTTTGGCAAAATTACCTTTTTTCCCTTTATGTTAAAACTATCATTTCACTCTCTTACTTTCTTCTTTTGATCAAGAATGAGTAAGGATTTCTAATTCCCACCTTCATAGAATATTTGGGGTAAGAACTAAATTTTTCTCACCTCATATAAGATTGTTATCATACTCATAGTGTGAAATTATAATTTTACCCTTTTTAGGGAAAATTGTCTTTCAACATCAATGTAAGTAATTTCTTGCATAACTAGATTCTTCTTCTCTCTTAAATGAAAATAACAAGAGTCCTTTGATATAACTTCATGAAATAAAAGAGTTAAACTAATTATTCATTTCATGGTAAAATTACCATTTTACCCTTCCTTACCAAATTTCCAACTTCATTCTTTTATCACAAAAGTGATTATATAATGAAAAAAATGTTCATTCTAACTCCTTAATAAATCATCCTTACTTAACCCTTCACAAATAATGCTAACAATAATAACAACAACAACATCATCATAAGATACAAATGTTAGGAGCAGATGTTATAGTATGGAATATTATTTAGATTTCTTTTGGTAAATCGTGAGATTTTAACTGAAATTAGACCCGCAATTGTAAGGAACAACTAATTTTCACTTAGAGATGAGCTAAATTAGTTGCCAGATTATGAACTAAAAACTCTTAATAGTGATGAATTTGGAAGAGATTTCAGTGATAGGTTCTTAGGCTTGTAAATTCGATTATCGAGAGAGAAAAGTTGAATTTAATTGAGAATTCATTCATAGGTAGCAAAACTAGGTTCAATAGTTCATTCTCTTGTGCATGTTTGCCAACTAGTATAGGTCCCCTTTGAGTTTGCTTTTTATATCTTGATTAAATTCTTTTCTCGTTTATTGTCACTAATCTTTGACAAGATGCTTTTAATCATTAGCTAGTAGAAATCAATCACTCTTCCTCTTAGGCTAGATAACAAAGAACAACGAGTAGGTCTAGGCTTTCCCGTTCTCATGGGATATGACTTTGATATTCACCATTGCACTAGACTGCATGATAGGTTCATTGCCTTAGGTGTAGTTACATTAGTAGCACATTAAAAGTACACTACATTTTATCCCACAGATTTTTCTTAACATCCTTTGAATATAATAGCATCATTCTTAAATTTCATCATTTAATGGAAAGTACACTTATTGGTCTGTTCTCTTGATCTCTATTCTTATCCACTCAATGGTCCATCACACTGCAAAAACTTGGAGAGTACAACATAGATTTTCCTTAACATCCTTAGAATTTAACATCCCACTCCAAGTAGCTAAATTGTATATGTTTGATATTAATTGATCTCTAGAGCTAGACATATTAGTTTTGGAGAGATTGGTTGAAAAACTAGACTGGTTTGTGAGAAACGAAACTTTAAAGGCAAGTGGAATAAGATGGCAATTTGAATGTCACGAAGTGTCACATTGAGGAAAATTTTTCCAAAGGATAAGAAATAAAATAATTAGAGAATAAATTTAAAAGGGATTTTTAGGGAAATAAAGCTTAAGAAAAGTGATAAAGGATAAAATATCCCATGAATTCCTTAAATTACAAATTGGCCTAGGGACCAATTGGTAATTACTTTTGTCTAGCTACTAAAAATCTTCCCATGGAAGTAACCTAATGTTAAAATAGGTTGAAGGAGAGTGAGAAGATCCAAAAAAATTAAGTTTATAAACAGAAGCTCAAGAGAGAGAGACGAGCAAGGAGAAGATTAAAGCTAGAAACTCAAAGGGAATTAAGGGATTTTGTTGGAGGAACAACCTAGGAGACACCTAGACCAATCAAACACGAAATCACCAAAGGAAGAGAGGTAATCTAGAAGAAATCTCATATTTCCTTTTTGGTTAAAAAACCCATTTTTGTATATTTTGATGAGAATGACCATATTAGTATAATTGTTTTTAGGAAGATGTAATCTTGTATTTTGTGAGTTAAATGTTGGATGTGTGCCTTTTATGCATGCATGTGGTTGGATTGCTGGAAATCATGAGATAAAAAATGGGTTATGCTTTCTCTTTCATCCAAGAGTATGAAAGCCATGATTTTGAGATGTTTCTAGCTTAAAATATTTTGAAATTAAAGTATGTTGTTAGCTTTAAAGTAGGAATATAACACCCCAATCTTATCGTTATTTTTATTCCAATTTAACAGTGCAATTTCATATTATAAGATTGGAATATTATCTTTACCTTTACCTAAGTGTTCCATTTATTATTTAATGATTAGGTTTAGGTTACTTTGCTCAGGTTATTATTCATAGTACAACGGAGACTACAAAAACCACATTCATATATTACTCATATAATTACCCTATTTATGTTCGTACTAGGGGTAAGGAGACAACAACCCTGCCACTCAAACCCCATTTAAAATATCCCTACATAACCTTCCCATATCCTAGATATATATATCTTGCTTTTGCTATATACATCATAATATTTATATACTTAAAGTCTCCAGTGTGATCAGAACTCACTTTGCTTGTAAAATAGTAGAAGCTACAAAAAGGGATTTCCATAACAACTTCCTTTATCTCCAACATAGCATTACATTGGCCATCTAATACATACCAGTAAAACATGAGAAATAGATTCCCAGTAGCCAAACAATTCAGTTTATAAAATCTCTAGCATGTACCACTATAATAATATAGAAAACATTATAAATTCCTTTCTTTGATAAATATAGTTTATTCTATTGGGATGTCATCCGTTAACCATATTTGTATGTGTGGCATGTATTTATGAATGCATATACAGTTAAAATAAAAAGTGAAATATTCATTCATTGTTATAAACTTTCATATCATTCTATCAAAATGGTAACATGAATACTATCATCTTAGAAATACTAGCAGAATAACAAAGTAGATTATATAAGTAATTGGGAGCGCTAGCTAGTTCACACTCCATGTACCACTACTATATGAGTGAGTGTGACAACTTTGGTCATGACATACTCTGAGGCATTCTACAGTGGATCCATGTTCTACTTTAAACTCACGGGATCACCAAACCTTTTGTCAGATCCTATCGTTCTTGCCTTTTTAAGTGGCCTATGATGCTATGGAATCACCACCACTTTTCTAGTGGAACACATTCCCGGTATGTTATCCTCTACATATACCTTAGGGTGATTCAGTTTGTACACATGGTTATGCTAAATTCTAAGTAAACGTCCCTTCAATGTCCTTACTAAGGCACATACTAGGGTACACTAACTTAGAATTTTCAACCATATGGTGTGTTTGAAAATCTTATATTTAAGTAGATGTTTAATGTAATGCCCCTATCTAGTCTTGTCGTTTTTAATTATTGTCTGAGCAGTTAACTATTGAAATTATGTTAAAAAAATTAGGTTTGGAATCCTTTTCTTAGATAAAAATATAAACTTATATGCATAGCGAAATAATGAAATCCTATGCTACACGATGAGAATACGGTCTCTCATATGAATCAATGAAACAATTATATTAATAATAATCATTACAAACTGATGTATCGGTCCCTGGATATATGAAGTACTCGTCCTTCGAAAGTCAGGAGGAAATAGGCCTGCCACTTAAACTCCTGCACAAGATAGTGATGGACCGGTCCTTCACATATCCATTTTCCTGGTATTCCCAAAACCTTTCATATATATACCATCAAATCAGCTATCCTATTCCTATTCAAGTGCATCTAGGATCCAAAAATGAGAGTTTACAAAAACTTTACTTGATAAAAAGGCACTACCATTACACGTCCCTGCTACGAGTCTGAATCTGATACATATTAGCACGTAGGTGAGAAACACGAGTTTCCTAGTAGCTTAGCAATTCATAGTTTAAAAGAACCTAACATGTATCAGGGTGCAAACACAAAAAAAGTTCAAACTACATCCTTGATTTAGGATTAAAGTACATAACTATAAATAGGCAATTAATGCATGATAAATTTAGTAATTAGCATCAATAAGAGTTTGTTTTCACATGACCAGTATTTCCTTAAGCGTACTGGTTCATTATTGCGAAATCATCAGAATGTATGTACATGTTGTGTGAACACTAGGTCATAGGGGTGGAGTACCTTCGGCCACACCTCAAAATTTGTGGACATTTGGCCACGTGTATCGCGTAATTGCGAGCACTAGGTCCTAGGCACAAAGCACCTTCGGCCGCACCTCGCTAAGTTGCCCGTGTGGAGCACCTTTGGCCACACCTCGTAGATTGTGGACCCTCTGCCCACGTACATGGAATCCTCGGGACTCTAGATCACAGGTATAGACCACCTTCGTCCACACCTCTCTAGGTCACTCATGTGGAGCACCTCTGGCCACACCTTGTAATGCGTGGACACTTAGCCACGGACTTAGTACGATCATAAATGCTAGGTCACAGGCATGGAGCACCTTCAGCCACGCCTTCCTAGGCCACCGGTGTACACTCGGAACCCCGCAGGGTGCGATGTCACCCTACTTTTCCTTTTATTAACTAGGAAAGGCTTCATTTTCGAAATGCTTTCGAATAAATTCGAAACTTCCCTATGATATTGCATTTTTCCAGGGAAGTTAGATCCACATTCCGTTTTAAAATATTAATCATGGACATAAGTTTTCCTATTTTTATTGGAAATTAATCTTTCATAAGCTTCCCTTCATAATATTAATTATGGATATAGAGATTTCCATTTCCCTTAGAATTGAGTCTTACATAAAATTCCTTCCATCATATTAATTATGGGTATAATATTCCCCATTCTTCATTAGAATTTAATCTTACGTAAATTTCCATCCATAATATTATTTATGGACATAGCATTTTCTATTTTCCATAGGATTTAATATTACATAAATTTCCATTCATAATATAATTTATGAACATAGTATTTTCTATTTTTCCTTGGAATTTTATATTACATAAATCTCCATCTATAATATTATTTATGGACATCCTATTTCCTATTATTTCTTTCATAAATTTCCCTCCAAAATAATTATTAAAGGACATGTTATTTCTTATTATTTCTTTCATAAATTTCCTTCCAAAATTCTTATTAAAGGACATATTATTTCTTATTATTTCTTTCATAAATTTCCTTCCAAAATAATTATTAACAGACATGTTATTTTTTATTATTTCTTTCATCAATTTCCTTTCAAAATTCTTATTAAAGGACATATTATTTCTTATTATTTCATTCATAAATTTCCTTCAGAAAGGATTATTAATAGCCACAATAGTTTCTACTTTTCCTTAGGGTTCATCATTTCATATAATTCCCTTAAAAATATTAATGATGACTACAATCCTTTCTACTTTTCTTAGGATTTATCTTGGCAAAAAAATTCTCCCCAACTCATAAATAATGTGTACACTATTTTCTCCTATGGTCATGGCAGTAAATTTCCCTTACCAACTAGTCTATCTCCTTTCATCATCACATGAATTTATTTATCAACCCACCATGTCCAATTACATTATTAATTCTATTTAACTTTGCTAACCCCTAAATTCATCATGCATACTATATCAAATTTCCTCCTAAGTCAAGAATGGAGAAAGTGATTCTAGTTTCATGGAAGCAACATTATGAAATATATATGCTAACCTATGAAACTAAAATAAGGGAATTGCTAACCTGCCTCTTGGGTTCCTTGCTCTTTCGTTTTCCCCCTTCTTTTCTTCTTCTCTACTTCCTCTTTTCCCCTTGCTTTCCTTTTCTCACGTGAGCATGTGTGGGTAAGATGAGAGGAACAAAATGCTTCTCCTTTTCTCTCTTCACGCGTGAGCCTCCCACACAATAAGTCTCCCACTCTTTTTCTTCTCTCTTATATGGCGTGTGTATATTTCTAAATTCCCTTTCCTTAATTTATTTTGTTTCACCAATTGCACACTCTCTCCCCCCTTTTCTCTTATGAGTGGTTGTGTCTATGTGTGGGTGATGTGCGTCACATGCATTTGTACACACTTCCTCTCGTGTTGGCATTTGGAAGAAGGTAAGGAGATTTGGACTTATTCAATTTGCTTCCCCTTGTCTTTTCCCACGTGAAACACCCTCACGCAAGCCCTTCGTTCTTCCTTACTTGTTGTTGTTACTTATTGGCATTCCATAGCTAATCCAAATTGTACTTTCAAGTACCATTTCCCCCTCATCCATGTCACCTTTCTCTCCTTTCTTCATTTCCAATTTCCATTCGGCTAACTAGTGATAAAATGCTGCACTTTATCCTTTTTTTTTCTTTTTCTCTCCTCCTTCACGCCAATTCCCTTCCCTTAAACTCTTATTTTATGTGCAATTTTTAGCCTAGGTGGCATGTGTTTGTGGGGCTCCTCCTTGCATTCTCTTTTCACTTTTCAACAAGGAAAAGCTGCACACTTTTGGTACACACATATATATATTTTTCTTTTAGGTTTCTTGCAAGTCTAGGTTACCCAATCCTACAAGCAACTAATTTATGTGTTAAAAAATTCTGCACCATCTTATTGCTTCTTTCATCATGTGTGGCATCCAATTCAAGGGGGAGAGTTGATTTGTTTTTAACTTTTCTCTTTCTCTTTCTTTCTTTTCTCCTTAGGTTGCATGATTCCCCACCCTCACACACATATATTTTATTTCATCTACTCCTCCTTTCCATCTTTACGTGAGGGCCATGTATATTTGTATATAAAAATTCAATTCCACTTACTTCCCCTCTTCTTCACGTGAAGCCATGCATATATATAAAAATTTGCACGCCTTCCTCTCTCTTAACCTCACTTATGCCATTGAGGTTTTCATGCATGAAATTTAATGCTCCATCCTATGGCATTTAGACTAAATAACGAAAGAAAATAAGGCTTAAATTAAGCATTAAATTCTAGGTAACTTGCTTTTTTTAAGTTAAGCAATTTGGCCTTTAAATTAAGCAAGAAAAAATTCCCTTCCTTAAGCAAATTATTAAGTTTATTAGCAACAAGGAATTTATTTATTAACACCATAATTCTATCCATTAAAATCATCAATTTAAGCTAATGGGTGTTACATTTAACCATCCAAATTTTATAACACCAACGTGAAATGCCCAACGGCCATCCCATATCGACAATTGGCCACTCAGACACAAGCCTATCTATCCTAAAGCATATATTGAGAATAGTTTCCTCTTTCCTTTCTTTTTTTTCCACTCTGTCCCTCCTTCATTATTACAATGATCGTGATGTCCAAGTGAATATCACAAGGATCGCCATGTCCAAGTGGAATATCATTACCTTATTGCATGTTACCAAAATTACATTTGTCCATCCATAAAATAAATTACAAACTCCTTCTTCAATAAACAATCTTTTCTTGTTTGGCATTACTTTTAAAGCTTAGGTTTATGGCTATAGAAGGTTAAACATTTCTTTCAACACATGTATATTTTCATTCATGTTGAAATACACTTGTAAGATTAATTTTTATGGCTATGGAAGGAAATTTATCAAAAACATTATTTTTAGTATTATTTCCCTTCTTTCTCTCACTCACGGCCAAGCGAAGGAACACACACATAGACTTTATTCAAGTAAAATTCTTCCATGGTGGTTTCGTAAAGCTCTCGGCCACTTATAAAAAAGAAACAAGGGTATTTCAAACCATTTATTTCCCTTCCCTCATTTTTGTATAAATTTTAAAACATAATTTTCCATCCATTTCCATACCTATCACAATATTAATGTTTTTATTTCAACATGAATATTAAACATTTCCTTCTTTAATTTCATTATACATACAACCAAAATTTTTTTTCCATAAACCTCAGATTTGCTTGAAATATCCATTTCTTCTATTTTCTCTTAATTTTGACCAATTTAAAATTTCATATAACCCTTTTTAATCTTATACATAAATTTGGACATTAAGGGAAAGTGAAGGAAATGATCTTGGCCAAGGTAGGAAAGTGATAGAGAAAAGGGAATTTCATGCTATTTCTTCCTTTCTTTCATCCTTTCCAATATTCCAACACAAAAATACAACTTTTCTTCCATATAGGGGTAGTCTCGGCCATTAAGAGAAATGGTTGAAAGGGAGGGAATTTCATAATTTTTCGTCCCCTTCTTCCATCCTTTCCAATATTCCAACCTTTCTCTCTTTACGCGTCCACTTTATCTCTCTAAAATGAAGAATAAGTTTCTCCTTTATTCTAAACATGCTTGGAGGTTGCTTGAATGCCTTTGCTATAGTGGAAATATCCTTTTTCTTCTTGATTTTCACTTTCTCTCACTTTCTCTCTACTTTCTCTCTCTAATTTCTCTCTCTAATTTCTCTCTCTAGGTGTTTAATTTCTCTCTCTAAAATGAAGAAGATGAAGTATCTTCTTTCTTTCTTCCTTCTTTCTTCTTCTCCTCTTTGCCATGCTTCTTTTTCCTTCTTCATGAAGAAGAAGAATAATTAATAAATCCAAAATGACAATTTTTTCCCTTGTTATGTGAAATGATTATGTTACCCTTCTTTTCCTCATTTTTAGAATGTATGAAGCCTCCCTTTTGCCCAATGAAGTTGCATGAAACTATTGGGTAAAATGACCATTTTTCCCTTCACATAGAAATGACCATTTTTCCCTTCTTATAGAAATGACCATTTTACTCTTATGGTAAAAATTATTTCTACCCTCATGGTAAAATTATTATTTTACCCTTAGATGTTTCCCAAAGTAATGATTACTTCCCTAAATATTTTCTGACATAATTATTGCCTTTCTCGAGATTTACAATGTCATAATGACACTTAGATTTTTTGCCAACATCATCTTTAAACCTTTAGATATTTTTTTCTACCTTTTTCCCCTTTCATTTTGGTCCCTAGGTGTTCTTTCATTTTAGTCCCTATAATGCAATGTCATTATATAGATAACTTAATGTAATAAAATATTAGTATCTAAATATTAATATTAATAAAGAAAAATATTACCCATAAATATTTGGAGTCGGTATTACAATTCTTCCCTCCTTTAAAATAATTTCATCCTTAAAATTAGTAAGTTCTCCCTAAACAATTTTAGCATAACCCTAAAATACTCCTTCACATCATGAGTAATCACTACAATAGTTTGATCTAAAAAATCATGTATTCTAAGGAGAGGATATTTATCCTTCACAATTACCTTATTTAATTTCTTAATCTTTATATAACCTCAAACTTCCCTCTTTCTTTTCATAAATAACAATAATGCTTCTGATAAACAATCCTAGGAGAGTTTCTATCCTTATTTTTAATTCATTAAACTCAAAGAAAATCATTTCATAGGAAACTCTAGAAAGTAATCCCATGCCAGAAATTAATCCTACTTCGAGAAGATATTTGGGGATTCCCTAACTATAGGGATATTATGGAGCTTGTGCTAGTTATCAATCAGAGGGGAATATTAAAACTTATCCTTCAGATCTTTTTCTTAACATTCCTATTTACATGTATGATATCTAAAAGTCATCAACCCAAGATTACATTATTAAAGTCAACTAGGTCATCCCTAAAATAACATTCAAGTTAATCATTGGTAACTAAATAAGGTCAATCAATAAAAGATTTCATCTAAATGGTATACAATAAACAATTTGTAGGGCAATCTATATATAGGTAATCATTAACCTTTAAACAACATAATGATGTATTAAATATTTTTCTTTCATTAAACTCTCAGACATAAGATTGGATTACTTCTTTACCTCTTAGGTTATAAACTCTTCTCTTAGTTAAAGGTTTAGAGATCCCAGTTTATTTCTTCAATGTTGGATATCTTTGGGCAATATGTCCTGGCTGACCACACTTAAAACAAATGCATTGTCCCATTAAGCATGGTCTATCTCCATGATTTTTTCCACATTTTGAGCAGTTATTTCAAACAACTTAGGTAACCATAGGTTTTTTTTCTTGTTTGGTTCTTAACAAATTTAGTCTCCTTACTCTCAATAGATTCTGGTTGTATCTTTCTCTTAGAGAAGATTGATTCTTGCTTTTATTTCTCCACTGCCGGAAGAGTCTTGGAAGCAATTCGGCCTTTGTTAACCAAAGTGGCAAAATCTTGGATCTCCTAAGAAGCAGCACATTTTGCAATTCAGGGCTAAGGCTAGACTTTAAATGCTTGGATTTTCATGCTTCATCAGGTTTGCACTTCAAATATGAGGAGAACTTGGATAGCTCCTCAAATCTAGCCAAATGTTCCTCAAAAGATCTATTGCCGTATTTAATTTGCATCAATTATACTTCCTTTGAATTTCTTACACTTTATGGGAAATATTTTTCCAGAAACACCTCTTTAAATGAAACCTAAGTGATTTAGACTCCTCGAGTCTCCATCAGTGGTTTGGCTCCTTTCCACCAATGTTTAGCTTTTCCAGTCAACTGATAGGTTGCAAATAAGACTTTTTGATTATTTGTACTTCCCAGAACTTCAAATAATTCTCTATCTATTGTAGCCACTCTCCAGTTATCTTTAGGTCAAATTTGCCCTTAAAGGAAGGAGGTTTAGCTTTATGAAACTTAGACCATCCATGATACAATAGGTTTTATCCTTGCTCTCCATTATAGTTAGCACTTGGATGATTACTATTCCTACCTTCCTAAAATTTTCTTAAAATTTAGATAGTAACAACTGCCTGTTCTTTCATAGCTTTAGTTACTCCTGACAAGACTTCCATCATTCTTTCCATGTTAGCCTCACTTCCATTCTCCTATTTGGTATTCCTCCTAGGTGGAGCCATATCTTACTCTACAAAACAAACATTACCAAGGTGATCAGTCTCAAAAACATTGTATTTCATAGGGAACATATGGCACCTTAGGAAATACCATCTACCCAAACCTAATACTCCATTCCTCAAGTCAAAATAAACACAAGCTAGTCAATTGCCTAGGTTCAGCCAACTAACCAGAATCAATCCTTTTCTTGAGGAATCTACCCTTTTCTAACCTAGGTAGCTGTGCTCTGATACCACTCAATATAATGCCCCAATCTTATAGTTATTTTTATTCCAATTTAATAGTGCAATGTCATATTATAAGATTGGAGTATTATCTTTACCTTTACCTGAGCACTCCATTTATTATTTAATGATTAGGTTTGGGTTACTTTGCTTAGGTTATTATTCATAGCACAGCGGTGACTACAAAAACCACATTCATATATTACTCATATAATTACACTATTTATGTTTGTACTAGGGGTAAGGAGACAACAACCCTGCCACTCAAACCTTATTTAAAATATCCCTACATAACCTTCCTATATCCTAGATATATATCTTGCTTTTGCTATGCTCATCATAATATTTATATACTTAAAGTCTCCACATTATCAGAACTCATATTCCTTGTAAAATAGTAGAAGCTACAAAAAGGGATTTCCACAATAGTTTCCTTATCTCTAACATAACATTACATTGGCCATCTAATACATACCAGCAAAACATGAGAAATAGATTCCCAGTAGCTAAACAATCCAATTTATAAAATCTCTAGCATGTACCACTGTAATAATACAAAAAACATTCTACATTCTCTTCTTTGATAAATAAAGTTTATTCTTTTGGGATGCCATTCGTGAACCATGTTTGTAGGTGTGGCATGTATTTATGAATGCATATACAATTAAAATAAAAGTGAAATATTCATTCCTTATTATAAACTTTCATATCATTCAATCAATATGGTAACACATATACTATCATATTGGGAATACGAGCCAAAGCACAAAGTAGATTATATGAGTAATTGGGAGAGCTAGCTAGTAGGAACTCCATGTACCACTACTATATGAGTGAGTGACAACTTTGGTCACGATGAACTCTGAGGCGTCCCCAATGGATCCATGTACTCCTTTAAACTCACGAGATCACTGAGCCCTTTGTCAAATCTTATCCCCTCCCCCCTCCCCCACTTGTTTAGGTAGATCATAATGCTATGGAATTACCATGACTTTTCCAGTGGATCACATTCCTGGTACGCTATCCTCTGTGTCACATCCATTCCTTTTATTTATTGAGAGATGTTTTGTTCATTTTAAATAAGATGAATGCTTGTGTATGTTACATTACATTGCATGTAGTTGCATTAGAAGGCGAGGTCTACTTAAAGATAAGAGTAGGGACTAAAATGAATTGAAAAAGTTTAGTTAGGGAGGATACATAGATTTTTAATATTTTGAGGGTAGCAAATTGTAATTTAATCCAAAAGAGTTATTGTAGCTACCAGATTTTTAAAATTTCCCACCATTGATTCAGGGACAAAATGGTAATTTGGTATGAAACCATAGAAATTATAATTTTAAGCCGAGTGGTCAGGAATTAAGAGAAGAATTGCAATTTTTGGACCACCTATAAATGGGAAGGAATATGAGAACCCTTATTTGGCACCTGAAATCTTAGGTGTTAGAGAGAGAAACAAGGAGAAAAGTTAGAGAGAGAAAGAGGAAAATAAGAAGTAAGGGAATCATAGGAGGAAGTTGGGCATTTCAAGAGCTAGGAAACATACTTGCAAGATTTTGAGCGATCATTTACGAGATTTAAATCCACAACAAGGTAGCAAACAACCTAATCCTCTCTAATTTTGAGTTTTACTGTTCATGTGCTAAAAACTTTAATTTTTACTTTTTAAGTTAGAGAGGAAGTAAAACCTACATTCTTAATTTTTTGAATGCTATTGGGTGTTTTAAATTGCATGGATGTACTTATGTATGCATAATTTGGATTCTAAAAAATGGATTTTTCATTATTTTTCAAAAACAAGGTTTAAATCAAGATTTGAGTGAGATTAAACGATAGTTTGGGCTACTTTTATGTGTAAAATAATGCTTATATATTGGTTTTGAGTTACTGATGATCATAAAGGGTTTACAAACACATTCTTGGGCAAAAATTTGGGTTAACCATGAGTTTTTAAAATATAGTATAACATAGCAGTCAACTTATAGACCTTATGAGTTGACTGTCGTGTTCTTCAGTTGCCTATAAATGCATCCAGAGTGTTAGCAATCGATTGCAAGCCCGTGAAAGTTGATTGTCTTGCTTATATTTTCCAAAAATTTTGCTAAGAATGGAGTAGTCGACTATTAGGCTTGTATCAGTCAACTGGAAGCCCTCAGGTTTGGAAATGTTTCAAGGCAGTGAGCTACAAGTTGACTGCCAGGTCTCTGTTTTGGAAAATGAACTCAACGACCTATTTTGAAGCATTTTAGCCCAAAATTCCACTTAAATGAGGGACTTAAACCTGAAATGCAATGGCTAACATGTGATTTGAGAATGATGAGAAAGAGTATGAGAATGAATAAGAGAGAGAAGAGAAATATGAGATTTTAAAATGAGATGAGCATGAACTATAAATGAGAATAATTGCAACTAGTTGAAGACTGTGAGAATATTACACCTAGTTAAGCTGTGAGAATACTGCAATTGGTTAAACCACAAGAATATTTCAGCTGGTCCTTAATGTAATGCCCTTATATAGTATTACAATTCCTACTATGTAAATAGATAAGTTCAGTACATTATACTTATCCTCATTATACTTATCCTTTTATTATTAATTTCTGAGTATTTATACAATTAAGTATTATTAAAGTGGATTAGGTTTGGGTTCTTTTGCTTAAATCAAATCTCATATGCACAGCAGAAATAAAATACATCACAACGGAATTTAAAACTTCCATATAATACAAATAATAAATGTCCCATAAATGTCTGTTTCATCCTTTGTAATCATGTAATAGGAAATATGAAGTACCCATCCATACAGAGTCAGGAAACAATAATCTTGTCACTCAAACTCCATTTAAAATGACAGGGATGGACCGGTCCTTGACACATCCTTTCCCAACAATTTCCCATTTCCCTTTCATATACACAGCCAAAATAATATTCCTAATTCTAATTCAAAAATATATCTAGAGTCAGGACTCAAAATAAGGAATTACAAAAAAAAAATGCTTTTGACAAAAAGGACTCCTATCTTCCTTGGCACTGCTAAGCGTCTGCATCTGATACATATTAACATACAAATGAGAAACACAAGTTTCCCAGTTGCTTAACAAGCCATTATTTTAAAATCTACTAATATGTGCCGGGTGCAAGCACCAAAAAATTTACGTCTACATTCTTTGGCATTTGAAAACAGCCATATTCATAAATGCAAATTGGCAAGCATTGCATGATTATTGGAATTATCATTGTGATAAAAGTAGATATTCCCTTCCAAGTAAAAAATTTCTTTTATGGGATGTATGTTAGAACATAAAAATAAATAGAAATCATTTATGCATTTCATTCTTAAAACTTACCTTTCTAAATCGATTGTGCACACTTAGGCACCTTGTGGACACCTTGTGGACACTTAGCCACCTTTATAAAATAATTGTGCACACTTGGGCACTATGTTGACACTTGGCCATCTTTATAAAATTTATTATGCACACTTGGGCACTTTATGGACACTTGGCCACCTTAATAGGATTTAATGTGCACACTTGGGCACTTTGTGGACACTTGGCCACCTTTATAAAATTTATTGTGCACACTTAGGCACTTTATGGACACTTGGCCACCTTTATAAAATTTATTGTGAACACTTGGCACTCTGTACATACATACGACAATTACATCTTCTTTTATTTTAACATTGTAATCTATCTTGCATTTAGTCATCATAAAATACATTCTAAAGCATTCACTATTAGATTCGGGCACCAAGGTTTGAAACACAATGTGGATTCGGCCACCATGTAGAAATAATCCAATTTAGGATTCCCATGCCACGTTATTCTACTTTCCTCTTTGGGTTCAAGCTACATACTAAAATTTCAATTACATATGTATTTAATTATTCTTACACCTCAATAGCCATGAGAATCTTTATTAGCCAAGGCCAAACCTTCTATATTATAATTTGTCATAATCTTTTTCTTTTTCTTATCCTTTCCTTAGCTAACCAAATTTCTATCTTACACAAATTTTTAGCAAGCAATTTACTATCTTACAAAAGCCACTTTTATTTGATGTCTATAACTTGTAACATTCATTGGCCATACATAATATAAATTTTCCAGCCTTATCATGCCTTAGGGTTTTCACTATATGTAACATCCCATATTTTCTTAGTTAGTCTAAACTAATGTCTCTCAATTAATTGCATGAAATTGCTTGTGTAGCTTAGTGTGTAGAACAAATAAGAACACTTTCTTGTTTGCAGTGCGTGATACATTTAACATGCTTGCATTAATTTCCTTTTTCTAAACGAAGCACTAAAGGGGAAAGGAGCACACCCGATTCAAAATTGCATGCATTTCCAATTAGTGAAGGGTAAGAGACTTTAATTATTTTATGCACATACCTATACAGCTAAGACAAGGGGAGAGGTGTGTGTGTGTCAAATTCTTTTTCTTCCCCTGACTTTTCTCAAACACATTGAATGAAGTGACAAGGTGGAACCTACGTGTGCCTTACATGAAATGCAAGCCTTACGTGAAGTGAGAAAGGAAAGAAGCAGTGTCACATTTGAAATATATATATGCACATGGCACGATGCGACAAAGAGGGAAGAAAGAGGGGGGGACGTATACTATTGGATTTCATTTTCTTTTCCTTGTACTTTCTTCTAGATAGCCGAGTGACCATGAGGTAGGTGGAATAAATATACACTTAAAACATGAAGCACTTTAGGAGAAAGGTAGCTGAATGAGTAAGGCCACAAAGAAAGAAAAAAATGAAAGAAGAGAAAAGGAAAGTGCAGCTTTAACGTGGAGTAGAAGCAATGTGATGAACAAATTCATCTTCCTTCTTTCCCTTTAACATGCTCAAGTGGCCAAGGTAAGTTACAAGAAAGTGCAATTGTACTTGAAAGTACACTCATGGAAGTCAAAGAATAATAATATTAGAGGAGAGAGTGCAAATTTAAGTTAAGTAAAATATATATATAGGTATGGGTACGGTGAGGTGAGGAGTGCAGGATTGTGAGGGTAGACATGCTAAGGTGAGTGTACAGTGAAGGTATAGCGTGCATGAGCTCCTTCTCCTTTCCATTTGGCACCACAAGTGAAGAAGTCATGGGGGAATTAAACAAAATTACAAGGTTTGTAGCTATAGCTTGTACTCCTTGCGTGAGGAAGGAGGTTATGTGACCTTCCTTCCTTTCTCTTTTACTTGGCATGATCAAGGGGAAACACAAGAGTGTAAGTAAAGAGAAATACACTCAAAAGGATGCTAGCAGCCATGGAATGATGACAATGAGAAGGAAGGCAGCATCCCTTGGTTTGGCCGAATAGAAAAGTGTAAGTAAGAGAGGGAAGCTAGCGTGAATTTGGGAAGAAGTAACCCAAAGCTTATAAGCAAGGAAGTGTACACTAAAACCCACACGTGAAGGCATGCAACGCACGGTAAGAAAATATAAAGGAAATAAAAAAGGGGAGTTTCATTATGACATACACCACACCCACACGACAAGAGAGAAAAAAAAGAGAGAGAAGGAAAAAACCTCACAGCTTAGGGAAAACCACACACATATGAGAAGAACCTTCCAAAGGAGATAGAGTGGCATGAGTGTTAGTATGAATATAAAAGTTTTATGAGGAGGGAAAGAGCTAGGTGGATCAAGAAAGGAAGCAAAGGAGTAAGGAAAAGTCAAAGGATGAGTCAAGCTAAGCTCACCCTAGTCATGCTTTAGGCAGGTTACCAACTCCTAAACTTGTGTCCTACGTTTTAATACGTAGGCACCATGATTTTACAAACTTGCATGGCATATTAGTTTTTCCCTACATTCTTCAGATTATGAATGTCTTGGTGGCTAAGCTTGCATGATAGATTGGCATGATATTGATGTGATGAAATGCATGTTGTGTTTATAGAAGAAATGTGGTTAGTTAATGCTCCACACAGGCGACCTAGTGAGGTGTGACCGAAGGTGCTCCACGCTCGTGACCTAGTGTCCCCGATGATTCTATACGGGTGGCCAATGTCCACAACTCATGAGGTGTGGCCAAAGGTGCTCCACACATGTAACCTAGTGAGGTGTGGCTGAAGGTGCTTCATGGCCGTGACCTAGCATTCATGATGATTCTATGCAGGTGACCAAGTGTCCACGTTCCAGAAGTGTGACCAAAGGTGCTTTATGGTTTAAGGAAAATTAAGTTTTAAGAATAAAACGTGAAAATGGTTATTATTCTTTTATTTCAGTTTTGCATACGCATGATTCCATGAGATGTTTTGCTTAAAAGAGAATACCTAATTTCCTCACATTAGCATTCCCAATAATCATGCAATACTTGCCAATTTGTATTTATGAATGTGGCTATGTTCCCAATTATCGAGAATGTAGGTGTAAATGTTTTTGGTGCATGCACCCTGGTACATGTTAGTAGTTTTTAACCTAGAATTGTTAAGCTACTGGGAAAATTGTGTTTCTCATTTATATGCTAATATGTATCAGATATGGACGCTTAGCTATGCCGGGGAAAGAAGGGAGCCCTTTTTGTTGAAAATGCTTTTGTAATTTCCTATTTTTAGATCCTGATTCTAGACGTATTCTAGGAATTAGAATTGGGACTATTATTTTTCCTAGGTATATGTATATGAAAGGGGAATGGGAGATTACTGTGGAGGGGATATGTGAAGGACCTATTCAACCCGGTTATTTGTAATAGGATTTTGAGTGACAAGCTTGTTGTCTCCTGGCTCTTTATGGATGGGTACTTCATCTATCCCAGTATCTGAATACAGAAGGATGTAATGAGCATACATTATTGTACATTGATTTTTGGTATCATATATAATTTTTATAATTCTGTTGTGCTGTATTCTGTTTTAAATTTTTGCTGTGCAGTATAGTTTTATAATTCTGCTGTGCATACAAGATTTAATCTGAGCAAAAGATCGTGAACATAATTCGCTTTAATGAAACTTAATGGTATAACTACTCAAACTTAATAATAAAAGGATAAGAATAATGTATCGAACTTATCTTTTTACATTGGAGGGATTATAATACTAGATAAGGGTGTTACACTATACATGCTACAATTTATTTTTTAACAATGATCCTTCCATAAAACAACAAATCGATTTAGCTCATCAACAACCACATCTATTTACCATGCATTTACACTTTCAAGAATGTAGACAAACCATTAATGCTCCATGAAAGTTTGGAAAATCATGATGCATATATTTTAAAACATGGAACAAAATCCCAATGAATTTCTACCCTACATCAATGATGAACTATGATGGTATTAGCTTGGCTTCCTCCTTGACTTTCTCCCTTTACTTCTTCTTTGCTCCTTTCTTTCTTGGTCAATTGTTCCCCCACTAAACTGAGATGTGTTTTGTGTGTTTTCCCCCAAATTTGAGCTGCTCTATTCCTCAAAATGCTCTCCCAAGACTTTTGCATTTCCTCTCAAACTCACGCCACTCTATCTCTTTTTTGTTGGATGTACTTCCCATGTGTGTGTGTGTGTTTCTTTCCAAAAAATACATGTATATCAAAAAATACAAATTCCAATTCCATTCCCTTTTGTCTACTTTCATTACATTGCAACCACACGTGTACCTAAGTACACGCCACCTTATGCAAGCTCATACCCTCTGCTCTACTCGGCCACGTTTAAGAGGAGAAAGGGGGGAAGTCACACAATGCAAGCTGCACACTCCACCTCATGCACTTTGTTTACTTGACCAAGGGAATGCCACTCCCTCTCCTTAGTCTTAATTATTATTATTAAGTACAACTCATTCCTTGCCCTCTTACATTATCCCCTTGATCATGCCAAGGAAAGGGAAAAGGGATTCCACACAAGCTACATTCCTTATGCCATCAGTACGGTCATGCCACCATTTCCCCTTTTACACGCTGCACTTTCCTTTTCCTCTCCTCACCTTCACTTGCTTCATGACATTATCGAATGGAACACCTTATTCTATGGAGTTGTGAAGCCATCCCCTAGCACGCTGAATGCACATATATATTTAACTCCTTCATTCGGTTGCATTAGAGATGACACATGGAAAGAAAGAGGGAAACTTGCTTCACATGTCTCTTTCCTCTCTTGCATCCTTGCTTCACTGTACTCATACCTTCATGCATATTACTTAAATTAAATTCTGCACTCTTTCCTCTAACTTGCTGCATAAATATATATCTATTTAACTCCTCTAGCTTTATGATTACTCGATTAATTTGAAGGAAAGTCAAGGGAAAACTAGCTTCACACATTTCTTCCTTCTTAGCCATGTGGATGTATTTTATGTTAGATAATTTTGCACTTCTTGCTTAACTACTTTTTCTTTTCTCAATTTTATCTCCCCACTACATGTGTGCATGCATATTTTTATATTTAATGAAATCTCTCTCTCTTGTATGTTAGCTAGCTAGCAATGCCAAGTGAATTAAGAATGAAGTGTTGCACGTCCTTTCCCTCACCCATCTCTTGGCCGTAGTATATTGGAAAATAAGACAAAAGGAATGAAAAGGAGGAAGGCTACTCCTACATGCCACTCTTGCTCTCTCTTTCTCTCTCTTCTCAATTTCTATTATCTTATCTTACTTAGTAATTAGCAAATTCATTTGGCCACTTCAGGATAAGAGAAGGGGAAATTTAATGTCACATTCCCCACTCTATTGCTTCTATTTCACTCCACCAAATGCATATGTATATATATATATATTGGATGCTACCCCTTTTCTTCCCCCTCATCAATTGCACGTGCATGTATTTTAAGTTGGCTATACTCTTCACCTTTGGTAATTCAGTTGGGAACAGGAAGGAAATAAGAAATTAAATCATTCACCCAAAGTTTCCCATATTTCCCTTGTAAGATTTATAATTCATTACATTACTAAGGCAATTGCGTCCTATTTTATAGCTACTCATCAAATTAATTAAGAAACATTTAACTTATAACCAATCAAGAGAATATGGGGTGTTACACTTAAAGGCCACGAGAATACTGTAATTAGTTGAACCACGAGAATATTGTAGATAGTTAAAAACCATGAGAATATTGCAACTGGTCATGAACCACGAGAATATTGTAGATGGTCAAGGACCATGAGAATACTCATTTATGAATGAGAATTTTTAAAGATTTCTTTCATGATGCTTGTGTTTATGGCTATAGCAATATGCATTTATTTCTTGTTTATACTTTGAATTGATAGGAGAATGTGATCCTGTTGCCATTACAATTTGAGAATATATCCTGTGTGATGGATATGTGATGAGATTCATATGTATTCATAAGTATATGTGAGAAGATTATTTAATTTATAACATGCGCTCATATTTCTATGAGAGATGTTTGTTAATTTTTAATTATTTCCTTGTGTATGTTGCATTATATTACATAGAGTTGCATTAGTATAGAAATTTAATTGAATTAGAATGAGAAATTTAATTGAAAGTGGAGAAAGACCAAAGTGCAAACGGGAAAAAGGTTAAGTCTACAAAACACAATTTTAGCCAAAGAGAGTTACTGTAGCCAATAAAATTTTGAGATTTCTTGCCATGATTTAGGGACAAAATAGTAATTATGTATTTAGTTGGAAAAATTTACCATTTTGAAGCTGAATAATTAGGAAATAGGATCAAATTATAAATTCTAGACTGCTTATTTAAATTAGCCAACCATACTCTCTCTTATCCAATCACTCTGACCTTTTAGATAAAAAAAGACATCATCTAAAGAGAGAAAGTGAGGGAGAAAGAATCAAAGTCCCATTTTCAAAAGGGATTGAATCCACAAACGTATCCAGGAAGGTATCTAGCACACCAACAATTTAAAAGCAGAGACTTAAAGTAGTAAAACAATCTATTCCCTTTAAGTTTGAATTTACTGTTTGAATTCTGAAAATGAGATTTTAATGTTATCTGAAGAAAAAGAGGGATTAAAACTACATTCTTGATGTTTTTGAATGCTATTTGGTGTTTTAAATTGCATGAATATACTTATGCATGTGAAAATCAGATTATGGGAAATGGTTTTTTACCTATTTTGTGAAAATAAGGTTTAATCCAAGATTTGAAAGAGATTAAATAGTAGTTTATGTTATTTTTATGTGGTAAATAATATTTGCACACTGGTAGTGAGTTAAGGAGGGTTAAAAATGATTTACAAATTGATTCTTGGGCTAAAATTTTAGTCAACCACAAGTCTTAAAAATAGAGTATAATGCAGTAGTTGACCGACAGCTCCTAGCAGTTAACTGTTATGTTTTTCGGTTACCCATAAATGCATACAGAGTGCTGGTAGTCGATTGCTAGCCCTTGGAAGTTGACTGTCGTGCTCATATTTTCCAAAAAGTTGCCAAGAATAGAACAATCAACTGTCAGGCTTGTAGTAGTCGACTGGTAGCCCTCAGGTTTGGGAACTTTTCAGGATAGTGAGCTGTAAGTCGACTACTAGGAGGGTGAAAGTCGACTGGTAGGTTTCTGTTTTGGAAAATAGACTCAATGACTTATTTGAAACATAGTTAGCCTAAAATTACACTCAAACGAGGGATCTAAACCTAGAATTATTTAATGAGTAACATGAGGAATTGTGTATGAAGGAGAAAGAGCAAGAATGAAATGAAATGAGAATTTAACAAGAAAGAGCATGAGAATGGAATAAGAGAAGTGAGAATTGTATTCCTAGTATATAGATTAATGGTAGATAGGTTCATATAAGAATAACTAATTATCAATATGAGACGGTGATTAGGTATCCCACAATGTCGTGATAGTTGTAAATTCCAAGTTAATGAACTTAATGGCCAATTGACAGAGTCATTTACTTAGAATTTCACATGACTATAGTATGAGATGAATCACCTTAATTTATCTACTTGTGAATAGTATGGTGAAATATGATCTATCTAAGATAGATGGTGATCATATAGACTTATAGCCTCACGATCTGCGAGTGCAGAGTAAGAAAATGAACTATCTAAGGTGGCAGTAAACTTGTGTGTTGAGATATACGAGTCCCATTTTAGGTAAAAAGGGAAAGTAAGATATCATAGGTGATATTAACCCCACTGGTTTAAGAATGGTCCACTGAACAGGGGGTGTGGTAGGGACCATTAGGTTACTGCTGGGCAGGGGGTGTGGCAAGAACCATTAGGGGTAACCTACTTGATAGAGGGTGTGGTAGGGACCATAGTGAGTATGAAAGAGACCTTATTGAATACTTGAATCCACTAGGGGAAGCTCTAAATAGTACATTAAATTTGAAGTGAATCACAAGTAGAGTAGAAGAAAGTAAAGTGGAATAATTATTCATAAGTGTTAAATTTTATGCATGGAGTTGTTTGCTTGGAGACTCTCCTAATTTCTCTTATTTTATTATGATGATTATGAGTTCGGCTAAGGCCACTGAGAAATGCTTTGATTTCCTTATTTCTCTGTATGTGAAAATGTTTTTATAAGAGAATGATCATGTTACTATTATAATTCGATAATTTATCACATGTGATGGATATGAGGTGAAATATACATGCATTTATAAGTATGGCATGTGATGACATTCATGCATAGCATCCCAATAGCCTTGTTATTTTATATGATGATGAGAAAAGAATGTAGAGTATTTTTCGTATGAGTACAATGGTACAAACTAGTAATTTTATAAAATGGTTGTTATTGCTACTAAGATTTATTCTCATTAAAAATTTTTTTTTGTATCAGATGCCTACATACTAGATATTATTGAAGATGGAAGTGGATTATGTGTATATACCCTTTTTGGGGTACTTTCGGGTCATTAAGGAATTTTGGGTGTTATTAGCAGTAGAAATTCCCCCATACGATAAAATACAGGGGACGATATTTTAAAGGTTTTGGGCATATTGATAAATATTTGTGTAAGAAAAGCATGAAGGCAAATATGTATAAAGATATGTGAGGAAAAAGGGTATGAGTGGCAGGATTGTTGCCTCCTTACCTTAGTTAACTAGTTTTTTAAACTCACATATCTATAGGGATATGTCTTGATAGGTAACTGTTATGTATATAACTAACCATATATGTGAATGAATATATATTTTATTTCAATTATTTCCATTGCGTAATGTGTGAGAATCCTAGTGTAGTAACTGACACTAATGACACTTAATTATTTAACTTGGTAAAAGTTAAAATTTACTCAGGTAGAGGTAGTTGTAACTCACCAATCTTATTATATTATATTATTTAATTAACTAAAAGGAATCATAGGATTGGGGGTGTTATATAATTCATTCATATAATCTCAATAGTTATAATGTATTATCTTATGAGAAAAGAATGCAAAGTATTTCTATAACAGTATGGTGGTACAAGTCAGCAGTTTAAAATTATAAGTTGTTATTGCTACTGAGAAATGTTTCTCATTAAATGCTAGTTTGTATCAGATGCCTAGGTTCCAGATACTACTATAAGTGGAAGTGGACTTGGTAGACATACCTATCTTGGCTTATTTTATGATAATAAAGGAAGTATGGGTGATTTCAGTGGTGGATATACTCCTTACTCCCCTACCTATTAGAGGGGTAGGCATGTAGGATTAGTTTGTTAACATTTTATTTTGATATGTAAATATGTGACGCCCAATACCCTGATCCCTTATGATCTTTTAAGAAATAGATCAGGAGGACTTTTGTTATACAAAGAAGGGCATATATGTATTCAAGATATGTGAGAAAATACCTGCTTGTAGGATGAGCAAAGGAGTATAGGGGCCATGTCTGTTGCCTCCTTACTTTACTTAACCTCGCATATCTATAGGTACATGTCTTGCACATACAAATGTTTTAAGTTTTGGAAAAATAGTATGTATATTGAATTTATATGTATATACAAGTATATGCAATTTATTTTAATTATTTTTCGCTGCGTTACGTGTGAGAACCCGAGTGTCAAATTCCCGAAGTAATGGCACTCATTTAATTAACTTGATAATAGTTAAACATTTGTTCGGGTAAAGATAGTAGTAACTCACCATTCTCGTATATTATATTATATTATTTAATTAACAAAAAAGAATAATAGGATTGAGGTGTTACTACTCAAAATATACCTTGGGATGATTCAACTTTTGTACATGGTTACGTTAAATTCTAAGTAAACGTCCCTCAATGGCCTTACCAAGGCACACTAACTTAGAATTTGTAACCATCATGATGTTTTTCTAAATCTTATATTTAAGTAGATGTTTAATCATTCAAATTTTATAACACAATTGTAAAATGCCCAACAGCCATCCTATACTGACAATTGGCCACTCAGTCACAAGCCTATCTATCTTAAGGCATCTATTGAGAGTACTTTCCTCTTTCCTCTCTTTTGTTTCCACTCTTTCCCTATTCATTATCATAAGGATCGCCGTCTCCAAGTGATATATCATTACCTTATTGCATGTTACGAAAATTACATTTGTCTATTCATAAAATAAATTACAAACTCCTTCAATAAACATTATTTTCTTTTTTGGCATTATTTTTAAAGCTTAAGTTTATGGCTATGGAAGGTTAAAAATTTCTTTCAACACATATGTATATTTTCATTCATGTTGAAATACATTTGTAAGATTAAGTTTTATGGCCAAGGAAGGAAATTTATCAAACATATCATTTTCAATATTATTTCCCTTCTTTCTCTCACTCGTGGCCAAGTGAAGGAACACACACATAGACTTTATTCAAGCAAAATTCTTCCATGGTGGTTCCGTAAACCTCTTGGCCACTTACAAAAAAGAAACAAGGGCATTTCAAACCATTTTTTTCCCTTCCCTCATTTTCATATAAATTTTAAAACATAATTTTCCATCCATATCTATACCTATCACAACATTAACCTTTTATTTCAACATGAATATTAAACATTTCCTTCCTTAATTTCATCATACATACTATCAAAACATTTTTACCATAAACCTCATTTTTGCTATAAATATCCATTTCTTCTCTTTTCTCTTGATTTTGACCAATTTAAAATTTCATTTAACCCTTTTTACTCTTATACATAAATTTGGCCATCAAGGGAAAAGTGAAGGAAATGATCTCGTCCAATGTAGGAAAGTAATAGAGAAAAGGGAATTTCATGCTATTTCTTCCTTTCTTCCATCCTTTACAATATTCCAACACAAAAATAAAACTTTTCTTCCATATAGTGGTAGTCTCAGCCATTATAAGAAATGGGTGGAAGGGAAGGAATCTCATACTTTTTCTTCTCCTTCTTCCATCCGTTCCAATATTCCAACACAAAAGTACAACTTTCCTTCCATATCCATAACCATTATCATACTTAAATTACCAAACAAGAAAGATTTCTTCATAAAAGAACATAAACAAGAATCCTCTCTTTTCACCAATTTCATCATATAACAATCCAACAATGATAAACATTCACAAATATATCCATATCATTAACACTCAATAGAAATAACAATTTAAGAATGTAGAGATAGAAACCCTCTTACTTTTTATGAAAACCTAAAATTTTCAATCATTCAAAAGAAAGCATAAAACATGAAATAAGAGGGCAATGATTGTTTAGCTAACTTGATTTACCAATAAAAATGTCTTTTTCCCTTCTTTCACACTTTTTATCTCTACTTTCTCTCTCTATGCATTCAATTTCTCTCTCGAAAATGAAGATGAAGTCTCTCCTTTGTGCTAAAAATGCTTGGATGTTGGTTGAATGCCTTTGCTATGGTGGAAATATCCTTTTTCTTCTTAATTTCTCACTTTCTCTCTCTAGGTGTCTACTTTCTCTCTCTAGGTGTCTACTTTCTCTCTCTAAAATGAAGAAGATGAAGTCTCTTCTTTGTTTCGTCCTTCTTTCTTCTTCTCCTCTTTGCCGTGCTTCCTTTTCCTTCTTCATGAAGAAGAAGATGAATACTTTAATTAATAAATCCAAAATAACAATTTTGCCCCTTGTCATGAGAAATGATTGTCACCCTTCTTTTCCTCATTTTTGGAATGTATGATCATTTTACCCTTATGGTAAAAATTATTTTTACCCTCATGATAAAATTACTATTTTAGCCTTGGAAAAACATCTATCCAACCTTAAAAGAGAATTTTGAAAACACCTTGTTGGTGGTTAGTCCTATGTTACTTACTCTGACAGTTATGGAACTGCTTACTTAAAGTTAAACCAACCATGATTGAGGAACCTATTAGTCTAGTGTATATATTAGAAAAGCTCATATATGCAAGAAATGATTCACCCTAGTTGTAATACCCCCAATCTTATAGTTTCTTTTAAATAATTAAATAATATAATATTTATATATAATAGGATTGGTGAGTTACTACTACCTCTACTTGAGTAAATTTTTAACTTTTACCAAGTTAGATAGTTAAGTTCTATTAATTTGGGAATTTTACACTTAGGATACTCACACGTAACGTTGCAACGAAAATAATTAAAACAAAACACACATACACACACACATATACATTCACATTCATATACATAATTCTTTTGCAATAATTACAAGTTCTATATATATCAAACATATACCTATGGATATGTGAGTGTGTCAACTAGGGTAAGAAGACAACAAGCCTGCCACTCATGCCCATTTAACAAAAGACTGCTAGTGGGTTCTTATCTCACATATCCTAACACATATATACCCTCATCCTGTACACCAAAAATCATCCTCCTAATCCTTCTAAAAATAATAATAGTAAAGATTCAGGGTATTAGGCATGTCAAAATAGGTAACCTACTCCACTACTCTTGGAATTCCACCCCTCTTGTGGGTGGAGGTGATAGAGTTTCTTCAACTATTTTGATCACCCATAACTCCTTAATCAAAGTGAAATAACCCAAAAGGAGTATCTCTATTACCTCTACCTCAATCTCCAACAACATCTGGTACCTAGGCATCTGATACACAACCAGCATTTACATGAGAATGAATCACAGTAGCATAACATTCTATTTAAAAACTACTAGTAGGTATCACCATCCTTGTACAAAAATCCACTACATACCATTTCATCCTTAATTAAAGAAGAAATATCTATTAGGATGCTGTGAGTAATATATGTCATTATGCACTCATAATTTCATAATATGTTTTACAGATGGATGCACAATTATCGTTCACCAGATGTTCACAATATAAAACATATCATCTCATCAAATATTCATGGTAACATGATCATATTCACATATAAAACATGTGCCAGGAAAAAAATCATATCATAATGGCCAATGCCATATCATTATAAGAGATATCAGGAGAGTTAACCAGCAAACAACTCCATATGCTTTACTCACACTTATGAATGAGTTTCGAGTCAAGTAGCGTGGTCTTTGACCATTTAGTAGCCTAACGTCTGCCCTGTACTATTTGGAGCATCCCCCAATAGATCCCAAGTATACTGTAGTCACTGTCCTCTTTGACATATCATCCTATACTTGCTCATTGGTCCTTGTCCTCTCTAACAGATCTTCCCATGACCAGCAGAATCGATATACCTTTGGATATTTCATTTTCTTTTCTTCCCAAACGAGACTGATATAACTCACAAGATCATTGTCACCTCTGGTAGATCACACTTGCTTTGCCCTTGTGGATCATGAGGCTACGAAATCACCATCCCTTTTTGATAGATCATGTCCCATCACGCTATTCACAAGCATATATTCTAGGGTTAATTAACTCATGTTATGGTTATGCTTAACTCTAAGTATGTGACTCCTTTTTGTTGGCCATAGAGAAGTCATTAATCTAGAATTCGCAATCATCACAGTTTTTTCAAAATCATTTATGGTTAAGTGGATGTCTCACCATCCTAATTTTATGGCTCAAATGTGGAATGCCCAACGACCGTCCCATACTGATAGTTGGTCACTTAACCATGAGCCTATCTACCACTAATGCATACACTTGGAATACTTTACTCTTTTCTCTTTAATGTTTTCCTCCCTTTCTTTTCAATCTCATGTTACATGTTACCTAAAAATCATACTTTTCTTATGTGATGATGCTATTGTTGACTTTATTGAGCATAACCCTTAGAAAAGTAGAAACTTAGACTTATTTACTTTTTTTAAACTCTTCGGATTTCACTTTAAAGGCTAGATGGCTCTTGCAAAACAATTTATTCATTAAAAACCATATTTTCCCACCTACTAATCGACTTATACATCATAACAGTCAGATCATATAGTTAAATCTTAAAAAATAAAAATAGCATGTTATCAGTCGGCTACTAGCTAACGGAAGGCTATCAGTCAACTGCCAACCTTACATTAGTTGGCTATTAGATGCCATTTGTCAACTACTACCTAGGTTTTATAGAAAATATGAATCTAAAGAACATGATAGTCAGCTAACACAAGCTATCAATCAGCTAATACGTGTATTTTCTGGAAAAATATGAAGCTAAAGAACATGATAGTCAGCTACCACAAGCTATCAATTGGCTGATACATGTATTTTCTAGAAAAATATGAAGATGAAGAACACGCCAATGGCTGATAGATGTCACAGTTGGCTACTGGGATCCTGAAGCTTCATTTTGCTCCTATAAAATACTACACATCTATATTTTAACTCATTTCAAGTTTAGAAAAGTATTAGATTTGTTTCTAACACTTGATTATCAATTATCTTTCATAAAAAATGCTCAAAAGCATCCATCACAATGGATTCAACTCAAGTCAACTTTGGTGAACAGTACACCCATTTTTCAAAATCTGAAACAAGAAATCCTAAGCAACATAAAACACCCAATAGATGTTAAAAATACAAGGAATGTAGGTTTTAACTTCTCTCTCATTCAAGTAACAGTAAAATCCTCAATTTCAAAAATAATGAGAAACTTTCAAAAATGAGAGAATTAGATTGTTTTCTACCTTGTTGATTCAAAACATGTAAACATTTGTTTGAAAAATTGCTTGTGTGTAATCCTTGCCTCTAGAATATCAAACTTCTTGCTACGGTCTTCTTCCTTCAATTTCTCTCTCTAAAATCCCCTTATTTCTCTCTCTATAAAATTATGAGAATTTGGGTGAAATGGTGGTGGGTTTTAGATTTTTACAACTATTTATAGGTAGTTCAGGCGGTTAGAGAACTACAACCCTTATCTGATATCTGGGTTGAGTTTTAATCATTTGGCCTCAAGTACTAATTTTCCTCAGCTATATGGGAAATTAACATTTTGTCCCTGAAACTTTGGCGGGAAATTTTGAATTTTTGTTAAGTACAGTAACTAATACTTTGGCTAAAATTATGGCTTACTACCCCTAGAGGATTGAAAGCATATATATCTTCCTTAACTAAACCTTTTCCATTTCATTTCAGTCCCTGCTCTTTTCTTTTCAATTACATCCCTTACTCTAATGCAACTATATGCAATTCATTCTAATGTAACCACCCTTTACCTTATGGTTCCTTTTATATTAATTTAAAGAGTATAATATATAATGATCATAATATTAGTGTGTTACCCTTACCTCTACCCGAGTAAATTTAAACTTTTTACCAAGTTTATTAATTAAGTGCCATTTAGGTCGGGTTCTACACTCGGGTTCTCACTCGAGACTAGTATCGAAATTTCATATTATATTTATATACATAATTTACTCTAATAGCTATACATAGACATGCATAATTACTCATTTGTAAACTTCAATCTAACTATCAGGGCATGGAGGCAACATCCTTGCCACTCAAAACTCCATTAATGTATTTATTAACAATCTCAGGTTAATCTATGTCCATGCTTACAATATAGGCTGTACATAAGATAATTTATACTAGCCTTCTTCAAAAATATAAAGACTAGCATAAAATAATTACATGCCTATAATATCCCAAAGAAGTATCTCAATGTACCCCTCGAAGGGTACCTTTCTCTAAATTACCTTCATCTCTAGCTAGGGACCTACACATCTAGCACACACCAGTAACTTCGTGAGAATTTAATCTCAATAGCAATGAAACTTGTCTTGAAAACTATGTTCCTATACTGCAGTACTTATATTTAAAATCTTTACATTCTTTCCATCATAAAATTGTAACATATGTTATTGGGATGCAGTGCATGCAATATACTTCATATCATGTGCTTATATCTATTCTTGTACATTTGAAACATATAAACTTTTCAATATGGGATGTGCATTCATCATCATTTTCAACATAACTTTCATCTTAAACAATCCATGGGGTAACAAACATACATCTTCATTTAACATATGAGTAGGAGAAACAAACATATCATATAAGTTACTTGGAGCACCGCCTAACGAACGGCTCCACACACTACTACATTCATGCATAAGTTCACTTAACACCATATATGACAATTCTACCACTGGCACTATCTAAGGCATCCTCTAGCCAGATTCGAGTACCCCTTTCTGCACATCATCCCTTGACCAGTGGATTGATATCCCTTTTGTCCTATACAGGGATGGTATAACTCTCTATACATCCCCTGTTAACTTTAACAGATCACTCCTAACTAGTGGCAGAATATCCCTTTCGTCCCTTATAAAGTTGGTATGTCAACTCATGAGATCACTATCTATCTTTGGACAGGTCTCATCCACCCACTTATGCAGATCATGTGCTATGGAATCACCATCCCTTTCTGATGGATCACACTCTTGGCATGTTATTCTTTAACATATGTACTAGGGTGATTTGGTTCATGTCCATGGTTATGCTTAACCCTAATTATGTGTTTCTTAAATGGCCTTTGCAAGATGACACTAACTTAGAGTTCACAACCATCACGATGTTTTCAAAATCATCTATGTTAAAGAGGATGTCAACAATCTTAATCCTTGGCATAACCGTGGAATGCCCAACGTCCATCCCACACTGACAATCGGCCACCCAATCATTAGCCTATCTACCACTAATGCATATGCTTTAGAATACTTTCCTCTTTCTCTTCTTATGTTTTCCACTCTCTTCATTTCACTATCACATAGATCCTCTCATCCTAGTGACATGTGAATCTTACTATCTTAGGTTTAGATCCTTAATTTAAGTGAGAATATGGGCTTACTATCTCTTAAAATAAGTCATTAATCTCCTTGCTTAAAAAAGAGGGATGTTGATCGACTGGTCTGAAGCTACCAATTGGCTGGTAGCTCATTGCCCTTTCCTTTCTGCCTCAACCGAGAGCTACCAGTTGGCTGCTAAAGCCCTGGTAGTCTACTGCTAGCCTACTATGAAATGCTTCTGGGATAAGGTTCGAATCTTATTGAGAGGTCCACTAGAGATTAAAAATTGTTAAAGAAAGAACAAGATGTTTAGTAACCAATTAGGTTAACGAAAAAACCTAGAAATTGATCACTGATCCAATTTGAGTACCTCTATAGACCTCAACATCAGGAGAAAATGAGGCATTCACCTATTACAGAGATGGTTGTGAGTTAGAACTTAGTTTTCGTCTGGGTATGCGGCCTTGGATTGCTGTTGCATATTCAACTCCTGTTGCAGCTGCTACTGCTATTTTCTTACTCTATCTAATTGGTCAAGGAAGCTTTTCTGATGGTATGGCTCAAGGAATCTCAAGTACTTTCAACTTTATGATTGTATTTTAGGTTGAGCACGGTATAAACAAAACATATTCAATTAAATAGAAATGGATAAAGAAATAATGGATTCCATCGTTTCTATGGTTACTTCTTAAACGACGAGGTCCTTTCTATACACCAGAGCCTTATAATAAAATTAATATGTAATAAATATAATAATAAATATAAATTAATATATAATAAATATAAATTAAATAACACCTAGGGCTAACAGTCAACTACTAGAGTAGGTAGTTAGCTGCTAACTTTCTGGAAAAAATTTTGGAAATCGAAGAACACGGCAGTCAACTTCCAGAGGCTGGCAGTTGGCTACTAGTGTTATGTGATGCTTTTCTGGGTGGACGAAGAACATGATAGTTGACTTCCAGGGGCTAGCAGTCAGCTGCTAGTGTTTTGTTTGCTCTAAAACTTACTGTTGCATCCCAAGTTTTACCCAAACGTGTTTCCCCAAACCATTTCCATAAACTATGATCTTAACAGTCGCATTTGAAGATTATATGGCACTTAAAGCTGACCCAAAACTCAACTTAACATTACTCAATACTAAGATCAAACCATACTTTCAAACTTAGGGCATAAGCCCACTTTCATAATCAATTACAAGCATAAATGAGGAAAAAAATTCACCACATAGCACCCAATAGTAGTAAAAAAACATAGAGAGTGTAGGCTTTAAATCCCAAACTTAACTCAAAACATTCATAAGAACATTGTTCAGCAAAGCTAAACATTTCAAAAATGGGGTTAGGTTTAGTTAGTACCTTGATTCTTGAAGAATGTGCATGTTTCATGTGTTATAATGGTCTTTCCCTTGCTGTAGGACAAATTCCCTAGCTTCAAAGCTATCCTTCCTTTAGTAAATCTCTTCCCCTTTACTCTAACTCACACTTTCTCTCTTTACTTGCCCTTCTCTTTCTCTCTTTAGAAAGTGCTGAAGCTTGAGTTATGTGTTGTAGGGTTTAGGGTTTTCGAATTATTAACTCTAGCTAATTGCACTCTAGCCCTTGGCTATTTTGTGACTTTAACCTAGCTGAACCTTCCCTTTTTAATTTAGTCCTTGGTCATACTTTGACTCAGCTTTTGTCTCTTTCAACTAAGTCCTTACACTAATGAAACTATATGCACTTAATGTAACTTACACAAGCATTAAACTTAAATTAACAACTAACAAGCATGTCTTATTCATATTAGGATCGGGTGTTACATAATAACTAACAAACTTCTCTCATACATAGAAGGAGCAGATGTTACACTAGTGAGTGATGATCCTAAAGATTCAGAAAATGATACGCCCCACTGAGTGATGATTCTTAAGCAAGCAACATTGATTCATCCAAGTGAATGAGTGGAGGCGATCTAGCCTCAAGAGAGGTCGAGGGATCCAGTGAGAAAAATAGCAAATGCCCTCGAGGTTAATGCTAGCTAATGAAAATCTCATTCAATGTATATAAAAAATTATAAGGGCCAAGTGACCAAAATCGAGAATTATAATAGGCCAAGTAACTTATATCTAAATTATAATGGGCTAAGAAACCCACATCTATATATATATATATATAACAAGTTATTTTCATCATAATGTTATGAATTACCATATTACTGATAGTGAATTATGTGAAGCATGAGCATACCCATAAAAGACATGAATTATTGTTATTAATAAGCATTTCCAGTACATGGCATGGCATGGAATAGTAATTGCATAACATCCAGTTTGAATCAGAGCATGTTTATAAGCTATGAATTGAATGTATGAGTTTTTTGTGTTTTTCACAACTAATACCTTCAATGGTATTTCCTAACTTGATTTCTCTTTATTATTGTGATTTTCATCTCACCTATGTTGATGTGTCAAGATGACTAGGTTTGATATCATGATGTAAATAAAGGTAGATGTCATCCACGTAGATAGTTGTAACATTTTCTCCTTCTATTCGTGAGAGATGTTTATTAGTTTTATTTAAGTTAAATGCTTGTGCATGTTGCATCAGATTGCATGTAGTTGCATTAAAATGAGGAATTAAATTGAAAAGAAAAGAGACGGGACTTGAATGGAAGAAAAGGTTTACTGGAGGAAGTTGTGTAGGCTTTCAATACTCCAGGGGTAGCAAATCGTAATTTTAGCCAAAATACTAGTTATTGTAGCTACCGGATTTTTGAATTTGCCCACTAATGGTTAAGGAGCAAAATGATAATTTATTATGTGGCTAGAGAAATTATCATTTTGATCTGAATGATCGAGAATTAAGATCAAAATTGCAATTTTTGGACCACCAATAAATAGGGCCAAACTATAGAAGCCTCATTTGTTACCCTAAACTTCATAAATTTTAGAGAGAGAAAGAGTCAAGCTAAAGAGAGAAAGAGAGATAGTAAGAAGAAAGAGGGATCTTTAAAGTGATTGGAAGCAAAAGGCTTACAGTAAAGGAATCTAGGAAGATATCTGAGATTGAAAATCCAAATTTTTACACGCAATAAGGTACCAAACAACCTAATGCTCTCTATTTTGAAAGTTATTGTTCATGTATTGAAAATTATGATTTTCATGTTTTTTAAATGAGAAAGGAGGTAAAAAACTACGTTCTTGAAGATTTTAACTGCTATTAGGTGTTTAAATTGCATGGATGTACTTATGTTTATGTAAATTAGATTATAAAAAATGGGTTTTCACCTATTGATGAAAATGAGGTTGAATCCAAGATTTGAGTAAGATTAAATGATAACTTGGGCTGTTTCTATGTGATAAATGATGCTTATATACTGGTATTGATTTGTTGGTTATTATAAATGTGTTACAAACAAGCTCATTGGTAAAAATCTAGGCTAACAGCTAATTTGAAAAATAGAGCATAACATAGCAGCTGACTGTCAGCTCTTGAAAGTCAACTATCATGTTCTTTGATTGCCCAGAAAAGCATACAAAACTCTAGCAGCCGACTGTCATGCTCATATTTTCAAGAAAATTGCCAAGAACAAAATAAATAAATATCTAATCTATGGCAACTGACTAGTACCCTTCGGGTTTGAAAAATTTTGAAGGACAATGAGCTGAAAGTCGACTAGCCAAGCTCTATTTTAGATAATGAACTCAATACCTAGCTTGAAGTACAATTAGCCCAAAACTCCACTCAATAAGGGATTTGAACCTATAATGTATAATGGGTAACATGTGGACTAAAAGTGAAAGAGTAAGATTAAGCATGAGATGAAATTTCAACAAGGAATCAACATGAGATATACACGAGAAATGAGAAAGTATTCCTAGTGTATGGAAAGTGGTAGATAGGCTTATTTCGAGTGATGATTATCGGTATGGGATGGTCATTGGGCATTCCACAATTGAGCTAATGGTTTTGAAATCGCTGTGATGGTTATTAATTTTAAGTTACTGAATTCCCTTATGGCCAGTTAAAGGAGCCACATACTTGAAGTTAGAGATAACTACGATATGAGATAAGCACCCTAGTCTATATGCCTGTAAATAGCATTTTGGGAGATGATATTTTGAAAATAGAGATCCCGTATATACAGGGAAGAACTGCCAGGAGATGGGTAGGGGCCTTGTGGTTCTTGGTGTTGGGGGATGAACTTCCAAGGAGGTAGGTAGGGACCCTTGTAACGCCCTTATCTAGTATTACAACATTTCAAATGTAAACAGATAAGGTTGGTACATTATTTTTAACCTTAATTATTCATTAATAATGTCTGAGCATTCATACCATCTCAATATTATTGAAGTTGATTAGGTTCGAGTTATTTTTCTCAGATCAAAAACTTGTAAGCACAACGAAAATAAGCTGTAATACATCCGAGATAAATTCATAAAGTATCAAATATCCTTTCTTAAAATTAAATCATTTCATCTAACTGAGAAATGTAAAGAAACTTTTCATAGGGTTCAGGAGACAACATCTCTGTCACTCAAACCCTTATGATACAAAACACTCTTAATAAAAGAAATCTCTATTAATGCCACTTCCATCTCTATGAAAATGTTAAACATCTGTATCTTATACATATCAACACATAAATGAGAAAACTAGTTTCTCAGTAGCTTAACAATTCAACATTTTAAATTTTACTGACATGTATCATTGTGCAAGCACAGAAGACAATTTCATCTACATTCCAATCATCTAAAACATAGTTTCATTCATATACACATATTGTCAAGCATTACATGATTTATTGGTGTGTCAATGTGATAAGGGTGGCCATTTTCATTTCAAATATAACATTTACAGGGAAAGCATATATATTAAAAATGTAAATAGCCCATGATCATCTATACCTTTTATTCTTAAAACTTACCTTGCCTAAAAGTGTGAAGCACATTTGGTCACATTGCAAGAAATGTGGACACTTGGCCACTTTTGTAAAAATTGTGAACACTTGGTCACATTGTGGACTCTTAGCCTCTTTTATGAAAAATGGTGCACACTTGGTCACTTATACATACACATAGCAACTCTAATTCATCTTGCTATTACCCTTCCAACTTCCCTTGAATTTAGCTATTGTAAGACACATTATCACTCATTTACAAATAGCATGGTGATTTGGCTACCATGAATAAATGAGATTACTTTTGGCTCTCATGAATGAATAAAATCTAAGGTTATTCATGTCACCTTGTCACATTTTTCCATCCTTTCTATAATTTAAACCTCATGGTACCATGTATTAAAATTTCTATGGTACTTTTTCTCACATTCAAATTATGTAACCATACCATTAGTAATTTCTTCTACTTACTTTCTTGGCTCATTTTACCTACTAGATTTAAGATTACACACATTTCTCCATTCTTACATCTCAATAATAATGTGGACATTTATTATGTACTAAACTGGTAAACAATTTACCATACATTGATTTACCATATTTTCTCTCTTTTTCTTAGCTAAAACCGAATTGTAATCCTTCTTACACAATTTTTAACAAGCAATTCCACACGTTACAAAGGGTCACTGTCAGGTTTGGTAAGCCAAAAAGGATAATGACAGTTTTAAACTAAATTTTAGTTAGCATGCTTCCTTTAGGTGTCTATAACCTAAAACACACATTAGCCATACATGAACACAAAATCACAACACTTTTCTCATGCTAAGGTTTTCATTATGCATGATGAATTTTCCCAATAATTATACTTTCATGGAAATGACAACATATACATTCTCACATTAACAAACACAGCCAAATTACCATACAAGCTTAGCCAAAGGAAATTTACATCTTAAAGAATGTAGAGAGAGAAGTTAATGTTCCATGAAAGCTTTAAATCACAATAACTATACTTTAAATCACGAAAAAAAACCATAGAATTGCTAAGCTACCTCACTAATGCAAGAAAAATGGAAGTGCCTTGGTGTTTTTCCTTGAATTTATCTTAGTTTTTGGCTTCTTTCTCCCTTTGGTTAAGCTTCCTTCTTCCCTCTCCTCCGAATGCTTTTCCTTCTTTCCTTCTAATTTTTATTCTACCTAACCTTAATTGCTATCAATATATCTAACTAACTTATTCATCTTATTCCTTCAATTTGGCCAAAATGAATAAAATGCATGGATAACTCATTAAAATTTTATTTCCTACTCTTCCTTGCCATCACCAAATGTCATTGTGGTTTATTATAGATGCCAAGCTCATTCTAATGGTTCTCACCGTGCACACACATATATATTTAAATAAGTTTCTTTTAGCTATTCAGTTAGGCCAAAAGAAGAAAAATAAAGAAAGAACTCAAGCACCTTAATTGTAATGCATCAATTTCATCTCTTGGTCACCTTGAAGATGAAAGCAAAGGGAAGAAAAGAAAGAGAGTCATTGCAACACGTCTCTTCCTTTCTCCCACCTCTTCACTGAATGCTTCCTTCCACTCCCATTTACACACTCGGTTAAGGTAAGATAAAAGGAATGAGAGAAAAAGAAAGAGTACAATTGTCACACATCTCTTCCTCCATTCTTCTTTCCTCCACTACCGAATCACTCTTATGATTAAACTTTCTTTCCAATGTTACAAGCTCCTTGATAAAAAGTAATTACTTCACTTAAATAACATATCGCCTTCCATTCTTCTTTCTAATTTCTCCACTGAATGCCACTAATTATTGTTCATTGCATACGTCTTTCTCTCCACTCATTCTTACACTCTTTCTACTAGAATGAAACAAAAGAAACCAATACAATTTTGTATTGTAATATCACTTCCCTTTTTCTCTTCCATCTTCCTCACCGAGTAGATGCAGTCTTAATTATTAAAATAATATTTGTAAAACTTTCTCTCCACTCACTTGTCTTCCCAATTAAATTAAAGGAGGACAAGTCAATTTTTGCTACATTTCATTCCTTTCTAGATTCACAAGATTTCTCGGTTACAATAAAGAAGGAACAAGTAAAATTTTGTACATCTCTTTCATTTCTCTTTTCTTTCCTCACGCATTACATTATCTTCCTTCTTATAAGGTCCTTGGTGGCTGGTAAGGAAACATATTAATACCAATCAAGTCTCACACATCTTAATTCAGCTAACATAAGAATAAAAAGGGACAATTTTCACATGTCTCCTTTTTATGAACATTTTATGCTACTTAATACCTAGGTCCATTCTTTCGCTTGTAACATTTGTTCTAAACACTACATTACCAAAGCAATTTCATCACATTTTATGGCAAAGTCATCCAAATACTTAAGTAAGAAAAATTTTCAAGAGAAAAAGTGGGTGTTACAACCCTTGTGGGGGTGTTGTGGATGGATGTACTTGGATCCATTGGAGGATGCTTTAACATGTACATAAATTGCAATCAAGATTTGACAAATAGTATACAGATAGCAGTCAAGAAATGTGGGTGGTTAAGAACCATGAGAATACAGATCCTAGTTGTGAACTACAGGTAGTCGTGGACTATGAGAAACTCACCTATGAGTAAGGGTTTAATATGAGTAGTAGTTCGCTTGGCGACTCTCCAGATTTCTCTTGTTATGATCTTTTGTTATGATAATGATTTGGAAATGGCCATGAGATATGCTCTGAATTCCTTGTGTATGCTCTATGTTTATATATGATTATAATCCTGTTACCATTACAATATATCCTGTGTAATGGATATGTGATGTTGTATTCATAAGTATGAAATACAATTGTATTCATGCATGGTATCCCAACAGACATGATGTATTATTTATTGATGAAAAGAATGTAGTATATTTTCATATGAGTATGGTGGTACAAATCAGTAGTTTTTAAAATAGGTTGTTATTGCTACTGAGAAATCATTCTCATAAAAGTGTTGGTTAATATCGTATGCCTAGGTACCAAGAACTGTTAGAGATGGAAGTAGAAATAGTGGAGATACCCTTCTTAGGGTATTTACCAATTGTTAAAGAATTTTGTATTATATGTGTGTTGGAAGTTCCTCCCACACCCTAATTGCACGAAGCTTTAGGGTTTGTATAGTGAAATTTTGACATGCCCAATACCTTGACTCTTTATTATTATTTTTGGAAGGATCAAGATGGTGATTTGTGGTGCATATATGAGGGCATATATGTATAAAGTTATGTGAAATAGATATCCACTAGTAGGATTTTTGTTAAATGAGTGAGTGGTAGGGTTGTTGCCTCCTTATATGAGGGCATATATGTATATATAGGTATATTTCTTATGTACATAATTTATAACTATTGTAAATGAGTTTTGAATGTGAATGTATATATATCTTTGTATTTTATTTCAATTATTTTCCCTACATTACGTGTAAGAATCTCGAGTGTAGAATTTCCAAACTAATGACATTTAATTATTTAACTTGGTAAAAGTTAAAATTTACTCTGGTAGTATATTATTTAATTAACTAAAAGGGCACTATAAGATTGGGGGCGTTACACTAAGTTGGTATCAGAGCACGGTTACCACAACTAGTTGAGTACTGGCCCAGTATTGAAGGGTAGATTCCTCAGGATAGAGACTAATGCAGGCTAGTTAGCTGAGCCTAGGCAGTTGAATGAATTGTATTATATTTTGATTTTAGGAATGGAGTGCTAAATATAGGGTAAAACGTATTTCCTGTTGGTGCCCTATGATCTCTTATAAATATTGTTATTGAGACTAATCACCTCGTTAATGTTTGTTTTGGAGAGTGAAATATGGCCTTACCTAGGAGGAATACTGGAAAGGAGAAGGAGAGTAAGGATAGCCTAGCAGGATATAAGGGGAGTGGTAGAGGCTATGAGGGAGCATGTTAATGCTACTTCCTAAGTCTTCAGGCAATTTTGAGAATATGGGAATAACAATTATCCTAATCCTAACCCTCATAAAGGACAAGTAAGAAACTTGTTGTATCATGGCTGGTCAAAGTTTCAAAAAGCTAAACCTCCTTCATTTATGGGCGAGTTTGATCTTAAATAGGGCAAGGGATGGTTGATGGAAATGGAGAAGTTATTTATGGTCATTGGGAGTACTAATGCTCAAAAGGTCTTGTTTTCCACATACATGCTGATTAAAGAAGCTGAACATTGGTGGAGGAGAACTAAGCATTTGATAAAGGCTTAAGAAGTCTAAGTTACATGAGAGTTATTTAAGAGGGTATTCCTAGAAAAGTACTTTTCTCAAAATGTGAGGAATGAGAGAGAAATAGAATTCATGTAGCTCAAATAGGGTAATAGGACTTTTGAAGCTAACCTTGCTAAATTTGAAGAGTTGTTCAAATTCTATTTATATCTGAAGCTTCAACTAGATAAGAATTGAAAAGCAATGCATTTGGAGGTTGGATTGAGCCCATAATTGAAAAGTGTAATTGCTCAAATGGAAATAAGGAATTATGCCATACTAGTAAATAAGTGTCGCATAGTCACTAAAAATCTGGCAAAGGTTGAGAAAGAGAAGTAAAGAACTAATTTCCTAAAAGGAAACAGTCCAAGACCTTTTAGAGGAAGGGACACCAGATACGGGGGAGTTCAGAAAGGGAAAAGACCAATGGTGAAACAGCGGTACCTAACACTCACCTAAAGTGTGGAAGAATTTATGATGTACTCTGTTGATGATAGTAAGAGATTTGTTTCAAATGCGAGAAATAGGGACATTTTTGTAAGGATTGCCTAGAGTGGAAGAAATCATATGGCACCACTAGACCTCCCACTACTGGAAGAGTCTATACCCTCAAGGGCAAGGAAGTGGCCCAGTCTGATGATTTATTGAAAGGTAAATGTTTAATAAATGATGTATCTTTAATTGTACTATTTGACTCTAGTGCTACCCACTCTTTCATTTCATTGGAATGTCTAGAAAAATTAAATCTACCTGTGTCTAGTTTACCTTATCAATTTTCTATTTCTATTCCAGCAAGAGAGCAGGTTTTGACTTCTTTAGCCTACTTAAATTGCCCAATTGTTATTGAGAATAGATCTTTTATTGTTGATCTTATTTGTTTACCTTTGGTTGATTTGGACATTGTTCTTAGGATGAATTGGTTATCCTTAAACAATGTAATCCTGGATTGTTGAAGAAAATCAAAGACTTTTATAGATACCTTATCGATGAATAGGAGTATTATGGAAAAGAACCAAAGGATGCATTTTCTGTGTTCTTCTAAAGTTGAAATTCAGCATAAGCTTAGTGCTATCCCTATAGTTAATGAATTTTTTGATGTCTTTCCTGAAGAAATCTTAAGTCTTCCACCTAAGAGGGAAGTAGAGTTCTCTATATAGTTAGTTCTTGGAACGAGACCAATCTCTATAACACCCTATAGGATGTCTCTCTTATAGTTTACAGTGTTAAAGGTGCAGATAAAGGATCTATTAGAGAAATAATTTGTGAGACCTGGGGAGCACCAGTGTTGTTTGTGAAGAAGAAAGATGGAAGCTTAAGGTTGTGTATAGATTATAGGAAACTAAATATTATGACAGTGAAGAATAAGTATCCCCTCCCTAGAATAGATGACTTGTTGGATTAGTTTAGAGGAACTACTGTGTTTTCCAAAATTTATTTGAAGTTGGGGTGCCATTAAATTAGAGTAAGAACAGAAGACATACCTAAGACTGCCTTTAGAACTAGATATGGGCATTATGAATTTCTTGTAATGCCATTTGGTCTAACAAATGCTCCAGCTAATTTTATAGATTACATGAATCATTTCTTTAGACCCTCCCTTGATCAATTCATGGTGGTGTTTATTGATGACATGCTTGTGTATTCTAAAAGCAAGGAAGAGTATGAACATCATCTTAGGATTGTATTGCAGTTGCTTAGGGAAAAGTAATTATATGCCAAACCGGAGAAATGTTGTAACACCCCATAATTTAAATTAGTCTAAATTAATGCTCTTTAATTGATTGAATGAAGTTACTTGTGTCATTTAATGATTAGCTATAAATTAAATACTTTGTAATTAATTAGATGAATTAGCTTAAAGAGGGGCAAATTTTCGTTGCATAATTTAATGGCTTAAAATGGGTGTACTAAAAGATAATCTTGCATAAAATTAGGTGCTTAATTTAATTATCTATTTCTCCTTTTGAGTCACCTAGCCTAAGTACCAAGAGAAAAGCAATATAGTATGCAACATCTAAAATATGTGCATGTTTGTGTGTGCACATGCAAGTGGGGAAGGTTAAGCATTCATGGGTTTTTATGTGAGAGGAGCAATTTAGGTGCAAGGAGAGGAAATGGGAAAGGAAAGAATGTAAATTATATATACATTGCGTGCCTTGCATGCATCCTACGTGAGAGAAGGGAATGGAAATTCTATTTTCCTTATGCATGAAAAGTACACTTGAAATTGGAAGAAGGGATGCCACAATTAAACATATATCACATGCACATAAGGTGGAGTAAAAGGAAAGCAAGAAGTGCAAAATTTTTAATTGAATTGTGCACATGTGAACACACGTGAGGTATGGAAATATGGTTAGGAAAAGAAGACAAAAAGGTGTAGCGTTTATTTACATCAAAAACCATGTAAGAATGCAAGCTTTTCCCTCTCTCCTTTAACTTGTGTAAAAAGCTAACCTAAACTTGCAAGGAAGTGAAAATTCTACTTAAAGTACAAAGGGAACAACCATGAAATGGAAAAAACTAAGGCATATGGCATGCTCCCTTTATCATTGGCTGAATGGAAATTGAAGAAGAGAGGAAGGGAAAATGGCGTGAAGGCTGAATGGAAGTTAGAATAAGAGAAGAAAGAGAGAGAGAAAACAATGGGAAGAGGTAACTTGCAAGCAAAGGAAAGTGTACTAGCAAGTACACTTAGTACATAATTTTTGTGAGGAAAATGAGCTTGTGTGTGCAACAAAAAATCCCCACACATCATAAAAAATAAAAAGGGAAAAGGTGCAAAATTTTCTTGCACCCACATGTCAAAGGCAAGAAAAAAGGGGAAGAAAAAAAAGAAAGAGAGAGGGAAGAGTGCAACATCCTTTAACCGAATGCAAGGTGAAATGAAAGAGAGAATTGAGAATTTTATATGCACACCCACTCACATCCACACGGCAAGGAAAAGGAAGATGAAGCAAATGCAGCGTGAATTTAGGAATAAGTATATCCAAGTTGGAATTTTCAAGTGTGAGAGAGAATGCAACCCACACGTGAAGAAAGAAAGAAAGGAGGAGTGTGACGTGAAAGTAAGGGAAAATAAATGTGCACAAGCAATGGTACCTAGTAATAAACAAGAAATAAACAAAAAAAATAAATGAAGAAGGTGCTACACTAGACCACACGCGAAGGAGGAAAGAGAATTGAAATTGGAAGTTTTATTCTTACAAAGAGGCATGTACACATGACCCAAAGAAAAGGGGAAAAAGGGAGTTAAGAACTTTATTTTCATACACGCAACACAACCACATGTGAAAAGAGAGAAAGAGAGAAAAGAAACAGAGAGAACTTTGAGGAAAAAGAGAGATCACGTGAAGTACCACAATTGTGAGGAGGAAGAAGTGAAGGTGATCAAGAAGAAAGCAAAGGAAACAAAGAATCAAGAGGAAGCCAAGCAAACCATCTTAGGACACCAAAGAGGTAGGTTAACAATTTGAGATTTGTGTTCCATGCTTAGTTTATGCAACCAACATGTTTTTTTGTTTTCTATGGAAAATAAATTGTCTCCCTACATTCTTGACCAAAATGTATGTATGTTCGCTAGCATGTGTGGTTTATTGAAATGTTCATGGATGAGATAGCATGAGTATGTTGTTGGGAAAGGATTAGAGTTGGATGGTGTTAAATTCATGATGACTACAAAGGAAAGAAACCCTACCATTTAAGGGTGTTGGTAAAGAATAAAGGAAGGAAATTGAATTGCCAATTTAAGAAATCTCCCTAGGGCAAGTCCATGAAATTTATTCTTGGAATTTATAAGTTATGCACCATGATATTGATTCAAAATATAGGAATTTATTTTTGAAGTCATAAGAGGAGATTGTGATTATTATGGTAAGAAAAGAAATATTTTAAAATGCTAGAATTTTTGTAAGAAATATACATTAGAATTTATTTCTAAGGAAGGAGAAAATATCCTTGAAATATTGGAATTTTCCATAAGAAATGTATATTAGAATTAATTTTCAATGAAGGAGAAAGTATTCTAAACATTAGAATTTTCATAAGAAATATACATTAGAAATTATTTCTAAGGAAGGAGAAATTATCCTTGAAATATTGGAATTTTCCATAAGAAATGTATATTAGAATTAATTTTCAATAAAGGAGAAAGTATTCTAAACATTAGAATTTTCATAAGAAATACACATTAGAATTTATTTCTAAGGAAGGAGAAATTATCCTTGAAATATTGGAATTTTCCATAAGAAATGTATATTAGAATTAATTTTCAATAAAGGAGAAAGTATTCTAAACATTAGAATTTTCATAAGAAATACAAATTAGAATTTATTTCTAAGGAAGGAGAAATTATCCTTGAAATATTAGAATTCTCATAAGAAATGTACATTACATTAATTTACAAGAAAGGGGAAATTATCCTTGAAATTAATAGAATTTTCACAAATGAGGTACATTAATAGTAATTTCCAAGAAAGAGGAATTTTATCCTTGAAGATATTAGAATTTTAAAAAGGATGTACACTAGTAATAATTTTCAAGAAAAAGAAAATTTTCCTTGATAATTGACAAAGAATTTTTAAGATGGCCAAGTGTCAGTATGTGTCCAAGTGTGCACAAAGAATTTGAAAGGTGGCCAAGTGTCCACATAGTGCCCAAGTGTGCACAAAGATTTATAAAGGTGGCCAAGTGTCCACATGGTGCCCAAGCATGCACATCTAAAGTAAAAATATAATAAGTTTCAAAAATGATAAGCATAAAATCTTTTGTTAATTTTATGGTAATGTGTTTCATAGCATGCCAGATGTTTTACTTGAGAGAATATTATTTTTATCATATTGACATCTCAATTGATCATACAGTACTTGCCACCTTATATTTACGAATAATGCTGTATTTTATTTTCAATAATGTGGAATTAAATATTATGGTGCTTGTGGGGTAGTAACCTTTTAGGATAGGATATATGTACCTAAGTTAGAAGGACTGAGGGATAAAATCTTAAAGGAAGCCCATAAGAGCAACTATATTATTCATCCTTGTGCCACTAAGATGTGCCAAGTTTTTAAAGAAAATTTTTAGTGGCCAAGTATGAAAAAGCACATATCTGAGTATGTTACTAAATGTAACACCTGGTCTTAATTATCTTTTGAGAGATGTTTATTAGATATTAAATAATTTAATTGCTTGTGTATGTTGTATTAGCTTGCTTATAGGTGCATAAGTGTAGAAATTGAATTAAATGGGGGTGAGAAATTGACTTGAAAGTATATAGGGACTAAAATGAAAAAGGAAAAAGTTCAAGTATGGGAAACACAATTTTAGCCAAAATATTTAATGTAGCTAACATATTTTTGATGTTGCCGCCAATGGTTTAGGGGTAAAATAGTAAGTATGTATATAGTTTGAAAAATTATCATTGTGATGTCAAATGATTAGAGATTAGGATCAAAATTTGTAATTTTTGGGCTGCCTATATAAGGCTAGAATTCAGACTCCCTCCTTATCCAAATCACATTCTAAACTTTTAGAAAAAGAGAAATAGTTTTTAAAGAGAGAAAAGTAGAAGGAGAAGTGATCAAACTCCACTTTCTACAAGATTGAGATCCAGAAATGTGCCTAGGAAGGTATCTAGCACACCAGTAAACTTGCAAACAAGGATTTAAGGTAGAAAAACAACCTACTCCCTATAATTTCAAATTCACTGTTCATATTATTAAAAGTGTGATTTTGAAATTAATTGAAGTAAAAGAGGGATTGAAACTACATTCTTGATATTTTTTATTGTGATTGGGTTTTAAATTACAAGAATATACTTATGCATGCTTAAATCAGATTATGAGAAATAGGTTTTTATACATGGACACAAATGAGGTTAAATATAAGATTTAAGTGAGAGTAAGTTGTGTTTTGGGCTATTTTTGTGTGGTAAATAATGTTCACATGTTTTTTTTGAGTTCATAAATTTCAAAATAGGCTTACAAATAAGTTTTTGGATAAAAATTTTGGGTCAACAACAAGTCATAAAACAGAGCATAACGTAACAACCAACTGATAACTTGAAGTAGTCAACGTCTCGTTCTTTAGATGCTTAGAAATGCATCCAAAGTTTTAGGATTCGACTACTAGCCTCTAGAAATCAACTGTCGTGCTCATATTTTCCAAAAATTTACCAAGAATGGAGCAGTTGACTGTTGAGTGTGACACCTCTTTTAGCCTATGGTTCCTTTTATGTGGATTAAGGAAAACCATATATATATTACAATATGGGTGGATTACTGTTACTCCTACTCAAGTAAATTTAAACTTTTATCAAGGTAATCATTTAAGTGTCGTTTGGGTCGAGTCTCTACTCTCAGGTTTACACTCAATCTCACAGCAGAATAAAACATTATGATACATGAGTTACTCTAGCTATATACACAAGCATTATGCGTAATTACTTCCATAATTAACATAGAATAACTATTGGGGCATGGAGACAACATCCCTGTCACTCATGGTCCGATCCAAATGTTCACTAACTATTCTAGTAATTTCCTATGGCCATAAATATGTTATGTGTTATACATGAGATAAATTATACTAGCACTTTCTCAAAAATCAATAAGGCCAACCCATTAAAGTAAAAGCCTATGCTATTCAACTTTACTTTCTCAAAATACCCATAGAGGGTACCTTTCCTCAGGTTAACTCTATCTCCAGCCAATACCTACACATCTGATACATGCCAGCATTGATGTGAGAAATAAATCTCAGTAGCAAGCAAACTTGTTTTAAAATTCGCTCGCTTGTACCACCATAATTGTATGAAAATACTCTGCATACTCATTTCAACATTTGAAACTATAACATGTACTATCGGAATGTAATGCATGAATCATGCTTTCATGGTTGATGCTTAGGTGTATGCATGTACTTTAAAATATATAAGATTTCATGTCATGGGATGTCATCTCAATATCATGCTTTATCATTAAAACTTTCATCTCTTACATTTCATATGATAACATCGACATATTCATCTTTAAAACATGAATAGGAATAAAAAATTTAATGAAAGTTATCGGGAGCACCGCCCAACGACTATCTCCACATACCACTTCATACATACATACATAAGTTTGTGACTATTCAACCACCATACATTTTTGTACTATTTGAAGCATCGCCCAGTGGATCTATGTATCGTGTGGTCACTATCCTATCATAAATCATCCCAATACTATTGGATTTAAAGTTCCCTTTCTACCCTATAAGGGACAGCTTATGATGTGGTCATTGCCCTTCCGTAGATCACTTCGTGTACAGTGGGAATTTATTTCCCTTTCTACTCCATAAGGGACTGCTTGTTTAACTCATGGGATCATATCCTGTTATGCTATTCACTAATGCATATACTAGGATGATTTAGTTCATGCCATGGTTATTCCTAACTCTAAGTACCTGTCTACTTTAATGGCCTTGAAAATTGTATTAACTTAGAGTTTGCAACCATCATGTTGTTTTCAAAATTATCAAAGTTCAAATAGATGGTTACCTACCTAGCGTATGGTATAACCATGGAACTCCCAAGGTCATCCTATACCAACCATTGGTCACTCGATCGTGAGCTTATCTATCCTAACACATACCTTAGGAATACTCCCTTCCTTTTGATCATTCACGAATTCCTTTCTTTTTCTTTCACTATCACAAGGATTACTATGTCCAATGTGATTCTTATAAGGACCACCATGTCTATGTAAGTCGTATCTTGAATATTACATGTTACCAATACATCCCAAGTTTCAATCTTGTGTTTGGGTGAGATTTTTTGCCAATTCTCCATCAAAATTCAGGTATAAAGTTAATTTTTTTCATTTTGGGCTGGCAGTGGGCTGCTAGCTCTCTGTCTAAAATAAGAATCCAACTCGAGAGCAATTAGTTGACTATTTCGAGCTTAGTAGTCGACTGTTAGCTTGTTGTGAGCCGAACAGTCGATTTCTAAGGTTTGGCAGTTGGTTGATGCATTATGGGTACATTTTTTGGGTAATGAAGAACATGCCAGTCGACTTTCAAGGTTGGGAGTCGACTGCTAGTGCTTTTTTCTGCATAAAAATTTCTAATATACCCAGATTTTTAGCCCTAAAATATGAATATAACTTGTATAAAAGATTGATGAACTCAATCTTAATATCTAGGCATCATTTGACATCAAAAAATAACTCAAATTTTCATGACATCTCACCTAACACAAAGATTAAACCTCATTTTCATACTACAAGCATACCCATTCAGCAAGCAATATCCAATAGACATTTAAAACATAGAGAATGCATGTTTAAGCCCCAGTATAGCTTAAAACATTCATAAACATCATTTTCAATTAAAATCAAACATTTCATGAAAATAGGGTTTAGGTTTTGCTGCTACCTTGAATTTCCTTGCAATGGACATGTATTTGATGCTTAGATAACACTTTTCCAACTATAAAACACTTCACCAGCTTCAAATCCAACCTTTCTTTATGCCAAGTGCCTTTCTCTCTTACCTTAAGTTACTCTCTCTACTCTCCCTTCTCTTTCTCTCTCTAAGTTTACCAAATCTTGAGTGATATTAGGGTGTTTAGGGTTCAGCTAGGGTTTAAGCGTAGTTTATTTATTTACATTTTGGTCCTTGAATCATTTTCCAAATTTTTCTTGGCTGAACTTACCCTTTCAAATTGGTCCCTAGTCTTAATTTAACTCAGATTTTATTTCTTTCAACTAGGTCCCTGCACTAATGCAACGTACACAAGCATTTAAATTTGCAATTAACATACATATCTTAATCATATTAGGAGCGATTGCTACATTAGGCCCATGGAAGTTGACTTGCAGCCTTTGGGTTAGGAAAATTTTGTAGGCAGTGAGCTAAGAGTCGACTGCCAGGTGGTGAAAGTTGACTGGTTAGCCTTTATTTTGAAAAAATGAACTCAATGACCTAGATTGAAGTTTAATTAGCCCAAAAATCTACTCAAATAAGGGATCTAAACCTAGAATGTATAATGGGTAACATATGGTTGAAATTGAAAGAGAAAGATCAAGAATGAGATGAGAATTTAAAAGGAATGAGCATCAAATATAAAAGAGAAATGTGAAAGTATTCTTAGTGTATGAATAGTGGTAGATGGGCTTACGTTGAGTGACCATTTGTTGGTACGGGACGATAGTTAGGCATTCCATAGTTAAGATAAATGATTCTAAAAAATGCCATGATAGTTTCTCATTTTAAGTTAGTGACCTTTAAGGCCAAATAAAGGAGTCACATACTTAGAATTATACATGACTATGGCATAAGCTGAATCACTTTAATCTATATGTTGATGAATAGTTTTTTGGGAGATAACCTATCAAAAGGGAAAGTAGTCTCTTGTATGTAGGGGAAGAACTGCCAGAGTGGTGGTCAGGGACCCTGTTATATGTTATAAGGTGATATGAGGGAAGAACTGTAACATCCGCTCCAATTATGATTAAAGAGATGTTTGATAATTGTTAATTTAATGTTTAATGCTTGTGTATGTTACATTAGTACATATAGTTGCCTTAGCCTAGGGACTAAATTGAAATGAAATGAATGAAGGTTTAGCAAGAGGAGGCTAGGGACTCAATTGAAAAGGGAAAAGTCAGGGAGTTCAAGAGTGTAAAATAGCTGAGAGACCAAAGTGCAAATACCCAAACCTCTCTTAAACCCTAGATACAGCCCTAAACCCACACACACTTTCCCCCATCTATTTTTTAGAAAGAGAAGCAGAAGGGATGGGTAGAGCAAGAGAGGGGCGAGCTAGGTAAGAAAGGAGAGATTTTACTGAAGGTAAGGGCAGCTGGAAATTAGTTATATAGCAAGAGAGGATAATTTTTAACACATCAAACACACATTTTGCCAATAATCAAGGTAGCAATCCATCCTAAACCCCTCTCTTTTCTGAAATGTTTACTATTGTTGGAAAATATGAATTTCTAAATGTTTAAACTGAGATTGGGGTTAAACCTACATTTTGTATACTTTTCTATTTGTATGGGATGTTGTGTGCTGAATGTATGCTCATATATATGCTTGTAATGGATTAGAAGGGATGAATTGTGTTCATCTAAAGATGTAGACTAGTTTTCCTTGAATGTATCATGTTTGAGCCAATGGATGAGAAATGTTTAATACGAAGTAAAGTTTGTTGTATGAAAATTAAGCTCATGTGTTTATAATTGAAAATGGAATGCATTTTGGACTAGGTATTATCAAAACTATGTTTTTTGAACTGCAATGGAGCATAACAGTCGACTGCTAAGCATGAGGTAGTCGATTGTCATGTTCCTGAAGAACCCAGAAGTGCAAAAAAATGCTTAGCAGCTAACTGCCAAATTCCTAGTAGTGGACTGTCAGGCCCGGGTTTGTACTAAGTAGTCGACTATCTATTGTAACATTTGCTCTAATTATGATTAAAGAGATGTTTGATAATTGTTAATTTAATGTTTAATGCTTGTGTATGTTGTATTAGTGCATATAATTGCATTATCCTAGGGACTAAATTGAAAAGAAATACATAAAGGTTCAGTAAGAGGTGGTTAGGTACTCAATTGAGAAGGGAAAAGATGAGGGAGTCTAAGACTGCAAAATAGCTTAAGGGCCAAATAGCAATTCCCCAAAATCCCTTAAACCCTAGCTGTAGCCAAAACCCCACATACTTCCACCATACCAGATTTTAGAGAGACAAGCTGCAGGGGGTAACTAGAGAGAGAAAGAGGCGAGCTACGACTTTAAGAGGGAATTTTACTGAGGAAGGAGTAGATTGAAGGCTAGGAATTCATCTTACAGCAAGGGGGTAGTCTTTCCAAGACATCAAACACACACATTAGCAAGGAATCAAGGTAGAAATCCATCCTAAACCCCTCTCTTTTATGAAATGTTTATTGTTGCTAGAAAATATGAATTCATAAATGTTTAAACTGATATTGGGGTTAAACCTACGTTCTGTATGTTTTTCTATTTCTATGGGATGTTGTGTGCTGGATGTATGCTCATATATGTTCTTGTAATAGATTAGAAGGGCTGGGTTATGTTCATCTAGAGATATAGACTAGTTTTCATTGAATGTACCATGTTTGAGCTAATAGATGAGAAATGTTGAATGAAAAGTAAAGTTTGTTGTTTGGAAATTAAGCTCACGTGTTTAGAATTGAAAATGGAATGCATTTTAGACTGGGTATTATCAAAACTATATTTTCTGAACTGCAATAGAGCATAATAGTCGACTGCTAAGCAAGAGGTAGTCGATTGTCGTGTTCTTAAAAAATCCAAAAGTGCAGAAAAAGGTTTAGCAGCCAACTGCCAGATTCTTAGTAGTCGACTGTCGGGCCCGAGTTTGCATTAAGCAGTCAACTATCTATTATAACATCTGCTCTAATTATGATTAAGGAGATGTTTGATAATTATTAATTTAATGTTTAATGCTTGTGTATGTTGTATTAGTACATATAGTTGCAGTATCCTAGGGACTAAATTGAAAAGAAATACATAAAGATTCAATAAGAGGTGGATAGAGACTCAATTGAAAAGGGAAAAGATGAGGGAGTCTAAGACTGCAAAATAGCTTAAGGGCCAAATAGCAATTTCCTAAAATCCCTTAAACCTTAGCTGCAGCCAAAACCCACATACTTCCACCATACTAGATTTTAGAGAGAGAAGGTGAAGGGGGCAACTAGAGAGAGAAAAGGGCGAGTTAGGGCTTGAGGAGGGAATTTTACTGAGGAAAGAGTAGATTGAAGGCTAGTAATTCATCTTACAGCAAGGGGGTAGTCTTTCCAACACATCAAATACACACATTAGCAAGGAATCAAGGTAGCAATCCATCCTAAACCCCTCTCTTTTCTGAAATGTTTATTGTTGCTAGAAAATATGAATTCATAAATGTTTAAACTGATATTGGGGTTAAACCTACGTTCTGTATGTTTTTCTATTTCTATGGGATGTTGTGTGCTGGATGTATGCTCATATATGTTCTTGTAATAGATTAGAAGGGCTGGGTTATGTTCATCTAGAGATATAGACTAGTTTTCATTGAATGTACCATGTTTGAGCTAATGGATGAGAAATGTTGAATGAAAAGTAAAGTTTGTTGTTTGGAAATTAAGCTCACGTGTTTAGAATTGAAAATGGAATGCATTTTAGACTGGGTATTATCAAAACTATGTTTTCTGAACTGCAATAGAGCATAACAGTCGACTGCTAAGCAAGAGGTAGTCGATTGTCGTGTTCTTAAAAAACCGAAAAGTGCAAAAAAAGGTTTAGCAGCCAACTGCCAGATTCTTAGTAGTCGACTGTCGGGCCCGAGTTTGCATTAAGCAGTCAACTATCTATTATAACATCTGCTCTAATTATGATTAAAGAGATTTTTGATAATTGTTAATTTAATGTTTAATGCTTGTGTATGTTGTATTAGTATATATAGTTGCAGTATCCTAGGGACTAAATTGAAAAGAAATACATAAAGATTCAATAAGAGGTGGATAGAGACTCAATTGAAAAGGGAAAATATGAGGGAGTCTGAGACTGTAAAATAGCTTAAGGGCCAAATAGCAATTTCCTAAAATCCCTTAAACCTTAGCTGCAGCCAAAACCCACATACTTCCACCATACTAGATTTTAGAGAGAGAAGGTGAAGGGGGCAGCTAGAGAGAGAAGAGGGCGAGTTAGGGCTTGAGGAGGAAATTTTACTGAGGAAAGAGTAGATTGAAGGCTAGGAATTCATCTTACAGCAAGGGCGTAGTCTTTCCAACACATCAAACACACACATTAGCAAGGAATCAAGGTAGCAATCCATCCTAAACCCCTCTCTTTTCTGAAATTTTTACTATTGCTAGAAAATATGAATTTCAAAATGTTTAAACTGAGATTAGGTTAAACCTACATTCTGTATGTTTTTCTATTTCTATGGGATGTTGTGTGCTGAATGTATGCTCATATGTGTGCTTGTAATAGATTAGAAGGGCTAGGTTATGTTCATCTAGAGATATAGACTAGTTTTCCTTGAATGTACCATGTTTGAGCTAATGGATGAGAAATGTTGAATGGAAAGAAAAGTTTGTTGTATGGAAATTAAGCTCATGTGTTTAGAATTGAAAATGGAATGCATTCTGGACTGGATATTATCAAAACTATATTTTTTGAAGTAAAGTGGAGCATAACAGCCAACTGCTAAACATGAGGTAGTCGGCTATTGTGTTCTTGGAAAACCCAGAATTATAGACAGAGGCTTAGCAACCGATTGCCAGGTCCCTAGTAGTCAACTAACCATCCTCGTAGTAGACTATCGTGCTCATATTTTTACCTAGAATTCATTCTAGAGAGCCACCAGTCAACTACTAGCCTTCCAAAAGATGACTAGCAGTTTGGGTAAACGGGTACCCAACAGAAAACTCCTGGATTGGCGGTCGAAGCTGAGATAGAAGGTTGCGGTGGGGGCACTGATTGATGAAGGACTAACTTCCGATGGCCAACAAGATGAACGACGCCAGACGAGTCGCAAAACATAACCAAATCGTGTCACTCGAGTCTATCTCAGATCACGCGATCTATCGCATTACGGTGGCCAATGATGGGTCAGAAGGTGTGATTGGGTTGCCTGAAGCTGTAGTGAGTGACAGCGGGTGGTGGGTCAACTGAAAAATGTAACAAAATTTCATGAACTCAAACAAATTTCCTCTCGAATTACGTGCCTTTTCTCTCCCTTTTGCTGTTTTCGATGGCAATGGATGGTGATGGTGGCTTGCCCATCATCACCTGTAGCTAGAGTGAGGTTGCGCCGCCTTAGACTCTGCCTAGAACCACCTCCGTTCACGATTGGCTTCCACGAGTCTCTCCTTCACGATGGGTTCTCTTACACTGTTCTAAGCTCCAATTTTCCACCATTTTTTATGCTGATTGGGCCCCTTTTCTTTTTCTCACCTGGGTCCTCACTTTTTCCTTCCAATTAGCTCGGTCCAAGGCCCAATAAGCAAAATTGGCCTAAATGGCCTATTTTGGGTGCTCTGAAGGCTATTTAGGCTCAAAATCTCTTCGTTTGCTAATGATGACTTGATAAAATGCCTGAAAACGAATAAAGGTGATTTTTAGAATAAAATTACACAATATGCTCACAAAATGGACAATTCACATCAAACAATTTTGTATAGAATAAGACACATCAAATCACCCCACACTTAAGCTTTTGCTTGTCATTAAACAAACATTAACTCAGTCTTTAAACAAAAAGAAATAGTTTCTTAAAGTCCATACCTAGTCCACAGTTAATAATGCCTAGCACATCCCCCATGAAACTTAATCATAGACTAAATTGCAAAACCTTGACGCATAATGGAGATAATAACGATGCATACTCAACTTAGCCAATAATTTAATGCCAAATATTTAAGAATCAGTGCCTCTCATAGATTACTCAAATCACTCAAAGTGTATACTGGTAAGGTATAAATCCCTCAAGAAACTTCACAAGAATATGTCTACTATATGCTTGCTTATAAATCTCATCTTCGCTACTGCTAAAAAATTGAATACCAAAATCAAGGGGTCTTAAAGGGTTGTAATGAGGTTAAGGTAAAGGTAGGAAAGAAATTTTTGGTAGAAGTGGCATTGATACTGAAAATTCATGCAATTTAAGCATTATAAAGGATTAAAGGATTAAACGCAACAAATGTTGAACATAAAAATTCTTACTAAGTTTTCAATGAAGTTGGTGATCTCAAAGAATATAATATCAACAGACAGACTACTCTTAGTATCTCTTTTTTTTTATCATTTTTTTCATAATTATCCTGCATGCTTACACTTTTTGGATTGAAGGGAGCATCTAGAAAGATAAGAAAAACTTAGTGCATTATCACCAATTAAGGTAGTGCAATTTTAATCCATGTATAAAGAGTAAATCACATAAATTTCAGCAAATGGAGTGAAGAAAGAAGATAGTGTATAGAAAGGAATATGAGGTGTAAAATGTAAGTGATGAAGGAAAAGTCAAGGCCCAACATTGGCTAACTAATGAAGACACATGGGGTAGGCTTTTTGGAAAAAATAGTGTATCCTATGTTATCCAAATCATCTTATATTCAAAAGTTTATGTAACTTCAACAAGCATTACAAAGCAAGTTCTAGAGACACAATCAAGTGAAATACACATTCAACAAAAAGAATTCGAAGCATATTTATAATAAATGCTTATCTTAAGCTCAAATCTCACGTTTGAAGTATGGCTAAATTGCATATGGTTCTCAAATATTTTCATATGAATTACCAATCAAGCAGTGCATGCATAATGCATTATCAACATCATAAATCAAAAATTGAACAATTTGAAAAAAAAAATAATTAAGCAACACCGGTATGACCCAGCCATGGTCAAAAATACATTAGGCATTAAAACTACTTTCTAACATGCACTATGAGAAATAATGTCTGCCCATTCATGACTGAATCATACATGCTCAAAAGACAATCAAAGACTCAAGTGCATAGAATCAAGCAAAAATCAAGTATCATACCCTATATCCACTATCAAATAAATGCAACATCAGCAAACTACAACATCAAAATCATAGATACACAAGAGTCAAGTGCATAGAATTAAGCAAAAATCAAGTATCATACCCTATATCCACTATCAAAATAAATACAACATCAGCAAACTGCAGCATCAAAATCATAGATACCCACCCTACACTTGAGAAAGACACTGCCCTCAGTGTACAGTAAAGGAGATACCACATAAATAAAAGCATATAGTGCAACAATAAGCAAAGATAATTTAAAAGTTTTAATGTACCTCAACAATATGAAAAGGAAGAAAATAGACAAAAAATAAAATAACACAAATGGAGTAAATAAATAAAAAAAAGAGCTAATAATAGTGGTTTGTCTATTTATATTATATTCTCTGAGCATCACCAACTTCATTGAAAACTTAGTAAGAATTGTTATGTTCAAAAGTTGTTGCGTTTAATCCTTTAATCCTTCATGATGCTTAAATTGCATAAATTTTCAACATTTATGCCACTTTTACAAAAAATTTCTTCCCTACCTTCACCTTAACCTCATTGCAACCCCGTAAGACCCCTTGATTTTGGTATTCAATTTTTTAGCAGTAGCGGAGATGAGATTTATGAGCAAGCATATAGTAGACATATTCTTGTGAAGTTGCTTGAGGGATTTGTACCTTACCAGTATACCCTTTGAGTGATTTGAGTAATCTCTGAGAGTTATTGATTCTTAAATATTTGCATTGAATTGTTTGCTAAGTTGAGTATGCATCATTATTATCTCCATTCTGCGTCAAGGTTTTAAAATTTGGTCTATGATTAAGTTTCACGGGGGATGTGTTAGGCATTATTAACTGTAGACTAGGTATGGACTTTGAGAAACTATTTCTGTTTGTTTAAATACTGAGTTAATGTTTGCTTGAGGATAAGCAAAAGCTTCAGTGTGGGGTGATTTGATGTGTCTTATTCTATACAAAATTGCTTTATGTGAATTGTCCATTTTGAGTATAGTGTAATAACACTGCTTCTTTTTGTTTGAATCTTTTAGCTGGACTCGTTCCTTCTATCACTCTTGTAGGTAAAGCACCATGTGCACTCCATCCTCGACCTCCGATAAGTCTCCATAGTAGTGCTTCAGTCGGTGCCCATTGACTTTGAAATCTCCTTTGTCAAGATGATGTAGTTTTACTGTGCCATAGGGAAAGACTTGCTTGACCACAAATGGTCCTTACCATCGGCTGTTAAGCTTTCCTGAAAAAGGACAAAGACGTGAGTTATAAAGTAATACCCTATCTCCAACCTGAAAATCTTTAGAGCCACGTAGCCTTTAATCATGCCACTTCTTGGTTCGAGCTTTATAAATGGAAGAATTTTCATAAGCTTGGTGGCGCCATTCTTCTAGCTCATTCAGCTGCCATAACCTCTCCTTACCTGTAGAAATAACATAAATATTGCATGTTTTAAGGGCCCAAAGTGCCTTGTGTTCTAACTCAAAAGGCAAATGATAAGTCTTTCCATATACTAGCCTATAAGGTGTAAATCCAGTAGAAGTTCTGTAAGCTGTCCTAAAGGCCCATAATGCATCATCTAATTTGGATGCCCAATCCTTCCTACTCACCCCCATGGTTTTCTCTAAGATTCTCTTTAAACCCTTATTAGTTACCGCTACTTGTCCATTGGTCTGCGGATGATAGGGTGTTGAAAACCTATGAGATACCCAATAATGTTTAAGTACTTTCTCAAGTTTGGGAGCTATAGAAATAAGTCCCTCTATCACTAATTAGTGCCTTAGGTGTACCAAACCTAGCAAAAAATTTTTTAAGGAACCTAGTCACTACCCTGGAATCATTAGTGGGGAAAGCCTGAGCTTCTGGCCACTTGGAAAGATACTCAACAATCACAAGTATAATCACAAAACCAAGGGGAATCACTACATACCTGAACTGCCTGTAAATGCTCATCCGGGAAGTTATCATTAATGGCTCTCTCATCCAAGGCCTCCCAGTTTGGATTCTCCAACCTTGATAGGTGATCTGTAGCCAAGTTCTCTACACTTAATCTCTATATCAAATTCCTGCAAGAGCAAAATCCATCTAATGAGTCTAAGCAGCTTAGCATCATGCTTGCCAAAAAAATACTTTAAGGCTGAATGATTCGTGTAAACCACGGTCTTAGATAGCACCAAGTAGCATCAAAATTTGTCGAAAGCATTGACCACTGCAAGTAACTCCTTTTCAATAGCGGTGTAGTGCTCTTGGGCATCATTCAAGGTCTTGCTAGCATAATAAATTGGCTGGAACTTTTTATCAATCCTCTGACCTAACACAACTCTAACTGTAAAGTCACTAGCATCACACATTAGTTCAAAAGGCAACCCCCACTTAGGTGGAACCATAATATGGGTTGTGGTTAGTCATTCCTTTAATAACTCAAATGCATGCAAAAAATTAGTATCAAACACAAAAGGTACATCCTTGACAAGCAACTGAGTTAAGGGCCTAGCAATCTTAGAGAAATCTCTAATAAATCTCCTATAAAAACCAATACGCCCTAAGAAACACCGAATAGCCTTAACGGAACTAGGGTGTGGTAGTTTTGATATGGCTTCAACCTTAGCCTTATCTACCTCCATCCCTGCATGTGATATCATATGCCCAAAACCAATCCCCTCTCTCACCATAAAGTGACACTTTTCCATGTTAAGAACTAAGTTTGCTTCTATACATCGTGTAAGTATACGCTCTAAATTAAGCAAACAATGAAAGAAAGCGTTACCAAAAACAGAGAAGTTATCCATAAATACCTCCATAGACTGCTATTCTATCAAACAAGCTAATAAGCATCAAATTTATGCTAGCTTCTAGATCAGCTAAAGCATCCATGACAAATAGTTCACCAATTACATAAGGTACAATAAAACTCCCTGGATCATGCCTCTTAACAGGCAGCTTGTGTTTTGTAGGATTGCGGAGCACTCCTCATTCAGTGTCACCAGCCCTAAATCCTCTAGTTTCCTCTTGTTGCTCAATATTTCCTTCAAGAACTTTGCATAGTGAGGCATCTACGAAATGGCTTCAACAAAAGGAAGGTTAATCCTCAACTATTTAAATAGATCAAGAAACTTACCAAACCACTGATCCACCTTCTCCTGCTTCAGTCTAGCTGGGTATGGAATGGGTGGCTGGTACTCTCTTACAGGGCTCTTCTTGCCCTTAACTTTCACTAGCTTAGTTACCTCAGGCTCTAGGTTCTTATTGACTATTACATCCTGCACATCAGTATTATCATCATCAAGTAAAAGTAAAGGACCAGATACTTGCTTGCCTGATCTCAGAGTAATAACCTTGCCATGCTCCCTTGGATTAAACTCTGTGGTGCTAGGGAGCATCCTTAGTTGTCTCTCAGCCAACACCTTAGAAATCTGGCCTATCTGGTTCTCCAAGTTCTGAATAAAGGCCTGCTGGTTTCTAAGTGCTGTGTCTGTGTACTGGAACTTGCTCTCTAAATTGGACACAAACTTTATGATCAATTCCTCTAGATTGGGCTTCTTCTCCAGCCCTTAAGGAAATTGATTTGGAGCAGCTTGCTGCTAGGGTTGGTACTGGTGCAATCTCTGAAAACCTGGTAGACCCTGGTTATTAGTTTTTCTCCATCCAAAATTTGGATGATTCTTCTACCCAAGGTTGTACCTGTTGCTGTATGGATTATTCTGCTATCTCAAAGCATTCCCCATGTAATCTACCTGTTCAAAATAAGAAGAACCACTGTGAGAAGAAAATGAAGAAGAGGGGCTAGCAAACATACCTCCCGCATTACAATTAACAGTATAATGTGGCTACCATAGAACTCGTAGCTTGACTATTCTGCTTGCACTAGCATCTGGAATTGGTCAATCTTCTTGGCTAGAAGCTCTACTTGAGCTGCCAAGGTTGATATAGAGTCAGACTGGGTGACCACTCCCTGCCGTCCTCGCCTATCCCTTGAGGATTGCCATTGATAGTTGTTCATGGGCATTTCTTCTATGAAATTTTGTGCCCGTTCAGGGGCTTTATTGTTTAATGCACCCCCTGTTATTGCATCCACCATCTGTCTTATGGCTACATTTAAACTACTATAACAAGTCTGCACCTGCATCCACAAAGACAATCCATGATGTGGGCAACACATCAGCAAGTCTTTGTACCTCTCCCATGCATCATGTATACTCTTATCAACCATTTGCACAAAAGAAGAAATGTTGTTACACATTTTTGCAATCTTAGATGATGGAAAATATTTGTACAAAAACTTTTCAGCCAAAGTATCCCAAGTAGTGATGGAGTTAGGTGGTAGGGATTATAGCCATCTCTTTGCTTGTCTCTTAAGGAAAATGGAAACAATCTAAGTCGAATGGCATCATCAGTAGTTCCATTAATCTTGAAAGTATCACATATCTCTAAGAAATTGGTTATGTGAGCGTTAGAGTCTTTGCTAGGCATCCCTCCAAATTGTACAGTTTGCTGCACCATCTAGATCACATTTGGATTGATCTCAAAATTGTTAGCTATTATTATAAGCCGAGTAATGCACGTCTGTGTCCCTTGCAATGAAGGTCTAGTGAACTCGTACATCATTCGGTTGGCATCATCATTGTTATTTGCAGCTGCCATCTTTGGTGATGTAGGATCAGGGATCTCAACTGGTTCCTCCTCCAATATCTCAACTGGCACCTCCTCCTGATGACAGTGTGCATGAGTCCACAACAATAGTTCTGGATTGGATAGAGGGTCTACAGGTACAGGATTGGAACTCCTGGTCATAAACTACCTGAATCTAATAGTAGCAAAACAAACCACCAACTAGATCAAAGAGTAATAAATCAAAACAAAAAGTAAAACAAAATAAATAAAGACCAACGATAGAAACAAAAACAAAACAAATAAAAACCCACTAAAATAGCAAAATAATTCATCTAAAAATAAAATAAAATAAACAAAAGACAAAATGAAATTAATAAAAACTAACAACTAAATGAAGAGAAAGACATAACTAACAGAAACAAAACAAAATAAACAAATAAAAGCGGCTAAAGTAACAGATAACAATTTCACTCTAGTTTTCACAAATAATCCCTGGCAACGGCGCCAAAAACTTGATGCTGTGTTGCCAATGCTACCTAAGCCACTACACCTAAGGTAGTGAACCTATCGATGCAGCCTAGTGCAATGGTGAGTATCAAGGTCGTATTCCTCAAAAACGAGAAAGCCCAAAGTTACTACTTGTTCTTTGTTATCTAGCCTGACAATTAAAATAATTGATTTCTAACTAATCCTAATAATTAACTAAATGCAAATAAACTACCAGCGACAAGGAACAGAAGAAAATATACGGAGGCAAGAAATGCAAATCCATCAGGGAACCTATACTAGTTGGCAAACACACAAAGGATAATCGATTACTGAATTTAACTATGCTACCTATGAGTGAATTCTAAGTTAAATTTTTCTCTCGAGATAATTAAATTTCTAAATCTAAGAATCTACCACTGGAATCTCTTCCTAATGATTTATTTCAGATCAGCCTTATTAGTCTAATTCACAAGTATTAAGTATAGTTACTCCTTAATCTAACAATTAATTAACCTCATATCTAAGCAAAAATTAATTGTCCGTTACAATTAGGTGTCCAAATTCAATTATCATCTCTTGATCTAAAAAATAAATCTAATTACCTTTCATTGCAACATCTTGTCAATGAAAACATGAGCGTTTGTTCATAAATTTTACATAACCAGCATTCAATTATCCATGCAAATTAAAACAGCAATCCAACACAGTTAGGAAGCCTAATGAATTTTACAAGTTTAGCCACACATATTTACAAACATCACACAATCCATCAAAAAATTTCATTGAATAGTACATAAAATATAGTAAAAATTTATGCAATCCTGTCTTTTCAATTATCCAATGGTCACTGCATGGACTGGTCATCAAAAAACCACCGAAAAAGAATCATAAAACTGCCAGAAAAATCAAGTCCAATGTTGTCTAGCAAAATGGGTTGCCAAATCGAGTCGGATCCTCAGGTCAATAGGTACCCGATGGAAAACTCCTAGATCGGCGGTCGGAGCTAGGGCGGAAGGTCGCGGTGGGGGCGCTGATCGACAGAGGACTGACTACCAGTGGCCAACAGGATGAACGACACTAGACGGGTTGCAAAACACAACTGGATTGCATTAATTAGGTCTATCTTGGGTCGCGCAATCCATCCTGTTACGGTGGCCAATGATGGGTTGGAAGGTGCAGTTGGGTTACCTGAAGCTGTAGGGAGTGACGACAGGCAGTGGGTCGGCCAAAAAATGTCGCGAACTCGAATGAATTTCCTCTTAGATCACACGCCTTTTCTCGCCATTTTGCTACTTTTCGACGGTAATGGACGGTGATGGTGGCTTGCCCGTCATCACTTGTAGCCAAAGTGAGGTCGTGCTGCCGTGGGCTCTGCATAGAACCACCTCCGTTCACGCTTGGCTTCCACAGGTCTCTCCTTCGCGATGGGTTCTCTTGCACTGTTCCAAGCTCTAATTTTCCACTCTTTTTTGGTACTGCACGGTGCCCTTTTCTTTTTCTGACCTGGGTCCTCAATTTTTCCTTCCAATTAGCCCGGTCCAAGGCCTAATAAGCAAAATTGGCCCAAATGGCCTATTTTGGGGGCTCTGAATGTAACATTCTCTCCTGACATTTGCATTTTATGATGATGTTGTTATTATTATTGTTAGTAATATTCATAGATGTTAAGGATGAGTTATCAAGGAGTTAGAATGGACATTTTCATCAATATAATATCATTTTTGTCATAAAAGAATGAAATTAGAGATTTAGCAGGGAAAGGTAAAATAGTAATTTTACCATGAAGGGACAAATTAGTTTAATTCTCCTATTTCATGAAATTATATCAAAGGACTCTTATTATTTTCATTTAAGAGAGAAGAAAGATCTAGTTATGAAGTGATTACGTGCTTTTAATGTCAATAAGGCGACTTTCTATAAGAAGGGTAAAATCATAATTTTACCCTGAAGGCATATGAGTAAATTTACGTAATGTAGAAAATTTATTTTTTACCTTAAATATTTCAAGAAAATAGAAATTTGAAATCCTTACCCATTTATGCTCACAAGAAGGAAGAAAAAGGGTGAAAATGGTAACCTTGGCATAAAGGGTAAAAAGGTAATTTTGCCTTAGGGGAAAAATTGTAATTTTGCTAAAATAAGGGTAAATTAGTAAATCCATAAAATGAGTTTTAGGAAATTTTATTTAGGTGATTTTTACACCGTAAAACCAAAAAGGGTGAAAAATGGAGCAAAAATGGCCAATTTGGACTTGAATGGCAAAATGGCAATTTCCTTAGAGGAATATTTGTAATTTCCAAAAATTTTAGGGACCACTATACAATTTCAAAATTCTTGAGGGGTAGAAAAGCCTTAGCCCATGGAAGTTGCACAAAATTACATTTCTAAGAAGAGATAATGCCATTGTTGAAAAAGAGAAGAAAAAGGGATAAATTGGACATTTTAGCACTAATGGTATTTTTGTAAATAACCTAAACCCTAAATTTCAGCCTTCTTCTTCCTCCATGTGCTAGAAGTGTTGAAGAAGAGTGGAGAGAAAAAGGTTGGCCAAATTGCTACATAGGCTTGGAGAAGAAGATTTTCACACCAAAATAACTTGAAGATTCCACTTGTTTGGCATTTTCAAGGTAGCTAAACATGCCTATGCCATTCTTTTCTTGTTTTATGGTGTGTTAATGATGTTCTTAATCTTGTAAGAAAGGTGGTTTTTCTCTCTCTACATTCTTATGGTTTATTTGCTTGAGTGGGTGTGAAATATGTTGAAAACTACTTTTGTTTATGGCTATAGACATGATGGAATGCATGAAAACTCAAGAGATGGTAAATTTTCATGGATGGAACCTTGGTTTTGAAAAACTCTAACTTGTACCAAGGCTGAAATTGTGTTTTAAGAGTGAGAAAATGATGTTATTGCATGGTTTTTTCATGAATATTGTTGTATTGTAAGCAAGATGGTGAGACAACTTCATTTTGCTTGTTTTCCCTCTTTGGCTGAATGCTAGGGTTTATAATAGTTCTGAAATTTGGTTAAAATTTGTGTTAGAAAGAGTGAGAGAAAGTGTAAGAAAATGGTAAGAAAGAGAAAATCTAGTTAGATCTATATTTAGGTACTTTTTCCATTTTCTATCTTCACTAAAAACCAAGAAAGTGTGCATTGTTCAATTTGGCTAAATGGTTGTATGGTAATGGTGCTGAAATTGTTCTTGGAAAATAGCCTAGAAACCATATAAATTTAGTTCCAAGAAAAGAAGAGAGAGAAAATTATGGTAATTCTATGATTTAACCATTTTACCAATTTAAAGCCTTACCATTTCACCTAAAAAGTGTTTATAAACATGTGAAGTTGTGAGGTTAGGTGTATTGTCATGTTTGGTATGAATAATGAGCTACAAAAATATGAGAAAAGATGGCCTAAAGTGTACTCACCTAATTTTTATGTGTGAGAAAGGGTTAAGCATAACTATGGAAATTGTTACCATAATGTTTAATTGGTGAAATTAATGCTAGAAATGCACCAAATGGGTTAGAAATGCCAATCCTTCATGGTTATCTTGCCTTGGCCGAATGCCTTGTATAATTTTCCCTAGAATGGCTAAACTTGTATGTTAATTGAAAGTAGCCTAAGGTGCCATTCCAAAATGGCCTATGCTAAGTGAAAAAAATAGGGAAAATGATGAAATGGTCAAGAATGAACGGTAAATATCATGCATTTTGCTATTGATAGAAATATGTACAAAATCACATGAATATGATTGAATAGCATAGAAATGCTTATTATAATTGTGAAAGGAAAGGTTAAAGCTTCCTTGCGGAGAATGATCTGGTGTATACCTCCTAAGAAAAGCTTCCTTGTGGAGAATGATCTGGTGTATACTCCCAAGGAATGAATTGCAGGGGGAATGATCTAGTGTATACCTCCTGAGAACATAATTATGTAGGAAGAAATGATCTGGTGTATACCTTCCCAGAGCAAAGCATTTATGAGATATTATGATTTATATTGTATGAATGTGTTCTATGTGAGTATAATTGAAACATGTAAACATTGAAAGCTTGTTATTCAATCCATTGATGATATTATATGTTGCATATCCCATGTTTATAGTTGCATACACACATGTTTCATATATTTCATACTCATAAAACTATATGAAAGAATAATTGGATCTGAATTGAATGTAGAGATGGTTTTGTATTTGTACAGTGGTACATATCAGATATTTTTTAAAAAATAAAATAGTTTGTTTAGCTACTGGGAATATATTTCTCATCGTTGTGCTAATGTGTATCAGATGCCTAGATATTGTCTAATAACGGAGATCGAACTGGCTACTGTGGAAATTCCCTTTTTAGTTATAAAGGATGTTTAGGTTATATCTATCTTTGAATTCCCTTTGGAGTAGATAGGCACTTTAGTATGTAGTAGTAGCCCTATCATTTTGGGGTCCTAATTTTACATGTTCTTTTTGGGTTGGAATTAGGACTGTCATTTTTTTGGATGTACATAGAGAGAAAAATAGGCATATGTATGGGGATATGTGAAGAACCTACTCCTCCATGATATTTTGTAAAAGGAGTATGAGTGGCAGGCTTGTTGTCTCCTTACTCCTTAGGGATAGGTACTTCATTTATCCTAGTATATGTATACAGAACAATGTATCAAATGGTTATTATAATATATGTATAGTAAAAAAGTTTTTATATATTTTGTTGTAATGTATGTTATTTTTATATTCCGTTGTGCCAAAGCATGATTACCTGAGCCAAAGAACCCAAACCTAATTGCATAATAAAATTTCTGATGGATTAAATGCTCAGGAAAAATTAATGAAATTAAAAACTAAGGATAATGTAACCACTTATTTGAATGAGTATTATAACGTTGTTAAGATAAGATAACGGGTGTTACACTGAAGGCTGTTTAGGCTTAAAATTTCTCTGTTTGCTGATGATGACTTGATAAAATGCCTAAAAACAAATAATAACGCAACTTTGGTGATTTTTAGAATAAAATTACACAATATGCTCACAAAATAGACAATTCATATCAAGAAATTTTGTATAAAATAAGACACATCAGGACTCAATTAATCAACTTGGTAAAAATTTTAAAATTTACTCGAGTAAAATCGATGGTAACACACCTTTATTATGGTAATTATATACATTATACCTTTAAACACTTAAAAGGAACCATAGGCTAATGGAGGTGTTACAAGAACTGCTAGAGTGGTGGGCAGGGACCCTGTTGCATGTTATAAGGTGATATAGGGTAAGATCTACTAAAGCGGTGGGCAAGAACCTTGTTGTATTTGGTGAATTAGGGAAGGATCTGCCAGAGTGGTGGCCAGGGGCCCTTGTGTAGTTGGTGTTGATGTAGATTGTACTTGGATCCCTTAGGGAATGCTTTAGATAGTACACTGATATTACTTAGCAGTTGAAACTGTAGTTGGTCAAGAACCACAAAAAAACTCACATATGAGTGTTGATTTAATAAATGGATTTGTCTGTTTGGTGACACTCCTAATTTCTCTTGTTATAATCAGGTGTTGGCTATGGCCATTATGATATGCTCTACTTCCTAATTGCTCTATATGTGAAATTGATTATGTTACCAGTATAATCTGATTATATGTACATAAATATCTTGTGTGATGGATATGTAATGAACTATGCATGCATTACGAAGCATGATATGTGATTATATTCATGCATGTCTATCTCCAATAGACATGATTATTGTATGATGATAAAGGGATGCAGTGTAATTTTTTTTATGAGTACAGAGGTACAAACTAGCAATCTTGTAAACAGGTTGTTATTGCTACTGAGATTTATTCTCATGAAAAATTGTTGATTTGTATCAGATGCCTAGGTACCAGGTGCTTTTGGAGAAAGGCATAAAGAATGTGGAAATACCCTTTTTGGGATATTTTCCTATTATTAAGGAATTTCGGGTACTTATAATTGTAGAAGTTTCCTTAGTACTGTAAAATAAAAAGGATGATATTTTAAATATTTTGAGTATGTAGATAAATATGTTGAGGTAAGAAAGCATGAAGGCATATATGTATAAGGTTATGTGAGGAGAAAGGGGTACAAGTAACAGGATTGTTGCCTCTTACCTTGATTAACTAATTTTGAAAACTCATATATCTATAGATATATGTCTCGATAGGTAACTGATGTGTATGTAACCAATCGTGTATGTGAATGAGTATGTATGTATATATATATGATATATTAAACTCTCTCTACTACGTAACGTGTGAGAACCCGAGTGTAGCAACCCAAACTAATGGCACTTAATAATTTAACTCAAGTAGAGGTAGTAATAATTCACCAATCTTATAGTATCTTATAATACTATATTAATTAAATAATTAAAAAGTAACTATAGGATTGGGGGGTTACACTAAATGCTTAGCATGCATGTAGGTAAAGATTGAACATCAAAAACCTATAGGATTTTTACAACCTCTAGTAATTCCTCAATGTAAATGGAAGAAAATCTCTACGAATTTTATGGTAGGATTGTTGACAGACTGATAAAGTCTGCACATTTCCTACCTATTAAGATAAATTTTTCATTGGATAGGTTAGCCCAACTATACATACAAGAAATAGTGAGGCTCCACGAGTGCCCACTAGTATTGTGTCAGATAGAGACCCTAGGTTTACCTCTAGATTTTGGAGAGCCTTGCAAGAGGCCTTCGGTACCAAAATCAGTTTCAGTACTGCTTATCATTTGCAAACTGATGGGAAAACTAATGGGTAGACTGAATGAACTATACAAACTTTAGAAGATATGCTCAGGGCCTATGCATTAGAGCAAAGAGGGACTTGGGATAAGAACTTGCCTTTAATGGAGTTTTCCTATAACAATAGTTTCCACTCTAGTATAGGAATGGCTCCTTATGAAGCCGTATATAGGAGAAAGTGTAGATCGCCCTTATGTTATTTTGAAGTGGGAGAAAACAATTGCTAGGGTTGAAACTAGTACAAAAAACTATAGATCAAATTAAAATGATCAAGAAAAAGATGGCTAAGGCCCAGGATAGATAGAAGAGTTATGTTGATAAGAGGAGAAGACCACTAGAATTTGTGAGAGGAGATTATGTTTTCCTCAAGTTATCTCCAGTTACTAGTATTAGTATAGCTATTAAGTCAAGAAAATTAAACCCTAGATATATTGGGCCGTACTAGATTTTGAAAAGAATTGGTTCATATACTTATCAAATAGCGTTACCTCCATTTTTGGTCCAATCTCCATAATAGTTTTCATGTTTCACAAATGTATAAATGTATTCCTAGTCCTTCACATGTCCTTGATGTCAGTACAATACAATTGAAAGATAATTTGACATGTCATCCAAGACCTTTAAGGATCATTGGTACTGAGGTCAAGCAGTTGAGGAATAAGGCCATTCCACTAGTGAAGGTGTTGTGGGATTACTCAACACTGCAAGAAGCCACCTGGAAAAAGGAAGATGAAATGAAGAAGACCTACTCTAAATTATTTGAGTAAGTATGTTCTAATTTCAAGGATGAAATTATTTTAAATGAGGGGAGAAATGTAATATCTGCTCTAATAAGAACATAATTATACAGTTTTAATTGACAATTTTTACTTGCATAAGAGGCATGCTACATGTGTTTGATTCAAAATTATATAAGTTTTCATCTTATTTCCATGTTATCTAAGCTTCAACCAAGTACAAAGTAATTTTCAAGCAAAATGGACTGAAACCATGTGTCTAAAGGCTCTAAGCACCTCAAAATGCATCTTATAGCAAGGTCAAGCATGAATTCTTCTAGAACACACCCTACCACATGGCCATGCTACCTTAAAGCTTCTATAACACGCCCCTTCACATGTCCAAAACACCTTATGCACCCCCTATAAGGTTATAGCAATCAGTTCCAACCAAAAGAAGGCCAAAAACACACTATAGAGGCAACCCTTCCAGAACACGGCCACCAAAATGGCCATGCCCCTTTCCTAGGCTACCACAAAGTCATGCCCTTCTTTAAGTCACCACACAGCCTTGTTCTAGCGTAAAGACACGCCTCCCTTGCCTATAAATAGGAGGAGGTGCACAAAGAGAAAGGAATTCATTCAGAGAGAGGAAATGTGAGCACAAGGAGTGGTTTGGCACGTGACAACTTCCTTTCATTCCCTAAAGCTTAGTACTTCAATTCCCTTGTCTCTCCACAAAGGTAACAACCATGGAGATTCATCCAAGTTTTGAAGAAAAAGATTGAGGAACACTAAGAGGTGAATAGGAGCATAACTGAGGAGAAGTTAAGAGTTTAGAGAATCCACCTAAAACTCGACAGATGAGGGTGTTCTTGTGCTTATTTTCTTCTTCTTTCTTAATTATAATTCTTTTTGTTTTATTCATAAACATGAGTTGCTAGGTTAATAAAACCCATTTGGGGTACCTAACTATGTTGATATTTTGGGTTTAATATGATTCAATTATAATTTAGATTGTGTGATCTTCCTTTAGTTAAAGATTAATTCAGTTTTCATTATGAAATGCTGTAGGCAAAGCTATCTAGATTCCTCTAAAAAAATTTGATCGATGATGTTTGGAATTGGAAAACTAACTAAAGAGAACATTCAATCTTCACTTGGAACTAAAGGTTGATTGATTGCTAGATTAGGAGGAATTCCTAATAGTAGTGAATTAAAACTCTAATGCTACTCTAGAATCACCTATTAGGAAGAGCTGGCCAATAGGGTGTTGTAGGTTTTAGAAACCCATTAAGACCAACAGAGAATTTGGGTTTAAATTAGAATTCATTCACAAGTAACATAATCTATTTCATAATTCACAACTTCATTGTTTATATATCATCTAGTTTAGGACCCCAGTGGGTTTGCTTTTCTAGAAGTTGGTATTTCACTTTCTTAAGTGTAACATTCGCTCCAATTATTATTAAAGAGATGTTTGATAATTGTTAATTTGATGTTTAATGCTTGTGTATGTTGCATTAATGCATGTAGTTGCATTAGCTTAAGGACTAAATTGAAAGGAAATAAATGAGGGTTTAGTAAGAGGTGGTTAGGGACTCAATTGAAAAGGGAAAGGTAAGTGAGGCCAGGAGTGCAAAATAGCCCAGGGACCAAAGAGCAATTTCCCAAACTTTCTAAAACCCTAGTTGAAGCCCTAAACGCTCCCATAATGCCCAAACTTTAGAAACTTAGAGAGAGAGAGAGAGATCAAGTGCGAGTAGAGAGAGAGAGAGCTAGGGCAAGAGGGAGAGGAAGAATTTCTGAAGGGAAAGTCAAATTTGAGGCTAGGAATTCATCCTATAGCAAGGGGAGAGTCATCCTAGCACACCAAACACACACATTTGCAAGGAATCAAGGTAGCAATCCATCCTAAACCCCATTTCTAAAATGTGCAGAACTTTTATGATAAAATGTGATTTTGAATGTTTTAAGTTGAGTTAGGTTTAAAACCTACATTCTGTATGTTTTTTTCTATTTCTATGGGGTGTTGTGTTACTGAATGTATGCTCATATGTGTGCTGCAATGGATTGGAAAGGCTGGGTTGTGTTCATCTAGAGATATAAACTAGATTTCCTTGAATGTACCGTGTTTGAGCTAATGAACAAGAAATGTTTAATAAAAAGAAAAGTTTGTTGTACGGGAATTAAGCTCATATGTTTAGATTTGAAAATAGAATGCATGCTGGACTGGGTTTTATCAAAATCATTTTTTCTTAACTGCAGCAGAGCATAGCAGTCGACTGATAAGCAGGGGCAACCAACTGTCGTGTTCTTGGAAAACCTAGAAGTGTAGACAGAGGGTTAGTAGCTGGCTGCCAAGTTCTTAGCAATCGACTGTCGGGCCCTGGTTTGCAATGAGTAGTCGACTGGCAGTCCTAGTAGTCGACTGTCGTGCTTATAATTTTACCTAGGATGCATTCCAAAAAGCCACCAGCTGACTGCTAGCTTACTGATTGGCACCAGAGGATTACAGAGAGCCACCAGCCGACTACTAGCCTTCCAACAGTCGACTGGCAGCCCTCTAACTTGTAAAATGAGGTTTTTAATGACAATTGAGCTTAGTAATTCTTCATACTAACTTAATTAAAGGCTCACAACATAGGTAAGCCAAGAAACTAAGAGTTTTGGGTGATAATACCGTTGGGATAGTGAAAGAAAAGAGAGTAGAAAGCATAAAGAGGGAGAGAGGAAAGTATTCTCAGTGTATACCTTAGGGTAGATAGGCTCATGATCGAGTGACCGATTGTCAGTATGGGGTGGCCGTTGGGCATTCCACGATTGTGCCATAAATTGGGATGGTTAAACATCTACTTGAACTTAGATGATTTCAAAAATACCGTGATGGTTGCGAACTTTAAGTTAGTGTCATCTCCTAAAGGCCATATGAGAAACACATACTTAGAGTTAGACATAACCATGAGCATGAGCCAATTCACCCCATAGTATATGTAGAGAATAGTGTACCGGGAGTGTGATCCACCTCGAAGGAATGGTGGTGATTCCATAGTATTATGATTTGCCTAAAATCGGAGAGGAAATGATCCGGGTAAAGTTAACGGTGATCTCATAAGAGTATACAAGCCCCGTTTAGGACGAAAGGGAGGAATCCTGCTAGTCAGGGATGATCTGCCGGAAAGGGGTAGGGACCATTATGGTACTTAGATCCACTGGGGGATGCCTCAGAATGTACAAAAGGTTAAGGCATGGCTAAATAGACATGCGCTCATTTATATAGATAGTGGTGCATGGAGTTGTTACTGGGCAACTCTCCCGATTACTCTTAGGGTGTTTTATGTACTGCTCGCATGTTATGAAAATGAAATGATGTTATGCTTACTATCCCACATATATTTTACAAGAAATGTTTTATGATGAAAACGATGATGAATGCACTTCTCATGTTTTAAAGTTGATATGTTTTAAATGCATATGCATACACATGATATATACCATGATTAAATGCTTCACTCATTGTATCCCCATAGTATGTTATATGTTCTATGAAAGAATGTAGAGGTTTTCTGTGCGAGCACGGTGGTACAGGTTAACGGATTTTGTAACTGGTTGCATTGCTACTGAGATTCATTTCTCACCATAGTGTTAACATGTACCAGATGTGTAGGTTCCGTTGAGCTGGAGGAAGGTAAAGTAGGAAGAAGTATATATTCCGAGTATACGAACTATTTAATTTGAATAGCTTAAGCACATGATAGGATTGAGCTAGCCTCCCTGATATTTTGAGAAAGGCTAGCATAGGATTATTTTGTATAGCCTATTCTAACTTATTTGTATATGAATTAGGCTGGATTGATGATTATACTATTTAATGGGGTTATGAGTGGCAAGATTATTGCCTCCATGCCCAATAGTTAACTGACTATATCTAATTAGAAATGCATGTTTATGTATTGTTAATCCAAGTTATTCTATGTACATTTATTCCGCTGTGATATTGAGAGAACCCGAGAGTAGAGATCAACCCAAATGACAGTTAATTAATTCACTTGGTAAAGGTTTTAAATGGACTCGGGTAGAGATAATAGTAACACCAATACTCTGATAATTATTTTCATATTATATCTTTTTAAATATCTAAAAGGAACCATAGGCTAAAGGGGTGTTACATTGAGTAAGAGTTTCACCTTCCCTTCGCAATTAGATAGTTGTAGTATAATTTAAACCACTATTTGTCTTAGGTTAAATAACAACAACTAGTAACTCGGGGCTTTCCCATTCTCGTGGGATACGACTTGGGTACTCACCATTGCACTTGGCTACACTAACAAGTGCACTACCTTTAGTTATGGCCACATTTAGAGCATTGGCAGTAGACCAAGTTTTTGGCACCATTGTCGGGGAACTTTTGTGAGAAAATTAGAATGAATTTAGGAGTTGTTAATTTAACCATTTTATTGTTTTCAACTTAGTTTTAGCAATTATTTGTTTCAGTAATTCATTCAGTTACTTTTTACTACCATTTCATTTGCCATATTATTTTTGGTCTCGTGTAGTTTATGACCAAAAGTTTTGACCCTATTTCTCTAGAACCCCTATCTGAACCTGAACAATATCTCAATAGTTTAAGGTTTCGTTCATGTCATATTGGGTAAGATCTAGTTCAGACTCCTATTCGTACTCCACAAGAGATGCCCAACAATAATAACAATAATCATAGTAACTGAACAATGTACGTGTAACGCCCTTATCTAGTATTATAAGTCCTTCAATATAAACAAATAAGTTCGGTACATTATTCTTAACCTTAATTATTCATTTACCATTAAGTATTATTATTATGGATTAGGTTCAGGTTCTTTTGCTCAGATAACCATACTTTATGCACAGTGGAAATTAAATTTAATACATCACAGCAGAATTTATAAAACTTACATATAGTACAAATAATAAATGTCCAATAAATGTCTATTACATCCTCCTGTGAACATATACCAGGATATATGAAGTACCTATTCATAAGGAGTCAGGAGACAACAAGCCTGTCACTTAGACTCCTTTTACAAATACTGGGGTTGAACCGGTCCTTCACATATTCTTCCCCCAATGATTGCCCTTTTTCCCTTTTTCCTTTACTGTACATCCAAAATAATAGTCCTAATTCTAATTCCAAAAACATATATAGAATAAGGACCCAAAAATAAAGGAATACAAAATGCTCTTAACAAAAGGGACTTCCATCTTCCCCAGCATTACTAGATGTCTGCATCTAATACATATTAGCATATAAATGAGAAACACAAGTTTCCCAGTAGCTTAAAAATTCATTATTTTCAAATATACTAATATGTACCAGGGTGCATGCACCAAAAACATTTTCATCTACACACCCGTTATTTAAAACATAGTTTTACTCACATATATAGATTTGGCGAGCAGTACTTGATTATTTGAAATATTAATGTGATAAAGTGGATATTCTCATTCACACATGACATCTTTTCAGGGGATCATACATGTAAACAAAATTTGAAACAAACAGTGGTCAGTTATATATTCCATTCTTAAAGCTTACCTTATCTCAAAGTGTGAAGCACCTCCAATCTCACCTCAAGAATCATGAACACTTGGCCACCTTTATACTTGTGAACACTAGGTCACGGGTGTGAAGCACCTTTGGTCACACCTGCTAGGTCACATATGTGGAGTACCTTTGGCCACACCTCAAGAAACGTGAACACTTAGTCACCTTTATAATTGTGAACACTAGGTCACGGGTGTGAAGCACCTTCAGTCACACCTCACTAGGTCACATGTGTGGAGCACCTTCAGCCACACCTCAAGAATCGTGGACACTTGGCTACCTTTATACTTGTGAAAACTAGGTCACAGGTGTGAAGCACCTTCGGTCACACCTCACTAGGTCACATGTGTGGAGGACCTTTGGCCACACCTCAAGAATCATGGACACTTGGCCACCTTTATACTTGTGAACTCTAGGTCACAGGTGTGAAGCACCTTCGGTCACACCTCACTAGGTCACATGTGTGGAGCACCTTTGGCCATACCTCAAGAATCGTGGACACTTGGCCACCTTTATACTTGTGAACACTAGGTCATGGGTGTGAAGCACCTTCGGTTACACCTCACTAGGTCACATGTGTGGAGCACCTTCAGCCACACCTCAAGAATCGTGGACACTTGGCCACCTTTATAATTTAATTTGCAACCATAATTCATTACACTTTGCAATTACGTATACAATTAGCATGGTGATTCAGCCACTAAAATTAAAATAAGCCATTGGTTTCGGCTATCATAATAGGATAATAATTCTTTAGGCTTTTCATACCACATTGTCAAACTTTTCCATCCTTACGATACATTAAACTTCTTGACTTTATGCATTAATTTTTAGGGTACTCCCTCCCACATTTAATTTGTGCAACCATTGCCATTAACCATTTATTTTACTTGTTTTCTTGGTTCTTGCTACACACTAAGTTTAAGGCTTACACACTTTTCTCCATTTTTACATGCTAAAAATAATGTGAGCCTTATTATGTGCAAAAAGGTAAACTAATTAACTATGCTTACACACTTCTTTCTTTCTCTTTGCCAAACCGAATTAACATCTCCCTTACAAAATTCTGATTAAAAGATTTCCTACTTTACTAAGGTCATTTCTGGTTTAGCAAGACAACAAAGAGGATGCCAAATTTTTTGTCACATGTTAACTAGGTTTTTTTTTTCTATTTTGGCATCTATAACTTAGAACCTTTATTAACCATACAAAAATATAGTTTTCCAGCATTATCTTAAGTTTGGGCTCTCCATTATACATGCTACATTTTACAAACCGAAGTCCTTTCATGGAAGTCACAACATCTATGTTAACACAAAAGAGATATTAACCATGCAAGCATGATATTTCAACCCTTTCTTATTCTAGGTTCTTTATGAAGCATGCTCAATGTTCTCTTTAGCCATTACTTTTCTATGAAGAACAAATACTTCCAAATCATCCCATCGACAACACATCAAATCATCACACAATCTTAGCCAAGAAACATTCACATGTTCGAGAATGTAGAGAGGAGACTAATGTTCCATGAAAGCTTGGAAAATCATGATGCATATATTCTAAAACATCGAACAAAAGTGAAAGAATTGCTAACCTACCTAAAGGATGAAACCAAAGGGAATTGTCTTAGCTCTTCCTTCGAATTTTTCCCTTGCTCCTTTCTTACTCGGACAAGTTCACTCCCTCTCACAAAAGGTTTTGTGTTTTGTGAGTTGTCTCCAATGTGAGCTGCTCTCTCCCTTTTTTGGATGCAATTTTCGTGTGTGTGTGTGTGTACTTACTTCCCTCTCTCCCTTACATTTCCTATTTGGCTTCCCTTGGATGTTGCCCCCATCCCCTTCTTTATTATTATTTAATAATCTCATGTGTAATTAAGTGCCGCCCACTTCCTTGCAATTCTTGTATTACCACTCGATCACACCAAGGAAGGGAAGGAAGGAAGGTCACACAAGCTCCTCCCTCACGCAAGCCACCTTTCACACAAAACATTTAGTTCATGCTTTCCCTCACCATACGCCTACTTGGATGTATATTTATTTAAACAATTCTGCACTCTTGTTTTTGTACACACACCTATATGTATATTTCTTTAATTAAATTCTGCACTCTTCTCCTTCTCCTCACTTTTGTCTCCTTCACCAAGTAAACTTGAATATATATATTTAAATGCTACACACTTCTTTCCTTTCTCAATTGTCCTTGCCGTGTGGTTAAAGCAATTCATTGTCTCAAGCATCACACTAAAATGATTCAAGCACCTTAATTTCATTCAAGCACCTCACGTGTCCTAAGCATCTTACTCTCATCTCTCGGTTGCCTTGAACTTAAGAAAGCAATTGCCACACACACCTCTTCCCTCTTTTCTTCTTGGGCATGTAGTGATGTAGGATTAAAAAAACTCCATATCTCTCATAGCATTGTACGGTGGAATCAATAAGAAGATTTTTAAATTTTTGCTTCACCAAATGCTCACATGTATATATATATATATTCAATTTGCTATACTCTTCTCTCCTTGGCATTTCGACTAACTCAAGAGGAAGAAATGAAAAATTAAATCAAGCACCTCAAGCATCTAAACTTTTATGTAAGCACCTCAAGCACCTAAACTTTTATGTAAGCACCTCAAGCACTTTAAGCACCTAGAAATTTTATGTGGTGTTTTCCTCCCATTCACATTATAATTTGGTTGCCCCAAGGAAGAAATTGTCCTCCCTTAACTTATTTATTTCAAGCACTAACTTACACAAGAAAATTCATCATTCTTGGTAACAAACTCATTCAATTAATTAAGGGAATATTAGTTTAAAACTAATCAAAAGAATATGGGGTGTTACAGTATGATTTTGCAAGACCTTCATTAGAAGGAACACAAACATGCATTACCTGACCTAACATCACTACAAATAATTTTGAAATCAAGCCAAACATTATCCAAATGGTACAAAAAACTATACAGTTTGGAGGATTGCCCAGTGAGGACCCAATGCACATATTGCCAACTTCCTGGAAATATGTGACACCTTTAAAATAAATGGAACCATCTATGATGCCATTAGGCTTAGGTTGTTTCCATTCATTTTAAGAGATAGGGCCAAGAGATGGTTGCAATCTCTCCCTCCAAATTCCATCACCACTTGGGATGCATTGGCTAAAGAATTTTTATACAAGTATTTCCCCCCACTAAGACTGCACATATGCGCAATAGCATTTCTTCTTTTATGCAGATGCATGATGAGAGCATGTACGATGTTTTAGAGGTACAAGGACCTGCTAAGATTTTGCCTATATCATGGAATACCTGTATGGATGCAATTACATACCTTCTATAGTAGTCTAAACCCAGTCACTAGGAAAATGGTGGATGCAGTGTAACATCCGCTCCTAGTATGATTAAAGATATGATTGTTGGTTGTCAATTTAATCTTAATGCTTGTGTATGTTGCATTAGTGCATATAGTTGAATTAGTGTACCAAATTGAAAGAAATAAAGTTCTAAGTGAAGAGTGTGGCTAAGGACTCAAGTGAAAAGGGAAAATATGCTAAGACAAAATGTGCAAAGTAACTTAGGGACCAAAGATCAATTTCCCAAACTTCCTTAAAACCCCTAACTGAACGCTAATCCTCTCACACACTTCCAACAACCAGAAATTTTAAAGAGAAAAAGGGGAGGGAAAGTAGAGAGAGAAAGAGATGAGCTTTACATAGAGGAAGGGATTTTCATAAGGAAAGGCAAATTTGAGGCTAGGGATTTTTTCTACAGCAAGGGGAGAACCTTTCTAACACATCAAACACACACATTTTACCAGGAATCTAGGTAAAAATTAATCCTAAACCCCCATTTTTGAAATGCAAAAAATTCACTGATGAATGTGATTTTGAATGTTTTAAGTTAAGTCTGGGGTTTTTAAACCTACATTCTATGTGTTTTTAACTACTATTGGGTAATGTGTGTTGATTTACCTTACTCATTTATTCTTGTGAATGATTTTCAAGTTGGGCTTTTGCCCTAAGTGAGAAAGATGTGGTTTGATCTTGGTTTGAACATGTTAATCTATGTTATGGGCATTTTATGAATGAGAAATGATGTTTGCATATTGGCATTGAGTGCATGAGAACATGTTTTTAGGGCCATTTACATTTAGGTAAATGATTTAAGAATATGTTTTTAGGGCAAAACTCTGGGTGAAACCATAATTTTCCAAGTAAATCGAGCACTAATAGTCGAATGTCAACCCTAGAAGTTAACTGTCGTACTTATCCTTTGCCTAAAATGTGAGGCAAAATGCTAACAGCCGATTGCCAGACCCCTAAAAGTTGATTTTTGTGTTCCTTATTTTTTGGAAAGTTTCTATAAGGCTAGCAACCAACTGTTAGACCCCTGAAAGTTGACTGTTTTGTTTTTCTTTTGTCAAAAATTTCCTAAAAAGGGAGTAGCCAACTACTAGACCCTTAGGAATCAACTATCGAGGCTATTAGCCGACTGGTAGCCCTTGGCCAAGAACACAAATTTTAGATAGTAAGCTAGTAGCTGACTGCCAGTAAGGAGGAAGTCGACTGCCAGTCCTCTGAGATCAATTGACCATTATAAGAGGAAAATAGCCCAAAATCTCATTCAAACTAATGATCTAAGCCTGAGATCAATTGAGTCACTCGTCATTTGGATGATGAGATCCTTATGACAAATGAAATGATAGAGTTATAATTAACTTGGATGATGAAATCCTTGTGATGGTGAAAAAGAAAGAGCAGAACACATAAGAGAGGAAAGAGGGGAGTATTCTAAGTGTATGCCTAGTGGTAGATAAGCTCATGATTGAGTGATCCATTTGTCAGTATGGGATGGCCGTTAGGCATTCCACAGTTGTGCCATGAATTAGGATGGTTAGAAATCCACTTAAATTAAGATGATTTTTGAAAACACCATGATGGTTATGAACTTTAAGTTAGTTTCCTCTTTTAAAGGCCATTAAGAAACACATATTTAGAGTTAAGCAGGACTATGGGCATGAGCCAAGTCACCCTAGAGTATATGTTAAAGAATAGCATACTAGGAGTGTGATACATTAGAGAGGGTGGTGATTCCATAGTATTATGATCTGCCCAAAAGCAGGGAGGAAATGATCCGGGTAGAGTTGACGACGATTCCATAAGTTAATAACCAGTCCCATATCCTATTGGTTATGAGAATGGTACTTGGATTAAGTTGAGGGATGCCTCATAATGTATAAAAAGTTATAGTTAAAAGCTAGAGTTAGCTATATGGTGGTAGAATAGTCACAAACTCATTCATATAGATAGTGTTGCATGGAGTGTACACTGGGCGGCGCTTTCGATAACTCTTGTGATGTGTTGTTTACCTGTTCATATGTTTAAAGTAAAGTAATGGCATGTTAATACCCCATAATATATTTTATATATGAAGTTATTATATTGAGATGACATCCCATATGTTAAAGTTTACAAGTTAAGAGAACATTCATAAATTTGAGTAAATGTTATGAGAATATGTTACATGCATGACATCCTAAATGGCACACAATATGTATTATGCTTCATGATGAAAGAATGTAGAGCTTTTTCGTGTGAACACAGTGGTACAGGCTAGTAGTTTTAAGGCAGGTTGCTTTGCTACTGAGATTTAATTCTCACACGAGTGCTGGCATGTTTCAGATGTGTAAGTTTCATTAGGATGGAAAGGAAGGTAAAGTATAAAGAAATGTCCATTTTGGGCATATAGAACTGTTTATTTTGGGTAGTATAGGTATATGATAGAATAGGGCTAGCCTTCATGATATTTTTAAGAAAGGTTAGTAAAAGATTATTTTGTATAGCCTATTTTGAATTACCTATATATGGATGGCTAGATATTTTGGTGGAAATTGAGTGGTAGGATTGTTGCCTCCATTTACCAATAGGTTGAGTTAAGATTAATCTATGAGTATTATGCATGTTGATGTATAGTTAATTAAGATAATTATGTATATGTATATGATATTTATTTTACTGCGATGTTAAGAGAGCTTGAGAGTAGAGACCAACTGCAAATGGCACTTAATTAATTAACTTGGTAAAAGTTTAAAATTTACTTGGGTATATGTAACAGTAACACACTACTATTAATATATTTTTGTGTATTATATCTTTTAAGTAACTTAAAAGGAACCATAGGCTAAGGGGGTGTTATGGGTGTTACATGCATCAGGAAGGGATGCTTTGAATAGTAAAACCCTTGAGCAGGCAAAAAATCTAATAGAGGAGATGGCCATGAAAAATTATCAATGGAAATCCTCTAGAGATAGATCTAGACGGTAAGGAGCTACCCATCAAGCAGACTTAGATCACTCTTAGCGACTCAAGTAGAGCTTCTAGCCAAGAAAATAAACCAAATTCCAAATATCAGTACAAGCAGCATAGTCAGGCTTCGAATTTTGTACTAGCCTAAATTATGGTATGAACTGTAATACGGGAGGTATGTTTACAAATCCCTCAACTTCATTTACTTCTAATATGGGTTCTGTCGACTTAGAACAGGTAGATTTCATGGGAACTGCCCCACGATAGCAGAATAACCCATACAACAATACATACAACCCGGTTGGAAAAATCATCCTAATTTTGGGTAGATGAACAACAATAACAACTAGTGCCTACCAGGATTTCAGAGGTTGCATGTAACATCCACTCCTAACACTTGTATCTTATGATGACGTTGTTGTTATTATCATTGTTAGCATTAATTGTGAAGGGTTAAGGATGAATTATTAAGGAGTTAGAATGAACATTTTTCTCATTATATAATCACTTTTGTGATAAAAGAATGAAGTTGGAAATTTGGTAAGGAAGGGTAAAATGATAATTTTGCCATGAAATGAATAATTAGTTTAATTCTTTTATTTCATGAAGTTATGTCAAAGGACTCTTATTATTTTCATTTAAGAGAGAAGAAGAATCTAGTTATGCAAGAAATTACTTACATTGATGTTGAAAGGCAATTTTCCCTAAAAAGGGTAAAATTGTAATTTCACATTATGAGTATGATAGCAATCTTATATGAGGTGAGAAAAATTTAGTTTTTACTCTAAATATTCTATGAAGGTGGGAATTAGAAATCCTTACTCATTCTTGATCAAAAGAAAAAAGTAAGAGAGTGAAATGATATTTTTAACATAAAGGGCAAAAAGGTAATTTTGCCAAAAATAGAAGTAAATTAGTAAATTCATGGAAATGAGCCTTATGAAATTTTATTTAAGTAATTTTACTCCTTGAAACCGAAAAGAATGAAAAAGGGAGTAAAAATGGCCAATTTGGACTTAATGGCAAAAAGGCACTTTTCTTAGGGACTAAAATGCAAATTCTGAAAAGTTGAAGGACCACTATGCAATGTTAAAATTTCTGGAAGGGCAAAACAGTCCCATCCCATGGAAGTTGCATAAAATTACATTGGCAAGGAGAGATCATGCCATTGTTAAAAAAAAAAAAAGAAAAGAAAAAGGATGAAATTGACAAATTAGCAAGAGTGACATTTTTGTAAATAAGTCAAACTTTAAATCAGCCTATTTCTTCTCCTAATTGCTAGAAATGTTGTGAAAGGCGGAGAAGAAGGAGAAGTGGCTGAATTGCATCTTGACTTGGAGAAGAAGAAGATTCCACCAAATCAACAAGGAAATCACACATCTATTAGCTTTTTAAGGTAGATAAACAACCTATGCCATTAATTTCATATTTTATGGTATGTTTATGGTATTTTCAAACTTGTAAGCATGATGGCAATTTCTCTCTCTACATGTGTATGGTGGATTGGTATGCTTGGATATGAGATATGTTGGAAATAACTTGTGGTTATGATTATAGATATGTAAGAAAGCATGGAAACTCATGAAATGGTGAATTTTCATGGATGGAACTTGATTTTATTAAACCCTAAGTGGTGTCAAGGTTGAGTTTGTGGTTGTTAGAGTGAGAAAATGGTATTTTTTCATGGATTTTTCATGAATGTTGTTGTAATGTATGCAAAGTGATGAAACAACTGCATTTTGCTTGTTTTTCTCACCTTGGCCGAATTACTAGGGTTATAAAAGTGCTGAATTTTTAGCCAAATTTTATGTTAGAAAGAGAGATAGAAAGTACTAGAAAATGGTAAGAGAGAGAAAGTCTAATTAGATTTGCATTTAGGTACTTTTCTCATTGTCTAGCTTCACAAGTAGCCAAGCAAATGTGCTTTAGTCACCTTGTCCAAATGGATGCATATGAATGGTGCTGAATTTGCTCTTGAAAATGATTTAGAAACCATATAAGTTTAGTTCCAAGAAAGGAGGAGAGAGAAATTTATGGCAATTTATGTTTCAAGCAATGTTGCCAATTTAAAGTCTTACCTATTCACCTTAAAAGTGTGCATAAAAGTGTGAAATTGTGATATTAGATGTGTGATTATGTTTGGCATGAAAAATAAGCTAGAAAAGTATGAAAAAGAATGGCCTAAAGTACACTTACCTAATTTTTAGGTGTGAGAAAGTGTTAGGCATAATTATGGGAATTGTCACCATGATGTTCCATTAAGGAGAATAAGGCTAGAAATGTGCCAAAAGGGTTAGAAATACAAAGTATTCATGTTCATTCTACCTTGGCCGAATACTATGTGAAATTTTCTCTAGAGTAGCTAGATTTATGAATGAGTTGGGAATAGCCTAAAGTGCCATCTAAATGGCCTATGTTAAGGGAAGAGAGACCAAAGATGCAATGGTCAAGAATGAATGAATGATAGCATGCATTTTGCCATAAATAGTGAAATGTTTAAATTTATACAAAAGTGATTGAAGGCAAAGAATGCTTAATGTAATTGTGAAAGACAAGGTTAAAGCTTCCTTGTGGGGAATGATCTGGTGTATACTCCCAAGGAATTAAATGAGGAGGAATGATCTGGTGAATACCTCCTGAGATTAAAAGCTTGTGAAGGAATGATCTAATGTATACCTTCCAGGGAAGTGCCCTAAGGGGATGATTTGATGTAAACCCTAATAAATTGAAATGTGGGAGGAATGATATTGTGTATACCTCCAAAGAGCACAGTTAAGTAGGAAGGAATGATTTCATGTATACCTTCCCATAATTGAGTAATTATGAAATGTTATGTATGTATTGCATGAACGTGATTTATATGATTATAATTATGGAATGTAAGCATTGAATGCTTGTAACTTATTCCTTGAATGACCTAATTGAATGTGTATTTCATTTCTATAGCTACATCCATATATGTTTTTGTAATATGTCATATCCAAGTATCTATGAGAGAATAGTTTTGAAAATTAACTGCATGTAGAGTGTTTTCTATAATATTATAGTGGTACATGTTAGTATTTTAAAATAAATTGGTTGTTTATCTACTGGGAATGCATTTCTCATTTCTGAAATGATATGTATCAGATGGTTAGATATTGCATGGTAATCGAGGTAGAGTTGGACATGGTGGAAATTCCTTTCTTAGGAGTTTTCACTATTATCAAGAATGTGTATGTTATCACTGTTTTTGAATTTCCTGTAGAATAGATGAGTACGTAAATATATATAGCTATAGCCCGATCTTTTGGAGTCCTAATTCTTCGTTTAATTTTTGAGTTTGGAATTAGGGTTGATATTTTGGCTGTATATAGAAAGAAAAAAAAGGACATATGTATAGGGATATGTGAAGGACCTATTCACTCATGGTATTTTTTAAAAGAGTATGAGTGGCAGACTTGTTGTCTCCTTACTCCTTATGGATGGGTACTTCATCTATCCCACTGTATGTATACCAATTGATGTACTAAACAATTGTATAATGTATGTATATTAGAAAAGTTTTTGTATATTCTGTTGTATTATTTAATATTTTATATTCCGCTGTGCCAAAGCATGTTACCTGAGCAAAAGAACCCAAACCTAATTGCATAACAAATCTATAATGGATTGGATGCTCAGGAGAAATAAAGGTAATCAAAGACTAGAATTAATGTAACCACTTATCTAAATAAGCGTTATGACATTGTTAAATTATGATAAAGGGTATTACAGGTTGCACCAGTAGCAGCCTCAACAACAAGTTTCTCCGAATAAGTTCCCTCAAGGAGAAGGGAAGAAGCCTAACCTTGAGGAACTCTTGATTAAAATCATTTCTACCTTAGAGAATAGGCTACAAAAAATAGAGACAACCCTTAGAAATTAGTAGGCCTCAATGCAAAATTTGGAAAATCAAATGAGCCAAATCTTTAAGATGCTAACTAAAAGGTAGCCAAGCACACTCCCTGACACCATCAAATCCAATCCTAGGGAGTACTACAAAGCCATCACCCTGAGGTTGGTATTGAATTGACTAGATATTCACCTTTATCTAAAGATAATGAGAGTGTGCTGAGTAAACCAAATAATGAAGAACCTAAATCAGCAAAGAAAGAACTAATGTATGGTAAAGGATAGAAAAGTCTGGTCGCAAAGTACCAGCCACCCATTCCATATCTGGCTAGATTAAAGCAAGAAAAGGTTGATAAGCAATTCAGTAAGTTCCTAAACCTATTTAAACAACTAATGATCAATCTTCCATTTGTTAAAGCTATTTCCCAGATGCCTCATTGCGCAAAATTCTTAAAGGAAATCCTGAGCAACAAGAGGAAACTAGAAGATTTTGGTCTAATAACCCTAAATGAGGAGTGCTCACCAATCTTACAAAACAAGCTACCCATAAAGAAATAAGATCTAGGAAGCTTCACTTTACCCTGTGTCATTGGTGAACTCCTGATCAAGGATGCCTTAGTAGACTTAGGAGCTAGCATTAACTTAAAGCCAACCAGCTTGTTTGATAAAATGGGACTAAGTGAACTAAAACCCACTGGGATGAGCATGCAGTTGGCAGACAGAATCATCAAATATCCTAGGGGTATTGTGGAAGATGTGCTTGTGAGAGTTGATGAATTTATCTTTCCTGCGGACTTTATGGTGATGGACATGATAGGTGAAAGCAACATACCACTAATTCTAAGAAGACCATTCCTCGCAACATCTAGAGCTCTTATAGATGTTTACGATGGAAGATGTGTAACACCCCATAATTGCTTGGTCGGTCTAAATTATTGTTTCCTCAATTAATTGGATTTACTTGTGTAGCTTGGTAACTAGAATAAATAATAACATTTTATTTGTTTGAAATGCTTAATACATTTAACATACTTGTTTAATTTCCTTTTTCTAATTGGAGCACAAAAAGGGGAAAGAGTATAGCCAATTTTAGATACATGTACATCCAAGGGGTGAGAGATATGAGTTTAAATATATGTACCCACACAACTAATACAAGGGAAAGGAATGAGGAATAAGGTATTCCAAAAGTATATATACATGCATGGGTGTACATGTGCAAATTGGAAAAGAAAGGAGAGTGTGACAAGTATAACATTTAAAACTAATATATATATACACACCCATAAAATGAAGTGGCAAAGGGGAACACATGGATAGATGACTTATAAGAGAAAGCTTGCATGCATGCATACGTGTAATTAGGAGAAGAGTGAAAAAAAGGGGCAACCGAACCAATGTGGGAGTGGAAGTAAGGAAACAGAGGAGTGAAGAATTTTTTAATTTAAAATATGCATGGATATTTCAAGGGATGCATGGAAATGAAGACAAACGTGCAATTGGTGAAGAAAAAAAAAGCAACAAGAGTGCAAGAGCTTTTAAAGTACACGTGAGGTATGGAAATATAATTAAAAAAAGAAGACAAAAAGTTTAGCATTTCTTTGGATTAAAAACCATGTATGAATGCAAGCTTTTTCCTCTCTCCTTTAACTTTTTTAAGTAGCTAACCTAAACTTGCAAGGAAGTGAAAATTTTACCTAAAGTACAATGGGAACCACCATGAAATGGAAAAATAAATCATGTGGCATCTTCCCTTCATTTTGGCCAAATGGAATTTGAAGAAGAGAAGAAGGGAAGGTGGCGTGAAGGTTGAATGGAATTTGAAATAAGAGAAGAAAGGAAGGTGGAGCAAACAATGGGAAGAGGTAACTTGCAAGCAAAGAAAAGAGTACTTCCAAGTACACTTAGTGCAGAATTTTATGTGAGGAGTGGAAAATGAGATTGTGTATGCAACAAGAAAGCCCCACACATTATAAAAAAAAAGTAATAAGGGGTGCAGTCATGGACCGAATGCATGAAGGAAAAGGAATGGGAAAAGAGGCTAGTATGATGACATGCATACACAACACATAGGTGAAGAAGGTGCAGCGTGAAGAAAGAGAAAAAGAGAAGAAATGTACAATATTGAAATATAGAGATGATGGCCTGAACACTAAGAAAAGGCATAATTGCCAAATAAAAAATGAAGGAGAATGGAATGGGAAATTTGATTTTTATTATTTATGGATACTTGCATATTCCACCTAAGTAAAAGGGACAAGAGGAGTTGAAATTTGTTTTCTCACTCATGCAATACCCACATGTGAAGAAAGAAAAGAGAATTGAAATTTTCATGTGTGGGAGATACATGTAAAAACACACATAAAGAAAGAAAAAAAAGATAAAGTGGCGTGAGGGAAAGAAATTAGAAAGTGGATGAATGTATGCACATGCCACCTAAGCAAAGAGACAAGAAGAAATTGAGATTTCTTTATTTTCACTCATGCAATACCCACACGTGAAGAAAGAAAAGAGAAAAACATCTCACCCCTTACAACATATACACATAGGACCACATCCAAAAAGGGAGAGAAGAGACAAGAGAGATTTCCTTTTTGGTGATACACACACCACACTCTCACAAAAAGAAAGGAAAGGAGAGGAAAGGAGAGAGCATTCCATACTTTAAAGGGATACACACCCACACATATGGTCAAAGTAAGAAGGAAGGGATTTAGTCAAAGGAAAGGGAAGCAAGGTGTAGAAGAAGATCAAACGAAAGGTCAAGGTAAACACATTCTTGTCATCTTTGTAGGTTAATAAATCCAATACAATTGTGTTTGATATTTTTTTATGTGTAACCACCATGATTTTACAAGTATTCCATGGAGCATGATTGTATTTCCCTACATTCTTGATAAAATGCATGTATTATTGGCTAAGCTTGTATGATAGGTTAATGTGATGAAATGAATATTGTTATGATGCAAGAGTGATGTTTAGTTAATAACATGCTCATGATAAAATAGGGTTTAGTATGATAAGGAGGGAGGTATAATTTTGGGAACCTTTTTCCCCATGAAACTCCTTTTTGGCCGAATGGAAGATGAGATTTGATACTAAAATGGACATTGAACTTTTGTGATGATTGGGTTAAAGAATTTCCCTTAAGCCAAAATTATTCTTGAACCTAGTAGAATTTTTCTAAGAGATGACATTAATATTTCTCAAAAAGGGAAGTTATTAGGATTTTATTAGAAATGTATATTCGAATAAATTTCTAAGAAAGGAGAATTTATTCTTAAATATATTGGAATTTTATAAGAAATGTACATTAAAAATTAATTCCAAGAAAGGAGAGATGATTCTTGAAAATATTAGAATTTTATAAGAAATGTACATTAGAATTAATTTCCAAGAAAGGAGGAATTATTCTTGAAAATATTATAATTTTTATAACAAATGTACATTTAGAATTAATTTCCAAGAAATGAGAAATTATTCTTGAATATATTAGAATTCTTATAAGAAATGTACATTTACATTAATTTCCAAGAAAGGGAAATTATTCTTGAAGTCATTAAAATTTTCATAAGAAATGTACATTAATATTAATTTCCAATAAAGAGAAATTTTATCCTTGAAGATATTAGAATTTTAAAGAGATGTACACTAGTATTATTTTTCTAGAAAAAGAAAATTTCCCTTGAAACTTGGCAAAGAATTTTAAAGGTGGCCAAGTGTCCACATGTGCCCAAGTGTGCACAAAGAATTTTAAAGGTGGCCAAGTGTCCACATGAATCCAAGTGTCCACCAAGAATTTCAATGGTGGCCAAGTGTCCACATGTGCACAAAGAATTATAAAGGTGGCTAAGTGTCCACAGGTGCCCAAGTGTGCACAACTAATGTATAAGGAAAAAAAAACAAGTTTAAGAATGATAAGCATAACTGTTTTGTTAATTTTATTCTAATATGTTTCATAGCATGCAAAACTATTTATTTGAAAAGAATATTCTTTTATCACATTGATGTTTAAATTAGTCATACATGCTTGCCAATTTATATTTATGAACAATGCTATATTTTTATTTTCAATAATGTAGAATTAAATATTTGGTGCTTGAACCTTGATACATATTAAATAATTTTAAAAACCGAATTATTAAGCTAATGGGAAACTTATGTTTCTCATCCATATGCTAATATGTATCAGATAAGGATGCTTAGTAGGGCTAGGAGATAGAAATTTCATTTTGGTTTAAAGAAAATTTTTGTTACCCCTATTTAGGTTTTAGACTAGATATATTGTAGTTTGGGAAATTGGACTATTCTTTTGGCTGCATGTATGAGATGTACATGGGAAATCCCTAAGGAAGGCTATGTGAAGGACCGATCCATCGTTAGAAATTTGTAAGGGAGTTTGAGTTACAAAAATGTTATCTCCTGACTTCCTATGGATGGTTACTTCATATATCCGGGGACATGTTGACCAAAATGTATTGGACATTATTAGACATGTATTATTTGAATGATATGAAAGTTTAAATTTTCACAGTGTAGTATAGTATTTCTTTTCATTCCGCTATGCATACGAGATTTAATCTGAGCAAAAGTTCTCGAACCTAGTCTACTTTAGTAAAACTTAATGGTATAACTGCTCAGACATTAATTAAATAAAAGAATAAGAATAATGTACCGAATCTATCTTTTTACATAAGAGTATCGTAATACTAGATAGGGGCGTTACATTAAGTTAGTATCAGAGCACAACTACCTAGGTTAGGAACGGGGTAGAATTCCTCATGTAATGGACTAGTTCAAGTTAGTCGGCTATACCTAGGCGGTTATCTAGCTTGTATTTTGTTTCAAACTTGGGGAATGGAGCATTAGGTTTAAGAAGATAGAAGCTTTTGTTGGTGTTATATGTTACCTGCTTAGTCATTTGTTATTGAGCCTGATCACCTCAGTAATACTTATTTTGTAAAGTGATGATATGGCACCAACACGAAGAGGCAGAGCACAGGCCTAGAACGCAGAGGTGGATGTGAACGAAGTTATTCAGACCATGCGGGACATGGCCAAAGCTATGAGAGCCCAGGCTGTAGTTACAGTCGAGGCACTCTATCAAGCCCAGACGGATCGAAGCAAAGATACTCAGACAGGGGCGGAGTAGATGAGGGCCCAAGTAGGTTGAGGCTAGTCACTCTTCCAAAGAGTCAGGCCTCCCATTTTCAATGGCTTGATGAATTCAAAGAAGGCCGAGAAATAGGTCCAGAAGATGGAAGAATTATTTGAGGTACTAAGCACTGTAAAGCTACAAAAGGTTTCCTTCGCCGCCTACCAGCTGAAAGGGGAGGCGAAACATTGGTGGAAGGGAATGAAACAACTAATGAAGGCCCAGGGGACCCTGACCACTTGGCAGGCCATTTGAAGAGTATTTGGCCAGGTTTAAAGAGTTGTCAAAGTTCTCTTCCTACCTGAAGTAAAAATCGGACGGGGTATGAAAAGCCATGCACTTGGAGAATAGCTTGGGCCCGGAGCTATATCATGAGGTAACGACCCAAGAGATTAGAGATTATCCCACCCTAGTCAACAAGTGCTACATCACCTCCAGGCCCTTGGTGGCACTGCAGAAGAAGAAATAGGAAGTTGGTTTCCTGAAGAGGAAGAGCCCAAGTAAACTACTCGAAATACGGGAGAAAGCACAGAGACAAACCTTGTATGATGGGACAGAACGTGTGCTATAGGTGCAGGAAGCTAAGGCACATCTCTTAAGTCTGTCCAACATTGAAGAAGCCAGTGGAACCTGCAAGACCCCTTACCAAGGGAAGGGTGTATACCCTAAAGGGGAAAGAGGTGGCCCAGTTTGAAGATTTGTTGAAAGGTACTTTTTTTATTAATGATATTCCTTTAATTATATTGTATGATTCTGGCACCACCCATTCCTTTATTTCAATAAACTATCTTCAAAAATTGAAGCTACTAACAACTGCCCTGCCTTATGAGCTTTCTATAGTAGTACCCACTAAGGAATACATGTCTACATCTTTAATTTCTTTGAACTGCTCCATTGTAATTGAAAACAGAACCTTCATTGTAGACCTTATTTGTTTACCTATGATCGAATTAGATTTCATCCTTGGTATAGACTAGCTCTCTTCAAACAATGTTATCTTGCACTACTTAGCTAAGTTTGTGACTTTCATAAACACTAGGCCAGTAAATGTGGGGGTAGAGCGGAAAAACCAAAGAATAGGTTTCTTATGTTCCTCGGAGGTGGAAAGTTAGTAGAAGTTAGAAACCATACCTATAGTCAATGAATTCCTGAATGTGTTTTCAGAAGAGATTACTAGTCTCCCACTTGAGAGAGAGATAGAGTTTTCCATAAACCTAGTTCCTTGGGTAGGACCAATTTCCAGAACACCTATAGGATGTCCCCAATGGAATTAAGGGAGTTAAAGGAGTCGATAGAGGACCTCTTAGCAAAAAAATTCATTAGACCCAGTGTGTCATCGTGGAGAGCTCCTATGATGTTTGTCAAGAAGAAGGATGGGAGTATGAGGATGTGCATAGACTATTGACAGCTGAATAAGGTGATGATAAAGAATAAGTATGCTCTCCATAGGATCAATGACCTATTAGACCAACTGAGAGGGGCCACTATCTTTTATAAGATTGATTTGAGATCGGGGTATCATCAAATCAGGGTTAGGAAGGAGGACATACCTAAGACTGCCTTTAGGACTAGGTATAGGCACTATGAATTCCTCGTGATATCCTTTGGACTAACAAATGCTTTAGTTGTTTCATAGATTACATGAACCATATCTTTAGACCCTACCTTGATCAGTTCGTAGTAGTGTTTATCAATGACATCTTAGTGTATTCCAAGGATAGACGAGAGCATGAGCAGCACCTCAGGATAGTGCTGCAAATACTCAGGGAGAAGTAATTGTATGCTATGCTAGAGGAGTGTGTGTTTTGGTTGGAAGAAGTTATGTTCCGAGGGCATGTGATCTTTGATAAGGGAGTGTCAATGGATCCTAGTAAGACGGAAGTGGTAGTTAACTTGGAAAGGCCTACTATAGTGACTGAAATCAGTAATTTTCTGGGTTTAGCGGGATACCATAGATAGTTCATTCAAGGGTTTTCACAAATAGTGATTCTAATGACCAAGTTGACTTGGAAGGATGTTCCATTTTTATAGGACACAAAGTGTGAACAAAACTTCCAAACCTTGAAGGAGAAGTTAACCACTGCACCCGTGCTAGTTATCCCTGACCCTTTGGAGAAGTTTAAGTTGTATTGTGATGCATTTAAGAAAGGGTTAGGGCGTGTTCTAATGCAAGAAGGAAGAGTAGTAGCCTATGGCTCTAGACAGCTAAGGATGTATGAGAGAAACTATCCTACCCATAACCTATAGTTAGCAACCATAGTGTTTGCCTTGAAGATTTGGAGACATTACCTCTATGGGTCTAGGTTCGAGGTATTATGGCCATAAAAGTCTCAAGTACCTCTTTGACCAAAAAGAATTGAATATGAGGCAAAGCAGGTGGATGGAATTCATTAAAGATTATGATTTTGAATTAAAGTACCATCTAGGAAAGGCAAACATTGTGACAGATGCCTTAAGCAGGAAGTCTCTCCATGTAGCTCGATTAATGGTGAGAAAGATTGACTTAATAGAGAAATTTAGGAACATAAAGTTGTCCACTATGGTGTTACTTAACAAGATCTGCTTAATTGAGTTAAGAATTGAGAACACTCTTAGGGCCTAAATCTTAGAAGCCTAGAATGAGGATGAATTCCTAGAATCTCTAAAGGATTCAAAGGAGTTCACAAGGGAGACAGATAGAATGATAACTTTATAGAATAAGATGTATATCCCTAAGACAGGCAAACTGAAGGAAAAGGTGTTGGAGGAAGCTCACCAGGGCAAGTACACCGTCCATCCTAGAGCCACTAAGATGTATTAAGACTTGAAGAAGAAGTTCTGGTGGCAAGGAATGAAGAAGCATACAACGGAGCATATAGCTAGGTGTCTAGTGTGTCAGCAGGTCAAGATTAAGCATTAGAAACCTTCTGGGTTATTACAACCCTTAGACATTCCTGAGTGAAAGTGGGATTAGATTTCAATAGATTTCATGGTAGGTCTACCTAGAACCCAATTAGGGAATGATGTTATTTGGGTTATAGTGGATAGGTTAACCAAGTCCACTAATTCCTTACCCATTAAGATTAACTACTCCTTGGATAGACTAGCCTAGCTATATATTCAGGAGATAGTGAGACTTCATGGGATACCCATTAGCATCATCTCAAATAAGGATCCCATATTCACCTCTAGGTTTTGGAGAGCCCTATAGGAAGCCTTTGGGACTAGGCTAAATTTCAGTACAACATATCATCCTCAAAATGATGGACAAACAGAGATGACCATTCATACCTTAGAGGATATACTTAGGGCTTATGTCTTAGAGTACCAAGGGAACTGGTAAAAGAGTCTACCACTGATTAAAATTTCATACAATAATAGTTTCCACTCTAGCATAAGTATGGCACCCTATAAGGCCCTCTATGGGAGGAAGTGTAGTTCCCCATTGTGTTGGTACGAAGTGGGTGAGAGGCAATTGTTAGGTCTTGAGTTGATGTAGCAGACAACTGATCACATTAAGATGATCAGAGAGAAAATGGCAAAGGCTCAGTATAGACAAAAGTGCTATACTGGCAAGAGCAGAAGACCCTTAAAATTTAAGGAAGGGAACCATGTTTTTTTCAAAGTATCCCTGACTACTGGGATCGGTAAAGCTATAAAGTTTAGAAAGCTAAGTCCTAGATACATTGGAACTTTCCAAATATTGAGTAGAGTGGGTCCATCAACATACCAGATAGCCTTACCACCACATTTGTCCAACCTTCACAATATTTTCCATGTCTCCTAGCTCAGAAAATACATACCTGACCCCTCACATATACTTGACGCTAGTACTTTACAATTAAAGGATAATCTAACTTATCAGCTTAAACCTATGTAAATCTTCGGTATTGAGGTCAAGACCCTAGGGAATAAGGCCATTCCCCTAGTAAAGATCTTGTGGGACTCGATGGCACCACAGGAAGCCACCTGGGAAAGAGAGGAGGACGTGCGCAGAACGTATCCAGAATTATTTCCATGAGGTATGTAAAAATTTTAAGGACAAAATTATTTTAAGGAGGGGAGAAATGTAACACCTCATAATTGCTTGGTCAACCTAAACTATTGTTTCCTCAATTAAATGGATTTACTTGTTTAGCTTGGTAACTAGAATAAATAAGAACATTTTATTTGTTTGAAATGCTTGATACATTTAACATACTTGTTTAATTTCCTTTTTCTAATCAGACCACAAAAAGGGGAAAGAGTATAGCCAATTTTAAATACATGCACATCTAAGGGGTGAAAGATATGAGTTTAAATATATGTACCCAAATGGCTAATACAAGGGAAAGGAATGAGGAATAAGGTATTCCGAAAATATATATACATATGTGGGTGTACATGTGCAAATTGGAAAAGAAAGGAGAGTGTGACAAGTATAACATTTAAAACTAATATTTATATATACACCCATAAAATGAAGTGGCAAAGGGGAACACAGACTAGATGGCATATAAGAGAGAGCTTGCATGCATGCATACGTGTAATTAGGAGTAGGGTGAAAAAAATACGCAACCGAACCAATGTAGGAGTGGAAGTAAGGAAACAAAGGAGTGCAGAATTTTTTAATTTAAAATATGCAGATTTCAAGGGATGCATGGCAATGAAGACACACGTGCAATTGGTGGAGGAAAAAAATGAAAGCAAGAGTGCAAGAGCTTTTAAAGCACATGTGAGGTATGGCAATATAATTAAGAAAAGAAGACAAAAGTGTAGCATTTATTTGGATTAAAAACCATGTATGTATGCAAGTTTTTCCCTCTCTCCTTTAACTTGTTTAAGTAGCTAACCTAAACTTGAAAGGAAGTGAAAATTTTACCTAAAGTACAATGGGAACCACCATGAAATGGAAAAATAAATCATGTGGCGTCTTCCCTTCATTTTGGCCAAATGGAATTTGAAGAAGAGAAGAAGGGAAGGTGGCGTGAAGGCTGAATGGAATTTGAAATAAGAGAAGAAAGGAAGGTGGAGTAAACAATGGGAAGAGGTAACTTGCAAGCAAAGAAAAGAGTACTTCCAAGTACACTTAGTGCAGAATTTTATGTGAGGAGTGGAAAATGTATGCAACAAGAAAGCCCCACACATTATAAAAAAAAAAAATTAATAAGGGGTGTAGTCATAGACTGAATGAATAAAGGAAAAGGAATGGGAAAAGAGGCTAGTATGATGACATGCATACACAACATGTAAGAGAGGAAGGTGCAGCGTGAACAAGGAGAAAAAGAGAAGAAATGTACAATATTGAAATATAGAGATGATGGCATGAACACTAAGCAAAGGCAAAATTTTCGAATAGAAAATAAAGGAGAATGGAATGGGAAATTGCATTTTTATTATTTATGGATGCTTGCATACACTGCCTAAGCAAAAGGGACAGGAGGAGTTGAAATTTATTTACACACTCATGCAATAACCACACGTGAAGAAAGAAAAGAGAATTAAAATTTTCAAGTGTGGGAGATACACGCAAAAACACACGTAAAGAAAGAAAGAAAAGATAGAGTGACGTGAGGGAAAAGAAATTAGAAAGTGGACGAATGCATGCACATGCCACCTAAGGAAAGAGACAAGAAGAAATTAAGATTTCTTTATTTCCACTCATGCAATACCCACACGTGAAGAAAGAAAATAGAAAAACATCTCACCCCTTATAGCATATACACACGGGACCACATACAAAAAGGGAGAGAAGAGACAGAGAGATTTCCTTTTTGGGGATACACACACCACACTCTCACCGAAAGAAAGGAAAGGAGAGGAAAGGAGAGAGCATTCCACACTCTAATGGGATACACACACACACATACGGTTAAAGTAAGAAGGAAGGGATTTAGTCAAAGGAAAAGGAAGAAAAGTGTAGAAGGAGATTAAAGGAAGGGTCAAGCTAAGTCCATTGTAGTCATCATCAAGGTAGGTTAATAATTCCAACACAATTGTGTTCCATATTTTAGTATGTGTAACTGCCATGATTTTACAAGTTTTCCGTGGAGCATGATTGTATTTCCCTACATTCTTGATAAAAATGCATGTATTATTGGCTAAGTGTGTATGATAGGTTGATGTGATGAAATGAATATTGTTATTATGCAAGAGTGATGTTTAGTTAATAACATGCTCATGATAAACTAGGGTTTAGTATGATGAGGAGGGAGGTATAATTTTGAGAGCCATTTTCCCCATGGAACTCCTTTTTGGCCCAAAAAAAAGATGAGATTTGATACTAAAATGGACATTGAACTTTTGTTATGATTGGGTTAAAGAATTTCGCTTAAGCCAAAAATATTAAAATATTCTTGAACCTAGTAGAATTTTTCTAAGAGATGACATTAATATTTCTCAAAAAGGGAAGTTATTATAACTTTATTAGAAGTGTACATTCGAATAAATTTCCAAGAAAGGAGACTTTATTCTTAAAGATATTGGAATTTTATAAGAAACGTACATTAAAAATTAATTCCAAGAAAGGAGAGATGATTCTTGAAAATATTAGAATTTTATAAGAAATGTACATTAGAATTAATTTCCAAGAAAGGAGGAATTATTCTTGAAAATATTATAATTTTTATAACAAATGTACATTTAGAAATAATTTCCAATCAAGGAGAAACTATTCTTGAAAATATTAGAATTCTTATAAGAAATGTACATTTGCATTAATTTCCAAGAAAGAGAAATTGTTCTTGAAGTTATTAAAATTTTCATAAGAAATGTACATTAATATTAATTTCCAAGAAAGAGGAATTTTATCCATGAAGATATTAAAATTTTAAAGAGATGTGCACTAGTATCATTTTCCTAGAAAAAGAAAATTTCCCTTGAAACTTGACAAAGAATTTTAAAGGTAGCCAAGTATCCAAATGTGCCCAAGTGTGCACAAAGAATTTTAAAGGTGGCCAAGTGTCTACATGTGCCCAAGTGTGCACAAGGAATTTCAAAGGTGGCCAAGTGTCCACATGTGCCCAAGTGTGCACAAAGAATTTTAAAGGTGGCCAAGTGTCCACAAGTACCCAAGTGTGCACAATAATTTTGCAAGTTTGACAAGTGTACACATGATGCCTAAGTATGCACAACTAATGTATAAGAAAAAAAACAAGTTTAATAATGATAAGTATAATTTTTTTGTTAATTTTATGCTAATATGTTTCATGGCATGCAAAACTGTTTTACTTGAAAATAATATTATTTTATCACATTGATGTTTAAATTAGTCATACATTGCTTGCCAATTTATATTTATGAACAATGCTATATTTTTATTTTTAAGAATGTAGAATTAAATATTTAGTTCTTGCACCTTGATACATATTAGTTCATTTTAAAAACTGAATTATTAAGCTACTAGGAAACTTGTGTTTCTCATCCATATGCTAATATGTATTAGATAAGGATGCTTAGCAGGGTCGAGAGATAGAAGTTTTATTTTGGTTTAAAGAAAATTTTTGTAACACCTTTTTTGGGTTTTAGACTAGACATATTGTAGTTTAGGAAATTATACTATTCTTTTAGCTGCATGTATGAGATGTACATGGGAAATTCCTGGGGAAGGATATCTAAAGGACTGGTCCATCCTTAGAAATTTGTAAAGGAGTCTGAGTGATAGACCTATTGTCTCATAACTTCCTATGGACGGGTACTTCATATTTCTGGGGATATGTTTACCAAATTGTACTAGACATTATTGGACATGTATTATTTGAATGATATGAAAGTTTAAATTTTTGCTGTGTAGTATAATATTTCTTCTAATTCCACTATGTATACGAGATTTAATCTGAGCAAAAGATCCCACCTAGTCTTCTTTGATGACACTTAATGGTACAACTGCTCATACATTAATTAAATAAAAGGATAAGAATAATGTACCAAGCCTATCTATTTACATCATAGGTATCATAATACTAGATAGGGGAATTACAAGATGCAACTTAGAGTAGGGGAAAAGACTGTCACCTTTAATTTAGTAAAATCCATGAGGCAATGCATGAACCACAAAGATGCTGTCTACTCAGTGGATATCCTAGATGATGAAATTGAGGCTTATATACAAGAATTCCTCTTGAGTGACCCTCCACAAGAATCTTCACAAGCAGAAGAAGAAAATTTGAGTAATGAACAGGTGTTGCAACAATTGACATGCTAACTAGCGATTAAGCCCAACAACCCTATAAAAATCGAGCCTAATGAATTAATTAATCATATATCCTTTATAGACAGGCCAAAAAAAGAAGAGGTAAAACCTTCAATTAAGGACCCTTCTATCCTAGAGTTGAAGGAATTACCTAAGCATTTGAGCTACGCCTACTTGGATGAGGCAAAAAGCTACCAGTAATTATAGCAACAAATTTGACTCCTGAGAAGAGGGAGATGACTTTAGCCTCCCTCAGAAACTACCCCCGAGCTTTCGCATATAAAATTTTAGACATCCCTGGGATAAATCCCAAGTAATGTTCACACAAGATTTTGATGGAAGACAATTACAAGCTAGTGGTATAACCACAAAGACGACTGAATCCTAACATGAAGGAGGTAGTGAAAAAAGAGGTGATCAAACTCCTAGATGTAGTTTTAATTTACCCTATCTCTAATAGCTCCTGGGTTAGTCCTGTGCAAGTAGTACCTAAGAAAAGAGGTATTATAGTAATAAAGAATGATAAAGAAGAGCTTATAGTGACAAGGATAGTAACAAGTTTTTGGGTCTACATAGACTACCACAGATTAAACAATGCAACCCAAAAAGACCATTTTCCCATTCCATTTATTAATTAGATGCTTGATTGATTGGCAGGTCATATGTTCTACTTCTTCCTCAATGGTTTTTTAGGATATTTTCAAATGCCTATTGCTCTTGAGGACTAAGAGAAGACTACCATTACCTACCACTATGGAACCTTTGCATATAAAAGAATGTCATTTAGACTGTGTAATGCACCAACTGCTTTTCAAAAGGTGCATGATGGCAATCTTCCATGACATGATTGAGGAGTCAATGGAAGTGTTCATGGATGACTTCTTAGTTTTTAGTAATTCCTTCACCCATTGCCTGAGCTATTTAGAGCAGATGCTAGCCCGATGTCTAGAGTTAAACTTAGTTTTGAATTAGGAAAAATGCCACTTTATGGTAAAAGAAGGAATTTTCCTAGGTCACAAAATATCCCATGTAGGACTAGAAGTGGACAAGGCAAAAGTCAAAGTTATATCAAAACTACCACCACCTAGCTCTATCTGTAACATCCGCTCCTAACACTTGTAATTTATGATGATATTGTTGTTATTATTTTAGTATTAATTACGAAGGGTTAAGGATGATTTAGTAAGGAGTTATAATGAACACTTTTATCATTTTATAATCACTTTTGTGATAAAAGCATGAAATTGGAAATCTGGTAAGGAAGGGTAAAATGGTAATTTTACCATGAAATGAATAATTAGTTTAATTCCCTTATTTCATGAAGTTATGACAAAGGACTCTTAATATTTCCATTTAAGGGGGAAAATAGTCTAGTTATGCAAGAAATTACTTATGTTAATATTAAGGGACACTTTTCCCTAAGAAGCGTAAAATTGTAATTTCACACCAAGGTTATGATGGTAATTTTATATGATGTGAGAAAATGGTAGTTTGACCCTAAATATTTTATTAAGGTGGGAATTAGAAATCCTTACTCATTCTTGATCAAAAGAAGAAAGAATGAGAGTGAAATGATAGTTTTAGCATAAAGGGTAAAAAGGTAATTTTGCCTTAGGGGAAAAATTGTAATTTTGCTAAAATAAAAGTAAATTAGTAAATTCATGGAAATGAGCCTTATGAAATTTTATTTAAGTGATTTTTACCCCTTGAAACCGAAAAGAATGAAAAAGGAAGCAAAAATGCCCAAATTGGACTTAATAGCAAAAGTAAACTTTTCTTAGGGACTAAAATGCAAATTCCAAAAAGTTGAGGGACCACTATGCAATTTCAAAATTCTGGAAGGGCAGAACAGTCCAGCCCATGGAAATTGCATAAAATTACAATGGTAAGGAGAGACAATGCCATTGTTATAAAAAGAAAAGAAAAAGGATGAAATTGACAAAATTTGCAAGAATGGCATTTTTGTAAATAAGTCCAACTTTAATTCAGCCTATTTCTTCTCCTAGCTACTAGAAATGGCGTGAGAAGAGGAGAAGAAGGAGGAGATAGCCGAAAACCCATCTTGACTTGAAGGAGAGGAAGCTTACATCAAATTAGAAAGGGAATTACATATCCATTGGCTTTTCAAGGTAGATAAACAACCTTATGCAATTATTTTCATGATTTATGGTAGATTTATGGTGTTTTCAAAATTGTAAGAAAGGTGACAATTTCTCTCTCTACATGTGTATGATAGATTTTCCTACTTGGATGTGAAAAATGTTGGAAATCACTTGTGGTTGTGACTATAGATATGTTGGAAAGTATGGAAACTCATGAGATGGTAAGATTGCATGAATGGAAATTGATTTTTCTAAACCCTAAATTATGTAAATGCTGAATTTGTACTTTTTAGAGTGAGAAAATGGTATTTTGCATGAATGTTGTTGTGTTGGAAGGGAATTGATGAAACCACTCCACTTTTGCTTGTTTTCTCACTTTGGCGTAATGCTAGGGTTAATATGGGTGCTGAATTTTGGCAAAATTTTGTGTTAGACCTAGTGAGAGAAAGTGCTAAAAAATGGTAAGAGAGAGAAAGTTCAATTAACTTTGCATTTGGGTATTTCTCTTATTGTCTAGCTTCACAAATAACCAAATATGTGTTCATTAGTCACCTTGGCCGAATGAATACATATGAATGATGTTGAAATTGTTCTTAAAAATTGACTTAGAAACTATATATGTCTAGTTCTAAGAAAAGAAGAGAGAGAAAATCATGGCAAGTCATACTTTGAGTAATGTTGTCAATTTAAAGTCTTACTTTTTCACTTTAAAAGTATGCAAAAAAATGTGAAATTGTGAGGTTAGATGTATGGTTATCATTGATATGGATAATGAGTTAGGAAAGCATGAAAAAGGATGACTTAAAGTACACTTACACAAATTTGAGGTGTGAGAAAATGTTAGGCATAATTATTGAAAGTGTTGCTAAAATGCTTAGATGATGAGAATAATGCTAAAAAGAAACCAAATGAGTTAAAAGTGCCACATTCTCATATTTTTCTTGCCTTGGCCGAATGTAATATGGCATTTTCCCTAGAATGGCCAATCTTATGTGTCCATTGGAAGTGGCTTGAGATACCACCCGAATAGGCATATGCTATGTAAAAGTGTTTGCATGGCATGATTGTGCTGCTATCAATGGAATGTTTACATTTATGTAAAAGATGTTTGTATGATATGAAAATACTTGATGTGATGTGAAACGCAAGGTTAAAGAATAGCATGAAAATGCATGATGTGATATGAAATGCAAGGTAAAGAATAGCATGAAATTGCTTAATGTATTTTGAAATGCGAGGTTAAGGTTCCCTGGTGGGAAATGATTGATATATGGCCCAGGGAATTGAAATGAGGAGGAGGGACGACCCAGTGAATGATCCCTGAAACTGAGGCCTGTGAAGGGGAGGAATGATTCAATGTTTACCTTCGAGGAAAGTTACCTTGTGGGGAATGATCTTCTATATACTCCCAAGGTATTAATGAGGAGGAATGATTTAATGCATCCATTCCTAAAAGGAGGCTTCCTTGTGGGGAATGATCTTCTGTATACTCCCAAGGAAGAAGAGGCAAGGGGAATGATTTGGTGTCTATCTCCTAAAAGCTGAGGTTTATTATATGTTATGATATGCATTACAAAGATGTAATTTATGCGAATATGATTATGATATTTAACATTGAATGCTTATAGCCTATTCCATGAATGAACTGATTGAATGTGTACCTCATTTCTATAGCTGCATCCACACTTGTTTCCATAATGAATCAGATCCAAGTGAATGTATGAAAAGAGTTTTGAAATTTAATTGCATGTAAAGTATTTTTTGCATTATTGCAGTGGTACATGTCATTCATTTTAAAATAAACTAGTTGTTTATCTACTGGGAATACAATTCTCATTATTGAACTGATATGTATCAGATGGTTAGATATTTCATGGTAATTGAAGTGGAGTTAGATACAGTGGATATTCCTTTCTTAGGTACCTTTACTATTTTCAAGAATGTGTACGTTATCACCATTTTTTAAATTCCGATGGAGCAGATGATGACTTAAATATATAGTTATAGCCCAACTTTTTGGAGTCCTAATTCCTTGTTTTGGAGAATTGGAATTAGGACTAATATTTTGGCTGTATATAGACAAAAAAAGAGGCATATGTATAGGGATATATGAAGGACCGATTCTCCCATAGTATTTTGAAAAAGGGGTATGAGTGACAGGCTTATTGTATCCTTACTCCTTCAGGATGGGTACTTCATCTATCCCGGTGTCTGTATATGAAACGATGTACTAAATAGATGTCATGATGTATATGTATATGTATATATGGAAAGTTTTTGTATGTAATCTACTGTAGTGTTTAATGTTTTATATTCTGCTGTGCCGAAGCATTTCACCTGAGCATGAGAACCTAAACCTAATTGCGAAATAAATCTATGATGGATTAGATGCTCAGGAACTTTAAATATATGTAAAGACTATAATTAATGTAACCACTTATCTAAGTAAATAACATGATGTTTTTAAGGTAAGATAAGAGGTGTTACATTATCAAAGCAATAAAAAGTTTCCTGGGACATGTCGGATTCTATAGAAGATTTATCAAGGAATTTTCTAAGATTGCTAGACCCATGACTCAGTTGCTTGCCAAAGGCACACCTTTCATATTGAATGACAACTATCTACAAGCATTTGAGTTACTAAAAGAAAGACTAACCATAACCCCTATCAAGATATCACCTAATTCAGGGCTACCTTTTGAGCTTATGTGTGACACCAGTGACTATGAAATTGGAGAAGTTTTAGGACAAAAGATTGATAAGAAGTTCCAACCCATCTATTATACCAACAAGACATTAACTGACTCCCAAGAGAATTACACCACTATTAAGAAAGAACTACTTGAAGTCGTATATGCATTTGAAAAATTTTGGAGCTACTTAGTATTATCTAAGACCATGGTTTAAATAGATCACTTACCTTTAAGAGATTTATTTGTAAAGAATAATGCTAAACCGAGATTAATCAGATGGATTCTACTACTACAAGAATTTGATGTAGAGATCAAACATAAGAAGGGCGTAGAAAATTTAGCTGTAGACCACTTGTCAAGACTAGAGAGCCCAAACCTCGAAGCTCTTGATCAAAAGGTATTAATGATAACTTCCCAAAGGAGCATCTAGAGGCAATGCAGGTATATACTAATCTCCCTTAGTTCTAAGATTATTCTAATTATTTGGTCGCTAGAGTCCTACCAAAAGGTATGAAAACTCAACAAAAGAAGAGGTTCTTTAATGAGCTAAAATACTATATTTGGGAAGACCCTTTTTTGTTTTAAATTTGTGCAGACTAGGTAATTAGACAATGCATACATAGGGAAGAGATCTGCTAGATCTTAAACCATTATGATAAGGGACCAAAAAGAGGACATAAAGTAGCAAACCATACTGCCGAGAAAGTTTTAAAGGAAGGATTCTACTTTCCAACCATATTATAGGATGTACAAAAGTATGTCTAGGTTTGTGATGCATGCCAAAGTTAGGTAACATCTCTACCTGGAATTATATGCCTCAAACTAGCATACGTGTTGCTGAAATCTTCGATGTATGAGGCATTGATTTCATGGGACCTTTTTCCTCTTCCTATGGTAGTAGATAAATCCTGGTAGCAGTTGAATACTTCACTAAATGGCTGGAAGCCCAGGCATTCCCCACTAATGATGCCAGGCTAGTAACTAGGTTCCTAAAAAGACTGTTTACTAGGTTTGGCATAGATTAGCTACACCCTATTATCCACAAACTAGTGGACAAGTAGAAGTAACCAATAGGGAATTAAAAAGAACATTAGAAAGAAATGTAGGATAAACAGGAAAGACTGGGCAGCAAAGCTAGATGATGCTTTGTGGTCTTTTAGAATAACCTATAGGACATCCACTGGGTTTACACCATATAGACTTGTCTATGAAAAAACTTACCATTTACTAGTTAAGTTAGAACATAGGGCACTATAGGCCCTTAAGTCATGTAACTTAGATGTTGTTTCTTCAGGGAAAGAAAGACTATGGCAGCTCAATGAGTTGGAGGAATGGAGACAACAAGCATATGAGAATTCCTCTATCTATAAACCTCGAACAAAGAAATGGCATGAAAAAAGGCTACACGAGTCAAAGAACTTTCAAGTAGGAGATAAAGTACTTCTATACAACTCCCCTTGTCATTTTTTCCTAGGTAAGTTAAGGAGCTGATGTTCAGGACCCTACACGTTGAACCAAGTATGTCCCGATGGTGACAATGAAATTCATGACCCTGATTAGGGAAATTTTAAGGTAAATGAGCATCTTCTCAAGCACTACCATAGAGACCCACTAGAGGTCCAAGTAATTTTCCTCTAAGATTAGTCAATGAATGAGTTTAGTTAATAGACTTAAGAAAAAAAACCAACAAATATTCTGTTCTTTTTTGTTACAATTCAATTTATCTGTAAATAAAATTTCCCAATTTATTTGGAGTAATAAATTGGATTTTCCTAGGAAGTTTATTTGAAAGAAGGAAAGGCTAGGATTAAAGAATGCATGTTGACTTATCACACAAGTAACAAGCTATCATAACTTCAAGGCTAACTATAAGCTATCATGACATAAAGTGATAAGCTATCATGATAAGTTAACATAACTTCAAGTGATAAGCTAGCACCAAAATATTTTCAAGAGATCATGAGAGCCTATCATAAAAGATAACATTTTTTTTCAATTAAACTCTTTTAAAAGCATTGTAATTTTCCAAAATCCCCTTATCATCTAATTCCATCCAAAATTTCAATTTACTTTAAAAAGGGGTATCTTTGATTTTAGAAAAACTTAAGTGGATAGAACAATTTTGAAATAATTTTAAAAGTTTTTGAACAGATAAAAATTCAAGAGTTATCCTTTAAGCCATCTTAAAATCTCTGAAAAATCTTTACTTGATTTCAAAAATTTTCAAAAGAGTAAGATCAAATTTCAAAACTCAGAGTTATGAAGTATCCTTTTAAAAATTTTCAAAGAAACTTCAAATTCATATGACTTATCCTATCACAACTCAAATCCTATCCCTTCCTTCTCTCACGCATAGAGTCTGTCTCCTACTAGGAAAATACTTCCCTTACCTATATAATGTAACACCCTATAATTTTAATTAGTCTAAATTTATGTTCTTTAATTTATTGGATAAAACTTGCTTGTGTAATTTGGTATTCAAAATAAATATGCTCTCAATTTGCAAGATATTTGATTTAGATTACCTTTCCCATTTTATCCAAATTGAGGATGGAAAGAAAAGGGTGGCATTGTAAAAATATTTAGAGGTACACAACAACATAGATAAAGGAAATGGCAAGATAGGATGCAATATTTAAAATATATGCATGTGTGTTTACACGAGCAAGTGGGGAAAAGAAAGAGTGTAACAAATATATATATTCACACGGCTAGGAAACATGGAGATTTCAAGAATGCATGCACACGTGAAAAAAATACAAGAAGGCACACGTATTTAGGAGTGAATGAAGTGCAGAATTTTATTTTAACTAAGTGCACCACATGGCTAGGGAAAGGAAGGGTGAGATACACGTTTCCTCCACCCTTTATGTTGCCTCTAATGTGTGGAAAACCTCTTGCATATTTTGCATGCATGGGTTTTACGTGAAGTGAAGAAGGAGGGAACACGTGTAGTTAGGCAAACTAAGAAAAAGAGGTACAAAATTTTTTCTAAACACACATTGAGAAAGGAAATAATTTAATACTTCTATGAGCATGATGTTTTGGCCTTACGTGATGTAGAAGGGAAGGTACCTAAGCGTGTAGTACGGTAGGGAGAAGAGGGAAGGTGCAACCATGAAATAAATAAAGAAGAGTGCAGCATCCTTGCGTGATGGCTAAATGGAAATTTGAATAAGAAAAGAAAGGAGGTGGCGTGATCAATTTGTCAAGTTAAGCTTGCAAGGAAGCACAAAGTTTTTTAAAAAAATAAAGAGAAGTGCAGCGTGGATTTGGAGAGAAAGATGGAAGAAAGAGGGAATGCTAGCATGAAATTTCCTTCCTAGGCATGCGTAAGTGTAAGTGGAGTGTAAAGGAAGCAAATATACTTAAAAGTATACATGTGGCAATTGAATAAGAAGAAATTTTTATGAAGGTGGCATGACAAAAAAGTAAAGCAAAATAGAAGTGCAGAATTCTCATGCTCCCACACAGCAAAGGAAAGGAAAAAAAAAGAAAGAAGAATGCAACGTGAATGATGGGAATTGGAAAATTTATTTTCTTACATGGTTGTATGCACATGCAACCTAAGCAAAAAGAGACAAGAAGAGTGGGAAGTTCTTTTTTGGGAGATACATATAACAAATACACGACAAGAAAGAGAGAGAAAGAGAAAAGGGAAGAGTAAAGTGTCATTGGACCTACACATACCTACATGGCCAAGGAAAAGAAAAGGGGAACACTTTGAGAAAGAGAGAGTGAGGGCATGAGACTAGGTCAAACACCAAGGTTGTGAGGAGGTAGGAGTGAAGGTGATCAAGAAAGAAAGTAAAGGAGCAAGGAAAAGTCAAGGAAGTGTCAAGCTAAGTCCACCTTATTGCATCTTTGAGGTAGGTTAACAATTTTTAAGATTGTGTTCCATGATTTAGTATATGCAATCAACATGTCTTTATAAGATTTCTATGGAACATGATTGTTTTCCTACATTCTTGACAAAGTGCATGTATATTGGGTAAGCATGTGTGATTGATTGGGATGTTGGTTAATGAGATGGCATGAATATTGTTGATAGGAAAGGATTAGGGCTAGATAATGTTATTTTCATGATGAACTATGATTATACGTGATAGAAATGGATGGATGCTTTTGAAAACCATGCTTCTTCCATAAAAACTCCCTCTTGGCCAAATGAGAGAAGAAAGCCACACGAAATTGGTTGTGGAATTTCTAGTTGTGCTTGGTGAAAAAAAAATGATGACCATGGAGGAAAGAAACCCTAGCATTTAATGGTGTTAGTAATGAATAAAAGAGGGAAATTGAATTGCAATTAACAAACTCCCTTATGCCAAGTCTATGGAATTTATTCTTGGAATTTATGAGCAATGCACCATAATATTAATTCAAGAAAAAAATGGGAATTTATTATTGAAGTTTATAAGAGAGGATATTATTATTATTTTCAAGAAAGGGAATTATTCTTGTACTTGGTTGAATTATATAAGAAAAGATATTATTAATATTTTCAAGAGAGGGAATTATTCTTGACTTGGTAGAATTTTATAAGAAAGATATTATTATTATTTTCAAGAAAGGGAACTATTCTTGAACTTGGTTGAATTATATTAGAAATGATATTATTAATATTTTCAAGAGAGGAAATTATTCTTGACTTAGTAGAATTTTATAAGAAAGGGTATTATTATTATTTTCAAGATAGGGAATTATTCTTGAACTTGGTTGAATTATATAAGAAATGATATTATTCATATTTTCAAGAGGGAATTATTCTTGACTTAGTAAAATTCTACTAAGTTATTAGAATTTTTATAAGAAATGTACATTAAGATTAATTTCCAAGAAAGGGGAAATTTATTCTTGAAGTTATTAGAATTTAAAAGAGACGTACACTAGCATTATTTTCTAAGAAAAGGAAAATCCCCTTAAAACTTAATAATGATTATAAAGGTGGTCAAGTGTCCACAAGTGCCCAAGTGTGCACAATAATTTTGAAAGGTGGCCAAGTGTTCACAAGTGCCCAAGTGTGCACAAAAGAATTGTAAAGGTGGCCAAGTGTCCACAAGTGCCCAAGTGTGCACAATAATTTTTGAAAGGTGGCCAAGTGTCCACAAGTGCCCAAGTGTGCACAATAATTTTTGAAAGGTGGCCAAGTGTCCACAAGTGCCCTAGTGTGCACAAAGAATTACAAAGGTGGCCAAGTGTCCACTTAGTGCACAAGTGTGCATAAAGATGTATAAAGGTGGCCAAGTGCCCACATGGTGCCCAAGTGTGCACAACTAATGTATAAAGTTAAGTTTCAAGAATTATAAGCATAAATGGATTTGTTAAATTCATGATAATGCATTTTTATAGCATGCAAGATGTTTTACTTGAGAGGAATATTGTTTTATTACACTGACATTTAAATTGATCATACATTGCCCGCCAATTTATATTTATGAATAATGCTATATTTTATTTTCAAGAATGTGGAATTAAATATTTGGTGCTTGCACCCTGATACATATTAGTTAATTTTTAAAACCCAAATTGTTAAGCTACTGGGAAGATTGTGTTTCTCATTTATATGCTAATATGTATTAGATGTGGACACTTAGCAAGGCTGGGGAGATAGCAGTCTCGTTTTGGTTAAAGCAAAAATTTTTGTAACCCCTATTTTAGTTCTTAGTCTAGAAATATTTTTAGATTAGAATTAGGACTATTCTTTTGACTGTAAATGGGAAATTACCAGGGAAGGGATATGTGAAGGACCAATCTATCCTTAATAATTTGTAAAGGGGGTTTGAGTGACAGGATTATTGTCTCCTGACTCTTAATGGACGGGTACTTCATATATTCGAGTACATGTTTACAGAAATGTAATGGACATTATTAGGCATGTATTTATTTAAATTACACGAAAGTTTAAATTTCTGCTACAATGTATGGTATTTTATTTCAGCTATGCATTTGAGAATTGATTTGAGCAAAAAGAACCCGAACCTAATCCACTTAATATAATTTAATGGTATAAATGCTCAAAAAATAATTAAATAAAGGATAAGAATAATATACTGATCTTATCTATGTACATTGGAGAAGTTGTATCACCAGATAAGGGCGTTACATATAAAGCTCTAGCTGCGGCACTCCTACATAAAGTGGTGAGTTCCAAATCTCCCTTACTCTCTTGCATGAATTCTCGGCCACCGTAAGCACAACTCTCATGCACAAGTTCTCCACTCTAAGTAAGTGTGTTTTCTTCTTCAATTCTCTATTCTATTTTATGAACATTCAATAAAATCATTCTCATATCAATTAGGAATTTCACGATTCATCCTTGGATCATCATATAAATAAATTCTTTTATGAATAGTCAATAATTTTATTTCAAGGTTCATTCTTTAGTCATCACACATATATGATTCTTTGATGTGCATGGATTGAATTATTTCATAATAATTATAATTCCAAAGTAATCATCCTTAATAAATCACTTCATAAAATTCTTTTCTTGTTCATACTTATAGCTTTCATATAAATTTCAAGATTCATTCTTTCATGAGCATAAAAATAAGATTCTTTCACATGGAATAAATTTTCTAATTCTTGTAGCAAATCTTTCATTCTTTCTTTTAAGAGTCATGTAGGTAGGCATTAATTAATCATCACGTTTATATAAACAAATTCTTGTCAAGAAACATCATGCAATCTTGTAATCAAGATCTTATCTTGTATTTTCACGTAAGAACCAAGAAAGTCCCTTTCTTGCATTCATCAAGATTCTAGCAAAAGAATTTCAGATTTCTTGATATCATTTGTTCATAAAATAAAAAAAAATTCATCAAATTTAATAAATCATAAGGACCATGTTACATTTACATGCGAAATTTATACTCAAGAGTTCATATTGGTTCTTTTTACACTTCAATTTACTTAGCTAACTTATGTTTATCTAGGACTATGTCGCATTTTCACCCCTCAGTGTCACATTAAAAAGAAGAAGGACCCCTAAAGTCAACCTTCTCCCCCTTTATGCCACATATTACTGACATTTCAAGAAGCTGAGCAAGAAAAGAAATATCAAGCCTTTCGCTTGAAGCTCATAGGAGCCAAACGCTGCATCAATCAAAGTGTCATACAAACCGTTGGCTTGGTTAAAGATCTAACTAATCTCTTGGACACACACCCCTTCACAAGGTTTTTCAACATCAATGAACCTACCTATAGGGAGTTGACCTTGGAGCTCTATAGTACCTTCTCCCTAAAGAAGCATATCACTGAGTTGACTAAATCGAACACCATTTCATTATGATTAGAAGGCATAGATTTCTCCATGTCTATACCTTACTTCAGATGGCATCTAGGCCTATGGACAACAGAAGACCTGAACAAAAGTTCATACATAGGATGCATTTACGCTCCAATAATTACTTCCTACACTATGTGGGATCAGATAACCACTAGACCTAGCTGGTACACCCCTACCAGCACTAACTCAACTAGCCTTCCTGATGGTTTAAGGTACCTTCATTCTATTTTAGTACATACTCTTACAGGCAAAGGCGAAAGCTTTGAAGAAGTAACCTCAACAGACCTGTTCCTTCTCTAGTAAATGCATTAGCACAAAAAAGTGGATCTTAGGAATGTCTTAACCACCCAGATCTCCACTTTCATAGGAGATGTCAAGCAGAGTTCGATATGCTTTGGTTTATATATCACTCGGCTAGCAAAGAAGGTCGGTGTCCTCAATGACTGCATTAGTGATCTAACTCTAGTAGGATGTAAACTGCCTGTAAAACCACCTCAGCAGTAAATCAGTAACGTCTTCCTTTACTTTCATTTCTAAGTTGTTAATGAGTTCTCCCCCTCCCCCCAATTTGCTATGCTGAGGATAGTGTTTGTCTTATGTGTGGGGTGACACCTCAATCTTAGTTTCCAGTTTCTTCATCTCAAATCAAATAAGTGTGTATCAAATTAGTGTGCTTTCCAATGTGCATTTCAAAGTTTAGCATATTACATCATACTAGCAATTTTCATTTTTCTTATCATACTAGTAATTCTCATTTTTCCCTTTACTTTATAATAATTCATAACATGGCTAAAATATAATACACACTTTCAAACCTACAAGTTAAACTCTCATTTAAATTCATATTAAACAACAATTGTATTTCATAGCTCATATAGAGAAATAGTTCTATGGCACATAGATACTCCTATATATTTAATCATGATTTTTATTGCATAAACTCTTAGCTGATGATATTGATAGCTAGACTTGAATGCATTACTTGACTAAAAATTTAATTGAGAATTTCAGGAACCCTATAAAACCTTACCCTATACATGTGAGGATTTAAGCCTAAGTGAGCATTCATCATAAACATGCTCTGAGTTGTTCTTGTTTGAGTGTGCATCTCATTTTACTATGATTCAAGAACTTGCTTTGTAATACTTGTCAAATTTACATGAATCTTTAAATATCAGAAATGATTTGGGCAACTTAGGATACACCATTGCTAGATAAAAAGCCTACCCTTTGTGTTTTCGTTAGTTGACTACTATTGAGCCTTGATGTATTCCTCCTTATTTACACCTTTACACCCTATATTCTACTTCTTACATTATCTTTCTCTATCACCTTATATGCTGGAGCTTGTGTGGTTAGCTCTTCACCTTTGGATTAAAATGCATTGTTAACTGAAAATAGTCCACTAAGCCATTTCCTTATTTTGAGGTACCCCCTTAATTCAATCTAGGACTAGATGTTAGAAAGACTACAAGACTACAAAAAGTAAAAGAAAAAAAATTTTGAAGAAGAGAAAAGGGAAAGAAAAGAAGAAAAGAAGAAGAAGAAGAAAGCAAAAGAAAAATTATAAAATATCAAAGTGGTCTCCTGTACTATTTAGGATAAAAGTATTCTTTGAACCAAGAAGCATAGTGAAAACTGCATTCACTGTTTTTAATCCTTGGAGTCTCCTTAAAATTGCATGAGTTTCCAACATATTTGTAACCTTTTCTTCCAAAATTTTCTCCTAACTTTACCTTAAGCCTTATTACAACCTTATCAAGACCCTTTGATCATGATATTCAATTTTTTGCAAGTAGCAAAGATGAGATTTATAAGCAAGCATATGGAAGGCATAGTTTTATGAAATTTCTTGAGGGATTTAACTCCACCCATATAGACTTCTGAGTGATATTGAGTAACCTCTACGATGCACCAGTTCCTAAATAAACAATGGGTTGCTTGTTAAGAAACTACATACAATCTGGTTGTTTCTATTATCTGTGAAGGTTTTACAATGATAGAATTATGATCAAGATTCATTTTGGAAGCATTAGGCAACATAGACTGTGAAGTATACATGAACTTTGAGGAGCTATTATTGCTTTTTACGGATTAAATAAAAGTTTTCTTGAGGACAAGCAAAAGTTTAAGTGTGGGGTAGTTTCATAGGCACATAATTATACAATTTTAATTGAAAATTTTTACTTGCATAAGAGCCATACTTTATGTGTTTGATTTAAAATTACCTAAGTTTTCATCTTTTTTCTATGTTATATAAGCTTTAACCAGGTACAAAATAGTTTTGAAGCAAAATGGACCAAAACCAAGTGTTTAAAAGCTCAAAGCATCACAAAATGCATCTTGTAGCAAGGCCAAGCATGAAGTCTTCTAGAACACACCCTACCACATGGCCATGTTGCCTCAAAGCTTCTATAACACGCCTTTCCACATGACCAAGACACCTTATGTAACTCTCTACACGGCCGTAGCAACCAATTCCAACCAAAAGAAGGCTAAAAGCACACCATGGAGGCATCCCTACCAAAACAAGGTCGTGCCCCTTTCCTAGGCTACCACACGGCCATGCCCTTCTTGAAGCCAACACACTGCCATATCCTAGCCTAAAGACATGCCTCCCTTGCCTATAAATAGGAGGAGGCGCATAAAGAGAAAGGCATTGATTTAAATAGAGGAAACATAAGCGTAAGGAGTGGTTTGGAATGTAACAACTTCGTTTCATTCCTTAATGCTTGGCACTTCAATTCCCTTTTCTCTCCACAAAGGTAAGAGCCATAGAGATTCATCCAAGAATTGAAGAAAATATTAAGGAACACCAAAAGGTGACTAGGAGCATAATTGAGGAGAAGTTCAGAGTCTAGAGCATCCACCCAAAACTCGATAGATGAGGGTTCTTCTTTCTTAATTATAACTCTTTTTATTTTATTCATAAACATGAGTACTAAGTTGGTAAACCCCACTTAGGGTACCTAACTATGATGATATTTTAGGTTTAATATGATTGAATTATAAATTATATTTTGTGATCTTTCTTTATTTAAAGACTAATTCAGTTTCCATTATAAGACGTCGTAGGGAAAACTATCTAGATTAGGAGGAATTCCTAATAGTAGTGAATTAAAACTCTAACTGATGATGTCTAGAATTGGAAAAATAACTAAAGAGAACAGTCAATGTTCACTTGGAACTAGAGGTTGATTGATTGTTGGATTAGAAGAATTCTAAATAGTAGTGAATTAAAACTCTAATGTTGATCTAGAATCACTTATTAGGAAGAACCAGCCAATAGGGGGTTGTAGGTTTTAGAAACCTATTGAGACCGAAAGAGAATTTGGGTTTAAATTAGAATTCACTCATAGGTAACAAATCAATTTCATAATTCACAACTTCATTGTTTATATATCATCTAGTTTAGGACCCCAGTGGGTTTGCTTTTGCAAAACTTAGTATTTCACTTTCTTGAGAAAGAGTTTCACCTTCCCTTTGTAATTAGATAATAGTAGTATAATTTAAACCACTATTTGTCTTAGGTTAAATAACAAGTAAGTAGTGACTCTGGGCTTTCCCGTTCCAATGGGATACAACCTTGGTACTTACCTTGGTGCTAGGCTACACTGATAGGTACACTGCCTTAAGGTGTGGATGCATATAGAGCATTAGCTGCACATCATGCTCCTTCTATTTATGAGAGATGTTTGTTAGTTTTAGTTAAGTTAAATGCTTGTGCTTGTTGCATTAGATTCCATGTAGTTGCACTAGAATGATGAATTAAATTGAAAAGAGAAGTGCGGGGACTTAAATGAAAGGAAAAGGTTTACTAAAGGAAGCTGTGTAGGCTTTCAATACTCCACGTGTAGAAAACCATAATTTTAGCCAAAATACTAGTTCCTATAGCTACCAGATTTTTGAATTTTATTGCCATTAGTTAAGGAGCAAAATGGTAATTTCGTAAGTGGCCAAAGAAATTATCATTTTGAGCTAAATGATCGAGAATTAAGATAAGAATTACAATTTTTATACCATGCATAAATAGGGCCAAACTACAGAAGCCTCATTTTTTACCCTGAAATGGCATTTTTCCTAATTTAGAACTAAGTTTGCCTATACATAATGCGCTAACATCTGTTCTAAATTGGCTAGACAATGTGTGAAAGAATTTTTGAAAATAGAAAAATCATCTATGAACACTTCTATTGAATCATCAATCATGTCATGAAAAATTACCATCATGCACCTTTGAAAAGTGGCAGGTGGAATGCACAGTCCAAAGGACATTCTCCTATAAGCAAAAGTTCCATATGGGTAGGTGAAGATATTCTTCTCTTGGTCCTCAAGAGCAATAGGTATCTAAATATATGCTAAAAAATCATCAAGGAAACAATAAAACATATTACTTGCCATTCGCTAAAGCATTTAATCAATTAATGGAAGGGGAAAGTGGTCTTTTCAGGTTGCATCACTTAATCTATGGTGGTTTATACAGACCCGATAACCTATTGCCATTCTTGTCAGTATAAGCTCATCCTACTCATTCTTTATTACCATAGTGCCTCCTTTCTTTGGCACTACCTGCACAAGATGTAACGACCCCCTAATACGTCATACGCGATGCTTATCTGATTAGTGGAAGCATATGGGTTAGTTTACATAATTATTCCCTATGTGGGAATGTCAGGGGATCGCTACTGGTTGAGCGTAACCCAAATAGACTTCCCATTGTCCATTCAGATTTCATTCAACCCTAATTCACACGCAGCTAAAAAAATACACATACATACATCATCAATAACTCTGGAATGAAACTAAAGTCCATACATACGGCGTACAATCATTAAACTCAACATCCAAAACTCATATACATATACTGTCAAGAATTCACATACATTCTAACTGAATTTCCCAAGTTTACAGCAGTAAACCCTACCAAAAATTCGGCAGAGTTTCCTCTATATTTCGATCATATCCAAAGTACAAAATTACCTGTTTACAATCAAACAGCCAGTCCAACAACAACAATAAACATAATTAACATAAATCCATGTACAACAACGTCCATTCATCACTACAATCCATATACACTATCTGAAAATATTACATGTACATTCAGTCCAATCTATACAGAAAACATAAGAGACAGAACCCAATAAACAACACGTCATCAAAGTATATGTACAACCGATTCAAGCCTAAGCTAAATCATCCTCCAGTCTATCCTCAAGTCAGCCTCCGCTATCGTCTGGGTTCCTGTCCCTGTCCCTGTTCATCTGAGTAAACAACCTAATGAGATATGAATCCCAATAGAATAATTCACAATTCAAATATTGTTCGAAAACTGGTTGAATACCCAGCGGTGCGAACACTGAAATCATCTTCCCGAAATCAATTCGAAAATAGTGAAATGCCTTATCTTTAAAAATTATTTAATTAGATGGAAATCGATGCAGTTAATCGAAGTCATAAAAATCCATTTATTTGAAAATCAATCATCAAAATCAAGTAAAATCCCATGCCCAGTGTATCTCAATCCACGTTGGCTACAAATCCGCAGTAACCAAATCTAAATCATCTTCTAATTGCACGTAGTCTAGAGAGAATACCTCTCTTATCGTTGGGTGTGATCCGTAACACCAATCACTCACTCAAGGACCGAGTGAGAATCAACATCTAGGGCGTCCCCTAGCATGTGCACATACGCCAATTCTCATCCTCATACAGTCTATTCGAACTCACATGTACTCGGTCGGCTATTCCTCAGGGTTCTAGGGTATTACGCCTAAATTACAACGTTTCCCCGTGTAGGTTATCCACCCTTATACTCCCTAAACCTTTCTTAGGGTCGTCCTAGTTTAACGCGTAATCCCTAACTCAGTACAAGCTAAATATGATAAAAATAATCTCGTTTAAAAGCTCCCTATACTAGGGATACTTAATAGCCGTCCCATTCTGGCTATCAAGTACCCAACCCTAAGTAAATCCATCCTAAAGGCATCTAAACTCGATAAACAAGGTTTCTAACATGCAATTAGGGTTTTCAGCACACAAGCATGCAATTTATCCCATCGAAAGCAGCACGTAAATCTATGCAAGTCATCTAAATCACTTAGGTATTCACTAAATCAATTCTAGGGTTCGGGATGTGTAAATTATCCTACCTGGTCTCCAAATGCTCCAAATCACTTCAGAATTCCACGCAGTCTCAATTTCTGAGCCCGATTAATTTCTTGGACAAAAATTAAACATTCAGGCTCATTACGTCATCCAATTTTCAATCCTAAACCCGGTTACTCAACTACCTAGGTTAATTTATTGCCTAATTACGTTCGGCAATTATTTCAATCAAATACTATCATTTTTTGGGAAATCAGACCTTACCAATGTGTCCGGATGATGGAATTCTACGTCACGGTGGCCTCAGTTTCTCCCGATGCATGTCCATAAGCTCTGGCACGGTGACAAACGGCGGTGCACGGCAGCATACGGTGGCGCATGGCGGAGGGGTGCAGTTTGCCTCGAAAATCACACCACGGTGAAGCCCTCAAGTCCAGGAGTCCGAATACAGTGGTGGCGCTGCGGTTCACGGCCGTTTGGATGGCATTTTTCGGCCACGAAGTTTCTCTCATGGCAGACGGAGTTTCCCTCGATCCAGGCGCATCCGGCCTCCTTTCGACGGCGATAAGCTACTGGAGGAAGCTGGCAGCTCAGGCTACACGGTGGTGGGGGCGATGACGGTCAACAGCAACGGACGACGGCGATCTGAGCTGGAGAAATTTCGTGCGATGAAGGGGAAAAATAGCATTTTTCCGGCGGCTCCAGCGGCCGTTGATGGCCGTGGTTGGTTGGTGGAGGTTATGGGCAGTGAGGGTTATCGGTTGGTGCCCTTGGTGGCGGCCCACGGTGGCTGTAGCGGCCGTTCATTGTGGATGAAGGAGGAGAGAGAAAAGAGAGACGAGAGAGAGAGAAATGAGAGAAATGGAGGGAATTCGTGTAATTTAAAGCCTCCGGGGACGATTCTGACTTTTCCCAGACCACCCAAGGATACTTTAGGGTGTCGGCATCCTTCCAGACGTCAGCACGTATTTCCATGCAAAAGTTTTGGCCTCAGTCAATGAAATTGATGCACGAAACTTCTTCCATCAGTTTCTAATCGCCGGATTGCACTTCTTTCTGTTTGATCATGTTTCTGGCTTCAAATAATCTTTCGTTTTGATTTACTATCCTCGAAAGTCATGCTAGGCTTCGTTTAAAAGGAATTAGGGTTAAAAATCAAATTTTATCTTTAAAAATCCTTTCAGTTGTTACACAGGACTAACCCAGGAGCTTTCAAAGATGAAGTAGATCAAACGTGCATCTAGAGGCCTAATCACTTCCTTTTTTACTACCTCTTTCATATTAGGGTTTAGGCATCTCTGTGGTTGTACCACTGGCTTATAACTATCTTCCATTAAAATCTTGTGAGAATAGTAGTTGGGATTTATCATAGGGATATTTGAGATTTTTTATGTGAAAGCTTGGGGGTACTTTTTAAGAGATGTTAGGGTTATCTCCCTCTCGCCAAGAGTTAAATTTGTCGCTATTATTACTGGCAGCTTCTATTTCTTGTCCAAGTAGGCATAATTTTAGTGTTTAGGTAACTCTTTTAATTCTAGGGCTAAAGGGTCCTTGATTAAAGTGTTACTTCCTTTTCTTCTTGTAACAGTACAGCTGCCCACTTGCAGATATTGTCCACTTTGTACCTATCCCTGTGGGACTCACGATTTTGTTCCTCCCCCCTATCCCTTCGGATGAGAAAACACATCTGCAAGGGAGAGGTATCCACACCCTTATAAGGCATGCTTCGTTCCCCTCTCCAACTAATGTGGGACATTACAATCTACCCCCCTTAGGGAGCCCAGCGTCCTCACTTGCACACTGATCTGGCCCCGGCTCTGATAATGAACTTGTAATGATCCTCTAATCTACAATATACTATCCTCTATCTGAGTAGCAGAAGCATATGGGTTTTCAAAATAATTTTTCACTTTTTCCTTTTCAGGGAACGTCAAGGGATCGCTACCGCTTGAGTGTAACCTAAATAGACTTTTTTGTCGTCCATTCAGATTCCACTCAACCCTAATTCTAATGCAGCTGTTCTAAAATTCACATGTAATCATCACCATAAGCTTTGGAATATTAAAACTAATAACCACAGATAAAATATATAATCCATTCACATGCAACCTTATCTTAAACAAACATTCCATCATTCATTCCTACCAAAAATTCGGCAGAGTTTCCCCTGCAATCTAGACGTCTCCCAAAATACAATTAGTCATCAAACCAATATATACATCAAATTAAATCCATTTACAGCCAGAAACAACCAATACAAATAATTACATATTAAAATTCAAGCCTAGAAACTACGCTGCATCGTTCGTCTATCATCTAATCTCACTCCAGCTATCTTCTAGGCCCCTATCCCTGTTCATCTGAGTAAACAACCACATGAGATAGTTAAATCCCAATAGAGTAATTTACATTAATTAAATTCAAAACTAGTTGAATGCCCAGCGGTGCAAGCACCAAAAATAACTCCCATTTTTATTTCAAAAATCAGTGTAATACCTCATTTTTTAAAATCATTAAAATGGCATGGAAAATGAGGCAATTAATTAATGAATATAACAATCTATTTTTCTAAAAATCTGTGGTAAAAATTCAAATCAAATCTACTGCCCAATGGTTTTCACATTCACATCAGTCACAAGTCTTATGTAATTGTATCTGAATCTATCCAATTGCATGTTGTTTTACGAAAATCAATCTTTCATCGTTGGGTGTGATCAATAACACCAATCACCCGAAAATCATGCCTATATTATGAGTGTGATCCGTGACACCAATCACTCACTCAAGGACCGGGTGAGAATCAACATCTAGGGCGTCCCTTAGTATGTGAACATACGCCAATCCTTATCCTTATATAGTCTATTCGGAATTATATGCACACAATCGACTAGTTCCCAAGGTTCTAGGATATTACGCCTAAATCACAATGTTTCTTCATATAGGTTATCCCCCCTTATATTGCTTAAACCTTTCTTAAGGTCGTCCTAGTTTATCGCATAATCCCTAACGAATACAAGCTAAATCTGATGAAAACAATACATTTATAAAATCCTCTGCACTCGGGATACTCAACGGCTATCCCATACCGGCTATTAAGTACCCTACCCTAAGTCAACTCGCTCTTATGGCATCTAAATCCGATAGCCAAATTGTTCTAACATGCAACAGGCATTTAGAGTACACAAGCATGTAATTATACTCATTGAAGGCAGCACGTATTTTTATGCAATCAAATTAAATCATTTAGGTATCCACAAAATTAATCTAAAATCAGGGGAGCATAAATTATCCTACCTGGTTACCGTTTGCTCCTAATTAAATTCAGGGCTTCCTGATCCTTGAAATTTGAGCCTAATTAATTTCTTGGTTAATTTAATTAATGTCTTAGTTTGTTACTTATTCAATTTCATTTTCTTATGTCTGATTACACATTTTCCTATGCCAGCATATTTCCTATACATATTCGTCATCCAATTCAGTTAGAAAACATTTGATTAGGGCAATTTAGATCATACCGGGGGTTTTGAAAGGCAGAAATCTGATTCTGAACCCTTTCTGGCTTCTCCGATAGCGACGCATGGTGGAGGGGTGTGACTGAGGTCAAAAATTACACCAGAATGAAGTCCGCAAGATGAGGAGTCCGAATCTAAGGTTGGTGTGGCGGTTCTCGGTAGTTAAGGTGGCATTTTTCGATGGCGTTCGGCGATTGGGAGCTATCAGAGGAAGATGGAAGATCAGCCTTCCCAATGCCAGGGGCAGTGACGTCAGACGACAATGGACGACGGAGATCACGGTAGGTGGAGAATTTCATGACAGAGGGGAAAAAGAAGCTTTTTTCGACGACTGTGGCATCTGTGGGTGGGCAGGGTTAGTCACTGGTGGTCAAGGGTGGTGAGCTATGCCAACGGCTGGGTCAGGTTGCGGCGGAAGGCAATGGTGGTGGCTGCGCACGGTGGTGTAAGGGAGAAGAGAGAGAAAATAGAGGGAAGAGAGAGAGAAAATGTGAAAATGGTGGGAAAGTGTGGGATTTTTGAGAATTTAAAGCCTCCAAGGGCAATTTGGTCTTTTGCCACTTCGCTTGGGGGAATTTCTGGATGCTGTCTTTGATCCAAGCAAGGGCAAGGGTTCCCATGCGAGAATTTCGGCCTCCGTTTAAGGAACTGAAGTCTAAGACTTTATTTGTCAATTTCCTAACACCTGGTCGTGTTTTCCTTCATCAGATCGAATTTTGACTCTGAAAAATCCTCAAATTTCAACCGTAATCTCAGAAAATTGCGCCACGTTCAATTTTATCGAAATCTTAATTAAATTCACCCAATTTAATTATTTTGAAATTCTAGTTTATTACATTCTCCCCCATTAAAAGAAATTTTGTCCCCAAAATTCATACCTGTGAATAGCTCTGGGTATCATTGCCTCATCTCGTCTTCCTTCTCCCATGTCATCTCCTGCGATGCTACATCCTGCCAAAGTACCTTAACTAAAGGGATTACTTTATTTCAGAGTTGCTTAGTCTTAAAGTCAAGGATTTGTAAAGGTGTAGATTCATAAGTTAAATTTTCCTTTAATATTATGGGTTGATTCCCCAATACATGCGCAGGGTCTGAGACATATTTACGAAGTTGCGAGACGTGAAAGAAATCATGCAAATTAGACAGGTATTGGGGTAAGGTGATCTGGTAAGCGAATGGACTGACCTTTTGTAGGATTTGGAATGGTCCTAAGAATTTGGGGCTTAGTTTTCTGGTCCTTACTTGTCTACCAATACCCGTGGTGGGGGACACTTTCAGGAAAAAATGTTCTCCCTCACTAAACTCTAAAGGTCTGCTTCTCCTATTGGCATAGGCTTCCTGTCTTTGTTGGGCATCCCTCATTTTTTCTCTGATCACTTTGATTTAATCGGTGGTCTCTTGTGCAATCTCAGGTCCCAACAGTGTACTTTCCCCCATTTCTACCAAACTTAGAGGTGACTTACAGCTTCTCTCATACAAAGCAGCAAAAGGTGCCATACCAATGGTAGAGTGATAACTGTTATTGTATGCAAACTCTATCAAAGGTAGGTTTTTATCCCAACTTCCTTTCTGTTCTAGCACACAAGCCCTTAACATATCTTCTAAAGTTTGAATTGTTCTCTCAGACTGCCTGTCAGTTTAAGGATGATAGGTTGTGCTAAACTTAAGCTAGGTTTCTAATACTTGCTGTAAGGATTGCCAAAATCTCGAAGTAAACCTAGGGTCTCGGTTTGATACTATACTTGATGGTATTCTGTGTAATCTTACGATTTCCCTGAGGTATACTTCGGTTAGTTTCTCCATAGAGTATCTCATCTTAACAGGTAAAAAGTGAGCAGACTTGGTTAATCTATCCATTATCACCCAAATGGCATCATAACCGTTTGGTGTTCTAGGTAATCTTACTACAAAATCCATAGTTATTTGATCCCATTTCCTTTCCGGTATTTCCAGTGGCTTCAATAGCCCTGCGGGTCTTTGATGCTCTATCTTGACCTGTTGACAAGTCAAACAAGCATTCACGTAGTTCGTGATGTCCTTCGCATGCCTAGCCACCAAAAGTTTCTCTTCAAATCCTGACACATCTTGTAAATACCTAGGTGGATAGTATAGTGGCTTCGATGAGCCTCTACTAACACTTTTTCCCTCAGCTCTTGATGGTTTAGGATTACTACTCATTTCCTAAACATCAATACTCCATCAGGGGCTAGTCCAAAATCAGGTTGATTTGCATATATATCCAAGGATTCATCCTCTAGTTGAGCTTGCCTAATTTTTTCCCTTAGATCACAGGTTATTAGGAAGTCACTCATCACTAATCTCTTCGGAAACGAGATTACATTGAGGCTGAGATTCCTAAAGTTCTCAAGTAACCTCATCTCATCTACCATTAGGCTGGCTAATTGTAATGACTTCTAGCTTAATGCATCTGCTACAATGTTAGCCTTCCCTATATGGTATTTTAACTCGAAATCAAAATCCTTTAAGTATTCTACCCACCTTCTCTGCCTCATATTCAGTTCCTTTTGATCAAACAAGTACCTAAGGCTCTTGTTATCACTATAAACCTCAAATATAGCCCCGTATAAATAATGTCTCAAAATCTTCAAGGCAAATACAATGGCAGCTAATTCCAAGTCGTGGGTAGGATAGTTTTTCTCTGCAGGTTTCAATTGCCTCAATGCATAAGCCACTACTTTTTCATCTTGCATTAAGACGCATCCTAAACCTTTCATTGATGCATTTGTATATACTGTAAAGGGTTCTAAAGGTTTTAGAATTATTAGCATAGGAGCGGTGGTCAAATTTTCTTTCAAAGTCTGGAAATTAGCTTCACACTGCTCACTCCATTCAAAGTTTACACCCTTTTGAGTCAACCAGGTTAATGGCAAAGCTATTTGGGAAAATCCTTGGATGAACTTCTTGTAATAGCCGGCCAAACCCAAAAAACTCCTAACCTCGGTGACCGTCCTTGGTTGACCCCAATCTAATACTGCTTTGATCTTCTTAGGGTCTACTGCAATCCCTTCCCCATTTACCATGTAGCCTAGAAATTTCACTTCCTCCAACCAAAACTCACATTTTTCTAACTTAGCAAATAGTTATTTTTCTTCGAATATCTATAGCACCGTGCTAAGATGTTGGCCATGCTCTTTGTGAGTCTTGGAATAAACCAAAATTTCATCTATGAATACCACTACAAATTGATCCAAGTAGGGTCTAAAGATTCTGTTCATGTAGTCCATAAAGACAGCAAGTGCATTTGTCAGTACAAACGGCATAACTAGAAACTCATAGTGGCCGTACCTAGTGCTAAACACTATCTTGGGGATATCTTCTTTCCTAACCCTAATTTGGTGGTATCCCGATCTTAAGTCTATCTTGGAGAACACAGTCGCACCCTGCAACTGGTCAAATAAGTCATCAATCCGTGGTAATGGGTGCTTATTTCTAATGGTCACCTTGTTTAGTTGTCGATAATCAATACATAACCTTAAACTCCTGTCTTTCTTCTTTACGAATAAGACAGGAGCTCCCCACGGTGATACGCTCGGCCTAATGAATCCCTTTTCTAATAATTCCTCTATTTGGACCTTTAGTTCCCTTAATTCTGCTGAGGCCATTCAGTATGGGGTCATAGCTATTGGGCCTGCACCCGGAATCAGGTCAATGGTAAACTCTATCTCTCTAAGTTGGGGCAGCCTACTTACTTCCAAGGGAAACACCTCCGAAAAGTCACAAACAATTAGGATTAGGCTCAACCTTTCCTAGAATTCTACCTGAGAGAGATTTAAGGACACATCACCTATCTCACATGCTCTGTCGTTCCCACGTATAGGTACGGTATCCAAGTAAGTGATAGTCCTATCAAAACAATTTAACAAAACCCAATTCCTAAACAACCAATCCATTCCCAGAATGATGTCGATCCCAGTCAGGAGTATACACACTAGGTCCACAATAAACAGGGTGTCATCGATGGTTAGCGGGCAGTTTAGAAATATTTTTGGGGATACAGTGGTTTCTCCCAAGGGTGTGGAAGTGTGTATATCACAGGGCATGGTTTGTAAAGGTAAGTTTATTCTTTCCACGCATGCATTAGAAATAAAAAAGTGCATGACACCCGAATCAAACAATATTATCAAAGGAAAATTATAAATCTTACCTCTACCTTGCATTAAACCTGATGACTTGTCAATGTTCGCCGCATCCATAGTAAAGACTCTCCCTGGAGCCTACGGTCTTCGGCCACTTGGTGTCTGCTAGCTTCCATTTGAGGGGCAGTACTTTGCAAGGTGTCCTGTACCCCCACACTTGTAACATTGTACTGGAGTCTGATGCCAGCAGGGTTGGTTAGGATGCCTGGTCCCATACTTCTGACAAAGAGCACTATCGGGCCGTTTGTTGCTGCATAAAGACCCTGGCTGCAGTTTAAACATCTGCCTTTCACATTGAGATTTCTAGCTGGTGGACTCGGCTTGTTACCGATCCTCTGCGTCATAGTCTGCTTCTGTTCTAGGTTCTTACTCAAGATCCGACATTTTTTCACCAGCACTGCAAAGTCTCTAATCTCTAGCGGGGCAAGTTGTGTCCTAATCAGTAAATTTAGGCCCTCTTCCAACTGACTTGCCTTCTAGGCTTCGTCATAATCCATTCTCAAGTACGTGGAATATCTGGACAGTTCTTCAAATTGTGCCAAATATTCCTCGAACGATCTACCTCCCTGTGTGAGCTTCAGAAACTCTGCTTCCTTGGACCGTCTGACACTTTTAGGGAAGTACTTATCAAGAAAGACCCTCTTAAAAGATTCCCAAGTAAGCGAAATACCCTTACTTTCCATCAGCTGCTAGGCTCTTGTCTACAATTGTTCCACTTCACTGTTAAGCATATATTTTATATATGTCACTTTCTCTTCATCATCAAAGTCAACAAATAGAAGATCTTCTCTATCTACTTCAGCCATGCTTCAACTGCGGCTGGATCAGAAGCACCTGAGAATGAGGGTGGACTTGCTATCTGAAATTCAATCTACCCTTGGTACATTGGGTTAGCATTCTAAGTGTTTCTATCATTTCTGGTCTGCCTGTCTTCCTATTGCCGCCTCATTAAATTGGCGATTATAGTAGCTCAGTCCCTCATAGCGTCAGCCATCATCTGTATGGAATCCATCATCTCTCGCATGTCGACATTGGTCTCCATGCTACCACTGCTTGAGGCACTGTGGCTCCTGTGTCTCAGCCTTCCTCTTGGCCTCTGAGTGTTATCCTTGCTAGGTTCTGCCATGGTTATCTGACATAGAAAGAAAATGAATTAGTATTTAATAGCAATAGTTAGTAGAAAGATTCTAAATTCATTCCTTTACTTATCAATTCAAGATCAGGTCCTAAGTATTCCAAAGTTAAATTAATCAAAACCCTAAAGTTGTAAGCCCAAGGGTTCATAACCACTAGCCCACTAAACTAGATAACTGATGAACCAGGCTCTGATACCAAACTTGTAACAGTCCAACTGCCCACTTGTAGATATTGTCCACTTTGTCCCTTTCCCTGTGGGACTCAAGGTTTTGTTCCTCCCTTTATCCCTTCAAAGGAGAAAACGCGTTTGTAAGGGAGAGGTATCCACACCCTTATAAGGCATGCTTCGTTCCCCTCTCCAACCAATATAGGACATTACACTTCTGGCCTGTATATGGAAAGGATATAGTCTGTAGTTTCATCTAGGATAGGGTTACTAGGCTCTGTATCTAACAAAGTTCTTAATTATTGCAATACCTATTCATTTGTCAGACCATCATCTTCTCGTAGAGTCTCTTGAGAAGAGTCATTCAATAGGAATTCCTGTAAATATGCTTATATTTCATCATCTAGGACATCTACTGAGTATACAATATCATCATGATCTATGGATTATCGAATGGAATTGGCTAAGTTAAAAGTGACTATCTCATCCCTTACTCTAAGTTACAATCTTCCATCGCAAACATCTATAAGAGCTCTAGATGTTGCGAGGAATGGTCTTCCTAAGGTTAGTGGTATGTTGCCTTCAACTGTCATATCCATCACCACGAAGTCCACAGGAAAGATGAACTTATCGACTCTCATAAGCACATCCCTTACTATACCCCTAGGATATTTGACTATTCTGTCTGCCAATTGTATGCTCATCCTAGTGGGACTTGGTTCACTCAGTCTAAGTTTATCGAACAAGCTAGTTGGCATTAAGTTGATGCTAGCTCTTAAGTCAGCTAAGGCATCCTTGATTGGGGTTCACCTATTACACAAGGCATGGTCAAGCTTCCTGGATCATGTTTCTTTGTAGGCAACTTGTTTTATAAAATGGTAGAGCATTACTTGTTTAAGGTTACTAACCCAAGATCTTCTAATTTCTTTTTGTTGCTCATAATTTCCTTTAATAACTTTTCGTAACAAGGCATCTGCAAAATCGCTTCAACAAAAGGTAGATTGATCATTAGTTGTTTAAATAAATCTAAAAACTTACTGAATTGTTGATCAATCTTTTCTTGCTTCAGTCTAGTAGGATATGGAATGGGTGGCTGATATTCTGCCACAGAGCTTTTCTGCCTTTCACTATATACTGGTTCTTCTTTTTTTACTTCATGCTTTTTATCTATATGTTTAGTCGAAATCTTTTCATTTTCCTTTGGTAAGGGCAAAGGCTTAATCAATTCCTTACCTAAACTCAGAGTGATAGCTTTGCATTTCTCTCTCAGATTGGATTCAGTGGTGCTCGGGAGCATGCCTGGATATCTTTTTGTCAACATCTTAGACATTTGGACTACTTGGTTTTCCAAGTTTTAGATTGACTCCTATTGATTCCTAAGATCTCTATCCGTTTGTTGATGTCAGCCTCTAAAGAGAATATGAATTTAATCAATAGTTCCTCAAGGTTGGTTTTCTTTTCTTGTCCTTGAGAGAACTGGGCTAGAGGATTTTGCTGAGGTTGCTACTAGTGCAGCTTTTGAAATCCTCTATCCAAGGTTGTATGTATTACTGTATGGGTCATTCTATTGTCTTAGGGTAGTACCCATGTAATGTACCTGTTCTAATTTAGCTGACCCATAGTTATATGAATAAGAAGTTGAGAGATTTGCAAATATACTACCCGTATTGCAATTTGAACTATAGTGTGGTACACCACAGAATTCACAGCTTAGTTGTGCTACTTTTGTTGGCATCTGGGGTTGGTTTATTTTCTTGGTCAGGAGCTCTACTTGAGCTGCCAAAAGTGATGTGACATCGCTTGATGTGCTACTCCTTGCTATACTGATCTTTCTTTATAGGATTTCCATTGATAGTTATTCATGGCCATCTCCTCTATTAAATTATGTGCCTGCTTTGGGGTTTTGTTGTTAACAGCTCCCCCTGTTGCTGCTGCATTTACCATCTACCTAGTGGCTGGGTTCAGTCCACTATAAAATGTTTGTACTTGCATCCACACAGGCAGTCTATGGTGTAGGCAACATCTCAATAGGTCCTTGAACCTTTCCCATTCATCGTACATGCTCTCATCATGCATGTGCACAAAAGAAGAAATATTATTGCACATTTGTGTAGTTTTAGTAGGAGGGAAGTACTTGTAAACATTTTTTTTGCCAACTCATCCGAAGTGGTGATAGAATTAGGGGGGAGGGATTGCAACCATCTTTTGGCCCTATCCCTTAAGGAAAATGGAAACAACTGAAGCCTAATGGCATCATTGGTGGTTCTATTTATCTTAAAGGTGTCACATATGATATATTAATATAGCTTCCAATCTGAAATTGAATGCCATACATAGTAATGAATTATCTTATAAGCTCTAATAGAAATCAATTTATTTGAGAATAAAGAATGTTGAGTGTTTTCGTATCACTACGGTGGTACATGCTAGTGTTTTTAAAAGAAAATTGAATGTCTAGCTACGGAGAAATTATTTCTCACTATAATAACTGGTGTGTATCAGATGGCAAGGTACTTAATTTGGCTGGAAGTTGACGTTGCATTTGTAGAGATACCGTGGTTTGGTCATTTCATATATGTCTAGACATCTATGTAGTGTTTGTTATTGAGGTTCCTCCTGCATAGAGGAGCTAAACTAAATATATGTTGTTATTAGATGTAGATACCTAAAATGTAGCCCTCTCATCATGATTACATATATGTTTTGAGAAAAATTAGGGTGAGTCATTTTTTTATTTAAATACTCAGGAGGTCATATATGTTTGGATATGTTAAAATAGTAGTTCATAGGTCTTTTGATAAGGGTTTGAGTGGCAAGTTTGTTGCCTCCTTACCCTAAAGTATTGTAAATACTTAACATATCTAGAAATATATGTATGACGTTATATCTATTATATGAAAATATGAATGATGTTTTTGGTATATAAATGTTTTAATATTTAGCTTTCCACTGCGATGTAGTTAAGTAAGAAACCTGAGTATTGAGTTTCAAACCTAATACAATATAAATTACAACGTAATGATTTTTACTCAGGCTATAAGTAAGGATAAAGATAAATATAATATCCCGGTCATGTGACAAATGAATATTTCATTAAGAGCTATAAATTGGGGTGTTATACATATATTGCATGACATCGATCATTCCTTGAAGAATACTAAAGAATGCATGATTTCCTTGGTGATCCCCAAGTAGAACCACCAATGGTAGGATTTAAACTGGTTTACCTGATTGCTGAGTTTCCCAATTCACCCATGTGTTGCTATGTCTAGATGGTTAAGTATATGATTACATTGGTGGTGGATATAAAGGCATTCGAGGTCCTAGGCCTTATGTACTTTCTATAGATCTGTGAAGATTTGATATGGATCATTTACATACCACTTGTAACATCTGCTCCTATTTCTATAAGAGATGTTTGCTAATTTTAATTAATTGTTTTTGTATGCTACATTATATTGCATATAGTTGCACTAGTGCAAGCATTAAATTAGAAAAGAGTGAGATAATTGACCTAAAAGAGGTTAGGGACTAAACTAAAAAAAAGAAAAGTTTAAGTGGGAGAACTATAAGCCAACAGATTTTTAGAAATCTCCTGCCAATAGGTTAGGCGAAAAATGGTAATTATGTATATGGTTTTAAAATTTCCATGTTGAGGATGAATGATTTGAGATTATGATCAAAACTGTAATGTTTAGGTCGCCTATATAAGGCTGGAGTTCAAACCCATTCTTTACCCAAAATTCAAAACCCATTTCTAGAGAGAGAGTAAACAAGTAAAGAGAGAAAGTCAGGGAGAAGAAGTTGAATCTTCACTTTTAGCAGGACTTGAATCTAGAGAAATTTCTAGGAAGGCATCTAATACAAGAATCAACTTGCAAGCATGGAATTAAGTAGCAAAGTAACCATATCCCTTTTTATTTTAGAGTTATTGTTCATGTAACTGAATTGCTTTTGAATTTGTTTAAAGAGAAAAAGGATAGAAAACTACATTCTTAGTGTTTCTAACCACTATTGGGTGTTTTGAACCATTTGAATGTACTTACGCATTCTTAAATCAAACTATAAAATATGGGTTTTATTCATGAATGAGAAAGAGGTTAAATCCAAGATTTAACAGAGATACAATTGTGTTTGGGTTATGTTTTGTGTGGTAAATGATGATTATATGTTGGTTTTGAGTTCATAAATTTCAAAATGGGATTTTAAACAAGTTTCTGGATAAAAATTTTAGGTCAATAGCAAGTCATAAAATAGAGCATAACGTAACAGTTGATTGGCCGAGCACAACAGTCGACTGTCGCTTTCTTGAGCTACGAAGAAACACATACAGAGCTCTAGTAGCTAATTGCTAGCCGTTGAAGTCAATTACCATGCTCTTCCTTTTTCTAGAATTTTCCCAAAAGGCTAACAATCGACTACCATGCTATAACAGTCGACTATCAGGCCTAGCAGCTGACTACCAGCTCTGTAGTAGTCGACTGATAGCTCTCAGGTTGAAATTTTGAAAGTGGGAAAAGTGTTAGCAATCAACTGATAATAGGGTACCAACCGATTGCCAGCCTCTATGAGTAAATTATGAACTCAAGAACATGTTTGGAAGGTATTCAGCCCAAGAAACTCTACTCAAACAAGGGATTGAACCTAGAATGTGAGACGTAACATGTACTTTGAAATGAAGTGAAAAAGTGTAAGAATATGATGATATTTGATAAGGAAAGAGCAAGAATAAATAAGAGAAATGAGAATTGTATTCTTAGTATATGTATTAGTCGTAGATTAGTTCATAACTAAAGGACTGATTGCTAGTATGGGGTAGTGATTAGACATTCCATGGCTACCATGATAATTGTAAATTCTAAGTTAGTGTACCTAATGGCTAGCTTAAAAAGAATCACATACTTAGAATTTCACATAACTATAGTATGAGCCGAATCACCCAACTATATATCCTGATCAATAGCGTAAATTTGAGGACCCTTACTATATACTCAATGTGTGGACTCTTATTGTGGGGACTCTTAAACAATACATGCATAATTGCAAAGAAGATCATAACATTAGAATCAACAATCCAGACAAATTAAAACAGAATACTAACACAGTCACAGACCCCAATGGATTTTACAAATTCAGCCAAACATAACAACAGACAATTCCAGTAGCAAGTAATCCATCACACAGTCAATTATACAGAAAATAAAGTAGTACAAATTATGCAAGTCCAATCTTCTCAAATGCCCAATGTTTAAATGTGTCCAAAAAGCTCCATAGGTTGCAGGTCACAAAATGGGTCGTGGATCACAGCACTCGAGTAGTCAAAAGAAAATGGTTAGAACAGCAGTCGAAGCTAAGGTGGAAGGTCGTAGATGGGGCATCGAGCGACAAAGGGTCGACCTCTAGTGGCAGCTTAGATAGATAATGTCGAATGGGTCATGAAAGCGAATAGATCTAAGCTTTCAAGTCTATCTTGAGTTGTGCAATCTGTTGCGTTGCAGTGACTGGCGAGCTATGAGGAAGTTACGGTTAAGTTTCCTGAAGTAACAGGGATGCCCATAGACGGTGGGTCAGCCAAAAAACGCCATGGAGGAGCTGCGATGTGTATGGGTATTAAAACTTGGTTTCTTTCTTGCTGAAACTCCATGGTTTTGCGACGTTCTAGTGGCTGAAGCTGGCAGCGGTATCCTGCTCATCATCCTTTGTCATCGGCACATTGTCGTGCCATCACGGAGCTCTGGTCAGTCTACTCCCTATCTCACACTGCACGGGTCCTTCTCTTGCATAATGCCTCTCCTCTGTCACTATTCCAAGCTTTCTTTTTACTTTCCTCATGCAGTCTGCTCAATTTTTTCCAATTACACAATGATCCTAGCCTGGTCCAAGGCCTAATAGGCTTTTAGCTTGGCCCAATAAGCAAAATTGGCCCAAATGGCCTAATTTAGGTGCTCTAAAGGCTATCCAGGCTTAAAATTGTTCCATTTACTGATGATGACTTGATAAAATGCCTGAAAATAAAAATGATGCAAACTTAGGTGATTTTAAGAATAAAATTACATAAAATGCTCATAAAATGGACAATTAACATCAAGTAAATATGTATAAAATAAGACACATCAAATCACCCCACACTTAAGCTTTTTCTTATCCCCAAGCAAACACTAAGTCAGTCTTTAAATAAACAGCAATAGTTCCTCAAAAATCATATCCAATCCACAATTAATGATACTTAACACATCCGAAGTGAAAAATCAATCATAAATCAAATTGCACAACCTTAACACAGGATGGAAATAATAACAATGCATACACAACTTAACTAAGAATTCAATGACAAAAATTTAATAACCAAAGCTTCACAGGGATCACTCAAATCACTCAATTTGTATAAGGGTAAAGCACAAATCCCTCAAGCTATTTCAAAAGAATCTACCTACCATATGCTTGCTCATAAATCTTACCTTTGCTATTGGGAAAAATTGAATACCAAGATCAAAAGGTCTTGACAAGGTTGTAATGGGGTTGAGATAAAGGTAGGGAAATTTTAGGAAAAGGTGATAGATATGCTAGAACTCATGTAATTTCAATATCATGAATACTCAAAGAATTAAAAGCAGCAAATTGCCAAACAAAAAAATTTTCACCAAGTTTTAGTTAAGTAAATGGAAGCTCAAAGAATAATTTATCCAAAGCCAACGAGAATAAAGATTGCTCTATTTTTAATAATTTTTTTTATTAGGGTTTTTTTTCATCATCATTTTTTTTGTAGTCTGCAGTCTTCTTAATATACAACTTTGGGTAGAAATGAGCATCTAAATAAAGAAAGGACTTAGTGAACTATCCTCAGTCAAGACAATGCATTTTAATCCAAATTCTGGCATATATGGTGAACAAGAAGACAATGTAATGAAAGGAAATGTGAAGTGTAAAGATGTATATAATGAAGAAAATGTCAAGGCTTAATGGTGGAAAACTAAGGGAAATAGAGAGGGTGGCTTTTTGGCCGAAAGTAGTATATCCTAAGTTGCTCAAATCATTTCCTGATATTCAAAAGTCCATGCAACGTCAACAAGCATTATAGAGCAAGTTTTAAAGGTAAAATCAAGAAAAATTGTAACACCCCTTATCTTATCTTAACAATGTCATAATGCTTATTCAGATAAGTCGTTACATTAATTCTAATCTTTAATTATATTTATTTTTCCTGAGCATCCAATCCATCATAGATTTATTATGTAATTAGGTCTGGGTTCTTTTGCTCAGGTGAACATGCTTTGGCATAGTGCAATGTAAAATATTAAACATTACAATAGAATATATAAAAACTTTTCTGACATACATACATTATAATAATTGTTTAGTACATTGGTTTGTATACATACACTGGGATAGATGAAGTACCCATCTATAAGGAGTAAGGAGACAACAAGCCTGCCACTCAAACTCCTTTACAAAATATCATGGGTGGATAGGTCCTTCACATATCCCTATACATATGCCCTTTTTACCTTCTACATACAACCAAAAATATCAGTCCTAATTCCAACCCAAAAAGAACATGTAGAATTAGGACTCCAAAATCATCGAGCTATGGCTACATATTTAAGTACTTATCTACTCTAAGGGAAATTCAAAGACAGTTATAACATAAACATCCTTGATAATGGTGAAAGTTCCCAAAAAGGGAATTTTCACTGTTGCCAGTTCAACCTCCATCATCATGCAGTATCTAGGCATCTGATACATATCAGTCCAATAATGAGAAATACATTCCTAGTAGCTAAACAAAATAGTTTATTTTAAAACAACTGACATATACCACTGTAATAATACAGAAAATAACTCTACATTCAATTTAATTTCAAAACTCTTTTCATATAGATACTTGGGTATGACATAATATGAAACATATGTATATGCATCCATAGACATGAGATATGCAGCTAATTAAATCATTTGTGGAATGGAATACAAGCATTCAATGGTTAAATATCATAATCATCTTCACATAAGTCACGTCACATCTTTACAATACATATCATAACATGTAATAAAGCTTAACTCTGGGAAGGTATACACAAGATCATTACCTCCTATATATCTTTGCTTTTGGAGGTGTACATTAGATCATTCCTCCTACATTTCAATGCCTTGGGTGTTTACACCAGATCATTCCCCTCAAGGTAGCTTCCCTGGAAGGTATATATTAGATCATTCCTTCACAGGCTTTTAGTCTTAGGAGGTATTCACCGGACCATTCCTCCTTTGTCTTTACTTTGACATTCACATTTATATCAAGCATTCTTTTCCATTCAATCACATTTGCATCAAATTAGACATCTCATTATTTATGGAAAAAATGTATGCTATCATTCATTCTTCCTTGACCCTTGCATCTTTTGGTCTCTTTTCCCTTAAAATAGGCCATTTAGATGGCACTAGGGAAAATTTCATATAGCATTCGGCCAAGATAGAATGAGTATGAATACTTTGCATTTTTAACCCTTTTGGTACATTTCTAGCCTTATTTCCATTAATGCGACATTATGGTAACAATTCCCATAATTATGCCTAACACTTTCTCACACCTAAAAATTAGGTAAGTGCACTTTAGGCTATTCTTTCTCATGCTTTTTCTAGCCTATTTTTCATGCCCAATATGATCACACATCTAATCTCACAATTTCACATTTTTAGGCACACTTTTAAAGCGAAAAAGGTAAGGCATCCATTTGGTAAAATTGACTAAAACATGAAGTTACCATAATTTTCTCTCTCTTCCTTTCTTGTAACTAAACTTATATGGTTCCTAAGTCATTTTTCAAGAGCAATTTCAGCACCATTCATATGCATCCATTCGGCCAAGGTGACTAAAGCACAATTGTTTGGTTACTTGTGAAGCTAGACAATGGAAAAAGTACCTAAATGCAAATCTAACTCAATTTTCTCTCTCTTACCATTTTCTAACACTTTTTCTCACTCTTTCTAACATGAATTTTTGCCAAAATTCAGCAGCAATATGAACCCTATCATTTCAGCCAAGATAAGAAAGCAAGCAAAATGGAGTGGTTTCATCACTTTACTTACAATACCACAACATTCATGCAAAACCATGCAAAAATACCATTTTCTCACTCTTACAAACACAAACTCAGCCTTGGTACAAGTTAGGGTTTGGCAAAATCAAAGTTCCATCCATGAAAATTTACCATTTCATGAGTTTCCATACATTCCAACATGTCTATAGCCATAAACACAAGTTGTTTCCAACATATTTCAAACCCAACATGCAAATCCACCATAAACATGTAGAGAGAGAAATAGCCATCATTCTTGCAAATTTGAAAACACCATAAACACACCTTAAAACAAGAAAATAATGGCATAGGATTGTTTAGCTACCTTGAAAAGCTAATAAAAGTGTGATTTCCAAGTTGTTTTGATGAAAACTCCTTCTTCTCCAAAGCTAAAAAGAAATTTGGCCACCTCCCTTTTCTCCACTCTTTTCTCGACATTTCTAGCATATGGAGGAAGAAGAAGGATGAAATATGGACTTTGGATTATTTACAAAAATGCCATTAGTACAAAATTTCCAATTCATCCCTTTTTGCTTCCTTTTTTCAACAATGGCATTGTCTCTCCTTAAGAATGTAATTTTATGCAACTTCTATGGGCTAGGACTGTTCTGCCTCTCAAGAATTTTTAAATTGCATAGTGATCCCTCAAATTTTTGGAAATTGCAATTTAGTCCCTAAGAAAAGTGTCATTTTGCCATTTAGTCCAAATTGGCCATTTTTGCTCCATTTTTCACCCTTTTTGGTTTAAAGGGGTAAAACCACTTAGATAAGATTTCATAAGGCTCACTTTCATGAATTTACTAATTTACCCTTACTTTAGCAAAATTACAAATTTTCCCCTAAGGCAAAATTACCTTTTTGCGCTTTATGTTAAAACTATCATTTCACACTCATTCTTTCTCCTTTTGATCAAAATGAGTAAGGATTTCTAATTTCTACCTTCATAGAATATTTAGAGTAGAAACTAAATTTTGCTTACATCATATAAAATTGCTATCATACCCATAGTGTGAATTTACAATTTTACCCTTTTACGGAAAATTTCCTTTCAACATCAATGTAAGTAATTTCTTGCATAACTAGATTCTTCTTCTCTCTTAAATGAAATTAGTAAGAATCCTTTGATGTAATTCCATGAAATAGAAGAATTAAACTAAATTTTTCGTTCATGGTAAAATTACTATTTTACCCTACCCTGCTAAATTTCCAATTTCACTCTTTTCATGGCAAAGATAAATATATATTGATAAAAATGTCCATTCTAACTCCTTGATAATCCATTCCTAACATCCCATGAATATTACTAACAATAATAATAATAGCAACATCATCATAAAATGTAAGTGTTAGGAGTGGATGTTACAAAAATGCACACTTAAACAAGAAAGTCAGGAGCATACTTGTAATGAATGCTCAAAATAGGCTCAAATCTCACATTTAGAGTCTGGTAAAACTGCATCTAGTTCTAAAAAAAAATTTCAACTAAATTGTAAGTCAAGAAGTGCATGCAATTTGCATTATCAACATCCTAAATCATAATTTTCACAATTTGAAAAATAATTAAATACCACCTGTATAACCCGACAAGGGTGACCGGTATAACTCGACCAAGGTGACCGATATGACCTGACTGAGATGATACATTAAACATCACTAACTATTTTCAAAGATAAAATAATGGAAATAATTTCTGCCAATTCGTAAACTGAATTATAAATGCTTCAAGAACAAACAAAACTTAACTGCATAGAGTTAAGCAAAATCAAGTATCTTGTCCTATATCTACTATCAGCATAAATACAACATCAGCAAAAAGTAGCATCAATGCGCAATATCCTGAACTAAGAAAGGAAAAAAGAGTTAAAATAATAGAAGCACACCACCCCACACTTGAGGGTTACACTATCCTCAGTGTACAGTAAAAAGGTATCCCAAAAGAAAAAAAATAGAAAAATCAATAACATATACCCACCCCACACTTGAGGGTCATACTATACTCAGTGTATAGCCAGGTTGGTATCCTAAATTAAAAACATAAAGCAGAAACAAACAAAAAATCCAATAGTCTCAAGGTTATTATTAGTAAAAAATGAAATGAAATGAAATAAAATAAAATAAATTGCTTAAGTTTTATCCCGCTCTGGTGGAAATGGGAGAGGCGGAGGAATCTTGTAAAAGAGTGCCCTAATATGGTCTCTGAGAGAGGCCAAACTTATATCCCCTGCAATAGGGATCAGGAACCCTTCTTTAATCACTAACAACTTCTTTGACCCATTTAGATACGAGTGTTCTAAGTGCTTGGGAAATTCATATAATTTTAGGACTAAGGGGTCCTCAATTGAAGTTCCAACCTTCTGCACTTCTGACCTATCAAAAGAAACAAGAGGGTCAGTAAAGCTGCAGGGCTTAGAAGCTAGCAAATGAGTTTGTTGTTCTAACACTTGGTCATTGGACTACTCTTGTTCATCTCCATGTAATGCTACCTGTAAAGGGTTATTAAGCAAGAGTTCCTGCAATTCAGACTCAATAACGTCATCTAAGACATCTATAGGATAAACAGGATCATCATGATCAACAGAATGTCTTAAAGAAGTTACTAAGTCAAAATAAACCTTCTCCTACTTTAGTCTAGCAGGGCATGGAATAGGTGGGCTATATTCTCTCATAAGCCTTTTTTCCTCCACTTTCACTGGCCCACTTAGCTCAGGCTCAGGCTCTTTACTGATTGACACATCCTGTTTAATAGTATAATCATCATTTAATGGTAAAGGGCTAGATACTTGCTTACCAGATGTTAGAGTGATAGCATCACAATGCTCCCTTGGTTTAGACTCTATCGTACTGGGGAGCGTTTCTGGCTATGTTTCAGCCAACATCTTAAAAGTCTGGCCTGCTTGATATTTAATGTTCTGAATAGAGGCCTGTTGATTTCTATGAATTGTCTCCATCTTGGACACAAATTTCATGAGCATTTCCTCATGAATGAACTCCTCCTGTCCTTGAGGAAATTGATCGTGAGTGATTTGTTGTTAGAGCTGCTGTTGGTGTAGCCACTGAGAATCTTGTGGATCTGGGGTATTGTTGATCCATTCAAAATTTGGATGGTTACTCCACCCAGAATTGTATGTAATGTTATAAGGATCGTTTTGCTGATTTAGGGCATTCCCCATATAATTGACCTGTTCAAAATCAGCTGAAACAGTGCAAGGATAAAATGAAGAAGAGTTAGTAAACATACCTCTCGCATTACAATTGACACCATAATGCAGGCCACCATAGAACTCGCAAACAAACTACGCGGCCTACTCTATTATCATGCATTGATAAATTTGCTTGGCCAGAAGCTTCCTTTGTATTTGAGCTGCCAAGACTGATATACAATCCATGGTCATAAATTACCTAAAACCAACAACAACGAAACAACTCAACAACTAAATGAAAGACTAATAAATCAAAATAAAAATAAAACAAAATAGATAAAAACCAATAACTGAAACAAAAATAAAACAAATAAAAACCAACTAAATAGAAAAAATAATTAATCAAAAATAAAAGAAATAAAAGATAAAACAAAACTAATAAAAGCCAATAGATAATTGAATGAAAAAAAAAACTAACCAGAAACAAAAACAAAATAAAAAACAAGTAAAAGTGGCTAAAGTAACAAATAGCAATTTCACTCTAGTTTTCACAAAAGGTCCTTTGCAACGGCACCAAAAACTTGATGTGTGTTGTGCTTGCTACCAATGCAACTACTCCTAAGGCAATGAAAATATCGATGTAGCCTATGCAATGGTGAGTATCAAGGTTGTATTCCACAGGAACATAAAATCCCAGAGTTACTACTTATTCTTTGTTATCTATCCTAAAAGTAAAAGTGATTGATTTTTTTAATTAATATTAAAAATTAACTAAGTGCAATAAACAATAACCAGTGATAAGGAACGAAAGAGAATATACCGAGGCAAAAAAAGCAAACCCACTAGGGACCTATATTAGTTGGCGAACACATGAAGGGTAATGAACTATTAAATCTAATGATGCTACTTGTGAGTGAATTCTAAGTTAAATTCAAATTCTCTGTTGGTCTCAATGAATTTCTTAGACCTATAAACCTACCATTGGCTAGTTTTTCCTAATGGTTGATTTTAGATCAGCATTATCGATGTAATCACTTCTGTTAAGAGTCACTTCTTCTTAATGCAACAATTAATAAATCTCATCTCTAAGAGAAAATTAATTATTCTTTGCGATTAGTTTTCAATTTCAATTATCATCTCTCGATCTCAAAAAGAAATCTAATTAGCATTCACAATGACATCTCGTAATGAAAACTTAAACAATACATGCATAATCACAAAGATGATCACAACATCAGAATCAACAATCTATACAAAATAAAATAGAATACCAACATAGTCAAGGACCCCAATGGATTTTACAAAATTTAGCCAAACATAATACTAGACAATTCTAACAGCAGATAACCTATCAAACAGTCAATTATATAGAAAATAAAATAGTAAAAATTATGCAAGTCCTATCTTCTCAAATGCCCAATGGTTACTGTATAGAATGGTCATCGAAAAACCACTAGTATCTTGCTAGAAAATCGTCAAAACAATAAATTCAAATCTATCCAAAAAGCTCCACGAGTCGCAGGTCACAAAATGGATTGTGGGTCACGATTCTTGGGTACCCAACGAAAAATGACAGCAATGGTAGTCGGAGCTGAGATGGAAGGTCGCTGATGAGGCACCTAGCGATGAAGGGTTAACTTTCGATGATAGCTTGGACGGACTATGCCAGACAAGTCATAAAACTGAATGGATCTAAGCTCTCAGGTCAACATTAGGTCATGCAATCTGTCGCAGTACGGCGGTCAAAAAGCTACGAGGAGGTTAGATTGAGCTGCCTTAAGTTGTAAGGATAGCCATATATGGTGGCTCAGTTGAAAAACACCATGGAAGAGCCGTAATATGGACGGGTCGTGAAAATGGGTCATGTAGGTTGCTCACTGAAACTCTCTAGTTTTACGGCATTCCAGTAGCTAAAGCCAACGACACTATCTCGCTCATTGTCCCCTATCACTGGTATGTTGTCATACCGTCATGGAGCTTCGGTCGATCTTCTCCCTTTCTGTTATTACACGGATCCCTCTCTTACATGATGCCTCTCCTCTTTCACTGTTCAAAGCTTTCTTTTTTTCTTTCCTTAAGCGGGTTGCAAACTTTTTTTCCAATTACACACTGCTCCCAACCTAGTTTAAGGCCTAATAAGCCTTTAGCTTGGCCCAATAAGAAAAATTGGCCCCAATGGCCTAATTTAGGTGCTCTAAAGGCTATCCAGGCTCAAAATTGCTCCATTTATTGATGTTGACTTGATAAAATTCCTGAAAATAAAAATAATGCAAACTTCGGTGATTTTAAGAATAAAATTACATAAAATGGAAAATTAACATCAAGAAAATATGTATAAAATATGACACATTAGTATCAATAGTGGTGTTTATCTCTCTACATTCTTGTATGCTTGATTTTCTATTGGAAAAATTCTTAAAATTTTTTATGGATGTATTTGTAATTGTTAATTGAATTGATTGAAAGGATTATGAAAAATTTGAGAGAATTTCTTCATCACTTTTATGAAACCCCTTTTATGGAAATTAATTTTTATGTACATGGATTATCATGGTTATGTTGGGTAATTTGTGTTTTATGGTTATTTATTGATAAAAATGTGATAAATGGGAGAATTACATGAAAACTAATTTAATTTCTTCTTTTCCCTTCTTGACCAAGACTATGTGAGGTAGTAGGAAGGAAAATTTTGCTTAAATTTTACCTAAAAATCATGCCAGTGTTTTGGTCATAGATAAAGGAGATGCCTTGAGAAAAAATCATTTTTATTTCCCTTTTTCTCCTTTTTGGCCGAGAGCATGATGTTCTCTTATGAAGAAAATTTGTTAATTTCTAGCCTATGTGTTATGCTAATGTCTTTGTTGTAAGTAAGGGAAAAAGAGAAAATTGATGTATTGTTGAAATTATCCCATTTTTATATTTTTAAGTGTTTTAGCCAAGAGCTTGGAAGAAGAATTTTCATGAAAATTGTTTGTAATTATACACCATGGTTTCGGTTAAAGCATGAAAAAAATGAAGGAAATGATGAAATTGATGAATGGTTTCATTAATAATTTTATAACCATGAAATCGTAAAGTAATGCATATGTTATGCTGCCATAAAAAAGGGAGGATGTGTGCAACGCTCGTAACACTCCCTTAGCCTATGGTTCCTTTATAGTTACTTAAAAGATATAATACAATATATATATATTATTATTATTAGTAGTGTGTTACTGTTACATCTACCTGTGTAAATTTTAAACTTTTACCAAGTTGATTAAGTTAGTGCCATTTGGGTTGGTCTCTACTCTCAGGCTCTCTTAACAATGCAACGGAATAAATATCATATACATATACATAATTATCTTAATTAACTATACATCAACATGCATAATACTCATAGATTAATCTTAACTCACCTCTTGGGAAATGGAGGCAACAATCCTTCCACTTATTTTCCACAATAATATCTAGCCATCAATTCAGGCTAATCCATCTACAAATAATTCAAAACACGCTATAAAAAAATAATCCTTTACTAGCCTTTCTAAAAAATATCATGAAGGCTAGTCCAATTCTATCATGTACCTATACTATCCAAATAAATAGTTCTATGTGCCTAAAATGGACACTTCTTCACACTTTTACATTGCTCTCCAGCCCAATCAAACCTACACATCTAATACATCCTGACACTTGTGTGAGAATTAAATCTTAGTAGCAATGCACCTTACCTTTAAAATTACTAGCTTGTACCATCGTGACCACACGAAAAATCTCTACATTATTTCATCATAAAACATGTACATATTGTGTGCCATTTGGGATTCCATACATGTAGCATATTGTCATAACATTTGCTCAAATTTATGCATGTGCTCTTAACATGTAAACTTTAAAATATAGGATGTCATCTTAATATCATAACTTCACATATAAAACATATGGTGGGGTATGAACATGCCATTACTTTACTTTAAACATATAAGCAGGTAAACAACACATCACAAGAGTTATCAGGAGTGTCGCCCAGCGAACACTCCAAGTACCCCTGTCTATATGAATGAGTTTGTGACTATTCAGCCACCATATAGCTAACTTTAGCTTTTAACTTTAACTTTTTATACATTGTAAGGAGTCCTTTAGCCAGATCCAAGTACCATTCTCATAACCAGTGGGATAGTTGTCAACTCTACCCAACGTCTCCCTTCCCCTTATGGGACTGGTTATCAACTTATGGGATCATTGTCAAATCTACCCAAATCATTTCCTCTTTGCTTTTGGGTTGATCATAATGCTAAAGAATCACCATCCCTCTCTAATGGATTATACTCCCGTTACACTAAGTACATGTTTTTTAACTCTAAGTAAATGTTTCTTAATGGATGTTGAAAGAGGACACTAACTTAAAGTGGATTTTTTCACAGTGTTTTCAAAAATCACCTTTGTTCAAGTGGATGTCTAACCATCCTAATTCATGGCACAATCGTGTAATGCCCAATAGTCGTCCCATACCAACAAATGGGTTGCCTGATCATGAGCCTATCTACCACTAGGCATACACTTGGAATACTCCCCTCTTTCCTCTCTAATGTGTTCTGCTCTTTCTCTTTCACTATCACAAGGATCTCATCATCCAACTTAATTATGACTCTATCATTTCACTTGTCACAAGGATCACATCATCCAAGTGATGTAAGACTCTGTCTCTTACATGTACCCATTACATCCCAAGTTTAAATCATTAGTTTCAGTGAGATTTTGGCTATTTTCCTCTTAAAATGGCCAATTGAGTTCATTTTCCATGTCAGAGGGTTGGTAGACGACTTCCCCCTTACTGGCAGTTAGTTGGTAGCTCACTATCTAAAATCCCTATTCTTGGCCAATAGCTACCAGTCGGCTACTAGGACTTGGAAATCGGTTGCTAGCCTTGACATTCGACTCCCAAGGGTCTGGCAGTCGATTGCTCCCTTTATGGGAAATTTCTGAAAAAAGAAGAACACGATAGTTGACTTCCAAGGGTCTTGCAATCAACAGCTAGCATTTTGTCTCACGTTTCTAGGCAGAGGATGAGCACAACAGTAGACTTCCAAGGCTGGCAGTTAGTTGCTAGCACTTGGTTTGTTTGAAAAGTTATGGTTTTACCCAGAGTTTGGCCCCAAAACATATTCTTAAATCATTTATTTAAATCATGAATTCAATGCCAACATTCACACATCATTTCTCATTCATAAAATGCCCATAACATAGGTTAACATGTTCAAACTAAAATCGAACCACATCTTTCTCACTTAGGGCAAAAACCTAACTTCACAATCATTCGCAAGCATAAATGAGCAGGGTAAATTAGCACACATTACCCAATAGCAATTAAAAACACATAAAATGTAGGTTAAAAAATCCCAGACTTAACTTAAAACATTCAAAATCACATTTATCAGTAAATTTTTTGCATATTTCAAAAATGGGCTTTACGATGAATTGCTAAATGGATTCCTAGCAAAATGTGTGTGTTTGATGTGTTAGAAAGGTTCTCCCCTTGCTGCAGAACAAATCCCCAGCCTCAAATTTAGCTTTCCTTCTGAAAATCCCTTTCTCTATGCATAAATTTATCTCTTTCTCTCTCTACTCACCCTTCCCTTTCTCTTTCTAGAATTTCTTATTGCTGGAAGTGTGTGAGAGGTTTAGGGTTTTGCTAGGGGTTTTTTTTAAGGAATTTGAGAAATGGCTATTTGGTATCTGAATTACTTTGCAAATTTTGTCTCAGCACATTTTCCCTTTTCATTTAGGTCCTTAGCCACACTCTTCACGTAGAATTTTATTTCTTTTAATTAGGTCCCTACACTAATGCAACTATATGTGATTAATGCAACATACAAGCATTAAGATTAAATTAACAACTAACAAACATCTCTTTAATCATACTAGGAGCAGATGTTACAATGTGTTTATGTATTCATATAGGTATAACATAGGTATATCATGAGGAAAAAGAATACTTGTATGCATACATGAAAATATTAAAACTGAGTTGGAATGGAAATGATAGAGGAAAGTGTTAATAGTTCACCCTAAGACCCTTAATATGTAATGAAATGGGAATTTGAAATTTGTATAGAAATGGAGGGAAGGTTATGTGATTATGTTGGTATAATGGGAAGAGTTGAAGAGTGAATTTAAGATGGAAAATCCTTCTTTTTCCCTTGATTTCTTCTCTTGACCGAGAATACCATCTCCCATTTTTATGAAAATTTAATCATAACAATGTTATTAATACATAAGGGTCCAAAAATTTTAGAATGTGTAGTAACATGACAAAAGGGAAGGAAAGAAATAATTGATTCAATAGATAGAAAAACATAGAGTGGTAAGGGAAAACATAGACTAGAAAGGCAAACATAAGATTAATAAAGAGAGGACTTAGAGGAAGTATTTCTTATATATGCTCTAAGATAGATAGGCTTGTAACTGAATGACCAATTGTTGGTATGGGACAACAATTGAGCATTCCACAAAGAGTATGAAAATATAGTGATGATTGAAAATTCTATGTTAGTGTAACCTAAAATGGCCAAATAAAAAGGAGACATTTACTTAGAATTTAGCATAATTATATATACAAGCTAAATCGTCCTAGTTTATATATAGGAAATAGCATACTAGGAATATAACCCACTACCAGTATAGTGATGATTCAATAGCATCATGATCTACCTAAAGCAGAGAGGAGATGACTTGTTTGATGACAGTAATCTCACGAGATGAATTTAACTTGCTATTGGGAGAAATCCCTTCAACTAGAAAATGATGTTTCTATATGACATTGATCACCGACTATAATAGGTACTTAGATCCAATGAGGAATGCCTTAAATAGTACCAATGGCAGAATTGTCATATGACTGGAACTGGAAATAAGATTATCTCACTCATATACGTAGTAGTAAATGGAGTAGTCTATTGGGTGGCTTTCCCGATACTCTTAAGTCTCTCTCTGATTGATTGATTGATTGATTAAGTGATTGATTGATTATGGCTTTCAACCATAACTAATAACTGTTTTCTTACAATTTATGATTGTTTTCCCCTATCAATAATGGATATGTTTGCCCTATCTATGACTGGAAATGACTGGGATATGATTAAAAATGCTTTCCTGATCATGATACTGAAATACATATGTGGTGAACTAATATGACAAGTTGTTATACTGTAACTTATAATTGCATGCCATACACATTTATGAAATGTATATGTACATTCCAATAGAATAAAAGGTTTTTTAAAATAAAGAATGTAGAAATATTTTTCGTATTACTATGGTGATACATACCAGAGTTTTCAAAAGAGTATGGAATGTCTAGCTACTAAGAATTTATTTTTCATTATTGTAATTGGTGTGTATCAGGTGACATGCTACATGATTTGGTTAGAAGTTGACATAGCATTGGTTGAAATTCCTTGGCTGGGTGCTTTCGCCATTGCGTAGAATATTTATGTAGTTACAGTGATGGAAGTCCCTCCTCTTTAAAGGGGGTGAAAATAATGTTTCTTTTTGGGATGAAGTAATGTAAATATAGCATAGCCCTCTTATCTTGATCCACTTATCTTTTTGTAATAGAATCAGGATTAGTCATTTTTAGATGTAAATAGTGACAAGGGCATATATATTTGGAACCAATTTTAGGCTCTTTTTCCCTTCCCAAAGCATCATTATACAATAAAATCAAGTTTTCGTGAGCTAAGAATCAAAATCCACCATAAGAAGCATGTTCATGAGAGAAAACTACATAACCCTCCCTTTTAATCATGTTTCAAGCGTAGGTTAGCCTCAAATAAGGCTCCACATGTGACTCCCCAATCTCGTAATTCCTTTTCTTTAATTAAAGGATATAATATAATATAGGAGTAGTGAGTTACTATTTCCTTTACCTGAGTAAATTTTTAACTTTTACCATGTCAAATAAGTGCTACTAATTTGGGAATTTTACACTCGGGATACTCACATGTAAGATCGCAGCGAAAAATAGTTAAAGCAAAATATATCAATAGCATATATATTTTTACATTCACATACATAATTCATTTATAATATTTACAAGTGTCACTCATGAGACATATACCTATGGATATGTGAGTGTGTTAACTAGGGTAAGGAGACAACAAGCTTGTCACTCATACCCGTTTAACAAAAGACTGCTAATGGATTCTTAGCTCACATATCCTAATACATATATGCCCTCTCTATGTACATCCAAAAATCATCATCCTGATCTTTTTCCAAAAGATTAATAAGGATTCAGGGTATCGGGCATGTCAAAACACTGTACAATACTAAACACACCATGCAATCAGGGTGTAGGAGGTACTTTAAACACAAAATGACCTATAGTTCCTTGATTACTGAGAAATATCCCAAAAAGGGTATTTCCACCATTTCCACTTCTATCTACAGCAACAATTGATATCTAGGCATCTAATACAAACCAGTACTTTAAATGAGAATGAATCTTAGTAGCAATAAACAACCTGTCTTTTTAATACCCTAGCCTGTACCACCATATTATATGAAAAACACTACATTCTTCTTTTCATAAAATAAACACATTATACTTATTAGGATACTATGCATGAATCATACAATGATATCATCTCATCATTATACTATGGATGCAATATAAATTGATCACATATCCATTCAACAGGACGTATATATTTTATCATATTATATCTTATATCCATGAAACAGGATATATCATATAACCTATCCATCACACAGGATATATATATCATATCATAATGGTAACAGGGCATCACATAGAAACAAGAGCATATAATATACAAGGAAATTAAAGCATATTTACATAACCCATGCAAAATTATGATCATCACATGATTATACAAAGAGAAATTAGGAGAGTCATTGAGTGAACAGCTCCTCACATAAAATTCTCACTCTCAGGTGAGTATCTTGTAGTCCACAACTACCCATAATTCTCAATTGCATTATATTTATAATCTGGCAGTGCGTAACTACAATATGTACATTCTGGAGCGTCCTCAAGTGGATCCAAGTACATTTATCCACAATACTCCCACGAGGGTTTCCATCCACCACTCTGACAGATCATTCCCTACCTCAAAGAACCACAGAGTCCCTATCCACATCTTTGGCAAATCCCTCCTATATATTTGGGATTACCATTTTTAACAGATAATTTCCCTAAAATACTATTCATAAGTATATATACTAAGGTGATTCATCTTATACCAGGGTTATGTCTAACTTTAAGTACATGAATCCTTTAATTAGCTATAGGGAAATTCACTAACTTAAAATTAATAACCACCACGATGTTGTCAAAACCATGTAATTTAACTATGGAATGCCCCAATCATTGTCCCATACCAACAACTGGCCACTTAATATGTACCTATCTACCACTATCCATAAACTAGGAATACTTTCTCATTTCTCTGGTAATTCTCATGCTCATTCCTTTTCATTTATCACATCTTTTTCTTGCTCTTTTTCTTTTATTCTCAAGCGTTTTGTTACATCTATTATACATTTTAGGTTTAAATCCCTCATTTGAGTGGATTTTTGGGCTAACTATGCTTCAAGCTAGGCCATTGAGTTCATTTTTCCAAAACAGAGGCCTGTCAGTCAACTTCCACCTTCTTGAAAGTTGACTTGCAGCTCACTACATCAAAATTTCCAAACCTGAGGGCTACCAGTCAACTTATACAATCCCCCCAGTTGACTACTTTGTTCTTGGAAAATTTCTAGAAAATATGAGGATGACAGTCAACTTCAAGCCTCTTGGAAGTTGGTTGCTAGAACCTTGGATGCATTTTTAAGGAATTGAAGAGCACGACACTTGACTGGAAAGGGTTAAAAGTCGACTACTATGTTATGCTCTATTTTTAAGACTCATGTTTGACCAAAATTTTTACCCAAAAATGAGTTTGTAAACCCTTTTTTCATAATCAACAACTCAATACCATCATAGACACATAAAATAGCCCAAACTACTGTTTAGTCTCACTCAAATCTTAGATTAAACCTCATTCTCATTCAATAGGTAAAAACCCATTTTTCATAATTTAATTTTTTCATGCATAAGTATATTCATGCTGTTTAAAACACCCAATAGAATTTAAAAACAACAAGAATGTAGTTTTAATCCCTCTCTTACTTTAAGTAATATCAAAATCATCACTTTCATCAATATGAATAGTAATTTCAAATTAGAGGGAATAAGTTGTTTTTCCTACCTTGTTTTGTGTAACAGCTAGTGTAAAATTATTAGATGAATTACTAGATTGCTTAGCTATCCACTTCTTGCCTCAATTCAATGTAACAATGCTGCTTCCCTTATAAATTCTCACTTTCTTTCTCTAAAATGTCCCTCTCTCTCTCTAGAATTTTGAATTCAATGTGAAGGATTAAGGTTTTGTAATTTAGCCCTATTTATAGGTGGCCTGGGAACTTCCAATTCTGATCATAATTCTTGATCATTTTTCTCAAAATGATAATTTCTCCAACACATGCCAAATTACCATTTGCCCTTGAACCATTGGTGGTAAATTTCAAAACCCTAGTAGCTACAGTAATTTTCTTGGCTAAAATTACAGTATACTACCCTCAATTATGAAAAATTTATAAAACTTCCTCCACTTAACCTTTTTCCTCTCATTCAATTCCCTGTTCTTTTCTTTTCAATTTGGTCCCTAACTCTAGTGCAACTACATGCAACTAATGCAACAATCACAAGCATTTAATTTATTTTAAAACTAACAATCATCTCTCATATACAGAAGGAGTGGATGTTACACCACAAGCGTATATCAAGCATATAAATTAAAGAATGCAAGTTTAAATCTCCTGAACTCAATTTAAAACAAATATTTTAATAAAAAAATCATGGGTTCTTGCACTTAAAGGAAAAGAAGATTTCTTTGATTGCCTTGAAGTTTTATACACTGATTAAACTATTGAGTTGAGATTCGGCTGACCTAACAATTCTTTGCATGTTCTAATTCAAATATGCAACTTGCTCATCAAAGTTCATACGCTTTCTCTCTAGTTGATTAAGATGAACATGATGAACATATAGAGGTTGCTTTATTCCTTAGGTTATATGTAGGCGCATGGGGATCAAAATGTAGTTTAGTGAAATTGAAAAATAATTACTAACTAGTCCTTGTGTCAAAAATGAATTTCAACTATCTGAAAAATGTTTTCCCATTATATACCACTTTCTTAACAATTTCCCTCAGTGTACCATTTTTGTAAAATATCATTTTCTCTTATACCGAACCTCATTTCAGTTTGGTTTCATAGTCAATTGTCATTACTTACTTCTCTATCTTCCTAAATCACATTTTCACAAAAATATCTCTTTACTAGTCAAGGCCTAAATTGCTTAGGACGATGTTACAATTCTCTCCCCTAAAATAAATTTTATCCTCAAAATTTAAAATGTATCTATTCAAATAATTCTCGATTGCTTGTTCTTATGTCTATCTCCTTTTCCCATGTAGCTTCTGAAGGCGAAGATTCATCCCATTGCACCTTCACCAATGGAATGATCTTCTTTCTTAATTGCTTAGTGTCAGAATCGATGATTCTTATAGGTTTTGGATGATAATTGTAACACCCTTATTTTTACATTACAGCTTCATAAAATGAAATAAGATAAGTAGTCACATTTATCTTTATCTTATTATTTTCAAGAATTAGCCTAAGCATTAAATCCATTAATAGTTCATTATTTGATTAGATTTGGTCTCTTTTGCTCAGGTTATTGATATGCTGCTTTGCTTCTACCAATGTAACTACACCTAAGGCAGTGAACCTATCGATGCAGTCTAGCACAATAGTGAATATCAAGGTCATATCCCACGGGAAAGGGAAAGCCTAGAGTTACTACTTGTTCTCTATTATCTAGTCTAAAAGTCAAAGTGATTGATTTTTAACTAATACTAATAATTAATTAAGTACAATAATAAACTACCAATGACAAGGAACGAAAGAGAATATATCGAGATAAGAATAGCAAATCCATCAGGGAACCTACACTAGTTTGTAAACACACAAAGGATAATGGATTAGTGAATCTGACTATGCTACCTATGAGTGGATTCTAATTTAAATTCAAATTCTTTATCGGTCTCAATGAATTTCTTAAACCTATAAACTTATCACTGGCTGGTTCTTCCTAATAGTTGATTTTAGATCAACATTATCGATCTAATCTATTACTATTAAGAATAGCTACTCCTTAATCCATTAATTAATTAATCTCATCTCTAAGCGAAAATTAACTATTCTCTGCGATTAAGTTCAATTTCAATTATCATCTCTCGATCTTAAAAAGAAATCTAATTAGCATTCATAATGACGTCTCATAATGAAAACTTAAACAATACATGCATAATCGCAAGGAAGATTACAACATCAAAATCAATATTCATACAGATTAAATAGAATACCAACACAGTTGAAGACCCCAATGAATTTTACAAATTCAGCAACACATATTTACAACAACAGATAATTCCAACAACAGATAATCCATTAGACAATTAATTAAATAGCAGATAAAAATAGTAAAAATTTATACAAGTCCTGTCTTCTCAATTGACCAATGGTTACTGTACAAAATGATTGCCAGAAAACCACCAAAAAAGGACTGAAAAACTGCTATAAAATCCAAATTTTTAGATTGCTCAGTTCAAGCCTTTGAGGGTCGGGGTCGAATCCTCAAGGTCTCGCATACTCGACAGAAAATTACAGCAACTACGGCTGAAGTTGATGCAGAAGCTCACGAATGAGGTACCAAGCGACGAAGGACTGATTTTTGGTGGCAGCCCGGACAAACAACGTCAGATGGGTCGTAAATCTCTCCTAGATTGCGTCTCTCGGGTTCATCTCAGGTCGGCCGATCTAAAGCACTGTGGTGGTTAGCAAGCTGAGGAGGGTCGCAAGTTATTTGCCTGAAGTTAGAGGGGCGACGACTCCCAGTGGGTCAGCCAAAAAATGCTGTGGAGAAGCTCGAGCTCAAACGAGTCACGAATCAGGTCGCATGTCTTCTCTCGCCCAGACGGATCGTGTTTCTCAACTCTCTCTCTCTCTCTCGATGGAAAATGCATGTACAGGTTAGTTCGGGTTTTAGATATCCACTACTCTAAGTGCGTGGATCCAAGCTTTCTCATGTCGGTATGCTCCTTTTCTCACCCAATTAGCACATTCCAAGGCCTAATAAGGATTTTGCTTGGCCCAATAAGCAAAATTGGCTCAAATGGCCTATTTTGGGTGCTTTAAAGGCTTTTTAGGCTCAAAATTGCTCCGTTTGCTGATGATGACTTGATAAAATGCTTGAAAATGAAAATGATGCAAACTTAGGTGGTTTTTTGAATAAAATTACATAAAATGCTCATAAAATGGACAATTCACATCAAGAAAATATGTATAAAATAACACATCAAATCACCCCACACTTAAGCTTTTGCTTGTCCTCCAGCAAACACTAACTCAATCTTTAAACAAACAGCAATAGTTCCTCAAAAATCATATCTAATTGACAATTAATGATACCTAACACATCCCAAGTGAAACTCAATCATAAATCAAATTGCACAACCTTAACACAGGATGGAAATAATAACAATGCATATACAACTTAATTTACAATTCAATAACAAAAATTTAAGAACCAAAGCTTCACAGGGATCACTCATACCACTCAAAGTGTATAAGGGTAAAGCATAAATCCCTCAAGCTATTTTTACAAGAATCTTCCTACTATATGCTTGCTCATAAATCTCATCTCTGTTACTGTGAATAATTAAACACCAAGATCAAAGGGTCTTGACACGGTTGTAATGTGGTTAAGATAAAGGTGAGGAAAAATTTTGGGAAGAGGTAATAGATATGCTAGAAGTCATGCAATTTCAACATGGTGAATACTCAAAGGAATAAAAGCAGCAAAGTGCTAAACACAGAAATTTTCACGAAGTTTTCAATGAAATAGGAGATGCTCAAAGAGTAACATATCCACAGAGAAAGAGAATAAAGATTGCTCTTAAAAAATATGTATATATATAATTTTTTCTTTTTTTCTTTTTTTTCTCTTTTTTTTTTAAAATGTAGTCTTGCTACTAAATAGCTTTGGATTTAAGGGAGCATATGTAACGCCCTTATCTAGTATTACAATTTCTCTGATGTAAACAGATAAGTTTGGTATGTTATTCTCATCCTTTTATTATTAACGTTTGAGCATTTATACCATTAAGTTTTATTAAGCAGATTAGGTTCGAATTTTTTTGCTCATATTAAGTCTCATATGCACAGCGAAAATAAAATACTACACAACACAGTGAAAATTTAAAACTTTTATATTACAACTGATAAATTTCCAATAATGTCTGTTACATTCCTTGTAAACTAGTACCAAGATATAGGAAGTACCCATCCATAAGGAGTCAGGAGACAATAATCCTATCACTCAGACTCCCTTACAAAGAATGGGGATGAACAGGTCCTTCACATATCCTTTTCCCAACAATTTCCTGTTTCCCTTTCCTATACACAACTAAAATAATAGTCCTAATCCTACCCAAAAATATATCTAGGATTAGGACCCCAAAATAAGGAATTACAAAAGCTTTTGACGTCTGCATCTAGTACATAATAGTAGATAAATGAGAAACACAAGTTTCCCAGTAGCTTAACAATTTAGGGTTTAAAAATTCACTAATATGTACCAGGGTGCAAGGACCAAAACATTTACATCTACATTCTCAATTTTTGAAACCATAGCCTTATTCATAAATACAGATTGGCAAGCATTGCATGATAAATTTAGATGTTAGTGTAATAAAAAAGATATCCTCTTTCAAGTGAAACATATTCTCATAGAATTATGCATGTTATCAGGAATTTAAATAGAAATAGTTTCTGCGCTCAATTCTTAAAACTTACTTTTATACCTTGGTTGTGCACACTTAGGCATTATGTGGACACTTGGCCACCTTTATAAAATCAATGTGCACACTTGGGCACTATGTAGACACTTGGCCACCTTTATAAAATAATTGTGCACACTTGGGCACTATGTGGACACTTGGCACCTTTATGAAATAATTGTGCACACTTGGGCACTAGTGGACATTTGACCACCTTTATAAAATTTCTTGTGTATCTTTCTATATTTTCCTTTGTTCACGATGTTTCCTCTTTTTATCAAGATACCATATTTCTATTTCCCTATTTTACTATAAAGACACAATTACTATGGCTAAAATATAGCCCTTGTCCTTGTGTGAATGTTAATGTTGTCATACTGGAATTGTTGAATATGGAAAACTTCTTTTTTAATCCCTTTTTAAACTCTTGGTCATATTTATTTATGACAATGTTACCTAAATCAATTTAATTCTCCATTCTTGAAAATAATAATAATATAAATCTCTTGTAAAATTTTAATAACTTCCAATGGAGAATTTAATGATTTTGGCCTAAGGAAAATTCAAGACAATTGAATATTTTACAATTTACAATTTCCTTTTTTTTATTCTTTAAATAACACCATTAAATGGTATAATCTCTTTTCCATAATTAACACCTATTCCCTCATTTAAACATTACACAAAAGGATGTTGGGTGAACACTTTCTATTATTTCACCAATCTTATTTTATTTAATTCCTAATGCATCCATAAAACACAAAAAACCATTAACTCTTCAAAAATGAACTCAATGTGAAAATGGACATTTTTTTTCCTTTTCATTGGAATATTTGTACATCACTTAATTTTTCATGGTTATGGCAAAATTTCACACTATCAATTTAACAAAACATTTCCATCACTTTTATTATTCTAGCCTTGCCTAAAGCCCCACTTTACATAGAAAAATTCCAATGAATTTCCTTCTCTTTCTTCCATAGGAAATTCTAACACCAATTACAGACTACAAATTTAACATCCATTTAATGTAAAGTTTCATCTTCCTCTCAGCAAAAAAAAAGGATTTTCATGAAAATGGTTTTCAAAATCATACTTCCATTTCTATCATATTCAACCATAGCTCATCATGCAAAAATCATTAAATACCGTAATCCTTCCATAAACAACAACATTCATTTCATCACATCAACCAACATACCCATCTATCATACAAGCTTAGCCAACAAGGCATTCACCATATCAAGAATGTAGGGAAGAACTAATGTCCCATAAAAGCTTGTAGAAACATGGTGCAAACATATGAACCCTATAACGCCCTTATTTAGTATTACAATTCATCTGATGTAAATAGATAAGTTTGGTACATTCTTCTTATCCTTTTATTATAGTTTTAGCGGTTATTCCATTAAGAGTTATTAATACAGATTAGGTTCGGGTTCTTATTACTCAGATCAAATCTTATATGCATAGCGAAAATAAAATACCTAACATTACAGTGAAAATTTAAAACTTCATATCATACAAAATAATAATGTCCAATAAATGTCCATTACATTCTTTGTAAACATATATTCGAATATATGAAGTACCCGTCCATAGGAAGTTGGGAGACAACAAGTTTATCACTCAGACTCCCTTACAAATTTCGGAGGTGAACAGGTCCTTCATATAACTTATTCGAACAAATTCTCCTTTCCTATTCACAGGCAAAATAATGGTTCTAGTTCTAATCCGAACACACATCTAGAATCAGAACCCAAAAATAAGGGGTTACAAAAAATTTCTTTTGACCCAAAAGGAGCTTCTATCTTCCCCAACACTGTTAAGCATCCGCATCTGATACATATTAGCATATAAATGAGAAACACAAGTTTCCCAATAGCTTAAAATTTAGGGTTTAAAAATCAACTCATACATATCAGGGTGCAAGCACCAAAATGTTTACTTTTACATTATTAGTATTTAAAAACATAGCATTATTCATAATACAATTTGGCAAGTATTGTATGATTATTGGAAAGGTCAATGTTGTAAAATAAGATATTTTTCCAGTAAAACATCTTTGCATACTATTAACATGTTATCACAAAATGACCAAAAAATCATTTATGTTCATCATTCTTAAAACTTACCTTTATATATTAGTTGTGCACACTTAGGCACTTTTGTGGACACTTGGCCACCTATATAAAATTCTTGTGCACACTAGGGTACTTTTGTGGACACTTGGTCACCCTTATAAAATTCTTGCGCACACTTGGGCACTTTTGTGGATACTTAGCCACCATTATAAAATTCTTGTAGATCTTGCTATGTTTTCCTTTGTTAACTATGTTTCTTTTATGACCATGTTGCCTAATCAATTTAATTCTCCATTCAAAGATTAATAATAATATAATACTCTTATTGAATTCTATTAAATTTCAAGAGTAAATTTCTCTCTCTAAAAATTAATACTAATATACATCTCTAATAAAATTCTAATAAGTTACACGAATAAATTTCCCTTTCTTGAATAAATAATATACATCTCTTGTAAAATTTTAATACATTTCAAGAATACATTTCCATTTCTTGAATAAATAATATACCTTTTGTAAAATTCTAATAAGTTTTAAGAGTGAGTTTTATGAACTTAGCCTAAGGGAAATTCAAGAAAATTTACTATGTGGCAATTCAAATTCCCTTTTCTATTCCTTGAATAATGCCATTAAAATGGTGTACTTTCTCTCATTCGTGGTCAAATTTTCCTTCATAACATCAATCATGACTAGAAATTCAACATCAATTTAATGTAAGCTTTCATCTTCCAATCGGCCAAAAAGGGAAGTTCATGGAGAAAGATGGTTTTCAACATCATAATTTCATTTCTAACATATTCAACCATGGCTCATCTTAAAACTAACATTAATTAAACATAATTCTTCCATAAACTACAATATTCATTACATCCCATAACCAGCATCCCAATCCATCATACATGCTTAGCCAACACAACATTTATTTCATCAAGAATGTAAGGAAAACCATAATGTCCCATAGAAGTTATAAAAGCATAGGGATCGCTTATACTAAAGCATGGAACATAAATTTAGAATTGTTAACCTACCTCAAAGATGACTAGGGTGGAATAATCTTAGCCCTTCTTTGAACTCCCTCTTTCACCTTGCTTCCTTTTTCTTTGGCTAAATCCCCCTCTTCTTGCCTTGATTGAATGGGTGTGCCTTTTTTTTCAAAATGTGAGCTGTTTGCTCCCTTTTTTTCTTGTGTGTATTAGTCTTAATGTTTAATGAAGTCCCTTCTCTTGCTTGTTATCATGTTTTAGCTCTTGGCTACATAGGACGTTGCACTCCTTTCATTAATTATTATTATTATTTAATATCCATGCTACCCTCTTCCTCTTTCACTTTCCTTTATTATGTGTAGACTAAGTGTAGTCCACTTTTCTTGCTAATTTTATGTTACTTGGTCCAATATTCAAGCAACATTCACCCTCTCCTCCTTTATTATTATTATTGTGATTATCATTATTGTTCAATGACCTCATGTATGGTTCTTAATGCAACCTTCCTTGCTTGTCAACTTTGTTTTACTTTCTACCATTTTCACGCTGCTTCCCTTCTTTCCCTCTCTTGCTGTGTGTATGTGTATGCATCCTTAAAAATACAATTTCCCATACCATTCCCTTTTGTTTATTCTCCTCACATTGCTCCCACACGTGTTATTTACATTTCTTGCACTGCTTGGTTTAGCTACTAGGGCACGTCAATGGGAAAGAGGAAGGGAAGCACAAATTTTTTTTTCTTCATTCACATGAACCACATGCTGCATTCTCCCTTTTTAATTAGTATGGCTGCTACATGTGTACTTATAAGTACACATTATATTGCTTGCAATCTTGTCATTACTTGTAGTTTAGGTGCAACCCTATTTCCCACATGAGCTATCTTTCCTTTCTCTATAATTTATGTTGCATCCTTTCCTTTTTCCCTCATGAATATTTGTCTCCTCCTTCTCCTTAAATGATTAGGACTATCATTAACAAAGAGCCCCACATGCAGGCCCCTTTTTTTTTCTTGGAATCTTGTGTCCACCTTGCATGCTAATTGAGAAATCCCACTCGGCCAAGGTAAGGGAACACTATACTCTCACACAATTCCCTCTTCTCTTGGCTAACTTGTGTTAAAAATAAGTCAAAAGAGAAAGGAAATTTGATCCCCCACACACCTATCCTTCCTTCTCCCCTCTCACTTTCCATTCGGCCAAATCAATTAGATGCCACCTTCTTCCCCATTCTCGAGCATGTTGAAAATAACACAAGGGAGGTCTTTGTTAGCCATGTATTTTATGTGAATTGGCTCCTTGCTTTGCTATTTTCTTCTCTTAACCTTCATGGCTTCTTGAATTGTACTTTAAGTACAATTTACACTTCCTTACAAGCTTAGATTAGCTACTTAAACAAGCTAAAGGAGAGAGGGAAAAGCTTGCATTACACGTTTCCCTTTTTGCCTAGCCATGTAGATGTATTCTTTGAAAAAAAAATTTCCACCCCTTGTCTATTTATTTCCTTTTTCCTAATTCTCATGGTTGCACATCCTTTTTCTTCCTAATTCTATCTCCCTACTACTCCTACACGTAAACTACTCTACATGTATGTTTAGTTTAGAAAAAAAAATTCTACACTCTTGCTTCGCTTTTACTCTACCGAATGTACATATATTTAATTGTTGCATCCCTTCTTCTCAAATGCACGTGTGCACTCATATGTGTATTTTATTGCTATACATTCCTTGCAATTCCCCATGCTCCTAACAATATGATTGTATATATCCATAGATATATTTCAAATTGAGTTTACATACTTTAATCCACTCCATGGGGTGCCTATTTGTAACACCCCTTATCTTATATTAACAACGTCATATTACTTCTTCAGATAAGTGGTTACATTAATTCTAGTCTTTAATTATATTTAAATCACCTGAGCATCCAATCCATTACAGATTTGTTTTGCAATTAGGTTTGGGTTCTCATGCTCAGGTAAAATGCTTTGGCACAGCGGAATATAAAATATTAAACATTACAACAAAACATATAAAAACTTTTTTGATATATATATATACATTATAATAACTGTTTAGTACATCATTTTGTATACATACACTGGGATAGATGAAATACCCATCCATAAGGAGTAAGGAGACAACGAGCCTGCCACTCATACTCCTTTTACAAAATATTATGGGTGAATAGGTCCTTCACATATCCCTATACATATGCCCTTTTTCTTTCTATGTACAGCAAAAAATATCAACCATAATTCCAACCCAAAAAGAACATGTAGAATTAGGACTCCAAAAAGGTCGGGCTATAGCTACATGTTTATGTACTTATCTATTCCATAGGGAGCTCAAAAATAGTAATAACATAAACATTCTTGACAATAGTGAAAGTTCCCAAGAAGGGAATTTCCACTGTGGCCAACTCCACCTCCATTATCACGCAATATCTAGTCATCTGATACATATCAGTTCAGTAATGAGAAATACATTCCCAGTAGCTAAACAAACCAGTTTATTTTAAAACAACTGACATGTACCACTGTAATAATACAGAAAACAACTCTGCATTCAATTTAATTTCAAAACTCTTTTCATATAGATACTTGGGTATAACTTATTATGAAAACATGTGTGTATGCATCTATAGACATGAAATACATAGTCAATTAAGTCATTCATGGAATGGACTACAAGCATTCAATGCTTACATGTCATAATCATAATCACATAAATCACGTTCATGCAATACATAACATAACATTTCATGAATACTCAATTCTGGGAAGGTATACATAAGATCATTCCCTCCCACTTAACTGTGCTCTTTGGAGGTATACACCAGATCATTCCTCCTACATTTCAATTCCTTGGGGGTTTACACCAGATCATTCCCCTCAAGGAAACTTCCCTGGAAGGTATACATTAGATCATTCCTTCATAAGCTTTTAGTCTCAGGAGGTATTCACCAGATCATTCTTCCTCATTTAATTCCTTGGGAGTTTACATTAGATCATTCCCCACAAGGAAATTTCCTTGTAAGGTATACACCAGATCATTCCTTCACAAGGTTTTAGTCTCAAGAGGTATTCACCAAATCATTACTCCTCATTTAATTCCTTGGGAGTTTACACCAGATCATTCCCTATAAGGAAACTTTAACCTTTCCTTTCACAATTACATTAAGCCTTTCTATGCTATTCAATCATATTCACATGATTTTGGACATTTTTCTATCAATAGCACAATATACATTATTACCATTCATTTTTTATCATTACACCATTTTCCCTCTATTCACATAACATAGGCTTATTAGGATGGCACCTCAGGCCACTTCCATTTAACATACAAGATTGGTCATTCTAGGGAAAATTAAGCAAGGCATTTGACCAAGGCAAGGAAATCATGAGAACATGGCATTTCTAACTTATTTGATTCATTTCTAGCATCATTCTCACCATTTAAACATTTTGGCAATAATTCCAATAATTATGCCTAACACTTTCTCACACATCAAAATTTAGTAAGTGCACTTTAAGCCATCCTTTGTCATGCTTTTCTAAATCATTATTCATACCAATGATGGCAATACATTTAATCCCACAACTTTGCATTTTTGTGCACACTTTTAAGGTGAAATGGTAAGGCTTCAAATTGGTAAAATTACTAAGGCATAAAATTTACCATAACTTTCTCTCTCCTCTTACTTATGATAACCTTTACAAGGCTTTCAAACCATTTACAAGCAAAAATTTCAGAACCAATCACATTTACTCATTTGGCCATGTTGAAATAAACACACTTTTTACGTTACTAGTAAAGCTAGAAAATGGAAAAAGTACCTAAATGCAAATTTAACTAGATTTTCTCTCTCTTACCATTTTCTAACACTTTCTCTCCCCCTTTCTAGCACAAAATTTTGCCAAAATTCAGCACCAATATAAACCCTAGCATTTGGCCATGATGAGAAAACAAGAAAAATGGAGTTGTTTCATCACTTTGCTTACAATACAACAACATTCATGCAAAAACCATGCCAAAAAACCATTTTATCACTCTTACAAACACAAACTCAGCCTTGACACAAGTTAAGGTTTGGCAAAATCAAAGTCCCATCCATGAAAATTTACCATTTCATGAGTTTCCATGCTTTCTATAATGTCTATAGTCATAAATACAAGTTGTTTTCAACATTTTTCACACCCAAGCATGCAAATCCACCATAAACATGCAGAAAGAGAAATTTCCATCATTCTTACAAATTTGAAAACACCATAAACATACCATGAAACATGAAAATAATGGCATAGGATTGTTTAGATACCTTGAAAAGCTAATAAAAGTGTGATTTCCCAATTATTTTGATGAAAGCTCCTTCTTCTCCAAGCTAGATATGCAATTCGGCCTCTTCCTCTTCCTCTCCACCTTTCACAACACTTCTAGTATGTGGGAGAAGAAGAAGGCTGAATTTAAGATTTGAATTATTTACAAAAATGCCATTCATGCTAAATTGTCCATTTCATCCCTTTTTCTTTTCTTTTTTAACAATGGCAATGTCTGTCCTTGCATTGTAATTTTATGCAACTTCCATGGGCTCCGACTATTCTGCCCCTCAAGAATTTTGAAATTGCATAGTGGTCCCTCAACTTTTCAAAAATTTCATTTTAGTCCCTAAGAAAAGTGTCATTTTGCCATTAAGTCCAAATTGGCCATTTTTGCTCCATTTTCACCCCTTTTCAGTTTCAAAGAGTAAAAATCACTTAAATAAAATTTCATAAGGCTCATTTTCATGAATTTACTAATTTACCCTTATTTTAGCAAAATTATAATTTTTCCCCTAAGGCAAAATTGCCTTTTTGCCCTTTATGTTAAAACTATCATTTCACTCTCTTTCTTTCTTCTTTTGATCAAGAATGAGTAAGGATTTCAAATCCCCACCTTCGTAGAATATTTAGGGTAAAACTAAATTTTTCTCACATCATATAAAATTGCTATCATACTCATAGTGTGAAATTACAATTTTACCCTTTTTAGGGAAAATTGTCTTTCAACATCAATGTAAGTAATTTCTTGCATAACTTGATTCTTCTTCTCTCTTAAATGAAAATAATAAGAGTCCTTTGACATAACTTCATGAAATAAGAGAATTAAACTAATTATTCCCTTCATGGTAAAATTACCATTTTACCCTTCCTTACCAAATTTCCAATTTCATTCTTTTATCACAAAAGTGATAATATAATGATAAAAATGTTCATTCTAACTCCTTAATAAATCATCCTTAACGCTCCATAATTAATACTAACCATAATAATAATAACAACGTTATCATAAAATACAAGTATTAGGAGCAGATGTTACACTATTTGGCTAGCTAGATGAAGGAGGAAAAGGATAAAGTCAAACACCCAAACTTTTATGCATGCATCACAAGGAATTGAAAGTGTCACCCTTTTGCACATTTATTCTACATATTAAATCACACAAGCAAGTCACCTAATTAATTTAGACTAATCAAAATTATGGGGTGTTACAAACCCATGGGACACAAATTTAAGAATTGTTAACCTACCTCAAGGATGAACACAAGTAGACTTATATTAACTTCCTTTGACTCTTTCCCTTACTCCCTTACCTCTTTGTTCCTTAGCCCACTTTACTTTTTCCCTCCTCATAGACTTTTGTATTTTCTTTTTAATACTCATGCCACTCTCTCCTTTTCTTTTGAATGCACTTGCCATGTGTAGGTGTTTTCTTCAAGTGTGTAATGCTCTTTCTCTCTTTCTCCTCTCCCTTACCATCATGCATATGTGCATGCATGTATATCAAAATACTAATCCCAATTCAATTCCACTTTGTCTATTCGAGTGATGGCTGCACACTCTTCTCATCCCTAATTAAAATTATGTCCTAGACACATTGTACTTTTAAGTACAATTATCCTTGCTTGTATGTGTATTTTAGCCCATTTGTCATGCTATCTCTCCCTTTGGGCTGCACATATGCTTAATGACATCTTATTTAATCCTTGAACTCTTGTAATTGGCATGTGTTAGTGTGGTTACTTCCCTATTCACTTCCCTCTCTCACCTACATTTCCCACTTGGCCAAAATGAGACGCTACCTTTATCTGTATTATTATTATTATTAACAAAGAGTCCCACGTGCAGCCCCCCTTGTCCTTGGAATCTGGTGTTTTACTCAATATGCATTAGTCACATGTCTACTTTTAAGTACCATTTGCTTCCCTTGCAGTCTTCCCTTATCCACTTGCTCATACCAAGGAAGGGAAAGAAAGAACACAGCTTATTCCCTCTCTCATTGCATTACTATTCAGCCAAGTTAAAGGAAGGGATGCCACCTTCATTTTTCCTTATCATTATTTCCTAGCTTCACGTGGATTAGGTGCAGCCCTATTTCTCTTGCACATCATGGTTTAGTCACTCATGCATGTCAATGGAAGAGAGGGAAGGAGATGGTTTCACCGTACATACATACACATATATATTACCTAAATTAAATTTGCACTCTCCTCTAACTTTCTATATGAATTTATATATAATTAACTCCCCCCTTGCACGTAAACCCTTCTCTTTACGCAAGACTCATGCTTTTAGCATTATGCATGCATGTCCAATTTCTTATGGATAAATTAAAGATTCAACTTCTCTCATCTCCCATTTTATTCACTGAATGCGTGTCTATATCTAAGGGTCACCCTCTTCCTATTGTTTCGTGGTTAAAAGGAATTCACACACCTAGGTAAGTTCCTCACTCGGCTACCTAAAAGATAGTACAAGGAAAAGAAAATGAAATCCAATAGTATATGTTTCTCCCCTCTTTCTTCCCCTTTGTTGTGTCATGCAATGTGTATATATATTTTTAAATGTTACACTCCTTTCCTTCCTCACTTCAAGTAAGACCTACATTTCATGCAGGGCACACGTGGGGTTCCATTTGCCACTTCATCTGACGGGTGCATATATATATATTGAAATTCTTTATTCTTCTTTCCTTTCTTAGTTTCCTTGCCGTGCATATACATATATTTCTCAATTTTTGGTTTTTCTCCCACTCACATTTTAATGATAATTTGATTATTTTAAGGAGGAAAGTGTTATCCTTTAGGATGTTTGTTCTAAATATCAAATCATACAAGCAATTTATTCCATTAATTGAGGAAACATTAATTTAGATATAATTGCAAGAATATGGGGTGTTATAGCATCTAAAAAAAATACTTGGTGAGTTGTTGCCAATCAAGATAATGCATTTTAATCCAAACATGAAGAGTAAATCACACAATTTCCAAATATAACTTGAAAAAGAAGATCATGTAAAGAAAGTAATGTAAGGTGTAAAGGTGTAAAAAGTGAAAGAAATGTCAAGGATCAAAAGTGGCTAACTATGGGAAACAGAGGGTAGGCTTTTTGGCCAAAAGTAGTGTATCCTAAGTTGCCCAAATCATCTCTTGATATTCAAAAGTTCATGCAACTTCAACAAGCATCACTGAACAAGTTCTAGAGGCATAATCAAGAAAAATGCACACTTAAACAAGAAAGTCAAGAGTATACTTGTAATGAATACTCAAAATAGGATCAAATCTCACATTTAGAGTGTGGTACAATGGCATATGGTTCTAAAAAAATTTCAACTAAATTGTAAGTTAAGCAGTGCATGCAATTTGCATTATCAACATACTAAGTCAAAATTTTCACAATTTGAAAAATAATTAAGTACCACTTATATAACCCGATCGAGATGACCGATATGACCCAACCAAGATGATGCATTAAACATCTCTAACTATTTTCCAAGATGAATTAAGAGAAACAATGTTTGCCAATTCATAAAATGAATTATAATTGCTTCAAGGACAAGCAAAACCTAAGTGCATATGGTCCTATATCTACTATTAACATAAATACAACATCAGTAAAAAGTAGCATCAATATGCAATATCTTGAACTAACAGAAGAAAAAAGGGTCAAAGTAATAGGAGCACACCATCCCACACTTGAGGATTACACTATCCTCAGTGTACAACCAAAGGGTATCCTAAAAGAAAAAGAAAAAAGAAAAATCAATAACATATACCTACCCCACACTTGAGGGTCATATTTCCCTCAGTGTACAGCTGGGTTGGTATTCCAAATTAAAAACATAAAGCAGAAATAAACAAAAAATCCAAAAGTCTCAAAGTTATTATTCGCAAAAATGAAATGACATAAAATAAAATAAATTGCTCAAGTTTTGTCCCACTCCGGCGGAAATGAGAGAGGAGGAGGAATCTTGTGAAAGATTGGCCTAAGATAGTCTCTGAGAGAGGCCAAAATGATATCCCCTACAGTAGTGATCAAGTAACCTTCTCTAATCACTAACAGCTTCTCTATCCCATTTAGATATGAGTGTCCTAAGTGCTTAGGCAATTCCTACAATTTTAGGACTAGGGGGTCCTCAATTGAAGTTCCAACATTCTACACTTCTAACATGTCAAAAGAAACAAGAGTGTTAGCAGAGCTGCAGGGCTCAAAAGCTAAAAAATAAGCTAGTTGTTCTAACACTTGCTCGTTGGACAACTCTTCCTCATCTCCTTGCAATGCTACCTGTAAAGGGTTATTAAGCAAGAATTCCTGTAGTTTAGACTCAATAACGTCATCTAAGACATCCACAAGATAAACAAGATCATTATGATCTAAAGAGTGCCTTAAAGAAGTTACTGAGTTAGAATAAACCTTTTCTTGCTTCAGTCTTGTAGCTTCTAGAATAGGTGGGCTATATTCCCTCATAGGACTCTTGTCCTTCATTTTCACAAGCCCACTTACCTCAGGCTCTGACACTTTACTGACTAGCACATCCTATTCAATAGTATAATCATCAATCAATGGTAAAGGGCCAGATACTTGCTTACGAGATGCCAGAGTGATAACATTGCAATGCTCCCTTGGTTTGGACTCTGAGGTGTTGGGGAGGGTCTCTGGCTATATTTCAGCCAACATCTTAAAAATTTGGCCTACTTGATATTCTATGTTTTGAATGGAGGCCTACTAATTTCTAAGGATTGTGTCCGTCTACTGAAACTATCTCTCTAAAGTAGACGTAGACTTCATGATCATTTCCTCCAAATTAGATTCATTCTCTTACCCTTAAGGAAATTAAATTGGAGCAGTTTGTTGTTAGCGTTGCCGTTGGTACAACCATTGAAAATCAGGTGAATCCTGGGTAGTGTCGTTTCTCTAATTGAAATCTCTGGTATCACAGTGTTTAGTATAATGTAGGTCACCACAAAACTCACAACCGAATTGTACTAGCTGTTCTAGCATCAGGGATTGGTAAATTTGCCTGACCAGAAGCTCCCTTTGTATTTGAGCTACCAAGAATTATAAAGAATCCATGGGTATAAATACCTGAAACTAGTGATTGCCAAACAACCAACAACCAAATCAAAGAGTAACAAATAAAAAAAAATAAAAAAAAATAAAACAAGCAAAATAAAATAAAACAACAATGGCTAAAGTAACAAATAGAAAATTCACTCTATTTTTTACACACGTTCCTCGACAATGGCGCCAAAAACTTGATGTGCTGCTTTGCTTCTACCAATGCAACTACACCTAAAGCAGTGAACTTATCAATTCATTCTAGCGCAATAGTGAATATCAAGGTTGTATCCCACGAGAATGGGAAAGCCCAGAGTTACTACTTATTCTTTGTTATCTAGCCTAAAAGTCAAAGTGATTGATTTTTAACTAATACTAATAATTAATTAAGTGCAATAATAAACTACCAGCGACAAGGAACGAAAGAGAATATATCAACACAAGAATAGCAAATCCATCAGGGAACCTACACTAGTTGTAAACACACAAAGGATAATGGATTACTGAATTTGAATATGTTACCTGTGAGTGGATTCTAATTTAAATTCAAATTCTCTGATGGTCTCCATGAATTTCTTAAACCTACAAACCTACCGCTGGCTGGTTCTTCCTAATGGTTGATTTTAGATCAACAATATCGATCTAATCTACTACTATTAAGAATAGCTACTCCTTTATCCAACAATTAATTAACCTCATCTCTAAGAAAAAATTAATTGTTCTCTACGATTAGGTTCTAATTTCAATTATTATCTCTCAATCTCAAAAAGAAATCTAATTAGCATTCACAATGACATCTCGTAATGAAAACTTAAATAATCCATGCATAATCACAAGGAAGATCACAACATCAAAATCAATATGAATACAGATTAAATAGAATACCAACACAATTAGGGACCCTAATGAATCTTACAAATTCAACCACACATATTTACAACAGCAGACAATTCTAACAACAGATAATCCATCAGACAATTAATTAAACAACAGAGAAAAATGGTACAAATTTATGCAAGTCCTGTCTTCTCAAATACCCAATGGTCATTGAAAAACTACCAAAAGAGGATTGAAAAACTGCCAAAAAATCTAAAATTTTAGACGGGTGCCCAACGAAAAACTGTAGCAACGGTGATTAGAGCTAAGGTAAAAGGTCACAAACGAGGCACTGAGTGACAGAGGACTGATTTCCAATGGTAGCTTGGACGAATGACATCAGACGAGTTGCGAATCTCTCCTGGATCACGTCTCTCAGGTTCTTGTTAGGTCAATTGATCAGGAGCGTTACAGTATCTGGCGAGCTAAGCGAAGGTCATGGTTGAGTTTTCTAAAGTTGGAGAGGCGACGGCGGCCAGTGGGTTGGCCAAAAAATGCAGTCGAGAAGCTCAAGCTCGAACAGGTTGAGAATCGGGTCACTCATCTTCTCTCATGGATCTCCACCATTTTGGCAGTGGGCTAGCTTAGATGATGATTCCCCGCTCATCATCCCCTGACACCAAAACATCGCCTCGCTGCTGTGGAAAGTCACCCAAATGGATCGCGTTTCTCAACTCTCTCTCTCTCTCTCAATGGAAAATGCACACATGGGTTGGTTTATGTTTTATATTTCCACTGTTCGAAGCACGTGGGTGGGTCCAAGCTTTCTCACATGAATCCGCTCTTTTTCTCCCCCAATCAGCCTTATCCAAGGCCTAATAAGGCTTTAGCGCGGCCCAATATGCAAAATTGGCCTAAATGGCCTATTTTGGGTGCTTTGAAGGTTGTTCAGGCTTAAAATTGCTCTGTTTGCTAATGATGAGTTGATAAAATGCCTGAAAACTAAAATGATGCAAACTTAGGTGATTTTTAAAATAAAATTACATAAAATTCTCATAAAATGGATAATTTACATCAAGAAAATATGTATAAAATAAGACACATCAGTTATCATTAGCAAAATTAAAAATCTATACATTACAGTAGAATTTGTAAAACATTGCACATATATGTGTATATCATTTAAAATGTCTGATACACATTTTTGGAATATGTTAAGTATTCATTCAGAGGGGTAAGGAGAGAACAAGCTTGCCACTCAAAGTCCTTTCCAAAAAGAATCCTAATAATGGATAGATTCTTTACAAATCCCATCTCCTGTATGTGCCCTTTTTCTATTATATACAACCAAAAGAATAGTAATCCTACTTTTGCCTGAAAATGAGCACATTGTGAATTAGGACAAAAAGGGCTATAATTACATAGTTAAATTTACTCCTTAAGTTTGCTAGTCCTTTATGGGGATCTCAAATATTATCATTATGCATTTGATACATACCAATACAATAATGATAAATAATTTCCTAGTAGCTAAACAAACCATTTATTTTTAAATAATTGGCATGTACCATTGTACGAATATAGAAAACATTTCTACATTCCATTTCTTGCAAAATATATCGCCATTCAATTCTATTGGCATGCTTTATATGAAACATATGCATGTGCATTTATGAATATGAAACTACTAACAATTTATGTCATGAACATAACTACATATCATCTCATTTTCATGTTTCATTTATCAATAAAATGCATCATCAAGCATTCAAACACAATTTGTCATTAGATACATTATCACATCATTCATACCTTTTATATTTGTAGTAGCACTTTAGTGCCATCAATTCCTCACCACTAGGGTGACTTTTTATTAGTGTCATCAAGTCAACTACTAGTGTATCATATAGTGTCGTCATATACACCTCAAGGGGGATTTTATTAGTGCCATCATCTCACCATTAGGGTAACATCCAATGCCATCAAATACACCACAAGGGGGATTTTATTAGTGCCATCATCCACCCTATCTTGGTGTCCTTCAATACTTTTCATTCCTCATTTGCATGTAATATCAAACTCAACATTCATAATCATATGAATTTAAACATAGATGTTTCATTAGCAAAATAAATGCAATTATCATTCACATTTCATCATTTACATCCTTCCTCTCCATTTTCTCTTGATATTGGCCATTTTAAAAAACATTTTAGTCTCTTTCCCATTAATATAGGAATTCGGCCATCAAGGGAAAATGGTGAGGTGCTCTCAGCCAAGATGAGAAAAGAGTGGAAGCTAGGGATTTTCATGCTATTTATTCCCTTTCTTCCATATTTTCTATCATTTAAGCATAATGGTGAAATTTCCTTCCATTAATCATGGCAATTTTTTATGCTCAATGTGTGTATCTATGTGTAAAGCCTTCATTTCCTCCATTTTCATGAATCATTTTTCATGCCATACATATATTTACACATACATTTCACTTTTATGTTAAAGACACATTTCAAGATAGAATTACATGGATATGAAAGGCAAAATTATCAATGTAACATCATGAACCTTACTTTCTCTCTCTTTCTCACTCATGGCCATTTCATATACACATTTGCATGAACATTTTCATGAAAATATTAGCTACAATATCACATAGTGTTCTCAACTATAATAAGGAAAAGAGAGAAAATTAAAGGGTTTCAATCCTTTGCTTCCTTAGCTTCCATTTTCAAAATATACAAGTTCAAAATCACATTTTACCTTTCATCTCCATGCAATTTCAAGCCATCTTTATCCATTTCAAAATTAAGGTTTTTCATGAAAATGAGTACCATTCTTGAAATTTTTCATTTTCTCAATATATCCTTCATACAAGCATTCCAATATTCATAAACACAACCATATTCTCATACAAGCAAAACCCAATAGAAAAACTAGTCATAAGGAATGTAGAGAGAGAAAACCTTAACTTTCATGAAACTTTCAAACACTTAAAACAATCCATTAAACATGAAATAATAGGTTTAGGAATGTTTAGCTACCTTAAATTTAAGAGATGTAAATTTCCTAGGTATTTTCCCTTTGTTTCTCTTTCTTGCTTGCCTTCTTCCCTTTTTGGCCACATGGCCTTCTCCCTCTCTTCTTCAACTTCTTCTCCTTTCATGAAGAAGAAGTTTAAATTAGGGTTTAGGTGAAATAACCAAAATGCCCTTAGTGTAAAATGACTATTTTACCCTCCTTACTTCTCTTTTTCAAGAATGACATCCTTTCTCTTTCAAATTGTAATTTCATGGAACTCTTATGGATTATGACCATTTTACCCTTTCACTTTAGGAAATTACCAATATGTCCTTGAGTAAAATTACCTTATTGCCCTTTATGTCCAAATGACGATTTTACCTTCATTTTTACTCTTTTTTGAAAACGGTAGGCAAAAACTTCTCAAATAAAGTTTCATAAAGCCTCTTTTAAGAAATTAACATTTTGTCCTTAAGGAAAAATTATCATTTTGCCCTTTATGTCAACATAATTATTTTTACCCTTATTCCTTCTCTTTTCTAAAATAAAAGGGTAAAAGCCTTCAAACACAATTTCATGAAGCACTTAAGTGGAAATTTGATGTTTCTCCTTTATGATAAAATTACTATTTTGCCTTCTTTGGTAAAATTTACAATTTTACCCTTATAGTAAGGTTAGTTCTACCTTGACAAAAATGTCCATTCTACCCTTATGGTAAATCATTCTTAACACCACATAAACAATAATATCTATATAAATAATCATTAATAATAATATATCAAAAATATTGAAGGCGGATATTACATTAAGTTAGGTTATCATTTAATTGCGGTACTTGGGTATCCAATACATGAAAAGGATCATGCAAATGCTTTATGAGTTAAAAGACATGAAAGACATCATGAAGGTTTGAAAGAAATTGAGTTAAAGCTATCTGCTATACGGATGAACCTATTCTTTTCAAAATTTGATATGATTCCCACTATCTTAGACTCAACTTTCTAGACATTATAGCTTTACCAACACTTGTGATAGGAGATATTCAGAGAAACACATGCTGTCCTTCCTAAAATTCAAGGGGTCTTCTTCTTTTATCGGCATAGCTCTTCTATCTATCATGATCTTTATCCAGCTTTTCTCTAATCTTCTTGATTATATTAGTGGTTTCCTAAATAAGCTATGGGCCTAACAATTGTCTTTCAGCCACTTCAAACCAGAAAATAGGAGATCTAAATTTTCTTCCATATAAGGCCTCATACAGAGCCATTCCTATATTGGAGTGATGAATGTTATTACAGGAAAATTCCACTAAAATTTAATTTCTATCCCAACTACATTATTGCTCTAGTTCACAAGCCCTTAACATATCTTCTAGGTTCTGAATGGTTCTCTTAGATTGACCATCTGTTTAAGGAAGATCAATAGTACTAAATTTTATTTTTGTTTTGAATGATTTCTGTAATGGTTTCCTAAACCTAGAGTGAATTTCGAGTCTCTATCTGACAAAATATGGGTAGGAATAAAATGCAACATAACTATCTTTTGGATATATAGTGAGCTAGCTTGTCCAAGGAATAGTTTATCTTGATAGGAAGGAAATGTACAAATTTGGTTAATCGATCCATTATTACCTAAATTGCATCATAACTCTATTGAGTCCTTGGTAAACCTACTATGAAATTCATTGTCACCTTATCCGATTTCCATTCAGGGATGTCTAATGACTATTACATGCCAATAGGTTTTTAATCTTCTATCTTCACTTGCTAACATACTAAGAAGTTAGAAACAAACTCAGAAAAGTCTCTTTTGATACTTGGTCACCAATATCTAGACTTTAAGTCTTGATACATCTTAGTAATGCGAGGATGGATGGTGTAATCACTTTTATGAGCTTGTTGTAGATTTTGATCCCTAGGTTCTCACTGTCAGGAACATAGATCCTATTTTGAAACTGCACTACTCCATCAGTAGCTTTGTTGATTTCCTTCATGTCTTTTAGCAACTTCAAGAATTCATCATCTAATTAAACTTTATAGATTTGAGCCCTAAGAATACATGTTATCTTCACATTATTTTGGCAAACTCTATCAGATAATACTGATGTGGAAAGATCTAAATCCCTAAACTTCTCTATCAATTTTATCTCATTCACCATCATGTGGGCCACATGTAAGGATTTCATACTCTAGGCACTTACAACTACATTTGCTTTGCCTTGATGGTACTTAAGCTTAAACTCATAATTCTTAAGAAATTCCATCCACCTTCTCTGCCTCATGTTTAGTTCCTTTTGATTGAAGAGATATTTGAGACTTTTGTGGTCACTAAATACCTCAAACTTTGTACCATAAAGAAAAAATGATAATTGCTAATTCCAGATCATGAGTGGGATAATTCTCCTCATAGGGTCTTAACTGTTTGGAAGCATAGGCAACTACCCTCTTGTCTTACATAAGCACACAACCTAGCCTTTTCTTAGAAGCATTGGTGTATACTTCGAAGGATCCTAATGGGCTAGGAATTACTAACACAAGAGTGATGGTGAGTCTCTCCTTAAGATTTTGAAGACTTTGTTCACACTCTTAGGACCACACAAAAGGCACATCCTTTTAGGTTAACTTGGTTAATGGTCAAGCTATATGGAAAAAATCCCTAGATAAACCTACGGTAATATCCTACCAAACCTAGGGAACTACAAATCTCAGTCACTATTTTAGGGATCTCCCACATCACCACTGGTTCTATCTTACTAAGCTCTATAGCTACCACATTTCTGGTTACTACATGTCCTAGAAATTTTGCCTCCTCAAGCTAGAAATCACATTTGTCTAGCTTGGCGTACAATTGCATTTCTCTCAAGATTTGGAGTACAATCCTATAGTGCTCTTCATACTCTTTTTTATTCCTAGAATATACAAAGAATATCATCAATAAGCACTATAACACCCTTATCTAGTATTACAACACCTCAGATGTAAACAGATAAGGTTGGTACATTATTCTTATCCTTAATTATTTATTAACAATGTTTAAGACTTAATACCATCGCAATATTATTAAAGTGGATTAGGTTTTGGTTCTTTTGCTTAAATCAACACTTATAAGCATAGCAAAAATAAAATATAATACATCATAGATATCTTCATAAAACATTACATATCCTTTCATAAGTATTAGATTATTTCATCTAACTGAAAACTATCAAGAAATTTTTCACAGGTCAAGAGATAACATCTCTGTCACTCAAACCCTTGTGAGACAAAAAACTCTTAAAAAAAAACCTCTTTTAATACCACTTCCATCTCTATGAAAATGCTAAACACCTACATCTGATATATATCAACACCCAAATGAGAAAACTAGTTTCTCAGTAGCTTAACAATTCAACAATTTAAATCTTACTAACATGTACCACTGTGCAAGAACAGAAAATGATATCTTCTGCATTCAAATCATTTAAAATATATTTCCATTCATATACAGATATTGGAAAGCATTGCATGATATATTGGTGTGTCGATATGGCAAAGGTGCTCGTTTCTATTTTAAATTTGACATATTTTCAAGGAAATCATACATATTAATAATTAAACTAGACAATGATCTTCTATACAATTCATTCTTAAAACTTACCTTGCTTTAAAGTGTGAAGCACCTTCGGCCGCACTTCAAAAATGTGAACACTTGGCCACTTTTGCAAAGATTGTGAACACTTGGCCATACTGTGGAATCTTCATGTGTCTTACTTTATACATAATTGCTTGATGTGAATTGTCCCATTTTATGAGCATTTTATGTAATTTTATTCTTAAAAATCACCTAAGTTTGCTTCATTTTTATTTTCTGGCATTTTATCAAGTTATCATAAAAAAATAGAGCAATTTTGAGCCTCCACAACCTTCAGAGAACTTAAAATAGGCCATTTGGGCTAATTTTACTCATTAGACCTTGGACCGGGCTGATTTGGGGGAGAATGAAGTGGATCTGCGCATTTTGGAGTGAAACCTAAAGCTAACTTGTAATAGGAACAATGCAGAAGAGAACCAAACCCGAGATACCTGAACCACGTCTATCACGAGAGAGAGATTGAGAAACGCGATCCACTTGAGTGGCTCTCTATGGTGGTTCGGTGACGTTCTGGTGTCAGGGGATGACAAGCAGGACACCGCGGTCTAAGCCAACCATCTGAACCATGGTAGAGATCTTTGAAAGAAGCTACGTGACCTGAGAGAGTGACCTGTCTGAGTTTGAGCTACTCTGCGGCATTTTTTGGTTGATACACCGGCTGCTGTCACCCTTGCAACCTCTAGTAACTCCTTCGCCACCTTCCTACAACTCACCATCTACCGTAACTGCCCAAATCTCAAGATCCACGACGAAAACGAGGATTTGACCTATTCACATTTTCAGCTAATTCCGCTGCTGTCTGTTCTAGCTGCCACCAGAACTAACCCTCTGTCACTCAGTGCCTCTCCCGTGACCCTCTGCTTTAGCTTCGGCCTCTTTTGCTACAGTTTTTCGTTGGGAACCCATTAACCCGAGGATAGTTTAGGAGTTTATTTTTTTAGCATTTTTCTGGCAATCTTTTGATGAGATTTTGGTGGTTTTCTAGCGACCATTCTGTACAGTGACCATTGGGCAATTGAGAAGAGAGGATTGCATAAAATTTTACTATTTTTTTTATCTTCTGTTTAATTAATTATCTGATGGATTATCTGCTGTTGGGATTGTGTGTTGTTGTAAATATGTGTGGCTAAATTTGTAAAATCCATTGTGTTCCTTGACTGTGTTGGATTGCTGTTTAAATTTTCATGGATAATTGAATATTGGTTATGTGATCTTCATTACTTTTATGAACGAATGCTTATGTTTTCATTGACAAGGCATTGTAATGAAAGCTAATTAGATTTCTTGTTAAGCTCAAGAGATGATAATTGAAATTGGACACCTAGTTGTAACAGACAATTAGTTTTCACTTAGAGATGAGGTTAATTAATTGCCAGATTAAGGAGTAGCTATCCTTAATAGTAGTGGATTAGACCGATAATGCTAATTTAAAATTTACCATTAGGAAGAACCAGCCAGCGGTAGATTTTTGGTTTAAGAAATTCATTCAGACCGATAGAGAATTTGAATTTGAATTAGAATTCACTCATAGGTAGCATAGTCAGATTCAGTAATCCATTATCCTTTGTGTGTTTGCCAACCAATATAAGTTCCATGATGGATTTACATTTCTTGCTTCTGTATACTTTCTTCCATTCCTTGTAGCTAGTATTTGTTTATTGCATTTAATTAATTGTTAGTTTAGGTAAAATTAATCACTTTAATTGTTAGGCTAGATAACAGAGAACCATTAGTAACTCTGGGCTTTCCCATTCCTGAGGAATACAACCTTGATACTCACCATTGCACTAGGTTGCATCGATAAGTTCACTGCCTTAGGTGTTGTTGCTTAGGTAGCATTGGCAGCACACATCAACTCTTGGCCACTTTTATGAAAACTTGTGAACACTTGGTCACATGGTGGACTCTTGGCCACTTTTATGCAAATGGTGAACACTTGGTCACTTATACATATACATAGCAACTACAATTCATCTCATTATTATCCTTCCAATTTCCTTTGCATTTAGCCATTATAAGGTACACTATAATTCATTTACAATTAGCATAGTAATTCGACCACCAAGATTAAAATGAGAGATTAGTTTTGGCCACCATGAGAAAGGAATAAAACTTAGGGTTTTTCATGTCACATTGTCACATTTTTCCATCCTATCCATAATTTAAACCTAATGGTGCCATGCATTAAAATTTCTATGGTACTTTCTCCCACATTCAAATTATGTAATCATGCCATTAGCAATTTATTCTACTTACTTTCTTGGTTCATGTTATATACTAAATTTAAGGTTACACATATTTCTCCTTTCTTACATCCCAATAATAATGTGGACCTTTATTAGCCAAAACTAAATTTTCTATACATTAACTTACCATATTTTGTCTCTTTTCTTAGACAAAACCGAATTGAAATCTTTCTTACACAATTTTCAGTAAGCAAATTCATACCTTACAAAAGCCATTTTTGAGTTTAGTAAGCCAAAAAGAGTAATGTCTTACTTTTAAACCAAATTCTATCTAGCAACCTTCAATTAGGTGTTTATAACCTTAAATATACATTAAGCATCCAAGAATACAAAATTTCAGCACTTTCTCATCTTAGGTTTTTCATTATGCATGTTGAATTTTTCCTAATAATCATTTTTTCAAGGAAATAACAACATCTACATCATCACATAAACAAGCATAACCAATTTATCACACAAGCTTAGCCAAAGAAAGAATTATATCTTGAAGAATGTAGAGAGAAAAGTTAATGTTCCATGAAAGCTTTAAATCATGATAAGTATGCTTAAAATTCATGAAACAAAAACCATAGAATTGCTAAGCTACCTCACTAATGCAAGAATGATGCAACTGCCTTGGTAGTTCCTTGAATCTCTCTTAGTCTTTGCTTCTTCTCCTTTCGGTCACTTCTTGCCTCACTTTCTTCCGAGTTCTCTTTTTGGTTTTTCTTTCTTCTAATGTTTATTTCTTATGGTCTTATGTCACTGAATGTCTATGTGATGTAGCATTAATGCTAAGCTGATCTCCCTCTCACTGAATGCATATGGTTTATGTATTGTTATCAAGCTTCTCTTAATGATTCTCACTGTACACACATATATATTTAATCAACCTTTTCTTGTAGCTATTCGGTTAGGCAAAAAGGAAGGAAAGGAAGGGAATAATTCAAGAACCTCATTTTTTGTTCTCAGTTACATTGAAATTAAAAAGCAAAAGGGAAGAAAAAAAATGAAAGCTAATATCACACGTCTCTCTTTCTCTTTTCCACCTCTTCACTGAGTGTATATATATATATATACTTGAATGCTACACTTTCCTCCCTTTTCTCATTTGTTATTGCCATATGCATCTATATATTTAACCACATCCATGTATTGCCTATTCATTCAGTTAAACCAAAAAGGAGGGAAGGAGGTCAAGAACCTTGAAGTCAAGAACCTCACTTGCACTCTTGGCCAAGACAATGAAAAATGAATGAAAGGAAAATTAAGAATAAAAGTGCCACACGTATCTTTCTCCTCTCTTCATTTCTCCACTATCGACTCACTCTTTTGATTTCATTTTCTTTCCAATGTTACAAACTCCTTAGAAAAAGAAATTACATCACTTAATTAACATATCACCTTCCATTCTTCTTTCTAATTTCTCCACCGAATGCCATAAATTCTTGTTCATTGCATACGTCCTTCTCTCCACTCATTCTTACACTCTTTTGCCTAGAATAAACCCAGAAGAAACTAATACAATTTTGTATTGTAATATCACTTCTTTGTAACGTAAAACTTTCTCTCTATTCACTTGTCTTCTTGGTTAAATGAAAGAAAGAACAAGTCAAATTTTGTACATCTCTTTCGTTTCTCTTTTCTTTCCTTATGCATTACATTATCTTCCTTCTTGTAAGCTCCTTGGTGATTTGTATTACTAATCAGGTCTCACACATCTTAATTTGGCTAACATAAGAAAGAAAGGTGTTCACTCTTAATATATTTATTCTAAACACTACATCACCAAAGTAATTTCATTAAACTTTATGGCAAACTCATCCAATTAATTAAGGAAACATTAATTTAAATATAATCAAGAAAATAAGGGGCGTTAGAAACACAACAATGAATTTATCGAGGTTTGGTATAAAGATGTGATTAATGTAATCCATGAAACTAGCTAGGGCATTTTGTCTAACCAAATGGCATCACTCTGAATTCAAAGTGTCCATATTGGGTTCTATAGGTCGTTTTAGGAATACCCTCCTCTCTTACTCTAATTTAATGGTACCCTGATCTCAAGTCAATCTTGGAGACTATTGTTGCTCTTCCAAGTTGATCTAATAAATCATCTATCCTAGGCAGTAGGTATTTGTTTTTCATAGTCACTCGATTTAATTGCCTATAATCTATGCACATTCTCAAGCTATCATCCTTCTTCTTGACAAACAAAATTGGTGCTCCCATGGTGAAGTACTAGGTCTGATGAATCCCTTAGACAGAAGATCCTCTATATGGGCTTTAAGTTCCCTTATCTTTACAGGAGACATCCTATAGGGCGTTATGGAAATAAGTCCTGTAACAGGAACTAAATCAGTAGAGAATTCAATTTCTCTTTTTAGGGGTAAACCAAACACCTCTCTTGGAAATACATTAGGAAACTCTAGCAATTGGAATCTAATCAATTTTAATTAACAACTCTACCTCAGCAAATGCTAGAAAACCTACTTTATATTTCTTTCTTTCAATGTTCCTATTAACAATTATGGTATCTATAAAACTCACAAATTTATTACTACAATTTAGGACCACATAATTATTGGATACCCAATTCATCATAAAAATAATATCCATATTAGAAATAGTTAAGCAAAATAAATCAACAAGAAAAGATATATTCTCAACAACAACTGGATAGTTTAAGCAAACTGGAGAGACAAGAATATGGTCTCCCACAAAGGTGTAAACATTCAAATCATAAGGAAGTGAAGTCACAGGAAAATTTAGATCCTTCACAAACTTATTAGACACAAAAGAATGAGATGCATCGAATCCAATAATGCAATTAATGATTAGCTACCTATCATACACTTACCCTTAAGTACATCATCATATTCATTCACCTCTTTACCCTTCATTGTGTACACTCTTCCTTGTGTCAGGGGTATAGACCCACCATTAGGTTTCTTGGGTTGGAATTAATTTTTAGCCAAGTGCCCTGGCTTACCAGAGTTAAAATAGATAGGTTGGCCTACTAGACAAGGTCTATTTCCATCATACTTCCAAATTTTTGGCAAGGATTAGGGGTATGCGATGTTACAATTGACTTCTTTCCCTCATTCTTCCTTTGAAATATTAGGCTTTTACCAGGTGGGAAATTGCTAGGTCTCTTATTGAAAGTCAAGATTGGTTTCTTATTTTTTCTTTTCTTCTTTCAAACTTCTCACCATAATCTGACACTTAATTATTAGGGTGGCATAATCCTACATTTTAAGTGGCTAAATTGCTTTCTTCATTTTAAAATCCAACCTTACCTATTGGTGCATAGCCTTTTAGCTCCATGGGCATGATACTTACGGTAAGAAAAAAATTTAGATAGCTATTCAAATCGAGCTAGGAATTCCTAAAAAGTTTTTCCATTCTGCTTGAGTTCCATAAAATCAACCTCTCTCATATTTCACAAGGGAAATACTTCTTAAAGGTTATCTTGAAGTTATCCTAGGTTATATAGGTATTTTAGGCTTTTAAGAGTTTTTAGGCTCCCTTCCACCAGTACTCAGCTTCACCCTCTAACATGCAAGTGGTAAACTCCACCTTTTGTACATCAGTATTCCCTAAAACTCCCTTGATCCACTCATCAGCTAAGTTAGAATCATATTCACCCTTAAAGTTCTTAGGCTTAACCTTTTGAAATTCTAACCTTGCCTTGTAGTTGTGATTTCCTTTGACATCTTCAGGTTGAGGCACACAGTTCCTCTTTTCCTAGAGATGCTACAACAATTGAGTAGTGGCGTCAGCCTAACATCTCATTGTCTTCGCCATACCCTGTAGAGTTTGCATAACTCCGTCCTCCCCATTAGCCTCATTCCTAGGGACATTCTCGGTATTCCTTTTACATGGTGCTAGATTTTCCTTTTACGAAAAAATATCATCAAGGTGATCAATCTCAAAAACATAATATCTTGTAGATCAAATAAATCATACCATAGAATACCAATTATTGAAACCTAAACTCCATTCCTCATATTAGGCTGGATAATGACTGATAAACTGTCTTGAATAGTCACAGAGTCTAGCTCTAGCCTTCTTATGAGGAACACTACCTAAATAAAAACCATTTGCTCTAATACTAAACTTTGTAACACCTTACCTTTATAGGTACAAAACATACCAACCCCATAGAGATAAGGTGCTATTAACATAACTTTTCTTAACTACCTGAGTCAATTTTAGATTAATACCCAAAATCCTTAAATAATTCAATTTCATTTTTAAGGTTGCACTCTGGATTCTCACTCATATATATATGTATATATGTGGCAATAGAAATATAAAAACTCTGAGATATACTTATATATATACAAGCTAGAAATTTCTATTTACAACTTGTACATTTATATACATAGTTCTCAAAATGCTAGGTGAGAACTTTGGAAAATGATGTCACTAGCTATGAAAACACAAAAAAACTCTGCATTCAATTTCATTTCAAATCATAAATCATAATTTCACTAGATAATATGCAACTACTATGCCATGTCATCTCAATTACATCATTAAGTGGGCATCATCAGATGTTTCATGCTTCATATCATTGAAATATAGTAATATGGACATTTAACATAATAATGGAAAAAACTTTCATTCATATTATCTACCAGGACAATTATAAAATAATCTTTCGTAAGGCTTTGCTTGGCCAATCTTAAAATAATCTTTCATATACTTTATATGGCCATTCATAAAATAATCTTTCATATGGCTCTGTTGGGCCATTCTTAATACTCTTTTCATTTGGCTCTACTTGGCCAATACATTCTTTCTTTTCCAGTAAACATTGTATGAGTTCCTTATTTCATAATGGTTGGCTAGCTTTGACCTTTAGGGCGTCCCCTAGTTATTTTTGAAAGACTATTCTACTTATGGAGATCATTGTGCCTCTCAATGGGTCACATATCATTTCTATTCACTAGATCACTATACCTCTTCCTGGGTTATAGATCATGTCCACCCGTACTATGTTATGAAGGGACAATTGTTGTTTTCACTTAATACCCTCTATTATATACAATAGTCTAAAAAGTTCCTTGGTCATGATTGATTTAACTCTAAGTAGGTAACTTCATAGCCATTAGGATTAAAAATCAACATAGTATTTCCTCATAATTCTTTGAAGAGTCAAATGGCTATTTTAATTTGGAAAAGCATGGGATTTCTAATAATTGTCCCAAACCAATCATTGGTTATTCAATCCAAAACTTATCTAGGCTAGACTATATAATAAGAGTACTTATATTCTATCTTTCAAGTTATTTCTCTTCAAAATTTATCTCATATTACTTTTCAAATACAATGACATAACATTCAAATGATTCCCTAGCCTTTACATGATGTTTGGGAAAAAAAAGGCATGAAACATTTAGTTCCAAATCTTCAAAGGAAGTTGAGCTGCTAGTTGTGGAAAAGATACCTATGAGAGTTCACCACAGTGAAGACTCTAGATCTTTGCAATTCTCTAGAAGAACTGCATAAAAATCTAGTATTTGACTCATCTTTGGCCTTCAAAACTTCAAGAAGACTTTAAGGATTCATTTGGGACCAACTTCAGGCTCTTTTTCCCTTCCTAAAACATCATCTTACAACAAAATCAAGTTTCCATGAGCTACGAATCAAAATCTACCATAAGAAGCATGTCCATGGGAGTAAACTTCATAACCCAACCTTTTAGTCATGTTTCAAGCATATGTTAGCCTTAAATAGGGATCCACAAGAATATATACAACATATAAATCAAAGAATTCAAGTTTAAATCTCCCTAACTCAATTCAAAACAAAGATTTTTAGAGAAAAATCATGGGTTCTTACACACAAGGGAGAAGAAGATTTCTTTGATTACCTTGATGTTTTGTACATTGATTAGGTGTAACACCCCTTATCTTGGCCTAACAACATCATAAAATGTAATAAGATAAGTGGTTACAGTATTCTTTACCTTTTTATCTCATTAATCTGCCTGAGCATTTAAATCCATCATTGATTATTATTTGATTAGGTTTGGGTTCTTTTGCTCAGGTGAACATACTTTAGCATAGGTCCTTCGCATATCCTATCTCAAATATGTGCCCTTCTCCCCTTTATATACATCCAAAAAAAATGAGTCTTAATTTTAACCCCAAAAAAACATACAGGATTAGGACCAAAATAAAAGGGCTACAAGTACATATCTAAATCTGTTATCTAGGTTTGAAGATCATTCAGGGGGGAGTTCTATTATAGACATAATGTAAATATCCTTTAATATAGTAAAAGTGCCTAAGAAACAAACTTTTACTGTGGCCACCTCAATCTCCATAATGAGACAGTATCTAGGCATCTAATACATGCCGATACAATAGGGAGAAATGTTTTCCCAGTAGCTAAACAAGCCATTTTCTTTCAAATAACTGATATGTACCACTGTATGATTATAGAAAACATTTCTACATTCCATTCAATTCAAAACCCTTTTAAATCAATTCTATGGGTATGCTATATGTGAAACATGTGTGTATGCATCTATAAATATGAGATATGCAACATGTTATGTCATTAATGAAATATATAGTAAAATATTAACATTCCACATACATCAACAACTCACATTTATAAATATTTATGTTTGGTAACTACTAAAACATCATACTATACTTAGAGCCATCTTTTGTTATCATTCTTGCTTGACCACTAGGGTGACTCATTATAGTGCCATAGAGTCTCACCACTAAGGTATCATTAATTGTCTCACTTCACACTAAATTCTTCTTCTCTCTTAAATGAAAATGATAAAAGTCCTTAATGTAATTCCATGAAATAAAAAAATAAAATTTATTTTCTCCTTTATAGTAAAATTACTATTTTACCTTTCTTTACCAAATTTCCAATTTTGCCTTTTTATGATTGAAGTGGTTCCATCTTGATGAAAATGTCCATTCTATCCCTTTAATAAACTATCCTTATCATTACATAAATAATAACAACTACATGTCCAATCAATGATAGCAATAATGTCATAATAAATCTCAAAGTATTAGAGGTGGATGTTACAATTCTCCCTTCCTTTAAAATAATTTCGTCCTTGAAATTGATGCATGCCTCATGTGAGTAACTCTGGGTAGGTTCTCCTCATATCTTCTTCTTTTATGCAGCCTCCTGTGGTGATGTTTTGTACCACAAGACCTTTACCAGGGGAATGGTTTTATTCCTTAGGTTCTTGACCTCAGTACCAATGATTTGTAAAGGTTTTGGCTTATATGTTAGATTATCCTTTAATTGTAATGTACTGGCATCAAGAATGTGTGAGAGATCGAGAATATATTTTTTAAGCTAGGATATATGGAAAACATTATAGAGGTTTGACAATAAGAGTGGTAAGGCTATCTAGTATACAGATGAACCAACTCTCTTCAAAATTTGGAAAGGTCTGATGTATCTTGGACTCAGATTTCTAGATTTCATAGCCCTACCAATACCAGTAATTAAGGAGATTTTAAGGAAAATATGGTCTCCCTCATCAAATTCCAGTGACCTCTTCCTTTTATTAGCATAACTCTTTTGCCTATCCTAAGCTTTTGCCATTTTCTCTCTGATCATTTTAATTTGATTAGTTGTCTGTTATACCAACTTAGGTCCTAACAATGCCTCTCACCTACTTCATACCAGCATAATGGGGACCTACACTTCCTCCCATACAAAGCTTTATATGGTGCCATACCTATGCTAGAGTGAAAACTGTTGTTATAAGAAAATTATATCAATGGTAAACTCCTATCCCAGTTTCCTTTATACTCTAAAACAAAATCCCTAAGAAAATCCTCTAAGGTTTGGATTTTTCTCTCTGTTTGTCCATCTGTTTAAGGATGATATGCTATACTAAAATTCAATCTAGTCTCAAAGGTTTCCTGTAAGGCTTTTGGAAATCTTGAGGTAAATTTTGGATCCCTATCTGAGACAATGCTAATGGGTGCACCATGAAGTCTCACTATCTCTTGAATATATAGCTGGGCTAATTTATCCAAGGAGTAGTTAATCTTAATGGGTAGAAAATGGGCAGATTTAGTTAATCTATCCACTATCACCCAAATAGCATCATTTCCTAATTGGGTTTTAGGTAAACCTACCACAAAGTCCATTGAAATTTTTTCCCATTTCCACTTAGGAATATTTAGTGGCCGTAGTAATCCAGCAGGTTTCTGGTGCTTAATCTTCACTTGCTGACATACTAAGCACTTAGCTACATGCTCTGCTATATGCTTATTCATACCTAGCCACCAAAACTTTCCCTTCAAATCTTGATACATCTTAATGGCTCTAAGATGAATGGTATATTTACTTTGGTAAGCCTCTTCTAATATCTTATCCCTTAATCCTCCTGTTATAGTTACCATTCCATCAACCTCCTTTATGAACTCCTTTGAATCCTTTAAAGACTCCAGGAATTCATCACCCTTTTGAGCTTCTAGGATCTAAGCCCTAAGAGTGTTCTTGATTCTTAACTCACTTAAACAAATCTTGTTAGGTAACACAAGAGTAGATAAACTTATATTCCTAAATTTCTCTATTAAGCCCATCTCACTCACCATCATTTGAGCTACATGAAGGGACTTTCTACTTAATGTATCTGCCATAATGTTTGCCTTACCCAGATGGTACTTCAATTTAAAATCATAATCCTTAATGAATTTCATCCATATCCTCTACCTCATATTCAATTCCTTCTAGTCAAAGAGGCACTTGAGACTTTATAGTCACTAAATACCTCAAATCTAGACCCAAAGAGGTAATGTCTCCAAATCTTCAAGGCAAGTACTATGACTGCCAACTCTAGGTCATAGGTCAGATAGTTTCTCTCATGAGTCTTAACTACGTAGAAACATAGGCCAGTACTCTCCCTTCTTGCATCAGGACACATCCTAAACCTTTCTTTGATGCATCACAGTATAATTCATTTTTTCCAAAGGGTCTGGAATGACTAAAACAAGTGCAGTGGTCAATTTCTCCTTCAACGTTTGAAAATTTTGCTTACATTTTGTGTCCCATACAAATGGAACATGCTTTCGAGTTAGTTTTGTCATTGGCATTGCTATTTGAAAAAAATCCTTGAATAAACCATCTATAATATCCTGATAAACCTAGAAAACTATAAAGTTCAGTCATAGTAGTAAGCCTTCCCAGTTCACTACTGCTTCAGTTTTACTAAGGTCCACTACACACCATCTTTAGAGATTACATGCCCTAGAAATTTCACTTCCTCTAACCAAAATTCACACTTTTCTAACTTAGCATATAGTTATTTTTCCCTAAGTATTTGCAACACTATTATGAGGTGTTGTTCATGCTCTTGTCTATTTCTAAAGTATACCAAAATATCATCAATAAACACTATGACAAACTGATCGAGATAAGGTCTAAAGATACAGTTCATATAATCCATAAAAATGGCTGGAGCATTTGTCAAACCAAATGGCATTACAAGGAATTTATAGTGTCCATGCCTAGTCCTAAAAGCAGTCTTAGGTATGTCTTATTCTTTTACCCTAATTAGATGGTACCCTGACCTCAAATCAATCTTAGAAAAGATAGTGGCTCCTCTTAGTTAGTCTAACAATTCATCAATCCTAGGGAGGGGGTATTTGTTCTTCACAGTTACTTTATTTAACTGTCTATAATCTATACAAATTCTCATGCTTTCAATTTTTTTCTTTACAAACAGCATCGGTGCTCCCCATGATGAGGCACTAGGCCTAATGAATTATTTTGCTAAGAGGTACTCTATCTACACTTTTAACTCAATTAGCTTTACAGTAGACATTCTATAGGGGGCTATAGAAATTGGTCCAATTCCAAGGACTAACCTTATAGAGAATTCTACTTCTCTCTCAGGTGGAAGACTCATAATTTCTTCTAGAAACACATCAATAAATTCACACACCACAGATATATCTATTAGTTTCTATTGAATTTCAGCCTTTAAGGAACATAGAAAACTCATTCTTTGATTTTTCCTCTCAATTCCCCTATTTACCGGTTTAATATCTATGAAGGTCACAGACTTAACTGAACAGTCCAAAATAACATTGTTATAAGAGAGCCAGTCCATTCCTAAAATAACATCTAAATTAACCAAGGGTAGACATATAAGGTCCACAAGGAAATGTTTATTTTCAATCACAATAGGACAATTTAAATAGACAAATGAATTCATAACATGTTCATTAGTGGGGACAGCCATAGACAATTCATAAGGTAAGCTAGACATGTGTAGACTCAATTTTTGGGTACACTGTGATGAAACAAAAGAATGGATGGTGGCAGAATCATACAAGAAAATTAAAGGAACATCATTAACAAAACATGTACCTTTCATTAAATCCTCAGACTGGGCTGCCTCTTTACCTTTGAGGGTATACACCTTTCCCTTGATGACCGGTCTTGGGGCCTCAACTAGCTTCTTTGGGAATGTAAAGTCTCTAGCATAATGTCTTGGTTTTCCACACTAATAACAAACATTTTGTCCCAATAGACAAGTTCTATTTCCATGGTATCTTCCACACTTCGAGCAATTGTTGGTGATAACTGGGGCATTCATAGGCTTCTTACTTGTCTGGCTCCTGGAAAATTCACTGAATTTACCGTCACATCCCCTGTTATACCTGAATTGAGCCTTTTTCTTCAAGAAGCCGGGCTCCTATTTTCCCCCCTTTAAGGCTGCAAGGGATCTGGAGGCGATGCGAAATTTTTTCACTAGAGTGGCATAATCTCTAATTTCTTGAGATGGCACTTCGTGATACAACTCTGTGTAACACCCCTTATCTTATCTTAACAATGTCATATAACAAATTCAGATAAGTGGTTACATTATTCTTTACTTTTTATTTTCAATAAATTTCCTGAGCATTTAATCCATCAGTAATTTAATATATAATTAGGTCTGGGTTCTTTTGCTCCGATAAACATACTTTATACACAACAGAATTTATAAAACATTCCATAACTATATGCATATCATTTAAATCTTTTGATACATATTATTGGAAATATCAAATATATACATATCTATAGGGGTAAGGAGACAACAATCCTAACACTCAAACCCCTTTTTCCAAAAGAGCAATAGTCTAAATTCTATCTCAAAATACTGATGGTAGAAATTAGGACTAACAGTGCTACATTATATAATCTCTATTTACTCCTTACATCTGTTGGATAATGCATCATTACTTAGGTTCTATACCTCTGATACATATCAGCATAATAACGAGAAAATATATTCCCAGTAGCTAAACAAACCAGTTTATTTAAAACAACTGATATATACCATTGTAAGAATACAGAAAATAACTCTACATTCCATTCAGTATCAAATCCTTTTCATACAGATATATAGGTATGACATAAGTGAAACCCGTGTGTGCACATATATAAACATGTGATATGCAACATATAATAGCATTATTGGCATGAATGACAAGATTTAAAATTTCATATTTTTCAAACATTCTAACATAAAACACATTCATACAATACAAATCATACCATCTTATAAATGCTTTACTTTTGGGAGGTATACACCAAATCATTCCCCTACATATTTATATTCTCTGGAGGTATACACTAGATTATCCCTCTTGAACTTAATTCCTTGGAAGTATACACCAGATCATTCCTTATAAGGTGTTATTCTTGGGAGGTTTACACCAGATCATTCCTCCTCAAAATTCTAGTCTTTGGGAGGTATTCACCAGATCATTCCTCCCTTTAGCTTTAACCTTGCCAATTACAAGTAAATTAAGCATTTCTATGCTATTCAATCATTTTCACAAGATTTTGGACATTTTTCTATCAATGGCAAAATGTATACTAATTACCATTCATTCCTGATCATTACATCCTTTCCCATCCTTTCACTTAGCATAGGCTATTTTTGGATGGCACCTTAGGCTACTTTCAATTAACACACAAGTTTAGCCATCCTAGGGGAAATTCTATATAGCATTCAGCAAAGGCAAGATATACATGAAGGATTGACATTTCTAACCTATTTGGTTCATTTCTAGCATTATTTCTACCAATTAAGAATTATAGTAACCATTTCCATAATTATGGGTAATGTTTTCTCACACCTCATTTTTCTTGTAAGTGTACTTTACACCCTTTTTTCACACATCTTTCTAGCCTATTTTTCATGCTAAATTTATGAATGCATATTATTTTACAACTTCACATGCTTATGCAAATTTTCAAGGTGAAATGGTAAAAATTTTGAAATGGTTCCTTTACTAAAACATAAGAATACCTTAATTTTCTCTCTCCTCTTTTCTTATGACAAATCTTGCGAGGTTTTCTAGCCATTTTAAAGTGAGATTTCAACACCATTTATATGGATCCATTTGGCCAAGATGAGTATGACACATTTTCATGGTTTACGGTGAAGTTAGAAAATGAGAAAAGTGCTTAAACATTAACCTAACTAGATTTTCTCTCTCTTACCATTTTATAACACTTTCTCACACTCTTTCTAACATTGTTTTAACCAAATTTCAGCACCAATAAGAGACCTAGCATTCGGCGAAAGAGGGAAAACCAAGAAAATGGAGTTATCTCACCATCTTGCTTAGAATACAACCATATTCAAGCAAAAACCATGCAAGGACATCATTTTCTCACTCTTTAAACACCATTTCAACTTTACTTGATCAAGGTAGGGTCTAAAGATGCGGTTCATGTAATCTATGAAAATAGCTGGGGCATTTGTCAGTCCAAAGGACATTATGAGGAATTCATAGTGACCATACCTAGTCATAAAGGAGGTCTTAGGTATGTCCTCTTTCCTAACTTTGATCTGATGATACCCTGACCTTAGATCAATCTTAGGAAAGATAGTGGCCCCTCTCAGTTAGTTTAATAGGTCATCGATCATAGGGAGAGGATACTTATTATTTATTGTTACCTTGTTCAACTGTCTATAATCTATAGACATCCTTATACTCCCGTCCTTCTTCTTAACAAAAAGCAAAGGAGCTCCCCAAGATGACACACTAGGTCTAATGAGCTGTTTTGCTAAGAGGTCCTCTTTCTGCTCCTTCAACTCCTTTAACTCCATCAGTGACATCCTATAGGGTGCTATAGAAATTGGCCCTGCCCTAGGAACTAGTTCTATAGAAAACTTTATTTCTCTTTCCGGTGGGAGACTAGTAATGTCTTCCAGAAACATATCCAGAAATTCATTGACCATAGGTATGGTTTCTAATTTCTACTAACTTTCTACCTCCGAGGAAAATAAGAAACCCATCCTCTGGTTTTTCCTCTCTATTCCCACGTTTACTGGCCTAGTGTCTATGAAAGTCACAAACTTAGCTAAGTAGTCTAAGATAACATTGTTCGAAGAGAGCCAGTCCATACTAAGGATGACATCTAGGTCGACCATGGGTTAACAAATAAGGTCTACCAGAAAGGTCCTATTTTCAATTACAATGGAACAGTTCAAACAAATCAAGGTTGTTGACACAGGTTCATTGGTGGGTACTGCTATGGAAAGCTTATAGGGTAAGGTGGTTATGGGTAATTTTAGTTTTTAAACACAGTCTTTTGAGAAAACGAATGGGTGGCACCAGAATCATATAACACAATTAAAGGAATATCATGAATAAAGTACGTATCTTTCAACAAATCTTCAGACTGGGCCACATTTTTCCCATTTAGGGTATACACTTTTCCCTTGGTAAGAGGCCTTGTGGGTTCCTCCAGCTTCTTCAATGTCGAACAGACTTGAGAGATGTGTCTTGGCTTCCCGCACTGGTAGCACATGTTCTACCCCATCATACACGATCGGTCTCCATGGTTTTGCCTGCACTTTGAATAGGTGGTCTAGGCAGCTGGGGTATTCATTGGCCTCTTCCCAGTCTGGTTCTTTTAAAATTTTCTATCTTGACCTCTGCTAAAATCGGCTGGGCTCTTTATCTTAAGAAAATCAGCCTTCTTTTTCTTCTTCTGTAGTGCGGCCAAGGACCTGGAGGCTATTCTGCACTTATTTACTAGCGTCGAGTAGTCCCTAATCTCCTGTGCAGCCACCTCATGGTACAACTCTGGATCCAAGCTATTCTCCAGGTACATGGCCTTCCATGCTCTGTCAGGTATCCACTTCAGCTATGAAGAGAACTTGGACAATTCTTCGAACCTGGCTAGATGTTCTTTAAAAGGCCTGCCTCCTTGTTTGATCTGCATGAATTCCCCCTCCTTCATATTTCGCTCGCTCTAGGGGAAGTACTACTCTCCTAGGTGATCGGGGTCCCCTAGGCCTCCATCAGTTGCTTTATCCCTCTCCACCAATCTTTCGCCTCCCTCTCTAGCTAGTAGGCAGCAAAAGTGACTTTCTTCGGCTCTGTGGTTCCCAGCACTTAAAACAGTTCTTCAATCTGCTGAACCTACTCTTTGTCCTTCTTTGAATTCACTAAGCCATTGAAAATGAAAGGCCTAGCTCTTTGTAACTTGGACCAGCCTCCACCTGCTTGGGTCCTTACTTGTTTTGCCCCTGTCTTTGTCTCTTCGCTTCAGTCTGTCTAGGCCTGGCAGAGTGCCTCGACTGTGACTGCAGCTTAGGCTCTTATATCATCTACCATGTCTCGCATGGTCTGTATAATTTCATTCACATCTATCCCAACATCTTAGGTCCGTGGTCTACCTCTCCATGCCAGTGTCATGCTGCCAATCTGCAAAACAAATATTACTGAGCTGATCAAGCTTAATAACAGATTATTAAGCAGATAGCATATAACATCAACAGGAGCTTCCATTTTCCCAAATCTAATGCTCCATTCCCCAACTTCAAAACACAATACAAGCTAGCCAACCTCCTAGGTACAGTCGACTAACCTGAACTAGTCCTTCACTTGGCGAATTCTACCTTGTTCCTAACTTAGGTAGCTGTGCTTTGATACCAACTTAATGTAACGCCCCTATCTAGTATAAATCTTAATTCAGATATAAATAGATAGGTTCAATACATTATCTTTATCCTTAATTTAATTAATGTTTGAGCAATTATACCATTAAATTAATTTAAGCGGATTAGGTTCGAGATCTTTTGCTCAGATTAAAACTTACATGCACAGCGGAATAAAAAAAATTTCTATACTACATAGCAAAAATTTAAACATTCATGTAATTCAAATACATACATGTCTGATAATTTCTGTTACATTTCTGTAAACAGGTATCAGGATATATGAAGCACTCGCCTATAGGAAGTCAAGAGACAACAATCCTGTCACTCAGACTTCTTTTAAAATTTTTAAGATGGACCGGTCCTTCACCTATCCCTTCCCCATTCATTCCTAACTACATCATAAAATTATTGCCAAAAGAATAATCCTAGCTTGTTCTGAACTAGGACTCAAAAATAAGAGTTACAAAATTTCTTTAACCAAAAAAAGAACTTCTATCTCCCTGCCTTGCTCAGGGTCCGTATCTGATACATATTAGCATAATAATGAGAAACACAAGTTTTCCAGTAGATTAACAATTCGAATTTTAAAAACAACTAATATGTATCAGGGTGCAAGCACCAAAATATTTAACTTTACATTCTTGAAATTAAAATATAGTGTTGTTCAAATTATAAACTGGCAATCAATGTATGATCAAATTAAATGTCAATGAGATAAAGATAATATTCTTTCAAATTAATCACTTTGCATGTTATAAAACACATTATCATAAAATTACCAAAACATTCATGCTTGTCATTGTTAAAACATATCCAATATAAAAGTTGTGCACACTCAGGCACTCATGGACACTTGGCCACCTTTAAAATTCTTTGTGCACACTTGGGTACTCTGTCGACACTTGGCCATCTTGCTAGGGTCATTGTGTACAATGAGGCACTACGTGGACATTAGACCACCACCTAGGGTAATTGTGCACACTTGGGCACTCTATGGACACTTGGCCGCCACCTAGTGTCATTATGCACACTTTGGCACTCTATGGACACTTGGCCACCTTCCTAGGGTCATTGTGCACACTGGGGCACTACATAGACACTGGGCCACCACCTAGGGTAATTGTGCACACTTGGGCACTCTGTGGACGCTGGGCCACCTTCCTAGGGTCATTGTGCACACTGGGGCACTACGTTGACACTTGGCCTCCTCCTAGGGAAATTGTGCTCACTTGGGCACTTTGTGGACACTTGACCACCTTTATTATTCTTAACAATTCTTAAGGGAACTTTTCCTTTTATTAAATCATAATACTAGTGTACATCTCCTTAAAATTTAAAAATTTTAAGAATAAATGTCCCTTTCTTTGAAATTAATATCAATGTACACTTCTCGTAAAACTCTATTAATTTCATGAAGAATTTCCCCTTTCTTTGGAAATTACCATAAATGTACAATTCTTATGTAAATACTAATATTTTTGAGAATACTTTTGCTTTTCTTAAAATTTAACTCTAGTGTACAATTCTTGTAAAAATTCTAATATTTTCATAAATGCTTTCTCCTTTCTTGGAAATAAATTTTTAACGTGCATTTCTTATAAGAATTCTAATAACTTCTGGAGTAGTTTCCCTTTCTTGAAAATTAATATCAACGCACCTTTCTTATAGAATGTTAAATATTCCAGAATAATTTCTCTTTTCTTAAAAATACATTGACGTGCATCTCTTAGAAATTTCAAGAATAAATTTCTTTTTATTAAAAAAAAATAATACTAAGGTGCATAGCTTGTAAATTGCCAGAATAAATTCTGAGGACTGGGCCTAGGGAGATTTATTAATTTGGAAATTCTATTTCCTTCCTTAATTCTTTACTAACCCCTATAAATGGTTGGATTTCCTTCCTTTGTGGTCCCCTTAAATTCAACCCCATGCAAATCTATTCTTTTCCAAAAAAAATACTCGCGCTATCTCATCCATCAACATTTCAATAAATCACACATGCTAGCAAATAGACATACATTTTTTCAAGAATGTAGGTACAAGATTATGTTCTTAAGAAAGCTTGTAAAACAGGTTGGTTGTATCAATTAAAACATGTAACAAAATCTCAAATTGTTAACCTAACTTGGGATGACTAGAAGGAAGTGATCTTGGCCTTTCCTTTGATCTCCTTCTACACGTTGCTTCCTTAAATTCTCACTTCCCTATAATAAGTGCCAAATTTTCACTTTGGTCCAATCATTAAGGAACTATCAGACACAAAATCCATAGAAAACATCAAATTAGGGTGTTTTAAATTATACCAGAGGTTCTGGAAGCTTGAGATCTAATTTCTGTGATTTTCCATCAGTTCTAGTGACAATGGAGGCAGCGGACGGTGGCGCACAACAGCCACAACAACTGGGGTCAAAAAGTACACCACAATATAGCTCGCAACTCAAGGATGCTAGATCCGGTGTCCGTTCGGCAAAACACGACCATTTAAATGGCATTTTCTGGTGACGAAAGTGACAGATGATGCAAACTATTTTCCCCTGTTCTAGGTGCATGGTGGCAGCATTCTACTAGTTCAAAGTTGGCAGAGGAAGCTAGCAGCTCAGGATTCCCAATGGTGGTAGCGGTGTGGCCAGATGGAAAAGATCACAACGTGGCCTTGAAAACATAACAGGAAGGGAAAAAGTCATTTTTCGGGGTTGTAGTGGTCATCGGTCATTGTGGTGGCTTGTTACGGCGTCGGGCTAAGCTACTAAACCTTTTAGCAGCAACGAGCGATGACAACTCGATCAAACGGCGGACCGGCGTGGTGAAGGTGATGGACAATGTGGCTCACGTGAGGGAGAGGAGAGAGAGAGAGAGAAAAATCTGTGTGAATGGTAAAAATGAGAGAAAATGATAGAGGTTTGAATATTTAGGGCATCTAGGGGCATTATGGTCTTTTTTCATTTTTCCTTAGCTAAATTTCAAATGCATTTCTCCAATCTAGGCAAAAATTTAGGACGATATGGAAGGAATTTGGAAATTTTCAAACGATCACAAGCTTCGCAGAATTATTTGCAAGGTTTCTCATGCGGATCAAAATCCCGCTATTAGATATAATTTAATTTTGAAAAATTCTCAAATTTTAGCTAAAAGTTTAAAAAATTTTCCTTAATTCAGTTTCAACAAAATCGAAATTTATTTTACCAAATTTAATTTATTTTAAAAAATTAGGTTGTTACATTTAGTCCACGTGAGGCCTATGTGGGATTTAAGGAAAAGGGGTTAAGCACCTTAATTCCATTCCAAGCATCTCAATTGTCTCATCTTTCGGTTACCTTAAAGATAGCACAAGGAAAGGAGACAAAGCTAGTAGTACATGATTCTTCCTTCTTCCTTCCATTTTGTCGTTTCATTCAATGTGTGTGTGTATATATATATATATATATTTTAAATGCTACATATCTTCTTTCCTTTCCCACTTCACATAAGGCTGCACTCTTGCTTCCAAATACACGTGTATATCTATATATATATATTTAAATACTATGCACTCCTTTCATTTCCCAATTGTCCTAGCTGTGTGGGTATATATATATATTTAAACTCACATCCTTCTTCCTATTTTCCATTGGTTTATTTTACTTATTAATTGACCAAAGTCTAATTCACTTATGTGTATTTTATTTCACTCACTCTTTTCCCTTGGCAATTCGGCTAGAAAAGGAAAGAAGGAAGGGAAAATTAATGTAAGCACCTCAAGCGCCTAAACTTTTATGTAACCACCTTAAGCACCTAAAATTTTTTTCATTCTTTTATATGGTATTTTCCTCCCACTCACATTATAATTTGGTTACCACAAGGAAGAAAGTGTCCTCCCTTAACTTATTTATTTCAAACACTAAATTACACAAGCAAATCCATCATTCACGATAGCAAAATCATCCAATTAATTAAGGGAATATTAATTTAAAACTAGTCAAGAGAAAATGGGGTGTTATAGAGAAGGCGCAAGGAGAGAAGGGCATCACTAGAAGGTGTCTAAGGAGAGAAAACCGAGAGCACTTGGAGTAGCTTGGAGTATGACAATCCTTGCTAGTCTTTAGAGCATAATACTTCAATTCCCTTGCCTCTTCACAAAGGTAAGAAGCCATGGAGAGTCAATCAAGAGTTGAAGGAAGACATCAACAAGCACTAGAAGTATAATCAAGAAAGGAATTCAGAATCCAAACTAATAATCCAAAACTTGACAGATAAGGATGTTTTTGTTTCCATTTTGTTCTTATTCCCTTGTTATAATTCTTGTTGTTTTATTCATGAACATCAGTAGCTACATTGGTTGAACCTAATTAGGGTTCTTAAACTATGATGATACTTTGATTTGAATATGATTGAGTTATAAATTGAATTGTGTGATCTTTCTCTAGTTGTAGATTAAACAAGTTTTCATTATGAGACGTCATAGGGACACTATCTAGATTCCTCTCAAATACTCTAACTGATGATGTTTGGAATTGGAAAACTAACTAGAGAGAACAGTTGATCTTCGCTCAGACAAGGTTGATGAATGGTGGACTAGGAGAAACTCCTAATAAGAACTAATGTTGATCTAACCTTAACCATTGGACACAAACAGCCAATGGAAGGTATAGGTTTTAGAAATCCATTGAAACCAACTGAAAATCTGGATTTTTAACACATAGATAGCATAATCAATTTCATAACTCATTATCCTTTGTTTATATATCATCTAGTCTAAGACCCTAATGGGTTTTCTTTTCTGGTAACTTGATAATTCACCATCTTAACACTTGCCTTACTTTTCCTCCAAAGTCAACATAGTGATAATTAGATTTAGTTAAATAAAAATATCCATCATTTTTCTTCCTAGGCTAGATAACAACAATTAAGTAGTAACTCTAGGCTTTCCTGTTCCCGTGGGATACAACCTTGATACTCACCTTTCCACTAGACTGCACTAACAAGTGCACTACCTTAAGGTGTGGCTATATATAGTTCATTGGTAGCACATCAAGTTTTTGGTGTTGTTACAAGGGACTTTAATGAGAAAACTAGAGCAAAATTAGGAATTATAACTTTAGCCATTTTATTTTATTTTGTTAGTTTTCTTTAAGCATTTAATTTTTTTAGTTATTTTTTATAAATTTTGTTTCTTTTAGTTTTTATATTATCAATTATCTCTAATAGTTTATGACCAGGAGTAAAAGAAAACCTTGAGCCAACTAATCCTCTTCTTACACTTGAATGATATCTTAACTCAAGATCACGTTCACGTCACACTGAGGAGGAACCAGTTCAAATTCCTGTTCATACACTGCAAGAGATGACCAATATTGCAAAAAAATTTCTCTATAAATATTTTCCTCCCTCTAAGATTGCCTAAATGCACAATAATATTTCTTCCTTCATGTAGATGCATGATGAAAGCATGTATGATGCTCGGGAGAGATACAAAGACCTACTGAGATGTTGCCCACACCATTGAATACCCATATAGATATAGGTATAAAATTTTTACAGTGGACTGAACCCAGCCACTAGGCAGATGGTAGATGCAGCAACAGGAGGTGCTTTGAATAAATGGCCATGAATAATTACCAATGGCAATCTTCTAGGGACAGACGACAGGGAGTGGTCCACCAGATAGATTCTACATTAGTTTTAGTAGCTCAAGTAGAGCTTTTAGCCAAGAACATAGACCAACTCTAGATTCCGGTTCAAGCAGCACATTTAGGCTATGAATTTTTTGGTGGCCTAATTATAGCCAAACTGTAATACGGGAGGTATGTTTGCAAACTCATCAACTTCATTTTTATCTAACTTGGGTTCTTCTTACTTAGAATAGGTAAATTACACGAGTAATACCCTAAGAGAGTAGAACAACCCATACAGTAACATATACAACCTTGGGTGGAAAAACCATCTGAATTTCAACTGAAGAAATAATAACACCCTGGGTCCACCAAACCACTACTGATAGCAGTAGCAACCTCAGTCACAAGCTACCCTAAATCAATTTCCTCAAGGCAAGAAAAAAAGCCCAGTTTTGAGGAATTTATGATGAAGTATATGTCCTCTATGGACATAATCCTTAGAAATCAATAGGCCTCTATTCAAAACTTAGAAACTTAGTTGTTGGTTGAGAGACAACCAGGGATACTCCCCAGTTCCACAGAGCCAAACCCAAGGGAGCATTGCAATGCTATCACTCTGCTATCAGATAAGCAAAAACCTAGTTCTTTACAATTGACTAATGATACTACTATTGTACAAGATAGTCCAGTCAGTAAGGAACCAAGATCGAAGGTTAGCGAACCAGTGTAAGCTGTGAATAAGAAAAGTCTTATGAAAGAGTACCAGCCACTTGTTCCATACCTTGCTAGAATAATGCATCCGAAACTCTATCAACAGTTTGGTAAGTATATTGATTCACACGAACAACTGAAAAGTAACAAACAAGAACCTAAGGATTTGGGGCTGGTAACACTAACTGAGGAGCACACATTAATCTTACAAGACAATCTACCTATTAAGAGGCATGATCTAGGGAGTTTTTCTATACCTTGTGTAATTAATAAACTACCTATTATAGATGCTTTAGTTGATTTAGGATTTGGAATTATTCTGATGCCTACTAGCTTGTTTGATAGATTAGGATTGAATAAAATAAAACCTGCTAAGATAACTATACATTTAGCTGATATGACTATTAAACATCCTAGGGGTATAATTGAGAATGTCTTAGTAAGAGTTGGCAATTTTACATTTCCTGTTGACTTTATTGTAATGGGTATGGAAGGTGAAAGTAGCATACCCATGATTCTAGGCAGACCTTTCCTCGCAACATCCAAGGCTCTTATAGATGTTTTTGAGGGAAAGTTAACACTTAGAGTAAGGGGTGAAACTATTACCTTTGATATAACCATCCCTCACTTGCAGGAAGAATTACTTGATAACTCTTTATAGAACCAACTATATGAAAACTTACTTACTGACCTCGTGTAGGTAGTTAATGGATATAGTAGCGATACTAACCATTCTATTGCTATTAACAAGTCAGAGGTGCAAGATGTGAAACCTTTAAGTAAGGACCCTCTAGTCTTGAAATTAAAGGAACCACCTAAGCACTTTAGTTACACATATGTGTGTGATGTGAAGAAGAAGCCTATGATCATAACAGCTGAGTTAACACTAGATAAGAGGGAATTAACTTTACCCTCTCACTAAAAACACCTTAGGGTCTTTCCATTCAGAAGACCTCTTCCTCCCCTAGCTCCGCCTGATCAAGGCAATAATTATTATTATAAGAAAACTCCATTAAAGGCAAAATTCTATCCCAACTTCCCTTTTTTCTAATGTAAAGGCCCTAAGCATGTCTTCTAGAGTTTGTATGGTCCTTTCAGTCTACCTATCGGTTTATGGATGATAAGTAGTACTGAAATTCAACTTTATTCCAAATGCCTCTTGCTAGGCTCTCCAGAATCTATAAGCAAACCTAGGGTCTCTATTAGATACTATACTAGTGGAAACTTCATGGAGTCTCACTATCTTGTGTATGTACAATTGGGCTAACCTATCCAATGAAAATTTTTTTTTGATAGGTATGAAATGTGTAGATTTAGTTAATGTGTCTATAATCACCTAGATTGCATCGTTTCTTAACTAGGTTATAGGTAAACCTACCACAAAATTTATGGAAATTTTCTCCCATTTCCATTTGAGAATCTCTAGAGGTTGCAATATTCCTGCAGGTTTCTGATACTTAATCTTCACCTACTGGCACACTAGGCATTTAGCAACATACTCAGTTATGTGCTTCTTCATATCTAGCCACCAAAAAGTTTTCTTCAAGTCTTGATACATCTTAGTGGTACTAGGATGAATAGTATAGTTATTTTTATGGGCTTCCTCTAAGAATTTATCCCTTAATCCTCTTGATTATAGGATATATAACCTATTTTGGAAGGTTACTACCGTATCAACTTCTTTCTTGAATTCCTTTGAGTCCTTTAGGGACTTCAAGAATTCATCTTTCGTTTGGGCTTCTAAGATTTGAGTTCTAAAATTATTCTCAATTCTTATTTTACTCAAGTATATCCTATCTAGAAGTACCAGAGTAGACAAACTAAAATTGCTAAATTTCTCAATTAGATTTATTTCATTCACCACCATGTGAGCTACATGTAGGGATTTCCTACTTAAAGCATTCACCACTACATTTTCCTTCCCTAAATGGTTTCAATTCAAAATCATAATCCTTAATAAACTCCATCCATCTTCTTTGCCTCATATTTAGCTCTTTTTTATTGAAAAGGTATTTGGGACTTTTATGATCACTAAATACCTCAAATTTGGACCCATAGAGGTAATGTCTCCAAATTTTCAAGGTCAACACTATGGCTACTAACTCAAGATCATGAGTAAGAGAGTTTTCCTTGTGGGGTATCAACTGTCTAGAAGCATAGGCAATCACTTTCCTATCTTGCATTAAGACTCATCTTAGGCCTTTTTTGGATGTGTCGCAATTCAAAATGTTCTAATGGATCTAGAATGATTAAGACAGGTGCAGTGGTCATTTTTTCCTTCAAAATTTGGAAACTATGTTCACATTTAGAATCAGACACAAATGGAACATCTTTCCTAGTCAATTTAGTCAAAGGTGTAACATCTGCTCCTAACATTTGTATCTTATGATGACATTGTTGTTATTATTATTGTTAGCATTAATTGTGAAGGATTAAGGATGATTTATGAAGGAGTTAGAATGAACATTTTTATCATTATATAATCACTTTTGTGATAAAAGAATGAAGTTGAAAATTTGGTAAGGAAGGGTAAAATGGTAATTTTTCCATGAAATGAATAATTAGTTTAATTCTTTTATTTCATGAAGTTATGTCAAAGGACTCTTATTATTTTCATTTAAGAGAGAAGAAGAATCTAGTTATGCAAGAAATTACTTACATTGATGTTCAAAGGCAATTTTCCCTAAAAAGGGTAAACTTGTAATTTCACACTATGAGTATGATAGCAATTATAGGAGGTGAGAAAAATTTAGTTTTTACCCTAAATATTCTATGAAGGTAGGAATTAGAAATCCTTACTCATTCTTGATCAAAAGAAGAAAGTAAGAGTGAAATGATAGTTTTAACAAAAAGGGCAAAAAGGTAATTTTACCTTCAGCGCAAAATTGTAATTTTGCCAAAAATAGAAGTAAATTAGTAAATTCATGGAAATGAGCCTTATGAAATTTTATTTAAGTAATTTTACTCCTTGAAACCGAAAAGAATGAAAAAGGGAGCAAAAATGGCCAATTTAGACTTGATGGCAAAAAGGCACTTTTCTTAGGGACTAAAATGCAAATTCCAAAAAGTGGAGGGACCACTATGCAATTTCATAATTTTGGAAGGGAAGAACAGTCCCAGCCCATAGAAGTTGCATAAAATTACAATGGTAAGGAGAGACAATGCCATTGTTATAAAAAGAAAAGAAAAAGGATGAAATTGACAAATTTGCAAGAGTGGCATTTTTGTAAATAAGTGAAACCTTAATTCAACCTATTTCTTCTCCTAACTACTAGAAATGTCGTGAAAGGTGGAGAAGATGGAGAAGTGGCTGAATTGAATTTTACCTTGGAGAAGAAGAAGCTTCCACCAAATCAACAAGGAAATCACACATCTATTAGCTTTTCAAGGTAGATAAACAATCTTATGCCATTAATTTTATGTTTTATGGTATGTTTATGATGTTTTCAAACTTGTAAGCATGATGGAACTTTCTCTCTCTACATGCATATGGTAGATTTGCATGCTTGGATATGAGATATGTTGGAAATAACTTGTGGTTATGACTATAGATATGCAAGAAAGCATGGAAACTCATGAAATGGTAAGTTTGCATGGATGAAACTTGATTTTGTCAAACCCTAAATGGGGTCAAGGCTAAATTTATGATTTTAAGAGTGAGAAAGTGGTATTTTTGCATGGATTTTGCATGAATGTTTTTGTAATGTAAGCACAGTGATGAAATAACTCCATTTTGCTTGTTTTCCTCACCTTGGCCAAATTACTAGGGTTATAAGAGTGCTGAATTTTTGGCCAAATTTTATGTTAGAAAGAGTGAGAGAAAGTATTAGAAAATGGTAAGAGAGAGAAAGTATAATTAGATTTGCATTTAGGTACTTTTCTCATTGTCTAGCTTCACAAGTAGCCAAGCAAATGTGCTTTAGTCACCTTGGCCGAATGGATGCATATGAATGGTGCTGAATTTGCTGTTGAAAATGATTTAGAAATCATATAAGTTTTGTTTCAAGAAAGGAGGAGAGAAAAAATTATGGCAAAGTATGTTTCAAGCAATGTTGCCAATTTAAGGTCTTACTTGTTCACTTTAAAAGTGTGTATAAAAATGTGAAATTGTGAGATTAGATGCGTAATTATGTTTGGCATGAAAAATAAGCTAGAAAATTATGAAAAAGAATGGCCTAAAGTACACTTACCTAAATTTTAGGTGTGAGAAAGTGTTAGGCATAATTATGGGAATTGTCACCATGATGTTCCATTAATGAGAGTACAGCTAGAAATGTGCCAAAAGGGTTAGAAATACAAAGTATTCATGTTCATTCTACCTTGGCCGAATACTATGTGAAATTTCTCTAGAGTGGCTAGATTTATGAATGAGTTGGAAATAGCCTAAAGTGCCATCTAAATGGCCTATGTTAAGGGAAGAGAGACCAAAGATGCAAGGGTCAAGAATGAATGAATAATAGCATCCATCTTGCCATAAATAGTGAAATGTTTAAATCTATGCAAGAGTGATTGAATGGCAAAGAATGCTTAATGTAATTGTGAAAGACAAGGTTAAAGCTTCCTTGTGGGGAATGATCTGGTGTATACTCCCAAGGAATTTAATGAGGAGGAATGATCTAGTGGATACCTCCTGAGATTAAAAGCCTGTGAAGGAATGATCTAATGTATACCTTCCAGGGAAGTTCCTTAAGGGGAATGATCTGATGTAAAACCCAAGAAATTGAAATGTAGGAGGAATGATCTCATGTATACCTCCAAAGAGCACAGTTAAGTAGGAAGGAATGATCTCATGTATACTTTCCTAGAATTGAGTAATTATGAAATGTTATGTATGTATTGCATGAATGTGATTTATGTGATTATGATTATGGCATGTAAGCATTGAATGCTTGTAGCCTATTCCTTGAATGACCTAATTGAATGTGTATTTCATTTCTATAGCTACATCCACATATGTTTTCATGATATTTCATATCCATGTATCTATATGAGAATAGTTTTGAAAATTAACCGCATGTAGAGTTTTTTCTGTATTATTATAGTGGTACATGTCAGTTATTTTAAAATAAACTGGTTGTTTATCTACTAGGAATGTATTTCTCATTACTGAAATGATATGTATCAAATGGTTAGACAATGCGTGGTAATCGAAGTGGAGTTAGACATGGTGGAAATTCCTTTCTTAGGAGTTTTCACTATTATCAAGAATGTGTATGTTATCACTATTTTTGAGTTTCCTATAGAATAGATGAGTATGTAAATTTATAGCTATAGCCCGACCTTTTTGGAGTCCTAATTCTACATTTATTTTTTTGGGTTTTGGAATTAGGGCTGATATTTTTGGCTGTATATAGAAAGAAAAAGGGCATATGTATAGGGATATGTGAAGGACCTATTCTCTCACGGTATTTTGTAAAAGAGTATAAGTGGTAGACTTGTTGTCTCCTTACTCCTTATGGATGGGTACTTCATCTATCCCAGTGTATGTATACCAAATGATGTACTAAACGATTATATAATGTATGTATATTAGAAAAGTTTATATATATTCTGTTGTACTATTTAACATTTTATATTCCACTGTGCCAAAGCATGTTACCTGAGCAAAAGAACTCAAACCTAATTGCATAACAAACCTATGATGAATTGGATGCTTAGGAGAAATGAATGTAATTAAAGACTAGAATTAATGTAACCACTTATCTAAATAAGCGTTATGACGTTGTTAAGTTATGATAAGGGGTGTTACAAAAGGCAATGCTATCTACTAAAACCCTTGAATAAACGCCTATAGTAACTAGCTAACCTAAGAAAACTATGAATTTTTGTCACTATTGTGAGTCTCTCCTAACTAACTACTATCTCTGTCATACTAGGATTCACTGCTACTCCATCTCTAGTAATTACATAACCTAAGAATTTCACCTCTTCCAACCAAAACTCATATTTCTCAAGTTTAGCCTACAATTACTTTTTCCTAAGCAGCTGCAGCACAATACAAAGATGATGTTTATGCTCTTCACTACTTTTAGAATACACAAGAATGTCATCAATAAACACTACCATTAATTGATCAAGGTAAGGTCCAAAGATACGATTCATATAATCCATGAAAATTGCTGGAACATTTGTCAATCCAAAACGGCATTACAAGAAATTCATAATGCCCATATATGGTTCTAAAGGTTGTCTTAGGTATATCTTTTGTTCTAACCCAGATTTGATGGTACCTCGATCTCAAATCAATCTTGGAAAATACCATAACCCCTCTCAACTTTCTAGGGAGTGGGTATTTATTTTTCATAGTTACCCTATTCAGCTACCTATAGTCTGTGCACAACCTCAACCTTCCATCCTTCTTCTTCAAAAATAAAACTAGTGCTCCCCATGGTGAAGCACTAAGTCTAATGAATTGTTTATCTAAAAGGTCCTTACATAAACATTCATTATTAATTATATATAGTCAATTAACTATTGGGCACAGAGACAACAATCTTGCCACTCATAACCCCATCAATTAGTTTATTCATCACCCTAATTCCTATATAGATAAATTAAAATAGGCTATACAAAATAATCCTACACTAGCCTTTCTCAAAATATCATGAAGGCTAGCTCAATCGTACCATGTACTTAAGCTATTCAAATTAAACAGTTTGTATGCTCAGAAAGCACACTTCTTCCTACTTTACCTCTCTCCAGCCCAAGACCTACACATTTGATACATGCCGACAATAACATGAGAATTGAATCTTAGTAGCAATGCAACCTGTTATGAAATCCATTGACCTATACCACCATGCTCATATAGAAAACTCTACATTCTTTAATAAAACATATCACATACTATTGGGATGTAATGTATGTAGCATTTAATAATGTTGTGTACTCATACATATGCACATTCATCAAAACATATCATCATTAAAACATGGAAAGTGCATTCATCAGAATTCTCATCATAAAACATTTCTTATAATACACATGTTTGATAGTAAACATGCCATCATTTCACTTTCATACCACATGAGTAGTACAAAAAACACCCTAAGAGTAATCGGGGAGAGTCGCCCAGCAACAACTCCACGCATCATTGTTTATATGAATGAGCGCATGTATATTTAGCCATGCCTTAAATTTTGTACATTCTGAGGGATCCCCTAGTGGATCCAAGTACCTTAATGGTCCCTGACCCTTTCCAGTAGATCATCCCTAACTAGCGGGATTCCTCCCTTTCATCCTAAACAGGGCTGGTATAAAATCATGGGATCACTGTCAACTCTACCTGAATTATTTCCTCTCTGCTTTTGGGTGGATCATAGTACTATGGAATCACTACCATTCCTTCGAGGTGGATCACACTCCCAATACGCTATTCTCTACATATACTCTAGGGTGAATCAGCCAATGCCCATGGTTATGCTTAACTCTAAGTATGGGTTTCTCATATGGCCTTTGGGAGATGACATGAACTTAAAGTTCGCAACCATCATGATGTTTATGAAATCATCTAAGTTCAAAAGGATGTTTAACCATCCCAATTTATGTCATAACTGTGGAATGCCCAACGGCCATCCTATATCAACAATCAGACACTCGTTCATAAGCCTATCTACCCTAAGGCATACACTGAGAATACTTTCCTCTTTCCATTTTTGTCCTTTTTGCTCTCTCTTTGTTTTACTATCACAAGGGTTTCATCCCCTAAAACTCCTAGTTTCTATGCTTACCTATGTTGTGAGCCTTTAATTAAGTTAGTATGAAGAATTACTAAGCTTAGTTGCCAATAAAACCCTCATTTCACAAGCTAGAGGGCTGCCATTTGACTATTGGAAGGCTAGTAGTCGGGTGGTAGCTCTCCGTATTCCTCGAGTGCTAGTCAGTAAGCTAGCATGCTGGTAGCCTGCTGGTGGCTTGCTAGAATGCATGCTGGGCAAAAATTATAGCGTGATAGTCAACTTCTAGGATTGCTAGTCGACTGCTTAGTGTAAACCCGGGCCCAACAGTCAACTGCTAGAAATCTAGCAGTCGGTTGCTAAGCCTTTGTCTACACCTGAATTTTTCAGAAACACGACAGTCGACTGCCTCATACCTAGCAATCAACTGTTATGTTCCGCTGCAGTTCAGAAAACATAGTTTTTGATAATACCCAGTCCAAAATGCATTCCATTTTCAATTCTAAACATAGGAGCTTAATTTCCATATAACAAAATTTACTTTTCATAAAACATTTCTCATCTATTAGCTCAAACATGGTACGTTCAAGGAAAACTAGTCTATATCTCTAGATGAACACAACCCAGCCCTTCCAATCAATTTCAGTATATATATGAGCATACATTTTAGCAACATAGCATCCCATAGAAATAAAAAAGCATACAGAATATAGATTTCACCCCAATCTTAGTTTAAATATTTAGAAATTCATATTTTCCAGCAACAGTGAACATTTCAAAAAAGAAAGGGGTTTATAATGGATTGCTACCTTAATTCCTTGCAAATATTTGTGTTGAATGTGTTACGAATAATCCTCCTTTGCTATAGGGCTGATTTATAGCCTCAAATCTACTATTTCCTCAGTAAAATCTCTCATTTCTTGCCCTAGCTTGCCCTTTGATCTCTCTACCTGTCCCTTTATTTCTCTCTCTAAAATCTAAATGTTTAAAAGTGTGTGGGAGTTTAGGGCTTCAATTAGGGTTTAAGAGAAAGTTAAGAAATTTCTATTTGGTCCCTGGGCTATTTTGCACTCTTAAACTCCCTCACTTTTCCCTTTTCAATTAAGTCCCTAGCCACCTCTTGCTAAACCTTCATGTATTCTCTTTCAATTTAGTCCCTAAACTAATGCAACTATGTGCACTAATGCAATATACACACGTATTAAACATCAAATTAACAATTATCGAACATCTCTTTAATCATAATTGGAGTGGATGTTATAGTTCCTCTTATATGCTTCCTCTAAGATTTGATCCCTCAATCCTCTTGATTCTGGAATATATATAACCTATTTTGGAAGGTTACTACCCTATTGCTTCTTTCTTGAATTTCGTTGAGTATTTTAGGAACTTCAAGAATTCATCTTCCTCTTCAGCTTCTAGGATTTGAGTTCTAAGATTACTCTCAATTCTCATTTCACTCAAGTACAGTCGACCTAGCAACGCCAAAGTGAACAAACTCATATTTCTAAATTTCTCAATCAGGTTCATCTCATTCACTATCATGTGAGCTACTGATTATCTTATTTTATATATATTTTCTTGATGTTAATTGTCCACTTTATGAGTATTTTATGTATTTTTATTCTAAAAATCACCTAAGTTGCATCATTTTTCGTTTTCAGGCATTTTATCAAGTCATTATCAGTAAATAGAGAAATTTTTATCCTGGACAGCCTTCAAAAATAGGCCATTTGGGCCAATTTGGCTTATTGGGCTAAGATAAAGCCTTATTAGGCCTTAGACTGGGCTGATTAGGGAAAAAAGTGAAGACCCACGTGAGAAAAGAGGGAGAATTGCTTGGAATAGTGCAGACCTGAACCAACCAGAACCTGTGAGCAATAGAGAGAGCCGAGAGCATTGAGGCGAGATTTGAATCCTTCTAGGTGGATATTCACAATGGCACAAATTCAATCCAATGACAGGGGATGATGGGCGGGACACTGCCATCTTGCATAGCCACCGTGAAGTAGCAGATCCACGAGAGAAGATGCATGACCTGAGAGGAAGACCTATCCACATTGTGATTTTCTATGGCATTTCTAGACTGACCCACTACTAGCAACCTTCCCTGCAACCTTAGCTGCTCATCTGTAACCTTCCCCCAGCTCACCAACCACTGTAACACCTCAGGTTGCGAGATCCTTGATGGACCCGAGAATATGACTTATCCATGTTTGCACCTATTTTTGACGTCGTCCGTCCAATCTGCCCCTAGCAACCACCCCTTTGTCGCTCAGCACCTCGCTCATGACCTTCTGCCTCAGCTCTGACCGTCGTTACAGCCATTTTTCATTGAGTACCCGAGATCTATGACCAAGGACCCATTTTGTGACCTACGACCTGTGAAACTTTTTGAAAACTTATAATTTGATTTTTTGATGATTTTCTAGCAGTTTTTTAGTCCTTTTTTAGTGGTTTTCCAGCGATCGTTCTGTACAGAGACTATTGGGCATTTGAGAAGACAGGGCTTGCATAAATTTTTACTATTTTTATCTACTGTTTAATTAATTGTCTGATGGATTATCTTCTGTTAGAATTGTCTGTTATTGTTATGTTTGGCTAAATTTGTAAATCTCATTCGGGTTCCTAACTATTTTGGATTGTTGTTTTAATTGCATGGATGTTGAATTTAGTTGTGTGATCTTCTTTACAATTATGAATGTATGTATTAGCTTTATTTACAAGACATCGCGATAATGCAAATTAGATTCCTTTTGAGATTGACAGATAATAATTGGAATTGGAAAACTAATTGTAAGGAACAATTAATTATCACTTAGAGCTAAGGTTAATTAATTGTTGGATTAAGAGTAGCTAAATGTTATTTCTTAATAGTAGTGGATTAGACCGATTATGCTGATCTAAGATCAACGATTAGGAAGAACTAGCCAGTGGTAGGTTTGTAGGTTTAAGAAATTCATTGAGACCGATAGGGAATTTGAATGTAAATTAGAATCCACTCACAGGTAGAATAGTCAAATTCAGTAATCCATTATCCTTTGTGTGTTTACCAACTAGTGTAGGTTCCCTGATGGATTTGCTTTTTTTGCCTCTGTGTATTCTCTTTCGTTACTTGTCGCTGGTAGTTTATTATTACACTTAATTAATTATTAGCTTAGTTAAAAATCAATCACTTTAATTGCTAGGCTAGATAACAGAGAACAAGTAGTAACTCTAGGCTTTCCTGGTCCCGAGGAATATGACCTTGATACTTACCATTGCACTAGGCTGTATCGATAGGTTCATTGCCTTAGGTGTAGTTGCGTTGGCATTAGAAGCAAAGTAGCACATCAGCTATGTGAAGGGATTTCCTACTTAAAGCATCAGCCACTACATTTGCCTTTCTTAGATGGTATATCAGTTCAAATTCATAATCTTTAATAAATTTCATCCATCTTCTCTGCCTCATATTCAACACTTTTTGATTGATAAGGTATTTAAGACTTTTGTGGTCACTAAATACCTTAAATTTAGCTCCATAAAGATAATGTCTCTAAATTTTCAAGTTTGGCATACAATTGCTTTTCCTTGAACAATTGCAGTATAACCCTAAGACAATGTTCATGCTCTTCGATAATTTTACAATATACAAGAATGTCATCAATAAACACTACCCACTAATTGATCAAGATAGCATCTAAAGATACGATTCATGTAATATATGAAAATAGTCAGAGCATTTGTCAATCCAAATGGCATTACAAGAAATTCATAATACCAATATCTGGTCCTAAAGGCTGTCTTAGTATATCTTCTATTCATACTGTGATTTAATGATACCCTGATCTCAAAATAATTTTTGAGAACATAGTAGCTCCTCTCAATTGATCTAATAAATCATCTATTCTAGGGACTAGTTATTTATTCTTTATAGTTACCCTATTCAACTGCCTATAATCTATACACAATCTTAGGCTTCCATATTTCTTTTTCACAAACAACACTGGTGCTCCCCATGGTGATACATTGGGTCTTATGAATTGTTTTTCTAGAAGATCCTCCTTTTGTACCTTTAATTTTGTCAACTCTAAGAGAGACATCTTACAGGTTGCTATAGAAAATTGGTCTCGTTCTAGGAATCAATTCTATAGAGAACTCTATCTCTCTCTTGGGTGGAATACTTAATATTTCTTTGAGAAAGACATCTGGAAACTCATTTTCTATGCGATAGCACTGAATTTATGATGAATCTCAACCTTAGAAGAACATATAAAATGCATCTCTCATTCTTTTCCTTAATACTCTTATTCACTAGTAATACATCTATAAAAGTCACAGACCTTTTTGAACAATCCAAGACTAGATTGTTTACAGATAACTAGTTCATCCCAAGAATAATGTCCAAATCCACCAAAGGTAAACAAATTATATGAATAACAAAATATTTTTTCTTAACAACAATAGGACAATTCAAGCAGGCTAAAGAAGTCAAAACCTCCTCTTCAGCTAGAATAAAAGTAGAGAATTGATAAGGTAAACTAATCACAGGTAAATTTAATCTTTCCACACATTCCAATGAAATGAAAGAATGAGTGGTGCCAAAATCAAATAGTACAATTAAAGATACATCATTTACTAAAAATTTACCCTTCATTAAATCATCAGACTAGGCCACTTCCTTGCCCTTAAGGGTATAGACTCTTCCAGTGGTAGGAGGTCTAGTGGTGTCAACCTATTTCTTCCACTCTAGGTAATCCTTATGATAATGTCCTTGTTTTCCACAATTGAAACAAACACCTTATTGCATTTGCTAGGCTTTACAATGTCCACCATGGCTCTTTCCACACTTAGGACAGACATTAGGCATCACCTACCTCAACATTAGCCTCTTTCCTTTATGGTTTTTGTCAAATATGTTATCCCTACCTCGAAAAGGTCTAGACTATCTCCTTTTTAAGAGGTTAGTTCTTTGCCTTTCTTTTTCTATATCAGCTAGGTTCTGAGAAACTATGCGACATTTGTTTACTAACATAGCAAAGTTTTTTATTTCAAATAGAGAAACAACATTTTTTAACTCTGATCTCAAACTAGGTTCTAGATGCATGGCCTTCCATGCTTCATTTGGATGAAGTGAAGAGAACTTTGACAACTCTTCGTATTTGGCTAAGTTCACCTCAAAAATCATATTACCTTGCTTTATCTATATAAATTTAATTTCTTTTTTATTTCACACATTTTGAGGGAAATACTTCTCTAGAAATACCCTCTTAAATGACTCCCAGGTAATCTGGACCTCTTAAGCTTCCAGTAATTGTCTTGCTCCTCTCTACCCATATTCTGCTTTTACCACTAACATATAAGTGGAAAACAGTATTTTCTAATCATCTGTATTCTCTAACACCACAAATAGCTTTTTCATCTCTCGAAGCCATTACTAAGCTACTTTCGGGTTAAACTCACCCCTAAAGGCAAGAGGTTTATTTTTCTAGAATTCAGGCCAGCCATTATAAGTTTGGTTCCACTTGTCCAACTTTAGGGTTCATATTCACAACTTTATTCTCCTAAAATTGTCAGAATGCTTCAGTAGTAGCTACAACTTGTTAAGTAGTGGCAGTAGCCTGTTGGGTGGCAGTAGTAGCTTGCTCCCTCATGGCTTTTGTCACTCCCACTAGAGTTTGCATAACCCCGGTCAAACTACCTTCATTATCCTTTTCCTTTCAAGTATTCTTCCTATGTGGGGTTATATTTCACTCTATAGAACAAATATTACTGAGGTTATTAGTCTTAATAAATAATATCTATAAGAGATCATATGGCACAAATACAAATACTGTCTACCCAAAAATAACACTTCATTCCTCAAGTCAAAACATTATACAAGTCAATCCACTGTTTAGGCCAATAAAATAACACGCATTAATCTCTATCCTAAAGAATCTAACCTTCACTACCAAGTCAGCTATATGCTAACTATGGTAGTAGAGCTCTGATACCAACTCTATTTAACACCCCCAATACTATGGTTCCTTTTTAGTTGATTAAATAATACATTATTTATATGCAGGATTGGTGAGTTACTACTACTTTTACCCGAGTAAATTTTCAAATTTTACCAAGTTAAATAATTCAGTGCTATTAGTTTAGGAATTCTACACTTGGGTTCTCACATGCAAAATCACAGCAAAAAATAATTAAAGTAATTAAATAAGACATATAATTATATAAATATACATCGACAAACATAGTTCATTTATAATGATTACAAGTGTTACCCATTAGACATATACCTAAAGATATGTGAGTGTGTCAGCTAGGGTAAATAGATAACAAGCCTGTTTCTCATACCCATTTAACAAAAGATTGCTAGTGGATTCCTAGCTCACATATCCTAATACATATATGCCCTTACTTTATACATCCAAAAATCACTATCCTGATCCTTTCCAAAAGATTAATAATGATTCAATGTATTAGGCATGTCAAAAATACACTCTTTTGATGCTAATCTCATGTAGTCAAGGAGTAAGGGGAACTTCTAGGACAAATATAATCCATAATTTTTTCACCATTGGGAAATACATTCCACTATCTCTATCTCTATCTCTAACAAAACCTGGTACTTAGGCATCTGATACAAATTGGTACTTTAAATGAGAATGAATCTTAGTAGCAATAAACAACCTAACTTTTAAAACACACTGGTTTGTACCACCGTACTTATACGAAAAACACTACATTCTTTTGATCATCAATTTAAAATATTATGCCTATTGGGTTACAATGCATAAATCATATAGTTATATCATCTCATGTCTCATGCTCATACTTATGCATGTCATCTAAAATCATCACATATCCATTCAGTCGGATATAGATATATGTCACTAGATTATAATTCATATCCATCAAACAGGATATATCATACCACAAATCCATCACAAAGGATATATATCATATCATAATGGTAATAGGGCATCATATAGAAACAAGAGCATAAATAAGGAAATCAGAGCATATTCTCATGGCTAACGCCAAATCATGATCATCACAAGATCATTCCAAGAGAAATTAAGAGAGTCGCAATGCGAACAACTCCTCACATAGAACCCTCACTCTCTGGTGAGCATCTTGTAGTCTGAGACTATTCGTAGTTCTTAACTGAAATGGATTCATAATTCGACAGTCCTTGACTGCAATATATGTACATGTTGGAGCATCCCCCAATAGATCCAAGTACATCCTTTCATAATACCCCACGAGGGTCTCTGTCTACTGCTCTAACAAATCATTTCCCACATTCAAGAACCATAGGGTCCTTACCCACCTCTTTGGCAGATCCTCCCTCTAGGATTACTGTTCTCAATAAATCATTTCTCCAAAATACTATTCACAAGTATACAGACTAGGGTGACTCGACTTTTACCATTGTTATGTATAACTTTAAGTATGTGAATCCTTTAATTGGCCAAAGGAGAATTCACTAACTTAAAATTAACAACCATCATAGTGTGACCCTTGGAATGCCCAATTATCATCCTATACCAACAACTGGTCACTTAATATATGCCTACCTACCATTATACATACACTAGGAATACTTTCTCATTTCTCTTGAAATCTCATGCTCATTCTTTCTTAAATTTTCATATCATTCTTGCTCTTTTCTTTCACTCTCACCCGCTTGTTGCTTATTATATAATTGCAGGTCTATATCCCTCATTTGAGTAGAGTTTTGGGCTAACTATACTTTAAACTAGGTCATTGAGCTTATTTTCCAAAATAGAGGCTTGTTAATCAACTTTCACCTTTCTAGCAGTCAATTTACATCTCACTGCCTCAAATTTTTTGAACCATAAGGTTACCAATTGACTTTCACCTTCCTAGTAGTCGACTTGTAACTCATTGTCTCAAAATTTTCTATACCCGAGGGCTACCAGGTGACTTCCAACATCTTGGCAGTCGACTACTCTATTCTTGGAAAATTTCTAGAAAGTATGAGCATGACAATCGACTTTCAGCCTTCTGGCAATTGGTTGCTAGCATTCTGGATGCTTTTCTAGGCAACTGAAGAGCATGTCAGTTGACTGGTAAGGGCAATAAGTCAACTTCTATTTATGCTTTGTTTTTCAAATCCTATATTGACCTAAATTTTTGCCTAAGAACCAGTTTATAATTCATTTTTTACCCTTATTCATTCAATACCATTGTGCAAGCATCATTTATCACATAAAAAGAGCCAAAATTACCATTTAATCTTACTCAAATCTTGGATTAAACCCCATTTTCACACCAATAGGTAAAAACCTATTTTTCATAATCTGATTTCAACAACCTTAAGTATATTCATGATGTTTAAAACACCCAATAGCATTCATAAACATCAAGAATGTAGTTTTTAATCCCTCTTTTACTTCAGATAGTAGAAAAATCTCATCTTTAGCATATGCACAGTAAATTCAAAATTAGAGGGAATAAGTTGTTTTGCTACCTTGTTTCATGAAACAATTGGCATAAAATTATCAGATGAACTCCTAGATTGCTCAGCTACCCATTTCTTGCCTTGATTCACTGTAAAAATACCACTTCCTTTGTAAATTATCACTTTATCTCTCTAAAATGTCCTTCTCTCTCTAGAATTCTAAATGCAAGATGAAAGATTAAGGTTCTGTAATTTGCCCCTATTTATAGATGGTCAAAGAATTGCTAGTTCTGATCATAATTCTTGATCATCTAGCTCAAAATGATAATTTCTCTAACCACGGTCCAAATTACCATTTTGCCCTTCAACCATTGGCAACGAATTTCAAAATCCTGGTAGCTACAATACTTTTCTTAGCTAAAAATACGATATGCTAACCTCAATTATGTAAAGTTTACAAAACTTCCTCTGCTCAACCTTTTTCCCCTCATTCAAGTCCCCGCTCTTTTCTTTTCAATTTGGTCCCTAACTCTAATGCAACAACATGCAACTAATGTAACAATCACAAGCATTTAATTTATTTTAAAACTATCAATTATCTCTCATATATGGAAGGAGTGGATGTTACAAATACATCAATGACCCATACCACAATCTATATGCCAGTACAATACAATTAAAAGAAAATTTAACTTATCATCCCATACCCTTGAGAATCATTAGGAATGAGATCAAGCAATTGAGGAACAAGATCATCCCTCTAGTTAAGGTCTTATGAGATCAATAATCTCCACAAGAGGCGACATGGGAAATGGAAGAGGACATAAGGAAGTCCTACCCCAAATTGTTCGAATCGGTACATTTTAATTTCGAGGACAAAATTATTTTAAAGGAGGGGAGAAATGTGACATCCACTTCTAATGTGATTAAGAGAAGTTTGTTAATTGATAATTTAAATTTAAATGCTAGTGTATGTTGCATTAATTGCATATAGTTGCATTAGTGTAGGGACTTAATTGAAAGAAAGAAAAGCTTATCAAAGTGAAGGCGTAATTAATTTCTTGCTTGACCTCAGAGTGATAGCTTTGTATTGCTCCCTAGGATTGGATTCAATGGTGCTCAAGAGTGTGCCTAGTTGTCTTTTGGTTAACATCTTAGACATTTTACCCACTTGGTTTTCCAAATTTTAGATTGAGGCCCTTTGATTTCTAAGATCTCTATCTACTTGTTGATGTCTATCCTCTGAAGTGGATATGAATTTAATCAGCAATTCCTCAAGGTTAGGTTTCTTTTCTTATCCTTATGAGAACTAGTTTGGAGGATTTTGATGAAGTTGCTACTAGTGTAGCTTCTGAAATCCTAGTGGTCCCTGATTATTGTTGTTTTCCCATCCAAAGTTTGGATGGTTCTTCCATCCGAGGTTGCATGTATTATTGTATGGGTTGTCTGCAATCTTGAGGCAGTCCCCATGTAATCTACTTGTTTTAATTCAACATACCCAAAGTTAGATGAATAAGAAGTTGAAGGGTTTGCAAACATACTACCTATATTACAAGTTGCGTTGTAATGTGGACCACCACAAAATTCACAACTTAATTGTGCTACTTGTACTGGCATTTGGAGTTGGTATTTTTTCTTAGTTAGAAGCTCTAATTGAGCTGCCAAAAGTGATGTGGCATCAACTTGATGTGCCATTCCTTGCTGTACTGATCTATCCATAGAGGATTACCATTGGTAGTTGTTCATTTCCATTTCCTCTATTAAATTTTATGCCTGCTCTGGGATTTTATGTTGTGAGCTCCCCTTGCTACTACATCCACCATTTGCCTAGTGGCTGGATTCAGTCCACTGTAAAAGGTTTGCACCTGCATCTAGACGGGCAGTCCATGATGTGGGCAACATTTTAGCAGGTCCTTATACCTCTACCATGCATCGTACATGCTTTCATCATGTAGCTGCACAAAAGAAGAAATATTGTTGCGCATCTCTGCAGTCTTAGTAGGAGGGAAAAATTGTATACAAATTTTTCTGCTAATTCATGCCAAGTGCTGATAGAATTTGGGGGAGGGGTTGCAACTATCTCTTGGCCTTATCCATTAAGGATAATGGAAACAACCTAAGCCTAATGGCGTCATATCTCTAAAAAGTTGGTGATATGAGAATTGGGGTCCTCACTAGGCAAACCTCCAAACTATACTATGTGTTACACCATTTGGATGATGTTTAGCTTGATTTCAAAATTGTTGGCCACTATGGTAGGCCGACTAATACATGTTTGTATCCCTTCTAATGAAGGTCTAGCAAAAACATACATTTTTTGATTACCAACATTGTTATTATCATTGACCATCTCTTGCTGAGTATAAATAGAAGTTTGAACTAGCTCTTCCTCAATAGGATGTGAACGAGACCTCGAACTATTGAGATATCATTTAGGTTCAGATAGAGGTTCTTAAGGAGCAGGGTCAGAAAATCTGGTCATAAACTATTAGAGATCAATATATAATTGATAATTTTAAATATTGAAAGAAACAAAAATTGAATATAAAAAGATTTACAAAAACTAACTAAACAAAACACAATAAAATGGCTAAAGTAACAATTCCTAATTTCGCTCTAGTTTTCTCACAAAAGTCCCTGGCAATGATGCCAAAAACTTGATGTGCTACCAATGATCTATAAGTAGTCACACCTTAAGGCAGTGCACTTGTCAGTGTAGCCTAGTGCAATGGTGAGTACCAAAGTCGTATTCCACGGGAATGGGAAAGCTTAGAGTTTCTACTTATTCATTGTTATTTAACCTAAGAAAAATAAGGGTTTATCTAAACTAAATTTAATTACTACTAATTGGATACGAAGAGAAAGTGAGGCAAGTGTTTTTAAGATAAGGAAATATCAGGTTCCAGAGAAGTGAACCTATAGGGGTCCAAAACAAGTTGATATGTAAACAAAGGATAATGAATTATTAAATTAATTGTACCACCTATGGGTAAATTCTATAATAAATCCTAATTTTCTCAGTTTGTTTCGATGGATTTCTAAAACCTATAACTTTCCATTGACTGGTTCTTCCAAATGGTCAAGTCATAAATCAATAGTAATGCTCTAATTCACCAATATTAGGAATTCATCCTAATCCAACAATCATCAACCTCTGGGTCTAAGCAAAGATAGAATGATCTCTCTAGTTAGTTTTCTAATTCCAAACATTATCAATTAGAGTTTTTGAGAGGAATCTAATTAGTTTTCCCTACAACGTCTCGTAATAAAAACTGAATTAGTCTTTAACTAGAGGAAGATTACATAATCTAATTTATAACTCAACAATGTAAAAACTCAAAATATCAACATACTTTAAGAACCCCAATTGGGTTCTACAAATCTAGTTATTCATGTTCATGAATATAACAACAAAAATTTTAATAAAGGAAGAAGAACAAAGCAAAAACAGAAACATCCTCATCTGTCGAGTTTTGGATGAATAGTCTTGACTTTGAATTCCTCCTTGATTATGCTTCTGGTTGCCTTTTTGATGCTTTCCAATCTCTTTCTTTAATTCTTGATTGAATCTACATGGCTCGTACCTTTATGAAGAGACAAGAGACTAGTAAGGATTGCAACACTCCAAGATATTCCATGCTCTCGATTTTCCTCTCCTTGAATGCCTTCCCTATGCTTGTGCACCTCCTCCTATATATAGGCAAAGGAGGAGTGCTTTTAGGCTCCCACACGACTGTGGCTACCAAGAAAATGGCACGGCTATATGGTGGCCAAGTGAGGGACCACAACAATGTGGTTGGCCATGTTGTAGAAACCAAACCTCCTTTATGCATTTTCGGCCTTTTTGTGACTGGAAATGATTGTTATAGCCATGTAAGGAGGTGCACATGATGTCTTTAAGGCATGGAAGGCCATTTTCTTAGACATCTAAGGTAGCATGGCCATGTGGTAGGGTATGTTCTTGAAGACTTCATGCTTGGCCTGCTTGCTACAAGATGCATTTTGAGGTACCTTGAACCTTTAGACACTTGCTTTTGGTCCATTTTGCTTCAAAACTGCTTTATACCTAGTGAAAGCCTGGATAACATGAAAACAAGGTGGAAACATGGGTAATTAGACATAAAACACATAAATATGCTCTGAAAGGGAGTAGAATTTATGAAATAAAAATGATAATTATATGCTTATCAATTATCATTTAACTTTCATCAAAACTCACATATATGCTCAAAATCATCCATCAAAATCGATCTAAACTCAAGTTAACTTTGGTGAACAGTGCAACCAATTTTGCAGAATCTGAAACAAGCAATTCTAAGTACATCTCATCAACATAAAGCACCCAATAGAAGTTTAAAACATAAAGGATGTAGGTTTAAATCCCCCTCTCAACTCAAAAGTATCAAAATCAACATTTTTAACTATGAGAAGAATATTTTCAAAGTGAAAGGATTCAGATTGTTAGCTACCTTTCTATTGATTTAAAGCACAAAAATATTTTTTCAAAGACTTGCTAGTGTGTTCTCTTTACCTCTAGAATATCAAAATTCTTCCTACGATTCTCTTCCTTCTTAGTTTCTCACTTTCTCTCTCTAAGTCTAGTGTTCAGGATGAAATAGTGGAAGGTTCTAATATTTTCACCTATTTATTTGTGGATTGGGTGGTCAGAGGAACTTCAACCCTTATTCGACATTTCAGTTAAGTTTCAATCATCCAGCCTCAATTAGTAACTTCTCCATCCATATAGAGAATTATCATTTTGCCCTTGAAACTTTGGCAAGAAATTTCAAAATTATGGTAGCTACAGTAACTAGCCTTTTGGCTAAAATTAAGGTTTGCTAGCCCTTGAGTATTGGAAGCCTAAGTATTAGAAGCCTACACAGCTTCCTTAACTAAACCTTCTCCTTTCATTCAAATCCCTGCTCTTTTCTTTTCAAGTTAGTCTCTCCTTCTAGTGCAACTACATACAATCTAATGCAATATACACAAGCATTTAACATATTTAAAAACTAGCAAATATCTCTTATAAAAAGGAGCGGATGTTACATGAACAATTTCTGTGGATAAACAACAATTCCAAGATATATGTGTAAATCTTGAAAATATACCTATACAATGTGATAATACTAGTGCAATTAATTTGACAAACAATCCAATCATGCATTCAAGAACTAAACATATTGATATCAAGCATCATTTTATTATGGATCATGTGTTCAATCATAATGTTTCCTTAGAATTCATCTTAACTGATTTTCAACTTGTTGATATCTTTACTAAGCCTCTTTTTTGAAGAAAGATTTTGTTTCATAAGAAAAGAACTTGGAATAATCAATCCATAAATCCTTTGCATTATTTCCCCCATTGTGCTTTTTAATAGTTTTCTTCTTATCTTTGCTTACTAACTTAAGCATCAAAGTGACCTTAGTTTTGTTTTACAGGACCTCTTGATCCCCTCTTATCCACTCCTTCCTCAAAAGGATAAAATTTGCAATAATCCTTCAATAATTAAGGACATATGGTAACTAAGTTTGGAACTAATTGGTTTGAATGGACTTTACCAGTATTAATGCTAAGTTAAAAATGGTAGAAAGATGAAAGAAAAGGGATTCAAGCGTTTTGTGCAGAGCCCTAGTTACTCACTACTTGTTGTGTGATGGTTTACTTAATCTTTCTAAGTTTTGGCCACACTTTTATTCATTTTATTCCTAGGATCTCCCTATGCAGCCTATAAATTTTTTTTGTTAATAAAATCAACGTTGGCGTTTCAAAAACACTTAATTTGATCTTAACTATTTAGATCAAGTAAGATTATTCTAGCAATATTATCACATACAATATAATGATACATGACAGTTATATATACATTGTCCAAAAGTACATATTCTTCAGTTTGGCTTTTCTATAGTTATAGTGATATACCTATATTTACATACTTATACCTTTATCACCTAGTGGGGTAAGCATCATACACCCAAAATATACCAAAAAAAAGGGGTCATATGTCTATCAAAAAGGGCTTAACATTAGATAAAACATGTATACATTCATGATAGAGGACAGAATAAGAGTAAGGGTGGAATAGGTTGTCCTTCGATCCTAGATATCACCACAACATCATGAATCATAGTGAAAGTGCCCAACCATGGTTTCGTAATCATCTCCACCTCAATCTTTAATAGGCAGTAGTACTAAGGCATCTGTAGAGTCATTTGTAGGGGTGAGAATAAAATTCTTAGTAGAAAAGTAGCTCATACATATAGCCATCTCAACATGCGTAAGTTAGATTCCATGTAGTCTTCCTTATCATAGAATATGACACATATTGGGAGCACAAATCATAACATAACTAGAAAATTGTAATACCTACCATAATCCTTTGGTTACATATAAACATATATGGCTTGTACTCTTATACCTTTGGGCAATATATACTAATCCTTTAACCTTGGCCACTAACTCAAGGGCATCCCCTGGTGTGTACACACATCTTGCGTCATTGGATTGCCATGTCCCCACTCATATCTTTTTTTTTTCATGTACCTCAAGCATATATTATCTCTAGTTGTATTCATAGTCACAAAAGAAATGAGAATATAAGTAAGCTTCCCCTGAAGCCTTCGGAATAGCCCACTTAACCCCTTTCTTCTTATATGTCTCGGCTAATTCCAAAATTAATCAGAATGAGTCACCCACATAGGATAAACCATGGGAATCCCATATTACCTACAATTATCCACCCTTAAATACTAAAAAATGAAACATATATTTGGGCAAAGAATCTATGACAATTTTTCATGATATTTCACAACAAACTTTCATGACACAACTAAAATTTAATTACACATATCCATAATCATAATATGAATGTACATTTCACACATATTGTTCATGCTATTTTTAACTCATAGAAGATGTAATTACTATAACATCACATTCAACTAACATGCATAATTTCATGAAAAAAACATCACAAATTAGCTCTTTAACATTGTTGGTTTCATTCAAGATTCCTTTATAGTTTTCTCCTCAAATTTCAGTTTCTAGCTTCCCTATAGTTATCATAGCTATTTCTGTAGGGTTTCATAGCTAAACCACTACAAAGAGTGAATCTAGGGCTTTAGGAAGGTTTCCAGAACAAAAACCCAAGGCAAACTACATAAAAGGGCAAGTTCAGGACTTTTCGCCACTACTAAGTGTAACACCTATAACACCCCTTTAGCATATGGTTTCTTTTGATTCTTTAGAAGATATATGACATAAATATTATAGTAGTAGTGTGTTACTATTACATCTACTTGAGTAAGTTTTGAAACTTTTACAAGTTCATTATTTGAGTGTAGTTAGGTCGGGTCTCTACTCTCAGGTTTACACTCAGTTTTGCAGCAGAATGAAATAATGTGATACATCAGTTACTCTAGCTAGATATAAAAACATCATGCATATTTACTTCCATAATTAACATAGAATAACTATTGGGGCATAGAGGCAACAACCCTACCACTCAAACCCCATCAACACATGTCTATTCATAAATTCTAGCTAATCCATATACATTTAATCAATATAGGCTATACATGAGGTAAACTATGCTAACACTTCCTAAAAAATCATGAAGGCTAGCTCGATAAATTAAAAGCCTATACTACCTAAAATAACTTTCTTAAAATACACATAGAGGGTACCTTTACTTAGGTTACCTCCATCTCTATCTGGTAACTACACATCTGATACACACTAGCATTTATGTGAGAATTGAATCTCAATCGCAGATAACCTATTTTAAAATCTGCTAACTTGTATTGCCATACTTATATAGAGATACCCTGAATTTCTCATCTCAAATTCAAAATATAACATGTGCTATCGGGATGCAAAGCATGAATCATGCTTTCATGGTTTTTGCTTAAATGCATGCATGTACTTTGAAACATGTGAAATTAAATCATCATGGGATGTCATCTCAATATCATACTTTATCATAAACAATTTCATCTCATACATTTCATATGGTAACATCAATATATTCATCTTTAAAACGTAATAGGAATCATACATATACATTAAGGAGTTATTGGGAGTGCCGCCCAGTGACTACCTCCACGTACCACTTCATACATCCATACAAAAACTTTGTGACCATTCAGTCACCACACATTTTTCTTTGTACTATCTGAAGCGTTCCCTAATAGATCTAATTATTGTGTGGTCACTGCCCTTACTGTAGATCATTCTAATACAATGGGATTTAAAGTTTCCTTTCTACTCTATTAGGGATTACTCATGATATGGTCACTGGCCTTCCATATATCATGCTACATACAATGAGAATTTATTTCCCTTTCTACCCCATAAGGGACTGCTTGTTTAACCCATAGGATCATATCCCAATATGCTATTCACTAATGTATATACTAGGATCTTTCAGCTTATGTTACCACTATGCCTAACCCTATGTACATATCTACTTTAAAATTACACTAACTTAGAGTTCAAAACTATCACAGCATTTTCAAAATTATCTAAGCTCAAATGGATGGTTACCCACCCAGCGCATGGTACAATTGTGGAACTCCCAAGGCTGTGCCATATCAACCATTGGTTACTCAATCATGAACTTATCTATCCTAATATATATCGTAGGAACACTCCACTCCTTTTGATCTTTCATGGATTCCTTTCCTTTTATTTTACTATCACAAGGATCGCCATGTCTAGTGTGATTGTTACAAGGATCATCATGTCTAAGTAAATCGTATCTTGCATGTTACATGTTACCAATATGTCCTAGGTTTCAAGCTTGTGTTTGGGTGAGGTTTAGGGCCAATTCTCCATGAAAATCAAGTTATAAAGTTCATTTTCTTTCATTTTAGGCTGGCAATCTGCTGCTAGCTCTCTGTCTAAAATGGGAAGCCAACCTGATGGCAGCCAGTTGACTGTTTCAAGCCTGACAATTAACTACTAGTTGGCTGAGAGCTCGACAATCAACTTCTAAGGTCTGGCAGCTAACTAATGCATTATGGGTACATTTTTTAGGTAATGAAGAACACGGTAGTTGACTTCCAAGGCTAGCAATCGACTGCTAGTTCTCTGTTCTATATAAAAACTTCTGATATACCCAAATTTTTGGCCCCAAAACTTGAATATAACTCATATAAAAGATTAATGAACTCAATGTTAACATATTGGCATCATTTGACATCAACAAATAGCCCACATTTCCATTACATTTTGCCTAACACCAAGATTAAACATCATTTTCATACTTAAGTCAAAACTCAACTTTCAGACATCATTTACAAGTACAACAAGTACACCCATTCAGCAAGCAATACCCAATAGACATTTAAAACACAGAGAATGCAGCTTTAAACCCCAGTACAACTTAAAACATTCATAAACATCATTTTCAGTTAAGGGTAAAAACATTCATAACCATTATTTTCAGTTAAAGGCAAACATTTCACAAAAATAGGGTTTAGGTTTTACTGCTACCTTGGATTTTATTGTAGCTGGACGTGTATGCGATGCTTTCTTAGATGTAAAAAAAACCCTTAGCTTCAAATCTAGCCTTCCTTCAAGCCAAATGCCTTTCTCTCTTACCCTAAGTCACCCTCTCTCTCTTTACTTGCTCTTCTCCTTCCCTCTCTAAGTTTGCTGAAGTTTGAGTGATGTAAGGGTGTCTAAGGTTCAACTAGGGTTTTAGTGTAGTTTAATATATTGCATTTTGGTCCTTGAGTCATTTAAAAACCTTTTTCTTGGCTGAACTTACACTTTCAAATTGGTCCTTAGTTATAATTTTACTTAAATTTTATTTCTTTCAACTAGGTCCCTACTCTAATGCAGCTAATGCAACTATATGTAACATACACAAGCATTTAATTTGTAATTAACAGACATCTCTTAATCATATGAAGAGCGAATGTTATATTTCTCTCCTCCTTTAAAATAATTTTATCCTCAAAATTAGAACATACCTTTCAAACAACTTTGGATAGGACTTTGTCATGTCTTCTTTCTTTTCCCACAATGCCTCTTGGGGAGATGGCTGATCCAACAACACCTTAACTAAAGGGATAACCTTGTTCCTCAATTGCTTGACCTCAATCCCAATGATTCTCAAAGGTTTTCAATGGTAAGTTAAATTTTGCTTTAACTGTACTATACTGGTATCGAGAACATGTGACAAGTCATGGATATATTTTTAGAGTTGTAAGACATGAAAAAAATTATGGAGATTTGACAGAATTAGAGGTATGGCTATTTGATAGGCTGATTAACCAACTTTCCTTAAAATTTGAAACGGCCTTATAAATCTAGGATATAGCTTTCTGGACTTTATGGCTTTACTTATTCCAGTGACCGATGATACTCTAAGGAAAACATGATCCCTTTCATTGAATTCTAGTGGTCTCCTTCTCTTGTTAGCATATTTATTTTTTCTATCTTAAGCTCTAGCCATCTTATCCCTGATCATCCAAAATTGGTCTATAGTTTGTTGAACCAACTCTGGTCCGAGCAATTGTCTTTCACCTACCTCAAACTAAAATAAAGGCGATCTACATTCCTCTTATACAAAGCTTCATAAGGTTCCATTTCTTTGCTCGAATGGAAACTATTATTATAAGAGAATTCTATCAATGCTAGGCTTTGGTCCCAACTCCCCTTATGCTCTAAGGCACATGACCTTAGCATCTAAAGTCAAGATAGTCCTCTCTGTTTGTCCATCTATTTAAGGATGATATGCGGTACTCAAGCCTAACCTAGTACCAAAGCCTTTTTAGAAGGCTCTCTAAAACCTAGATTTAGGGTCTCTATCTGAAACAATGCCAGTAGGAATCCCATGAAGTCTAACTATCTCCTGAATGTATAAGCGAGCTAATTTGTCCAAGGAAAAATTGATCTTAATGGGTAGAAAATAGGTAGACTTGGTTAATTGGTCCATTATCACCCAAATAGCATCGCTCCCTGATTGGGTCTTGGGTAAGCCTACTACAAAGTCCATAAAAGTCTTATCCCACTTTCACCCAGGGATATCAAGAGGTTGCAACAGTCCAACAAGTTTTTGATGTTCAATCTTGACCTACTGACACACTAGGCAATTCGCAACATACCCCACAATGTGCTTTTTCATGCCCAACCATGAAAACCTTGCCTTTAAGTCTTGATAAATCTTAGTAGCACTAGGATGAATAATATAGTCACTCATATGAGCTTCCTCTAAGATTTTCTCCTTTAAATCCCCTATACTCGGGATATACACCCTGTTTTGAAAGGTCATTACCCCATCAGCTTCCTTATGAAATTCCTTTAAGTCCTTTAGGTACTTTAAGCATTCATCCTCCTTATGGGCTTTTAGGATCTAAGTTCTAAGGTTACTCTCAATCCGCAATTCACCTAGACAGACTCTATCTAGTAGTACCAACGCAGATAAGCTCAAATTTCTAAAATTCTATATCAAACTCATTTCACTCACCATCATCTGAGCTATGTGGAGGGATTCCTACTCAGGGTATCTACCACAACGTTGGCTTTACCTAGATGGTATCTCAACTCAAAGTTATAATCCTTAATGAACTCTATCCATCTTCTCTGTCTTATGTTTAACTCCCTCTAGTCAAAGAGGTGCTTGAGACTTTTGTGGTCACTAAATTCCTCAAATATAGACCCATAAAGGTAGTGTCTCCAAATCTTTAAGACAAACACTATGGCTGCTAGTTCTAGGTTATGAGTAGGGTAATTTCCCTTATGAGGCCTTAATTGTCAAGAAGTATAGGCCACAACTCTTTCCCCTTTTATCAAGATAAACCCTAGACCTTTCTTGGATTCATTGCCATCGCTAATTGCAAAAACCCTAGGATAAACCTCCTATAGTAATCAGCTAATTCGAGGAAACTATGGATTTCAGCACTATTGTTTGTCTCTCCTAATGAACCACTGCTTCAATCTTACTAGGATCTATTGCTACCCCATCCTTGGTGATCATACGCCCTAGGAATCTCACTTACCCTAGCCAAAACTCACATTTCTCAAGCTTGGTGTACAACTTGTTCTCCCCAAGCACTTGCAACACAATCCTAAAGTGTTATTCATGCTCTTGCTTATTTCTAGAACACACAAGAATATCATTGATGAACATTGCCATGAACTGATCAAGGTAAGGTCTAAAGATGTGGTTCATGTAATCCATGAAAATAGCTTGAGCATTTATCAGACCAAATGGCATTATGAGAAATTCATAATGCCCGTACCTAGTCCTAAAAGTGGTATTAAGTGTATCCTCACTTCTTAATCTAATTTGATGGTACCTTAACCTTAAATCAATTTTAGTGAACACATCGTGTAACACCCCATAATTTAATTAGCCTAAATTCATGTGCTTTAAGTAAATGGATGGAATTAATATTGTCATTTAATGATTAGTATGAATTGCTCGCTTCATAATTAATTAAATGAATTAGTTTAAGGAGGGGCAAATTTTTCTTGCATAATTCAATGGGCCAAAATGGTTATATTAAAAGGTAAGCTTGCATGAGAATTAGGTGCTTAATTTACTTCCTTATTTTCTATTTTAGTTATCTAGCCTAAGTACCAAGAGAGAAGCAATATAGGATGCAACAATTTAAATATATGCATGTGTATGTGCCATGCATGCATCTTACATGAGAGAAGGGATTGGAAATCCCACTTTATTGCATGGAAAAATTTAAAGCCACATGAAAGGGAGAGGAAAGAAGGATGAAACACCAAAAAAAAAAATATGTGTGTGTGTGAGTTTCATGTGCACTAGGAAAGAAAGGCACTACATGTGCCTTGAGTGGGACCAAAGAACAATAGGAAGGAGGATGAAAATTGATTATATATATATATATATATGTGTATGCAACAAGTAACCTAATAGATGCATAATTTTTTTTTTGGAAACTAAACATGCATAGGAAAAAGAACACGTGCAGCCATATTAATTAAAGGGGGAAGGGCGCACCATGTGGAAGAAAGGAAGGTAGAAGTTTGAAGGAAAAAGAGGAAGGTTTACAGCTTAAACCGTACAACACGTGAACGTTCCTCTTTCCTTCCATTTGATGCCACCAAATGATGAAGTGGCATGCATAGAATGTTCGACCTGTGTGGAGTGAAAGGAAGTCATATAAGCATGTAAGATGCCAAGGCATGGCAGCTTGCCATTGCCGTTCGTGCTTGAGGAAAGGAGATGGTGTGATCTTTTCTTCCCTTTCTTGGAGGGACATTCCTTCTTTCCTCCCTTTTTTTTAACCAAGGGCTTAACCTACCAACACAAGGTTCCATCATGTGAATTGTGCTTAAAGTACTCAAAGGGCTAGTAGATAATAATAATTAAAATTGGAAAGAGGAGTAGTTTCCCTTATCGAATGAACAATAGAAGTAGGGAATGAAATTACAAATTTAAATGGTAATACTCCCACATATTCATATGTGGCAAGAGAGGAGAAGAGGGCATTTCATAGATTAGAGAATAACCTCCCTTTATTTGAATGAGTGTTGTACATGAGGGAATTGGAATTGAAATACACACATAACCACACGTGAAATACGAGGGAAAAGAGAAAAAGAAAAGAAGAGAAGAAGGGAAAAAGAGAGAGCAAAGGAAACAAGGTGTAGAAGGAGACCAAAGGAAGGGCCAAGATCATTCTTTCTAGCTTACCATAAAGGTAGGTAAGAAATTTATTCTAGTTCCATGATCTAGTATGCATATTTAATGATTTTACTTCCATGGGACTTGAACACTTGTCTACATTCTTGATTTAGGAATAACACATGACTTAGCTTGCATGATAAATCTAGGAGGTGGTTAATGCTTAAACTTAAAATGTTATTTTCTTAAGATCATGAGAGAACCTAGAATAAGGGATCATTTCAATGGTTTGGGTTGCTTGGCTTACTCTTAATATTGAAGTAGTCTTGTGATTTCCATGATGAGATTAATGTCAATAAATGTAACATATGTAATAAAGGAGACTTTAAACAAAAATAATGGGGAAAATTCATGACTAATAAAGATGATACACACAGTTATAGAAAATGTTTGGCTAGATAAATGATGAATATTTTTATTCTAAATTCTAGGGCTAGTGAATGATGACCATTGCTATGGGAGAATTATGGCTAGTTAGTGTTGAATAGAGTGATAGAAAATTATGGTTAGCAAGGATGAATATTGTTGTTATGGTTAAACTTTATGGTGAGTTAATGATGAATATTATTGGAGAAAAATTAAGACTAATTAATGATGAACATTGCTATGGAAATTTATGGCTGGATAATGATGACCATTATTGTGGAAACTTATGGTTAGTAATGTTGAATAATGTTATTAGGGAAAAATCATGGCTAATAATGATGGACATTATTGTTATCGAAAAGGAATTACCCCATTTCAATAATATGAGTTAAAGAATGGAAAGAGTAAAATTTAAATGATAAAATATGAAATTCTTTTGAATTTTCTTTAGGCCAAAATCATGAAAATTCTTCCCTGCAAATTATTAAGGTTTATAATTGAAACATATTATTCAAAATGGAGAATTAGATTGATTTGGGCAACATTGGTCTTAAATAAATATGACTAAAAGGTATTGTGTAGCCAAAGGTGCTCTATACCTATGACCTAGTGCTCACAACTACTCTATACACGTGGCCGAGTGTCCACGAATTACGAGGTATGGCTGAAGGTGCTCCACACAGGCAGCCTAGTGAGCCGTGGGCGAAGGTGCTCCACACAGGCAGCCTAGTGAGCCATGGGCGAAGGTGCTCCATGCCCATGACCTAGTGCTCTCGATTACTCTATACACGTGGCTGAGTGTCTACGAATTACGAGGTGTGGCCGAAGGTGTTCCACACGGGCGGCCTAGCGAGGTGTGGCCAAAGGTGCTCTATACCCATGACCTAGTGCTTGTGACTACTCTATACACATGGCCGAGTGTCCACGATTTATGAGGTGTAGTCTAAGGTGCTCCACACCTGTGACCTAGTGTCCACAATGATCTCATAAAGGTGGTTTAATGGCCACATAACACCCAAGAGCTTGTAATTAATCCATAAAGGTAGGAGTAGGAATTTAATGTATAAGCACTCTGTTTAATTTCGCAATAAAACATGTAATTTTATGATAATATGTTTCACTTGAAAAAGGGTTATTTGATTGTCCTATTGATCTCTAAATTTATCATCCAATGCTTGCCTATTTATGTTTGTGAACAATGTTATGTCTTAATATAAAAAATGTAGAATAAAATATTTTGGTGCTTGAACCCAGATACATATTAGTTAATTTCTAAACCCTGAATTGTTAAGCTACTGGAAAACTTGTGTTTCTCATCCATGTGCTAATATGTATCAAATCCGGATGCATAGCAGGGCTGAGAGGTAGCAGTTCTTTTTTGTTTAGGTGATATTTTTGTAACCCTTATTTTGAGTCCTAGATATATTTTACTTAGAATAGGACATCTATTTTGAGTGTATACATGAGATGTATATGGGGTATCCCCGGGGATGGATATGTGAAGGACCATTTTATCCCTAATTTGTAAGGGAGTTTGAATGACAGACCTGTTGTCTCTTGACTTTCAATGGATGGGTACTTCATATATCTGGAGACATGTCTATCAGCATGCAATGGAAATTATATTATTTGAATTACATGGAAGTTTAAATTTTCACAAATTTTCACTATGCAGTATAGTATTTCTTTTATTCTGCTGTGCATACGAGTTTTATTCTGAGCAAAAGATCTTGAACCTAATCCACTTAATATAATTTAATGGTATATCTGCTTAGATATTAATTAAATAAGGGATAAGGATAATGTACTGAACCTATATATTTATATCAAAATTAATGGAAATACTAGATAGGGGCATTGCATAGCGGCTCCTCTCATTTGATATAGCAGGTCATCAATCCTAAAGAGTGGATTTTTTTTTTCACGGTGACTTTATTCAACAACCTATAGTCTATGTGCATTCTCATACTTCCATCCTTTTTCTTCACAAATAACACCGGTGCTCCCCATGATGAAGCACTGGGTCTAAAGAATTGCTTCTCTAAAAGGTCTTCTATTTGAACCTTTAATTCACTCAGCTCTAAAGGAGACATCCTATATGCTGTTAAAGAGATTAGTCCCACCCTGGGAACTAACTCTATGGAAAACTCTACTTCTCTTTCTGGGGCAGGACTAGAGATATCTTTGGGAAAGACATCAGGAAACTCTCTAACTACAGGGACAACATCTAGATCATGCTGACTCTCAACCATAGAAGAACACAGAAAACATAATCTTTGGATATTTTCCTCAGTACCCCTGTTCACATGTATAGTATCCATAAAAGTCACAAACTTCTCAAAACAGTTTAAGACCACTTTATTAAAAGAGCCAAGAATCACATCAAGATCAATCAAAGGCAACATAAATAAGATCAACAATGAAAGGTCTATTCTCCACAACAATAGGGCAGTTTAAACAAGTCAAGCAAGTCAAAACTTGCTCTCCAGTAGGGATAGCAACAATAATCTCATAACATAAATGTGGATACAAGTAAACTCAATTTCTTCACACATTCACAAAAAATAAAGGAATGGGTAGCACCAAAGTCAAATAGTACAATTAAAGACATTCCATTTATAAAACACTCACCCTTAACCAAATCATTGGTTTCAACTACTTCCTTGTCCTTGAGGGTATAGACCCTTTCCCCTAGTTAGAGGCTTTGGGGCCTCAGTTGGCCTCTTCCTCAGGAGGCAATCCTTGATGAAGTGTCTCGGCTTATCGCACTTGCAGTAAACATTCTGACCCAACATACATGGCCTACCCCGATGCTTTTTCCCACATTTGGGGCATGTATCTGAGGTAGCATACCCATTTATGGGCTTCTTTCCCATCTAGGCCTTACCAAACTTGCTCTCCTTCCCTATGGCAAACCTTGGCTAGGATTTTCTCTTAAGGATGTTGGACTCTTGCTTCCCCTTATTTGTTGTTGCCAAAGTTCTTAAGGCAATGAGACACTTATTAACTAGTGTAACAAAATCTTGAATTTCTTAAGAAGCAACTTCTTGCTGCAACTCAAGGCTCTGACTATTCTCTAAATGCATGGCCTTCCATGCTTCATCAAGCTTCCACTTCAAATAGGAGGACAATTTGGATAACTCCTCAAACCTACCTAAGTGCTCTTTGAAGGACCTATTCCTTTGTTTTATCTGCAATAATTCTACTTCCCTCTCATTCCTCACACTTTGAGGAAAATACTTTTTGATAAATGCCTCCTTAAAAACTTTCCAAGAAATTTGAACTCATTGAGACTCCATCAGCTGTCTTGCCCCTTTCCACTAATATTTAGCCTCTCCTTCCAACTGATAGGTTGTAAATAAGACCTTCTGGACATTAGTACTCCTCAGAACCTCAAATAGTTCCTCCATCTTTTTTAGTCACTCTTCTACTAATTTTGGCTTAAAGTCGCCCTTGAAGAAAGGAGGCCTAGCTTTCTGGAATTTAGACTACCCCTTGTTAGGCTGATCATCCTCATATCTATCCTCAGGGTAAGGGCGACGGTTTACATTACAGTCCTTCTGCATCTACCTAAGGGCCTCGACCATAGTGGCTGCTTGTTCTCTCATAAACTCCACCATTCCCATTAGAGCTGTACAACCCCGTTCAAACCCACCTCACCATCTTTGTTCTGCGTACCATTTCTCTTGGGAGGCGCCATACTTTACTCTAAAAAATAGATATTATTAATGTGATTAGTCTTAATAACAAAAAATTTATAAGAGAATATATGGCTCAAGCAGGAAATGTTATATATCCTAACCTAGCACTCTATTCCTTAAGTCAAAACACAATACAAATCAATCAATTGCTTAAGTTCAGCCACTAACTTGGATTAGTCTCTATCTTAAGGAATATATCCTTACTACCTAATTATCATCTATCATTACCGAGTTAGCTATGTGCTAATCGTGGTAACCATGCTCTAATACCAACTCTATGCAACGCTCATAACACCCTCTCAGCCTATGGTTCCTTTTAATTCTTTAGAAGATATATGACATAAATATTATAATAATAGTGTGTTACTGTTACAATTACCCAAGTAAATTTAAAAATTTTTACAAGTTTATTATTTGAGTGCAGTTAGGTTGGGTCTCTACTCTCAGGTTTATACTCAATCTCATAGTAGACTGAAATAATGTGATGCATCAGTTACTCTAGCTAAATATACAAACATCATACATATTTACTTCCACAATTAACATAGAATAACTATTAAGGCATTACGGCAACAATCTTGCCACTCGAACCCTATCAAACATGTCTATTCATAAATGCTAGCTAATCCATAGAAATCTAATCAATATAGGCTATACATAAGGTAAAGTATGCTAGCAATTCCTCAAAATTCATGATGGCTAGCCTAATAAATTAAAAGCCTATTCTATCCAAAATAATTTTCTTAAAATACCTATAGGGGTACCTCTCCTCAGGTTACCTTTATCTCTAGCTGGTACCTGCATATCTAATACATGCCAGCATATATGTGAGAATTGAATCTCAGTCGCAAGAAAACCTATTTTAAAATCTGCTGACTTGCAATATTGTAATTATATGAAAATACCCTGCATTTATCATCTCAAATTCAAAATGTAACATGTACTATCGGGATGCAATGCATGAATCATGCTTCCATGGTTAGTGCTTAGGTGCATGCATGTGCTTTGAAACATGTGAAATTAAATCTTCATGGGATGTCATCTCAATATCGTGCTTTATCATAAAATCTCATACATTTCATATGGTCACATCAACATATTCATCTTTAAAATTTAACAAGAATCATACATATACATTGAGAGTTATCGGGAGTGCCACCTAGCATTTACCTCTATGTACCACTTCATACATCCATACATAACTTTGTGACTATTCATCCACCATGCATTTTTCTTTGTATTATTATTACCCTTACCGCAAATCATTCCAACATAGCAGGATTTAAGGTTCCCTTTCTACCCCATAAGAGACTGATCATGATGTAGTCATTGGCATTTTACAGATCATTTTGTATACAGTGGGAAATTATTTCCCTTTCTAACCTATAAGGGACTGCTTGTTGAACTCAAGGGATCACATCCCGGTATGCTATTCACTAATGTACACACGAGGATGATTCAGCTCTTGCCATGTTTATGCCTAACCCTAAGTACATGTCTACTTTAATGGCCTTGAAAATTGCATTAACTTAGAGTTCGCAACCATCACGTCATTTTCAAAATTATCTAAGTTCAAATGGATGTTTACCCACCCCGCACATGGTACAACTGTGGAACTCCCAAGGCTGTTGCACACTAACCATTGGTCACACAATCAAGAGCCTATCTATCCTAATACATACCCTAGGAATACGCCCCTCCATTTGATCTTTCATGGATTCTTTTCTTTTTCTTTCACTATCATAAGGATCACCATGTAGAATTTGATTCTTATAGGGATCACCATGTCCAAGTAAGTTATAAGCTTTAATCTTGTGTTTGGGCGAGGTTTTAGGCTAATTTTGCATCAAAATCAAGGTATAGAGTTCATTTTCCATCATTACGGGCTAGCAGTTAATTGCCTTTGAGCTAGCAGTCAGCTGCTAGCTCTCTGTCTAAAATGAGAAGCCAACTCGAGAGCAAGCAGTCGACTATTCTTGGCCTAACAGTCAACTGCTAGCTCGATTTGAGCCTAACAATGGACTGCTAAGGTGTAACACCTCGTATTCTCTTGATTAGTTTTAAATTAATGTTCCCTTAATTACTTAGATGAGTGCCCATAAAATGTGATGCAATTGCTTTAGTAATGTAATGAAAAATAAATGTTACAAGGGAAAGAGTGGACCTAGATATTAAGTAGCATAAAAAGGGGATATGTGAAATTGAGGCGTTTGAGGTGTTTAATTTAATTTCCTAATTTTTCTTCCTTTCACCTAGTTTAATTGCCAAAGGAGTAAAGAAACCAAAAAAACATATATACATACATGTGCAATTGGGGAAGGAAAGAAGTGTAGCATTAAAATATATATATGTATAGTGAAGTGGCTAAAGGTGCAAAATTTATTTCAATAAACAAAGGAAAAGATTTACCATCACTTGAAATAGGAAGAAGGACATAGATTTTTAAATGTACCTATATACCCACACGGCTAGGAAAATTAGGAAATGTAAGGAATGTATAGCAATTTAATATATATATATAGATACACACGTGCATTCGGAAGCCAGAGTGGAAGAGAGGAGCTTAAATTCTCTTCCTTTATTCCTTTAATTCCACCGCCTAAGCCTCACGTGAACTAGGAAGAAAAAGAAATATATATATGCATATAGGACGAGAGGCTTGCGTGGAAGGACATGAGGAAACTCACGTGTGCCTGGCATGAGACATGAGTCTTTCGTTTCTTTAAATAAATATATGCATATACAAGTTACCTCCCTTGTGTTGCCTCCAATGTAAGAAAACTCACATGTGCCTTGCATGAGACATGAGTCTTACATGAAGGAGTAGCTTACGTATAAGGGTGGGAGTATATAAATGTATATACATGCAACAAGTTGGGGACTTAGCTTCACAATCCCTAAAACAAAGAATGCCATTTGGCAAGCCCACGAAGTAATAGAAATTGAGAAGAGAAAAGGGAAGTGCAGTGTTCAAGTCCCTTGCATGACTGTATAGCCTAGTATAAATAACGGCTTGCTTGGCGTGATCAAGTGGCTAAGACAAGAGTGTAAGGAAAGTAAATTGTACTTTAAGAACACATGTGGCTAGTAAATAATGATAATTAGGAATAATGAAAAGGGGGAGAGCGTGTGACCTTCCATCTTGGCTGAATAGAAAATATGTAAGGGAGAGAGTGTAGCAGGCCATTTTTCACCAAATAGGAAAGATACAATAAATGGAAGGAAGAAAAGGGACACAACAAGAAAGAGAAGAAGCACTTCATATTTTAGAAAATACACACACACATACGGAAGTGTATTCAAAAAGAGAGAGAGTAGCATGAGTGTTAAACAAAGGAAGGGCCAAGACAATCTCATCTTAGATCATCCTTGAGGTAGGTTAGCAATTCTCTTGGCTTTTCTTCATGTTTTAGAATATATGCATCATGATTTTCCAAGCTTTCATGGAACATTAGTTATTCACTACATTCTTGAAAAGGTAAATGTCTCTTGGTTAAGCTTGCATGGTAAATGGATGTGTTTTTTAATATGCTAAAATGGATGTTGTTATTATCATGGAGGAACTATTGTTCATAGAATTTCGCATGTATCATAGAAGGCTTTAACATAAGATAGTGCTGAAATTTTTATTCTTGCATGGCTAGTATATGTTTTACGTTATGAGCATTAAAATGAATGTTGCTAGTTAGAATTTGGTTTAAAATTTAGGACATTGCTCTTATGGCTTACCAAATCTGAAAGTAGTCCTTGTGATGTACGAAAATTGTGTAAGAAGAATTACACTTCGGTTTTGGCTAAGAGAAAGAAAGAAAATATGGATAAGTAAAGGTAGTTAACTAGATCACCTTTTTGCACATAATAAAGTCCACACCATTATTAAAATGTGAAAATTTATATAGGTGTGTACCCTTAAAGTTAGTGTGTAGCATGAACCAAGAAAGCAAGTGGAATAAATTATTAATAGTAATGGTTACACAAATTAAATGAAGAAGAAAGTACCCTAGCAATTAATGCATGGTATCATTAAACTTAAAACATAGAAAGAAAGGAAAATTTGACAATGTGGCATGAAAAACTCTAAGAATTATTGCCCTATCATGGTGGCCGAAACTAATGGCTTATTTTAAGGTTAGTGGCCAAATCACATGCCAATTGTACATGGATTAGAAAGTGAAATGAATTATGGATACAATTAATTTATCAAGGTGGCCAAGTGTCCCCAAAGTGCCCAAGTGTGCACAATTAAATTATTAAGGTGGCCAAGTGTCCACAAAGTGCCCAAGTGTGCACAATTAATTTATGAAGGTGGCCAAGTGTCCACATTCCTTGAAGTGTGACCAAAGTTGCTTCACATTCTAAGGCAAGGTAAGTTTTAAGAATGAAATGTATCAATTATTATTGTCCATTTTAGTTTTAACATGTATGATCCCATGAAAAGATGTTTTATTTGAAAGAAAATATCTACTTTTATCACGTTGGCATTTCAAATAATCATGCAATGCTTGCCATTCGACATATATAAAAGAGAGACTTTGTTTTAAATGACTAGAATGTAGTTGAAAATGTTTTTGGTCCTTGTACCCTGGTACATATTAGTAGATTTTAAAATAATGAATTGTTAAGCTACTGGGAAACTTGTGTTTCTCATTTATATGCTAATATGTATAAGATGTGGAAGTTTAGCAATGCTAGGGAAGATGGAAGTCTCGTGTTGTTAAGAGCTTTTTGTATTCCTTGATTTCGAGTCCTGATTCTTTATAATGTTTTTGGATTAGAGTTAGGACTATCATTTTTTGCTGTAGATAGTAAAAAGGAATTTACTAGGAAAGGATATGTGAAGGACCTGTTCATTTCCATTATTTTGTAAGAGGAGTTTGAGTAATAGACTTGTTGTCTCCTGACTCCTTATGGATGGGTACTTCATATATCCTAGGATATGTTTACGAATAGATGTAACAGACATTGGTTATTGGACATTTATTATTTGTATGATATGTAAGTTTTAAAAATTTTGCTGTGATGTATTAAATCAAATTTTTGCTGTGCAAAAAGTATGGTTATCTGAGCAAAAGAACTTGAACCTAATCCATAATAATAATACTTAATGGTATGAATGCTCAGACATTGTAAATTAATAGTTAAGGTTAAGAATAATGTACCAGACTTATTTGTTTACATCGAAGGACTTGTAATACTATATAAGGATGTTACATAAGGTCTGACAGTCGGCTAATACATTCTAGGTACATTTTCTGGGTAACGAAGAACACAATAATCGACTTCCAGGGCTGGCAATTAGCTATTATCGCTATATTCTCAATAAAAACTTCTAATATACCTAGAGTTTTAGCTCCAAAACATGAATACAACTCATATAAAAGATTGATGAACACAATGTTAATAGCTAGGCATCATTTAACATCAACAAACAGCCCACATTTCCATTACATTCCTCCCAACACCAAGATTAAACCTCATTTTTGCACTTAAGGCAAAAATCAACTTTAAGACATCATATACAAGCCCATTGAGCAAGCAATACCAATACAAATTTAAAACACAAATAATGCAAGTTTAAACCACACTACAACTTAAAACATTCATAAACATAATTTTTAGTTAAGGGCAAATATTTCACAAAAATGGGGTTTAGGTTTTGCTACTACCTTAGATTTTCTTGCAGCTAGACGTGTATATGATGCTTAGATGATGCTTTCCTAGCTGTAAAACAAACCCCTAGCTTCAAATCTGACCTTCCTTCAAGCTAAATGCCTTTCTCTCTTGCCCTAAGTTACCCTTTCTCTCTCTACTTGCCCTTCTCTTTCTCTCTCTAACTTTGCTAAAGTTTGAGTGATGTGAGTGTGTTTAGGGTTCAGCTAGGGTTTTAGTGTAGTTTAGTTTATTGCATTTTGGTCCTTGAGTCATTTTACAACCTTTGCTTGGCTGAACTTGCCCTTTCAAATTGGTTCCTTGTCATAATTTTACTCATATTTTATTTCTTTCAACTGGGTCCTTGCTTTAATGCAACTAATACAACTATATGTAACATATACAAGCATTTAATTTGCAATTAACAAACATTTATTAATCATATTAGGAGCGAATGTTAGAATAAGTGCACAACATGAGTTTGCTTTGGCTGAAGATCTATTTTTCCATGACTAAGTGTACAATGCCACTTCTCTCGAGTTTACAAGAAGGTGTTCATATTTTTTTTCATTCTCCATACATCTCTAGGCTACCTAAGGCCATTTTAGTGTATAAAACCCCTAGGATTTACTTCATACAATGCACCAAACGTGCCCTACCAACTAAGCAACCAAAAATCCAAGTCTTTGTACAACATGCCATCCATGAAATGCATCCAAAACAACACAATATCCACATCAAGAGTTCCCTAAACCCTATAAAACCAACTTAATTTTGTTATAGATCTAAGAGATTTGGCATTCAACCCATTTAACCCAAATGAGAAACAAGTCTTACAATCACTCAACCCAATCAAAACATAAGACTAGAGGATATCTTACACTTAAAAACTTCATACATTGAAGATTTGTGAAAAAACAAGAATAATCTTACTAGTTTTAATGCTACTCCTTCTTCGTCATGTAGAGATACGTCCCAAACCAAGTGAAGTTTTCTTTCTCCTCACTTGATCAAGCTAGTTCTTGAGTTTGATAGGGGATGAAGAAGAAATAAAAAAAGAGGCGAAAGAGTTTCATTCAAAGGGAAAACCTAGATCTAAGGCAAGGAGAAGGAGAACTTAAAGGAAGACTTGGAAAAGGTGATGTATAACATCCACTAATACTTTGGGATTTATTATGACATTATTGTTATCATGTAATAAGCATAAAGATGTTATTAATGTAATGATAAGAATGGTTCATTAAAGGGATAGAATGGACATTTTCATCAAGATAGAACCACTTTTATCATAACAGGGTAAAATTAGAAATTTTGATAAAGAAGGGCAAAATAGTAATTTTACTATAAAGGAGAAAATAAATCTTATCTAATTATTTCATGGAATTACATTTAAGGACTTTTACCATTTTCATTTAAGAGAGAAGAAGAAATAAGTGTGGAAGTAATTATGTCCACTTTGATGGCAAAATGGTAATTTTCACTAAAAAGGGCAAAGTTGTAACTTTGTCTCAAGGGCACATTAGTAATTTTTCATAAGATAGGAAAATTAAATTTTTACCTAAGTATTTCATGGAAATAGTATTGGAAGGCCTTTACTCTTTTATTTTAGAAAGGAGGAAGAATAAGGTTAAAAATAATTATATTGACATAAAGGGCAAAATGATAATTTTGCCTTATCATTTTGCCTTAAGGAAAAAATGGTAATTTTACCAAAGAGTAAATTAGTAATTTCATCGAAGAAGTTTTATGAAACTATATTTAAGGAGTTTTTGCCTAACAAACACGAAAAGGATGAAAAATGAGGTTAAATTAGCCATTTGGACATATAGGGTAAAATGGTAATTTTTCCTTAGGACAAATTGGTAATTTCCCAAAAAGTTGAAGGGCAAAATTGTCATTTCAAAAGTATGAGGGCAGAACAGTCCTAACCTATAGAAGTTTCATAAAATTACAATTCTAAGAAGAGAGAATGTCATTCTTGAAAAAGAGAAGTAGTAAGGGTAAAATGGTCATTTACACAAAGGGCATTTTGGTAATTTTACCTAAACCTTAATTTAAGTCATCTTCTTCCTTTAGAAGATGGAGAAGTTGAACACAAGGAAGAGAAGAAGGACTGGTCGAAACATACACCAAGGAAGAAGAAGTGGAAAATCAAGCTAGAACATTTGGAAGATTACACTTGTATTTTTAAGGTAGTTTAATAATCATATAAACTTAGTTTCATGTTTTATGACAAGTTTAAAGTGTTGTTATGTTCATGAAATCTAGGATTTTCTCTCTCTACATTCTTATGGTGGATTTCTTTGAATGGGTTTTGCTTATGTTGAAATATTGTTGTGTTTGTGAATATGAACATTTTGAAATGCTTGAAATCATAAAAGATTGAAAACTTTCATGGATGGCACTTGTTTCATGAAAAACCCTAATTTTTGAAATGGTATGGAAATGATGATTTTGCATGAGAACTACTTGAAAATGAAAGCTATGCAAGTATTGGATGAAGAGCCATCCATTTTCTTCCATTTTCTCTCTTGGCCGAAAGCACCTAAGCTTAATAGTGCTGAAGTTTGTTTGAAAAATGTGTAAAAATGTTTATGTGTTTGGTCATGAGAGACAAAGAGAGAGAAAATTATGATATCTTGATGATTTTAGCAAATTAACCATTTTCTAGTCATGCTATTTAACCTTGAAAGTGTGCTTAAAATGAGAAAATGATGCAATATGTGTAACTATATGTTTAGCATGGTAAATGAGTTATCAATATGAAGAAAAAGAATGGCTAAATGATGCACATTTCAAGAATGAGAAAGGGTCATGGGTAGTGGAAGGAAATTGTTTTATTATGCTTAAATGGTAGAAAGGATGGAAGAAAGGGAACAAATGGCATGAAAATCCCTAGCGTCCATCCCTTTCTCACATTGGCCGAGAGCATTACTCCATTTTTCCCTTGATGGCTGAAATTATGTGCTAATGGAAAGAAGTTTAAAATTTGTTTTCAAATGGCCTGTATCAAGAGAAATGGGGGAAATGATGAAATGATTACATATGAATAATAATTTCATGTATTATGCCTTTGACATGAGTATGTTTCAATTTATATGAATATAAATGAATGGCTTGAAATTTACATGCAAATGAGAAAAGAAAGGCATTGAAGGTCACTAAGAAAGGGTGGAGAATGGAATTAATAGATCCCCCTTGAGATGAATATGTAAAGGTTATGAATGTTATCCTAGGGGTAAGAGAATGACACTATTTATATCTTAGCCTACAGATAAATAAAAAAAGCAATGAATGTTACCTGACAAGATGGAAAACGGCACTAACTAAGTCCTCTTAAAGGTCACCAAGAAAGGGTGGAGAATGGCACTGTTAGATCCCCCCTTAAGGTCTATTTGATGGCACTATATGATACCCTAGTGGTGGACTTAACAGCACTAATAAAAGTCACCCTAGTGGTAAGGAATAAATGGCACTCAATTGTTATTACAGATAATGTATGACTAATGTGATGATAGATGATGTATGAATGCTTATATTTGTGTTTTTGATGATGAATGAAGCATGACATGAAATTTTAATAATCTCATATTCATAAATGCACATGTATATGTTTCACATAAAGCATGCTCATAGAATTGAATGAAAACTATTTTAAAAAGTAATGGAATGTAGAAATTTTTTTTGTATCCGTATAGTGGTACATACCAGTTATTTTGAAGATGTATGGGTTGTTTAACTATTGGAAAATTATTTCTCATTATTATACTGGTATGTATCAGATGCATAGATCCAGTGTGGTGATACACCGTACTAGCAGATTTAAGGTGTAAATAGAAATTATTAATGTAGCACGTTTAGTCCTAATTTATGCCATATGTATTGTGAGATAGAATTAGGACTACTTTTCTTTTGGAAAAAGGGGTTTGAGTGATAGGATTGTTGTCTCCTTAACCCTATATATGAATATTTATTATCTCTTGGGATGTGTATCAAAAGATTTAAACGATATACATATAGTTATGGAATGTTTTACAAATTTTGCTATGATGTATGGAATTTTATTTTCACGATGCTAAAGTATGTTAACCTGAGCAAAAGAACCCAAACCTAATAAAATAATTAATTATTGATGGATTTAATGTTCAGGCTCATTTTACATAATAAGGTAAAAAATAATATAACCATTTATATTATTACATATTATAAAGTTGTAATATAAAGATAAGGGGTGTTACAAGATGGGTTAATGATGGTACATGAAGGGGATAAAGTTTTATAGCAATTTAATTAGGGAATTATAATTAAATTATAGTTTAGATAGGGAATTTGTTCCTAGGAAGGTAAATTTTTAACTTTTTTCCCAAAATCTCTAATTTACCCTTTTTAAGACATCCTAGATGTGATTTTATCAGTCTTTCAATCTAAATGTTAAAATTCCATTAAGAACAACGTATAATTAACTTTTCATCCATTTAATTAGTTATAATTATGCTTATTTATGCAAAATTAGACATTTAATTATTATTTTCAAATTTTAGGATGTTACATTTTGGATTGAAGTTCTATAGTTTGAAAAGGCGGAAGTCGTCTACCACAATGCTAGCAGTCAACTACTAGATCTTGGGATATTTAAAAAATCCTAACAGAGAGAAACCATTCGACTGGTAAGGAGGAGGCATTCGACTACCTTGTTCTTCCCCTTTCTGGGTTTCTGAATAACATAGCAGTTAACTGCTTGGTGTCCAATAGTCAACTAAGTGGCCTCTGAACCTTAACAGTTAACTATTAAGAGCATGATAGTCAACTGGTTAGCCTCTGGAAGTTATAAAAGAAGAAGACAAGGTCGAACAATCAACTGATAACCCTACAGCAGTCGACTATAAAGCTACAAAAGGTGATAAAATAGTTTAGGGACATCATTTTCAACTTTTTTTCCAAACTTCGAGCCTTCTCTTTAAAATCCCTCTCAAGTATTTTACAATTTCTCACAAAACCATTGATTCCAAACCTCCTTGAGATTAAAACCCATAAAAAATTGCATGATTTCATCTCTTTTTCATTCTTAACTATGAAAATCTTGAATTTTTCCCCTTTCAAAATACTAGCTCAAAATCCTCAAATTCCAAATTTCTAGATGAATTTCATTGAAATTGAATTGGATAGACACCCTTGCATGGCATCTGGACGTCAATCCTAAAGGTTATGAGTCGGAGGCTCTAGTTTAAATCCTTAACAAATGGGTGGTCTCATCTCCTCTCAGGCATTGCAACGAAGTTTCAATGAGAAATTTGTCACATCTTCCTAATTAACTTAGAATCTAAATGAAATCCAACTAAGTTAAAGACATGTTAAAATATAATTGAATGAAAAGCTAGACTAAAATAAGGTATGGTTTAAGAGAAAGTGAAGTCTTTAAGAAAATGGTACATTTGGGTAATTTAACTCAAGGTCAAATAAGGAATTAAAATAAGGTAATCTGAAATGGAACCCTAAAGGAATTAAAATTTGAAGGTGGCATAAAGGAAGAAAAACTTTTAGGATAGCTAAATGATGTGCTACCAATAAACTATATGTAGCCATACCTTAAGGCAGTGCACTTGTCAGTGTAGTCTAGTGCAAAGGTTAATATCAAGATCGTATCCCACGGGAATGGAAAAGCCAAGAGTTACTACTTACTCATTGTTATTTAGCCTAAGAAGAATAGTGTTTTATCTAAAATAAATCTAACTAATACTATTAAGCTATAGAGAGAAGTGAGGCAAGTGTTAAGATAGTGAATTATCAAGTTCCAGAAAAGTAAACACATTGAGGTCTTAGACTAAATGATATGTACACAAAAGATAATGAATTATAAAATTGATTATGCTACCTATATATAACAAATCCAGATTTTGTAGTTGGTTTCAATGGATTTCTAAAACCTATACCTTCCATTGGCTATTCATGTCCAATGGTCAAGTATAGATCAACATTAATAATTATTAGGAGTTCCTCCTAATCCAGCAGTTGTTAACCTCTTGGTCTGAGTGAAGATCATTTGTTCTCTCTAGTTAGTTTTCCAATTCCAAATATCATCAGTTAGAGTATTTGAGAGGAATCTACATAGTTTTCCTACGATATTTCATAATGAAAACTTGATTAATCTTTAACTAGAGGAAGATTATAAAATTAAATTTATAACTTAATCATATTTAAATCAAAATATCAACATAGTCAAAGAACCCCTATTAGGTTCTACCAATCTAGCTACTCATGTTCATGAATAAAATAATAAGAAATATAATAAAGAAAGAAGAAAAAAGTAGAGGCAGAAACACCCTTATCGGTTGAGTTTTGGATGAATAGCCTTGATTCTGAACTCCTCCTTGATTCTGATCCTAGTTGCCTCTTGATGCTTCCCAATCTCTTCCTTTAATTCTTGATTGAATCTCCAAAGATTAGCAAGGATTGTCACACTCCAAGTTAGTCTCAGTGCTCTCATTTTCCCTCTCTTAAGTGTTTATAAGTGATGCCTATCTCTCCTTGAGCCTTCTCCTATTTATAGGCAAGGGAAGTGCCTTTCTAGGCCTCCACATAGCTGTGTGGCAGCCTAGAGAGTGGTATGGCCGTGTGGTAGCCTAAGTGGAGAACATGACTATGTTGTTGCCAATGTTCTAGAAGAGATCTATCCGCGGTTTAGTTTTGGCCGTTTCTTGGTTAGAGATTGTAGCTCTAGCCATGTGGGAAGGTGTATAGGATTTCTTGGACATGTGGAAGGGTGTGTTCTAGAATATTTAAGGTAGTAAGGGCATGTGGTTGGGTGCGTTCTAGAAGCTTTACGAGTGGCCATGCAAAAAGGTGCAAATTGAGGTGCTTTGAGCCTTTAGACACTTAGGTTTGGTTCATTTTGCTTCTAAACTGCTTTATACTTAGGAAAAGCTTGGATAACATGAAAGCAAGTGGAAACATGGGTAATTATATATAAAACACATAAAATATATCCCTAAAGTAAGTGGAATTTGGCAAATAAATATGTATAAATATGTGATTATCACTAAAATTTACGTTTGACCCAAGGGACTAAATAGTAATTATTTTTAAATTTTAGTTAACCGTATTTTCCTGCCTATGCTAACCTATCATATAAGCAAGGGAAAAGAAGGAGATGGAAGCATAAAAGCTTCCTAGTGAGAGAGAGAGAGACCGAGTAGTGTGAGAAAGCAAGAGAATCAAGTGAAAGAGGTGTGGATTTGAGCTAAAATCTGAAAGAGATCATCAGAATAGTTAGATTTCACCTGAAAATGATCACATCAATGCACAAATCACCAACATCATCAAGAGAAACCCTCTCTTTCTCCTTTGGGTGAAAACTCAATTTTCTCTTTCATGGAAATTTGTAAAATCTATGTTTTTAAGGTGAGATAGGAAAATCTAAACTTGCATTCGTTGATGCGCATGCTAGATTTATGTTTGTAAGGTCTTGCATGTGATTAATTAACTCTAAAAATCAAATTTAAGAGTGGGTTAGTTTTCTCGATCCTATATAAATATGATTCTCAAGGTTTGGCTTGATTCCTAGCTTAAGAGAGTTTAGTTTAGAATGATTCCTAGTTTTAATGTATAAGTTACATACTTAGGGTTATACCTACCATAATGTGGGAACCTGTTATTTTAGTTTATATAATAGAGAGTTGGTAATTGAAAATGATATCAAAGTATCATTGCCTCATGTTAGAGAACGAGTGGAAATGACCTGTAACCCACAAAGAGGTACAGTGATATGATGAGTGGATATAACCTATGACCCATAGAGCGACATAATGATTTAACATGGGGTGTGATACATCATAAAGAATGGTGATCATAAAATGATAAAGGAAGAGTCAAGGACGACTTAGGATCCTAATGCTAGCAAAAATTATTAGAAAGGAACTCATACTGCAACATCCGCTCCTTCTATGCATTAAGAGATGTTTGTTGATTTTAAATGAAATGAATGCTTGTATTTGTTGCATTAAATTGCATATAGATACATTAGAATGAGAGTTTTAGGTGAAGAGAAAGAATATAAACTAAATTGAAAGGAAAAAAAAGATGAAGTGAGGATGGATGTAAGAATTTCCAAAATTTCATGGCAATAGACTGTAATTTTAGCCAAAAGATTTACTGTATAACAGAATTTTGAAACTTCCTGCTAGTGAGCTAGGGACAAAAGGATAATTTAATATATAGTTGGAGAAATTATCATTTTGGGCTAAATGGTCGGGAATTAGGCAAATAATTGCAAAAGGCTGGGTTACCTATAAATAGGTGAATACCTTAGAACCCTTCATTTGCATCCTGAGTTTTGAAATTCTAGAGAGAGAGGAGAGACAAAGTTAGAGAGACAAAGAATTGGATTTGTGAAGGAAGAAAGCTGTTGGATAGATTTAAGCATTCTGGTAGTTAGGAAATCACTCTAGAACACTTCACAATCATTTTAAACCAACAGACAATCAACAAAAAGGTAGCAAATCACCAATCTCTCTTATTTTTGAAAATTACTATTCATGGTTGGAAATTCTAAGTTTTCATAATTTTGAACTTGAGGGAGATTAAAACCTACATTCTTAGTGTTTTTGAGTGTTATTGGATGTTTTAAATTACTTGAATATAATTGCAACTGCATCAATGCAAATTAAAAAAATGGGGTTTTCAAGAAAAAGTTTAAATCCAAGATTTGAGCATGAGTAATTAGTGGTTTGAGTTGTTTTCTTGTGGTAAATGATGCTTCTATGCTCTTATTAAGGTTTTAATCATCAAAACCATTTTAAAAACATATTCTTGGGCTAAAAGAATTGGTCAATGACGAGTTTTAAAATAGAGCATAATGTAGCGGTCGACTTGTAGACCTTACAATTCGACTATCATGCCCCTGAGTTGCCCAGAAACTTGTCTAGATTGCTAGCAGTCGACTGCTACCCCCTGGAAGTCAACTACCATGTTCTTATTGTAACATCCGCTCCAATTATGATCAAAGAGATGTTTGATAATTATTTATTTGATGTTTAATGCTTGTGTATGTTGCATTGGTGTATATAGTTGCATTAGCCTAGGGAATAAATTGAAAGGAAATACATAAAGGTTTAGTAAGGGGTGGCTAGGGACTCAATTGAAAAGGGAAAAATGAGGGAGTTTAAGAGTGCTAAATAGCTTAGAGACTAAATGGCAATTTCTCTAAACTTCCTTAAACCCTAGCTGAAGCCCTAAACCACACAAACTTCTAACCTTTAGCCTTCCTAGAGAGAGAAGTAGAATGGGTGAGTATAGTGAGAAAGGGGTGAGTTAGGGCAAAGGAGGGATTGTGAAGGCAAAAGAGCATATTCAAGGCTAGGAATTAGTCCTACAACAAGTGGATAATCTTTCTAACACATCCTACACACACATTTGGAAAGAATCAAGGTGGCAACTTAACCTAAACCTCTCTCTTTTCTGAAAAGTTTACTGTTGTTGGAAAAGTATGAATTTCTGAATGTTTGAACTGAGTTTGGGGTTAAACCTACATTCTGTATGCTTTTTCTATTTCTATGGGATGTTATGTGCTAAATGTATGCTCATATATGTGCTTGTAATGGATGGGAAGGGCTAGGTTATGTTCATCTAGAGATATAAACTAGTTTTTCTTGAATGTACCATGTTTGATCTAATGGATGAGAAATGTTTAATGAAAAGTAAAGTTTATTGTATGGAAATTAAGCTCATGTGTTTAGAATTGACAATGGAATGCATTTTGGACTGGGTACTATCAAATTATGTTTTCTAAAGTGTAGCAGAGCATAACAATCGACTACTAAGTATGAGACAGTCAACTGTCTTGTTCCTAGAAAACCCAGAAGTGCAGATAAAGGCTTAGCAGCCGACTTCCAGATCTCTAGCGGTCGATTGTCGAACCCAGGTTTACATTAAGCAGTCGATTGTCTTGCTCATATTTTTCCTAGGACACATTCCACCAAGCTGCTAGTCAGTTGCCAGCAAGCTGGCAGCATACTGCTAGCTTACGGTTTAGCACTTGAGGAATACAGAGATCCACGAGCCAACTCCTAGCCTTCCAGAAATCAAATAGCAACCCTCTAGGTTGCGAAATGAGGTTTTTAATGGTAATTGAGCTTAGTAATTCTTCATACTAACTTAATTAAGGTCTCACAACATAGGTAAGGAAGGAAACTAGGTGTTTTGGGTGAGGATACCCTGGTGATAGTGAATCAAGGAGAGAGTAAAAAAGACGAAAAGGGAAAGAGGAAAGTATTCTCAGTGTATGCCTTAGGGTAGATAGGCTCATGATTGAGTGATCGATTGTCAGTATGGGACGGCCATTGGGCATTCCACGATTGTGCCATAAATTGGGATGGTTAAACATCCACTTGAACTTAGATAATTTTGAAAACACCGTTATGGTTGCAAACTTTAAGTCAATGTCATCTCCTAAAGGCCATATGAGAAACACATACTTAGAGTTAAGCATAACCTTGGGCATGGGCCGATTCACCCTAGAGAATATGTAGCGAATAGTGTACTGGGAATGTGATCCACCTCAAAGGCATGGTGGTGATTCTATAGTACTATGATCTGCCTAATAGTGGAGAGGAAATGATCTAGGTAAAGTTGATGGTGATCCCATAAGAGTTATACTAACCCCGTTTGGGACGAAAGGGAGGAATCCTGTTGGTTAGGGATGATTTGCCGAAAAGGGGTAAGGTCTATTAAGGTACTTGGATCCACTAGGGGACCCCTCAAAATGTACAAAAGTTAAGGCATGACTAAATAGACATATCCTTATTCATATAGACAGTAGTGTATAGAGTTGTTACTGGGTGACTCTCCCGATTACTCTTAGGGTATTTTATGTACTGCGCATATGTTATGAAAGTGAAATGATGGCATTTTTACTACCGCACATATGTTTTATACGAAAGTAATGATGATTAGATTGATGATGAATGCACTTCCCATGTTTTAAAGATAATACATTTTGATGAATATGTATATGTATGAGTATATAACATGATTAAATGCTACATGCACTACATCCCAATAGTATGTGATATGTTTTATAAAAGAATGTAGAGTTTTTCGTGTGAGCACAGTGGTATAGGTCAATGGATTTCGTAATAGGTTGCATTGCTACTGAGATTTATGTCTCACGATAGTGTTGGCATGTACCAATGTCTAGGTCCCTTTAGGCTGGAGAAGAAGGTAAAGTATGAAGAAGTGTCCAAATCTGGGCATACAAACTATTTAGTTTGACTAGCATAGGTATATGGTAGGATTAAGCTAGCCTTCATGATATTTTAAGAAAGGAAAGGCTAGTGTAAAATTATTTCATATAGCCTATTCTAACTTATTTTTATAAGAATTAGGTTGGATTGATGAATCGACAAATTGATGGGGTTATGGTGGCAGGATTGTTGCCTCTATGCCCAATAGTTAATTAACTATATTTAATTAAGAGTATATGTTTATGTATAGTTAATCCAAGTGTATTCTATATATATTTATTCCGCTGCGATGTTGAGAGAACCCGAGAGTAGAGACCAACCCAAATGGCACTCAATTAATTAACTTGGTAAAAATTTTAAAATTTACTTAGGTAGAAGTGATAGTAACACACCATTATTATGATAATTATATACATTATACCTTTAAATACTTAAAAGGAACCATAGGCTAATGGGGGTGTTACAATTATTGGTATCAGAGCATGGCTGCTATGGTCGGCATATAGCTGACTTGGTAGCATTAAAGGCTAATTAGGTAGTAAGGGTAGATTCCTCAAGATTGAGACTATTACAGTTTAGTTAGCTAAGCCTAGGCAATTTACTACTTGTTATGTTTTGACTTAAGGAATTGAGTGTTAGGTTAGGAATGTACAGTATTTCCTATGGAGCCATATATTCTCTTATAAATGTTTGTTATTGAGACTGATCACCTCAGTAATATCTATTTTGTAGAGAAAAATATGGCGCTTCCCAGGGGAAATGGTGTAAGGAATAAGGATGGAGAAGCAAATTTGGCTAGGGTAATGCAGACCTTAATGGGGATGGTGGAAGCCATAAGGGAATAGGCCACTTCTGCCACCTAAGAGGCTGCTGGTTCCACACAACAGGCATCTACCATTGTTGCAATGCTGAGACAAATGCAAGACAATAGGAATGCAAATAGAAACCCTAACCCTAAAGGAGAACTAGTAAGGGATCAGACCTATAAGGGGTAGTCTGAGTTTCAGAAGGCCAAACGTCTAACCTTTAAGGGTGAGTTCAACCTGAAGCTTGCTAAAGAATGGTTAGCTAAAATAGAGAATTTGTTTGCAATTTTAGGGAGTATAGAGGCCCAGAAGATTCAGTTCTCCACCTACATGCTGGCGAGAGAGGCCAAGCAATGGTGGAAGGGGGCCAAGCAATTAATAGAGGCCCAAAGAGTCCAAATCACCAGGAACTCTTTCAATGAGGTATTTTTGGAAAAGTACATCCCTCATAACATAAGGAATGATAAGGAATTGGAGTTTATAAAGATAAGACAAGGCAACATGCCTATCGATGACTATCTGTCTAAGTTTAAGGAGCTATCTAAGTTTTCCTCTAACTTGCAAGTGAGACAGGATGAGGCATAGAAGGCCGTGCATTTACAAGCTGGGTTTAGCTAGGAGTTGAAAAAGGTTATGACCCTTATGAAGATAAAGAATTATGCTTTGTTGCCAAACAAGTTTCGCATAGTGGTGGGAGCCCTAGCAAAGGCTGCTAAGGGGAGAAGAGAGTATAACCTATAACATCCGCTCCTTCTACACATTAAGAGATGTTTGTTAATTTCTAATGAATCAAATACTTGTGTTTGTTGCATTAGGCTGCATGTAGTTGCATTAGAATAAGAGATTTAAGGAAAAGGAAAGAATAGGGGCCAAATTGAAAGGAAAAAGATAAAGTGAGGACAAGGATGTGAAATTCCAAAACCTCAGGGCAATAGGCCATAATTTTAGCCAAATGATTTACTATAGCAACAAAAATCTAAAAATTTCCCACCATGCAGTTAGGAACGAAATGGTCATTTAACTTAAAGTTAGAAGAATTATCAATTTGGACCGAGTGGTTGAAAATTTGAAGCAAAGTTGCAAAAGGCCGGATCGCCTATAAATAGGCCAATCCTTCATAACCCTTCATTTGCAACTTCAGTTCAGAAATCCTAGAGAGAGAGAAAGGATGAGCTAGAGAGAGAATGAGTGGGAATTAAGAGGGAAGAAAGCTGTTAATTGAATTTAAGCATTCCAGGAGCTAGGAAAACTTACTAGAACCATCCACCATCATCAAATACCGATTGAAAATCAACAGAAAGGTAGCAAATCACCTATCTCCCTTATTTTCAAAATTTACTGAGTATGGTTGGAAAATTCTGAGTTTTCATAATTTTGAACTCTAGGGAGATTAAAACCTACATTCTTAGTGTTTTTGATTGCTATTGGATGTTTTAAAATGCTTGAATATACTTGTGAATGCATAAATGCAAATCTGAGAAATGGGTCTTTCTGGTTTTTTAAAAAGAGTTTAAGTCCAAGATTCGATCAAGAATAATCAATGGTTTGGGCTGTTTTCTTGTGGTAAATGAAGCTCTTGTGCTATTATTGAGTTTTAAATCATCAAAACCATTTTAAAAACATGTTCTTGGTGTAAAAATATGGGTAAATGGGCTTTCAAAAAATAAAGCATAATGTAGCAGTCAACTTGTAAGCCCTACCCGGTCATTGTCGTGCTCTGAGTTGCCTGTAATCGTATTCAGAATGCTAATGATCTAAAGGAGCTGAAAGTCGACTGTCATGTTTTTATTTTCCAGAAATTAGCTAAGAATAGACTAGTCGACTGTTGGGGTCCAGGAAGTCAACTGATTGCTCACTTTTTGAAACATTTTTGGGGCAGTAAGCTGGAAGTCGACTGCCAGGAGGCTGGAAGTCAACTTGTAGCTCCTTGTTTTGAGAAATTAGACTCAATAACCTCTTTTTATACACAATTAGCCCAATACTTCGCTCAAATGTAGGATTTAAACTTGAATTGTAATGGGTAACATGAAAATAATAAGAATGTTTGAGAAATTATGAAAAAGAGAAGAGAAATAAGAGATTTCAATTGAGCATAAACCATAAATGAGAATAATTACAAATGGTTTATCCACGAGAATGGATGTATTTAGTTATACCGTGAGAATAGATGCATTTGGTTATACTGCGAGAATGCATGCATTTGGTTATTCCACGAGAATGGATGCAATTGGTTATACCGCGAGAATAGTTGCAACTAGCTTTAATCTAGGAAAAGTTTTACAGATAATTAATCGAGAATAATTGCTGACGGATAACTTGAAAATAAATGTTGACGGTTAACTTGAGAATAAATACTGACGGTGAAAACCACGACAATGATTGCAGGTGGCTCATGACCACAAGAGAATCTCATTTATGAATAAAAATTTGAAAGAATTACTATGTGATGCTTTTGATTATGGCCATATCAAATTGCATAATTTCTTTGTTTATGCTTTACACTGATATGAGAATATGAGTTATTACCATTATAGTCTGAAAATGTATTCATGTATTCCGTGTCATGAATATTTGTTGCAATGTATGAGTATTGATAAGTATATGCATGAAATATTTATATCATCTATGTACATTACTCTAATAGCATAATGTCTGAATTATTATGAAAAAGAATGTAGTGGATTTTTGTACTTGTGCTGTGGTACAAGTCAACAGTATTTAAATTACATGTGATTATTGCTAATGAGAAATAATTCTCATTAAAGCTGATTTGTATCAGATGCATAGGTACCAGGTGCTGATGGAGATAGAGATAGAAGTAGTGGAGCCTATATTGTATTTAAGTTACCACCTTTCCCCTGACTATGTGTATAACTAGGAGGTTATAGTATTTTGACATGCCCACTTCCCTGAATCCTTATTAGTATTTTATGAAGGATCAGGAGGATAATTTTGGTGTAAGTAAGGAGGGCATATATGTATCAAGATATGTGAGATGGAGAGTTTTACTTAAACAGGGTATGAGTGGTAGGCTTGTTGTCTCCTTACCATACTCAGACTCACATATCTATAGGTATATGTTTGCACACACTACTGTTTCTATATGTATAAATATTGTGTATAGTTGAATGTGAATGTAGATATCTTTATATATATTTATCTTATTTAAATTTCTTTATTTATTTCTATTGCGTAACGTGTGGGAACCCGAGTGTAGCAACCCAAACTAGTGGCACTCAACTATTTAACTTAGAAAAAGTTAAAAATATACTCGAGTAGAGGTAGTAGTAACTCACCAATCCTATATTATATTGCCTTATATTATTTAGTCACCAAAAAGGAATATAGGGTTAGGGGTGTTACACTTAGTTGGTATCAAAGCATAGTTACCACGGCTAGTTAAGTACTGGCTTAGTAACAAGGGGGTAGATTCCTCAGGACAAAGACTAATACAGGTTAGTTAGCTGAATCTAGATAGTTCACTGACTTGTATTTTGTTTTGACTTGAGGAATTGAGTGCTAGGTTTGGGGTAGACAATATTTCCTTTTGGTGCCATATGATCTCTTAGAAATATTATGTTATTGAGACTAATCACCTCGGTAATGTATTATTTTGTAGAGTGAAGTATGGCTCCACCTAAGAGTAATACTGGAAAGGAGAAAGAAGGAGAGGGTAATATGGAGAGACTAATGCAGGCTATGAGGGGTATGGTAGAGGCTATGAAGGAGCAGGCAGCTATTACTACCCATGCTATGAGAGAGCAGAAAGCAGCTACTACTCACGTCCTTAGGAAATTTTGGGAATAGAAGAATAACCCTAATAACCCTAACCCTCAAGAAGGACAAGTAGGAAACCTTGTGTATCATGGATGATCTAAATTGCAAAAGAAAAATCCTCCTTCTTTTAGGGGTGAGCTTGGCCCGAGTTGGATGAGGAATGGCTAAAGAAGATAGAGAAATTATTTATGGTTCCCAATACAAATGATGCTCAGAAAGTCCTATTCTCGACCTATATGCTGGATGGAAAGGCATAATATTGGTGGAAGGGAGCGAGGCAACTAATGGAGGCTCAGGGAATTAAAATTACTTAGGACCCATTCAAGGAAGCATTTCTTGAAAAGTATTTTCCTCAAAATGTGAGGAATGAGAAAGAGGTTGAGTTCATTCAGATCAAGTAGGGTAATATGACATTTGATGAATATCTAGCAAAATTTAAGGAATTATCTAAATTTTCCTCCTATTTAAGACTTCAACCAGATGAAGCATGGAAAGTAATGCATCTAAAGGCTGGGTTGAGGTCTGAGTTGAAAAATGTAGTAACTCTGTTGGAAATACGAGATTATGCCACATTGGTAAACAAATGTCGCATAGTTTCCAAGAATCTGGCGGAGATTGAGAGAGAAAGACAAAAGAGTAATTTCTTAAAAAGAAAACAACCAAGATTTTTCTCAAGTAGAAATGGTAGAGTTGATAAAGGTCGGTAAGGAAAAAGGCCTATGATTAGACCGATAATGCTTGATGTTTGTCCTAAATGCCATAAAAGTCATGAGGGACCTTGCAAATGGCTACAACCAAAGGTAAAACATGGTGTATGTTATAGATGTGGGAAAGAATGACACTTTATCAGAGATTGTCCACTGTGGAAAAGACAAGGTGACACCACTAAATCTCTTACTGCTAGAAGATTTTATACTCTCAAGGGTAAAGAAGTGGCTTAATCCAATGATTTAATGAAAGGTAAATGTTTAATAAATGGTATATCTTTAATTGTACTATTTGATTTTGGCGCTACTCTCTTATTCATTTTGTTGGAATGTGTGAACAGATTAAATTTACCTATGACTAGTTTACCTTATCCATTGTCTATTTCTATTCCAACTGGAGAGCAAGTTTTGACTTCTTTAGCCTGCTTGAATTGTTCTATTGTTGTTGAGAACAGATTATGTATTGTTGATTTGATTTGCTTACCTTTAGTGGATTTGGACATTATTCTTGGGATGAACTAGTTGTCTGCAAATAATGTAATCTTAGATTATTTAGAAAAATCTGTGACTTTTGTAGATACCATATCGATAAACAAGAGTATTGAGGAAAAGAATGAGAGAATGCAATTTCTGTGTGCTTCGGAGGTTAAAGTTTAGCATAAACTTGATGTCATTCCTGTAGTGAGTGAATTTTTGGATGTTTTCCCTAAGGAAATCGTAAGTCTTCCACCTGAGAGAGAGATAGAGTTCTCTAAAGAATTGATTCTAGGGATGGGACCAGTCTCTATAGCACCTTATAGAATGTCTCCCATAGAGTTAGTAGAGTTGAAGGTACAAATAGAAGACCTATTGGAAAAAAAATTTATTAGACCTAGTGTTTCGCCATGAGGAGTCCCAGTATTATTTGTGAAGAAGAAAGATGGAAGTTTAAGATTGTGTATAGATTATAGGCAACTGAACAAAATAATAATAAAGAATAAATATCTACTTCCTAGGATAGATGATCTGTTAGATCAATTGAGAGGGGCTACTACATTTTCCAAGATTGATTTGATGTCGGGGTACCATCAAATTAGAGTGAGAAAATAAGAAATACCTAAGGCAGCCTTTAGAACCAGATATGGGCATTATAAATTTCTTGTGATGCCATTTGGATTAACGAATGCTCCAGCTATTTTTATGGATTACATGAATCATATCTTTAGACCCTACCTTGATCAATTCGTGGTAGTGTTTATTGATGACATTATTGTATATTCTAAAAGTAGTGAAGAGCATGAACATCATCTTAGGATTATGCTACAGTTGTTTAGAGAGAAGCAATTGTATGCTAAACTTGAGAAGTGTGAATTCTGGTTGGAGAAGGTAAGATTCTTAGGTCATGTGATTACTAAAGATAGAGTAACCGCAGATTCTAGAAAGATAGAGGCAGTAGTTGGTTGGGAACGACCTACGATGTAACATCCGCTCTAAAAACTTGTATTTTTATAATGATGTTATTACCATTATTATTGTTAGTATTATTTGTGGGATGCTAAGAATGATTTATTAAGGAGTTAGAATGGATATTTTTATCATGATATAATCACTTTTGTGATAAAAGAATAAAATTGGAAATTTGGTAAGGAAGGGTAAAATAGTAATTTTACCATGAAGGGGAAAATTGATTTAATTCTCTTATTTCATTAAGTTACATCAAAGGACTCTTATTATTTTCATTTAAGAGAGAAGAAGAATCTAGTTATGTGCTTTTGTTGTCAAGAAGACAATTTTCATTGAGAAGGGTAAAATCATAATTTCACCCTAAGGGCATATTAGTAATTTTACATAATGTAGAAAATTTAAATTTTTATCTTCAATATTTCAAGAAAAATAAAAATTAGAAATCCTCATCCAACTATGCTTCAAAGAAGAAAGAAAAAGGGTGAAATGATAATCTTTGGCATAAAGGGCAAAATGGTAATTTTACCTTAGGGGAAAAATTGTAATTTTGATAAAATAAGGATAAACTAGTAAAATCACAAAAATAAGTTTTATAAAATCTTATTTAAGTGATTTTTATACCATGAGGGTGAAAAGGGTGAAAATTGCAGCAAAAATGGCCAATTTGGATTTAATGGCAAAATGGCACTTTTCTTAGGTACTAAATTGCAATTTTCAAAAAGTTGAGAGAACACTATGCAATTTCAAAATTTATGAGGGGCAAAATAGTCCCAGCCCATGGAAGTTGCATAAAATTACATTCTTAAGGAGAGACAATGCCATTGTTGAAAAAGAGAAGAAAAAGGGATAAATTGGACATTTTTGCACTAATGGCATTTTTGTAAATAATCTAAAGTCTATATTTCAGCCTTCTTCTTCCTCCATATGCTAGAAGTGTCGTGAAAGGTGGAGAAGGAGGGAGAAGGCCGAATTGCTTCATATCTTTGAAGAAGGAGGAGTTCTCACCAAAACAACTTGGAAATTACACTTTTATTGGCTTTTCAAGGTAGCTAAGCAATCCTATGCCATTATTTTCTTGTTTTATGGTGTGTTTATGGTGTTTCCAATTTGCAAGAATGATGGCTATTTCTCTCTCTACATTTTTATGGTGGATTTGCATGCTTGGGTTTGAAATATGTTGAAAACAACTTGTGTTTATGGCTATAGATATATTGGAATGTATGGAAACTCATGAAATGGTAAATTTTCATGGATGGAACTTTGATTTTGCCAAACCCTAACTTGTACCAAGGCTGAGTTTGTGTTTGTAAGAGCGAGAAAATGGCATTTTTGCATGATTTTTGCATAAATGTTGTGGTATTGTAAGTAAGGTGATGAAACCACTCCATTTAGCTTGATTTCTCCTCTTGGCCGAATGCTAGGGTTTGGAATGATGCTGAATTTTGGCAAAATTGTGTTAAAAAGAGTGAGAGAAAGTGTTAGAAAATGGTAAGAGAGAGAAAGTCTAGGTAAGTTAGTGTTTAAGCATTTTTCTCAAATTCAAATTTCACCATTAACCATGAATGTGTGACTTACTTATCTTGGCCAAATTGATGCATGTAAGTGGTGCTGAAATTTTTCTTAAAGATGGCCTAGAAACCATATAAATTTAGTTCCAAGAAAGGATGAGAGAGAAAGTTATGGTAATTCAATGTTTTAGCCATTTTACCAAATTTAAAGCCTTAGCATTTCACCTTAAAAGTGTGCATAAAAATGTGAAGTTGTGATATTGTGTGCATTATCACATTTGGCATGGAAAGTGAGCTAGAAAATTGGGAAAAAGGATGGCCTAAAGTGCACTTGCCAAATTTTGAGGTGTGAGAAAGTGTTAGGCATAATTATGGGAATTGTTACCATTATGTTTAAATGGTAAGAAAAAGGCTAGAAATGAGCCAAGTGAGTTAGAAATGCCATTTTCTCATGATTTCCTTACCTTGGCTAAATGTTATGTGTGATTTTCCCTAGAATGGCTAAATTTCCATGTTAATTGAAAATAGCCTAAGGTGCCATCAAAATTGGCCTATGCTAAGTGACAAGAGGGAAAATTATGTAATGGTTAAGAATGAATAGTAAGTAGCATGAAATGTTTGCTATTGATAGCAATCTGTCTAAATTCATGTGAAAATGACTGAATAGTATGAACATGCTTAAATGCAAGTATGAATGCCAAAGTTAAAGATCAAGGAGGAATGATCTGGTGATGCCTCCTAAGACCAAAATTATGAGGAGGAATGATCCGATGTATACTCCATAGTAAGTTACCTTATGGGAAATGATCAAATGTATACTCCCAAGGGATAAATGTAAGAGGAATGACCTAGTGTAAACCTCCAAAGAACATCTTGATGTGGAAGGGAATGATCTAGTGTATACCTTTCCAAAGTAAAGTATTTTTGTATGGCCATTAGTTATATTGCATGAATGTGACTTTTGTGAATATAATTTAGACATATAAGCATTAAAAGCTTGTTGTTCATTCCATGAATGATCTAATTTGCTGCATATGTCATGCATATAGCTACATACACATCTGTTTCACATATGTCATACCCAAGGGTCTTTATGAAAAGAGTTTGAAATTTTAATTGAATGTAGAGGTGTTTTCTATATTATTACAGTGGTACATATAAGTTATTTTAAATAAATTGGTTGTTTAGCTACTGGGAATGTATTTTTCATTATTAGAATAATATGTATCAGATGCCTAGATACTGCCTGATAATGGAGGTTGAACTGGCAATAGTGGAAATTCCCTTTCTGGGAACTTTCACTATTGTGAAAGATGTTTATGTTATAAATGTCTTCGAATTCCCTTTGGAGTAGATAAGTACTGAAATATGTAGCTATAGCCCGATCATTTTGGGGTCCTAACCCTACATGTTCTTTTTAGGTTAGAGTTAGGACTGACATTTTTGGCTGTATATAAAAGGAAAAAGGGCATATGTATAGGGATATGTGAAGGACCTATTCACCCACGATATTTTGTAAAGGAGTATGAGTGGCAGGCTTGTTACCTCCTTACTCCTTATGGATGGGTACTTCATCTATCCCAGTATATGTACACAAAACAATGTACCAAATAGTTATGAAAATATATGTATAGTGGGAAAGTTTTTATATATTATATTGTGGTGCATGTATTTTATTTATTGATTTATTTATTTCTTCTACTGTGCCAAAGCATCTTCTACCTAAGCAAAAGAACCCATACGTAACTGCAAAATCAATTCATGATGGACTGAATGCTTAGGAGGAATTAATGTAATTAAGGGCTAAAGATAATGTAACCACTTATCTGAAGAAGTGTTATAACGTTGTTAAGATATGATAAGGGGTGTTACATACCACAGTGACGGAGATCCATAGTTTTCTCGAATTAGCCAATTGCTATAGGAGATTTATTCAAGGGTTTTCACAGATAGCGTTGCCTTTCACTAAATTGAATATAAAGGATATTCCGTTTGTGTAGGATGCCAAATGTGAACATAGCTTCCAAACTTTGAAAGAAAAATTGACAACCACACCTATCTTAATCATTCCTGATCCATTAGAAAATTTTGAAGTGTATTGTGATGTATCCAAGAAGGGCCCAGGGTGTGTCTTAATGCAAAATAGAAAAGTAGTAGCATATACATCTAGCCACCTGAGACCCCATGAGAAGAATTATCCTACCCATGATCTTGAATTAGCAGCTGTAGGGTTTACCTTAAAGATTTAGAGACTATCTCTATGGATCTAGATTTGAGGTATTTAGTGAACACAAAAGTCTTAAATACCTTTTTAATAAAAAATAATTGTATATGAGATAGAGGAGATGGATGGATTTTATTAAAGACTATGATTTTGAATTGAAGTACCATCCCAAAAAGGCAAACATAGTGGCCGATGCTTTAAGTAGGAAATCTCTTCATGTAGCTCACATGATGGTGAGTGAAATGAATTTAATTGAGAAGTTTAGGGATTTGAGTTTATCCACTCTAGTATTGCTAGATAGGTTATACCTGAATGAAATGAGAATTGAGAATGATCTTACAACTCAAATCTTAGAAGCTCAAAAAGAAGATAAATTCTTAAAACCTCTGAAGGATTTAAGGGAATTCAAGAAAAAGATAGATAGGGTAGTGACCTACCAAAATAGGTTTTATATCCCTGAATCAAAGGAATTGAGAGATAAAATTTTAGAAGAAGCCCATAAAAGCAACTATACTATTCATCCTGGTGCCACTAAGATGTTTAAAGATTTGAAGAAGAATTTCTGGTGGCTAGGTATGAAAAAGCACATAGCTGAGTATGTTGCTAAATGTCTAGTGTGCCAACAGGTGAAGATTGAACATCAAAAACCTACAAGAATGTTACAACCTTTAGAGATTCCTGAATGGAAATGGGAGAAAATTTTCATAGATTTCGTAGTTGGCTTGCCTAGAACTCAATTGGGAAATGACGCAATATGGGTGATTGTGGATAGATTAACTAAATCTGCACATTTCTTTCCTATTAAAATAAATTTTTCATTGTATATGTTGGCCTATTTGTATATACAAGAAATAGTAAGGCTCCATGGAATACCTACCAGTATAGTATCAGATAGAGATCTTAGGTTTACTTCTAGATTCTGGAGAGCCTTACAAAAGGCATTTGGTACTAAGTTAAATTTTAGCACTGCTTATCATCCTCAAACTAATGGGCAGACTGAAAGGACAATCCAGACTTTAGAAGATTTTCTTAAGGCTTGTATATTAGAACAAAGAGGAAATTGGGATAAAATTTTACCTTTGATAGAGTTTTCCTATAATAATAGTTTTCATACTAGCATAAGAATGGCTCCTTATGAAGCCCTGTATGGAAGAAAATGTAGATCAACCTTGTGTTAGTTTGAAGTGGGAGAGAGACAAATTTTAAGGCCGAAATTATTTCAACAAACGATTGATCAAATAAAAATGATCAAAGAGAAAATGGCTTAGGCCCAAGATAGACAAAAGAGTTATTCTGATAAGAGAATAAGGCCATTAAAATTTGTAAAAGGAGATCATGTTTTTCTTAGAGTATCTCCAGCTACTGGTATTGGTAGGGCTATTAAGTCCAAGAAATTGAATCCTAGATACATTGGACCATACCAAATTTTGAAAAGAATAGGTTCATCCACTTACCAAATAGCATTACCACCATTTTTGTCTAATCTTCACGATGTTTTTCATGTTTCTCAACTTCATAAATATATCCTATATCCTTCTTATATTCTTGACGCCAGTACTGTGCAATTAAAAGATAACTTGACTTATAATCCTAGACCTTTAAGAATCATTGGTACTAAAGTCAAACAATTCAAAAATAAGATGATTCCACTGGTAAAGGTATTGTGTGATTAGTCATCACCATAGGAAGCTACGTGTGAGAAAGAAGATGATATGAAAAGAGTTTATCTAGAGTTATTTCTTTAGGTACGTTTTAAATTTCCAGGATGAAATTTTTTAAAGGAGGGGAGAATTGTAACATCCGCTCCTTCTACACATTAAGAGACATTTGCTAATTTTTAATGAATCAAATGCTTATGTTTGTTGCATTAGGCTGCATGTAGTTGCATTAGAATAAGAGATTTAAGGAAAAGGAAAGAATAGGGGCCAAATTGAAAGGAAAAAGATAGAGTGAGGACAGGGATGTGAAATTCCAAAACCACAGGGCAATAGGCCATAATTTTAGACAAATGATTTACTGTAGCAACAGAATTCTAAAAATTTCTTGCAAGGCAGTTAGGGACGAAATGGTCATTTAACATAAAGTTAGAAGAATTATCAATTTGGACCGAATGGTCAGAAATTTGGAGCAAAGTTGCAAAAGGCCGGATCACCTATAAATAGGTCGATCCTTTAGAACCCTTCATTTGCAACTTCAGTTCAAAAATCTTAGAGAGAGAGAGAGAGGACGAGCTAGAGGAGAAAGAGTGGGAATTGAGAGGGAAGAAAGTTGTTAATTGAATTTAAGCATTCTAAGAGCTAGGAAAACTTACCAGAACCCTCCACCATCATTAAATACCGATTGAAAATTAACAGAAAGGTAGCAAATCACCTATCTCTCTTATTTTTGAAATTTACTAAGTATGGTTGGAAAATTCTGAGTTTTCAAAATTTTGAACTCCAGGGAGATTAAAACCTACATTCTTAGTATTTTTGATTGCTATTGGATATTTTAAAATGCTTGAATACACTTGTGAATGCATAAATGCAAATATGAGAAATGGGTTTTTTTGGTTTTTGAAAAAGAGTTTAAATCCAAGATTTAAGTAAGAATAATCGGTGGTTTGGGTTGTTTTCTTGTGGTAAATGAAGCTCTTGTGCTGTTATTAAGTTTTAAATCATCAAAACCATTTTAAAAACATAATCTTGGTGTAAAAATATGGGTCAACGAGCTTTGAAAAAATAGAGCATAACATAGCATTCAACTTGTAGGCCCTCTTAGTTGCCCAAAATCGTATCCAGAATGCTAGAAGTTGACTGCCAGGGGTTGGAAGTTGACTGCCATGTTCTTATTTTCCATAAATTAGCTAAGAACAGAGCAGTCAACTGTCGGGGTTTAGGAAGTCGGCTGATTGCTCATTGTTTGAAACATTTTTAGGGTAGTAAGCTGGAAGTCAACTGCTAGGAGCCTGGAAGTCAACTTGTAGCTCCTTGTTTTGAGAAATTGGACTCAATAACCTCTTTTTATACACAATTAGCCCAATACTTCGCTCAAATGTAGTATTTAATCTTGAATTGTAATGGGTAACATGAAAAAAATAAGAATGTTTGAGAAATTATGAAAAAGAGAAGAGAAATAAGAGATTTCAATTGAGCATAAACCATAAATGAGAATAACTGCAAATGGTTGATCCGCATGAATGGATACATTTGGTTATACCGTGAGAATGGATACATTTGGTTATACCGCGAGAATATATGCATTTGGTTATTCCACGAGAATGGATGTAATTGGTTATATCATAAGAATAGTTGCAATTAGCTTTAATCTAGGAAATGTTTTACAGACGATTAACCGAGAATAATTGCTAACAGTTAACCTGAGAATAAATGCTGATGATTAACCTGAGAATAAGTACTGACGGTGAAAACCACCAGAATGATTGCAGGTGGCTTATGACCACAACAAAATCTCATTTATGAATATAAATTTGAAATAATTACTGTGTGATGCTTTTGATTATGGCCATATCAAATTGCATAATTTCTTTGTTTATGCTTTACATTGATATGAGAATGCGAGTTGTCACCATTACAGTCTGAAATGTATTCATGTATTCCATGTCATGAACATTTGTTGCAATGTATGAGTATTCATAAGTATATGCATGAAATATTTATATCATCTATGTACATTACTCTAATAGCATAATGTCTAAATTATTATGAAAAAGAATGTAGTGGATTTTCGTACCTATACAGTGGTACATGTCAGCAATATTTAAATTACAGGTGATTATTGCTACTGAGAAATAATTCTCATTAAAGCTTATTTGTATTAGATTCCTAAGTACTAGGTGCTGATAGAGATAGAGATAGAAGTAGTGGAGCCTATATTGTATTTAAGTTACCACCTTTCCCCTGACTATGTGTAAAACTAGGAGGTTATAGTATTTCAACTTGCCCATTTTCCTGAATCCTTATTAGTATTTTATGAAGGATCAGGAGGATAATTTTGGTGTAAGTAAGGAGGGCATATATATATCAAGCTATGTGAGATTGAGAGTTTTACTTAAGCAGGGTATGAGTAGTAGGCTTGTTGTCTCTGTACCCTGCTTAGACGAGTGTAGCAACCGAAACTAGTGGCGCTCAACTATTTAACTTAGAAAAAGTTAAATATATACTCGGGTAGAGGTAGTAGTAACTCACCAATCCTATATTATATTACCTTATATTATGTAGTCACCAAAAAGGAATATAGGGTTGGGGGAGTTACATAACCCCCTTAAGAGGAAAAGGCCACAGAACCCTATTAGGGGGAAAGAGGTCCATATAGGGAAGAAGCCTATGGAAGGGAAAACTACTTTTAATAGCTGACCTAAGTGCGAGAAGAATGTTAGGAATAAGCCTTGTTTGATAAGACAAAACATCTGCTACAAGTGTGGCAAGCCAGGACACTTTAGCAGAGAGTGCCCATTGGGGAAGAAACCAGTTGAGGCCCCTAAGCCTCTAACTATAGGGAGAGTCTACACCTTTAAGGGCAAAGAGGTGGACTAATCTGATGATTCTATAAAAGGTCAATGCTTTATAAATGGTGCTCCTTTAATTGTACAGTATGATTCTAGCACTACTTATTCCTTTATTTCTCATGAATGTGTGGAAAAGTTGAGCCTACTTACGACCAAACTCCCATATGACTTGTCTATTTCTAATGCAGTTGGAAAACATATCTTGACTTCCTTAACTTGTTGAAATTGCCCTATCATTGTTGAAAGTAAACCTTTTGCTATTGACCTTATCTATCTGCCTTTGGTGGACTTAGATGTCATTCTGGGAATGGATTTCCTATCTTATAATAAAGTGGTTTTAAATTATTATGAGAAGTCTGTGACTTTTATGGATACCATACCTATGAATAGGGGTATTGAGGAAAAGATCCAAAGATTGTATTTTCTATGTTCTTAGGAAATTGAGAGTCAGCATAAGCTTGATAGTATCCCTGTAGTTAGAGAATTTCTAGATGTCTTTCCTAAAGAGATCTCTAGTCTTCCACCAGAGAGAGATGTAGAATTCTCCATAGAGTTAGTTCTCGGGGTGGGACCGATCTCTATAACACTATATAGGATGTCTCCCTTAGAGCTCAGTGAAGTCAAGGTTCAGATAGAAGACCTTTTAGAGAAGAAATTCATTAGGCCGAATGCTTAATTATAGGGAGCACCAGTGTTATTTGTGAAGAAAAGGGATGGAAGTATGAGAATGTGCATAGACTATAGGCCATTGAATAAGGTGACTGTGAAAAAAAAATACCCACTCCCAAGGATTGATGACCTACTTGACCAATTGAGAGGAGTAGCTATATTTACTAAGATTCATTTGAGGTCGGGGTACCATCAAATCAAAGTAATAGGTGAGGATATACCTAAAACCGCTTTTAAAACTAGGTATGGGCATTGTGAATTTCTTGTGATGTTGTTTGGCCTAACAAATGCTTTAGCTATTTTCATGGATTACATGAATCGCATCATTAGACCCTAACTTGATCAGTTCATGGTAGTGTTCATTGATGATATTCTTATATATTATAGAAATAAGTATGAGCATGAACAACACCTTAGAATTGTGGTGCAAGTGCTTAGGGAGAGGTAGCTATATGAAAAACTAGAGAAATGTGAGTTTTGGTTAAATGAGGTGAGATTCCTAGGGCATTTGATCACCCAGGATGGGGTAGCAGTAGATCCCAGTAAGACTAAAGCTGTGGTTCATTGGGAGATACCTACAACAGTGACTGAAATCCATAGTTTCCTCAAATTAGCCAGTTACTATAGAAGGTTTATCCAAGGGTTTTTGTAGATAGCTATGCCTATCTCTATTTAGGTGGTATTATGAATGTGAGCATAGTTTCCAAAACTTGAAGGAAAGGTTAACCACTGCACTTGTGCTAGTTATCCCAAATCCTTTGGAGAGATTTGAGTTATACTCGACGCATCCAAGAAAGGTCTTGGGTGTGTCCTAATGCAAGAGGGAAAAGTAGTGGCCTATGCTTATAGACAATTAAGGCCTTATGAGTGCAATTATCCTACTCATGGCCTAAAACAAATAGCCATAGTGTTTGCCTTGAAAATTTAGAGGCATTATCTTTATGGTTATAAGTTTAAGGTATTTAGTGACCACAAGAGTCTTAAGTACCTTTTTGACCAAAAGGAATTGAACATGAGCCAAAGGAGATGGATGAAGTTCATTAAAGACTATGACTTTGAGTTGAAATACCATCTAGGCAAGGACAATGCTGCAGCAGACACATTGAATTGGAAATCCCTCCACATAGCTCAAATGATGGTGAGTGAGATGAGCTTAATAGAGAATTTTATAAATTTGAGTTCATCCGCATTGATGCTACCAGATAGAATATGTCTAGGTGAATTGTTGATTGAGAGTAACCTTAGGACCCATATCCTAGAGGCCCAAAGGGAGGATGAATTCTTAAAGTCCCTAAAGGACCCAAAAGAATTATGAAAGGAGATGGGTCAGTTAATGACCTTTCAGAATAAGGTTTATGTCCCGTGTCTGAGGGAATTAAGAGTGAAGATCCTAGAGGAAGCCCATAAGAGCAACTATATTGTTCATCCTACCACCACCAAGATGTACCAAGATTTAAAGGAAAGGTTCTAGTAGCCGAGCATGAAAAAGCACATTGCTGAGTATGTTTCTAAGTGCCTAGTGTGTCAGCAAGTGAAAATTGAACATCAGAAACCTGCTAGATTTTTGCAACCTCTTTATATCCCTGAATGGAAATGGAATAAGATTTTTATAGACTTTTTAGTAGGTTTACTAGGACTTTGTCAGGAAATGATGCTATTCAGGTGATAGTAGACCGATTGACTAAGTCTGCTCATTTCTTACCCATTAAGATCAATTTCTCCCAAGACAAATTAACTTATCTATATATCTAGGAGATAGTGAGACTGCATGGAATCCCTACTAGCATTGTCTTAGATTAGAAACCCTAGATTCACCTCTAGGTTTTGGAGAGCTTTTTAAGAAGCCTTTGGTACTAAGCTAAGCCTGAGTTCCGTATATCATCCTCAAACAGACAGATAAATTGAAAGAACCATTTAGACTTTAGAGCATAAGGGAAATTAGGACCAAAGCCTAGCATTGATAGAATTATTGTACAATAACAGTTTTCATTATAATATAGGGATAACAACATATGAAGCCTTGTATGGGAGAAAGTGTAGATCACCTCTGCATTGGTTTGAGATATGGGAGAGACAATTGCTCAAACCAGATTTGGTTCTGCAAACTACAGACCAAATTAGGATGATCAGGGATAAGATGGCTAGAGCTCAAGATAAACAAAAGAAGTTTGCTGATAAAAGAAAGAGGCCACTAGAATTCAGTGAAGGGGATCATCTCGTCCTTAAGGTGCCATCTGTTACTGGTATAGCTAGGGCCATTAAGTCCAGAAAATTGAATCTAAGGTATATTGGGCCATTCCAAATCCTAAGAAAGGTTAGTCAATCAACATATCAAATAGCTTTAACCCTGCTCTTATCAAAACTCCATGATATTTTTCATGTCTCAACTTTGGAAATACATCTATGACCCACATTCCACATTCTTGATGCCAGTACAGTACAGTTAAAAGAAAATTTAACTTACCATCAACTCTAATTATGATCAAAGAGATGTTTGATAATTGTTTATTTGATGTTAAATGCTTGTGTATGTTGCATTAGTGCATATAGTTACATTAGCCTAGGGACTAAATTGAAAGGAAATGCATAAAAGTTTAGTAAGAGGTGGCTAGGGACTCAATTGAAAAGGGAAAAATGAGGGAGTTTAAGAGTGCAAAATAGCTCAGGGACCAAATGGCAATTTCTCCAAACTTGCTTAAACCCTAGTTGAAGCCTTACACACACTTCCAACCTTCAGCCTTTCTAGAGAAAGAAGCAAAAGGGGAGAGTAAAGAGAGAAAGGGGTGAGTTAGGGTAACAGAGGGAGATTTTGAAGGTAAAAAAGCATATTCAAGGCTAGGAATTAGTCTTACAACAAGGGGATAGTATTCCTAACACATCCTACACACACATTTGCAAGGAATCAAGGTAGTAATTCATCCTAAACTCCTCTCTTTCTTGAAATGTTTACTTTTGTTAGAAAAGTATGAATTTCTGAATGTTTGAATTGAGTTTAGGGTTAAACCTACATTCTGTATACTTTTCTATTTCTATGGGATTTTGTGCGCTGAATGTATGCTTATATATGTTCTTGTAATGGATTGCAAGGGCTAGGTTGTGTTCATCAAGAGATATAGACTAGTTTTCCTTGAAAGTACCATGTTTGAGCCAATGGATGAGAAATGTTTAATGAGAACTAAAGTTTATTATATGGAAATTAAGCTCATGTTTTTAGAATTGAAAATAGAATGCATTCTGGACTGGGTAGTATCAAAATTATGTTTTCTGAATTGTAGCAGAGCATAATAGCCAACTGATAAGTATGGGGCAGTTAACTATCGTGTTCTTAGAAAATCCAGAAGTGCAGACAAAGGCTTAGAATCCAACTACCAGATCCCTATCAGTCGACTTTCGACCCCGGGTTTGCACTAAGCAGTTGACTGGCCATCCTTACAATTGACTGTCATGCTCTTATTTTGCCCAGGACGCATTCTACCAAGCCACTAGTTAGTTGCCAGCAGGCTGGCAACCGACTATTAGCTTACTTTCTGGCACTCGAGGAATACCGAGAGCCACCAGCTGACACCTAGCTTACTGTCTGGCACTCAAGGAATACAGAGAGTCACCAGCCGACACTTAGCCTTCCAGTAGTCAACTGGCAGCCGTCTAGCTTACGAAATGAGGTTTTTAATGGCAATTGAGCTTAGAAATTCTTCACACCAAGTTAATTAAGGGCTTAAAACATAGGTAAGCAAGGAAACTAGTAGTTTTGGGTAAGGAGACCCTGGTGATAGTAAAACAAAGAGAGAGTAGAAAACACAAAAAAGGGAAATAGGAAAGTATTCTCATTGTATGCCTTAGGGTAGATAGGCTCATGATCGAGTGAACGATTATCGGTATGTGACAACAATTAGGATGGTTAAACATCCACTTGAATGTAGATGATTTCAAAAACATCCACTTGAACTTTAAGTTAGTGTAATCTCTCAAAGGCCATATGAGAAACACATACTTAGAGTTAAGTATAACCATGGGCATGGGCCGATTCACCCTAGAGTATATGTAGAGAATAGCGTACCGGGATTGTAATCCACCTCGAAGGAATGGTGGTGATTCCATAGTGCTATAATCTACCTAAAAGTGGAGAGGAAATGATCCGAGTAGAGTTAACAATGATCCCATGAGTTTATACCAGCCCCATTTAGGACGAAAGGAAGGAATCCCACTGGTCATGGATGATCTGTCGAAAAGGGACAGGGGCTATTAAGGTACTTGGATCCACTGTGGGACACCTCAAAATGTACAAAAGTTAAGGCATGACTAAATATACATGCGCTCATTCATATAGACAGTGGTGCGTGGAATTGTTGCTGGGCGACTCTCTCGATTACTCTTAGGGTGTTTTATGTACTGCTCATATGTTATAAAGTGAAATGATGACATGTTTACTATCACACATATGTTTTATATGAAAGTAATGATGATTAGATTGATGATGAATGCACTTTCCATGTTTTAAAGATGATACGTTTTGATGAATATATATATGTATGAGTATATAAAATGATTTCATGCTACATGCACTATGTAACAACCTGATTTTTTTAAATAAATTAAATTTAGTAAAATGAATATCGATTTTTGTTGAAATTGAATTAAGGAAGATTTTTTGAATTTTTAGCTAAAATTTGAGAAAATTTTGGAATTAAATGATACCTGATAGTGAGGTTTTGATCTGCCAGAGGAATTTTGTGGATAATTTTGCGACGCTTACAATCTTTTGAAAATCTTGAAATTTCCTTCTATATCATCTTAAATCTTGCCTAGATTGGAAAGATGCATTCAAAACTTAGATCTCGTGAAAGGGAAAAGACTAAAATGCCCCTAAGGGCCTTAAATACTCAAACCCCTCTCATTTTCTCTCATTTTTCCCACATTTCTCACTCTCTCTCTCTCTTCTCCCATGTCCACCACCTTCACCATGCCTGTCCAATGTCCAGCCAACTTACAATTGCCTGCTACTACTGAAAGGTTCCATTAGCTCAGCCTAACACCGTAGCAAGTGACCGTCACGACTGACGACTGCCACATCTACCAAAAAATGCTCTCCTTTCTATCCCGTCGCGTGTTCAAGATGAAGGCGCGATCTCCGCCATCCGACGTCGTTCTGCCACACTGCCACCACCGCTGGGAAGCCTGAGCTGCCAGCTTCCTTTGCTAGCTTCCAGCCACCGTGCACCTCCGTCACGCACCCGAAACAGGGGAAAGAAGTTTTCAAAGTCCGTCACCTTCTCTATCGAAAAACACCATCCAAATGGCCGTGTGTCACCAAACGGACCCCAGATCCGGCCTTCTCGAGTTACGGGCTTTGTTCTGGTGTATTTTTTGACCCCAGCCACTGCCGGCCACCATGTGCCGCCTTCCGCCATCGCCGAAGCTGTTGGAAAATCACTGAATTGAGATCTCAAGCTCTCAGAGCCTCTGGTATAATTTAAAATACCCTAATTTGACATTTTCCTATAGTTTTTGTGCCGACTGTTCCTTGAAAATTAAACCAAAGTGAAAACTTGGCGTTTATTGTAGGGAAACTAGAATTCAAGGAAGCAAGGTGTAGACGGAGATCAAAGGGAGGCCAAGATTAGCTTTTTTCCTAGTAATTCTTTAGGTAGTTTAACCATTCTAGAAAATAATGTCCCACGATTGCTTCTGTGTATGTCTATTTACTAGCTTTGATGGGACATTATTGCCATTTTGCATTCTTGATGTTATTTACGCTCGCTAGCTGAAATCATGGAAATAAAGTTAAATTAAGTTAGGAAAATATGAACCATAACTTAAGGTGATAAGATATATTGTACGCTGACAAAAAGAAAAGAAAAGAAACGCAACTGATAGGGAAATACATATATAAGTAGACGATTTACGATGTGTGGCCAGAGGTGATCTACACGGGCGACCTATCGAGGTGTGGCCAAAGGTGCTTCATGCCCATACCAAGAGTTCGCGATGACGCTATGTATGTGGCCGAGTGACCACGATTTATGATGTGTGGCCAGAGGTGATCCACACGGGCAACCTAGCGATGTGTGGCCAAAGGTGCTTCATGCCCATGACCTAGAGTTCGTGATCACACTATGCACGTGGCCGAGTGACCACGATTTACGATGTGTGGCCAAAGGTTCTCTATATGGTGGCTACGAATGTAGCTAGGTGCCTAGTATGGCAACAGGTCAAGATTGAACATCAAAAGCCTATTGGGTTATTACAACCCTAGGACATTGCCGAGTGGAAGTGGGACAAGATTTCGATAGACTTTGTGGTAGGACTACCTAGAACCCAATTAGGGAAAGATGCTATCTGGGTTATAGTGGATATGTTAACCAAGTCCGCTCACTTTCTCCCTATTAAGATTAACTACCCCTTGGATAGACTAGCACAGTTATATATTCAGGAGATAGTAAGACTTCATGGGGTACCCATTAGCATTGTCTCGGATAGGGATCCCAAGTTCACCTCTAGGTTTTGGAGAGCCTTACAAGAAGCCTTTGGAACCAGGCTAAATTTTAGTAAAGCATATCATCCTCAAACTAATGGACAAATGGAGAGAACCATTCAAACGTTAGAGGATATTCTTAGGGCATGTGCCTTAGAGTACTAGGGAAACTGGGAAAAGAGTCTGCCACTGATTGAGTTTTCTTACAATAATAGCTTCCACTCTAGTATAGGCATGGCTCCCTATGAGGCCCTTTATGGGAGAAAATGTAGGTCACCGCTATGTTGGTATGAGGTGGTGAGAGGAAGTTGTTAGGTCCCAAATTAGTTCAGCAGACCACTGATCAGATTAAGATGATCAGAGAAAAGTTGGCAAAAGCTCAGGACAGGCAAAAAAGCTATGTTGACAGGAGAATAAGGCCCCTATAATTCAAGGAAGGAAACCATGTTTTTCTGAAAGTGTCCCCGACTACTGGGATTGGTAGAGCTATGAAGTCTAGAAAGCTAAGTCCCAAATACATTAGACCTTTTCAAATATTGAAGAGAGTGAGTCCATCAACATACTAAATAGCCTTACCCCCACACCTGTCAAACCTTCACAATGTTTTCCATGTCGCCCACCTCCGAAAGTACATACCAGATCCCTCCCATATACTTGACGCTAGTACTCTACAATTAAAGGAAAATCTGACTTATCAGCCGATACCTATTCAAATCATTGGTACTGAGGTGAAGACCCTAAGGAATAAGGCTATTCCTCTGGTAGCGAGACGAGGACATGTGCAAGAGCCATCTAGAATTATTTCTATGAGGTATGTATAAATTTTGAGGACGAAATTATATTAAGGGGGAAGAATGTAACAACCCGATTTTTTTAAATAAATTAAATTTGGTAAAATGAATCTCGATTTTTGTTGAAAGTGAATTAAGGAAGATTTTTTAAAATTTTAGCTAAAATTTAAGAAAATTTTGGAATTAAATGATACCTAATAGCAAGGTTTTGATCTACAGGAGGAATTTTGCGGATAATTTTTGCGATGCTTGCAATCTTTTGAAAATCTTCAAATTTCCTTCTATATTGTCTTAAATCTTGCCTAGATCTTTCCTAGATTGGAGAGATGCATTCAAAACTTAGATCCAGTGAAAGGGGAAAAGACTAAAATGCCCCTAAAGGCCCTAAATACTCAAACCTCTCTCATTTTCTCTCATTTCTCTCATTTTCCCACATTTCTCACTCTCTTTCTCTCCTCTCCCACGTCCACCAACTTCACCATGCCTGTCCATCGTCTGGCTGACTTATGATCACTTTCTACTACCAAAAGGTTCCCCATCTCAGCTCAATGCTACAGTAAGTCACCGCCGCGACCAATGACCTCCAAAGCTGGTGAAAAACACTCTCATTTCCTTTCGGGCACACCGCTGCCACTTCTAGGAAGCCTAAGCTACTAGCTTACTCTGCCAGTTTCCAACTGTCGTGCGCCATTGCCATGCACTTGGAACAGGGGAAAGAAGTTTTCGACGTTCGTCACTTTTTCTTCTAAAAAAGGCCATCCAAACAGTCGTGTCTCACCAAACGAAACCTAGATCCTGCCTCCTCGAGTTAGGGGCTATGTTCTGATGTATTTTTTGACCCCACCCACTGCCGGCCGTCATGCGCTACTGTCCGCTACTGTGCGCTGTTGGTGGAGCTGCTAGAAAATCACAGAATTGAGATCTCAAGCTCCAAGAGCCTTTGGTATAATTTAAAATACCCTAATTTGATGTTTTCCTATAGTTTTTATGCCGAATATTCCTTGCAAATTGAACCGAAGCAAAAACTTGGTGTTTATTGTAGGGAAACCAGAATTCAAGGAAGCAAGGTGTAGAAAGAGATCAATGGGAGGCCAAGATCAGCTTTTTTCTAGTAATTCTTCATGTAGTTTGACCATTCTGGAAAATAATGTCCCACGATTGCTTCTGTGTTTGTCTATTTGCTAGCTTTGATAGGACATTATCTCCATTTTGCATTCTTAATGTTATTTACGCTCGCTTGCTGAAATCATAGAAATAAAGTTAGGAAAATAAGAACTATAGCTTAAGGTGATAAGATATATCGTACGCTGACAAAAAGAAAAGAAAAGAAACGTAACTGATAGGGAAATACATATATAAGTACACAATTTATGATGTGTGGCCAGAGGTGATCCACATAGGCGACCTAGCAAGATGTGGCTAAAGGTGCTTCATGCCTATGACTTAGAGTTCGCAATCATGATATGTACATGGTCAAGTGACCACGATTTATGATTTGTGGCCAGAGGTGATCCACATGGGCAACCTAGCAAGGTGTGGCCAAAGGTTCTTGATGTCCATGACCTAGAGTTCGTGATCACGCTATGCACATGGCTGAGTGACCACGATTTACGATGTATGGCCAAAGGTGTTATACACGGACAACCTAGTGAGGTGTGGCCAGAGGTGCTCCATACCTATGAACTAGGGATCATAGTGATTTCATAAAAGTGGCCTAGAGTCCACATAACACCTCAGGTGCCCATTTAACTCAGATTGAAAATTGTTCAAGCTAACACAGAAATTAAATTGCATAGTGTCGCGATAACATGTATAATTTCATTTAGATAAGCTTCATTAAAAGAGAATGTCTGATTTGTAGGTTAACGTCTAAGTTATCACGTAACGCTTGCTTGATTTCATTTGTGGGTAGATTTATGTTTTAATATCAAGAATGAAAAATGAAATTGTTTTGGTGTTGCACCCTGAGACATATTAGTTATTTTAAAACTCAAATTGTTAAACTTCTGGGAAACCTGTGTTTCTCATTATTATGCTAATGTGTATCAGATACAGATGCTTAGCTGGGCAGGGAAATAGGAGTTTCTTTTTGGTCTGAGGAAACCATGTAATCCCTTATTTTAAGTCCTAGTTCAAATTTATTTAGTTTAGAACTAGGGTTATTCTTTTGGGCAGCAGCCATAGGATATTTGAAGGACCATTCCATCTGTGAAATTCTTAATGGGGTCTGATCAACAGGATTGTTGTCTCCTGACTTGCTACGGATGGGTACTTCATATATCCTGAGACGTGCTTACAGAAATGTAATGGACACTATTGATTATGTATTTAATTTGATTACATGAATGCTTTAATTCTGCTGTGTAGTTAGTATATTTTTATCTATTCCGCTATGCATGTGAGTTTTAATCTGAGTAAAAGATCCCAAATTTAATTCACTAGTCAAATTTATTTAATGGTATAACTACTCAGACATTAATTAAATAAAGGATAAAGATAATGTACCAAACCTATCTGTTTATATCAGAGTGTTCAATAAGACTAGATGGGGGAGTTACACACTACATCCTAATAGTATGTGATATGTTTTATTAAAGAATGTAGAGTTTTCATGCGTACAGGGTGGTACAGGTTAATGGATTTTGTAACAGGTTGCATTGCTATTGAGATTCATTTCTCACGATAGTTTTGGCATGTACCAAATGTATAGGTTCCCTTGGGCTGGAGAAGAAGGTATAGTATGAAGAAGTGTCCGAATCTGGGCATACAGACTATTTAGTCTGTCACTCAAACCCTTGTGATACAAAATGCTCTTAAGAAAAAAAACCTCCATTCATGTAACTTCCATATCTATGACAATGCTATACATCTACATTTGATACATATCAACACATAAATGAGAAAATTAGTTTCTTAGTAGCTTAACAATTCAACATTTTAAAACTTACTGACATGCACCACTATGCAAGCACAGAAAATAATTTCATCTACATTCCCATCATTTTATACTTAATCTCTTTCGTATGTGTATATGGGCAAGCATTGTATAATTTATTGGTAGGCGTCAATATGACAACAATGGACTTTTCTCATATCACACATAACACAATCTTAATAGAAAGCATATAAAGAATCCTTTTGAAATTTATATCAAGCTATAGATATAGAAAACTGAATTAATAGGTAATTGGCTTCTCCTTCTGTAATTCCCTTATCTAGTATTACAATTCCTCTGATGTAAATAGATAATCTTGGTACATTATTCTTATCCTGTTATTATTAAGTTTGAGCAATTATACCATTAAGTTTCATTAAAACAAATTAGGTTCGGGATCTATTGCTCAGATTAAGTCTCGTATGCATAGAAAAATTTAAAATACTATACTACACAATGAAAATTTAAAACTTTTACATTACAACTGATAAATGTCTAATAATGTCTATTACATACTTTAAAGACATGTGCCATGATATATGAAGTACTCGTTCGTTAGGAGTCAGGAGACAACAATCCTGTCACTCAGACCCCTTTACAAATTTCTAAGGATGGACCGGTCCTTCACATATCCTTTCCTTGATAATTCCCCATTTACATGTACATAACCAAAAGAATAGTCCTAATTCTAACCCAAAATATATCAAGAATCAGGGCAAAAATATGGAAATACAAAATACTTTTAACCAAAAAGAACTCTTATCTGCTCTGGCATTGCTAAATGTCTATATCTAATACATATTAGCACACCAATGAGAAACACAAGTTTCCCAGTAGCTTAACAATCCAAGGTTTAAAATTTTTTAATATGTATCAGGGTGCAAGCACCAAAAACACTTTCCTCTACATTCATGATTTTTAAAGCATAATCTTTATCACACATATAAATTGGCAAGCATTACATGATTATTGGAAATGCTGGGTGATAAAATAAAATATCTTTTTAGCGGAGAAATACATGTTATCACAGAATAAACAAAAATCACTCGTGCATTTCATTCTTACAACTTACCTTGCTAATAGTGCACACTTGGGCACCTTGTGGACACTTAGCCACCTTTATAAAATTTCTTGTGCACACTTGGACACTTGTGGACACTTAGCCACCTTTGTAAAATTTGCTTGTGCACACTTGGGCACTTGTAGACACTTGACCACCTTTATAAATTTTTCTTGTGCACATTTGGGCACTGATGGTGTAACACCCCTTATCTTATCTTAACAACTTCATAATGCTTATTCAGATAAGTGGTTACATTAATTCTAGTCTTTAATAATATTTATTTCTCTGAGCATCCAATCCATCATAGATTTATTATGCAATTAGGTCTGGGTTCTTTTGCTCAGGTAAACATGCTTTGGCACAGCAAAATATAAAATATCAAACATTACAACAGAGTATATTAAAAACTTTTCTAATATACATACATTATAATAACTATTGGTACATCTTTTCTATACATATACTGGGATAGTTGAAGTACCCATCCATAAGGAGTAAAGAGACAACAAGCCTGCCACTCATACTCCTTTTACAAAAATATCGGGGGTAAATAAGTCTTTCACATATCCTTATACATATGCTCCTTTTTTTGTCTATGTACAACCAAAAATATCAGTCCTAATTCCAACCCAAAAAGAACATGTAGGATTAGGACTCCAAAATGATCGGGCTATAGCTACATATTTAAGTACTTATCTACTCCAGAGGGAATTTGAAGACAGTTATAACATAAACATCCTTTACAATAGTGAAAGTTCCCAGAAAGGGAATTTCCATTATTGCCAGTTCAACCTCCATTATCAGGAAATATCTAGGCATCTGATACATATCAATCTAATAATGAGAAATACATTCCTAGTAGCTAAACAAACCAGTTTATTTTTTAAAAAAAACTGACATGTACCACTGTAATAATATAGAAAACAACTTTACATTCTGTTTAATTTCAAAACTTTTTTCATATAGATACTTGGGTATGGCATAATATGAAACGTGTATATGCATCTATAGACATGAGATATGATGCCAATTAAACCATTCATGGAATGGAATACAAGCATTCAATGCTTAAATATCATAATCATGTTCACATAATTCACATCTTTGCAATACACATCATAACATGTAATAAAAACTCAACTCTCAGAAGGTATACACAAGATCATTCCCTCCCTTATAACTGTGCTTTTGGAGGTGTACATTAGATCATTCCTCCTGCATTTCAATTCCTTGGGGGTTTATGTAATATCCTCAATTCTATGATATCAGGTATGTCTTAGAATCCTAGACTAAATATTTTTATGCATTGAAAATAGTCCAAAAATTATTTTGTATTACCTTAAACAAAGTAAGGACTAAACTGAAAGGAAATGATTAGGGACTAAAATGAAAGGAAATTTGTTTCACAAAATATCCTGATAGTAAGCACGAAAATTAAGGTACATTTATGGCACACAGTTATGAGGTTTGAAAATGGTGCCAATGTCATGAATGCTACCAGAAAAATATTTAGGGGCAAAACAGTCAAAATTTTAGCTGAAAATAAGAATAAAATATTTATTTATCAGATAAAATGGCTAATTTTTATCTGGAAAATTATGATTTTGCCTCTAGAATATTTTTCCAAAATTTTTCAAAAAAAAAAAAATTGGCCCGGCACTTTAGAGGGGTAAAATGGTCATTTTACCATGAAGGGCAAAATGGTAATTTTGACACCAAGGGTAAAAAGGTAATTTCATCACAAGGACATAAGGGAAATTTTACCTAAAGAAACACTTTAAAATTTCTAAAATACCCTTACATGTCAAGGTTTTAAGAAGGAAAAAGTGAAGGGTATTTTGGTCATTTTGCCACCAAGGGCAAAATGGTCATATTAGCCAATTTAAATAAGTTACACTACTTCTTCTTCTCCTCCTTAGCAAAGACGACGTGAAGGTTTTTGGAAGGGAGAAATAACATAGGCTTCATAAGGGAGAAAAGGGAGAAAAAGCAAGGAAACTTCAAGGTTTATCCACCAAAAATTGCAAATCAAGGTAGCTTAGCATTCTTTCATCACTTATTTCATGTTTTAATGGATTTTTCCAAGCTTTTGAGATTTTCATGGCTGAATGAACAGTACATGAATAGTGATGTTTTTAAGTTTACATTCTTAAATTCTCAAAATTTCTATGGATTAATGCTTAGAAAGTAGTATGGAGTTGTTTGTGATGGTTAATTTCAATTATGAAAGTTTGAGATTTTCATGGCTGAATGAACAGTACATGAATAGTGATGTTTTTAAGTTTACATTCTTAAATTCTCAAAATTTCTATGGATTAATGCTTAGAAAGTAGTATGGAGTTGTTTGTGATGGTTAATTTCAATTATGAAAGTGTTTATGTTCATTTCCCAATTTTGTTTCATTTGCCCTAAAACCCCAAATTCATGAATGTCATGCCAAATTGTTTGTTTTGCCTTGATTGTTATGGATAGATGGTGATTGATGGTTTATAGATGATGAAAATGGGATTAAAGAAATGATTATATGAAAAATGATGATTTTTGCACAAAATGCCTCTTTAGGCCATGGCTAGCAAAATGATATTTTGAAAATTGTTTGAAAAATTTTAAATTAGCTTATTGGTAATTCAAGTTATGGCCAATGGAGGGTAGAATAATTGTCAATTGGTTGAAATGCCCAATTTTGCCTAAAAATCCCACCTTGACCAAGAGTATACATGTTTTTGGTGAAGAAAGTGTGCTAAAATTTCTATGTGTGTGTCTTGGTTGAAACAAGATTAATTGGCAATTATTTTTATGCAAAATGATCCCATTAAATTTCATGTAGCCTACTTGACCAATTTTAGGACATAGAAATATTTATGGAAAATCTTGTACAAAAATGTAATGAAATTGGTCAAAGTATACAAAGGAAATAATATGATGTTGCAATTAAATTTTAATGAATATTTTGTGCAATCTTGGCAATTCTAGCAATTTGTGTGCATGTTTAAGTGTGGGGAGACAATGATTATACACACCTTGGGTATGTATAATTAGGTGAGAAAGGGGGAAAATGGAATAATAAGTAGGAAATGGAAAAGGTTCAACTTTGAAACCCTTTAAATGCAATAAAATGTGAAAAAGGGAATTTAGTGTAAATGGGAAGGAAAAGTAAATTTATTTTGCTTATTATATGGCAAGAGTGACAAATAGAAATTTGTTAAGTATGAAAATCTTAAATTTCTTAAGGATTTCTCTTGACCAAGAATGAACCTTCCTTTTTATACAAATTCAAGAATGGAATTGTTATTGAGATTTAAAGGTTTTCTTTTTAGAAAGTGAGAATGATAGTATCATCATGAATGAGGAAAGAAAAGGATTGATTTATGACATAGATAAGGAAAAACATAGCATGGTATTGGAAAACATTGAATGGAAGGAAAACATTTGAATGTTCAATAAAGAGAAACATAGAGGAAGTAATTCCAATATATGTTCTAGGATAGATAGGCTTATAACCGAGTGACCAATTATCGGTATGGGACGTAGTTGGACATTCCAAGGTTGTATCATAAATTTGGATGGTGAAACATCCGCTCGGAATGAAAGAATTTCGAAAACGCTGTGATGATTGTGAATTCTAAGTTAGTGTAACCTAGATGGCCAATTGAACAGGGGACATTTACTTAGAATTTGGCAAAATTATGGGATTAAGCCTAATCATCCTAGTTGACATATATAGGAAATAGCATACTGGGAAATGATCCATAATGTAGGTTGTGGTGATCTATGGCATCATGAACCGCCCATAAAGCGGGGAGAAGATGATCTGTGTGAATAACAGTGATTCCATGAGCTTAGTTTGACTGAACCCTGGGAGAAATTCCCACTTAGATCTGTCTTTATGACATGATCACTGAATGTGAATGGGTACTCGGATCCACTGAGGGACGCCTCAGATGTACGATGGCGTAATTGTCACACACTTGATAGAGCGGCTATCTCATTCATGCACGCTATAGTATGTGGAGTAATTTATACTTCCGATACTCTTGTGTCTCTCTGAATTGAAAATATGGCTTTTAGCCAAATGTGAATGTTTATTTTCCTTATAAATAATGCAGTTTTCCATGAATGGTAAATGTTGTTTCTCTTAAATTATCTATGGCTGAATGGAAATTTAATGAATGTACTTTCCTGATTATGGTACTAAACGATATATGGTGAACTATGATTGTGAGTGAAATTGATACTGTTTTTATTTTATAACTGATATATTATTGATATACCTCATAAACTTCATCCTATACAGCTGACTGGTTTATTTATAGCATTTCCTAGAAATGATGGAATTTAAGAATAAGGAATGTAAATTGTTTTCCGTACCCATACGGTGGTACATACCATAGCTCAGAAATGAAATGTGGAATGCGTAGCTACTGAGAAATTATTTTCTCATTATTTTCTGGTATGTATCAGATGACTAGGACCATTATGGTACTACAAGACAGAAGGGATTAGCTACCCATCCCAAGAAATGGAATGATATATATTATGCTAGAAATACATATAAGTATATGGATATGTAAGGCATACATATCGAGTTTATGAAAAATAGTTAAAAAGGGTATGAGTGGCGGGTTTGTTGCCTCCTTACCATATGAAAGCAAGAAAACTACATATATCTGCAAAGTATATGTAACAACGTTGTCACGTTGAACTGGATGTAAATGTATGTAAAGGAAAAAGTTTAAATTTATCCTGAATTTTTATGGATTATGGTGTATGATTATTAGACTTCCGCTGTATTGATAATTGATATGATACCTGAGTAAGGATCCGAACCTAATGAAATGTATACTATAAATGGATATTTAAAGAACTCGGGTAAGAAATAAAGGATAGAAGTGTATATAACACGCCGATTTCTTAAGTGAAGGATTTTTCAATAAATAATATTTTAAATATGGCTTTGAAATTGGGGGTGTTATATTTGTTGGTATCAGAGCATAGCGGATTCCTAGGTAGAAAAGGAGTAGATTCCTCAGGGGATAGACTGATTCAAGTTAGCTGGCTGAACCTAGGCAGTTGACTGACTTGTAATTGTGTTTGACTTGAGGAATGGAGAATTAGGTTTGGAAAGATAGTAGCTCCGTTGGATGTCATTTACTTTCTATTAAATATTATATTGTTGAGACTGATCACCTCAATGATGTTTGTTTTGTAGAATAGTGATGGCACCTAAAAGGAGAAGCAATGTACCAGGTCAGAGCGGAGATGCAAACATGACTGATGTGATGCAAACTCTAATGGGAATGGCAGATGCTATGAGGGAACAAGTCGCGCTGCCACTAATAGACAAGCTGACGCCACAGCTGAAGTGGTAAGACAAAATAATGAGAAGAATATCCATGAAAATGTAGGAAATGAACAGGGAAGGAATCATGGAAATGGAGGCTGGTCTGAGTTTCAGAATGCAAAACCTCCTTCATTTAGAGGAAGTTATGATTCGAAGGTAGCTGAAGAGTGGCTAAGTGAGTTGGAGAAAATTTTTGCAGTACTTAAAAGTACAGAGGAACAGAAAGTTTCATATTCCATTTATATGCTAAAAGGTGAGGCAGAGCACTGGTGGAAGGGAGCCAGACAGTTAATGGAAGCTAGAGAGATTCAAGTTACATGGGAATCTTTTAAGGAAGTATTCCTGGAGAAATACTTTCCCCAAAACCTGAGAAATGCAAAAGAGATAGAGTTTATGCAAATTAAGCAAGGTAACTCATCTTTTGAACACCACTTGGCTAAATTTGAGGAGCTTTCCAAATTTTCCTCTTATCTTAAGCTGAAACCTGATGAGACCTGGAAAGCAATGCATTTTGAAGGAAGTCTGAATCTAGAACTGAGAAATGCTGTTGCATCCCAAGAAATTAGGGATTTTGCTACTTTAGTGAATAAATGCCGTATATCTTCTGAGATATTGACGGCGATGGATAAAGAAAAACAAGGATCCCAGTCTTTTAAAAGGAAAATGACACAGGGGTTCGTGCCAAACAAAGGGAGTAAGTTTGCAAGGGGCCAGAAAGGAAAGAAACCTATAAACATGCCCATATCTGCAAATTGTCCTAAATGTGGTAAGAATCACGGAAATAAGCCTTGCTGGTTAGGACAAAACATATGTTTCAAGTGTGGCAAACCAGGGCATTTTGCAAAGGAGTGCCCTACACAAAACAAGCCAACAGAGAATCCTAGACCTACCACCAGAGGCAGGGTTTTCACTTTGAAGGGAAAAGAGGTGGCTCAGTCCGATGGTCTGATTAAAGGTAACTGTTTAATCAAAGATGTTGTTTTAACTGTATTATATGACTCTGGCGCTACCCATTCCTTTATTTCTTTGAAATGTGTAGACCAATTGAGTTTGCCTATGACTGTTTTACCTTATGAATTGTCAGTGTCTACCCCAAATGGAGAAAAAGTCTTAACCTCTTTGGTTTGTGTGAATTGTCCTGTTATGATTGAAAGTAAACCTTTTATGATTGATCTTATCTTCTTGCCTTTAGTAGATTTAGATGTCATACTTGGTATGAATTGGCTTTCAATGAATAATGTTATTTTGGATTGTTCAACTAGAACTGTGATTTTTATAGACACTATGCCAGTAAAGGAAAAAATTGATGAAAATATTCAGAGGATGTGTTTCCTATGTTCTTCAGAGACTGAAAATCAGCATGACATTTCTAGTCTTCCAATTGTTTTTGAATTTTCTGATGTATTTCCAGATGAGATTTCTAGTCTCCCACCTGAAAGAGAAATAGAATTTTCTATAGACTTGATTCCTGGAATGGGACCGATTTCTATAGCTCCTTATAGGATGTCCCCATTAGAACTGAAAGAATTGAAGGTACAGATAGAAGATTTGTTGGAAAAACAATTTATTAGGCCTAGTTCTTCACCGTGGGGAGCACCTGTATTATTTGTGAAAAAGAAGGATGGGAGTCTAAGATTATGTATAGATTACAGACAATTAAATAAAGCAACCATAAAGAATAAATATCCTCTTCCTAGGATAGATGACCTGTTAGATCAATTGAGAGGAGCCACAATATTCTTTAAGATTGACTTAAGGTCAGGTTATCACCAGATAAGAGTGAGAAGTGAGGATGTCCCTAAGACAGCTTTTCGAACCAGATATGGACACTATGAATTTTTGGTAATGCCATTTGGATTGACTAATGCTCCAGCTATTTTCATGGATTATATGAATCGCATCTTTAGACCCTACCTAGATCAGTTCGTGGTAGTGTTCATTGATTCTTCTTCTCTCTTAAATGAAATTAATAAGAGTTCTTTGATGTAATTTCATGAAATAGAAGAATTAAACTAATTTTTCCGTTCATGAAAAATGTATTATTTTACCCTTCCCTGTTGAATTTCCAATTTCACTCTTTTCATGGCAAAAATGATTATATGTTGATGAAAATGTCCATTCTAACTCCTTAATAATTCATCCTTAACATCCCATGAATATTACTAACAATAATAATAATAATAGCAACGTCATCATAAAATGCTGGTGTCTGGAGTGGATGTTACAGATGGACACTTGGCCACCTTTATAAAATTTTCTTGTGCACACTTGGGCACTTGTGGATACTTAGCCACCTTTATAAAATTTTCTTTTGCACACTTGGGCACTTGTGGATACTTGGCCACCTTTATAAAATTTCTTGTGCACACTTGGGCACTTATGGACACTTGGCTGCCTTTATAAAATTTTCTTGTGCACACTTGGGCACTTGTGGACACTTGGCCACCTTTATAAAATTTCTTTAAATATTACCATTAAAATTTCCCTTTTTCTATTCCTTAAATATTATCAATAAAGTTTTCCTCTTTCTATTCTTTAAATATTACCATTAAAGTGGGATAACTTAATAGTGCAAATCCCTTAAAAATTTTAATAATTTTCAAGAGAATTCCATGATTTTGGCCTAAGGGAAACTCAAGGGAATTGAATATTTTACCATTTAAATTTTCCTTTTTCTATTCTTTAAATATTACTATTAAAGTGGGATAATTTATAGTGCAAATCCCTTAAAAATTTTAATAATTTTCAAGAGAATTCCATGATTTTGGCCTAAGGGAAACTCAAGGGAATTGAATATTTTACCATTTAAATTTCCCTTTTTCTATTCTTTAAATATTACTATTAAAATTTCTCTTTTTCTATTCTCTAAATATTACTATTAAAGAGGGATAATTTAATAGTGCAGATCCCTTAAAATTTTTAATAATTTTCAAAGAGCATTCCATGATTTCTTTCCCATAATCAACACATATCTCCTCATCTAATCATTATCCAAAGGGATGCTAGGTGAACACTTTCTATTATTTCACCAATACTATTTTATTCAATTTCTAATATATCCATAAACACAATTGAATATTAACTCTTCAAAAATTTTCTCCAATGTGCAAATGGACATGTTTTTTCTTTCATTGGAATTTTTTTACCTCACTTGAATTTACATGGTTATTGCCAAAATTTCACTCTCAATAATCATAAAAAAAATTCTATCACTTCCATTATGGAGAAAAATGGTTTTCAAGAAACATGCATCCATTTCTACCATGCTCAAACATATTCCATCATGATAACATCATTAACTAACCAAAGTTTTCCCATAACAATAATATTCATTTCATCATACACCAACATACCAGCCTATCATGCAAACTTAGCCAACATAACATTAATAATATCAAGAATGTAGGAAAGCAATAATGTCCCATGAAAGCTTGTAAAAACATGGTGTATCATGAAACCTTGGGACACAAGTTTAAGAATTGTCAACCTACCTTGATGGTGAACTAAGTTGGATTTTCCCTTTGAGTTCTCCCTTGTTCTTTCCCTTTTTTGGCCAAACTATCTCTTTCCTTGGTACCAAGCTTTTGTGGATGTATTCAAAGCCTCATTCCACTCTCCTTTTCCCTTTAGGATACACGTCCGTGTGTGTGATACATATGTCCAAATGCAAACTCTTAATTGCACTTTTCTCTTGGATTAGGTGGCATGTGCATGCATCCAAGCATGAAGTGTTATCTATCTTTTTCCTCTTTCCTTGCGTGGGGGTGTATGTATGTTACCAATTGAATTTCATTTTCATTCCCACATGTGATCTAGTGCAGCACATTTTTTATTTATTATTAATTTAACATTACTTATTCCACTTGTGTACTTCTAAGTACAATTTTCTTTTCTTACAAGTTTACCCTATCCTTTTCTTTCATACCATCCCTGACCGGCTGCACCTTTCCGCTCTTTTTTTTTCTTCTTAATTTCACCTTCATCTTTTGGTATACTTACCTAATCATGGTGTATGTGTGCCTATCTTAGAAAAATTTTTGCACTCCTTCTTCTTTGGCTCGTCGGTCATACAATGGGAAGGAAGAAGGGAGAAAAATCAGCTGCACTTCCCTCTTCTTGTCCTTATTCCATGGCTGCTACATGTGTACTTAGAAGTACACTTACATTGCTTACACCATGGTGCAAGTCTACTTGAGCACGTTAAAGGAAAGGAAAAGGGAAATCATGCCGTGCAAGTTCTCTTTTCCATGTAAGGCTGCACGTCCTTTAAGCTTCACCATTTCCATTCCTATGCATCTCTTTACTCGGTCACGTTGAAGGAGGAATTCACGCCACACTCCATCCACATGCAAGAATGTACGGTTGGGCAATGACTTATTTCTCTCTTCTTTTGGCGTGTGGAAGGAAACACAAGGGAGAGGGGAAAACTTGTATTATACGTTCCCTCCTTCCTTCTTCCCTCTTCCCACCAATCGCACACACTCTCATGTAGGTTAATTAAATTAATTCTACACCTTTTTTTCTTAGTTTTCCTAGCTACACGTGTTCCTTCCTTCCTCACTTCACATAAAACCCATCCATGCAAGGTATATAAGAGTTTTACCCCACATTGGAGGCACCACAAGGGATGGAGGAAATGTGTATCTCATACTTCCTTTCCTAGCCATGTGGTGCACTTGGTTGGAAGAAAAATTCTGCACTTTGTTCCTTTCCTAATTATTATCCCATAGTTCACATGTCATCAAGTGCAGCCCTTTATCCATAACCATTCTCTTATTACCCATTGGCCACTTATGATTAAGGCTAAAGGGATGCTATTTCCTTTTCTCTATTTTCCTTTTAGGCTGTGTAGTTTAACATATATACATATACATATGATTTAAAATTCACATGCTCCATCAATTTCACTTGTAGGTTTGCAATTGCCATACACTTCTTCCCAATTGTACGTGTAGGTTTTATATGCATTTTTTAATTGCTTTTCTTTTGGCACTTAAGCTAGGTGATACAAAAGGAAGAATAGGGAATTAAATTAAACACCTAATTTTATGCAAGATTATATTTTGGCATACCCATTTTGAAGCCATTAAATTTTGCAAGTAAATTCACCCCTCTTTATGATAACTCATTTAGTTAATTATGAAGCATTTAATTTATAACTAGTCAAAGAATATAGGGTGTTACACCTTCTATTCATAAAACTTACCTTGTCTTGAAGTGTGAAAAACTTTCGGTTATACTTCAAGAAGTGTAGAAACTTGGCCACCTTTGCAAGATTAGTGAACACTTGGTCACATTGTGGACTCTTGGCCACTTTATAAATAATTGTGAGCACTTGGTCACATGGTGGACTCTTGGCCACTTTTAAACAAGCTTGTGTTACAATAGTCTCTTGGTATGTGATCTTAGATTAGATCCATAATCTCATAAATTTTCAGCATAAAAACATTAATGGCACATATATGAACAATTAGCAACCAACATTCATCTAACTATCACCTTCCCATTTTCCCTTGACTTTAGCCATTATAAGACACATTATAAATTATTTGCCATTTGTATATGTATTCGATTAGAAAGACTAAAGTGAGGGAATGTTTTCAGCCATCATAATAAAGGGTGGAAGCTAAGGTTTTTCATATTAAATTTTCACATTCTTCCATTCTTTCCACATTTAAAACTTAATGAGGCCATGCCTTGAAATTTTTATAATACTTTCTCTCACATTTAAGTTATGTAACAATGCAATTTATCATTTCTTTTATTTCTTTTCTTGGCTCAATTTACATGCTACAATTTGTAATTACTCATTTCATCATTCTCACACCTCAATACTACTAACATAATTATTTATAAAAAGGTAAACCATTTATCTTATGTTACTTTATTATTATATTCTCTCTTTCCCCTTTTAACTAAAACCGAAGTGGAGTTCCTTCCCCCACATTTTCAGTAATTCCTTCTAGATGTCAACATGGAAAGCTCTCAGGTTAGGTAGATTCAATGAGATAATGTCATAGTTTAAAAACATCTAACTAGTAAGCTTCCTTTAGGTCCCTTTAACATAACACATACATTAACCATGCAAAAACATGATATTTCAACACTTTCTCATTCTAAGGTTTTTCATGATACATGCTGGAATTTTTACAATGACCATTTTCCCATGAAACTAACAATATCCACATCATTACATCAACAAGCACAACTACACCATTATACATGCTTAGCCAAGGAAAGATTTACATCATTAGGAATGTAACTATAGAAAATTTATGTTTCATGAAAGCTTCAAATCATCATAAATATACTTTAAATCATGAAACAAAAGCATAGAATTGCTAAGCTACCTTATAATGCAAGAAGAATGGAAGTGCCTTGGTGTTTCTCTTGGATTTATCTTATTTCCTTACTTCTCCCCCTTTTGGCTGAACTAGTTTCTCTTCCTCTCACCGAATGCTTATGTGTTTTAGCATAAATGCCAAGATTCTCTCCCTCTCACCAAATGCTTATGGGTTTTAGCATAAATGCCAAGCTTCTCTTATTTGCTATCCATATATGCAACCAATTTAATCCACTTCTAAAAGAAAATAAATTAAGCACCTCACTTGCTTCATGACCGAGCCATCATGATAAAGTTATATTTTGCCATGCATTCATTTCATCTTTCGGTCATCTTAATAATAAAAGGCAAAGAGAAGGAAAGGAGACCATTAGAACACGTCTTTCCTTCTCTCTTCCACCTTTTCACCATATGGTTCTTTCTACTCCCACTTACACACTCGATCAAAGTAAGATAAAAGGAATGAAAGAAAAAAAAAGAGAACACAATTGCCACACGTCTCTTTTTCCTTTCTCACACATCTCTTTTTCCTTTCTTCTTTTCTTCATTACCGAGTCCCTCTCACAATTAAACTTTCTTTCCAATATAGCAAGTTCCTTGGTGAAAGAAGAAATTACTCCACTTAAATCATATATCACCATCCATTATTCTTCCATATTTCTTCACGTTTTAGTTTCGGCCAATGTAGAAAAGAGTAAGAGACAAATTCATATGTATCTTTCATTTATCCTTTCTTTCCTCACGCATCACATTATCTTCCTTTAACCAATTATTATTTCCTTCTTGTAAGCTCCTTGGTGACTTGTAAGGAAAAACATTAATATTAATCAAGCCTCACTTTTAATTCTTTTTCCACTCACATCTTAATTCGGAAAACATAAGAAAGAAAAGGGACAATTTTCACATGTTTCTTTTTATAAACATTTCATGCTACTTAATGTCTATGTCCATTCTTTCCCTTGTAATATTTATTCTAAACACTACATCACTAAAGCAATTTCATCACATTTTATGGCAAAATCATCCAAATAATTAAGGAAATAATAATTAAAAAAATCAAGAGAAAAAAGTAGGTGTTACAAGAATAGCTGCAACTAGCTATAATCCAGGAAAAGTTTTGCAGACTGTTAACCACGAGAATTATTGCAGATGGTTAACTACGAGAATTAATGTAGACAGTTAACCACGAGAATGAATGCAGAAGGTGAAAACCATAAGAATGATTGCAGGTGGCTCATAACCACTAGAGAACTCATTTACGAATGGAAATTTTCAAAGAGTTATTTTATGATGCTTTTGACTATGGCTATATCAAATTGCATGATTTTCGTGTTTATGCTCTATATTGACATGAGAATATGATTTGTTGCCATTACATTCTGAGAATGTATCTTGTGTGATGAACATCTATTGAAGTGTATGTATAATCATAAGTATATGGATGAGATATTTGTATAGTCCATGTACATTATTCCAATAGCATAATATTTTAACCTATTATGAAAAAGAATGTAGTGGATTTCCGTATCCGTACGGTGGTACAAGCTGTAACACCCCTTATCTTGTCTTAACAACATCATATAACAAATTCAGATAAGTGGTTACATAATTCTTTACCTTTTTTTAATTTTCAATAAATTGCTTGAGCATTTAATCCATCAATAATTTAATATATAATTAGGTCTGGGTTCTTGTCCTCAGGTGAACATACTTTATGCACATTAGAAATAAAATTTCATCCATCATAGCAGAATTTATAAAACATTCCATAATTATATACATATCATTTAAATTTTTTGATACATATTTTTGGAAATATCAAATATATACATATCTATAGGGGTAAGGAGACAACAATCCTGCCACTCAAACCCCTTTTACCAAAAAAGCAGTAGTTCTAATTTTATCTCAAAAACTGATTGTAGCAATTAGGACTAACAATGCTACATTATATAATCTCTATTTACTCCTTACATTTGCTAGATGATGCAGCATTACTTGGATTCTATGCATCTGATACGTATCAGCATAATAATGAGAAAATATATTCTCAGAAGCTAAACAAACCAGTTTATTTAAAATAACTTATATGTATCACTGTAAGAATACAGAAAATAACTCTACATTCCATTCAACATCAAATTCTTTTAATACAAATGTATGGGTATGACATATGTGAAACCCATGTATATGCATCTATAAACATGAGATATGCAACAAGTTATGTAATTCATGGAATGGATAACAAACTTACAATATTCACATATTTTAATCATATTCACATAAAACACGTTCTTACAATACAAATCATAATATCACATAAATGCTTTAATTTGGAACGGTATACACCAAATTATTCCCTTCCACATAATTATGTTCTCTGGAGGTATACACCAGATCATTCCTCTCATAATTAATTCCTTGGGAGTATACACTAGATCATTCCCCACAAGGTAGCTTGCTAGGGAGGTATACATCAAATCATTCCTCCTCATGATTTTGGTCTCAGGAGGTATTCACCAGATCATTCCTCCCTTTGTCTTTGACTTTGCCATTCGCAAATACATTAAGCATTTTTATGCTATTCAATCAATTTCACATGATTTTAGACATCTTTCTATCCATGGTAAAATGTATACTAATTACCATTCATTCTTGACCATTCCATCTTTTCCCATCTTTTCATTTAGCATAGGCTATTTTTGGATGGCATCTTAGGTTACTTTCTATAACACCCTTATCTAGTATTTCAACATTTCATTTGTGAATAGATAAGGTTTGTACATTATTCTAACCTTATTTATTTATATCTAATGTCTAAGCATTCATACCATCACAATATTATTCAAGTTAATTAGGTTTGGGTTCTTTTGCTCAGATTAAAACTTATAAGCACAGTGAAAATAGAAAATACTACGTAGGAGATAAAACTATAAAATATTACATATACTCGCATAAGTCTTACAACATTACATCTATTCAAAGACTGTCAAGACTTAACCTACGGTCAAGAGACAACATCTCTATCACTCAAACCCTTAGGCCACAAAATACTATTAATAAGAACCTTCTTTAATGTCATTTCCATCTTTCCCAGAAATTTTCTAATTATCTGTATCTGATACATTTTAGCACACCAATGAGAAAACTAGTTTCTCAGTAACTTAACAATTCATAGTTTGAATCTCACTGACATGTACCACTATGCAAGCACAAAAAAATCCTTTTCCTTCCATATCTCATCATTTCATAATTAAATTATTTAATATGAATACATTGGTAATCATTGTAGGATTAATTGATATCTCAATGTAGCAAATATGTTCATTCTCATGTCTATTATATTTATTTTCCAAGAGAATATATATATAACAATTGAATTAAATAGTAATCATATATATATATATCTCCCATTCTTAAAACTTACCTTGCATATGTAACACAGATTTAGTCATCCTGCAATAAATGTGGACACTTGGCCACTAAAAATTTTGTGAACACTTGGTCACATTGTGGACTCTTGGCCACTTTCATGAGATTAGTGAACACTTGGTCACTTATACATATACATAGCAACTACAATTACTATCATTCTTGTCATTCAATATTCTTTGCATTTAATTGTCATAAAATACATTATAATGCATTTATGGCTAGCATAATGATTCGGCCACTCCACTAGAAATAAGGTATTAGTTAATCTTAACACTTTATTATACTTGTCTTCTTAGTTCAAATCACCTAATATAATTAAGACTAACTATATTTAATGACTCTTATATTCTAATAACAATGTGGATTCTTATTAGTCAAAACTAATTTTTCTACATTCAATGTATCACAATTTTTCTCCTTTCCTTAGCTAACTAATTCCCCATCTTTCTTACTCTAATTTTAATAATTAATTTCATATCTTATAAAAGCCTTTTCCCTTTTTGGATTGGGTAAAACCGTAAGAGTAAATTCTAAATCTTACATCCATTATTAACAAGAATTCTATGCTTTATTTTCTATAACTTAAAACCTATACTAACTATATGAAAATACAACTTTTTGGCATTATATTTGGTTAGGTTTTTCTATTATATATAATAAATTCTTCCCCACAATATTTCTTCTATGAAAATGACCATATCTGTGTAACAATCCACTAAACAATTCCAATTTATATTCCAATTTATCCCAATTTCTCTCATTTCCTGTCTAATTGAAATTTCATCTTCCTTGCACTAAATTCAGCAACCAATTCTTGCCTTACATAAGCCACTTCCGAATTGGTAAGACAATAAGAGCAATTGATAAGTCTTACATCAATACTAGCTGTAATCCTTCACTTTTGTTTCCATAAACTAAAATGTATATTAATCACACAAATGCACAAGTTTTCAATATTATATTTAGTTAGGCCTTCCATTATGGGTGTTGAATTTTTCCTTTACTATATTTGTTTCATGAAAATTATCACGTCCACTTTCACATTTCAAGAATTAATTCCAATCTATCATACACACTTAACCAACGAAATATTCATATCTTCAAGAATATAAAAGGGAAACTTACATTCCATGGAAGCTTAAAACCTTATAAATACGTTTCACATCATAAGACAATTGAAGGGAATTACTAAGTTACCTCAAGGATACAAGAAGGATGAAGAAATTTTTGGTGTTTCTCTTGAAGTTGGCTTATTTCCGTATGTCTCTCTCTTTCAGCCGATCTATTGTTTTTCTCCTCACCAATTGCTTATGTGTTTTTGCCTAATACTAAGTTGCTCTCCTTCTCCTGAATGCTTATAAGGTTAGCATAAATATCAAGCTCCTCTCCTTTGTTATATGTGCAACCAACTTCATACTCTTTCTTTCAATTTGGCCGAGATTACTTCTTACATTTTCTTTCAATTTCTAGTCTCTATCACCGAATGCAATTTTCTTTTTTCTTTTTTTTTTTATTGAACGCTACTTTTTCCTTTCCATTCTGGGTCATATTAAAAGTAAAGGTATAATCCCATTGAAAATAAAAGAAAAAGGAAAGAAAAGGAAGAAAACTATAGTAGCATATCTCTCTCCCTCTCCCCCACCTCTTCACTGAATGTTTCCATCTATTCTCACTTACATACTCAGTTAAGGTGAGAAAAAGGAATGATGGGAAGAAAGGACGAGTACAATTGCCATACGCCTCCTTCATTGCATTTTCCTTTTTATTAATTATATGTACTTGAATGCTATACTCTCTTTTCTCTTTTCAATAGTCATTGCCAAATACATGTGCATACTTAATTTAATTTAGGCAATGTCCATTCAATTGCATCAAAAGGAACAAGAGAAAGGAATTTAAGCACCTCAAGCACCTCATTCTTTATGTAAGCACCTCAATGAATACAACTCTTACTTTCTCCCCCTCTTGAACTCTCAGTCAAGCTAAAAGGAAATAAAGGAACGAAGGTAATTTAAGAGTAAAATGCTACACGTCACTTTCCCTTTTTCTTTCTTCTTTATAAAGCATCTCAATTCCTTATGGCCAGGTATTCTTTTCTTTTCTATCCTAATGATTATGCCAATACGTGTAATAACTTCTCTCCACTCACCTTTAATTATTTGGTTAAAGTAAGACAAAATGAAACAAAATTCCTTACATTACAAAGTGGTCATCCTTTCCACCGATTGTACCCTTTCTACTTGTCATTCCTATTAAAGTAAAGAAGAAAAATGTAAGAGATGGGATAATTTTATAATACTTCACGTCTTCCTTCCTTCATATACTACACTTATATATATCTCTTTCAATGTTAATCAAGCTTCACAGCAAAGGTTCTTTTCACACACCTTCTAATTTGGTTAACACAAGAAAATGTTCGCATTTAGCACAAGCAAATCTATCATACTTTATCACAAATTTATCCAATTAATTAAGAGAACATTAATTTACAATAATTAAGAGAATATAGGATGTTACACTTTCAATTAACATATAATTTTAGCCATCCTAGGGAAAATGCTACATAGCATTCGGCCAAGGCAAGATGGACATGAAGAATTGACATTTCTAACCCATTTGGTTCATTTCTGACTTTATTTCTACCAATTAGGAATTATGGTAACCATTTCCATAATTATAAGAAATGTTTTCTCACACCTCATTTCCTTGTAAGTGTACATTAAACCCTTCTTCCACACATTTTTCTAGCCCATTTTTCATGCCAAATTTGTCAATGCATATTATCTTAAAATTTCACATGGTTATGCACAATTTCAAAGTGAAATGGTAAGAAATTTGAAATGATTCCTTTACTAAAACATACAAGTACCATAATTTTCTCTCTCCTCTTTTCTCATGACAAATTTTGTAAGGTTTTCTAGCCACTTTCAAGTGAGATTTTAGCGCCATTTACATAGGTCCATTTAGCCAAGATGGTTATGATACATTTTCATGGTTTATGGTGAAGTTAAAAAATGGGAAAAGTGCTTAAACATTAACTTAACTAGATTTTCTCTCTCTTACCATTTTGTAACACTTTCTCACACTTTTTCTAACACCATTTTAACTAAATTTCAGGACCCATAAGAGACCTAACATTCGGCCAAAAACCATGTTGAAATGCTTGAATGGAGTTATCTCACCATCTTGCCTACAATACAACCATATTCAAGAAAAAACCATGCAAGAACATCATTTTCTCACTCTTTAAAACACCATTTCAGCCATGGTACAAGCTAGGGTTTTTCAAGACTAGGGTTTCATTCTTGAAAAATTTCCATCTCTTATGTTTTCAAGCATTTCAACATGTCTATAGCCATAAACACAAGTAGTTTTCAACATATTTCAAACCCATTCAAGCAAATCAACCATAAGAATGTAGAGAGATAAAAACCATCATTCTTGCAAGAATAAGAACACCATAAACACACCATTAAACAAGAAAAGGATTGCATAAGCATGTTTAGCTACCTTGAAAATACAAAATAAGTGAAATCTCCAAGTTATTTTTACTTGAAATTCCTTTCCTCCAAGCCTAGGAAGCAATTTGTCCAGCACCTCATTCTCTTCCCTTCTTTGACATTTCTAGCTCCTTAAGGAAGAAGAAGACTTAAATTAGGATTTTGTTAAAATTACCAAAATGCCCTTGGTGTGAAATGACCAATTTACCCTTATTACTTCTCCTTTTCAAGAATGGCATCCACTCTCCTCAAGAATGTAATTTTGTGGAACTTCCATGGGCTAGGACGTTTCTGCCCCTCAATAATTTTCAAATTATATAATGGTCCCTTAACTTTTCAAAAATTACAATTAAGCCCCTGAGGAAATTGCCATTTTTCCATTCAAGTCCAATTGGCCATTTTAGCTCCATTTTTCACCCTTTTCAGTTTTTATGTGTAAAAATCACTTAAATAAGATTTCATAAAACTTATTTTTGTGAATTTACTAATTTACCCTTATTTTAGCAAAATTACAATTTTTTCCCTAAGGCAAAATTACCCTTCTGCCCTTTATGCCAATGTTATCATTTTCACCCTTATTCTTTCTTCTTTTGAGCAAGAATGGGTAAGGGTTTCTAATTTCTATTTCCTTGAAATATTTAAGGTAACAACTAGATTTTCTACAATATGTAAAATTACTAGTATGCCCTTATAATAAAATTACAATTTTCCCCTTTTCAGGGAAAATTGTCGTTTTGACATCAAGAGCACATAATCACTTATATAACTAGATTCTTCTTCTCTCTTAAATGAAAGTGATAAGAGCCCTTTAATATAATTTCATGAAATAAGAAAATTAAATAAATTTTCCCTTTCATGATAAAATTACTATTTTGCCCTCCTTTACCAGATTTTTCCAACTTCATTCTTCTATGACAAAAATGACTCTATCTTGATGAAAATGTCCGTTTTATCATTTTAACGAACTATCCTTATCATCATATAATTAATAATAATAATAATAATGACATTAAAGAATGCAAGGTATTGGGTCGGGTGTTACATTTCTCCCCCCTTTAAAATAATTTCATCCTAAAAATTGATACATACCTCATGTGAATAACTTTGGATAGGTTCTCCTCATGTCTTCTTATTTTTCCTAGGTAGCCTCCTGTAGTGATGTTCTATCCCACAAGACCTTTACCAGGGGAATGGTTTTATTCCTCAAGTTCTTGACTCAATACTGATGATTTGTGAAGGTTTGGTTCATATGTTAGATTATCCTTCAATTGTACCATACTAGCATCAAGATTATGTGAGGGGTCAGGGATATACTTTCTGAGATGGGACACATCAAGAATATGTGAGGTGGTAAGGCTATCTAGTATACGGACGGACCAACCCTCTTCAAAATTTGAAAAGGTCCAATGTATCTTGGACTCAGCTTTCTAGATTTCATAGCTCTACTAATCCCAAAAATTGGGGAGATTTTAAGGAAAACATGATCTCCCTCATCAAATTCCAATGGCCTCCTCCTCTTATCTGCATAACCCTTTTGCCTATCCTAAGCCTTTGCCATTTTCTCTCTAATCATTTTAATTTGATCAGTTGTCTGTTGCACCAACTCAGGCCCTAGCAGTTGCCTCTCACCCACTTCATACCAACATAATGGGGATCTACACTTCCTCCCATATAAAGCTTCATAGGGTGCCATGCCTATGCTAGAGTGGAAACTATTGTTGTAAGAGAATTCTATCAATGGTAAACTTGTATCCCAGTTTTCTTTATATTCTAAAGTGTAAGCCCTTAAGATATACTCTAAAGTCTGGATTGTCATCTCTGTCTATCCATCTGCTTGAGGATGATAAGCTGTACTAAAGTTCAATCTAGTCCCAAAGGCTTCCTGTAGGGCTTTCCAAAATCTAAAGGTAAATCTGGGATCCCTGTCTGAGACAATCCTAATGGGTACACCATGAAGTCCTACTATCTCCTGAATATATAGCTGGGCTAATTTATCCAAGGAGTAGTTAATCTTATTGGGTAGAAAATGGACAGATTTAGTTAATCTATCCACTATTAACCAAATCTCATCATTCCCTGATTGGGTTCTGGGTAAACCTACCACAAAATCCATTGAAATTTTATCCCATTTCCACTCAAGAATATCTAATGGTTGTAGTAATCTAGTAGGTTTCTGGTGTTCAATTTTTACCTGGTGACAGACAAAGCACTTAACCACATAGTTTTCTAGATGTTTCTTCATACCTAGCCACCAGAATCTTTCCTTCAAATCCTAATACATCTTAGTGGCTCTAGTATGAATAGTATATTTTCTTTGATGAGCTTCCTCTAATATTTTATCCCTCAGTCCACCTGCTTTAGGAACATAAATTCTATTCTAGAAAGTTACCATTCCATCAGCTTCCCTCATGAATTTCTTTAATCCTTTAGAGACTTTAGGAATTCATCATCCTTCTGAGTTTATAAGATTTAAGCCCTAAAAGTATTATCAATTCTCAATTAACTCAAATAGATTTTATTAGGAAACACCAGAGTAGACAAGCTCATATTCCTAAATTTTTCTATTAAGTCTATCTCACTTACCATCATTTGAGCTACATGGATGGACTTCTTACTTAGTGCATCTGCCACAATATTTGCCTTCCCTAGATGGTACTTCAATTTAAAATCATAGTCCTTAATGAACTTCATCCATCTCCTCTGTCTCATATTTAGTTCCTTCTGATCAAAGAGGTATTTGAGACTTTTATGGTCATTAAATACCTCAAACTTAGCCCCATAAAGATAATGTCTCTAAATTTTCAGAGCAAATACTATGGCTGCAAATTCTAGGTCATGAGTAGGATAGTTTCTCTCATGTGGTCTTAATTTCCTAGAAGCATAGGCCACTACTCTCCCTTCTTGCATGAGGACACATCCTAATCCTTTCTTAGATTCATCACAATATAATTGAAATTATTCTAAAGGGTTTGGAATAATTAAGATAGTTGTAGTGGTCAATTTCTCCTTCAAAGTTTGGAAAATCTGTTCACATTTTTTGTCCCACACAAATGGAACATCCTCTTGGGTTAATTTAGTCATTGGCAACGCTATTTTCGAAAACCCTTGGATAAACCATCTACAATATCCTGCTAAACCCAGAAAACTACGAACTTCTGTTACAGTCGTAGGCCTTTCCCAATTTATTATTGCCTCAGTTTTACTAGGATCTACTAACACTCTACCTTTAGAAATCACATGCCCTAAAAATTTAATTTCTTCCATCCAAAATTCACACTTTTCTAATTTAGCATACAATTTTTTCTCCCTAAGAATTCCTAACACTATTCTTAAGTGTTGTTCATGCTCTTGTCTGGTTCTAGAATATACAAGGATGTCATCAATAAACACTACCACAAACTGATCTAGATAGGGTCTAAAGATCTGATTCATATAATCCATAAAAATAGCTGAGCATTTGTCACACCAAATGGCATTACAAGAAACTCATAATGCCCGTACCTAGTCCTAAAAGCAGTCTTAGGTATGTCTTCTTCTCTTACTCTAATCTGATGGTACCCTAATCTCAAATCAATCTTAGAGAAAATAGTGGCTCCTCTGAATTGGTCTAACAAGTCATCAATTCTAGGGAGGGGATATTTATTCTTAATAATTACTTTATTTAATTGGCTATAATCCATGCACATTCTTAAGCTCCCATCCTTTTTCTTCACAAAGAGTACTGGTACTCCCCATGACGATGTACTAGGTCTAATGAACTATTTTGCTAAGAGGTCCTCTATTTGTGTTTTCAGTTCACTTAACTCTACAGGAAACATCCTAGACGGTGCTATAGAAATTGGTCCCATTCCAAGGACTAATTCTATAGAAAATTCCACTTCTCCCTTAGGTGGGAGATTCTTAATTTCATCTAGAAACACATCAAGAAATTCACATACCACATGTATATCACTTAGTTCCTATAAAATTTTAGCCTTTATAAGACATAAAAAACTCATTCTTTGATTTTTCCTCTCAATCCCCAAGTTTACAGGTTTGATATCTATGAATGCCACTGATCTAGCTAAATAGTCCAAAATAACATTGCTAGAAGAGAGCCAGTCCATTCCCAGAATAACATCTAAGTCAACCAAAGGTAGGTATATAAGATCTACAAGGAAATGTTTATTTTTAATTACAATTGGGCAATTTAGACAAACACATGAAGTCATAACATGTTTATTGGTTGGGACGGCCACAAACACTTCATAAGGTAAATTAGACATATGTGAGCTCAATTTCTGGGCACAACCAGTGGAAATAAAAGAATGGGTAGCGCCAGAATGGTACAATACAATTAAAGGAACATCATTAATAAAACATATACCTTTCATTAAATCCTCGGACTGAGTCGCCTCTTTACCCTTGAGGGTATACACCCTTCCCTTAATGGTAGGTCTTGGGGTCTCAGTTGGCTTCTTTACAAGTGTGCAGTATTTGGCATAGTGTCCTGGTTACCCATATTTGAAGCAGACATTTTGCACTCTCAGACATGGTCTATCCCCATGGTATCTTCCATATTTTTGACAATTCTCTGGAGTAGCAGTGACATTCACAGGTCCTTTACCTGTCTACCCTCTTGCAAATTTATTGTCTCGTCCCTTACCATACCTAAATGATGCTTCTCTTTTAAAGGAGCCTAATTCTTATTTGCTTTCTTCAATGTAGCTAATAATCTGGAAGCAAATACGACATTTATTGACCATGGTAGTGTAATCTCGGATCTCTTGAGAGGCTACCTCATGGTATAATTCTATATCCAAACTACTCTCCAAATGCATAGCTTTCCATGTCTCATATAGTTTCCACTGCAAATAAGAGGAGAATTTGGACAACTCCTCAAAATTGGCTAAATACTCTTCAAAGGGTTTGCCTTCTTGTTTAATTCTCAGAAATTCTCCCTCCTTAGCATTTCTTTCATTCTAGGGGAAATATTTGTTTAAGAAGGCTTTCTTAAAGGCCTCCCATGTGATATGTGTTCCTTGAATTTCCATCAACTGCCTGGTCCCCTTCCACCAATGCTTGGCTTCTCCTTCTAATTGATAGGTTGTGAAAGAAACCTTTTACCCTTCAGTGCTTCCTAAAACCTCAAAGAGTTCTTCTATCTTCTACAACCAATCCTTAGCCAATTTATAATCTAATTTGCCCTTAAATGTAGGGGACTAGCCCTCTAAAATTCAGTCCATCCTATTATGTTCTGGTTCTTTGCTTGTTCATTTCCAGGCTGAGTAGCTTCACTTCTATTAGATTGAATCTACCGAAGTGCTTCAGCTGCAACTGCATATTATTCTGATGTTGCTGTAGCTTGAGCTCTCATGGTTTCAACCAACCCTTTCATTATCTGTATTATCTTAGACATGCTCACTTCATTATCCTAGCTCTGGTTTCCACTTCTCCTAGGTGGTGCCATTCTGTTCTCTACAAAACAAACATCACTGAGGTGATCAGTCTCAATAATAGATCATTAAGCAGAGAATTTATAACTCCCATAAGAGCTACTATCTTCCCAAACCTAATGCTTCATTCCTTAAGTTCAAAACAAAATACAAGTTAGCTAACCACCTAGGCATAGCCAACTAACCCAAACTAGTCCCTTTCTTGAGGAATCTACCCTTTTCTAACCTAAGTAGCTGTGCTCTGAGACTAACTTAATGTAACACCCCTTATCTTGTCTTAACAACATCATATAAAAAATTCAGATAATTGGTTACATTATTCTTTACCTTTTTTATTTTCAATAAATTTCCTGAGCATTTAATCCATTAGAAATTTAGTATATAATTATGTTTGGGTTCTTTTGCTCAGGTGAACATACTTTATTCACAACAAAAATAAAATTTCATCCATCACAACGGAATTTATATAACATTCCATAATTATATACATATCATTTAAATCTTCTGATACATATTTTTGGAAATATCAAATATATACATATCTATAAGGGTAAGGAGACAACAATCTTGCCACTCAAACCCCTTTTACTAAAAGAGCAGTAGTCCTAATTTTATCTCAAAAACCAATGGCAGAAATTAGGATTAACGGTGCTACATCATATAATCTCTATTTACTCCTTACATCTGCTAGATGATGCATCATTACTCAGTTCTATGCATCTGATACATATCAGCATAATAATGATAAAATATATTCCCAGTAGCTAAACAAACCAATTTATTTAAAAAAACTAATATGTATCACTATAAGAATACAGAAAATAACTTTACATTTTATTTAGCATCAAATTCTTTTCATAAAAATATATGGGTATGACATATGTGAAACCTGTGTATATGCATCTATAAAAATGAGATATGCAAAAATTTATGTAATTCATGGAATGGAAAAAAAAACTTACAAAATTCACACATTTTAATCATATTCACATAGAAAATGTTCTTGCAATACAAATCATAATATCACATAAATGCTTTAATTTGGAAAGGTATGCACCAAATCATTCCTCTGATAATTAATTCCTTGGGAGTATACACTAGATCATTTCCCATAAGGTATCTTGCTAGGGAGGTATACATCAGATCATTCCTCCTCATGATTTTGGTCTCAGGAGGTATAAACTAGATCATTCCTCCTCATGATTTTGGTCTCAGGAGGTATAAACTAGATCATTCCTCCCATTATCTTTGACTTTGCCATTCACAAAAACATTAAGCATTTTTATGCTATTCAATCAATTTCACATGATTTTGGACATCTTTCTATCCATGGCAAAATGTATACTAATTACCATTCATTCTTGATCATTACATCTTTTCCCATCTTTTCATTAGCATAGGCTATTTTTGGATGGCATCTTAGGTTACTTTCAATTAACATATAATTTTAGCCATCCTAGGGAAAATGCTACATAGCATTCGGCCAAGGCAAGATGGACATGAAGAATTGACATTTCTAACCCATTTGATTCATTTCTAACTTTATTTCTACCAATTAGGAATTATGGTAACCATTTCCATAATTATAGGCAATGTTTTCTCACACCTCATTTTCTTGTAAGTGTACATTAAACCCTTCTTCCACACATTTTTCTAGCCCATTTTTCATGCCAAATTTGTCAATGCATATTATCTTACAATTTCACAGGGTTATGTGCAATTTCAAAGTGAAATGGTAAGAAATTTGAAATGATTCCTTTACTAAAACATAAAAGTACCATAATTTTCTCCCTCCTCTTTCCTCATGACAAATTTTGCAAGGTTTTCTAGCCACTTTCAAGTGAGATTTTAGCGCCATTTACATAGGTCCATTTAGCCAAGATGGTTATGATACATTTTCATGGTTTATGGTGAAGTTAAAAAATGGGAAAAGTGCTTAAACATTAACTTAACTAGATTTTCTCTCTCTTACCATTTTGTAACACTTTCTCACACTTTTTCTAACACCATTTTAACCAAATTTCAGGACCCATAAGAGACCTAACATTCGGCCAAAGAGGGAAAACCAAGAAAATAGAGTTATCTCACCATCTTGCCTACAATACAACCATATTCAAGCAAAAACCATGCAAGAACATCATTTTCTCACTCTTTAAAACACCATTTCAGCAATGGTACAAGGTAGGCTTTTTCAAGACTAGGGTTTCATTCTTGAAAAATTGCCATCTCTTATGTTTTCAAGCATTTCAACATGTCTATAGCCATAAACACAAGTAGTTTTCAACATATTTCAAACCCATTCAAGCAAATCAACCATAAGAATGTAGAGAGAGAAAGACCATCCTTCTTGCAAGAATAAGAACACCATAAACAAACCATTAAACAAGAAAATAATGGCATAGGCATGTTTAGCTACCTTGAAAATGCAAAATAAGTGAAATCTCAAAGTTGTTTTGGTTTGAAATTTCTTTCCTCCAAAGCCTAGGAAGCAATTTGGCCAGCACCTCCTTCTCCTCCCTTCTTTGACATTTCTAGCACCTTAAGGAAGAAGAAGAATTAAATTAGGGTTTTGGTGAAATTACCAAAATGCCCTTGGTGTGAAATGACCAATTTACCCTTATTACTTCTCCTTTTCAAAAATGGCATCCACTCTCCTCAAGAATGTAATGTTGTGGAACTTCTATGGGCTGGGACGTTTCTACCCCTCAAGAATTTCAAAATTACAGAATAGTCCCTCAACTTTTTAGAAATTACAAATAATCCCCTAAGGAAATTGCCATTTTTCCATTCAAGTCCAATTGGCCATTTTAGCTCCATTTTTCACCCTTTTCGGTTTTTATGTGTAAAAATCACTTCAATAAGATTTCATGAAACTTATTGTTGTGAATTTACTAATATACCCTTCCTTTAGAAAAATTACAATTTTTCCCCTTAGGCAAAATTATCCTTTTGCCCTTTATGCCAATGTTATCATTTTCACGCTTATTCTTTCTTCTTTTTAGTAAGAATGGGTAAGGGTTTCTAATTTCTATTTCCTTGAAATATTTAAGGTAACAACTAGATTTTCTACATTATGTAAAATTACTAATATGCCCTTAGAATAAAATTCCAATTTTCCCCTTTTCAGGGAAAATTGTCATTTTGACATTAGGAGCACATAATCACTTACATAACTAGATTCTTCTTCTCTCTTAAATGAAATTGATAAGAGTCCTTTAATATAATTTCATGAAATAAGAAAATCAAATAAATTTTCCTGTTCATGATAAAATTACTATTTTTCCCTCCTTTACCAGATTTTTCCAACTTCGTTCTTCTATGACAAAAATGACTCTATCTTGATGTAAATGTCTGTTCTATCATTTTAACAAACTATCCTTATCATCACATAATTAATAATAATAATAATAATAATGAAATTAAAGAATAAAGGTATTAGGGGCAGCTGTTACACAAGAAACTATTTTTAAACACAAGTGATTATTGCTACTAAGAAATATTTCTCATTAAATGCTGGTTTGTATCAGATGTCTAGGTACTAGGTGCTGTTGGAGTTAGAGATAGAGGTAGTGGAGGTACCTTTTCTTGGGTATTTTCCTATGTTCATTGGATTATAAATCCTATTTGTATTTAAATTATCACCCAACCCCTAACTGTATGCATAACTAAGAGTACATAGTACTTTGACATGCCCATTTCCCTGAATCCTTATTAGTATTTTGAAAGGATTAGGAGGATTATTTTGGTATAAGCAAGGAGGGCATATATATATTAAGATATGCGAGATAGAGAATTTCGCTTAAAATAGGGTACGAGTGATAGGCTTGTTGTCTCCTTGCCCTGCTCATGCTCACATATCTATAACTATATATCTAGCACACACTATTGTTTATGTATGTATAAATATTATATAAGTTGAATGTGAATATAAACATCTCTACATCTATCTATCTTATTAAAATTACTTTATTTATTTTCGCTGTGTAATGTGTGAGAATCCGAGTGTAGTAACCCAAACTAGTGGCACTCAATTATTTAACTTAGAAAAAGTTAAAATATACTCGGGTACAGGCAATATTAAACTCATTAATCCTATATCATATCACCTTATATTATTTAATCACCAAAATGGAATATAGGGTTGGGGGTGTTACATTGAGTTGGTATTAGAGCACAGTTACCATGGCTGGTTGAGTACTTGCTCATTAACAAAGGGTAGATTCCTTAGGACAAAGACTAACAGGTTAGTTAGCTGAATCTAGATAGCTCACTGACTTATATTCTGTTTTGACTTGAGGAATAGAGTGCTAGGTTTAGGGTAGACAGTATTTCCTATTGGTGCCATATGATCTCTTAGAAATATTATGTTATTGAGACTAATCACCTAGGTAATGTTTGTTTTGTAGAGTGAAGTATGGCTCCACCTAGAAGGAATACTAGAAAGGAGAAAGAAGGAGAGGGTAATATGGAGAGATTGATGCAAGCTATTGTAACATCCGCTCTTAAATTTTAAGAGATGTTTGTTAATTTTAGTTAATTTCTTGTGTATGTTGCATTTATGTTATGTTATCTTGCTAGCTTGCATATATTTGCACGAGTGCAAGAACTGGACTAGAAATGAGTGAGAAATTTGACTAGAATGAAGAAAAGGACTAAAATGAAAGGTGGAAGAGTTTAGGTATGACAATTGCAATTTTAGCCAGAGGATTTACTGTAATAATAGAATTTTGAAAGTTTCTCACCAGCGAGCTAGGGACAAAATGGTAATTTAACATATAGTTGGAAGAATTATCATTTTGGACCGAATGGGTGGGAATTAGGAGTAGAATTACAAAAGGGTCGGACTGCCTATAAATAGGCCAATCCTTCAGACCCTTCATTTGGCATCCTGAGTTTTGAAATTCTAGAGAGAGAGAGTGGTCATGTAGAGAGAGAAACTAAAGAAAAAAGGCAGTGAATCTCATTTCTAGCAAGATTTGAAGTTATAAAAGTGATTAATAAGGCATCTACAGCATTTATACATCAGTTAAACATGGATTAAGGTAGCATAATAACCCAATCCCTTTATTTCAGAGTTTACCGTTCATACTACTGAAATTTGTGAAATTGAACTTGTTTGAAAGAAAAAGGGATTAAAAACTACATTCTTATTATTTTTAATCACTATTAGGTGTTTTTAACCGATTGAAAATGTAACGTCCGCTCCTAACACTTGTAATTTATGATGATGTTGTTGTTGTTATTATTTTAGTATTAATTGTGAAGGTTTAAGGATGATTTAGTAAGGAGTTATAATGAACACTTTTATCATTTTATAATCACTTTTGTAATAAAAGCATGAAATTGGAAATCTGGTAAGGAAGGATAAAATGGTAATTTTACCATGAAATGAATAATTAGTTAATTCTCTTATTTCATGAAGTTATGACAAAGGACTCTTATTATTTTCATTTAAGAGGGAAGAAGAGTCTAGTTATGCAATAAATTACTTATGTTAATATTAAGGGACAATTTTCCCTAAGAAGGGTAAAATTGTAATTTCACACCATGGTTATGATGGTAATTTTATATGATGTGAGAAAATTGTAGTTTTACCCTAAATATTTTATTAAGGTGGGAATTAGAAATCCTTACTCATTCTTGATCGAAAGAAGAAAGAATGAGAGTGAAATGATAGCTTAGCATAAAGGGTAAAAAGGTAATTTTTCCTTAAGGGCAAAATTGTAATTTTACTAAAATAAAAGTAAATTAGTAAATTCATGGAAAAGAGCCTTATGGAATTTTATTTAAGTGATTTTTACTCCTTGAAACCGAAAAGAATGAAAAAGGAAGCAAAAATGGCCAAATTGGACTTAATGGCAAAAGTGCACTTTTCTTAGGGACTAAAATGCAAATTCTGAAAAGTTGAGGGACCACTATGCAATTTCAAAATTCTGGAAGGGCGGAACAGTCCCAGCCCATGGAAGTTGCATAAAATTACAATGGTAAGGAGAGACAATGCCATTGTTATAAAAAGCAAAGAAAAAGGATGAAATTGACAAAAATTTGCAAGAATGGCATTTTTGTAAATAAGTCCAAGTTTAATTCAGCCTATTTCTTCTCCTAGCTACTAGAAATGGCGTGAGAAGAGGAGAAGAAGGAGGAGTTAGCCGAAAACCCATCTTGACTTGAAGGAGAGGAAGCTTACATCAAATTAGAAAGGGAATTACATATCCATTGGCTTTTCAAGGTAGATGAACAACCTTATGCAATTATTTTCATGATTTATGGTGGATTTATGGTGTTTTCAAAATTGTAAGAAAGGTGACAATTTCTCTCTCTACATGTGTATGGTAGATTTTCCTACTTGGATGTGAAAAATGTTGGAAATCACTTGTGGTTGTGACTATAGATATGTTGGAAAATATAGAAATTCATGAGATGATAAGATTGCATGAATGGAAATTGAGTTTTTCTAAACCCTAAATTAGGTAAATGCTGAATTTGTGCTTTTTAGAGTGAGAAAATGGTATTTTGGATGGTTTTTGCATGAATGTTGTTGTGTTGGAAGGGAATTGATGAAACAACTCCACTTTTGCTTGTTTTCTCACTTTGGCCGAATGCTAGGGTTAATGTTGGTGCTGAATTTTAGCAAAATTTTGTGTTAGAACTAGTGAGAGAAAGTGCTAGAAAATGGTAAGAGAGAGAAAGTTCAATTAACTTCGCATTTGGGTATTTCTCTTATTGTCTAGCTTCATAAATAACCAAATAAGTGTGCATTAGTCACCTTGGCCAAATGAATGCATATGAATGATGATGAAATTGTTCTTAAAAATTGACTTAGAGACTATATATGTCTAGTTCTAAGGAAAGAAGAGAGAGAAAATCATGGCAAGTGATACCTTAAGTAATGTTGTCAATTTAAAGTCTTACTTTTTCACTTTAAAAGTATGCCTAAAAATGTGAAATTATGAGATTAGATGTATGGTCATCATTGATATGAACAATGAGTTAGAAAAGCATGAAAAAGGATGACTTAAAGTACACTTACACAAATTTGAGGTGTGAGAAAATGTTAGGCATAATTATTGAAAGCAGCCAAAATGCTTAGATGATGAGAATAATGCTAAAAAGGAACCAAATGAGTTAAAAGTGCCACATTCTCATATTTTTCTTGCCTTGGCCGAATGTAATATGGCATTTTCCCTAGAATGGCCAATCTTATGTGTCCATTGAAAGTGGCTTGAGGTACCACCCGAATAGCATATGTTATGTAAAAGTGTTTGCATAGCGTTATTGTGCTATCATCAATGGAATGTTTACATTTATGTAAAAGATGTTTGCATGACATGAAAATGCTTGATGTGATGTGAAACGCAAGGCTAAAGAATAGCATGAAAATGCATGATGTGATATGAAATGCGAGGCAAAGAATGGCATAAAATTGCTTGATGTAATATGAAATGCGAGGTTAAGGTTCCCTGGTGGGAAATGATTGATATGTGCCCAGGGAATTGAAATAAGGAGGAGGGACGACCCAGTGAATGATCCCTGAAACTGAGACCTGTGAAGGGGAGGAATGATTCAATGTTTACCTTTCAGGAAAGTTACCTTGTGGGGAATGATCTTCTGTATACTCCCAAGGTGTTAAATGAGGAGGAATGATTTGATGCATCCATTCCTAAAAAGAGGCTTCCTTGTAGGGAATGATCTGCTGTATACTCCCAAGGAAGAAGAGGCAGGGGGAATGATCTTGTCTATCTACTAAAATCTGAGGTTTATTATATGTTATGATATGCATTACAAAGATGTGATTTATGTGAATATGATTATGATATTTAAACATTGAATGCTTATAGCCTATTCCATGAATGAACTGATTGAATGTGTATCTCATTTCTATAGCTGCATCCACACATGTTTCCATAATGAATCATATCCAAGTGTATATATGAAAAGAGTTTTGAAATTAAATTGCATGTAAAGTATTTTCTGCATTATTGCAATGGTACATGTCAGTTATTTTAAAGTAAACTGGTTGTTTATCTACTGGGAATACAATTCTCATTACTGAACTGATATGTATCAGATGGTTAGATATTGCATGGTAATTCAAGTGGAGTTAGATACAGTGGATATTCCTTTCTTGGGTACCTTACTATTATCAAGAATGTGTACGTTATCACCGTTTTTGAATTCCCGATGGAGTAGATGATGACTTAAATATATAGCTATAGCCCAACTTTTTGGAGTCCTAATTCTTTGTTTTGGGGAGTTGGAATTAGGACTAATATTTTTGGTTGTATATAGACAGAAAAAGGGGCATATGTATAGGGATATATGAAGGACCGATTCTCCCATGGTATTTTGTAAAAGGGGTATAAGTGACAGGCTTGTTGTCTCCTTACTCCTTCAAGATGGGTACTTCATCTATCCCGGTGTCTGTATATGAAATGATGTACTAAATAGATGTCATGATGTATATGTATATGTATATATGGAAAGTTTTTGTATGTAATTTACTGTAGTGTTTAATGTTTTATATTCCGCTGTGCCAAAGCATTTCACCTGAGCATGAGAACCCAAACCTAATTGCAAAATAAATCTATGATAGATTAGATGCTCAGGAACTTTAAATATATTTAAAGACTAGAATTAATGTAACCACTTATTTAAGGAAGTAATATGACGTTGTTGAGGTAAGATAAGGGGTGTTACAGAAAATACTTATGCATGCATGAAATGATTTCTGAAAAATGGGTTTTTCAGCTTGAACCAAAATGAGTTTTACTCTCAGATTTGGACAAGATTATATGATGTTTTGGGCTATTTTCTTGTGTTAAATGTTGCTAAGGAGTTTATATTGAGTTCATCAATTTTAAAATGGGTTTAGAAACAAGTTTTTGGATTGAAATTTTAGGTCAATGGCAATTCACAAAACAAAGTAAGATGCAATAACCGACTGCCTTGATGCAGCAGTCAACTATCGTGTTCTTGATATGCCCAGAAACGCATATAGAATGCTAGCAGTCGACAACCGAACACCTGGAAGTCGACTACCATATTTTTTTTTCTAAAAAAATGCCCAAGAACAGAGCAGCCGACTGCCCCGACCTAGCAGTCGACTGGCAAGCCCAACAGTAAGCTAGCAGTCGACTGATAGTTCTCTGTTTGAAATCTTAAAAATTTGGATAGAATGCAATCAGTCGACTTGCAGCATGATACCAGTCGACTGCCACCCTTTGTGATGAAAAGATGAACTTAATGACATATTTGAATGATATCTAGCCTAAAAACTAAATCCAAACTAGAGATTAAACTCAAATTGCAAGCAAGGTAACTTATACTTTGAATGTAAATGAGAAAGAGCATGAAAGTAATGAAAGTTAAAAGGAAAGAGCAAGAATTCATAAGAGAAATGAAAATTGTATTCTTAATATATGTATTTATGGTAGATAGGTTCATATCTGAATGATTGATTGCTGGTATGGGACGGTGATCGTACATTCCGTGATTATCGTGAATGTTGTAAATTGTAAGTTAGTGACTTAATGGCCAATGTAAATGAAAAGTCACTTACTTAGAATTTACAAAACTATAGTATGCACTGATTCACCCATATATATATGTTTATGAATAGCGTTTTGAGGACCCCAGTATGTACTTAATGTGTGGAACCCAGAGTTGGGGACCTTATAGTACTTGGATCCACTAGAGGATGCTCCAGAATGTACACAATGTTATATGCAGTCGAGGGCTGCGAGGGAGAGTTGTCACAATACATATGCGAAAACATAGAGTGGTGCACATGTTATCCCTCTAGATTTCTCTTATTATGTAATTATATGATGATAATTATGATGATGATTGGCAGAGGCTAATGAGAAGTGCTCTTATTTCCTTATTGCTCTATATGTTATGATGAAAGTTATATGAATGATGCTATGTTACCTAGATTTTTTGATGAATTGATGAGATATGTACTATGAGTTAAGTTTATGTATGCAAGTATGAAAGTTAAATGGAATGTTATACAGAATCACCCAATAGATGTATTATTTTATGAAAAAGAATGTAGAATTTTCGTATGAGTTTACGATGGTACAAACTAGCTGTTTTAAAAAATTGGTTATTAATGCTACTGAGATTTATTCTCATAAAAATGCCAGTTTGTATCATATGCCTAGATACCAAATCCTTCTTGAGATAGAGAAATAGAGTTAGTTGAAATACCCTTTCTAGGGTATTTCCCTGCTATTAAGGAACTGTGGATCATATATGTATTGGAAGTTCTTCCCCCACCCTAACATGAAGTGTTATAGTAGAAAGTTTTTGGTATGCCCCATACCCTGAATCCTTGTGATATTTTGGTAAAAGGATTAGGAGAATAATTTTGATGTATAGGATAAGGGCATATATGTATTAGGATATGTGAGATAGGAATCCACTAGCTATTTTTGTTAAATGGGTATGAGTGATAAGTTTGTTGTCTCTTTACCCTAGCTAACACTCTCACATATCTATAGATATATATCTAATGAATGATATGTATACATTGTAAATGAATGTTGATGTATATAAATATATGTATGCACATGTATGTTATTTTAGCTAATATGTTTTAATTTTCGCTATGTAACGTGTGAGATCCTAAGTGTAGTAGCCCAAACCAGTAATACTAATTACTTCATTTGATAAATGTTTAAAAATTGACTCAGGTAAGGGAAGTAGTAATTCACTAATCTTATAGTATATAGTTTATATTATTTAATCAACTTAAAAGAAACTATAGGATTGGGGGTTTACACCTATGATGAGAGTGGTACAGGCTATGAAGGAGCAGGCAACTACTACCCATGCTATGAGACAGCAGGCAGCTGCTACTACTCATCCTCAAGTAATTTTGGGAATAAGGGAATAACCATAATAACCCTAATCCTCAATAAGGACAGGCCAGAAACCTAATATATCATGGCTAGTCATAATTCCAAAAAGCAAAACCTCCTTCTTTTAGGGGTGAGCTTGACCTCAAAGGTGGCTGAGGAATGGCTGAAAAGAATAGATAAATAATTTGTTGTTCTCGGTACAATTGATGCTCAGAAGGTCTTATTTTCCACCTATATGCTGGATAGAGAGGCAAAATATTGGTGGAAGGCAGTGAAGCAACTAATGGAGGCTTAGGGAATACAGATTACTTGGGATTCATTCAAGGAAGCATTTCTTGGAAAGTATTTTCCTCAGAATGTGAGGAATGAGGAAAGCAACTAATGGAAGATTGCCATTATGCACCGCTAAAAAGTGGTTGGTGAGTTGAACAGTCTAAAAGGCATCCTCTTGTAAGAGAAGGGTCCATATGGGCAGGTAAAGGTGGGCTTCTCTTGGTCTTCAAGTGCAATGGGAATCTGAAAATAACCTGAAAATCCATCAAGAAAGCAATAAAACATGTGACCTGCCAAACGTTGAATGGTCTTTCCAGGTTACATCATTAAGCCTCCTATAATCATTACAAACCCGAAAACTGGTTACCGTCCTAGTGGGTATCAGCTCATCCTTCTCATTTTTATCAACTGTCATGTCACCCTTCTTTGGTATAACCTGTACAGGACTCACCCAAGAGCTATTAGAAATAGGATAAATCAAACCTACATCAAGAAGTTTAATTACCTCATTTTTCACTACTTCCTTCATGTTTGGGTTCAACCGTCTCTGTGGCTACATCACTGGCCTATAGCTATCCTCCATCAGGATCTTGTGTGAACAATAGCTAGGATTGGTCCCAGGAATGTCTACCATGTTGTAAGCAAAGTCTCTAGGGAATTTTATTAGAGGGGTCAAAGTCATCTCCCTCTCCTCAGGTGTCAAGTCAGCTGCTATGATGACTGGCAGCTTCTCTGCCTCATCTAGATAGGCGTAGCTTAAGTGCTTAAGTAATTCCTTCAATTTTAGGGCCGAGGGATCCTTAATTGAAGGTTTCACCTTCTGCACCTTTGACCTGTCAAGAGAAACAAAAAGGTTAGTAGAGTTGTTAGGTTCAATAGCTAGCAAATGAGCTAGTTTTTCCAACACTTGCTCGTTGGATAACTCATCCTCATCTTCTTATAATGCCACCTGTAAAGGGTCATCCAGTAGAAATTTCTACAATTTAAACTTAACTACATTATCCAAGACATTCACAGAATATACAGTATTATCATAATCTAAAGATTGTCTCTCAGAGGTAGCTAAGTCAAACGTAATAATCTCATTCCCTACTCTAAGTTTCAACTTCCCATCACAAACATCTATAATAGCCCTATATTTTTCAAGGAAAGGCCTACCTAGAATTAAGGGTATGCTACTCTCACCCTCTATATCCATCACAACAAAATCAATAGGAAATATTAATTTATCAACCTTTACAAGTACATTTTCAATTATACTTCTAGGATATTTGATAGTTCTATCAGCCAATTGTATATTCATCTAGTAGCTTTTGGCTCACTCAATCCTAATTTATCAAACAAGCTAGTAGGCATCAAATTTATGCTAGCTCCTAGATCAGCTAAAGCATCCATGATAGATAGTTCATCAATTACAAAAGGTATAGTAAAACTCCCTAGATCACGCCTCTTAATAGGCAGCTTATTTTGTAGGATTGCTGCGCACTCTTCATTCAGTGTCACCAGCCCTAAATCCTCTAGTTTCCTCTTGTTGCTTAGTATTTCCTTCAAGAATTTTGCATAAAAAGGCATTTGCGAAATGGCTTCAACAAAAAGAAGTTTAATCCTCAACTATTTAAATAGATCAAGAAACTTACCAAACTACTGATCAACCTTCTCTTATTTTAGTCTAGTAGGGTATGGAATGGGTGGCTAGAACTCTCTTATAGGGCTATTCTTGCCCTCAACTTGCACTAGCTTAGTTACCTCAAGATCAAGGTCCTTACTGACTGTTGCATCCTGCACATCAGTATTATCGTATCAGGTAAAAGTAAAGGACCAAATACTTGCTTGCTTGATCTCAGAGTAATAGCCTTGTAATGCTCCCTTGGATTAGACTTTGTGGCGTTAGGTAATGTCCCTTGTTGTCTCTCAGCCAACACCTTAGAAATCTAGCCTATCGGGTTCTCTAAGTTCTGAATGGAGGCCTGCTGGTTTTTAAGGGCTGTGTCCATCTACTGGAACTTTCTCTCTAAAGTAGACACAAACTTTATGATTAAGTCCTCCATATTGGGCTTCTTCTCTTTCCCTTGAGGAAATTGATTTGGAACAGCTTGCTGCTGGTGTTGCTGCTAGTGCAACCACTGAAAACCTGGTGGACCCTGGTTATTAGTGTTTCTTCATCCAAAGTTTGGATGATTCCTACACCCAAGATTGTACTTGTTGTTATATGGATTATTTTGCTGTCTTGGAGCATTCCCCATGTAATCTGCCTGTTCAAAATCAAAAGAACCACTGCGAGAAGAAAATGAAGAAGAGGGGTCAGCAAACATACCACCTGCACTACAATTGACACCATAATGCGGGCCACCACAAAACTCGCAGCTTGACTGTGCTACTTGCACTGGTATCTGGAGTTGGTCGATTTTCTTAGACAAAAGCTCCACTTAAGCTGCCTAGGTTGATATAGAGTCTGACTGGTTGACCACTCCCTGTCGTCCTAGCCTATCCCTTGAGGATTGCCACTGATAGTTATTCATGGCCATTTCCTCTATTAAATTTTGTGCTAGTTCAAGAGTTTTATTGTTCAATGCACCCCCTACTGCTGCATCCACCATCTGCCTTGTGGCTGTATTTAAACCATTGTAAAAAGTCTATACTTGCATCCACACAGGCAATCTGTGATATGGGCAACACCTCAGTAAGTCTTTGTACCTCTCCCATGCATCATACATACTCTCATCAGCTATCTGTGTAACATCCGCTCCTAATATTTGCATTTTATGATGACGTTATTATTATTATTGTTATTATTAATTTGGGATGTTAAGGATGAATTATCAAAGAGTTAGAATGGACATTTTTACCATTATATAATCACTTTTGTAATAAAAGAATGAAATCAAAAATTTGATGAGGAAGGGTGAGATAGTAATTTTACCATGAAAGGAAAAAATTATTTAATTCTCTTAATTTATGAAATCACATTAAAGGATTTCTGTTATTTTCATTTAAGAGAGAAGAAGAATCTGAGTATATAAGTGATTACATGCAATGGATGCTGAGAAGGGCAAAACTGTAATTTTACCCTAAGGGCATATTCGTAATTTTACATAATGTAGAAAATATAATTTATATCTTAAATATTTCAAGAAAATAGAAATTAGAAATTCTTGTCCAACTATGCTTAAAAGAAGAAAGGAAAAGGGTGAAAATGATAACCTTGGCATAAAGGGTTAAAAGGTAATTTTGCCTTAGGGGAAAAATTGTAATTTGGATAAAATAAGGGTAAATTAGTAAATTCACAAAAATAAGTTTTATAAAATCTTATTTAAGTGATTTTTACACCATGAAGTTGAAAAGGGTGAAAATTGCAGCTAAAATAGCAATTTGGACTTAAATGGAAAAATGGCAATTTCCTTGGCTTATTTACAATTTCTGAAAAGCTGAGAGACCACTCTGCAATTTCGAAACTCTTGAGGGGCAAAAAAATCCTAGCCCATGGAAGTTGGAAAAAATTACATTTCCAAGGAGAGTGAATTCCATTGATGAAAAAGAGAAGAAAAAGGGAAAAAATGGACATTTTAGCACCAATGACATTTTTGTAAATAACCTAAACTCTAAATTTCAGCCTTCTTCTTCCTTAAGGTGCTAGAAATGTCAAAGAAGGGAGGAGAAGACAAGGCTGGCCAAGTTGCTTCCTAGGCTTGGAGAAGAAGATTTACTCACCAACACAATTTGGAGATTTCACTTATTTGGCATTTCAAGATAGCTAAACATGCCTATGCCATTCTTATTTTATGGTGTGTGCATTACTTTTGCTTATTTTCCCTCTTTGGCCGAATGCTAAGGTTTGTACTAGTGCTGAAATTGGTTAAAATTTGTGTTAGAAAGAGTGAGAGAAAGTGTTAGAAAATGGTAAGAGAGAGAAAATCTAGTTAGATTTATATTTAAATACCTTTTTCATATTCTAACTTTACCATTAACCAAAGTAATGTGACTTACTCATCTTGGCCGAATGATTGTATGAAAATGATGCTAAAAATGCTCTTGAAAATGACCTAGAATCATGTAAATTTTTATTTCAAGAAAGGAGGAGAGAGAAAATTATGGTAAATTTTATGCTTTAGTAATTTTACCACTTTGAAGCCTTACCATTTCACCTTAAACGTGTGCATAAAAAAATGTGAAGTTGTAAGATTATGTGCATTGTCACATTTGGCATGGAAAGTGAGCTAGAAAAATGGGAAAAAGGATGGCCTAAAGTGCACTTACCAAATTTTGAGGAGTGAGAAAGGGTTAGGCATAATTATAGGAATTGTTACCATAATGTTTAAATGGTAAGAAAAAGGCTAGAAATGAACCAAATGAGTTAAAAATGCCATTTTCTCATGATTTTCTTGCCTTGGCTGAATGCTATGTATAATTTTCCCTAGAATGGTTAAATTTCTATGTTAATTGAAAATAGCCTAAGGTGCCATCAAAATTGGCCTATGCTAAGGGAAAAGAGGGAAAATGATGTAATGGTCAAGAATGAATGGTAAATGGCATGCATTTTGCCATTGATAGTAGGATGCTTGAATTTCTGTGAAAGTGATTGAATAGCATGAAAATGCTTAATGTAATTATGAATGCCAAAGTTAAAGAGCAAAGGAGGAATGATATGGTGAATACCTCTTGAGACTAAATTATAAGGAGAAATGATTTGATACATACCTCTCTAGTGAGTTACCTTGTGGGGAATGATCTAATGTATACTCCCAAGGGATAAAATGCAGGAGGAATGATCTGGTGTGAACCTCCAAAGAACATAATGATGTGGAAGGGAATGATCTGGTGTATACCTTTCCAAAGTATATCTGTGTGGCTATAAGTTGTATTGCATGAATGTGACTTTTGTGAATATGATTAAGACATATAAGCATTGAAAGCTTGTTGTCCATCCCGTGAATGACATAATTTGCTGCATATCTCATGTCTATGGATGCATACACACATGTTTCACATATGTCATACCCAAAGGTCTGTATGAAAAGAGTTTGAAATTAAACTGAATGTAGAGTTAATTTTTTGTATTATTATAGTGGTACATATCATTTGTTTTAAATAAATTGGTTTGTTTAGCTACTGGGAATATATTTCTCATGGTTGTGCTGATATGTATCAGATGCCTAGATATTGTTTGATAATGGAGACTGAGCTGGCCACGGTGGAAGTTCTCTTCCTAGGGACTTTCACTATCATAAAGGATATTTATGTCATATCAATCTTCGAATTTCCTCTTGAGTAGCTAGGCACTTTAGTATGCATCTGTAGCCCTTTTTATTTTGGGGTCCTAATTCTACATGTTCTTTTTGGATAGAAATGGGACTGTCATTTTTTGGCTGTACATAGAGGGAAAAAGGGGCACTCGCTGGGATAAAGATATATGAAGGATTTATTCATCCTCAGTGTTTTGGAAAGGAGTTTGAGTGACAGGCTTGTTGTCTCCTTACTCCTTTGGATGGATACTTCATATATCCTAGTGAATGTATATCAAATGATGTAAAAGATAGTTTATATGTATAATATATGAAACCTTTTATATGTTTTATTATAATGTATGATATTTATATTTTGCTGTGCCAAAGTATATTTACCTAAGCAAAAGTACCCAAACCTAATTGCAGAATAATTATGTGATGGATTAAATGCTCAGGAGAAATTAATGCAATTAAAGACTAAGAATAATGTAATCACTTATCTAAATCAGTATTAGGATGTTGTTAAGATAGATAAGGGGTGTTACAATCTGCATAAAAGAAGAAATGTCGTTACTCATTTTTGCAGTCTTAGCTGGTGGAAAATATTTGTTCAAAAACTTCTCACCCAAAGTATCCCAAGTAGTAGGGATTGTAGCCATCTCTTTGCTCTGTCCCTCAAGGAAAACAAAAATAAGCTAAGCCGAATGGCGTCATTGGTAGTTCCATTAATCTTGAAATTGTCACATGTCTCTAAGAAATTGGCTATGTGAACATTAGGGTCTTTGCTGGGCATCCCTCCAAATTGTACAGTTTACTGCACCATCTAGATCACATTTAGCTTAATTTCAAAATTGTTAGCTACTATTGTAGTTCGAGTAATGCACGTCTATGTCCCTTCCAATAAAGGTCTAGCAAACTCGTACATTGTTTGGTTGGCATCATTATTGTTATTTGCAGCAGCCATCTTTGGTGATGTAGGATCAGGGATCTCAACTAGCTCCTCGTCCAATACCTCAACTGGCACCTCCTCTTGATGATGGTGTGCATGAGTCCACAATAGTCATTCTGGATCGGACAAAGGGACTACAGGTATAGGATTGGAACTTCTATTCATAAACTACCTGAATCCAACAACACTGAAATAGCCCAACAACTAGATCAAAGAGTAATAAACCAAAACAAAAAGTAAAACAAAACAAATAAAAAAATAACAACAAAAGCAAAAACAAAACAAACAAAAACCCACTAAAATAGCAAAATAATTAATCCAAAAGTAAAATAAAATAAACAAAAGACAAAATGAAACTAATAAGAGTTAATAACTAAATGAAAAGAAAGACACAACTAAACAAAAAAAAAAATAGAACAAATAAAAGTGGCTTAAGTAACAAATAGCAATTTCACTTTAGTTTTCACAAACAGTTCCCCGATAATGGTGCCAAAAACTTGATGTGTGCTACCAATGCTACCTAAGCAACTACACCTAAGGTAGTGAACCTATCGATGCAGCCTAAGCATTGGTGAGTATCAAGGTCGTATCCCATGGGAACAGGAAAGCCTAGAGTTACTACTTGTTTTCTATTATCTAGCCTATGATTCAAAGTGATTGTGTTCTAATTAAACTAATGGTTTATTGAATCTAATGATGCCACTGATGAATGAATTCTAAGTTAAATGCAATTTCCCTCTCGAGACAATTAAATTTCTAAATCCAAGAATCTATCATTGAAATCTCTTCCTAATGATTGATTTCATATCAGCCTTATTGTTCTAATTCACCACTATTAAGAATAGCTACTCCTTAATCTAGTAATTAATTAACCTCATCTCTAAGTGAAAATTAACTGTTCTCTGTGATTAGGTTTCAATTTTAATTATCATCTCTTGATCTCAAAAAGAAATCTAATTGGCATTCACAACGACGTCTCGTAATGAAAACTTAAACAATCCATGCATAAACGCAAAGAAGATCACAACATCACAATCAATACCCATACAGACTAAACAGAATGCCAACACAATCAGGGACCCCAATGGAGTTTACAAATTCATCCACACATATTTACAATCAATTCCATCAGATAATCCGTTAGATAATCCATCATATAATCAATTATATAGAGATAAAGAATAGTAAAAATTATGCACGCCCTTGTCTTTCAAGTGCCCAACAGTAGCTGCACGGATTGGTTGCCAAAAAACCACTGAAATCTCACTAAAAAATTACAAAAATTTGCTACAAAATTCAAATCCCAAGCTGTCTAGAAATGGGTCATGAAATTGGGTCGGATCCCAAGTTCTCAGGTACCTGATGAAAAACGGCTGCAATGGCAGTCAAAGTTGAGGTAGAATGTCATAGCAAGGCGCTGAGTGTAACACCCCATAATCTTAATTAGTCTAAATTAATGGTCTTTAATTAAATGGATGGAATTAATGGTATCATTAATGAATTTCTTGCTTGCATAATTTAATGAGCCAAATAGTTATATTAAAGGGTAAGCTTGCATGAAAATTAGGTGCTTAAAATTAATTCTTCATTTCCTTTTTAGTTACTTAGCCTAAGTACCAAGAGAGAAGCAATATAGGATGCTACTATTTGAGATATATGCATGTGTGTGCCTTGAATGTATCCTACATGAAAGAAAGGAATGGAAATTATATTTTATGCATGGGAACTCCAATTCACACGTGAACTAGGGAGGAAAGAAATTTCATCCATCTTGTGTGGGACCAATGGACAATACAAAGAGGGAAGAGAAGTTTAATTGCCATCTTGCATGAAAAAAAAAGGGGCTCACATGAATTAGGAAGGCAAGGAGATACATGTGGGTGTGTGAGCACGTGTAAGAGGGAAAGGCAAGATAGGATGCTATAATTAAAATATATGCATGAGTGTGGGTTCATGTTCAAGTGGGGGAAAGATAAGCATGCATAGTTCATGTGAATTGAGAAAGGAAGGAAGGAGAGAACACGTGAATTAAGGTTGGGAAGAAGAGACAAAAGGTGTAGCACTTTTTCCCCCCATTATGACCGAATGGGCTAGAAAGAGATACAGAAAATTTTATGCAATATAAGATTAAGTTGATTGTGGAAGTAGGTAATCTAAACTTGCAAGAAAATATATATAAAGAGTGAAAATTTATTTTACTTATGGGATGCACCTAATGTGCAAGGAAAGGAAGAGAAATTTTAAGCAAACAAAAGGAATTTAATTAAATGGAAAAGGTGTAGCAAATTTCCTTGTGTTAAGGTGAGAGATGGCATGAAGTAAGTGACTAAAATAGAGTGCAAGGGATGTAAAGTCCACATGTGGCATAAAAAAGAATAAACCAAAACTAAATGAGGAATGTGCTGCACATGGGGAGGGAAATGAAGAGATACATATGCCACCTAGGCTGCAATGTACATGTGAAATAAAAAACAAAAAAGAGAGAAGAAAAGAAAGGAAAAAGGGGAGAAGGTGCATGTGAAATGGTTCGACCAAATGGGAAGGGAAAAGGGAAGGAAGAATTGGAAAATATAAATATACTTTAATATACTTGCATACACACATGGGAAAGGAAACAAAAGGGGAGTTGAAAAGTGACTCTTGAGGCATGCAATAAACTACACATGAAAATAGAGAAGAGGAGGGAAAGAAAAGAAAAGGAGAAAAGGGAGAGGGAGGACGTGAGACATCAAGAGGGAAAAACAAAGAGACCAAGGGAAGAAGAAGAAAGGAAGAACTCAAAGGAAAAGCCAAGGAAACCAAAGGAAGGGCCAAGAATATTCTCTCTAGCACACCATCAAGGTAGGTTAACAATTCTAACAAACTCATGTTCCATGTTTTAGTAACTACCATGTCTTCATAAGCCTTCCATGGAGCATGATGTTATTGCCCTACATTCTTGATAAAATGTTTGCTTTATTGGCTAAGCTTGTATGTTAAGTTAATGTGATGGAATGAGGATTGTATATGTATAAGGGATATATAAATAATAACATGCTCATATTGAGCTAGGCTTGAGTATGAGGTAAAGGAAGGAATGAATAGAATTTCCCTTAAGCCAAAAATTCTTCTTGAACTTGGTAAACCTCCATAAGAATTAATATTATTGTTATTATTGAAGAAAAGAAAATTTATTCTTAAGGGTAATAGAATTTCATAAGAAATACACATAAAGATGTGGTCTTTAAGAAGGAAGAAATCATCATGGAAATTATTAGAATTTTTAGAAAGAGAATGTATATTGGAATTAATTTCCAAGAGAAAGAAATTATTATTGAAATTATTAGAATTTCTAGAAATCAAATGTACATTGGAATTAAATTCCAAGAAAAAGAAATTATTATTGAAATTATTAGAATTTTTAGAAAGAGAATGTATATTGGAATTAATTTCCAAGAGAAAGAAATTATTAGAATTTTTAGAAAGGAAATGTACATTGGAATTAAATTCCAAGAAAAAGAAATTATTATTGAAATTACTAGAATTTTTAGAAAGAAAATGTGCATTGGAATTAATTTCCAAGGAAAAGAAATTATTAATGAAATTACTAGAATTTTTAGTAAGAAAATGTGCATTGGGATTAACTTCCAAGAAAAAGAAGTTAATATTGAAATTATTAGAATTTTATAAGAATTATACTTAGGAGTTATTTCTAAGGAAAATAGAAATTATTTTTTAAATATTAAATTTTCCCTAAGAAATGTATATTTACATTAAATTGCAAGAAAGAGATCATTATCCTTGAAATTAATAGTAATTCCAAATGAAGTACATTAATGATACTCTCCAAGAAAAAGGAATTTTATCCTGGAAGTTATTAGAATTTTAAAGGGGATGTACACTAATAATGATTCTCAAGAAAAGAAAAATTTCCTGGATAATTAAAGAAATATTAAAGGTGGCCAAGTGCCCACCTAGTGCCCAAGTGTGCACAATGACCCTAGGTGGTGGCTAAGTGTCCACATAGTGCCCAAGTGTGCACAATGACCCTAAGAAGGTGGCCAAGTGTCCACATATGCCTAAGTGTGCACATAGAATATTAAAGGTGGTCAAGTGCCCATATGTGCCCAAGTGTGCACAAAGAGTTTTAAGGGTGGCCGAGTGTCCCCAAGTGCCCAAGTGTGCACAGTTAAAATACAAAGAAAATTTAAGAATGATAAGTCTAAATAATTTGTTAATGTATGGTAATGTATGTTATGGCATTTTTTATTTGACAATATATTAGTTCCATCCCATTGACCTTTTTAATGGACCATATATTGCTTGCCAATTTATAATTATGAATTATGTTGTATTTTATTACAAGAATGTAGAATTAATTATTTTGGTTCTTACACCCTGATACATATTAGTGGGTTTAAAACCTGAGTTGTTAAGCTACTAAGGAACTTGTGTTTCTCATTATATGCTAATATGTATCAGATGCGGACGCATAGTCGGGTTGGGAGATCGAGTCCTTTTTGGGTTAAAGAAATTTTTTTGTAAACCCCATATTTTGGGGCCTTAGTCTAAACTTACTTAGTGTAGATCTAGGATTATTCTTTTGGCAGTGGACCTGAAATGCAATTTTAGAAAGAAACAGGGGAAAGGATAGGTGAAGGACCGGCCCGTCTTAGAAATTGTAAAGGGAGTCTGAGTGATAGGATTGTTGTTTCTTAACTTCCTATGGATGGTTGCTTCACATATCCTGATACATGGTACTGTAGTGTAATGGACATTATGGAAACTTATTTCATTGAATTGTATGAAAGTTTAAATTCCGCTGGGTAGCATAGAACTTCTTTTATTCTGCTGTGCATATAAGTTTATTTAATCTGAGTGAAAGATCCTGAACCTAATCCACCTAATATAATTTAATGGTATAGCTACTCAGACCTTAGTTAAATAAAGGATAAAGATAATGTAACGAACCTATCTATTTATATCAGAATTAATGGTAATACTAGATAGGGGGTTGCACCAAGCAACAAAGGGTTGATTTCTGGTGGCATCTCGAACGGATGACGCTGGATGGGTCACGAAACCAAGTGGATCTAAGCTATTCAATCTATCTCGGGTCACGCAATCCATCACGTTACGGTATCCTACAAGATGGGGGAAGTTGCTGGTTGCCTAAAGCTGCAGGGAGTGACGGCAGATAGTAGATCGGCTGAAAAATTCACGGAGAAGCTACAAGGTGGATAGGTCGTGAGCCAGGTTATGGTCTCAGGTTGCTCAATTTATTATAGATCTAGAGCTTTTCGGCGGCTATGCATGGTGGTGGTGGCTCACCCGTTATCCCCTATTGCCGAAGTGAGGTCGCGCTTTTCCAATACGGGTCTTTTTCTTCCTCACACAGGCTGCTCACTTTTTCACTATTCCCAGCCCGGTCCAAGGCCCAATAAGACTTCAGCTTGGCCCAATAGGTAAAATTAGCCCAAATGGTCTATTTTAGGTGCTCCAAAGACTGTCCAGGATTGAAATTTCTCTGTTTGCTGATGATGACTTGATAAAATGCCTAAAAATAAAAATAATGCAAACTTAGGTGATTTTTAAAATAAAATCACATAAAATGCTCTTAAAATCACATCAAGAAATTATGTACAAAATAAGACACATCAAAATTTTTCTGGAAGGCTAACAGCCGACTGCCATGTCCAAAAAGTCGACTGTCGGGCCCAACAAAGAAGCTAGCAATGATTGTCAGACACATGTAGCTCTTCATCGATAGCTCTTAGGTTTGAATTTTAAAAATTAGACAAAATGCTACCAATCGACTACTAGTAGGGTATCAGTTGACCAACAACTTTTGTAATGAACTATGAACTTAATGACATATTTGAAAGATATTTGGTCTAAGATCCCAATTCAAGTAAGGGATTTAAACCTAGAATCTGAGAAGGGTAACATGTGTAACAACCCCATTAGCCATGGTTCCTTTTAAGTGTTTAAAGGCATAATGTATATAATTATCATAATAATGGTATGTTACTATCACTTCTACTTGAGTAAATTTTTAAACTTTTTACCAAGTTAATTAATTGAGTGTTATTTGGGTTGGTCTCTACTCTCGGGTTCTCTCAACATCACAGCAGAATAAATATATATAGAATATAACTAGAATAACTATACATAAACATGAATTCTTAATTAAATATAGTCAATTAACTATTGGACATAGAGGCAACAATCCTGCCACTCATAACCCTATCAATTAGTCTATTCATCAATCCAGCCTAATTCCTATACAGATAAGATAGAATAGGCTATACAAAATAAGCCTACACTAGCCCTTCTCAAAATACCATGAAGGCTAGCTCCATCCTACCATGTACTTAAGCCCTTCAAATTAAACAAGTTGTATGCTCATAATGGATACTTCTTCCTACTTTACCTCTTTCTCCAGCCCAAGGGGACCTACACATCTGGTACATGCCAACACTATTGTGAGAAATGAATCTCAGTAGCAATGCAACCTGATACGAAATCCATTAACCTGTACCACCATGCTCGCAAAGAAAACTCTACATTCTTTCATAAAATAGATCACATAATATTGGGATGTAGTGCATGTAGCATTTAATCTTGTTATATACTCATACATTTGCATATTCATCAAAACATATCATCTTTAGAATGTGGGAAGTGCATTCATCATCATTCTCATCATAAAAAATTTCTTGTAAAACACATGTGTGATAGCAAACATGCCATCATTTCACTTTCATAACATACGAGTAGTATATAAAACACCCTAAGAGTAATTAGGAGAGTTGCCTATCAGCAACTCCACGCACCACTGTTTATATGATTGAGCGCATGTCTATATAGCCATGTCTTAACTTTTATACATTCTGAGTCATCCCCCAATGGATCCAAGTACCTTCATGGTCCCCACCCCTTTTCGATAGATCATCTATAACTAGCAGGATTGCTCCCTTTTGTTCTAAATGGGGTTGGTATAACTCTCATGGGATCACCGTCAACTCTACCTGAATAATTTCCTCTTCACTTTAGGGTGGATCATAGTACTATGGAATCATCACTTCGAGGTGGATCACACTCCCAGTACACTATTCTCTACATATACTCTAGGGTGAATCAGCCTATGCCCATGGTTATGCTTAACTCTAAGTATGTCTTTCTCATATAGCCTTTGGGAGATGACACTAACTTAAAGCTCACAACCATTTGTTTTCGAAATCATCTAAGTTCAAGTGGATGTTTAATCATCCTAATTTATGGCACAACCGTGGAATGTCCAACGGCCATCCTATACCAATAATCGGTCACTGGATAATGAGCCTATCTACCCTAAGGCATACCATAAGAATACTTTCCTTTTTCCCTTTTTGTGTTTTTTGCTCTCTCTTTGTTTCACTATCACTAGGGTCTCATCACCCAAAACTCCTAGTTTCCCTACTTACCTATGTTGTGATCCCTTAATTAAGTTAGTATAAAGAATTGCTAAGCTCAATTGCCATTAAAAACCTCATTTTACAAGTTAAAGGGCTATTAGTCGGCTGCTAGAAGGCTAGCAGTCAACTAGTGGCTATCTATATTCCTCGGGTGCTAGACAGTAAGCTAGTAGTTGGTTGTCAACAGGCTGGTAGCTGGCTAGAGGCTTGCTGGAATGCATCCTAGGCAAAAATCAGAGCATGACATTCGATTGCAAGGATAGTCAGTCGACTGCTCAGTGCAAACTTGAGCCTGACAGTCGATTGCTATGAATCTGGCAATCTGCTGCTAAGCCTCTGTTTACACTTTTGGGTTTCCAAGAACACAATAGTTAATTGTCCTATACATAGCAGTCGGCTATTATGTTTCACTGCAGTTTAGAAAACATAATTTTGATAATAGCTAGTCCAGAATGCATTCCATTTCCAATTCTAAACACATGAGCTTAGTTTTCATACAATAAACTTTACTTCTCATTAAACATTTCTCAACCATTAGCTTAAACATGATACATTCAAGGAAAACTAGTCTATATCTCTAGATGAATACAACTCGGCCCTTTCAATCCATTACAAGCACATATATGAGCATACATTCAGCAACACAACATCCTATAGAAATAGAAAAGCCTACAGAATGTAGGTTTACCCCAAACTCAGTTAAAACATTCAAAAATTCATACTCTTCCAATAATAGTAAACTTTACAGAAAAGAAAGGGGTTTAGGATGAATTGCTACTTTGATTCCCTGCAAATGTGTATGGAGGATGTGTTAGAAAGACTATCCCCTTGCTGTAAGACTGATATCTAGCCTCAAATATGCTCTTTCCTTAGTAAAATCTCTCCTTTCTTGCCCTAGCTTGCCCCTTTGTCTCTCTACTCGCCCCTTCTGCCTCCCTCTCTAGAAATGCTAAAGGTTGGAAGTGTGGGAGGGTTTAAGGCTTCATCTAGGGTTTAAGAGAGGTTTAGGTATTTGTTCTTCGGTCCTTCATCTATTTTGCACTCTTGGAATCACTCACTTTTCCCTTTTCAATTGAGTCCCTAGCCACCTCTTGCTAAATCTTCATGTATTTCCTTTCAATTTAGTCCTTAGGCTAATGCAACTATATCCACTAATGCAACATGCACAAGCATTAAATATTACATTAACAAATATCAGACATCTCTTTAATCATAATTGGAGCAGATGTTACAACATTTATATTGAATTTAAATGAAAAAGAGCAAGAGTATGATGAAATTGATAAGGAAAGATCAAGAATGTATAAAAGAAATGAGAAATTGTATTCTTAGTGTATTTATTAGTGATAATAGGTTCATAACTGAATGGTTGATTGCTGGTATGGGACGGTGATTAGACATTCCATAATTATCATGATAGTTTTAAATTCTAAGTTAGTGACTTAATGGCCAAGTTAAATAAAAAGTCACATACTTAGGATTTCACATAACTATAGTATGCACCGAATCACCTTAATGTATATGCTTATGAATAGCATTTTGCATGCCCCAGTATTTACTCAATGTTTGGTCAATTAAGAGACTTTATGGTACTTAGATCTACTAGAGAATGCTCCAAAATGAACACAAATGTGATGTTGCAGTCAAGGACTGCCAATGGGCACATGTTGCCACAAGTTACAAGTACATATTTGAAAGTATGGAGCGGCTCGCTCGACAACCCTCCTGATTTCTCTTATTATTGTTATTATATGATGATTATCATGATGATGGCAAAGGCCAATGAGAAAGGCTTTTAATTCCTTACTGCTCTTTATATAAACTTATATAAATGAAATTATGTTACTTGTATGATTTGACAATTTTATGAGAAATTATAAGTATCAATGTAATTTTATGAAAGGTAACCTAATAGATATATTAGTTGTATGACGATAAGAAGAAATTATAATTTTTTATAAAGGATTACAGTGGTACAAACTAGCTATTTTATAAACTGGTTATTATTGTTACTAAGATTTATTCTCATTAAAAATGCTGGTTTGTATCAGATGCCTAGTTACTAGATAATGATAGAGGTGCAGATAGAATTGGTGGAGATACCCCTCTTGGGGTATTTCCCAGTTGTTAAGGAACTGTGGATCATATATGTATTAGAAGCTCCTCCTACACCATGAATGTGTAAAGTTTTAGAGAAATTTTGACATGCTTGATACCTTGAATCCTTATTAAAATTTTGGAAAGGATCAAGAGGATAGATTTCTAATGCATGGATAAGGGCATATATGTATTAGGATATGTGAATTAGGAATTCACTAGTAATTTTGTTAAATGGGTATGGGTGACAGGTTTGTTGTCTCCTTACCCTAGTTAACACACTCGCAAATCCATGGGTATATGTCTGATGGATGACACGCATAAATATTGTAAATGAATGTGAATATATATATATGTCTTTGATTTTATTAATTCAATTTTTCTACTGCGTAATGTGTGAGAACCCGAGTGTAATAGCCCAAACTAATAGCACTTAATTATTTCACTTGGTAAAAATTTAAAATTTAACTCATGTAAAGGAAGTAGTAATTCACTAATCTTATAGTATTATTATAATAATTAAATAAAAAAATAAAAAAAAGACTATAGGATTAGAGGGTTACAAGTGACATAAACTTCATTCCTAATTTCTTCTAGTTCTTAGAGTTGTAACTTCTGATGTTTGCTAGCTTCACTTATGTTAGCATTCTTGGTGCTCAAGCTAAACAAGGAGATGATGTAACCCCCCAATCCTATAGTTCATTTTAGTTATTTATATAACATATATAAGATTGGTGAATTACTACTATCTTTACCCGAGTCAAATTTTAACTTTTTATCGAGTTAAATGGTTAAGTGCTATTGGTTTGGGATTACTACATTTGGGTTCTCACACATTACACAGCAAAAGATAAATTAACTTAGCTGGAATAAAACATAAATACATATATATATACACACACACATTCATATTCATTTACAATATTTATAAGTGTCATCCATCAGACATATACCTACGGATAGAAGAGTGTGTTAACTAGGGTAAAGAGACAACAAGCCTGTCACTCATACCCATTTAACAAAACGACTAGTGTATTCTGAACTCACATATTCTAATACATATATGCCATTACCTATACACCAAAAATCATCCTCCTAATCCTTCTAAAATATTAAAAAGGTTTTAGGGTACCAGGCATGTCATAATTTTACTATACAACCCTAATACTTTATGAAATCAAGGTGTGAGAGGAACTTCTCATACATACATAACCCATAATTCTTTAATAACAAGAAATATCCCAAGGATATCTTCATCAATTTTGCCTCCACCTCTAGTAATATTTGGTACCTAGGCATCTGATACAAACCAGCCTTTTTAATGAGAATAACTCTCAATAGCAATAATAACCAATTTATAAAATTGCTAGTTTGTACCACCGTAAACCTATATGAAAAATTTTACATTCTTCTCATCATCATAGAAAATATTGTAATTGTTGGGTCACCATACTGAACATATTCACATTTTATACTCAAGATTGCATGCTTAACTCATTTAATATCCATCTCATAGGATATACATATATTCATAAAATATAATCAGATTATTTAAAATTAATTTATGCCAGTAACATGGTTTCATTCCCACAAAGAGTATTAGGAAAATAAGAACATTTTTCATTGGCCTTTGCCAAAATCATAACAATCATCAACTACTGATGATAATAAGAGAAATCAGAAGAGTCACTAAGCGAACATCTCAAAATTTTAAAATCTTGTACTCATAACTTTTTGGCAACATATGTCCACTAGTAGTCCTCGACTTCTATATCATATTCATGTACGTTCTGGTGCATCTTCCAGTGGATCCAAGTAAAATAGAGTTCCCACAATAAAATTCCACACATTGAGTCTAAACATGAGTACATAATAAAGGTCCCCAGATTTATGCTATTCATAAGCATATATAATAGGTTGATTCAGCTCATACTATAGTTATGTGAAATTCTAAGTAGGTGATCCTTTTTAAATTAGCCATTAAGTTCACTAACTTAGAATTTACAACTATCACGATAATCGTGGAATTTCTAATCATAATCCCATACTGGAAATCAGTCACTCAGTTATGAATCTATCTACCACTAATACATACACTAAGAATACAATTCTCGTTTATCTTATTTATTCTTACTCTTTCCTACTCAAATATCATCATATTCTTGCTCTTTTTCATTTAATTCCAAAGTACATGTTACCTCTCATATCCTAGGTTCAAATCCCTTGTTTGAGTAGAGGTTTTAGGCTAAATACCTTTCAAACATGTCATTGAGTTCATGATACACTCATAAAGACTGGCAATCAGCTAGTATTATGCTATCAGTTGACTGCTAACACTTTGTCCACTTTCAAATTTTCAGTCTGAGAGCTATTAGTTGACTGCTACAAGGCTAGCAGTCAGTTGTTAGCTTTCGGTTGGATTTGTCAATCCATTATTAGAGAATGGTAATCAGCTGTTAGCCTTCTGGAAACATTTTAGGAAATTGAAGAACATGGCAGTTAACTTCCAGGGACTGGCAATTGACTGCTATAGCTCAGTACACATTTTTGGGCAATTCAAGAATGCAACAGTCGACTGCTTTATGCTACCAGTCAACTATTACCTTATACTTTATTTTGAACTTGCTGTTAACCCAAAATTTTTATCCAAATACTTGTTTGTAAACCCATTTTGAGATTCGTGAACTCAAAATTAACATGTGAGCTTCATTTACCACACAAAACACAATCCGAACACAACTTAATCTCTCTCAAATCTTGGATTTAACCTTATTCTAATTTATAAATAAAAAACCATATTTTATAATCTGATTTAAGCATGCAAAGTATATTCATGCAGTTTAAAACATCCAATAGTAATCAGAAACAATAAGAATGTAATTTTAAATCCCTTTTTCTCTTTAAGAATTTTAGAAATCATGAAACTTAGTTACATGAATAGTAACTCCGAAATAAAAAGGGATTAGGTTATTTTTCTACCTGAATTCCTTGTTTTCCTTTGCTTACAAGATGATTCTTGTATTAGATGCCTTTCTAAACACATTTATGAATTCAACTCCTACTGAAAGTGGAGAGTTAGTGTCTTCCCCCACACTTTCTCTCTCTACTCGGCTACTCTCTCTCTAGAAGTTTGGTTTTGAAGTTGGATAAGGTGGTGGTATGACTTTTAGCCTTATATAGATAACCCAAAATTTACAAATTTTGATAATAATCTCTGATCATTTGTCCTCAAAATGGTAATTTTCAAACTATATACGTAATTACCATTTGAATCTTTTTTAGGATTTGAAATGGTCTAATGTATCTTAGATTTAACTTCCTAGACTTGATAGCCTTTTGCAAATTCTAGTGGCCTTCTCCTCTTATTAGCATAACTTTTCAACCTATCCTAGGCCTTAGTCATCTTTTCTTTGATCATTTTAATTTAATCTACAGTTTACTTAACTAACTCTGGCCCTAATAGTTGTCTCTCCCTTATCTCAAACCAACACAAGGTTTATCTACATTTCCTCCCATACAAGGCTTCATAAAGAGCCATCCCTATGCTAGAGTGGAAACTATTATTGTAAGAAAAGTCTACTAAAGGTAAATTTTTATCCCAGCTATCCTTTTGTTCTAATGTACATGCCCTAAGCATATCTTTTAGAGTCTATATGGTTCGTTTAGTCTGCCCATCAGTTTGTGGGTGATAAGTAATCCTGAAACTAAGTTTTATGCCAAATGCCTCTTGCAAGGCTCTCCAAAATCTAGAAGTAAACCTAGGGTCTCTATCAGATACTATATTAGTGGGAACTCCGTGGAGTCTCACTACTTCTTGTATATACAATTGGGCTAACTTGTCTAATGAAAAATTTATTTTTATAGGCATGAAATGAGCAGACTTAGTTATTTTATCTACTATTACACAGATTGCATCATTTCCTAATGGAGTTATAGGTAAACCCACCACAAAATCTATAGAAATCTTATCCCATTTCCATTAAGGGATTTTGAGAGGTTGTAGTAATCTTACTGGTTTCTAATGTTCAATTTTCACCTTCTAGCATACTAGGCATCTAGCAATATACTCAGCTATGTGCTTCTTCATACCTGGCCACAAAAATTTCTTTTTCTAATCTTGGTACATCATAGTGGCACCAAGATGAATGGTGTAGTTGCTCCTATGGGCTTCCTCTAAAATTATGTCCTGCAGTCCCCTTGACTATAACACCCATCCCTAATACCTTGCATTCTTTAATGTTATTATTATTAATTATGTGATGATAAGGATAGTTCATTAAAATGATAGAATGGACATTTTCATCACGATAGAATCATTTTTTTCATAGAAGAATGAAGTTGGGAAAAATCTGGTAAAGGAGGGCAAAATAGTAATCTTATCATGGAAGGGAAAATCTATTTAATTTTCTTATTTCATGAAATCATATTAAAGGACTCTTATTATTTTCATTTAAGAGAGAAGAAGAATCTAGTTAAGTAAGAGATTACTTGCTTTTGATGTCAAAACGGCAATTTCCTTAGAGACTTATTTGCAATTTCTGAAAGTTAAGGGACCATTCTGTAATTTCAAAATTCTTGAGGGCCAGAAACATCCCAGCCCATGGAAATTCCATAAAATTACATTCTTGAGGAGAGTGGATGCCATTCTTAAAAAGAAGTAATAAGGGTAAATTGGTCATTTCCCACCAAGGACATTTTGGTAATTTCACTAAAACTCTCATTTAAGTCTTCTTCTTCCTCAAGGTGCTAAAAACATCAAAGAAGGGAGGAGAAGAGAGGGCTGGCTGAATTTCTTCCTAAGCTTGGAGGAAAGGATTTTCAAACCAAAAAAACTTGGAGATTTCACTTATTTTGCATTTTCAAGGTAGCTAAACATGTTTATGCCATTCTTTTCTTGTTTTATGGTGTGTTTATGATGTTCTTACTCTTGCAAGAAGGATGGTCTTTCTCTCTCTACATTCTTATGGTTGATTTGCTTGAATGGGTTTGAAATATGTTGAAAACTACTTGTGTTAATGGCTATAGACATGTTGAAATGCTTGAAAACATAAAAGATGGTAATTTTCCATGGATGGAACCTTTATCTTGAAAAACCCAAATTATACCAAGGCTGAAATGGTGTTTTAAAGAGTGAGAAAATGATGTTCTTGCATGGTTTTTGCTTGAATATGGTTGTATTGCAAGCAAGATGGTGAGATAACTCCATTTTCTAGGTTTTCTCTCTTTGGCCGAATGCTAGGTCTCTTATGGGTGTTGAAATTTAGTTAAAATGGTGTTAAAAAAAGTGTGAGAAAGTGTTACAAAATGGTAAGAGAGAGAAAATCTTGGTAGGTTAATGTTTAGGCACTTTTCCCATTTTCTAACTTCACCATAAACCATGAAAATGTGTCGCACTTACCTTGGCCGAATGGACCCAAGTAAATAGTGCTGAAATCTTACTTGAAAATGGCTAGAAAACCTTGCAAAATGTGTCATAAGAAAAGAGGAGAGAGAAAATTATGGTACTTTTATGTTTAGTAAAGGAAGCATTTCAAATTTCTTACCATTTCACTTTAAAATTGTGCATAACGATGTGAAATTGAAAAATAATATGCATTGACAAATTTGGCATGAAAAATGGACTAGAAAAATGTATGAAAAGAGGGTTTAATGTACGCTTACAAGAAAATTGAGGTGTAAGAAAACATTACCCATAATTATGTAAATGGTTATCATAATTTCTAATTGGTAGAAATAATGCTAGAAATGAACTAAATGGGTTAGAAATGTCAATCCTTCATGTCTATCTTGCCTTGGCCAAATGCTGTGTAAAATTTCCCCTAGGATGGCTAAAATTATATGTTAATTGAAAGTAGTCTAAGATGCCATCCAAGAATAGCCTATGCTAAGTGAAAAGATGGAAAAAGATGTAATGGTCAAGAATGAATGGTAATTAGTATACATTTTGCCATTGATAGGAAAATGTCCATAATCATGTGAAAATGATTGAATAGCATAAAAATGCTTAATGTATTTGTGAATGGCAAAGTTAACGATAAAGGGAGGAATGATCTGGTGAATACCTCCTGAGACCAAAATCATGAGGAGGAATGATCTCATGTATACCTCCTTAGCCAGCTACCTTGTGGGGAATGATTTAATGTATACTCCCAAGGAATTAATTGCAGGAGGAATGATCTGGTGTATACCTCCAGAGAACATAATTATGTGGAAGGGAATGATCTAGTGGATACCTTTCCAAATTAAAGCATTATGTAATGTTATGATTTGTATTGCAAGAATGTGTTCTATGTGAGCATGATTAAAATATGTGAATGTTGAAAGTGCTATCCACCCTATGAATTACGTAACTTGTTGCATATCTCATGTTTATAATTGCATACACACATGTTTTACATATATCATACCCAGAGAGCTATATGAAAAGAATTTTGAAATTGAACTGAATGTAGAGTTGTTTTCTATATTATTATAGTGGTACTTATCAGTTGTTTTAAATAAAATGGTTTGTTTAGCTACTGGGAATATATTTCTCATTAATGTGCTGATATGTATTAGATGCATAGAATCCATGTAATGATGCATCCTCTAGCAGATGTAAGGAGTAAATAGAGATTATGTAATATAGCATCGTTAGTCCTAATTTCTGACATCAGCATTTTAAGATAGAATTAGGACTACTGCTCTTTTAGAAAAAAAAAAGTGTTTGAGTGACAGGATTTTTGTCTCCTTACCTCTATAGATATGTATATATTTGATATTTCCAAGAATATGTATCAGAAGATTTAAATGATATGTATTTAGTAATGGAATGTTTAATAATTTTTGTTGTGATATATGAAATTCTATTTTCGCTGTGAATAAAGTATGTTTACCTGAGAAAAAGAACCCAGACCTAATTATATATTAAATTATTGATGGATGAAATGCTTAGGCCATTTATTGAAAATAAAAAGGTAAAGAATAATGTAACCACTTATCTGAATTTGTTATATGACATTGTTAAGATAAGATAAGGGGTGTTACATTGACTCTAGAACATAAATCCTATTCTAGAAAGTTACTATCCCATTAACTTCTTTCTTGAATTCTTTTGGGTCCTTCAAGGACTTTAAGAATTCATCTTCCTCTTGGGCTTCTAGGATTTGAGTCCTAAGGTTTTTTTTTATTGTTATTTCACTCAGGTACAGCCTAACTGGCAACACCAAAGTGGACAAAATCAAACTCCTAAACTTCTCAGTCAAGTTCATTTCACTCACCATCATGTGAGCTACATGAAGAGATTTCTTACTTAGAGCATCGACTACTACATTGGCTTTTCCTACATGGTATTTCAACTCAAAGTAATAATCTTTTAAAAGTTTCATCAATCTTCTCTGCCTCATGTTTAATTCTTTTTTGTCAAACAGATATTTAAGACTTTTGTGGTTACTAAATGCCTCAAATGTCGATCCATACAAATAGTGTCACTAAATCTTCAAGGCAAACATTATGGCTGCTAACTCTAAATCATAGGTAGGATAATTGTCTTCATAAGGCCTTAACTATCTAAAGGCATATGCTACTACTCTTCCATTTTGCATTAAGAGATATCCTAGCCCCTTTTTAGATGTATTACAATATAGTTCAAAACTTTCTAATGGATTTAGGATGACTAAGACAGGGGTAGTGGTTAGTTTTTCCTTCAGAATTTGGAAACTATGTTCACATTTAAAATCATACACAAATGGAACATCTTTCCTAGTCAATTTAGTCAAAGGCAATGCTATTTGCGAAAACCCTTGAATAAATCTCTGACAGTAGCCGACTAATATGAGAAAACTACAAATCTCCTTCACTATTGTGGGTCTCTCCCAACCAACCATTGCTTTCTGTCTTATTGGGATCTACTTCTACTCCATCTTTTGTAATTACATAGCCTAAGAATCTTATCTCTTCCAACCCAAATTCACACTTCTCAAGTTTGGCATACAATTGCTTTTCCTTAAGAAACTGTAGCACAATCCTAAGGTGATGTTCATGCTCTTCGCTACTTTTAGAATATACAAGATTGTCATCAATAAACACTACCACGAACTGATCAAGGTAAGGTCTAAAGATATGATTCATGTAATCTATAAAAATAGCTGGAGCATTTATCAGTCCAAATGGCATTACAAGAAATTCATAATGCTCATACCTAGTTCTAAAGGTTTTCTTAGGTATATCTTCTGTTCTTAATCTGATTTGATGGTACCCCAACCCTAAATCAATCTTAGAAAACATAGTAGCCCCTCTCAATTGATCCAACAATTCATCAATTCTAGGGAGTGGGTATTTATTTTTCATTGTCACCCTTTTCAATTGCCTATAATCTATTCACAATCTCAAGCTTCCATCTTTCTTCTCCACAAATAAAACTGGTGCTCCCCATGGTGACACACTGGGCCTAATAAATTGTTTCACTAAGAGGTCTTCTATTTGGATCTTCAATTTGTTCAACTCTAAGGGAGACATCCTATAAGACACTATAGAAATTGGTCCCATTCTAGGAATCAATTCTATAGAAAAATTTATCTCTCTCTCAGGTGGAAGACTTGAAATCTTTTTGAGAAAGACATCCGAGAATTCACAAACTATAAGGATAACACTAACTTTATGTTGGAATTCAATTTCCAAAGAACACAGACAACTTATTCTTTGGATCTCCTCTTCGGTTTTCCTATTCACTGGTATGGCATCTATAAAAATCATAGATTTCTTAGAACAATCCAAGACTACATTATTTATAGATAGCTAGTCCATCCCAAAAATAATGTCCAATCCCACTAGAGGTAAACAAATAAGGTAAACCATGAAGGGCTTATTTTCAATAACAATTAGGCAATTTAAATAGGCCAAAGAAGTCAATACCCACTTTCCTACTGCAATGGAAACAGATAGTTCATAGGGTAACTCAAATAAGGGTAAATTTAGTCTCTCCACACATTCAAAGGAAATGAAAGAATGAATGGAACCATAATTAAATAGTACAATTAAAGACATTTCATTTATCAAACATTTACCTGTCATCAAATCATCGGAATGGACCGCTTCTTTAACCTTGAGAGTATATACTTTTCTAATAGTGGGAAGTATAATGGGTTCAGTTGGATTTTTCCACTTAGGGCAATCTTTAATATAGTGACCCTATTTTCCACACTTATAGCATACACCCGATTGGAATCTATAAAGTATGCCATGATTTTTCCCAAATTTTGGGCATCGTCTACTTCACCATAGGTCTCTTCCCTTTCAGGTTTCCTTTATTCCTGTTGTCCTTTCCTCTAAAGAGTCTGGGTTGCTTCCTTTTAAGGAAGTTAGTTCTTTGTCTTTCTTTTTCTGTTCAGCTAGGTTCTGAGAAACTATGCGACACTTGTTTACTAACATAGCAAAGTTTCTAATTTCAAATAGAGTAATAACATTCTTTAATTCTAATCTCAATCCAAATTCCAAATGCATGGCCTTCCATGCTTCATTTGGATGAAGCTCCAAATAAGAAGAGAACTTAGACAACTCTTCAAACTTAGCTAGGTGCTCCTCAAAAATCATATTACCCTGCTTTATCTACATAAATTCAATTTCTTTCTAATTTGTTACATTTTGAGGAAAGTATTTTCTAGATACATCCTCTTAAATGATTCCCAGGTGATTTGAGTTCCTTGAGCCTCCAATAATTATCTAGCTACTCTCTACCAATATTCTACTTCTTCAATTAACATATAGGTGCCAAATAGTACCTTTTGCTCATTGGTGCTTCCTAAAACCACAAACAACTTTTTCATCTCTCTAAGCTATTCCTCAGTTGCTTGTGGGTAAAACTGACCCCTAAAGGAAGGACCCTTTGTTTAATCCAGAACATCAGTTGTGGACTCATGCACACCATCGTCAGGAGGAGGTGCCAATTGAGGTATTAGAGGAGGAGCCAATTGAGATCCTTGATCCTACATCACCAAAGATGGCGGCTGCAAATAATAATGATGATGCCAATCAAACGATCTACGAGTTCGCTAGACCTTCATTGGAAGGGACACAGACATGCATTACTCGTCCTACAATAGCCAGGGTGGAGGAATCATCTAAATTTTGGATGGAGAAACACTAATAACCAGGGTTCACCAGGTTTTCAGCGATTGCACTAGCAGCAAGCTTTTCCAAATCAATTTACTTAAGGGCAGGAGAAGAAGCCCAATCTAGAGGAATTGATCAGGATTTTTGTGTCCACTTCAGAGAGCAAGTTCTAGTAAACAGAGAAAGTACTTAGAAACCAGCAAGCCTCCATTCAGAACTTGGAGAACCAGATAGGCTAGATTTCTAAGGTGTTGGCTAAGAGACAGCCAAGGACGCTCCCGAGCACCACAGAGTCTAATCCAAGGAAGCATTGCATGGCTATTACTCTAAAATCAGTCAAGCAAATGTCTGGTCCTTTAATTTTACCTGATGATGATAATACTAATGTGAAGGACGTAACAGTCAGTAAGGACCTAAAGCCTGAGGTAACTAAGCTGGTGCAAGTTGAGGGTAAGAAGAGCCCTGTAAGAGAGTACCAACCACCCATTCCATACCCTGCTAAATTGAAGCAGGAGAAGGTTGATCAACAGTTTGGTAAGTTTCTTAATCTATTTAAACAGCTGAGGATTAACTTTCCTTTTATTGAAGACATTTTGCAGATGCCACACTATGTGAAGTTCTTGAAGGAAATACTGAGCAACAAGAGGAAACTAGAGGATTTGGGACTGGTGACACTAAATGAGGAGTGCTCAGCAATCCTACAAAACAAGTTGCCTATTAAGAGGTATGATCCAGGGAATTTTACTATACCTTGTGTAATTAGTGAACTGTCTATTATGGATGCTCTAGTTGATCTAGGAGCCAGCATAAATTTGATGCCTACTAGCTTGTTTGATAGACTAGGATTAAGTGAGCCAAAACCTACTAGGATGAATATACAATTGGCTGATAGAACTGTTAAATATCCTAGAGGTATAGTTGAAGATGTACTTGTAAAGGTTGATAAAGTCATCTTTCTTGTTGATTTTGTTGTGATGGATATAGAGGGTGAGAGTAGCATACCCTTGATTATAGGTAGGCCTTTTCTTGCAACATTTAGGGCTATTATAGATGTCTTTGATGGGAAGTTGAAACTTAGAGTAGGGGATGAGAATGTTACTTTTGACTTAGCTACATCTAAGAGACAATCTTTAGATCATGATGATAATGTATATTCTGTGGATGTCTTAGATGATGTGGTTGAGTCTGAATTGTAGGAATTTTTACTTGTTGAACCTTTACATGTGGCATTACAAGAAGATGAGGATGAATTGTCCAACAAGCAAGTGTTGGAACAACTAGCTCATTTGCTGGTCATCGAGCCCAACAACTCTACTGACCCTTTTGTTTCTCTTAACAGGTCAGAGGTGTAGAAGGTGAAACCTTCAATTGAGGACCCCCCGGCCTTGGAATTGAAGGAATTACCTAAACACTTAAGCTATGCCTATCTGGATGAGGCAGAGAAGCTGCCAGTAATCATAGCAGCTAACTTGACACTTGAGGAAAGGAAAATAACTTTGACCTTTCTTAAGAAATACCCTAGGGCCTTCGCTTACAAGATGATGGACATTTTCGGGATTAATCCTAGCTACTGTTCACACAAGATCCTGATGGAGGATAGCTATAAGCCAGTGGTGCAGCTATAGAGATAGTTGAACCCAAACATGAAGGAAGTGGTGAAAAAGGAGGTAATTAAACTTCTTGATATAGGTTCGATTTATCCTATTTCTGATAGCTCTTAGGTGAGTCCTGTGCAAGTTGTACCTAAGAAGGGTGGCATGATAGTTGTAAAAAATGAGAAAGATGAGCTGAAACCCACTAGAATGGTAATAGGTTTTCGAGTTTGCATTGATTATAGGAGGTTCAATGATGCAACCTGGAAAGAACATTTTCCACTTCCTTTCATTGACCAAATGCTTGAATGTTTAGTAGGTCACATGTTTTATTGCTTTCTTGATTGTTTTTCAAGTTATTTTCATATTTTATTACACCTGAAGACCAAGAGAAGACCACCTTTACTTGCCCATATGGGATATTCACTTACAGGAGGATGCCTTTTAGACTGTGCAACGCACCAACCACTTTTCAGCGGTGCATGATGGCAATCTTCCATGACATGATTGAGGAGTTTATTGAGGTATTTATGGATGACTTCTCAATTTTTGGTAACTCTTTCTTACATTGTTTGCTTAATTTAGAATGTATGCTTGCATGATGTATAGAAGCAAACTTAGTTCTTAATTGGGAAAAGTGTCACTTTATGGTGAGAGAGGGGATTGTTCTTGGGCATAAGATATCACATGCATGGATAAAGGTAGATAAGGCTAAAGTTGAGACCATATCAAAACTACCACCCTCTAGTTCTGTTAAGGCTGTTAGGAATTTCTTAAGCCATGCTGGTTTTTATAGGAGATTTATTAGAGATTTCTCTAAGATTGCTAGGCCTTTAACTTAGTTACTTGTCAAGGATGTATCTTTTGTGTTTAATACTGATTGTTTGCATGCATTTCAGTTACTAAAGGAACGACTAACCAAAGCCCCTATTCTGGTTCCACCTAAGTGCTGGTTGCCTTTTGAACTAATGTGTGATGCTAGTGACTTTGCAGTTGGAACTATGTTAGGTCAGAGGATTGATAAAAGTTCCAGCTAATTTATTATGCTAGCAAGACCTTGACTGATGCCCAAGAGCACTATACCACTACTGAAAAGGAGTTACTTGCAGTGGTCTATGCTTTTGACAAGTTTTGATGCTATTTGGTGTTATCCAAGACTGTGGTTTACACAGATCATTCAGCCTTAAAGTATTTGTTCATTAAGCATGATGCTAAACCTAGACTCATTAGATGGATTTTGCTCTTGCAGGAATTTGATATTGAGATCAAGGATAAGAAGGGTGTAGAGAACTTGGCTACAGATTACCTATCAAGGTTGTAGAATCCAAACTGGGAGGCTTTAGATGAGAGAGCCATTAATGATAACTTCCCAGATGAGCATTTGGAGGCAATTTAGGTATGTATTGATTCCCCTTGGTTTTGTGATTATGCTAACTATCTTGTTGCAAGGGTTTTACCAAAGGTTATAACTACCTGGAAAAAGAAGAAATTCTTTGTTGAGTTGAAATACTACATTTGGGAAGATCCTTTCTTGTTTTGTATTTGTGTAGACCAAGTAATCAAGCAATGCATACATAAGGAAGAAATTTACTAGATTCTGAGGCATTGCCATGAAGGACCAACGGGAGGCCACCAGGTTGCAAACCACACTGCTAGGAAGGTGCTTGAAGCAGGCTTCTACTGCCCAACCATATTCTAGGATGTTAGAGCATTTGTCCAAGTTTGTGATACTTGTCAGAGGTCAGGTAACATCTTCGCCCGTGACAAAATGCCCCAAACGAGTATGCAAGTGCTTGAAATTTTTGATGTGTGGGGTATTGACTTCATGAGCCCTTTTACTTCCTTATCTGGTAATAAGTATATACTTGTGGCTTTTAAGTATCTTTCCAAGTGGCCAAAAGCTCAAGCTTTCCCCACTAATGATGCTAGGGTAGTGACTAGGTTCCTTAAAAAATTGTTTGCTAGGTTTGGTACACTTAGGGCACTGATTAGTGATAGAGGGACCTATTTCTGTAGCTCCCAACTTGAGAAAGTACTTAAACATTATGGGGCTTCTCACAGGTTTTCAACACCCTATCACCTGTAGACCAGTAGACAAGTAGAGGTAACTAATAGGGTTTTAAAGAGAATCTTAGAGAAAACCGTGGGGGTGAGTAGGAAGGATTGGGCATCCAAATTGGGTAATGCATTATAGGCCTTTAGGACAGCCTATAGAACTTATCATTTGCCTATCGAATTAGAACACAGGGTTCTTTGGGCCCTTACAACATGCAATCTTGATGTTATATCTATAAGAAAAGAGAGGTTATGGAAGCTGAATAAGCTAGAAGAATAGCGCCACCAAGCTTATGAAAATTCTTCCATTTACAAAGCTTGAACCAAGAAATGGCATGATCAAAGGCTGCGTGGCTCTAAAGATTTTCAAGTTGGAGATAGGGTATTACTTTATAACTCACGTCTTCGTCTTTTTCTAGGAAAGCTTAAAAGCTGATGGTCAGGACCATTTGTGGTCAAGCAAGTCTTTCCCTATGGCACAGTGGAACTACATCATCCTGACAAAGGAGATTGCAAAGTCAATGGGCATCGATTGAAGCACTACTATAGAGACTTGTCGGAGGCCGAGGAACGAGTTTACATGGTGCTTTACCTGCAAGAGTGATAGAAGGAATGAGTCCAGCTAAAAGACTTAAACAATAGAAGCAGTGTTTTTTTATTATTTATTTACTTTATTTTTGTCTATTTTCTTCTTTTTCATATTGTTGAGGCACATTAAAATTTTTATATTTTCTTTGCTTATTGTTGTGCTTTATGCTTTTATTTTTGTAGTATCCCCTTTCCTGTACACTGAGGGTAGTGTCTTTCTCAAGTGTGGGGTGGGTATCTATGATTTTGATGCTGCAGTTTGCTGATGCTGTACTTATTTTGATAGTGGATATAGGGTATGATACTTGATTTTTGCTTGATTCTATGCACTTGAGTCTTTGATTGTCTTTTGAGCATGTATGATTTAGTCATGAATGGGCAGGCATTGTTTCTCATAGTGCATGGTAGAAAGTAATATAAATGTCTAATGCATTTTTTACCATGACCGGGTCATACCAGTGTTGCTTGATTATTATTTTTTCAAATTGTTCAATTTTTTTTTTATTTAGGATGTTGATAATACAGTGTGCATGCACTACTTGATTGATAATTCATATGGAAATATTTGAGAACCATATGCAATTTAGCCACACTTCAAATGTGAGATTTGAGCCTAAAATAAGCATTTATTATAAATATGATTCAAATTATTTTTGTCGAGTGTGTATTTCACTTGATTATGTCTCTAAAACTTGCTCTGAAATACTTGTTGAAGTTACTTAAACTTTTGAATATCAGATGATTTAGGCAACTTAGGATACACTATTTTTTTTTGCCAAAAAGCCTACCCCATGTGTCTTCCTTAGTTAGCCACTATTGGGCGTTGACTTTTCCTTCATCACTTACATTTTACACCTTATATTCCTTTCTATACACTTTTGTGTGATTTACTCTTTATACATGGATTAAAAATGCACTGCCTTAATTGGTAATAGTACACTAAGTTTTTTTTTTATCATTCTAGATGCTCCCTTTAATCCAAAAGTGTAAGCATGCAAGCTAATTATGAAAAAAAATTATGAAAAAAAAGAAATAATAGTAAGAGTAGTTTGTCTGTTGATATTATATTCTCTGAGCATCACCAATTTCATTAAAAACTTGGTAAGAATTTTTATGTTTAGCATTTTTTGCGTTTAATCCTTTAATCCTTCATGATGCTTTAATTGCATGAATTTTTAGCATCTATGCTACTTCTACCAAAATTTCTTCCTTACCATCACCTTAACCTTGTTACAACCTTATTAAGACCCCTTGATTTTGGTATTCAATTTTTAGTAGTAGCGGAGATGAGATTTATGAGCAAGCGTATAGTAGAAATATTCTTGTGAAGTTGCTTGAGGGATTTGTACGTTACCAATGTACACTTTGAGTGATTTGAGTAATCTCTGAGAGGCATTGATTCTTAAATAATTAGCATTGAATTGTTAGCTAAGTTGTCTTTGCATCATTATTATCTCCATTCTACATCAAGGTTTTGCATTTTGGTCTATGATTAAGTTTCACAGGAAAGGTGTTAGGCATTATTAACTGTGGACTAGGTATGGACTTTGAGAAACTATTACTGTTTGTTTAAAGACTAAGTTAATGTTTGCTTGAGGACAAGCAAAAGCTTGAGTGTGGGGTGATTTGATGTGTCTTATTCTATAAAAAATTGCTTGATGCGAATTATTTATTTTATGAGCATTTTGTGTAATTCTATTGTAAAAATCACCTAAGTTGTGTTATTTTTCATTTTCAAGCATTTTATCAAGTCATTATCAGTAAACGGAGAAATTTTAAGCCCAAACAGCTGTCAGAGCACCCAAAATAGGCCATTTGGGCCAATTTTGCTTATTGGGCCTTAGATCGAGCTAATTGGAGGGAAAAAGTGAGGACCCGTGTGAGAAAAGCTTAGGAGACCCGTGCAACGCGGGGAATAGTGGAAATTAGAGCTTGGAACGGTGCTTTGGAAGGAACCCATTACGTGGAGAGAACCCAAAGCCAAGCGTGAACAGAGGTATTTCTGGGTGGAGTCCAAGGCAGTGTGACCTCAATCCAACAATAGAGGACAACGGGCGAGCCACCACCACTGTGCATTACTGTCAAAAAGTAGTAGATCAGCAAGAAAAGATGCGCGATCCGAGAGGAAAACTCATCCAAGTTTGCAACTGTTTGTAGTGTTTTCTGACCGACCCACTAGCTGCCATCACTCCTGCAATGTTTAGTAACTCCTCCGCCACCTTACCTCAGCTCATCGGCTGCTGAAACACCCCAGATCACAAGATCCGCGGACAGACCCAATTTGCGATCCTGTTGTATTTAGAGCTGATTCTACCGCCATCTGTCCCAGCTACCACTGGAGATCGACCCTCCATCACCGACACTCAGTGCCTTCCCCACGACCTTTCACCCCGGCTCTGGTCGTCATTGTAGTCATTTTTCATTAGGTACCCGAGACCCCAAAGATCTAAACTATTTTGACCCAATTTTGTGACCCATTTCTAGATAGCTTTGGAGTTTATTTTTTCGGCATTTTTCTAGCAGTTTTTTGGATAGATTTTGGTGGTTTTCTGGTGACCAGTCCGTGAAACTATCATTGGGCAATTGAGAAGACAGGGGCGTGCATAATTTTCACTATTTTTATCTCCTGTATAATTAATTTTAGGATAAATTTCCTAATAGATTTTCTGTTGTTGGATTTTCTGCTGTTTGTAAATATGTGTGGCTTAATTTGTAAAATCCATTGGGGACCCTGACTGTGTTGGATTGCTGTTTTAATTTGCATGGATATTGAATTTGATACTATGATCTTCTCTGAGGTTATGCATGTACTGTTTAAGTTTTCATTGCAAGATGTCGTTGTGAATGCTAATTTGATTTCTTTTTGAGATCGAGAGATGATAATTGAAATTGGAACCTAATCATAGAGAACAATTAAGTTTCACTTAGAGATGAGGTTAATTAATTGCTGGATTAAGGAGTAGCTATCCTTAATAGTAGTGAATTGGAACAATAAGGCTAATCTAAAATCAATCATTAGGAAGAGATTCCAGTGGTAGATTCTTAGATTTAGAAATTTAATTATCTTGAGAGGGAAATTGAATTTAACTTAGAATTCACTCACAGGTAGCATCATTAGATTTAATAGACCATTATCCTTTATGTGTTTGCCAACCAGTACAAGTCTCTAGTAGGTTTGCTTTTCTTGTGTCGATATATTCTCTTTTGTTCCTTGTAGCTAGTTATTGTTTATTGCATTTAACTTAGTCATTAGTTTAATTAGAACATAATTGATTGTTTTAATTGCTAGGCTAGATAACAGATAACAAGTAGTAATTCTGGGCTTTACCGTTCCCTTGGGATACGACCTTGATATTTACCATTGCACTAGACTGCATCAATAGGTTCACTTTCGTAGGTGTAGTTGCATAGGTAGCATTGGCAGAATAACATCACCCACCAGAGTCTGTATAACCCAGTTAAACTACCTTCATTCTCCTTTTCCATGCCAGTATTCTTCCTAGGTGGGGCTATATTTCACTCTAAAACATAAACATTACTAAGGTGATCAGTCTCAATAACATAATATTTATAAGAGATCATATGGCTCCAACAAGAAATATTGTCTACCTAAACCTAGCACTTCATTCCTCAAGTCAAACTATAATACAAGCCAGTCAACTACCTATGCTTAGCTAACTAACTTGCATTAGTCTCTATCTAGAGGAATCTACCTTTCACTACCAAGTCAGCTATGTGCTAACTGTGGTAGCAGTGCTCTGATACCAACTAAGTGTAACCCCCTAATCCTATAGTTCATTTTAGTTATTTATATAATATATATAAGATTGGTGAATTACTACTACCTTTACTCTAGTCAGTTTTTAACTTTTTACCAAGTTAAATGGTTAAGTGCTATTGGTTTGAGGTTACTACACTCAGGTTCTCACACGTTACGCAGTGAAAAATAAATTAAATTAGCTGGAATAAAACATAAATACATATATATACATTTACATTCTTTTACAGTATTTATAAATGTCATCCATTAGATATATACCTATGGATATGTAAGTGTGTTAACTAGGGTAAAGAGACAACAAGCCTGTCACTTATACCCATTTAACAAAACTACTAGTGAATTCCTAACTCACATATCCTAATACATATATGTCCATGACCTCTACACCAAAAATCATCCTTTTAATCCTTCCAAGATAGTAAAAAGGATTCAGGGTACCAGGCATGTCAAAATTCTACTATACAACCTTAATGCTTCATGCAATCAAGTTGTGGGAGGAACTTCCCATACATACATAACCCATAATTCTTCAATAATAAGGAAATATCCCAAGAAGGGTATCTCCATCAATTCCACCTCTACCTCTAGTAAGATCTGATACCTAGGTATCTGATACAAACCAGTCTTTTTAATGAGAATAACTCTCAATAGCAATAATAACCAATATATAAAATTGCTAATTTGTACCACCGTAAACCCATATGAAAAATTCTACATTCTTCTCACAATCATTAAAAATATTGTAACTATTGGGTCACCATACATGAACATATTCACATTTTATACTTAAGATTGCATGCATAACTCATTTAATATCCATCCCACAGGATATACATATATTCAAAAAACATAATCATATTATATAAAATTAATTTAAGCCGATAATGTAACTTCCACCTCTAATACTTTGAGATTTATTATGACATTATTGTTATCATTGATTGGACATGTAGATTTATTATTTATTTAATGATAAGGATTGTTTATTAAAGGGATAGAATAGACATTTTCTTCAAGATGGAACCACTTTTGTCATAAAAAGGGCAAAATTAGAAATTTGGTAAAGAAGGGCAAAATAATAAATTTACTATAAAGGAGAAAATAAATTGTATTTTCTTATTTCATGGAATTACATTAAGGACTTTTATCATTTTCCCTTTAAGAGAGAAGAAGAATTTAGTGTGAAGTGATTATGTCTACTTCGATGGCAAAATGGTAATTTTCCTTAAAAAGGGCAAAGTTGTAATTTTACTCCAAGGGCATATTAGTAATTTTTCATACGATAGAAAATTTAATTTTTACCTAAATACTTCATAGAAATAGAATTGGAAAGTCTTTACCCTTTTATTTTAAAAAGGATAAAGAATAAGAGTAAATATAATAGTATTAGCATAAAGGGTAAAATGGTAATTTTGTCAAAGAAGGGTAAATTAGTAATTTCATAAAAATAAGATTTATGAAACTTTATTTAAAGAGTTTTTGCCCATTAAACTTGAAAAGGTTGAAAAATGGGGTTAAATTGGCCATTTGGACATAAAGGGTAAAATGGTAATTTCGTTAGAGACATAATGGTAATCTCTTAAAAAGATGAAGGGCAAATCTGGAATTTCAAAATTTATAAGGGCAAAATTGTCCTAGCCTAAGGAAGTTCCAAAAAATTACAATTGTAATAACTCGTATTTTTTTAAAATAAATTAATTGGGTAAATTAAATTTAGAATTTTGTCAAAATTAAATTAAGCATGATTTTCTGAGCCTATGGTTGAAATTTGAGAATTTTTCGGAGTCAAATTTTATCTTATGGAGGAAAACTCAATCCGAATTTAAGAAAATTAACAAATAATTTGGAAGGCTTAAAATCTTCAAAAGATTTCTGAATTCCTTCCATATGGGCCTATATCCTTGCCCAGATCAGAGAATGCATTCGAAATTTATCCCGGGCAAAGTGTAAAAAGACTAAAATGCCCCTAGAGGCTTAAAATCTCAAAACCCCACTTTTTCCTCTCATTTTTCCTTTTCTCTCTCTCTCCTTCACCAATTTTCTCTCTCCTTTCCCTTTCATTTTCATGCCACCTCCAATCGCCGAAATTGCCGCCCTGTGTCGTTCTCAATGGCCGACGGCCACCACAGCGACTAAAAACAGTGTGCATTCCCCTCCATCGCGATTTCAAAGCCCCGCCACGATCTCCTCGTCCAACACCGTTTGGCCACACTGCCGCCACCGTTTGGTAGCTTGAGCTGCCAGCTTCCTCCGATAGCTTCCAACCTGTGGAATGTTGTCGCCATGCACCCAGAACGAGGGAAAAATGGTCCATCGTGCGTTGCGTTTCGTCACCAAAAAATGCCATCTAAACGACCATGTTTCGCTACATTTTGGTGTATTTTTCGACCCCAGTGACCATTCACCACCGTGCGCAGACATGAGCTGCCATCCTCTATCTTGGTCCACTGTGCGCCATCATCGGAGTTTCCAAATAGCTGCCAGAATTAGATTTCAAGCTTATGAAATCCCTGGTATAGTTTAAAATCCTCCAATTTGATTTTTTTCCTATTGAAATTGACCCCAAAAATGTTTAAGGATTAAACCGGCTTAGGAATTTGATAAATTGACGTATGAAAGCTTAATTAAAAGAAAAACCCGCCTAAGAATCTAACTATTTCTGCATGAAACTAATTGGGATCCATTATTGAGGAAAAAGGGCCCAAAAATGTATCAAAGAGAAGAGAGAGATTTGGTCAAAGAGAAAGGAAGCAAGGTAGGTTGACAATTCTTGAAAACAGTGTTCCAAGATTTCGTATGTGTATGCCGTATTTCTATAGGCTTTCATGGGACATTGTTGCCATCTTATATTCTTAATATTATTTATGTTTTGCTGGCCAAATCCGCATGATAGAGTGGTATGTGGGTATATGATAAATTGAACATTAATGTTGTGGAAATGTAGGTTAGCAATTTATTAAATTCTTATTCCATGATTGAGTATGTATGTTCAATGATATAGCTTCCATGGAATTTGAACCCTTGTCTACACTCTGAATTTAGAAAGAAAATTTTAATAGAGCTTGCATGATAAAGATAAAAGGTGGCTAATGCAATTCTCTAAATTATTATTTCCTTAAGATCATGACAGGACTTAGATTTAGAAATTTGTTTAATAGTTTGGTTAGTTTGGTTTACTACTCTTAATGTTTTATTGGACTTGTTATTTCCATGATGAAATTAATGGGGTTATTAAACATTTATGATTGCGAATAATAATGCATGTGATTATGGGAAATAATTGACTAGGTTAGTATTGGAAATTATTGTAATGATCAACTATGAGATTAAGTAATGATGAACACTATCATAAGAGATTGATTCTGAGGGTTTAAGACTAAAAATGATGGCCATGGATAGGAGGAACATTATTATAGAAAGTATTCAAATTTTTAGAAAGAAAAATATACATGGAAATTAATTCCAAGAAAAAGGAATTATTAATGAAGTTATTGAAATTTTTAGAAGGAAAATGCACATTTAAAATCAACCTCCAAGAAAAGAAATTAATATTGAGACTTTTAGAATTTTATGGGAAAATGTACCTTAAGAATTATTTCTAAGGAAAATAGAAACTACTTCTTAAAGATTGAATTTAAAAAAAATGTATAGTCACGTTAAACTATAAGAAAGAGAAAGATTTCCTAGAAATTAATAGCATATCTAATGAAGTACATTAATGGTAATTTCCAAGAAAAGGAATGATATTTTTGAAGTTACTAGAATTTAAAAAGAGGACATATGCTAATGATAATTCTCAAGAAAAGAAAATTTTTCAGGATCATTAAAGAAATGTTAAAGGTGGCCCAGCGCCCACATATTGCCCTAAGTGTCCACGATTTACGATGTGTGGCCAAAGGTGCTCCACAAAGGTGGCCTAGCGAGGTGTGGCCAAAGGTGCTCCACATAGGTGGCCTAGCGAGGTGTGGCCGAAGGTGCTCCAAACTTATGACCTAGTGCTCTTAATTACACTATATGTACGTGGCCGAGTTTCCACGATTTATGATGTGTAGAGGTGTGGCCGAAGGTACTCCATACCCACGACTTAGTGCTTGTAATTACACTATATACGTGGACGAGTGTCCACGATTTATGATATGTGGCCAAAGGTGCTCCACACGGGCGGCCTAGAGAGGTGTGGCCGAAGGTGCTCCATACCCACGACCTAGTGCTCGCGATTATGCTATATGTACATAGCTGAGTGTCCACGATTTAAGATGTATATCCAAAGGTACTCCACACGAGTGGCCTAACGAGGTGTGGCGGAAGGTGTTCCATACCCACGACCTAGTGTGTAACGACCCCCTAATACAACATACGCGATGCTTATCTGATTAGAGGAAGCAGATGGGTTGATTTACATTATTATTCCCTATGTGGGAATGTCAGGGGATCGCTACTGGTTGAGCGTAACCCAAATAGACTTCCCGTTGTCCATTCGGATTCCGTTCAACCCTAATTCACACGCAGCTAACTAATTAGACATATATACATCATAAATTACTCTGGAATGAAATCTAAAATCGATATACACGTCACGTCATACATTCATACACGTTCCAACTTAAATTCACAAGTTTACAGCGGTAAACCCTACCGAAAATCCGGCAGAGTTTCCTCTGTATTTCGACCATACCCAAAATACAATAATCACCTGTTTACAATTATACATCCAGTCCAACAACAATAGAAAAAATAAATGACAGAAATCTATATACAACAACGTCATTGAAATATATACAATAAAATTCAATCCTAGACTAATCTTCTCATCTATCTGTCATCAAATCATCGTCCAACTATCTTCTAGGTTCCTGTCCCTGTACCTGTTCATCTGAGTAAACAACCTGGTGAGATATAAAATCCCAGTAGAATAATTTATAGTTCAAGTACTATTAAAAAATATGGTTGAATACTCAGCGGTGCGAACACCGAAATCATCTTCCTGAAATTAGTTCGAAAACAGTGAAATACCTTATCTTTAAAATCGTTTTATCACATGGAAATTGCGGCAGTTATTCAAAATCATAAAAATCCATTTCTTTTAAATCAATACTCGAAATCAGATAAAATCCCATGCCTGGTGTATCTAAATCCACGTTGGCTACAAATCTTCTGTAACCAAGTCTAAATCATCATCTAATTGCACGTCATCTAGAGAGAATACCTCTCTTATCGTTGGGTGTGATCCGTAACACCAATCACCCGAATCAAGCCTATATTGTGAGTGTGATCCGTAACACCAATCACTCACTCAAGGACCGGGTGAGAATTAACATCTAGGGCGTCCCCTAGCATGTGCACATACGCCAATTTTCATCCTCATAAAGTCTATTCGAACTCACATGCACACGGTCAGCTATTCCTCAGGGTTTTAGGGTATTATGCCTAAATCACAACGTTTCTCCGTGTAGGCTATCTCCCCTTATACTCCTTAAACCTTTCTTAGGTTCGTCCTGATTTATCGCGTGATCCCTAACGCAGTACAGGCCAAATCAGGTAAAAATAATATCAATTAAAAGCTCCCTATACTCGGGATACTTAACGGCCGTCCCATACCGGCTATCAAGTACCTTACCCTAAGTAAATCTGTCTTAAGGGCATCTAAACTCGATAAACAAAGCGTCTAACATGCAATTAGCGTTTTCAGCGCACAAGCATGCAATTTATTCCATCGAAAGCAGCACACAATTCCATGCAATTAAATCTAATCGTTCAGACAATCACTAGGTCAAATCTAGGACTCAAGAAGCGTAAATCATCTTACCTGGTCTCCTGTCACTCTAAATTGCTTCAAAACTTCATATAGTCTTGGTTTCTGAGCCCAATTAATTTCCTGGACATTAAATTGAATATTCAAATTTGTCACGTCATCCGTTTTTCGATCCTAAGTCCGGTTACCCAAATACCTAAGTCAATTTATTGCCTAATTACGTTCGACAGCTATTTCAATCAGATATCATCAGTTTTTGGGAAATCAGACCTTACCAATGTGATCAGATGATGGAATTCTGTGTCAGGGTGGTCTCAGTTTCTCTCGATGCACGTCCAAAAACTCCAGCACGATGGCGCATGGTGGCGTACGCCGAAGGGGTGCAATTTACCTCGAAAATTACACCACGGTGAAGCCCGCAAGTCCAGGAGCCCAAATATGGTGGTGGCACGGCGGTTCACGGCCGTTTGGATGGCGTTTTTCGGCCACGAAGATTCACGCACGGTGGATAGAGATTGCCTAAATCCGGGTGCATCTGGCCTCCATTTGACATCGGTGAGCTGCTGGAGGAAGCTGGCAGCTCAGGCTACACGGTGGTGGGGGCGGTGACGGCCAACGGTGATGGACGGTGGCGATCTGAGCTGGCGAAGTTTTTTTGCGGTGGAGGAGAAAAGTGGCATTTTTCGGTGATTCTGGCGGCCGTTGGTGGCCGTGGGTGGTTGCTGGAGGTTGTGGGTGGTGAGAGCTGTCGATTGGTGTGCCAAGTGGTGGCCCACGGTGGCTGTGGTGGCAGTGCACGGTGGAGAAAGGAGGAGAGAGAAAGTATAGTGAGGAGAGAGAGAGATTTGAGAGAAATGAAGGGAATCCGAGAAATTTAAAGCCGTCAGGGGTGATTCTAACTTTTCCCGGACCACCCGGGGATACTTTAGGGTGTCGACTTCCTTCCAAACGTTGGCACGTGTTTCTATGCAAAGGTTTTGGCCTTCGTCGATGAAATTGATGCACAAAACATCTTTTGTCAGTTTCTGATCGCCAGATTGCATTTCTTTCCATTTGATCGTGTTTCTGACTGCGAAGGGATAGGGGAGAGGAACAAAAGCGTGAGGTGGCTCGATAACCACCAAAGCGGACAATATCTATAAGTGGGCGGCTGGACTGTTACACTGGTATCAAAGCCGGGGCCCAGATCAGTGTGCCAACGAGGACGATGGGCTCCCTAAGGGGGGTGGATTTGTAATGTCCCACATCGGTTGGAGAGGGGAACGAAGCATGCCTTATAAGTGTATGGATACCTCTCCCTTGTAGATGCGTTTTCTCCTCCGAAGGGATAGGAGAAGAGGAACAAAATTGTGAAGTGGCTCGATAACCACCAAAGCGGACAATATCTACAAGTGGGCGGCTGGACTATTACATAGTGCTCATGATTACGCTATATGTACGTGGCCCAGTGTCCATGATTTACGATGTGTGGCCAAAGGTGCTCCACAAGAGTGGCCTAGGTAGGTTTGGGAAAAGGTGCTCCATACCCACAACCTAGTGCTCGCGATTACACTATATATACGTGGCTGAGTGTCCATAGATTATGAGGTATGGCCGAAGGTGCTCCATACCTGTGATCTAGAGTTCACGATGATTTTATGTACGTGGCTGAGTGTCCACGATTTATGATGTGTGGCCGAAGGTACTCCACACGGGTGGCCTAGCGAGGTGTGGCCGAAAGTGCTCCAAACCCATGACCTAGTGCTCGCGATTACGCTATATACATGGCCGAGTGTCTACGAATTACGAGGTGTGGTCAAAGGTACTCCACACGAGTGGCCTAGTGAGGTAAGGTAGAGGCGCTCTATACGCATGACCTAGTGCTCACGATGATTTCATAAAGGTGGTCTAGTGACCTCATAACACCCTAGAATGCTCAATTAATCTAGATTAATAAATGTAAAAGGTAATACATAAGAAATTTGTGTAATTATGTGATAACAGGTATAATTTTGTTTGGATATATTTTATTTGAAAGAGGTTGCCTGATTTTATGTTGAAATCTAAATTATCATGCAATGGTTGCCTGATTGTATTTATGAATAACATTGTGTTTAATATTAAGAATGTAGAATGAAATTTTTTGGTGCTTACACCCTGGTACATATTAGTTATATTTTTAAACCCAAATTGTTAAGTTAGTGGGAAACTTGTGTTTCTCAATACTATGCTAATATGTATCATGTAACATCCGCTCCTAACACTTGTATCTTATGATGACGTTGTTGTTATTATCATTGTTAGCATTAATTGTGAGGGGTTAAGGATGATTTATTAAGGAGTTAGAATGAACATTTTTATCATTATATAATCAGTTTTGTGATAAAAGAATGAAGTTGGAATTTTGGTAAGGAAGGGTAAAATGGTAATTTTACCATGAAATGAATAATTAGTTTAACTCTTTTATTCCTTGAAGTTATGTCAAAGGACTCTTATTATTTTCATTTAAGAGAAAAGTAGAATCTAGTTATGCAAGAAATTTCTTACATTGATGTTGAAAGGCAATTTTCCCTAAAAAGTGTAAAATTGTAATTTCACACTATGAGTATGATAGCTATTTTATATGAAGTGAGAAAAAATTTAGTTTTTATCCTAAATATTCTATGAAGGTGGAAATTAGAAATCCTTATTCATTCTTGATCAAAAGAAGAAAGAAAGAGAGTGAAATGATGGTTTTAACATAAAGGGCAAAAAGGTAATTTTTCCTTAAGGGCAAAATTGTAATTTTGCAAAAAATAAAAGTAAATTAGTAAATTCATGGAAATGAGCCTTATGAAATTTTATTTAAGTAATTTTACTCCTTGAAACTGAAAAGAATGAAAAAGGGAGCAAAAATGGCCAATTTGGACTTAATGGCAAAAAGGCACTTTTCTTAGGGACTAAAATGCAAATTCTGAAAAGTTGAGGGACCACTATGCAATTTCAAAATTTTGGAAGGGCAGAATAGTCCCAGCCCATGGAAGTTGCATAAAATTACAATGGCAAGGAGAGACAATGCCATTGTTAAAAAAAGAAAAGAAAAAGGATGAAATTGACAAATTAGCAAGAGTGGCATTTTTGTAAATAAATCAAACTTTAATTCAGCCTATTTGTTCTCCTAATTACTAGAAATTTCGTGAAAGGTGGAGAAGAAGGAGAAGTGGCCGAATTGCATCTTGCCTTGGAGAAGAACAAGCTTCCACCAAATCAATAAGGAAATCACACATCTATTAGCTTTTCAAGGTAGATAAACAATCCTATGCCATTAATTTCATGTTTTATGATATGTTTATGGTGTTTCCAAACTTGTAAGCATGATGGCAATTTCTCTCTCTACATGTGTATGATGGATTTGCATGCTTGGATATGAGATATGTTGGAAATAACTTGTGGTTATGACTATAGATATGCAAGAAAGCATGAAAACTCATGAAATGGTGAATTTGCATGGATGGAACTTGATTTTATTAAATCCTAATTGGTGTCAAGGCTGAGTTTGTGGTTGTTAGAGTGAGAAAATGGTATTTTTGCATGGATTTTGCATGAATATTGTTGTATTGCAAGCAAGGTGATGAAACAACTCCATTTTTGCTTATTTTCTCACATTGGCCGAATTACTAGGGTTATAAGAGTGCTGAATTTTTGGCCAAATTCTATGTTAGAAAGAGTGAGAGAAAGTACTAGAAAATGGTAAGAGAGAGAAAGTCTAATTAGATTTGCATTTAGGTACTTATCTCATTGTCTAGCTTCACAACTAGCCAAGAAAATGTGCTTTAGTCACCTTGGCTGAATGGATGCATATGAATGGTGCTGTATTTGCTCTTGAAAATGATTTAGAAACCATATAAATTTAGTTCCAAGAAAGGAGGAGAGAGAAAATTTTGGCAATTTATGTTTCAAGCAATGTTGCCAATTTAAAGTCTTACTTGTTCACCTTAAAAGTGTGCATAAAAATGTGAAATTGTGATATTAGATGTGTGATTATGTTTGGCATGAAAAATAAGCTAGAAAAGTATGAAAAAGAATGGCCTAAAGTACACTTACCTAATTTTTAGGTGTGAGAAAGTGTTAGGCATAATTATGGGAATTGTCACCATGATGTTCCATTAATGAGAGTAAGGCTAGAAATGTGCCAAAAGGGTTAGAAATACAAAGTATTCATGTTCATTCTACCTTGGTCGAATACTATGTGAAATTTTCTCTAGAGTGGCTAGATTTATGAATGAGTTGGAAATAGCCTAAAGTGCCATCTAAACGGCCTATGTTAAGGGAAGAGAGACCAAAGATGCAAGGGTCAAGAATGAATGAATAATAGCATGCATTTTTCCATAAATAGTGAAATGTTTAAATTTATGCAAAAGTGATGGAATGGCAAGGAATGATTAATTTAATTGTGAAAGACAAGGTTAAAGCTTCCTTGTGGAGAATGATCTGGTGTATACTCCCAAGGAATTAAATGAGGAGGAATGATCTGGTGAATACCTCCTGAGATTAAAAGCCTGTGAAGGAATGATCTAATGTATACCTTACAGGGAAGTGCCCTAAGGGGAATGATCTGATGTAAACCCCAATACATTGACATGTGGGAGGAATGATCTTGTGTATACCTCCAAAGAGCACATTTAAGTAAGAAGGAATGATTTCATCTATACCTTCCCAAAATTAAGTAATTATGAAATGTTATGTATGTATTGCATGAACGTGATTTATGTGATTATGATTATGGCATGTAAGCATTGAATGCTTGTAGCCTATTAATACCTTGCATGACCTAATTGAATGTGTATTTCATTTCTATAGCTACATCTACATATGTTTTTGTGATATGTCATATCCAAGTATCTATATGAGAATAGTTTTGAAAATCAACTGCATATAGAGTGTTTTCTGTATTATTACAGTGGTACGTGTTATTTATTTTAAAATAAACTGGTTATTTATCTACTAGGAATGTATTTCTCATTACTGAACTGATATGTATCAAATGGTTAGATATTGCGTGGTAATCGAGGTGGAGTTGGACACAGTGGAAATTCCTTTCTTAGGAGTTTTCACTATTATCAAGAATGTGTATGTTATCACTATTTTTGAATTTCCTTTAGAATAGATGAGTACGTAAATATATAGCCATAGCCCGACCTTTTGGAGTCCTAATTCTTCGTTTATTTTTTTTTTGGGTTTAGAATTAGGGCTGATATTTTTGGCTGTATATAGAAAGAAAAAAAAGGCATATGTATAGGGATATGTGAAGGACGTATTCACTCACGGTATTTTGTAAAGGAGTATGAGTGGCAGACTTGTTGTCTCCTTACTCCTTATGGATGGGTACTTCATCTATCCCAGTGTATGTATACCAAATGATGTACTAAACAGTTGTATAATGTATGTATATTAGAAAAGTTTTTATATATTCTGTTGTATTATTTAATATGTTATATTCTGCTGTGCCAAAGCATATTACTTGAGCAAAAGAACCCAAACCTAATTGCATAAAAAATCTATGATGGTTGGATGCTCAGGAGAAATAAAGGTAATCAAAGACTAGAATTAATGTAACCACTTATCTAAATAAGCGTTATGACATTGTTAATTATGATAAGGGGTGTTACATTAAATATCAGATGCGAACGCATAGCCAGAGCAGGAGGTAGCAGTCCCATTTTGATTTAAGTGAGATTTTTGTAACCCTATTATGGGTCCTGGTTCAGATATATTTAGTTTAGAACTAGGGTTTTTCTTTTGGCAATTGACATGGGATATTTGAAGGACCGGTCCATCTTTAAAATTTGTGAAGGGGTCTAAGTGATTGGATTGTTATCTCCTGACTTCCTATGGACAGGTACTTAATATATCTTGATACATGTTTGAAATGTAATGGACATTATTGGACATGTATTTATTTATTTGAATTACATGAAGGTCTTAATTTATGCGTGTAATTTAGTATATTTTTATCTATTCTGCTGTGTATACAAGATTTAATCTGAGAAAATGATCCCGAACCTAATCTGCTTGATATAAATTTAATAGTTTAACTGCTCAGACATTAATTAAATAAAGGATAAAGATAATGTATTGAACCTATCTGTTTACATCAGAATTAATGGTAATACTAGATAGGGGCGTTGCAACAATTCTAAAGAGAGTGAATGTCATTCTTGAAAAGGAGAAGTTGTAACACCCCTTATCTTATCTTAACAACATCATATAATATATTCAGATAAGTGGTTACATTATTCTTTACCTTTTTATTTTCAATAAATTTCTTGAGCATTTAATCCATTAGTAATTTAATATATAATTAGATATGGGTTCTTTTGCTCAGGTAAACATACTTTATGCACAATGAAAATAGAATTTAATACATCATAGCGGAATTTGTAAAACATTCTATAACTATATGCATATCCTTTAAATTTTCTGATACATATTCTAGGAAATATTTAATATATATATGTATCTATATAAGGGTAAGGAGACAACAATCTTGTCACTCAAACCCCTTTTCCAAAAGAACAGTAGTCCTAATTTGATCTCAAATTACAGATGTAGGAATTAAGATTGAAAGTGCTACAATATATAATTTCTATTTACTCTTTACATCTACTAGACGGTGCATCATTACTCGGGTTCTATGCATCTGATACACATCAGCACAATAATGATAAATATATTCCCAGTAGCTAAACAAACCATTTTCTTTAAAATAACTGATATGTACCACTGTAAGAATACAGAAAACAACTCTACATTCCATTCAGTATCAAATTCTTTTCATACAGATATATGGGTATGACATATGTGTAACATGTGTGTATACATCTATAAACATGAGACATGCAACATATATTATCATTACTGGCATGAATAACAAGCTTTCAAGTTTCCCCATTTTTCAAAAATTCTTACATTGAAAACATTCACACAATACAAATCATACCATCTCATAAATTCCTTACTTTTGGGAGGTAAACCCTAGATCATTCCCCCTAAACTTAATTCCTTGGGAGTGTACACAGATCATTCCCCTCAAGGCGTTATTCTTGGCTACGGATTTTAGTCACCGTTATAGGTATCTCCTAATGAACCACCGCTTCAGTCTTACTAGGATCTACTGCTGCCTCATCCTTGGAAATCACATGTCCTAGGAACCTTACTTCCTCCAAACAAAACTCACACTTCTCAATTTTGGCATACAGCTAACTCTCTCTAAGCACTTGTAGCATAATATTAAGGTGCTGCTCATGCTCTTCCCTATTCCTAGAATACACAAGAATTTCATCAATAAACACTACCTCAAACTAATCGATATAGGGTCTAAAGATACGATTCATCTAATCCATGAAAATTTTTTGAGCATTGGTCAGACCAAATGGCATTACAAGAAACTCATAATGCCCATACCTAGTCCTAAAAGCGGTCTTAGGTATATCCTCACTTCTTACTTTGATTTAAGGGTACCCTGATCTCAAATCAATCTTGGAAAACACAACTACTCCTCTTAATTGGCCCAGTAGGTCATCAATCCTAGGGAGTGGATGTAACATCCGCTCCAATTATGATTAAAGAGATGTTTGATAATTGCTAATTTGATGTTTAATGCTTGTGTATGTTGCATTAGTGCATATAGTTGCATTAACCTAGGGACTAAATTGAAAGGAATTAAATGAAGGTTTAGTAGGAGGTGTTAGGGACTCAATTGAAAAGGGAAATTATGCTGAGACAAAATGTGTAAAGTAAGCCAAGGACCAAAGAGCAATTTCCCAAACTTTCCCTTAAACCCTAGCAGCGTCCCTAAACCTTCTTCATTCTTCCAGAACTTCAGATTTTATAGAGAGAAGCAGGAGGGGTGAGTAGAGAGAGAAAGGGGTGAGTTAGGGCAAAGGAGGGATATTTTGCTAAAGGAAAGGGTTGATTGAAGCTAGAAATCAGTTCTACAACAAGGGAGGATCATTTTCAACACTTTAAACACACACATTTCGCAGGAATCAAGGTAGAAATCCATCCTAAACCCCTATCGTTTTCTGAAATGTTACTATTGTTGGAAAATATGGATTTTTACATGTTTGAACTGAGATTGGGGTTAAACCTACATTTTGTATGATTTTCTATTTCTATGGGATGTTGTGTTGTTGAATGTATGCTCATATATGTGCTTGCAATAGATTAGAAGGGCTGGATTGTGTTCATCTAGAAATATAGACTAGATTTCCTTGAATGTACCATGTTTAAGCTAATGAATGAGAAATGTTTAATGAAAAGTAAAGTTTATTGTATGGGAATTAAGCTCATATGTTTAGAATTGAAAATGGAATGCATTTTGGACTGGGTATTATCAAAATCATATTTTCTGAACTACAGCATTTTGGACTGCTGTGTTCTTGGAAAACCCAAAAGTGTAGATAGAGGCTTAGCGGTGATGCCGCAGATACCTAGCGATCATTGTCGGACCAGGTCTACACTAAGCAGTCGACTAGCTATCCTCACAGTTGACTGTTGTGTTCTTGGAAACCCAGAAGTGCAGATAGAGGTTTAGCAGCCGACTGCCAGGTTCCTAGCAGTCGACTGTCAGGCCCAGGTTTGCACTGATCATTCGACTAGCAGTCTTAACAGTCAACTGTCGTGCTTATATTTTTACCCAGAATGCATTCCAGAAAGCCACTAGCCAGCTGCTAGTACTGCTAGCTTACTGATTGGCACTTAAGGATTATAGAGAGCCACCAGCCAACTGCTAGCCTTCCAACAGTCGACTGGCAGCCCTCCAACTTGCGAAATGAGGTTTTTAATGGAAATTGAGCTTAGTAATTCTTCGTGCTAACTTAATTAATGGCTCACAACATAGGTAAGCAAGGAAACTAAGAGTTTTGGGTGATGAGACCCTTGTGATAAAAAAACAAAGAGAGAGCAGAAAACACAAAAAAGGATAGAGAAAAGTATTCTTAGTGTATGCCTTAGGGTAGATAGGCTCATGATCGAGTGACCAATTGTCGGTATGGGACGGCTGTTAGGCATTCCATGGTAGTGCCATAAATTAGGGTGGTTAAACATCCACTTCAACTTAGATGACTTCGAAAACACCATGATGGTTGTGAAATTTAAGTTAGTGTCATTTTCCAAAGGCCATATGAGAAACACGTACTTAGAGTTAAGCATAATCATAACTATGGGCCGATTCTCCCCATAGTATATGTAGAGAATAGCGTACCGAGAGTGTGATCCATCGGAAAGGGATGGTAATTCCATAGTATTATGATCCGCCCAAAAGCGGAGAGGAAATGATCTGGGTAGAGTTGACAATGATCCCATAAGAGTTATACCAGCCTCGTTTAGGACAAAAGGGAGGAATCTCGCTGGTCAGGGATGATCTATCAGAAAGGGGCAGGGACCATTAAGGTACTTGGATCCACTGGGGGACGCCTCAGAATGTACAAAAGGTTAAGGCATAGCTAAATAGACATGTGCTCATTCATATAGACAATGGTGTGTGGAGTTGTTGCTGGGCAACTCTCCTAATTACTCTTAGGGTGTTTTATGTATTGCTCGCATGTTATATAAATGAAATGATTTTATGTTTACTATCCCACATATGTTTTATAAGAAATACTTTATGATGAGAATGATGATGAATACACTTCCCATGTTTTAAAGTTGATATGTTCTAAATGCACATGCATACATATGAGTACATAACATGATTATATGCTACACTCATTTCATCCCAATAGTATGTTATATGTTTTATGAAAGAATGTTGAGCTTTTCCATGCAAGCACAGTGGTACAGGTCAATGGATTTTGTAACTAGCTGTATTGCCACTGAGATTCATTTCTCACAATAGTGTTGAATTATACCAGATGTGTAGGTCCCCTTGGCTTGGAGAAAGACGGTAAGGTATGTAAAAGTGTCCAATCTAGGCATACAAACTGTTTATTTTGGATAGTATAAGTACATGTTAGTATTGAGCTAGCATTCATGATATTTTGAGAAAGGCTAGTGTAGGATTATTTTGTATAGCCTATTCTAACTTATCTGTATATGAATTAGGCTAAATTGATATTAGACTATTTAATGGAGTTATGAGTGGCAGGCTTGTTGCCTCCATACCCAATAGATAATTGATTATATTTAATTAAGAATGCATGTCTATGTATAGTTAATCCAGGTGTATGCTATATGTATTTGTTCTGCTATGATGTTGAGAGAACCCGAGAGTAGAGACCAACCCAAATGACAGTCAATTAATCAATTTGGTAAAAGTTTAAAATTTACTCAGGTAGAAGTGATAGTAACACCAACACTCTAAAAATTATTTTCATATTATAGTTTTTTTAAAATATCTAAAAGGAATCGTAGGATAGAGGGTGTTACAGTGAATATTTGTTTTTCACAGTCACTTTATTCAACTGCCTATAGTTTATGCACATTCTCATGCTTCCATCCTTTTTCTTCACAATAACACCAGTGCTCCCCATGATGAAGCATTGGGCCTAATGAACTACTTTTCTAGAAGGTCTTCTTTTTGAACTTTCAATTCACTCAGCTCTAAGGGAGATATCATATACGGTGCTATAGAGATTGGTCCTGTAACAACCGAAAATATTTCGAAAGAGTTTTAAAGGATAAAATCAAACTTTGAACCCTAATTCCTTTTAAACTGAGGCTGGCATGTATTTCGAGGACGAGGATTTGCAACAGAAGGTTATTCGAAGTCAGAAATATGATTAAACAGAAAGAAATACAATCCGACGATCAGAAACTGACAGAGGATGTTTCGTGCATCAATTTCACTGATAGAGGCCAAAACCTTTGCATGGAAACACGTGCTGACTTATGGAAGGATGCCAACACCCTAAAGTATCCTCGGGTGGTCCGGAAAAAGTCAGAATCACCCCCGGAGACTTTAAATTTCACGGATTCCCTCTATTTCTCTCATATCTCTCTCTCTCCTCACCACACTCTCTCTCTCCTCTCTCTCCTCCTTCCTCCACCGTGAACCGCCACTACAGCCACCATGGGCTGCCACCCAGCATACCAATCGACAGCCCTCACCACCCACAACCTCCAGCAACCACCCACGACCACCAACGGCTGCCAGCTTCGCCGAAAAACACCACTTTTCTCCTCCACTGTGCGAAAACTTTACCAGCTCAGATTGCCGCCGTCCATCGCCGTTGACCATCACCGCCCCCATCACCGTGTAGCCCGAGCTGCCAGCTTCCTCCAGTAGCTCGCTGACGTCAAACGGAGGCCGGACGCGCTTGGATTAAGGGAATATCCATCCGCCGTACGAGAATCTTCGTGGCCGGAAAACACCGCCCAAACGGTCGTGAACCGCAGCGCCACCACCAGATTCGGACTCCTGGACTTGCGGGCTTCACCGTGGTGTAATTTTTAAGGCAAACCGCACCCCTCTGCCATGCGCCATCGTACGCTGCTGTGCGCCGCCGTGCCGAAGCTTTTAGACGTGCACCGGTAGAAACCGAGACCATCGCGACACAGAATTCCATCATCCGATCCCATTGGTCAGGTCCGATTTCCCAAAAACTGATGATATCTGACTGAAATAGCTGCCGAACATATTTAGGCATTAAATTAACCTAGGTATTTGGGTAATCGGACTTAGGATCGAAAAACGGATGACGTGACAAGTTTGAATATTTAATTTAATGTCCAAAAAATTAATTGGGCTCAGAAACTGAGATTTCGTGAAGTTCTGAAGTGAATTGGAGCGATAGGAGACCAGGTAGGATAATTTACACTTCCCGAACCCTAGATTTGACTTAGTGGATACCTGAATGATTTAGATGATTTGTATGGAATTACGTGCTGCTTTTGATGGGATAAATTGCATGCCTGTGTGCTGAAAACCCTAATTGCATGTTAGACGAGTTGTTTATCGAGTTTAGATGCCCTTAGGAAGGATTTACTTAGGGTAGGGTACTTGATAGCTGGTAAGGGACGGCCGTTAAGTATCCCGAGTATAGGGAGCTTTTAATTGACATTGTTTTTACCTGATTTGGCCTGTACTGCATTAGGGATTACGCATTAAACTAGGACGACCCTAAGAAAGGTTTAAGGAGTATAAGGGGGGATAGCCTACATGGGGAAACGTTGTGATTTAGGCGTAATACCCTAGAACCCTGAGGAATAGCCGACCATGAGCATGTGAGTTCGAATAGACTATATGAGGATGAGAATTGGCATATGTGCACATGCTAGGGGACGCCCTAGATGTTGATTCTCACCTGGTCCTTGAGTGAGTGATTGGTGTTATGGATCACACTCACAATATAGGCTTGATTTGGGTGATTGGTGTTACGGATCACACCCAACGATAAGAGAGGTATTCTCTCTAGACTACGTGCAATTAGATGATGATTCAGATTTGGTTACAGCAGATTTGTGACCAACGTGGACGTAGATACACCGGGCATGGGATTTTACTTGATTATGATGATTGATTTAAAAAAGAAATGGATTTTATGATTTCGATTAATTACCGCAATTTCCATGTAATTAAATGATTTTTAAAGATAAGTTATTTCACTATTTTCGAACTGATTTCACGAAGATGATTTCGGTGTTCACATCGCTGGGTATTCAACCAGTTTTCGAATGATATTTAAATTGTAAATTATTCTACTGGGATTTTATATCTCATCAGGTTGTTTACTCAGATGAACAGGGACAGGGACAAGAACCCAGGCGATAGATGATGATGCCGTGGTGATAAACAGGAGAATGACTTAGCTTAGGCTTGAATCATCTTGTATATATACTTTGATGACATTGCTGTATATTGGATCCTGTCTTTTATGTTTTCTGTAGTGAATGGATTAACTATACATGTATAAATCAGGTGTTTTACGTTGACTGTAGTGATGGAATTGACGTTGCTGTATATGGATTTCTGTTATTATGTTTTATGTTGTTGATGGACTGGCTGTATGATTGTAAACAGGTGATTTTGTATTTGGGTATGTTCGAAATACAGAGGAAACTCTGCCAGATTTTCGGTAGGGTTTACCGCTGTAAACTGGTGGATTTAAGTCAGAATGTATGTGAATGCATGATGTGATGTATATACGAGTTTTAGATTTTGTTCCAGAGTAATTTTATGATATATGTATGTCTAATTAGTTAGCTGCATGTGGATTAGGGTTGAACGGAATCTGAATGGACAATGGGAAGTTTATTTGGGTTACGCTCAACCAGTAGCGATCCCCTGACATTCCCACATCGGGAATAACTAATTGAACCAACCCACATACTTCTGCTAATCAGATAAGCATCGCGTATGTCGTATTAGGGGGTTGTTACAAATATGGTATCAGAGCCCTGTTTGTTGGATCTTCTGGTTTAGTGGGTTAGGGACTTGAATCTTCAGGGCTTGCAACTTTAGGGTTTTGATTGATTTAACTCTAGAATGATAGGACCTGATTTGAATTGATAATGAACGGAATGAATTTAATGTATTTCTATTATCTGTTGTTGTATAACTGATTTGTTTATTTTCTGTGTCAGATAAGTATGGCAGAATCTAGCAGGGATGCCACTCGCAGGCCCAGAGGAAGGCCAAGGCACAGGAATCAGGGCGCTTTGAGTAGTGGCAGCATGGAGACTGATGTCGACATGCGTGACATGATGGAATCCATCCGGTTAATGGCTGATGCGATGAGAGATCAGGCCACTACCAGCGCTAATGTAATAAGACAGTAGTAGGAAGATAGACAGACGAGAAATGACGGAGCCACCCAACATGCAAACCCGCTATATCAGGGATGGATCGAGTTTCAGAGAGCAGGTCCATCTCCATTTACAGGTGCCTCCGATCCAGCTGTTGTGGAAGCTTGGGTAAAAGAAATTGAAAAGATTTTCCGGTTGTTGCAGTGTGACGATGAACAGAAAGTCACATATGCAACGTACATGCTGAAAGGTGAAGCGGAACTTTGATGGAAAAATGCCCAGCAACTGATGGAGAGTCGAGGCATTCCACTTACCTGGGTGTCTTTTAAAAGAGTCTTCATGGATGAATATATCCCTGAGAGCGTAAAACAAGAAAAGGAAGCACAGTTCCTGAAGCTCACACAGGGAGGCAGGCCATTTGACGAGTATCCGAAACAGTTTGAAGAATTATCACAACACTCCACTTACCTGCAAATGCATTACGATGAGGCCTGGAAAGCGAAACAACTAGAAGAAGGCCTAGATTTACCTATGAAGACTCAGTTAGCTACCTTGGAGATTCAAGACTTCGCTACTCTGGTCAACAAGTGCTGAATTCTGAGCAAGAATCTAGAACAGAGACAGACTCAGAATATGACACAACGAACAGGGAACCGGCCCAGACAAGCACCCAGAAATCTGAATGTGAGAAGCGGTATGTTTAAACTGCAACCAGTGGCTTCTATTAGCAGTGGGAGGCGACCTGATAATGTTCCTTGTCCGAAGTGTAGCACCAGACATCCGAATCAGCCCTGCTGGCATCAGACTCCACTCTAGTGTTACAGATGTGGAGGTACAGGACACATGGCCAGGTACTGCCCTTCCACCGGGAATCAGCCGACATCCGGTAGCCGAAGACCACAGGCTCCAGGGAGAGTTTTTACTATGAATGCTACCAATGTCGACAAATCTTCGGGCTTGATGCAGGGTAGAGGTAAAATTTATAATTTTTCTTTGATAGTATTGTTTGATTCGGGTGCTACGTAGTCGTTTATTGCTGATGCATGCATAGAAAGAATAAGATTACCTGTTCAAACCCTGCCCGGTCACCTATACGTATCCACACCCTTGGGAGAAGCCACTATGTCCCCACGAATATGCCTAAATTGCTCCTTAACCATTGAAGATACTTTATTTCTTGTGGACCTAGTGTGTATACCATTGTCAGGGATCAACATTATTTTAGGAATGGATTGGTTGACTAGGAATCGGGTCTTGTTGAATTATTCCGAAGGGACAATTACTTATCTGGATAACGTACCTGTGCGAGGGAGTGACAGGGCTTGTGAGATAGGTGATATGTCCCTTAATCTCTCTGAGGTAGAGTTACAGGATAGACTAAGTCAAATCTCAACCGTTAGTGACTTTCCGGAGGTATTTCCTTTGGAAATAAGTAAACGGCCACCACCTAGGGAGATAAAGTTCACCATTGACTTGATTCCGAGTGCGGGTCCCATAGCCATGACCCCATATTGTAAGGCCCCTGCAGAATTAAGAGAATTAAAGGTCCAAATCGAAGATATGTTAGAGAAGGGGTTTATTAGGCCCAGTGTATCGCCATGGGGAGCTCCGGTCTTATTCGTAAAGAAGAAAGATGGGAGTTTAAGACTGTGTATTGATTATCGACAATTGAATAAGGTGACCATCAAGAACAAATACCCATTGCCACGTATTGATGATTTTTTTGATCAGTTGCAAGGCGTGACTGTATTTTCTAAGATAGATTTAAGATCAGGATACCACCAGATTAGGGTTAGAGAGGAGGATATTCCTAAGACAGCGTTTAGGACAAGATATGGCCATTACAAGTTTTTAGTGATGTCGTTTGGATTGACGAATGAACCCGCTATTTTTATGGATTATATGAACAGGATTTTCAAACCCTATTTAGATCAATTTTTCGTGGTATTCATCGATGATATCTTAGTCTATTCCAAGACTCACGAAGAGCATGCCCAACATCTTAGCACGGTGCTACAGATACTAGAAGAGAAACAATTGTATGCAAAGCTAGAGAAATGTGAGTTTTGGCTAGAAGAAGTGAAATTCTTAAGGCACGTGGTAAATGGGGAAGGGATAGCGGTCGACCCAAAGAAAATTGAAGCAGTATTAGATTGGGAACGACCTAGAACGGTCACCGAGATTAGGAGTTTCCTGGGTTTAGCTGGCTATTATTGGAAATTCATTCAAGGATTTTCTCAGATAGCTGTTCCATTAACCCGGTTAACTCGGAAAGGGGTAGATTTTGAATGGAGCGAACAGTGTGAGACTAGTTTTCAAATTCTGAAAGAGAAATTAACCACCGCTCCTGTACTAATTATTCTGAAACCCCTAGAACCCTTTACCGTATACACAGATGCATCCTTGAGAGGCTTAGGTTGTGTTTTGATGCAGGATGGGAAAGTTGTGGCTTATGTATCGCGACAATTGAAACCTGCAGAGGAGAACTATCCCACCCATGATTTAGAATTAGCTGCCGTTGTGTTTGCCCTAAAGATTTGGAGACATTACCTATATGGCGCTGTATTCGAAGTGTATAGCGATCATAAGAGCCTTAGGTATTTGTTTGATCAGAAGGAATTAAACATGAAGCTGCATAGGTGGGTAGAATATTTGAAAGACTTTGATTTTGAGTTGAAGTATCATGCAAGAAAAGCGAATGTCGTGGCTAATGCATTAAGCTGAAAGTCACTACAATTGGCTAGTTTAATGATTGGTGAGATGAGGTTACTTGAGGATTTTGGGAATCTTAGCCTCAACATAATCTTGTTCCCGCAAAGATTAGTGATGAGTGACTTTTTAATAACCTATGAATTAAGATAATTAATTAGACAAGCCCAACTTGAGGATGAATCCTTGGAAGTATACGCAGACCAACCCGACTTTGGACTAGCACCTAATGGAGTTTTGATGTTTAGAAAGAGGGTAGTGATTCTGAACCATCAGGAACTAAAGGAAAAATTGTTAGCAGAAGCCCATAGAAGCCATTACACTATTCACCCTGGTATTTCCAAGATGTATCAGGATTTAAAGAGGAATTTTTGGTGGCCCGGTATGCGGAAGGATATCACAAACTACGTGAATACCTGTCTAACTTGTCAACAGGTTAAGATAGAACACCAGAAACCCGCAGGGCTACTAAAACCATTAGAGATACCAGAGAGGAAATGAGATCAGATCACTATGGATTTCATGGTAGGATTACCTAGAACACCGGTAGGATTTGATGCCATTTGGATAATAGTGGATCGGTTGACCAAGTCTGCGCACTTTTTACCTATTAAGGTGCGTTACTCCATGGAGAAATTAGCCGAAGTATACCTTAGGGAAATCGTGAGATTGCATGGAATACCGTCAGGTATAGTATCTGATTGACACCCTAGGTTTACTTCGAGATTTTGGCAATCCTTACAGCAAGCCTTAGGAACCCAACTTAAATTTAGCACCGCCTATCATCCTCAGACTGACGGGCAGTCTGAGAGGACTATTCAAACCCTAGAAGACATGTTAAGGGCATGTGTGCTTGAGCAGAAAGGAAGTTGGGATAAACACCTGCCGTTGATAGAGTTTGCATACAATAATAGTTATCACTCTACCATCGGTATGGCACCGCATGAGGCTCTGTATAGGAGGAGTTGTAAGTCACCTTTAAGTTGGGTAGATATGGAGGAGAGTGCACTGTTGGGACCCGAGATGGTACAAGAAACCACTGATCAAATTAAAATGATCAGGGAAAAGATGAGAATTGCCCAACAGAGGCAAGAATCCTATGCCAACAAGAGAAGAAGGCCTTTGGAATTTAATGAGGGAGATCACGTATTTTTGAGAGTGTCCCCCACCACGGGTATCGGTAGACAGGTAAGGACCAAGAAACTAAGCCCTAGATTTCTAGGACCATTCCAAATTTTACAAAGAGTCGGTCCCGTTGTCTACCAAATTGCCTTACCTCCCTATTTGTCCAACCTACATAATGTTTTCCACGTCTCCCAACTTCGTAAATATGTCTCAGATCCTGAGCATATATTAGGGAATCAACCGATAATATTAAAGGAAAATTTGACTTATGAATCTACTCCTGTTCAAATCCTTGACTATAAGACTAAGCAACTTCGAAGTAAAATAATCCCTTTAGTTAAGGTACTTTGGCAGGATGTAGCATCGCAGGAGATGACGTGGGAGAACGAAGTAGAGATGAGGCAAAGATACCCAGAACTGTTTACAGGTATGAATTTTGGGGACAAATTTTCTTTTAAGGGGGGGAGAATGTAACAACCGAAAATATTTCGAAAGAGTTTTAAAGGATAAAATCAAAATTTGAACCCTAATTCCTTTTAAACTGAGGCTGGCATGTATTTCGAGGACGAGGATTTGCAACGGACGGTTATTCAAAGTCAGAAATATGATTAAACAGAAAGAAATGCAATCCGACGATCAGAAACTGACAGAGGATGTTTCATGCATCAATTTCACTAATAGAGGCCAAAACCTTCGCATGGAAATGCGTGCTAAAATCTGGAAGGATGCCGACACCCTAAAGTATCCCCGGGTGGTCCGGGAAAAGTCAGAATCGCCCCCGGAGGCTTTAAATTTCACGGATTCCCTCTATTTCTCTCATATCTCTCTCTCTCCTCACCACACTCTCTCTCTCCTATCTCTCCTCCTTCCTCCACCGTGAACCGCCGCTACAGCCACCGTGGGCCGCCACCCAGCATACCAATCGACAGCCTTCACCACCCACAACCTCCACCAACCACCCACGGTCACCAACGGCCACCAGCTTCGCTGAAAAATGCTACTTTTCTCCTCCACCATGCGAAAACTTCACCAGCTCAGATCGCCGCCGTCCGTTGCCATTGACCGTCACTGCCCCCACCACTGTGTAGCCCGAGCTGCCAGCTTCCTCCAGTAGCTTGCCGACATCGAACGGAGGCCGGACACGCTCGGATCGAGGGAATCTCCATCTGCCGTGCAAGAATCTTCGTAGCTGAAAAACGTTGTCCAAACGGCCATGAACCGCCGTGCCACCACCAGATTCGGACTCTTGGACTTGCGGGCTTCACCATGGTGTAATTTTCGAGGCAAACCGCACCCCTCCATCCTGCGCCACCGTACGCTGTCGTGCGCTGCCGTGCGGTGACGTGCCGGAGCTTTTGGACATGCACCTAGAGAAACCGAGACCACTGCGACACAGAATTCCATTATCCGATCCTATTGGTAAGCTCTGATTTCCAAAAAATGATGATATCTAACTGAAATAGCTGCCAAACGTATTTAGGCATTAAATTGACCTAGGTATTTGGGTAACCGAACTTAGGATCGAAAAACGGATGATGTGACAAGTTTGAATATTTAATTTAATGTCTAGGAAATTAATTGGGCTCAGAAACCGAGATTTTGTGAAGTTTTGAAGCGAATTGGAACGATAGGAGACCAGGTAGGATAATTTACACTTTTCGAACCCTAGATTTGACTTAGTGGATACCTGAATTATTTAGATGATTTGCATGGAATTACGTGCTGCTTTCGATGGGATAAATTGCATGCTTGTGTGCTGAAAACCCTAATTGCATGTTAGACGAGTTTTTTATCAAGTTTAGATGCCCTTAGGACGGATTTACTTAGGGTAGGGTACTTGATAGCTGGTAAGGGATCGCCGTCAAGTATCCCGAGTATAGGGAGCTTTTAATTGACATTTTTTTTACCTGATTTGGCCTGTACTGCGTTAGGGATTATGCGTTAAACTAGGACGACCCTAAGAAAGGTTTAAGGAGTATAAGGGGGGATAGCCTACACGGGGAAACGTTGTGATTTAGGCGTAATACCCTAGAACCCTGAGGAATAGCCGACCGTGAGCATGTGAGTTCGAATAGACTGTATGAGGATGAGAATTGGCATATGTGCACATGCTAGGGGATGCCCTAGATGTTGATTCTCACCCGGTCCTTAAGTGAGTGATTGGTGTTACGGATCACACTCACAATATAGGCTTGATTCGGGTGATTGGTGTTATGGATCACACCCAACGATAAGAGAGGTATTCTCTCTAGACTACGTGCAATTAGATGATGATTCAGATTTGGTTACAGCGGATTTGTGACCAACGTGGACGTAGATACACTGGGCATGGGATTTTACTTGATTTTGATGATTGATTTTAAAAAGAAATAGATTTTATGATTTCGATTAATTACCGCAATTTCCATGTAATTAAATGATTTTTAAAGATAAGGTATTTCATTGTTTTCGAACTGATTTCGGGAAGATGATTTCGGTGTTCGCACCGCTGGGTATTCAACCAGTTTTCGAATGATATTTAAATTGTAAATTATTCTACTGGGATTTTATATCTCATCAGGTTGTTTACTCAGATGAACAGGGATAGGGAAAGGAACTCAGGCGATAGATGATGATGCCGTGGTGATAAACAGGAGAATGACTTAGCTTAGGCTTGAATCATCTTGTATATATACTTTGATGACATTGCTGTATATTGGATCCTGTCTTTTATGTTTTCTGTAGTGAATGGATTAACTATACATGTATAAATCAGGTGTTTTACGTTGACTATAGTGATGGAATTGACGTTGCTGTATATGGATTTCTGTTATTATGTTTTATGTTGTTGATGGACTGGCTGTATGATTGTAAACAGGTGATTTTGTATTTGGGTATGTTCGAAATACATAGGAAACTCTACCGAATTTTTGGTAGGGTTTACCGCTATAAACTGGTGGATTTAAGTCGAAATGTATGTGAATGCATGATGTAATGTATATACGAGTTTTAGATTTCGTTCCAGAGTAATTTTATGATATATGTATGTCTAATTAGTTAGCTGCATGTGGATTAGGGTTGAACGGAATCTGAATGGACAACGGGAAGTCTATTTGGGTTACGCTTAACTGATCCCCTGACATTCCCACATCAGGAATAACTAATTGAACCAACCCACATACTTCCGCTAATCAGATAAGCATCGCGTATGTCGTATTAGGGGGTCGTTACAGGTCCCACATCAGGAACTAACTCTATAGAGAACTCTACTTCTCTTTCTTAGAGAAGATTATAGATCTCTTCAGGAAAGACATCAGGAAACTCTTCAACTATAAGGACAACATCTAGATCATACGGACTCTCCACCTTAGATGAAAATAGAAAACATAGTCTTTGGATATTTTCCTCAGCACCCCTATTCACAGGTATAGTATCCATAAAAGTCACAGATTTCTCAAAACAGTTTAGGACCACTTTATTAAAAGACAGCCAGTCCATCCCAAGAATAACATCTAAATCAGTCAAAGGAAAACAGATAAGATCAACAATAAAAGGTATATTCTTAACGACAATAGGGCTGTTTAAACAAGTCAAGGAAGTTAAAACTTACTCTCCAATAGGGATAGCAACAATAATCTCATAAGGCAAATGGGATACAAGTAAATTCAATTTCTTCACACATTCACATGAAATAAAAGAATAAGTAGCACCAGAGTCAAACGGTACAATTAAGGACCTTCCATTTATAAAAATTTCACCCTTTACCAAATCATCAGTTTTGGCTACTTCCTTGCGCTTGAAGGTGTAAACCCTCCCCTGGGTTAGTGGCTTTAGGGCCTCAATTGGCTTCTTCCCCATCAAGCATTCCTTGATGAAGTGTCTTGGCTTACTACACTAGTAGCAAACATTCTGATCTGACAAATAGGGCCTACTCCCATGGTCTTTCCCACATTTGGGACAATTGTTTGAAGTAGCTTGACCCACCATGGGCTATTTCCCAGACTGGGCTTTACTAAGCAAGCTCTCCCTCCCCTTGGCAAAATTTGGCCGTGATTTCCTCTTAAGGGGGTTAAACTCTTTCTTCCCCTTTCCAGTCTCTGCTAGGCTCTTTAATACTATACGGCGCTTGTTATTTAAGATAACATAGTTCCTTATCTCTAATAGAGCCACAATGCTCCTCAATTTTGGATTCAACCTGGCCTGTAAGTGCATGGCATTCCATGCATCATCCTGCCTCAATTTCAGATAAGAGGAAAACTTGGCAAGCTCCTAAAACTTTGCCAAGTAATCATCAAAAGACATGTTGCCCTGTCTGATCTTCATAAACTCTGCCTCTCTATTGTTTCTCACATTTTGAGGGAAGTACTTCTCTAAGAATACTTCCTTGAAGGAATTCTAGGTAATTAAGACTCCTTGGGCCTCCATCAACTGATTGGTCCTCTTTTACTAGTGCTCGACCTCTCCAACCAGCATGTAGTGGAGAATTGAACCTTTTGGGCCTCTGTATTCCCAAGCACTACAAATAGTTTCTCCATTCCCTCCAACCATTCTTCTGCCCACTTCGAGTTAAACTCACCCCTAAAGGAAGGATGTTTGGCTTTTTGGAACTCAGACCATCCCTTCTAGGTTTGATCCCTCACTAGTTCGCCCTCAGGATTAGGGTTGACGTTCCAGTCTTTCTACATCTGTCAGAGTACCTCAGCCGTGGTAGCCACCTGTTGAGTGGCAACAAGGGCTTGTTTGGTGGCAGTAGTGGCTTATTCCCTCATGGCATCTATCATCCCCATTAGGGTTTGCATCACCCCAGCTAAGTTCATTTCTCTATTCTTGTCCTTTGTACCATTTCTCTTAGGAGGTGCCACACTTTACTCTGTAAAACAAATATTACTGAGGTGATCAATGTCAACAATAAAAAATTTATAGAAGAATATATGGCTCTAATAGGAAACATTGTACACCCCAACCTAGCACTTCATTCCTCAAGTCAGAACATAACACAAGTAGTTAATTGCCATGGCTCAACTAACTAACCTGTAGTAGTCTCTATCCTGAGGAATCTACCTATATTACATAATTAGCACTTATAACTATCGAGTCAGCTATGTGCCAACAATGGTAGCCAAGCTCTGATACCAACTAATGTAACACCCCTTAGCTTATGGTTCCTTTTATATTAATTAAAAGGGTATAGTATGTAAATATCATAGCAGAGGGTGTTACTATCACTTCTACACGAGTAAATTTAAACTTTTTACAAGTTAAATTATCTGAGCGAGCTTAGGGTCAAGTCTCCACTCTCAGGTTTACACTCAATCTCGCAGCAAAATATACTAATATGATACATAAATTACTCTGGCTATATATATATACAAGCATCATGCTTAAATACTTTCATAATTAACATAGAATAACTATTGGGGCATGGAGACAACATTCCTGTCACTCATGATCCCCATCCAAGTGTTCACTAAATAATCTAGTCAATTTCTATGATCATACATATGTTATAGGGCATACTTGAAATGAATTATGCTAACACTTCCAAAGTTTGTGAAGGCTAGCCCATTAAAGTAAAAGCTTAAGCTATTCAATTGTACTTCCTCAAAATACCCATGGGGTACCTCACCTCAAGTTACCTCCATTCCCGGCCGATACCAACTCATCTGATACACACCAACATTTATGTAAGAATTGAATCTCAGTAGCAAGTTAATCAGTTTTAAAAATCTGCTAAATTGTACCACCATAATTATATGAAAATACTTTGCATTTCCCATTTCAAATTCAAAACATAACATGTACTATCGAGATACAATGCATGAATTATACTATCATGGTTTGTTCTTGAGTGTATGCAAGTACGTTAAAATATGTGAAGTTAAATCATCATGGGATGTCATTCTAATCTCATACTTCATCATAAAACTTTCATCCCATTCATTTCATATGGTAACATCAACATATTCTTCTTTAAAAACATGAAAAGGAATCAAACATATAATGAGAGTTACCAGGAATGCCTCCCAGTGACTACCTCGAAGTACTACTTAATACCTATATACATAACTTTGTGACTATTCAGTCATCATACTTTTTTTGTATTATCTGGATCATCCCCTAGTGGATCCAAGTACTATGTGGTCACTGCCCTTACCGCAGATCATTCCATATATAGTGGTAATTTACTTCCCTTCCTAACCTGTAGGGGCTACCTATGATAGTGGTCACTGCCCTTATCGCAAATCATTCCATATACATCAAGAATTACTTCCCTTCCTACCCATAGGGGACTACTTATTTAGCTTATAGGATCATATCCTGGCAGGTTATTCACTAAGGTATACACTAGGATGATTCGGCTTACCCCATGGTTATGTCTAACTCTAAGTACGTTTCCACTTTAATGTCCATGAAAATTAAACTAACTTATAGTTCATAACCATCATGGCATTTTCAAAAACTATCTAAATTTAAGTGGATGTTTAACCATCCTAATTCATGGTACAACCGTGGGACTCTCAAGGCCTTCCCATACTAACCATTGGCCACTCAATCATGAGCTTTCTATCCTAATACATACCCTAGGAATACTCCCCTCCTTTTCTTTTCCATAGATTCCTTTCTTTTTCTTTCTTTATCACAAAGATTGCCATGTCCAATGTGATTCTTACAAGGACTATCATGTTTAAGCAAGTCATAACTTGATGGTTACCTGTTTCCATTACAACCTAAGATTCAATCTTGTGTTTGGGTAGGTTTTAGGCTAATTCTCCATCAAAATCAAGGCATAGAGTCTATTTTCTTTTATTTTGGGCTAGCAGTCAACTGTCTTCTCATTAGAAGTTAGCTACTAGCTCTCTATCTAAATGGGAAGCCAACCTGAGAGCAGCCAGTCAACTATTACAGGCTTAGCAGTTGACTGGTAGCTCACTGTGAGCTCGACAATTAGCTACTAAGGTCTAGCAATTGGCTGATGCATCCTGGCACTCAACCCAATAGGCCTAGTAGTCGACTAGTAGCTTACTACGAGCCCAACAATCGGCTACTAAGGTCTGGCAGTCAGATGATGAGTTTTGGGTATGTTTTCTAGGTAACGAAGAACATGGTAGTTGACTTCCAAGGTCTGGCAGTCAGTTGCTAGTGCTTTGCACTGCATAAAAACATGTGATATACCTAGATCTTTGGCCCTAAAACATAATCACAACTTATGCCAAAGTTTTATGAACACAATGCTAACATCTATACATCTTTTGAATCACTAAACAAATCGTAGTCTAACTACATTTCACCTTACACATAGATTGAACTTCATTTTTGCACTTAAGGCAAAACCTAACTTTCATACACCTAATAAGAATCTCTTAATCATTTTAGGAGCGGATGTTACAATCAGTCACTAAGTTATAAACCTATCTACCACTAACACAGATACTAAGAATACAATTCTCATTTCTCTTATTTATTCTTGTTCTTTCCTTCTTAAATCTCATCATATTCTTGCTCTTTTTTATTTAATTTCAAAGTACATGTTACCTCTCACATCTTAGTTTTAAATCCCTTGTTTGAGTAGAGTTTTTGAGCTAAATACCTTCCAAACTTGTCATTGAAGTCATGAAACACTCATAGAGGCTGGTATTCGACTGGTACTCTACTATCATTCAACTACTAACACTGTCTACTTTCAAATTTTTAGCTCAAAAACTATCAGTTGACTACTATAGGTCTGGCAATTAGCTGCCACTAGCCTTTGGTTGGACGCAACCCTCGACTGTTAGAGCATAGCAGTCGACTATTGTCCTTCTAGAAACATTTTTGGCAAATGAAGAACATAGTAGTCAACTTCTAGGGGCTGGCAGCTGACTTCCAAGGGCTAGCAGTTGACTGCTAGAGCTCTGTACGTGTTTCTAGGAAATTCAAGAATGCGACAGTCGCCTGCTTTATTTTACCAGTCAGCTATTACATTATACTCTATTTTAGACTTACTGTTGACCCAAACTTTTATCCAAAAACTTGTTTGTAAACCCATTTTGAAATTTGTGAAGTCAAAATTGACATCTAAGCTTCATTTACCATACAAAACACAGCCCAAACACAACTTAATCTCTCTCAAATCTCAAATTTAACCTTATTCTCATTCATAAATAAAAACCCATATTTTATAATCTGATTTAAGCATGCATAAGTATATTCATACGGTTCAAAACACCTAATAGTAATCAGAAACACAAAGAATGTAGTTTTAAATCCCTTTTTCTCTTCAAAAATTTTAGAAATCATGAAACTCAGTCACATGAACCATAACTTCGAAATAAAAAGGGATTGGGTTATTTTGCTACCTTAATTCCTTTTTTTCCTCTGCTCACTAGCTGATTCTTGTATTAGATGCCTTTCTAAACACCTTTTTGAATTCAACTCCTCCTGGAAGTGGAGATTTAGCCTCTTTTCCCACACTTTCTCTCTCTACTTAACCTTTCTCTCCCTAAAAGGTTGGTTCTTAAGTTGGATAAGGAGGAGGTTTGACTTTCAGCCTTTTATAAGTGACCCAAATTTTGCAAATTTTGATCCTAATCTTTGATCATTCGACCTCAAAATGATAATTTTCAAACTATATACATAATTATCAATTTGCCCCTGAATCATTGGCAGGAGATTATCAAAATTCTATTGGCTATAGTAAATCTTTTGGCTAAAATTATAGTTCCCTTATTTAAACTTTTCCATTTTTTAGTTTAGTCCCTATCCTCTTTTAAGGCAGTTATTTCGCTCTTCTCTAATCAAATTTTTGCACTAATTCAACTATATGCAATCTAATGCAACATACACAAACAATTAATTAAAATTAACAAACATCTCTCATAGAAATAGGAGCAGATGTTACAAATTACATGCTTTTCCAAAGATCATCTTGTATCGGTACATGCCAATGGGTGTTTTGTAAGCTATTCTGTATGTCCATAGTGCATCATCTAACCTTTGGCTCTAATCTTTTCTATTGGTTTTGATAGATTTTTCCAGGATGGACTTAATCTACCTATTTGAGACTTTTGCTTGGCCATTGGTTTAGGGGTGGTAAGTTGTGGATGTTCTGTGGTGAACCTCATACTTGGTAAGTAAGGATTTTAGTGCTCTGTTGTAGAAATGGGTTCCTCAGAGTCCCAAACCTAGCAAATATATTAGACTTGATGAAGCTTGTTATCACTTGGGAGTCATCAGTTCTTATGGCTTTGGCTTCCAACCACTTAGATATGTAGTCCATAGCAAGAAGTATGTACTTATGACTACATGATGAAGGGAATGGTCCCATGAAATCAACTCCCTAAACGTTGAAGATATCTAACGAAAGAATTGGAGTTAGTGGAATTTGGTCTCATTTACCAATACTTCCAATTTTCTGGCATTTATTGCATGTTTTGCAGAAGAGATATGAATCTTTGAAAAGTGTTAGCCAAAATAATCCATCTTCTAAAATTTTATGGGTTGTTCTAGAAGGACCAAAATGTCCTCGACACACTTGGGTGTGACAAGATTAAATGATGGATTTAATTTCCTTTTGGGGGACACATCTTCTTATAATTTGATTAGTTCCAAATTTCCAGAGGTATGGATCATCCTATACATAGTGTCTAGCTTCTCTTTTAAACTTTTTCTTGTCATTTCTACCAAAATCCTTAAGGAAATGTCCACTGGCAAAGTAATTGATGATATCAATATACCAAGGGATCTCTTTACTTATATTCCCCAGGGAAGTTCTCCTCTTATAGGGAGGAATCAAAGGTATTACTTAGCTTGCTGAGATGATTTGCAACAAGGTTTTCAGATACCTTCTTATCCGTTATTTGAAGGTCAAATTCTTGCAATAGTAGTATCCATCTTATCAATCTAGACTTAGCTTCCCTCTTTTGCACAAGGTACTTAAGAGTTGCATGTTCTAAATAAACAACAACTTTTGTACCCAACAAATAGAATCAAAATTTTTCTAGAGCAAATACAACTAAATAAAGCTCTTTTTCTATTGTTAAGTAGTTAAGTTGAGTGTTATCCAGTATCTTGGATGCATAGTAGACTACTTTTGGTTTCCATCAATTCTTGGGCTTAGCATAGCTCCTACAATATATTTGCTTGCAACACACATGATTTTAAAAGTTTGGTTCCAGTTAGGTGGTTACATAACCAGAGTATAAGTGAGTTTGTCCTTGAGGTTGTTAAATGTTACCTTGCACTGCTTGTTAAAATCAAATTTTGAACCTTTTTAGAGAAGTTTGCATAATGGTTGAGTGATTTTAGAGAAGTATTTTATAAACCTCCTGTAAAACCTTGCATAACCAAGAAAAGAGTGAACTTCATGCCCCGAGACAAGATAAGGCAATGTTTTAATGACATCTATTTTTCTTTGTCCACTTTTATTCCCCTTTTTGAAACTATATATCCTAAGATTAAGCATTGGTCTACCATAAAATAGCATTTTTCATAATTCAAAACTAAATTTGACTAAAGACATCTCTCTAGAACTTTAGTTAAGTTTCCCAGGCATTTATCAAAAGGACTCCCCATAAACAATGAAATTATCCATGAACACTTCAATAATTTCTACAAAAAAATTAGAAAAAATGCTTACCATACATCTTTGAAATGTTTTCGGTGCATTACACATACCAAAGGGCATTATTTTGTATGTAAATGTCACAAATGGACAGGTGAAGGTTGTCTTTTCTTGATCCTCTAGAGCTAGAGGGATTTAGAAGAATAGTTATGAGAGTAAGATGTATTTTGATAGTTCTAATTCCTAGGAGCATAGCTTAGATTCAGGTACTCCCTTTAGCATGGGCTGTAAGTATTTGAATAAGGATCAAATTTCCTTTGTTGTAGTTGGAATCCTCATACAGCATTGACTTCCACTTGATTGTCAGTTCGCAAAGTAGGACACATATCAATCGAAAAAGTAGGACACATATCATTTGAATGCCCTTGCATTGCACACAACCCAGAAGGCTTGGAATGATGGGTCTGATTCACCACCTTGCTTTTAACCAATTTATTTAGTTGATTTATCTAATAACTAATTTTTGTTTGGAATGAGGAATTATGAAGTCCATTTAATCTTCTCATCATTTTAAGTTTTGGACTAAATTTCTTAGAGATTTCTGCCATAGGGTTGATCAACTCTCTAGCTTCCAAAGGTGTTTTATTGACAATGGATTCACTGCTAGCAACATCAAGCAACTTCTTTTCATTTGACAATAAACCTTTATAGAAGTAATGAATCAATGACTATTTTGTTATATCATGTTGAAGAAAACTAACACATAATCTTTTAAATCTATCCCAATATTGGTAGAACTGTTCAGATTCTTTTTATCTTGCACTATAAATCTCTCTTCTGATAGTCATTGCTTTGGAAGTTGGGAAGTATTCTTCAAGAACACTCTCATCATATCTTCCCACGTGGTAATGTTTCCTAAAAAAGGATAAAATAGCCATTGCTTAGCAGCATCCTCCAACAAAAAGGGAAATACTCTGAGCTTGACCTATGCTTCACTAACACACTCAGGTTTCATGCTAGAGAAGACTATGTGAAATTCTTACAGATGTAGATAGGGATCCTAATTTTGTAACCCTATAAATTTGGGAAGTAAATGTATCAATCCATACTTTAACTCTAATAGAGCGGCAAAACTTGAAGCAGCTATACACAGAGGTGCTTGGTTAATTGGAGGTGCCCCTAATTCTCTTAATAGTCTTTTATCTTCCATGTTCTCTTCTTGGCTTTTGGTTTCTCTTACAAGTGTATGTTTTGTTTCTGACCATTCTGAATGCTCTGAGGAAGAAGAAGGTTGTTCTGAATCTTCTTGTCTTTTTTTTGCTTCTTTCCTCAACTTCTTGGTTGTTTTATCTACTTTTGGATCAAATAGTAGTTCCTCTCCTCGAGTAGACCTAGTCATTCAACCAGAAACACTAATTAGTTTGGCAATCCCTGGCAACGGTGACAAAATTTTTTTAGTTGTCACAATCCAGAAAAATTTATATTAAACTTTTTTCCAAAATATGTAGTACCAAGGGAGAAAGGTAGATCCCACAAGGATCACCACTAACTGGTGTTTCCAAATCACTATGCATATAAAATAAAAATGGGGGGAGGGGGTTGTTGATGATTGTGATTTATAAAAACATGTAAAGTAGTAAAATGAGCTATATCAAAAAGGATGAAATTAACAAAAGAGTTTTCTAGTAAGGAATTATGCAATTATGGATATTATGCTTATCATTGGTTATACATCCTATTTGAACAAGCAAACTAGGCAAAACAATCAAATATTCATCAATCCTTCCTAATTTTTAGCCTCTTAAAAAATGCAATTAAGTTTAGCTAAAAATTGCAGTAAGCTCTCGAGTGATAAATCAGTATAGAGAGATTAAGTGGAACGTCCTAATGAATTGGAATATGAACTATTAACCCCTAGAAAAATGTAGGGAACATGTATAACACATTTAACTAGATGTTACTTAGACCATAGCTACTGAACAATTATGTATTCTAGCAACCATATTAGCAGTAGAAACACACTCACGTAGAGAATACAGGCCCTGTAAACTCAATTCAAATGCATTCATGGAATTAATATTCAGAATTCACAATTTACCAATTTTACAATAAGCAAATTAAATCTAAATCTACTTCAAAGCTTAAGTATCCAGAATTAAGAAAAGAAATCATCCACTCATAGCTATTACAAAATTCCAAATCAAATGTTGAGACAAGGTGAGATCTTCGAGCAAGTGCTGAACTTCCTTCTGTTCACCTCTTCTACAAGAAAAGGAGTCTCCTTCGTGTATTCTCGCCAATCTCTTAGAGGAAGAAAAAGGAATTTCCTTAAATAGTCAGGCTCCTCCCTTTTAGAAGCAGGGATACCTTCACATGCTCTCGACCTCCCTAGATAGGATAGGTCTAATCCACTAAAGGAGAACCTTCTTCCCTATAATGGCGAACGCCCAATGGAAGAATCTACTGCTCGTGCAAGCACAAGGCAATGAGAAGCAGCCACATCATTTGCAATGAAGGAATGCTCAAAATAATACTCGCCAAAGTTGATTAAGAACACATTCTTCGTAAGTGAGTCCTCTTCACCTTGTGCCAACTAAAAGAGAGAGATTGTAGTGGAAAAATGAGGGAAAACATGAAGGATTCTTCACTAGAAGGGAAATGTTACATTAAAGGGAAAAAGGGGTAAAGATTAGCATAAAGTAAGTAGAAGAAACATGAAATCAAAGAGAAAACTTACTTAAAATCTACACCTAATAGGACACTACCCCTTATACCTAGGTTAAACTAGGCTCTCATACCAACTATAAGGTGCAACAGCCCCAACCTATATTTTCTTTAAGGTATGATTAATTTATAGTTCATATACAAAGATAGGTGAGTTACTACCTCCTTTACCCGAGTAAATTTTTACTTTTACCAAGTTAATTATATTTAATTGAGTTAGGTTTGGGTCTCTACACTCGAATTCTCAAACATATATATATTATCGTAGTAGAATGGATATACTAATAAACAAATAACCAATATACATAGCAAACTAGCATTATATGTAACACTCCACCTCTATAGGTATATAACATAGATGATTCCATAGAGGTGGTATGCTACTAACATATCTTTGCTCAATTACCTTAGTTTAATTTTAAATTAATTTCCTAGAATCCTCAATTCATTCAATTTCAAGTTTAGGTGTTGCTCAGGTATCTCATTTGTATTCATTCAACAGCAGAAGTATAAAATTCTAGGATATATTCATGTATACGAGTTAAATATTTCTATTTACAATTTGCATATATGTACATAATTTCAAAATACTAGGTGGGAACCTAAGAAATGATGTTGGCTTTATTCAAGACCACTTGACCCATTATGGGATAACTGTTACTATAATACAGAGTTAGCATATGGTGAGCTGCCAATGTAATATAGTGAAATGGTTGAGTATCAAGGTCGTATCCCATAGGAATGAGAAAGCCCAGAGCTACTACTTGTTCCCTGTTATCTAGCCTAATAATGAAAGTGATTAATTTCTAAATAACTAATAATTAACTAAATGCAATAAACAACAATCAGCAACAATGAATGAGAAAGAAAATTTATTAAGGTAAAAAGCAAACCCATTGTCGACCTGTATTAGTTGGCAAATACATAAGAGATAATAGATTATTGAATCTAATGATGCTACCTATGAGTGAATTCTAAACTAAATTCAACTTCACTGTCTTACAATTAAATTTCTTAAACCTAAGAACCTACCACTGGAATGTCTTCCAATGATTGATTTTAGATTAGCATTATTGTTCTAATCCACTACTATTAAGAGTCATTACTTCTTAATCCAACAATTAATTAACTTTAGTTCTAAGTGAAAAGTAATTGTTCCTTGCAATTAGATTTCCAGTTCTAGTTAGAATCCGTTTATTGCTAAAAGGAACCTAAACAGCATTCATCACAATGTCTTATGAAGAAAACTTAACCATTCATTCATAATACCAAAGAATATTGTAACATTTGCTCCTAATATAATGAAGAGATGTTTGTTAGTTGTTAATTTAAGTTTAATGTTTGTGTATGTTGCATTAATTGCATATAGTTGCATTAGTGCAGGGACCTAGTTGAAAGGAAAGAAAGCTGAGTTAAAACATAACTCAGGACTAAATTGAAAAGGGAAAATTGAGTAAGGCTAAAGTCACAAATGGCCAAGGACTAGAGTGCAAGTAGCAAGAGTTACTAATTCAGAAATCCTAAACACTAAAACACCATTTCCAAACTTCAGCATTTTTAGAGAGAGAAAGAAAAGAGCGAGTAGAGAGAGAAAGTGTTGATTTAGGGAAAAAGGGAAGGGAGTTTCTAAAGGAGGAACGGATTTGATGCTAGGGATTGATCTTACAACAAGAGGAAGATCATTTGAACACAGTGTACATGCACATTTTTAGGAAAATCCAGGTAGCAACTCAACCTAAACCTCATTTTTGAAATGCTTAGCTCTTTCCTGGGAAAATGTGATTTATGAATGCTTTGAGTGAAGTTTAGGGTTTAAACCTACATTCTCTATGTTTTTAACTGCTATTAGGTGATGCTTGTCAAATAATTATGCTCATTTATGCTTGTCATTGATTGTGAAAGTGGGCTTATGCGCTAAGTGCGAAAATGTGGTTTAATCTTAGTTTAAAGTGCTGTTAAGTTGAGTTTTGGGTTTATTATGAATGCTAGATGATGCCTAATTGTTGGCTTTAAGTTCATAGTTTGAGTAAATTGTTTGAGAACATGTTTTGGGGCAAAACTCTAGTTGTAGTAGTAAGTTTTAGGGCAAAACCAAACACTAGCATCCGACTGTCAACCCTTGAAGTCGACTACTGTGTTCTTTATCTACCCAGAAACCAATTTTGAACGCTAGCAGACAACTGCCAGACCCTAGAAGTCGATTGCCGTGTTCTAAGTTTTTGAAAAAAATTTTAGAAAGCTAGCAGCTAACTAGCTCACCCTAGCAGTCAACTATTGAGGCTAGCAGTCGGCTGCCAAGCCTTTAGTAGCCAACTGATAGCTCTGTGCTAAGACAAAGTAAAATGGACAATGAGTTAGCAACTAACTACCAGCATAGAACCAGTTGACTGCCAACCCTCTGACTTAGATAATGTGCTCAATGACCATTTTAAGAGGTAAATAGCCGAAAATTTCACTTAACTAAAGATCTAAACCTAGGATGTGGTGGGTAACATGCAAGAGATAAAGTCACGAGTTACTAGGATGAGAGGATCCTTGTGATAGTAAAATAAAGAGAGCAAAAAACATAATAGAAGAAAGAGGAAAGTATTCTAAGAATATGCATAGTGATAGATAGGCTTATGATCGAGTGATCAATTTTCAGTATGGGACAGCCATCGGGCATTCCACGATTATGCCATGAATTAGGATGGTTAAACATCCATATGAACATAGATAATTTTGAAAATGCCGTGATGGTTTCAAACTTTAAGTTAGTGTCATCTTCCAAAGGCCATTTAAGAAACACGTACTTAAAAGATGTTGAAAGTGAACACCTTTCTTTCTTGTCTAACTAAATTGAGATACAAGTATAAGGAGAAGTAAAAGTGAGACTTAATTTATAGTAATGTGTTATGTTCTAAGTCACAAGGAGCTTACAAAAGGTAATGGATAATTTAATAACGATTAAAAGAAAAGAAAAAAATGTGATGAGTGGAGAGAAAGATGTATGCAATGTATGGTATTTGGTAGAGAAATTAGAAAGGAGAATGGAAAGGTGATATGTTAAGTAAGTGAAGTAAATCCTTTTTCTAAGAAGCTTGTAACATTGAAAAGGAAATGAAATTAAAAGAAGTGATTTGGTGTTGGAGAAAAGAAGAAATTAGAAAGAGACGTGTGGCATTTTTATTCTTAAGTTTCCTTCCATTATTTTTGTCTTACCTTGGCTGTATAAATATATATGCGAATGAATGAGGAAAATTTCATAATGATTAGAGAAAAGGAGCCATTTAGTGGAGGAAATATCATATTAAAATTGAGGTGCTTGATAAACTTAATATAGGTGTGTGTAACGCCCGTATCTAGTATTACAATTCCTCTGATGTAAACAGATAAGTTCGGTACATTATTCTTATCCTTTTATTATTAAGTCTGAGCAGTTATATCATTTAGTTTCATTAAGACAAATTAGGTTCGAGTTCTTTTGCTTAGATTAAATCTCATATGCATAGCAGAATTAAATTGCTATAATACACAGAAAAAATTTAAAACTTACATATAATCCAAATAATCAGCATCCAATGAGTGTTCATTACATTTGAATGAAAATACATATAAGGATATATGAAGTACCCGTCCATCAGGAGTTAGGAGACAACAATCATGTCACTCAGACTCCTTTACAAATAATCAGGATGAACCGATCCTTCACATATCCTTTTCCCCAGTAATTACCAATTTCCCCTTTTTAATACACCGCTAAATGGTCGTCCCAATTCTAATTCAAAATATTCCTAGAATAGGACCCAAAATAAGGGGTTACAAAAAAAATTTACTTTAACCAAAATGGATCTTCTATCTCTCCGGCCTTCCTAAGCATCCATATCTAATACATATTAGCATATAAATGAGAAACACAATTTTTCCAGTAGCTTAACAATTCGAAGTTGAAAAAAATCAACTAATATGTATAAGGGTACAAGCAATAAAATATTTAATTATACATTCTTGGTATATATAAAAAAAAAAACACAGCATGATTTATAAATATAAATTGGCAAGCATTGTATGATCAATTTAAATGTCACTGTGATAAAATACTATTCTTTTCAAATAAAACATCTTTGTATGCTATTAAACATGTTATCATAAAATTAACAAAACCATTTATGCTTATCATTCTTAGAACTTACTTTTATATAATAGTTATGCACACTTGGGCACTATGTAGACACTTGGCCACCTTTATAATTCTTTGTGCACACTTAGGCACTTATGGACACTTGGCCACTTTTATAAAAAATCTCTTGTGCACACTTGGGCACCTGTGGACACTTGGCCACCTCTATAAAACCTCTTGTGCACACTTGGGCACTATGTGGACACTTGTCCACCTTTCTAAAATCTTTAACAAGTTTCAAGAGTTCTTGAAAAATAATACTAATGTACATCTCTTTAAAAATTATAATAAACTTTCAGAATAAATTCCCCTTTCTTGAAAAAGAATCTGAATGTTGATTTCTTATAAAATTATAGTAACTTCAAGAATAAATCCCCCTTTCTTGAAAAATAATATTAATGTGCATTTCTTATAGAATGCTAATAAACTTCAAGAATAAATTTCCTTTTCTTGAAAAACAAAATTAATGTACATTTGTTATAAAATGCTAATAAACTTCAAGAATAAATTCACTTTTCTTGAACAATAAAATTAATGTGCATTTCTTATAAAATGCTAATAAACTTCAAGAATAAACTCCCCTTTCTTGAAAAATAATATCAATCTAATTCTTTTGAAAAAAATAATATCAAATCTCAAGGTAAATTTCCCACTCTTGGAAATTAATACAAATCTAACTCTTTTGAAAAAATCCAACAAGACTCAAGGCAACTTTCCCACTCTTGGAAATTAATAATAATATACTTCTCTTGGAAAATTCCAACAAGTCTCAAGGTAATTTCCTACTCTTGGAAATTAATAATAATCGAATTCTTTTGAAAATTTCCAATAATTCTTCAAGGGTGAATTTTATGAACTTGGCCTAAGGGATTTAACTATTTTAAAATTCGAATTCCCCTCTTTTATTCCTTAAGAACCACTTTTAAGATAGTATTGTCCCTTTCCTCCATGGGTCTCATTTTCTCACCAAGTACAACTAGAAATTTTACACCCCATTTCGTGTAAACTTTCCTCTTCCATTCGGTCAAAGGGACTTTTTATGAAGGAAGCATGGTTTTCAAAAGTATCCATCCATTTCTATCATATTTAATTATAGTTCATCTTGAAATAACATTATCTAACCCTAATCCTTTCACAACAACAATATTCATGTCATCCCATCAACCACATTCCAATCAATCACACATGCTTAGCCAACATAACATACTTTTTATCAAGAATGTAGGGAAGACAATCATGTTCCATAGAAATCTTGTAAAAACATGTTGATCACATATCCTAAAGCATGGAACACAATCTTAAAATTGTTAACCTACCTTGATGATGACTAGAATGAAGCGATCTTAGCTCTTCCTTTGGATTTCCCTCTACACCTTGCCTCCTTTTTCTTTAACTAGATCCCTCTCTCCTTGCCTTTACCAAATGGGTGGAGGGGTCTTTCTCAATTGTGGGTTACTCTCTTCTACTTTTCTTTTTTTGCCATGAGGGTGTGATGTGTATGTTTTAAGGTGTAGGATGCTCTCTCTCTTTTTTCTTTCTTGTCGTGTGTTTGTTGCATGTATCTCAAAATGCAATCTTAACTCCTCTTGTCTCTTTGCTTAGGTGGCGTGTGCATGCATCCAAGCATGAAGTGTTCTCTCTATTTTTCCTCTTGCCTTACATGGGGGTGTATGTATGTTACCAATTGAATTTCATTTTCATTCCCACGTATGATCTAGTGCAGCACATTTTTTTTATTTATCTTTTGTTTATTATTAATTTAACATTGCTTATGCCATATGTGTACTTGTAAGTACAATTTGCTTTGCTTGCAAGTTTACCCTATCCTTTCCTTTCATGCCTCCCCTCATGGTTGCACCTTTCCCCCCTTTTTTTTCTTCTTAATTTCACTTTCATCTTTTGGTATACTTACTTAAGTATGGTGCATGTGTACCTATCTTAGAAAAATTTATGCACTCCTTCTTCTTTGGCTTTTCAGTCACGCTAATAGGAGGGAATAAGGGAGAAAAATCAGCTACACTTCCCTCTTCTTGTCCTCACTCAATGGCTGCTTCATGTGTAATTGGAAGTACACTCACATTGCTTACACCATGGTGCAAGTCCACTTGAGCACGTTAAAGGAAAGGAAAAGGGAAGTCATGTCGTGCAAGTTCTCTTTTCCACGTGAGGCTGCTTGTCCTTCAAGCTTCACCATTTCCATTCATATGCATCTCTTTACTCGTTCATGTTGAAGAAAGAATTCACACCACACTCTATCCACATGCAAGATTGTACAGCTAGGCAATGACTTCTTTCTCTCTTCTTTTTGGTGTGTGGAAGGCAACATAAGGGATAGGGGAAAACTTGTATCATATGTTCCCTCCTTCCCTCTTCCCTCTTCCCACCAACTGCACACACTCTTATGTTGTAATGCCCTTATCTAGTATTACAACATCTCGTTTGTAAACAGATAAAGTTGGTGCATTATTCTTATCCTTGTTTATTTATATTTAATATCTGAGCATTCATTCCATCACAATATTATTCAAATTCTTTAAATCCAAATTTTTTGGCTCAGATAAAACTTAAAAGCATAGCAAAGATAAAATATACTTTGCAAGGGATAACGTGATCAAATTACAAATACTTCTATAAATACTACAATAGTACATTAGTTCAAGCATTATCAACACTTAACCTAGGGTCAGGAGACAATATCATTTCTGTCACTCAAACCCTTGGCTATAAAACATTCTTACGAAAAACCTTCTTTAATGCTAATTTTGTAACATCCCCTACCTTCTTGACCATATTAAAAATATTAATTGGATATATTAATGTAGAAAATTTCTATTTCCTTTAACTTTACTTTAGACAATTGGATAAAAGGAAGAAAAGTAGGTAATGGATGAGGTAAGGAAGTAATCCCTAATTTATAATTAAACAACACATGTGAAAAAAAAGAAAAGAAGAGAGAGTTTATGCACAAGGAAGGGATGGATGGAGGAGTGATAGTGAGATACACTTTCTTCCCTCACTTTCCACTTTAAAGTGACTAAGAGAGTGCCTACAAAACGTGATGTGTAACCCCATTTCCCAGCCTCTTGCTAACCTAAAGAGGGAGGTGTGATTACTAACCAAAAGAGGGAGGCATGAATAGGTGAAAACATCAAGATAATTGAAGCCCACGGACTACACTTATGCTAAAAGAAGAATGGAAGGTGAGCTCACGGAGTACACGTGTTCTTAAAGGAGAATGGGAGGTGGGATCATATCACCATCATAGGGAGAATTCGGTGCAGTAAAAAGAAAGGAAAAGCCATGCGTAAACAGCCTATGCTCCTTGTTTCAATCCATGCAGCATTTAAATCCCACTAAAGGAGGGAGAAGAAGCATGCATGTGGTGAAAAGGTGGAAAAGTGAGAGAAGGACGTGTGGAACTGCATTAATCCTTTTCCCTCACCTTACTATTCCCTTCACGTAAGCCAGGGTGAGTAAGCTTTTTAATCCCTCGCCTACTATTTCTCTTCCTTCCTGTGACCTGCTTCTGTCAACATAACCGAGAAGTTATAAAAAAAAAAAATAGCCATATAGCCAACACCTCTTCCCTAGCCTGTAGGAGGACCGACCCATCTTATAATAGGCATGATTAACTCTACCCAAGTGTCGCACATAAGGAGAAAAAGGATTTATAAGAATGTAGGAAAGACATTTGGTGGGGAATAAGAGAGGAAGAAGAAAGGAAAGCCTAAGGAGAGGAGGAAAAATCCATAGATGAAACGAAACGAAAGCAGCTAGACCGAAGGAGAAACAGACACATTCATCATCAGTTCCCAAGCACAAGGTAACTTAATAATTCTCTTAGTTTTGGTTAGAAAATAAGGAACCATATAGAGAGAGATTCTGAGCCCTAAAACGATGCATAAAACATCTACACCCCTCCTTGTGAATAGGAAAACATTCATGCTTCCTATATAGAGCGATGAACTAGAAATTTATGGGTGTGGGTACTCCTTTAATGATTATAAAAGTGGTGGAGAAAGTTCGTAGATTAACCTGGCGTGTGGCTGGGCATGTGTAACTAATTAGGGGACGATATGAGCTAGTATAAACTAGTATTGTTACTAGAGTTTTACGGAATCTGACACACAGTATGCATGGATTAGTAATATATCTATATATATATTAGTGAGGTAGAGCTGTGATTTCAACGTGTAATATATCCGTAAATATGCCATGAACTAGATTATTGTGAATAGGAAGTAAACTGTATAAGAATCCATTAAGATGCTGGTACACGAAGTTTAAATGAATTGATATTATAAATATATATATATTTATATTAATGATGTAGTGATGGAGTTTTAACGGATTATCTGTTGTAGCTGCTTCATAGCCACCGTGAGTGGAATTTAGAATACACCAGCACTTAGTTAACGTTGGGCTACGAAAGTATATAGAGAAAAAAAATTTAGTATGTGGCAGGAGATTAAGGCCAATGAATTGATCTAGATTAAATAAGGAATATAGTAATATGAACAGAACGACACATGGATAGAAAATATATAGATATACTTTGTATGGGAGTTGGCATGAAACATAAATGGGTGAAAAGAATGGAGGACCCTAGGAATAAAATAAAATAAAAAGGGATTTAAAGGCATAGGCCAGAATAATATTAATGACAAATAAAACACTCAGGTTACTAATGATAAAATTTATAGAATCTAGTTAATTACGTATGTTGAATAAGAAGGGTCAACTGCAAATTAGGAAAAGTAGTGGAATGTTGAGGTTAATCCAAGCTTTTAAAGGTAAAATGGAAAGATCATCTGAATGAAGTAATTAAGACCATATTATTGCAAGGTTAAAATCAAAAATATAAAATGTTATGTATAAATGGTAGCCAGTGTAATAATGATGGTAGGGATTAAGATAAGTGACCAAGTGTTCACTAATAGTAAAAGTGGCCAAGTGCCCACAATGTGACCAAGAGTTCACAAAAGCTATATGAGTGGCCAAGAGTCCACCATGTGTCCCAGTGTACACATAAAAACTTTAGTGGCCAAGTGTCCACTTTTGCTGCAAGTATATATGCAATGTAAGTTTTAAGAATGAGTATCGTACATATATATATATAGAAAATTACCAGCTGATGCAACTACTACTTAGAATTATATTCTGGCGTCATGACTAATGTTACTGCAGGTTATTAAAAATCTTCTGTGTTTTTGTATTTATACAAAGCTTTAAATTGTAAATTATTAAGTTACTGAGAAATTAGTTCTCATATATTTGTTAATATGTATCAAATGCAGGAAATTAGCGAAGTTCTGAATAAGACAGGATTAGTATTAAGAAAGAATGTTGTAAGAATCCTCTGTAACTACGGGTTTGAGTGACAGAAATTATGTTGTCTCCTGACCCTAAGTTGGTAATCCTGAGAGTAAGACACTATTGTAATATTCATAGATATATAGTAACGTAGCCCACTGTAAAAGATATGTTCATTTCACTGTGCTTATCCGATTTATCAGAATCAAAGAATCAATAATCACAATTGTATGATGATAAGGAAGTGAGAGACGCTCAGTTAATAATAATAATGAATAAAAAATGATAAAGATAAATGTAATGAAATTATCTATCTACCTGCATTAAGTGGTAATACTGGATAAGGACGTTACAAATTCCATCTTTCTTAGAAATTCACTAATTACTTGTATTTGATATATATCAGCACACAAATGAGAAAACTAGTTTCTCAGTAGCTTAACAGTTCACAATTTAAATTCTACTAACATGTACCACTATGCATGCACAGAAAATCTTTGTTAATTTATCAATGTAGTAAGCATGGTCATTTGCAAATCCATTATAATTCTTTTTCCAGGAGAATATGTATATATAACAATCAAATTAATCAGTGGTCATTTATGTATATACATAAATATTTCTCATTCTTAAAACTTATCTTGCATATGCCCCACATTCAATCATCCTACAGTAAAGGTGGACACTTGGCCACTAAAAATTTTCTTTGAACACTTGGTCACATTGTGGACTCTTGGCCACTTACATAAATTCAGTGAACTCTTAGTTACGTTGTGGACTCTTGGCCACTTTCATGAGATTAGTGAACACTTGATCACTTATACATGTCAATCATTACTATTACTATGCTTGATACTAAGTATGCTTCATATTTAATTGTTAAACCACAATATAATACATTCATGGCTAGTATACTCATTCGGCCACTCTACTACAATTAAAGTATTAATTCACTTTAACACTATACTATATTTGTTTTCTTAGTTCACATTATTCAATATAATTAAAACTAGCTATATTTAATTACTCTTATATTTGGTAATAATGAGAGATTTTGTTAATCAAATTTTCTATCTCTACATTCTACTTTGTCACCATTTTATATCTCACATCTATTACTAACAAGAATTCCATATTCATGTGCCATTATATTAACAATAATCTCATGCTTTATTTTCTATAACCCAAATCTATTATGTAACATTTTACTTTCCAGCATTATATTTAATTAAATTGTCTCCTATATATGACAAGTGCTTCCTATCATAATTTCCTTCCATGAAATAACTATACCCATGCAATACTTCTTAATTCTAGCATTATATTTGATTAAATTGACTCTTGTATATGAAAAGTTCTTCTCACAATAATTTCCTTCCATGAAATGACCATATCCGTGTGATGCTTCCCCTACACCATATCCATGTATTATTTAACTTAACTAACCATTCCAAGCTATATTCTAATTTATTGCACGAGTTCCATCCATGAACATATACAATCTTAGTTTATATGCTAAGCTACCACATAAGCTCCATTAAAGAATATCTATAGATTAAATCTCAGATTTCCTATCCATCACACCAATTCCATTAAGAAGTGTATATAGTTCCAACCCATATAAAGGATATATAATTTCCAATTTACTTTCCAAGCTATCACACCAATTGGAAAACATTTATAACTTTTCGAATGTAAGAAGGAAGTTTGTGCTTAACCCAAAGCTTGAAAACATTATGATGATATCTCATATTATAAACAAAGGTAAGGGAATTGTTAAGCTACCTTATGATTGCAAGGATGGTGTAAATAACTTGTTGAGTTTCCTTCGGTCAAGCTCCCTTCTTTCCTTTCTCTCCATATGCTTTTCTTCTCCTCACTTTAGATTTTATTTCCTCCTTTCTTTCTTAACATCACCAAATGGCTTCTATTATATAATTTTATAAATTTATTTCCCTTACATGCGATACATATTTATATTTAATTATACTTATTCTAAGCTTCGTCAGTCATCCTAAAAGCTAGTAAAGGATGGATTTCGCATGGCTATTTTCTTTCCCTTATCTCTCGATTGTATTGGGATTAACATGCTAAGGAAAGAAAAAGGGAAGAGGATTTAAGCAGCTCATTCATCACGTCCCATTGGAAGGAAATTACAATGCAAGGAAAGAGAAAAAGAATGCCACTAGCACACGTCTCTTTCTAATCTTTCCACCTCTTTACCGTATGCATGTTCTCTTTCATTTTCATTTCATAATTGGATTAAATGATGCATGAAATGAAAATAAAAGGAATACCATTATCCTATGTTTCCTCCTCTTTCCTTTCCTTTTCCATTACTGAATTCCTTCCATAATTATGTTATGCTTTTAGCCTTGATCGTTATCATTCTCTAGCTACTCGTGTAGTCCATTTACTTTAACTATTCTTATACTTGTATTTATTTATAATTCACTCTTTCGGTTAGTAAAAAGGAGGGAAGAATGAAATCACGTGCCTTACTTGTATGCCATCTCTTAATCATCTTAAAATAAGATGTAATGGAAGAAAGGAGGCAGCTCACTATAACACGTCCTTTTTCCCATTCATTCTTTTCCTTCCTTCATGCATTACCAATTCCCTCTTCATTAAGTCTTCTTAATTTCTTCCCAAGTGTCACTAATTGTTTGGAAAGGAAGAAATCACCTCACTTACTATATATAACATAACTCACTTCCTCTCTTTTCCTTTATTTTTTCCGTAAGGTATTATAAGTTTAAATATACTTTAAACTCTTTTATCTACTTCTATTCAGTTATGCTAGGGAATAAAAGAAAAAGGTTAAAAACTTTACTTCTTTGTGTCAAAGTATTCTCTTTTATTCCATTCTAATGATCTACACGAACATGTATAGGCTTCCCTCTCCTTCACTCTTAATTATTTGTCTAAATTAAGGCTAAGAGAAATAGAAATTTCTACATTACAATGCATCCATTTGTTACGTTTACAATAATTAAGAAAGTATGGGATGTTACACATGTAAGTTACTTACATTAATTATACACCTCTTTTTCTTAGTTTGCCTAGCTACACATGTTCCCTCCTTCCTTACTTCACGTAAAGCCCATGCATGCAAGGTATACAAGAGTTTTTCCCCACGTTGGAGGCAACACAAGGGATGGAGGAAACGTGTATCTCACACTTCCTTTCCTAGCTGTGTGGTGTACTTGGTTAGAAGAAAATTTTTGCACTTTGTTCCTTTCCTAATTGTTATCCCATAGCCCGCAATGCATCAAGTGCATCCCTTTATCCATGGCCATTCTCCTATTACCCATTGGCCACTTAAGATTAAGGCTAAAGGGATGTTGTTTCCTCTTCTCTCTTTTCCTTTTGGGCCGTGTAGTTTAACATATATATACATATGATTTAAAATTCACATGCTCCATCAATTTCATGTGTAGGTTTGCAATTACCATACACTTCTTCTTCCTAATTGCACGTGTGGGTTTTATATGCATTTTTTTGGTTTGCTTTCCTTTTGGCACTTAAGCTAGGTGATAAAAAAGGAAAAATAGGGGATTAAATTAAACACCTAATTTTATGCAAAATTATCTTTTAGCATACCCATTTTTTATCCATTAAATTATGCAAGCAAATTCACCCCACTTTATGATAACTTATCTAATTAATTATGAAGTGTAACACCCCATAACTTCATTTAGTCTAAATTAGCATTCTTTAAATTGGATGGAATTATTGGTGTCATTTAATGATTAGCTATAAATTAAATACTTCGTAATTAATTAGATGAATTAGCATAAAGAGGGGGAGAATTTTTTTGCATAATTTAATGGCTCATATGAGTAGGCTAAAGGATAATCTTGCTTAAAATTAGGTGTTTAATTTAATTCTCTATTTTTCCTTTTTAAGTCACCTAGCCTAAGTGCCAAGAGAAAAGCAAGATAGGATGTAACATTTAAAATATGTGCATGTGTGGGTGTGCACGTGCAAGCGGGCAAGGTTAAGCATGCATGGGAAAGGAAAGAATTTAAATATATATACATGTGTGTGCCATGCATGCATCCCATGTGAAAGAAGGGAATGGAAATTCTATCTCTTTTATAGATGAAAATTGCACGTGCAAAATGGAAAAAGAAAGGAGAGTGCAACAAATATATATGTGCACACGGCTAGACTTCAAGAAAGCATGAACACGTGAACTAGGAAGAAAAGATACTAACATAGGTATCTTGCATGAGACCAAGGGACAATAAGAAGAAGGATGGGAATTAACTAATATAAATATATATATGCATGCAACAAGTAGAATGAAAGGGTGTAGAATTTTTAAATATGCATATAGATTTCAAGGGTGAAAGCACACGTGAGGTATGGAAAAAGGGTTAAGAAAAGAAGACAAAAGTGCAGCCTTTATTTAAATTAAAAACTATGTAAGAATTCAAACTTTTCCCTCTCTCCTTTAACTTGTGTAAGTAGCTAACCTAAACTTGCAAGGAAAAGAAATACCAAGGTTGCAAGCAAGAGAGTACATGGTGCAGAATTTTTTTTTACTTTTATAAGCATGATGTTGTGGCCCTGCATGATGAAGAAGGGAAGATATCTAAGCATGTGGGGTGGTAAGGAGAAGAGGGAAGGTGCAACTGTAACGACCCCCTAATACGTCATACGCGATGCTTATCTGATTAGCGAAAGCATATGTGGTATTCTGAATGTTTATTCCCTATGTGGGAACGTCAGGGGATCGCTACTGGTTGAGCGTAACCCAAATAGATTCTCCGTTATCCATTCAGATTCCGTTCAACCCTGATTCACACGCAGCTAACTAAATACACATACATACATCATCAATAATACCTCTGGAATGAAATCTAAAACTCATACATGTCTCATCATACATTCATACACATTTCAATTCAAATCCATAAATTTACAGCGGTAGATTCTACTGAAAATCCGGCAGAGTTTCCTCTGTAATTTGGTCATATCCCAAATACCGAATCACCTGTTTAAAATTCAACAGCCAGTCCAACAACAGCAGTAAACATACTAATATAAATCCATACACAAAGAACATCAATTCATCGCTACAATCCATACATACTATCTGAAACGTTATATATACATTCAGTCTAGTTCATACAAAATTTACAAGAAACAAAATCCGTTAAGTAACAGTGTCATCAGAGTATATACACAAATGATTCAAGCCTAAGCTAATCATCCTTCTATCTATCCTCGAGTCGCCGCTATCGCCTGGCTTCGCCTCGTCCCTGTTCATCTGAGTACACAACCTAATGAGATATGAATCTCAGTAGAATAATTTACAATTTAATTATCATTCAAAAACCAGTTGAATACTCAGCGGTGTGAACACCAAAATCGTCTTCCCGAAATCATTTCGAAAACAGTGGAATACCTTATCTTTAAAATCGTTTAAACACATGGAAATTGCGGCAATATATCACAATCAGAAAATCCATTTTCTTTTAAAATCAATTATCAAATTCAAGTAAAATCTCATGCCCTGTGTATCTCAATCCACGTTGGTTACAAATCCACTGTAACCGAATCTAAATCGTCTTCTAATTGCACGTAGTCTAGAGAGAATACCTCTCTTATCGTTGGGTGTGATCCGTAACACCAATCACCCGAATCAAGCCTATATTGTGAGTGTGATCCGTAACACCAATCACTCACTCAAGGACCGGTGAGAATCAACATCTAGATGCCCCTAGCATGTGCACATACGCCAATTCTCATCCTCATACAGTCTATTCGAACTCACATGCACTCGGTCGGCTATTCCTCAGGGTTCTAGGGTATCACGCCTAAATCACAACGTTTCCCCGTGTAGGTTATCCACCCTTATACTCCCTAAACCTTTCTTAGGGTCGTCCTGGTTTAACGCGCAATCCCTAACTCAGTACAGGCTAAATCTGATAAAAATAATTTCGTTTAAAAGCTTCCTGTACGAGGGATACTTAACGGCCGTCCCATACCGGCTATCAAGTACCCAACCCTAAGTAAATCCGCCCTAAAGGCATCTAAACTCGATAAACAAGGTGTCTAACATGCAATTAGGGTTTTCAGCACACAGGCATGCAATTTTATCCCATCGAAAGCAGCACGCAAATCCATACAAGTTGTCTAAATCAGTTAGGTATTCACTAAATCAATTCTAGGGTTCGGGAAGTGTAAATTATCCTACCTGGTCTCCGGTCGCTTCAATTCAAGTCAGGACTCTGCGAAATCTCGGTTTCTGAGCCCAATTAATTCCCTGGACATGAAATTGAATATTTAGATTCGTCACGTCATCCAATTTTCAATCCTAAACCCGGTTACACAGTTACCTAGGTTAATTAATTGTCTAATTACGTTCGCCAGCGCCTATCGCTATATAACATTAGTTTTTGGGAAAACAGACCTTACCACTGTGCTCGGATTATGGAATTCTACGTCCCGGTGATCTCAGGTTTTCGGGATGCACGTCCAGGAACTCCAAGACGGCGCGGCACGCACGCGGTGGCGGCGGCGGTGGTGCGACTTGTCTCGAAAATCACACCACGGTGAAGCCCGCAAGCTCAGGAGTCCGAATACATTGGTGGCACGGCGGTTCACGGCCATTTGGGCGGTGTTTTCCGGCCACGAAGCGTCTCGCACGGCGGACGGCGTTTTGCCTCGATCCAGGCGCGTCCGGCCTCCTTCGGCGGCCGAGCCATCGGAGGCGGTGGCGGCTCGGGCTACGGTGGTGGCGGTGAGGGTCAACGGCGTCGGACGGCGCGAATCGGGCCGGGAAATTTTCGCGATGGAGGGGAAAAACAGCATTTTTCCGGCGTCTCCGGCGGCCGTTGGTGGCGGTGGTTGGTTGCTGGTGGTTGTGGGCAGTGAGGGCTGTCGGTTGGTACCCTTGGTGGCGGCCCACGGTGGCTGTGGTGGCCATTCACGGTGGAGGAAGTGGAGAGAGAAAAGAGAGAAGAGAGAGAGTGTGTGGTGAGGAGAGAGAGTGAAATGGGAGAAATGGCGGGAGTTTGCGTAATTTAAAGCCTCCAGGGGCGATCCCGACTTTTCCCAGGCCACCCGGGGATCTTTTAGGGTGTCGGCATCCTTCCAGACGTTGGCATTCATTTCCATGCGAAAGTCTTGGCCTCCGTCAACGAAAGTGACGCACGAAACTCCTTCCGTCAGTTTCTGATCGCCGAATTACATTTCTTTCTGTTTGATTGTATTTCTGGCTTCAAACGACTTTTCTGTGTCAAGTCATTATCCTCGAAATACGTGTCAGGCTTCGTTTGATTGGGATTAGGGTTAAAATCAAGTTTTATCTTTTAAAATCCTTTAAAAACTCTTTCGAATCTTTCCCGTTGTTACAGCAACCATACAGGAAATAAATAAAAGAGAAGGTGCAGCATCCTTCCCTCAGTGTGGCCAAATAGAGAATTGAAATTGAGAAAAAAAAAAAGAAGGAATGGAGGCTGGTATGATAATAATTAATTAAGGGAAAGAGGAAACAAAAAGCATGAGGAAAAAGGTGAGAAGTGGCGTGAAGCAAAGTGTATTTAGAAGTACACATGTGACAATTGAATAAGAAGAAATCTTTACAAAGGTGGCGTGACAAACAAGTAAAAACAAAAAAAAAAGGGAAGGGTACAGGATTTTATTGAAAAAATATATGTGTATGAACCCCACAGCCATGAGAACATGAGGGAGAAAGAGTGCAGCACCCTTTCCTTGTCTTGGATGAAAGGAAATGAAAAGAAGAAAAGAAGATGGGCAGGTCCCACTCAATGGAAATATATACACACACATGAAGAAAGAAAAGGGAAGATAGCATGAAAGTGAGGGGAAAGTGTGGAGTGGCGTGAGGGAGAAGGAACTAGGATGGTTTTCTAATATGGATGCACGCCACCTAAGCAAGAGACAAAAAGAGTAGGGAATTTAATGCAATGCCACACGTGAAGACGGAAAGAGAATTGGAATTGAAAATTCTATTCTTACAAGGATGCATGCACATGTGGAAAGGGAAGAAACAAAAGGGAGTGGAGAGCTTCATTTTGCTTCATGCGTACCACACACCCACAAGTGAAAAGAGAGAAAAATAGAAAAAGAAAAAGAGAGAACCTTGAGTAAAAAGAGAGAGCATTCAACCATTTGACCTACACACACACACTTACACAGCAGGGGAAGCAAAGGAGAGTAGCCACAATTAAAGAGACACGCCCCCACACAATCTGTCAAGGCAAGAAGGGAAAGGACTCTAGTCAAAGAAAAGGTAGCAAATTGTAGAGAAAAGGTCAAAGGAAGAGTCAAGATAAGTCCAACTTAGTTCACCAAAGAGGTAGGTTAACAATTCCAACAAAATCATGTTCCATATTTTAGTATGTGCAACTACCATATTTCATAAGTCTTCCATGAAGCATGATGTTATTTCTCTACATTCTTGATAAAATGCATGCTTTATTGGCTAAGCTTGTATGATAAGTTGAGGTGATGAAATGAGTATTGTATTATGTATAAGATATATATAGTTAATAACATGTTCATAATGAACTAGGCTTGAGTATGAGAAAAAGGGAGGTATGATTTTTGAGAACCATTATTTTTCTCATGGAATGCCTTTTGATTGAATTGAAGATGAGATTTGATACTAAATTGATGTTGGACTATTGTTATGATTGGGCTAAAGAATTTCCCTTAAGCCAAACTTTTTCTTGAACTTGGTGGACTTTCATAAGAAATGATATTAACATTATTATTCAATAAAGGAAATCATTCTTGAACCTAGTAGAGTTTTTTTTTTTAGATGAAATATTAATTCCCAAGAAAGGAGAATTTATTCTTAAAGATATTGAAATTTTATAAGAAATGTACATAAAATTTAATTTTCAAGAAAGGAGAAATTATTCTTGAAATATTCCATAAGAAATACACATTAAAATTTATTTCCAAGGAAGGAGGAATGATCCTTGAAATATTGGAATTTTTCATAAGAAATGTACAATTAGAATTTATTCCCAATAAAGGAGAAAATTATTCTTGAAGTATACATTATAATTAATAGAAAATTTTCATAAGAAATATACATTATAATTTATTTACAAGGAAGGGGAAATTATCCTTGGAGTTAATAGAATTTTCAAAAATGAAATACGTTAATAATAATTTCCAAAAAAAGGAAAATTTTATCCTTAAAGGTATTGGAATTTTAAAAGGGATATACACTAGTATTAATTTTCAAGAAAAAGAAAATTTAATGTTGGCCAAGTGTCCACATGTGCCCAAGTGTGCACAAAGAATTTTATGGTGGTCAAGTGTCCACATGTGCCCAAGTGTGCACAAAGAATTTTAAGGTGGCCAAGTGTCCACATGTGCCCAAGTGTACATAAAGAATTTTAATGTTGGCCAAGTGTCCACATGTGCCCTAGTGTGCACAAAGAATCTTAAAGGTGGCCTAGTGTCCACATAGTGTCCAAGTGTACACAACTAATTATAAAGTGAATTTTAAGAATGATAAGCCTAATTATTTTGCTAATTTTATGATAATGAGTTTCACAGCATCTCAGATGTTTTACTTGAAAGAATATTTTTTTTTTTCATATTGACATCTCAATTGATCATACAGTGCTTGCCACATTATATTTATGAATAATGCTATATTTTATTTTCAAGAGTGTGGAATTAAATATTTTAGTGCTTGCACCCTGATACATATTAGTTGATTTTAAACCCAAATTGTTAATGTAACAACCGAGATTATTTTTTAAAAGATAAAACCAAAATTTTAACACCAATTCCATTTAAATCAAGTTTGGCACGTATTTCAAGGTGATTGTTGAACTTGGAAAGCGATTTGAAGTCAGAAACACAACCGAACGAAAAAGAAACTCGACCAGGCAATCAGGAACTGACAGAAGAAGTTTCATACTTTGATTTCACAAACGGAGGCCATAATCACTGCATGGAAACAGGTGCCAACATCTGGAGGGAGGCCGACATCCCGAAGTTTCCCCGGGTGATCCGGGAAAAGTCAGAATCGCCCCAGAAGCTTTAAATTTCTAGAAACCTCGCCATTTGGCCTAATTCCCTCTCTCTCCTCCTTCCTCCACTGTGCACCGCCACCAGACCCACTGTGAGCCACCACCTGGCATACCAATCGACTCCCCTCGCCACCCTCGACTTCCAGCAACCACCCACGGCCGGCAACAGCCACCAGCACCGCCCGAAAAATGCCGTTTTCCACCTCCATCGAGCGAAAACTTCGCCAGCTGAGATCGCCGCCGTTCGCCACTGTTAGCCTTCATCGCCCCCACCATCGTGTAGCCTGAGCTGCCAGCTTCCTCCACCAGCTCGTCGATTTCGAATGGAGGTCTGACGCGCCCGGATCAAGGCTTTTTTCTTCCGTCATGCGTCATTCTTCGTGGCCGAAAAATGCCGTCCAAGCGGCCGTGAACCGCCGCGCCACCACCATATTCAGACTCCTCATCTTGCGGGCTTCACTATGGTGTAAATTTTGAGGCCAATTGCACCCCTCCGCCGTGCGCGTCTATACTCCGCCGTGCGTCGCTGTGCCAGAGCATCTGGACATACACCGAGAGAAACTGAGACCACCCCAGGACAGATTTCCATCATCCAACAACACTTGTAAGGTCAGATTTCCCAAAAATTGATTAATTCTGATTGAATTAGCTGTCGAACGCAATTAGGAAATAAATTGACCTGGAAATTAGGATAATCAGACTTAGAATCGTTAAACGGATGACGTGACAGCTTGAATATTCATTTAAATGTCCAGGAAATTTAATTGTCTTGAAAATCAAGATTTCGTGAAGTTCTGAATTGATTTGGAGCGACAGGAGACCAGGTAAGATGATTTACGCTTCCCGAGTCTTATATTTGACCTAGTGATTGCCTGAATGATTAGATTGAGTTGCATGGAATTACGTGCTACTTTCGATGGAATAAATTGCATGACTGTGTGCTGGATATCCTAATTGCATGTTAGACGCTTTGTTTATCGAGTTTAGATGCCCTTAAGACGGATTTACTTAGGGTAGGGTACTTGATAGCCGATATGGGACAACCGTTAAGTATCCCGAGTACAAGGAGTTTTTAATTGACATTGCTTTATCAGATTTAGCCTGTACTGCGTTAGGGATCACGTGATAAATTAGGACGACCCTAAGAAAGGTTTAAGGAGTATAAGGGGGGATATCCTACACGGGAAAACGTTGTGATTTAGGCGTAATACCCTAGAACCCTGAGGAATAGCTGACCGTGAGCATGTGAGTTTGAATAGACTGTATGAGGATGAGAATTGGCGTATGTCCACATGCGAGGGGAAGCCCTAGATGTTGATTCTCACCCGGTCCTTGAGTAAGTGATTGGTGTTACGGATCACACTTACAATATAGGCAAGATTCGGGTGATTAGTGTTACGGATCACACCCAATGATAAGAGAGGTAATCTCTCTAGATGACGTGCAATTGGATGACGATTTTAGATTTGGTCGCAGAAGACTTGTGGCCAAGATGGATTTAGAAACACTGGGCATGGGATTTAACTTGATTTCTATTATTGATTTTCAAAGAAATGGATTTTATGATTTTGAGTATTTTCCGCAAATTCCATGTAATAAAATGATTTTAAAGATAAGGTATTTCACTGATTTCGAACTGATTTTGGGAAGATGTTTTCAGTGCTTGCACCGCTGAGTATTCAACCAAATTTTGAATTGTAAATTGTTCTACTAGGATTTTATATCTCACAAGGTTGTTTACTCAAATGAACAGGGACAGGGACAACAACCTAGGCATTAGCTGGACGATGACTTGATGATAGACAATGGAGAAGCTTAGTCTAGGCTTAAATTGTATTGTATATGTGTTTACTGATGTTGTTGTATAATGGTCTTCTGTAAATTATGTTTTCTTTTGTTGTTGGACTGGCTATATATCTGTAACCAGGTAACTGTTGTATTATGGATATGTTCGAAATACAGAGGAAACTCTATCGAATTTTCAGTAAGGTTTACCACTGTAAACTTGTGAACTTAAGTTAGAATTTATATGAATGCATGATGTGATCTATACAGGGATTTTAGATTTCATTCTAGAGTAATTTATGATGTATGTATGTATATTTAGTTTAGCTGCGTGTGAATTAGGGTTGAATGAAATCTGAATGGACAACGGGGAGTCTATTTGGGTTACGCTCAACCAGTAGCGATCCCCTGACATTCCCACATCAGGAATAACTATTTAAACCAACCCATATGCTTCCGCTAATCAGATAAGTATCACGTATGTTGTAGTAAGGGGTTGTTACAATTATGGTATCAGAGCCTGGTTTGTCGGAAAGTCAATTTTGGTGGGCTAGGGATTGTGAATTTTTGGGCTTGCAGCTTTAGGGTTTTAATTGATTTAACTCTGGAATGTTAGGACCTAATCTCGAACCGATAAGTAATGGAATGAATTTAATGCCTTTCTGTTAATTGTTGCTGTATGACTGATGTATTTACTTTCAGTGTCAGATAACTATGGCAGAATCTAGTAGGGATGCCACTCGCAGGCCTAGAGGAAGGCCAAGGCACAGGAATCAGGGTGCTTCGGGTAGTGGTAGCATGGAGACTGATGTTGACATGCGCGATATGATGGAATCCATTCGGTTGATGGCTGATGCGATGAGAGATCAAGCCACTACCAATGCTAATGTGATGAGACAGCAATAGGAAGACAGACATACTAGAAATGACGGAGCCACTCAGCATGCAAACCCACTGTATCAGGGATGGATCGAGTTTCAGCGAGCAGGTCCATCTCCATTTGTAGGTGCCTTCGATCCCGCTACGGTAGAAGCCTAGATGAAAGATATTAAAAAGATTTTCAGATTGTTGCAGTGTGACGACGAGTAGAAGGTTACATATGCAACATACATGTTGAAAGGCAAAGCAGAACTCTGGTGGATAGATGCCCAGCAACTGATGGAAAGCAGAGGCATTCCGCTCACTTGGGAGTCTTTCAAGAGAGTCTTTATGGACCAGTACATCCCTGAGAGCGTAAAATAATCGAAGGAAGCACAGTTTCTGAAGCTCACATAGGGAGGCAGGCCATTTGAGGAGTATTTGAAACAGTTTGAAGAACTATCCCGATACTCCACCTACCTGCGAATGCATTATGACGAGGCCTGGAAAGCAAAGCAATTAGAAGAAGGCCTAGACTTACCCATGAAGACTCAGCTAGCTACCCTTGAGATTAGAGACTTCACCACGCTGGTAAACAAGTGCCGAATCCTAAGCAAGAATCTGGAGCAGAGACAGGCTCAGAATATGACACAGAGAACAGGGAACCGGCCAAGACCAGTGCCCAAAAATCTTAATGTGAGAAGCGATATGTTTAAACTGCAACCAGGGGCTTCTAGTAGCAGTGGAAGATGACCTGACAACACACCCTGTCCGAAGTGTGGCACCAGACATCCGAATCAGCCCTGCTGGCACCAAATCCTCTTCAGTGTTACAGGTGTGGACGTACACGACATATGGCCAGATACTGCCCTTCCACTGGGAACCAGCTGACATCCGGTAGCCGAAGTACACAAGCTCCAGGGAGAGTGTTTACTTTGAATGTGGCTAATGTCGACAGGTCTTCGGGCTTGATGCAGGGTAGAGGTAAAATCTACAATTTTTCTTTGATAGTATTGTTTGATTCGGGTGCTACGCACTCCTTTATTTCTTATGCATGCATAGAAAGAATTAAACTACCTGTTCAAACCCTTCCCTGTGACCTATACATATCCACACCTTTGGGAGAAGCCACTATGTCCCCACGTATATGTCTGAATTGCCCCTTAACCAATGAGGATACTTTGTTCATTATGAACCTAGTGTGTATACCATTGACTAGGATCGACATCATTTTGGGAATAGATTGGTTGACTAGGAATCGGGACAGGAACCTAGGCGTTAGCTAGACGATGACTTGATGATAGACAAAGGAGAAGCTTAGTCTAGGCTTGAATTGTATTGTATATGTGTTGACTGATGTTGTTGTATAATGGTCTTCTATAAATTATGTTTTCTGTTGTTGTTGGACTGGTTGTATATCTGTAAACAGGTGACTGTTGTATTATGGATATGTTCGAAATACAGAGGAAACTCTGCCAGATTTTCGGTAGGATTTACCACTGTAAACTTGTGAACTTAAGTTGGAAATTATATGAATGCATGATGTGATGTATACAGGGATTTTAGATTTCATTGTAGAGTAATTTATGATGTATGTATGTATATTTAGTTTAGCTGCGTGTGAATTAGGGTTGAACGAAATCTGAATGGACAACGGGGAGTCTATTTGGGTTACGCTCAACCAGTAGCGATCCCCTGACATTCCCACATCGGGAATAACTATTTAAACCAACCCATATGCTTCCGTTAATCAGATAAGTATCACGTATGTTGTATTAGGGGGTTGTTACAGTTAAGCTACTGGGAAACTTGTGTTTCTCATTATATGCTAATACGCATCAGATATGGATGCTTAGTGGGGCAGGAGATAGAAGTTCTTTTGAGTTAAAGAAATTTTTTTAACCCTATTTTGAGTCCTAGTTCAGACATGTTTAGTTTAGAATTAGGATCATTCTTTTGGCAATAGACATGGAATGTAAATTGAAAAGAACCGAGGAAGGGATATGTGAAGGACCAGTCCATCTTAGTAATTTGTAAAGAGGTTTGAGTGATAGAATTGTTGTCTCCTGACTTCCTATAGGCAGGTACTTCATGTATCCTGGTACATATTTACAGAATGTAATTGATATTATTGGACATGTATTTATTTAAATTACATGAATTTTTTAATTTCCGCTATGTAGTTAGTATTTCTTTTTTGTTATACATACAAGTTTTTAATTTGAGCAAAAGATCCCAAACCTAATCTGCTTAATAAAACTTAATGGTATAACTACTCAAATCTTAATTAATTAAAAGGATAAGAATAATGTACCGAATTATCTGGTTGCATCAAAGGAACTGTAACACTAGATGGGGGCGTCACATGAAGCATTTAATTTATAACTAATCAAAGAATATGAGGTGTTACAGTGTGCACGGTAAAGACCCTTAGGAGGAGCTTGGCAATTGTTCAAAAACAAAATATAAGCTTAGGCAATTGGTGAAGGAAAACTGAGACATATAAGAAGAAAAAGAGAATTTGATTTCTTCTTCTTATTTAACCGTGAAATGCCATTGAAAGGAGAATGGAAATTGTAAATTCTATTTCAATCTATATCACTATATAGCAATGACAATTGGGAAAAAGGAAGAGATTTTAGCATTCAATAAAATACGTATAGATATAATTAGTGAAGAGGTGGAAAAGAGAAGGAGAGGTGTGTTTCAATAGCTCTCTTTCTTCGCTTCTCAGTGCTTTTATTTAAAATAACAGAGTGTCAAGAGGGTGCCTTATGTACAAGGTTGCAAGAAAAATTGATTTGATTTGATTACACGTGTAGCTATAAGATTATAACTATTAAGAATAAGAAGGAGAGTGTAGCATTCCATTTAACCGAATAGACAACATACAAGGGATGAATTGAATTAAATATACATAAATATGTGCATTTGGAAATGAGAGGGAGCGTAACCTAACATTTAGATATCACGGTGAGAAGGAGAGTAGTTTGAAAATAAAACAAAATGCATAAACGTTCAATAAGAGGAGGAGAAAGACTAGCTTGACCAAGAGGGGAAGAAGCAACAGAGTAAGATAAAATTCAAAGAGAAATCCAAGACACTTTCTTTTTTCTTGCATCCTTGATGTAGCTTAGCAATTATCTTAATTTTGTTTCATGATTTAAGATATATTCATCATGTTTTTCCAAACTATCATGGAACATTAGTTTTCTCTCTACATTCTTGAAGATGTGAATGTCTCTTTGGTTAAGCTTGTATGATAAATTGGATTTTTTTGTTGATGTGCTAAAATGGATATTGTTATTTTCATGGAAGAACTATTGTTGGAAAAGTTCAGCATCTATAATGGAAAACCTTAACTTAAGATAATGCTAAAAATTTATATTCTTGTATGGTTAATATATGTTTTAAGTTATAGATACCAAAATGAAGATTGCTAGCTAGCATTTGATTTAAAATTTAAAATTGGAAAGTGGCCTTTGTAAGGTAGGAAATTGTTTGATGAGATTTGTGTAAGGGATATCACAATTCAGTTTTGGCTAAGAGAAAGAAAGAAAATATGGTGAATTAATATATAGTGAATTGGTTCACCTTTTTGTGCATAATATAGCCCCACACTAATATTAAAATGTAAAAATTGAGAAAGGTGTGTAACCTTAAATATAGTGTGTAACATAAACCAAGAAAGTACGTAGAATAAATTGTTAAAGGCAATGGTTATACAAATTAAATGTGGGAGAAAGTACATTAGAAATTAATGCATCATATCATTAAGTTTAAATTATAGCAAGGATGGAAAAATATGACAAACGACATGAAAAATCCTAAGTTTGATTACTTTTTCATCGTGGCCAAAACCAATATCTTATTTTAATCTTGGTGGCTGAATCACTATGCTAACAATGAATGCATTAGAATGTACCTTATGATGGCTAAATGCAAAGGAGATTGAAATGATAAAAATGGGAGGAATTGTAGTTGCTATGTGTAAGTGACCAAGTGTTCACTATTTTCATAAAAGTGGTTAAGAGTCCACCATGTGACCAAGTGTTCACTATTTTCATAAAAGTGGCCAAGAGTCCACAATGTGACCAAGTGTTCACAATTCTTACAAAAGTGGCGAAGTTTCTACATTTCTTGCAGTGTAACCAAATGTGTTTCACATTCTCCAGCAAGGTAAGTTTTAAGAATGGAAGATATATAGATGATTATTGAATATTTCAATTGTTATATGTATGCTTTCCCTGGAAAAAGAATTATAATTAAAATGAGAATGACCATCTTTATCACATTGACATACCAATTAATCATACAATGCTTACCAATGTATTTATATGAAAGAGATTAATTAATAAATGATGGAATGTAGAAGAAATGATTTTCTGTGCTTGCACAGTGGTATATGTCAGTAAGATTCAAAATGTTAAATTGCTAAGCTACTGAGAAACTAGTTTTCTCATTTGTGTGCTGATATGTATCAGATGCAGATATTTAGCAATTTCTAGGAAAGATGGAAGTGGCATTAAAGGAGGTTCTTTTATTAAGAGTATTGTAGCCTAAGGGTTTGAGTGACAGAGATGTTGTCTCATGACCCTATGATGAGTTTTTGATAGTTCCCAGATAGATGAAATTTTGTAATACTTATAAAAGGATATGTAATGTTTTGTGAATTCATTTCCGATGCATTACATTTTATTTTCGCTGTGCTTATGAGTTTTAATCTGAGCAAAAGAAGCCAAACCTAATTAACTTGAATATTATTACGATGGTATAAATGCTCAGATGTTATTAATAAATAATTAAGGTAAAGAATAATGTACCAACCTTATCTGTTTACAATTAAGACGTTGTAATACTAGATAAGACTGTTACATGAGTCACCCAAGTATATATGTGAGAGAATAGCGTACCTGGAATGTGATCCATTGGAAAGGGATAGTGATTCCATAGTATTCAAATCCGCTTAAGAGCGGAAAGAGGAAATGATCTGGGTAGAGTTGACAGTGATCCTATTAGTTGATGACCAGTCTCGTTTGAGGAAAGGAAATGTTGGGTAGAGTTGACAATTATCCCTCTAGTGTAACATTCACTCCTTCCATATATGAGAGATGATTGTTAGTTTGAAAATAAATTAAATGCTTGTGATTGTTGCATTAGTTACATGTAGTTGCATTAGATTTAGGGACCAAATTGAAAGGAAAAGAGCGAGGACTTGAATGAGAGGAAAAAGGTTAAGTGGAGGAAGTTTTGTAAACTTTCCATAATTGAGGGTATCATACTGCAATTTTAGCCAAGAAAATTAATGTAGCTACTAGGATTTTGAGATTTGCGGCCAATGGTTCAGAGGCAAAATGGTAATTTGGCACATAGTCAAAGAAATTATCATTTTGAGCTAGATGATAAAAAATTATTATCAGAATTGGCAATTTATGGGCTGGCAATAAATAAGGAAAAATTACAGAACCTTAATCCTTTACCTTGCATTCAAAATTCTAGAGAGAGAGGGACATTTTTGAGAGAGTGTGAGAATTTACAAAGGAAGTGGTATTTTTATAGTGAATTGAGGCAAGAAGTGGGTAGCTAAGCAATCTAGGAGTTCATATGATAATTTTACACCAGTTACATGAAACAAGGTAGCAAAACAATCTATTCCCTCTAATTTTGAATTTACTGTCCATATGCTGAAAATGAGATTTTTTTTTGTTATCTGAAGTAAAAGGGGGATTAAAATGCTATTGGGTGTTTTAAACTGCATGAATATACTTATGCATGCTAAAATTAGATTATGAAACATGGGTTTTTACCTATTGTGTGAAAATAGGGTTTAATCCAAGATTTGAGTATGATTAAATCGTAGTTTCGACTATTTTTATGTGATAAATGATGCTTGCACAATGGTATTGAGTTAATGACGGTCAAAAAATGAATTACAAATTGGTTATTGGGAAAATAATTTGGATCAATGGAGGATTTGTAAAACAGAGCATAATGTAGCAATCAACTTGTAGCCCTTACCAATCAACTATCATGCTCTTCAGTTGCCCAGAAATACATCCAGAGTGCTAGCAGCCAACTACCAAGAGGCTGGAAGTCGACTGTCATGCTCATACTTCCTAAAAGTTTTCCAAGAATAGAGCAACCGACTGTCAAGAGGTTGGAAGTCGATTGGTAGCCCTCTCGTTTCAAAAATTTTGAGACAGTGAGTTGTAAGTCGACTACCAAGAAGGTGGAAGTCAACTGGTAAACCTTTGGTTTGGAAAATTTAAGGCAGTGAGCTGTAAGTCAACTGTCAAGAAGGTGGAAGTTGACTGGCGGCCTCTATTTTGGAAAATGAACTCAATGACATAGTTTAAAGAATAGTTAGCCTAAAACTCTACTCAAATGAGGGATCTAGACCTAGAATTATATAATGGGTAAGAAGAGGGTGAGAGTGAAAGTAAAGAGCAAGAATGATAAGAAAATTTGAGTATGAGAAAGTATTCCTAGTGTATAGATAATGGTAGATAGGCATATATTGAGTGACCAGTTATTGGTATGGGACAACAATTGGGCATTCCATAGGTAACACCGTGATGGTTGTTAATTTTAAGTTAGTGAAGTCCTCTATGGCCAAATAAAGGATTCATATACTTAAAGTTATACATAACCATAGTATGAGCTGAATCACTCTAGTCTATAAACTTGTGAATAAAGTTTTGGGGAAATGATCTGTTGAGAACTGTAATCCCGGATATACAGGGAGGGATCTACTAGAGAGGTAGGCAGGGACCCTGTGGTTCTCGGTGTAACACCCTTATCTAGTATGACAATTCCTCCGATGTAAATAGATAAGTTCAGTAAATTATTCTTAACCTTAGTTATTCATTTGCAACATCTGAGCATTCATACTATTAAGTATTATTATTATAGATTAGGTTCAGGTTCTTATGCTCAGATATAAACTCATAAGCATGGCAGAATTAAAATTTCATACATTACAACAGAATTTATAAAACTTTTATATTAAAAGTAATAAATGTCTAATAATAAATATCTGGTACATACTTCCGTGAACATATGCCAGGATATATGAAGCACCCATCCATAAGGAGTCAGGAGACAACAAGCTTGTCACTCAAACTCTTCTTACAAAATGATGGGGATGAATAGGTCCTTCACATATCCTTTCCCAGTAATTTCCCTTTTCCCTTTACTATCTACAGCCAAAAATGATAGTCCTAACTCTAATCCAAAAACACTTTATAGAATCTGAAATCGAAATAAGGGAATACAAAATGCTCTTAACAAACAGGACTTCCATCTTCCCCCGGCATTGCTAAACGTCCGTATCTAATACATATTAGCATATAAATGAGAAACACAAGTTTCCGAGTAGCTTAACAATTCATTATTTTAAAATGAACTAATATGTATCAAGGTGTAAGAACCAAAAAAATTTTCATCTACATTCTAGTCATTTAAAACACAGTCTCATTTATATATACTGATTGGTAAGCATTGCATGATTGCTTGAAGTGTTAATGTGATAAAAGTAGATATTCTCTTTCAAGTAAAATAGCTTTTCATGGGAACATACATGTTAAAATTGAAATGATCAATAATCAATTATACATTTCATTCTTAAAACTTACCTTGCCATAAAGCGTGAAGCACCTTTGTTCACCCTTCAAGGAATGTGGACACTTGACCACCTTTATAGATTAATTGTGAACACTTGGTCACATTATGGACACTTGGCCACCTTTATGAATTTGATCGTGAACACTTGGTCACATTGTGGATACTTGGCCACCTTTATAATTTAATTGTGAATACTTGGTTACATTGTGGACACTTGGCTACCTTTATGAATTAGTTGTGAACACTTAGTCACATTATGGACACTTGGCCACCTTTATAAATTAATTGTGAACACTTGGTCATATTGTGGACACTTTGCCACTTTATAATTTAATTGTGAACACTTGGTCACATTTTGGACACTAATTCATCTTACTATTACCCTTCCAATCCCTCTTGAATTTAAGTATTGTATGATCCATTATAAGTCATTTACACTTAGCATATGGATTTGGTTACCAAGGCTAAATGAGGGGTTGCTTTCGACTGTCATGAGAAAGGGGTGGAAGTTAAGGTTTTTTGTGTCCAATTTTCACATTCTTCCATTCTTTCTACATTTCAAGACTCATTATACCACCTATAAAAATTATTATGGTACTTTCCCTCACATTCAAGTTATATAACCATTTTATTAGCCTTTTCTCTTCTTTTTTTTTCTTATTTCATTGGCTCATTTTACATGCTACAATTTATGATTACACTCATTCCATCATTCTCACATCTCAATATTACTAAGATAAACATTTATCATGCAAAAAAGGGTAATCCATTTACCATAGGTTAATTTATCATTATGTTCTCCTTCTTTATTAACCAAACCAAAATGTAATTCTCTTCACACATTTTTTAGTAAGCCTTTCCATGCATTACAAAGGGTCACTCTCGAGTTTGATAGGTTAACAAGGGTGATACCATGGTTCCAAGCCAAATCTAGATTGTATACTCACTTTAGGTATTTTTTAACATAAAAACTACATTAACCATGCAAGAACATAAATTTTGCCACTTTCGTATTCTAGGTTTTTGCATAATCATGCTGAAATTTTGTGACAACCATTCTCGCATGGAAATAAACAACATCCACATCCTCACATCAACAATCACAAACAAATCATCATACAAGCTTAGCCAAAGAAACATTCACATATTCGAGAATGTAGAAAGGAAAATAATGTCCCATGAAAGCTTGGAAAAACATGTTGAACATATTCTAAACCATGAAACAAAATTACAAGAATTGCTAAGCTACCTCAAGGATGTACTAGGATGATATTATCTTGGATTTCCTCTTGAATTTTCCCCTTACTACCTTACTCCTTCTTTCTTGACCAAGTAGCTCTTTCCCTCCTTACAAAAGCTTTTGTGTATCATCTAAAACTCACGTTGCTCTCTCCCTCTCTTGTCGTGTCCCTTTACTTCAATCCCCTTGCTTTTTTTAGATGTAATTGTCATGCAGGTGTGTATTTACTTCCCTCCCTCCTTTTTGTATATTCTATTTGACCAAAATGGGACACTACCTTCATGCTCCTCCTTAATTATTATTATCTAATTGCCACATGTGTACTTTTAAGTACAATTCTCATTGCTTGCAAGTTTGGTAATCCTACTCAGCTATGTTGAAGGAAGGAAGGATGGGAAGTCACGCCATCTTCATACTTACACACAAGGGGTACGGTTCACGCAGCTTCACATTTTGGCATCATAATTTAATTCCTCACTCAGTGGCGCCAAAAGGAAAGGAAAGGAAAGGTCACGCAAGCTATTTCCTTTATTTATTGAAATAAATTCTTCACTCTTGTATTAGCCACTTTCCTTTTGTATATTTTATCTATTTAATCGGAAAGATATTTGGTTAAGATGAGGCAAAGGAATGATAGGAAGAAGGAAAGAGTGAAATTCCCACATGTTTCTTCCCTCTCTCTTCCATTTTGCCTCTTCACTCAATGTGTATGTGTATATATATTTTAAATGCTACATTTCTTCTTTCCTTTCCCACTTCACGTAAGGCTGCATTCGTGCTTCCGAATGCATGTGTATCTATATGTATATTTAAATATTATGCACTCCTTTCATTTCCCAATTGTCCTAGCTGTGTGGGTATATATATATATTTAAACTCACATCCTTCATCAATTGCACGTGCATATGTTTAATTTGTTATACTCTTCTCTACTTTGGTAATTCAGTTAAGTAAAAAAAAGAAAAGAGAAATTAAATCAAGCACCTAAAAAATTTTTATGTGGTGTTTTCCTCCCATTCACATTATAATTTGGTTACCACAAGGAAGAAAGTGTTCTTTTATATTCTAACCACTAAGTTACACAAGTAAATTCATCATACTTTATAGAAAACTCATATAATTTGTTAAGGGAACATTAATTTAAACCAATCAAGAGAATATGGGATGTTACACTCAGAGGTGGGAAATGATCTGTCAGAGCAGTGGATAGAGACCCTCGTGGGGGTGTTGTGGATAAATGTACTTGGATCCACTGGGGGACGCTCCAGTGTGTACATATATTGTAGTCAAAGACTGCTGGATTATGAATCCATTGCAGTTAAGAACTGCGAGTAGTCACAGATTACGAGATACTCACCTAAGAGTGAGGGTTTTATGTGAGGAGTTGTTCACTTGGCGACTCTCCTAATTTCTCTTAGTATGATCTTCTAACGATCATGATTTGGCATTGCCCATGATGATATGCTCTGATTTCCTTGTGTATGCTCTTATTTCTATGTGATGTCCTATTACCATTATGATATGATATATATCTTGTGTGATGGAAATGAAATATAATCTGATGACATATATATATCTGACTGAATGGATATGTGATGATTTTAGATGACATGCATAAGTATGAGCATAAGACATGAGATGATATAACTGCATGATTCATGCATTGTAACCCAATAGGTAGAATTATTTAAATTGATGATCAGAAGAATATAGTTTTTTTCATATAAGTATGGTGGTATAGACCAGTGTGTTTTAAAAGTTAGGTTGTTTATTGCTACTGAGATTCATTCTCATTTAAAGTACTAGTTTGTATCAGATGCCTAGGTACCACATTCTATTAGATATAGAGGCGGAGATAGTTGAAATACCATTCTTAGGGTATTTCCCAATGGTCAAAGAATTATGGATTATATTTATCCTAGAAGTTCCCCCTACTGCTTGACTACATGAGGTTAGGATCAAAGGGCATATTTTTAACTTTCCCGATACCTGAATCCTAATTAATCTTTTGAAAAGGATCAAGATAATAATTTTTGTATGTATATAGTAAGGGCATATGTGTAGTAGGATATGTGAGCTAGGAATCCACTAGCAGTCTTTGGTTAAATAGGTATGAGTGATAGGCTTCTTGTCTCCTTACCCTAGTTGACGCACTCACATATTCATAGATATATGTCTAATGGGTAACACTTGTAAACATTATAAATGAACTATGTATGTGAATGTATATGTATATATTTATATATCTTATTTAATTATTTTTTTCTGCGACTTTACATGTGAGAACCTGAGTGTAAAATTCACAAACTAATAGCACTGAATTATTTAACTTGGTAAAATTTGAAAATTTACTCAAGTAAAGGTAGTAGTAACTCACCAATCCTGTATATAAATATTGTATTATTTAATCAACTAAAAAGGAACCATAGGATTGGAGGTGTTACAACTGGTTATGAGATGCTACTCGGAACCGGCTAAAGTATGCCTCAGAATGTACAAAAAGTTAAAGTTTATAGGTGGCTGAATAGTCACAAACTCATGTATAAGAAAAGTGGAACATGGAGTTTTTCATTGGGCAACACTCTCGATAACTCTTGTGATATGTTGTTTTTCCTGCTTATATGTTAAATGTAAAGCATGTTTATTACCCCATAATATGTTTATATGAAAGTTTCATATGAAGTTATGATGAGAATGATGATGAATGCACATCCCATATTTCAAAGTTTAGATGTTTTAGATGTACATGCATAAATCTGAGCACATGACATGAGAATATGTTTCATGCATTGAATCCCAATAGTATGCATTATGTTTTTGTGATGAAAAGAATGTAGAGATTTTCTATATGAGTATGATGGTACAGGTTAGTAGTTTTCAAAGCAGGTTGCATTGCTACTGAGATTAATTTCTCAAATAAATACTGGCGTATACCAGATGTATAGGTCCCTAGCTGGAGATGAAGGTAACATTAGGAAGGGGTACCCATCCTGGGGGTACATAGAAATATCTATTTTGGATAGTATAGGAATATGTTCATTTGGTACTAGTCTTCATGATATTTGAGAAAGGCTAGTATATATTATTTTTTGTATAGCCTATATTAACTTAGATGTAAATGGATTAACTAGAAATTGTCAGTAGATATTTTGATAGGGCTTTGAGTGGCAGGGATGTTGCCTCCATACTCCAATAGTAAACTTTAAAGTTGACTAATGAGTAATTATCCAGTTTTGTGTATAGTTATCTAAAGTATATTACATGTACATATGATTTGATATTCTGCTGTAATTCTTGAGTGAGAATTCGAGTGTAGAACCCAACCCCAAATGGCACTCAATTAATAAACTTGGTAAAAATTTTAAATTTACTCATGTATAAGTATAGAAATGCACCATTATTATGATATTTATATGTTATAGTCCTTAATTAACTTAAAAGGAACCATATGCTAAGGGGGTGTTACAAGTGTTACAAAGATCACATAATTAAATTCAATATTCATACAATTAAAATCAGAATACCAATATAGTTAAGAACCCCAATGGGTTTTAAAAATTAAACTATTCATATTCATAGTCCAAATAGGCAGAAAATCCAATACACAGAAGAAAGAAAGAGTTAAAAACATATACGTCCCTCTTCTCTCGAATTCTGGACAAAACAGTATGAACAGCCACCGAAAAACTGTCGAAAACTCTTCCAATCTCCTAAACTATGAATCTATCGTACTACCCATAGATTGCCTCTCAGTACATTATTCTTAATTATTCACTTATAATGTCTGAGCATTTATACCATTAAGTATTATTAAAATGGATTAGGTTCGGGTTCTTTTGCTTAGATCTAAACTCATAAGCACAGCGAAATTAAAATCTCATACAACATAGTGGAATCAATGAAACTTTCATATAACAAATCATAAATGTCCAGTATAAATATTTGTTATATCCTTCCATGAACATATACCAAGATATATGAAGTACCCACCCATAAGGAATCAGGAGACAAAAAGCCTGTCACTCAAACTCCTCTTACAAAATAATGGGGATGAACAGGTCCTTCACATATCCCTTCCCTAGTCATTTTCATTTTCCCTTTACTATCTACAGCCAAAAATGACAGTCCTAACTCTAATCCAAAGATAATATATAGAATCAGGACTCAAAATAAAGGAATACAAAATGCTCCTAACAAAAGAATTTCCTCTAATGCTACTTCCATCCTTCCCCAAGATTGCTAAACGTTTGTATTTGATACATATTAGCATATGAATGAGAAAACAAGTTTCCCAGTAGCTTAACAATTTATCATTTCAAAATCTACTAATATGTATCAGTGTGCAAGCACCAAAAACATTTTCCATCCACATTCCAATCATTTAAAACATAGTCTCATTTATATACATGCAGAGTGGTAAGCATTGCATGATTATCTAAAATATCAATGTGATAAAAGTAGATATTCTCTTTCAAGTAAAACATCTTTTCATGGGATCATACATGTTAAAACTAGAATAGACCATAATCATTTATACATTTCATTCTTAAAACTTACCTTGCCTTAAAGTGTGAAGCACCTTTGGTCACACTTCAAGGAATGTGGACACTTGGCCACCTTTATAAAATAATTGTGAACAATAGGTCATGGGGGTGAAGCACCTTCGTTCACACCTCAAGAATTGTGGACACTTGGCCACCTTTATCATTGTAGACACCAAGTCACGGGTGTAAAGCACCTTTGGTCACACCTCACTAGGTCACATGTGTGGACACTTGGCCACCTTTATCATAGTGAACACTAGGTCATGAGTTTGAAGCACCTTTGGTCACACCTCACTAGTTCACATATGTGAAGCACCTTTGGTCACACCTCAAGAATTGTGGACACTTGGACACCTTTATCATTGTGAACACTAGGTCACGGGTGTGAAGCACCTTCGGTCACACCTCAAGAATTGTGGACACTTGGCCACCTTTATCATTATGAACACTAGGTCACGATGTGAAGCACCTTCGGTCGTACCTCACTAGGTCACATGTGTGAACACTTGGCCACCTTTATCATGGTGAACACTAGGTCATGGATGTGAAGCACCTTCAGTCACACCTCACTAGGTTACATGTGTGGACACTTGGCCACCTTTATCATTGTGAACACTAGGTCACGGGTGTGAAGCACCTTCGGTCACACCTCACTAGGTCACATTGTGGACACTTGGCCACCTTTATAAAATAATTTGCAACCATGATTCATTACACCTTAGAATCCATTTACACTTAGCATGGTGGTTCGGCCACTAGAATTTAAAATGAACCATTGGTTTCAGCCACTATGATAGGATAATAATTCTTAAGGTTCTTCATGCCACATTGTCAAAATTTTCCCTTCTTTCTACGTTTTAAACTTAATGCCACCATGCCTTAGAATTTCTAGGATACTTTCTCCCACCTTCCATTTCTTTTTTGTAGTTATATCATTGGCAATTTATTTTACTTATTTTCTTGATTCATGTTACATACTAAGTCTAAGGCTACACAAAGTCTCCATTCTTACCTTTCAATACCAAGGTGGGTTCTTATTATGTGTGAAAAGGATAAGCTATTTACCATATGTTAATTTATCATTATATTCTATCTCTTTCTTAACCAAACCAAAATGTAACCTTCCTCACACATTTTTCAACTAGCTTTTCCATGCATTACAAAGGTCACTCTCGGGTTTGATCGGTTAACAAGGGTAATGCCATAGTCATAACCAACATCTAGCTAGTATACTCCCCTTAGGTATTTTTAACATAAGACCTACCTTAATCATGCAAGGCATAAAATGTTGCCACTTTCTTATTCTAGGTTTTTGCATGATGCATGCTAAAATTTTTGTGACAACCATTCTCTCAAGGACTAAACAACATCCACATCATCATATCAACAAATACAACCAAATCATCATGCAAGCTTAGCTAAAGAAACATTCACATATTCAACAATTTAGAGAGGAACTCATATTCCATGAAAGCTTGGAAAAACATGTTGAACATATTCTAAACCATGGAACAAAATTACAAGAATTGCTAAGCTACCTCAAGGGTGAAACAAAATGGAATTGTCTTGGCTTCTCCCTTGAACTTCTCCCTTACTTCTTTGCTCCTTTGCTCCTTTCTTTCTTGGTCAAATTCACTCCCTATTCCTTCATCGAATGTGTTTGTGTGTTTTCTCAAATGCGGGTTGCTCTCTCCTTTCCCCAAATCCTCTTGCCCTGTGTGTCTTTATGAAATCCCTACTCTTGTATGTTATCTAATCCCTTACATTTGGATGCTACACGTGTACTCTTGGTATAATTCTCATTACTTAAAATTTTGCATTATTTAGTCCACTCAGTCATACCAAGGAAGGGAAGGAGGGAAGTCACACAAGCTTCCCTCTTCACACTAGTCGTACAGCCACACAAGGCCCTTAAACGCTACACTTTCCTTTCCTCCTCTTAATGTCCCTTGCTTTGTGGCATTACCGAATGGCATTCTTTATTTTATGGAATTGTGAAGTTGCCTCCCTAAATTGTTTCATGCATATATCTATATATTTAACTCCACCCCTTGTACGTAAGCTACTCCTTCACGCAAGACTCATGTTCCATGCAAGGCACACATGAGTTTCCCTTCTTCGGGCATGTTGGAGGTAACGTAAGGGAAGGGAAGGATACTTGTCTTACACATCTCTTCCTTCTCTCTTCCATCTCCCTACCAATCATACTCTTCCTGTAACGCCCCTATCTAGTATTACAATTCCTCCGATGCAAAAAAATAGGTCCAGTACATTATTTATCCTTTTATTTAATTAACTTCTGCACAATTATACCATAAAGTTCTATTAAGAGGATTAGGTCCGAGATCTTTTGCTCAGATTAAAAACTTATATGGACAGCGGAATAAAAAGAAATGCTAACTACACAACAAAAATTAAAATCTTCATGCAATTTAAATAAATACATTTCCAACAATGTCAATTACATTTCTGTAACCATGTACCAGGATATATGAAGTACTCGTCCATAGGAAGTCAGGAGACAACAATCCTATCACTTAGACCCCTTTACAATTTTTAAGATGGACTGGTCCTTCACATATGGACTAATTATATCCTAGATCTAAACTAATTATATCTGGACTATGACCCAAAAATAGGGGTTACCAAAAATTTCTTAAACCCAAAGAGAACTCAATCTCCTAGCCCAGCTATGTGTCCGCATCTGACACATATTAGCATATAATGAGAAATTCAAGTTTCCCAGTAGCTTAACAATTCAGGTTTTAAAACAACTTATATATATTAGGGTGCAAGCACCAAAACATTTAATTCTACATTCTTGAAAATAGAATAAAACATAGCATAATTCATAAATATAATCGGAAAGCAATATATATGATTAATTTAAATGCCAATGCAATCAAATACTATTTCTTTCAAATAAAATATTGGGCATGCTATAAAAATGCATTATCATAAAGTTATCAAATCCATGTATGCTTATCGTTCTTAATTTACTTTTATTCATTGGTTGTGCACACTTGGGCACCGTGGACACTTGGCCACCTTTAAAAAATCTTTGTACACACTTGGGCACATGTGGACACTTGGCCACCTTAAAACTCTTTGTGCACACTTGGGCACGTGTGGACACTTGGCCACCTTTAAAAATTCTTTGTCAAGTTTCAAAGGAAAATTTTCTTTTTCCTTGAAAATAATAATAATGTACAATTCTTATAAAATTTTGATATCTTTAAGAATAAATTCTCCTTCCTTGGAAATTAATCTCAAGGTACAATTCTTATGAGAATTCTAATAGTATCAATAATAATTTCTTCTTTCTTGGAAATTTATTCTAATGTACATTTTTCTTTCTAAAAATTCTAATAATTTCAATAATAATTCCATCTTTCTTGGAATTAATTCTAATGTGCATTTTTCTAAAAATTCCAATAATTTCAATAGTAATTCCATCTTTCTTGGAATTAATTCTAATGTGCCTTTTTCTAAAAATTCCAATAATTTCAATAGTGTTTCCATCTTTCTTGGAATTGATTCTAATGTGCATTTTTCCAAAAATTCCAATAATTTCAATAGTAATTCCATCTTTCTTGGGATTTAATCCTAGTGTACATTCTCAAGAAAATTCTAATATTTTCAAGAATAGTTTCTCCTTCCTTGAAAATGAATGTTTAACATAACTCTCTTACAAAACTCCCATATCTCTAAGAATACATTCTCCCCTTATTGGAAATTATTATCAAAGTATATTTCTTATGAAAACTTTAATATTTTCAATAATAATTTCTCCCTTCTTAAAAATCAAATATTTATGTATATTTCTTATGAAAGATTTCATAATTACTGAATAATTTCTCATTTCTTAGAAATAATTTCCAAGGTATATTTCTTATGAAAATGTTCATATTTAAAGAATAATTTCTCCTAGCTTGGCATTTTTTTTCTAAGGTACATTTCTTATAAAATTTTCTTCGAAAAATATTTTCTTTTCTTGCATTAATAGTAATAATATTCTCTCTTATGACTTTCAAAATAAATTCTCATATTTTGAATCCATATCATGGTGCATAGCTTATCATTTCCAAGCACAAATTTTAGGGACTTGGCCTAGGGAGATTGGTTAAATTCACAAATCAATTTCCTTCTTTCATTCCTTACTAACACCTTTAAATGGTAGAGTTTCTCTCCTTAATGGTCATCATGGAATAACACTATCTAATCCTAATTCTTTTCTAACACAATATGCATGCCATCTCATCCACCCACATTCAAATTAACCACACATGCTTAGCCAACATGCACACACATTGTCAGGAATGTAAAGCTAACTTAAGTTCCATGGAAAGCTTGAATATAAACATGTGGTTTGCATAAACTAGAACATGGAACAAAATTTAAATTGTTAACCTACCTCTTTGGTGCCCTAGGATGGTTTTGCTTGGCTTCCTTTTTAATTCCTTGCTCCCTCTTCTTCCCTTCTTCACGTGTGATTGTTGCATGTATCTCTCAAGGTGGAATTCCCTTGTCTCACGCCACTCTATCTTTCTTTCTCTTTTTCTTTTCTTCTTTCATGCGTGTGTGTATTGTTATGCATGCAAAATAAACTTTCAACTCCCTTTTTTTTCCTCTCTTTTCACGTGTGCATCTCTTGCAAGACTAACATTTTCAATTCCAATTCTCTTCCTCTCTTCACGTGTGGCATTGCATAAAATTCTCCACTCTTTTTGTCTCTTTCTTAGGTGCCATGTCTTGCATAAAATTTTTTTAAATCTCTTTTCCCTCACTTTCACACCACATTTTCCTTTCTTTCTTCTTTACGTGTGGTTCTTGGCATATATCTCCCACACTTTCACGCCACATCCCCCTCTTCTTCTTAGTTATTATTGTGATTATTCTTATTGTCCAATGGTCTTCATGGGTGACTCCTAATGTGCATCTCTCTTCTTGCCAACTAAAGTTACACTGCACTTCATTTTTCTTCATGTGAAATCCCTCTTCATTTAACCCTCCAATCTCAATTTGGCCATCACGTGTAGCTTAGCTTTTTTTTCAACTCTCTCCATCTCCCTCATGCAAGGTCAAGCTTGGTGCACATAAATTATTTATTTAATCCCCTTCTCTATGTATGTTTAGAGAAAGAGAGAGAAAAAAATTTTGCACCTTGTACTTCCTTGCTTGCAACCTTGGTAATTCTTTTCCTTGCAAGTTTAGGTTATCTATTTTCACAAGCAACTAAATTCATATGTTACATAATAATTCTACACTTTCCCCCTTGCCCATTCGGTCACCTTGATTGAAATTAATGGAGAACAAACAAAAGGGATATGCATAAAATAATTAAAGACTCTTATCCTCTCCATTTGCACGTGCACTTCATGCATAGTTATTTTTTCTTTCTTAATTCTATTTCCATAATCTCACGCAAGGTGGTACAATTTTAGGGAAATTTTCACACTGCATTTGCTTCCTTGTTCCTTTCCCTTATCATGTGGGTGGGTGTGTGTATAGTTAATATAAAATTTCCAATCCTCTCTTTATTCCCTTGAACCTCACGCTGCACCTTATTTCCTTCCCCTTTTCCTTGTCTAGGCCGTGTTGTGCACTCTAAAATCTTGCACCTTTTATTTTTGTTGCATGCATGTTTTATATATATTTTCCTTCCTCATGAGTAATCGTTTACCTAGGATAAAGTACAAGAAAAAGAAATGAAGCCTAATGGTATACGCATTCCGCTTCCTTCTTCCCTCTTTGCCGAGTGATACACTATATATATACAAAATTCTTAAATGTTGCACTTCTTCCCAATTGCACATGTAGCCACACATACATACCTATGCATTTTTTTTCAATGCTTTATTCTTCTTTCCTATCCATTTCACATGAGGCTTGGAATTTCCATGCATAACAATAGAATTCCCAATCCTTTCTCTCACGTAGGATGCATGTATGGCACACACATGCATATATTTAAATTCCTTACCTTCCTATGCATGCTTAACCTTTCCCACTTGCATGCACACACACATGCACATATTTTTAAATGTTGTATCCTATCTTCTTTTCTCTTGGCACTTAGTGTAACATCCGCTCCTAACACTTGTAATTTATGATGATGTTGTTGTTATTATTTTAGTATTAATTGTGAAGGGTTAAGGATGATTTAGTAAGGAGTTATAATGAACACTTTTATCATTTTATAATCACTTTTGTGATAAAAGCATGAAATTGGAAATCTGGTAAGGAAGGGTAAAATGGTAATTTTACCATGAAATGAATAATTAGTTTAATTCTCTTATTTCATGAGGTTATCACAAGGGACTCTTATTATTTTCATTTAAGAGGGAAGAAGAGTCTAGTTATGCAAGAAATTACTTATGTTAATATTAAGGGACAATTTTCCATAAGAAGGGTAAAATTGTAATTTCACATCTGGTTATGATGGTAATTTTATATGATGTGAGAAAATTGTAGTTTGACCCTAAATATTTTATTAAGGTGGGAATTAGAAATCCTTACTCATTCTTGATCAAAAGAAGAAAGAATGAGAGTGAAATGATAGTTTTAGCATAAAGGGTAAAAAGGTAATCTTGCCTTAGGGGAAAAATTGTAATTTTGCTAAAATAAAAGTAAATTAGTAAATTCATGGAAATGAGACTTATGGAATTTTATTTAAGTGATTTTTACTCCTTGAAACCAAAAAGAATGAAAAAGGAAGCAAAAATGGCCAAATTGGACTTAATAGCAAAAGTGCACTTTTCTTAGGGACTAAAATGCAAATTCTGAAAAGTTAAGGGACCACTATGCAATTTCAAAATTCTGGAAGGGCAAAACAGTCCCAGCCCATGGAAGTTGCATAAAATTACAATGGTAAGGAGAGACAATGCCATTGTTATAAAAAGAAAAGAAAAAGGATGAAATTGACAAAATTTGCAAGAATGGCATTTTTGTAAATAAGGCAAACTTTAATTCAGCCTATTTCTTCTCCTAGCTACTAGAAATGGCGTGAAATGGGGAGAAGAAGAAGGAGGTGGCTGAAGTTCATCTTGCCTTGGAGGAGAGGAAGCTTACATCAAATTCAAGGGGAATTACATATCCATTGGCTTTTCAAGGTAGATAAACAACCTCATGCAAATATTTTCATGTTTCATGGTATATTTATGGTGTTTTCAAAATTGTAAGAAAGGTGACAATTTCTCTCTCTACATGTGTATGGTAGATTTTCCTACTCGAATGTGAAAAATGTTGAAAATCACTTGTGGTTGTGACTATAGATATGTTAGAAAGTATGGAAACTCATGAGATGGTAAGATTGCATGAATGGAAATTGATTTTTCTAAACCCTAAATTACGTAGATGCTGAATTTGTGCTTTTTAGAGTGAGAAAATGGTATTTTGCATGGTTTTTGCATGAATGTTGTTGTGTTGGAAGGGAATTGATGAAACAACTCCACTTTTTCTTGTTTTTCTCACTTTGGCCGAATGCTAGGGTTAATGTTGGTGCTGAATTTTGGCAAAATTTTGTGTTAGAACTAGTGAGAGAAAGTGCTAGAAAATGGTAAGAGAGAGAAAGTTCAATTAACTTTGCATTTGGGTATTTCTCTTATTGTCTAGCTTCACAAATAACCAAATAAGTGTGCATTAGTCAGCTTGGCCGAATGAATGCATATGAATGATGCTGAAATTGTTCTTAAAAATTGACTTAGAGGCTAGATATGTCTAGTTCCAAGAAAAGAAGAGAGAAAATCATGGCAAGTTATACCTCAAGTAATGTTGTCAATTTAAAGTCTTACTTTTTCACTTTAAAAGTATGCCAAAAAAATGTGAAATTGTGAGATTAGATGTATGGTCATCATTGATATGAACAATGAGTTAGAAAAGCATGAAAAAGGATGACTTAAAGTACACTTACACAAATTTGAGGTGTGAGAAAATGTTAGGCATAATTATTGAAAGTGTTGCCAAAATGCTTAGATGATGAGAATAATGCTAAAAAGGAACTAAATGAAGTAAAAGTGCCACATTCTCATATTTTCCTTGCCTTGGCCGAATGTAATATGGAATTTTCTCTAGAATGGCCAATCTTATATGTCCATTGGAAGTGGCTTGAGGTACCACCCGAATAGGCATATGTTATGTAAAAGTGTTTGCATGGCATTATTGTGCTATTATCAATGGAATGTTTACATTTATGTAAAAGATGTTTGCATGACATGAAAATGCTTGATGTGAGGTGAAACACAAGGTTAAAGAATAGCATGAAAATGCATGATGTGATGTGAAATGTGAGGTAAAGAATGGCATGAAATTGCTTGATGTAATGTGAAATGCGAGGTTAAGGTTCCTTGGTGGGAAATGATTGATATGTGCCCCAGGGAATTGAAATGAGGAGGAGGGACGACCTAGTGAATGATCCCTGAAACTGAGGCCTATGAAGGGAGGAATGATTCAATGTTTACCTTCCAGGAAAGTTACCTTGTGGGGAATGATCTTCTGTATACTCCCAAGGAAGAAGAGGCAGGGGGAATGATCTGGTGTCTATCTCCTAAAAGCTGAGGTTTATTACATGTTATGATATACATTACAAAGATGTGATTTATGTGAATATGATTATGATATTTACACATTGAATACTTATAGCCTATTTCATGAATGAACTGATTGAATGTGTATTTCATTTCTATAGCTGCATCCACACATGTTTCCATGATGAATCATATCCAAGTGTATATATGAAAAGTGTTTTGAAATTAAACTGCATGTAGAGTATTTTCTGCATTATTGCAGTGGTACATGTCAGTTGTTTTAAAATAAAATGGTTGTTTATCTACTAGGAATACAATTCTCATTACTGAACTGATATGTATCAGATGGTTAGATATTGCATGGTAATTGAAGTGGAGTTAGATACAGTGGATATCCCTTTCTTGGGTACCTTTACTATTCTCAAGAATGTGTACGTTATCACCGTTTTTGAATTTCCGATGGAGCAGATGATGACTTAAATATATAGCTATAGCCCAACTTTTTGGAGTCCTAATTCCTTGTTTTGGGGAATTGGAATTAGGACTAATATTTTGGCTGTATATAAACAGAAAAAAGGACATATGTATAGGGATATATGAAGGACCGATTCTCCTATAGTAGTTTGAAAAAAGGGTATGAGTGACAGGCTTGTTGTCTCCTTACTCCTTCAGGATGGGTACTTTATCTATCCCGGTGTCTGTATATGAAACAATGTACTAAATAGATGTCATGATGTATACGTATATGAATATATGGAAAGTTTTTGTATATAATCTATTGTAGTGTTTAATGTTTTATTTTCCGTTGTGCCAAAGCATTTCACCTGAGCATGAGAACCCAAACCTAATTGCGAAATAAATCTACGATGGATTAGATGCTCAGGAACTTTAAATATATGTAAAGACTAGAATTAATGTAACCACTTATCTAAGGAAGTAATATGACGTTGTTAAGGTAAGATAAGGGGTGTTACACTTAGGCTAGGTGACTCAAAAGGAGAAATAGAGAATTAAATTAAGCACCTAATATGGCTAAAATGGAAAGGTAATTTAAAATCCAATCTCTTACAATTTGAGAGAATACTTAATTTAAATACCAAAATCACGCAAGCAATTGCATTCAATTAATTAAAGAACATCAATTTAGGCTAATTAAATTATGGGGTGTTGCACTTCCATTCCCAAATGTCCTTGCCATATGCCTACCTAGATGTGTGTTTATTTACACAAATTCTGCACTCTTGCTTCACCATACACACACACATATTTAACTACTTTTCCTTGGTTTATTTTACTCACTGATTGGCAACACCATTCGGTCACTTGAGATTAAAGAAGGAAATTTAAGGCCACATGTCAGTCTCTCTTCTATCTTCATCACTAATTAGAAGCATTATTTTAATTGGCATAAGAATTAAAAGTGAAATCTCTTTTTGCTCACTTGTCATCTTGGTTAAATTAAAGAAGGAGGAGTCAATATTTGCTACATTTGATTCCTTTCCTCTCTTTTCTTGAGGCCAAAGTCATCATCCCTTTATCTTTCATTTAACTTCAAAATTTCCTTTCCAATTCCCTAACTTTCTCGGTTAACACTAGGAAGAAGGTGTTATTCTTTAGCATTAAATTGCACAAGCAAATTCATCATACTTTATATCAAACTCACCTAATTAATTAAGGAAATATTAATTTAAATCTAACCAAGAAAATATGGGGTGTTACAATGGATGGTAGACCCAACGAAAAACCTTGAACAAGTTACGAATCATAGCTAGATCACAAACTCAAGTCTATCACGGGTCGCACCCAAAAAGCCATAAACAAGTTACAATTAGATGGCTAACTTTGACAGTGGTGTCTCACTCGTCGTCCCCTGGTCACCAAAAGTCGTCACGCCGTCGCTTGAAGGAAGATTAAAGGTCAAAAACTCCAAGCCCTAGCAAAGCAAAATCTCCCCTCTATCGTGTGCACAAACCTCCTCAAATCCTCACTGCCTCTCACTCAAAATGTCTCAGATTAATCTCCTCGATACGTCCCAAAATTGCAATCGTGGGTGTCATAGATGGACGATGTAGATCCCTCTCTGGTTATGTGAATAAGGCACTCGAGTGACACATTGAAGCTTCTAACCCATGCGGCTTCTTCTCCACACTACTCCAAGGGCCCAACCCAGGCTGCTCAAGCCTAATAGTCCAAAAGAGGCTTTCTAAAGGCTATCTAGGCCCAAAATTGCTCCATTTGCTGATGATGACTTAATAAAATGCCTAAAAATGAAACTAATAGAAATTTAGATAATTCTTAGAATAAAAATATGCAAAATGCTCATAAAATGGATAATGATATCAAGCAAATATGTGTAAAATAAGACACATCAACATACTTGTATACATATACCAGATCACAAGTAGGCTCTGTAACACTCACTTCTAATTTTTTTATATAATAATACTAATATTATTATTATTATTATTATTATTATTATTATTATTATTATTATTATTAATGATTATTTATGTAGATGTTATGGTTTATGAGGTGTTAAGAATGATTTACCATAAGGGTAGAATAGACATTTTCATCAAGGTAGAATTAACCTTACTATAAGGGTAAAATTATAAATTTTACCAAAGATTGCAAAATAGTAATTTTACCATAAAGGAGAAACATCAAATTTTCACTTAAGTGCTTCATGAAATTGTGTTTGAATGCTTTTGCCCTTTTATTTTAGAACAGAGAAGGAATAAGGGCAAAAATAATCATGTTGACAAAAAGGGCAAAATGGTAATTTTGCCTTATGGACAAAATTGTAATTTTACCTAATGAAGGATAAAATAGTAATTTCATAAAAGAGGCTTTATGAAACTTTATTTGAGAAGTTTTTGCCTACCATTTTCAAAAAAGAGGAAAAATGAAGGTAGAATGGTCATTTGGACATAAAGGGTAATATGGTAATTTTCTCAAGGACATACTGGTAATTTTTGAAAAAGTGGAAGGATAAAATGGTAATTTCCAAAAGTGGATAGGTAAAATGGTCATGATCCATAAGAGTTCCATGAAATTACAATTTGAAGGAGAGAGGATGTCATTCTTGAAAAAGAGAAGTAAGAAGGGTAAAATAGTTATTTTATGCCAAGGACATTTTGGTAATTTAACCTAGACCTTAATTTATCCTTCTTCTTCATGAAAGGAGAATAAGAAATCAAAGAAGGAGAGGAGGAGGCGTCTTGGTTGAATGGAAGAAGAAGGTAAGGAGAAAGGAGAAAACAAGGGAAAATATCAAGGAAATTTCACCTTTCTTGCAAATTTAAAGTAGCTAAACATTCTTAAACCCTTTTTTTCATGTTTTATGGATTGTTTTAAGTGTTTTAAAGTTTCATGAAAGTTAGGGTTTTCTCTCTCTACGTTCCTTATGGCTAGTTTTTCTATTGGGTTTTTCTTTTATGAGAATATGGTTGTGTTTATGAATATTGGAATGTTTGTATGAAGGAAATATTGAGAACATGTAATTTTTTAAGATTGGTACTTATTTTCATGAAAAACCCTAATTTTGAAATGGTTGAAGATGGCTTGAAATTGCATGGAAATGAAAGGTAGAATGTTATTTTGAACTTGTATATTTTGAAAAAGGAAGCTAAGTAAGCAAGGGATTGAAACCCTTTAATTTTTTCTCTTTTTCTCCTTGTGGCCGAAAGCACCATGTGATATTATGGCTGAAATTTTCATGAAAATGCTCATGGATTTGTGTATATGAAATGGTCATGAGTGAGAAAGAGAGAGAAAGTAAGGTTCATGATGTTACATTAGTGAATTTTCCTTTCATATCCATGTACTACCATCTTGAAATGTGTCTTTGTTATGAAAGTGAAGATTTATGTGTAAAAATATGTATGACATGGAAAAATGAATCAGGAGAAATCAAGAGAGTTGTTGAGCAAACAACTCCTCATATATACAACCCTCACTCATAAGTATCTCGTAGTCCGTAACTACCTGCAATTCTCAACTGCAATATATTCATAATCCGGTAATCCTTGACTGCAATATATGTACATGCTAAAGCGTGCTTCAATGGATCCAAGTACATCCATCCATAACACCCCCATGAGGGTCTCTGTCCACCAGTCATACAGATCATTCCCCACCTCTAAGATTACTATTCTCATATATCCGAGATTACTATTCTCAACAAATCATTTCCCTAAAACACTATTCACAAGTCTATAGACTAGGGTGATTTGGCTCATACCATGGTTATATATAACTTTAAGTACGTGAATCCTTTAATTGGCCATAGGGGAATTCACTAACTTAAAATTAATAACCACCATGGTGTTTTCAAAACTATTTAATTTAGCCTTGGAGTGCCCCAATTGTTGTACCATACCAACAATTTTTCACTTAATATCTACCTATCTACCCCTATCCATATACTAGGAATACTTTCTCATTTCTCTGGTAATTCTCATGCTCATTCCTTTTTAAATTAGCACATCATTCTTACTCTTTTTCTTTCATTCTTGTAACATCCGCTCCTAACACTTGTAATTTATGATGATGTTGTTGTTGTTATTATTTTAGTATTAATTGTGAAGGGTTAAGGATGATTTAGTAAGGAGTTATAATGAACACTTTTATCATTTTATAATCACTTTTGTGATAAAAGCATGAAATTGGAAATCTGGTAAGGAAGGGTAAAATGGTAATTTTACCATGAAATGAATAATTAGTTAATTCTCTTATTTCATGAAGTTATGACAAAGGACTCTTATTATTTTTATTTAAAAGGGAAGAAGAGTCTAGTTATGCAAGAAATTACTTATGTTAATATTAAGGGACAATTTTCCCTAAGAAGGGTAAAATTGTAATTTCACACCATGGTTATGATGGTAATTTTATATGATGTGAGAAAATTGTAGTTTGACCCTAAATATTTTATTAAGGTGGGAATTAGAAATCCTTACTCATTCTTGATCAAAAGAAGAAAGAATGAGAGTGAAATGATAGTTTTAGCATAAAGGGTAAAAAGGTAATTTTGCCTTAAGAACAAAATTGTAATTTTGCTTAAATAAAAGTAAATTAGTAAATTCATGGAAAAGAGCCTTATAGAATTTTATTTAAGTGATTTTTACTCCTTGAAACCGAAAAGAATGAAAAAGGAAGCAAAAATGGCCAAATTGGACTTAATGGCAAAAGTGCACTTTTCTTAGGGACTAAAATGCAAATTCCGAAAAGTTGAGGGACCACTATGCAATTTCAAAATTCTGGAAGGGCAGAACAGTCCTAGCCCATGGAAATTTCATAAAATTACAATGGTAAGGAGAGACAATGCCATTGTTATAAAAAGAAAAGAAAAAGGATGAAATTGACAAAAATTTGCAAGAATGGCATTTTTGTAGATAAGTCCAACTTTAATTCAGCCTATTTCTTCTCCTAGCTACTAGAAATGGCGTGAGAAGAGGAGAAGAAGGAGGAGATAGCTGAAAACCCATCTTGACTTGAAGGAGAAACAATGGCATATATTTCTTTTAAGGTAGATAAACAACCTCATGCAATTATTTTCATGTTTCATGGTAGATTTATGGTGTTTTCAAAATTGTAAGAAAGGTGGCAATTTCTCTCTCTACATGTGTATGGTAGATTTGCATACTTGGATGTGAAATATGTTGGAAATCACTTGTGGTTGTGACTATAGACATGTTGGAAAGTATGGAAACTCAGGAAAAGGTAAGGTTTCATGAATGGAAATTGATTTTTCTAAACCCTAAATTAGGTAAATGCTGAATTTGTGCTTTTCATAGTGAGAAAATGATATTTTGCATGGTTTTTGCATGAATGTTGTTGTGTTGGAAGGGAATTGATGAAAAAACTCCATTTTTTCTTGTTTTCTCACTTTGGCCGAATGCTAGGGTTCATGTTGGTGCTGCATTTTGGCAAAATTTTGTGTTAGAACTAGTGAGAGAAAGTGCTAGAAAATGGTAAGAGAGAGAAAGTTCAATTAACTTTGCATTTGGGTATTTCTTTTATTGTCTAGCTTCACAAATAACCAAATAAGTGTGCATTAGTCAGCTTGGCCGAATGAATGCATATGAATGATGCTGAAATTGTTCTTAAAAATTGACTTAGAGACTATATATGTCTAGTTCTAAGAAAAGAAGAGAGATAAAATCATGGCAAGTTATACCTTAAGTAATGTTGTCAATTTAAAGTCTTACTTTTTCACTTTAAAAGTATGCCTAAAAATGTGAAATTGTGAGATTAGATGTATGGTCATCATTGATATGAATAATGAGTTAGAAAAGCATGAAAAAGGGTGACTTAAAGTATACTTACACAAATTTGAGGTGTGAGAAAATGTTAGGCATAATTATTAAAAGTGTTGCCAAAATGCTTAAATAATGAGAATAATGCTAAAAAGGAACCAAATGAAGTAAAAGTGCCACATTCTCATATTTTTCTTGCCTTGGCTGAGTGTAATATGGCATTTTCCCTAGAATGGCCAATCTTATATGTCCATTGGAAGTGGCTTGAGGTACCACCCGAATAGGCATATGTTATATAAAAGTGTTTGCATGGCATTATTGTGCTATTATCAATGGAATGTTTACATTTATGTAAAAGATGTTTGCATGACATGAAAATGCTTGATGTCATGTGAAACACAAGGTTAAAGAATAGCATGAAAATGCATGATGTGATGTAAAATGCGAGGTAAAGAATGGCATGAAATTGCTTAATGTAATGTGAAATGTGAGGTTAAGGTTCCTTGGTGGGAAATGATTGATATGTGCCCCAGGGAATTGAAATGAGGAGGAGGGATGAACCAGTGAATGATCCCTGAAACTAAGGCCTGTGAAGGGGAGGAATGATTCAATGTTTACCTTCTAGGAAAGTTACCTTGTGGGGAATGATCTTCTGTATACTCCCAAGGTATTAAATGAGGAGGAATGATTTAATGCATCCATTCCTAAAAAGAGGCTTCCTTGTGGGTAATGATCTGGTGTATACTCCCAAGGAAGAAGAGGCAGGGGGAATGATCAGGTGTCTATCTCCTAAAAGCTTAGGTTTATTATATGTTATGATATGCATTACAAAGATGTGATTTATGTGAATATGATTATGATATTTAAACATTGAATGCTTATAGCCTATTCCATGAATGAACTGATTGAATGTGTATCTCATTTCTATAGCTGCATCCACACATGTTTCCATAATGAATCATATCCAAGTGTATATATGAAAAGAGTTTTGAAATTTAATTACTTGTAAAGTATTTTATGCATTATTGCAGTGGTACATGTCAGTCATTTTAAAATAAAATGGTTGTTTATCTACTGGGCATACAATTCTCATTACTGAACTGATATGTATAAGATGGTTAGATACTGCATGGTAATTGAAGTGGAGTTAGATACAGTGGATATTCCTTTCTTGGGTACCTTTACTATTATCAAGAATGTGTACGTTATCACTATTTTTGAATTCCCGATGGAGTAGATGAGGACTTAAATATATAGCTATAGCCCAACTTTCTGGAGTCCTAATTCTTTGTTTTGGGGAGTTGGAATTAGGACTAATATTTTTGGCTGTATATAGACAGAAAAAGGGGCATATGTATAGGGATATATGAAGGATCGATTCTCCCATGGTATTTTGTAAAAGGGGTATGAGTGACAAGCTTGTTGTCTCCTTACTCCTTCAGGATGGTTACTTCATCTATCCCGGTGTCTGTATATGAAACGATGTACTAAATAGATATCATAATGTATATGTATATGTATATATGAGAGGTTTTTGTATGTAATCTACTGTAGGGTTTAATGTTTTATATTCCGCTGTGCCAAAGCATTTCACCTGAGCATGAGAACCCAACCTAATTGCAAAATAAATTATGATGGATTGGATGCTCAGGAACTTTAAATATAATTAAAGACTAGAATTAATGTAACCACTTATCTAAGGAAGTAATATGACGTTGTTGAGGTAAGATAAGGGGTGTTACAATTCTCAATCCTCTTGTTATCCATTATACATTCTAGGCTTAAATCTCTTGTTTGAGTGAATTTTTGGGCTAAATATACTTCAAATTAGGTCATTGTCCAAAACAGAGGCCTGTCAGTCGACTTCCACCCTCCTAGCAGTGGACTTACAGCTTAATGCCTCAAAAATTTTCCAAACCCGGGGGCTTCTAGTTGATTAATGCAGCCCAATAGTTGACTGCTATGTTCTTGGCAAATTTTCATAAACTATAAGCATGATAGTTGACTTCCAACCTCCTGGCAGTATACTTCTTGCACTCTAGATATGTTTATAGGCAACTGAAGAGCACGACTATAACACCCCTATCTAGTATTACCATTAATTCTGATATAAATAGATATGTTTAGTACATTATCTTTATCCTTTATTTAATCAATGTCTGAGCAGTTATACCATTAAAATTATATCAAGCAAATTAGGTTCAGGATCTTTTGTTTAGATTAAAAACTTACAAGCACAGCGAATAAATAAAAATTCTATACTACACAACGAAAAACTCAACTTTCATACAATTCAAATAATAAGAGTCCAACAATATCCCTTGCATTACAGTTATCATATATCAGGATATATGAAGTACCTGTCCCTAGGGAGTCAGGAGACAACAATCCTGTCACTCAGACCCCCTTTTTAATATTTCCAAGGAGGACCGGTCCTTCATATATCCCTTCCCTGATTCTTTCCCAATGACATCTCAGGTCTACTACCAAAAAGATAATCCTAGCTCTAAATGAAGTATGTCTAGACTAAGTCTCAAAAATAGGGGATTACAACATTTCTTAACCCAAGAAAGAACTTAATCTCCTGGCCTGCTATGCATCTATATCTGATACATATTAGCATATAATGAGAAACACAAGTTTCCCAGTAGCTTAACAATTTGGATGTTTAAAAGAACAACTAATATGTATCAGGGTGCAAGCACCAAAACATTTAATTCTACATTCTTGATAATAAAATAAAACATAGCATAATTCATAAATAAATTTGGCAAGCAATATATGAGAAATTTAAATGTCAATGAACTAAAAATAATATTCTTTCCAGTAAAACATCTGGCATGTTATAAAACACGTTATCATCAAATTAACAAAGCATTTATACTTATCATTCTTAAAACATACTTTTATATATCAATTGTGCACTCTTGGGCACTATGTGGACACTTGGCCACCTTTATAAAAATCTCTTGTGCACACTTGGGCACTGGGCCACCACCTAGGGTAATTGTGCACACTTGGGCACTCTGTGGACACTTGGCCACTTTCCTAAAGTTATTGTGCACACTTGGGCACTACGTGGACACTAGGGCACCACCGAGGGTAATTGTGCACACTTGGGCACTTTATGGACACTTGGCCACCTTCTTAGGGTCATTGTGCACACTTGGGCACTATGTGGACACTGGGCCACCACCTAGGGTAGTTGTGCACACCTGGGCACTCTGTGGACACTTGGCCACCTTCCTAGGGTCATTGTGCACATTGGGCACTACGTAGACACTGGGCCACCACCTAGGGTAATTGTGCACACTTGGGCACTCTGTGGACACTTGGCCACCTTTATAAAAATCTTTATCAACTTTCAAGGGAAATTTTTCTTTTTCTTGAAAAATCATACCAGGGTATACCTCTTTAAAACTCTAATTTCTTCAAGAGTAAATTCCCCCTTTTTTTCTTTTTGAAATTCATATCAATGTACCTTTCTTATGAAAAGTCTAATATTTTCAATAATACTTTCTTCTTTCTTAGAAAATAGTTCTGATGTACATTCTCTTTAAAAATTCTAATATTTCAAGAATAATTTCTCCCTTATTGGAAATAAATTCTAATGTGCCTTTCTTATAAAAATTTTAGTAACTTCAGGAGAAATTTTCCAGTCTTGAACATTAATATCAATGTAAATTTCTTATAAAATGTTAATAAACTCAAGAATACATTTCTCTTTTCTTGAAAAATCACATTGATGTGCATCTCTTATAAAATTCAAGAATAAATTCCCTTTTTTTTTCTTTTTTGAAAAATAATACTAAGATGCATTGCTTATAAATTGCAAGAATAAATTCCATGGACTTGGCCTAGGGAGATTTATTAATTATGCAATTCCATTTCCTTCCTTCATTCTTTGCTAACACTCGTAAATGGTGGGATTTCCTTCCTTTGCGGTCCCCTTGAATTTAACACCATGCAATTTTATTCTTTTTCCAAAAAAATACTCGTGCTATCTCATCCATCAACATTTCAATAAACCACACATGTCAGCCAACAGACATAAATTTTGTCAAGAATGTAGGTACACAATTATGTTCCTAAGAAAGCTTGTAAAACGTGTCAGTTGCATCAACTAAAACATGGAACAAAATCTCAAATTGTTAACCTACCTTATTTCCTTTCTCTTTGACAAAATCTCCTTCTTCTTCTTGGTATGTTTTCAGGCACTTTTTCCTCAGAAATTGATACCAATTAGTTTCGTGAGGAAATAATTCAAATCTTAGACAGGTTCTTTCTTTTAATTAGGCTTTCCTACATCAATTTATTAAATTCCTAAGCCAGCCTGATTCTTAAACATTTTCGAGGTTAATTTTGATAGGAAAACATCAAATCAAAGTATTTTAATCTATACCAGGGGTTTCAAAAGCTTAAAATTTGATTCTGGCAGCTTTTCAGCAACTCTGGCGATGGCGCACGGCGGAGCACGGTGGAACACGGCGATGGACGGCGGCTGGGGTCGAAAGATACACCAAAATGTAGCTTGAAACTCGAGGATGCTGGATCTGGGGTACATTCGATGAAACACGACCATTTAGATGACCTTTTTTTATGACGAAGGCGATAGACGACGAAACATTTTTTCCCCCATTCCAGGCACCACTCTACCAGCTGGAAGTTGTCAGAGGAAGCTGGCAGCTCAGGCTACCCAATGGTGGCGGCGGTGTGGCTGGACCACATCGAACAACGGAGATCGCTATGGAGGTTTGATTTCACGATGGGAGGAGAACACTACTATTTTCGGCCGTTGTCGCATCCGTCAACGGTCGAGAATGGTAGCTGGAGGTCGGCGGCATCGAGCTACACTAGTGCTAGGGTCCGGTGATGGCACAAGGCGGCGATTCCAATAGCTGAAGGTATCGCGAAAATGAGAAGGAGAGGAGAGAGAAATTGTGTGAAAGAGAGAGTGAGAGGAAAGGAAAATTGAGGAATTTTATGAAATTTTAGAGTTTTAAGGCCTCTAAGGGTATTTTGGTCTTTTTCCCCTTTACCCAAGATAAATTCCGGATGCATTCTCCGATTTGGGCAAGCATACAGGCCCATATGGAAGGAATTTAGAATTCTTTTAAAAATTTAAAGCCTTCCAAATTACCTACTAACTTCTTGAAGCTAGATCAAGTTTTCTTCTGCCAGATAAAATTTTGACTCCGAAAAATTCTCAGATTTTAACCACAAGCTTAGAAAATTACGCTAAATTCGATTTTAACAAGATCTAAATTTATTTTACCCAGTTTAATTTATTTTAAAAATCAGGTTATTACAATGACAGTCGACTAATAGGGCCTATAAGTCAACTGCTACGTGATACTTTGTTTTTAAAATTCACGGTTAACCTAAATTTTTGCCCAAGAAATTATTTGTAAATCATTTTTAATCCTCTTTAACTCAATACAAGTGTGCAAGCATCATTTATCACATGAAAACAGCCCAAACTACCATTTAATCTTACTCAAATCTTGGATTAAACACTTACTTATTCAATAGGAAAAACTCATTTCTTATAATCTGATTTCAGTATGCATAAGTATAATGTAATAACCAAGATTGTTTTTACATATTAAAATTGAATTTTGAACTGAGTCTGGCATGAATTTTGAGGTTGACGGCTGAAACTAAGAGGCTTTCAAGAGTCAAAAATGCGATCTAATAAAAAGAAACGCAACCCGGTGATAAGATGCTGATAAACAGAGTTCCAGACTTCGCTTTCATAGACAAAGGCTAAAATTTTGCATGAGAACCCTTGCCAATGTCTGGATGGAAGGCGACGTCCCGAAGATCCCCCGGGTGGTCGGAGAAAAGCCGAAATCACCCCCGGGAGCTTTAAATTTAATAGAACCCTGCCATTTGCATCACTTTCTTCTCTCTACTCACTCTATTTTCTCTTTCCTCTCTCTCCTCCTTCCTCCACCATTCGCCACCACCGTGGGCCACCACCTGACCTACCAACCGACACCCCTCGCCACTCTCGACCTCCATCAGCCACTAACGGCCACCAACAGCTGCCAGAGTCACCAAAAAATGAAGTTTTTTCCCTCCGTCGCATGAAATTTTCACCAGCTAGGATTGCCGCCGTCAGCCACCGTTGACCATCACTGCCACCACTAACGTGTAGGCTAAGCTGACAGCTTCCTCCCCCAGCTCACAGCCGTCGAACGGAGACTCTACGTGCCCGGATCGAGGGAAACTCCATCCACCATGTGTCAAACTTTGAGGCCAAAAAATGGCATCCAAACGGCCGTGAAACGTTGCACCACCATCAGATTTAGAATCCCCATCTTGCGGACTTCACTGTGGTGTGATTTTTGACCAAAACCACCACTGGCCACCGTGCGCCACTGTGAGTTCCAACCGTCGTCATGTGCCGCCATGAGGAAAATTCAGAATCTGCCTTAGAAAAGATTTTCACCAACTGAAACCCTCGGTAAGGTCCGATTTACCTAAATCTAATGTATTTTGATGCAATTGACTGTCGAACTGGAATTGAAAATAAACTGACCTAGGAAATTGTGTCATCAGACTTATGACTATAAAATTGATGACGTGACGAGCTCAAATATTCGTGTAAATGTCCAGGGAATTGATTTGGCTCAAAATCTGAGGATACAAGAAGTCCCGAATTGATTTGGAGCAAACGGAGACCAGGTAGGATAATTTACGTTTCCTGAACATTGGAATTGATTGTGTAGATACCTGAACAATTAGATTTAATTGCATGGATTTACGTGCTACTTTTGATGGACTAAATTGAATGCCTGTGTGCTGGGAATTCCATTTGCATGTTAGATTTTTTGTTTATCAAGTTTAGATGCCATTAGGATGGGTTTACTTAGGGTAGGGTACTTGATAGCTGGTATGGGACGGTCGTTAAGTATCCCGAGTGCAGGGAGTTTTATAATGATTTTTTTTACCAAATTTAGTCTGCACTGCGTTAGGGATCACGCGATAAATCAGGACGACCCTAAGAAAGGTTTAAGGAGTATAAGGGGGGATAGCCTACACAGGGAAACATTGTGATTTAGGCGTAATACCCTAGAACCATGAGGAATCACCGACCGTGAGCATATGAGTTCGAATAGAGTGTATGAGGATGAGAATTGGCATATGTGCACATGCTAAGGGACGCCCTAGATGTTGATTCTCACCCAGTCCTTGAGTGAGTGATTGGTGTTACGGATCACACTCACAACATAGGCAAGATTCGGGTGATTGGTGTTACGGATCACACCCAACGATAAGAGATGAAATTTCTCTAGATGACGTGCAATTGGATGATTTTAGATTCAGTCGCAGAGGATTTGTGGCCAACACGGATTTAGATACACTAGGCATGGGATTTAACCTGATTTCGATTATCGATTTTCAAAGAAATAGATTTTTATGATGTTTGAGCATTTGTCGCGATTTCCATGTGATAAACTGATTTTTAAAGATAAGGTATTTCACGAATTTTGAACTGATTTCGGGAAGTTATTTTCAGTGCTTGCACCATTGAGTAATCAACCAGATTTTGAACTATATTGTAAATTGTAAATTATTCTACTGGGATTTCATATCTCAACAGGTTGTTTACTCAGATGAATAGGAATAGGGACCTAGACACTAGCTGGGCAAGGCATTGGTGATAGACAGGAGAGCAGCATAGTCTAGGCTTGAATAATGATGTATATATATGTATCCTGTGGTTCTGTACTGTATTTTGTAATTATGATGTATTTTACTATTGAATGGATGTAATTTGCTGTGTTAATGATGGTTGTACTTTTGGATATGTTTGAAATACAGGGGAGATCTGCCAGATTTTCGGCAGGGTTTACCGCTGTAAACATGTGTAAATAAGTTGGAATTTTCATGAATGGATTGTACGTTGTATGTATGGATTTTAGTTTATCATTCCAGAGTACCTTGTGATGAATGCATGAAAAATTAGTATAGCTGCATTTTAATTAGGGTTGAACGAAATCCGAATGGATGACAGAATGTCTATTTGGGTTACTCTCAACCAGTAGCGATCCCCTAACATTCCCACATCGGGAATAACTATTTCTAAAACCCATATGCTTTCGCTGTGCAGATAAATGATAGTATATTGTGGATTAGAGGGTTGTTACAATTATGGTATCACAGCTCGATTTGTCAGATTGCCTGATTTAGTGGGCTAGGGATTATGAATCTTCGGGCTTGCAGCTTTAGGGTTTTGATTGACTTAACTCTGAAATATTATAACCTGATCTTAAATCAATAAGTAATGGAATGGATTTAATGTATTTCTGTTAACTATTGCTGTTGAGACTAATCTGTTTGCTTTTTGTGTCAGATAAGTATGGCAGAACCAAGCAGGGATAGCACCCGTAGGCCGAGAGGAAGGCTAAGACATAGGAGCCAGGGCGCTTCAGGTAGTGGTAGCATGGAGACCGATGTCAACATGCGAGATATGATGGAGTCCATACGGAGAATGGCTGATTCCATGAGGGATCAAGCCACTACTACTACTAACGTAATGAGGCAGCAGCAGGAGGATAGGCAAACCAGGAACAATGGAGCCACCCAGAATGCTAATCCGTTGTATCAAGGATAGATAGAATTTCAAAGAGCAAGTCCATCTTCGTTTACAGGTGCCTCTGATCCAGCCGCAGTAGAAGCTTGGCTAAGGACATGGACAAGATCTTCAGGTTGTTGCAATATGACAACCAACAGAAGGTTACATATGCAACATATATGTTGAAAGGTGAAGCAGAACAATGGTGGACAGGTGCCCAACAGTTAATGGAAAGCAGGGGTATCCCGCTCACTTGGGAATCCTTCAAGGGAGTCTTCATGGAGCAATACTTCCCTGAGAGCGTCAAACAGTCAAAGTAAGCACAATTCTTAAAGCTCACCTAGGGAGGCAGGCCATTCGAGGAGTATTTGAGACAGTTTGAAGAGCTATCTAGATATTCCACATACCTGCAGATGCACTATGATGAAGCCTAGAAGGCAAAGCAGCTAGAAGAGGGTCTAGACTTACCGATGAAGACTCAGCTAGCCCCACTTGAGATCAGAGACTTTGTGATGCTAGTGAACAAGTGTCAAATCTTGAGTAAGAACCTGGAGCAAAGACAGGCTCAAAATATGACACAGAGGATAGGAAACCGGCCAAGACAAGCAACTAGGAATCTCAATGTGAGAGGCAGCATGTTTAAACCGCAACCAGGGTCTTCAAGCGGCAGTAAACAGTCTGATAATGCACCCTGTCAAAAATGTGGGACCAAGCACCCTAATCAACCCTGTTGGCATCAAACTCCATTACAATGTTACAGGTGTAGAGGTACGGCACACATGGCAAGGTACTGCCCTTCTAGCGGGAGCTAATAGACATCCGGTGGCCGAAGACCACAAGCTCCAGGGAGAGTTTTCACTTTAGATGCAGCTAACGTCGACAGGTCATCGGGTTTGATGCAGGGTAGAGGAAAAATTTATAATTTTCCTTTGATAGTATTATTTGATTCGGGTGCAACGCACTCCTTTATTGCCGATGCATGCGTAGAGAAAATAAAATTACCTATACAGATCCTGCCCTGTGATCTATATATATCCACACCCTTAGAAGAAGCCACTATGTCCCCACGTATATGCCTAAACTGTCCCTTAACCATTGATGATACCTTGTTTATCATGGACTTAGTGTGTATGCCCTTGACTGGGATTGACATCATCTTAGGAATGGATTGGTTAACTAGGAATCGAGTCTTGTTAAATTGTTCCAAGAGGACAATTACTTACTTGGATAACGTGCCTGTGCATGGGAGTGATAGAGTGTGTGAGATAGGTGATGTGTCCCTCAATCTCTCTGAGGTAGAGTTGCAGGATAGGTTAAGCCTAATTCCAATTGCTAGTGACTTTCCGGAGGTATTTCCTTTGGAAGTAAGTAAACTACCACCACCTAGAGAGATAGAATTCACTATTGACTTGATTCCGGGCGTAGGCCTAATAGCCATGACCCCATACCGAATGGCCCCAGAAGAATTGAGGGAATTAAAGGTCCAAATTGAGGATATATTGGAGAAAGGATTCATTAGGCCAAGTGTATCACCATGGGGAGCTCCAGTATTATTCGTGAAGAAGAAAGACGGGAGTTTGAGATTGTGTATCGATTATCAGCAACTGAACAAGGTGACCATTAGGAACAAATACCCTTTACCACGTATTGACGACTTGTTTGATCAGTTGCAAGGTGCGACTGTGTTTTCTAAGATAGACTTAAGATCAGGATACTATCAGATTAGGGTTAGAGAGGAAGACATCCTTAAGACAGCGTTTAGCACTAGATACGGCCACTATGAGTTTCTAGTGATGCTGTTTGGATTGACAAATGCACCCACTATCTTCATGGACTATATGAACAGAATCTTTAGACCCTACTTAGATCAGTTCGTAGTGGTATTCATTGATGATATCTTAGTCTACTCCAAGACTCATGAAGAGCATGCCCATCATCTTAGCACGGTGCTACAGATACTAGAAGAGAAACAATTGTATGCTAAGTTAGAGAAATGTGAGTTTTGGTTAGAAGAAGTGAAATTTCTTAATCACGTGGTAAATGGGGAAGGAATAATAGTAGACCCTAAGAAGATTGAGGCAGTGTTAAATTGGGGTCAACCAAGAATGGTCACCGAGATTAGGAGTTTCCTGGGTTTAGCCGGCTATTACAGGAAATTCATTCAAGGATTTTCTCAGATAGCCTTGCCATTAACCCGATTGACTCGGAAGGGTGTGAACTTTGAATGGAGTGAGTAGTGTGAGAATAGTTTTCAAACTTTGAAAGAGAAATTGACTACCACTCATGTACTAATTCTTCTGAAACCCTTAGAACCCTTTACAGTATATACAGATGCATCATTGAAAGGCTGAGGATGCGTCTTAATGCAGGATGGAAAGGTAGTGGCTTATGCATCATGACAATTGAAACCTGCAGAGGAAAACTACCCCACCCATGACTTAGAATTAGCTATCGTCATGTTTGCCCTAAAGATTTGGAGACATTACCTATATGGGGCTATATTCGAGGTGTATAGTGATCATAAGAGCCTTAGGTACTTGTTTGATCAGAAGGAATTGAACATGAGGCAGCGTAGGTGGGTAGAATACCTAAAAGATTTTGATTTTGAATTGAAATATCATGCAGGGGAAAGCGAATGTCGTAGCAGATGCATTAAGTCGAAAGTCACTACAATTAGCTAGCCTAATGGTAGGTGAGATGAGGTTACTTGAAGATTTTAGGAATCTTAACCTCAACGTAATCTCATTTCTGAAAAGATTAGTGATGAGTGACTTCTTGATAACCTGCGAGTTGAGAGAGCTGATTAGACAAGCCCAACTAGAGGATGAATCCTTGCAAGTATACGGTAATCAGCCTGATTTTGGATTAGCCCCTGATAGAGTACTAATGTTTAGAAAGAGGGTAGTGATTCCAAACCATCAGGAGCTGGAGGAAAAAGTGTTAGCAGAGGCTCATCGAAGCCATTATACTATTCACCCAGGTATTTCCAAGATGTATCAAGATCTATAGAGGAATTTTTGGTGGCCTGGTATGCGGAATGACATCACGAACTACGTGAATGCATGTTTGACTTGTCAACAGGTCAAGATAGAACATCAGAAACCTGCAGGGCTACTGAAACCATTGGACATACCGAAAAGAAAATGGGATCAAATAACCATAGATTTCGTGGTAGGATTACCTAGAACACCAGTTGGATTTGATGCCATTTGGGTGATAGTGGATAGATTGACCAAGTCTGCTCACTTTTTGCCTGTTAAGATGCGATACTCCATGGAAAAATTAATCGAGGTATACCTTAGGAAAATCGTAAGATTACATGGAATACCATCAAGTATAGTATCCGATCGAGGCCCTAGGTCTACTTCGAGATTCTGGCAATTCCTACAACAAGCCTTAGGAATCCAGCTTAAGTTTAGCACAGCCTATCATCCTCAGACTGACGGGCAGTCTGAGAGGACTATCCAGACCTTAGAAGATATGTTAAGGGCCTGTGTGCTAGAACAGAAAGGGAGTTGGGATAAACACCTACCATTGATAAAGTTTGCATACAATAATAGTTATTACTCTACCATCGGTATGGCACCTTATGAGGCTCTATATGGGAGAAGTTGTAAATCACCCTTGAGTTGGGTAGAGATGGGGGAGAGTACCCTATTGAGACCTGAGATCGTACAAGAAACCACTGATCAGATCAAAATGATCAGAGAAAAGATGAGGGTTGCCTAACAAAGACAGGAAGCCTATGCAAACAAGAGAAGAAAACCTTTAGAATTCAATGAGGGAGAGCATGTATTCTTAAGAGTGCCCCCACCATGAGTATCGGTAGATAGGTAAGGACCAAGAAACTAAGCCTTAGATTTATAGGACCATTCCAAATCCTACAAAGGGTCGGTCCAGTCACCTACCAAATTGCCTTACCTCCCTATTTGTCTAATCTACACGATGTCTTTCACGTCTCCTAACTTCGTAAATATGTCTCAGACCCTGCGCATGTATTGGGGGATCAACCAATAATATTAAAGAAAAATTTGACTTATGAATCTACTCTTGTACAAATCCTTGACTTTAAGACTAAGCAACTCTGGAATAAAATAATCCCTTTAGTTAAGGTACTTTGGCAGGATGTAGCGTTGTAGGAGATGACATGGGAGAAGGAAGACGAGATGAGGCAACGATACCCAGAGCTGTTCACAGGTATGAATTTTGGGAACAAAATTTCTTTTAAAGGGGGGAGAATGTAATAACCAAGATTATTTTTACATATTAAAATCGAATTTTGATGCTAATTTCATGTAAATTAAGTTTGGCATAAATTTTGAGGTTGACAGCTAAAACTGAGAGGCTTTTAGGAGTCAGAAATGCGATCTGATAAAAAGAAACGCGACCCGATGATAAGATGCTGATAAACGTAGTTTCAAACTTTGATATCTCAAACAAAGGCTGAAACTTCTGCATAGGAACTCGTGCCAACGTCTGGATGGAAGGCGACATCCCGAAGATCCCCTGGGTGGTCCGGGAAAAGTCGGAATCACCCCCGGGAGCTTTAAATTCACCGGAACCCCACCATTTGCATCACTTTCTTCTCTCTCCTCTCTCTCCTCCTTCCTCCGCCGTGTGCCACCAGATGGGCCACCGTGGGCCACCACCTGACCTACCAACCGACATCCCTCGCCACCCTCAACCTCCAGCAGCCACCCATGGCCACCAACGGCCGCTAGAGTCACCGAAAAATGAAGTTTTTTCCCTCTGTCGCATGAAATTTTTGCCAGCTAGGAACGCCGTCGTTAGCCATCGTTGATCGTCACCGCCACCACCAGCGTGTAGGCCGAGCTGCCAACTTCCTCCCCCAGCTCACACCCGTCGAACAAAGCCTCCACGCGCCCGGATTGAGAGAAACTTCGTCTGTCGTGTGTCAAACTTCGAGGCTAAAAAATGTTGTCCAAATGGCCATGAAACGTCGCGCCTCCACCGGATTTGGAATCCCCATCTTTCGGGCTTCACTGTGGTGTGATTTTTGACCAAAACCAGCATTGGCTGCCGTGTGCCGCCTTGAGGAAAATCCAGAATCTGCCTCGAAAGAGATTTTTGCCAACTGAAACCCTCGGTAAGGTTTGATTCACCTAAATCTAATGTATTTTGATGCAATTGACTGTCAAACTAGAATAGAAAATAAACTGACCTAGGAAATATGTGTAATCAGACTTAGGACTGTAAAATTGATGACATGATGAGCTCAAATATTTGTGTAAATGTCCAGGGAATTGATTTGGCTCAAAATCTGAGGATACGAGAAGTCCCGAATTGATTTGGAGCAAACGGAGACCAGGTAGGATAATTTATGCTTCTTGAACGTTAGAATTGATTATTTAGATACCCGAATGATTAGATTTAATTGCATAGATTTACGTGCTACTTTCGATGGACTAAATTGCATGCCTGTTTGCTAGGAATTCCATTTGCATGTTAGATGTTTTGTTTATCGAGTTTAGATGCCATTAGAACGGGTTTACTTAGGGTAAGGTACTTGATAGCTGGTATGGGACAACCGTTAAGTATCCCGAGTGTAGGGAGTTTTATAATGATATTATTTTTACCAAATTTAGCCTGCACTGCGTTAGGGATCATGCGATAAATCAGGACGACCCTAAGAAAGGTTTAAGGAGTATAAGGGGGGATAGCCTACATGGGGAAACATTTTGATTTAGGCGTAATACCCTATAACCCTGAGGAATAGCCAACCGTGAGCATATGAGTTCGAATAGACTGTATGAGGATGAGAATTGGCGTATGTGCACATGCTAGGGGATGCCTTAGATGTTGATTCTCACCCAGTCCTTGAGTGAGTGATTAGTGTTACGGATCACACTCACAATATAGGCGAGATTCGGGTGATTGGTGTTACGGATCACGCCTAACGATAAGAGATGAAATTTCTCTAGACAACGTGCAATTGGATGATTTTAGATTCGGTCGTAGAGGATTTGTGGCCGACACAGATTTAGATACACCGAGCATGGGATTTAACCTGATTTTGATTATTGATTTTCAAAGAAATATATTTTTATGATGTTTGAGCATTTGCCGCGATTTCCATGCGATAAACTGATTTTTAAAGATAAGGTATTTCACAGATTTTGAACTGATTTCAGGAAGTTGCTTTCAGTGCTTGCACCGCTGAGTAATCAACCAGATTTTGAATTATATTGTAAATTGTAAATTATTCTACTGGGATTTCATATCTCACCAGGTTGTTTACTTAGATGAACAGGAATAGGGACCTAAACGCTAGTTGGGCAAGGCATTGGTAATAGACAGGAGAGCAACGTAGTCTAGGCTTGAATAATATATATGTATCCTGTGGTTGTTGTACTGTATTTTGTAATTATGATGTATTTTACTATTGAATGGATGTAATCTGCTGTGTTAATAACAGGTTGTACTTTTGGATACGTTCAAAATATAGGGGAGACTCTGTTAGATTTTCAGCAGGGTTTACCGCTGTAAATGTGTGTAAATAAGTTGGAATTTGCATGAATGGATTTGTATGTTGTATGTATGGATTTTAGTTTATCATTCTAGAGTACCTTGTGATGAATGCATGAAAATTAGTATAGCTGCATGTGAATTAGGGTTTAACGAAATCCGAATGGACGACGAAATGTCTATTTGGGTTACGCTCAATCAGTAGCGATCCCCTGACATTCTCACATCGGGAATAACTATTTCTAAAACCCATATGCTTCCGCTATGCAGATAAAGGATAGTATATTCTGGATTAGGGGGTCGTTACAATACTGATGCATTTTAAAACACCCAATAGCATTTATAAACATAAAGAATGTAGTTTTTAATCCCTCTTTTACTTTAAATAACATTAAAATCTCATTTTCAAAATTTGAACAAAAAATTTGAAACTAGAGAGAATATGTTGTTTTGCTACCTTTTTTCCTTGTTGGTAAACTGATTATTGTGCTAGATGCCTTCCTAAACACTTTTATGGATTCAACTCTTGTTGAAAGTGGAGATTTGATCTTTTCTCCTTCACTTTCTCTCTCTACTTGATCCTCTTTCTCTCTCTAAATTTCAGAATGCAAGGTGAGAAATGGAGCTTTTGAGACTTAGCCCTATTTATAGGCAGTCTGAGAATCACCAATTCTGATTATAATTCTTGATCATCTAGCTCAGAATGATAATTTTTCTAGCCACATGCCAAATTAGCATTTTGCCCCTGAGCCATTAGTGGGAAACTTCAAAATCTTGGTAGCTACAGTAACTCTTTTGACTAATATTAGGGTAGGCTACCCTCAATTATGGAAAGCTTATAAAGCTTCCTCCACTCAACATTTTTCCTCTCATTCAAGTCTCCACTCTTTTCATTTCAATTTAGTCCCTCCTTCTAATGCAACTACATGCCATCTAATGCAATAAACACAAGCATTTAACTTATTTAATAATTGACAAAACATCTCTTAATAAATAGGAGGAGCATATGATACATATTCAGTGTAACACTAAATCTTAGTGAATATAAGCCCAAAAAAAATCAAAAGGGACTTCTCAAGTTGCTAAAACTGATCATAGAATTAATGTCAAAATGACCTTTTATACAAATTATTTGGATGCGTGCCTACACTACAATATTGTTAATGAGTACATGGAAGTCAACTACTATGGCATTAGGTGCCTCATCATCTAACATAAATAAGAATTCATCAATATATTTATAGTGCCAGCATTCTATTAATTTCTTAACCCCGATGCATCACTTCCTTAGTTCCCCATCTTCAGAGATGGAAGCAAATAAAATCTATGCTTGGTTTGGAATTAGAATGATTGTAAACGTGTTAACCTATATGTTAATGATTTAAAAAAGCAAAAATCTTCAAGAAAACAATATTCCATTAGTTTGAAAAATGAAATGTATTATTGAAAGATAAATTTTTAATTAATTTAATTATTTAAGTAATGAGATGGATGAAAAATTAATTAATAATAATATTAACACGTGTTAACTTGATTGTTAAATAATGAATTATATCTTATTTAATAATAAAAAATAAAACACATCATAATTACAAATTATACATTGCCAGAATACATTGTTTACATTTATATGTATAGTTTGTAAATATGATATTTTTTATTTAAATTACTTATTGTTAAAATATATTGTTTGTATATTTTATTAAATAAGATCTAATTCATTATTTAACAATCAAGTTAATGTTTTTAATGCTATTACTATTTAACTTTCTTATTCATCCTATTAATAAAAGGACTAGACTAATTGAAAATTAAATTTTTAAAGACTAAATAGAGATATTTTATTTTTCATGAACTAATTTAAAAATATATATACATCTTTCAAAGAGTAAATTATTATTTTACTCAAAATTATAAAAATTTCTAGAATAATTTAACCTTTTTAATATTTATGTAAAATGCTTCTTTTAATAGTTAATACTATACATACCAATATCAAAAGTGATGTAGGATTTAAAAAAAAAGAAAAAAAAAACTCTATATCTCAAAGGTAGAACTCCTTGAATCAAAATTATTATAAAAAATGACAAAGAAGTTCAACCTACAACTAATATCTATACTATATTATATCATATGATTTTGGACCTTTTATTTTTTTTATCTCTAGGTTGTATATTATATGATAATAAATATATAAAAGAGTAGAGAAGAAAAATTACTAAGAAATAAGAAAAAAATTACTTAATTTTTTATTTGTATTTAAAATTAAATTTAAAAAAATAAAGACATATTTTAATGTATGCCAGATGACACTTATAACAATCAATACACCTGACGGGCTCTTACAACGATTCCTTCACGCAGTTTGTTTCTTGTTTCTTGATTGAGAGCCGTGTGGCATGCTTACGACTAAATTTAAAAGTCTCAAATTTTAATTAATTTCATTAAATAAATGTAAATGAGGTTGAAACAGAATGAAGTAAGGTTCAACTCGTTTATAATATTGGGATGAGTAGGGATTTGGTTTAATATGACATAATATGGTACAGCTAACATTGGTGAGAGAGAGACCTGGAGAGAGAATGACTTGATTTATTGAAGACAAAAGGCTGCCGACAGAAAATATGATGATCTCAATTCTCAGATTAAGGCAAAATGGCAACACGTTTATCCTCCTTTCTCTTTCAGCTTTTTAGGATGCTGCCACCTGAACAAATTAATTTAACATGTACGCTGAGAGATTTTTAACAAAATTATTAACTATTATTCCATGCTAGCTCTTTCCTACTTCACGCAATTGCATTAACAGGGAATTATTTTTTTCACTAATCAGGATCTCTTCAAATTTATATTTTATGGTATGTTTGATCAAGTTGTAAATTTTTATTTATTTTCAAATAATTTTTAAACTAAAATTTATTAAAAATATTGCAAAAAATAAATAATTTGTATTTAAATTTATAAAAATAAAATATACATTTAAGAGGATATGTAAAAAAATATAGATGATTATAGGAATTAATGATCTTAAGTAAAAGTACAATTTTAAAAAATATTTTTTTTATTTTTACCTGTACTTTTTAAGAGAAATTTTAATTTTTTATTTCCTTTTTATAATTTAAACAATTTTTTGTTATTATTAAAAATTAATTTATTTTTAAAAGAACTTTGACTAAATAATTTTATTTCAAAATAAATATATTTTTTAAAAATAAAAAAAATTCTCAAGCTTGGCCTTATGTTTCTTGTCATATTAACAATATGAACAAATATTTGAATAAGTATAATACAATAGAAGTGAACCTGAAACACAAGGAAAGTTGATAACTTTTGCCTGCAGAAATGAAGGGAAAGCATAAGGGTGAAAATTAATTTTTCAAACACTTAACAATTTTAATATCTGAAATAATTTTATAACCTAAAATTTAAAATTGACGTCATTTTTTTATTCAAACAAATTATAAAATAGTGTTACTACATGTCAAAATAGGTATTTTTTTAATTGAATCTATCTATCTTTTTGTATTATCTAATGTATGAGTGTTTAATAGTTCAGTTTAAGTTATTTGAATTGACTTTTAATCAGAAATAAATTTATTAGATTAATTTTACAGTGTAAAAATCAAATTAAATCGAATCATATATTAATCAATTTTGAAAAATTTAAAAATAATTTAGTTTAAACATTATTAATCAAAAAATTAATATATAATTGTAAACCAATTACAAGAAAATGTAATATTTTATTCACTAACGAAATAATATCATAATTTTTTTAATTCATAAATAAATAAAAAATAATGAGATAACTTTATCAACAATTCAATATTCACAAGATAACAATTTTATTGTTCTTTCAAGTCTAATTCAAGTAATAATATAATCAATCTAGTTTCAAAGTCATATTATATATACATTACATATATGTGTAATTTGATTCTATTTTTTGGCACAATAAATTAAAAATCAAACCAAATCACTCAAAAATCACATAAAAAATCAATTGAAACATAAAATTGCTCAATTTTGTTTAAATTTTCTCTATTTAGTTTAGTTTGATTATGAAAGATTGGTTTTAATTGATTTTGAAAACTTTTAATATAATAATCCTTTAGTTATGTATTTAAAAATTTATTTAATATTTATGTTAATAATTTGAATGGTGTTAATATATAACAAAATTTTGTAAGTATATAAGACAAAATTTACACAAATAAATATTTAAAAAACAAAAATTAAGTTAAATTTAGAATAAATTATTATTTTAGTCTTTGAAATATCTATTTTATCTCAATTTAATTTTTAAAATATAAAATTATCAATTTAGTTTTCTAGAAAAAAAAATTCTAATAAATTTAATTCCTATACTAGTGTGAATAATGTGATGTTGGTGGAACTACTTTCATTTTGCTAACAATGTTTGAGTTGATTGTGAAATAGCATCCACTCTTTCGACTATGCCCTAACTATGCTGTTAGTGTAACATCCCTAATCTTATGATTTTTTTAGTTAATTAAAAAATATAATATAATATAGTGTAGGATTGATGAGTTACTAATGCTTCTACCCAAATAAATTTTAACTTTTTACCAAGTTAAATAATAAAGTTCTACTAGTTTGGAAATTCTATACTTATGATTCTCACATGTAACGCAGCGGAAATAATTACATTAAATGAAATAAAACACAAAACATATATATTTATAACCACATTCATTTACAATAGTTATAAGTAACATCCATTAGACATATATCTATGGATATGTGAGTGTTAACTAGGGTAAGGAGACAATAAACCTGTCACTCATATCCTTTTGAACAAAAGACCGCTAGTGAATTCTTAGTTCACATATCCTAATACATATATGTCCTCTAGTTTTACACAAAAAATCTTCCTAGCCCATTTCCCAAAGATATTAAGGGTTCAGGGCATTGGGCATACATATTTACAATTCAAGACATTCTACTAAAACACTAGTCCTACATGTCCACCCCTCCACTGGGTGGAGGAGTAGGGGAATATCTATTACTAAAATGACCTACACTTCCTTTATTATCATGAAGCAACCCAAGATGGGTATGTCCATCCATTCCACTTCCACTTCTAATAAGATCTGGAACCTAGGCATCTAATACAAATCAGCATTTAATGAGAAAAGTTTCTTAGAGCAATAATCACCTGAAATTTTAAAAGCTGCCGATTTATACCACCGTATTGTTACAAAAATGCACTACATTCTTTTCTCATCAATCAATGTATTATAACTATTGGAATAACATGCAGGAATTACAAAATTTTCTCACATATACTTATAAATACACATGCATTTCATCACATATCCACCACACAGGATATATTCTCAAATTGTAATGGTAACATTATTATATCCACATATCAATATAATGCATAAACAAAAGAAATCAGAGCATTTTGTTGTGGCCATAATCAAAAGTATCATAAAAGAAATCTTTAAAAATTTATCATTCATAAATGAGTTTCTCGTGGTCCTTGACCATCTGCAATATTCTCATAGTTTTCAACGTCTGTAATATTCTTGTGGTTAACCATCTACAACATTCTTGTGGTTTATGTCCAGTTATAGTGATTCTCGCAATTTAACCATTTGCAGCGATTCTCGCGGTATAACCAGTTGCAGCTATTCTCACGGTGTAACCAGTTGTAGCGATTCTCGCAGTTTAACCAGTTGTAGTTATTCTCATTTATGGTTCATGCTCATCTCATTTTAAAATCTCATATTTCTCTTCTCTTTTTCATTCATTCTCAAAAAATTCTCAATTCTCATGTTAACCATTACATTTCAGGTATAAATCCCTCATTTGAGTGGAGTTTTAGGCTAATTATACTTTGAATTAAGTCATTTAGTTCATTTTCCAAAATAGAGGCCTACCAGTTGACTTCTAGCCTCATAGCAGTTGACTTGCAGCTTACTATCCTAAAAAATTTCCAAACTCGAGAGCTACCAGTCAACTACTACAAGCCCGATAGTCGACTATTCTGTTCTTGGCAATTTTTTGGAAAATATAAGCACGGTAGTCAACTTCCAAGGGCTAGCAGTCAATTGCTAGTGTAATGTCTACTTCCCTGAATTTTATTTTGAAGATAATTTTGGAAAAATTCCTTTAAGGACTTAAATGAAATAAGAAATTTGGGATTTCAATGAGAAGGACTAAAATGCAAATTTCTTTTAAGTGCAAGATGGTCCCTGAAGCTCCAACAATGTAACTCCTTTAGACTCCTTTATATGCATTCCTTCTTCCCTCATTAGCACACTTCCATTGCTGAGAAGAAAAGGAACTGCACAAGCAGAAGAGAAAAAGGAAGGAAAGCAATTGGAAATTCTTCCATAGCTGGATTAAAGGTAAGAACCCTTCATCTACCACTTAGTAAACATCCTAGCATCATTTAGAAGTAAATTACTACACTTAGAACCCCTTCATCTGTTGAAATTTAGGAGAGAAAGTGAAGATAGCAAAGTTAGGGCATTTTCATATTTTCTGGATTTATGGAGTAGAAGGATCGATCTTAAGGTCGCTTGAGGTTAGAAATATATTTCTAAACTAAAATGCATGATCTTTAACTTCCATTTAGTAATTTCTAAGATCAAATTAGATTTTTCACCTATGTTTCACTATTCATCCAATTTTCATGTGTGGATTTGTTGTATGATTGATGTTTGAACCTAAAATCTATTGGGTTTTGGATGAAAATGGTTAAAATCCAGGCTCATGCATTTTAAAAATGAAATAGACTGGAATCTGGACTGGGATTTTGTGAAAACCATCATTTTTTAACTATCAAAGAATAGGGCAGCTGACTGCCAGCATGTACCAGTCAACTATCGTGTTCTTAACAAACCGAGAAACCAATACAGAGACGCAGTAATCAACTGGTAGCCTCATCAGTTGACTGTCGGGTCCATATTTCTGCCTAGCAGTCGAAGAGCAAGCTACTGTCTTACGAAACCCAAAACTCCATAGAGCTACCAGTCGACTGCCAGCTTTGCGACAGTTAACTTGCAGCCCTCTAGAGAGAAACCAATCAATTGCTAGCTTTATGAAAGTCAATTGACAGCCCTCTGACATGAAAAATGACCTTTAAAACATGAATTGAGCTTGGAAATCCTTAGCTTTGACTAGAATAAGATTCAAACTGTCATCATACATGGAATTTACATGTGTTAGGTGATAAGTAACATGAAACTAGGAAGAAAGACAAAAATTTAAAGGAAAAGCCATAGTGAGACGCTAAGCCTTAATTACATAAATGCATAATTCGAGGGAATTAGTATGAACATAAGTTGTTTCCTCAGGAAGTCATTTGTAAGGACTAATCAGAAGTGAAAGAGGAAGACCTTGGTCAGGAGAGGAGCAAACGGTTAAGATAGAGTAATCTACACTCTCTTATCTTAAAATAATGTTGTGAATTTCTTGTGGTAAGTAAAACATTTTTTATTGAAATGGGAAATATGTGATGAAATTGATTTGTGAAATGCAAAGTTTTCTTATGAGTATAGAAATATTGTCTGTATGTGTTACAGATACTCGTTGCTACTTGATGAGATTGGCTATTGGGTTATATGCTTATAAGGATAGACAAAACTTAAGGTGGACATTCAATGGCTAGTATGGGATGGTCGTTGAATATTCCTAATGTAGACTACTTTATAAAATTTATCTATTTTTATCTAATTGCTATGATTTGTTAGGGGTTACTCGTTAAACCAAGACAATCCTATAAAAGACTTAAGGAGTAAAGGGTGGATGGTCTATATTGGGTGACGTTTTGGTTTAAGTGTAATACGCTATAACCCTTGGTATTAGTTGACTATGTGTATGTATTTGTCACATAGTCAGGAAAGGGGATGAAACTAGCGATGTGCACATGCCACGGGATGCCTTAGAAGTTGGTACTCACCTATCCTTGAGTGGGTGATTGGTGTGACAGATCACACTCAAAATAGGATGATGTTTTCGGGTGATTAGTGTTACGAATTATACCCAACTATTTTTAGGTTATTGGTGTTATATATCACACCCAACTATTTTCAGGTGATTGGTGTTACGGATCACACCCAAATGTTTTTGGGTGATTGGTGTTATGGATCACACCCAACTAAAACCAAAATGAATTTGAAAAAAAAATGGCATGCAATGAGATGATGATCATATGATATTGTGATATATGCAGGATATGTGAATTTGCATTAACATGGGACTTGTTGTGCAAAAGAAATTTACAGGCTTTATTTAGAGAAATGATTTATAAATGAAATGATACTATACTCTTGTGAATTTATATAATTTCTCATATTTATTGAATTGAAAGCATTTGGTGATTCACATATGAGTTTAAGCTTATTTTTTGGGAGGTGCTTTTTGTGTTAGACTCACAGCTAGACTTACAACTATTTGAAATTGTTTATATTGTAAATTACTCTACTAGAGTTTTTATATCTCATTAAGTTGTTTGTTCATATGACCAAGACCAGGATATGCCTAGGAGTTAGCTGGGTATGAGAGAAATGTCAAGCTACAAGGCATGCTAGAAGGATTATACATTTTTAAGTTGAACTTGTAACAATGGGAAAGATTTGAAAGAGTTTTAAAGGATTTTAAAAGATAAATTCTGATTTTTGAAGTTAATTTTCATTAAACGAAGCCTGGCACGTATTTCAAGGATAATGACTTGACACAGAAGGTCGTTTGAAGCTAGAAACACGATCAAACAGAAAGAGATGCAATCCAGCGATCAAAAACTGACGGAAGGAGTTTGTGCATCAAATTCCTTAACAGAGGCCAAAACTTTTGCATGGAAATGCGTGCCGACGTCTGGAAGGATGTCGACACCCTAAAACATCCCCGGGTGGCCCGATAAAAGTCGGAATCGTCCCTGGAGGCTTTAAATTACGCGAATTTCCTCTATTTCTCTCATTTCACTTTCTCTCCTCACCACACTCTCTCTCTCCTCTCTCTTTTCTCTCTCCACCTTCCTCCACCGTGAACGGCCGCCACAGCCACCGTGGGCTGCCACCAAGGGTACCAACCGACAGCCCTCACTGCCCATAACCTCCAGCAACCAACCACGGCAACCAACGGCCGCCGGAGCTGTCGGAAAAACATCATTTTTCCCCTCCATCGCGCGAAACTTCTCCAGCTCGAATCGCCGCCGTCCATTGCCGTTAACCCTCACCGCCCCCACCACTGTGTAGCAGGCTGCCCGACTTCCTCCAAGAGCTTCGGCCGTCGAAAAGAGGCCAGACGCACCCAGATCGAGGAAGAACGCCGTCCGCCGTGCGAGAAGCTTCGTGGCCGGAAAACACCACCCAAACGGCCGTGAACCGCCGTGCCACCACCGTATTCGGACTCCTGGGCTTGCGGGCTTCACCGTGGTGTGATTTTTGAGGCAAACCGCACCTCTCCGTCGTGCGCCACCGTGTGCCACCGTGCGCCACCGTGTGTCGCCATGCCGGAGCTTCTGGACGCGCATCCCGAGAAAATGAGACCTCCGTGACGTAGAATCCCATCATCCGGACACATTGGTAAGGTCCGTTTTCCCAAAAACTAATGGTATATGACTGAAATGATTGCCGAACGTAATTAGGCAACTAATTAACCTAGGTAACTGTGTAACTGAGTTAAGGATTGAAAATTGGATGACGTGACGAGCCTAAATGTTTAATTTTATGTCCAGGAAATTAATCAGGCTCAGAAACTGAGATTGCGTGGAATTCTGAAGTGATTTAGAGCATTCGGAGACCAGGTAGGATAATTTACACTTCCCGAACCCTAGAATTGATTTAGTGAATACCTGACTGATTTAGACGATTTGCATGGAATTACGTGCTGCTTTCGATGGGATAAATTGCATGCCTGTGTGATGAAAACCCTAATTGCATGTTAGACACCTTGTTTATCGAGTTTAGATGCCTTTAGGACAGATTTACTTAGGGTTGGGTACTTGATAGCCAGTATGGGACGGCCGTTAAGTATTCCTCGTACAAGAAGCTTTTAAACGAAATTATTTTATCAGATTTAGCCTGTACTGAGTTAGGGATTACGCGTTAAACCAGGACGACCCTAAGAAAGGTTTAGGGAGTATAAGGGTGGATAACCTACACGGGGAAACATTGTGATTTAGGCGTAATACCCTAGAACCCTGAGGAATAGCCGACCGAGTGCATGTGAGTTCGAATAGACTGTATGAGGATGAGAATTGGCGTATGTGCACATGCTAGGGGACGCCCTAGATGTTGATTCTCACCCGGTCCTTGAGTGAGTGATTGGTGTTACGGATCACACTCACAATATAGGCTTGATTCAGGTGATTGGTGTTACGGATCACACCCAACGATAACACCAATCATTGTGATTAGTATTACTGAGTTAGGGATTACGCGTTAAACCAGGACGACCCTAAGAAAGGTTTAGGGAGTATAAGGGTGGATAACCTACACGGGGAAACATTGTGATTTAGGCGTAATACCCTAGAACCCTGAGGAATAGCCGACCGAGTGCATGTGAGTTCAAATAGACTGTATGAGGATGAGAATTGGCATATGTGCACATGCTAGGGGACGCCCTAGATGTTGATTCTTACCCGGTCCTTGAGTGAGTGATTGGTGTTACGGATCACACTCACAATATAGGCTTGATTCAGGTGATTGGTGTTACGGATCACACCCAACGATAAGAGAGGTATTCTCTCTAGACTACGTGCAATTAGAAGATGATTTAGATTCAAGCATACGATTTGTAGCCAACGTGGATTGAGATACACAGGGCATGGGATTTCACTTGATTTTTGATGACTGATTTGTAAAGAAATTGATTTTATGATTTCGAACACTTGCCGCAATTTCCATGTGTTTAAACGATTTTAAAGATAAGGTATTTCCTTTGTTTTATTGATTTCGGGAAGACGATTTGGTGTTCGCATATTGGGTATTCAAGCGGTTTTGAATGATAATTGATTTGTAAATTATTCTACTGGGATTCATATCTCATTAGGTTGTTTACTCAGATGAACAGGGACAGGGGCAGGAGCCCAGACGATAGCCGAGGCTGACTTGAGGATAGACCAGAGGATGATTAGCTTAGGCTTGAATCATTTGTATATATACTTTGATGACGCTGTTGTTTAACGGATTCTATTTCTTATGTTTTCTGTATGGATTGGACTGAATGTACATATAATGTTTCAGATAGTGTATATGGATTGTAGTGATGAATTGACGTTGCTGCATATGGATTTATGTTAGTTATGTTTATTCTTTGTTCTTTGGAATGGCTGTTTGATTTTAACAGGTGATTTTTGTACTTTGGGAATGTTCGAAATACAGAGGAAACTCTGCCATATTTTCGGTAGAATTTACCGCTGTAAACTTATGGATTTGAATTGAAATGTGTATGAATGTATGACGCGACACGTATATGAGTTTTAGATTTCATTCCAGAGTTATTATTGATGATGTATGTATGTGTATTTAGTTAGCTGCGTGTGAATCAGGGTTGAACGGAATCCGAATGGACAACGAAGAATCTATTTGGGTTACGCTCAACCAGTAGCGATCCCCTGACGTTCCCACATAGGGAATAAACATTCAGAATACCCCATATGCTTCCGCTAATCAGATAAGCAGCGCGTAGGATGTATTAGGGGGTCATTACAGAACTGGCTTGTAGGCCATGGTTTGTGCATATGAATGCTAATTGTATAATTCGTTGTTTAATATTATGTGAGGTTGACTAATGAAATGTAAATATTGAGGTTGAGATGTAATTTTTGATGGAAACACGAATTTAGTAGTCGCTTTACTGTTAATTATATCTCAATTAACTGTGAATGGCTGTTTTAGAATTATATATTCCAAAGTGTATGATAGGGTGATTGGTGGTATTAGTTATGCTGCGTAGGAAGATGGTTGAGTGGAATTTGAATGGACTAAAGTAAGAGTTTATTTGGGTTACACTCAACCAGTAACAGCCCTCTGGGTTTCCTAAATAGGAAGAGAAAAAATTATTGAGGTTATTTTACACTTCCTTGAGTTTACTCTAATGTGTATAATTGTAAGGTATGACAAAGGGGGTCGTTATAGCTAGCACTCTGTATGCATTTCTAGGCAACTGAAGAACACAATAATCGACTGCTAGGAGCTGGCAATCAGCTGCTATGTTATACTTTGTTTTTAATACTTGTGGTTGACCAAAAATTTCTACCCAAGAATTAGTTTATAGATCATTTTTGACAATCATCAACTCAATACTAGTACAAAAGCTTCATTAATCACACAAAAATAGCCTAAACTATCGATTATTCGTAGTCAAATCTTGGATTTAACCCTCTTCTCAAACATAAGGAAAAACGCATTTTTCAAAATTGCAATTAAGCATTCATAAGTACATATATGCAGTTTAAAATATCCAATAGTAATTAAAAACATCAAGAATGTAGGTCTTATTTATAACACCCCAATCTTATAGCCTTTTTTTATAAATAATTTCTTTAATAAAATATTTGGCTATAGGATTTTCGTGTTATCCTTACTTTCGTCCTTAATTTTAACCCGAGTAAAGTTTTTCTTTTTCCAATATTATCCATTTATTAATTAAATTAGGTCTGAGATTATTTACTTGGTATTACATTCATACAATATACAGCGACAAAAATAAATAATTAATTAAATTTAGTTACAACGTCCTAAATAAAACTTGCATATATTTGCATTTGTTACATATTTTCAATAAATACAATGTCATTTAATACACATATTTTAGGATATGCATGCTTTTACTACTACTACTAGGGTAAGGAGGCAATAAGCCTGCCACTCAAACTCTTTAACAAAATTTTTTACTAGTGGATATCTTTTACATATCCCAACATATATGCTCATTTCTTATATACATCCAAACAACTTTTATTCACATTCCTCTACTAAGGAGGGAGTTTCTTAATGGTTACTACATGTAAAGCTTAGATCCCCATTAAAGAACCAAAAAGGGAATATATACGTACGTCACCTCAACTCTGAGCCACACCATAAACCTCAGCATCTGATACATGTCAGATACAATTGTGAGAAATAATTTCTCAGTAGCTTTATAACCTTATCTTTTAAATTAATCTGACATATACCACTGTACTAATACGAAAAATAGTTCTATAGTCTTTATTCAAATTTCCTCTCTTATTTTATAAGATTAAATAAATAATTTCCTTTAATATGAATGGCATACATATATGAATATATAATGAAACAATGTATTATGACAATTCTAATCATTCACCTTATACATTTTATCAATATCATGATCATATGAAACATTTGCTGAATTTCAATAAATTTAGGAAAACTATTTATCATTCATAGGAAAACAGATATCAGTCATAAGGAAAAATGTAAACAATATGTGGCTACCAACCAAATCTCTGAGAAAAAAGACTTAAGAGTATCGGGAGAGTCAACCAGTGAATTACTCCATGTACCACTACTTACATGAATGAGATAATTTTATTCTCTATGTGATAATTCTGTCACTGGTACTATCTAAGGTGTCCCTTACTAGATCAGAGTATCGTGTGGTCACTGCCCTTACTGTAGATCATCCCATATAAAGTGGGATTTTTCTTCCCTTTCTACCCCATAGGGGACTGCTTAATTATTTTAGAAAAATTAAACTCACGGGATCACTTCTAACTGCGTAGATCATTTCCTCTCTGCTTTTAAGGCAAATCATGCTGCTATGGAATCACCACCCCTTATCGTTGGATCCTATTCCTAGTACGCTATATCCTATATATAATTTAGGATGACTTAGCTTGTATCCATGATTATGCTAAATTCTAAGTAAATGTATCCTTTTATTTGGCCATGTGAGCTACACTAACTAAGAATTTGCAATCATCACAGTGTTTTTCTAAACTCTTTATTTCGAGTGGATGTTTGACCATCCATATTTATGATACAACCGTGGAATTTCCAACAACCGTCCCATGTAACATCTGCTCCAATTATGATTAAAGAGATGTTTGATAATTGTTAATTTGATGTTTAATGCTTGTGTATGTTGCATTAGTGCATATAGTTGCATTAGCCTAGGGACTAAATTGAAAGGAAATAAATGAAGGTTTAGCAAGAGGTGATTAGGAACTCCATTGAAAAGGAAAAAGGTCACTTTCATCATTTTAGAGAGAGAAGCAAGAGGGTGACTAGAGAGAGAAAGGGGCGAGTTAGGGCACAAGAGGGGAGTTTTGCTGAGGGAAAGGGTGTATTTGAAGTTGCAAAATTAGTTCTACAACAAGGGGAGAGCCTTTTAACACATCAAACACACACATTTGGCAAGGAATCAAGGTAGCAATCCATCCTAAACCCTTTTCTTTTCGAAAATGTTTGTTGTTGCCAAAAAATGTGAATTTCTAAATGTTTGAATTGAGATTGAGGTTAAACCCACATTCTGAATGCTTTTCTATTTCTATGGGATGTTGTGTTGCTAAATTTATGCTCATATAGGTGCTTGTAATGGATTGGAAGGGTTGGGTTGTGTTCATCTAGAGGTATAGACTAGTTTTCCTTGAATGTACCATGTTTGAACTAATAGATGAGAAAGGTTTAATGGGAAGTAAAGTTTGTTATATGGAAATTAAGCTCATGTGTTTAGAATTGAAAATGGAATGCATTCTGAACTGGGAACTATCAAAATTATACTTTCTGAACTGCAACAAAGCATAACAGTCGACTGCTAAGTATTAGGTAGTCGACTGTCGTGCTCCTGAAAAATTCAAAAGTGTAGATAGAGGCTTAGCAACCAACTGCCAGATTCCTAGTAGTCGACTGTCAAGCCCGGGTTTGCACTAAGCAGTCAACTATCCATCCTCACAATCAACTGTCATGCTCTAATTTTTGCCCAAGACGCATTCCAGTAAGCCACTAGCTGGCTACCAGTACTGACTGGCACTCGAGGAATACAGAGAGCCATCGGCCAACTGCTATCCTTCCAACAGTCGACTGGCAGCCCTCTAGATTACGAAGTGAGGTTTTTAATGACAATTGAACTTAGTACTTCTTCATTCTAACTTAATTAAGGGCTCATAACATGGGTAAGCAAGGAAACTAGGACTTTTGGGTGATAAAACCCTGGTGATAGTGAAACAAAGAGAGAGCAGAAAACACAAAAAGGGAAAGAGGAAAGTATTCTCAAGGTATGCCTTAGGGTAGATAGGCTCATGATCAAGTGACTGATTGTCGGTATGGGATGGCCGTTGGGCATTCCACGATTGTGTCATAAATTGGGATGGTTAAACATCCACTTGAACTTACATGATTTAGAAAAAATTGTGATGGTTGAGAACTTTAAGTTAGTGCATCTCCCAAAGGCTATATGAGAAACACATACTTAGAGTTAAGGATAACCATGGGCATGAGCCGATTCACCCTAGAGTATATGTAGAGAATAGCGTATGGGCAGTGTAATCCACCTCGAAGTAATGGTAGTGATTCCATAGTATTAAGGTCTGCCTAAAAGTGGAGAGGAAATGATCCGGGTAGAGTTGATGATGATCCCATGAGAGTATACCAGCCCCATTTGGGATGAAAGGGAGGAATCTCGCTGGTCAGGGATGATCTACCTGAAAGGGACAAGGACCATTAAGGTACTTGGATTCACTGGGAGACGCCTCAGAATGTACAAAATTTAACGTATGGCTACATAGACATGTACTCATTCATATAGACAGTGGTAAATGGAGTTGTTGTTAGGAGACTCTCTCAATTACTCTTAGGGTTTTTTATATACTGCTCATATGTTATGAAAGTGAAATAATGGCATGTTTACTATCACACATGTTTTATAAGAAATGTTTTATGTTGAGAATGATGATCAATGTATTTCCCCTGTTTCATAGATGACATGTTTTGAAGAATATGCAAATGTATAAGTATATAACATGATTAAATGATCAATGCACTACATCCCATTAGTATGTGATATGTTTTATGAAAGAATGTATAGTTTTTCGTGCGAGCATGGTGGTACAGGTCAATGGATTTCGTAATAGGTTGTATTGCTCCTGAGATTCATTTCTCACGATAGTGTTGGCATGTACCAGATGTGTAGGTCCCCTTGGGCTGGAGATGAAGGTAAGTATGAAGAAGTGTCCAATCTAGGTATATAGACTATTTAATTTGAATACTGTAAGTACATGGTAGGATTGGGCTAGCCTTCATGATATTTTGAGAAAGGCTAGTGTAGTATTATTTTGTATAGCCTATTCTAACTTATCTGTATAGGAATTAGGCTAGATTGATGAATAGAATAATTAATGGAGTTATGAGTGGCAAGATTGTTGCCTTCATGCCTAATAGTTAATTGACTATATTTAATTAAGATTCCATGTTTATGTATAGTTAATCCAGGTGTACTCTATATATATTTATTCTGTTGTGATGTTGAGAGAACCCGAGAGTAGAGACCAACCCAAACAGCACTCAATTAATCAACTTGGTAAAAAGTTTAAAATTTACTTAGGTAGAAGTGATAGTAACACACTATTATTATGATAATTATATATATTATACCTTTAAATACTTAAAAGGAACCATAGGCTAATGGGGGTATTACATCCCATATTGATAATTGGTCACTCGGTTACAAGCTTTTCTACCTTATAATATATATTGGAAATACTTCCTCTAAGTTTTCTTTCTTACATTTCTATGTTTTCCTTTCTTTGTCTATGTTTCCCTCTTTCTTTCTTTAACTTGTCATGATACTACACTTTCATAAACTATGACCCTTATAACAATTTCATGGCTAAATTGTATAGAAATAAGAGTGTTCGTCTTGACCAAGAGAAGAAATAAAGGGAAAATAATAATTTCTTTCTTTGAATTCTTAATCTCCACTCTTGCCATTATATAAATATAATTTCATAATTTTCCTTCCATTTCTATACAATTTTTCAAGTTATGTTTTATCTCATATCAAGGGTCCTAAGGTGAATACTTACCCTTTTTCTTTGTCATATAATTCCATTTTACTCTTTATCTATCTATATATACCTAAAAGTATTTCTATTTTCATACATACTTATAGGTATGTATTTAACAATTTCCCCATTCTTTAATATACATTATAATTAATAGGATAAAATGATTTTGAAGTTTTTTTAAAAAAAATCCATTATCACAAGGATTTCCATTTTTTTTTTGGTGTCTTTAACCAATAGCTATAAAACATCTTTATAAATAATTTTTCCAAAACAATCCATCATGTTCTTGGTCAAAGATTTTAATCTAGTGAAAATGGAATAACCTAAACATCAATTTTCCTTTTTCTTTTATTGGTGACCAAATTTACCATGGGAAAGTTTTGGCAAGGTTTTCACAATATTTTACCTTGTGAATTACCATGGAGCTTTGGCCAAATAAAGGAAAAAGGAAAATTAATGTTTAAATATTAAATGGAAACTCTATTCCTCTCTTTTAGCCATAATTAATAATGATACATTTTCCATGCAAATTTAATCAAATCCTTTTCTTTCCTATCAACACACCATTTTTGCCAAGGAGATAAATTTAGGAAAACACATTATCTTATCAAAATATAAGTTTTCTTTTCCATGACCAAGGTGATAGCATGTTAAATGGCAAGATTAACTAAATTTAGCACAATTTTTCCTTCCAAATGTAACCATGCTTTTGGTCAAAGGTGGGGGGAGAAGAAAACCATTTTATTTCATTACAAACTTATTCTTTTCTTCCCCTTTCATCTTTTGCCTGCAAATTTAAGCACAAATTTCCCTTCCACAAGAGAGTATAGCCACGGCCAACAAGAGAGAATTTAGGAGTTTTCATGGGTTCTATCTAATCTCTTCATCTATCTCATTTTCATCACAAACAAGTCATGAAACATCATTTACCCAACAAAATCATGTTCATCCAAGTATCATATCATCATCATTCAACCATAGGAAAATTTTTCATGGAAATGGAATTAAATTTGTAAAACTGTCATAAACACTTTAAAACTTCCAATCAACACTCACATATGCATCCATTCATTATTTTAAACAAATCCCAATAGAAATTTTTGCATTTCATGAATGTAGAGAGAGAATTTTTACTATTCACGGCAGCCATGGAAGACATCAAAGAACTTGAAAACAACCATGAAACAAGAAATAGATAGTGGGAAGATGTAAAGCTACCTTAACTTAGCATTAAAGTGGATTTATCTTGGAATTTCCTCCTTTCTTTCACTTCCTTCTTCTCCCTTCTTCTTCCTTGGTTTCACACTGTTCCCTTCTTTGTTTTTCACGTCTGATTTTGGCTGGAAGGAGGAAGAAAATTGTAACTTTAAAATGGAGGGCAAAAAGACCATTTTGCCCTTACTTAAAATTTCCACTTTATTCTTCACTTTTTCTACCTTTTCTCTTCATTTTTGCTTCACAATTTTGACAAATGATACAATATAAATTTCATAAATATTTTTATGATAAAATGGTAATTTTATCCCCAAGGTGTAAAATTACAATTTTACCCTAAATATAAAATTACTATTTTACCCTTTTTGCCAAAATGACTATTTTGACCCTTTATTGGCTTCCAAAAATTTTGAAATTTTAGGGGAATTATTCTTAAGGAAGTTTATCATTATTTCATAAGTAAAATAACAATTTTACCCTTGTTATAAAATTACTATTTTTTTGGTAGAATTACCATTTTACCCTTGGGTAAAAATTGTTCGTTTTGCCCCTGGATATTTTTCTATAGTTATGATGACTTCTAGATATTTTACTGGCATAATTATTACACTTTCAGATATTTTCTCAACATCATGATAAACGTATCATAAATGTTGAGATATTTTAAAGGCATAATGATTATATTTTGTCCTTTTATCAAACATTTATTTTCTTCACTTTAGTCCCTAACGTTTTCTTTCAATTAAGTCCCTTCCATCATCTTAAAGATCTTTAGGGTAATTTCATTAAAATATTTAGACATAAAATTGCACAATTCATAAATTTAAAGTATAGATGAAATCAAGAAAAATACGGTTATTACATTATTCCCTCTCAAATTAAAACAACATGAAAAACCAAAATTTCTAGCCATGAACAATAAACTTCAAAATTGAGGGATTTAGGTGATTTGCTACCTTGTTGCTGATTTACAACTTATAGATGATGGTTTTGAAGTATGCTAGAGTGCTCAACTCTTTCTTATAATCTTTTTCCCTCACAATTGCTAACTTTCTCTCTCTAACTTGTCCTTTCTCTCTCTAAAATGTCTAGAGTGAAGTAGCAAATGAAGGTTCTAAAGTTCAACTCTATTTATAGGTGGAACCAAACTTTGCAATTTTGCTCTTGATTCCCGACCATTTGGTCCAACATGATAATTTTCCTAGCTATATGCTAAATTACCATTTTATCCCTAACTCACTCACTGGTGGAAAGTTTCAAAATTTTGGTTGCTACAGTAATTATTTTGGCTAAAATTATGGTTTTCTATCCTAAAGTATTGAAAATTTACACAACTTTCCTGACTCTATCTTTTTTCATTTTAGTTTGGTCCCTATTTTTTTGTTTCCTTAATGTCCTCATTCTCATGCAACTACATGTAATTTAATGCAACAAACACAAATATTTAATTCATTTAAAATTAGCAAACATCTCTTAATACATCAAAGGAGCATATGCTACATTTTTGTTAGCTTAAAACACAGGATAGAGATTATTCATGAAAGAGAAAGCTATGTGGACAAAATTGGACATTTAGCCATGAGACAAATGACCCTATTTTATTAAATTTAAGTTGATTAGACATCACATTTGATATTTAATTATCATATCGTCACTTGTCACTCTTGGATTATTAATGATAGATTCATATACTTGACATAGGGATTAAATGATTTGGCGAAATTAAATTAAAATAAAATATATTTTTTAATAATTAAAATAATAATTTATTTTAGTTCAATGTTATGTGATAACACATTAGCATATAAAATAACAATTTGTTATCTTATAAAACTAAAAATATTATGTCATCTCATATGCATTGTTAGGTAAGATATTTTTTTTAATGTACCAATTTTATCATATTATATTTTATTTAGTTTTTAACCTAAATTAATAATATCACTTATTTTATTTCCTATTTTTTCTTCTTGCTAAAAAATTCTCTATATCTATAACTCTCTAAAATAATCCCTAATCTCTTGTATGAGCAATTATCCCTAATCAATATTTTATTCTAATAGTATGAACTAATGGCTAGTTTTTTAATTTAAAGTTAATTATGAATTTTTTAAAGTTAATTTTTTTAATTTAAAGTTAATTATGATTTTTTAAAGTTAGTGATAATTTCATATTTGACCATCATGGGCGATCGCCCTTATACATTTAACTCGCCCAAGGCCTCAAATCGTTCACTTATCATCACGTATCTATAGCCGACATACAACACTTATAAATATTACTTTATCCCTAGGTACCAAGTATGCGAAATCTGTCGTTCTCTAAACTCTTTATGCTCTTACGCTCTTCTACTTTATCTGACTTAAGCATCGAAGGTGAATTTGGAGAGTCCTCCCCTTTGTTTATTCATTGCTTATTCTTGGTGCATGATTCTACCACCTTTGGTGACCCTCTTGCTTGCTCAATGGTTATTCAGTCCAAAATTGATTTATAGTTATTTTTTAATATAAAGTTAATTATGGATTTTTAAAGTTAGATTTTTTAATTTAAAGTTAATTATAAATTTTTTAAGGTTAGTTTCTTTAATTTAAAGTTCATTATGATTTTTTTTAAATAATCATAATATAAATATATAATTGGATATTTATTTATATTTATAAGGATAGATTTAAAAATTATAAAAATAAATGACATTGATTAGTATAAATAACAAAAAATTTACATATTTTATCACTGTCATTTAAGATGTCACTAATTTATATAACAAACATAAATATTATGAATATTATGGTATATAAGACTACACATTATCTAAAATGACGTTACACCAAACATTCGCTTAATTTGATCTTATTATAAAGAAAAGCATGAATTGACAAATTTGATGATTCATAACATATATAAAATAAAAAAAATACAAGATAAAGAATATTTTAACATATCTGAAACTCAAAAGATTGAAACTTTAAAAAAAGATATGAACTCAAAATACTAATTCAATCAAACTTTAAATAAAAGAGGAAAAATTATTTTTTTTATGTAAGACTAAAAGAAAAAAAGATTTCTTAAGCTTGCTGTATATTAAAAAAATGTTAAATTATTTTTGTCATCCTTATTATTTCACTTAATTAAGTTTCTAGACTTTAAAAATTTGTTACTAGGTTCTTGTTGTTTTTTAAAAAATTAATTTATTTCCCTTTGTCATTTTTTGTTAAAGTTATGTTAAATTTTGTTCATAGTGTTAATATGCATGATTTATAATAAATAAATAAATAATGATGTAGAAAATAAATTATGTATAAGACATAAAATGTTATTTATGCTAAGTAATCTAAATAAATTGACTTAAATTATGTATTTATATAATATCAAAATAGTAAATAATTAGTACGTCAATAAAATTAAAAAGAGTACTCATAAAAATTTACAAGGATTAAATTAAAGTTTTTAAAATTACAAAAATTTAATTATGAATTTTTAAATTAGAAAGACTTAAATAATTTAACATAAAAAAAGAAAAAATTATGGAGAGTCAGAGTATATAAGACGCTGACTATTAAATAATTAAATCCTAGCGTTATAGTCGCTAAGATTTGATATTTTGATGGTCTAGTCTACGCTACGCATCCAAATCTGTGTGTTTGCTTTTGTTTATTTGTCTTTCTACAGTGCAGGCTCTGTCGCATTTTTTATTTATGAAAGTGCCCTAGCTGTTCGGGTTCTTTTCCATATATTTTTATAAGCTTAAATTACTTTTGAGTAAAATGTCAACATTGTACTGTCTTGTCCTTACCTGAAAATTTCAATCCTTTCCCTTAATTTTTTTTTTTTAAAATGTGTTGCACTAGTATTTTTTTTAAAAATATATACAAAAACTCTCCCTTAAAGTAGAAAACAACCAAAGTATCTCAAAGATAAAAAATAATTTTTTATTAAAAAATATAACGTACTAAAAAATATATTTTAATATATTTATTTAAATTTAAAAATATAAATTTAATCTATTTTAATTTTTTTAAAAAATTATTATTTTATATTGATCAAATATATATTTAATACTTATTATATTATATAAATAATAAATACTAGTGAGTTTGACATGCACTAATAAAAAAGCTGAAAACTTAAATAACTTCTCTTTCTATAATTCTCTATTCTTAATTTCTTTTATATCTTTATTTTTATAATAGAGATAAATATAATTGGGTCAAAATAAATAAAATTATAACTTATTACTTGTTGTTGGGAAGTTAATATAGCACATATTATAAATTTAAAAGAGGAGATTGTAATTATTTAAAAGAGCGTGAATGAAATGTAATTTTTCACATTTATTAAAAAAAAAAAAAGATGTACAATTTATCCTCTTGTCAATGGAAGACTGGAATTGGTTAGTTCATTTAAAATTGAGAAAGTAGATATCATCCAATTTTTATTCTTTAAAGATATAAATATATATTGGTGAAATTCAAATATTATATCATGCAATTTTATAAATCAGTAACTTAATCTCACAATTTTTTTTGAAATATGCATGAAATTCATTCAAGAAGACTGCAGTACATCAAGGTATGCAATATTAACAACAACGGCAGGGAACGACTCAAACCATAACGAGGGGCAGTAGCTGGATAAATACTTGGATGGTGAGCTACTTTGTTTCCCTCTCTTCCTACATGAGTAAGTGAAAATGAAACAAATTGTTGGGATAAGATCCTACAATCTGCCATAACAGAGTCTAAAATGGACAAGATTATTAGAGTGGAAAGCTTTATGAACCATGATTTTATCTGTCTCAATCACTACTTTGTCTATGCTGCTCCGAATTGCTGCTTGTACCCCTCTCCTAACTGCAAGCCCCTAGACGATAGATGGATCAGAAGGTGCAGCAATTTTTGTTGCTTCTAACATGAAAAGCTTCGCTTGATGATTCCTCATTGATACCCCCAAACTCCACTCATATTCAGATTGTTTTGCAGCATCTGTGTTCACCTTGAAAAAAGAAAATGCTGGAGGCCTCCAAATCTGTGATACACGAGTTTGTTGCCTTCTTGATACTGCATTCAACTCCTTAAAATCAGAGAACATCCTCCATGCCTTCATAGCAGTATCACACGGTGTAGAAGCATAGTTATTGAAAACCAGAGAGTTTCTCTGCTCCCAAATAGCCCAACACACCATTGCTATCCACTCCAAGATCTCTAGATCTTCATTCTTCAAACACTGCAGTATCCAATCCAAGAACTCAGAATCAATTTTGAGAGGAGGAACAAAACCCAAAGGTGAGTGAATCCATACTGCTCTTGCCTATTCACAACACACAGACACATGGCAAATTCCTTCAGCTTCTAAATAGAACCGCGGACAGTCTTTAACAAGATCCATTCCTCTATGTTGGAGATTAGCTAGTGTGGGAAGAATCTGGTGACAAACTCTCCAAAAAAACATTTTAACCTTTGGTGCAATCCGTAACTTCCATATCTTAGCCCACATTATGTTACTTGAAGAGCAAGATGAATCACTAGCTTCTATTTGGGATATAACAAGATGATATCCAGACCGCACAGAGTAGTTTGAATGTTTCTCAAAAGGCCAATTGAGTCTATCACATTGTAAGTGCCAAGGAAATCGAGAGTGAAAGAATCAAAGAAGCTTCATTTGTAGAGAAAGTAGCATGGATAAGAACTGGGAAAATGGACCAATCCATCGGGTTGGGCGTAATTCTGGTGGTTGAAAATTAGGTCAATTTGACCTGATCCAAAAGCTAAAAGAGCTTGATTTAAGTTACTTTCCGATAATCTGATTTTTTTAACCTTTTTTTAAAAACTTTTTTAATTTAAACTAACCGAAAAAAAAAAAAACACCTTCCATTAGATTCAGAATAAGAGATTCCTCCTTAACCCAAGACTAAATAGTTGCAACATAGAGAGGGACATAGCGTCCCATCACAACCACTAGCCATAGACCACTACCCAATCGTTTGCCATGCCATCTCTGAGCACTTGCACCACTCCATTGCCATCTTTGATCTTCCCTAACTCGAGAGTGCACACATACAAGAGCGAGGCACGCATCCAAGCGACATTCGAGCACCTAGAATCATTCATAGTTGCACCATAGGTCCAAGCTCAGCCACCAACCACCAAAATAGAAGAAAATAATTGGAAGACCATAGATGGTAGTGGACTGGTGCAACCATAGGTGCTCGGATGCCTATAGGCTAAATATGAAACAAAAACTTAAAAAATAAAATAAATTAACTTGTTTACTTATCAACTCACTGTCAAAACAAGTTGAACTAGCCCATTATTGATTTGTTTAAAAAAGGATCAATTCGACCTAACTCACTTTTGTATGAACTTGTAGCGAGCCAATTTGTGTGGATTAGATTGATCCATTTTGTCAACTCTATTGATCATGCACAAAAGTAGGCAATTAATTTGATTTTGTTATTTCTTATACTTCGAGGGTGGTTCCAAGTCATCTTTTTATTTACTTGTCAGATATATTGTTGATCAAACCTGAATTTTGATTAAATAAAAAATTTGAAGAGCCTTTTAAGCTTCCTCCTCTAGCTTTGTATATCTGTAACAAATATCGTTCAGTGAACTTACAGCATTTGTATTTCTTTGGTGGATTGCATTGATTGATGAGAGCAAAATTATCACTCAGTTCTATATTTCTAAGGCTGTGACTTATACTGCATCTCTTTAGTTCTTTTATCATCAAGTTACTTTGCTTCGTTTTTCTGTGCCCCATTATTGGATTTTACTGATTCTAATATTAACTTCAATTCTTGCAATCTCTCTTTTCACGTCATTTTAAAATCACGTTGATCCTAAATCCAATTCTAGTGAATTTGAGTTTGGTGCTGTTTTAAATTTCTAGACAACATTTTTGTTTTTCCACTTGATTTGTCCCGATCACAAGAGAATGGTGGACATAATGGAAATTCCTGGTCATAAGTCATGAGCCATAACTGACTCTACAGTCTCCAAACATTCCTTCCGCCTTCCCCGAGAAGGGGTCGTTTTGTTGGCAGACTCGTTAAGTTGTGTCTGAGAATGATATGAAGAAAATGAGAAGAAAATAATTAAAAGAAAAATGAAAGAAAGAAAATAAGATGTTAAATGTTAGTTTTCATTATTTCGTTCGAATCTTTTTTAAAATATTTTAATTTAAAGTAATTAAAATGAAGGAGGGGTTAAGGATGGCTATTTTAAAATTTTTTATTTTCATCTCATCTAAAATTTTGAATTTCAAACAAAGAATTTTTTTTATTTTTTTAATTCAAACATATCAAAGCCATTAGGTACTAGTTTCTTTTATATTTTTGCTTAGTGTACTAAAACAGAAGTATTATATTATAAATAGAGTAAATTACATTCTCTTTTTTGAAAGATGCAGTAATTATACTCTTTACGTAATTTTGAAAATTTATATTTTCTTTTTGTGAAAGATTAAAAAATTTATAATTTTATCTATTTTAATTAAAATACTCATAATACTAATATTAATTTTTTAAAAATTAGAATTTATTAAAAATATATTTTAAAAATTATTACTTCAAATAAATAAAGTTAATTTATTTAAAATATAATTTTATATTAATTAATTACATATTTAATTATATAAATAATGCATATAAGCATATTTTAGTTAAAAGAGGTTAAATTGTAAATTTTTTATCAATAAAATTTACGTTTAGTAGAAAAGACTAATTTTTTATAATATAAAAAATTAATATTTAAATCTCTATTGAAAGAAGTATAAACAATGTCTCAAATAATATTATTTTTAATAGGAAAATAACTAAAAAATAAATAAAATAATAAATTCTTCTTACCTCTAAAAGAGGTGTAAATTTTTAAAATAAAAAAATAATTTTAGCATCTATGAAAAAAGAGTGTAATCTACTTTTATAAATAATAGAAAAGAAAATTAAATCTTTGTTAATTAAGAAAATGGAATTAAGGATGTAAATTCTCAAGGGATATAATTACAAAAAGTTTTTTCTACTTTTAAAATTGAAGAAAATGTATACAAATTATTCGAAGGCAGAGCTTATTTGCAACTTTTCTTATTAATTAATAACAAAGAAAAGGAAAGGGCATTTTAGTCATACAAAGAAAATACAGATAGGATAAAAGATATAATAAGGGGCCTACCTTTAGCGTGTATTTTCTCAAAACGCATAGATGGGATGCGGAAGATCTCAGCGGCTGTTAAAATAGAAATCTTTTCTCCCTCTCCCTTTCTCTTTCACTCTCTTCATCTGTTTCTGAAAAACCAGAGGCTGTGGGGAGATAGGAGGAAGAAACACAAACATCAACATTATGTTAGGATCAAACGCCGCTCTTTATCTCCTCTTTTTCTCCCTCTTTCTCTTTGCCTTTTCCACCTCTGGAACATCTCCTTCCTACTCTTTACGTTTTCCAGGTAATATTTTTTCATTTCTCTTCCTCTTCTTTCTAGATTAAATTTTTTCACATGATATTTAATTTTCTTTTGGGATTTTTCTAGTAGATGGTGTAGAAATTTTTGATAGAAGTCAGTATGATGAGGTGCTGCCATGGAAGACGAGCAGATCACTGGCGGAAGAAAGCCCGGCGAACAGTTCTCTCTTGTTGGCTGAGGAAAGAACTCGCCGGAAAGATCCTCTGGATCACTTTAACCGTTACACCGGTGGTTGGAACATCAGTAATAAGCATTATATTGCCGTGAGTTTTCTTCTTTCATTTCTGCACTTCTTGCTTCTGGAATTTTTCTTTTCATTATTATATTTGGTCGATATACTTTTTTTTAGTATCCTTCCTATAATGAGTGAAAACTTGTTATATGTTAATTTTTATCTCATTCTAGTTTTTGTCTAAACAACCAAGTTTACTTTTCTTGGAATATCGATATTGATATTGACAATAAGTTACTCTGCGGTTTAATTGGTGATTCTGTGTAGCCTTCTTTTCTAATTATTTTATCATATTTTGTTGACGTATTTAGGGCTTATGGGTCTTCATAATTATATATAAGAATAATATTTTTAAAATTTCTATATCTCTTATGATTCTGATATTGTCGGTGATTTGTTTACCTTACCTTGTATACTAATGGTTCACTAACTTTAAATTGTTCTTGCCTTGGTGCAGTCAGTTGTTTTTACTGCAGTTCCCTTCTTTGTTGTTGCTGCAGCTTGGTTCGTTATTTTTGGGCTTTGTTTATTCATCATCTGTTTATGTTATTGCTGTTGTCCTAGAGAGCCTTATGGCTATTCTCGAGCAGCCTATGCTTTGTCCTTGATCTTCCTCATTCTCTTCACCCTGGCGGCAATGTATCTGTCTCTCTTGAAAATAAATCTTGTCTTGACTATGCTTGCTTCAATTGACATTTTTTGACTTTATAAACATATATCTGTGATTATGCCAGAGCTGGATGCGTTGTCCTGTACACTGGTCAAGGGAAGTTTCACAGCAGCACCTCGGACACACTGGATTATGTTGTGAGTCAGGCTGACTTCATTGCCGAAAGCCTCAGAAATGTGTCAGATTATCTTGATGCAGCTAAGAAGATTGGAGTTGATGCAGTTTTTTTACCATCTGATGTTCAGAAGAATATTGACAATGTTCAAACAAAAATCAATACTTCTGCTGTGACTCTTTCCGATAAGACTGCAGAAAATTCTCAAAACATACAAGACGGCTTAGATGGAATGTGAGCACAATTATGCTAGTAATACTAGGTGTTTGAAATAACTTTTGCTGACTTTCATCTGTTATACTCTGCAGGAGATTAGCTCTTATTATTCTTGCAGCTGTTATGCTCTTTCTTGCATTTCTTGGGTTCTGTAAGTTTCTGTTCTGGTCATTCTGTTTTTTTATTTAAATGTTCTATAATGAAGGTTTACTAAACATCTTATCTCATTTGCTTGTATTATTGTTCTGAACCTTTTTGCAGTATTTTCCATCTTTGGGATGACATGTCTTGTATATTTGTAAGTCATATTCATTGAACCAAATGTTTTTTTGCCCCTTCTGGTTTGCTTAACTCTTTGCTGTTGTTGGGGTTGTGGGTGATTATAATGTCCAGTCAGTAAATTATGTGTTTTTAATGGTGGCAGCTTGGTAATTGTTGGATGGATTCTTGTTGCTGGAACATTTATTCTATGTGGTGTATTTCTCTTTCTTCATAAGTAAGTTCCTATTTGCTTACCTCAATTTCATTGTGGATTTATTCTTTTGTAGAAATATCATGTGCTGCTGTGATCTTCACCTTTTTGAGACAAACTGTAAGGGGTCTTAATTCATTGTTTTGCTGTTTGAAATTTGTTATTGGCAATTTTATGTAGAAATACTTTTTTAAACCAACAAATGATTGTACATTTTTTTGTTTTTTATATTTTAATATCTATATTTATAGATTTTTTTTGTTATTTTTTAAAATTCTTTTTATTAAAAGTTAACTGAAAACTTATCCTAACTTGATTTTAATGGGTTTTGATATTTTTTGGGTGGTTTTCTGTGGTTTGATCAGTTTTAAACACTCTGAAATTAGTCTATTGTTGGATATGCTGTTTGTACTGTTGTTTTATCACAGATCTTTAGATCAACTTCTTTTACTTATTGAGATTGGTTAGGACCTATGATTTGGAGGTTCAGGCTTTTATTACTTTTGAAATCACCAATTCTTAGCTTCTATTGGATTTGGAGGTTTCAGATCAGAGGTTTGTACAGATATTCTCCTGCGCTTCTGGACATGGATCAGACTCCAGTTTTCTTGCTATAGTCATAGGTTTCTTAAGCTTTAAGATTTAATGTAAAGTTCTTCATCTAGAATATGTTGACATTGTTTGATCCATATAGTTGACCCCACTTAGTGAAAAAATACTTTGTTTGTTGTTGTATAGGATGGCTGGAAACTACTTGAGTAAACAACTTGTACTTTGTACAGTTAATTAGTTCAACTTAGTTTAGTGAAGGCATCATAACTACGAAGGTCTTGAAGAAGGAAGGGGCAATTGAGTGAGAAATTAAGGACAGGCTTTGAGAATAATAAAAAAAGGACAGGTTTTTAAAGCTAACTGGAAGTTTGGCCTAGCTCTCAATTTTTTTCCTTCGCTAGTTGCATGTTTTTAAACTTTGATGATAGCATTTCTTTTCGAAATTACTGCAAGATGCCTTCTATTTTCATGTTTTAGGTCTGATTTATTAAAATTGTGCATTTTTGGGTATTTCATATATAAATTTGAAAATTCTGTTATGGTGATTTTTATACACATATATTTTTTTAATTATTATATTTCTTTAGAGGTAGGATCTTCTGATTCTCGGTTTGATCCCACAAGTTGATCTTTTTAACCTCCTTTACTAATCTTAAGTAATATTTTGATCTTGACAACCTTGCTACCATCACTTATGCTAGACATACATAATATGAAAACTTTAACTTTATGGCATGTCTGCTATAGTGCGGTTGCAGATACATGTGTTGCCATGGATGATTGGGTTCAGAACCCTACTGCTCATACAGCCTTGGATGATATTCTTCCTTGTGTGGACAATGCAACTGCCCAGGAAACCTTGATTCGAAGCAAGGATGTGACATTTCAAATTGTAAAAATAATTGACAATGTCATCGCCAATGTTACAAACAGAGAGTTCCCACCTAATGCTGGACCCTTGTATTACAATCAATCGGGCCCCCACATGCCTGTTCTCTGCAATCCATTTAACTCTGATCTCACAGATAGGCAATGTGCATCTGGGGAAGTGGCCTTGGACAATGCTACTGAGGTGAAGTCTATTTTAAGATTTTGAAATGTAGATTTATATTTAGGGGCCAAATAGTAGGAGAATTTAGGTGTGTTATCAAAATAAAATTATAATATGGACTTTTTAAGTTTTGGAACTCTGCACCCTATTATTGATTCTTGAAAATAAGCTGTCATAATTTAAGCTAAGAACCTGACAAATACTTTCGAAAAATTGCATCCAAGTCTTGTCCATTAGGAGAGCCAGGCCAGACGTTAGTTTGCTAAGCTTTTTTTTCAAATTCCAGTTTGGGTCCTCTTTGACCTGATCAGCTTGCATTATGATGGCTTTCGATTGAAATTTCCATACCATATGAATGCTAATGATGTAAAAGTTTTTTTAACATTTAATTTTTGTTTCGAGCAGGTATGGAAGAATTATACTTGTAAAGTTGCATCATCAGGCATTTGTGACACACTGGGCCGGATGACCCCCACCATATACTCCCAAATGGCAGCTGCAGTGAATGTGAGTTATGGTTTGTATCATTATGGTCCTTTCTTGGTAGATCTACAAGACTGCACTTTTGTCCGGCAAACTTTCTCGGACATCAGCCAAAAGTATTGCCTGGGTCTTAGGAAATACACTCAATGGATATATGTTGGATTAGTAATAGTTTCTGCAGCTGTAATGCTGTCTTTGATCTTCTGGGTTATCTATGCCAGAGAGCGGCGACATCGTGTTTACACCAAGCAATTCCTTACTGGAGAAGATAAAGCTACTTCAAGTTGAATTAGCTGTAGTCTGAAAATTATGATGCACCTTTGAGATTGATGTTGTGTAGATTTCTATTATATATTATATGGTATCTATCTCTGTTTAGAGCTATTTCGAACTCGAGTATATAGTAACTATACTTCTGGTATTTAATTTATAGTGAAACTAATTTGTGGATGAACAGTCAGACTTACATGGGAGAATGCTTAAGCGTGTTGACGTGATTTTGGTTTTAAAGTCAATCTCAAAATGCCTATTTGACATCTTTGTATGGAATAATATGTATATTTTTTAATAAAAGTCCACGGTATTTACATTAATTGTATTTTTTTTATCTGACACAAGTAAAACATTTATAATTTTTTGTTAAATGGGTCAATAAATATTCAGTTGATTTATTATTTGGAATTCAAATTTATCATTTTTGTAATTATTTGTGTTCTCTTCACCTATTAGATTTGATAAATTTTCCAACAGTATGAACTCTATCTAAAGGGTCGTGGGTACAAGCTCCACAAATATAAAAGTTAATTTACACATCTTTAAATTTTGTATTTTGTGAATCTAAAGTTATAAATAACAGTAATACATTAGTAAAATTAAATTATATTAAAATATAGAATATTTTTTTAAGATTTAAAATTTGTGCTAAAATTTTCTTTGATCTTTAAGTCTTGTTTATCCTTTGTTAGAATTTTAGATAAATAATTAATGAAAGATTTTTTTTTTCTTTTGCACAAATTACATAGTTTAAGAGCTTATAAGTCAACTTTTATAGTTGAGGGAGTTATCTGCATTATACTTATAATTCATAGGAGTTATGTGCTTCTTAACCTAAAAGAAAACAAATTTTAAAGTAAACATATATTAAATTTAAAAAATATTAAGGGTGTCTAAGTTTAATTTCATCCAATTCTAACATACCAACATTGATTGATGAATTGGATTAATTAGACAGAAATTTAGTAAATATAATGTATTGGGTCAACTGCGAGATAGTTTTGGATGACATTTAATTAAAATAAATTGATCAAATTGATTAAAAAATATTTAAATTATTTATATGTATATATATATATATTATATTAATTATAAATATTAAATATATTAAACATAAATTATAATTTTTTTAGTTGGACTTATTTTAAAGTTGTCTTAAACAAATCTTAATATTTTTTTAATTGTTGAAAATGTATATTTTTATATTTAAAAATTATATTTGATAAAAATTTTAAATTTTAAATTTTTTTTTCAAAAATTGACTATTTGATTCAATCCAATAGAAATTATATTTCATAAAAATTTTAAATTTTAATTTTTTTCCCCAAAAATCAACTATTTGATCCAATCCAAATCAACCAAAATTAGTGTGGATTGGTTTGATTGAGGTAGAAAAGATTAGACGGATTGAATAACCAGATTGGATGGATTGAATAATTTTTTGTCCATCCAATTAGATTGGTTCAATTAGATAGGATGACTAAATTGAATGGATCCAAACCCATGCCACCCTTAAAAAAAATATAAAAAGAGGGAATAAGTTTGAAAAATTTTAAGATGTATCATAAATATCCAATTGAAAGATAGAAATTCATTAGATTTACTCATTAATATTAAATCATGAGTTGACTCTAAACTTATATAGTTTACATGGATGTATATGTAACACCTCCTACCTATGGTTCTTTTTTTAAAGTAATTAATTTATTGCATAATATTCATAGATATGTGTTACTACTTCCTTTATTCGAGTCAATTTTAACTTTTATTAAGTTAATTATATTGAGTAGAGTTTGATTTGGGTTTCTACACTTAGGATTCTCACATGCAACAAAATAATAAACATTTAACCAAAAGATGATAATCAATTTGGGGGTACCAAATCTTACAAAGATGTGGGACCTAATGAAGTCAATCACAGTCTTAGCATTATCAACTCTCTTGGCCTTAGCTTCTATCCACTTTGAGACATAGTTAACAGCTAGTAGGATGTATGCATTCCTAAAGGAAGGTGGGAATGGTCCTATAAAATCTAACCCCCAAACATCAAAGATCTCAAAAGCAAGTATAGGTATAAGGGGCATACGATTACGCTTATTGATGTTCATGGTTTTCTAACACTGTTCACACAATTTGAAAAATACATAAGCATCTTTAAACAATGTAAGCCAATAGATTCCTAATTCCAGAACTTTGAGATATGTTCTAGAAGGACCAAAGTGTACATCGCATGCATAGTGTAACACCCTCTCCAGTAGCTTTACCTTAATAGTAATTTTTGTTATTGATAGATGTCTTTAATATAAGGTAAATGTGGAGAGACAAACATGTTAGTTTAAGAGGGATTGGCTAAGAAACTAGACTAAAAATCAATTATGTTTATGAGAAGTAGTAATTTTTCTAAAGTAGTATATTTAGGTAATTCAACCCAAAGGAATAACAGATAAATTAAATAAAATTACAGTAAGTAAAACCCTAAGAGGTTTAAAGTTAAGAAATGACATAGGGGTAGAAATAATGCTTTAAGTTACTAAAATTATAATTTTACCCCTAGGTACTAATTAGCAGTTATTACTAAATTTTGACTAACTATGTTTTCCTCCTAAAACATAATATCTTCATATATTATAATAGTCTAAGATACCCACTTACAGATATTGTCCGCTTTGGTGGTATACACTAGATCATTCCACCTCACGGTTTTGTTTCTCCCCACCTTGTAACATTAACTCCTAAATTTTAGAGATGCTTGTTAATTTTAGTTAATTGATTGTGTATGTTGCATTTATGTTATGTTAGATTGCATATAGCTGCATGAGTGCAAGAATTGGACTAGATATTAGTGAGAAAATTGACTAGAATGAAGAAAAGGACTAAACTAAAAAGTGGAAAAGTTTATGTATGACAATCGCAATTTTAGCCAAAAGAATTATTGTAGCTAGTAGATTTTTGTAAATTTTCTACCAATAGGTTAGGGATAAAATGAGAATTTTCCATATAATTTGAAATTTACCAATTTGAGGCCAAATGATCAAAAATTGTGAATCAATGCAAGTGTTGGATTGTCATATAAATAGGGCCAAGAGTCAGACTCCTTCATTCCAAAAGTCAGACTTCCACTTCTAGAGAGAGAGGGTGTGACTGAGTAGAGAGAGAATTTGAAGGAGGAAGGAAGTGCATCTCATTTCTAGCAAGATTTGAAGTCAGAAAAGTGATTAAGAAGGCATCTACAACATTAATCAACATCTAAACATCATTTAAACATGGATTAAGGTAGCATAATAACCCAATCCCTTTATTTCAGAGTTTACTGTTCACATGACTAAAATTTGCAAAATTAAACTTGTTTGAAAGAAAAAGGGATTAAAAACTACATTCTTATTACATTTAATTACTGTTGGGTATTTTAACCAATTGAAGATACTTGTGCATGCTTAAATTTGCTTCTAAAAAATGGGTTTTTCACCTTGAATGAAAATGAGTTTGAATCTCAGATTTGGACAAGATTATATGATTTTTTGGGCTGTTTTCTTATGTTAAATGTTGTTGAGAAGTTTATCTTGAGTTCATCAATTTCAAAATGGGTTTAAAAATAAGTTTTTGGATTAAAAATCTAGGTCAACAACAAGTTATAAAGAAAAGCAAGACACAACAGTCGACTGTCACGATGCACCAATTGATTGTTGTGCTCTTGATGTGCCCAAAAACGTATACAGAATGTTAACAGTCAACTATCAGGTACTTGGAAGTTGACTGCCGTGTTCTTCCTTTTCCAAAAAGTTTTCAAAAATGCCCAAGAATAGAGCAGCCAACTGCCTTGACCCAGCAGTCGACTGTCAGGCCCAATAGTAAGCTAGCAGCTGATTGCCAGACACCTAGCAGTCGACTGATAGCTCTTTGTTTAGAATTTCAAAGATTGGATAGAATGCAACCAGTTGACTTGTAGTGTGGTACCAGTCAACTGTCACCTTTTGTAATGGAATGATGAATTTAATTACATGTTTGAATGACAACTAGCCCAAAAAATTAATCCAAACTAAAGATTAAACTTAAATTATAAGCAAGGTAACATATACTCTACATGTAAATGAGAAAGAGCATGAAAGTGATGAAATTTAAAAGGAAAGAGCAAGAATGCATAAGAGAAATGAGAATTGTATTCTTAATATATTTATGGTAAATATATTCATATTTGAATGCTTAATTGTTGGTATGGGACGGTGGTTAGACATTCCATGAGTATCATGATAGTTGTAAATTGTAAGTTAGTGACTTAATAGCCAATGTAAATGAAAAGTCACATACTTAGAATTTACAAAACTATAGTATGCACCAATTCACCCATATATATATGTTTATAAATAGCATTTTGGGGACCCCAGTATGTACTCAATGTGTGGAACCTAAATGTCTGAACTCAATGTGAGGACTCTATTATACTTGGATCCACTGGAAGAGCTCTAGAATGTACACAAATATGATGTGCAGTCGAGGATTTCCAATGGGCATAGTTGCTAGAGTACATATTCAAAAGTTTGGAGTGGTGCACATGATGACCCTTTAGATTTCTCTTCTATTATGCAATTATGTGATGATGATTATGATGATATTTGGTAGAGGCCAATGAGAAATGCTCTTATTTCCTTATCGTTCTTTAGTTTATAATGAAATTTATATGAATGATGTTATGTTACTTGTATTTTCTGATGAATTTATGAGATATATACTATAAGCTGAGCATATAGAGTAAGTAATGCATGCAATAGATGTATTTTTTTATGGAAAAGAATGTATAATTTTAGTATGAGTTTACGGTGGTACAAACTAGATGTTTTAAAAATTTGTTATTAATTCTACTGAGATTTATTCTCATAAAAATGCTAGTTTGTATCAGATGCCTAGATATCAAGTATTGTTGGAGGTAGAAGTGGAAGTAGTGGAAATACCCTTTTTGGGATATTTTTCAATGATTAAGGAGTTATGGGTCATTTTCATGGTTAAAGTACCCTCCACACTCTGATTGCATGGAGTGTTAGGGATTGTATAATGTTTTGTCATGCCCAATACCCTGGATCCTTATTAACCTTTTGGGAGAAAAGGATCAGGAGGATGATTTTTGGGTGTACATAGAGAGGGCATATGTGTAATAAGATATGTGAGTTAGGAATCCACTAGCTGTTTTTGTTAATAGGTGTAAGTGACAGGTTTGTTGTCTCCGTACCCTAGTTAACGTTTTCACATATCTATATATATATGTCAAACAGATGACAATTTAGTTATTATGATATGAATGAATGTGAATATATATATATATGCACATGTATATTATTTTGATTAATTTGTTTTTAATTTCTGCTGTATAACGTGTGAGATCCTGAGTGTAGTAACCCAAACCAATAATACTAATTATTTCATTTGATAAATATTTAAAATTTGACTCGGGGTAAAGGAAGTAGTAATTCACCAATCTTATAGTACATTGCTAATATTATTTAAATAACTTAAAAAGGAAATGTAGGATTGGGGGGTTACATTGAGTTGGTATCAGAGCATTATTACCATGGTTAGTTAGAATTGGCTTGATAATGAAAGGGTAGATTCCTCAAGCTAGAGACTAATGTAGGATAGTTAGCTAAGCCATGGCAGTTGACTGGCTTGTATTATGTTTTGACTTGAGGAATGAAATATTAGGTTTAGGTAGATAATATTTTTGATTGGTGCCATATGATCTCTTATAAATAGTATGTTTTTGAGATTGATCACCTCAGTAATGTTTATTTTGTAGAGTGAATTATGACCCCACTTAGGAGTAATATTGGGAAGGAAAAGGAAGGTGAAACCAATATGGAAAGAGTTATGCAAGTGGCAGAGGCTATGAGAGAACAAGTTGCTGCTACCACCCAACAGGCTACTGCCACTACTCAATAAGATGTAGTTATGGCTGAAGCACTTAGACAAGTTCAAGAAAATAGGCTAGTGAATCACAACCTAAATCCTGAAGTTGGACAAGTGGGAAACCAAGTTTATAATTGATGGCTTGAATTCCAGAAGAATAAACCTTCTTCCTTTAAGGGTGAGTTTAACCCACAAGCAGCTGAAGAATGGTTATAAGAGATGGAAAAGTTGTTTGAGGTCCTAGGGAACACGAACGAACAAAAGGTATTTTTTGCTACTTACATGCTTGTTAGGGAAGAAAAATATTGGTAGAGAGGAGCAAAACAATTACTGGAAGCTTAAAGGACCCAGATTACCTGGGAAGTTTTTAAAAGAGTGTATCTGGAAAAGTATTTCCTTGAGAATGTGAGAAATAAGAAAGAAATTTAGCAAAATTTGAGGCATTTGCTAGATTCTCTTCTTATTTGGAGCATCATCCAAATGAGACATGGAAAGTGATGCATCTAGAAGCTGGTTTGAAATCGGAGCTGAAGAATGCTATTGCTCCGTTTGAAATTAGGAACTTTGCTATGTCGTGAACAAGTGTTGCATTGTTTCTCAGAACCTAGCTAACACAGAGAAAGAAAGACAAAGGGCCAATTTCTTTAAAAGGAAATAATCTGGATCCTTTAGAGGAAGGGATAATAGAAATGAAGGAAACTAGAACGGGAAGAAACCTATAGTGAGACAACTAGTACCTAATGCTTGTCCAAAGTGTGGGAAAAGTCATGGCAGACCTTGTAGATTCCAATCAGGTGTGTGTTATAAGTGTGGAAAATAGGGTCACTTCATTAAAGACTGCCCTGAGTGAAAGAAGTCAATTGAGCCCACCAGACCTCCTACTATGGGAAGAGTTTATACTCTTAAAGGTAAAGAAGTGGTCCAGTCCGATGATTTGATGAAAGGTAAATGTTTGATGAATGGTATATCTTTAATTATGTTGTATGATTCTGGCACCACTCTTTCTTTCATATCTTGTGAATGTGTGGAAAGATTGAATTTACCTTTATTTAAATTTCCCTATGAGTTATCTATTTCTACTACCACAGGAGAACGGGTATTAACTTCTTTAGCCTGCTTAAATTGTTCCCTTGTTGAAAATAAGCCCTTCATTGTTGACCTCATTTGTTTACCTTTGGTGGCATTGGATATCATTTACAGGATGGATTGGTTGTCTGCAAACAATGTAGTCTTGGATTGTTCTAAGAAATTTGTGACTTTTATAGATGTCATGCCGATAGTTAGGAAAATTGAGGAAGAGATTCAAAGAACTGTTTTCTGTGTTCTTCTAAAGTTGAATTATAGAGAGCATCTAGTTCTTCAAAACTTAATGCCATTCCTGTAGTTTGTGAATTTCTAGATGTCTTTTCTAGTGAAATTTCAAGTCTTCCACCAGAGAGAGAGATAGAATTTTCTATAGAGTTGATTCCTGGCATGGGATTAATTTCTATAGCACCTTATAGAATGTCCCCCTTAGAGTTAACAGAATTGAAAGTGCACATAGAGGATCTTTTAGGGAAATAGTTTATTAGGCCTAGTGCTTCACCTTGTAGAGTGCCATTTCTATTTGTAAAGAAAAAGGAGGAAATTTAAGGTTATGCATAAACTATAGGTAATTGAACTACATAACCATAAATAATAAATACCCACGTCCTAGGATAAATGACCTGTTGATCAATTGAGAGGAGATACTGTATTTTCCAAAATTGATCTGAGGTCGGGATACCATCAAATTAAAGTGAGAACAGAAGACATACCTAAGACAACCATTAGAATCAGATATGGGCATTATGAATTTCTGGTAATGCCATTTGGATTAACGAATGCTTCAACTATTTTTATGGATTACATGAATCATATCTTTAGACCCTACCTTGATCATTTTTTAATGTATATAATGAGATGGGCATATATGTCTAGATACGTAAAAGTTTATCCACTAGTAGGAAATTTTGTAAAGGGTCTGAGTGGCAAGTTTGTTGCCTTCTTACCCTAAGAAACTGTAAACACTTTACATATCCAGAAATATATGTATAACTTTGTAAATATTGAATGGATGAAAAAAATATGGATGAGGTTTTGAATTTCTTGCTACGTTATTATTTAAATTCTATTTTAATTATTTAGTCTTCTACTATGTAATGTTTGATAGGGATACCTTAGTAATAAATCCTAAGCTTAATCAAGCATTAAATAAAAATTTAAATTTTACTTGGGTAATAATCAAGGAAGAAAGTAAAAATAACATGTCAGTCTTGTAGCTAAGTGGTTTTAAAGAAATATTTCTAAGTAAAGCTATGAGATTGGGGTGTTATATTTTATATGTTGTTGAAATCATCCATTAGGAGATTTTTTGGTCATATTGAGGGCTTGGTTAACTGCTAACGTATGAAAGGATTTAGCCTTACTAACATTATGGCATTTTTGCAAAAGGATTTTGTGGAAAATTTTCCCCTAGGACACATTTTAGCCTTACTAGGAAAGAACAGTCAACCACTATGTATGACATGATTTAACCTTACCGATAAAGCAATGTTTTCACAAAAGAGGGATTTTTCTACCTATCTCGTTATTATTTTAGTTTTGGTTTTTTACTTACATGATGCGACGTTGGATGATGTATAAGTGACATCTTAGCTTTTATGTGTCTTAAGCGGATGGGCTCCTAGGGTTTACAACTATAAGCCTTCCTAACAAGGCAGTCCACTAAGGGTCCATTAAGTGCATATTTGTTAGGATAGGTCTAAAATCCTAGAGGATTCAAGGTCCATATATTGCCTTTATCCTTTCAAGATGGAGACCCTATCACATGGATCAGGCCAAGTGCAGAATTTAGTCTCACATCAACCAACCCCACATGATAGGTTTCAATCCAAGAGAGATCATAGAGGATAACCCTAGGAGAGTTCAAGTTCTCATAGCAAAACCACCATAAATCTCTTCTAGCCTAAGGACACTCAAGCCTGGGTATAGAGCTCAATAAATTGTATAGGGTTTATGTTCTAAGTGTTTGTTTGTGATGAGAGAAAACCTTAGGATCTACCCCCTTAGCTAAAAAGTGGATTTGGCTACAAAATAAAGAGAAACAAACCCACATATATATGGCACAAATGGCCCAAGGCCCAAACAAACAAGATAAAAACAAAACAAATAAATAAAGGCTTAGGGTAAATAAAATAAATAAAAGGCCACAAAATTTTACAAAAATAATTTATTGTTGGGCTTGACTTTCAAAATATCCCCAATGAAGTTGCCAAACTATCATGCTTGACTTTAAGATGGAAAATGGAGTTGCCACGAAATTTTTAAGAAAAATTTGGAAAACAATAAAAAAATTTTTTGGAAGCATATTCTTGTCCACCTTGCAGATGGCCAATGTAGTTCACCTCCCCTTCTTTCTTTTTATTGGGGCCAATGCCATTGCTTGGTCCACCCTTTTTGGGATCTTGGCTTGATGCTAAATGTCCCCTCCTTCAATTCATTATCCTTATTTCTATGAGGTCAAAAAACTCTTAGAATGGCAATGCAATCATAAACCTATAAAATGGGTCCTATAGGATGCATACGAAGTAAGTAGCCATTTCTAAGTCCATCACAGGTGTGACACCCCCTATTTTATGGTTCCTTTTAGAAATTTTAAAAACTATAATATGAAAATAATTATCAGAGTGTTGGTGTTAATATCACTTCTACCCGAGCCCATTTTTAAACTTTTTACCAAGTGGACTAATTGAGTGCATTTGGGTTGATCTTTACTCTCGGGTTCTCTCAATATCGCAACAGAATAAATACATACATATATCTATAGAATACACCTGGATTAACTATACATAAACATGCATTCTTAATTAAATATAGTTAATTAACTATTGGGCATGGAGGCAACAATCCTGCCACTCATAACCCCATTAATTAGTTTATTCATCAATTCAGCCTAGTTCCTATATAGATTGTAACATCTGCTCTAATTATTATTAAAGAGATGTTTGATAATTGTTAATTTGATGTTTAATGCTTGTGTATGTTGCATTAATGCATGTAGTTGCATTATCTTAGGGACTAAATTGAAAGGAAATAAATGAAGGCTTTGTAAGAGGTGGTTAGGGACTCAATTAAAAAGGGAAAGGTAAGTGAGGCCAAGAGTGCAAAATAGCCTAGGGACCAAAGAGCAATTTCTCAAACTTCCTAAAACCCTAACTGAAGCCCCAAAACTCCCACACACTTCCAAACCTTTAGATTTTAGAGAGAGAAGGAGAAAGGGCAAGTAGAGAGAGAAAAAGGTGAGCTAAGGCAAGAAAGGAGAGATTGTGATGAAAGAAGGGCGGATTAAAGCTGGAAATTAGTTTTGCAACAAGGGGGGATCATTTCTAACACATTTTACACACACATTTGCAAGAATCAAGGTAGCAATCCATCCTAAACCCCATCTTTTTCTGAAATGTTACTGTTGTTGGAAAATATGGATTTTTACATGTTTGAACTGAGATTAGGGTTAAAACACACATTTTGTATGCTTTTCTACTTTGATGGGATGTTGTGTTGCTGAATGTATACTCATATGTGTGCTACAATGGATTGGAAGGGCTGGGTTGCGTTCATCTAGATATATAGACTAGATTTCCTTGAATGTACCATGTTTGAGCTAATAAACAAGAAATGTTTAATGAAAAGTAAAGTTTGTTGTATGGGAATTAAGCTCATATGTTTAGATTTGAAAATAGAATGCATGCTGGAATAAGTTTTATCAAAATCATGTTTTCTGAATTGCAGCGGAGCATAGCAGCTGACTGCTAAGCTGGGGCAGTCGACTGCCGTGTTCCTAAAAAACCTAGAAGTGTAGACAGAGGCTTAGCAGCTGACTACCAGACCCCTAGCAGTTGACTGTAGGGCCTGGGTTTGCACTAAGCAGTAGACTGGCCATCCTCGCAGTCGACTATCGTGTTTTTGGAAACCTAGAAGTGCAAACAGAGGCTTAGCAGCAGACTTCCAGGTTCCTAGCAGTCAACTGTTGGGCCCAGGTTTGCACTGAGCAGTCCTAGCAATCGACTGTCGTGCTCATATTTTACCCAGAACGCATTCCAGAAAGCCACCAGCCAGCTGCCAGCGACTACTAGCTTACTGATCGGCACCAGAGGATTATAGAGAGCCACCAGCCAATTGCTAGCCTTCCAACAGTCGACTGGTAGCCCTCTAACTTGCAATATGAGGTTTTTAATGACAATTGAGCTTAGTAATCTTCATACCAACTTAATTAAGGGCTTACAACATAGGTAGGCAAGGAAAATAGGAGTTTTGGGTGATGATACCCTTGGGATAGTGAAAGAAAAGAGAGCAAAAAACACAAAGAGGGAGAGAGGAAAGTACTCTTAGTGTATGCCTTAGGGTAGATAGGCTCATGATCAAGTGACCGATTTTCGATATAGGACGGTCGTTGGGCATTCCACGGTTGTGCCATAAATTGGGATGGTTAAACATCCACTTGAACTTAGGTGATTTTGAAAACACCGTGATGGTTGCAAACTTTAAGTTAGTGTCATCTCCCAAAGGCCATATGAGAAACACATACTTAGAGTTAAGCATAATCATGACCATGAGCCGATTCACCCCATAGTATATGTAAAGCATAGTGTACCGGGAGTGTGATCCATCGGAAAGGGATGGTAATTCCATAGTATTATAATCCACCCAAAAGCGGAGAGGAAATGATCCGGGTAGAGTTTACGGTGATCCCATGAGAGTATACCAGCTCCGTTTAGGACGAAAGGGAGGAATCTCGCTGGTCAGGGATGATCTGCCGGAAAGGGGCAGGCACCATTATGGTACTTAGATCTACTAGGAGACGCCTCAGAATGTACAAAAGGTTAAGGCATGGCTAAATAGACATGCACTCATTCATATAGACAGTGGTGCGTGGAGTTATTGCTGGGCGACTCTCCCGATTACTCTCAGGGTGTTTTATGTACTTCTCGCATGTTATGAGAATGAAATAATGTTATGTTTACTATCCCACATATGTTTTATAAGAAATTCTTTATGATGAGAATGATGATGAATACACTTCCCATGTTTACAAGTTAATACGTTTTAAATGCACATGCATGCATCTGAGTATATACCATGATTAAATGCTTCACTCATTACATCCCTATAGTATGTTTTACGTTTTATGAAAGAATGTAGAGGTTTTTCATGTGAGCATGATAGTACAGGTTAACGGATTTTGTAACTGGTTGTATTGCTATTGAGATTCATTTCTCACAATAGTGTTGACATGTACTAGATGTGTAGGTTCCCTTAAGCTAGAGTAAGAAGGTAAGGTATGCAGAAGTGTCCAATCTAGGCACACAAACTTTTTATTTTGGATAGTATAAGTACACATTAGGATTGAGCTAGCTTTCATGATATTTTGAGAAAGGCTTGTGTAAGATTATTTTTGTATAGCCTATTCTAACTTATCTGTATATGAATTAGGTTGGATTGATGATTAGACTATTTAATGGGGTTATGAGTGGCAGGATTGTTGCCTCCATACCCAATAGTTAATTGATTATATTTAATTAAAAATACATGTCTATGTATAGTTAATTCAGGTGTATGCTATATGTGTTTATTCCGTTGTGATATTGAGAGAACTCGAGAGTAGAGACCAACCAAAATGACAGTTATTTAATTCACTTGGTAAAAGTTTTAATTGGACTCGGGTAGAGGTAATAGTAACACTAATACTCTGATAATTATTTTCATATTATATCTTTTTAAATACCTAAAAGGAACCATAGGCTAAAGGGGTGTTACACAGATAAGTTAGAAAAGGCTATACAAAATAATCCTACACTAGCCTTTCTCAATATATCATGAAGGCTAGCTCAATCCTAACATGTACTTATACTATCCAAACTAAATAGTTTGTGTGCCCAGATTGGACACTTCTTCATACCTTACCTTATTTCTCTAGCCCAAAGGGACCTACATATCTGGTACATGCCAACATTATCGTGAGAAATGAATCTTAGTAGCAATACAACTAGTTACAAAATCCATTGACCTATACCATCGTGCTTGCATGGAAAAATCTCTACATTCTTTCGTAAAACATATCATATACTATTGAGATGCAATGAGTGTAACATTTAGTCATGTTATATACTCATATGTATGCATATGCATTTAGAACATATCAACTTTAAAACATAGGAAGTGCATTCATCATCATTTGCATCATAAAATTTTTTTTATAGGGTAATAAATATGCCTTTTGATGGTACATATGAGTAGGAGGAAATAATTAGAACATACGAGCTATCGGGAGTGTCGCCCAACAACAAATCCACGTACGACTACATACATGAATGAGCTATCCTAGTGACTAACTGTGCCACTACAGTAGTTGAGCTATCCTGGTGACTAACTGCGCCACTATGGTAACTCTACTGCATAGTACTACCGAGGCGTTCCCTAGCCGGATCTAACATAAAATCTCAATAACTCACGGGATCACTGTAAAAGCTTTGCACAGGTCTTATCCTCTCTGCTTTCGCGGATCATGAGGCTATGGAATCACCACCCCTTTTTTAGTGGATCATGCTTCTGGTATGCTATTCTCTAACATATACGCTAGGGTGATTCAGCTCATACCCATGGTTATGCTTTAACCTTAAGTATGTGTTTCTTCATGGCCCTTGGAAGACACACTAACTTAAGGTTCGCAACCATCACAGTGTTTTTGAAGTCATCTATGTTCAAGTGGATGTTTAACCATCCTAATACATGGCACAACCGTGGAATGCCAATGACCATCCCATACCGACAATTGGTCACTCGACTTATGAGCCTATCTACCACTAGTGCATATAACAAGGATACTTCACTCTTCCTTTTTGATGTCTTTCCGCTCCCTTTTATATCACAAGGACCATTCTCATCCATGTGAAAAGTGACTCTATCCTTTGCACATTACCCAAAACTCCTAGTTTCCTTGCTTACCCATGTTGTGAGCCCTTAATTAAGTTAATATGAAGAATTGCTAAGCTCAGTTGCCATTAAAAACCTCATTTCTTAAACTAAAAATTTGTCGGTCATTCTTTGGAAGGTTGTGATCGGTGATGGCTCTCTGTATTCCTCAAGTGCCAAACATCATGCTGACAGTCGGCTGGTGGCTTTCTAGAATGCGTTCTGGGTAAAAATATGAGCACGAAAGTCTACTGCTAAGACAGTCAGTTGACTGCTCAGTGCAAACCTGGGCCCAACAGTCAACTATTAGGAACCTGGCAGTAGACTTCTAAGCCTCTGTTTGCACTTTTGGGTTTCCAAGAACGCGACAGTCGACTGCATGGATGGCTAGTCGACTGCTTAGTGTAACCCCGGGCTCAACAGTCGACTGCTAGGTATTTGGCAGTCAGCTGCTAAGCCTCTATTACACTTCTGGGTTTTTCAGGAACACGGCAATCGACTGCCCTTACTTAGTAGTCGGCTGCTATGCTTCACTACAGTTCAGAAAACATAATTTTAAGAATACCCAGTCTAGAATGCATTCTATTTTCAATTATAAATACATGAGCTTAATTTCTATACAACAAAATTTACTTTTCATTAAACATTTCTCATTCATTAGCTCAAACATAGTATATTCAAGGAAAACTAGTCTATATCTCTAGATGAACACACCCAGCCCTTTCAATCACTTGTAAGCACATACATGAGCATACATTCAGCAACACAACAGTAACATTTCAGAAAAAGATAAGGGTTTAGGATGGATTGGTACCTTGATTCCTTGCAAATGGGTGTGCTTGATGTGTTAGAAATGATCCCTCCTTGCTGTAGAACTAATTTCTAACTTTAATCAGCCCTTTTCTTCAGCAAAATCTCCCTCCTTTTCCCTAACTCGTCGCCCCTCCTGCTTCTCTCTCTAAAATCTGAAGGTTTGGAAGTGTGTGGGAGTTTTAGGGCTGCAGCTAGGGTTTAAGAAAGTTTGGGGGATTTTGCTCTTTGATCCTTGGGTATTTGCACTCTTCGCCTCACTTACTTTTCCCCTTTCAATTGAGTCCCTAACCACCTCTTACTAAACCTTCATTTAATTCCTTTAAATTTAGTCCCTAGGCTAATGCAACTATATGCACTAATGTAACATACACAAGCATTAAACATTAAATTAACAAGTATCAAACATCTCTTTAATCATAATTGGAGTAGATGTTACAATAGGAGGTTAGACTTCCATGGCTGTTTGACTCTGTCTTTAGGCATAGTCAATAAAAGTCTCATTTGGATGCATCTTCATGACTCTCACTTGGTCTTTGTTGGGCGTGTTGCATACATTATATTGATCATGCTTCATAAATTCTTAGACCAGATCACATCATGTTTTGTTGATCACATGGTCAAGCTACATGTACCAATTATATGCATGATGTGCCTTATTTTACACATATGTGCTTGATGTTATTTGTCTATTTTTTGTGTTTTTATTCAAAGAATCACCTGAGTTTGTATCTTTTTTCATTTTAGGAGTCATCATTAGTAGTGGAGCAATTCTAGAGCTTAAATTGCTTAGAAAACAAGACTAGAACAGGTCCGCGTTGGCTACAGTGCCTAGAGCATACCTATACTGGCTGCAGTGCCTAGAGCATGGCTTGGATCATGCCCGTGTTGGATGCAGTGCCTGGAACACAATCGTGTTGAGGTAGCACGGGCCATGTTGAAAGTGCGTTTAAAAGATGAAGCTATAGTACCAAAGCAAGGGACACGGGACATTTTTCACAACACTTATCCATGAGGTTTTACTAGGGTTTCGTGATTTTGATGCAACATCTTCCTTGGAGTAACGACACGATGATTTTTGGTGACTAAGGGATGACTTATTGAGACACTGCCATCGATTTTAGCCACTGAATCTGCCATCTGTGGCTGTTTGTCCATCCTTAGGGAAACCATCAGTGGTCGTCTATAACTATTCGTCTATCCTCAGGTGACCTGTTGGTACTATTCCATTGGGTAACCTAAGAAATCCATTGGACAGTTTGTGTAGTCTGTGATTTTGAAGATTGGAAGAGGTTTTCCTGCAACCGTCTATATTGTTCCATCTGGAATTTGAGAGAAGAGGGCGTACATGTTTTTAACTCTTTCTTTCTCTTGTATATTTGAAATTTTGTTTGTATTACCTATGAACATGTATAGCTAGATCTATTCAACCCATTGGGGTTCTTGACTATGTTGGTATTGATGTTTTGAATGGTATGGATATTGAATTTGATTTTATTATCTTCTTTGTAATTATGAATGAATGTGTAGTTTTCTTTACAAGTCGTTGTGTTGAATTCTATTGAGATTTCTTTTAGTAATTTAGAAATTCTTATTGAGATTGGAAATCTAATTGTAAGGAACAATTAATTCTCACTTAGAGATAAGGTCAATTAGCTGTTGGATTAAGAAGTAATGAATCTTAAGAGTAGTAGATTAAAATGATAATTCTGATCTAAAATCAATCACTAGGAAGGAATTCTAGTGGTAGGTTCCTAGGTTTAGAAGTCAAATTGTCTATAAAGAGAAGTTGAATTTATATTAAAATCCATTCACAGGTAGCATAGTCAGATTCACTCATCCATTATCCTTTGTGTGTTTACCAACTAGTACAGGTCCCCTTTGGGTTTGCGTTTCTTATCTTGATTATTTCCTTTCTCATCCATTGTTGTTTGTCATTTATTATTTTTAGACACTAATTCATTTAAAAATCAATCATCTTAAATTTTATGCTAGATAACAGAGAACCAATAGTAACTATAGGCTTTCTCATTCCTGTTGGATATAACCTTGATATTCACCACTACACTAGGCTACATCAATAGGTTCACTGCCTTAGGTGTAGTTGCATTGGCAGTGCATCAATGTAGAACCAGTTAAGCTCTCATGAAAATAAGTCATTGGGAACTGCTCATCCTTTGAATACACCCTCATCTTGGTGTAGTACACTCACAGGTGATGGATCGAATTAGTGTTTCCATCATACTTGACAAAGTAGGGCATCTTGAATTTCTTAGGAACATTAACCATGTGGAACAAACGAAGGTTACAAATGTCCCAATCCTCATACCGGCTTGGATCTTGGAGATTCTTAATCTTATCCTTAATAAATTTGTCAACCTCTTCCTTGTAAAGGCGTTGTTTTTCTCCTTGATCCTTAGCAATAGTAGGGATGGCAAAGGTGACATCTGGTTTAGTCCTGGGTAAATTATATGTAAAAACCCAGCCCATATAGTTAGTTACAACATGTTTAGTCACCTCAGGAATGGATCCAGAGGTTGTGGTTGAGTGTTTCATATAGTTTCCGACATTGCAAGAGTAGCGACAAGCATATGAATTGCTAGTGCAGCTATGGTATAAGGGGTTTGGGCTTGGCTATTTTCAGCTCCTTGGGAATTCATGCTTGCTAGTGTCATGGCTTGAGCTCTAAGCCAGGTGTTATAGTGCCAAGTAGCTACTCTTGTATGACCTATTGCATTTCTTCTTGTATGAGCAATCGTGTTACCTACAATTGAAATGAGGGAGGGGATGTTTCACCAACGACGTGTAGTGGCGATTCTCTCCTAGCAAGTGATTGTCGGTGGTGGCTAAGGGCAATGGTATTCTCACAAAAAAAGGCTTCCTTTTTAAATTTCTCTCCCAAATATTCCTCTTTCAAAACAGAAATCCTTCCTCCCTTCTCCCCCTAATTTTTGAATCTCTTTCTAATTTCTCTGCTTTTGTGATTTTCGAATCCCCTTCCCCTTTATTTTGATTTTCATATTTCAAAAGTGCTCTAAGCTTTCCCTAAATCCTCCTTTTATTGACGATTTCAATAGGAAGAGGACAAAGACAAAGATTTCAAACTTGATTTCAAATCCTCTTATGCACGAGTTGCTGTGTGAAATCCTTAGGCCATCGTTTCCATTTCGATCTCTCTACTTGCTGTGTCTTGCTCCTACTTCCCCTGTAACCTCCTTTTTGGCTAGATGAAGAAGACTTGTGAGAGGAGAAGGACGAGAAGTTTGTGCTTCAGAATAAGTGTGATTTTTTTTTGGTTATAGAATTTATTTGATTTTGTATTCTTACATTTGTTTTATTTTTTCCTTTTGTGGAAAAGAAGACATTTGGGCTTTTGGATTTAGGCATGACCCATGGGGATAAAGAAATTCATTTGGGGCTCATGCTCTTGATGGATTTTTATTGCATTTTATGATTTGTAACAAAAATAAATTAAATTAAAACATAGAAAAGAAGGTTAAAATTTTGGTTATTTTCTATTTGATAATATTTATCATATTTATATATATATTTTTTGTATGAAGAACTCCTAATGAAATTTAAGAATAACACAAAAGAAATCTCTAGAATGAAAACAAAAGGGCATTTGAAATTTTTACATTTTGAACATATTTATTTTATTCTTATTCCTCATTTATATTTTTTTGTTTTTATTGATTTTTTAGTTAGGCCTAGAAAGAATATGGTGTTCACAAATATGACAACTGGTTATAAACTATACTATCTAAGCTTAGAGGCATGGATCGATGAAACAAAAAATTACCAAGCATATTAGTGAAGAAGTTTAATAATAAATACACTAACCAAGTCTAAAAAAAAATGATAGTAGAAATTTGAGCTAACCTTGTGGATGTAATCTATTCAAAGCTTCCATTACATATAGAGAGCCATTATATTTGAGGGGCATTAGGTTTACCTGTGATGAATGAATGTGAATGTCATAGAGATGGTGAAAGACAACGACAGAAGTAGACGACGATGGCGGTAGCAATAACAGTGACTTTCTTGCTTTGTTTCATCCTTGAGTTCTGCTATGGTGTGTGTGTGTTTGAGTATCACTATTGTGGATCAGCTTGGTGGTGACCTGATAAGCACATAATTATACATATTTATTTGCTAAATTCCACCTACTTTGGGAGTATATCTTATGTGTTTTATGTATAATTACCTATGTTTCCACTTGTTTTCATGTTATCAAAGCTTTTCCCAGGTATAAAGCAGTTTTGAAGCAAAATGGACTAAAACCAAGTGTTAAAAGGCTCAAAGCACCTCAAAATGAACCTTTTAGCATGGCCACACATGAAGTCTTCTAGAACACACCATACCACATGCTCATGCTGCCTTAAAACTTCTAGAACACACCTCTCCACATGCCAAAGACATCTTATACACCTCCCTACATGGCCAGAGCAACAATCTCTAACCAAGAAATGACCAAAATCACACCGTGGATGGATTTCTTCTAGAACACGACCTACAACACGACCATGCTCTCTACATAGGCTACCACACAGCCATGCCACTTTTTAGGCTGCCACACGACTGTGTGGAAGCCTAGAGAGGCATCTCCATTTCTTATAAATAGGAGAAGGCACAAGGAGAAGAACACATCACTGAGAAGGCGTTCAAGAAAGGAAAGCTGACAGCAATTAGAGTATCTTGGAGTGTGACAATCCTTGCTAATCGTTAGAGCATAATACTTCAATTCCCTTGTCTCTTCACAAAGGTCACAAGCTGTGGAGATTCAATTAAGAATTAAAGAAAGAGATTGGAAAGCATCAAGAGGAAACTACAAGAATAATCCAGAAAGGAGTTAAGAGTCAAAACTAGTCATCCAAAACTTGATAGATGAGGATGTTTTTGTTTCCATTATGTTCTTCTTCCCTTGTTATAATTATTGTTGTTTTATTCATGAACATGAGTAGCTAGATTGGTATAACCCAATTGGGGTTCTTATACTATGTTGATATTTTGATTTGAATATGATTGGGTTATAAATTGAATTGTTTGATGTTCCTCTAGTTAAAGATTAATCAAGTTTTTATTACGAGACATCGTAAGGAAAACTATCTAGATTCCTCTCAATACTTTAACCGATGATGTTTGGAATTGGAAAACTAACTAGAGAGAACTGTTGATCTTTGCTCGAACCAAAAGGTTGACGACTCTTAGATTAGGAGGAGTTCCTAATAATAGGCACTAATGCTGATCTAAACTTAACCATTGGACACAAATAGCCAATAGAAAGTATAGGTTTTAAAAATCCATTGAAACTAATCAAAAATCTGAATTTGTTATATACAGGTAGCATAATTAATTTTATAACTCATTATCCTTTGTTTACATATCATCTAGTCAAAGACCCCAATGGGTTCGCTTTTTAGGTAACTTGATAATTCGCCATCTTAAAACTTGCTTTACTTTCCCTCTGAAGTCAAGATAGTGATAGTTAGATTTATTTAATTAAAAATCCATCGTTATTCTTCCCTAGGCTAGATAACAATGATTAAGTAGTAACTCTGGGCTTTCTCATTCCTGCAGAATACGACCTTGGTACTCACCATTACGCTAGGCTACATTGACAGGTGCACTGCCTTAAGGTGTGGCTACATATAGATCTGTGGTAGCATATTGTAACACCCCATAATTTAATTAGCCTAAATTAATGTCCTTTAATTAAATGGATGGAATTAATAGTGTTATTTAATGATTAGTATGAATTGCTTGCTTCCTAATTTATTAGATGAATTAGCTTAAGGAGGGAAAAATTTTTCTTGCATAATTTAATGGCCCAAAATGGTTATATTAAAAGATAAGTTTGCATGAAAATTTGGTGCTTAATTTAATTCTTTATTTTCTTTTTTGAGTTACCTAGCTTAGGTACCAAGAGAGAAGCAATATAAGATTCAACTATTTAATTATATGCATGAGTGTGCCTTGCTTGTATCTTGAATGAAAGAAGGGAATGGGAATTATATTTTATGCATGGAAATTCTAAGTCACACGTGAAGTTGCAAAGGAAAGGAGTTAGCATCCATTAAATAAATATAGATACACATATGCATTAGGTGGAGTGTAATGGAAGTAAGGGAGAGTGGGTATCATGAAGCAAGGAGTGCAGAATTTTTATTGCTTGGAAAACAAGTAAAGCCATGTGAAAGGGGGGAATGGAAACTAGAATTTCATGCATGAAGCCTCTAAGTCACACGTGCACTAAGAAGGAAAGAAGTTGCATGTATCTTGTGTGTGGGACCAATAGAAAACACAAAGGAGGATGGGAAATTAATTTTATAAGCATGCTACAAATAAAATAATGGTGCAGAATTTTAATTGAATTGTTGCATGGGACCACACACAAGGTAGGAAAAAGAAGACAAAAGGTGTAGAATTTTGCTCCATGAACCACACAAATAGGGATTTGGGAATTGCAAGGGAAATGCATTTGAGAAAGGTGGGAGGAAGTAAAACCAATTTGACAAGTAAAGAGGTAACTTGAAAGAAAGGGAAGGTGTACTAGTAAGTACACCTAGTGCAAATTTTTTTGGAAGAAATAAGCTTATGTGAGCAACAAGGAACCCTACACATTATAAAAATAAAAGGGGAAGAGGTGCAAAATTTTCTTGCACTCCCTCACACACCAAAGACAAGAGAAAGAAGGAAGAAATAGCAGCACCTAATCACCCTTATGACACATGAATTCATCCTCTCTCCTTTCCCTCTTACTTGACCAAGTGGGCAAGAGAGAAAAGTGCAGAAATATTCTTACAAATGAGGGGAATGCAGTGTGAATGGGGGGAAAACAATAGGAACAAGAATGAGGCTGCACCTAAACTCAAAAAAAAAAATGCCAAGTTGCAAGTAATTGTATACTTGAAAGTATAACTACAAGCATGATTGCCAAAAGCTAGGTAGAGTAGACACTAGGAGAGACACATAACCAAATAGAAATGTAGAGGTAAGGAAAGAAGAAGCAATGTGGCATGAAACATAGACACACATGTGAAGAAGAAGGAAAGGAAGTGAGAGTGGCATAAAGGATAAGGAAATTGGAATGGTTTTTATGCATGACATGCCACCTAAGCAAGAGATAAAAGAATGAAAAACTTTCATGCCATGCCACACGTGAAGAGAGATAGAGAAATTGAATTGAAATTTTAGTCTCACTTGAAACATGCATACATGAAGGGAAAGGAAACAAAAAGGGAGTGGAGAGTTTTATTTGTCTTATGTATGAAACATAACTACACGTGAAAATAGAGAAGAAAAGAGAAAGAAGGGAGAGGGAGGACATGAGACATCAAGAGGGAAGAACTAAGGGATCAAGGAAAGAAGAAGCAAGGAAGAACTCAAGGAAAAGCCAAGGGGACTCCATCTTAGTGCATCTTTGAGGTAGGTTAGCAATTTATTAAATTCTAGTTCCATGACCTAGTATGCATGTTTAATGATTTTGCTTCCATGGGACTAGAATCCTTGTCTACATTCTTGATTTAGAAATAACAAATGACTTAGCTTGCATGATAAATCTAGGAGATGGTTAATGCTTAAACCTAAAATGTGATTTTACTAAGATCATGAAATAACTTAAAATAAGAGCTCATTTCAATGATTGGGTTGCTTGGCTTACTACTCTTAATATTAAAGTAGACTTGTGATTTTCATAATGAAGTTAATGTTAGTAAATGTAACACATACAAGAAAGAAGACCATACCTAAAGTGATGGGGAAAATTTATGATTATTAATAATGATGCATATGATTATGGGAAAATAATTGACTATATTAGTGATGAATATTGTTGTTATGGTTACCTTTAAGACTAATTAATGATGAATATTATTGGGGAAAAATTAAGGCTAATTAATGATGACCATTATTATGAAAAATTCATGGCTAAATAATGATGACCTTTGTTGTGAGGAATTATGGTTAGCAATGTTGAATGATGTTGATTAATAATGATAAACCTTATTGTTGTGGAAAAGAAATTTCCCCATTTCGATAATATGGTTTTAAGAATGGAAAAGAGAAAATTTAGATGATAAGATATGAAATTCTCTTGAATTTTCCTTAGGCCAAAATCATGAAAATTTTTCCCTGAAAATTATTAAGGTTTTATAATTGAAACATATTATTCAAAAATGAAGAATTAGATTGATTTATGCCAATTTGTCATAAATAAATATGACAAATGGGTAATGTTTGGCAATGGGAAATAAAAACAACAAACATAGGAAAAACATAGAAAGGTTCATGAGTTTCGAGGTGTGGCTAAAGGTGCTCCACACTGGTGACCTAGTGGGGCATGGCTGAAGGTGCTCCATGCCCGTGACCTAGCGTTCATGATGATTTTATATCTATGGCCGAGTGTCTACTAATTACGAGGTCTGGCCAAAGGTGCTCCACATAGGTGACCTAAGGAGGTGTAGCCAAAGGTGCTCCATACCTGTGATCTAGTGTCCTGATGATTTGATATACATGGCTGGGTGTCCACGATTTACGACATGTAGCAAAAGGTGCTCCACATGAGTGACCTAGTGAGGTGTGGCTGAAGGTGTCCATAGCCATGACCTAGTGTTCACGTAACACCCAAGAAAATTCATTTAATCCGTAACGATAAGAGTAAGAATTAACTGCATCAGCGCTCTGATGGTTCTATAATAACACATGTAATTACATGAGAATACATGTCACTTGGAAAAAAATGAGTTATCTAATTCTCTGTCGACTTCTAAATTTATCATGCAGCACTTTCTGGTTTACAATTATTTGTAACATTATGTTTTAAAATCAAGAATGTAGATTGAATGTTTTGGTGCTTGCACCCTGATACATATTAGTTGACTTTTAAAACCATGAATTGTTAATCTACTAAGAAACTTGTGTTTCTCATTCACGTGCTAATATGTATCAGATCCGGATGCGTAGAAGGGCCGAGGAGTAGTATTCTTTTTGATTTAGGTGAGAATTGGGTCTTAGCTAGATTTGATTTAGAATAAGACATTTATTTTGGACTGTATACATGAGATGTATATGGGCATCCCAGGGGACGAATATGTGAAGGATCGATCTTTCCCTAATTTGTAAGGGAGTCTGAGTTACAGACCTGTTGTCTCCTGACTTCTGATGGATGGGTACTTCATATATCCGAGGACATGTTTACCAGTATGTAATGGACTTGATTGGACTTGTATTATTGGAATTACATGAAAGTTTATATTTTCGCTATAGTATAGAATTTATATTATTTCGCTGTGCATGTAAGTTTTAAATTTGAGCAAAAGAATCCCAAACCTAATTCACTTAATATAATTTAGTGCTGTAACTGCTAAGACATTAATTAAATACAGGATAAGGATAATGTACCAAACCTATCTATTTATATCAGAGTTAATGGTAATACTAGATAGGGGCGTTACACACATCATGACCAATGGCATAGGTGTTTGTCACAACTTCAGCTACCTATTTCCTATTTACCTTATGATGTTTGTGTGACCACCGTATGGGAGATCACACTATGTCTACTTATGCTTGTTTAAATTGTCCTATTGATGTACGTGGCCATTTATTGGAAGTAACTTGTGTTAGTCTACCTATGAAGAACGTGGATGTAATCTTAAGGATGGATTGGTTGTCTGAGAATTGAGTTAAAATAAATTGTTATGATAAATTTGTTGAATATTTGACTACTAACTTTAATATTAGGAAACTAACATTGATTAATCATGAGCATGTTCTCTTGACCTCTTCTAAGATATAATTGAAACTAAAACTTAAGGCTATACCCATACTAAGAGAATTTGTAGATGTGTTTCCCCCATAGGTTGCTAATTTTCTTACAAGGAGAGAAGTATAATTTTCCATATATTTGATTCCATGAACATGACCTATATCCATACTACTATATAGGATGGCCCTACCTGAACTTCAAGAATTGAAAATTCAAGTTGAAGATATGTTGTCCAAGAAATTCATTAGACCTAATGTATCACCATGGGGAGCTCCTATACTCTTTGTAAATAAGGCTGGGAGTATGAGGCTATGTATAGATTATAGGCAATTAAATAAGGTGACTATTAAGAATAAATACCCTTTGCCCCATATAGATGATTTGTTAAACCAATTTTGAGGTGCCACTATATTCTCAGAGATAGATCTCTAGTTTGGATAGCATCAAATTAGGTTTAAAACTAAAGATATCCCAAAAATTGCTTTTAAGATAAGGTATGACCATTTCAAATTCTTGGTGATGCCTTGTGGCTTGACTAATTCTCCTGCCATATTCATAGACTACATGAATCGAATCTTCACACCTTATCTAGACAAGTTTGTAGTGGTGTTCATTGATGACATATTAGTATATTCAAGAACCCCCAGAGAACATGTTGAACACCTTAGAATAGTGTTAGAAGTCTTAAGATGGAAGAATTTGTATGCAAAATTTGAGAAATGTGACTTTTGGTTAGAGGAAGTGAAATTTCTAAGTCACCTAATAAATCAAGAAGGACTTGTAGTAGACCCTAACAAGATTTAGTCAGTGTTACAGTGGTAATGTCCTAAGATTGTGACTAAAATTAAAAGTTTTCTAGGTTTAGCTAGATATTATAGAAGGTTTATTTAGGGATTCTCCCAAATAGTCTTAACCCTAATTATATTAACTAGAAAGGGAACCACATTTGTGTAGAATGTTGAGTGTGAACATAATTTCCAAACCTTGAAGGAGAAGAAAACCACACCCTCTGTACTAATCATTCCCAACCCCTCAGGACCTTTTGAGGTAATCACTGATGCCATTAAGAAAGGGCTTGGATGTGTGCTAATGCAAACAATTAGGTTGTAGCATATGCATCTTGCTGTTCTAGACTACATGAGAAGAATTTTTCCACCCATGACATAGAGTTAGCTGTTGTAGTGTTTTCCTTGAAATTATAGGTACACTATCTTTATGGCGTGAGGTGTGAAGTTTATAATGATCATAAGACTTTAAAATACTTATTTGACCAAAAATAACTTAACATGAGATAGCGTAGATGGGTAGAATTTTTTAAGGACTATGATTTTGAGCCAAAGTAGCACCCAAGAAAGGAAAATGTAGTGGCTGATGCATTAAGAAAGAAAATCTTTGAAAATAGTCCAATTAATGATTAACGAGATGGAAATGATAAAGGATTTTAGGGATTTAAGTTTGAATGTGACCACTACTATGAATAAACTTGCCTTGAGTGAATTGTAGATCAATTGTGAGTTAAGAAGACAAATCAGAGAGGCTTAGGAAGATGATGAATATTTGGAAAAAGTAAAGAACCAATCGATTTTGCTAAGGTGCCAAATGGTGTGATACTATTTAAGGATCGAATTGTTGTTCCTAATTATCAGGGATGAAGCTCATAGTGGTAATTATACCATTCACCTTGGTACCACTAAGATGTATGGGGAACTAAAAAGAAATTTTTGGTAGCCAAGAATGAAAAAGGAAATGGCTTCTTATATGAGCCAATGCTTGACTTGTCAGCAAGTTAAGATAGAACACCAGAAACCCTCATGGTAATTGCAACCCTTAGAAATACTAGTGTGGAAATGAGATCGAATCACGATGGATTTTGTCATAGGATTACCAAGGAATCCATCATGATATGATTCCATATGGGTAATGTAGGCAGGTTGACCAAATCAGCCCACTTCTTATGCATAAAGATAAATTACTCACTTTAAAGATTGGCTAGATATATCTCAAAGAAATAAAGAGATTACATGTGTAATACTTGCTCCTTCAAAATATATTTGGACGTGTTTTTATCAAAATGGTCCAACTGAAACAAGAGGCTAAAACTCTAAAATAATTTTTGGAGAAGATTTTCAAAAATTTCATTTTCGAGTTTTGCCTAAAGGTCTTAAATGAAACAAGAAACTTAAGGTTAAGTGAGAAGGACTAAAGAGCAATTTCTATATTAAGCAAGGAGGCCCGAAGATTTTAGCTGGTGCATCCTTTTATCCCTTCCTATATGCTTCCCTCCATACCAACACAAGTGCAGAAGCTCCAGGAGAGAAGGGAAGAAAGGAAAAACAAGCAAAAGGGGAGAGGAGAAGAAAACCAAGTGGAAATCCTCTATAACCAGATTTGAGGTAAGAAAATCTTCACCTACACTTACAAAAACATATTAGCTTCCATTTAGAAGTAGCATACTCTTCTTACAACCAATCAAATCTGTTGAAATGGTTAAGATTAGCATAAATGAAGAAATCTTCTTTTTCTAAAAAATTTTTGGTTTTCTAGGTTGAAACGATCATTGGGAGGTTGTTTAGAGATAAGAAAAGGTTTCTAGAATGCTAGAGCTTTTAGCTTCCATTAAGCATTTCTAGGCTTGAATCAGATTTAGGAAGTTATGTTTTATTGTTTACCCATTTTAGATGTGTAAATCAACTTGTATGAGTGATATTTCAGCATTAAAATGGTTAGGATTTGAGGGAAAATGATTAAAAACTAAGCTCATATCTTTTAAAAAGTAATGGAATCTAGACTAGAAAATTGTGAAAATATGAGTTTTTAAATTGTCGAAGAGTATAGCAGCCGACTGATAGCATGGACCAATTGACTGTCATGCTCTTGAAAAACCTAAAAATTTATACAGGGATGCAGCAATCGACTGGTAGTCTCATTAGTCGACTGTCGGGTCTAATTTTTGCCTACCAGTTGACTGGTAGCCTTCTATTAGTTGATTAGCAGCCTACTGACTTACGAAGTCTAGGATTCTAGAGAGCCACTAGATGATTGCTAGCTTCTCAAAAATCAACTGGCAACCCTCCAGAGAGTGATCAACCTAGTGCTAGCTTTATGGTAGCTTACAGGTAACCCTCTAACAGGAAAAATGATTTTTAAAACAAGGATTGAGCTTAGTAACCATTAAAATTCAATGAATTAAGGCTCAAAATGTCATTGTACATAAGAATCACATATGTTGGGTGATAAGTAACATGAAAATAAGAAGGAAAAGAGAAGAGTTACTAAGTTATCAAACCTTATAGGAGAAATTTGGAGAAATCTGATGGTAAAACCTTTAAGCCTAGGTCGCATAGGAAGCATATTACAATAAATGCATATTTGAGAAGGAATAATGTGAAATGTTGAGGTTTATTCTTCGAAAGTGAAAGAAGTGACTTGTGAGGCCAAGTTAAAGAGGAAAGAGGGAAGCCTTGATCAAGAAAGGAATAAACGGTTAAGGTAGAGTAATCTACACTCTCTTACTTGAAGTGATGATGTGAATTATGTTGTTTGAAATAAAGTTATTTTATGACATGGGGTATATTTGATGAAATCTATTGTGAAATGGAAATATTTTCATGAGTATGAGGAAAAATTGCCTGTATGTGTTTGAGAAATATGAGATAAATCCCTTGCTGGTTGTTTTCGTTTGACTATTAGATTGTATACTTATAGTGAAGATGAAATTTAGGGTAGACATTTAATGGCTGGTATGGGATGGTCATTAAATGTTCCTTATACAGACTATTTGTGTAAAAATATAATTGTTTTCATCTATGATGGCTTCTATTTGTTAGAGGTTGCTCTTTAAACCAATACAACCCTATGAAAGACTTAGGGAGTAAAGAAGGGATAGTTTATATGGGGCAAATAGATTGGTTTAAGTGGAAAGACTCTATGACCCTAAGAATTAGTCACCTGTCTATATACATTGTCGTATATTTGTAGATAAAGAGACTAATGAAGGATGTACACATGCCATAGAACACCTTGATAGTTAGATTCTTAGTCACATGGATAATGGTCCTATGAAGATAGCTGGGATAATGGTCCCCTTAATGATAACTATCTCAATCACATGGATAATAGTCTTGTGACATTCATTGGGATAACAGTCCCTTTGAATATTTAAAATTGAGATTGGGAAACAGTGTAACACCCCATATTCTCTTAATTACTTTAAATTAATGTTCCTTTACGTAATTATATGAGATTGCTATAAATTATGATGAATTTTCTTGTGTAACTTAGTGGTTAGAATAAATAAGAACACTTTCTTCCTTGTGGCAACTGAATTATAATGTGAGTGGAAGGAAAACACCACATAAAAAATTTTTAGGTGCTTGAGGTGCTTACATAAAAGTTTAGGTGCTTGATTTAATTTCCCATTATTCTCCATTTCGCCTAGCCTAATTGCCAAAGGAGAAAACCAAAAATTAAAAATACATAGATATATGCATGGCAAGGATAATTGGGAAAGGAAAGAAGTGTATAGTATTTCAATATGCAAGTGCATTTAGTGAAGGGGATAAAAGTGAGAAGAGGGAGGAAAGTGCAAAATTTATTTAAAATAAAATGCACATATGTAGGTGTACAGTGGAAGCCATTTAGGAACTAAATATAGGGAATTAAAATGCAAAACCATATGCCTTGCGTGAAGGTGGCTCTCACTTGAAATGGTGGCTTACGTGAATCCCTTTTCTTCCTTTCCTTTGGCGCCACTGAGTGGTGGAACTAAATATGCATGTATAATGCTAAAAACATAAGTCTTGTGTGAAAGGAGTAGCTTACGTACAATGGAGGGAGTTAAATATATATATGCATACAGAAAGTTAGGGAAATAGCTTCACAATTTCATAAAATAGAAATGCCAAACCGTGTAGCTTGCATGAGAAGTATATCTTGCGTGGAAGAAGCCCTTTTTGTGATCGTACAACTTTGCATGAAGTGGAGTGTGTAGCTTGCATTGGCGTGACTTCCCTCTTTCCCTTCCTTGGTGTGACCAAATGGCTAACATAAGAATACAAGGAAATTGGCTGTACTTGTTTACACATGGGGCTATTAAATAATAAAATTAAGGATGAGAGGCGGTAGCGTCCAAGGGGAGCCGAATAGAAAATGTAAGGGAGAGATGGAAGTGAAAAGGGAGACACACACGGCATGGAATTTGGTAAGAGAGTGAGAGCAGTGTGAGGATTAAAGAAAACACTAAAGTCTTGTGAGGGGAGAAAGGCCTAAGTTGATCAAGAAAAGAAGAACCAAAAGAGTAAGGGAAAAACTCAAAGAGGAGTCCAAGACAATTCCCTTGGGTTTCATCCTTGAGGTAGCTTAGAAATTCTTTAAATTTTGTTCCATGTTTCAGAATATATGTATCATGATTTTCCAAGATTTCATGGAACATTAGTTTCCTCTCTACATTCTTGAAAATGTGAATGTCTCTTGGCTAAGCTTGTATGGTAAAATGGATGTGTTTGTTGATGTGCTAAAATGGATATTGTTATTATCATGAAAGAACTATAGTTAGTAAAATTTGGCATGTATCACGGAAAGCCCTAACATAAGATAGTGCTGAAATTTTGTGTTTTCGCATGACTAGTATATGTTTTAAGTTATAGACATCAAAATGAAGGTTGCTAGCTAGAAATTGGTTTAAGTGTTATGAGATTGCTCTTGTTGGCTTACCAAACCCAAAATTGGCTTTTGTAAGCTATGAAATGGCTTGATGAAAATTGTGTAAGAGGGATTACACTTCAGTTTTGGCTAAGAGAAAGAAAGAAAATATGGTTAATTAAGGTATAGTTAATTAGTTCACCTTTTTGCACATAATAAGGCCCCACATTATTATTAAAATGTAAGAATGGAGAAAAGTGTGTAAGCCTTAAATTTAGTGTGTAGCATGAACTAAGAAAGCAAGTAAAATAAATGGTTAATGGCAATGGGTGAACAAAATAAATGTGGGATAAAGTACCCTAAAAAAATCAATGCATAATGTCATGAAGTTTAACTTATGGTAAGGATGGGAAAAATATGGCAATGTGACATGAAAAATCCTAGGTTGGATTATTTTTCCATAGTGATCGAAACCATATTTTATTTCAAATCTTGGTGGTCGAATCACTATGCTAATAATGAATGCTTACAATGTACCTTATGAGGTATAAATGCAAGGGAGACTAAATGATAAAAATAAAAGGAATTGTAGTTGCTATATGTATGTATATGTGACCTACTGAGGTGTGACCAAAGGTGCTTCACACCGGTGACCTAGTGTTCGCAATCATTTTATGAAGGTGGCCAAGTGTCCACAATTCTTGAAGTGTGACTGAAGGTGCTTCACATTGGTGACCTAGTGTTCACAATTATTTTATCAAGGTGGCCAAGTGTCCATAATTCTAGAGGTGTGACCAAAGGTTCTTCACACATGTGACCTAGTGAGGTGTGACCGAAGGTGCTTCACACCCGTGACCTAGTGTTCACAATTATAAAGGTGGCCAAGTGTGTAACACACCTTATCTTATCTTAACAATTTTATAACACTTATTTAGATAAGTGGTTACATTATCTTTATCCTTTAATTACATTAATTGCTCTTGAGCATTCAATCCATCATGAATTTATTTTTCAATTAGGTCTAGGTTCTTTTGCTCAGGTAAAAGATGCTTTGGCACAGCGGAAGAAATAAATAAATTAATAAATAAAATACATACACCACAATAGAATATATAAAAACTTTTTCACTATACATATATTTTCATAACTATCTGGTACATTGTTTTGTATACATATATTGGGATAGATGAAGTACCCATCCATAAGGAGTAAGGAGACAACAAGCCTGCCACTTATACTCCTTTACAAAATATCATGGGTGAATAGGTCCTTCACATATCCTTAAAAATATGCCCTTTTTCCTTCTATATACAGCCAAAAAAATTGTCAGTCCTAACTCTAACCCAAAAAGAACATGTAGGGTTAAGACCCTAAAATGATCGGGCTATAGCTACATATTTAAGTACTTATCTACTTCAGAGGGAATTCGAAGACAGTTATAACATAAACATCCTTCACTATAGTGAAAGTTCCTAGAAAGGGAATTTCCACTATTGCCAGTTCAACCTCTACTATCAGGCAGTATCTAGGCATCTGATACATATCAGTCCAATAATGAGAAATACATTCCCAATAGTTAAACAAACCAGTTTATTTTAAAACAACTGATATGTACCACTATAATAATACATAAAACACCTCTACATTCAATTAAAATTTCAAACTCTTTTCATAAAGACCCTTGGGTATGACATATGTGAAACATATGTGTATGCAGCTATATACATGAGATATGCAGCAAATGATATCATTCATGGAATGAACAACAAGCTTTTAATGCTTATATGTCTAAATCATATTCACAAAAGTCACATTTATGCAATACAAATAATGGCCATACAAAAATACTTTACTTTGGAAAGGTATACACTAGATCATTCCCTTACACATCATGATGTTCTTTGGAGGTTTACACCAGATCATTCCTCTTACATTTTATCCCTTGGGAGTATACATTAGATCATTCCCCACAAGGTAACTTACTATGGAGGTTTACATTAGATCATTCCTCCTCATAAGTTTGGTCTTAAGAGGTATTCACCAGATCATTCCTCCTTTATCTTTAACTTTGGCATTCATACTTGCATTTAAGCATTTTCATACTATTTAGTCACTTTCACATGAATTTAGACATCTTGCTATCAATGGCAAAATTTCATGCTATTTACTATTCATTCTTAACCATTACCTCTTTTTCCCTTTTGTAACTTAACATAGGCCAATTTTGATGGCACCTTAGGCTATTTTCAATTCACATAGAAATTTAGCCATTCTAGGGAAAATCACACAAAGCATTTGGCCAAGGTAAGGAAATCATGGGAAAATGGCATTTCTAACGCATTTGGCTCATTTCTAGCCTTTTTCTTACCATTTAAACATTATGGTAACAATTCCCATAATTATGCCTAACACTTTCTCACACCTCAAAATTTGGTAAGTGCACTTTAGGCTATTCTTTCCCATGATTTTCTAGCCTATTTTTCATGCCAAACATGGTCACACATCTTATCCCACAATTTCACATTATTAGGCACACTTTTAAAGGGAAAGGGTGAGACTTTAAATTGGAAACTTTGCTTAAAACATAAATTGTCATAATTTTCTCTCTCTTCTTTTCTTGGAACTAAACTTATATGGTTTCTAAGTCATTCCTGAAGAGCAAACTCAGCATCATTTAGATGTATCCATTTGGCCAAGGTGAATAAAACACACTTTTTTGGTTACTTGTGAAATTAGAAAATGGAAAAAGTACCTAAATGTAAATCTAACTAGATTTTCTCTCTGTTACCATTTTCTAACACTTTCTCTCACTCTTTCTAACACAAAAATTTGCCAAATTTAGCACCATTCCAAACCCTAGCATTTGGCCAAGAGGAGAAATCAAGCTAAATGGAGTGGTTTCATCACTTTACTTACAATACCACAAAATTCATGCAAAAATACCATTTTCTCACTCTTACAAACACAAACTCAGCCTTGGTACAAGTTAGGGTTTGGCAAAATCAAAGTTCCATCCATGAAAATTTACCATTTCATGAGTTTCCATACATTCCAACATGTCTATAGCCATAAACACAAGTTGTTTTCAACATATTTCATACCCAAGAATGCAAATCCACCATAAAAATGTAGAGAGAGAAATAGCCATCATTCTTGCAAATTGAAAACACCATAAACACACCATAAAACAAGAAAAGAATGGCATAGGATTGTTTAGCTACTTGAAAAGCCAATACAAGTGTAATTTCCAAGTTATTTTGGTGAGAACTCCTCCTTCTTCAAAGCTATGAAGCAATTCAGCCTTCTCCCTCCTTCTCCACCTTTCACGACACTTCTAGCATATGGAGCAAGAAGAAGGCTGAAATATAGACTTTAGATTATTTACAAAAATGCCATTAGTGCAAAAATGTCCAATTTATCCCTTTTTCTTCTCTTTTTCAACAATGGCATTGTCTCTCCTTAACAATGTAATTTTATGCAACTTCCATGGGCTGGGACTGTCTGTCCTTCAAGAATTTTGAAATTGCATAGTGGTCCCTTCACTTTTCAAAAATTGCAATTTAGTCCCTAAGAAAAGTGTCGTTTTGCCATTAAATCCAAATTGGCCATTTTTGCTCCAATTTTCACCCTTTTCGTCCTCATGGCATAAAAATCAATTAAATAAGATTTTATAAAACTTATTTTTGTGATTTTATTAATTTATCCTTATTTTATCAAAATTATAATTTTATCCCTAAGGCAAAATTACCATTTTGCCCTTTATGCCAAAGATTGTCATTTCACCCTTTTTCTTTCTTCTTTGAAGTATACTTGAATAAGGATTTCTAATTTGTATTTTCCTAAAATATTTAAGATAAAATTTAAATTTTCTAAATTATGTAAAATTACTACTATGCCCTGAGGGTGAAATTATGATTTTGCTCTTCCTCAAGAAAATTGCCTTTTAACATCAAATGCAAGTAATCTCTTACATAACTAGATTCTTCTTCTCTCTTAAATTAAAATAATGAGAATCCTTTGATGTAAATTCATGAAATAAAAGGATTAAACTAATTTCTCCCTTCATGGTAAAATTACTATTTTACCTTTCCTCACCAAATTTCCAATTTCATTCTTTAATCACAAAAGTGATTATATAATGGTAAAAATGTCCATTCTAACTCCTTAATAAATCATCCTTAACATCCCACAAATAATACTAACAATAATAATAACAACATTATCATAAAATGCAACTATTATGAGCAGATGTTAGAAAGTGTCCACAATTCTTGAGGTGTGACCGAAGGTGTTTCACACTTTGAGATAAGGTAAGTTTTAAGAATGAAATGTATAGCTGATCATTGTTTATTTCAATTTTTTGATCCCAAGAAAAGATGTTATGCTTGAAATGAGAATATTTACTTTATCACATTGACATAATCATGCATTGCTTGCCAAATCTGTATATGTGAATGAAACTATGTTTTAAATAACAGGAATGTAGAGGAAAATGTCTTTGTGCTTACACTCTGGTACATATTAGTAGATTTTAAAACGATGAATTCTTAACCTACTAGGAAACTTGTTTTTCTCATTTATATGATAATATTTATCAGAATGTAGATGTTTAGCAATGCCGAGAAAAGATAAAAGTCCCTTATTTTAAGAGCCTTTTGTATTCCTTTATTTTGATTCCTGATTCTATATAATGTTTTTGAATTAGAGTTAGGAATGTCATTTTTGGCTATAGATGGTAAAGGAAAAATGGAAATTATAGGGGAAAGGATATGTGAAGGACCTGTTCATCCCCATTATTTTGTAAGAGGATTTTGAATGACAGGGTTGTTGTCTTTTGACTCCTTATAGGCGGGTACTTCATATATCTTAGTATACATTCACAGAAGGATGTAACAGATATTTATTATTGGACATTTATTACTTGTAATATAAAAGTTTTATAAATTCTATTGTGATGTATGAAATTTTAATTTTTGCTGTGCATAAAGTATAGTTATCTGAGCAAAAGAACCCAAACCTAATCCACAATAATAGTACTTAATGTTATCAATGCTCAGACATTGCAAATAAATAACTAATGTTAAGAATAATATACCAAACTTATCTAGATACAATTGGAGGAGTCGTAATACTAGATAAGGGCGTTACAAACAATATGCATTGCGATAGGGATGTGAATTACTAGAAACTTATACATATCAATTGTGAGAGAATATGCAATTTTTACATGATATTTGCAGTAACACAAGAAATGTTATGCAAATGAAATGGAAATACATGTTTTATGAAATAATAAATTTTGATTTAAATGTTTCTTCTATATTCTTATGATTATGATAAATTTATTTGATTTATGAGTAGATGCAAAATGTGAATTTCCCATATGATTGATAATGTTTAAAATATGAAATTCCAATTCACGTGTGTTATTATAACTATATGGGAGAGGTTTTCTGTACCAAAAAGGGTAGCTGAACATTTAACTATTTATGAAAATTTAAATTGAAAATTACTCTACTGGAATAATTATATCTCATTAACTTGTTTGTTTAGATTGTTAGAGCTAGGATATGCCTAGGAACTAGCTAGGCTTGGGATAAGATGTATTTCTAAGAGACTGAAGGAAGTTTAGTAACCAAGAAGGAAACCTTGAAGATTTGTGAACTTTCAGTTTTTAGTTAGTATTATGGAATGGCATGAAGGCCATGGGTTGTTTATGTGATTGTTAATGTATATGACTAATTGATGTGCTCTTTGGAGATAATGATGTTGAGATCCAATTAATTTATGGGAATTATAGTATGGTAGTATTAATTTAAATTGTATCTCAATTGTTTATGATGAATGGCTTAGAATTGTATATTCTAGAGTATATGGCTGTATCAATTGTGGTATTAGAATATGCTGCCCATAAGAGGTAGTTGAGTGGAATTCAAATGGACTAAGAGAAGAGTCTGTTCGGGTTATAATTAACTAGTAATGACCTAAGTGGTATAAGTTTTTGAAAGGAAAGGAGAAATTTTAGTGAAAAAAAAATTCCATGCTTCATGATGGCTTTGATATATGTAAGTTATGAGGGGTCATTACAAAGTTAGTATCAGAGCCTAGTTTTATGAATTAGTATGGTTTGGCTTAGGGAATGGCCAGGTTTGCAACATTAAGAATTGTTGGTTTAAATTCTTAGACTCTGGAATACATAGGCTTATGACCAAAGCGCTTGAGATATTAGAAGTAAACTTACTGTAATAGTTAGGTGCTGTTACTAAAGGCTAATTTTTTTTCCCTTTTTGTATCAACAAACTATGGCAAATACAAAGAGAGGCACTGCTAGAAGGTCATAAGGGAGGAGTAGCATGGATGAGGAAAATGAGAGATATGATGGACTCATTTAGGACGATGGCAGAGGTAGTGAGGGATTAGGCTACCATAAGTGCTAACATTATGAGGCAACATCAAGAGAACCATAAAAATCCTAATGAGGGGAATAATTAGAATAATAACCATATGTACCAAGCTTGGTTGGAATTCTAGAAAGTAGGACCGCTAGCATTTAAGGGCACCTATGAACCTTGGTGGTTGAGGGATGGCTAAAGGAGATGGAGAAGATATTTTAGTTATTGCATAGTATTGATGAACAAAAAGTTACCTATGTAGTTTATATGCTGAAGGAGGAGGTTGAGAACGTGGAACGGGGCAAGGTAGTTGATGGAGAGTAAGGGTGTTCCTTTGACTTGGGAATCCTTCAAGAAGGTTTTCTTGGAGAAGTATTTCCTTGAGAATGTGAGGCAAGCTAAGGAGATAGAATTCTTGCAACTTAAAAAAAGGGGCAGGACATTTGAAGAATATTTAGCCAAATTTAAAGAGCTAGCTAGGTATTCTACTTACTTGAGGCTATACCCTGATGAAGCCTAGAAGTCAAGACAACTAGAGGAAGGCTTGGATTTATAGATGAAAAAACAAATAGCCCTAATAGAGATAAGGGATTTTGCAATATTGGTGAACAAATGTCAAATCCTAAGTAAGATATTGGAAGAGAAGCAACAAATGAACCAGAGATTCGATGCTCACCAAAAACACCTTGTAAGGAATTTGAATGTCAAAGGGGGAAACTTTAAGGCACCTCAAGGATCATATAGTAGGAGTCGACACTTTGAGGTCACCAACTACCTTAAGTGTAGAAACAAGCATGGAAACGAACCCTGTCGATACAGAATACTGGTGACATGCCTTAAGTGTAGCAAAATAGGGCACATTGCCAAGTACTGTCCATCAGGTGGAAGTCAAAAGAATCCTAGCAGTTCAAGGCCACAAGCCTCGGGGAGAGTTTTTATCTTAGATAGGGCCAATGTTAAGAAATCACCAGGACTTATACAGGGTAGAGGTAAGATCTATAATTTTACCTTAATAATACTATTTGATTCGGGTGCTACGCACTCTTTTATATATGATACAATGGTGGGAAAAATAAACTTACTTTTTCAAACTATGCCATATGGTTTACATATTTCCATACCATTGGGAGAATCCATAATATCTCCTAAAATTTGTTTAAATTGTTTTGAAAAGACCCTTACTTATTTGGATGCTTTATCGGTGGGTAGAAGAGACAGTGTGTGAGATGAATGACATTTTCCTAAGTAGAGTTCCAAGAGAGGCTTAGCTTAATTCCTTCCATAAGAGACTTCCTAGAGCTATTCCCCTTGAATTCACCATAGATTTTATTCCTAGTACAGGCCTAATATCAATGACACCCTAAAGGAGTTGAAAGTCCAAATAGAGGACATGTTGGAGAAAGGATTTATTAGACTCAGTGTATCACCATGGGGAGCTCCTATACTATTTGTAAACAAGAAAAATGGGAGCATGAGATTGTGCATAGACTACCGATAGTTGAATAAGGTAACCATCAAGAATAAGTACCCTTTACCCAGAATAGATGAGCTATTTGACCAATTACATGGGCTTATCGTGTTCTCCAAGATAGATTTGACGTCAAGATACCACTAAATTAGGGTTAGGAGTGAGGACATTCCTAAAATAGCATTTAACACTAGATATAGTAACTATGAGTTTTTAGTGATGCCTTTCGGGCTAACTAATGGTCTTGTAGTGTTTATGGACTATATGAATAGAGTCTTTTGACCCTATTTGGATCAATTTGTGGTGGTGTTGATAGATGACATCTTAATTTATTCTAAGACTCATGAAGAGCATGCACGACATCTAGGGATGGTGCTACAGATGTTAAAGGAACAACAGTTGTATATTAAGTTGAAAAAATATGAGTTTTGGTTAGGGGAGGTTAAATTCTTAGGTCATATAGTGAATAGAGAAGTAGATAGACCCTAAGAAAATTGTGGTTATAGTAAATTGGAGTCAGATGAGAACGATCATAGAGATTAGAAGTTTCCTAGGATTGGCAGGTTATGATCAAAAATTTATACAAGGATTTTCTCAAATAGCCTTGCCATTGACCTGATTGACCCGAAAGGGGGTTGAGTTTGAGTAGAGTGAACAATGTGAGCATAGTCTCCAAACCTTAAAGGAAAAAATAACTACCGCTCTGGTATTAACAATCCCAAACCTAATAGAGCCTTTTGAGGTATATATAGACACGTAAAAGAAAGGTTTAGGATGCATCTTAATGCAAGCAAGGAAAGTAGTTGCTTATGCACCGAGGTAACTCAAACTTGTAGAAGAAAACTATCCCACCCATGATTTGGAGTTATCTGTCCTAGTTTTTGCCATAAAAATTTAGAGACATTACTTATATAGGGCTAAATTTAAGGTCTTTAGTGAGTATAAGAGCCTTAGGTATTTATTTGATTAAAAGGAGCTGAATATGAGGCAGAGAAGGTGGGTAGAGTATTTTAAGGATTTTCATTTTGAGTTGAAATATCTTGCAGGGAAGGCCAATGTTGTAGCTGATGCATTAAGTAGAAAGTCCCTGTAACTAGCTAGCCTTATGATAGATGAGATGAAATTGCTTGAAGACTTTAGGGATCTTAGTCTCAATGTATTTCACTCCCAAATATGTTAGTCATGAGTGACTTCCGAATTAGTTGTGATATAAGGGAACATGTTAGAATAACCGAACAAGAGGATGAATCCCTCAGAGCCTATGGAGATCAACTAAATTTTGGGTTAGCCACTGATAGGGTATTGATGTTTAGTAATGGAATAGTGATCCTAAACCATTAGGAACTAAGGGAGAAATCATTAGCAGAGGTACATTGTAGCCATTACACTATTTGTCCAAGTATTTCTAAGATGTATCAATAGTTAAAGAGAAACTTTTGGTGGTCAGGTTTGAGAAAGGACATCAGAAAGTATGTGAATGCCTGTCTTACTTGTCAGCAAATAAAGATAGAACATAAAAACCAAGTAGGTTATTGAGACCACTTGAAATACTGGAGAGGAAATGGGATTAAATAACCATGGATTTTGTAGTTGGACTACCTAAAACCCTAGCCGAGTATGATTTCGTATGGGTGATAGTGGATAGATTGACCAAATTTGCTTATTTCTTACCTATTCCATGGAAAAGTTAGCCTAACTATACCTAAAGGAAATTGTGAGATTGCATGGGGTACGCTCTAGCATAGTGTCAGACCGAGACCCTAGGTTCACATTCTGATTTTGGCAATCCTTACAAAGAGCATTAGGAACCCAAATAAAATTTAGCACCACTTATCATCCTTAAACTTATGGAAAATCTGAGAGAACTATATGAACCTTGGAGGATATGTTGAGAGCATGTGTACTAGAACAAAAGGGAAGTTGGGATAGTTACCTACCTTTAATATAGTTTTCATACAATAGTAGTTATTACTCTACTATAGGTATGGCATCGTGTGCTGCTTTGTACGGGAGGAGTTGTAAATCACGCTTGAGTTAGGTAGAGATGGGGCAGAAGACATTGTTGGGACCTGAGATTGTACAAGAAACTACTGATCAAATAAAAATGATTGGGGAAAAGATGAGAATTTCCCAAAAGAGATAGTAAAACTATGAAAATAGGAGGATAAGGCCTTTAGAATTCAATGAGGGAGACCAAGTGTTTTTGAGAGTGTCACCCATCACAAGTATTGGTAGACAAATAAGACAAGGAAACTAAGTCCACGATTCTTAGGACTATTCCAGATCCTAAAAAGAGTCGATTTAGTTACTTACCAAATTGCCCTACCTCCTTACCTTTCAAATTTGCATGACGTCTTCCATGTCTCGTAACTTTGAAAATATATTCTAGATCCCACACATATATTGGAGAATCAACCCATAGTATTAAAGGAAAATTTAACTTATGAATCTACTCCTGTTAATATCTTAGATTTTAAGACTAAGAAACTCTTAAATAAAGTAATTCCCTTGGTTAAGGTACTTTGGTAGGATGCAGCAACCCAGGAAATTACATGGGAGAAGGAAGAAAAAATAAGGCAGTGCTATCTAGAATTATTTACAGGTATGAATTTTGAGGACAAAATTCTTTCAAGGGGGGAGGATTGTAATACTTCTTAAAAATATCATTGGATGTGTTTTTATCAAAATGGTACAACTGAAACAAGAGGCTAACTCTAAAATAATTTTTGGAGAAGATTTTGAAAAATTTCATTTTTGAGTTTTGCCATAAGGACTTAAATCAAACAAGAAACTTGGGGTTAAGTGAGAGGGACTAAAGAGTAATTTTTATATTTTGCAAGGAGGTTCCTGAGATTTTAACTGGTGTATCCTTATATCCATTCCCATATACTTCCATCTATACCAACACATGTGTAGAAGCTCTAAGAGAGAAGGGAAGAAAGGAAAAACGAGCAGAAGGGGAAAGGAGAAGAAAACCAAGTGGAAATCCTCCATAACCAGATTTAAGGTAATAAAATCTTCACCTACACTTATAAAAACATCTTAGCTTCCATTTAGAAATAGCATACTCTTCTTACAACCCATCAAATCTGTTGAAATGCTTAGGATTAGCAAAAATGGAGAAATCTCCTTTTCTTCAGAAATTTTTGGTTTTCTAGGTTAAAATGATCATTGGGAGGTTTTTAGAGACAAGAAAAGGTTTCTAGACTAAAATGCTAGAGCTTTTAACTTCCATTAAGCATTTTCTAGGCTTGAATGATATTTTGGTAAATTTTACTATCTACCCATTTTAGATGTGTAAATCAACATGTATGAGTGATATTTGAGCATGAAAATGGTTAGGATTTGATGGAAAATGATTATAAACTAAGCTCATACCTTTTAAATTTGAAAAGTAGTGGAATCTGGACTGGAAAATTGTGAAAATATGAATTTTTGAACTGTCAAAGAGCATAGCAGCTGACTAATAGCATGCACCAGTTGACTGTAGTGCTCTTGAAAAATCCAAAAATTTATATAAGGATACAATAGTCGATTGGTAGCCTCATCAGTCGACTGTTGGGTTTAATTTTTTCCTAGCAATAGACTAGTAACCTTCTATCAATCAATTGGTAGCCTACTATCTTACGATGTTTAAGATTCTAGAGAGCCACCGGCTGAATGCCAACTTCTCAATAGTAGACTAGTAGCCCTTTAAAGAGTAATTAGTTAACTGCTAGCTTCATGGCAGCCAACTGGCAGCTCTTCAACAGGAAAAATGACTTTTGAAACAAGGATTGAGCTTAGTAACCCTTAAAATTCAATGAATTAAGGCTCAAAATGTGATCATACATGAGAATGGCATATGTTGGGCGATAAGTAACATGAAAATAGGAAGGTAAAGAGAAGAGTTATTAAGTTATCAAACCTCATAAAGTAATCTAAATTCCCTTACTTGAATTGATGATGTAAATTATGTTGTTTGAAATAAAGTTATTTTGTGACATCAGGAATATTTGATGAAATCTATTGTGAAATGGAAATATTTTCATATGATTATGAGCAAAATTACCTGTATGTGTTTGAGAAATATGAGATAAATCCCTTGCTGCTTGTTTTAATTTGACTATTGGGTTGTATGCTTATAGTACAGATGAAATTTGGGGTGGACATTTAATGGCTGGTGTGGGACGATCATTAAATGTTCTTTATACAGACTATTTTTGCAAACATGTAATTGTTTTCATCAATGATGGTTTGTATTTGTTAGAGGTTGCTCTTTAAACCAATACAACCTTATGAAAGACTTAGGGAGTAAAGGGAAGATAGTCCATACGGGGTAAATGGATTTGTTTAAGTGGAAAGACTCTATGACCTTAAGTACTAGTCACCTATCTGTATATATTGCCGTATAATTGTGGATAAAGAGACTAACAAAGGATGTGCATGTGCTAGGGGATGCCCTAAAAGTTAGATTCTTAGTCTATATGACAATCGCCGAGATAATGGTCCTTGTGAGGATAACGATCTCTGTCATATGGATAGCAGTCCTGTGACATTCATTGGGATAATGGTCCCCTTGAATATTTAAAATTGAGATTGGGAGACAACATGCATTGTGATAGGGATGTGAATTGTTGGAAACATATGCATATAAATTGTGAGAGAATATGCAATTTTTACGTGATATTTGTAGTAACACGAGAAATGTTATGCAAATAGGATTTGAAATGAAAATACAGGTTTTATGAAATAATAAATTTTGATTTGAACGTTTCTCCTATACTCATATGATTCTGATGAATTTATCTGATTTATGAGTAAATGTGAAATGTGAATTTCCCATGTGATTGATAATGTTTAAATTATGAAATTCCAATTCACATGTGTGTGGGGAGAGGTTTTCTATACCAAAAGGGGTACAGCTGAACTTTCAACTGTTTATGAAAATTTAAATTGTAAATTACTCTACTTGGATAATTGTATCTCATTAAGTTGTTTGTTCAAATGATTAGGACTAGGATATGCCTAGATACTAGCTAGGCTTGGGATAAGATGTATTTCCAAGAGACTGAAGAAAGTTTAGTGATCGAGAAAGCAACCTGGAAGATTTGTGAACTTCGAGTTTTTAGTTAGTATTGTGGAATGGCATGAAGGCCATGGGTTGTTTATGTGATTGTCAATATATATGACTAATTGATGTAATCTTTGGAGATAATAATGTGGAGATATGATTAATTTATGGGAATTATAGTTTAGTAGTATTAATTTAAATTGTATCTCAATTGTTTATGATGAATGGTTTAGAATTGTATATTCTAGAGTATATGGTTGTATCAATTGTGTTATTAGAATATGATATGAATAAGAGGTAGTTGAGTGGAATTGATTGGACTAAGAGAAGAGTCTATTTAGGTTACACTAAACTAGTAACGGCCCAAGTGGTATACGTTTTTAAAAAAGAAAGGAAAAATTTTTAGTGAAAAAAATTCCATGCTTCATGATCACTCTGATATATGTAACTTATGAGGGATCGTTACAACATGGAGTACCAAGAAACATAGTGTCTGATAGAGATCCAAGATTCATCTCAAGGTTCTGGCAATCGTTGCAAAAATCCTTAGGAACCTAACTTCACTTTAGCACATCTTACCATCCTCAGATGGATAGGTAGAAAGAGAGAACCAAACAAACCCTAAAAGATATGCTAAGAGCTTATGCTCTAGAATAGAAGAGTTGGGAAAAATATTTACCATTAGCTAACTTTATGTACAATAACAGCTACCATTCTAGTTTAGATATGGCTCCTTATGAAGCCTTATGTGATAGTAAGTGTAAGTCTCCTCTATGTTGGGCAGAATTGGGAGAAAGAAAGTTGTTGGGACTAGAATTGCTACAAAAACTTTTAATCAAATCCAAACCATTATAGAGAATTTGAGAATAGCCTAAGAAAGGCAAACAACTTGTTCTAATAGGAGGAGAAAGTCACTAGAGTTCTATGAGGGAGAACATGTATTCTTGAAAATCATTCCTACTATTGGTGTTGAGAAAGCACTGAGGCCCAAGAAGTTAGACCCTTAATTCATAGGACCCTTTAAAATCCTTAAGAAAGTAGGTCCAAGTGCTTACCAATTGGCATTACCTCAAAACTTTCCAACATCCACAATTTTTTTCATGTATCACAACTTAGAAAATATATATCAAGTCCCACCCATGCTCTTAAAGATAGGTCGATATAGTTAAAAGAAAATTTAACTTATTCATTAGAACCTACCAAGATTTTGGAATTTGAGACCAAGTAGCTATGGAATAAAAAAATACCCTTAATCAAAGTATTGTGGCAAGGTTTAACTATTCAAGAAGTGATATGAGAGAAAGAGGATTAAATGAAACAGAGGTACCCTCATCTATTTACAAGTAAACACTAAATTTTGAGGGCAAAATTTCTCTTAGGGGGAGAGAAATGTGCCATCCCAAAATTTGACAAAAGGATTAAATGCCAAATTTTGTATGGTTAAACGTAATTATATTTAATTAATTTCAAGAAAATTCACTTGTATGTAAACTTCATTGAAATATTAACATTTAGGATGAAAGATTTATAAGATAACAATCAGGGTGTCTTATAAGGGTAAGAGAGGGATTTTGGAAAAAGTAAAAAAGAAAAAACCTGACTAGAAACAAATTCCCAATTTAAACCATAATTTAATTATAATTCCCTATCTAAATTACTACAAAACTTTATTCCCTCAATATACCACAAATTATCCAAACTCTCCTACAAGTTTTTCTTTTAAGTCTTCTTCTCGTTCCTTTGACACCCTCACCCTCATTTCATGAAGCACAAGTTTGAGTTTTAGAGAGAGAAAGGAAGAAAACTAGAGAGAGAAACTCCATCCTCATCTTCTACTTCTTCTAAATATCTATCCAAGGCAAGATCCAACACCAACAAGTGAAGAGGAAGCATCATCATCTAGTTGGAGACTTAGTTTCATAAGAACGAAGGGAAACACTAACTCAACAAGTTCTTCCCACTTTCCATAACTCTTCACAAGGTAGGAAACTCTTTTATACCTTTATGTGTGTGAGATATTTCTATAGGCTTGATTCTTTATTGAGTTATGCGATGATGGGTAAAACCTTGTAGATCTACCACTTATGGCATGTTGGGTGTGAGAAAAATTGAGAGCATGAGGAAAGCTTTGGGCAAATCTTGTATTTCTCATGTAGAAAGATCATGAATGATTGGTGTAGATGAGTATGTAGGCTAAGTTAGTTGTTTGTAGAGTCATTGAAGTAGGTTTGTTGGATTGTATGATGAAAACCATAGGAATCTTATGCTTTAAAATTGACCTTAACATGCTTAGGAAAGTATGGAGAGGCCAAAAAACTAGATTCCTTTCCTGCAGAATCGAGAAGGTGTATTCTATGCACTTTGCACAACAAAGTATGGACTTGGCAATGGTGAACATCCTTCCTCTCTCTATACACTTTACTGTAACATGAAGTGCACTTGGCTGTAACAAATTGCACAAAAAAAAAACCACAAACCTTCCCTTTTCATGTTGCTCGCCGTGGGTGTTGTTGTTGTGACCCACTCCTGGAAGCTTTAGGTCCATTTATGTATGTATTTTAGGCATGAGACCTTAAAGAAATAGCTAGGTGTAACACCCCTTATCTTATCTTAACAACGTCAAATAACAAATTCAGATAAGTGGTTACATTATTCTTTACCTTTTTATTTTAAATAAATTGCCTGAGCATTTAATCCATTAGTAATTTAATATATAATTAGGTCTGGGTTCTTTTCCTCAGGTAGACATACTTTATGTATAGCAAAAATAGAATTTCATACATCATAGCAAAATTTATAAAACATTCCATAACTATATGCATCTTATTTAAATCTTCTAATACATATCCTTGGAAATATCAAATATATACATATCTATAGGGGTAAGGAGATAACAATCCTATCACTCAAACCCCTTTTTCCAAAAGAGCAGTATTCCTAATTCTATCTCAAAATACTGATAGCAAAAATTAGGACTAACGGTGCTACATTTTATAATTTCTATTTACTCCTTACATCTGCTAGATGATGCATCATTACTCAGGTTCTATGCATCTGATACATATCAGCAAAATAATGAGAAATATATTCCCAGTAGCTAAACAAACCATTTTATTTAAAACAATGATAAGTACCAATATAATAATACAGAAAATAACTCTACATTCAGTTCAGTTTCAAAATTATTTTCATATAAATTCTGGATATGACATTTGTGAAACGTGTGTGTATGCATCTATAACCATGAGATATGCAACATATATTATCATTATTGGCATGTATAACAAGCTTTCAAGTTTCAAATTTTCAAACATTCTCACATAGAACACATTCATACAATGCCAATCATACCATCTCATAAATGCTTTACTTTTGGGAGGTATACACCAGATCATTCCCATACATATTTATATTCTATGGAGGTATACACCAAATCATTCCTCCTAAACTTAATTCCTTGGGAGTATACACTAGATCATTCCCCAAAGGTGTTATTCTTGAGAGGTTTACATTAGATCATTCCTCCTCAAAATTCTAGTCTTTGGGAGGTATTCACGAGACCATTCCTCCCATTATCTTTAACTTTGCCAATCACAAGTGCATTAAGCATTTCTATGCTATTCAATCATTTTCACATGATTTAGGACATTTTTCTATCAATGGCAAAATGTATACTAATTATCATTCATTCTTGACCATTACATCATTTCCCATCTTTTCACTTAGCATAGGATATTTTTGGATGGCATCTTAGGCTACTTTCAATTAACACATAAGTTTAGCCATCCTAGGGAAATTTCTACATAGCATTCGGCCAAGACAAGATAGACATGAAGGATTGATATTTCTAACCCATTTGGTTCATTTCTAGCATTATTTCTACCAATTAGGAATTATGGTAACCATTTCCATAATTATGGGTAATGTTTTCTCACACCTCAAATTTCTTTTAAGTGTACATTAAACCCATCTTTCACACATCTTTCTAGGTCATTTTTCATGCTAAATTTATCAATGTATACTATTTTACAACTTCACATGCTTATGCAAATTTTCAAGGTAAAATGGTAAAATTTTGAAATGGTTCCTTTACTAAAACATAAGAATACCATAATTTTCTCTCTCCACTTTTCTTATGAAAAATCTTGAAAGGTTTTCTAACCTTTTTCAAGTTAGATTTCAGTACCAATTACATGGGTCCATTCAGCCAAGATGAGTATGGCACATTTTCATGGTTTATGGTGAAGTTAGAAAATGGGAAAAGTGGTTAAACATTAACCTAACTAGATTTTCTCTCTCTTACCATTTTATAACACTTTCTTACACTCTTTCTAACACCATTTTTAACCAAATTTCAACACCGTTAAGAGACCTAGCATTCGGCCAAAGAGGGAAAAGTAAGAAAATGGAGTTATCTCAGCATCTTGCTTACAATACAACCATATTCAAGCAAAAACCATGCAAGAACATCATTTTCTCACTCTTTAAAATACCATTTCAGCCTTGTTATAAGTTAGGGTTTTTCAAGACAAAGGTTCCATCTATGAAAAATTGCCATCTCTTATGTTTTCAAGCATTTCAACATGTCTATAGCCATAAACACAAGTATTTTTCAACATATTTCAAACCCATTCAAGCAAATCAACCATGGGAATGTAGAGAGAGAAATACTATCTTTCTTGCAAGAGTAAGAACACCATAAACACACCGTAAAACAAGAAAAGAATGGTATAGGCATGTTTAGCTACCTTGAAAATGCAAAACAAGTGAAATCTCCAAGTTATTTTGGTTTGAAATTCCTTTCCTCCAAGCCTAGGAAGCAATTCGGCCAGCATCTCCTTCTCCTCCCTTCTTTGACATTTCTAGCACCTTAAGGAAGAAGAAGACTTAAATTAGGGTTTTGATGAAATTACCAAAATGCCCTTGGTGTGAAATGACCAATTTACCCTTACTACTTCTCCTTTTCAAGAATGGCATCCACTCTCCTCAAGAATGTAATTTTTTGGAACTTCCATGGGCTGGAACCTTTCTGCCCCTCTATAATTTTGAAATTACATAATGGTCCCTTAACTTTTTAAAAATTACAAATATGCCCATAAGAAAATTGTCATTATGCCATTCAAGTACAATTGGCCATTTTAGCTCCATTTTTCACCGTTTTCGGTGTTAATGTGCAAAAATCTCTTAAATAAGATTTCATAAAACTTATTTTTGTGAATTTACTAATTTACCTTTATTTTAGCAAAATTATAATTTTACCCCTAAGACAAAATTACCCTTTTTCCCTTTTATGCCAATGTTATCATTTTCACCCTTATTCTTTCTTCTTTTGAACAAGAATGGGTAAGGGTTTCTAATTTCTATTTCCTTGAAATATTTAAGGTAAAAACTAGATTTTTTACATTATGTAAAATTACTAATATGCCCTTAGAGTAAAATTATGATTTTTCCCTTTTTAGGGAAAATTGCCTTTTTGACATCAAAAGCATGTAATCTCTTACATAACTAGATTCTTCTTCTCTCTTAAATGAAAATGATGAGAGTCCTTTAATATAATTTCATGAAATAAGAAAATTAAATAAAATTTCTCTTTCATGATAAAATTACTATTTTGCCCTCCTTTGCCAAAATTTTCCAACTTCGTTCTTATATGACCAAAAATGACTCTATCTTGATGAAAATGTTCGTTCTATCATTTTAATGAACTATCCTTATCATCACATAATTAATAATAATAATGATGACATTAGAGAACGCAAGGTATTAAGGGTGAGTGTTACACTAGGATTATAAGGATGTTAGGAAATGGAATCCTAAATAACTCAAAGGTAACTAATCTATCATGCTTTGTTTATGAAGTTATGAATTGCATCTTTTAGTAATGAAGGAAAATTACAAAAATCTTCTATGTGGATATATGTATAAAGTGTGAGAATTATGCATACATGTTATGACTGTGAAATGTGAACTAAATTGTAATTATGCCACGATAGTTTTATTATGAAAGTAGACGATGAAAAGTCATGAGAAATCTGTCACAAGTTCTTTGCCCAAAAATGTGCTTCATTTTAAAGTATTTAAGAGTGGATAACTGTGGGTAGTATGGGATGCCTATAGTTTATCCTACGTGGGTGAATGATTTTGGTTTACTCCAGAACTAGTTGACGCATATCAAAAGAAAGGAATTAATTGAGCTATCCCGAAGGCCTAAGGGGTAGTCTTTACTTACATATCATTTCTTTTATGACTCTGAATACGACGAGAGACAATATATACTTAAGGTACATGAAAAAGAAAGATATGAGTGGGGGTATGAGATCCCGGGGACATGAAGATCCCGATGACACTAGAAACATGTACACACCAGGTGATGCCTTGGAGTTAGTAACCAGGTCTCAGGACCAAGTTTTGACGCTTAAAGGTATGAAACGACAACTCTATATGTTCATATTTATAAGCAAAAAGGGTCATGGTTGGTATTACAATTTCTAGTTATGATATGATTTTCAAGTTATGACATGAGTATTTGTCTTTATTTGTGTGACATTCTATTGCACGAGAAGCTATATAAAATTCTTCTCTACATATGATGATAAGGATATATGTATGAATTATTTTTCCTATTGAGAATATATATTCTCACCCTTAGTAACAATTTTTCAGGTGCCTTACAACTACCTCATCTTGGAGATTAAGGTGGAGCTTATTACGATGCCATAGCTAGGTAATTTTATAGTTTTTTGCAATATAGTTGTCATCACTATGGTCAAAGTACCCCCTACTCCACCTCTACCCATATTCCCACCACCACCTCATTTTGTATGATTACATGTATATATATATATGTTGTAATGAATGTTAGGCCTCCTAAGATAGGCAGTTAACTTTGTCTTTGAATATTTTAAATGTATGTGTGTAAATATTTTTGTAACTATAGGAAGGCTAACTAGTAACTATGTATTTTGATAATGTATATATATGTATATACAGCTATAAGGTAGTGTTTGGTTATATAAGTCTGTTTACATATTGAAATTCCGCTATAATATATATAAACTTAAGTTTATTCATAACAAGGATAAATATCCTCTTCAAATATATAGAACATACATTTTTTGAAAAAATAAAGTTCTTTAGGATACTTAAGGAGATCCCAGGAAAAATATCAAAATGGGCCAACGAAGTAAATAAAATTAATAAATCACAACGTAATAGATAACTAGTAACCAAAGCATTACATCATCAGCCATGAAGGTTAGAGGCTATTTAAGCTCCTCTGCTCTGCTCCAACAATTTAGGAAATTAGGGTTTTCAGAAGGAAAGAATGCAAATAAGGATAAGGAGGAAAAGAAGAGGGAGAGGAGGCAAAGGAAGAGAGTGAAGAAAAGGGGAAAGTAATGAAAGAGAGAAAGAAAAAGATAAAGGATAAAAATAAAATAATATACTAAGAATAAAATAATAAATTAAGATAAAATAAAATATAAAATAAAATTATTTAGTAGTGTTATTTTGTAATGGATTTAGCAACATCCATTCATTTCTAAAATTTTGCAACACATTGGATGTTGCCAATTTGATGCTAATGTAAAATGTTTACAAAGAAAGAAAGGGTTTGATAGTATGTTGCTAATTCAATATTTTAGGAATTGAATTATATTTTGCCGCCAAATGTTGTTGCTAATTTACAATTTTCTAGTAGTGAATCATTCCATTCTATTTTAGTGTTAGGTATGCAAATAAAAGTTTCTTTTACTTTAGTCCTTGCCTATAGCTTTTTATCGTTAAACCATCTTCTTCCCCATCAATTCAAGCTTATTCATCATTTTTCCCAAATTTTCAATTACTATAGAGTATAATATTGATGTGCTTTATTTTATACATATTTTGCTTGAGGTTAATTCTCCATTTCATGAGCATTTTGTGTGTTTTTATCCTTAGGATCACCTGAACTTGTATCAGTTTTTCATTTTAGGAGTTATACTAGGACATCATCAAAAGTGAGCCATTTTAGAGGTCCAAATAACCTAGAAACATGCCGTGTGGGCGTTGTGTAACACCCCATATTCTTTAATTAGTTATAAATTAAATGTTTCATAATTAATTAGATGAGTTACCATAAAGTGGGGTGAATTGCTTACATAATTCAATGGCTCAAAAATGGGTATGCTAAAAGATAATTTTGCATAAAATTAGGTGTTTAATTTAATCCCCTATTCTTCCTTTTGTATCACCTAGCCTACGTGCCAAAAGAAAAGCAAACCAAAAATGCATATAAAACCTACACGTGCAAGTGGGGAGAAGGGATGCAACAATTAAATATATGTATATTATATGTACATTTGGTGGAGTAAAAGGGAAGCAAGAGTGCAGAATTTTCTAAAGCACACGTGCAATTGGGAAGAAGAGAAGTGTATTGCAATTGCAAACCTACATGTGAAATTGATGGAGCATGTGAATTTTTAAATCATGTGTATATATATGTTAAACTACCACCAAGAGGAAAAGAGGGGAGAGGTGAGTAGGTGTATGTGTGGCAAATGTATAAAAATGAAATATACATATGAATGCACACGTGTAATGAGGAGTGAGGTTATGAAAATATAATTATGAAAGGAAAAAAAAAATGCAACATTTTATTTCTCTTAAAAGACATAAACCACACAGCTAGAAAAACATGTGAAACACGTCTTCCCCTTTCCCTTATGTTGACTCTAACTTACCCAAGATGAGGTAAAACTCACATGTGTGACTTGCATGCATGAGTCCTACGTGAAAAGGGGTGACTTAGGTGCAAGGGTGGAGTTGAATACATATGTGCATGCAGCATGAATTTGGAGAAGAAGTAAACCAAAGATTGCAAGGAAAGGAATTACCAAAGTTTCAAGCAAGAAAGTACAAGGTGCAAAATTTTTGTTTCTAAACATGCATGGAGAAGGGAAATTATTTAATAATTTTATATGCACAAGACTTTGGCCTTGCGTGAAGCAAAAGAAACATCCATAAGCATGTGGTAAAGTGAGGAGAAGAGGAAAGGTGTAGCCATGAAATATCATTAAGAGAAATAAAGGTGGCGTCCATTTCTCTTAAGCAAAGTAGAAATTGTAAGGGAAGGAGGAGCCATATGTGAGGAATGGAGCTGCATGGGTCCTTCTCTTTCTTTCCCTCCTTTGGCGTGAGTAAGTGGACAAGGGAAGAGTGCAAGGGAAGTAAATGGTATTTAAAAGTACTTATGTGACTCATACATTGAGTAAAACACAAGATCACAAGGAAAGAAGGGGTTGCACGTGGAACTCTTTGTAACACCCGCTCCTAATACTTGCATTTTATAATGGCATTGTTATTACTATTGTTGTTAGTATTATTTATGTGATGCTAAGGATGATTCCTCAAAGAGATAGAATAGACATTTTCATCAAGATAAAATCACTTTTGCCATAAAAGGTCAAAATTGGAAATTTGGTAAAGAAGGGCAAAATAGTAATTTTTCCATGAAGGAAAAACATAAATTTTATTTTCTTATTTCATGGAATTGGATTTAAGGACTTTCATTATTTTCATTTAAGAGAGAAGAAGAATTTAGTATATGAAGTGGTTATGTCCACTCTGATGGCAAAATGGTAATTTTCCTTGAAAAGGGCAAACATGTAATTTTACCCCAAGGGCATATTAGTAATTTTACATAAGGTAGAAAAATTTAAATTTTACCTAAATACTCCACGGAAATAGAATTTGGAAGTCCTTGCCATTTATTTTCAAAAGGAGAAAGAATAAGGGTGAATATCATGGTATTGGCATAAAGGGCAAAATGGTAATTTTACCCTAGAGGCAAAATGGTAATTTTATCAAAAGAAGGATAAATTAATAAATTCACAAAAATAAGTTTTATGAAACTTTATTTAAGTGATTTTTGCCCATTAAACTCAAAAAGGATGAAAAATGGAGTTAAATTAGGCATTTGGACATAAAAGGGTAAAATGGTAATTTCCTTAGGGACATATTGGTAATTTTCCAAAAAGATAAAGGGCAAATCTGGAATTTTGAAATTTATAAGGGCAGAATTGTCCTAACCTATAGAAGTTCCATGAAATCACAATTCCAAGGAGAGAGAATGCTGTTGTTGAAAAAGAGAACAAAAAGGGATAAAATGGACTTTTTAACACTAATGGCACTTTTGTAATTTACCTAAACCCTAATTTAAGTCATCTTCAACCTTAAGAGGGGAAAGAGGTCGTGCAAGAGAGGCAGTAGAGAGGCTGGACCGAAATATACAAGGAGGAGAAGAAGAAGTGCAAAATCAAGGCAAAACACTTGGGAAATTCAACATTTATTGCATTTTCAAGGTAGCTAAACATGCCTAAACCCTTCTTTTCTTGATTTATGGTATGATTAAAGTGTTCTTAAACTTGTAAGAAGAATGGGTTTCTCTCTCTACATTCTTATGGTTGATTTGCTTGAATGGGTTTGGAATATGTTGAAAACTACTTGTGTTTATGGCTATAGACATGTTGAAATGCTTGATAACCTAAGAGATAGAAATTTTTCATTATTGGAACTTTAGTCTTGAAAAACCCTAGCTTGTACCAAGGCTGAAATGATGTTTTTAAGAGTGAGAAAATGATGGTTTTGCATGGGATTTACTTGAATATGGTTGTATTGTAAGCAAGATGGTGAGATAACTCCATTTTCTTATTTTTCCCTCTTTGGTCGAATGCTAGCTCTTGTGATGGTGTTGAAATTTGGTTTAAAATGGTGTTAGAAAGAGTGAGAGAAAGAGTCATGAAATGGTAAGAGAGAGAAAATATAGTTAGATTAATGTCTAGGAACTTTTCCCATTTTCTAACTTCACCATAAACCATGAAAGTGTGATGTACCTATCTTGGCCGAATGGACCCATGCAAATGGTGCTGAAATTTCATTTTAAAATGGCTAGAAAACCTTATAAGATTTGTCATAAGAAAGGAGGAGAGAGAAAGTTATGGTATTTTTATGTTTTTAGCCAATGTACCATTCCAAAATTTTACTATTTCACCTTAAAAGTATGCTTAAAAATGTAAAGTTGTAAGATTATGTGCATTGTCACATTTGGCATGGAAAATAAGCTAGAAAAGTATGAAAGATGAAGGTTTAATGTAAACTTACAAGAAAATAAGGTGTGAGAAAGCATTATCCATAATTATGGTAAATTGTTACCATAATGTTTAAATGGCAAAAATAATGCTAGAAATGAATCAAATGGGTTAGAAATGCCAATTCCCCATGACTTTCTTGCATTGGCCGAATGCTATGTAAGATTTTCCCTTGAATGGCTAAATTTGTGTGTTAATAGAAAGTAGCGTAAGGCTCCACTCAAATGGCTTATGATAAGTGAAATGAGGGGAAATGATGAAAAGATTAATTATGGATGATAAATAGCATGAAAATTTTCCATTCATAGAAATATGTCCAAAATCATGTGAATGTGATTGAATGGCATGGAAATGCTTATTGTGCTTGTGAAAGGCAAGATCAAAGCTAAAGGGAGGAATGATCTGATGAATACCTCCCAAGAATGATACCTTGTGGGGAATGATCTAGTGTATACTCCCAAGGAATTAAATGAGGAGGAATGATCTAGTGTATACCTCCTAAGAAAGCTTCCTTGTGGGGAATGATCTAGTGTATACTCCCAAGAAATTAAATACAGGAGTAATGATATGGTTTATACCTCCTAAGAACATAATCATGTGGGAAGGAATGATCTAGTGTATACCTTCCAAGAGTAAAGCTTGTATGAGATATTATGATTTGTATTGCATGAATGTGTTCTATGTGAGAATGGTTAGAGTATGTGAACTGTAACAACGGGAAAGATTTGAAAGAGTTTTAAAGGATTTTAAAAGATAAATTCTGATTTTTGAAGCTAATTTACATTAAACGAAGCCTGGCATGTATTTCGAGGATAATGACTTGACACAGAAGGTCGTTTGAAGCCAGAAACACGATCAAACAAAAAGAAATGCAATCCGGCGATCAGAAACTGACGGAAGAAGTTTCGTGCGTCAATTTCGTTGACGGAGGCCAAACTTTTGCATGGAAATGTGTGCCAACATCTGGAAGGATGCCGACACCCTAAAACATCCCCGGGTGGCCCGAGAAACGTCAGAATCGTCCCTGGAGGCTTTAAATTACGCAAATTCCCTCTATTTCTCTCATTTCACTCTCTCTCCTCACCACACTCTCTCTCTCCTCTCTCTTTTCTCTCTCCACCTTCCTCCACCGTGAGCAGTGCCACTGACCACCGTGGGCCGCCACCAAGGGTACCAACCGACCTCATCGCCACAACCTCCAAAGAACCAACCACGCCACCAACGGCCGCCGCGACCACCGAAACGCCATTTTCCCTCCATCGCGTAAAACTTCTCCAGCTCGAATCGCCGCCGTCCGTCGCCATTGACACTCACCGCCCCCACCACCGTGGTAGCCTGCCGCCGACTTCCTTGATGGCTCGACGCCGTCGAAAGGAGGCCGGACGGGCCCAGATCGAGTTAGAACGTCGTCCCCCATGCGAGAAAGTTCGTGGCCAGAAAACACCACCCAAACGGCCGTGAACCGCCGTGCCACCACCGTATTCGGACTCCTGGACTTGCGGGCTTCACCGTGGTGTGATTTTTGAGGCAAACTGCACCTCTTCGCCGTGTGCCACCGTGCACCGCCATGTGCCACCATGACGGAGCTTCTGGACGTGCATCCCGAGAAACCGAGACCACCGTGATGTAGAATTCCATCATCCGAGCACAGTGGTAAGGTCCGATTTCCCAAAAACTAATGGTATATAACTGAAATGGCTGCCGAACGTAAATGGACAATAAAGTGACCTAGGAATTAGCGTAACTGGATTTAGAATCAAAAAACGAATGACGTGACAAGTTTAAATATTCCATTTAATGTCCAGGGAATTAATTGGGCTCAAAAACCGAGATTTCGTGGAGTCCTGACTTGATTTGGAGCGACCGGAGACTAGGTAGGATAATTTACACTTCCCGAACCCTAGAATTGATTTAGTGAATACCTGACTGATTTAGATGACTTGCATGGAATTACGTGCTGCTTTTGATGGGATAAAATGCATGCCTGTGTGCTGAAAACCCTAATTGCATGTTAGACACCTTGTTTATTGAGTTTAGATGCCTTTAGGGCAGATCTACTTAGGGTTGGGTACTTAATAGCTAGTATGGAACGACCGTTAAGTATCCCTCGTACAGGAAACTTTTAACGAAACTATTTTTATCATATTTAGCCTGTAATGAGTTAGGGATTACGCGTTAAACCAGGACGACCCTAAGAAAGGTTTAGGGAGTATAAGGGTGGATAACCTACACGGGGAAATGTTGTGATTTAGGCGTAATACCCTAGAACCCTGAGGAATAGCCGACCGAGTGCATGTGAGTTCGAATAGACTGTATGAGGATGAGAATTGGCGTATGTGCACATGCTAGGGGACGCCCTAGATGTTGATTCTCACCCGGTCCTTGAGTGAGTGATTGGTGTTACGGATCACACTCACAATATAGGCTTGATTCGGGTGATTGGTGTTACGGATCACACCCAACGATAAGAGAGGTATTCTCTCTAGACTACGTGCAATTAGAAGACGATTTAGATTTGGTTACAGCAGATTTGTAGCCAACGTGGATTGAGATACACAGGGCATAGGATTTTACTTGATTTTGATGATTTATTTTAAAAGAAATGGATTTTTCTGATTGTGATATATTGCCGCGATTTCCATGTAATTAAATGATTTTAAAGATAAGGTATTCCACTGTTTTCGAACTGATTTCGGGAAGACGATTTCGGTGTTCGCACTGCTGGGTATTCAACTGGTTTTTGAATGATAATTAAATTGTAAATTATTCTACTGGGATTCATATCTCATTAGGTTGTGTACTCAGATGAACAAGGGCGAAGGCGAGAGCCAGGCGATAGCGGTGACTTGAGGATAGACCGGAGGATGATTAGCTTAGGCTTGAATCATTTGTATATATACTTTGATGACGCTGTTATTTATCGGATTCTGTTTCTTATAAATTCTGTATGGATCAGACTGAATGTACCTATAGCGTTTCAGATAGTATGCATGGATTTTAGTGATGAATTGATGTTGCTGTGTATGGATTTATGTTGGTTATGCTTATTACTGTTGTTGGACTGCCTCTTGATTTTTAAACAGGTGATTTCGTATTTGGGATATGATCAAAATACAGAGGAAACTCTGGCAGATTTTTGGTAGAATTTACCGCTGTAAACTTATAGATTTGAATTGAAATGTGTATGAATGTATGACGCGACGTGTATGAGTTTTAGATTTCATTCCAGAGAAATTTATGATACATGTATGTATGTGTATTTAGTTATCTGCGTGTGAACTACGGTTGAACGAAATTCGAATGGACAACGGAGAGTCTATTTGGGTTACGCTCAACCAGTAGCGATCCCCTGACGTTCCCACATAGGGAATAAGCATTTAGAATGCCCCGTATGCTTCCGCTGATAAGATAAGCATCGTGTATGACGTATTAGGGGGTCGTTACATGAACATTGAAAGTTTGTTATTCATTCCATTGATGATATTACATGTTGCATATCTCATGTTTATAGATGCATACACACATGTTTCGCATATGACATACCCATAGATCTATATGAAAAGAAGTTTGAACTAAATAGAATGTAGAAATATTTTTTGTATTAGTACAGTGGTACATATCAGTTATTTCAAAGAAATGGTTTGTTTAGCTACTGGGAATATATTTCTCATTATTGTACTGATATGTATCAGATGCATAGAACTCGAGTATTGATGCACCGAACTAGCAGATGTAAAGAGTCATTAGAAATTATATAATGTAGCACTTTTAGTCCTAATTTCTACCATCTATAATTTGAGATAAAATTAGGACTACTGTTCTTTTGGAAAAGGAGCTTGAGTGATAGGTTTTTTGTGTCCTTACTCCTTAGGGATGGGTATTTCATATATCCTAGTATATGTATACTGAATGATGTAATAGACAATTATTATACTTATATAATATAAAGTTTTATGAATTCCACTGTGATGTATGAAATTTTATTTCTGCTGTACAAAAGTATGTTTACCTGAGTAAAAAGGGACCTGAACCTAATTATATATTAAATTATTGATGGAATAAATGCTCAGGAAATTTATTGAGATTAAAAAGGTAAAGAATAATGTAACCACTTATTTGATTACAATGTGTAACGTTGCTAAGTAAAGATAAGGGGTGTTACACTCTTTGTGTATGATGATAATAATTAACTAAGGGGAAGGAGGAAACAAAAACATGAGGGAAAATGGAAGAGTGCAGCGTGAGGTCTATGTGAATAAAGAAAGACCAAATTTTGTGCTTCCTTTCCTCCTTCCCATTGGCATGTCTTAGTAGCTAAACCAAGGAGTGCAAGAAAATGTAAATGGCACGTGTGGCTGCAATGTAAGGAGAATGGACAAAAGGAATTGGACATTGTATTTTTTTAATACGTGGATGCATGCACACGCCACCTAAGCAAAGAGACAAGAGGAGTTGAGATTGCATTTTTGAGATAAATGCAACAAACACACAGAGAGAAAGAAAAGAGAGAGAGAGAGAGCATCCTACACCTTAGAACATGCTCACCACACCCTCAAAGCAAAAAAAAAAAAAGTAGAAGAGAGCAGCCCATAATTAAGAAGACCCCCTACCCATTCGGTCAAGGTAAGGAGAAAGGGATCTAGTCAAAGAAAAAAAAAAGCAAGGTGTAGAAGGAGATCCAAAGGAAGAGCTAAGATCATTTCATTCTAGTCATCATCAAGGTCAGTTAACAATTTCTAAAATTATACTCTATGTTTTAGTAGGCATAACCACCATGTTTTTTCAAGTTTTTCATGGAACATGATTTTTTCCCCTACATTCTTGATAAGATGCATGTTATGTGGCTAAGCATGTGTGATTGATTGGGATGTTGGTTGATGTGATGAAATGAATGTTATTATTGTGTAAGGATTATAAATAGTTAGTGATGTTGTCATAATAGAAATGGATGTATGAGTTTGGGAACCATTATTCCCCATGAAATTCTTTTAGTCCGAATAGAAGATGAAATTTTATATTAAAGGGGTGTGAGAGTTTGGTTGTGATTGGTGAGAAAAATGACCATGAAGGAAGGAGACTATACCATTTTAATGGTGTTAGTTAAGGAATAAAAGAGGAAATTTGAATTGCAAATTAACCAATTTCCTTAGGCCAAGTCCATGGAATTTATTCTTGAAGTTTATTAGCATTTTTTAAGAAATGCACATTAATATTATTTTTCAAGAAAGGGGGATTCATTCTTGAAGTTTATTAGCATTTTATAAGAAATGCATCTTAATATTATTTTTCAAGAAAGGGGAATTTATTCTTGAAGTTTATTAGCATTTTGTAAGAAATGCACATTAATATTATTTTTCAAGAAAGGGGGATTCATTCTTGAAGTTTATTAGCATTTTATAAGAAATGCAACTTAATATTATTTTTCAAGAAAGGGGAATTTATTCTTGAAGTTTATTAGCATTTTATAAGAAATGCACCTTAATATTATTTTTCAAGAAAGGGAAATTTATTCTTGACGTTAGTAGAATTTTATAAGAAATGTACATTAATATTCTTCTTCAAGAAAGGGAAATTCATTCTTGAAGTTTATTAGAATTTAAAAGAGATGTATACTAGTTTTACTTTTCAAGAAAAGGAAAATTTCTCTCAAAACTTGTTAGAGATTTTATAAAGGTGGCCAAGTGTGCACAAGAGATGTTATAAAGGTGGCTAGGTGTCCACAAGTGCCCAAGTGTGCACAAGAGATTTTAAAAAGGTGGCCAAGTGTTCACAAGTGCCCAAGTGTGCACAAAGATTTATAAAGGTGGCCAAGCATCCACATAGTGCCCAAGTGTGCACAACTAATGTATAAACATAAGTTTTAAGAATGATAAGCATAAATGGTTTTTTAATTTTATGATAACGTGTTTAATAGCATGCAAAGATGTTTTACTTGGAGAGGATATTATTTTATCACATTGACATTTAAATTGATCATACAATGCTTGCCAATTTGTACTTATAAATAATATTGTCTTTTTTTATATATATACCAAGAATGTAGAATTAAATATTTTGGTACTTACACCTTGATACATATTAGTTTCTTAAACCCCAAATTGTTAAGCTACTAGGAACTTTTGTTTCTCATTTATATGCTAATATGTATTGGATGCGGACGCTTACCAAAGCCGGGAAGAGAGAAATTTCTCATTTATATACATTTCACTGTGTATATAAAAGAGAGACGAGTAATTGTTGGGGAAAAAAGATATGTGAAAGACTGGTTCCTTCCCATTATTTGTAAAGGATTCTAAGTGACAGAATTGTTGTCTCTTGAGTCCTGACTGACGGGTACTTCATATATCCTGGTATATGTGCTTGGAAGATGTAATGGACATTTATTTATTGGACATTATTATTTTGTATGATATGAAGTTTTAAATTTCCACTATGTAGTTTAGTATTTTAATTTCGTTGTGCATATAAGATTTAACCTGAGCAAAAGATCCCAAACCTAATTCATTTTAATAAAACTTAATAGTATAACTGCTCAGACTTAATATAAAAGGATAAGAATAATGTACCGAACTTATCTGTTTACATTAGAGGAAACGTAATACTAGATAAGGGCGTTACCCTTGTAGTATTCTAGGGACCTTGATACATTCCATGGGCCTTAAAGCATGGCCACTTTGGCCCTATGCAAAGTATGTCGTGTGAGGGTTTTGAAAGAGAGAGCAAGGCCATTTCTTGAGGGTCATGATCTCACTTAGATTATCATATATTTAGAAGTTTATCATCTTTAAAGAAACATCACCATATTTGAAAGGATTTTTTTGACTTATCATGATCTCTTTTGAAAACCCTATCATCCCGCTCAGCCACTCATCATCTTTTGACTTTTATCTTATCTCATCTCATCTTATCATATCTTATCTCATCTTATTTTAACTTATCTTATCTTGTCCTCTCCATTTATCCAAGAGTGTCGTGGCTTGTTTATAAATATCCTCCCTAGGGTTTGTGAAGAGAAGAGGTCGTGACTTGAATCTCTTTCATCCTCCTTGAGGCTAAAGAGGAGGCATCACATGATGCTAAAGGGTGAATGCTAGGAGACTATCTTCAACCTTGAAAATTTTAATTGCCTTTCTTGGAGTTCCATAAGAGATTGGAAAAAGGAATTGGAATTGCTTTGATATTGTGCTGCCAATGCTACTTATGCCGCTACACCTAAGGCAGTGAACCTATCAATGCGGTAGTGAACCAATCAATGCAGCCTAGTGCAATGGTGAGTATCAAGGTCGTATTCCTCAGTAACAGGAAAGGCCAAAGTTGCTACTTGTTCTTTGTTATCTAGCCTAAAAGTCAAAGTGATTGTTTTTAACTAATCTTAATAATTAACTAAGTACAAATAAACTACCAGCAACATGGAACAGAAGAAAATATACGGAGGCAAGAAATGAAAATCCATCAGGGAACCTATAATGGTTGGAAAAAACACAAAGGATAATGGATTACTAAATTTGCCTATGCTACTTGTGAGTGAATTCTAAGTTAAATTCAATTTCCCTCTCAAGAAAATTAAATTTCTAAATTTAAGAATCTACCACTGGAATCTCTTCCTAATAATTGATTTTCGATCAGCCTTATCAGTTTAATTCACCGCTATTAAGGATAGCTACTCCTCAATCCAGCAATTAATTAACCTCATCTCTAAGAAAAAAATTAATTGTTCGTTACAATTAGGTGTCCAATTTCAATTATCATCTCTCGATCTCAAAAAGAAATCTAATTAGCTTTCATTGTAACGTCTTGTCAACGAAAATATGAGCGTTCGTTCATAAAAGTAACAGATATCACATAACTAACATTCAATTATCCATGCAAATTAAAACAGCAATCCAACACAGTTAGGAACCCCAATGAATTTTACAAGTTTAGCCACACATATTTACAAACAGCACACAATCCAATAGCAAAAAATCCATTAGAAAATTCATTAAACAACAAATAAAATATAGTAAAAATTTATGAAATCCTGACTTCTCAATTGTCTAATGGTCACTGCACGAATTGGTTGTCGAAAAACCACCAAAAGATGACTGAAAAACTACCAGATATTCAAATCCAATGTTATCCAGCAAAACGGGTCGCCAAATCGAGTTGGATCCTTAGGTCAATGGGTACCCGATGGAAAATGCCTGGATCGGCGATTGGAGTTGAGGTGGAAGGTTGCGGGGGAGGCAGTGAGTGACAGAGGGGTGACGATGACCGATTGGTTGGCCAAAAAATATGCGGAGGAGCTTAGTTGCTAATGGATCGTGAACTGGGTCTCGAATCAGGTTTGTCTTCGAATCTCTCAATCTGAGGGACTATGGTGGCTGGTGAGCTGAGGGAAGGCATCAGAGGAGTTGCTGGAGGTTACATGGGTGGGGCGAGTGGTGGGTCGATTGAAAAATGCCATAAAACACCGTAAACTAGAATGAAATTCCTCTCAGATCATGTGCCTTTTCTCGGCGTTTTACTACTTTTTGACAGCAATGGATGGTGGTGGCGGCTCTCACGTCGTCTCCTATTGCCAAGGTGAGGTCGCGTCGCCGCAGAGCGCCAGTCGGACACTCCGTTCAAGGTCTTCTCTCCCTCGGGTATACTCTCTTTGGTTACTGTTCTAAGGTAAATTCCATCAATTTTTTGCGTTGTTCTCCTCCTCAGATAGGCTGCTCCCTTTTTCTCACATGGATCCTCATTTTTTCCCTCTAATTAGCCCGGTCCAAGGCCTAATTAGTCCAGTCCAAGGCCTAATAAGAAAAATTGGCCCAAATGGCCTATTTTGGGTGCTTTGAAGATTGTTTAGGCTCAAATTTCTTCGTTTGTTGATGATGACTTGATTTAAATTCCTGAAAACAAATAATAACGCAACTTAGGTGATTTTTAGAATAAAATGACATAAAATGCTCACAAAATGGATAATTCATATCAAGTAATTTTGTATATAATAAGACACATCGAATCACCCTACACTTAAGCTTTTGCTTATCCTCAAGCAAACATTAACTCAGTCTTTAAACAAACAGCAATAGTTTCTCAAAGTCCATACCTAGTCCACAGTTAATAGTGCCTAACACATCCCTCGTGAAACTTAATCATAGACCAAATTGCAAAACCTTGATGTAGAATAGAGATAATAACGATGCATGCACAACTTAGTCAACAATTCAATGCCAAATATTTAAGAATCAATGCCTCTTAGAGATTACTCAAATCACTTAAAGTGTATACTGGTAAGGTATAAATCCCTCAAGAAACTTCACAAGAATATGTTGACTATATGCTTGCTTATAAATCTCATCTCTGCTACTACTAAAAAAAATTGAATACCAAAATCAAGGGGTCTTACAGGGTTGTAATGAGGTTAAGGTGGTGGTAGGGAAGAAATTTTTGGTAGAAGTGGCATAGATGCTAAAAATTCATGCAATTAAAGCATCATGAAGGATTAAAGGATTAAACGCAAAAAATGCTAAACATAACAATTCTTACTAAGTTTTCAATGAAGTTGGTGATGCTCAGAGAATATAATATCAATAGACAGACTACTCTGGTTATTATCTCTTTTTTTCTCATCATTTTTTTTTCATAATTAGCCTGTATTCTTACACTTCTAGATTGAAGGGAGCATCTAGAATGATAAAAAAACTTAGTGTACTATCACCAATTAAGATAGTGCATTTTTAATCCATGTATAAAGAGTAAATCACACAAATTTCAACAAATAGAGTGAAGAAAGAAGATAGTGAATAGTAAGGAATATGAGTCTAAAATGTAGGTGATGAAGGAAAAGTTAAGGCCCAACAGTGGCTAACTAAGGAAGACACATGGGGTAAGCTTTTTTTTTCACAAAAATAGTGTATCTTAAGTTGCCCAAATCATCTGATATTCAAAAGGTTATGTAACCTCAATAAGTATTACAGAGTAAGTTCTAGAGACACAATCAAGTGAAATACACACTCAACAAAAAGAATTCAGAGCATATTTATAATGAATTCTTATCTTAGGCTTAAATCTCATGTTTGAAGTGTGGCTAAATTGCATATGGTTCTCAAATATTTCCATATGAATTATCAATCAAGCAATGCATGCATACTGCATTATCAACATTCTAAATCAAAAATTGAACAATTTGAAAAAAATAGTCAAGCAACACTGGTATGGCCCAACCGTGGTAAAAAATACACTAGGCATTAAAACTGCTTTCTAACATGCACTATGAGAAACAATACTTGCCCATTCATGACTGAATCATACATTCTCAAAAGACAATAAAAGACTCAAGTGCTATAGAATCAAGCAAAAATCAAGTATCATACACTATATCCATTATCAAAATCAATACAACATCAGCAAACTGCAGCATCAAAATTATAGATACCCACCCCACACTTGAGAAAGACATTGCCCTCAATGTACAGCATAGGGGATACCACAGAAATAAAAGCATAAATCGCAGCAATAAGCAAAGATAATCTAAAAATTTTAATGCACCTCAACAATATGAAAAAGAAGAAAATAGACAAAAATAAAATAACACAAATAAAGTAAATAATTAAAAAAAAACTGCTTCTTTTTGTTTGAGTCTTTTAGATGGACTCGTTCCTTCTCTCACTCTTGCAGGTAAAGCACCATGTGCACTCGCTCCTCGACCTCCGATAAGTCTCTTTAGTAGTGCTTTAGTCGGTACCCATTGACTTTGAAATCTCCTTTGTTAGGATGATGCAGTTCCATTATGCCATAGGGAAAGACTTGCTTGACCACAAATGGTCCTGACCATCGGCTCTTAAGCTTTCTTGGAAAAAGATGAAGACGTGAGTTATAAAGTAATACCCTATCTCCAACCTGAAAATCTTTAGAGCCACACAGCCTTTGATCATGCCACTTCTTGGTTCGAGCTTTGTAAATGGAAGAATTTCCATAAGCTTGGTGGCGTCATTCCTCTAGCTCATTTAATTGCTATAACCTCTCTTTACCTAAAGAAATAACATCAAGATAGCATGTTTTAAGGGCCCAAAGTGCCCTGTGTTCTAATTCGACAGGCAAATGACAAGTCTTTCCATATACTAGCCTATAAGGTGTAAATCCAGTAGAAGTTCTATAAGTTGTCCTGAAGGCCCATAATGCATCATCCAATTTGGATGCCCAATCCTTCCTACTCACCCCCATAGTTTTCTCAAATATTCTCCTTAAACCCTTATTAGTTACCTCTACTTGTCCACTAGTTGTGGGTGATAGGGTGTTGAAAACCTATGAGATACCCCATAATGTTTAAGTACTTTCTCAAGTTGGGAGCTACAAAAATGGGTCCCTCTATCACTAATCATTGCCCTAGGTGTACCAAACCAAGAAAACAATTTTTTAAGGAACCTAGTCACTACCCTGGCATCATTAGTGGGGAAAGCCTGAGCTTTTGGCCACTTAGAAAGATACTCAACAGCCACAAGTATATACTTATTACCAGATGAGGAAGGAAAAGGGCCCATGAAGTCAATACCCCATGCATAAAAAATTTCAACCATTTGCATACTTGTTTGGGGCATTTCGTCACGGGCGGAGATGTTACGTGACCTCTGACAAGCATCACAAACTTAAAAATATGCTCTAGCATCTTGGAATATGGTTGGCCAGTAGAACCTTGCTTCAAGCACCTTCCTAGCAGTGCGGTTTGCAACATGGTGGCCTCTCTTTAGTCCTTTATGGCAATGCCTCATAATCTGGTGGATTTCCTTTCCATGTATGCATCTCCTGATTACTTGGTCTGCACAAATACGAAACAAGAAAAGATCTTCCCAAATGTAGTATTTCAACTCAGCAAAGAATTTCTTCTTTTGTTGGGTAGTCATACCCTTTGGTAAAACCCTTGCAACCAGATAGTTAATATAATCACCAAAACCAAGGGGAATCAGTACATACCTGAACTACCTCCAACTGCTCATCCAGGAAGTTATCATCAATGGCTCTCTCATCCAAAGCCTCCCATTTGGGAATCTCTAACCTTGATAGGTGATCTACACCTAAGTTTTCTTCACCCTTCTTATCCTTGATCTCAATATCAAATTCCTGTAAGAGTAAAATCCATCCAATGAGTCTAGGCTTAACATCATGCTTACCAAAAAAAAACTTCAAGGCTGAATGATTCGTGTGAACCACGGTCTTGGATAGCACCAAATAACATTAAAACTTGTCAAAAGCATAGACCACTGCAAGTAACTCCTTTTCAGTAGTGGTATAGTGCTCTTAGGCATCACTTAAGATCTTTCTAGCATAATAAATTGGCTAAAACTTTTTATCAATCCTTTGACCTAACATAGCTTTAATTGCAAAGTCACTAGCATCACACATTAGTTCAAAAGGTAGCCCCCACTTAGGTGGAACCATAATAGGGGCTGTGGTTAGTTGTTCCTTTAGTAACTCAAATGTATGCAAACAATCAGTATCAAATACAAAATGTACATCCTTGACAAGCAATTGAGTTAAAGGCCTAGCAATCTTAGAGAAATCTATAATAAATCTCCTATAAAAACCAGCATGCCTTAAGAAACTGCTAACAGCCTTAACACAACTAAGGGGTGGTAGTTTTGATATGGTCTCAACCTTAGCCTTATCTACCTCCATCCCTACATGTGATATCTTATGCCCAAGAATAATCCCCTCTCTCACCATAAAGTGACACTTTTCCCAATTAAGAACCAAGTTTGCTTCTATACATCTTGCAAGCATACGTTGTAAATTAAGCAAACAGTGGGAGAAAGAGTTACCAAAAACTGAGAAGTCATCAATAAATACCTCTATAGACTCCTAAATCATGTCATGGAAGATTGCCATCATGTATCGCTAAAAAGTGGCTGGTGCGTTGCATAATCTAAAAGGCATCCTCCTGTAAGTGAACGTCCTATATGGGCAGGTAAAGGTGGTCTTCTCTTGGCCTTCAGGTGTGATGGGAATATGAAAATAACCTAAAAACCATCAAGAAATCAATAAAACATGTAACTTGCCAAACGTTCAAGCATTTGGTCAACGAAAGGAAGAGGAAAATGGTCTTTTCAGGTTGCATCATTAAGCCTACTATAATCAATGCAAACCCAAAAACCTGTTACCGTCCTAGTAAGTATCAACTCATCCTTCTTATTCTTGACCACTGTCATGCCACCCTTCTTTGGTACAACCTGCACAGGACTCACCCAAGAGCTATTAGAAATAGGATAAATCAAACATGCATCAAGAAGTTTAATTACCTCCTTTTTTACCACTTCTTTCATGTTTGGGTTTAATTGTCTCTCTGGCTACACCACTGGCCTATAGCTATCCTCCAACAGGATCTTTTGTAAACAATAGCTAGGATTAATCCTAGGAATGCCTGCCATCTTGTAAGCAAAGGCCCTAAGGTATTTCCTGAGAGGTGTCAAAGTCATCTCCCTCTCCTCAGGCATCAAGTCAGCTGCTATGATTACTGGCAGCTTCTCTGCCTTATCCAGATAGGCGTATCTTAAGTTTTTAGGTAATTCCTTTAATTCTAGGGCTGTGGGGGTCCTCAATTGAAGGTTTCACCTTCTACACCTCTAACCTATCAAGAGAAACAAATGGGTCAGTAAAGTTGCTAGGCTTAACAGCCAACAGATGAGCTAGTTGTTCCAACACTTTTTTGTTGGACAACTCATCCTCATCTTCTTGTAATGCCACTTGTAAAAGGTTCACAAGTAAAAACTCCTGTAATTTGGACTCAACCACATCATACAAGACATCCATAGAATATACAATATCATCATAATCTAAAGATTGTCTCTTAGATATAGCTAAGTTAAAAGTAATAGTCTCATCCCCTACTCTAAGTTTCAACTTCTCATCACAGACATCTATAATAGCCCTAGATGTTGCAATAAAAAGCCTACCTAGAATCAAGGGTACGCTACTCTTACCCTCAATATCCATCACAACAAAATCAACAAGAAATATGAATTTATCAACCTTTAGAAGTACATCTTCAACTATACCTCTAGGATATTTAATAGTTCTATCAGCCAATTGTATATTCATCCTAGTAGGTTTTGGCTCACTCAATCTTAGTCTATCAAACAAGCTAGTAGGCATCAAATTTATGCTAGCTCCTAGATTAGCTAAAGCATCCATGACAAACAGTTCACCAATTGCATAAGGTATAGTAAAACTCCCTAGATCACGCCTCTCAACAGGCAGCTTATTTTGTAGGATTGCTGAGCACTCCTCATTCAGTGTCACTAGCCCGAAATCCTCCAGTTTCCTCTTGTTGCTAAGTATTTCCTTCAAGAACTTTGCATAGCGAGGCATCTGCAAAATGGCTTCAACAAAAGGAAGGTTAATCCTCAGTTGTTTAAATAGATTAAGAAACTTACCAAACTATTGATCCACCTTCTCCTTATTGATAGTTGCATCCTGAACATCAGTATTATCATCATCAGGTAAAAGTAAAGGACCAAATACTTGCTTGCCTAATCTTAGAGTAATAGCCTTGCAATGCTCCCTTGGATTAGACTCTGTGGTGCTGGGGAGCGTCCATAGCTGTCCCTTAGCCAACACCTTAGAAATCTAGCCTATCTAGTTCTCCAAGTTCTAAATGGAAGCCTGTTGGTTTCTAAGTGCTGTGTCCGTCTACTGGAACTTACCCTCTAAAGTGCACAAAAACTTCATAATCAATTCCTCTAGATTGGGCTTCTTCTCCTACCCTTGAGGAAATTGATTTTGAGCAGCTTGCTACTGGGGTTACTGCTAGTGCAACTGCTGAAAACCTGGTGGACCCTAGTTATTAGTGTTTCTCCATCCAAAATTTGGGTGATTCCTCCACTTGGGGTTGTACGTGTTGCTATATGGATTGTTCTTCTATCTTGGAGCGTTCCCCATGTAATCTACCTATTCAAAATCAAAAGAACCACTGTGAGAAGAAAATGAAGAAGAGGGGTTAGCAAACATACCTCCCGTATTACAATTGACACCATAATATAGGCCACTATAGAACTCGTAGCTTGACTGTGCTACCTGCACTAGCATCTGGAGTTGGTCAATCTTCTTGGCCAGAAGTTCCACTTGAGTTGCCAAGGTTGATATAGAGTTTGACTAGTTGACCACTTCCTGTCGTCCTAGCCTATCCCTTGAGGATTACCACTAATAGTTGTTCATGGCCATTTCCTCTATTAAATTCTATTTCTGTTCAAGGGTTTTATTATTTAATGCACCCCCTGCTGTCGTATCCACCATCTACCTTGTGGTTGTATTTAAACCACTATAAAAAGTCTGCACCTACATCTACACAGGCAATCTATGATGTGGGCAACACCTCAGCAAGTCTTTCTACCTCTCCCATGCATCATACATACTCTCATTAACCATCTGCACAAAAGAAGAAATGTCGTTATGCATTTTTGTAGTCTTATCTGGTGAAAAATATTTGTACAAAAAATTTTCAGCTAAAGTATCCCAAGTATTGATAAAGTTAGGTGGTAAGGATTACAACCATCTCTTTGCTCTGTCTCTCAAGGAAAATGGAAAAAATATAAGCCAAATGGCGTCATCGATAGTTCCATTAATCTTGAAAGTGTCACATCTCCAAGAAATTGTCTATGTGAGCATTAGGGTCTTCAATGGGAATCCCGCCAAATTGTACATTTTGCTACACCATCTGGATCACATTTGGCTTGATCTCAAAATTGTTAGTTGCTATTGTAGGCCGAGTAATGCACGTCTGTGTCCCTTCCAATGAAGGTCTAGCAAACTCGTACATCATTCAGTTGGCATCATCATTATTATTTGCAGCTACCATCTTTGGTGATGTAGGATTAGGGATCTCAATTAGCTCCTTCTCTAATACCTCAACTAGCACCTCCTCTTGATGACGGTGTGCACGAGTTTATAACAGTTGTTCAGGATTGGATAAAGGGACTACAGGTACAAGATTGGAACTCCTAGTCATAAACTACCTGAATCTAATAATAGTGAAACAACCCAACAACTAGATCAACGAGTAATAAACCGAAACAAAAAGTAAAACAGGACAACTAAAAGCCACTGACAGAAACAAAAACAAAACAACTAAAAAACCACTAAAATAGAGAAATAATTAATATAAAAATAAAATAAAATAAACAAGAGAAAAAATGAAATTAATAAAAGCCAACAACTGAATGAAGAGAAAGACACAACTAACCAAAAATAAAAATAAAATAAAATAAATAGATAAAAGTGGCTAAAGTAACAAATAGCAAATTCACTCTAATTTTCACAAACACTCCTCGGTAATGGCGCCAAAAACTTGATGTTGTGCTGCCAATGCTACTTATGCAACTACACCTAAGACAATGAACCTATCGATGCAGCCAAGTGTAATGGTGAGTATCAAGGTCGTATTCCTCGGGAATGGGAAAGCCCAAAGTTACTACTTATTCTCTGTTATCTAGCCTAAAAGTAAAAGTGATTGTTTCTAACTAATCCTAATAATTAACTAAGTACAAATAAACTACCAGTGACAAGGAACGAAAGAAAATATACAAAGGCAAGAAATGAAAATCCATCAGGGAACCTATACTGGTTGGCAAACACACAAAGGATAATGGATTATTGAACTTGCCTATGCTACCTGTGAGTGAATTCTAAGTTAAATTCAATTTCCCTCTCGAGACAATAAATTTATAAATCTAAGAATCTACCACTGGAATCTCTTCCTAATGATTGATTTTTGATTAGCCTTATTGGTTTAATTCACCATTATTAAGGATAACTACTCCTCAATCCAGAAATTAAATAACCTTATATCTAAGTGAAAATTAATTGTCCGTTACAATTAGGTGTCCAATTTCAATTATCATCTGTCAATCTCAAAAAGAAATATAATTAGCTTTCATTGCAACATCTTGTCAACGAAAATATGAGCGTTCGTTCATAAAAGTAACGGAGATCACATAACCAACATTCAATTATCCATGCAAATTAAAATAGCAATCCAACACAGTTAGGAACCACAATGAATTTTACAAGTTCAGCCACACATATTTACAGACAACACACAATCCAACAGCAGAAAATCCATCAGAAAATTCATTAAACTGCATATAAAATATAGTAAAAATTTATGCAATCCTATCTTCTCAATTATCTAATGGTCACTGCACGGATTGGTTCTGGAAAACCACCGAAAGAGGACCAGAAAACTGCCAGAAATTCAAATCCAATGTTGTCCATCAAAATGGGTCGCCAAATTAGGTCGGACCCTTGGGTCAGTGGGTACCCAACGGAAAATGCCTGGATCGATGGTCAAAGCTAAGGCGGAAGGTTACATGGGAGGTGCTGAGTGACGGAAGGGTGACGGTGACCAGTGGACTGGCCAAAAAACACACAGAGGTCTCTCGATCCTGGGGGCTACGGTGATCGATGAGGTGAAGGAAGGTGATGGAGGAGTTACTGGTGGTTGTAGGGGTGAAAGCAAGTAGTGTGTCAGCCAAAAAACACCATAAAACACTATGCACTGAGACAAAATTCCTCTCAGATCGTGTACCTTTTCTCGCCATTTTGCTGCTTTTCGATGGCAATGGATGGTAGTGGTGGCTTGCCCGTTATCTCCTGTTGTCGGGGTGAGTTCGCGCCACCGTAAAATTGTGCGATGGGTTCGGGTTTGCTCTATTTGGTTATTGTTCCAAGCTAAATTCCACCAATTTTCCCATTGTTCTCTTCCTCACATGGGCTTCTCCCTTTTTCTCACATGGATCCTCACGTTATCCTTCCAATTAGCCCGGTCTAGGGCCTAATTAGTCCGGTCCAAGGCCCGATAAGTAAAATTGGCCCAAATAGCCTATTTTGGGTGCCTTGAAGACTGTTTAGGTTTAAAATTTCTCCGTTTGTCGATGATGACTTGATATAAATGCCTGAAAACAAATAATAACGCAACTTAGGTGATTTTTAGGATAAAATTACACAAAATGCTCACAAAATGGACAATTCACATCAAGCAATTTTGTATAGAATAAGACACATCATGCTTCAAGAAACAAATCACAACTTCGACCATTTAGAGATTGAAGCAAGGAGGTGATTCATCCATTATTCAAGAGAAAAAGGCTGTACATGTTTTCTTTCTCCTTCTTGAATTCAAATTTGATGATTGTACCCATGAACATGAGTGGCTAGACTTATTAAACCCATTAGGGTTCCTCACCATGTTGGCATTTTTGCTTTGAATGTATGAACATTGAATTTAATTTTGTAACCTTTCTGGTATTTATGAATGAATGTTAGCTTTCTTTACAAGACGTTGTGTAGAGTGCTATTTAGACTTCTTTTAGTCACATCGAGAGGTCCTAATTGAAATTTGAAATCTAGTTACAAGAAATAGTTAATTTTCACTTAGAGATGGGGTTAATTAATTTTTGGATTAAGAAGTAACGATTCTTAATAGTGATGAATTAAAATGATAATTCTAATCTAAAATCAATCATTAGGAAGAGATTCCAGTGGTAGATTCTTAGATTTAAGAAATTCAACTGTAACAATAGTGAAGTTGAGTTTAATTTAGAATTCATTCATGGGTATCAAAATCAATTTAATAGTTCATTATTAGTTGTGTTTACCAACTAGTGTAGGTCCCTTTTGGGTTACTTTTCTTGTATTGGTTAAATTCCTTTTTTTGTTCTTTGTCATTGTTCTTTTACGGTTGCTTTTAATTGTTAGTTTAGTTAGATAACACTCACTCTTCTTCTTAGGCTAGATAAAAAAGAACAAGGAGTAGGTTCAGGCTTTCCTGTTCCTATGGGATACAACCTTGATATTCACCATTGCACTAGGCTGCATCGATAGGTTCATTGCCATAATGTAGTTGCATTGGCAGTGCATCAAGTTTTTGGCACTGTTGCTGAGGAACTTTTAAGAAAACTCAAATCAAATTTGCTATTTCTTACTTTACCCATTTTTTATTATTTTGTTTTTGCTTTTGATTAATTATCATTCTATTCAGTTGTTAGGTTATTTTGCTGTTATTGGTTCCAGATGCTAGTATAAGTAGCACAGTTTAGTTGTGAGTTCTATGGTGGCTCGCATTATGGTGTACACTGTAATGCAGGAGGTATGTTTGCTACAACTTTCGCTTCTTCCTTTTCTTCTAATTTTGGTTCAACTGATTTTGAATAGGTAGATTATATGGGGAATGCCCCAAGATAGCATAACAATCCTTACAACAACACATACAACCTTGGGTGGAGGAGCCATCCAAATCTCAACAGAAGAAATAATACCCAAGGTCTACCAAGCTTTCAATGGTTGTACTAGTAGCAACTGCAACAACAAACTGCTCCAAATCAATTTCCTTGAGGGCAACAGAAGAAGCCTAGTTTGGAGGAATTAATCATGAATTTTGTCCACTTCAGAGATAGGATCTAGCAGATGTACATAGCTTTAGAAATCAATAAGCCTCCTTTTAGAACTTGGAGAATCAGCTAGGTTAGATTTCTAAGATGTTAGTTGAGAGGTAGCCAGAGACACTCCTTAGCACCATAGAGTTTAATCCAAAGGAGCACTACAATGCTATTACTCTGAAATTAGGTAAGCAAGTGTTTGGCCCTTTACCTTTGACTGATGATGATGTTACTATTACTCTTGAAATTGAAGGAATTTCCTAAGCACTCAAGATACACCAATCTGGATGGGGTAGAGAAGCTGCCAGTGATTAGAGCAGCTTACCTGACACCTGATGAGAGGCATATGACTCTGATCTCTCTCAGGAAATACCCTGATGCTGATGCTTACAAGATTACAGACTGTAACACTTCATATTATCTTGAATGGTTTAAATTAATGTTTCCTTAATTAATTAGATGAGTTGCCATAAAATGTGATGCAATTGTTTTAGTGATGTAATGAAGAATAAATGTCACAAGGGAAAGAATGGACCTAGGCATTAAGTAGCATGGAATATTTAATTTAATTCCCTATTTTTCTTCCTTTTGCCTAGCCTAATTGCCAATGGAGAAAAACCAAATTTAAAATAGATATATGTATACATGCACAACAAGGACAAATGGGAAGTGTAACCGTGAAACCAATGGAATATAGGAAGAAGCATGTGAATTTTTATATGTCACATGTAATGCCCCTATCTAGTATTACAATTCATCTTATGCAAATAGATAGGTTTGGTACCTTATTCTTATCCTTTTATTTAATTAATATCTGAGCAGTTATACCATTAAGTTTTTTTGATCAGATTAGGTTCAGGATCTTTTAGCTCAAATTAAAACTCGTATGCACAAAGAAATAAAAATAAATACTAAACTACATAGCGAAAATTAAAACCTTCATGTAATTTAAATAAATAGATGTCCAATAATGTCAATTACATTTCTGTAAACATGTACCAGGATATATGAAGTACCGGCCTATAGGAAGTTAGGAGACAACAATCTTGTCACTCAGACCCCTTTACAAATTTCTAAAGATAGACCGGTCCTTCATATATCCTTCCCAAAGGATATCCCATGTACATCTCATATATGCGGCCAAAAGAATAGTCTTAAGTCTAAACTCAACATATCTGGACTAGAACCCAAAATAGGGGTTACAAAATTTTACTTAGACTAAAAAGAAACTTATATCTCCCGGCCCTGCTAAGTGTCCGCATCTGATACATATTAGCATATTAATGAGAAACACAAGTTTCCCAGTAGCTTAACAATTTGGGTTTTAAAATCAACTAATATGTATTAGGGTGCAAGCACCAAAATATTTAATTCTAAATTCTCGAAATAAATAAAAAAAACATAACATTGTGCATAAACATTGATTGGAAAGCAAGGTATGATCAATTTGAATGCTAATGTGAGAAGACAATATTCCTTTCAAATAAACATCTTTCATGCTATAAAATTGCGTTATCATAAAGTTACTAAATCCATTTATGCTTATCATTCTTAATTTACTTTTATTCATTAGTTGTGCACACTTGGGCACCATGGACACTTGGCAACCTTTTTAAATCTTTGTGCACACTTGGGCATTTGTGGACTCTTGACCCCCTTTATAATTTTTGGTGCACATTTGGGCACATGTGGACACTTGACCACCTTTAAAATTTTTTGTGCACACTTGGGCACATGTGGAGACTGGGTCACCTTTAAAATTCTTTGTACACACTTGGACACATGTGGACATTTGGCCACCTTTAAAATTCTTTGTGCACACTTGGGCACATGTGGACACCTGCCACCTTTAAAATTCTTTGTGCACACTTGAGCACATGTGGACACCTGGCCACCTTTAAAATTCTTATTTCTTGGAAATTAATATTAATGTGCCTTGTGAAAATTCTATTAACTTCAAGAATAATTTCCCTTTCTTGGAAATTAATGTAAATGTACATAAAAATTCTAATACTTTAGGAATAATTTCTCCTTTCTTGGAATTTAATTCTAATGCACATTTCTTATGAGAAATTATAATATTTCAAGGATAATTTCTCCTTTCTTCAAAATCAATTCTAATGCACATTTCTCATGAAATATTTTAATATTTCAAGGATAATTTCTCCTTTCTTGAAAATTAATTCTAATGCACATTTCTTATGAAATATTTTAATATTTCAAGGATAATTCCTCCTCTCATGGAAATTAATTCTAATGCATAATTCTTTTGAAAAATTCTACTATTTCGAGGATAATTTTTCCTTTCTTGAAAATTAATTCTAATGTACATTTCTTATAAAAATTATAATATTTTCAAGAAAAATTTCTCCTTTCTTGAAAACACTATGGAAACTTCAAAAATAAATTCCCATATTTTGAATTAATATTATGGTGCATAGCTTATAGATTCTAATCAGAATTTCCATGGACTTGGCATAAGGAGATTTGTTAATTTGTAATTCAATTTTCCTCTTCTATTCTTTACTAAGACTATTGAGGTGGTGGGGTTTCTTTCCTTCATGGTCATCATCATTTTTTTTTACTAAGCACAACTAGAGCCTCACAACCAATTTATTATGGCTTTCTTTTCTCATTCGGCCAAGAGGGAATTGTTATGGGGGAACATGGTTTTTCAAAATCCTCTATCCACTCCCATCATGTATAATTATAGCTCATCATGAAAATAATATTATCTAACCCTAATCCTTTCCCAACTATATACTCATGCCATCTCATCCATCAACATTTCACTAAACCACACATGCTTAGCCATTATACATACATTTTGTCAAGAATGTAGAGAGACAATTTATGTTCCATAGAAAGCTTAAAAAAAACATGTTGGTTGCATAAACTAAAGCATGGAACACAAATCTTAAATTGTTAACCTACCTTGATGATGATTAGAATGGACTTGAGCTTAACCCTTCCTTTGAATTTTCCTTGCTTCCTCCTTGTTCCTTTGATTCCTTTTTCTTTCTTTTTAATCACCTTCCCTTCTTCTTCCTCACACTTTTGGTATTTTTTCCTCAAACTCACGTTCTCTCCCTTTCTCTCTTTTTCATGTGTGTGTATGTGTAGTTCCCACGTTGCAAGCTCTCTCCCTCTTTTCTTTTTCTTTCCTTTTCTTGTTGTGTCTTTGTTGTGTGGTTCTCAATGTTGCATGCTCTCTCTTCCCTTTCTCTCTTCTTTTTCTTTTCACGTGTGGTTTTACATGCATGTAAAATGAAGTTCTCAACTCTGTTTTTCTCTTTTCTTTGGGTCACGTGTGCATGCATCCTTGCAAGAAGAATAAGATTTCCAATTTCCCTCATGTCACGTTGCACTTTCACCTCTCTCTCTTTTTTTTTTCTCATTATTTTTAATTCATTCCTTCATAGTTGCATGTGTACTTTTTATTACACTCCACATTTCCTTGCAGCCTTGGGTTTCTTATGTGAACATATTAAGTGAAGGGAGGAAGGAAAGTCATGCAAGATTACCTCACCTATAGGCTGTATGGTCTAAGAAATCCTCACGTTCCAACTACATGCACTTACATGCAATCCCTCACATGGTGGCGTCCAAAAAGGGAAAGGAAATTTGGATTTATGCAAGCTGTGTTTTTCTCACGTTAGGCACGCCTCACACAAGCTATTCCCTTTTCCCTTAATTTTCATTGTTGTTATTATTATTATTATTATTATTATTCAATAGTAACGCTGCTCCAATTGTACTTTCAATTACAATCCCTTTTTGCTTGCAACGTAGTCTCATCCCATTTGTCACGCTAAGGAAGAGAGGAAGGGAAGCTATGAAATCTCCTTCATTCACGTCACCTTCCTTTCTTTTCTTCATTCATTCTTGTTATTTTATTTTTTCATGGCTACATGGGTTCCTTAAAATACTTGTTACCTTGGCATGTCTATCTTAACAATCCTTCACTTCTTGCCTAACTGTACCCACACCTAAATACATATTTCTTAAATGAAATTATGCACCCTTCTTGCTTTGTCCATGCGTCCACATAAGCTCCTCTTCCTTTCTCATTCTTTATCTTTTAATTCCTTGCCTCTAAGTGCTGCCCATTCTTTTATTTATTTCATGGCTACACCCCTCTCTTTCTTTTTAATGTGCAAGGTTTTCTTATTTCATACTCAATCTTATTTTCCTCACATAAAATTCTACACTAAGTGTACTTGCAGTACACTTTTCCTTTCTTGCAAGTTACCTTCCTTTCCTTCCTATTTCAAACCTCCATTCAACCAAAGTGAAGGGGAAGACGTTGCACTTCTTGTTTTAATTGTTGCATGCTTTTATATGTATAATTAATTCCCTCCTTGCTTGTAATTTGTTAATCCCTTCTCTTGCACGTTAGTCCCCCCCCCACAAGCAACTATATTTGTACAAAAAAAATTTTGCACTCTTGCTTCCTTTTACTCCACCTTTGTGCATATGATATACATATATATTCAATTGTGGCATCCCTTCTTCCAATTGCACATGTATCTTCATTGCCATGCATCCCTTGAAATCTCCATGCATATTTTAAATTAAAAATTCTACACCTATTGTGTTACTTGTTGCAGGCATATATTTTTAAGTGCTTCATTCTTCTTTTCTTTTCCCTATTTACACGTGTAGGTATATAGACATTTTGATTTGTTGTTCCTTTGGCACTTAAGGTAGGTGATATAAAAGGGAGAATAAAGAATAAAATTAAACACCTAATTTTATACAAAATTATCTTTTAGCATACCCATTTTTTGAGTCCTTAAATTATGCACGCAAATTTGCCCCACTTTATGATAACTCATTAATTAATTATGAAGTATTGAATTTATAACTAATCATTAAATGACACAAGTAATTCCACCCAATGTAAGGGATATTAATTTAGACTAGTTAAAGCTTTGGGGTGTTACATCACACGACAATGGAGAGAAAAGAATTCAACCTCCAATAAATATATATACACAGTGCATTCAGTGAACTAAGAGTGAGTGGAGAGGGATTTATTTTTATTCTTATACTAATTAAAATAATGCTTCCATTTGGTGAAGATAAAAGTGAGAAGAGGAAGAAGAACGTGACTTGCATGTAACCATAAGGCAATAGAAATTGAGGAGAGAGAGAGAAAGAGAGACGTGTGGGAGTAGCCTTCCTCCTCTTCTTCCCATTTTGCTTTATTTTCTCTTCCAATACCACATGGACGAGAGATGAGTAAGCTTGTGTCAAGGTACAACTTGCATAAACTCAACTTCCTTTCCTTTGGCACCACCAAGTGATGGAGTTCATGTGCATGTAAAATACTAGGACTAGAGGCTTTTGTGGAAGGTACACTTAGCGTGTGATACAAGTTATCTTCTCTTCCCTTGTGTTGCCTTCAACATGCTGAGAAAGAAGGTTAAGGAGTCCCTTGCATTGTTGTACATTTAGTGTGAGGAAGGAGGATTACGTGACTTTCCTTTATTCCCTTTTTCTTTGCGTGATGTCCTTCCTTCTTTCCTTCAACATGGATGAGTAGGATTACCAAGCTTTCAAGAAAAGTGAATTGTACTTGAAAGTACACGTGTGGCTAGTAAAAAATTCCAATTAAGGATGAGAAATATGTGTAGCCTCCCATTACTCGAATGGACAATGTACATGAGGGAATGGAATTAAAATTTCATACGGAAAGAAGGAAAGGGAGAGAGCAGCATGAATATTGGATTAAGTAACACAAAATTTGCAAGAAAGGTAGGCTACACTTAAATTACATGTAAGCCTATTAATTAAGAATAATAAAAGAAAAAGAGAAAGGAGGTAGCATTCCCTTAGACGATTAAACAAGATACAAGAGGGAGAGGGAATTAAATAGCATACGGCAATAACACTTGGCAAGAGAGAAAAGAGGGCAGCTCCACATTTGAGAAAGAGACACAAACCCATTCGGTGGAAGGGGAGGGATTGGATTTGGTTGAGAAAGAAAGGAAAGAAAAGAGCAAAGGAGCAAGAGAAATTCAAAGGGAAAGCTAAGACAATTCCACTTAAGTTCATCCTTGATGTAGGTTAGCAATTCTTTGAATTTTGTTCCATGTTTTAGAATACATGCATCATGATTTGCCAAGCTTTCATGGAACATTAGTCTCCTCTCTACATTCTTGCATATGTGAATGTTTCTTGGCTAAGCTTGTGTGATGATTGGGTTGTTGATGTGATGATGTAGAGGTATTTGTTTAAAGGAGTAATGGTTAAAAGGGAAATTCAGCAGGCTACGTAAAGAACCTTAGAATAAGAAAGTGTTGAAATATCATGTGTTGTATGGCTAATGTATCTTTTGTGTCAAAGGAGATATTGTTATTATCATGAAAGAACTATAGTTAGTAAAATTTAAGATGTACCATGGGCAGCTTTAACGTAAGATAGTTCTAAAATTTTGTATTATGGCATGACTAGTATAAGCTCTAAGTTAGAGACGTCAAAATGAAGGTTTCTATCTAGAATATGGTTTATAATTGATGACACGGTTCTTGTTGGCCTACCAAACTCGAAAGTGGTCTTTGTAAGGTATGAAATGGCTTGATGAAAATTTTGTAAGAGAGATTACCATTCGATTTTAGCTCCTAGCAGAAAAGAAAATATGATTAGTTAAGGTGTAGTTAATTAATTCACCTTTTTGCACATAATAAGACCCTACATTATTACTAAAATGTAAAAATGGAGAAAAGTGTGTAAGCCTTAAATTTAGAGTGTAGTATGAATCAAGAAAGTAAGTAGAATAAATGGTTGAGGGACATGGTTACACAAATTAAGTGTGAGAGGAAGTACCCAACAATTAATGCATGATGTCATAAAGTCTAATTTATGATAAGGATTGAAGGAAAAAAATATATATAGCAATGTGACATGAAAAATCCTAAGTTGGACTATTTTCATATAGTGGTCGAAAACCCATATTTTATTTCAAAATATTGATGGCCGAATCACTATGCTAATAATGAATGTATGAGAATGTACTTTGTGAGGGCTAAATGCAAGGGAAATTAAAATGATAAAAAAATAAAAGAAATTATAGTGGCTATACATATGTTTATGTCACCAAGTGTTTACAATGATAAAGGTGGCCAAGTGTCCACAATGTGACCTAGTGACATGTGATCGGAGGTGCTACACACCCGTGACCTAGTGTTCACCATGATAAAGGTGGCCAAGTGTCCACAATTCTTGAGGTTTGTCTGAAGGTGCTCCACACATATGGCCTAGTGAGGTGTGACCAAAGGTGCTTCACACCCGTGACCTAGTGTTCACAACGATAAAGGTGGCCAAGTGTCTATAATGTGACCTAGTGATGTGTGACCGAAGGTGCTTCACACCCGTGACCTAGTGTTCACCATGATAAAGGTGGCCAAGTGTCTACAATTCTTAAGGTGTAGCTGAAGGTACTTCACACACGTGACCTAGTGAGGTGTGGCTAAAGATGCTCCACACTAGTCATCTAGTGTTCACAAATATTTTATAAGGTGGCCAAGTGTCCATAACCCCCTTGAAGTGTAACCAAAGATGCTTCACCCTCTTTAAGGCAAGGTAAGTTTTAAGAATGAAATGTATAAATGAGTATCGTATATTTCAATTTTAACACGTATCCCATGAAAAGATGCTTTACTTGAACGAGAATATCTACTTTTATCACATTAACTTCTCAAATAATCATGCAATGCTCGCCAATCAGTATATATAAATGAGATTGTGTTTTAAATGACTAGAATGTAGATAAAAAATGTTTTGGTGCTTACACCCTGGTACATATTAGTCCATTTTACAATAATGAATTGTTAAGCTATTGGGAAACTTGTGTTTCTCATTTGTATGCTAATATGTATCAGATGCAGACATTTAGCAGTGCCGGGGAAGATGGAGGTCCCTTTTTGTCAAGAGCATTTTGTATTCCTTTATTTCGAGTCCTAATTATATATAGTGTTTTTGGATTAGAGTTAGGACTGTCATTTTTGGCTATATGTAGTAAAAGGAAATGGGAAATTATTGGGGAAAGGATATGTGAAGGATTGGTTCACCCTGAGTACTTTGTGAAAAGGAGTTTGAGTGACAGGTTTGTTGTCTCCTGACTCCTGATGGACGGGTACTACATATATTCCGATATATGTTCAAAGAAGAATGTAACAGACATTTATCATTGGACATTTATTATTTGTATTATATGTATGTTTTATAAATTCAACTGTGATATACAAAACTTTAATTTCTGCTATGCATAAAGTATGGTTATCTGAGCAAAAGAACCCGAACCTAATCCATAATAATAATACTTAATGGTATAGATGCTCAGACGTAGTAAATGAATAATTAAGGTTAAGAATAATATACTAAACTTATCTGTTTACATCGAAGGACTTGTAATAGTAGTTAAAGGTGTTACACAGACTGTAATGACCCCTCTTATATACTTACCATCAGAGTAATTATGAAGCGTGAAATTCCTTTAAAAAAAATTTCCTTTTTCCTTTTTGGTACTAATTGGGCCATTGCTAGTTGAGTGTAATCCAAATAGACCCTTTTATTTGTCCATTCGAATTCCACTCAACTACTTCTTATGCACAGGATACCAAATATCTCAATTCATATAATTTCATACTCTGGAAAGTAAAACCAATTAAGAGTTCAATTGTACTCTTTTTGGTACAGAAAACCTCTCTCCTGTTGCTATATTCATACACAAGTGAATTGCAATTTCATATCAAAATACTATCAAAGTATATGGGAATTTCAAAATTTTTCATCACTCATGTAATTTCAATAAAATCATAAGAGTATAAGCAAATCATTTTTGATATAGTCATTATTTCACAATACCTATATTCACTTTTCAAACCTCATTTGCATAACAATACTCATGTTATTGCAAAAATCTCATAAATCTACATATTTTCAGAAATCAATATGCATACTATCACAACGTTTTAAAAATCATAATCTCATTTGCATGTTGTTTTCCAATCTCAAAATATCATCAAACTTCCTTTTATCCATGTGACTGAGATTGTTGTTATCATGGGTACCATAACTCTCGGTAATTATCACACTTCCTTTTATCCATGTGACTGAGAATCTAACTTCCAGGGTATCCCTCAACATGTGCACATCGCTAGTCTCATCCTTTTCTAGACTATACACCAATATATACAAATAGGTGACTAATACTTAGGGTTATAGAGTTTTACACTTAAACCAAAATGTTTTCCCCATCTAGTGTAACACGCCCTTAGCCTATGGTTCCTTTTTATTATTAATAGATATAATATATGTGTATTGGTGTGTTACTATCCTTCTACCCAAGTGATTTTAAAACTTTTTACAATTTGAATTGGTTGAGTGCATCTTGGGTGGGGTCTCTACTCTTGGGTTTCACTCACTCTCGCAGTAGAATAGAATATATATATATATACACAAATATACTTGACTTAACTATACATAAACATGCATCCTTAGCCAAATATAGTTAAGTAACTATTGGGCATGGAGGCAATAATCTTGCCACTTATGAACCTATCAGCTAGTCTAAACATTCGTTCATATACATAAAAAATTTAGATAAGCTATACAAGAGATATTCTATACTAGCCTTTCCAAAAATTAGAAGACTAGTACAATAATAGCATATGTCTACACTATCTCAAAATCAATTAATCAATTCCATATACCCCCTAATGGATATTTCTTCCCCTTTTACCTCCTCTTCAACCACGGGACCTACACGTCTGATGCATGCCAGCACTAACGTGAGAAATGAATCTCAGTAACAATGCAACCTGTCTTTAAATTACCAGCCTATACCACCGTGCTTACACGAAAAAATCTCTACATTCTTTCATCATAAAACATAATACAAAGCATATATTATTAGGGTGTAATGCATACAAGCATACTTTTAATCATGTGCTCAGATTTATGCATGTACATTTAAACATATCATCTTTTAAACACGGGATGTTCGTTTATCATTATTACTTTCATATAAAACATATGTTGGACAGTAAACATGCCATCATTTCATTTTCATAACATGTAAGCAGTACATAAAATACCCTAAGAGTAATCGGGAGAGTTGTCCAGCAATAACTCCACGCACCACTATCTATATGAATGAGTGCATGGCTATTTAGTCATGCCTTAACTTTTGTACATTCTGAGGTGTCCCCTAGTGGATCCAAGTACCTTAATGGTCCCTGCCCCTTTTTAGAAGATCATCCCTGACCAATGGGATTTACTCTTTTTTGTCCTAAACAAGGCTCGTTTAAACTTATGGGATTACCTTCAACTCTACCCAAATCATCTCCTCTCCATTTTTGGGTAGATCATAGTACTATGGAATCACCATCCCTTTCCGATGGATCACACCCCCGGCATGTTATTCTCTACAAATATGATGTGTGCTGCTTCTACCAATGCAACTACACCTAACGCAGTGATTGATTTTTAACTAATACTAATAATTAACTAAATGTAATAAACTACCATCGACAAGGAACGAAAGAGAATATACCAAAGCAAGAAAAGCAATCCCATTGGGGACCTATATTGGTTGGCAAACACATAAAGGATAATGGTCTATCAAATCTAATGATGCAACCTATGAGTGAATTCTAAGTTAAATTCAATTTCTCTCTCGAGACAATCAAAATTTCTAAATCTTAGAATCTACCACTGGAATCTCTTCCTAATGATTGATTTTAGATCAACCTTATCGTTCTAATTCACCACTATTTAGAATAGCTAATCCTTAATCCAAAAATTAATTAACCTTATCTCTGAGTGAAAATTAACTATTCTTTGCGATTAGATTCTAATTTCAATTATCATCTCTCAATCTCAAAAAGAAATCTAATTAGCATTCACAACAACATCTCGTAATGAAAACTTAAAAATACATATATAATCACAAAGAAGATCACAACATCAGAATCAATATACATACAAATTAAAACAGAATACCAACACAGTCAAGAACCCAAATGGAATTTACAGATTTAGCCACACATATTTATAGGCAATTCCATTAGACAATCAATTATATAGGAGATAAAAACAGTAAAAATTATGCACGCCTTTGTCTTGTAAAATGCCCAATAGTAGCTGCACAAATTGGCCACCAGAAAATCACTGGAATATTGCTAGAAAACTATGAGAAATTCATTGAAAAAATCAACTTCAAATCTATCTAAGAGCTCCAAGGGTCTTGGGTCACAGATCTCAAGTACTCGACAAAAAATGGCAGCAACGATGGTCAAAGCTGAGGTGAAAGGTTGCGGGCGAGGTACCGAGCAACGGAAGGGTAGTTTTTGGCAGCAAACCGGACGGATGATGTCAAAAATAGCTATAAATGCAGACGGGTTATGGTTTTGTATCCGTCATGGATCTCATGATCCGGGGCTTTATGGTGGTCAGAGAGTTGGGGGAAGGTGGCAGATGAGCCACCAAAGGTTGTTGGGACGGTTGCTGGTGGTGGGTCAGTCGAAAAATGCTGCAGATAGCCTCGATGTGGATAGTTCTTCCTCCTGGGTCACACATCTTCTCTTGCGAATTTGCTGCTTTCTGGTGGTTATGCACCGTGGTGGTGGCTCACTCGTCATCCCCTATTGCCGAAGTGAAGTCACACTGTAGTGAAGCTCCAGTTGGACACTCCATTTCATGCCAAGCTCTCGGGTCCTCTCCTTTCGCGTGATACACTCCCACGTGTCTGATGCAAAATCACTGTTCCAATCCTCTTTTCTCCCTTTCTTCTTGCAGGTCTCTCCTTTTTAGCTTGGTCCACCCGCTTTCACCCTGATCCAAGGCCTAATAAGCCTTCAACTCGAACCAATAAGCAAAATTGGCCCAAATGGCCTATTTTTGGGTGCTCTAAAGGCTATCCAGGCTCGAAATTGCTCTGTTTGTTGACGATGACTTGATAAAATGCCTGAAAATAAAAATAATGCAAACTTAGGTGATTTTTATAATACAATTACATTAAATGATCATAAAATGAACAATAAAAATCCAGCAAATATGTGTAAAATAAGGCACATCAAATCACCCCACACTTAAGCTTTTGCTTGTCCTTAAGCAAACATTAAATCTGTCTTTAAACAAGAAGCAATAGTTCCTCAAAAATCATATCTGAACTACATTTAATGATACCTAACACATCCTAAGTGAAAATCAATTATAAATCAAATTGCACAACCTTAATACAGGATAGAAATAATAACAACGCATACACAACTTAACTTGCAGTTCAATAACAAAAATTTAAGAACCAAAGCTACGCAGGAATCACTCAAATCACTCAAAGTGTATAAGGGTAAAGTACAAATCCCTCAAGCTATTTTTACAAGAATCTGCCTATTATATGTTTGCTCATAAATCTCATCTCTGTTACTGCAAAAAATTGAACACCAAGATCAAAGGGTCTTGACAAGGTTGTAATGTGGTTAAGATAAAGGTGAGGAAAGATTTTGGGAAGAGGTGATATACATGCTTGAACTCATGCAATTTCAATATGGTGAAGACTCAAAGGATTAAAAGCAGCAAAGTGCTAAACACTAAAATTTTCACCAAATTTTCAATGAAATAGGAGATGCTCAATGGATAACATATCCAATATATAAGATAATAAAGACTGCTTTTCAAAATTATTTTATTTTATTTTCATTTCTTTTTGTCTGTTGTTTGTTTATATATATATTGTTTTTTTTTGGCAACCTTGCTAATAAATAGCTTTGGATTGGAGGGAGCATCTGAAGAAAATACTTGGTGGATTGTTACCAATCAAGACAGTTCATTTTAATCCAAACATGAAGAGTAAATGATACAATCACCAACATATAAGGTGAAAAAGAAGACAATATACATAAAAGTAATGTGAGGTGTAGAGGTGCTAAAAGTGAAGGAAATTTCAAGGCTCAAAAGTGGCTAACTAAGAGAAATAGAGAGGGTAGGCTTTGATATTCAAAAGTTCATGCAACCTTAATAAGCATTACAGAGCAAGTTCTAAAGGCAAAATCAAGCAAAATGCACACTCAAACAAGAAAGTCAGGAGTTAAAATGGGCTAAAATCTCACATTTAGAGTGTGGTACAATTTCATATGGTTCTACAAAAAATTTCAATTGAATTGTAAGTCAAGTAGTGCATGCGAATTGTAATATCAACATCCTAAATTAAAATTAAACAATTTGAAGAATAACTAAATAACATCGGTGTGACTCGACCGAGATGATGCGTTAGACATCACTAATTGTTTTTCAACACAAATGAAGGGAAACCATTCTTGTCAATTCATAAAATGAATTATAAATGCTCCAAAGACAAAAAAAGCTTAAGTGCATAACATCAAGCAAAAATCAAGTATCATACCTTATATCCACTATCAAAATAAATACAACATCAACAATTTAGAGCATCAAAATCATAGATACCCACCCCACACTTGAGAAAGACATTTCCTTACTATGCAGCAAAGGAAATACCATAAAAATAAGAGCATAAAGCACAACAATAAGCAAAGATAATCTAAAAATCTTAATGTACCTCAACAATATGAAAAAGAAGAAAATACAAAAAAATAAAATAACACAAATAAAGTAGATAAATAATAAATAAAAAAAACACTGCTTCTTTTTGTTTGAGTCTTTTAGCTGGACTTGTTCCTTCTATCACTCTTGCAGGTAAACCACTATGTGCACTCGTTCCTCGACCTCTGATAAGTCTCCATAGTAGTGATTCAGTCAGTGCCCATTGACTTTGAAATCTCTTTTATTAGGATGATTCACTTCCACTGTGCCACAGGAAAAGACTTGCTTGACAAAAAATGGTCCTGACCATCGGCTCTTAAGCTTTCCAGGAAAAAGACTAAGAAATGAGTTATAAAGTAATACTTTATCCCTAACCTAAAAATCTTTAGAGCCACACAGCCTTTGATCATGCCACTTCTTGGTTTGAGCTTTGTAAATGGAAGAATTTCCATAAGCTTGGTGGCTCCATTCTTCTAGCTTATTCAGCTGCCATAACCTCTCTTTACTTGCAGAAATAACATCAAGATTGCATGTTTTAAGGGCCCAAAGTGCCCTGTGTTCTAATTTGACAGGAAAATGACAAGTCTTTCCATATACTAGCCTATATGGTGTAAATCTAATAGAAGTTCTATTGGCTGTCCTAAAGGCTCATAATGCATTATCCAATTTGGATGCCCAATCCTTCTTACTCACCACCACAGTTTTCTCTAAGATTCTCTTTAAACCCCTTATTAGTTACCTCTACTTGTCTACTGGTATGCGGGTTATAAGGTGTACCAAACCTATGAGATACCCCATAATGTTTAAGTACTTTCTTAAGTTGGGAGCTACAAAAATGGGTCATTCTATCACTAATCAGTGCAATAGGTGTACCAAACCTAGCAAACAATTTTTTGAGGAACCTAGTCACTACCTTAGCATCATTAGTGGGGAAAACCTGAGCTTCTAGCCACATGGAAAGATACTCAATAGCCACAAGGATATACTTATTACCATATGAGGAAGGAAAAGGGCACATGAAGTCAATACCCCAAAACTTCAAAAATTTTAACCCTTGCACACTCGTTTAGGGCATTTCTTCATGGATAGAGATATTACCTAACCTTTGACAAGCATCACAAACCTGTACATATGCTTGAGCATCCTGGAATATGGTTGCCCAGTAGAGCCTTGCTTCAAGCACCTTCCTAGCAGTGTGGTTTGTAGCCTGGTGGCCGCCAATTAGTCCTTCATGGCAATGCCTCAGAATTTGGTGAATTTCCTCCCCATGTATGCATCGCTGAATTACCTGGTCTGCATAAACATGAAATAGGAAAGGATCTTCCTAAATGTAGTATTTCAACTCAGCAAAGAATTTCTTCTTTTGCTAAGTAGTCAATCCCTTTGATAAAACCCTTGTAACTAGATAGTTAGCATAATCACAAAACCTAGGGGAATCAGTATATTTATAAACTGCCTACAAATGCTCATTCGAGAAGTTATCATCAATGGCTCTCTCATCCAAGGCCTCCCAGTTTGGATTCTCCAACCTTTATAGGTGATCTGCAGCTAAGTTCTTTGCACCCTTCTTGTCCCTGATCTCAATATCAAATTCCTATAAGAGCAAAATCCATCTAATGAGTTTAAGCTTAGCATCATGCTTACCAAACAAATACTTTAAGGCTAAATGATCCGTGTAAACCATGGTCTTAGATAGCACCAAATAGCATCGAAACTTGTTGAAAGCATAAAACACTGCAAGCAACTCCTTTTCAATAGTGGTATAGTGCTCCTGGGCATCAGTCAAGGTCTTGCTAGCATAATAAATTAGCTAAAACTTTTTATCTATCCTCTAACCTAGCACAACTCCAACTATAAAGTCATTAGCATCACACATTAGTTCAAAAGGCAGTGCCCACTTAGGTGGAACCATAATAGGAGTTGTGGTTAGTCATTCCTTTAGTAACTCAAATGGCTGCAAATAAACAGTATCAAACACAAAAGGTACATCCTTGACAAGCAACTGAGTTAAGGGCCTAGCAATCTTAGAGAAATCTCTAATAAATCTCCTATAAAAACCAACATGCCCTAAGAAACTCCTAACGGCCTTAACAGAACTAGGGGGTGGTAGTTTTGATATAGTCTTAACCTTAGCCTTATCTACATCCATCCCTGCATGCGATATCTTATGCCTAAGAACAATACCCTCTCTCACCATAAAGTGGCATTTTTCCCGATTAAGAACTAAGTTTGCTTCTATACATCATGCAAACATATGCTCTAAATTAAGCAAATAGTGGGAGAAAGAGTTACCAAAATTTGAGAAGTCATCCATAAATAGCTCCATAGACTCTTTGATCATGTCATGGAAGATTGCCATTATGCACCGTTAAAAAGTGGCTGGTGCATTACACAGTGCAAAAGGCATCCTCCTGTAAGTGAATATCCCATGTGGGCAGGTCAAGGTGGTCTTCTCTTGCTCTTCAGGTGCAATAGGAATCTAAAAATAACTTGAAAAACCATCAAGAAAGCAATAAAACATGTAACTTGACAAATATTCAAGCACCTGCTCAATGAAAGGAAGAGGAAAATGGTCTTTCCAGGTTGCATTATTGAGTCTCCTATAATCAATGCAAACTTGGAAACCTGTTACTGTCTTATTGGGTATCAGCTTATCCTTCTCATTTTTGACAACTGTCATGCCACCCTTCTTTGGTACAACCTGCACAGGACTCACCCAAGAGCTATCAGAAATAGGATAAATCAAACCTACATCAAGAAGTTTAATTACCTCCTTTTTCACCACTTCTTTCATGTTTAGGTTCAACCGTCTCTGTGGCTACACCATTGGCCTATAGCTATCCTCCATCTAGATCTTGTGTGAACAATAGTTGGGATTAATCCTAAGAATGTCTGCCATCTTGTAAGCAAAGGCTCTAAGGTATTTCCTGAGAGAAGTCAAAGTCATCTCCCTCTCCTCAGGTGTCAAGTCAGCTGTTATAATTAATGGTAGCTTCTCTACCTCATCCAAATAGGCGTAGCTTAAGTGCTTAGGTAATTCCTTCAATTCTAGGGTCGGGGGGTCCTTAATTGAAGGTTTCACCTTTTGCACCTTTGACCTATCAAGAGAAACAAAAAGGTCAGTGGAGTTGATGGGCTCAACAATCAGCAAATAAGCTAGTTGTTCCAACACTTGCTTGTTGGATAACTCATCCACATCTTCTTGTAATGCCACCTGTAAAGGGTCAGCAAGTACAAATTCCTACAATTCAAACTCAACCACATCATCCAAGACACCCATAGAATATACAGTATCATTATAATCTAAAGATTGTCTCTTAAAGGTAGCTAAGTCAAAAGTAACAGTCTCATCCCCTACTCGAAGTTTCAACTTCCCATCACAGACATTTATAATAGCCCTAGATGTTGCAAGGAAATGCCTACCTAGAATCAAGGGTATGCTACTCTCACCCTCCATATCTATCACAACAAAATCAATAGGAAATATAAATTTATCACCCTTTACAAGGACATCTTCAATTATAGCTCTAGGATATTTGACCATTTTTTCAACCAATTATATATTCATCCTAGTAGGTTTTGGCTCACTCAATCCTAATCTATCAAATAAGCTAGTAGGCATCAAATTTATGCTAGCTCCTAGATCAGCTAAAACATCCATGATAGACAGTTCACCAATTACACAAGATACAGTAAAACTCCCTAGATCACGTCTCTTAACAGGTAGCTTGTTTTGTGGGATTGTTGAGCACTCCTCATTCAGTGTTACCAGCCCCAAATCCTCCAATTTCCTCTTGTTGCTCAGTATTTCCTTCAAGAACTTCACATAGCGAGGCATCTGCGAAATGGCTTCAACAAAAGGAAGGTTAATCCTCAACTATTTAAATAGATCAAGAAACTTACCAAACTGCTGATCGACCTTCTCTTGCTTCAATTTAGCAGGGTATGGAATGGGTGACTGGTACTATCTTTAGGGCTCTTCTTGCCCTCACTTGGGCCGTCTTAGTTACCTCAGGCTTTGGGTCATAACTGACTATTGCATCTTGCACATTAGTATTATCATCATCAGTTAAAAGTAAAGGACCAGATACTTGCTTGCCTGATCTCAGAGTAATAGCCTTGCAATGCTCCCTTGGGTTAGACTCTGCGGTGATAAAGAGTGTCTATGCTTGTCTCTCAGCCAACACCTTAGAAATTTGGCCTATCTGGTTCTCTAAGTTCAAAATAGAGGCCTGTTGGTTTCTAAGGGCTATGTCTGTCTGCTGGAACTTACTATCTTTAGTGGACACAAACTTCATGATTAATTCCTCTAGATTGGGCTTCTTCTCCTGCCCTTGAGGAAATTGATTTGAAGCAGCGTGCTGCTAGGGTTATTGTTGGTGCAACCATTGAAGACTCGATGAACCCTGTTATTAGTGTTTCTCCATCCAAAATTTAAGATTATTTCTCCACCTAGGGTTGTAGGTGTTGCTATAAGGGTTATTTTGCTGTCTTGAGGCATTCCCCATGTAATTTACCTGTTCAAAATTAGAAGAACCATTGTGAGAAAAAAATGAAGAAGAGGGGTCAGCAAACACACCTCTCGCATTACAATTGACACCATAATGCGAGCCACCACGAAACTCGTAGCTTGACTATGCTGATTGCATTGGCATCTGGAGTTGGTCGATCTTCTTGGATAGAAGCTCTACTTGAGCTGCCAAGGTTGATATAGAGTCTAACTAGTTGACCATTCCCTGCCATCCTAGCCTATCCTTTGAGGATTGCCACTAATAGTTGTTCATGGCCATTTCCTCTATTAAATTCTGTGCCTGTTCAAGGGTTTTATTGTTTGATACACCCCCTGCTGCCATATCCACCATCTGCCTTATGGTTGTATTTCAACCACTATAAAAAGTCTACACCTGCATCCACAAAGGCAATCTATGACGTGGGAAACACCTCAGTAAATCTTTGTACCTCTCCCATGCATTATACATACTCTCATCAACCATCTGCACAAAAGAAGAAATGTTGTTACGCATTTTTGTAGTCTTAACTGGTGGAAAATATTTGTATAAAAGCTTTTTAGCCAAAGTATCCCAAGTCTTGATGAAGTTAGGTGGTAGGGATTGCAGCCATCTCTTTGCTCTGTCTCTCAAGGAAAATGAAAACAATCTAAGCCAAATGGCGTCATCGGTAGTTCCATTAATCTTGAAAGTGTCACATATCTCCAAGAAGTTGGTTATATGAGCATTAGGGTCTTCACTAGGCATCCCTCCAAATTGTATAGTTTGTTACACCATTTGGATGACATTTGGCTTGATTTCAAAATTGTCAGATGCTATTGTAGGCCGAGTAATGCACATTTGTGCCCCTTCCAATGAAGGTCTAGCGAACTTGTACATCGTTCGGTTCGCATCATCATTGTTATTTGCAGCTGCCATCTTTGGCGCTGTATGATTAGGGATCTCAACTGGCTCTTCCTCTAGTACCTCAACTGGCACCTCCTCCTGATGATGGTGTGCACAAGTCCACAACAATCATTCTGGGTCAAACAGAGGGTCTATAGGTATAAGATTGGAACTCTTGGTCATAAATTACCTAAACCTAACAACCGCAAAACAGCCTAACAACGATATCAAAGAGTAGTGATAAAAGGACAAAAAAAAAAATAGAATAACCAATGGAAAAATAACGACTAAAAATAGGACAAATAGAACCAACAGTTGAATAACAAAAGAGTTAATAAAAAACAAAAGATAGAACAGAACTAATAAAAGCCAATAACCAATAAAAAAAATAGAAGCAAAATAAAACTAATGAAAGTGGCTAACTTAAAGAGCAAGGTCATTATTATTATTATTTTTTTAAAAAGGAAAAGCAAAACACCTAATGGGTAGAAATAAAAGAACAATTACAATTAAAAGTGAAAAAATAGCTAGAGAAAAAGAAGAGAAAAGGAAAAAAAATGGCTAAATTAACAGATAGCAAATTCAATCTAGTTTTCACAAAAGTTCCCCGGCAACAGTGCCAAAAACTTGATGTGTGCTGCTTCTACCAATGCAACTACACCTAAGGCAGTAAACCTATTGATGCAGCCTAGTGCAATGGTGAGTATCAAGGTCGTATCCCATGGGAATGGGAAAGCCCAAAGTTACTACTTGTTCTTTGTTATCTAGCCTAAAAGTCAAAGTGATTGATTTTTAACTAATACTAATAATTAACTAAGTGCAATAAACTGTCAGTGACAAGGAATGAAAGAGAATATACTAAGGCAAGAAAAGCAAACCCATTGGGGACCTGTACTGGTTGGTAAACACATTAAGGATAATGGTTTATTGAATCTAATAATGTTACCTGTGAGTGAATTCTAAGTTAAATTCAATTTCCCTCTCAAGACAATTAAATTTTTAAATCTAAGAATCTACCACTGAAATCTCTTCCTAATAATTGATTTTATATTAGCCTTATTGTTCTAATTCACCACTATTAAGAATAACTACTCTTTAATCCGTAATTAATTAACCACATCTATGAGTGAAAATTAACTTTTCTTTGCAATTAGATTCTAATTTCAATTATCATCTCTTGATCTCAAAAAGAAATCTAATTAGCATTCACAATGACGTCTCGTAATGAAAACTTAAACAATACATGCATAATTGCAAAGAAGATCACGCCATCAGAATCAATATCCATACAAATTAAAACAAAATACCAACACAGTCAGGAACCCCAATGGATTTGACAAATTTAGCCACACATATTTATAGGTAATTCCATCAGATAATCCATTAGACAATCAATTATACAGGACATAAAAAATAGTACAAATTATGCACGCCCTTATCTTTTCAAAAGCCCAACAGTAGCTGCACAGATTGGCTGTCAGAAAACCACTGGAATCTCATCGAAAAACTACCAAAAATTTATAGAAAAAAATTAACTTCAAATATGTCCAAAAGCTCCACAGATTGTGGGTCATAAAACGGGTCCTGGGTCAAGGATTACGGGTACCTGATGGAAAATGGCTGCAATGGCAGCCTAAATTGAGGCGGAAGGTCATGAGCGAGGCGTCGAGCGATGGGGGGGGCAATTTATAGTGGTAGACCAGACAAACGACGTCAAAATAGCTACAAATGCGAACGGGTCGTGGTCTCGGGTTCATAGCTGATGTCACAATTTGGGGCATAATGCTGGTTGAGGAGTTAGGGGAATGTGGTGGATGAGCCGCTAAAGGTTTTAGGGATGGTTGCTGGTGGCAGGTTGGCTAAAAAATGCCACAGATAGTTGTGATGTGGATGGGTCTTCTTCTCAGGTCGTGCATCTTCTCTCGTGGATCTGTTACTTTTTGGCTACTATGCATGGTGGTGGTGGCTTGCCTGTTGTCCTCTGTTGCCAGAGTGAAGTCGCATCGCCGTGAAGCTCCGGTTGGACACTCTATTTCACACCAAGCTCTCGAGTCTTCTTCTTTCATGCCATACACTCCTTACTAATTTGATGCAAAATCACTGTTCTAATCCTCTTTTCACCCTTTCTTCCTACAGGTCTACCTCCAATGCCCAATAAGGCTTCAGCTTGGCCCAATAAGCAAAATTGGCCCAAATGGCCTATTTTGGGTGCTCTAAAGGTTGTCTAGGCTCGAAATTGCTCTGTTTGCTAATGATGACTTAATAAAATGCCTAAAAATTAAAATAATGCAAACTTAGGTGATTTTTATAATAAAATTACATAAAATGCTCATAAAATGGATAATTAACATCAAGAAAATATGTATAAAAGAAGGCATATCCATATACCCTATGGTGAATCAGCTCATGCCCATGGTTATGCTTAACTCTAAGTATATGTTTCTCATATGGCCTTTGGGAGATGACACTAACTTGAAGTTTGCAACCATCATGGTGTTTTTGAAATCTTCTAAATTCAAGTGTATGTTTAACCATCCCAAATTATGGCACAACCGTGGAATGCCCGAAGATTGTCCTATACCGACAATCAGTCACTCAATCATGACCCTATTTACCCTAAGGCATATACTTAGAATACTTTTCACTTTCCTCTTTTGTGTTTTCTTCTCTTTCTTTATTACACTATCATAGGTTCTCATCACCCAAGTGGTTTGTGACTCTATCTCTTGCATGTTACCTACTACATCCCTATTTTAGATCCTTAGTTGAAGTGAAAATCTGGGCTAATTTCTTCTTAAAATGGTTAATAAAGCTCATTATCCATATCAGAGAGCTAGCAGTCGACTTCCCCCTTTCTGGTAGTTAGCTGCTAGGTTACTGTCTAAAATTACATCTCTTGGCAGAGAGCTACCAGTTAACTGCTATAGCTTGGCAGTCGCCTGCTAGCCTCGGCAGTCGACTTCCAAGGGTCTGGCAATCAGCTGTTAGTGTTCGGTCTCACATTTTTAGGTAGAATAAGAACACGATAGTTAACTCTTAGGGTTGGCAATCGACTGCTAGCGCTTAATTTACTTGAAAAATTATGGTTTTACCCAGAGTTTGGCCCTAAAAACATGTTCTTAAATCATATACTTAATGCCAACATTCAAACATCATTTCTCGTTCATAAAATGCCCATAACATAGCTTAACATGTTCAAACTAAGATCAAACCACATTCTTCTCTTTTAGGGCAAAAACCTAACTTCATAATCATTCACAAGCATAAATGAGCAAGGTAAATCAGCACACATTACCTAATAGTAGTTAAAAACCATAAAATTAGGTTTTAAACCCTATATTTAACTTCAAACATTTAAAATCACATTTAGTATTAAACTTTTTGCATATTTCAGAAAATAGGGTTTAGGATGAATTGCTACCTTGATTCCTTACAAATGTGTGTGTTTTATGTATTAGGAATGATTCTCCCTTACTGTAGGACTGATTTCTAGCCTCGAATCTACCCCTTCATTAGTAAAATTTCCTCCTCAAGCCCTAGCTCATCCCTTTCTCTCTCTAGCCGCCACCTTCAGCTGCTCTCTTTAAAATCTGGTATGTTTGAAGTGTGGGGGTTAGAGCTTCAACTAGGGTTTAAGAGAGTGTAGGGAAATCGCTATCTAGTCCCTAGTTCTTTTGCACTCTTAGACTCACTCATTTTTCCCCTTTTCAATTGAGTCCCTAGCCACCTCTTTCTAAACCTTCATGTATTTCCTTTCCATTTAATCCCTTGTTTAATGTAACTACATGAAATTAATGCAACATATACAAGCATTAAGATTAAATTAACAACTAACAAACATCTCTTTAGTCATACTAGGAGAAAATGTTACATCTAGACTATCCTACCTTTACTCTTTAAAGTCTTTCATACGGTTGTATTGGTTTAAAGAGTAATCTCTAACAAATACAGACCATTTAAGATAAAAATAGTTATATTTTACAAAGTAGTCTGCATAAGGAACACTTAATGACCGTGTCATACCAGTCTTTAAATGTCCACCCCAATTTTCTTTCTTGAATCAAGATTTCTTTCTTCTTTTCTGCTGGCTTGATTTCACACGTCACTTCTATCAATCCGTAGGAATAATTTTAGCTAGCATACTTATTTCTTTCAAAGCAAAATTTTTCTAAAATTAAATTCCCATTCATTCTAAATCTCAATTTCACTCTTAATTACACTCAATCCCTTCTTATATGCTTTAACTATTTCATTACAGCCACTTTTTTCATCAAAATTCAGAACTTAACTTATTTCCAGTTTTACCTAAGAAAATAAGTTTTCACTTTAGTCCTTAATTTATTTCAATTTTTGTATTTGGCTATAGAATTCTCCAATTTCTTCTATGATACTTGTAGGAGGCTAAACAAACTTGATCCAACACAAAATTCCATAATTTGCAGAGTTCACACTACTTACACAAGATATAGAATCTTTTTAGTTTAGTCCCTAAAACTTTCCCAATCTTAAAAGTAGCCCTTAAAATCACAAAAATCTCTTAAATTCATATGAGAGCCTCTATGTAACTCAATGTCACAGAAAATACCAAAATTTATGGAATTTCAGTTCATTACCTAGAATTTCCAAAATTTACAGTTTGGTCCTTATTTTTCAATTGATGATTTTGCACTCTTTTTCTTAAATTTTCCACTCCAATCCAATCATAAGAGTCTCTTGGGGATTAAAATTTATAGAAAAGCATTAAATTTATAAAATTTCAGTTCATACCAAAAGTTTTAGAAATTTATAGTTTAGTCCCTGTTTCTTCTTTAGCAGTTAAAGGCAGTGCAAATGGCACCGGTGGTTGTAGGAAGCGTCAAATGTTGATTGAGGACTTAGCACCATAGCTCACCAATGCAAGATCGAGCCGTGGTTTGGAAGTTGCTGGTCATTCGTCTCGACCACTGTGGTGGTAGTCGACAGTGAGAGATAGCAGTGAAAACATGATTGTGATGAATAGAACAACAACACAATATGGTGGTGGCGTGCATGGTGGTGAGAGGAAAAGAGAGGGAGGTCATGAGAGAGTAGGGAGAAATGGACGGGAAAGAAGGAAATTTTGAGTATTTAGAGCATCTAGGGGCATTTTGGTCATTTAAAAATTTACTCTAGATAAATTTTAAATGCATTTTCTGATTTAGGCAAAAATATGGAACAATATGGAAGGGATTTGAGAATTTTTAGAGTATCCTAAACTTGTAAAAATATCTGCTAAGTATCTCAAAGCAGATAAAAATTTTCTTATCAGATGAAATTTTATTTTCAAAAATTTTCAAATTTGAGCTATGAGCTTAAAATAATTCACTTAATCACTTCTCAACAATGTTTCAAGGTTTCCGTTAAGATTTTTCCTACAGTTAATTATTAATTAGAGTTATTACATAGACATTTCTGGGGACAAATCCTGTTATTGTTTGCATTAGATTGTGACTGAGTCCAGCTAAAGACTTGGACAAAAAGAAGCAATCCCTTTTATTTTCTCTTCTTTTCTTTCATTTTAATTTATGATGTACTTTGAGACCATTAGATTATTTTCTGCTTATTTCTACACTTTATGCTTTTATTCTACGATTTCCCCTCTATTGCACACCGAGGATAGTGTGTTATTCAAGTGTGTTGTGGGCATCTATTATTTTGCTTTTATTTTACCCTTATTTCAACTATTTTGTTTGCTTTCTTTTATTTTAACCCTGCTGATGCAGTAATAATACAATACTGATATGATAGGATACTTGAAGTGATGCATTTAAGTTTTTGATTGTCTTTTAAGTATTATGATTCAGTTATTGAGCAAGCAGTGATTATTCCTCTTAAGTATGTGATGGAAAACAGCTAGTGATGTATAATGCATCATTTAGGCTGGGTCATACTATTGTTGCCTAATTATTTTTCAAATTGCTTAATTTTAATTTTGGATGATGGATAATTCAAATTGCATGCAATGCTTGATTGATAATTCAAATAGAAATTTTTTAAAACCATTTGCAAAGTTTTCCACACGTCAAATGTGAGGTTTAAGCCTATATTGAGCATTCATTACAATAATGCTCCTGATATTCTTTTGTAAGTGTGATTTTACTTGATTCTGCTTCTAGAACATACTCTGTTTTACTTGTTGAGGTTACATGAATTTTTGAATACCATGAGATGATTTGGGCAACTTAGGATACACTATAGTTGGCCAAAAAGCCTAATCCCTGTATTTCCCTTAGTTGACCATTTTTGAGCCTTGACATTTTTTTCATTATATGTACCTTTACAACTTATATCCCTTTTCTTTACATTATCTTTCTCTTTCACCTTATATGTTGGAATTTGTATGATTTAATCTTTATGTTTGGATTAAAGTGCATTGTCTTGTTTGATGATAGTTCACTAAATCTCTTCTTCATTTTAGATTCTCCTTTCAATCCAACGTTGTATATTAGGAATACTGCAAGACTACAATGAAAATAGAAAGAGAGAGAGAAAAGAAAAAAAGAGAAAGAAAGAAAAAGAAGAAGAAAAAAAATATATTAGGGCAATCTTCATTCTCTTTCTCTTTGGATATGTTACTCTTTGAGCATGTAACACCCCTTATCTTATCTTGATAACGTCACATAACAATTTAGATAAGTGGTTACATTATTCCTTACCTTTTTATTTTCAATAAATTTCCTGAGCATTTGATCCATCAATAATTTAATATAAAATTAGGTCTAGGTTCTTGTGCTCAAGTAAATATACTTTATGCACAGCGAAAATAAAATTTCATATATCACAGCGAAATCTATAAAACATTCTATAACTGTATACATATCATTTAAATCTCCAAATACATATTCGTGGAAATATCAAATATACACATAGCTATGGGGTAAAGAGACAACAATCCTGTCACTTAAACCCCTTTATCCAAAAGATGTAGTAGTCCTAATTCTATCTCAAAATACTGATGTCAGAAATTAGGACTAACGGTGCTACATTATATAATCTCTATTTACTCCTTACATCTGCTAGAGGATGCATCAGTATTCAGATTCTATGTATCTGATACATATCAGAATAATAATGAGAAATATATTCCCAGTAGCTAAACAAACCAATTTATTTAAAGCAACTGATATGTATCACTGTACGAATACAGAAAACAACTCTACACTCCATTCAGCATCAAATTCTTTTTATATAGATATATGGGTATGACATATGTGAAACAAGTGTGTATGCATCTATAAACATGAGATATGCAACAAGTTATGTAATTCATGGCGTGAATAGCACTTTCAACATTCATATAATTTAATCATGCTCACATAGAACACATTCTTGCCATACAAATCATAACATCACATAATGCTTTAATTTGGACAGGTATACACCAGATCATTCCTTCTATAATTAATTCCTTGGGAGTATTCATTAGATCATTCCCCACAAGGTTGCTTGCTAGGGAGGTATACATTAGATCATTACTCCTCATGATTTTGGTCTTAGGAGTATTCACCAGATCATTCCTCCCTTTATCTTTGATTTTGCCATTCACAAATACATTAAGCAGTTACATGCTATTCAATCAATTTCACATGATTTTGGACATCTTTCTATCAATGGAAAGAGGTATAGTAATTACCCTTCATTCTTGACCATTACATATTTTTCCCATCTTTTCACTTAGCATAGGCTATTTTTGGATGGCATCTTAGGATAATTTCAATTAACACATGAATTTAGCCATTCTAGGGAAATTGCTACATAGCATTCGGCCAAGGTAAGAAAAGCATGAGGGTTTGACATTTTTAACCCATTTGATTCATTTCTAGCATTATTTCTATCAATTAGGAATTATGGTAACCATATCCATAATTATGGGTAATGTTTTCTTACACCTCATTTTTCCTTGTAAGTGTACATTAACCCTTCTTTCACACATCTTTCTAGTACATTTTTCATGCTAGATTTGTCAATGCATATTATTTTTCAATTTCAGTTAAATGGTGAGAAATTTGAAATGGTTCCTTACTAAAACATAAAAGTACCATAATTTTCTCTCTCCTTATTTCTTATGACAAATTTTGCAAGGTTTTCTAGCCACTTTCAAGTGAAATTTCAATACCCTCCACATGAATCCATTCGGCCAAGATAGGTTTGTCATATTCTTATGGTTTATGGTGAGACTAGAAAATGGAAAAAGTTCCTAAACATTAATCTAACTAAATTCTCTCTCTCTTACCATTTTCTAACACTTTCTCTCACTCTCTTATACCATTTTAAACCAAATTTCACCACAATATCACCACCTAGCAATCGGCCAAAGAGGGAAAAGCAAGACAATGAAGTTATCTCACCATCTTGCTTACAATACAACCATATTCAAGAAAAAACCATGCAAGAACATCATGTTCTCACTCTTTAAAACACCATTTCAGCCTTGGTATAGGTTGGGGTTTTTCAAGACAAAGGTTCCATCCATGAAAAATTACCATCTCTTATGTTTTCAAGCATTTCAACATGTCCATGGCCATAAAACACAAGTAGTTTTCAACATATTTCAAACCCATTCAAGAAAGTCAATCATAAGAATGTAGAAGAGAAAATCCATCCTTCTTGCAAGATTAAGAACATCATAAACACACAATAAAACAAGAAAATAATGGCATAGGCATGTTTAGCTACATTGAAAATGCAAAACAAGTGAAATTACATAATGGTCCATCAAATTTTCAAAAATCACAAATAAATCCCTAGGGAAATTGTCAATTTAACATTCAAGTCCAATTGGCCATTTTAGCTCCATTTTTCACCTTTTTCGATTTTCATGTGTAAAATCACTTAAGGAAGATTTCATAAAACTGATTTTTGTGAATTTACTAATTTACCCTTATTTTAACAAAATTACAATTTTGCCTCTAAGGAAAAATTACCCTTTTGCCCTTTATGAAATTGTTATTATTGTCACCCTTATTCTTTCTTCTTTTGAGCAAGAATGAGTAAGGGTTTCTAATCTCTATTTCCTTGAAATATTTAAGGTAAAAACTAAATTTTATACATTATGTAAAATTACTAATACACCCTTAGGGTAAAATTATGATTTTGCCCTTTTTAGGGAAATTTGTCTTTTTAACATCAAGAGCACATAATCACTTACATAACTAGATTCTTCTTCTCTCTTAAATGAAAATAATAAGAATCCTTTAATATGGTTTCATGAAATTAGAAAATTAAGTAAATTTTCCCTTTCATGGTAAAATTACTATTTTGCCCTCATTTACTAGATTTTTTCCAACTTCATTCTTCTATAACAAAAATGACTCTATCTTGATGAAAATGTCCATTCTATCATTTTAATGAACTATCCTTATCATCACATAATTAATGATAATAATGATAATATTAAAGAATTGCAAGGTATTGGGGTGGATGTTATAGAGCCTATTTCATTGAGAACTTGGTGGAAATTGTGTTGAGCACTTTGTTTCATTTAATCCCAGGAGTTTTCATGATTTGAGATTGCATGAGTTTCTAGCATATCTATTACCCTTGTTTTCCAAATTTTCTCCTACCTTTACTCCTACCTTTACCTCAACCCCATTACAACTTGTCAAGACCCTTTGATTATGGTATTCAATTATTTACAGTAATGGAGATGAGTTCTATGAGCAAGAATATGGTAAGTAGACACTTGTAAAAATTGCTTGAGGGAACTGTACTTTACCTTGATACACTTTGAGTGATTTAAGTGATCCCTGCAAGGCATTGGTTCTTAAACTTGGATATTGAATTACTAGTTAAGCTGTGTATGCAATGTTATTATCTCCATTATGTGTTAAGATTTTGCAATCAGATTCATAATTAAGCTTCACTTGAGATGTGATTGGATTTTGTTAACTATGACCTGGACATAGATTTTTAAGGAACCTTTGTAGCTTGTTTGATGATTGAGTTAGCGTTTGCTTGAGGACAAGCAAAAGCTTAAGTGTTGGGTGATTTGAAGTGCTTTATTTTATACATATTTTTCTTGAGGTTAATTGTCCATTTCATGAGCATTTTATGTATTTCTATCCTCAAAAACACTTGAACTTGTATCCCTTTTTCATTTCATGAGTTATACCAAGACATCATCAAAAGTGAGCCATTTTAGAGGCCCAAATAGCCTAAACATGTTGTGTGGGCCTTGGAGCATTCCGTGGACCTTGATACATTCCATGGGCCTTAAAGCATGACTAATTTGGCCTTATGCAAAGTATGCAGCGTGAAATTTTTGAAAGAGAGAAGAAGGTCATGGCTTAAGGGATCATGATCTCTCTTACATTGTCATCTATCTAGAAGCTTATCATCTTTGTAGAAACATCATCATCTTTGAAGGGATTTTTTTTACTTATCATGATCTCTTTTGAAAACCCTATCATCCCTCTTGGCCAATCATAATCTTTTGACTTATCTTATCTTATTTTATCTTATCTCATCTCATCTTATATTATTTTATCTTATCTTATCTTATCTTATCTTATCTTAACTTTTCTTATCCTATCCATTTATCTAAGAGTGTCGCGGCTTGTTTATAACTATCCTCCCTAGGGTTTGTGAAGAGAAGAAGTCGTGACATGAATCTCTTTCATCCTCCTTGACGATAAAGAGGAGGCATCACGTGAAGCTAAAGGATGAAGGGTAAGAGACTATCTTTAACCTTGAACATCCAATTGCCTTTCTTAGAGTTCCATAGGAGTTTGGAAAAGGGAATTGGAATTGCATCAAGAAAAAAATCACAACTTCGGCCACTTGGAGATTGAAGCAAGGAGGCAGTTCATCCATTATTCGAGGGAAAAAGGGTGTACATGTTTTCTTTTCTTTACTTCTTCTTGAATTCGAATTTGATGATTGTTGTACTTATGAACATGAGTAGCTATACTTTTGATGTGCTACCAATGCTCTATATGTAGCCACACCTAAGGTAATGCACCTGTAAGCGTAGCCTAGCATAATAGTGAGTACCAAGGTTATATCCCATTAGAATGAGATAGCCTAGAGTTACTACTTACTCCTTGTTACTCCTTGTTACTTAACCTAAGACAAATAGTGATGGATTTTAACCAACTAAGTCTAACTAATTACAAAGGCAATCGATGACACTTGGTCAAGAAAGGAAAGTATCAAGTTAAGAAAAGAAAACCTACTGGGGTCCTAAACTTGGTGATATATAAATGAAGGATTATGAATTATGAAATTAACTGTGCTACCTGTGAGTGAACTCTAAAGTAAATCCAAATTCTTTGTTGGTCTCAATGGATTTTTAAAACCTATAACCTCCCATTAGCTTGTTCTTCTTAACGGTTGATTCTATATCAGCATTAGTGTTCTAATTCACTACTATTAAGAATTCCTCTTAATCCAACATTCAATCAACCTTTAGCTCCAAGTGAAGATTGATTTTTTTCTTTAGTTAGTTTCCAATCTAAACATCATCTGTCAATTTTTTGAGAAGAATCAAGATAATCTTCACTTGGACGTCTTGTAATGAAAACTGAATTAATTCTTAACTAAATGAATATCACACAATCTAATTTATAATTCAATCACATTAAGTTTAAAATATCAATATAGTTTAAGAACCCCAAATGTGTTCTACCAATCTAGCTATTCATGTTCATGACTAGAACAACAAAAAATATAATTAAAAGGGATAAAGAACAAAATGTAAACAAAAACACCCTCATTTGTCAAGTTTTGGGTGAATTGTCTTGTCTCTAAACTTCCCTAGTTGTGCTACTAGTTGCCTTTTAGTGCTTCTCAATCTCTTCCTCTAATTCTTGGTTGAATCTCCACGGATGTTACCTTTGTAGAGAGAGAAGGAAATTGAAGTGTCAAGGTCTATAGAATGGAAAGGATTGTCACACTCCAAACCACTGTTATGCTTTTAGTTCTACTCTCTCTAATCACCACCTTCTCTTCATCTACCTCCTCTTATTTATGGGCAAGGATAGCATGTTTAAAGGGTAACATGGTCGTGGGGGGTGTGGAAAGCCTTGGAGGTGTTAGTGGCGATGTTATAGAAGAGATGCTACAAAGGTATGTTTTTTGCCTTCTTTTGGATGAATTTAGATGTTATGGCCATGTAGGAAGGTTCACAAGGTGGCATGGCAATGTGGAAGGTCATGTTCTAGAAGCTTTAGGGTAGCATGGCTATGTGGTGGGGCATGTTGTAGAAGCTTCCATGCTTGGCTGTCCTACAAGGTGCATTTTAGGGTTCTTTAAGCCTTTAGACTCTTGATATTGGTCCATCTTACTTCACAACTACTTTATACCTAGTTAGAGCTTAGATAACATGAAAACAAGGTGAAAAATTGGGTAATTCTAAATTAAACACATAGAACATACTCATGATGTGAGTGAAAATCCTCAATTAAAATTGTATAATTATGTGATTATCAAACTACCTTACACCTAAGCTTTTTCTTTTCTTCAAGGAAACATTTATTCAATTTTGTAAAGCAATAATAACCTCTCATGGTCAATGTATATTCCACAGTCTATGAAGCCTAATACTTTCCAAATGAGTCTTGATCATAGTTCTAGTATTGCAAAACCTTGATAGATAATAAAAATAGCAAGATTGTATGTAATTCGTTAATAGGCAATTCATTGTTTATTTAGGAACCAATGCCTCATGGAGATCACTCAATATCACTCAGAAGTGTATGTAGGTGAAGTGAAGTCTCTCAAGCAATTTCATAAAACCATGCCTTTCATATGCTTGCTTATAAATCTCTTCTCTACTACTTGCAAAAATTTGAATATCATGATCAAAGGGTCTTGACAAGGTTGTAATGGGGTTGAGGTAGAGGTGGAGATAGGAGAAGAACTTGGGAAGAAAAGGCAACAGATATGTTGAAAATTCATGTGATCAAATAAAACTCTAAGGAGTAAATGTAATGAAGTGTTAAACACAAATTTTCACAAAGTCTTAGCTCACAGAGTACCACATCCCAAGAGAGTACGGAGATTGCTTTGATATTTATCATATTTCTTTTCTTTTTCTTCTTTTCTTTATTTTTTTTCTCTTCTCCATTTTTTTTGGCAGTCTTGCAATCTTCCTAGTATTCTTTCTTGGATTGAATGGGGTATCTCAAAATGAAGAGGACTTAGTGAACTATCATCTATTGAGATAATGCATTTCCATCTATATGTGACGAGCAACCCACACCAATTCCAGCATATAGGGTGGAAAAGAAGGAAAATGCTTGAAGAAAGGGAATATAGGGTGCAAGGGAGCATATAACAAAGAAACCATCAAGGCTCAATAATAGTCAACTAAGGGAAACACATAGGGTAGGGTTTTTGGCCAGCAGTGGTGTAACCTAAGTTGCATAAATCATTTATGATATTCAAGAATTCATGTAACTTTGATAGGTATTACACAGCAAGTTCTAGAGACATGATCAAATGAAATGAATACTCAAAAATAAAATTCAAAGCATGTTTGTAATGAATTGAATTGTCAGTCAAGTAATGCATGCAATTCTTTCTACTAATATCCTGAATTGAGAGTTTATGTAATGTAGAACATGATTAAGCACATTGGAGCATCTAAATGTGATGGAACCATTTTGCTACATGAGCTATGAGATACAATTATTGTTTAACATGAATTCAAACAAACGTTTTGACTTGTAGGGATTTGTGTGTGTTCTAAATTCTATTCATGTTATGAATCAGTGTAAAGCAATTATTTTGAAAGAAATAAAATAATGAAGTTAAATAAAATAAATGAAAGATATAATAAGATAGCTACAAGATTTTTGAAAAATTAGGCAATAAATGAAGAAATATAAAACAAAGAAGATATAAAATAGTTAAAGAATGTAATAAAATGATTGAAAAAATATTATTTGATTTATAAAGTAATTTTTTGTATACTAAAGCAAAGAAGAACAAAACTAAAATTAAACTAAAATAAACTGAAATAGACCAAAAGGAGTCACCCCACACTTAAGACAAACATTGTCCTCAATGTAGCAAAATGGGGAGAACTCATTGACAAACTGAAGTTTGAGGAAACGTTACTCATTTACTGTGCTGGTGGATTTAGAGGAGATGGTAGCATAAGGCCCTCGAAGTAGATGTCCAGGTTTTCTAAGTCAGCAAAGGAGGGTGGTAATGTATCAACTAACCTGTGGATCTAAGAAGTCATCTAATCTAACAACTAGATATGTCTCTTTATTCCTACTAAGATGTAGCTAAGAGTGTTGTGGAGAGTATCCTGGCGTTCTCTAATCTCTTGCTGAAAGGCTCTGAATTTAGTAATTTGTTATTGCTGAATACCTACTATTTAAGTTAAGTGGTCAACTAAGGCATTGCTGTCAGGCCTGCATCTGACTCACTAATTTGTAGATTAGACCTCTGTTATGGCCGCGAGATACGTAGATCATCCACATATTCATCATTTGCGTTTGACCTACTGGCAATATGTGGCCTACTTGGATGAGTTTGTTGATGCAATCATTTAGAACTCCTAACATTCTTGTTAGGCGAGTGATGTATGGACTGAAACACAGTGTACTCTTCTTGATGTCTGTGATGAAATTGTAGATCTAGTTCGCTAAGATAAAACTAAGATCCACTTTCCTAAACTGATGCATTACCCACAGGAGGAATAAGTTAGCCTGTTTAACCACCCCAAAGCTATCTCCTTTACATGTAAGTGTACCTCCCCAATCCTATAGCCATTTTTACTATTTTATTTATTTATTTAATATAATAATACCATAAGATTAGTGAATTACTACTTCCTTTACCCTAGTAAATTTTAAATTTTTTTTTACCAAGTAAAATAATTAAGTACTATTAGTCTAGGTTGCTACACTTGGGTTCTCACACGTTACGTGACAAAAAATGGAACGAATTAATAAAATGAAATACATATATATTTATAGATACATTCACATTCATTTACAACATTCATACATGTCATCCATCAGACATATACCCATGGATATGCGAGTGTGTTAACTAGGGTAAGGAGGCAACAAGCCTATTACTCATACTTAACAAAATAGCTAGTGAATTCCTAGCTCACATATCCTAATACATATATGCCCTTATCCTATACTTCAAAAATCTATCCTCCTAATCCTTTCCAAAAATTTAAAAAGGATTCAGGGTATCAGGCATGTCAAAATGTCTCTAAAACTTTACACATTCAAGGTGTAGGAGGGAGTTCCCATACATATATGATCCATAATTCTTTAACAACTAGGAAATACCATAAGAAGGGTATCTCCACCAAGTCTATCTCCACTTTTATCACTATTTGATACCTAGGCATCAAATACAAACCAACATTTTTAATGAGAACAAATCTCAGTAACAATAATAACCAGTTTCTAAAATAGCTAGTTTGTACCACCATAATCCTTTATGAAAAATGCTACATTCTTCTTATTGTCATACAATGGTTATATCTATTAGGCTACCTTTCATAAAATTACATTTGATACTCATAATTGCATCCATTACTTACTTTGTATGTACCACATAGGGCATATATCTCATAAAATAATCAAACCATACAGGTAACATAATTTCATTTACATAACTTCATATACAGAGAAATAAGGAATTAAGAGCCTTTCCCATTGGCCTTCGCCATCATCATGAGAATTATCATGTAATAACAATAATAAGAGAAATCAAGAAAGTTGTCGAGCGAGCCACTCCATACTTTCAAATATATACTCATAACTTTTGGCACCATATGCCCATTGGCAGTCCTCTACTGTAATATCACATTTGTGCACATTCTAAAGCATCCTCTAGTGGATCCAAGTACCATAGAGTCCCCATATTGAGACCACACATTCAGTACATACTAGGGTCCTCAAAATGATATTCATAAGCATATACATTAGGGTGATTCAGTGCACACTATAGTTATGTGAAATCCTAAGTATGTGACTTTTTATTTAACTTGGCCATTAAGTCACTGAATTAGAATTTACAGCTATCGTGAAAGTCACGGAATGTCTAATCACCATCCTATACTAGCAATCAATCATTTAGTTATGAACCTATCTAATGCTAATCCATATACTAAAAATAAAATTTCTCATTTCCCTTATGCATTCTTGCTATTTCCTTATCAATTTCATCATACTCTTGTTTTTTTTCATTTAAATTCAATATACATGTTACCCATCTCATATTCTAGGTTTAAATCCCTTACTTGAATTGGGTTTTTGAAACAAATACCTTTCAAATATGTCATTGAGTTCATAGTTCATTCACAGAAGCTGGCAGTCGGCTGATACCCTGATAACAGTTGATTGGTAGCATTCTGTCCAATTTTCAAAATTCAAATCTAAGAGCTATCAATCGACTACTATAAGGCTGTCAGTCAGCTACTAGCTTACTGTTAGGACCGATAGTTGACTGTTTGGACATGGCAGTTAGCTGTTGGCCTTTTTGGAAAAATTCTTAAGAAGAGGATGAACATGCATTGTTCAACAATTGACTTTTAGAGGCTAGTAATCGACTGCTCAAACTCTGTATAAATTTTTGGGCAACTTAAGCACATGACAGTCAACTGTTGGAGGTCACCAGTTGGCTACTATATTATGCTCTATTTTAAAACTTGTCATTGACCTAGAATTTTTGTACGAAAATTTGTTTGTAAATCCATTTTGAATTTCATGAACTCAAGATAAACTTCTAAGCATCATTTTTCACATAAAAATAGTCCAAACACTGTTTAATCTCGCTCAAATCTGGGATTAAACCTCATTTTTGTTCAAGTAGAAAAATCCACTTTTCAAAATCAATTTTATTAAGCATGCATAGGCATCTTCAATTGATTAAAAAACTCAATAGTAAGTAAAAACATTAATAATGTAGTTTTAATTTTTCCTTCAAAAAACTTCAAAATCATCAAATTCAGTTATATGAATAGTAACTTCAAAAATAAAAAGGGATTGGTTATTTTGCTACCTTAAATGCCTATTTGGGTGCTGCTTAATGTATTAGATGCCTTCCTAGACGCTTCTTTACATTTAACTCTTGTTGAAAGTGAAGATTCTTCTTCTTCTCCCTCACTTTCTCTCTCTGCCTGATTGTACTTTCTCTCTAGAAGTGGTTTTGGATTTTGGATAATGGGGAACTTTGCTTCGAGCCTTTTATATAGGCAACCCAAACTTACACATTTTGATTCTAATCTCTGATTATTCGACGTTAAAATGGTAAGTTTCAAACTATATATATATATAATTACTATTTTGCCCCTGAACCATTGCTAGAAGAATTCCAAAAGATAGTTGGCTACAACACTTCTGTTGGCCAAAATTGAAATTCTTAAACCTAAACTTTTCCACTTTTTATTTTAGTCCCTCTCCTCTTTCTAATCAATTTTCTCATTCTTTTCTAGTCCAATTTTGGCACTAATGCCATTATATGCAACTATATGCAGTTAATACAACATACATAAGTAATTAATTAAAATTAATAAGCATCTCTCATAGAAATAGGGGTGGATGTTAAATTTCTCCCCTCCTTTTAAGAAATTTTATCCTTAAAATTTATACATATTTGCATCAAATTTTTTGGAAATTTTCTTCTCATCTCCTCATCCTTTTGCCAAGTTGCCTCTTGTGGTGATGACCGATCCCATAATATCTTTACTAAGGGAATAGTCCTATTTCTCAATTGTTTCATCTCAGTGCCAATAATCTTCAATGATCCTGGTGTATAAGTCAAATTATCCTTCAATTGTACCGTAATGGCATCAAGAATAAATGAAGAATTGGGAAGATATTTTTGAAGTTGAGAAATATGAAATACATTGTAGAGATTGGATAGAAATAGAGGCAAAGTAATTTGAAAAGAGAATGGACCAATCTTTTCAAGATTTGAAAAGGTCTAATGTATCTCAGGTTCAACTTCCTGGACTTAATAGCCTTGCCAATACTGGTAAAAGAAGAGACTTTAAGGAAAACATGATCCCTTCAACAAATTATAATGGCCTTCTCCTCTTATCACCATAAATTTTCTGCCTATCCTAAGCCTTAGCCATCTTTTCTTTGATCATCTTAATTTGATTTGTGGTTTGTTGAACTAATTTGGGCCCCAGTAGTTGTCTCCCCCCATGTTAAACCACACAAGGGTGACCTACATTTTCATCCATACAAGGCTTCATAAAGTGCCATCCCTATGCTAGAGTGGAAACTATTATTATAAGTAAATTCTATTAGGGGTAAATTTCTATCCTAATTCCCCTTTTGCTCTAATGTACATGCCCTAAGCATGTCTTCTAGAGTCTAAATAGTTCTCTCAGTCTTCCTATCAATTTGTGGATGATAAGTACTAAAACTAAGTTTAGTACCAAAAGCATCCTGCAAGACTTTCTAGAATCTATAAGTAAACCTAGGATCTCTATCAGATACTATATTAGTGGGAATACCATAGAGTCTCACTAGTTCTTGTATATATAATTGGGCCAACTTATTTACTGAAAAATTTATTTTGATAGGTAGGAAATGTGCAGATTTAGTTAGCCTGTCTACAATCACCCAAATTGTATCATTCCCTGATTGAGTTTTAGGTAAACTAACTACAAAATCCATAGAAATCTTATCCCATTTCTATTCGGGGATTTCAAGAGGTTGTAGTAATCTTGCAGGCTTCTGATGTTCAATATTTACCTGATGGCATGCTAAACATTGTGCAACATACTTAGCTATATGCTTCTTCATACCTGGCCACCAAAACCTCTTTTTCAAATCTTGATACATCTTTGTGGTACCAGGATGAATAGTATAATTGCTCTTGTAGGCTACTTCTTGAATTATGTCCCTCAGTCCTCCTAAATCTGGAATATAAATCTTATCTTGGAAAGTCACAACCCCATTAATACCTTTCTTGAATTCTCTTAGGTTCTTTAGGGACTTTTTGTTGGCCTTCCCTGTATAGTACTTTAATTCACAATTATAATCCTTTAAAAATGTCATCCATCTTCTTTATCTCATGTTTAATTCTTTTTTGTCAAAGAGATATTTAATACTTTTATGGTCACTAAATACCTCAAAACTCAACCCATGCAAATAGTGTCTCCATATCTTCAAGGCAAACACTATGGATTAAGACACATCTTAAGCCCTACTTGGATGCATCACAATATAATTCAAAATTTCCTAACGGGTAAGGAATAGTAAGAACAGGTGTCGTAATCAATTGTTCTTTTAACACTTGGAAACTATGTTCACATTTGGGATTCCACTCAAATGGAACATCTTTTGTAACATCCACTCCAATTATGATTAAAAAGATGTTTGATAATTGTTAATTTAATGTTTAATGCTTGAGTATGTTGCATTAGTGTATTTAGTTGCATTAGTCTAGGGAATAAATTGAAAGGAAATACATGAAGGTTTAGCAAGAGGTGACTAGGGACTCAATTGAAAAGGGAAATATAAGTGAGGCTAAGGTTGCAAAGTTTTTCTAACACATCCCACACACACACATTAACAAGGAATCAAGGTAGCAATCCATCCTAAATCCCTTTCTTTTCTGAAAAGTTTATTATTTCTGGAAAATATGAATTTCTAAATATTTGAACTAAGATTGAGGTTAAACCTACATTCTACATGCTTTTCTATTTCTATGGGATGCTGTGTTGTTGGAATATATGCTTGTAATTGATTGGAAGAGCTAGGTTGTGTTCATCTAGAGATATAGACTAGTTTTTCTTGAATGTACCATGTTTGAGCTAATGTATGAGGAAGGTTTAATGAGAAGCAAATTTTGTTGTATGAAAATTAAGCTCATGTGGTTAGAATTAAAAATATAATGCATTTTGGACTGGGTACTATCAAAATTATGTTTTCTGAACTGCAGCGAAACATAATAGATGATTGCTACATATGGGGCATTCAACTGTTGGGTTCCTGGAAAACCCAAAAGTGCAAAAAGAGCCTTAGTAGTTAACTGCCAGATCCCTATCAGTTGACTATCAGGCCTGGGTTTGCACTAAGCAGTCTACTGTCCATCCTAGCAGTCGACTCTTATGCTCTAATTTTGCCAGGATGCATTCCAGCAAGCAACCAGCTGATTGCCAGCCTACTGCCAACCCACTGCTAGCCTTCTAGCACCCAACTGGCAACCCTCAAAGAGGAAGAGTAAAGTATCATAGGCATATGCATTAGTGGTAGATAGGCTTATAAGTTGAGTAACCGATTATCGATATAGGACTACCATTGGAATTCCAGAGTTGTGCCATGAATTAGTATGGTTAAACATCTATTTGAACATAGATGACTTCAAAAACACCGTGATGGTTGCGAACCCTAAGTTAGTGTATCTACCAAAGCTTATTAGGAAACACATACTTAAGGTTAAAGCATAACCATAGGCATGAGTTAAATCACCCTAGTGCATATGTTAAAAGATAACGTATCTAGAGGATGATCCACCTCGAAAGAATGGCAGTGACTCCATAGCCCATGATCTGTAGAAGCGGAGAGGATAAGATATAGCGGGTTATCCACCTCGAAGGAATGATGGTGATCCCAGGGCCTCATGATACATGGAAGTAGAGAGGATAAGATCTATTCGAAGGAATACAGTGATCCCATAAGTTATTGAGAATGTACAAGTGGATCTAATTAGGGTATGCCTCATATGTATTAGAGCAGTATTTTACTATAGTGATGCAGTAGTCACCAAGATGCCTAATTCATGTATGTAGTGGTACGTGGAATTGTTGTTGGGTGACACTCCCGATAGCTCATATGATGTGATTGTTTCCTTCTACTCAAAAGCCATGTTAATACACTAAATGTAATTACCCCCTTATCCTACTATTCATATATCAGAGTATATACTATGCCATAAATATTAAATTCATACATTCATCAGTAATTTCATCACAATTTATCAGGTCTATTTTACCAATTCCAAGTCTAAGACATTCGTCATCGAATATATATATATATATAACACCTTCAGTCTACCAAAATTCCAGCTTAGTACTATACAATACTTCCGTTTTTCCTAGTAGCCTTGGCATCCATTCTCCCGCCTAGCTATCTCCTAGGAATCCCCTGTTCCTGATCATCTGAGCAAACAACTTAATGAAATTTTATAAATCCTAGTAGAGCAATTTACAAATAAATATTTTCAAAAATAATTGTTGGCTCAGCTGTGACTAAGCACAGAAAATAATTTCCCCAAAATTAATTTAGAAAATAAGTGAATTACTGATTATTTCTAATTATAATGAATATAGGAAATTCATGCAAAACATATTTAAAGATAGTATCTCAAGTTTAAAAATCATACTGAAAACATGCCTGAACAATCTTGTACATTAAACTATCACACATCTTATGTGATTAGTCATCTCAATTTGCATGCTGTTTTATCAAAAACATAGTTTTGGTTAGGTGTGATCCGTAACACCAATCACCTAAAAACACGCCCTATTTTGCGAGTGTGATACGTAACACCAATCACCCACTCAAGGACAAGTAAGAGCTAACTTCCAAGGCATCCCTCGGCATGTGCAAACTGCTAGTCTTATCCTCATATAGTATAAATGGCAATATATACACATAGTCAACTAATACTCAAGGTCATGGGATACTATACTTAAACCACAACTCTACCCTATATAGGCTATCCACCTTTTACTCCTTAAACCTTCCATAGGGTTCTCTTGGTTTAATACATAAATCCCAAAAAATGCAGACTAGTTTAATTTAAAATAATAAATCAACAAAGCAGTCTGTATAGGGGATATTAAATGGCCGTCCCATACCAGCTACTGAATATCCACCCTAAGCTAGTCTATCCCTATGGCATATAACCTAATAGCCAAACTAGCAAACATGCAAAAAGCATCTCATTCATAGGCAAATCTTTTCTATACTCATGTGAAAATCTTAAACAAAACAATCATGTTTAGCAATCATTCCCAGTCAATTTACAAATCATACTTATTAAATAGTAATTCACAATCATTAATAAAAGTCAAGAGGGCATAGATTACTCTACCTTAACCATTTGCTCCTCTTTTGATCAGGATTTTCCTCCTTTACCTCTAGGTTACCTTCAAAATTCATTTCCTGAGGCAATTTGTAAAGTTCATATTTTAACTTTCCTCAATTATGCATTTATGCAAATCCTATCTTAAAGTTTCACTAAGGTTTTCCCTTGATTACCACTATTTCTTTAGTTTTCTATCATTCTTCTCATGTAATTCTAATATAGAATGATATTTAAATCTTATTCAAATCAAAACCCAGGGATTCTAAGCTCCAGTTCTATTTAAAAATCATTTATTTCCATTAATGGAGTTGTCAGTCGACTACCAGAAGCTGGCAGTCAGCTGATTGCTCTCTGGATCGCATTATTTCGCAAGACAAGGACTTGATGGTCGACTATGGCGCATTTGACAATTGACTGGCACATCTCTGTGTGCAATTCTGGGCTTTACAGTGGCTTGACAGTCAATCGCTAAGCTGCTGTGTTTAATTGTAAGTTTTATAGTGGCTCGGAAGTCGATTGGCGTATGCCTGGTAGTCGACTGCTAAGCTGCTGAGTAAAATTCTGGGTTTGCAAAGAACACGACAGTCGACTAGTGCATGCTGGCAGTTGACTGTTTTGTTCTTTGATAGTCTAAAAATATGAGTTTCCATCAATTGTAGTCCAGACTACCAGTCCATAGCATATAAAAATTATATAAGCTTAATCCCTACATGTTTCTGAGAAAAACCATAAATTTCTAGGTCCAAAACACCACTCAAATTAGAGAATCTACATGCAAAATGAGTAAAAGAAAAACCTAACTTTAGAATTATGATTTGTAAGCCTAGAGATCAACATATGGAAGCTATAAATCATGCATCTTAGTCTAAAAATCAGTTCTTAAGCTTAAACAAACATCTAAATCAGTTTATCTGGTTTAAATCCCAAAGAATTTGACATGCCTTAAGTTTTTCCTATTTTCGTTCTCTCCTAGATTTTAACAGATTTGGTGCATATTAGAGCAGATATCCATTCCTAAATGATGTATGGATGATTTTCTAAGACTTAGATGGAAGACCCTTACCTCAAATCCGAGTTTTGTAGCTTCAATCTTGACTTTCTTCTCTTCTTCCCTCTTTATCCTCTTTCCTTGCTCGGTCTCCTCTCCTCTTACTACCCCTTTCTGAACGCTCGGTGCCTTCTTTTGGCACCCGAGAAGCCCATGAGCATATATAGGAGGAAAGGGTGAAATAACTGAACTTCAGGGACCTCTTGGCAAAATAAGGAAATTGTATTTTAGTCCCTCTTGTTATAACCTCTATTTCCTTTTTCCATTTTATATCTAATAATAATTCCCATATTATTGCCATCATACATATTTTTAGGGAGATGGGTATTACAATCCTCCCCCCTTAAAAGAATTTTGTCCTCAAAATTCATACCTGTAAATAGTTTCGGATAGCATTGCCTCATCTCGTCCTCCTTCTGGAACATCATTTTCCTACGTTGCTACATCCTGCCATAACACCTTGACCAAGGGAATTACTTTATTCCAAAGTTACTTAGTTGTAAAGTCTAAGATTTGGACAGGAGTAGATTCATAGGTTAAATTTTCCTTTAATATTATTGGTTGATTCCCTAATACATGCGTGGGATTTGGGAAGTATTTCAGGAGTTGTGAGACGTGAAAGACGTCCTGCAGATTTGACAGGTAGGGAGGTAGAGCTATTTGGTAGGCAATTGGACCAACTCTTTGTATGATTTGGAATGGTCTTAAGAATCAAGGACTTTTTCTTCATCCTTATTTTTCTACCAATACCCGTAGTAGATGACAATCTCAAAAACACATGATCTCTTTCATTAAACTCCAGAGGTCGCCTTCTCTTATTAGCATAAGCTTCTTGCCTCTATTAAGCTACCCTTATCTTTTCCCTGATCATTTTAATTTGATCAGTGGTCTCCTGTACTATCTCTAGTCCTATCAGGGTACTCTCCCCTATTTCTACCCAAATAAGGGGTGATCTGCAATTTCTCCCATAAAGAGCAGCATATTGTGCCATACTTATAGTAGAGTGGTAGCTATTATTATAGGCCAACTCAATCAAAGGTAGGTATTTGTGCTAACTTCCCTTCTGTTCTAGAACACATGCCCTCAACATATCCTCTAAGGTTTAGATTGTTCTCTCAGACTGTCCATCTATCTAAGGGTGATAGGCGGTGCTAAACTTAAGTTGGGTTCCTAATGCTTTTTGTAGGGATTTCCAAAATCTTGAGGTAAACCTACGGTCTCGATCTGATACTATCCCTAATGGTACCTCATGCAACCTCACAATCTCCTTTAGATATACTTGAGCTAGCTTTTCCATAGAATGCCTAATCTTGATAGGCAAGAAATGCTCAAATTTGGTCAGTCTATCTACTATTACCCAAATGGAATCGTAACCAGCCGGGGTTCTAGGTAGTCCAACTACATAGTCCATGGTTACCTAATCCCATTTCCTCTCTGGTATCACTAGTGGTCTTAACAATCTTGCAGGTCTTTGATGCTCTATCTTAACTTGTTGACAAGTAAGATAAGCATTCACATATTTCGGGATGTCCTTTTGCATACCCGACCACCAAAAATTTCTTTTTAAGTCTTGGTATATTTTGGAAATACCTGGGTGAATGGTATAGTGGCTTCGATGAGCCTCTGCTAACACTTTCTCCCTTAGTTCCTGATGGTTCGGTATTATTATCCTTTTTCTGAACATTAGCACTCCATTAGGGGCTAGCCCAAAATCAGGTTGGTTTATATATCCTCCTAGGGACTCATCCTCTAGTTGGGCTTGTTTAATCTACTACCTTAAATCACAGTCTATCAAGAAATCACTCATCACTAATCTCTTCGGGAATGAAATTATATTGAGGTTGAGATTCCTAAAGTCCTCAAGTAATCTCATCTCATCTATCATCAAACTAGCCACTTGTAAGGATTTCCTGCTTAATGCATTCGCCACCACAATGGCTTTCCCTGCATGATACCTTAACTCGAAGTTAAAGTCCTTCAAATACTCTACCCACATTCTCTGCCTCATATTTAATTCTTTCTGATCAAATAAATACCTAAGGCTCTTATGATCACTAAAAACCTTAAATACAACCCCATACAAATAATGTCTCCAAATCTTCAGGGCAAATATTATGGTAGCTAATTCTAAGTCATGGATATGATAGTTTTCTTCTGCAGGTTTTAATGGCCTAAATGCATAAGCAACTACTCTTCGGTCTTGCATCAGGACACATCCTGAGCCTTTTCTTGAGGCATATGTGTAAACCGTAAATGGCTTTAAGGTTCTTGGGATTATGAGCACTGGAGCTGTAGTTAATTTCTCCTTTAGGGTTTGAAAACTATGCTCACACCACTCACTCCATTCAAACTCGACACCCTTCCTAGTCAGCTGGGTTAATGGCAGAGCTATCTGGGAAAATCCTTGTATGAACTTCCTATAATAACCTACCAAACCCAAGAAACTCCTAACTTCAGTGATCGTCCTTGGCAGACCCCAATCTAATATTGCTTTAATTTTCTTAAGGTCTACTGAAATTCCTTCCCCATTTACCACATAACCCAAAAATTTCACTTCTCCTAACCAAAACTCACACTTCTCTAGCTTAATGTATAGTTGCTTTTCTTCCAACATCTGTAGCATCGTGCTAAGATGTTGTGCATGCTCTTCGTGAGTCTTGGAATAGACTAAGATGTCATCTATGAATACCACTATAAATTTATCCAAATAGAGCCAAAAAATTCTATTCATATAATCTATGAAGATAGTAGAAGCATTGGTTAATCCAAACGGCATCACTAGAAACTGATAATGACCATACCGTGTGTTATATGCTATCTTAGGGACATCTTCATCCCTAACTATAATCTGGTGGTATCTCGGTCTTAAGTATATTTTATAGAATACTATTGCACCTTGTAACTGATCAAACAGGTCATCAATTCGAGGTAATGGGTATTTATTCTTAATGGTCACCTTGTTCAATTGGTGGTAGTGTATGCATAGTTGCATGCTCCCATCTTTCTTCTTTATAAATAAGACAGGTGCTCCCCAGGGTGACACACTTGGCCTAATAAATCCCTTCTCTAATAAATCCTCTATTTGGACCTTTAACTCCCTCAATTCTACTGGGCCATTCTATATGGGGTCATGGCTATCAGACTTGTACCTAGAACCAGATCTATAGTGAATTCTATCTTTCTAGGTAGGGGTAACCTACTTATCTCCAAGGGAAATACCTCCAAGAAATCACTCATAATAGGAATTAAGCTTAGCTTCTCTTACAATTCTACCTGAGTGAGGTTAAGGGAGATATCACTTATCTCACACACCCTGTCACTCCCACCTACGGCTAAGGTATCTAAATAAGAGATAGTCTTTTTAGAACAATTCAACAGAACTCGATTCTTAGCTAACCAGTCCATCCCTAGAATGACATCGATCCTATTCAAAGGCATGCATACAAGGTCCACAATGAATAAGGTATTGTCAATGGAAAGAGGATAATTTAGGCATATTTGTGGGGATATAGTTGTTTCTCTTAAAGGTTTGGAAATACATAAATAAAAATACATGGTTTGCAAATATAAGTTTAGTTTTCCCACACATGCATTGGATATGAAAGAGTGCATAGCACCCGAATAAAACAATACTATTAAGGGAAAATTATAAATCTTACCTCTACCCTACATTAATCCAGGTGACTTGTTGACATTGCCTCTGTCCAGAGTAAAGACTCTTCCTGAAGCTTGCAGTTTTGGCCCACTTGGATTAGGATGGTTTCCACCAGTTGGACACTATTTTGCATAATGTCCTGTGCCTCCACTTTGGGTAGTTAGCAGTTTCAGGATATCTATTGCTGCTTGACGACCCTTGCTGTGATTTGAAATTTCCACTCTTCACGTTCAGATTCTTAACTCGTTGTTTCTGCCGACCTCCAGTTCTTTGAGTCATGTTCTGCCTTTCCTCTAGATGCTTACTAAGGTTCGGCATTTATTCACCGGCATCACAAAATCCCTTATTTCCATCAGGGCTATTTGTATTCTCATTTGCAAGTCCAATCCTGCCTCCAGTTGGCTTGATTTCCAAGCTTCGTCATAGCGTAGCCTCAAATAAGTTGAATATTTGGCCAGTTCTTCAAACTTAGCTAGGTATTCTTCAAATGGTTTGCCCCATTTTCTAAGTTGTAGGAATTCAGTCTCCTTGGCCTGCCTCTCACTCTCAGGGAAATATTTCTCCGGGAAAATCCCCTTGAAAGATTCCTATGTGAGCGGAGTGCCTCTACTCTACAAGTGCTGGCTGGCCCCACTCCACTACTGTTCAGCCTCTCCCTTCAACATATATGTTGCATATGTAAACCGTTGCTCATCTGTACTATGCAATAATTGGAAGATTTTCTCCATCTCCTTTAACCATCCTTCCACAACCATCGGCTCACAAGTGCCCGAGAATGCTAGTGGTCCTACTCTCTAGAACTCAATCTAGCCTTGGTATACTTGATTATTGTTTCTATTGCTTTCATCATCATAGCTCTGGTGCTCCTCTTGGTATTGTCTTATCATATTGGCACTTGTAGTATCTTGCTCTCTCATCGTATCTGCCATCAGTCTGAAAGAGTCCATCATTTCCCTTATGTCATCATCCCTGCTACTACTTTCCCCATACCTTCCAATTGTGCCCCTACAAGAGTTTGCCATAGATTGCTGATACAAGAAGAAAAACCATTAGTTTTAGTAACAGAACCTATATATTCCAGAGTCAAATAAATCAAATTCCTAATGCTACAGACTTGGTCAAACAAAAATAAACCTAAATCCTCAATTACAACCAGGTGAACTCGTAAACCGAGCTTTGATGCCACTCTGTAACAACCCCCTTATCCTACTGTTCATATATCAAAGTATATACTATTCCATAAATAATAAATTCATACATTCATCAGTAATTTTGTCACAATTTATCAGGTCTATTTTAAAAATTCCAAGTCTAAGACATTCGTCATTGAATATATATATAACACCTTCAGTCTACCAAAATTCTAGCTTAGTACTATACAATACTTCCGATTTGCCTGGTAGTCTTGGTCTCCATTCTCCCACCTAGCTATCTCCTAGGCATCCCTTGTTGTTGATCATCTGAGCAAACAACTTAATGAGATTTTATAAGTCCTAGTAGAGCAATTTACAAATAAATGCTTTCAAAAATAGTTTTTAGCTCAACTGTGACTAAGCACAGACAACAATTTCCCCAAAATTAATTCAGAAAATAAGTGAATTATTGAGTATTTCTAATTATAATGAATATGGAAAATTGATGCAAAACATATCTAGAGTATGGTATCTCAAGTCTAAAAATCATACTAAAAAGGTGCCTAAACAATCTCGTAAATTAATCTATCACATATCTCATGTGATTAGTCATCTCAATTTGCATGTCATTTCATCAAAAACATGGTTTTGGTTGGGTGTGATCCATAACACCAATCACTCGAAAACACGCCCTGTTTTTCGTGTGTGATCCGTAACACTAATCACCGGCTCAAGTACAAGCGAGAGCTAACTTCCAGGGAGTCCCCCAGCATGTGTACACTGCTAGTCTCATCCTTATACAGTTTATATGGCAATATATACACACAGTCGACTAATACTTAAGGTCATGGGATACTATACTTAAACCACAACTCCACCCCATATAGGCTATCCACCCTTTACTCCTTAAACCTTCCATAGGTTTGTCCTAGTTTAACACATAAATCCCAATAAATGTAAACCAGTTTAATTTAAAACAATCAATCAAAAAAGCAGTCTACATAGGGGATATTCAACAACCTTCCCATACCAGCTATTGAATATTCACCCTAAGCTAGTCTATCCCTATGGCATATAACCCAATAGCTAAACTAGCAAACATGCAAAGAGCATCTCATTCACAGGCAAATATTTTCTATACTCATGTGAAAATCTTAGACAAAAAAATCATGTTCAGCAATCATTCCCAGTCAATTTACAAATCATACTTATTAAACAACAATTCATAATCATTAATAAAAGTCAAGGAGCATAGATTACTCTACCTTTACTATTTGCTCCTCTTTTGATTAGGATTTTCCTCCTTTACCTCTAGGTTACCTTCAAAATTCATTTCTTGAGGCAATAGGTAAGGTTCATATTCTAACTTTCCTCAATTATGCATTTATGCAAATCCTATCTTAAAGTTTCACTAAGGTTTTCCTTAGATTCCCACTATTTCTTTGGTTTTCTATACTCTTCTCATGTAATTCTCATATAGAATGATATTTGAATCTTATTAAAATCAAAACCCAGGGATTCTAAGCTCCAATTCTATTTAAAAATCATTTCTTTCCATCAAGGGAGTTGTCAGTCAATTGCCAGGAGTTGGTAGTCAACTAATTACTCTCTACATAGCAGTATTTCGTAAGATAGGGACTCGATAGTCGACTATGATGCATTCAAATACCCATCTCTGTGTACGATTCTGCGCATTACAGTGGCTTAACAGTCGACTGGTGCTTGCCTGACAATTGACTGCTAAGTTGCTATTTTTAATTCTGTGTTTTACAATGGCTCGGTAATCGACTGGCGTATGCCTGGCAGTTGACTGCTAAGTTGCTAAGAAAAATTTTGGGTTTCCAAAGAACATGACAATCGACTGGTGCAGGCTGGCAGTCGATTGTTTTATTCTTTGACAGTCCAAAAATACGAGTTTCCATCAATTTCAATCCAGACTACCAGTCTATAACATATAAAAATTATATGAGCTTAATCCCTACATGTTTTCGAGCAAAACCATAAATTTCTAGGTCCAAAACATCACTCAAATCAAAGAATCTACATAAAAAATGAGTGGAAGAAAAACCTAACTTTAGAATTCTGATTTTGAAGCTTAGAGATTAACAAATGGAAGCTATAAATCATGTATCTTAGTTTGAAAATCAGTTCTTAACCTTAAACAAACATCTAAATCAGTTTATCTAGTTTAAATCCCAAAGAATCCAAAATGCCCTAAGTTTTCCCTATTTTCATTCTCTCCTAAATTTTAGCAAATTTGGTGCATTTTAGAGTAGAAATCCATTCCTAAATGATGTATGAATGATTTTCTAAAACTTAGATGAAGACCCTTACCTTAAATCTGAGTTCTGTAGCTTTAATCTTGATTTCATTCTCTTCTTCCCGCTTTCTCCTCTTTCCTTGCTCGATTCCTCTCCTCTTCCTCCCCCTTTCTGTATGCTTGGTACCTTCTTTTGGCACCTAGGAGGCCCATGAGCATATATAGGAAAGAGAGGGTGAAATAACAGAACTTCAGGGACCTCTTGGAAAAATGAGGAAATTGTATTTTAGTCCCTCTTATTATAACCTCTATTTCCTTTTTTCATTTCAGATCTAATAATAATTCCCATATTATTGCCATCATGCATATTTTTAGGGAGATGGTATAACACTAAAGAAACATTTTATGATGAGAATGATGATGAATGCACTTTCCATGTTTTAAAGATGATATATTTTGATGAATATGCATATGTATGAGTACATAACATGATTAAACGCTACATGCACTAAATCCCAATAGTATGTGATATGTTTTATGAAAAAATGTAGAGTTTTCTGTGTGAGCATGGTGGTACAGGTCAATGGATTTCGTAACAGGTTACATTCCTACTGAGATTCATTTCTCATTTTAGTGTTGGCATGTATCAAATGCATAGGTCCCCTTGCGCTGGAGAAGAAGGTAAAGTATGAAGAAGTGTCCAATCTGGGCATACAGGCTATTTAGTTTGAATAGTATAAGTACATGGTAGGATTGAGCTAGCCTTCATGATATTTTGAGAAAGGCTAGTGTAAGATTCTTTTGTATATCATATTCTAACTTATCTGTATAGGAATTAGGCTGGATTGATGAATAGTTAATTAACTAGATTTAATTAAGAATGCATGTTTATGTATAGTTCATCCAGGTGTATTCTATATATAATTATTCCACTACGATGTTAAGAGAACCAGAGAGTAGAGACCAACTTAAATGGCACTCAATTAATCAACATAGTAAAAATTTTAAAATTTACTCAGGTATAAGTGATAGTAACACACCATTATTATGATAATTATATACATTATACCTTTAAACACTTAAAAGGAACCATAGGCTAATGGGGATGTCACATCTTTCCTAGTTAATTTAGTCAAAGGCAACACTATTTGCAAAAATCCTTGAATAAATATCCTATAGTAACCTACTAATCCAAGGAAACTACGGATCTATTGTGGGTCTCTCCCAACCAACCACCGCTTCGGTCTTACCGAGATCTACTACTACTCCATCTCTTGCAATTACATGGCCTAAGAATTTCACCTCTTTCAGCCAGAACTCACACTTCTCAAGTTTAGCATACAATTACTTTTCTCTAAGTAACTGCAATACAATCCTAAGATAGTGCTCATGCTCTTCGCTACTTTTAGAATACACTAGAATGTCATCAATAAACACTAGCACGAACTGATGAAGGTAGGGTCTAAAGATATGATTCATGTAATCCATAAAGATAGTTGGAGCATTTGTTAATCCAAATGGCATTACAAGAATTTTATAAATGCCCATATCTGGTTCTAAAGGCTGGCTTAAGTATTTCTTCTATTCTCACCCTGATTTGATGGTACCTCGACCTCAAATCAATTTTTGAAAACATAGTAGCCCCTCTCAGTTGGTCCAACATATCATTTATTCTAGGGAGTGGGTATTTATTCTTTACAGTTACTCTGTTGAATTGCCTATAGTCTATAAACAATCTCAAACTTCCATCTTTCTTTATAAAAAAAATTGATGCTCCCAAAGGTAAAGAAGTGGGCCTAATAAACTGTCTTCCTAAGAGATCTTCTATTTGTAACTTTAATTCATTCAACTCTAAGGGAGACATTTTATAAGGCACTACAGAAATTGGTCCTGCACTAAGTCAGTTTTATAGAAAATTATATTTCTCTCTCAGGTGGAAGACTTGAAATTTCATCCAGAAAGACATATGAGAATTCACAAACTATAGGAATAACATTAAGTTTATGTTGAAATTCAATCTCAAAAGAACACATAAAACTTATTCTTTGGATCTCTTGCTCAGTTTTCCTATTTACAGGCATGGCATCTACAAAAGTCATAAACTTCTTAGAATAATCCAAGATTACATTGTTTATGGACAACCAATCCATCCTAAAAATAATATCCAATCCTACGAAAGGTAAACAAATAAGGTTAACAATGAAAGCTTTATTTTCAACAAGAAAACAATTTAAGCAGGCCAAAGAAGTCAATACCTGCTTTCCTGCGATAATGGAAATAGATAGCTTATAGGGTAGTTTTGGATAAAGATAAATTCAATCTTTCCACACATTCCAAAGAAATGAAAGAATAAGTGGCACCAAAATCATATAGTACAATTAAAGATACGCCATTTATTAAACATTTACCTTTCATCAGATTATCAGACTGGACTGCTTCTTTACCCTTAAGAGTGTAAACTCTTCCCATAATAGATAGTTTAGGGGGCTCAATTGACATTTTCCACTCATGGCAATCTTTGATATAGTGGCTCGATTTTTCACATTATAACATACCCTCAATTAGAATCTACAAGGTCCACTATGATTCTTCCCACATTAGGGACAAGTATTGGGTACTGCCTGCCTCACCGTGGCTTCTTCCTTTTCTGGTTTCCTTCATTCATATTGTCTCTTCCTCTAAAGAATCCAAGTTGTTTCCTCTTGAAGAAGTTAGTTCTCTGTCTTTCTTTTTCTGTGTCGGCCAGGTTTTGAGAAACTATGCGACACTTGTTTACTAGCATAGCAAAGTTTCTAATTTTAAATAGAGCAACAACATTCTTTAGCTCCGATCGTAACCCAAATTCTAGATGAATGGCTTTCCACACCTCATTTGGGTAGAGTGCCAAATAAGGAGAGAACTTAGACAACTCTTTAAATTTAGCTAAGTAGTCCTCAAAAGTCATACTACCCTGTTTCAACTATCTAAACACAGTTTCTTTCTGGTTCCTCACATTCTTAAGGAAGTATTTTTCTAAGTACACTCTTTTAAATAATTCCCAAGTAATCTGGGTTCCTTGGGCTTCCAATAATTGTCTAGCCCCTTTCCACAAATATTCTACCTCTCCAATGAGCATATAGGTGGCGAACAATACTTTTTGTTCATTAGTGTTCCCTAGGACTTCAAACTGTTTCTCCATCTCTTGAAGCCATTCTTCAATTGCTTATGGGTTAAACTCCCCCCTAAAGGAAGGAGGTTTATTTCTCTGAAATTCAAGCCAACCATTATAAGCTTGGTTTCCTATTTATCCAACCTTAGAGTTTGGATTGTGATTCACAAGTCTATTCTCTTAGAATTTTTAGAATGCTTTAGCAGTAGCGGTAGTAGCCTATTAGGTTATAGTAGCAGCCTGTTCTCTCATAGCTTCTACCATTCCCACCAGAGTCTGCATAACCCCAATCAAGCTACCCTCATTCTCTTTTTCCTTTCCAATATTTTTCTTAGTTAGGTCCATATATCACTCTACAAAACAAACATTACTAAGGTGATCAATCTCAATAACATAATACTCATAAGAGATCATATGGCACCAATAAGAGATACTATCTACCCAAACCTAGTTCTTAATTCCTCAAGACAAAACACCATACAAGATAATTAACTGCCATGGCTTAGCTAACTACATTGTATTAATCTCTATCTTGAGGAATCTACCCTTCACTATCGATCTAGTACTCACTAGCTATGGTAGCAGTGCTCTGATACTAAGTGTAACTCCCTAATCATATAGTCATTTTTACTATTTTAGTTATTTAATTAATACAATAATACTATAAAATTAGTGAATTACTACTTCCTTTCCCCAAGTTAATTTAAAATTTTGTTTTTTACTAAGTGAAATAATTAAGTACTATTAATCTGGGCTACTACACTCGGGTTTTCACACGTTACGTGGTGAAAAATAGAATGAATTAATAAAATGAAATACTTATATATTTATAGATACATTCACATTCATTTAGAATATTTATACATGTCATCCATCAGACATATACCCATGAATATGCGAGGGTGTTAACTAGGGTAAGGAGATAACAAGCCTGTCACTCATACCCATTTAACAAAATTGCTAGTGAATTCCTAACTCACATATCCTAATACATATATGCCCTTATCCTATACATCAAAAATCTATCCTCTTGATCCTTTCCAAAATTTTAACAAGGATTCAGGGTATTGGGCATGTCAAAATGTCTCTAAAACTTTACACATTCAAGTTGTAGGAGGGACTTCCCTATACATATATGATCCATAATTCCTTAACAACTGGGAAATACCTCAGGAAGGGTATCTCCACCAACTTTATCTCCACTTCTATCATTATTTGATACCTAAGCATCTGATACAAACCAACATTTTTAATGAAAATAAATCTCTGTAACAACAATAACCAGTTTATAAAATAATTAGTTTGTACCACTGTAATCCTTTATGAAAAATGCTACATTCTTCTTATCGTCATACAATGGATATATCTATTGGGTTACCTTTCATAAAATTACATTTGATACTCATAATTGCATGCATTACTTACTCTATATGTACCATATAGGGCATATATCTTATTAAATAATCAAACCATATAGGTAACATAATTTCATTTACATAACTTCATATAAAGAGCAATAAGGAATTAAGAGCCTTTCTCATTGGCCTTCACCATCTTTGTAACATCCGCTCCTAATATTTGCATTTTATGATGACGTTATTATTATTATTATTGTTAGTCTTAATTGTGAGATGTTAAGGATGATTTATCAAGGAGTTAGAATGGACATTTTTACCATTATATAATCACTTTTGTGATAAAAGAATGAAATTGGAAATTTGGTAAGGAAGGGTAAAATAGTAATTTTACCATGAAAGAAAAAATTTATTTAATTCTCTTATTTTATCAAGTCACATGAAAGGATTTCCATTATTTTCATTTAAGGGAGAAGAAGAATCTAGGTACATAAGTGATTATGTGCAATGGATGCCGAGAAGGGAAAAATTGTAATTTTACCCTAAGGGCATATTAGTAATTTTACATAATGTAGAAAATCTAATTTTTATCTTAAATATTTCAAGAAAATAGAAATTATAAATCCTTGTCCAATTATGCTTAAAAGAAGAAAGAAAAAGGGTGAAAATGATAACCTTGGCATAAAGGGCAAAAAGGTAATTTTGCCTTAGGGGAAAAATTGTAATTTTGCTAAAATAAGGGCACATTAGTAAATTCACAAAAATAAGTTTTATAAAATCTTATTTAAGTGATTTTTACACCATGAAGCTGAAAAAGGGTGAAAAATGGAGCTAAAATGGCCATTTGGACTTAAATGGCAAAATGGCAATTTTCTTAGGGGCATATGTGTAAATTTTGAAAAGTTGATGGACCATTCTGCAATTTCAAAATTCTTGAAGGGCAGAAATGTCCCAGCCCATGGAATTTGCACAAAATTACATTTCCAAGGAGAGTGAATGCCATTGATGAAAAAGAGAAGAAAAAGGGATAAAATGGACATTTTAACACCAATGACATTTTTGTAAATAACCTAAACCTTAAATTTCAGCCTTCTTCTTCTTCAAGGTGCTAGAATGGTCGAAGATGAGTGGAGAAGAAGGGAGTGGCTGAATTGCTTCTTAGGCTTGGAGAAGAAGATTTTCACATCAAAATAACTTGGAGATTCCACTTGTTTTACCTTTTTCAAGGTAGCTAAACATGCCTATGCCATTCTTTTCTTGTTTTATGGTGTGTTTATGGTGTTTTTAATCTTGCAAGAATGATGGCTTTTCTCTCTCTACATTCTTATGGTTGATTTGCATGAAAGGGTTTGAAATATGTTGAAAACTACTTGTGTTTATAGCTATATACATGTTGGAATGCTTAAAAACCTAAGAGATGGTAAATTTTCATGGATGGAATCATAGTCTTGCAAAACCCTAACCTATACCAAGGCTGAAATGGTATTGTGTAGAGTGAGAAAATGATGTTTTTGCATGGGTTTTGCTTGAATATGATTGTGTTGTACCCAAGATGGTGAAATAACTCAATTTCCTTGTATTTTTCACTTTGGCCTAATTATTGCTTGAGTAAGGGTGCTGAATTTTGGTTAAAATGGTGTTAGAAAAAGTGTAAGAAAGTGTTAGAAAATGGTAAGAGAGAGAAAATCTAGGTAAGTTAATGTTTAAGCACCTTTCCCATTTTCTAACTTCACCATTAACCATGAATGTGTGACTTACTCATCTTGGCTGAATGGATGCATGTAATTGGTGCTGAAATTTCATGGAAAAATGGCTTGAAAACCTTGCAAAATTAGTCATAAGAAAAGAGGAGAGAGAAAATTATGGTACTTTTATGCTTTAGTAAAGGAATTATGTCACATTTCTTATCATTTCACTTTGAAATTGTGCATAGTCATGTAAAATCGTAGAATAATATGTATTGGAAAATTTATGATGAAAAATGGGCTAGAAAGATGTGTGAAAAGGGGTTTATAGGACACTTACAAGGAAATGAGGTGTGAGAAAGCATTGCCTATAATTATGGAAATGGTTACCATAATTCTTAGATGCAAAAAATAATGCTAGAAATGTACTAAATGAGTTATAAATGCCACTCTTTCATGCTTATCTTGCCTTGGCCGAATGCTATGTAGGATTTTCCCTAGAATGGCTAAATTTATGTGTTAATTGAAAATAGCCTAAGGTGGAATCAAAATTGGCCTATGTTAAGTGATAAGAGGGAAAATGATGTAATGGTCAAGAATGAATAATAAATAGCATGCATTTTGCCATTGATAGCAAGATGTCTAAATTCATGTGAAAGTGCCTGAATAGCATAAAAATGCTTAATGTAATTATGAATGCCAAAGTTAAAGATCAAAGGAGGAATGATCTGGTGAATACCTTCTGAGACCAAAATTATGAGGAGGAATGATCTGGTGAATACCTTCTGAGACCAAAATTATGAGGAATGATCTAATGTATACCTCCCTAGCAAGCTACCTTGTGGGGAATGATTTAATGTATACTCCCAAGGGATAAAATGCAGGAGGAATGATCTGGTGTAAATGTCCAAAGAGCATAATGATGTGGAAGGGAATGATCTGGTGTATACCTTTCCAAAGTAAAGTATTTCTGTGTGGCTATAAGTTGTATTGCATATATGTGAGCTATGTGAGATGACTGTTGAAAGTCTCCATGAATGACATAACTTATTGCTTATCTCATGTTTATAGATTCATACACACATGTTTCACATATATCATACCCAAGGATTTATATGAAAAGAATTTTGAAATTTAACTGAATTTAGGGTTATTTTTTGTATTATTACTGTGGTACATATTAGTTGTTTTAAATAAACTGGTTTGTTTAGCTACTGGGAATATAGTTCTCATTGTTGTGCTTATATGTATCAGATGCCTAGATATTGTCTAATCATGGAGATTGAGCTAGCAATGGTGGAAGTTCCCTTCCTAGGGACTTTCATTAACATAAAGGATATTTATGTCATATCTATCTTTGAATTTCCTCTAGAGTAGCTAGACACTTTAATATGTATCTGTAGCCCTTTTTATTTTAGGGTACTAATTCTACATGTTCTTTTTGGGATAGAATTGGGACTGCTATTTTTTATTGTATATAAAGGGAAAAAGGGGCACTTACTGGGATGAAGATATATGAAGGATTTATTCATCCTCACTATTTTGGAAACGACTTTGAGTGACAGGCTTGTTGTCTATTTACTCTTTTGGATGGATACTTCATATATCCTAGTGAATGTAAATCAAATGATGTAACAAATAGTTTGTATATATAATATGAAAGTTTTTATATATTCCATTGTGATATATGAAATTTTGATATTCTGCTATGCCGAAGTATATTTACCTGAGCAAAAGGACCCGAACCTAATTGCACAATAAATTTATGATGGATTAAATGCTCGAGAGAAATTAATGTAATTAAAGACTAAGGATAATGTAACCGCTTATCTGAATCAGTATTATGACGTTGCTAAGATAAGATAAGGGGTGTTACAATCATCATAGTAATCATTATGTAATAACAATAATAAGAGAAATCAAGAGGGTCGTCGAGCAACCCACTCTATACTTTCAAATATGTACTTGTAACTTTTGGTAATATATACCCATTGGCAGTCCTCTAGTGGATCCAAGTACCATAGAGTCCCCTCATTAAAACCACACATTGAGTACATACTGGGGTCCTTAAAATACTATTCATAAGCATATACATTAGGGTGATTCAGTGCATACTATAGTTATGTGAAATCCTAAGTATGTGACTTTTTATTTAACTCGGCCATTAAGTCACTGAATTAGAATTTACAATTATCACAATATTCACGAAATGTCTAATCATTGTCCCATACTAACAATCAGTCATTCAGTTATGAACCTATCTATCACTAATACATATATTAAGAATATAATTTCTCATTTCTCTTATGAATTCTTACTCTTTCCTTATCAATTTCATCATACTCTTACTCTTTTTCATTTAAATTCAATAGACATGTTACCTATCTCATATTCTAGGTTTAAATCCCTTACTTGAATTGGATTTTTGAACCAAATACCTTTCAAATATCTCATTGAGTTCATAGCTCATTCATAAAAGCTGGCAGTCGACTAATACCCTGTTGACGATCGACTGGTAGAATTCTGTCCAATTTTCAAAATTCATATCTGAGAGCTATCATTCAACTACTACAAGGCTGGCAGTTGGCTTCTGGCTTACTATTAGGCCCAACAGTCAACTGTTTGGACATGGGAGTCGACTTTTGGCCTTTTTGGAAAAATTCTTAGGAAAAGGATAAACATGCACTGTTCATTGAATGAATTTTTTGGAAAATTTGAAACATAGCAATCAACTTTTACAAGCTAGCAACTAATTACTCAAACTCGGTATGAATTTTTAGGCAACTCAAGCACACAACAGTTGATTGCTGGAGGTCACTAGTTGGCTGCTGCGTTATGCTCTATTTTAAAACTTGCCGTTGACCAAAAATTTTTATCGAAAAATTTGTTTGTAAAGCCATTTTGAAATTCATGAACTTAAGATAAACTTCCAAGCATCATTTTTCACATAAAAATAGTCTAAACCACCATTTAATTTTGCTCAAATATGGGATTAAACCTCTTTTTGTTCAAGTAGAAAAACTCACTTTTTAGAATAAATTTTTTTAAGCATGCATAGGTATCTTCAGCTGATTAAAAACACCCAATATTTCTACCTAGAAATCGATTGGTAGCCTTACTAGTCAACTGTTGGGTCTATATTTCTACCTAGCAGTTGATTGGTATCCTACTAATAGTCGACTGGCAGGCTACTGTCTTGCGAAACCTAGAATTCCAACGAGCCACCAATTGCAACACCCCTTATCTTACCTTAACAACATCATATAATATAATCAAATAAGTGTTTACATTATTCTTTACCTTTTTACAACAATAATTTTCTTGAGCATTTAATCCATCAGTAATTTAATATTTGATTAGGTTTGGGTTCTTCTGCTTAGGTAAACATACTTTTGCACAGTGGAAATAAAATTTCATACATCACAGCGAAATTTATAAAAACTTTCATACTATATATATAATAGTTGTCTGATACATCCTTCTGTATACATATACCAGGATATATGAAGTACCCATCCATAAGGAGTAAGGAGACAACAAGCTTGTCACTCAAACTCCTTTTACAAAATACTGTGGATGAATAGGTTCTTCATATATCCTTTTTCCCATAATTGCCCTTTTTCCCTTTTCTATATACAGCCAAAAAAAAGCAGTCCTAATTCTAATCCAAAAAGAATATATATAGAATCAGGACTAAAATGAAGGGTTATACATGTATAATTAAAGTGCCTAGTTTACTCTGGGGGAAGTTCTATAATAGACATAATATATAGATCTTCCAATATGGTGAAAAGTCCCTAAGAAGGGGACTTCCACTATTGCTACCTCAATCTCCATAATTAAATAGTATTTAGGCATCTGATACATATCAGTACAATAATGAGAAATATATTCCCAGTAGCTAAACAAACCAATTCTTTGAAATAACTAATATGTACCACTGTATGAATACAGAAAATAATTTTACATTCTATTCAGTTCCAAAATTCTTTTCATACAGATCTATGGGTATGTCATATGTGAAACATGTGTATATGCATCTATGAACATGAGATATGTAGTATGTAATATCATTAATGGAATGAATAGCAAGCTTTCAATGTTCACATACATCAACCATTCTAATTTATAACACATTCATGCAATATAAATCATAATATCTCTTAAATGTTTTACTCTTGGGAGGTATACACCAGATCATTCCTCCTAAAAACATAATTCCTTAAGAGTATACACTAGATCATTCCCTACAAGGTGTTATTCTTGGGAGGTATACACCAGATCATTCCTCCTTAGGATTTTAATCTTTGGAGGTATTCACCAAATCATTAGTTCTTAAGATTTTAATCTTGCCTTTCTCAGATGCATTAAGCATTTCTATGCCATTCAATCATATTCACATGATTTTGAACAAATTTCTATCAATGGCAAAAATACATGCTATTTATCATCCATAATTAATCATTTCTCCTCATTTCACTTACCATAGGCCATTTTAAAATGTACCTTAGGCTACTTTCTATTAATGCATAAATTAAGCCATTTAAGGGAAATTTTACATAGCATTCGGCCAAGGCAAGAAAATCATGAGAAATTGGCATTTCTAACCCATTTGGTTCATTTCTAGAATTATTTCTATCATTTGAACATGATGGTAACAAATTCCATAATTATGCCTAACACTTTCTCACACCTAAAAATTAGATAAGTGCACTTTAGGCCTCCCCTTTTCATACTTTTCTAACTCATTTTCCACATCAAATGTAACATTGCACATAATCTTACAACTTCACATTTTTAAGCATACTTTTAAGGTGAAATGGTAAAACTTTGAAATGGTACCTTGGCTAAAAACATAAAAATACCATAAATTTCTCTCTCCTCCTTTCTAATGACTAATCCTACAAGGTTTTATAGCCATTTTCAAATGAAATTTCAGCACCATTTGCATGGATTCATTTGGCCAAGATGGGTAAGTCACACTTTCATGGTTAATGGTAAAGTTAGAAAATGGGAAAAGTGTCAAGACATTAACATAACCAAATTTTCTCTCTCTTACTGTAACACTCGTCCCTAATACCTTGCATTCTTTAATGTCATTAGTATTATTATTAATTATGTGATGATAAGGATAGTTCATTAAAATGATAGAATGGACATTTTCATCAAGATCGATTCATTTTGTCATAGAAGAACGAAGTTGGAAAAAATTCTGGTAAAGGTGGGCAAAATGGTAATTTTATCATGAAAGAGAAAATTTATTCAATTTTCTTATTTCATGAAATTATATTAAAGGACTCTTATCATTTTCATTTAAGAGAGAAGAAGAATCTAGTTATGTAAGTGATTATGTGCTTTTGACGTCAAAAAGGCAATTTTCCCTGAAAAGGGAAAAATTGTAATTTTATCCTAAGGGTATGTTAGTAAATTTACATAATGCAAAAAATTTATTTTTTACCTTAAATATTTCAAGGAAATAGAAATTAGAAACCGTTACTCATTCTTGCTCAAAAAGAAGAAAGAATGAGGGTGAAAATGTTAACATTGGCATAAAGGTAATTTTGCCTTAGAGGTAAAATTGTAATTTTGCTAAAAGAAGGGTAAATTAGTAAATTCACAAAAATAAGTTTTATGAAATCTTATTTAAGTGATTTTTACACGTTAAAACTGAAAAGGGTGAAAAATGGAGCTAAAATGGCCAATTGGACTTAAATGGAAAAATGGTAATATCCTTATGGGCTTATTTGCAATTTTTGAAAAGTTGAGGGACCCTTCTATAATTTCAAAATTTTTGAAGGGCAGAAATGTCCTAGCCCATGGAAGTTCCATAAAATTACATTCTTGAGAAGAGTGGATGCCATTCTTGAAAAGAAGTAATAAGGGTAAATTGGTCATTTCACACCAAGGGCATTTTGGTAATTTCACCAAAACCCTAATTTAAGTCTTCCTCTTCCTCAAGGTGCTAGAAATTTTGAAGAAGGGAGGAGAAGGGAGGGCTAGCCAAATTGCTTCCTAAGCTTGGAGGAAAGGATTTTCAAACCAAAACAACTTGGAGATTTCAATTATTTTGCATTTTCAAGGTAGCTAAACATTCCTATGCCATTCTTTTCTTGTTTTATGGTGCGTTTATGATGTTCTTACTCTTGCAAGAAGGATGGTCTTTCTCTCTCTACATTCTTATGGATGATTTGCTTGAATGGGTTTGAAATATGTTGAAAACTACTTGTGTTTATGGCTATAAACATGTTGAAATGCTTGAAAACATAAAAGATGGTAATTTTCCATGGATGGAACCTTTGTCTTGAAAAACCCTAACTTATACCAAGGCTGAAATGGTGTTTTAAAGAGTGAGAAAATGATGTTCTTGCATGGTTTTTGCTTGAATATGGTTGTATTGTAAGCAAGATGGTGAGATAACTCCATTTTCTAGGTTTTCTCTCTTTGGCCGAATGCTAGGTCTCTTATGGGTGCAGAAATTTGATTAAAATGGTGTTAGAAAAAGTGTGAGAAAGTGTTGCAAAATGGTAAGAGATAGAAAATCTAGGTAGGTTAATGTTTAAGCACTTTTCCCATTTTCTAACTTCACCATAAACCATGAACATGTGTCACACTTACCTTGGCTCAATGGACCCATGTAAATGGTGCTGAAATCTCACTTGAAAGTGGTTAGAAAACCTTGCAAAATTTGTCATAAGAAAAGAGGAGAGAGAAAATTATGGTACTTTTATGTTTTAGTAAAGGAAGCATTTTAAATTTCTTACCATTTCACTTTAAAATTGTGCATAACCATGTGAAATTGAAATATAATATGCATTGAAAAATTTAGCATGAAAAATGGACTAGAAAAATGTGTGAAAAGAGGGTTTGATGTACACTTACAAGAAAAATGAGGTGTAAGAAAACATTACCCATAATTATGGAAATGATTACCATAATTTCTAATTGGTAGAAATAATGCTAGAAATTAACTAAATGGGTTAGAAATGTCAATCCTTCATGTCTATCTTGCCTTGGCCGAATGCTATGTAGAATTTCCCCTAGGATGGCTAAAATTATATGTTAATTGAAAGAAGCCTAAGATGCCATCCAAGAATAGCCTATGCTAAGTGAAAAGATGGAAAAAGATGTAATGGTCAAGAATGAATGGTAATTAGTATACATTTTGCCATTGATAGAAAAATGTCAAAAATCATGTGAAAATGATTGAATAGCATAAAAATGCTTAATGTATTTGTGAATGGCAAAGTCAAAGATAAAAGGAGGAATGATCTGGTGAATACCTCTTGAGACCAAAATCATGAGGAGGAATAATTTGATGTATACCTCCCTAGCCAGCTACCTTGTGGGGAATGATCTAATGTATACTCCCAAGGAATTAATTGCAGGAGGAATGATATGATGTATACCTCAAGAGAACATAATTATGTGGAAGGGAATGATCTAATGTATACTCCCAAGGAATTAATTGCAAGAGGAATGATCTGGTGTATACCTCAAGAGAACATAATTATGTGGAAGGGAATGATCTGGTGTATACCTTTCCAAATTAAAGCATTATGTGATGTTATGATTTGTATTGCAAGAATGTGTTTTATATGAGCATGATTAAATTATGTGAATTTTGAAAGTGCTATCAACCCCATGAATTACAAAACTTGTTGCATATCTCATGTGTATAAATGCATACACACATGTTTCACATATATCATACCCAGAGATCTATATGAAAAGAATTTTGAAATTGAACTAAATGTAAAGTTGTTTTCTATATTATTACAGTGGTATTTATTAATTGTTTTAAATAAAATGGTTTGTTTAGCTACTGGGAATATATTTCTCATTATTGTGCTAATATGTATCAGATGCATAGAATTCGAATAATAATGCATCCTCTAGAAGATGTAAGGAGTAAATAGAGATTATATAATGTAGCACCATTAGTCCTAATTTTTTACATCAGTATTTTGAGATAGAATTAGGACTACTACTCTTTTGGAAAAAAAAAGGGGTTTGAGTGACAGGATTGTTGTCTCCTTACCCCTATAGATATGTATATACTTGATATTTCCAAGAATATATATCAGAAGATTTAAATGATATGTATATAGTAATGTAATGTTTTATAATTTCCTCTGTGATATATGAAATTCTATTCCTGCTGTGCATAAAGTATGTTTACCTGACTAAAAGAACCCAGACCTAATTATATGTTAAATTACTGATGGATTAAATGCTTAGGCCATTTATTGAAAATAAAAAGGTAAAGAATAATGTAACCACTTATCTGAAATTATTATATGACATTGTTAAGATAAGATGAGGGGTGTTACACTTACCAATTTTTATCAAGTCCTTTCACAATTTCTAGACACATTCGAAACCAATTTCAACACTCTCACAAAAGCAAGAATTCGGCCAAAGGGAGAAAGGCATGAAAATGAAGTGTTTTCACTATTTTGCTTGCAAGACAATCATAAACAAATAGATCTCATGAAAAATCACAATTTTCTCACTCTAATACACAACATTTCAGCAATGGAAAACATTAACGTTTTTCAAGAGTTAGGTTCCAACCTTGAGAAATTTCTACCTCTTATGTTATCAAGCATTTCAACATGTTCATAGCCAAAAACACAACATAATTTCATCATATTCCAAACCCATTCAATCAAATCTTCCATAAGAATGTAGAGAGAGAAAATCCATCCTTCTTGAAAGATTAAGAACACTTTAAACGAACAATAAAACAAGAAAAGAATGGTTTAAGCATGTTTAGCTACCTTAAAAATGTAAGATGAGTGGAATCTCCAAGTTGTTTTGCCTTGAAATCCTTCTTCTCCAAGCCTAGATGTGTGTTCAGCCAGCACCCTATCCTCTTATCTTCTTCGACTTCTACTTCTCCTAAAGGAAGAAGAAGACTTAAATTAGGGTCTTGGAGAAATTACCAAAATGCCCTTGGTGTGAAATGACCAATTTACCCTTACTACTTCTCCTTTTCAAGAATGGCATCCACTCTCCTTAGGAATGTAATTTTGTGGAACTTCCATGGGCTGGGACATTTCTGCCCTTAAGAATTTCAAAATAACAGAATTTCCCCTCATCTTTTTGGAAATTACTAATATGTCCCTAAGGAAATTGCCATTTTACCCTTTATGTCCAAATGGCCATTTTAACCCCATTTTTCACCCTTTTCGGATTTAGTGGGCAAAAATCACTTAAATAAAGTTTCATAAAACTTATTTTTGTGAATTTACTAATTTACCCTTATTTTGACAAAATTACCGTTTTGCCCTTCATGCTAATACTAGGATATTCACCCTTATTCTTTCTCTTTTTTAAAATAAATGGGTAAAGACTTCTAAATTCGGTTTCCATGGAGTATTTTGGTAAAAATTGAAATTTTTTATCTTATGTAAAATTACTAATATGCCCTTGGGATAAAATTATGATTTTTCCCTTTTCAGGGAAAATTACCATTTTGACATCAAAATGAACATAATCACTTCCAAAAATAAATTCTTCTTCTCTCTTAAATGAAAATGATGAAAGTCCTTTAATGTAATTTCATGAAATAAGAAAATTAAATTAATTTTTCCCTTCATGGTGAAATTACTATTTTTCTCTTCTTTACTAGATTTTTTCCAATTTTTCTCTTTTATGGCAAAAGTAACTCTATCTTGATGAAAATGTCCATTCTATCTTTTTAATGAACCCTCCTTATTATCACATAATTAATAATAATAATAATGCCATTATATAATGCAAATTATTAGGAGGGGGTGTTACACCAGCCGACTTTCAGCTTTACGACAGTCGACTGGTAGCCTTCCAGAGAGGAACCAGTCGACTACTAGATTTACAACAGTCGACTGGCAACGTTCTAGAGAGCAACTAGTCAACTACTAGCTTCCTGGTAGCCAATTTTCAAAATTCATATTTGAGAGATATCAGTCGACTGCTACAGGGCTGAGAGCCGGCTACTAACTTACTATTAGGCCTAACAGTTGATTGTTTGGACATGGCAGTCGGCTATTGGCCTTTTTGGAAAAATTCTTGGGAAAAGGATGAACATGCACTGTTCATCGAATGAATTTTCTGGAAAATTTTGAACATAACAATAAACTTTTAGAGGCTAGCAGTCAACTACTCAAACTCAGTATGAATTTTTGGGTAACTCAAATACACGATAGTCGACTACTGGAGGTCACCTGTTGGTTGCTATGTTATGCTTTATTTTAAAACTTGTCGTTGACCAAAAATTTGTTTGTAAAGCTATTTTAAAATTCATGAACTTAGGATAAACTTCCAAGCATCACTTTTCACATAAAAATAGTCCAAAACACTGTTTATTCTCACTCAAATATGGCATTAAACCTCATTTTTGTTCAAGTAGAAAAACTCACTTTTCAGAATCAATTTTTTTAAGCACGCATAGGTATCTTCAACTGATTAAAAACACGCAATAGTAAGTAAAAACATTAAAAATGTAGTTTTAAATCCCTTTTTCCTTCAAACAACTTCAAAATCCCCAAATTCAATTATATAAATAGTAACTTCAAAAATGAAAAGGGATTGATTATTTTACTACCTTAATGCTTGTTTGGATGCTTCTTAATGTATTAGATGTCTTCCTACACGCTTCTCTACATTCAAATCTTGTTGAAAGTAAAGATTCTTCTTCTTCTCACTCACTTTCTCTCTCTTCCTGACTATTATTTCTCTCTCTAAATGTGGTTTTGAAAATTAGGTAATATGGAACTCTGCTTTCAACCTTATATATAGGCGACCCAAACTTACAAATTTTGATCCTAATCTCTGATCATTTAGCCTCAAAATGGTAAGTTTCAAACTATATATGTATAATTAACATTTTGCCCTTAAACCATCGGTGGGAGAATTCTAAAAATCAGTTGGCTACAGTGCTTCTTTTGGCCAAAATTGAAATTCTCATACCTAAACTTTTTCACTTTTAATTTTAGTCCCTCTCCTCTTTCTAATCAATTTTCTCGTCCTTTTCTAGTCCAATTCTGGCACTAATGCCACTATATGCAACTATATGCTGTCTAATGCAACATACACAAGCAATCAATTAAAATTGACAAACATTTCTCATAGAAATAGGGACAGATGTTATAGTAAGAGTGTAAGCTAAGATGGAATGAAGGTGTAACGCCCTTATCTAGTATTACAATTCCTTCGATGTAAAAAGATAAGATCGGTACATTATTCTCATCCTTTTATTATTAAATTCTGAGCATTTATACTATTAAGTTTTATTAAAGTGGATTAGGTTCGGGTTCTTTTACTCAGATCAAATCTCATATGCACAGCGAAAATAAAATACTATACAACACAATGACAATTTAAAACTTTTATATTACAACTGATAAATGTCTAATAATTTCTATTACATCCTTTGTAAACATGTACTAGGATCTATGAAGCACCTATACATAAGGAGTTAAGAGATAACAATCCTATCACTCAGACTCCGTTACAAATAATGGGGGTGAATAGGTCCTTCACATATCCCTTCCCTAAAAATTTCCCATTCCCCTTTCATATACACAACCAAAATAATCACCCTAATTCTGATTCAAAATATATTTAGAATCAGGACCTAAAAAATAAGGAACTACAAAAAAAAATACTTTTGACAAAAGAACTCCTATCTTTCCCAGTAAAGCTAAGTGTTTGCATCTAATACATATTAGCATAAAAATGAGAAACACAAGTTTCCTAGTAGCTTAACAATTCATCATTTTAAAAATCTACTAATATGTACCAAGGTGTAAGTACCAAAAATATTTACGTCTACATCCTTGGCATTTAAAATATGGTCTTATTGGTAAGTACAATTGGCAAGCATTGCATGATTATTGAGAATAACCATGTGGCAAAAGTAGTTATTCTTTTTCAAATGCTACCTCTTTTCATGGGATTATGCGTATTATCACAAAAATAAACAAAAAACATTTATGTATTTCGTTCTTAAAGCTTACCTTTATACCTTGGTTGTGCACACTTAGGCACCTTGTGGACACTGGGCCACCTTAATAAACTTTATTGTGCACACTTGGGTACTTGTGGAGACTTGGCCACCTAAATAAAATTTATCGTGCACACTAGGGCACATGTGGACACTTAACCACCTTAATAAAATTTATTGTGCACACTTGGACACTTGTGGACACTTGGCCACCTTATTACAATTTATTGTGCACAATTGGGCACTTGTGGACACTTGGCCACCTTATTAAACTTTATTGTGCACACTTAGGCACTTGTGGACACTTGGTCACCTTATTAAAATTTATTGTGTTCCTATTTGTCCATGGTTATGTGGTCTTAACTTAATCTCTTAAATTTTCAATATAGGAACACTAATGGCATCAATAGGATAAATTACATTCATCCTTTATTAAATTTTAACTTTCTCATTTTCCCTTGACTTTTAGCCATTAAAGACATTTTATAAGTCATTTTCATTTACTTATGCATTGATATTATTAGGGTAGTTTCTCCACATATAATTTGTGTCACCATTACCATTAACCCCTTTATTTTCTTCTACTTATCTTTGGGTTCAATTTACATACTAAAAGGTTGGTTACTCCTATTTAATTCTTACATCCCATTAGTAATTTGGATCTTTATTAGTAAAAGTCAACTCTTCTATATTCCAATTGCTATATCTTAATTTATCATAATTTCATTCTTTCCCTTAGCCAAACCGAATTGCAATCTAACTTAGACAATTTTAGACAAGCAAGTTCATATCTTGCAAAGAGCCATTTTTGGGTTTAGCATACCAACAAGAAAACATTAATATTTTAAAACCACATTCTAGTTATAATCCTCCATTTAGGTATCCATAACTTCACACATATATTAAACATTTAAAAGTGCAATATTTCAGCCTATCTCATTCTAAAATCTTTCATTATGTAGGCTGAAATTTATCCACAATAGTCCTTATCATGGGAATGGCAACATATACATCAACACATCAAAACCATAACCAATTTATCATACAAGCTTGGCCAACATGACATTCATATCATCAAGAATGTAGGAAAGAAAATAATGTCCCATGAAAGCTTTTAAAAACATGTTGAATATGTATTAAACCATGGGACACAATTTTAAGAATTGCTAACCTTCCTCAATGATGAACTAAGATGGATTAATCTTGGCTTCCTCTTTGGCTCTTCTTTGAACTCTCCCTTTACTCCCCTAGCTTCTTCTTCCCTTGGCCAACTTAGCTCTTTCCTTCCTTCCAAGCTTTTGTGTGTTCAAAGACTCATGCCACTCTCTCTCCCTTTTTGGATACACGTCTATGTGGGTGTGTATTTTTTCTAAGTTGTGAAGTGCTCCCCTCTTTTTTCCTAATCGTGGGTGCATATATGTTTTATGAAATTCCCCCTTTCCCTTGTGTAGGTTGTCCACTTGACTAAGGATGGTACAATACACTCCATCCCATTCTTTATTATTTTTTTTTCTAATAGCCTTTTGTGTGTTACTAGTTCAACCTCCCTCTTTTTCCTTTGCAATTTGCATTTTACCTAGTATTACGCCACTATCTCCCTCTTTTCTTACTAATCATAGCTGCAAGTGTACTTTTAAGTACACTTTACATTGCTTGCAAGCTTGGCATTATGTGTAGTTTAGGTGCAGCCCCATTCTCCACATTGAGCTCTCTTTCTCTTCTTATTGTTTGTGTGTATGCATGCATGTTAAAATTGAAATTTCAATGCCATTCCCTCTTTTCTATTATTCATTTGGCAATGGGGTGTTACACCTTATTCTTATCTTAATTAATATTATTATTATTATTAGCCCCACATACAGCCTCCTTCTTCCTTGAAATATCGTGTTTTACCCAATATGCATTAGTCTTATGTGTACTTTTAAGTACCATTTACTTACCTTTCACTCTCACCTTAGCCAAGAAAGAGGATTCAATCTAGCTTCCCCCTCTCATCACATTTTCTATTCGGCCAAAGAACACAGGACACCACCTTCATTTTCCTTAATATTATTTTCATGGCTGCTCTAAGTGTACTTTAAGTACAATTTGCATTTCCTTGCAAGCTTAGGTTAGCTTCTTAGACACGTTAAAGGAGACGAGGAGGAAAGTCATATTCTATCTTCATCATTTTGTTATCTTTATTCAAGTATGGCTGCACGTGTACCTTCCTAAATGTATGTTTAATTAATAAAAAATTTTGCACCCTTTTTCCTTTATCCATTCAGTCACATTTGAAAGGAGGAAGGAAGGGGAAGAGATCATGAAATACTCCTCCCACATGCCATACGTACGCCCCATTTTCTCTTGCTCTGTTTCATTACCTACTTGCCATTTTTTTTATCATGAATTTGTGAGACTTCCTTGCTGTATACAAATTTATATATTTAACTCTACCCATGTACCTAAATCACACCCTTCACGCAAGGCTCATGCATGCAAGGCATGCGTGAGTTTTCCCCACGTTGGAAGCAACAAGGATTTTGAAATTGTTTCTATAATTCCCACACCATTGCACGGTAGGATAGCTTAGGAGGAATTTAAATTCTCCCTCTCTCACTCTTGCTTCACCAAATGCATGTATATATACACATGTCAATGCTACACACTTCTTTCTTTTCCCCATTACACGTGTACATATATATATTTTTACTCGCTTTATTCTTCTTTCCTTTCCCCTTGTCTTAGCCATGTGAGTATATATATATTTAAAGTAAATGAAAACTCCTATCCTTCACCAATTGAAAGTGCATGCATTTTTGAATTGGCTATACTCTTTTCTCCTTTAGTGCTTCAGTTAGTAAAACAGAAATTAATGCAAGCATGTTAAATGCATCGAGCACTTCAAATAAGAAGTGTTCTTATTTATTCTAAACACCAAGCTACACAAGAAAATTCATGCAATTAATTGAGGAAACATTAGTTTAGACTAATCAAGAAAATATGGGGTGTTACAGAAAGCACCTTAACCCATCCGGGAGGTTGGTGGCCTTAGCACTACTTGTGTTGTAGTGGCTGGGTCTAATTGCTATTTGATTTCCATAGGGTGTTGAAAGAAGCTGATGGAGTGTATAGGCATCCTCTGTACTCTTTTCCATTGATTTACTCTATTTTTCATAGGCTCAGATGCCATCCAAAGCGAACATGGAGAAGTCTGTACCTCCCAACCAGAATGATATGGTGTCAAGCTCAGACCAGTCAATGATCTGACTCTTCAATGAGAATGTACTGTAGAACTCTAAGGTCAATTCCCTGTAGGTAGGTTCATTAATATTGAAGAACCTTGCGAATGAGAGTGTGCCTAGGAGATCATATAGGTCATCAATCAAACCAACTATCTGGATTGCATTCAAACTGATGCGATGTCCGACTCTTATTAGCTTGAAGTAAAAGGTTGGATACCTCTTTTCTTTTTCAATGCCTTGGAATGTCAGCAACCTGTGTCTTGAAAGGGGACAAGGATTGACTTCAGTGTCCTTCTCCTCTTTAGGTGACACTGCGAGATGAAGATTGCGACATGGTCCTAGATAAATATATGTTAGCTAAACATTTTTTAAGCTTACAATATGATATGTAATCTTAAGTATGAATTTGGCATGAATGTAACGTGATCCTTTATTGCTTTTAACCTAAATATTTGTAATTTATTTATGAAAGAATTTTCTCTTTGTGTTTTTTTCTTTTTCTAAAACAAATTTCAAAGCAAGTGAGGTTCTTGAAGCATGAGTGACAAGAAACAAGAACTTACTTGATTCTTGCGTAATGATGATGATTTATTTATGCCAAGGGAAGAATTGTCTATAATCTTTATTCAATTTTCAAGAATATGTGAAGTTCTTTAATAAGAATTTATTTACATGATCAATAAAGAAAACTTGAAATTCCTAATTTATATGAAACAATTTATTGAGTATCCATAAGAGAATTAACAAAATAATTTGTTCATATGATTAGTAAAGAATGGTTCTTTAGAATCCTAATTATTATGAAACAAATTATTGAATATGCATAGGCGGGAAGCAATAATAAAAGAACTTATTTAGGTGATTATTAACGAATGAGTGTTGAAATTCCTAATTGATATCAAAACACTTATTGAATGTTCATAAGAGAGAAAAAAATATAAGAACTTACTTGGAATGAAGAACTCTTGTGCATGAGAATTGTGCTTAGGGGTGGCAAATCTTATGCAAGAGAGTAGGGGAGACTGAAGCTTATGAGTTGATGGGAAAAATGGCATGGCTAAAGGACTTTATATAGGCAAGGCAAGTCATGTCCTAGTAGGAGAGGGATTCCACGCATGAAAAGAAGGAGAAGATAGGCTATCATTATTTTGAATTTTTGGATAAGCCATATCTTTTTGAATTTCCTTGAAAAAGTTTTAAAATAGATTCTTGATAACTCTTTGAATTTGAAAGTGATCATGCACTTTTGAAAATTTTCAAAAGATACTAAGGGTAAGTTGACCATACTTCAAAAATTTGCATGATCTTTCAAGAAGGTATTTTGAAAGTGTTTGAAATTTTAATGATCATCCTTCTTAACCTTCAAAAATTATGGATAACTCACAAGATAAATTTGAAATTTTTGAAAGGTTTAAAATAATTCAAAAGATCATGATACTTCTTAAGTCGGAGGATAAAGCAATTTTGAAATAGTTGAAAGATTAAAGGGATAAATTAAAACAATTCAAAAATTCTTAAAATTTTTCGAAACTTAAGGGTACAACAAGTTTGATTTGTTTTGAAAGATTTAAGATAATTTTAAACAATTCAAAGAGGCTCATATTCAATGTTAGAAAACTTAAGGATAAACCTTTTTGTTTAAAAACAACATTTTTAAATTTTGAAAGTTTTAACATGACTATAATTTAAGATTGCTTCATCTTTCAACTTGTTTTACCTATCTTAAATTTTTGAAATAAAGGATAACTCTTAAAACAATTTTTGAATTTTTGAAAATTTAAGATAATTTTAAAAACAATTCAAAATTGCCTCATCTTTCTTAAATTTTCAAAAACCTAGAATAATTCTTGTAAAAGAAAATTTGAAAATTTTGAAGGATAAGAAAAATTTTGAAATTCAAAGATGCTTCCATGAAATGAAGGATTTTAATTAAAAAAAAGAATTATCTCTTATGATAGCTATCATGATCACGTTAGAATGGCCTAGTGATAGGTTATCATGTGAGTTTGATTTTCAAGTGATAGCTTATCAAGGTTCAATCTGGTGATAAGTTACCACTATGGGTTAATCTTTTCACTGATAAGTTATCACTTGAATCCACATGATAGCTTATTACTGGGGACTCTTTTATTCATAGCCTTTCCTTCCTTCTTTTAGCTAGAATCCTTAGATAAACTTCCTTTATCTCTCTAGGTAGATTGAGGAATTTTATAACATATGAACTGAATTGCGAAATAAAATAGAAATAAATAGAAGAAAGAAGAAAAAAAAGTATTTTTTGTATTTTTTTATTTTTTTGAGTCCACTACTTGAACTCATTCATTTATTATGTCATGAAGGAAAATTACCTGGACCTCTAATGGGTCTACATGGTAGTTCTTGAGACAGTGTCCATTTACCTTGAAATTTCTCTTTTCAGGGTGATGAATCTTAATAGCACCATAGGGAAATACTTGACTGATTGTATAAGGTCCTGACCATCGGCTCCTAGGCTTCCATGGAAATAGATAGGGACGTGAGTTGTAAAGTAATACTTTATCTCCTACTTGAAAGTTATTGGACTCATGTATCCTTTTGTCATGACATTTCTTTGTTCGAGCCTTGTAGATGGAAAAATTCTCATATGCTTTGTGGTGCCATTCTTCTAACTCATTCAACTGCCATAGTCTTTCTTTCCTTGTAGACATAACATCTTGATTACATGTCTTAAGGGCCCATAGTGCCCTATGTTCTAGTTCAACAGGTAAATGGCAAGCTTTTCCATAGATGAGTCTATATGGTGTGAATCCAGTGGATGTTCTATAGGCTGATCTAAAAGCCCACAATGCATCATCTAACTTAGCTGCCCAGTCTTTCCTATTTACCCCCACAATTCATTATAATATTCTTTTTAGCCCCTTATCGGTTACTTTTACTTTCCCACTAGTTTGCGGGTGATAGGGTGTTACAAATCTGTGGGATACTCCATAGCGCTTAAGCACTTTCTCAAGTTGGTAGTTACAAAAGTAGGTTCCTCTATCACTAATTAGTGCCCTAGGTGTGCCAAACCTAGCAAATTGTCTTTTTAAAAACCTAGTTACTACCCTAGCATCATTCGTGGGGAAGGCTTGAGCTTCAGGCCACTTAAAGAAGTACTCAATTACTACTAGGATATATTTATTACCATAAGAAGAAGGAAAGGGCCCTATGAAATCAATACCCCACATATCAAAGATTTCGGGAACTTGTATGCTAGTTTGGGGTATCTTATTCTGGGTGAAAATATTACTTGACCTTTGACATGCATCACAAACTTAGGCATACTTTCTGCGTCCTAGAATATAGTTGGCCAGTAGAATCCTACTTCTAATACCTTCCTAGCAGTATGGTTTGCTGCTTGATGTCCTCCTATTGGCCCCTTGTGGTAATGGTTTAAGATCTGGCGGATCTCTTCCCCATGTACACATCGCCTGATTACCTGGTTTGCATAAATTTGAAACAAGAAAAGGTCTTTCCAAATATAGTATTTCAATTCAGCAAAGAATCTCTTCTTTTGCTGAGTTTCCATACCCTTTGGTAGGACTCTAGCAACCAAGTAGTTAGCAAAATCGAAAAACCAAGGGTGGTTAGTATGTACCTTTATCACCTCTAAGTGCTCCTCTAGGAAGTTATCATTGATAGCTTTTTTGTCTAGAGCTTCGAGTTTTGGTTCTCTAACCTTGCAGGTGATTTGCAACTAAATTTTTTGCACCTTTTTGTCCTTGATCTTTATGTCAAATTCCTACAACAGTAAAATCCATCTTATCAGTCTAGGTTTTGCATTATGCTTTTTGAATAAATACCTAAGAGCCGAATGATCCATGTAGACCATGGTCTTTGAGTGTATTAAGTAGCTTCAAAATTTATTGAATGCCTACACTACTGTAAGTGGCTCTTTCTTAGTGGTGGTGTAGTTCTCTTAGGTGTCAGTCAATTTTTTGCTGGCATAATATATTGGTTGGAACTTCTTCTCAATTCTTTGTCCTAAAATAGCACCAACAACATAATTTCCAGGGTCACACATTAGCTCAAAAGGTAGCCCCCAATCAGGTGAAATCATGATAGGGGTTGTGGTCAGTCTTTCTTTAAGTAGCTCAAATGCTTGCAAACAGTTATCATTAAATACAAATGGTGTATCCTTGACAAGCAATTGAGTTAAAGGCCTGGTAATCTTGGAGAAGTCTTTGATGAATCTCCTATAGAGTCTGGCGTGTCCTAGAAAACTTCTTATGGCATTAACAGAGCTAGGAAGTGGTAATTTTTATATGACTTTGACTTTTACTTTATCCACCTCTACTCCTACATGTGATATTTTGAATCCTAGGAAAATTCCCTCTTTTATCGTAAAATGGCATTTTCCCCAATTTGGAACTAAGTTTGACTCTACACATTGAGCCAACCTTCTTCCTAAATTGTTCAGACAATGGGTGAAGGAATTGCCAAAAATTGAAAAGTCGTCAATGAATACCTCCATTGACTCCTCAATCATGTCATGAAAGATTGTCATCATACACCGCTAAAAGGTGGTTGGTGTATTACACAGTCCAAAAGGCATCCTCCTATATGCAAATTTTCCATAGAGGCAAGTAAAAGTAGTCTTCTCTTAGTCCTCAGGAGCAATAGGTATTTGGATGTATCCTAAAAAACCATCAAGGAAGTAGTAGAACATATGACCTGCTAAATGTTCAAGCATCTGATCAATAAATGGAAGGGGAAAATGGTCTTTTCGAGTTGCGTCATTTAGTCTATAGTAGTCTATGAAAAACCCAAAACCTATTACCATCCTTGTAGGTATAAGCTCGTCCTTCTTTTCTTTATTATTGTATTGCCTCCTTTCTTAGGCACCACTTGCATAGGACTTACCTAGAAGCTATCAGAGATAGGGTAGATTAAACCTAAATTAAAAAGTTTAATCAACTCCTTCTTTACTACCTTATTCATGTTAAGGTTCAATCGTCTCTGTGGTTGTACCAATAGCTTTTAATTGTCCTTCATCAAATTTTATGCAAACAATAACTATGATTTATCCTAGGGATGTTTGAAATTTTATAGGTGAAGGCTCAGGGGTACTTTCTAAGAGATGATAAAGTCATTTCTCTCTCTTCAGAAGTCAAATCTTTTACTTTAATTACTAGCAGCTTTTTCGCCTCATCCAAGTAGGTGTAACTCAAATGTTTAGGTAATTCCTTCAATTATAGGACTGGATGGTCCTTAATTGAATATTTTACTACTTCCATCTCTTACCTATCTATAAAGGAGATATGATCTGTTAATTCATTAGGCTCAATATTTACAAGGTTGTTGGGCTCAATACCTAATAAGCCTGTTAGTCGTTGCAACACCTATTCATTGGTCAAACCGTCTTCTTCTTGTGAGGCTTCTTACGAAGTGTCACTTAAGAGGATTTCTTATAGATAGGATTCAATTGCATCATCCAAGACATCTACTGAATAGATAACATCATCGTGATCTCTGGATTGCCTTCTGGATTTAGCTAGATTGAAGGTAACAGTCACATCCCTCACTCTGAGTTGTAACCTTCCATCGCAAACATCTACAAGAGCTCTAAATGTTGTGAGGAATCGTCTTCCTAAGATCAGTGGTATGTTACTTTCACCTATCATGTCCATCACAACGAAGTCCATAGGAAAGATGAATTTTTTGACTCTCACAAGCACATCTTCCACTATACCCTTAGGATACTTTATAGTTTTGTCTACTAACTATATGCTCATCCTAGTGGGCTTTGGCTCATTTAGTCCTAGTTTATCAAACAAGCTGGTTGGCATTAAGTTGATGCTAGCTCCTAAGTCAAATAAGGCATCCTTGATTAGAAGTTCACCAATGACACAGGGTAGGGCGAAACTTCCTAGATCACATTTCTTTATAAGCAGCTTGTTTTGCAAGATCACTGAGCATTCCTTATTTAGGTTCACTGGTCCAAAATCTTCTAGCTCCCTTTTGTTGCTTAAGATTTCCTTCAAGAACTTTGCATAATGAGGCATTTTCAAAATAGTTTCAACAAAAAGAAGATTGATCGTCAATTGTTTAAATAGGTTTAGGAACTTACGAAATTGTTAATTAACATTCTCTTGCTTCACTTTAGCAAGGTATAGAATGGGTGGTTGGTATTCTTCCACCAGGCTTTTCTGCCCCTTACCATGCACTGGTTCTCTTTTTCCTAACTCATGTTCTTCATTAACTAGTTCAGTCGGCACATTCCCATTGTCCTTAGGCAAGGGTAAAGGTTCAATCAACTGCTTGCCAGATCTCAGAGTAATGGCTTTACAGTGCTCCCTTGGATTGGATTCGGTAGTGCTGGGGAGCATACTTGGATGCCTTTCAGTTAACATCTTAGAAATCTAGCCCATTTATTTTTCCAAATTTTGAATTGAGGCCTATTGATTTCTAAGAGCTATGTCTATTTGTTGCAGCCTATTTTTTGAAGTGAACATGAATTTAATCAATAGTTCCTCAAGGTCAGGCTTTTTTTCTTGTCCTTGAGAGAACTAATTTTGAGGAAATTTTTGCTGAGGTTGCTGCTAGTGCAACCTTTGAAATCTTGGCGGACCTTGGTTATTATTGTTACTCTACCAAAAGTTGGGATGGTTCCTCTGCCTAGGGTTGTATGTATTGTTGTATGGGTTATTTTGCTGTCTTAGGGTAATCCCTATATAGTCTACTTATTTGAAGTCAACAGAACCCAAGTTAGAAGAAAATAAAGTTGATGAGTTTGCAAACATACCTCCTGCATTACAGTTTGCACTATGATGTGGGCCACCTCAAAATTCATAGCCTAACTGTGCTACTTGTATCGGCATTTAGAGTTAGTCAATTTTCTTGGCCAGAAGCTCTACTTTTAGGACATGCCTAAGACTGCTTTTAAGACTAGGCATGGACATTATGCATTCCTTGTAATGCCATTTGGTCTAACAAATGCCCTAACTATTTTCATGGATTATATGAACCGCATCTTTAGACCCTATCTATATCAGTTTGTGGTAGTGTTTATTGATGAAATCCTGTATATTCTAGAAACAGACAAGAACATGAACAACACTTAAGGATAGTTTTGGAAATTCTTAGGGAGAAACAATTGTATGCTAAAATAGAAATGTGTGAATTTTGGTTAGAAAAAGTGAAATTTCTAGGGCATGTGATTTCTAAAGATAGAGTGTTAGTGGATCCTAGTAAAATCGAAGCAGTAGTAAACTGGGAAAGACCTACTACTATAACTGAAGTTTGTAGTTTTCTAGGTTTCGTAGGATACTATAGACAGTTTATCCAAGGGTTTTTGTAAATAGTGATGCCAATGACTAAATTAACCCGGAAGGATGTTCTATTTGTGTGGGACACAAAATGTGAACAAAGCTTTCAAACTTTAAAGGAGAAATTGACCATTGCACCTATTTTAGTTATCCCAAACCCTTTAGAAAAATTTGAATTATACTATGATGCATCTAAGAAAGGATTAGGATGCATCCTGATGTAAGGAGTAAGAGTAGTAGCCTATGCTTCTAAACAGTTAAGACCTTATGAGAGAAACTATCCTACTCATGACCTAGAGTTGGCAACCATAGTATTTGCCTTGAATATTTGGAGACATTATCTCTATGGGTCTAGGTTTGAGGTATTTAGTGACTATAAAAGTCTTAAGTACCTCTTTGACCATAAGGAATTAAATATGAGGCCGAAGAGATGGATGCAATTCATTAAGAATTATGATTTTGAATTGAAGTACCATCCAGGTAAGGCAAATATTATGGCAGATGCACTAAGTAGGAAGTTCCTCTATGTAACTCAGATGATAATAAGTGAGATGGGCTTAATAGAGAAATTTAGGAATATGAGTTTGTCTACTCTGGTGTTACCAAACAAAATTTTTTTGAGTGAATTGAGAATTGAGAACACTCCTAGGGCTCAAATCCTAGAAGCTCAGAAGGGTGATGAATTCTTAGATTCTTTAAAGGCTTCAAAGGAGTTCATAAGAGAGGCTGATGAAATGGTAACTTTCCATAATAGAATTTATGTTCCTAAAGCAAGTGGACTAAGGGAAAAGATATTAGAGGAAGCTCATCAAAGTAGATATACCATTCACCCTATAGCCACTAAGATGTATCAGGATTTGAAGGAGAGATTTTGGTGGCCAAGTATGAAGAAGTATATAGCGGAGTATGTAGCTAAGTGCTTAGTATGTTAGCAGGTAAAGATTGAGCACTAGAAACCTGCTAGATTATGACAACCATTAGATATTCTTGAGTGGAAATAGGATAAAATTTCAATGGATTTTGTGGTAGGTTTACCTAGAACCCAATCAAGGAATGATGCTATTTGGGTAATAGTGGATAGATTAACTAAATCTGCCTATTTCTACCCATCAAGACTAACTACTTGGATAAATTAGCTCATCTATATATTCAGTATGGTGTACCCATTAGTATTGTCTCAGATAGGGATCCCAGATTTACCTCTGGATTTTGGAAAGCTCTACAGGAAGCCTTTGGGACTAGATTGAACTTTAGTACAGCATATCACCCTCAAACCAATAGACAGATAGAGAGAACAATTCAAACCTTAGAGGATATGCTTAGGGCTTGTGTTTTAGAGTATAAAGGAAACTAGGATAGGAGTCTACCATTAATTGAATTTTCTTTTAACAATAGTTTCCACTCTAGCATAGGTATGGCACCCTATGAAGCCTTATATGGGAGGAAGTGTAGGATCCCATTATGTTGGTATGAAGTGGGTGAGAGGTAACTATTAGGACCTAAGTTAGTGCAACAAAAAATTGATCAAATTAAAATGATCAAAGAGAAAATGGCAAAGGCTCAAGACAGAAAAAAGAGTTATGATGATAATATGAGGAAGCCACTGGAATTTGATGAGGGAGACCATGTTTTCCTTAAAATCATTTTAACTACTGGGATTGGTGGGGCTATGAAGTCTAGAAAGCTGAATCCAATATACATTGGACCTTTTCAAATTCTGAAGAGGGTTGGTCCATCTGTATACCAGATAGCCTTACCACCTTCATTGTCAAACCTCTATAATGTCTTCCATGTATCCCAGCTCAAAAATATATCCCTGATCCCTCCTACATTCTTGATGCCAGTATATTACAATTAAAGGATAATTTGACATATAAACCAAAACCTTTACAAATCATTAGTACTGAAGTCAAGAACCTGAGGAATAAAACCATTCCCTTAGTAAAGGTCTTGTGGGACAAAACATCACCATAGGAGGCTACCTAGGAAAAGGAAATAGACATGAGGAGAACCTATCAAGAGCTATTCACATGAGGTATGTATTAATTTTGAGAATGAAATTATTTTAAAGGAGGGAAGAAATGTAACACCCGCTCCTAATAATTTGCATTTTATAATGGCATTATTATTAATAATTATGTGATGATAAGGAGGGTTCATTAAAAAGATAGAATGGACATTTTCATCAAGATAGAGTCACTTTTGCCATAAAAGAGCGAAATTGGAAAAATCTAGTAACGAAGGGCAAAATAGTAATTTTACCATGAAGAGGAAATTTTATTTAATTTTCTTATTTTATGAAATTACATTTAAAGACTTTCATCATTTTTATTTAAGAGAGAAGAAGAATTTAGTTTGGAAGGAGATTAAGTCTACTTTGATGGCAAAATGGCAATTTTCCTTAAAAAGGGCAAAACCATAATTTTACTCTAATGACATATTAGTAATTTTATATAAGGTAGAAAAATTTAATTTTTACCTAAATACTCAAGGGAAACCGAATTTAGAAGTCTTCACCCATGTAACGCCCTTATCTAATATTACCACTCCTTCAATGTAAATAGATAAATTCGGTATATTATTCTTAACCTTAATTATTCATTTACAATGTCTAAGCATTCACAACATTAAGTATTATTAAAGTGGATTAGGTTCAGATTCTTTTGCTCAGATTAAAACTCATAAGCACAATAGAAATAAAATTTCATACATCAGAGCAGAATTTATAAAACATTCATATTACATATAATAATTTTTTGATACATCCTTTGTGAACATATACAATGATATATGAAGTACCCACCCATAAGGAATCAGGAGACAACAAGCCTATCACTTAAACTCCTCTTACAAAATAATGGGGATGAACAGGTTCTTCACATATCCTTTCCCTAGTAATTTCCCTTTTTCCTGTACTATCTACAACCAAAAATAACAGTCCTAAATCTAATCCAAAAATAATATATAGAATCAGGACTCGAAATAAAGGAATACAAAATGCTCTTAACAAAAGGGACTTCCATCTTTCCTCAGCATTGCTAAACATCCGCATCTGATACATATAAGCATATAAATGAGAAAAACAAGTTTCTCAGTAGCTTAAAGTTCATCATTTTAAAATCTACTAATATGTACCAATGTGCAACCACAAAACATTTTCCTCTATATTACCATTATTTAAAACATAGTTTCATTCACATATGCCAATTTGGCAAGCAATGCATGAGTATTTGAAATGTCAATGTGATGAAGTGGATATTCTCATTTCAAGCATAACATCTTTTCATGGGCTCATACAAGTTAAAAACTGAAATAAAAAATGATTAGCTATATATTTCATTCTTAAAACTTACCTTATCTCAAAGTGTGAAGCACCGTCAGTCACACCTCAGGAATTATGGACACTTAAACACCTTTATAATTGTGAACACTAGGTTGCGAGTGTGAAGCACCTTTTGTCACACCTCACTAGGTCATATGTGTGAAGCACCTTAGGTCACATGTGTGAAGCACCTTCAGTGACACCTCAAGAATTGTGGGCACTTGGCCACCTTTATAATTATGAACACTAGGTCACGGGTGTGAAGCACCTTCGGTCACATCTCAAGAATTATGCACACTTGGCCACCTTTATAATTGTGAACACTAAGTCACAGATGTGAAGCACCTTCGGTCACACCTCACTAGGTCACGTGTGTGAAGCACCTTCAGTCACACCTTAAGAATTTTGGATACTTGGCCACCTTTATAATTGTGAACACTAGGTCACAGGTGTGAAGCACCTTTGGTCACACCTCACTAGGTCACATGTGAAGCACCTTCGGTCATGGCTTAAGAATTGTGGACACTTAGCCACCTTTATAAAATAAGTTGCAACCATAATTCATTACACATTATAATCCACTTACAATTAGCATGGTGATTCGGCCACCAAAATTAAAATGAGCCATTGGTTTCAGCCACCATGATAGGATAGTAACCCTTTAGGTTTTTCATGCCACATTGTCAAATTTTCCCCTTCTTTCTATGTTTAAAACTTAATGGTATCATTCCTTACAATTTCTAGGGTACTTTCTCCCACCTTCCATTTTCTTTTGTTATATCATGGGCAATTTATTTTACTTATTTTCTTGATTCAGGTTACACACTAAGTCTAGGATACACAAATTCTCAATTCTTACATTTCAATACCAAGGTGAGTTCTTATTATGTGTAAGGATAAACAATTCACCATACCTTAATTTATCGTATCTTCTTTCCTCCCCTTAGCCAAAATCGAATTGTAGCCTCTCTTACATAATTTTTCAGCACGTAATTTCATACCACACAAAGGCCACTTTCGGATTTGGCAAGATAACAAGGGAAGTGTCAAATTCTTAATCGAATGCTAGCCCACAATCTTTACTTTGGTATCTATAACTTGAAACATACATTGACCATACAAAATACAAATTATCCAGCGTTGTCTTACGTTAGGGTTTACATTATACATGCTATAAATTTTTCAACAATAATCCTTCCATAGAACAACAATATCCATTCTAACACATCAACAACACATCCAATTCACCATACAAGCTTAGCCGAAGAGATATTCACACATTCAAGAATGTAGAGAGGAAACTAATGTTCCATGAAAGCTTGGAAAACATGATGAACATATTCTAAACTATGGAAAAAAACTTAAATAATTGCTAAGCTACCTCAAGGATGAAATAAAATGGGATTATCTTGGACTCCTCTTTGAATTCTCCCTTTGCTCTTTCCCTTCTTGACTAGGCTAGACTTTCCCCCTCTCTTACAAAATGTTGTATGTTTTCTAAGTAGTTACTCTCTCTCTCTCTTGATAAATACTATAGTCGTATGCCCACTTACCTCGATCTTTCTCTCTTGTGTATGTTGTTTATTCGACTACATTGAATGCTACATCCTTAATTATTTTTTATCCTTAATTGTAATTGTTTAATAGCCACACGTGTACTTTTAAGTACAATTCACATTGCTTGCAAGTATGGTATTCCCACTTGGCTACATTGAAGGAAGGGAGGAAGGGAAGGTCACGTAATCTTCCTTCTTTATGCAAGACGTACGGCCACGTAACTACATGGTTTGGCATTATAATTTAATTCCTATGTAAACTCATCACTCAATGGTACCAAAGGGAGAAGAAGGAAATGGACTCACGCAAGCAACATATGCTAGTATTGTACCTTTATATATATATATATTTTCCTTCCTAGTTTACGTGATGCTTAGGTAGCAGAATCAAAGGAAATAAAGAAGGGAAATTAAGTACCTCACTTACACCAAATTCCCTTTTGCATCCTTCATGTCACAATTCCCTCTTGCCTTTGCTTTATTCCACCGAATGCATGTATATATATATTTAATGGATGTTATCCTCTTTTATTTCCTTTCTCAATTTCTATGTTGCCGTGTATATAGGTGAATCTAGTTTTAACCAAAGTCCAATTCACTTATCATATATGTATATTTTATTTCACTCACTCTTTCCCTTGGCAATTCGGCTAAAAAAGGAAAGAAGGAAAAATTAAATCAAGCACCTCAATCACCTAAACTTTTATGTAACCACCTCAAGCATCTCAAGCACCTAAACTTTTTTATGTGGTGTTTTCCTCCCACTCACATATAATTTGGTTACCACAAGGAAGAAAGTGTTCTTATTTATTCTAACCACTAAGTTACACAAGCAAATTCATCATACTTTATGGCAATCTCATCTAATTACTTAAGGGAACATTAATTTAAACCAATCAAGAGAATATAGCGTGTTACAACCTATATATTTTCAAGAGGAGAAAGAATAAGGTTAAAAATAATGGTGTTGACATAAAGGGCAAAAAGGTAATTTTTTCCTAGGGGTAAAATGGTAATTTTTCCAAAAGAAGGGTAAATTAGTAACTTAATAAAAAATAAGTTTTATGAAAATTTATTCAAGTGATTTTGCCCATTAAATTTGAAAAGGGTGGAAAATGGGGTTAAAATGGCCATTTGGACATAAAGGGTAAAATGGTAATTTCTTTAGGGACATATTGGTAATTTCTAAAAAGATAAGGGGCAATTTTGTAATTTTGAAATTCATAGGGGTAGAAATGTCCAAGCCTATGGAAGTTCCACAAAATTACATTCCTAAGGAGAGTGGATGCCATTCTTCAAAAGGAAAAGTAAGGATAAATTGGTTATTTCACACCAAGGGCATTTTGGTAATTTTACCAAAACCCTAATTTAAGTCTTCTTCTTCCTTTAGGAGAAGAAGTCAAAGAAGAGAAGAGGAGAGGGTGCTGGCCGAACACACATCTAGGCTTAGATAAGAAGGATTTCAAGGCCAAATAACTTGGAGATTCCACTCATCTTGCATTTTTAAGGTAGCTAAACATGCCTAAACCATTATTTTCTTGGTTTATGGTTTATTTAAAGTGTTCTTAATCTTGCAATAAGGATGGGTTTCCTCTCTCTACATTCTTATGAAATATTTGCTTGAATGGGTTCGGAATATGTTGAAATCTTGTTGTGTTTATGGCTATGGATATGTTGAAATGCTAGAAAACATAAGAGATAGAAATTTCTCAAGATTTGAACCTTACTCTTGAAAAACCCTAGCTTGTGTCATGGCTGAAATGGTGTCTTAAAGAGTGATAAAATGGTGGTTTTACATGAGATTTACTTGAATATGATTGTCTTGTGAGCAATACGGTGAAACAATTCCATTACCATGGTTTTCTCCACTTGGCCGAGAGCGGGTGCTGAAAATGGCTTGAAAATGTACCTAAAAAGAGTGAGTGAACTTGCCATAAAAAGGTAAGAGAGAGAAAATTTGGTTAGGCTAATGTCTTGACACTTTTGCCATTTTCTAACCTCACCATTAACCATGAAAATGTGACTTACTATCTTGGCCAAATGGATCCATGGAAATGGTGTTGAAATTTCATTTGAAAATGGCTAGAAAACCTTGTAAGATTAGTCATAAGAAAAGAGGAGAGAGAAATTTATGGTATTTTTTTTGTTTTTAGCCAATGTACCATTTCAAAGTTTTACCATTTCACCTTAAAAGTATGCTTAAAAATGTGAAGTTGTAAGATTATGTGCAATGTTTCCTTTGACATGAAAATGAGTTAGAAAAGTATGAAAAGGGAAGACCTAAAGTGTACTTACCTAATTTTTAGGTGTGAGAAAGTGTTAGGCATAATTATGGAATTTGTTACCATAATGTTCAAATGATAGAAATAATACTAGAAATGAATCAAATGAGTTAGAAATGTCAGTTTCTCATGATTTTCTTGCCTTGGCCAAATGCTATGTACAATTTTTCTTAAATGGCTAAATTTATGTATTAATAGAAAGTATCCTAAGGTACATTCCGAAATGGCCTATGCTAAGTGAAATGAGGAGAATTGATGAAATGATTAATTATGGATGATAAATAACATGCACTTTTGCCATTGATAAAAATATGTTGAAAATCATGTGAATATGATTGAATGGCATAGATTATTGCATTTGAGAAAGGCAAGATTAAAATCTTGAGGAGGAATGATCTGGTGAATACCTCCAAAGATTAAAATCCTAAGGAGGAATGATTTGGTGTATACATCCCAAGAATAACACCTTGTGGGGAATGATCTAGTGTATACTCCCAAGGAATTAAGTTTTTAGGAGGAATGATGTGGTGTATACCTCTAAAGAGCAAAACATTTAGGAGATATTATGATTTATATTGCATGAATGTGTTATAAGTGAGAATGGTTAATGTATGTGAACATTAAAAGCTTACTATACATTCTATTAATGATATCACATGCTGCATATCTCATGTTCATATATGCATACACATATGTTTCATATATGACATACCCATAGAATTGTATGAAACAAATTTTGGAACTGAAAAGAATGTAGAAATGTTTCTGTATTTGTACAATGGTACATATCAGTTATTTCAAAGAAATAGTTTGTTTAGCTACTATGAATATATTTCTCATTATTGTACTGATATGTATCAGATGCTTAGATACTGTCTGATTATGGAGATCGAGGTAGCAATAGTAAAAGTCCCCTTCTTAGGGACTTTCACCATACTGAAAGATCTATATATTATGTCTATTATAGAACTTCCCCCAGAGTAAACTGGGCACTTTAGTTATGCATGTGTAACCTATAACACCCCTTTAGCCTATGGTTCCTTTTAGGTATTTAAAAAGATATAATATGAAAATAATTATCAGAGTATTGGTGTTACCATTATCTCTACCCGAGTCCAATTAAAACTTTTACCAAGTGAATTAATTAACTGTCATTTGGGTTGGTCTCTACTCTCGAGTTCTCTCAATATCACAGCGGAATAAACACATATAGCATACACCTGAATTAACTATACATAGACATGCATTCTTAATTAAATATAATCAATTAAATATTAGGTATGGAGGCAACAATCCTGCCACTCATAACCCTATTAAGTAGTCAAATCATCAATCCAGCCTAATTAATATACAGATAAGTTAGAATAGGCTATACAAAATAATCTTACGCTGGCCTTTCTCAAAATATCATGAAGGCTAGCTTAATTCTAACATGTACTTATACTATCCAAACTAAACAGGTTGTGTGCCTAGATGGGACACTTCTACATACCTTACCTTCTTTCTCTAGCTCAAGGGAACCTACACATCTGGTACATGTCAACACTATTGTGAGAAATGAATCTCAGTAGCAATACAACCAGTTACAAAATCTGTTAACCTGTACCACTGTGCTCGCACAGAAAACCTCTACATTCTTTCATAGAACATATAACATACCATGAGGATGCAATGAGTGAAGCATTTAATCATGTTATATACTTATACGTATGCACGCGCATTTAAAATATATCAACTTGTAAACATGGGAAGTGTATTCATCATCATTCTCATCATAAAGCATTTCTTATAAAACATATGCAGGATAGTAAGCATAACATCATTTCATTTTCATGACATGCGAGCAGTACATAAAACACCCTGAGAGTAATCAGGAGAATCGCCCAACAACAACTCCATGCACCACTGTCTATATGAATGAGTGCATGTCTATTTAGCCATGCCTTAACCTTTTGTACATTCTGAGGCGTCCCCCAGTGGATCCAAGTACCGTAATGGTCCCTGCCCCTTTTCAACTGATCATCCCTGACTAGCGGGATTCCTCCCTTTCGTCCCAAACGGGGCTGGAATACTCTCATGGGATCACCATCAACTCTACCTGGATCATTTCCTCTCCGCTTTTAGGCGGATCATAACACTATGGAATCACCTTCCTTTTCTAATGGATCACACTCCCGGTACGTTATTCTCTACATATACTATAGGGTGAATCGGCCCATGGTCATGGTTATGCTTAACTCTAAGTATGTGTTTCTCATATGGCCTCTAGGAGATGACACTAACTTAAAGTTTGCAACCATCACGGTGTTTTTGAAATCATCTAAGTTCAAGTGGATGTTTAACCATCCCAATTTATGGCACAACCGTGGAATGCCCAACGACGGTCCCATACCGACAATCGGTCACTCGATCATAAGCCAATCTACCCTAAGGCATACACTGAGAATACTTTCCTCTCTCCTTCTTTGTGTTTTTTGCTCTCTTTTCTTTCACTATCCCATGGGTATCATCACCTAAAACTCCTAGTTTCCTGGCTTACCTATGTTTTGAGCCTTTAATTAAGTTAGTATGAAGAATTACTAAGCTCAATTGTCATTAAAAACCTCATTTCGCAAGTTAAAGGGCTGCCAGTTGACTGTTGGAAGGCCAGTAGTCGACTGGTGGCTCTTTGTATTCCTTGAGTACTAGATAGTAAGCTAGCAGTGCTGGCAGCCGGCTGGTGGCTTTCTGGAATGCATTCTGGGTAAAATTATAAGCACGAAAATCGATTGTTATGACTGCCAGTCGACTGCTCAATGCAAACCTGGGCCCGACAGTCAACTACTAAGAACCTGGCAGTCAGCTACTAAGTCTCTGTCTGCACTTTTGGGTTTCCAAGAACACAACATTCGACTACGAGGATAGCCTGTCGACTGCTTAGTGTAGGCCCAGGCCCGATAGTTGACTGCTAGGTGTCTGGCAGTCGGCTGCTAAGCCTCTGTCTACACTTCTAGGTTTTCCAGGAACACGGCAGTCGACTGCCCCTGCTTAGCAGTCAACTGTTATGCCCGCTGCAGTTCAGAAAACATGATTTTGATAAAACCCAATCTAGCATGCATTCTATTTTCAATCTAAACATATAAGCTTAATTCCTATACAACAAACTTTACTTTTCATTAAACATTTCTTGTTCATTAGCTCAAATATGGTACATTCAAGGAAATCTAGTCTATATATCTAGATGAACACAACCCACCCCTTCCAATCCATTGTAGCACACATATGAGCACACATTCAGCAACACAACACATATAGAAATAGAAAAACATACAGAATGTAGGTTTTAACCCCAAATCAACTTAAAACATTCAAAATCACATTTTATTAGAAAAGTTTTGCACATTTCAGAAATGGGGTTTAGGATGGATTGCTACCTTGATTCCTGTGAAATGTGTGCGTTTGATGTGTTAGGAATGATCCCCCCTTGATGCAGAACTAATTTCCAACTTTAATCTGCCCTTCTTTTAGCACAATCTCTCCTTTCTTACCCTAGCTCACCCTTTTCTCTCTTTACTTGCCCCTTCTCCTTCTCTCTCTAAAATCTGAAGGTTTGGAAGTGTGTGGGAGTTTTGGGGCTTCAACTAGGGTTTTAGGAAGTTTAGTAAATTGCTCTTTGGTCCCTGGGCTGTTTTTCACTCTTGGCCTCACTTAATTTTCTCTTTTCAATTGAGTCCCTAACCACCTCTTACTAAGCCTTCATTTATTTCCTTTCAATTTAGTCCCTAAGCTAATGCAATTATATGCATTAATGCAACATACACAAGCATTAAACATCAAATTAACAATTATCAAACATCTCTTTAATAATAATTGGAGCAGATGTTACATAACCCTTTATTTTGGTCCTGATTCTATTTACTATTTTTTTTGGGTTAAAATTAGGATTGCTATTTTTGGCTATATATAGAAAAGGGAAAAAGGGTAATTACGAGGAAAAGGATATGTGAGGAACCTATTCATTCTCAGTATTTTGTAAAAGGAGTTTGAGTGACAGGCTTGTTGTCTCCTTACTCCTTATGGATGGATACTTCATATATCCTGGTATATGTATATAGAATGATGTATCAGACAATTATTATTATTATATATATATGGTATGAAAGTCTTTATAAATTTCATTGTGAGGTATGAAATTTTATTTTCGCTATACAAAAGTATGTTTATGTGAGCAGAAGAACTCAAACCTAATTAAATACTAAATTTTTGATGGATTAAATGCTCAGGCAAATTATTATGATAAAAAGGTAAAGACTAATGTAACCACTTATATGATCATATTATATGATGTTGTTAAGGTAAGATAAGGGGTGTTACAATAATAATTCCTAATTTTGCTATATTTTTCTCACAAAAAAGTCCCCGGCAAAGGTGCCAAAAACTTGATATGCTCTCAATGCTCTATATGCAGCCACACCTTAAGGCAGTGCACCTGTCAACGTAGCCTAGCGCAATGGTGAGTAACAAGGTCGTATCCTACAAGAATGGGAAAGCCTAGAGTTACTACTTACTCCTTGTTATTGAACCTAAGACAAATAGTGATGGATTTTAACCAAATAAGTCTAACTAATTACAGAGGAAATCAATGACACTTGGTCGAGAAAGGAAAGTATCAAGTCAAGAAAAGCAAACCCACTGGGGTCCTAAACTGGGTGATATATAAATGAAAGATTATGAATTATGAAATTGATTGTGCTGCCTATGAGTAAACTCTAAAGTAAATCCAAATTCTCTGTTAGTCTCAATGGATTTCTAAAACCTATAATCTCCCATTGGCTGGTTCTTTATAATGGTTGATTCTAGATCAGTGTTAGTGTTCTAATTCACTACTATTAAGAATTCCTCTTAATCCAGCAATCAATCAACCTCTAGTTCCAAGTGCAGATTATTATTCTCTTTAGTTAATTTCCAATTCCAAACATCATCTGTCGAGTTTTTGAGCAGAATCTACATAGTCTTCCCTATGCTGTCTCATAATGAAAACTGAATTAATTCTTAACTAAAGGAAGATTGCACAATTTAATTTATAATTCAATCACATTAAGATCAAAATATCAACATAGTTTAAGAACCCCAAATGGGTTCTACTAATATAGCTACTTATGTTCATGACTAAAACAATAAGAAATATAACTGAAAGGGATAAAGAATAAAATGGAACAGAAACACCATCATCTGTCAATTTTTGGGTGAATAGTCTTGGCCATGAACTTCTCCCTGGTTAAGCTCCTAGTTGCCTCTCGATGCTTCTCAATCTCTTCCGCCAATTCTTAGTTGAATCTCTATAGATGTTACCTTTTCAAAGAGACAAGGAAATGGAAGTGTCAAGATCCACAGAATGGAAGCCATTGTCACACTCTAAACCACTCTTGTGCTCTTGGTTGCACTCTCTCTAATCACCCTTTTCTCTTCATCTGCTGATGTGCTACCAATGAACTATATGTAGCCACACCTTAAGGCATTGCACCTGTCAGTGTAGTCTAGTACAAAGGTGAGTATCAAGGTTGTATCCCTCGGGAATGGGAAAGCCTACAGTTACTACTTACTCGTTGTTATCTAGCCTAGGAAGAATAATGATGGATTTTTAATTATCTAAATCTAATTATTACTCTCTTGACTTTGGAGGGAAAGTAAAGCAAGTGTTAAGACGGTGAATTATCAAGTTCTAGAAAAGCAAACCTATTGGGGTCTTAGACTAGATGATATGTAAACAAAAGGTAATGAGTTATGAAATTAAGTATGGTACCTGTGTAAAGTAAATCTAGATTTCTGGTTGGTTTAGATGGATTTCTAAAACCTATACCTTCCATTGGCTATTCGTGTCCAATGGTCAAGTATAGATCAGCATTAAGGCTTATTAGGAGTTTCTCCTGGTCCAGCAGTTGTCAACCTCTTGGTCCGAGCGAAGATCAACTATTCTCTTTAATTAGTTTTCCAATTCCAAACACCATTGATTAGAGTATTTGAGATGAATCTAGATAGTTTTCTTACGACGTCTTGTAATAAAACTTGATTAATCTTTAACTAGAAAAAGATCACACAATTCAATTTATAACCCAATCGTATTCAAATCAAAGTATCAATATAGTATAAGAACCCCAATTGGGTTCTACCAATATAGTTACTCATGTTCATGAATAAAACAATAAGAATTAAATCAAGGGAAGAAGAACAAAATAGAAACAAAAACATCCTCATCTGTCGAGTTTTGGATGACTAGTTTGGATTTTAAACTCCCTTCTTGATTATGCTTCGAATTGCCTTTTGGCTTCCCAGTCTCTTTCTTCAACTCTGGATTGGCACTCCACAGCTTGTGACCTTTGTGGGCAGGAAAGGGAATTAAAGTTTTAGGCTCCAAAGACTAGCAAGGATTGTCACACTCCAAGCTACTCTAAGTGCTCCTAGTTTCCTTCTCCTTAGATGCCTAGAAGTAATGCCCCTCCTCCCTTGCGCCTTCTCCTATTTATAGGCAAGGAAGGCATCTCGTTAGGCCTCAACATGGCCATGTGGGTGACATGGTCTTGTTGTAGGCCATGTGGGTGACATGGCCATGTTATAGGCCATGTTCTAGAAGACATCCGTCTGTGATGATTGTTCGGCCGTTCCTTGGTTGAAAATTATTGCTCTGGCCATGTAGGAAGGTGTATAAGATGTCTTTGTCATGTGGAGAGGTGTGTTCTAGAAGATTTAAGGCAGCATGGGTGTGTGGCAGGGTGTGTTCTAGAAGACTTCTTGGGAGCCCATGCTAAAAGGTGTATTTTGAGGTGCTTTGAGCCTTTAGACACTTAGTTTTGGTCCATGTCTCTTTGAAACTGCTTTATACTTGGGGAAAAACGTGGATAACATGAAAACAAGTGGAGACACGGGTAATTATACATAAAACACATAAAATATACCCCTAAAGTGAGTGAAATTTAGCAATTAAATATGTATAATTATGTGCTTATCATAATACCCCACACTTAAGCTTTTTCTTGTCCTCAAGAAAAATTTTATTTAATTCATAAGAAACAATAAGAGCTTTTCATAGTTTATACATACTCCATAGTGTATGTAACTCGATGCTACATGAATCTTAACCATAATTCTGTGTGTTGCAGGCCCTTCACTAATAACAATGATAGTTAGATTGAATGCACTTCCTCAACAAGCAATTCATTATTTGATTAGGAACCACTGCCTCACAGAGATCACTCAATGTCGATCAAAAGTGTATATGGGTGAAGTGAAATCTCTCAAGTAATTTCATAGTTCCATGCTTTCCATATGCTTGCTTATAAATCTCATCTCCACTACTTGTGAAAATTTGAATATCATGATCAAAGGGTTTTGACATGGTTGTAATGGGGCTTTAGGTAAAGGTAGGAGAAGAATTTTGGAGAAGAGAGTATAGATATGTTGAAAATGCATGTGGTCCTAGGGAGATTTCAAGGATTAAATGCAGTAGACATAATTTTCACTAAGCTTTTTGTCTCAGAGAATACCCTTACCCAAGGTAGTACAGAGACTGCGTTGATAATCATAATTTTTTTTCTTGCTTTCTTTTTTCCTTTCCTTTTCTTCTTTTCTTTCTTTCCTTTTTCTCTTCTTCATATATTATATTATATTTTCTTTTTGCTTTTTGCAGTCTTGCAGTCTTTCTAATATTCAATATTGGATAGAGGGTATATCTCAAAATAAAGGGAAGACTCAGTGAATCCTTATCTATTGAGATACTACATTTTAATCCAGATATGAAGAACAGACCATACAAATTTCAACATATAGGGTGGAAAACAAAGGTAAAGGAAAAGAAGTGGAATATAGTGTGTAGGGGTGTATATATAGAAGGACATGCCATGGCTCGATATTGGTCAACTAAGGGAAACACATAGGGTAGGTTTTTTAGTCATCAGTGGTGTAACCTAAGTTGCCCAATTCATGTATGATATTCAAAAATTCAAGTAATTTTGACAAGTATTACAAAGCAAGTTCTAGAAGTATAGTAAAATGAAGTGCAGCCTCAACAAAAATGTAGAGCATGTTTGTACTGAATGCTCTCTTGGCTCAAGTCCTCACATTTATAGGGTGTTGTTTTATAAGGTTCCTAAAATTTTTAATAAAATTGCCAGTCAAGTAATGCATGCATGTCTTCCTATCTATATTATCAACTAAGAGTGTATGCAATGTAGAACATGGTGTAAGATGTGGGAGCATCTAGGTGGCATAGAACTATTTTTCTATATGAACTATGAAATGCATTTATTGTCTAATATGGATTTAAAAGAGTTTGACTTTCAAAAGTATAAGTGTGTGTTATATTTTATTCATGTTATGACTTAATATAAAGCAATGGTGAAGAAAATGATAATCACTAGTATTCTACCCTTTGGAATGCATATAGGAAAGCACTTATTTGCATTATGAACAAAGTAAAAAAAATAAAGTAAAGAAAAAAGAATAATGTAAACTAACATAAACTGAATGAACAAAGGAGAATGTAAACTAATCAAACTAAAAACTACTATACTAAAATTTTTTTTTAAAAAAAAAATTATTTGAGATCAAATCAAATTGTATTAAAAAATTAGATTGAAATTGAATTAGAAAATTTATTTGAGAAGAAAGAAAACTGAAATTAAACTAGGAGTCACCCCACACTTAAGACAAACACTGTCCTCGATGTATAGCAAAGGGGATATCTCAAAAGAAAATAAATAAGTTGGAAAGATACACAGAGAAAGAAAATAGTAAAAAAAAACTAAGGTATATGAACGAAAATAAAGTTAAAGAGAAGGATGAAGAAAAAGGGAAGTTTAATTACTGCCCTGATTAGGCGGAGCTAGAGGAGGTGGAGGGCTTCTGAATGAAAGGTCCCTAAGGTGTTTTTGGCGAACGGGTGAGGTTAATTCCTTCTTATCTGGTGTTAACTCAGCTGTTATGATCACAAGCTACTTCTTCACTACATCCACATATGTGTACCTAAAGTGCTTAGGTGGTTCTTTTGGTTTCAGGACAAGGGGGTCCTTAATTAAAGGTTTAACCTTTTGCACCTTTGATCTGTTAACAGTAATAGAAGGGTTAGTATTGCTGTTAGACTCATTAGCTACTTGTAAAGCGTCAAAAACCAAGTTCTCATGTAGTTGCTTTTGCAATGAGTTATTAGGTGATATTTCCTACAAGTGAGGAGTGGTTATATCAAAAGTGACAATTTCATCCCCTACTCTAATCGTTAACTTTCCATCAAATACATCTATCAGAGCCTTAGATTTTGTAAGGAAAGGTCTACCTAGAATTAGAGGTATGCTACTTTCACCTTCCATATCCATTACAATAAAGTCAACAGGAAATGTAAAATTGCCAACTCTTACTAGGACATTCTCAATTATACCCCTAGGACGTTTAATAGTCCTATCAACTAATTGTACAGTTATCCTAGTAGGTTTTAGTTTATTCAATCCTAATCTATCAAACAAGCTAGTAGGCATCAGATTAATTCCAGATCATAAATCAACTAAAGCATCTATAACAGGTAGTTTATTAATTACACAAGGTATAGAAAAACTCCCTAGATCATGCCTCTTAACTGGTAGCTTATTTTGTAAGATTGATTTGCACTCCTTAGTTAGTGTTACCAGCCCCAAATCCTTGGGTTCCTATTTGTTACATTTCAGCTGTTCAAGTGGATCAATATACTTATTGAGCTATTGAAAGAGTTCTGCCTACTTTAGTCTAGCAGGGTATGGAACAAGTGGCTGGTACTCTTTCATAAGGCTTTTCTTATCCTCAGCTTGCACTGGTTTGCTAACCTCTAATCTTGGGTCCTTACTGATTGGCCTATCCTGTTCAATAGTAGTATCATCAGTCAATTGTAAAGAACTAGGCTTTTGCTTATCTGATAGCAAAGTGATAGCATTGCAATGCTCCCTTAGATTTGGCTCGTGGTACTGGGGGTCATCCCTAACTTTCTTTCAACTAACAACTTAGATATCTGGCCTAATTGAGTTTCTAACTATTGAATAAAGGCTTGTTGATTTCTAAGGATTGTGTCCGTAGAGGACATATACTTCATCATAAACTCCTCAAAACTGGGCTTCTTTTCCTGCCCTTGAGGAAATTGATTTGGGGCAACTTGCGACTGGCTTCACTGCTGCTGCCATTGGTAGTCTGGTGGACCTTGGGTGTTATTGTTTTTCCATCTAAAATTTGAATGATTTTTCCACCCAGGGTTGTATCTATTGTTGTATGGGTTATTCAGCTGTCTTGGGGTATTGCCCATGTAATTTACCTGTTCTAAGTCAGCAGAACCCAAGTTAGATGAAAATGAAGTTGATGAGTTTGCAAACATACCTCCTGCATTACAGTTTGCACCATAATGTGGGCCACCATAAAATTCGCAACCTGGCTGTGTGTAACATCCGCTCTTAACACTTATATCTTATGGTAACGTTGTTGTTATTATCATTGTTAGCATTAATTGTGAAGGGTTAAGGATGATTTATTAAGGAGTTAGAATGAACATTTTTATCATTATATAATCACTTTTGTGATAAAAGAACGAAGTTGGAAATTTCGTAAGGAAGGATAAAATGGTAATTTTATCATGAAATGAATAATTAGTTTAATTCTTTTATTTCGTGAAGTTATGTCAAAGGACTCTTATTATTTTCATTTAAGAGAGAAGAAGAATCTAGTTATGCAAGAAATTACTTACATTGATGTTGAAAGGCAATTTTTCCTAAAAAGGGTAAAATTGTAATTTCATACTATGAATATGATAGCAATCTTATATGAGGTGAGAAAAATTTATTTTTTACCCTAAATATTCTATGAAGGTGGTAATTATAAAACCTTACTCATTCTTGATTAAAAGAAGAAAGTAAGAGAGTGAAATGATAGTTTTAACATAAAGGGAAAAAAGGTAATTTTGCCTTAGGGGTAAAATTGTAATTTTGCCAAAAATAGAAGTAAATTAGTAAATTCATGCAAATGAGCCGTATGAAATTTTATTTAAGTAATTTTACTCCTTGAAATCGAAAAGAATGAAAAAGGGAGCAAAAATGGCCAATTTGGACTTAATGGCAAAAAGACACTTTTCTTAGGGACTAAAATGTAAATTCTAAAAAGTTGAGGGACCACTATGCAATTTCAAAATTTTGGAAGGGCAAAATAGTCCCAACCCATGGAAGTTGCATAAAATTATAATGGCAAAGAGAGACAATGCCATTGTTAAAAAAGAAAGGAAAAAGGATGAAATTGACAAATTAGCAAGAGTGGCATTTTTGTAAATAATTCAAACTTTAATTCAGCCTATTTCTTCTCTTAATTATTAGAAATGTCATGACAGGTGGAAGAGAAGGAGAAGTGGCTAAATTGCATCTTGCCTTGGAGAAGAAGAAGCTTCTGCCAAATCAACAAGGAAATCACACATCTATTAGCTTTTCAAGGTAGATAAACAATCCTATGCCATTAATTTCATGTTTTATGGTATGTTTATGGTATTTTCAAACTTGTAAGCATGATGGAAATTTCTCTCTCTACATGTGTATGGTGGATTTGCATGCTTGGATATGAGATATGTTGGAAATAACTTGTGGTTATGACTATAGATAGGCAAGAAAGCATGAAAACTCATGAAATGGTGAATTTGCATGGATGGAGCTTGATTTTATTAAACCCTAATTGGTGTCAAGGCTGAGTTTATAGTTGTTAGAGTGAGAAAATAATATTTTTGCATGGATTTTGCATGAATATTATTGTATTGCAAGCAAGGTGATGAACCAACTCCATTTTTTCTTATTTTCTCACCTTGGCCGAATTACTAGGGTTATAAGAGTGCTGAATTTTTGGCCAAATTTTATGTTAGAAAGAGTGAGAGAAAGTACTAGAAAATGGTAAGAGATAGAAAGTCTAATTAGATTTGCATTTAGGTACTTTTCTCATTGTCTAGCTTCACAAGTAGCCAAGCAAATGTGCTTTAGTCACCTTGGCCGAATGGATGCATATGAATGGTACTGAATTTTCTCTTGAAAATGATTTAGAAACCATATAAGTTTAGTTCCAAGAAAGGAGGAGAGAGAAAATTATGGTAATTTATGTGTCAAGCAATGTTGCCAATTTAAAGTCTTGTTCACCTTAAAAGTGTGCATAAAAATGTGAAATTGTGATATTAGATGTGTGATTATGTTTGGCATGAAAAATAAGCTAGAAAAGTATGAAAAAGAATGTCCTAAAGTACACTTACCTAATTTTTAGGTGTGAGAAAGTGTTAGGCATAATTATGGGAATTTTCACCATGGTGTTCCATTAATGAGGGTAAGGTTAGAAATGTGCCAAAAGGGTTAGAAATACAAAGTATTCATGTTCATTCTAACTTGGCCGAATATTATGTGAAATTTTCTCTAGAGTGACTAGATTTATGAATGAGTTGGAAATAGCCTAAAGTGCCATCTAAATGGCCTATGTTAAGGGAAGAGAGACTAAAGATGCAAGGGTCAAGAATGAATGAATAATAGCATGCATTTTGCCATAAATAGTGAAATGTTTAAATTTATGCAAAAGTGATTGAATGGCAAGGAATGCTTAATGTAATTGTGAAAGGCAAGGTTAAAGCTTCCTTGTGGGGAATGATCTGGTGTATACTCCCAAGGAATTAAATGAGGAGGAATGGTCTGGTGAATACCTCCTAAGATTAAAAGCCTGTGAAGGAATGATCTAATGTATACCTTTCAAGGAAGTGCCCTAAGGGGAATGATCTGATGTAAACCCCAATAAATTGAAATGTGAGAGGAATGATCTTGTGTATACCTCCAAAGAGCACAGTTAAGTAGGAATGAATGATTTCATGTATACCTTCCCAGAATTGAGTAATTATGAAATGTTATGTATGTATTGCATGAACGTGATTTATGTGATTATGATTATGGCATGTAAGCATTGAATACTTGTAACATATTCCTTGAATGACCTAATTGAATGTGTATTTCATTTCTATAGCTACATCCACATATATTTTCGTGATATGTCATATCCAAGTATCTATAAGGGAATAGTTTTGAAAATTAACCGCATGTAGAGTGTTTCTGTATTATTATAGTGGTACATGTCAGTATTTTAAAATAAACTGGTTGTTTATTTACTGGGAATGCATTTCTCATTACTAAACTGATATGTATCAGATGGTTAGATATTGCATGGTAATCGAGGTAGAGTTGGACACGGTGGAAATTCCTTTCTTATGAGTTTTCACTATTATCAAGAATGTGTATGTTATCACTGTTTTTGAATTTTCTATAGAATAGATGAGTATGTAAATATATATAACTATAGCCCGACCTTTTGGAGTCCTAATTCTTCGTTAAATTTTTGGGTTTGGAATTAGGGTTGATATTTTTGGCTGTATATAGAAAGAAAAAAAAAGGGCATATGTATAGGGATATGTGAATGACCTATTCACTCACGGTATTTTGTAAAGGAGTATGAGTGGTAGACTTGTTGTCTCCTTACTCCTTATGGATGGGTACTTCATCTATCCCAGTGTATGTATACCAACTGATGTACTAAACAGTTGTATAATGTATGTATATTAGAAAATTTTTTATATATTCTGTTGTATTATTTAATATTTTATATTTCGCTGTGCCAAAGCATGTTACCTGATCAAAAGAACCCAAACCTAATTGCATAACAAATCTGTAATGAATTTGATGCTCGGGAGAAATAAAGGTAATCAAAGACTAGAATTAATGTAACCACTTATATAAATAAGCGTTATGACGTTATTAAATTATCATAAGGGGTGTTACATTGTGCTGATTGAACCGACATCTGGAGTTGGTATATTTTCTTGGCCAGAAGCTCCACTTGAGCTGCCAAGACTGATGTAGAATCTATCTGGTTGACCACTCCCTACCGTCTGTCCTTAGAGGTTTGCCATTGGTAATTTTTCATAGCCATTTCCTCTATCAGATTTTGTGCCTACTCAGGGGTCTTATTATTCAAAGCTCCTCCTGCTGTTGCATCCACCATTTGCCTAGTGGCTAGGTTCAAACCACTATAAAAAGTATGTACCTGCATCCATATGGGTAGTACATGGCGTGGGCAACATCTTAACAGGTCTTTGTATCTCTCCCAAGCATCATACATGCTTTCATCATTCATCTGCACAAAAGAGGAAATATTATTACGCATCTGTGCAGTCTTAGCGGGAGGAAAATATTTATAGAGAAAATTTTTTGCCAAAGCATCACAAGTGGTGATGGAGTTAGGAGGGAAGGATTGTAACCATCTCTTGGCCCTGTCCCTTAGAGAGAATGGAAACAACCTAAGCCTAATGGCATCATCGGTGGTTCCATTGATTCTAAAGGTGTCACATATCTCCAAGAAATTGGCGATATGTGCATTAGGGTCCTCACTAGGTAGCCCTCTAAACTGTACAGTTTGTTGCACCATTTGGATGATGTTTGGCTTTATTTCAAACTTATTAGCAGCAATGGTAGGCCGAATGATGCACGTTTGTGTTCCTTCTAATGAAGGTCTAGCAAAATCATACATTGTTCGATTACCATCTTCTTTATTATTGTTATTGGCCATCTCTCAAGGCATATGAATAGGAATTTAAACTGGTTCCTCCTCAATGTGACGTGAACGTGATCTCGAGTTAAGATATCGTTCAGGCTCAAAAAGAGGATTAGTTGGTTCAAGGTTTATACTCCTAGTCATAAACTATTAGAGATAATTGATAATTTTTAAATACTAAAAGAAAAAAAAAATTAAAGAAAAATTAAACAAATTAAAATGGAAAAGGAAAAATAAAATAAAATGGCTAAAGTAACAATTCCTAATTTCACTCTAGTTTTCACAACTATTCCCTGGCAATGGCGCCAAACTCTTGATGTGCTACCAATGAACTATATGTAGCCACACCTTAAGGCAGTGCACCTGTCAGTGTAGTCTAGTACAAAGGTGAGTATCAAGGTCGTATCCTCGGGAATAGGAAAGCATAGAGTTACTACTTACTCATTGTTATCTAGCCTAGGAAGAATAATTATGGATTTTTAATTATCTAAATCTAATTATCACTCTCTTGACTTTGGAGGGAAAGTAAAGCAAGTGTTAAGATGGTGAATTATCAAGTTCTAGAAAAGCAAACCCATTGGGGTCTTAGACTAGATGATATGTAAACAAAAGATAATGAGTTATGAAATTGAGTGTGCTACCTGTGTAAAGTAAATCCAGATTTCTGGTTGGTTTCGATGGATTTCTAAAACCTATACCTTCCATTGGCTATTCGTGTCCAATGGTCAAGTATAGATCAGCATCAAGGCTTATTAGGAGTTTCTCCTGGTCCAGCAGTTGTCAACCTCTTGGTCCGAGCGAAGATCAACTGTTCTCTCTAGTTAATTTTTCAATTCCAAATATCATCGGTTAGAGTCTTTGAGAGGAATCTAAATAGTTTTCTTATGACGTCTCGTTATAAAACTTGATTAATATTTAACTAGAGGAAGATCACATAATTCAATTTATAACTCAGTCATATTCAAATCAAAGTATCAATATAGTCTAAGAACCCCAATTGGGTTCTACCAATCTAGCTACTCATATTCATGAATAAAACAATAAGAATTAAATCAAGGGAAGAAGAACAAAATAGAAACAAAAACATCCTCATCTGTCGAGTTTTGGATGACTAGTTTGGATTTTGAACTCCCTTCTTGATTATGCTTCGAATTTCCTCTTGATGCTTCCCAATCTCTTTCTTCAATTCTGGATTGGCTCTCCACAGCTTGTGACCTTTGTGGGGAGGCAAGGGAATTGAAGTTTTAGGCTCCAAAGACTAGTAAGGATTGTCACACTCCAAGCTACTCCAAGTGCTCCTAGTTTCCTTCTCTTTAAACGCTTAGAAGTGATGCCCCTCCTTCCTTGGGCCTCCTCCTATTTATAGGCAAGGAAGGCATCTCCTTAGGCCTCCACATGGCCATGTGGGTGACATGGCCATGTTGTAGGCCATGTGATAGAAGAAATCTGTCCATGATGATTTTTTGGTCGTTCCTTGGTTGAAAATTGTTGCTCTGGCCATATAGGAAGGTGTATAAGATGTCTTTGTCATGTGGAGAGGTGTGTTCTATAAGATTTAAGGTAGCATGGGCGTGTGGCAGGGTGTGTTCTAGAAGACTTCATGGGAGCCTATGCTAAAAGGTGCATTTTGAGGTGCTTTGAGCCTTTAGACACTTGGTTTTGGTATATTTCTCTTCAAAACTACTTTATACCTGGGAAAAACTTGGATAACATGAAAACAAGTGGAGACACGGGTAATTATACATAAAACACATAAAATATACCCCTAAAGTGAGTGGAATTTATCAATTAAATATGTATAATTATGTGCTTATCATTCACCTCCTCCTATTTATAGGCGAGGATAGCATGTTGTAGGTGGTAAAATGGTCGTTTGGAGGTGTGGAAAGTGGTATGGCCGTGGTGAAGCCTAGGTCATGCTCTTGGAGGTGTTGGTGGCTGTGTTCTAGAAGAGATGCTACAAGGGTGTGTTTTTGGCCTTCTTTTGGATGAATTTGGATGCTATAGCCATGTAGAGGTTCACAAGGTAGCATGGCTGTGTGGAAGGGCGTGTTCTAAAAGCTTTAGGGTAGCATGGTCATGGTAGGGCGTGTTGTAAAAGCTTCCACGCTTGGCTGTGATACAAGGTGCATTTTAGAGTGCTTTAAGCCTTTAGACACTTGGTATTGGTCCATCTAGCTTTACAACAGCTTTATACCTAGTTAAAGCTTGGATAACATGAAAACAAGGTGAAAAATTAGGTAATTCTAAATCAAACACGTAGAACATGCTCCTAATGCGAGTCAAATTCCTCAATTAAAATTGTATAACTATGTACTTATCAACTTGTCAAACCCATTGAGGTTCCTCACCATGTTGGCACTTTTGCTTTGAATGTTTGAACATTGAATTTAATTTTGTATCCTTTCTTGAAATTATGAATGAATGTTAGCTTTCTTTACAAGATATTGTGTAGAGTGCTATTTAGATTTCTTTTAGTCGCATTGAGAGGTCCTAATTGAAATTGGAAATCTAATTACAAGAAACAGTTAATTTTCACTTAGAGATGAGATAAATTAATTTCTGGATTAAGAAGTAACAACTCTTAATAGTGATGAATTAAAATGATAATACTGATTTTAAATCAATCATTAGAAAGAGATTCTAGTGGTAGCTTCTTAGATTTAAGAAATTCAATTGTAACGACAGTGAAGTAGAGTTTAATTTAGAATTTATTCACAGGTATCAAAATTAATTCAATAGTTCATTATCAATTGTTTTTTCCAACTAGTATAGGTCCTCTTTGGGTTGCTTTTCTTGTCTTAGTTAAATTCCTTTTTCCGTTCATTGTCATTGGTCTTTTGCGGTTGCTTTTAATTTTTAGTTTAGTTAGATAACACTCACTCTTCTTCTTAGGCTAGATAACAAAGAACAAGGAGTAGGTCTACGCTTTCTTGTTCCTGCGGGATACAACCTTAATACTCATCATTGCACTAGGCTGCATTGATAGTTTCACTACCTTAGGTGTAGTTGCATTAGTAGTGCATCAAATATGGGGTTTCCCTTATTTACAAAATTGTTAAAATCAATAAAAATATGCCAAAATTTCACTTAACCCATAATTGAGAACATGCATGTCCATTGTAGAGCTTATCGGCCCCTATCAAACAACATAGCATCTCAGGCATTTATATTTTCACAACAGAGAAGTAGGGGAAATTGGAATAGGTTTGAATTTCAAATACAAAGTTAGTAGCGATTATCCTACCTATGGTGTTCCTATGAGCTTCCCTATGGGCTGAGCTCAATGGCACAATTTTCATCCCTTGTTGCAAAGCTCTCTCTCTCTCTCTCTCTTCCTTTTTGATGATAGTGATGGTGTCCTAACTGTAGTGGTGGTTTTTGTCAACTTCTCGTTTGGCCAGCCACTCGTTCTCTATTGATCTACGCTCCATCTATTTGTCTCTCTCTTGGCCAGCTTTCTTTCACTCTAACTCTTGATTCTCTCTTTCTCTAGGCTAAGTGGGGAAGGAAGGAACTGATTGTAGTGTAATGCAATTGGTTTCTCTTACATATAGGAAAGAAGGGCAAAATGAGAAAAGCTAAAAATGGACATTTGTATTTATGTTATTATGAAAAATATGATTTTTACTTGTATGAGTATTTGTTGTGTGGGGGAAAAAAGAAAGTTTTCGTGCTTGACTGAAGGCTTTGTACTAATTCACCTTTTATTTTTTTTACTCTTAATAGATTACATAAAATGCTTTGCAGTACTTAAAATTAGAATTACATTGGTTTAGTGGATCTCTGTGTCTTTACTTATAAAGGATGTGTGTTTGAGGTACCTTCTTTTAGTTTCAACGTATTATTTTGAAATTTTTAAAAAATTTTCCAAAATGGCATCCTAGGGATGGAACAGGGGCACAATAAATAGTAGAATAGACAAGAAACTATTGGACCAAAAATTATTTACTATAAAGTACTGTGACAAGATTTATATAAAACAAACTATCTATGTAACCAATGTTGTCACGAAAAGTTGTTTAAATTTTTTTGTGTATTTTAAATTTTTTATTATATATTGGGCGGCGACCAATCAGGGTCACCACCGAAAGTTGAATTTAAGAAAAAAATTAAAATAGAAATAATGGGAACCCAACTTTGAGTTAGTATACATTCTAAGAAAAAAAATTCAATGGGTAATAAAAAATTATTTTGAATTGTTTTAAGCATTAAATTTTTTTATTTCAAAGCCCTATTTTGTAATGTGTTATATTTATGAAGAATTAATGAGTTGCCAAATGGTTGAAAATTCTAATTATGCATACTGTTATAAGAAGAGGTTGAATTTGGTCATAGTAGAACTGTTAGATGTCTAGAGTAACAGGAATATAATGAAAAATTTCTCCTATGTGAATATTAAAGTGGTGTTGCTACAAATAAGAGTCAAACAAGATTAACCTTGTAAGTATTTAAAAAAATAAAGATTAGTACATGGCCATAAAAATGCTAAAGCGAAATATATATTGGAGTCCTTACTTAATAATGTTATTTTTGTGATACTTTCAATTAATTTTGACTTAAGAAATTGTGGTTCAAACCATAGAATACCAATAACTTCGTCAAAATTTTCAAGTATTTATACTAATAGAAAGTTTAAGTCAAGAATACTTTTTGTGATACATGATATTATAATGTTGCAAACTAGTGATAGATTATTGAATAGCTTGTGATATGTACCAGTGAAAATAAAATTCTCACATCAACTAAAAAGAGAAGGACTTTGCTAATATGTTAAATATAATCTGGAAACTAAGTTCAAGTAAAATTAATATATATATTAGTATAATATTATATATATATATATAAGTTATTTAATATCAAAAGACATGGTTTCAATTCAGAGTTGAAATTTTTCAATCGTACAGACACAGTCTCTTAAAATATGGTGATTTATTGTGCTTCAAAATCTAAACATTGCTTCTTTTTTTCTAATTGTATATAATCTGTATTTATGCAACAAAATTTCTCTAATAAATCACTGCTTCTCTGATTCTTTATTACATATCACCATATGGCATATGCCTCGACATGGTTCAAGAAACAAAATCAAACAGTTTATCATCAGAATATGTACTTAATTACCTACCATCCAAACAAAATAGTACAAGGTACCCAAAGTAGGGGAAAGGGGGAAAAAAAAAGAAAATTACCGAGCGTTAATGGACATTCTGCAACATGGGCAATAAGTATTATTTTGAAGCCATGGCTCTAAGCATCTTGAATGGAACCTGTGGGCACAAGGAAGTTGGAGCAGTTTCTCTCCAACCTTAAATGACTCCAAGCACACGGCACAATCGCCTAGATCTGAGGGCTTGCAGCTCAGTTTGCTCCAACTGAACATCCTTGATCCATTTCTGTTTGATCCGTATACCTCTATGTGTAACTCTGCTAAGGCTTTTGCCTTTCCTTCCGTGCATTTCTTCTTTTCCTTGCTATTTTGCCTGTAAATTAATTTTGAAGTTTCAAGATGATGCACACAAAATATTACTTGCTCATATGGGATTATTCTAGTTTCATTCAAATTTGAGTTGCTACTACCAAAGCAATTCTTTAAAAGCAGATTTGTATCATGTTCAACATATCTCTTACACCTTTGTATCATAACATTTTGAATACCATGTAACATTGAAAATAACTGAGTTTGAGATTAAAACAAAAAGTGTTGTGTTCCTTCTAAAATATCAATATATTATAAAATAACACTATAGGATGTTATGTGCAGATCTCACATCATACTAAACATAACCTTTTAAATAAAATAATATCATATAATTTGATATTGTCACTCACATTCCATTAAATGTGATACAGCAATATATGAAATGCGCCATAGATAATCAATAAGAAGAGTTTTGAATTACCTTCGGTTTGGTGATTTCTTTCGGGCTCTTAATCTCTCATCCAGTCTTTCTTTGGCTTCTCTCGCGGCTGCTCCCAGCTTCTCATCTGGGCGTGCCTGATATAATTTGCTTCTTTCCTGTTCATATTCAGATCCAGAAAATGCACCCCGATTAACAATAAATATAAAATCTCCCGGCAGAAGAACAAAATGGAAAATAAAACTCAAAGAAAGATAAAGGGAGAAACAGAGATGGGTACCAACCTTTAAACAGGATGAGGAAATAAGGGATTCGTGTTTGCTTGAGTACAAACAGAAAGAACGTCTTGTGGAATTAGAAGGAGCGATTGTTGGGGAATCTGACCATACGCCGCTCTGATGAAATCGTCTCCTTCTAGCAGATTCGACTCCCGGAAGCATTCCAGCCATTGAATTTGTCTATCACTAAAGAACCCGTAAGTGCTCCGGGAAAAAGGAGAGGAAAGAAAAGCTAGCTTTGCTCTTTTCGTACATGGAAGATGAAATTGTTTGGAAAGGAGGTTTAGTGGGGAATGATGATTTGGTCAATCAAAGCCAACAAGAGAGATGAAAAAAAGTCAGTAACAGCCAATCACTTTATAGGAGGTGGCGGACCAAAATGGGTCAAATACCATTGGCAAATTTATCTGCATCGTTTTCAACTTCTCTCTCTGTAGATGATTCAGATTTATCATTGAAGAAGGATTGCAAGAGAGAAAAGGATCCTGTGAAAGTATTTTCAACAATTTTACATGAAATTATTAAAAGAGAGATAAATATAAAATTTATTTTAAATATATTAGAGTCTAAATTTTTGTTTTCTTATTTTCCTTTTATTGCAAGAATTTTTAATAGAATTCAAATTTTTGCAAGAGACAGGAAGAAATAGGAAATTTTCTTTAAAAAAAAGAAAAAAGGAAACCAAATGTATTACTGTCAAACAAAATCATATTTATAATAAATTTTAAAAATAAAAAAATTTTAGGCTAAATTATTGCAAAATTTCAAATAATTAATAATAATTTAATATTTAATAATCACACAAAGAATAAATTTTAAAAGTAAAATTTTTTTAGGTAAATTATTTGTTATTTTTAATATTTAATAATCTATGAAGAATAAATTTTAGTTTTTGAACATTAAATTAAAGAAGCTTTTTCTTTTTTTAATAAAAATATTTTTAAATGTTAAATTTACTATTATTACTTTAAAAAATTATTTTTTTATAAAATAAATAACATAAGTATAATCGTAGACTCATAAAATTCAATTTTTATTTATTATATTTTAAAATTGACATAGGTAATATGATTAATTATTTTATTTTTTGTGACATATTACAATTTGGTGGTTAAAATATGTCTTCTTTAAAAGGACAATAATACTATAACAAAAGACGGCTAATCGGCCATGATACCTTCTTAGATGGAGGAAGGTTCGTTGCGGGTGAGAGGCAAGTACCTGGAGGCTGCACTTCTTGTTGCATCGAGCAAATGGGTCACGTGATTGACGAGTGCTAGCAGCCCATATATTATTTTCTTTTGGTCCATAATTGGCTTTCATTTTTCTTGCGTCAAAATCTTTTAGTATTATGGTAAGTAGCTCACGCTGTTTAACTTGTTCAATTGGTGCGTTTAAGAGAAAAAAATTAGATCAATTAAAAACATACTTAACTCATTTTACTCATTTAGCTTGCACATTAAACAAGTCAAGGGTAAGTTGACTCACTTGTCTAAAATCAAAATAATTAAAAAGAATTTTAAAAAATAATATAAATTAATTTAAAGTGAAAATAAAGTATAGATTTAAGATAATTTTATGTATTATGTCAATATTTTATTCTTACTATGTAAAAAAATTAATTAATGAAAACTTTAATAAAAAATTAATTTAAAGTAATGATTTACTTTTTAAAATAAATATACTAATTTAGACATGTTAATTTTATCATAATAAATTTAATTGAGTTTTATTTGTTAAATAAATTGTAAAAAAAATAGTACTACTATTTTAATTTTTATTGAAATATAATTTACAAATTTTTTAAATTTTTTTTAAAAAGGAGAGAGATTATTGGCCTAGGAGTTAACCTCATGGACCAAAATAGATGGAAATCCAAACCAATTTATTAAAGATGACGGCCCATCTCGACATTTCAAAGTACTCCACTTACTTGGGACACCTTCAAAGCTGTTCTCTTGGAGAAATACCTCCTAATGAATGTGTGGAATGAGAAAGAGATCAAATTCATACAACTGAAATAAGGGAGCATGACTTATGATGAATACTTGACCAAATCTGAGGATTTATCCAAGGTTTCCTCTTATTTAAGATATTATCCAAATGACGCTTGGAAAGTCATGCATCTAGAGAAAAAATTAAGGCTAGAGTTGAAGAGTGTAGTTTCTCCCATAAAAATCAGAAACTATGCCACTTTAGCTAACAAATGCCTCATAGTTTCTAGGAACCTGATGAAGGTGGAGCAGAAAAAGCAAAAATCTAACTTCTTTAAGAAGAGATCAATGGGCTTCCCTAAGGGTAAGAATACCAAGTTCGGTAGAACACCACAGGCGAAAAGGCCAATAGTAGGAAATACTGTGCCAGTTCCTTGTACAAAACGCCCAAGGAGTCATGGAAATTGGCCATGCCAAATGGGGCAAAATGTGCGATATGCTTTTAGCAAACCTGGTCATTTTTCTAGAGAATGTCCTCAACATAAGGAAGGTAGTGATGTGCCAAAGCCATAGATGAGAGGGAAAGTCTTTACTCTCAAAGGCAAGAAAGTGGCTCAGTATGGTGATCTTATAAAAGGTACATGTTTGATAAGTAATATATCTTTAACTCTATTGTTTCATTCAAGTTTAACCCATTTATTTTATTGATAATAAATGTGTGAAGGAGTTGAATTTACCTATAACCACTCTACCTTATGATTTTTCTATTTCTACTCTCAAGGGAGAGTTTATTGTGACATCCTTAGTTTGTTTAAACTATCCTATTATTCTTGAGAAGAAACCCTTTTTCATTGACCGTATTTTCCTACCTTTATTAGATATTGATATCATTCTTGGCATGAACTATTTTTTTTTTCAAATAATGGGATCCTAAATTGTTGTGAAAAATCTATGACTTTTATGGATACCAATACTATTAGGAGTAACGAGGAAAAGATCCAAAAAGCGAGTTTCCTATGTTCCTTTTAAGTGGAACTTCAACATGGCCTTGAAGAAATAACTATAGTGAGGGAATATCCAAATGTTTTCCTATATGAGATATGTAATACCTATTTCCTTGAAATTATTACCATTGAGGATAATTTTGGAAACTTTTTCCAAGGATTTAAAATGAAGCAAGAAATTTGAGGATTTAAGATAAAAAAATGACGTAAATGAAATAAGGAATTTGGGATTTCAATGAGAAGGATTAAAAAGCAAATTTCATGTTTTTGCAAGATGGTTCCTGAAGCTTTCCACCGTGCCATCCCTTTTTACCCCTCCTTGTGCAACATTTCCTTCCTACCAATACATTTCCACCCCTGAGAAGCAAAGGAAACATGTGATCAGAGGAGAAAAAGGAAGGGAAGAAAAGTGGGATTCTTCCATAGCCGGATTTGAGGTAAGAACTCTTCATTTATAGCTTAGTAAACATCATAAAGTTAATTAGGCATAAATTTATGCACTTAGAACTCCTCCGTCTACTGAAATTTGAGGGAGAAAGCGAAGTAGGAAAATTGGGCATTTTCAAATTTTTGGGTATATTGAGCAAAATACCAATTTTGAGGTTTCTTGGAGATAGAAATAGGTTTCTGAACTGAAATGCTAGCATCATTAACTTCCATTTAGTAATTTCTAGGCTTAAATCCGATTTTCAAGTTAGGTTTCACTGTTCACCCAATTTTGCATGTATGAATTCACTTGTATGATGGATATTTGACCTTGAAAATGGTTAGGATTTAGGGGTAAATGATTAGAAACTAAGCTCATGCATTTTTAAACTAGAATGGGATGGAATTGTAACCCCTCAATCCTATAGTTCCTTTTAAGTGAGTTAAATAATATAAACAATATACTATTAGATTGGTGAATTACTACTTCTTTTACCCAAGTTAGTTTTTTAATATTTACCAAATGAAATAATTAGTATCACTGGTTCGGGCTACAACACTCGTGATCTCACACGTTACACAGCAAAAAATACATTAAATTAATTGACATAAAACATACTTACATATATTCATTCACATTCATTTAGAGTGTATACATATGATTCATTAAACATATATCTATGGATATGTAAGAGTGTTAGCTAGGGAAAGGAGACAATAAGCCTGTCACTCATACCCATTTAACAAAAATAGCTAGTGGATTCCTAGCTCACATATCCTAATACATATATGCCCTTATTCTATACATCAAAACTATTCTCCTGATCCTTTTACCCAAAATATCACAAGGATTCAGGGTATTGGGCATACCAAAACTTTCCTAAAACTTTACATACTCAGGGTGTGGGAGGGCCTTCCTATATATACAAGACCCACACTTCATGAATAATAGGAAAATACCCTAGGAAGGGTATCTCCACCACTTTCACCTCCACTTCTAACACTATCTGGAACCTAGGCATCTTATACAAACAAGCATTTTATGAGAATAAATCTCAGTAACATTAATAACCAGTTTTCAAAATAGCTAGTTGTAACATCCCATACTTTCTTAACTGTATTAAAAATATCAAATGGATAGATATTAATGTATAAATTTTCTATTTCTCTTAGCCTTGTTTTAGAAAAGTAGAAAAAGGGAGAAGAAGACAAAGGATAAGAGAAAAGAATGGAAGGAAGTTATGACTTTATATGGTAAGGGAGCTAAATCCTTCATTTTTAATTAAATAATACATGTGAGAAAACATTAAGAAAACCGAATAAAAAGGGAAATAAATAATGCATGCACAAGGAAAGGAATGGATGGAAAAGTGATAGTGAGATACCTTTTCTTCCCTTACCTCCCACTTTAAAATGACTAAGAGATTTCCTACAAGGCTTAACGTGTGATCCCATTTTTCCATCCTTTTTGCTAACCGAAAGAGTGGGGTGTGAATAAATATAAACAAAGGATAATTGAAGCTCACGGACTACACATGTAACTAAAGGAGAATCGAAGGTAAAATCATATTATGGTCATAGAAAGAATTCAGTGAAACAAGAAAAGGAAAAGACGTGTAGAACCATTCCATGTTTCTTATCTTCATTCCATGCAGCATTTAATTTCCATTATAGGATGGGAAGGAGACATGCATACGGTGGAGAGGTGTAAAATTGAGGGAGGGACGTGTGGAATTGCACTAATTCTCTTTCCTTACTTTGCTATTCCCTTCCCGTAAAGCAGGATGAAGGAGCTGCTTAATCCCTCGTCAATAATTTCTTTTCCTTCCCGTGACATGATACTGCCATACCAATTGAAAGCTACTAAGAGAAAATAGCCATATAATGAATATCTTTTCCTAGCCTTAAGATGACCGACCAAACTTAGAAGAGGCATGATTATTTGTACCTAAGTGTCACATATAAGGAAAGAGAAATCTATAAGAGTATAGAAAAACCATTCGGTGATAGAAAAAAAGGAAGGAGGAAGAAAATCCTAAAGGTAGAAGGAGAAAAACATACGGACAGAACGAGAGGGAAGAAACCAAATCAAAGGAACACATACATGGAAATTGCACCACTTGTGTAATCGTAAGGTAGCTTAACCATTCCATTATCTTTGGTTCTAATATGAGAAAAATTTTGAAAAACCATCCTGTGTTCTAAGACCGTGGATGGAACGTATACAATCTATCTTATAATAGGGAAATATATGGAGATGTATTTCTTATGGGTCTTGGTAGAATAACTGGAAATTCTGAGATATATTCTCTAGATGGAGTTTACGGAAACTTAGGTGGGAGTTTGGTAGGTAAACGAAAGGGATATACAAGATCATAGATGAGCTCGTATAGTAGAGCAACGCATAGAGTGATATAGTTAGTTATATACTAAATTGAAAGGATTCCATGAAAAAAAAAGTAGTTTGAATGTAAATGGACATGTACATATAAGAGTAAACCTTAAATGGAACATGATGCTGGGATATAAGATATGATACTGTGTAGTGTAGTTATTTAATAGAAAGAAATGCTGTGAGCAGAATTGTAACACACAACCACCCATTTTAATCTAATAAAACGCTAGAATATGAAGTAGAACGTGGAAATAACAGTATTTAGACAAAAATAGCTGTGGAAGATAATTATCCAGGTAGGAAACAAGTTATTTAAATGTAATAATTTATTTTAATCAAATAAGGAGCTAGAAAATGAAATATAACATGAATAAAATTAAATATGGAAAGAAAGTATGGTGAGAAATAATTATAAAATATAGGAGACAAATTACTAAAATATAATATTGGAAATTAGAATATTATACCATAAATTAAGGCTAGAGGAAGATTAATAATAATAACAATAAGATTAGTGGGGGCATAAGGACACACGGATAGGAGAAAATTGTATTAAAATAAGTGTAAGATACACAATGGTAAAGAGATGGGAAATAATTATACAATTTTGAGTTACCAAAAATGTACATTTTTATTAGTTATAGAATGCATAGCATATAGTTGGTATAATCATATTGGAAAGGGTGAATTAAGAAAATAAATTTAGGCTAGTGGTAGGGTGAATTAACACTTTAAATGGGTATGAAAAGGGCAAAGGATTAATCTAGTTATGAATATGTCAGATTATGGCCTAATAATTAAATTATAAAGTGTAAGTAGTAGCAATCATAATAATAATAAGGATTGAGATGTATGAGGAGCCAAGTGATCACTGATATCATGAAAGTGGCCAAGAGTCCACAAAATGACCAAGAGTTCACTAAAACTACGTAAGTGGCCAAGAGTCCACTATGTGACCAAGCATTCACATGAAAATTTTTGTGGCCAAGAGTCCACTTTTATTATAGGCTGACATGCATGCGGCATATATACAAGGTAAGTTTTAAGAATGAGAAATCCTTATATATATGTATATTGATGATGATTGACTAATCTGATGGCTATTTATATCTATGTTCCTGCAAAATGACTCTTGTTATAGCACTGATGTGTCAATAAGATTTTCTGTGAACGCATAGTGGTACATGTCAGTACAATTTGAATTTATGAATTGTTAAGCTACTGAGAAACTAGTTTTCTCATTTGTGTACTGATGTGTATCAGATGCAGGTAATTAGTGAAGTTATGAGTAAGATAAAACTAGCATTAAGGAAGGATTTTGTAAAAAAATATTGTGTAACTAAGGGTTTGAGTGATAGAAATTATGTTGTCTCCTGACCCTAAGTTAAGTGTTGATAATACTGAGAGTAAGGCACTATTGTAGTATTTACAGACATATTGTACCGTAGTCACTTTATTCACTGTAAAATATATTTCCTTCGTTGTGCTTATAAGTTTTATTTGAGTCAAAGAATTTATACTTAGAACTGAATGATATCGTGATGGAAGGGACGCTCAGATATTAATTGTAAATAAATAAGGATAAGAATAAATGTAATGACTTTATCTGTTTGCCAACGCTAAGTTGTAATACTGGATAAGGGCGTTACACTAGTTTGTACCACCTTAAACTCATACGAAAATTCTACATTCTTTTTCATAAAAATAATACATCTATTGGGTTATCTCGTATAACATTTCATTTACCATTTATATTTGCATGCATTTCTTACTCTATATTCTCAGTGCATAGTATATATTTCATAAATTCATCAGAACATACAGGTAACATAACATCATTCATATAACTTTCATTATAAAATAAAGAGCAATAAGGAAATAAGAGCACTTCTCGTTGGCCTTTGCCAAGTATCATCATCATATAATTGCATATTATAAGAGAAATTCGGAGGGTCACCATGTGCACCACTCCATATTTTCGAATATATACTCTAGCAACTATGCTTGGCAGTTCTCGACTGCATATCATATTTGTGTACATTCTGGAGCATCCTCCAATGGATCCAAGTACAACAGAGTCCCCACATTGAGTCCACACATTTAGGTTCCACACATTAGTACATACTGGGGTCCCCAAAACACTATTCATAACATATATATGGGTGAATCGGTGCATACTATAATTCTGTAAACCCTAAGTATGTGACTTCTCATTTACATTGGCCATTAAGTTACTAACTTACAATTCACAACTATCACAATACTCACGAAATGTCCAATCACCGTCCCATACCAACAATCAGTTATTCAAACATGAACCTATCTACCACAAATACATGTATTAAGAATACAATTCTCATTTCTCTTATGCATTCTTGCTCTTTCCTTTTAAATTTCATCTCTTTCATGCTCTTTCTCATTTACATTCAAAGTATATGTTACCTTGCTTATAATTTAAGTTTAATACCTAGTTTGGATTAAGTTTATGGGCTAGATATCATTCAAACATGTAATTAAGTTCATCATTCTATTGTAAAAGGTAGCAATCGACTAGTACCACACTACGAGTTGACTGGTTGCATTCTGTCCAAATCTTCAAAATTCCAAACAAAGAGCTATCAGTCGGCTGCTAGGTGCCTAGCAGTCGGTTGCTAGCTTACTGTGGGGCTCGATAGTAGACTACTGCATCGGGGAAATCAGCTGCTCTATTCTTCTGCATTTCTAGAAAATGGAAGAACATGGTAGTTGACTTCCAGGCGCCAGGTAGTTGACTGCTTGCATTCTGTATAAGTCTCTAGGCACATCAAGATCACGATAGTCGACTACTGCATCGAGGCATTCGACTGCTGCATCTTGCTTTGTTTTATAAACTGCCATTGACCCATATTTTCAATCCAAAAACTTATTTCCAAACCCATTTTGAAATTAATGAACTCAAGATAAACTTCTCAGCAACATTTAAAACAAGAAAACAGCCCAAAACATCATATAATCTTATCTAAAAATGAGATTCAAACTCATTTTTGCTCAAGCTAAAAAACCCACTTTTTAGAAGCAATTTTAAGCATGCACAAGTATATTCAATCGGTTAAAAATACCCAATTGTAATTAAAAGTAATAAGAATGTAGTTTTTGATCCCTTTTTCCTTCAAATAAGTTTCATTTCACAAATTTTAGTAGTATAAACAGTAAAGTCTGAAATAAAGGGATTGGGTTATTATGCTACCTTAATCCATTTTAACTGATGTTTGGATGATGGTTAATGCCTTCCTAATCACTTTTCTGACCTAAAATCTTGCTAGAAATGAGATTCACTGCCCTTCTCCTTTTGCTTCTCTCTCTACTCAGCCACACACTCTCTCTAGAATTTCAGAGTTCAAGATGCAATTGAAGGGTTCTGATGGATTCACCTATTTATAGGTGATCCGGCCTTTTGCCATTCTACTCCCAATTCCCAACCATTCACCCCAAAATGATAATTCTTCCAACTATATGTTAAATTATCATTTTGTCCCTATCTCACTGGCAGGAAGTTTTCAAAATTTTTTCGCTATAGTAAATCTTTTGGCTAAAATTACGGCTTATTACCCTGGAGTTCCAAAAATTCTCACATCCATACTTACTTTATCTTTTTCCTTTCAATTTGGTCCCTATTCTTTCTCTTCACCTAAAACTCTCATTCTAATGCATCTATATGTAATTTAATGCAACAAACACAAACATTCAATTCATTAAAATAAATAAACATCTCTTGAATACGAAAAGGATGCATGTTACAGGAATCTGGACTAGAAATTAGTGAAAACCAAAGTTTTTAAACTATCAAAGAACATAATAGCCGACTACTAGCATGTACCAATTGATTGTCATGTTCTTGAACAACCTAGAAACTGATACAGAGGCACATTAATGGACTGGTAGTCTCATCAGTCGACTTTTGGTTCTATATTTCTACCTAAAAATTGACTGGTAGCCTACTAACAGTTGACTGGCAGGCTACTATCTTGCGAAACCAAGAATTCTAGAGAGCCACCAGTTGTAACACCCCTTATCTTACCTTAACAACTTCATAAAATATGATTAGATAAGTAGTTGCATTATTCTTTACCTTTTTATAGCAATAATTTTCCTGAGCATTTAATCCATCAGTAATTTAATATTTGATTAGGTTTGGGTTCTTTTGCTTAGGTAAACATACTTTTGCATAGCAAAAATAAAATTTCATAAATCACAGCGAAATTTATAGAAACTTTCATACTATATATATAATAGCTGTCTGATACATCGTTCTATATACATATACCAAGATATATGAAGTACCCATCCATAAGGAGTAAGGAGACAACAAGCCTGTCACTCAAACTCCTTTACAAAATACTGTGGATGAATAGGTTCTTCATATATCCTTTCCCCCGTAATTGTCCTTTTTCACTTTTATATATATAGCTAAAAAATAGCAGTCCTAATTCTAATCCAAAAAGAATATATATAGAATCAGGACCAAAATGAAGGGCCACACATGCATAATTAAAGTGCCAAGTTTACTCTAAGGGAAGTTTTATAATAGACATACTATATAGATCTTTCAATATGGTGAAAGTCCCTAAGAAGGGGACTTCCATTGTTGCTATCTCAATCTCCATAATCGGATAGTATCTAGGCATCTAATACATATAAGTACAATAATGAGAAATATATTCTCAGTACCTAAACAAACCAATTCTTTGAAATAACTGATATGTACCACTGTATGAATACAGAAAATAATTCTACATTCTATTCAGTTCCAAAATTCTTTTCATACAGATCTATGGGTATGTCATATGTGAAACATGTGTATATGCATCTATGAACATGAGATATGCAGTATGTAATATCATTAATGGAATGAATAGCAAGCTTTCAATGTTTACATACATCAATCATTCCCACTTATAACACATTCATGCAATATAAATCATAATATCTCCTAAATGTTTTACTCTTGAGAGGTATACACTAGATCATTCCTCCATATGGTTGTATTCTCTAGAGGTATACACTAGATCATTTCTCCTAAAAACTTAATTCCTTGAGAGTATACACCAAATCATTCCCCACAAGGTGTTATTATTAGGAGGTATACACCATATCATTGCTCTTCAGGATTTTAATCTTTGGAGGTATTCACCAGATCATTCCTCCTCAAGATTTTAATCTTTCCTTTCTCAAAAGCATTAAGCATTTCTATGACATTCAATCATATTCACATGATTTTGAGCATATTTCTATCAATGGCAAAAATGCATGTTATTTATCATCCATAATTAATCATTTCTCCTCATTTCACTTAGCATAGGCCATTTTAAAATGTACCTTATGCTACTTTCTATTAATGCATAAATTTGGCCATTTAAGGGAAATTTTACATAGCATTCGAGCAAGGCAAGAAAATCATGAGAAATTGGCATTTCTAACCCATTCGGTTCATTTATAGCATTATTTCTATCATTTAAACATTATGGTAACAAATTCCATAATTATGCCTAACACTTTCTCACACATAAATGTAACATTTCACGTAATCTTGCAACTTCACATTTTTAAGCATACTTTTAAGGTGAAATGGTAAAACTTTGAAATGGTACATTGGCTAAAAACATAAAAATACCATAACTTTCTCTCTCTCCTTTCTTATGACTAATCTTACAAGGTTTTATAGCCATTTTCAAATGAAATTTCAGCACCATTTTCATGGATCCATTTGGCGAAGATGGGTAAGTCACACTTTCATGGTTAATGGTGAATCTAGAAAATGGGAAAAGTTTCAAGACATTAACCTAACCCAAATTTCTCTCTCTTAACAATTTTTATCAAGTTCTTTCATAAGTTCTAGACACATTCCAAACTAATTTCAGCACCTCACAAAAGCAAGAATTTGGCCAAAGGGAGAAAGGCATGAAAATGAAGTGTTTTCACCATTTTGATTGTCTAACTTGCTAGACAATCATAAACAAATAGATCTCATGCAAAATCACCATTTTCTCACTCTAATACACAATGTTTCAGCTATGGAAAACATTAGCGTTTTTCAAGAGTTAGGTTCCAACCTTGAGAAATTTCTACCTCTTATGTTATCAAGCATTTCAACATGTCCATAGCCAAAAACACAACATGATTTCATCATATTCCAAACCCATTCAAGAAAATCTTCCATAAGAATGTAGAGAGAGAAAACCCATCCTTCTTGAAAGATTAAGAATGCTTTAAACAAACAATAAAATAAGAAAAGAATGGTTTAGGCATGTTTAGCTACCTTTAAAAAGCAAGATGAGTGGAATCTCCAAGTTGTTTGCCTTGAAATCCTTCTTCTCCAAACCTAGATGTGTGTTCAGCCAGCACCCTCTCCTCTTCTCTTCTTTAACTTCTACTTCTCCTAAAGGAAGAAGAAGACTTAAATTAGGGTGAAATTACCAAAATGCCCTTGGTGTGAAATGACCAATTTACCCTTACTACTTCTCTTTTTCAAGAATGGCATCCACTCTCCTTAGGAACATAGTTTTGTGGAACTTCCATGGGCTGGAACATTTTTGCCCTTAAGAATTTCAAAATTATAGAATTGCCCCTCATCTTTTTAGAAATTACCAATATGTCCCTAAAGAAATTACCATTTTACCTTTTATGTCCAAATGGTCATTTGAACCCCATTTTCACCCTTTTCATATTTAATGGACAAAAATCACTTAAATAAAGTTTCATAAAACTTATTGTTGTGAATTTACTAATTTACCCTTCTTTTGACAAAATTACCATTTTGCCTTTCATGCTTATACCATGATATTCACTTTTGTTCTTTCTCTTTTTAAAATAAATGGGTAAAGACTTCTAAATTTAGTTTCCATGGAGTATTTTGGTAAAAATTAAAATTTTTCTATCTTATGTAAAATTACTAATATGCCCTTGGGATAAAATTATAATTTTGCCCTTTTCCGGGAAAATTGTCATTTTGACATCAAAATGAACATAATTACTTCCAAAACTAAATTCTTCTTCTCTCTTAAATGAAAATGATGAAAGTCCTTTAATATCATTTCATGAAATAAAAAAATTAAATTAATTTTCCCCTTCATGGTGAAATTACTATTTTGTCCTTTTTTGCCAGTTTTTTTTCCAATTTTGCTCATTTATGGCAAAAGTGACTCTATCTTAATGAAAATGTCCATTCTATCTTTTTAATGAACCCTCCTTATCATCACATAATTAATAATAATAATAATGCCATTATAGAATGCATATTATTAAGAGCAGGTGTTACACCAGCCGATTGCCAGCTTTACGATAGTCAACTGGCAGCCTTCCAAAGAGCAACCAGTCGACTGCTAGCTTTATGACAGTCGACTGGTAGCCTTCCAGAGAGTAACCAGCCGACTACTAACTTCCTAGCAGCCAACTGGCAGCCCCCTGATGTGAAAAATGATTTTTAAAACAAGAATTGAGCTTGGAAACCCCTAATTTTGGCTATAATGAGGTTTAAAATGTCATCATACATGAGAATTTCATATGTTGGGTGATAGATAACATGAAAATATAAAGGGAAAGGGGAAGGTAGCTAAGTTATCAAATCTTATAGAGGAAATTTAGAGAAAACCTATAGAGGAACGCTAAAGTCTTAATTGCATAGATGCATATCTAAAGAGAATTAGTATCAAACTTAAGTTGTTTCTTAGGAAGTGATTTGTGAGGGTAAATGAAAAAGGAAAGAGGAAGACCCTGCTCAAGCGAGGAGTAAACGATGAAGGTAGAGTAATCTACACTCCCCTGTTTTGAAATGAAAATGTGAATTGTATTGATGTGAAATGAAGTGTATTTCTGTGGAATGGGAAATATTTGATGAAAATGCTAGTGAAATGAAATGTTTTCATGTAAGTATAAGGAAATATACCTATATGTGTTTGAAAGCACGAGATAAACCCCTTAATGCTTGTTTTAATTTAACTATTAGGTTGTATACTTGTAGTGCAGATGAAATTTGGGGTGGACATTTAATGGCTAGTATGGGACGGTCATTAAGTGTTCCTTATGTAGATAAATTTTTATAAAATGTAACTATTTTCATAGCAATAGTCTATATATGTTAGAGGTTGCTCTTTAAACCAATATAACCCTATGAACAACTAAGGAGTAAAGGGAGGAGAGTTTATATGGGGCAAATGGATTGGTTTAAGTGGAAACTCTCTATGACCTTAAGTATTAGTCACCTATCTATATACATTGGCATATATTTTTGGATAAAGAGACTAACGAAGGATGTGCACATGCCAGGTGATGCCCTGATAAGTTAGATTCTCAATCATGGATAATAGTCCTATGACGATAATCGGGATAATGATCCCTGCGATGATAATAATCTCAGTCACATGGGTGAAATTCTTGTGACATTCTTTGGGATAACGATCCCCTGGAATATTTTAAAAATTGAGATTGGGGAATAACATGCATTGTGATGGGGATGTAAATGGTGGGAAACGTACGCTTATCAATTATGTGATATTTGTAGTAACACAAGGGATGTTATGCAAGTAGGAATTGAAATAGACATACAGGTTTTTTGAAATAAAGATTCTTAATGTGAATGGTTCTCCTATACTCCTATGATTTTGATAAACTTATTTGATTTATGAGTAACTTTGAAATGTGAATTTCCCATATGATTGATTTTGTAACACCCCTTATCTTATCTTAACAATGTCATAATACTTATTTAGATAAGTGGTTACATTATCTTTAGTCTTTAATTACATTAATCTCTCCCAAGCATTTAATCCATCATAAATTTATTATGCAATTAGGTTCAGGTACTTTTGCTTAGGTAAATACACTTTGGCACACCAAAATATCAAATTTTCATACATCATAATAGAATATATAAAAACTTTCATATTATATGTACAAACTATCTGTTACATCATTTGATATACATTTACTAGGATATATGAAGCATCCATCCAAAAGGAGTAAGGAGAAAACAAGCCTATCACTCAAACTCCTTTCCAAAATACTGAGGATGAATAGATCCTTCATATATCTTTATCCCAGTAAGTGCCCCTTTTTCCCTTTATATACAGCCAAAAATAGTAGTCTCAATTATATCCCAAAAAAAACATGTAGAATTAGGACTCCAAAATAAAAAGGGCTACAGATACATACTAAAGTGCCCAGCTACTCCAAAGGAAATTCAAAGATAGATATGATATAAATATCCTTTATAATAGTGAAAGTCCCTAGGAAGGGAACTTCCACTATTGCTAGCTTGATCTCCATGATTAGACAGTATCTAGGCATCTGATACATATCAACACAATAATAAGAAATATATTCCCAGTAGCTAAACAAACCAATTTATTTTAAACAACTGATATGTACCACTGTAATAATACAGAAAGTAACCCTACATTCAGTTAAATTTAAAAATTCTTTTCATATAGATTCTTGGGTATGATATATGTGAAACTTGTGTATATGCATTTATAAACATGAGATATGCAAAAGTTATGTCCTTCATGGAATAGATAACAGACTTTCAACATTGATCTGACATATTCTGTAACACCCGCTCCTAATACTTGCATTTTATAATGGCGTTGTTATTACTATTGTTGTTAGTATTATTTATGTGATGCTAAGGATGATTCCTCAAAGAGATAGAATGGACATTTTCATCAAGATAAAATCACTTTTGCCATAAAAGGTCAAAATTGGAAATTTGGTAAAGAAGGGTAAAATAGTAATTTTTCCATGAAGGAAAAACATAAATTTTATTGTCTTATTTCATGGAATTGGATTTAAGGACTTTCATTATTTTCATTTAAGAGAGAAGAAGAATTTAGTATATGAAGTGGTTATGTCCACTCTGATGGCAAAACAATAATTTTTCCTAAAAAGGGCAAAAACATAATTTTACCCCAAGGGTATATTAGTAATTTTACATAAGGTAGAAAATTTTAACTTCCACCTAAATACTTCACGGAAATAGAATTTGGAAGTCCTTACCCATTTATTTTCAAAAAGAGAAAGAATAAGGGTGTATATCATGGTATTAGCATAAAGGGCAAAATGGTAATTTTATCAAAAGAAGGATAAATTAGTAAATTCACAAAAATAAGTTTTATGAAACTTTATTTAAGTGTTTTTTGCCCATTAAACTCAAAAAGGGTGAAAAATGGAGTTAAATTGGCCATTTGGACATAAAGGGTAAAATGGTAATTTCCTTAGGGACATATTGGTAATTTTCCAAAAAGATGAGGGGCAAATATAGAATTTCAAAATTTATAAGGGCAAAATTGTCCTAACCTATAGAAGTTCCATGAAATTACAATTCCAAGGAGAGAGAATGCCATTGTTCAAAAAGAAAAGAAAAAGGGTAGAGTGGACATTTTAACACTAATAGCACTTTTGTAATTTACCTAAACCCTAATTTAAGTCATCTTCAAACTTAAGAGGGGAAAGAGGTCGTGCAAGAGAGGAAGTAGAGAGGCTAAACTGAAATATACAAGGAGGAGAAGAAGAAGTGCAAAAACAAGGAAAACTTGTATGATTAAAGTGTTATTAAACTTGTAAGAAGGATGGGTTTCTCTCTCTACATTCTTATGGTTGATTTGCTTGAATGGGTTTGGAATATCTTGAAAACTACTTGTGTTTTTGGCTATAGACATGTTGAAATGCTTGATAACCTAAAAGATAGAAATTTTTCATGATTGGAGCTTTAGTTTTGAAAAACCCTAGCTTGTACCAAGGCTGAAATGGTGTTTTTAAGAGTGAGAAAATGATGGTTTTGCATGGGATTTACTTGAATATGGTTGTATTGTAAGCAAGATGGTGCGATAACTCCATTTTCTTATTTTTCTCTCTTTGGCCGAATGCTAGCTCTTGTGATGGTGCTGAAATTTGGTTTAAAATGGTGTTAGAAAGAGTGAGAGAGTGTGTCATGAAATGGTAAGAGAGAGAAAATCTAGTTAGATTAATGTCTAGGCACTTTTCCCATTTTATAACTTCACCATAAACCATGAAAGTGTGATGTACCTATCTTGGCCGAATGGATCCATGCAAATGGTGCTGAAATTTCATTTTAAAATGGCTAGAAAACCTTATAAGATTTGTCATAAGAAAGGAAGAGAGAGAAAGTTATGGTATTTTTATGTTTTTAGCCAATGTACCATTCCAAAATTTTACCATTTCACCTTAAAAGTATGCTTAAAAATGTGAAGTTGTAAGATTATGTGCATTGTCACATTTGATATGGAAAATAAGCTAGAAAAGTATGAAAGAGGAAGGCTTAATGTACACTTACAAGAAAATGAGATGTGAGAAAGCATTATCCATAATTATGGTAAATTGTTACCATAATGTTTAAATGGCAAAAATTATGCTAGAAATGAATCAAATGGGTTAGAAATGCCAATTCCCCATGACTTTCTTGGCTTGGCCAAATGCTATGTAAGATTTTTCCTTGAATGGTTAAATTTGTATGTTAATAGAAAGTAGCCTAAGGTGCCACTCAAATGGCTTATGATAAGTGAAATGAGGGGAAATAATGAAAAGATTAATTATGGATGATAAATAGCATGAAATTTTGCCATTCATAGAAATATGTCCAAAATCATGTGAATGTGATTGAATGGCATGGAAATGCTTATTGTGCTTGTGAAAGGCAAGATCAAAGCTAAAGGGAGGAATGATCTGATGAATACCTCCCAAGAAAGCTTCCTTGTGAGGAATGATCTAGTGTATACTCCTAAGGAATTAAATGAGAAGGAATGATCTAGCGTATACCTCCTAAGAAAGCTTCCTTGTGAGGAATGATCTAGTGTATACTTCCAAGGAATTAAATACAGGAGGAATGATCTGGTGTATACCTCTTGAGAACACAATCATGTGGGAAGGAATGATCTAGTGTATACCTTCCAAGAGTAAAGCATGTATGAGATATTATGATTTGTATTGCATGAATGTTTTCTATTTGAGAATGGTTAAAGTATGTGAACATTGAAAGTTTGTTATTCATTCCATTGATGATATTACCTGTTGCATATCTCATGTTTATAGATGCATACACACATGTTTCGCATATGACATGCCCATAGATCTGTATGAAAAGAAGTTTAAACTAAATAGAATGTAGAAATATTTTCTATATTCGTACAGTGGTATATATTAGTTATTTTAAAGAATTGGTTTGTTTAGCTACTGGGAATATATTTCTCATTATTGTACTGATATGTATAAGATGCATAGAACCCAAGCAATGATGCACCGAACTAGCAAATGTAAAGAGTCATTAGAAATTATATAATGTAGCACTTTTAGTCCTAATTTCTACCATCTGTAATTTGAGATAGAATTAGGACTATTGTTCTTTTGGAAAAGGAGTTTGAGTGACAGGTTTGTTGTCTCCTTACTCCTTAGGGATGGGTATTTCATATATCCTAGTATATGTATATTGAATGATGTAATAGATAGTTATTATACTTATATAATATAAAGTTTTTTGAATTCCACTGTGATGTATGAAATTTTATTTCTGCTGTGTAAAAGTATGTTTACCTAAGCAAAAAAGGACTCGAACCTAATTATATATTAAATTATTGATGGAATAAATGCTCAGGCAATTTATTGAGATTAAAAAGGTAAAGAATAATGTAACTACTTATCTGATTACAATGTGTAACGTTGCTAAGTAAAGATAAGGGGTGTTACATAGTCCACTTATATGCAATAAAAATTATAGCCACACATAAATACTTTATTTTGGAAAGGTATACACTAGATCATTCCCTTCCACATCATTGTGTTCTTTTGAGGTTTACACCAGATCATTTCTCCTGTATTTCATCCCTTGGGAGTATACATAAGATCATTCCCCATAAGGTAGCTTGCTAGGGAGGTATACATAAGATCATTCCTCCTTATAATTTTGGTCTCAGGAGGTATTCACTAGATCATTCCTCCTTTGATCTTTAACTTTGGCATTCATAATTACCTTAAGCATTTTTATGCTATTTAATCACTTTCACATAAATTCATACATCCTGCTATCAATGGAAAAATGCATGCTATTTACCATTCATTCTTGACCATTACATCATTTTCCCTCTTTTTATTTAGACTAGGCCAATTTTTGATGGCACCTTAGGCTATTTTCAATCAACATATAAGTTTAGCCATTCTAGGGAAAATTCAACATAGCATTCGGCCAAGACAAAATAAGCATGAAGGATTGGCATTTCTAACCCATTTGGTACATTTCTAGCATTAATTTTTGCATATAAGAATTACGGTAACCATTTCCATAATTATAGGCAATGCTTTCTCACACCTCATTTCCTTTGAAGTGTCCAATAAACCCTTTTTCACACATCTTTCTAGCCCATTTTTCATGTTGAATTGGTCAGTGCACATTGTCTCACAACTTTACATGTTTATGCATAATTTCAAAGTGAAATGGTAACAATTTTAAAATGGTTCTTTTACTAAAACATAAAAGTACCATAATTTTCTCTCTCCTCTTTTCTTATGACAAACTTGGAAAGGTTTTCTAGCCATTTTCAAGCAAAATTTCAGCACCAATTACATGTATTAATTCAGCCAAGATGAGTAAGTCACGCATTCATGGTTAATGGTGCAATTAGAAAATGGAAAAAATGCTTAAACATTAACTTACCTAAATTTTATCTCTCTTACCAATTTCTAACACTTTCTCACACTTTTCTTAACACCATTTTAACCAAATTTCAGCACCCTCACTCAAGCAATAATTCTGCCAAAGTGAAAAATACAAGGAAATGGAGTTATTTTACCATTTTGCTTACAAAACGATCATATTCAAGCAAAAACCATGCAAACACATTAATTTCTCACTCTTAAAACCACCATTTTAGTATTGGTATATATTAGGGTTTTTCAAGACTATGATTCCATCCATGAAATTTTGCCATCTCTTAGGTTTTCAAGCATTCCAACATGTATATAGCCATAAACACAAGTAGTTTTCAACATATTTCAAACCCATTCATGAAAATCAACCATGAGAATGTAGAGAGAGAAAAAGCCATCATTCTTGCAAGATTTAAAACACCATAAACACACTATAAAATAAGAAAAGAATGGCATAGGTATGTTTAGCTACCTTGAAAATACAAAATAAGTGAAATCTCCAAATTGTTTTGGTAAGAAAATCTTCTTTTCCAAGCCTAGGAAGCAACTCGGCCAGTCTTGCCTTCTCCCCCCTTCTTCGAAATTTCTAGCACCTTAAGGAAGAAGAAGGCTGAAATTTAGAGTTTAGGTAATTTACAAAAATGTCATTACTGCTAAAATGTCCATGTTGCCCCTTTTTCTTCTCTTTTTCATCAATGGCATTCACTCTCCTTGGGAATGTAATTTTGTGCAACTTCAATGGGTTGGGACATTTCCGCCCTTTAAGAATTTTAAAATTGTAGAATGGTCCCTCAATTTTTTGCATATGCCCTTAAGAAAATTGCCATTTTGCCATTTAAGTCCAAATAGCCATTTTAGCTCCATTTTTCACCCTTTTCAGCTTTATGGTGTAAAAATCGCTTAAATAAGATTTCACAAAACTTATTTTTTGTGAATTTACTAATTTACCCTTCTTTTATCAAAATGATAATTTTGCCCCTAAGGCAAAATTACCTTTTTGCCCTTTATGCCAAGGTTATCATTTTCACCCTTTTTCTTTCTTCTTTTAAGCATAATTGGACAAGGATTTCTATTTTCTATTTTCTTTAAATATTTAAGATAAAAATTAGATTTTCTACATTATGTAAAATTACTAATATGCCCTTAGGGAAAAATTATGATTTTACCCTTCTTGGCATCCATTGCACATAATCACTTATGTAACCAGATTCTTCTTCTCTTTTTAATAAAAATAATGGAAATCCTTTAATGTGATTTCATAAAATAAGAGAATTAAATAAACTTTTTCCTTTCAAGGTAAAATTACTATTTTACCCTTCCTTACCAAATTTTCAATTTCATTCTTTTATCACAAAAGTGATTATATAATGGTAAAAATGTCCATTCTAACTCCTTAATAAATCATCCTTAACATCTCACAAATAATACTAATAATAATAATAATATCAACGTCATCATAAAATGCAAGTGTTAGGAGCGGATGTTGCAGATTTTGCCTCAAATGTTAAATGTCAATTCGCATGTGTATTGTAATCATAAAGGGGAGGTTTTCAGTACTCAAAGGGGTACCACTGAACTTTCAACTATTTTTATAAAACTGTAAATTTATAAATTACTCTACTAGAATAATTATATCTCATAAAGTTGTTTATTTAGATGAGCAAGGCCAGGATATGTCTAGAAATTAGTTGGGCTCAAGATATGGAGATGCAAGGCGATTTAAGAGAGTTGTAAATATTGAATGCCTAAACAGGGAATTTGAATTGGCACGTAGGCTATGATTTCTATATATGTAAATGATAACTATATTGTTATTTTAAGAATGTTATGGGATGTGGATTTTGTAATGGAGAAGGTTATGCTTAGTAGTATTTTTATAAATCATATCTCAATTGATTCTGAATGGATGTTTAGAATTCTATATTCCAGAGTATATGTTTGTAAGAATGGTGGTATTAGACATGCTATGTAGGGAAGGTGGTTGAGTGGAATTTGAATAGACTGAAAGAAAAGTCTATTTGGGTTACACTCAACTAGTAATAACCCTTTGAGCCCCCCAAATGAAAGAAAATTTTTTTTAGAGAAAATTCTACACTTCCAATTTACTTTGATTGATGTAAGTGGGTAAAGAGGGGTCATTACAAGATCACTAGTCTTCCACTCGAATGAGAAGTAGAATTTTCTATAGAGTTTTTTTCTTAAAACAAGACTTATCTCTATAACACCCTATATAATGTCCCCTCTAGAAATGAGTGAGTTGAAAATCCAAATAGAGGATCTTCTAGCTAAGAAATTCATCAAACCCAGTGCATCACCGTGGGATGCATTGATGTTTTTTGTAAAGAAGAAGGATGGAAGTCTTAGATTATGCATAGATTATAAGAAATTGAACATAGTGACCTTGAAGAATACTACCCACTTTCTAGGATAGATGACATCTTAGACCAACTTGGGGGAGCTATAGTTTTTTCTAAGATAGATTTATGATCAATTTATGACTAGATTAAAGTTAAGTCAGAAGACATTCCTAAGATTAACTTCAAAACTAGATATGGGAATTATGAATTTGTGGTAATGCCATTTGGTCTTGTGGTAGTGTTCTAGCTATTTTTTGGATTACATGAACCACATCTTTAAACTCTACTTTAATTAGCTCGTGGTAGTGTTTATTAGTGACATTCTTGCATATTCTAAGAATAGGGAAGAGCATGAGTAGCATCTTTGAATTGTCTTACAGTTGCTTAGTGTAACATACGCTCCTAACATGTATAAAAGACGTTTGTTAGTTGTTAATTTAAATTTAAATGCTTGTGTCTGTTGCATTAATTGCATATAGTTACATTAATTGCATATAATTGCATTAGTGTAGGGACCTAGTTGAAAGAGAGAAAAGTTAAGTTAAGTGTGACCAAGGACCCAATTGAAAAGGGACAGTGCAGTTGGGCCAAAGTCACAAATGGGCCAAGGAATAAAATGCAAATAGGGAGATTTATATTTTAGACACGTTAAAACCCTAACATAAACCAAAATTTAGCCAATTTTTTAGAGAGAGAAAGGGGTGAGTTAAGGTAAAAAGGAGGAGTTTTATTGAAAGAAGAACAGATTTGAGGCTGGGATTAATCCTACAACAAGAGGAGGACCATTCTAACACATTATACACACACATTGCTCAGGAAATCAAGGTAGCAACTAACATAACCCTATTTCTAAAATGTTTGTTTTTTCTAAGAAATACTATTTATGAATGATTTGAGCTATGTTTGGGGCTTAAACCTACACTCTATATGTTTTATACTTCTATTGGGTGCTGCTTGCTAAAATGTTGTGTTTATTTGTGCTTGTAAATGATTGGAAGGATTAGGTTGTTGTTCATTAGTAGAATATGCTAGTTTTCCTTGGATGCATAATGTGTGAGCATAATGATGAGAAATGTCTAGAGAAAAGTGAGGTTTTTGGCATGGAAACTAAGCTCATATGTTTTTAAACTTGAAATGAACTGAAATCTAGGCTAGGTAATCATGAAAATGTATTTTTAGAACTAGTACAAGACATAACAGTTGATTGGTAGCATGTGGCAGCCGACTGTTGTGTTCTTAAGAAACCTAAAAAGGTATACTTAGGTGTGGCAGCCGACTAGCAGTCTTATCAGTTGACTACGGGTCTGAGTTTTCTACATAGTAGTCGACTATCGTGTTCATCGTTTTACTCAGAAAGAATTCCAGAGAGCCACCAATCGACTGCCATCCTTTCATCAATCGACTGATAGCTATTGTGTTGCAACCCAAGGATTTTAAAGAGTGATCAACCTACTGCCAACCTTCTGCCAGTCGACTGATAGCCCTCTAACATGTGAGCCATTATTTTTATCAAAGATTGAGCTTAGTAATCCTCCATACCACTTTTTTTAAGGCTCACAACCTAACTATATCAGGAAACTGCATACTTTTGTGTAATGCCCAAAGGATAAGGTCATGTGTCACTTTGATGAGAGGATCCTTAAGAAAGTGACACAAAAGGGAGTGGAAGAAACATAAAAAAGGAAAGAGTGAAGTATTCTAAGCATATGCATTATTGGTAGATAGGCTCATGTTTGAGTGAGTGATTGTCGATATGGGATGGCTGTTGGGCATTCCACAGTTGTGCCATAAACAAGGATGGTCAAACATTCACTTGGTATAAATGATCTTGAAAATGCCATGATGGTGGCAAACTCTAATTAGTGTCATCTTCCAAAGGCTATTTAAGAAACACACAGTTAAGGTTAAGCATAACCATGAGCATGAGCCAAATCACCTTAATATATATGTTAGTGGATAGTGTACTGGGTGTGATCCACCAACCGAGATTGGTGACTCCATAGCCTCATGATCCATGAAAGTGAAGAGGATAAGACCTGTTTAAAGGTTTTATAGTGATTGTGTGAGTTATTGAGATTGTACGTTAGATCTGGCTAAGGGACTCTTTGGTAGTACTATGCAGTAAAGTTGTAGTGGCGCAGTTAGTCACCAGGATAGCTCAATTACTGTAGTGGCATAGTTAATCACCAAGATAGCTTATTCATGTATGTAGTGGTATGCAGAGTTGTTGCTGGGTGACACTCCCGATATCTTGTATGTTATGATTTTTTTATCCTGCTCATAGGTACAATCAAAAGGCATATTTACTACCCTAGGAAAATGTTTTGTGATGAAAATGATGCTGAATGAGAATCCCATGTTATGAATTTAATATGTTTTATATGTACCTGCATAAAGATAAGCACATGAAATAACTATAGGATACATGCACTGCATCCCAATAGTCTGTACTATATTTTCATGGTAAAACGAATGTAATGTTTTCTATGTAAGTATGGTGGTACAAGTCAATGAATTTCAAAATAGGTTGCATTGCTACTGAGATTAATTTCTCACCCTAATGCTGGCATGTACCAAATGTGTAGGTCCCTAGCTGGAGATGGAGGTAACCTAAGGAGAGGTACCCTTAATGGGTTTTTTAAGAAAGTATAGCTGAATATCTTAGGCTTTTACTTTAATGAGCTAGAATTCATGATTTTTGAGGAAGTGTTAGCATAATCTATCTCATGTATAGCCTATAACATATGTATAATCATAGAAATTGACTAGGTTAATTGGTGAACATATGAATGGGGACCATGAGTAACAGGAATGTTATCTCCATGCACTAATAGTTATTCTATGTTAATTATAAAAGTATTCACACATGATGCTTGTACATATAGCCATAGTAACTTATGTATTATATTATTTGATTATGTTGCGAGATTGAGTGTAAACCTGAGAGTATAGAACAGACCCAAACCTGACTCAGGTAATTAACTTGTATAAAGTTTTAAATTTTCTTGGGTGTAATGCCTTTATCTAGTATTACAACACCACCTCAGATGTAAACAGATAAGGTCGATACATTATTATTAACCTTAATTATTTATTGATAATATCTGAGCATTTATACCATCGCTATGTTATTAAAGTTGATTAGGTTCAAGTTCTTTTGCTCATATCAAAACTTGTAAGCACAACGAAAATAAAATGTAATACATCGAAAATAAATTTATAAAGTATTACATATCCTTTCTTAAGTATTACATACTTTCCTCTAAATGAAAACTGTAAAGAAACTTTTCATAGGGTCAGGAGACAATATCTTTGTCACTCAAACCCTTGTGATACATAAAACTCTTAAATAAAGAAACCTCCATTCATGCCACTTCCATCTCTATGAAAACTCTAACCATCTGCATCTGATACATATTAGCACATAAATGAAAAAACTAGTTTCTCAGTAGCTTAAAAATTCAGCATTTTAAAACATACTGACATGTACCATTGTGCAAGCACAGAAAACAGTTTTATCTACATTCCACTCATTTAACAATTAATCTCTTTCATATATGTACATTGGCAAGAATTATATGATTTATTGGTGTGTGGTGTGTCACTATAATGGACTTTTCTCACATTACACAACATAATTTTAGTAAAAAGCATATAAAGAATCTCTCTGAAATTGCTAACCAGACATACATATAGAAAACGAATTCTTTTCCTTTCATTCTTAAAACTTACCTTGTCTTGAAGGGTGAAATACTTTTGGTTATCCTTCAAGAAGTGTGGACACTTGGCCACTTTTGATAAATATTTGTGAACACTTGGTCACATTGTGGACTCTTGGCCACTTTAGATCAAGATTATGTTGCAAGTGTCTATTGGTATGTGATCTTAGTTTAGCCATCCATAATCTCATAAAATTTTCAGCATAAGAACATTAATGGCACATATATAAACCATTTTCAATCACCATTCATCTAACTATAACCTTCTCAATTTCTCTTGACTTTAGCTATTATAATACACATTATAAATTATCTACCATTTGCATATGTATTCGGTTACTAAGATTAAAATGAAGGATTGTTTCGGCCATCATGAAAAAGGGTGGGATCTAAAGTTTTTCATATCCCATTTATCACATTCTTCCATCTTTTCTATATTTTAAATCTATTAATGCAATACCTTGAAATTATTACGCTACTTTTTCTCACATTTAAGTTATGTAACAATAAAATTTACCATTTCTTTTACCTCTTTTCTTGGCTCATTTTACATACTATACTTTATAGTTACATACATGTTATCACTTCTACATCTAAAGGACACTAATGTATACAAATTTATCATATGAAAAGAATAGACAAGGTAACACACATCCATATATCATTCTTTTCTTTTTTTTTAACCAAAACCAAAAGGTAACTTTTTCCACATATTTTTCAGCAACACTTTTATATGTCAAAAAGGGATACTCTCGGTTTAAGTAGGTTAAAGAGAGTGATATCATGATTTCAAGTCAAATTTCTAGCTAGCATGATTCCTTTGGGTATTTTTTTAACCTAAAAACATATATGGACTATTTAAGAACATGAAATTCCCACACTTTCTAATTCTAAGGTTTCTTATTATGCATTCTGAAATTTTCATCAACCATCCTATTCATGGCAATAGCTACATCCATATCACCACATCAATAAACACAACAAATTCATCATACAAACTTAGACAACAAAAGAATTGCATCTTAAGAAATGTAGAGATAGAACTTTATGTTTCATTAAATCTTGAAATCATGATAATTAGTTTAAATCATGAAACAAAAACATAGAATTGCTAAGCTACCTCACTAATGCAAGAAGAATGGAAGTGCCTTGGTGTTTCTCTTAGATTTTATCTTACTTCCTTGCTTTTCCCCCTTTCGGTCGAACTAGTTTCTCCTCCTCTCACCAAATGCTTATGTGTTTTAGTCTAAATGCCAAGTGCTTTCCCTCTCATAGAATGCTTATCGGTTTTAGCATAAATGCCAAGCTTCTCTTATTTGCTACCCATATGTGTAATCGACTTAATAGTAAAAGTCAAATTTCCCTTGCAGCGGTATACATATATATGTGAATCCATGCTTCCTTTTTATTGTATACATATATATATGTGAATCAATGCTTCCTTTCTTACCATTTGGTTAAAACAAAGGAATAAAAGAAACTAAGCACCTCACTTTCTTTATGACTGAGTATCTTCTTCTCTCTTCCATCTTCATCATTAATTGGAAGCATTACTTTTATTAAAATAGGAATTGTAACAAGTCACACATCACCTAATGGAAGCATTACTTTAATGAAAATAAGAATTGTACAAAGTCTCTCTCCACTCACACTTACACTCTCGGCCAAGATAATACAAAAGGAATGAAAGGAGAATTAAGAGCAAAAGTGCTACAAATATTTTCCTTCTTCTCAATTGTTATTGTTGTAAGTTTATATAGATTTAAATAAGATCTGAATTCTCCTTCCTTCTTTCAATTGCTTTCACAGTAAAATGTGAAGAAGAAGAAGTCAAATTCCCTTTTTCTTCCTACATGTCTCAGTTCCCCTTTACTTCCATTTCCTTTACTGAATGTCTAATCCTATGTATTGTTTTTGAATAATGTCAAGCTCCTCTTAATGGTTCTCACTGTGCACACCTATATATATTTAAATAAGTTTCAAACTCCCTCTCAACTTACCATATGGATATATATATTTTTTAAATCAACTCTTTATTTTGGTGATTCAACTAGGCAAAAGGAAGAAAAGGAAAGAATTAATTCAAGCACCTTACTTGGCAATTTCATTTCTCGTTTCTTTCTTCACGCATCACATTATCTTCCTTTAGCCAATTTTTATTTCTTTCTTGCAAGTTCCTTGGTGACTTGGAAGAAAACACATTAATATAAATCAAGCCTCACTTCTAATTCTCTTTATACTTACATCTCAATTCGGCTAAAACAAGAAAGAAAGTTGTTCATGCTTAACATGTTTATTTTAAACACTACATCACTAAAGCAATTTTATCACACTTTATGGCAAACTCATCCAATTAATTAAAGAAACAATAATTTAAAAATCAAGAGAAAAAGTGGGTGTTACATTGGGTAGATGTAATAGTAACACATTACTATTATAATATATATTATATCTTTTAAATAACTAAAAGGAACCATAGGCTAAGTGGGTGTTACGGGCATTACACTTAGGGAGAAGCAAGTGTATGCCAAATTGAAACTGTGAATTTTGGTTGGAAGAGGTGAAATTCTTAGGGCGTGTAATCACCAAGGATGAAGTAGCTGTAGAACCCATTAAGACATATGCATCAAACCTTCATAGTAGGCATATATATGGATATGTGATAGTAGCATACATGTACAATCATAAAAAAGGAGGTTCCAAAGCAACAAGCTTGTTACTCAGATTCAAGTCAGTGTTTCTTACTTGTGGATACAAGTGATCATGCATCAAATATCCAAATACATATATATCTATCCCTATCTCTATACATAAAAAAGGGAAGTCATATTAGCTTTTGCAAAAAGATTATAGGCTTTGTCAAGAGGATACAATCCCAAAATCTAATTAAACATATGTAGATACAACACTACCCTATACAAATCATGTAATTGCCCTCCGCCAAGGGGTGGAGGGACCTCCAACACCCACACATCACAAAACACAATCATATATTCCAAGAAAGGGACTTTCACCTATACAACCTCTATTTCCATAAGAACCTAGAACCTAGGCATCTAGAAATATCAATACAAGTCACTTGTTTGGAAAACCACTAATGGTACCACTTGTATAAATTGCATAAAATCCATACATTCTTGCAATTCAAACTTATATAAACAATTATCTATAGGATGCCTTGCATAGATCATGCTTAATCATGATATGTACTTATGAATGCATGTATAGTAATCAATTCCAATCTCAATGAAATAGGGCATGCTCATTCATTTCTCATCTCATTAGAAAAATCATATTAATATCGACATTCATAATATATGGATACAGGGGAAAAAGTTTTCAAAACATAGCCTTTTGCCTTTACTTTACCATTTCAAACTTAAGAACAATGGGAGCATTTCCCAGTGACATCTCCCTTCAATGCATGGCCTAGTGAACAACCATCCTTTACCCTTTAACATACCCCTAAAGTAGTTCATGAATGAGTTACCTAGTGGTCCCAAATTACAGTACCATTTAAGGTGTCCCTTAGTGGATCCAAGTACTAAAAGAAAACCATCCAAGATGGGTCTATAAAGCTCACGAGATCATTGTCCCAAATAGTTCATCTCTACTCTATCCTACAAAAATCATGAGAAGGCTAGTAGTCGGCTGTTACACTATACCCTGTTCAACCTAAATCTTTTCGTAACACAATTTATTGCATTCTTTAGCCCATTTCATGTTTTTAATGCAAGAACTAGTCCCTAGATCTCAGATGTTATTGCTATGGTTAAAGTGACTAAACTACGTTTATGATGTGTTATTTCTTACCCATATATGAATATGTGTCCATACTACTATGTTTTAAGATGAATTACCTGAAAATTGCCCATGAGATTACTTGTTAATGCATTTCATTGTACATGGCATGACATATATTGCATAACACCCATAATTCCCAAAAATTCATAAGAATGCATGTTTTTTCTAGGAGATACCTAGTAGGTACGATCAATGGTAAGATTTTAAATTAGTTTACTTGATTACTGAGTTGCCTAACTCACATGAGCATTGATGTGTCTAGATGGCTAGGTGTAATAGGATGATGGAGATGGAGGTGGACATTGTACACATAGTTGTTTTAATTATAATGTAATAGTTGTGATAGGACAAAGTAGGTTGACGTAATGGATATGAAGTATGTTTCTTATAGTGTTGTATGTATTTAAATAGATGAATATATATATATATTAGGTTAAACTTTTATTTGGATATATGACGTTAGGAATTTAAACACTTTTGTTGACACTAGTGTCAGGAACTCAGTTAATTCAAGGATCTGAGGTAACAAATTAAAAATGAACTCGATTAGATAAAGCAAGAGACAAGTTAGTAGCACACCTCTTGTAACATCCCAAAATTTGACAGAATAATTAAATGTCAAATTTTGTATAATGAAATGTAAGATAATTATTTAATTTGATGAAATTAAATTGTACTTTTTTTTTCAATGAAATTTTAATTTTTAGAGTGAAAAATTGATAAAGTAACAATTAAGATGTCTTAAATTGGTAAAATGGGGATTTTTTGGAAAAATTAAATCCTACCAAGGAACAAAATCCCTATCTAAACCATAATTTACGTATAATTTCCCAACTATATTACTACAAGTTTGTTTTCCCTCTATGTACCATAGCCAATAAACTTAAGAACTTCTCCTCCTTCTCTTGGAAGAAACCATACACACACACTTGAGGGAGAAAACCCACAACTAGAAAGAGAGAGAGAAAGAGTCAAGAGAGAGAAATTCCCATTTTCTCCCCACTCTCCATCAAACTCGACTCCTAGCTTCACCAAGAGAAGTAGTACCCTCTATCCTGCATGTAATGGATACTCATTGTGGGAATAACAAGTAGCATCAAACCAAGAGTAAACGCAAAAATCTATTTCTCTTGTTGAAGAAGAAAAATCTACTGCTAAAACATGTTGTAGTATTGTTGAAATTTTGCCAAAATGTGTGAGAAATGCCTTGATGTGGGCATTATGATCTCTTGTATAAAACCTATTGCATGAATGTGTGTTTTAAATACAAAATCTTGGTTTTGGTTGCTGGGTTAAACATGTATAACTCAATAAATGCATTACTATAAAAATGCTTTGTAAAATTGGAAACTTTACTCCATTGAAGGTGATAACCACATAATTATATAATTTTAATTAAGGATTTTCACTCGCATCAAGAGCATGTTCTATCTGTTTGATTAAGAATGACCCAAAATTTCACCTTGTTTTCATGTTTTCCAAGCTCTAACCAAGTATAAGGCAGTTGTGAAGCAAGATGGACCAATACCAAGTGTCTAAAGGCTTAAACCACCCTAAAAAGCACCTTGTAGCATGGCCAAGCATGGAAGCTTCTACAACGCACCCTATGTAACATCCGATCTTTCCATACATTAAGAGATATTTATTTATTTTAATAAATTAAATGCTTGTGTTTGTTGCATTAGGTTGCATATAGATGCATTAAAATAAGTTAGAATAAGAGTTTTAAGGGAAAGGAAGGAACATGGACTAAATTGAAAGGGAAAAGATGAAGTAAGGGTAGATATGTGAATTTCCAAAACTTCAGGGCAATAAACTATAATTTTTGTCAAAAGATTTACCATAGCAATAGAATTTTGAAATCTCCTGCTAGTGAGCTAGGGACACAATGATAATTTAACATATAGTTGGAAAATTTCTCATTTTGGGCCGAATGGTTGGGAATTAGGAGCAAAATTGCAAAGGACTAGATCACCTATAAATAAGTGAAAACTTCAAAATTCCCATTTGGCATCTTGAGTTCTGAAATTCTAGAGAGAGAGAGAAATTTAGAGAGAGAAGGAGAAGGAATTGTGAGCAAACAAGACTGTTGAGCGAATTTAAGCATTTTGGGAGCTAGGAAAACATCCCAGAACACTTCACAATCATCATAAACCAACATACAATCAACAACAAGGTAGCAAATTACCAATCTCTCTCTTTTTCGAAACATCACTATTTATAAATGAAAACTATGATTTTTCAGTTGTTTAAGTTTGAGAGATGTTAAAACTGACATTCTTAGTATTTTTGATGGCCATTGGATGTTTTAAAATGCATGAATATGATTATGAATGTCTGAATGCTAATATGAAAATGGGTTTTTCATGGTTTTTGAGAAAGAGTTTAAATCTAAGATTTAAGCATGAGTAATCGGTGGTTTGGGTTGTTTTTGTGATAAATGAAGTTCCTATATTATTATTGAGTTTTTAATTATCAAAACCATTTTAAAAACACATTCTTGGGATAAGAAAATTGTTCAACTACAAGTTTTAAAATAGAGCATAACGTAGTCAACTTATAGCCCTTACTAGTCAACTGTTATGCTCCTAAGTGGCCCAAAAAATGTGCCCAGAATGCTAGCAGCCGACTGCCAGGATGCTAGAAGTCAACTATTGTGTTCTTATTTTCTAGAAATTAGCCCATAATAGAGCAGTCTGTTTGAAATATTATGGGACAGTAAGTTGGAAGTCGACTTCCAGAAGGCTGGAAGTTGACTTGTAGCTCTCTGTTTTAGGAAATTTGACTCAATAATCTATTTTAAGCCATAATTAGCCCAATACTTTACTCCAATATAGGATTTAAACCTAAGATGTAATGGTTAGCATGAGGATTGAAAATGTTTGAGAATAAATGAGGAAGAAAAGAGAAAGATGAGATTTTATAAGAAGAGCATAAATCATAAATGACAGTAATTGCAAATGGTTGATTCACGAGAATAGGTACAAATGGTTATGTTGCGAGAATAACTGCATTTGGTTATACCATGAGAATAGCTACAATTGGCTGTAATCCATGAAAATTTTTGCAGATGGTTAACCATAAAAATTAATGCAGACAGTTAACCATGAGAATTAATGCAAATAGTTAACCATGAGAATTAATGTAGATGGCTAACCACGAGAATGGTTACAGATAGTGAAAACCACGAGCATGATTATAGGTGTCTCATAACCATGAGAGAACTCATTTATGAATGGAAATGTTTAAAGATTTCTTTTGTGATTCTTTTGATTATGGCCATATCAAATTGCTTGATGTCTTTGTTTATGCTTTATACTGATCTCTATATTAATATATCACTATTATCTGCTGCCATTATGATCTAAGAATATATCCTGTATGACGGATATTTGATGATGTATACATATATTCATAAGTATGTTTGTATATTAATTATGGATATTATTCCAATAGCATAATATTTCAATTATTGTGAAAGAATGTGATGGATTTTCGTACCAGTACGGTGGTACAAGTTAGCAGTTTTTAAATTATAAGTGATTCTTGCTACTAAGAAACCTCTCTCATTAAATGCTGATTTGTATTAGATGCTTAGGTTCTAGATCATGCTAGAAGTGGAAGTGGAGATAGTAGAGATACCCTTTTTGGGGTAATTTCCAATTATTAAAGAAATATGGATTGTATATGTATGGGAAGTTGCTCCCATCCCATGATTGCATGAAACCTTAAGAGCTGTATAGAAATATTTTGACATGCCCGTTACCCTGAATCCTTATAAATATTTTGGAAGGATTAGGAGAATGACTTTTTGGTTTAAGTAAGGAGGACATATATATATTAAGATATGTGAGATAGAAAATTTTGTTTAAAATGAGGTATGAGTGACAGGCTTGTTGTCTCCTTACCCTGCTTAGACTCACATATCTTTAGGTATATGTCTGCACACACTCATGTTTATGTATGTATAAATATCATGTATAGTTGACTGTGAATGTAAATATTCCTATATCTATTTATCTCATTTAAATTTCTTTATTTATTTTCGCTGTGTAACTTGTGAGAACTTGAGTGTAGCAACCCAAACTAGTGGCACTCAATTATTTAACTTAAAAAAAGTTAAAAATGTACTCGGGTAAAGGCAGTATTAAACTCGTCAATCCTATATTACATCACCTTATATTATTTAATCACTTAAAAGGAATATAGGGTTGGGGGTGTTACAACCTACCACACGGATGCTACCCTAAAGCTTATAGAACATGCCCTTCCACACGGCCATGCCACCTTGTGAACCTTCTTGCATGACCATAGCATCCAAATTCATCCAAAAGAAGGAAAAATAGTAACATCCTTATCTTTACATTACAACTTCATAAAATGTAATAAGATAAGTAGTCACATTTATCTTTACCTTATTATTTTCAAGAATTGTCCTAAGTATTAATTCCATCAATAATTCATTATTAAGTTAGGTTTGGGCTCTTTTGCTTAGGTTATCACACTTTATCACAGAAAAAATAAAAATCCATACATCACATCAGAATTGATACACATTCCTGAAATATGTTGAGTATTCATTCGGAGGGGTAAGGAGACAATAAGATTGTCACTCAAACCCCTTTCCAAAAGGAATCCTAATAATGGTAGATTATTTACAAACCCTATCACGTGTGTGTGCTCTTTTTCCATTATATACAACCAAAAGAATAGTGGTCATAATTCTACCTCAAAAAGAACATATTGTGAATTAAGACAAAAAGGGCTACAACTATATAATTAAATCTACTCCTTAAGTTCGCTAGTCCGTTGTAGGGATCTCAACTATTGCCATATTACATCTTATACATACCAGTACAATAATGAGAAATAATTTCCCAGTAGCTAAACAATCCATCCATTTTAAAAATAATTGGCATGTACCACTGTATAGAGACAAAATATATTTCTACATTCCATTCCTTTCAAAATACATTTCCATTCAATTCTATTGGCATGCTTTATATGAAACATATGCATGTACATTTATGAATATGAAACTACTAACAATTCATGTCATGAACATAATTACATAACATTCATACACAATTTGACATCATATACATCATCACATCATTCATACCTTTATACTTGTAGTAGCATTGTAGTGCCATCATTCACCCCTTCAGGTGGTATTCATTGCCCTTTTCTTTTACCTTTAGGGGGAGATTTTATTAGTGCTGTCATCTCATCCCTAGGGTCACATTCAATGACTTTTATTCTACCTCTAAGGAGAGATCTTATTAGTGCCCTCATCTCGTCCTTAAGGTAACATTCAATGTCATCATATTCACCTCAAGGGGGATTTTATTAGTGCCGTCATCCACCCTCTCTTGGTGACCTTCAATACCTTTCATTCCTCATTTGCATGTAATATCAAGCTAGGCATTCATAATCATATGAACTTAAACATACATGCATCAATGGCACAAGTACATGCAATTATCATTCACAATTCATCGTATACATCCTTCCTCTCCATTTCTCTTGATATTGGCCATTTTAAAACACATTTTAGTCTCTTTCCCATTAGCATAAGAATTCGGCCATCAAGGGGAAAATGGTGAGGTGCTCTCGGGCAAGGTGAGAAAAGAGTGGAAGCTAGGGTTTTTCATGCTATTTATTCCCTTTCTTCCATCATTTCTACCATTTAAGCATAATGATAAAGTTTTCTTCCCTTTTTCATGGCACTTTTTCATACTCAAAGTGTGTATCTATATGTATAGCCTTCATTTCCTTCATTTTCATGAATCATTTTTACATGTCATACATATATTTTACACATACATCTTCACTTTCATAATAAAGACACATTTCAATATGGTATTACATGGATATGAAAAGAAAATTTACCAATGTAACATCATGAACCATACTTTCTCTCTCTTTCTCACTCATGACCATTTCATATACACTAATCCATGAGCATTTTTATGAAAATTTTAGCCATAACATCACATGGTGCTTTCGGCCACAAGGAGAAAAAGAGAGAAAATTAAAGGGTTTCAATCCCTTGCTTAGCTTCCATTTTCAAAATATACAAGTTCAAAATAACATTTTAACTTTCATTTCCATTCAAGTTCAAGCCATCTTCAACCATTTCAAAATTAGGGTTTTTCATGAAAATAAGTACTAATCGTGAAAATTTCCATTTTCTCAATATTTCCTTCATACAAACATTCCAACATTCAAAAACACAACCATATTCTCATAAAAGAAAAACCCAATAGAAAAACTAGCCATAAGGAATGTAGAGAGAGAAAATCCTAACTTTCATGAAACTTTGAAACACTTAAAACAATCTATAAAACATGAAATAAAGGGTTTAGGAATGTTTAGCTACCTTAAATTTGCAAGAAAGGTAGAATTTCCTTGGTGTTTTCCCTTGGTTTCTCCTTCCTCTTTGCCTTCTTCTTCCTTTCAGCCTCACACCTTCCTCCCCTCTTCTCTGACTTCTTCTTCTCCTTTCATGAAGAAGAAGGTTAAATTAGGGTTTAGGTGAAACTACCAAAATACCCTTGGTGTAAAATGACTAGTTTACCCTTTTTACTTCTCTTTTTCAAGAATGACATCCTCTCTCCTTCAAATTATGATTTCATTGAACTCTTATGGATGACCATTTTACCCTTCCATTTTCAAAAATTACCAATATGTCCATAAGCAAAATGACCATATTGCCCTTTATGTACAAATGACCATTTTGCCTTCATTTTTCCACTTTTTCGAAAATGGTAGGCAAAAAACTTCTCAAATAAAGTTTCATAAAGCCTCTTTTATGGAATTAATATTTAATCCTTCAATAGGTAAAATTGCCATTTTATCCTGGAGGCAAAATTACCATTTTGTCCTTTACATCAACATAATTATTTTTACCCTTATTCCTTCTCTTTTCTAAAATAAATGGGTAAAAGCTTTCAAACACAATTTCATGAAGCAATTTAGTGGAAATTTGATGTTTCTCCTTTATGGTAAAATTACTATTTTGCCCTCCTTGGTAAAATTTATAATTTTACCCTTATGGTAAGGTTAGTTCTACCTTAATGAAAATGTCCATTCTACCCTTATAGTAAATCATTCTTAACACCACATAAACAATAACATCTGCATAAATAATCATTATTAATAATATTAATAATATATAAAAAATATTGGACGTGGGTGTAACAAAAAACTTACCCTTGTAACATCTCTTCTAAAACACGGCCATCGACACCTCTAAAGGCACAGCCTAGGCTCCACCATGGCTGTGCCACTTTCCACACCCCTACACAGCCTTGTTACACCCTACAACATGTTATCCTCGCCTATAAATAGGAGGAGGCAGACGAAGAGAGGGAGTGATTAGAGAGAGAGGAACCGAGAGCACAAGAGTCATTTGGAGCGTGATAATCCCTTCCATTTCATAGACCTTGGCACTTCAATTCCCTTGTCTCTCTAAAAAGATAACATCTATGCATATTCAACCAAGAATTACAGGAAGATATTGCGAAGCATCAAGAGGCAACTAGAAGCATAATCGAGGAGAAGTTCAAAGCCAATACTATTCACCCAAAACTAGACAAATGAGGGTGTTTCTGTTTTCTTTTTGTTCTTCATCCCTTTCAATTGTATTGCTTGTTATTTTAATCATGAACATGAGTAACTAGATTGGTATAACCCATTTGGCGTTCCTAAGCTATGTTGATATTTTGATCTTAATATGATTGAATTATAAATTAGATTGTGTGATCTTCCTTTAGTTAAGAACTACTTCAGTTTTCATTACGAGACATCGTAGGGAAGACTATCTAGATTACTCTTAAAAACTCGAGGGATGATGTTTGGCATTGGAAACTAACTAAAGAGAACAGTCAATCTTCACTTGGAACTAGAGGTTGATAAACTGCTGGATTAAGAGGGATTCTTAATAGTAGTGAATTGGAACACTAACATTGATCTAAAATCAACCATTAGGAAGAATCAACCAATGAAAGGTTATAGGTTTTAGAAATTCATTGAGACCAATAGAAAATTTGGATTTGCTTTAGAATTCACTCACAGGTAGCATAGACAATTTCATAATTCATAATCCTTTGTTTATATATCACCTAATTTAGGACCCCAGTGGGTTTGATTTTCTTGACTTGATACTTTCCTTTCTCGACCAAGTATCATTGATTCCCTCTGTAATTAGTTAGACTTAGTTAGTTAAAATCCATCACTATTTGTCTTAGGTTAAATAACAAGGAGTAAGTAGTCACTCTAGGCTTTCCCATTCCCATGGGATACGACCTTGGTATTCACCATTGCGCTAGGCTACAATGACCAGTGCACTGCCTTAAGGTGTGGCTGCATATAGAGCATTGGTAGCATATTAGAGCAAAATTGGAAATTTGTGGTATAAATCATGTGATAAGATGTTGTTTCTATTGCAGAGTTATTTTACTAGCTTTATGGTGTGTATTTTGCAACTCTTATGGTATAAATTTTGGGTCCTCTCATCTAGCTCTATTTTAGGTAGTTTTGTAACATCCAACCCCTACAAGTATTGTACATGTACTAAACTCATAACGGTAGAGTGCTACTATCTTATCACTTTCCTTAACTACCAGAATTTTAGTTTTAAATTACACCTTGGATCCTTTAATTAATTTCATTATTCATTTTGATGTCACTCAGGTATCTCACTCATATTATGCACTAGTGGAAACATAAAACATACATAAGATAATTTTATACAAATGTATATATCAAGTAGGAGATCTTATGATCAACCTGGTGTCTATATATAAATGTATATATATCTAGTCCTGTACTTAAAATAACCAAAATAACTCTTACTCTATTATACATCAAAAATTGGCCCTCTAACTATCCTCGAAACAAACCAAGAGGGACGAGTAAGGTCTAAAACAATGATGTACTATCCTTCACCTCAACTTGTTGGGGGTGTAGGTGGTGCTGTCACAATCTAAATTAGGATGCCGCTAATAGTGATACAATATTCGAGGCCAGGAGCCTCATATATCTCTATCTCGATCTCTACGGTGAGGGTATATCTAGGCATCTGAACATAACAATGCACAGGTGAGTTTGAAACTTAGTAATCAAGTAAACTAGTTGATAAAACATTACCATTGAAGGTATTAGCTAGGAATCACCTAGAAAAACATGAATTCTTTCTTTATCATGTTACTTTATAAAGTAAATGGATATCATGCAATATATTCCATGCTATACACAATTAAATGTACCAAATAACTTGATATGATGACCATTTTCCTCATATTATATGTCAAGCATAATAATTCTTTAGAACACTGTAGCTTGGGTATAACATCACATATAATAAATAGATAAGAAATAACACATCATCATCACATATATAACATGTAGGTGCTCAAGCCAATACATTCATAATTTAAGAGCTAAGGAAACTTGTCAGTTGAAAATTCCTAAGACAGGGGCTGCACAAAGGAACACACGAATGTCGGTTGCCACTCTTACTAACCATAACGTACCCCTGGTCATAGAACCCACTGAATGAGTCCATTGTTGAACACTAGCTCTATACCTCTAGGGTATCCCTTAGCTTAGGTACCAACATTTATCTCCTCATTGCTTGTTGCACCCTTTTCCATTTTGGGCTAGGTCTACCCACTCATTGGTTATTCACACAATGAGTCAATGTTGCCAAGAGAATCACTATCATTTTTATGATGGATCATTTTACTAGGTACATGATTCACAAACATATATACTAGAGAAATAGATTCCAAACCAAGGTGAACATAATCCTAAGAAAGTAACTCTTTGGCCTTAGAGTATACTAACTTAGAATTAGCTACCCACGTAATGTTTGCATAATACATTTCGAGATTAGATAGATGTTCTATGTAACATCCACTCCTAACACTTGTAATTTATGATGATGATGTTGTTGTTATTATTTTAGTATTAATTATGAAGGGTTAAGGATGATTTAATAAGGAGTTATAATGAACACTTTTATCATTTTATAATCACTTTTGTGATAAAAGCATGAAATTGGAAATCTGGTAAGGAAGGGTAAAATGGTAATTTTACCATGAAATGAATAATTAGTTTAATTCTCTTATTTCATGAGGTTATGACAAGGGACTCTTATTATTTTCATTTAAGATGGAAGAAGAGTCTAGTTATGCAAGAATTTACTTATGTTAATATTAAAGGACAATTTTCCCTAAGAAGGGTAAAATTGTAATTTCACACCATAGCTATGATGGTAATTTTATATGATGTGAGAGAATTGTAGTTTGACCCTAAATATTTTATTAAGGTGGGAATTAGAAATTCTTACTCATTCATGATCAAAAGAAGAAAGAATGAGAGTGAAATGATAGTTTTATCATAAAGGGTAAAAAGGTAATTTCGCCTTAGGGGCAAAATTGTAATTTTGCTAAAATAAAAGTAAATTAGTAAATTCATGGAAATGAGCCTTATGGAATTTTATTTAAGTGATTTTTACTCCTTGAAACCAAAAAGAATGAAAAAGGAAGCAAAAATGGCCAAATTGGACTTAATAGCAAAAGTGCACTTTTCTTAGGGACTAAAATGCAAATTTTGAAAAGTTGAGGGACCACTATGCAATTTCGAAATTCTGGAAGGGCAGAACAGTCCCAGCCCATGGAAGTTGCATAAAATTACAATGGTAAGGAGAGACAATGCCATTGTTATAAAAAGAAAAGAAAAAGGATGAAATTGACAAAATTTGCAAGAATGGCATTTTTGTAAATAAGTCCAACTTTAATTCAGCCTATTTCTTCTCCTAGCTACTAGAAATGGCGTGAGAAGAGGAGAAGAAGGAGGAGATAGCCGAAAACCCATCTTGACTTGAAGGAGAGGAAGCTTACATCAAATTAGAAAGGGAATTACATATCCATTGGCTTTTCAAGGTAGATGAACAACCTTATGCAATTATTTTCATGATTTATGGTAGATTTATGGTGTTTTCAAAATTGTAAGAAAGGTGGCAATTTCTCTCTCTACATGTGTATGGTAGATTTTCCTACTTGGATGTGAAAAATGTTGGAATTCACTTGTGGTTGTGACTATAGATATGTTGGAAAGTATAGAAATTCATGAGATGATAAGATTGCATGAATGGAAATTGATCTTTCTAAACCCTAAATTAGGCAAATGCTGAATTTGTGCTTTTAGAGTGAGAAAATGGTATTTTGCATGTTTTTTTGCATGAATGTTGTTTTGTTGGAAGGGAATTGATGAAACAACTCCACTTTTGCTTGTTTTCTCACTTTGGCCGAATGCTAGGGTTAATGTTGGTGCTGAATTTTGGCAAAATTTTGTGTTAGAACTAGTGAGAGAAAGTTCTAGAAAATGGTAAGAGAGAGAAAGTTCAATTAACTTTGCATTTGGGTATTTCTCTTATTGTCTAGCTTCACAAATAACCAAATAAGTGTGCATTAGTCACCTTGGCCGAATGAATGCATAGGAATGATGCTGAAATTGTTCTTAAAAATTGACTTAGAGACTATATATGTCTAGTTCTAAGAAAAGAAGAGAGAGAAAATCATGGCAAGTTATACCTTAAGTAATGTTGTCAAATTAAAGTCTTACTTTTTCACTTTAAAAGTATGCCTAAAAATGTGAAATTGTGAGATTAGATGTATGATCATCATTGATATGAATAATGATTTAGAAAAGCATGAAAAAGGGTGACTTAAAGTACACTTACACAAATTTGAGGTGTGAGAAAATGTTAGGCATAATTATTGAAAGTGTTGCTAAAATGCTTAAATAATGAGAATAATGCTAAAAAGGAACCAAATGAAGTAAAAGTGCCACATTCTCATATTTTCCTTGCCTTGGCCGAGTGTAATATGGCATTTTCCCTAGAATGGCCAATCTTATATGTCCATTGGAAGTGGCTTGAGGTACCACCCGAATAGGCATATGTTATGTATAAGTGTTTGCATGGCATTATTGTGCTAGTATCAATGGAATGTTTACATTTATGTAAAAGATGTTTGCATGACATGAAAAGGCTTGATGTGATGTGAAACACAAGGTTAAAGAATAGCATGAAAATGCATGATGTGATGTGAAATGCGAGGTAAAGAATGGCATGAAATTGCTTGATGTAATGTGAAATGCGAGGTTAAGGTTCCTTGGTGGGAATTGATTGATATGTGCCCCAGGAAATTGAAATGAGGAGGAGGGACGACCCAGTGAATGATCCTTGAAACTGAGGCCTGTGAAGGGGAGGAATGATTCAATGTTTACCTTCCAAGAAAGTTACCTTGTGGGGAATGATCTTCTGTATACTCCCAGGGTATTAAATGAGGAGGAATGATATGATGCATCCATTCCTAAAAAGAGGCTTCCTTGTGGGGAATGATCTTCTGTATACTCCCAAGGAAGAAGAGGCAGGGGGAATGATCTGGTGTCTATCTCCTAAAAGCTAAGGTTTATTGCATGTTATGATATGCATTACAAAGATGTGATTTTTGTGAATATGATTATGATATTTACACATTGAATACTTATAGCCTATTTCATGAATGAACTGATTGAATATGTATTTCATTTCTATAGCTGCATCCACACATGTTTCCATAATGAATGATATCCAAGTGTATATATGAAAAGAGTTTTAAAATTTAATTACATGTGAAGTATTTTCTGCATTATTGCAGTGGTACATGTCAGTCATTTTAAAATAAACTGGTTGTTTATCTACTAGGAATACAATTCTCATTACTGAACTAATATGTATTAGATGGTTAGATATTGCATGGTAATTGAAGTGGAGTTAGATACAGTGGATATTCCTTTCTTGGGTACCTTTACTATTCTCAAGAATGTGTACGTTATCACCATTTTTGAATTCCCGATGGAGTAGATGATGACTAAATATATAGCTATAGCCTAACTTTTTGGAGTCCTAATTCCTTGTTTTGGGGAATTGGAATTAGGACTAATATTTTGGCTGTATATAGATAGAAAAAGGGGCATATGTATAGGGATATATGAAGGACCGATTCTCCCATAGTATTTTGAAAAAAGGGTATGAGTGACAGGCTTGTTGTCTCCTTACTCCTTCAGGACGGGTACTTCATCTACCCCAGTGTCTGTATATGAAACGATGTACTAAATAGATGTCATGATGTATATGTATATGTATATATGGAAAGTTTTTGTATGTAATCTACTGTAGTGTTTAATGTTTTATATTTCGCTGTGCCAAAGCATTTCACCTGAGCATGAGAACCTAAACCTAATTGCGAATAAATCTATGATGGATTAGATGCTCAGGAACTTTAAATATATTTAAAGACTAGAATTAATGTAACCACATATCTAAGGAAGTAACATGACGTTGTTAAAGTAAGATAAAGGGTGTTACATTCTACCATCCTGAATTATGGCCCAACCATAGGATTCACAATGATCGTCCTATACTGACTATTAGTCATCCAATCCAGAATCTATTCATTCCAAGTGTATATATTATAGAATACTTTTAGCTTTCCTTTCATTTTGTTATTTCTCCTATCCCATAGTCCCTCGCTACTTACATATGTTCATCTTGTTTAATTTGAGTGATTTGCGCCTTGACGATGTTTCTAGGGAAGAAATTAGGTAAGAATCAGCATTTTTACAAAATAGTTAACAAAAAGTCGACTTCTTAGGGCATGCTAGCTAACTTGATTCTTTCTTCCAAGAAATAGTGAGATGACATGGAGTACCCAAGAGTATAGTGTCTGATAGAGGCCCAATGTTTACCTCAAGGCTTTGGCAATCCTTGCAAAAATCCTTAGGAACTCAACTTCACTTTAGTAAATCCTATCATCCTTGGACTGATGGGTAGTCAGAGAAGACCATACAAACCCTAGAAGAAATGTTGAGGGCTTGTATCTTAGAATAGAATGAGAGTTGAGAAAGATATCTACCACTAGTAGAGTTTGCCTATAACAATAACTACCATTCTAGTTTGAATATGGCTCTTTACAAATCCCTATATGGTAAGAAGTGTATATCTCCTCTTTGTTAGGTAGAACTTAGGGAAAGGAAGTTGGTAGGACTTAAATTGGTACAAGAAACCTCTGATCAAATTCAAACCATTAGGGAAAGGCTAAGAATAGCCCAGGCTAGGTGAATCCTATGCTATTAAAAGAAGAAAGCCACTAAAATTTTACGAGGAAGAACATATTTATGAAAATCACCCATACTACCAAAGTTTGTAGAGCAATGATGTAACATCCACCCTTATTTCTATGAGAGATGTTTCTTAATTTTAATTAATTGCTTGTGTATGTTGCATTAGATTGCATATAATTGCATTAGTGCCAGAATTGGACTATAAAAGAATGAGAAAATTGATTAGAAAGGGGAGAAGGAATAAACTAAAAAGTGTAAAAGTTCAGGTATGAGAATTTCAATTTTGACCAAAAGAATTACTATAGCCAACTGATTTTTGGAATTCTCCAGCCAAGGGTTCAGGGGCAAAATGATAATTATGTATATAGTTTGAAACTTACCATTATGAGGCCGAATGATTAGAGATTAGGATCAAAATTTTAAGTTTTGGGTTACCTATATAAGGCATGGAGTTAAACCTCCTCATTACCCAAATTTTAGAACCACTTTTAGAGATAGAAATAGCAATTAGGTAGAGAGAGAAAGTAAGGGAGAAGAAGCTAAATCTCCACTTTCAGCAAGGGTTAAATCTAGAGAAGTGCTTAGGAAGGCATCCAATGTAACGACCCCCTAATACGACATACGCGATGCTTATTTGATTAGTGGAAGCATATGGGTTGATTTACATAGTTATTCCCGAGGTGGGAATGTCAGGGGATCGCTACTGGTTGAGCGTAACCCAAATAGACTTCCCATCATCCATTCGGATTGCGTTCAACCCTAATTCACACGCAGCTAACTAATTATACATACATACATCATAATTTACTCTAGAATGAAATCTAAAACTCGTATATACGTCACATCATGCATTCATATACATTCCAACTTAAATTCACCAGTTTACAGCGGTAAACCCTACCGAAAATTCGATAGAGTTTCCTCTGTATTCTGAACATACCCAAAATGCAATAATTACCTGTGTATAATTATGTAACCAGTCTAACAACAACAGTAAACATAAATGATAGAAATCCATATACAGCAACAACAATCCCATCACTACAGTCAACATAAAACACCTGGTTTATACATGTACAATCAATCCAATCACTACAGAAAACATAGAAGACAAAACCCAATATACAACAACGTCATCAAAGTATTTATACAAATGATTCAAGCCTAAGCTAAGTCATTCTCCTATTTATCACCACGGCATCATCAACTATCATCTGGGTTCCTGTCCCTATCCCTGTTCATCTGAGTAAACAACCTAATGAGATATAAAATCCCAGTAGAATAATTTACAGTTCAAATATACTTCAAAAATTGGTTGAATACTCAGCGGTGCAAACACCGAAATCATCTTCCCGAAATCAGTTCAAAAATAGTGAAATACCTTATCTTTAAAATCATTTTATCGCATGGAAATCGCAGCAATTAATCGAAATCATAAAATCCATTTCTTTGAAAATCAATAATCAAAATCAGGTAAAATCCCATGCCCGGTGTATCTAAATCCACGTTGGCTACAAATCCGCTGTAACCAGGTCTAAATCATCTTCTAATTGCACGTCATCTAGAGAGAATACCTCTCTTATCATTGGGTGTGATCCATAACACTAATCACCCGAATCAAGCCTATATTGTGAGTGTGATCTGTAACACCAATCACTCACTCAAGGACCGGGTGAGAATCAACATCTAGGGCATCCCCTAGCATGTGCACATACGCCAATTCTCATCCTCATACAGTCTATTCGAACTCACATGCTCACGGTCGGCTATTCCTCTGGGTAGAGTCCGCGGTGACAAGACTTAGCTCTAGTGACAGGGGAAGACTGGCGGGCCGCGGCTGTCATGCATTGTCTTCAGAAAGCATCAGACCTGTAAAAGATCACGTGACCTGAGAGAGTTACCCATTTGAGTTTGTGGCCATTCTGCAACATTTTTCTGTCGGCTGACCATCTGTGGTTGCTCCTCCGCCCTCAGTAACTCAACTACAACTCTCCATCAACTCGTTAACCACCATATCGTGCTAGATTGAGAGATCTGAGATAGACCATGATGCAACCCAATTGGGAGATGTGACTTGTCTGAAATTTTTCGTTCGATCTATAGCCAAAAACCGTACCTCTGTGACTCGACACCTAATTCGTGACCTTCCGCCTCAGCTCCGGTCGCTATTGCAGCCTTTTTTGTTGAGTACCTGAGAACTGTGACCCACGACCCATTTTGTGACCCATGACCAGTGGAGCTTTTGGACAGATTTGTAGTTGATTTTTTTGGCAAATTTTTGGCAATTTTTCGGTGAGATTATAGTGGTTTTTCGACGGCCAATCCGTGCAGCTACTTTCGGGCATATGAAAAGATAAAGGCGTGCATAATTTTTACTATTTTTATCTCCTATATAATTGATTATCTAATGGATTATATGATGGAATTGTCTGTTGTTATGTTTGGCTAAAATTGTAAAATCCATTGGAGTTCCTGACTGTGTTGGTGTTCTATTTTAATCTGTATGGATATTGATTTTGATCTTGTGATCTTCTTTGTGATTTTGCATGTATTGTTTAAGTTTTCATTACGAGATGTCATTGTGAATGCTAATTAGATTTCTTTTGGAGATCGAGAGATTATAATTGAAATTGGAACTTAATCGCAAAGAATAGTTAATTTTTGCTTAGAGATGAAGTTAATTAATTGCTGGATTAAGGAGTAACTATTCTTAATATTGGTGAATTAGAACAATAAAGTTGATTTGAAATTGATTAGGAAGAGATTCCACATTCTTAGATTTAGAAATTTAATTATCTTGAGAGGTAAATTAAATTTAAGTTAGAATTCACTCACAGGTAGCATCATTATGTGTTTGCCAACCATCATTGGTCCCTAATGGGTTTTCTTTTCTTGTCATGACAGATTTCCTTTTTCTTTCACTGTCACTAGTAGTTATTATTGCTTGTAGTTAGACATTACTTTAGTTAAAAATCAATCACTTTAACTGCTAGGCTAGATAACAGAGAATAAGTAGTAACTTTAGGCTTTCCCGTCCCCGAGGAATACGACCTTGATACTCATCATTACACTAGGCTACACCAATAGGTTCACTGCTTTAGGTGTAGTTGTGTTGGTAGCAAGCACAACAACACATCACTAAATATTAAATAGAAATTTCAAAATCATTCATAAAATGATGGTGATTATGAATCATTCATAAACATGATCATGAATAATTGCTTTAGGGTATGCATTGTAATTAATTTCAATAAGGATTGCATTACATTTACTTGCAAAAAGTCGTATCTAAGATTGTATATCTTCTTGAAAATCTAAAGTTCTCTGCTAACATATTAATATCTAGAACCATGTCACAATTTTCATCTTGAAGTTATACCTCAAAGAGAAGAAGGACGCCTAAAGTTAATCCTTCTCCCTCTTTACATCACAAGTTGTTGACAATCCAGGAGGCTAAATATAAGACCCCAATCTCATAGCCTTTCTCCTTCACTGTTTCTTACATAAGCCATCTCGCTATAGGACTGACGTGTTACCTTCACTTTGTTCTATTGGGATGCAACATGTGAATCATATAAATGTACGTATGGCATGCCTTCATGAATATGCAGAATAAAAGTTCACAACATATAATATTTTTACAATACACCATCATCATCTAAGTATCATGAACATAATCACATTCATTCACAAATGAACTAAATCACATTTCATTCATAATAATTCACATTGTAACATCCGCCCCAATACCTTGCAATTCTTTAATATTATCATTATTATCATTAATTATGTGATAATAAGGATAGTTCATTAAAATGATAGAATGGACATATTTCATCAAGATAGAGTCATTTTTGTTATAGAAGAATGAAGTTGGAAAAAATTTGGTAAAGGAGAGCAAAATAGTAATTTTACCATGAAAGGAAAATTTTATTTAATTTTCTTATTTCATGAAATCATATTAAAGGACTCTTATTATTTTCATTCAAGAGAGAAGAAGAATCTAGTTATGTAAGTGATTATGTGCTCTTGATGTTAAAAAGACAAATTTCCCTAAAAAGAGAAAAATTGTAATTTTACCCTAAGGGCATATTAGTAATTTTACATAATGTAGAAAATTTAGTTTTCACCTTAAATATTTCAAGGAAATAGAAATTAGAAACCCTTACTCATTCTTGCGTAAAAGAAGAAAGAATAAGGGTGAAAATAATAACATTGACATAAAGGAAAAAAGGATAATTTTGCCTTAGGGGAAAAATTGTAATTTTTCTAAAATAAGGGTAAATTAGTAAATTCACAAAAATAAGTTTTATGAAATCTTATTTAAGTGATTTTACACATTAAAACCAAAAAGGGTGGAAAATGGAGCTAAAATGGCCAATTGGACTTGAATGGAAACATGGCAATTTCCTTAGGGGTTTATTTGTAATTTCTAAAAATTTAAGGGACCATTGTGTAATTTTGAAATTCTTGAAGGGAAAAAACGTCCTAGCCCATGGAAGTTGCATAAAATTACATTCTTGAGGATAGTGGAAGCCATTCTTGAAAAGAAGAAGTAATAAGGGTAAATTGGTCATCTCACACCAAGGACATTTTGGTAATTTCACAAAAACCCTAATTTAAGTCTTCTTCTTCCTCAAGGTGCTAGAAATGTCGAAGAAGGGAGGAGAAGGAGGTGATGGCTGAATTTCTTCCTAAGCTTGGAGAAAAGGATTTTCAAACCAAAACAACTTGGAGATTTCACTTGTTTTGCATTTTCAAGGTAGCTAAACATGCCTATGCCATTTTTTTCTTATTTTATTGTGTGTTTATGATGTTCTTAATCTTGCAAGAAGGATGGATTTTCTCTCTCTACATTCTTATGGTTGATTTTCTTGAATGGGTTTGAAATATGTTGAAAACTACTTTAGTTTTATGGCTATGGACATGTTGAAATGCTTGAAAACAAAAGAGATGGTAATTTTTCATGGATGGAACCTTTGTCTTGAAAAACCCTAACCTATACCAAGGCTGAAATTGTGTTTTAAAGAGTGAAAAAATGATGTTCTTTCATGGTTTTTGCTTGAATATAGTTGTATTGTAAGCAAGATGGTGAGATAACTCCATTTTTTTGCTTTTCCCTCTTTGGCCAATTGGTAGGTGGTGATATTGTGTTGAAATTTGGTTTAAAATGGTATAAGAAAGAGTGAGAGAAAGTGTTAGAAAATGGTAAGAGAGAAAGAATTTAGTTAGATTAATGTTTAGGCACTTTTTCCATTTTCTAGTCTCACCATAAACTATAAGAATATGACAAAACTATCTTGGCCGAATGGATTCATGTGGAGGTGTTGAAATTTCTCTTGAAAGTGGCTAGAAAACCTTGCAAAATTTGTCATAAGAAAAGAGGAGAGAGAAAATTATGGTACTTTTATGTTTTAGTAAGGAACCATTTCAAATTTCTCACCATTTAACTTTGAAACTGTGCATAATCATGTGAAATTGAAAAATAATATGCACTGAAAAATCTGGCATGAAAAATGGATTAGAAAGACGTGTGAAAGGAGGGTTAATGTACACTTACAAGGAAAAATGAGGTGTAAGAAAACATTACCCATACTTGTGGATATGGTTACCATAATTCCTAATTAGTAGAAATAATGCTAGAAATGAATCAAATGGGTTAAAAATGTCAAACCCTCATGCTTTTCTTACCTTGGCCCAATGCTGCGTAGCAATCTCCCTAGAATGGCTAAATTCATGTGTTAATTGAAATTAGCCTAAGATGCCATCCAAAAATAGCCTATGCTAAGTGAAAAGATGGGGAAAAAGATGTAATGGTCAAGAATGAGGGGTAATTAGTATACCTTTTGCTGTTGATAGAAAGATGTCCAAAATCATGTGAAATTGATTGAATAGCATGTAAATGCTTAATGTATTTGTGAATGGCAAAATCAAAGATAAAGGGAGGAATGATCTAGTGAATACCTCCTGAGACCAAAATTATGAGGAGGAATGATATGATGTATACCTTCCTAGGAAGCTACCTTGTAGGGAATGATCTAATGAATACTCCTAAGGAATTAATTGTAGGAGGAATGATCTGGTATATACCTCCAGAGAACATAATTATGTGGAAGGGAATGATCTGGTGTATACCTTTCCAAATTAAAGCATTATGTGATGTTATGATTTATATGGAAAGAATGTTTTCTATGTGAGCATGATTAAATTATATGAATGTTGAAAGTGCTATTCACCCCATGATTTACATAACTTGTTGCATATCTCATGTTTATATATTCATACACATATATTTCACATATGTCATACCCATATATCTATATGAAAAGAATTTGATGCTGAATGGAATGTAGAGTTATTTATTGTATTTGTATAGTGATATTTATTAGTTTCTTTAAATAAACTGGTTTTTTTAGTTCCTGGGAATATCTTTCTCATTATTTTGCTAATATGTATCAGATGTATAGAATCCGAATAATGATGCATCCTCTAGCAGATGTAAAGAGTAAATAGAGATTATATAATGTAGCATCGTTAATCCTAATTTCTGACATCAGTATTTTGAGATAGAATTGGGACTACTACATCTTTTGGATAAAGGGGTTTGAGTGACAAGATTGTTGTCTCCTTACCCCATAGCTATGCGTATATTTGATATTTCCACAAATATGTATTTGGAGATTTAAATGATATGTGTACAATTATGGAATTTTTTATAGATTTCGATGTGATATATGAAATTTTATTTCTACTATGCATAAAGTATATTTACCTGAGCACAAGAACCCATACCTAATTTTATATTAAATTACTAATGGATCAAATTCTCAGGTAATTTATTGAAAATAAAAAGGTAAGGAATAATGTAACCACTTTATCTGAATTGTTATGTGACGTTATCAAGATAAGAGAAGGGGTGTTACACACATCATACTTCATTCATGAGTAAGGAAAACATTCATCATTCATTGGCTAATTGCCACAGTCACTATAAGAGAAATCTAAGAGTATTGGGAGAGTCATCCAGTGAACTGCTCCACGTTCTATTACTTACATGAGTGAGTTATTTTCTTTCCATTCTGTGATAATTCTGCCACTAGTATTGTCAGGAATTCCCCAGTTAATCCAAGTACCCCTCAATGGTCCCTGCCATCAAGACAGATCATCCTTGACCAGTAGGATTACTCCTTATCATCCCAAATGTGGCTAGTTTAACCTTTTAAAAATTAAGCTCACAAGATTGCTATCACCTCACACAGATCATTTTCTCTCCACCTTAAGATTTTTAACCATCACAGTGTTTTCAAAGTTCCTTATATCCAAGTGGATGTTTAACCATCCAAGTTCATGGTAACATGATTACATTCACATATAACCATATCATCATAGGAGATATCGGGAGAGTCAACCAGTGAATTGCTCCATGTGCTTCACTCACACTCATGAATGAGTTCAGAGTAGAGTATCATTGTCCTAGACCATCTAGCACCCTAACGTCTGCCCTGTACTAGCTGGAGCGTCCCTAAGTGGATCCCAATTATGCTGCAGTCCCTGTCCTCTTTGACAGATCATCTTACACTTGCTCATTGTTACTTATCCTGTTTGATAGATCGTTCTAGACTTGCAGGATAGATATCTTTTGTGGATATCTCATTTCCCTTTCATCTCTTAAAGGGGATGGTAGACTCACGATATCACTGCCACCTCTGATAGATCATATCCACTCCACCCTTGTGGATCATGAGGCTATGGAATCACTATCCCTTTTCGATGGATTATGTCCCAACATACTATTCACAAGCATATTTTTAGAGTGAATCAGCTCATGTTATGGTTATGCTTAACTCTGAGTATGTGGCTCCTTTTTATTGTCCATAAAGAAGTTCAATAACTTAGAATTTGCAACCATCATGGTGTTTTCAAAATCATTTATGATTGAGTGGATGTTTTACCATCCAAAATTTATGGTATGACCGTAGAATGTCCAACGAACGTCCCATACTAATAGTTGCTCTCTCAACCATAAGCCTATCTACCACTAATGCATACACTTTGAATACCTTACTCTTTTCTCTTTAATGTTTTCCTCTCCTTCTTTTCAATCTTGTGTTACATGTTACCCACAAATCATACCTTTCTCATATAATGACATTATCGTTGACTTTGTTGAGCATACCCCTTAAGGAAATAGAAACTTGAACTCACATACTCTTTCTATACTCTTATGATTTCTTTTGATGGGTTAGGTAGTTCTTTCAAATCAATTTCTCCATGAAACGCCATATTTTTCCATGTACCAATCCATTCACAACTTATAGCAGTCAGATTACCCAATTAAAATCCTTAAAAACCCATATAGAACATTATTAGCTAGCTGTCATCTTCGCATCAGTTGGCTATTAGCAAATAGAATGCTATTAGTCGACTGTTAGCCTTGTATTAGTCAACTAGTGAGCTACTGCCAGTAAGTCATCAGCCATTAAAGGCCTAATAGCTAATTGCTAGAGGCTATTAGTCAGCTCTTCCCTAGGTTTTCTGAAAAATATAAAGCTAAAGAACATGATAGTTGGCTGCTATGCCCTATTAGTCAACTGGTGTATCTATTTATGGAAAAATATAAACATCAAGGACATGCCAGTCGGCCGGTAGACATAACAGTCAGTTGGCATATTAGACATTTAGCAATATACTCAACTATATGCTTCCTCATACCTGGCCACAAAAAATTTTCTTTCAAGTCTTCATACATCTTAACGTTACCAAAATGAATAGTATAGTTGCTTTTATGGGCTTTCTCTATGACCTTGTCCCTCAATCCTCCAAATTTTGGGATATATAACCTATTCTAAAAAGTTACCATCTTGACAATTTCTCTCTTGAATTCTTTTAAGTCTTTTAGGGACTTCAAAAATTCATCTTCCCTTTAGGCTTCTAGGATTTGAGTTCTAGAGTTCTTCTCAATTCTTATTTCACTCAAGTACAACCTATCTGGTAACACCAGAGTAGATAAACTCAAACTCCTAAATTTTTCATTCAGATTCATTTCACTCACCATCATGTGAGCTACTGAAGGGATTTTCTAGTTATGGCATCTGCCATTATGTTTGGCTTTCCTAGAAGGTATTTCAATTCAAAATCATAATCCTTAATAAATTCCATCCATCTTCTCTGCCTCATATTTAACTCTTTTTGATTAAAAATGTACTTGAGACTTTTGTGGTCACTAAATACGTCAAATATAGACCCATAGAGGTAATGTCTCCAAATTTTCAAGGCAAACACTATGGCTGCTTACTCAAGGTCATGAGTAGAATAGTTTTTCTCATGTGGTCTCAATTTTGTAAATGCATATGCTACTACTTTACTATTCTACATCAAGACACACCCTAGGCCCTTCTTGGATGCATCACAATACACTTCAAAATTTTCTAATGGATCTAGAATTATTAAGGTAGGTACTGTAGTTAGCTTCTCTTTCAAAGTTTGAAAACTATGTTCACGTTTGGAATCCCATACAAATGGAACATCTTTCCTAGTCAATTTAGTCAAAGGCAATGCGATCTGTGAAAACCCTTGAATAAATCTCCTATAGTAACCAGCTAATTTGAGAAAACTACAGATTTTTGTTACTGTTATGGGTCTCTCCCAACTAACTACTGCCTTTGTCTTACTAGGGTCTACTGTTACTGTATCTTTTGTAATCATATGATTTAAGAATTTTACCTCTCCTAACCAAAACTCATATTTCTCAAGTTTGGCATAAAATTACTTTTCCCTAAGCAACTATAGCACAATTCTAAGATGATGTTCATGTTGTTCACTACTTTTAGAATACACAAGAATGTCATCAATAAACACTACCACAAATTCATCAAGGTAAAGTCTAAAGATATGATTCATGTAATCCATAAAAATAGCTAGAGCATTAGTCAATCCAAATGGCATTACAAGAAATTCATAATGCCCATATTTGGTTCTAAAGGCTATCTTAGGTATGTCTTCTACTCTCACTCTGATTTGATGATACCCTATTCTCAAATCAATTTTGGAAAATATAGTAGCTCCTCTCAATTGATCCAAGAGATCATATATGTAACACCCTATATTCTATTGATTAGTTTTAAATTAATGTTCCCTTAATTAATTGGATGAGTTTGCTATAAAGAATGATGAATTTGCTTGTGTAATTTAGTGTTTAAAATAGATAAGTTAAGGGAGAACACTTTCTTCCTTATGGTAACTGAGTTATAATGTGAGTGGGAGGAAAACATCACTTAAAAATTTTAGGTGCTTAAGGTGCTTACATAAAAGTTTAGGTGCTTGACGTGCTTGAGGTGATGGAGGTACTTGATTTAATTTTTCTTTTCTTCCTTTTACCTAACCGAATTACCCAAGGATCGAAGAGTATAGCAAATTAAATATATATGCACATGCAATTAGTGAAGGGGAGAATGTGACATAAGTAGACAAAGGGAATTTGACTACTTACTCTCCCCCCTTAACCTGTAACCAATGGAAAATAGGAAGAAGGATGTGAATTTATTTTTATATATATAACCACACAGCAAGGACAATTGGGAAAGGAAAGGAGCGTATAACATTTAAATATATATATGCATCTCTAGTGAAGTGGCAAAGTGGGAGAGAGAAGGAAGAGCCGTGTAATATAAGTTTTCTTTTCCTTCCCTTGTATCATCTTCAACGTGACCGAGGAGGGAAATCAAGGTGCGTCTTACGTGAAGGTGCAGCTTGCATGAATTCATTGTTCCCTTCCTTTGGCGCCACCAAGTGATGGAATTAAATATGCATGTATAATGCTAAAAACATGAGTCTTACGTGAAGGGAGTAGTTTACATACCATGGGTGGAGTTAAAAATATATATATGCATGTAGTAAGTTAAGGAGATAGCTTCACAATTTCATAAAATATAAATGACAAACTGTGTAGCTTACGTGAGGGAGAAGCTTGTGTGACTTCGCTCCTTCCCTTCCTTGGCGTGACTGAGTGGCTAATGCAAGAGTGCAAGGAAAGTAAATGGTACAAGATTGCATGTAGAAATAGAGTGTACTTAAGTACACGTGTGGCCCTAAACAATGACAATTAAAGAAGAAAAAAAAAGTGCAGCAGGCCATTAGACACTGAATAGAAAATACAATAGGGAGAGAGGGAAGAAACAGGGGCACACAAACGAAAAAAGCATTAGGAAAGAGAGTGATAGCATCTTCACATCTTAGAAAACACACAAACATATTTGGTGAGGGGAGAAGGAGTGAACTTGGCAGAGAAAGAAAGGAGCAAAGGAGCAAACGGGAATTCAAAGGGAAAGCTAAGATAATTCCATTTTAGTTTATCCTTGAGGTAGCTTAGCAATTCTTTTAATTTTGTTCCATGGTTTAGAATATGTTCATCATGTTTTTCCAAGCTTTCATGGAACATTAGTTTCCTCTCTACATTCATGAAAATGTGAATGTCTCTTTAGCTAAGCTTGTATGGTAAAATGGATGTGTTTGTTGATGTGCTAAAATGGATATTGTTATCCTCATGGAAGGACTATTGTTGGAAAAATTCAGCATGTGGAAATTTATGTTCTTAAATAGTCCATGTATGTTTTTAGATTAAAAATACCCAAAGAAATCATGCTAGTTAGAAAATTGACTTGAAAACATGATATTAATCTCTTTAGCCTACTTAAAACTAAGTATCTCTTTTTGACATATAAAGTGTTGCTGAAAAATATATGGGAAAAGTCACCTTCTGATTTTAGTAAAAGAAGAGAGAGAAGAGTGATAAATGGATGTGTGTTACCTTGTTTATTCTTTTCATATGAGAAATTTGCATATATTAATGTCCTTTAAATGTAAGAGTGATAACATGTATGTAGTTATCAAGTGTAACATGTAAAATAAGACAAGAAAAGAGGAAAAAGAAATGACAAATTTTATTGCTACATAACTTAAATATGAGAGAAAGTAGCATAATAATTTCAAGGTATTGCATTAATAGATTTAAAATATAGAAAGGATAGAAGAATGTGGTAAATGGTATATGAAGAACTTTAGATCCCACTTTTTCTTCATGATGGCCGAAAAAATCAGTCATTTTAGTCTTAGTAGCCAAATACATATGCAAATGGTAATGAATTATAATGTGTCTTAAATGGCTAGTCAAAGGAAAATGAGAAAGTTATAGTTAGATGAATGGTGATTGCAATTTTAAGCCATTAATGTTTTTATGCTAAAAAATTTATGAGATTATGGATGGCAAATCTAAGATCCCATAACAAAAGACAATTGTAACACAATTATTTTATAAAGGTGGCCAAGTGTCCACAATTCTTGAGGTGTGACCGAAGGTGCTTCACACTTGTGACCCAGTGTTCGAATCATTTTATAAAGGTGGCCAAGTGTCCACAATTCTTGAAGTGTGACTGAACGTGCTTGACACTTGTGACCTAGTGAGTTGTGACCAAAGGTGCTTCACACTTGTAACCTAGTGTTCACAATTATTTTATAAAAGTGGCCAAGTGTCCAAAATTCTTGAGGTGTGGCCAAAAGTGCTTCACACTTGTTGTAACACCCCTTATCTTATCTTAACAACGTTATAATACTCATTCAGATAAGTGGTTACATTATCTTTAGCCTTTAATTACATTAATTCCGCTTAAGCATTCAATCCATCATAAATTTATTTTGCAATTAGGTCTGGGTTCTTTTGCTCAGGTAAAAATGCTTTGGCACAGCGGAATAAATAAATAAATAAATACATACATACGTCACAATAGAATATATAAAAGTTTTCCACTATACATATATTATCATAACTATTTGGTACATTGTTTTGTATACATATACTAGGATAGATGAAGTACCCATCCCTAAGGAGTAAGGAGACAACAAGCCTGTCACCCAAACTCCTTTTTCAAAATATCAATGATGGATAGGTCCTTCACATATCCTTATACATATGCCCTTTTCCCCCATATACAGCCAAAAAATGATAGTCCCAATTCTAACCCCAAAATGATTATATAGAATCAGGAGCAAAAAGAAAAGGTTATGACTACATGCTTAAGTGTCTAATCTACTCCGGAGGAAAATTTAAAGATGGATATAACATAGATATCCTTTATAATAGTGAAAGTTCCTAAAAAGTGAACTTCTATAGTGACTAGCTCAATCTCCACTATCAAGCAGTATCTAGGCATTTGGTACATATCAGCACAACAATAAGAAATATATTCCCAGTAGCTAAACAAACTAGTTTATTTAAAACAACTGATATGTACCACTGTAATAATACAGAAAACACCTCTACATTTAACTAAAATTTCAAACTATTTTCATAAGGAACTTTGGGTATGACATATGTGAAACAGGTGCGTATACATCTATAGACATGAGATATGCAGCAAATTATGTCATTCCACATCATTATGTTCTTTAGAGTATATATTAGATCATTCCCCACAAGGTAACTTACTAGGGACGTATACATCAAATCATTCCTGATCATAACTTTGGTCTCAGAAGGTATTCATTAGATCATTCCTCCTTGATCTTTAACTTTGGCATTCATAATTGCATTTAAGCATTTTCATGTTATTCAGACACTTTCACATGAATTTAGACATCTTGCTATCAATGGCAAAATTTCATGCTATTTACTATTCATTCTTGACCATTACATCATTTTCCCTCTTGTCACTTAATATAGCCCAATTTTATGGCAACTTAGGCTATTTTCAATTAACAGTGAAGTTTAGCCATTCTAGGGAAAATTATACAAGGCATTCGGCCAAGGCAAGGGAATCATGAGAAAATGGCATTTTTAACTCATTTGATTCATTTCTAGCCTTTTTCTTACCATTTAGACATTATGGTACCAATTCCCATAATTATGCCTAACCCTTTCTCACACCTCAAACTTTGGTGAGTGCACTTTAGGTCATCCTTTTTCCCATTTTTCTAGCTCATTATTCATACCAAACATGACAATATACCTAACCTCACAACTTCACATGTTTATACTCACTTTTTAGGTGAAATGGTAAGGCTTTAAATTAGTAAAATGGCTAAAGCATAAAATTACCATAACTTTCTCTCTCTTCCTTGCTTGGAACTAAATTTATATGGTTTCTAGGCCATTTTCAAGCAAAATTTCAGCACCACTTACATGCATCAATGTGGCCAAGATGAGTAAGTCACACATCCATAGTTAATGGTGAAATTAGAAAATGGGAAAAATGCTTAAACACTAACTTACCAATATTTTCTCTCTCTTACCATTTTCTAACACTTTCTCACACTTTTTCTAACACCAATTTAAACAAATTCCACCAAATTTCAGCACCCTTACACAAGCAACAATTCGGCCAAAGTGAATAATGCAAGGAAATGGAGTTATTTCACCGTCTAGCTTACAACACCATCATATTCAAGAAAAAGCCATGCAAAAGCATCATTTTCTCACTCTATACAATACCATTTCAGCCTTGGTATAGGTTAGGGTTTTGCAAGACTATGGTTCCATCCATGAAAATTCACCATCTCTTAGGTATTCAAGCATTCCAACATGTGTATAGCCATAAACACAAGTAGTTTTCAACATATTTCAAACCCAATCATGCAAATCAACCATAAGAATGTAGAGAGAGAAAAATCCATCATTCTTGCAAGTTTGAAAACACCATAAACACACCATAAAACAAGAAAAGAATGGCATAGACATGTTTAGCTACCTTGAAAGTGTAAAACCAATGGAATCTCCAAGTTATTTTGGTAAGTTTTCTCTTCTGTTCTTCCCTTGGAAAGCATCAGCCAGCACCCTTGTTTCTCCACTCTTCTTTGACACTTTTAGCACATGGAGGAAGAAGGCTGAAATTTAGAGTTTAGGTTATTTATAAAAATGCCATTGGTGCTAAAATGTCTATTTTGTCCCTTTTTCTTCTCTTTTTCATCAATGGCATTCACTCTCCTTGGAAATGTAATTTTATGCAACTTCCATGGGCTGGGACTTTTCTGCCCCTCAAGAGTTTCAAAATTTCAAAGTGGTCCCTCAACTTTTCAGAAAGTGCAAATAAGCCCCTAAGGAAATTGTCATTTTGCCATTTAGTCCAAATTGGCCATTTTTGCTCCATTTTCACCCATTTCGATTTTATTGTGTTAAAATCACTCAAATAAGATTTCATAAAACTTATTTTTATGATTTTACCAATTTACCCTTATTTTAGCAAAATTCAATTTTGCCCCTGAGGCAAAATTACCTTTTTGCGCTTTTATGCCAAAGATGATCATTTCACCCTTTTTCTTTCTTCTTTGAAGCCTACTTGGATAAGGATTTCTAATTTCTATTTTTTTCTTGAAATATTTAAGGTAAAATTTAAATTTTCTACATTATGTAAAATTAATAATATGCCCTTAGGGTGAAATTATGATTTTGCCCTTTGTCGGGGAAATTGTCTCTTGACATTAAATGCAAGTAATCTCTTACATAACTAGATTCTTCTTCTCTCTTAAATTAAAATAATGGGAATCCTTTGATGTAATTTCATGAAATAAGAGAATTAAATTAATTTTCCCTTTCATGGTAAAATTACTATTTTACCCTTCCTCACCAAATTTCTAATTTCATTCTTTTATCACAAAAGTGATTATATAATGATAAAGATGTCCATTCTAACTCATTAATAAATCATCCTTAACATCCCACAAATAATACTAACAATAATAATAGTAACAACGTCTTCATAAAAATGCAAGTGTTTGGAGCAGATGTTACACTTCTGACCTAGTGAGGTGTGACTAAAGGTGCTTTACACTTGCAAGCTAGTGTTCACAATCATTTTATAAAGGTGGCCAAGTGCCCATAATTATTGAAGTGTGATTGTAGGTGCTTCACGCTTGTGACTTAGTGAGGTGTGACCCACTTGTGACCTAGTGTTCACAGTCATTTTATAAAGATGGCCAAGTGTCCATAATTCTTAAAGTGTGACCGAAGGTGCTTCACACTTGTGACCTAGTGTTCACAATTATTTTATAAAGGTCGCCAAGTGTCCATAATTCTTGAGGTGTGACCGAAGGTGCTTCACACTTTGAGACAAGGTAAGTTTTAAGAATGAATTGTATAGTTGATCATTGTCTATTTCAATTTTTACATATAAAGATGTTATACTTGAAATAAGAATATCCACTTTTATCACATTAACATTTCTAAGATCATGCAATGCTTGCCAATCTGTATATGTGAATGAGACTATGTTTTAAATAATGGGAATGTAGATGAAAAATGTTTTTGTGCTTGCACACTAGTACATATTAGTAGATTTTAAAATGATGAATTGTTAAGCTACTAGGAAACTTTTTTCTCATTTATATGCTAATATGCATCAGATACAAATGTTTAGCAATCTCGAGGAAGGATGGAAGTAGCATTAGAGGGAGTCCTTTTGCTAAGAGCAATTTTGTAGTCCTTCATTTTGGGTCATGATTCTATTTTTGGATTAGAGTTGGGACTATTATTTTTGGCTATATATAGTAAAGAAAAAGGGGGATTAGTAAGGAAAGGATATGTGAAGGACCTGTTCATCCCGATTATTTTGAAAAAGGAGTTTGAGTGACAGGCTTGTTGGCTCCTGACTCCTTATAGATGGGTACTTCATATATCCTGGTATATGTTCATAAAGGATGTAACAGACAGTTATTATATGTAATATGAAAGTTTTATAAATTCTACTGTGATGTATGAAATTTTATTTCCGTTATGCTTATGAGTTTTGATCTAAGCAAAAGAACCCAAACCTATTCCACTTTAATAATACTTTATGGTATAAATGCTCAGACATTGTAAATGAATAATTAAGGTTAAGAATAATGTACCAAACTTATCTGTTTACATTGAAGAAATTGTAGTACTAGATAAGGGTGTTACATTAAGTTGGTATCAGAGCATAGCTACCTAGGATAGAAATAGGGTAGAATTCCTCAAGGAAGGGACTAGTTTAGGTTAGTTAGCTATACCTAGGCAATTGATTGACTTGTAATTTGTTGTAACTTGAGAAATGGAGTATTAGGTTTAGGAAGATAGAAGCTTTTGTTGGTGTTAAATGTTATCTGCTTAATATTTTGTTATTGAGACTAATCATCTTGGTAATACTTGTTTTGTAGAGTGACGATATGGCACCAACAAGAGGAAGTGAATCATAGGCTCAAAATACTAAGGTAGACATGAATGAGATGATACAGAAAATGAGAGGCATGGTAGAGGCCATAAGAGTTCAGGCTACAGCTTCCTCTCAACAGGCTACATTCACAGCTAATGCACTCCACCAGATCCAGACTGATCAGAGCGAGGATACTCAAAATGGGCTACATAAATAAGAACTCCAGTTAGTGGAGGTTGGACTGAGTTCCAAAGAGCTAGACCTCCTGTATTTACTGGTGTGATGAACTTAAAGAAGGTGAAAGAATGGGTATAGAAGATGGAAGAGTTATTTGAGGTATTGGGAAGCGCTAAGCCATAAAAAGTCTCCTTTGCAACATATCAGCTGGAGGGGGAGGCTAAATATTGGTGGAAGGGAATGAAGTAGTTAATGGAAGTCTAGGCGACCCAGATCACTTGCGAGAACTTCAATGATGCATTTTAGAGAAATATTTTCCCTAGAGTAAGAGAAATGCTAAGGAAGGTGAGTTCATGCAGATAAAACTTGAGAAACATTTAGCCAGGTTTGAAGAGTTATCAAAATTCTCTTTGTATCAAAAGTGGAGACCATACGGGGCATGGAAAGCCATACACTTGAAGAACAGTTTGGATATAGAGTTATATCATGAGGATGTGTATAGATTATAGCTAACTAAATAAGGTGACTATAAAGAATAAGTATCCTCTCCCTAGAATTAATGACCTGTTAAACCAGTTGAGAGAGGCTACTATCTTTTCTAAAATTGACTTGAGATCAGGGTATGATCAAATCAAAGTTAGAAATGAGGATATACCTAAGACTACCTTTAGGACCAGGTATGGGCATTATGAATTTCTCATGATGCCCTTTGGCCTAACAAATGCACTAGCTATTTTTGTGGATTACATGAACTACATCTTTAGACCCTACCTCGATCAGTTTGTAGTAGTGGTTACTGATGACATATTAGTATATTCTAAAAGTAGACGAGAGCATGAACAACATCTCAAGATAGTGTTGCAAATACTTAAGAGAGAAATAACTGTATGCTAAGTTAGAGAAGTGTGAATTTTGGCTTGAAGAAGTAAAATTTTTAGGGTATGTGATTTCTGAAGAGGGAGTGTCATGGATCCCAGTAAGACTGAAGCAGTAGTAAACTGGGAAATACCTACTACTGTGACTGAAATCAGGAGTTTCTTGGGGTTAGTAGGATACTATAGATGGTTTATTTAGGGATTTTTGCAAATAGTGATGCCTAATGACCAAACTAACCAGGAAGGATGTTCCATTTGTGTGGGAGACAAAATGTGAACAAAGTTTCCAAACTTTGAAAGAGAAATTGACCACTGCACCTATTTTGATTATCCCCGACCCTTTGGAAAAATTTGAATTATACTGTGATGCATCTAAGAAAGGGTTTGTAACACCCCATATTTTCTTGATTAGTCTAAATTAATTTACCCTTCATTAATTGCATGAATTTTCTTGTGTAGCTTAGTGTTTAGAATAAATAAGAACACTTCTTCTTTGAGGTGCTTGATACATTTAACATACTTGCATTAATTTCCTTTTTACTAACCAAAACACTAAAGGAGAAAAGAGTATAGCCAATTCAAAAATGCATGCACATCCAATTGGTGAAGGATATGAGTTTTTATTTACTTTAAATATATATACTTACATGGCTAAGACAAGGGGAAAGGAAAGAAGAATAAAGTGATTAAAAATATATATATGTACACGTGCAATGGGGAAAAGAAAGAAGTGTGTAGCATTAACATGTATATATACATGCATTCGATGAAGAAAGAGTGAGAGAGGGAGAATTTAAATTCCTCTTAAGCTATCCTACCGTGCAATGATGTTAGAATTATAGAAACAATTTCAAAATCCTTGTTGCTTCCAACGTGGGGAAAACTCACACATGCCTTGCATGCATGAGCCTTGCGTGAAGGGTGTGATTTAGGTACAAGGGTGGAGTTAAGTGTATGAATGCATATGCAACAAGGAAGCCTCACAAATTCATAATATAAAAATGTCAATTGGGTAATGACACAAGAAAGAGAAAAAGGGTCGTATGTGGGTGGCGTGTGGGAGGAGTAATTTGTGATCTCCTTCCCTTCCTTCCTTACATGATCTAATGGACAAATGAAAAAGGGTGCAGGATTTTTGGTAAACTAAACATACATTTAGGATGGTACACATGCAGCCATACTTCAATAAGAATAACAAAAGATGAAGATAGAATATGACTTCCCTCCTCCTCTCCTTTAACATGTCTAAGTAGCTAACCTAAGCTTGCAAAGAAATGTAAATTGTACTTAAAGTACACTTAGAATAGCCATGAAATAATATTAAGGAAAAGAAGGTGGCATCCCATGCTCTTTGGTCGAATAGAAAATGTGATGAGAGGAGGGGAAGCTAACGTGAATTCCTTTCTCTTTCCCCCCTTGGCATGCTCAAGTAACTAAGGAAAGAGTGTAAGGGAAGTAAGGTGTACCTAAAAATACACATGTGGCAATTAGATCAAAAGGATTAAGGGGAAGTGGTAGCATGATAAGTGGGAAATGGAAGAGTGCAAGTAAATGGGTGTACCTAGTAATAATAATAATCAAGAATAATGGAGGAAATGGGCTGCACTAAGGTTGCACCAAAGCCACAAGTGGGGCTATTGGATAATAAGAATAATTAAGAGTAAAGAGGAGAAGTAGCATCCCATTGACTAAATGACAAAATGCATGAGGGAATGGAATTGGAAATTATATTTTTTTTTAATATATGGATGCATGCACACGCATGATAAGAGGAAAAAGGGAGAGAACACTTCAAGCTTCAGAAAGAACCACACACACAGAGTAAGAAGAGAAAGAGAGAGTAAAATGAAAAAAGGGGTTGCACCTAAACTACATGTGATGCCTATTAGCTAAGAAAATAAAGAAAAGAGAGAGAACATTTTAAGGAGGAGAGCAGCCCACAATTGAGGAGACACACACTCACGTTTGGTTAAGGGAGAGGGGGAGAATTAGTCAAGAGAGAAAGGAGCAAAGGACCAAGGAGGAAGTAAAAGGAGAAAGTCAAAGAGGAATCCAAGCTAATCTCATCCTAGTTCATCATTGAGGTAGGTTAACAATTTCTAAAATTGTGTTCCATGGTTTAGTATATGTAATCACCATGCTTTTACAAGCCTCCATGGAAAATTATTGTTTTCTCTACATTCTTGATGAAATGAATGTTATGTTGGCTAAGCTTGTATGATAGATTGGTATGTTGGTTGATGTGATGAAATGAATAATGTTGTTTATGGAAGGATTATGGTTAGTTAATGATATTATCATAATGAACTATGGTTGAATAAGCTAGAAATGGATGTATGATTTTGAAAACCATTTTTCTCCATGAAACTCCCTTTTTGGTCGAGTGGAAGATGAAAGTTTACACTAAATTGATGTTAAATTTTTAGTTTGTAATTCGTGTTAAAATTGACCATGGATGAAAAGAATAAGAGAAAGGGAATTATACTTGAAAAATGGAAAAAAATTCTTTCGTTAAAACAAGCCTTGGCTGAGAAGAAAGGGAGGGGAACTCCTTGGAAATTTTCTAAGTAAATTGAGGCTTTAGGCAAGGCTAGAATAATAAAAGTGATGGAAATATTTTTTGTTAAATTGAGAGTGTGAAATTTTTCCATAACCATGCAAAATCACGTGATGTACAAATATTCCAATGAAAAGGGAAAATATGTCCATTTGCAAATTGAAATTAATTTTTGAAGAGTTAATGTTTAACAGTGTTTTATGGATGTATTAGAAATTATATAAAATAATATTGGTGAAATAATAGAAAGTGTTCACCTAGCATCCTTTGTGTAATGCTTAGATTAGGAAATATGTGTTATTATGGAAAAGAAATTATACCATTTTAATGGTGTTATTTAAAGAATAGAAAAAGGGAAATTTAAATTGTAAAATATTCAATTTTCTTGAATTTCCCTTAGGCAAAAATCATGAAATTCTCTCTTGATACTTATTGATTTAGGCAACATCGTCATAAATAAATATGACAAAGAGTTTAAAAATGGATAAAAAGTTTTCCATATGCAAACAATTCCAATTTGACAACGTTACCATACACATAAGGCCAAGTCTAGAAAGCTAAGTCCCAGGTATATTGGACCTTTCCAAATATTGAAGAGAGTAGGTCCATCAGCATACTAAATAGCCCTACCCCTACACTTGTCAAACCTTCATAATGTTTTCCATATATCCCAGCTCAGAAAATACATACCTGATCCTTCACATATACTTGATGCCAGTACTCTGAAATTAAAGGATAATTTAATATATCAGCTAAAGCCTTTACAAATTATTAGTACTAAGGCCAAGACCCTAAGGAATTAGACCATTCCCCTGGTAAAAATATTGTGGGATCGAACATCACCACAGGAAGCCACTTGGTAAAGAGAGGAGGACATGCGCGGAGCTTATCTAGAATTATTTACTTGAGGTATGTATAAATTTTGAGGACAAAATTATTTTCAAGGATGGGAGAAATGTAACACCCTATATTCTCTTGATCAATTTTAAATTAATGTTCCTTTAATTAATTGGATGATTTTTCTATAAAGAATGATGAATTTGCTTGTGTAATTTAGTGTTTAAAATAGATAAGTTGAGGGAGAACACTTTCTTCTTTGTGGTAACCGAGTTATAAAGTGAGTGGGAGGAAAACATCACTTAAAAATTTTAGGTGCTTACATAAAAGCTTAGGTGCTTAAGGTGTTGGAGGTGATTGATTTAATTTTTCTTTTCTTCCTTTTACCTAACCGAATTACCCATGGAGAGAAGAGTATAGCAAATTAAATATATATGCACATGCAATTGGTGAAGGGGAGAATGTGACATAAGTAGACAAAGGGAATTTGACTACTTACTCTTCCCCCTTAATCGTGGAACCAATGGAAAATAGGAAGAAGGATGTGAATTTATTTCAATATATATTCCACACGGCAAGGACAATTGGGAAAGGAAAGGAGTGTATAGCATTTAAATATATATATATATTCATCTCTAGCTAAGTGGCAAAGTGGGAGAGAGAAGGAAGAGTCGTGTAATACAAGTTTTATTTTCTTTCCCTTGTATCATCTTCAATGTGACCAAGAAGGGAAATCAAGGTGCATCTTGCATGAATTCATTTTTCCCTTCCTTTGGTGCCACTGAATGATGGAATTAAATATGCATGTATAATGCTAAAAACATGAGTCTTGCGTGATAGGAGTAGCTTATGTACAATGGGTGGAGTTAAAAATATATATATGCATGCAATAATTTAGGGAAATAGCTTCAAAATTTCATAGAATAGAAATGCCAAACCATGTAGTTTGCGTGACTTCCCTCCTTCCCTTTCTTGGCGCGACTGAGTGGCTAATGCAAGAGTGCAAGGAAAGTAAATTGTACAAGATTGCATGGAGAAATTAAGTGTACTTAAGTACACGTGTGGCCCTAAAAAATCAAAATTAAGGAAGAAAAAAAAGTACAACAGACCATTGGATGCTAAATAGAAAATACACAGGGGAGAGAGGGAAGAAAAAGGTTCATACACACGATAAGACCATTGGGGAAGAGAGAGAGAGAGAGAAGCTTCATAATTTAGAAAACACAAACATATTCGGTGAGGGGAGAAGGAGTGAACTTGGCTGAAAAAGAAAGGAGCAAAGGAGCAAAGGGAAATTCAAAGGGAAAGCTAAGATAATTCCATTTTAGTTCATCCTTGAGGTAGCTTAGCAATTGTTTTAATTTTGTTCCATTGTTTAGAATATGCTCATCATGTTTTTCCAAGCTTTCATGGAACATTAGTTTCCTTTCTACATTCTTGAAAATGTGAATGTCTCTTTAGCTAAGCTTGTATGGTAAAATGGATGTGTTTGTTGATGTGCTAAAATGGATATTGTTATCCTCATGAAAGGACTATTGTTGGAAAAATTCAGCTTGTGGAAATTTATGTTCTTAAATAGTCCATGAGTTCATTTTCCTTGTCAGAAGGCTGGTAGTCGACTTCTAGCTCACTATCTAAAATCCTTGTTCTTGGCTACTAGGGCTTGGCAATCAACTGCTAGCCTGGACAGTCAACTTCCTAGGTTCTAGTAGTTGGCTGCTAACTTTTGGAAAATTTTTAGAAAATGAAGAACACAACAGTCAACTTCCAGGGTCTGGCAGTTGGCTACTAGTGTTCTATCATGCTTTTCTGGGTAAAGGATAAGCACAGCAATTGACTTCCAAGACTGACGGTCAGCTGGTAGCATTTGGTTTACTTGGAAAATTATGGTTTTACCCAGAGTTTGGCTCAAAAAATTTGTTCTTAAATCATTTACTTAACTTATGAACTCAATACGAACATTTAAAAATAATTTCTCGTTCTTAAAATGCCCATAATAACATATCTTAACCTATTTAAACTAAGACTAAACCACATCTTTCTCACTTAGGGCAAAACCCAACTTTCCAATCATTCACAAGCATAAATGAGCATGGTAAATCAGCACACATTACCCAATAATAGTTAAAAACACATATAATGTAAGTTTAAAAACCCCAGACTTAACTTAAAACATTCAAAATCACATTTACCAGTAAATTTTGTGCATATTTTAGAAATGAGGTTTAAGATGAATTGCTACCTAGATTCTTGGCAAAATTTGTGTGTTTGATGCGTTAGAAAGGTTTTCGCCTTACTGTAGAACAAATCCCCAGCCTCAAATTCATTTGTCCTTCTGAAAATCCCTCCTCTATGCACAAACCTAGCTCTTTCTCTCTCTACTTGGCCTTTCTTTTCCCTCTCTAAAATTTTTGATTACTGGAAGTGTATGAGAAGTTTAGGGTTCAGCTAGGGTTTTTAAGGAAGTTTGAGAAATTGCTCTTTAGTCCCTAAGTTACTTTGCACATTTTGTTTCAGCACATTTTCCCTTTTCACATCAATCCTTAGCCACACTCTTCACTTAGAACTTTATTTCAACTATATGCACTAATGCAACATACACAAGCATTAGGCATTAAATTAATAATTATCAAACATCTCTTAATCACGTTAGGAGCGAATGTTGCATTCTCCCCTCCTTTAAAATAATTTTGTCCTCGAAATTAAAACATACCTATTCAAACAATTCTTCGTAGGACTTTCTCATATCCTCTTCCTAAGCACTTGCAACACAATCTTAAGGTGTTATTCATGTTGTTCCCTATTTATAGAATATAAAAGAATATCATTGATGAACACTACCACAAAATGATCAAGGCAGGGTCTAAAGAAGCGATTCATGTAATCCATGAAAATAGTAGGAGCATTTCGTTAGACCAAATGGCATTGCCAAAATTTCATAATGTTCATACCTAGTCCTTAAAGTAGTCTTAGGTACATGCTCACTTATCACTCTGATTTGATGATACCTCAACCTCAAATCAATCTTGGTGAATACAGTTGCTCCCCTTAATTGATCTAACAAATCATCAATCTTGGGGAGGGGATACTTGTTTTTCACTATTACTTTGTTCAATTGCCTATAGTTTATGCACATTCTCATACTTTCCTCTTTTTTCATCTCAAACAATATCGATGCTCCCCATGACAAGGCACTGGGTCTAATGAACTACTTTTCTAGAAGGTCTTCTATTTGAACTTTCAATTCACTCAGCTCTAAGGGAAACATCCTATATAGCGCTATAGAGATTGGTTCCGCCCCAGGAACTAACTCTATAAAGAACTCTACTTCTCTTTCTAGGGGAAGACTAGAGATCTCTTTGGGAAAGACATCAGGAAGCTCTTTAAGTATAGGGATGCAATCAATCCTATGCTGACTCTCAACCTTAGAAGAATATAGGAAACACAATCTTTGGATATTTTCCTCTGTACCTCTATTCACAGGTATAGTGTCTATAAAAGTCACAAACTTCTCAAAACTATTCAAGACTACTTTATTGAAATCCTTTCATTTGTAGTATAAGGTCTCATAGGGTTCGTAAAATTCTCAATTGAATTGACAGTCAAGTAATGCATGCAATTCTTCTTATCAATATCATTAGTTAAGAGTTTATGCATTGTAGAACATGATTAAAGACCTTAGAGTATCTAGGTGTCAAAGAGCTATCTTTGTCTGGGAGCTATAAGATACAATTATTGTTTATTATGAAATTAAACAAAAGTTTGACTTGTAGGAATTTGTGTGTTCTAACTCATATCCATGTTATGAGTTGGTGTAAAGCATTTATTTGGAAGGAACAAAATAGTGAAGTTTAATGAAATAAAATGAAATGAAGGAAAGATGTAATAAAATAGCCTAAAAATTTGAAAACAAATTGCAATAACTAGAGATAAAATGAAGAAGATATAAAATAGTTGAAAAGAAAACAAAAGTTATTTGATTTTGATAGATTAAACAAAACTAAAGTTAAAATGAAATAAACTAAAATATATCGAAAGGAGCCACCCCACACTTAAGACAGACACTGTCCTCAGTTTATAGCAAAATGGGGAGAACTCATTGACAAATACAAACTGAAATTAAGCTAAAGTACGGGGAAAACATTATTCATTTACTATGTTGGTGGATTCAGAGGAGATGGTGCCATAAGGTCCTCAAAGTAGATGTCCAGGTTGTCCAAGTCATCAAAGGAAAGCAGTAATGCATCAACTAACCTATGGATTTAAGAAGTCATCTGATCTGATTGTTGGATATATCTCTCTAAACCTATTGAGATGTGGCTAAGAGTATCCTAGCATTGTCTGATCTCTTGCTAAAATGCTCTGAATTCAGCAATATGTTGTTACGGGATATCTGCTATATGAGCTAAGTGGTCGGCGGAGGCATTGATTTGGTTAGTGGTCCTTTGTACTATTGTTGCTATAGGAGATAATGGATTAGCTGGTCTTACGGGTTCTGTAACATTTTTTGAAGCGTTTCTAGGTTGTCTGGTGTGCATCTAACTCACCAATCAATAGAATGATCACTGTTATGGTCACGAGATATGTAGATTATCCACATATTTATCATCGTCCTTAGTCCTACTAGTAGTATACGTCCTACTAAGATGAGATTGCTAAAGCAATCATCCAAGAGTCCTGCATTCCTTGCTAGCCAAGTGATGTATAGGCCAAAGAATATTGTGTTCTTCTTAACATTTTCTATGAAAGTGAAGATCTGGTATGACAAGATGTACTTGATATCCATTTTCTTATGCTAAGGCATGGCCCAAAGAAGGACCATATCTATCTGTGTCACCACTCTGAAGCTATCTCCTCTGCCTGTAAAAGTATAAACTAAGATGGAACGAAGGTACCTTAAACTATCTAGGATACTAGTGCCCTTGGTGCTTCTCAGGTTGTACTGGCAAGGTTAGATTGCTATCTGATTCCACTAGTGTGGGAGGGAATTGTTGGAGTGTAAATGTGTCCTCTATACCCCTTTCCCTTTAGTTCCTACATTTTTTATAGGCCTAGCTACCATCTGAAGCATGGTATAGACATAGAGAAATTATACCTCCTAATTTGAATAAACGGTGTTCAACTCAAAGCTTTCAATAATGTGACTGTTCAGTGAGAAGGTGCTGCAGAACTCCAAGGTTAACTCCCTGTAGGTAGGTTCACTAATGTTGAAGAATCTTGCGAAGGGGAGTGTGTCTACGAGGTTATGATGATCATCAGCAAGCTAACTGTCTGGATGGCACTCTGATTAATGCAGCGACTAGCTCTTATTAGCTTAAAGCAAAGGGCTTGATACTTCTTCTCTTGTTCAGCTTCTTGGAATGTTAGCATTCTGTGTCATGAAAGAGGAGAAGGATTGACTTCAGGTGTCCTTCTTCTCTTTAAGGTGACACTATGGGATGAATATTGTGACATGGTCTTAGATAAACATATGTTAGCTAAACATTTTTAAGCTTAGAAGAAGTTATGTAATCCTAAGTAAGAATTTTTCATGTATATGTAACGTGATCCTTTATTGTTTTTATTTATGAAAAAGTTTTATAAATTTTATTTGAACTTTCAAAATAGTTGTAAGACAAGTGAAGTTCTTTTACTAGAATTTGATGAATGAAAGAAAAGAAACAAGAACTTACTTGGTTCTTGTGTTATGATGATGATTTATTTATGCTAAGGAAAGAGTAGGATATGATCTTTATTTTATTTTCAATAATATGTGGAGTTCCTTAACACGAATTTATTTACAAAAGGATGATTCTTTAAATTTTGAATTGCTATAAAGCATAAAAGAAACAATCAAAAGAATTTGCTTATGTGATCCATAAAGAATGATTCTTTTAGGATCCTAATTATTATGAAACACATTATTGAGTATGCATAAAAGAGAGGAAACAAAAAGACTTACCTTGATATGAAAGAGAGGGGTGCGTGAAATTTGTGCTAAAGGGAGGCAAGATTCACACAAGATATTAGAGTAGTGATGTGCTTACCAATTGATAGGGGTACTATCACGACTAAGGGGTTTAAATAGGAAAGGAAGCCGCGTCCTAGTAGGATGAGGGTTCTTTCGCCTGAAGAAGCAGAAGATAGGCTAGAATTTTGAGTTGTAATAGGATAGGCCATATCAATTTAAATTTGTTTGAAAAATTTTTAAAATAGATTCTTGATAACTCTTTGAATTTGAAAGTGATTATGCTTTTTTGAATGTGTTTGAAAGACGCTAAGGATAAGTTCAACAAATTTTGAAAACTTTCAAGAAGGTACTTTTGAAAATCCTTGAAATTTTAATGATTATCCTTCTTAAGCTTTGAAAATTATGGATAATTGAAAATTAAATTTGAAATTCTCAAAAGGTTTGAAATAATTCAAAAGTGCTTGATACTTCTTAATATTTTCAAAAATTAAGGATAAGGCAAATTTGAAAAAGGTTGAAAGATTGAGATAAGTTAAAATAATTCAAAAGCCTTTCACACTTCTTACAATTTTTGACAATTTAAGGGTAAAACAACTTTGAATTTGTTTGAAAGTTTTAAGATAGACATGTGAGTGCTGATGCTCTATATGCAGATACACCTTAAGGCAGTGCACCTGTTAACATAGCCTAGCGCAATGGTAAGTACTAAGGTCGTATCCCATGAGAACAGGAAAGCATAAAGTTACTACTTACTCCTTGTTATTTAACCTAAGACAAATAGTGATGGATTTTAACTAACTAAGTCTAACTAATTACAAAGGGAATTGAAGACTCTTGGTCGAGAAAGGAAAGTATCAAGTCTAAAAAAGCAAAGCCACTAGGGTCCTAAACTAGGGGATATATATAAACAAAGGATTATGAATTATGACATTGACTTTGCTACCTGTGAGTGAAATCTAGAGTAAATCTAAATTCTCTATCAGTCTCAATGGATTTCTAAACCCTATAATCTTTCACTTGCTGGTTCTTCCTGTAATATCTGTCTCTAATACTTTGTATTTTTTCATGGCATTATTATTATTATTATTTATGTGATGATAAGGATGGCTCATTAAAGAGATAGAAATGGACATTTTCATCAAGATAGAACCACTTTTGCCATAGATGGGCAAAATTGGAAATTTGGTAAAGAAGGGCAAAATAACAATTTTACTATAAAGGAGAAAATACATTTTTATTTTCTTATTTCATGGAACTACATTAAGGACTTTTATCAGTTTCATTTAAGAGAGAAGAAGAATTTAGTGTGAAGTGATTATGTCCACTTTGATGGCAAAATGGTAATTTTTCCTTAAAAGGGCAAAGTTGTAATTTTATTCAAGGGCATATAAGTAATTTTTTGTAGGATAGAAAATTCAATTTTTACCTAAATACTTCGTAGAAATAGAATTGGAAAGTCTTTATCCTTTTATTTTAAAAAGGAGAAAGAATAAGGGTAAATATAATAATATTGGCATAAAGGGCAAAATAGTAATTTTGCTAAAGAAGGGTAAATTAGTAATTTCTAGAAAATAAATATGAAACTTTATTTAAGGAATTTTTGCCCATTAAACTAGAATGGGTGAAAATGGGGTTAAATTGGCCATTTGGACAAAAGGGTAAAATGGTAATTTCATTAGGGATATATTGGTAATTTCCCAAAAATATGAAGGGCAAATCTAGAATTTTGAAAATTATAAAGGCAGAATTGTCCTAGCCTATGGAAGTTTCACAAAATTACAATCCTAAGGAGAATGGATGCCATTCCTGAAAAGGAGAAGTGGTAAGGGTAAATTGGTCATTTTACACCAAGTGCATTTTGGTAATTTCACTAAAACCCTAATTTAAGTCATCTTCTTCCTCTAGAAGAAGAAGTCAAAGAAAAGAGGAAGGAGGGGTGCTGGACGAAAGGTATACCAAGAAAAAGGAAGTGGAAAATCAAGCTAAACCACTTGGAAAATCACACACTTCTTGCATTTTCAAGGTAGCTAAATATGCCTAAACCCTTATTTTCTTATTTTATGGCTTGATTAAAGTGTTCTTAAACTTGTAAGAAGGTTAGGGTTTTCTCTCTCTACATTCTTATGGAATATTTTCTTGAATGGGTTTTGCATATGTTGAAATCTTGTTGTGTTTATGAATATGGACATGTTGAAATGCTTGAAAACATAAGATATTGGAACCTAACTCTTGAAAAACCCTAATATTTGTCATGGCTGAAAATGGTGTATTAAAGCATGAGAAAATGGTGATTTTGCATGAGATCCACTTGAATATGATTGTCTTGTAAGCAAAATGGTGAAACAACTTCACTTTCATGCTTTTTTCCATTTGGCTGAGGACATGTTATGGTGAGGGTGCTGAACTTGGCTTGAAAATGTGTATAAAAAGAGTGGAAGAACTTGTTATAAATTGCTAAGAGAGAGAAAATTAGGTTAAGCTAATTTCTTGACACTTTTCCCATTTTCTAACTTCACCATTAACCATGAAAGTGTACCTTACTCTTCTTGTTTGAGAGCATCCATGCAAATGGTGCTGAAATGCATTTGAAAAATGACTAGAAAATCTTATAAGTTTAGTTATAAGAAAGGAGGAGAGAGAAAATTATGGTATTTTTATGTTTTTGCAAATGTACCATTTTAAAGTTTTACCATTTCACCTTAAAAGTGCACTTAAAAATGTGAAGTTGTAGGATTAGGTGTATTGTCATGTTTGGCATGAAAAATGGGCTAGAAAAACGTGTAGAAGAAAAGCTTAATGTGCACTTACCTATTTTGAGGTGTGAGAAAGTGTTATGCATAATTATGGAAAATTTTGCCATAATGCCTAAATAGTAAAAAAGAATGCTAGAAATGAACCAAATAGCTTGGAAATACCAATCCTTCATATTTTTCTTGCCTTGGCCGAATGCTAGATGCATTTTTCCCTTGAATGGCTAAACTTATGTGTTAATAGAAAGTAACCTAAGGTGCATTCTAAAATGACCTCAGCTAAGTGAAATGGGGAAAAATGATGAAGTGATTAGGTGTGAATGATAAATTGCATGCATTATGCCATTGATGAGAATATGTTCAAAGTTGTATGAATGTGAATGAATGGCTTGAAATGCTCTTTGCAATTGTGAAAGGAAAGACATGAAAAGTCACCAAACAAGGGTGGAGCATGGCACTATTATATCCCCCTTGAGGTGAATATGTTAAATTTATGAATATTATCCTAGGGCTAAGAGCATAACACTACTATATCTTCCCCTAGAGATAATGAGAAATACAGTAAAAGTTATATGAAGGAAAGGACCGCGACACTATATGTCCTCCTAAAGGTCACCAATAAAGGGTGGAGCATAGCACTTTTATATCCCCCTTAAGGTGTATGCAATGGCATCATATAACTATAATGAGTTACCGTAGTGGAAGTAACTTGATGACATTAAATGATACCTTAGTGGTGAGACTCTACGGCACTATAATGAGTCACCCAAGTGGTCAAGTAAAAATGATACCAAGAGATGGCTTTAAACTGAGTATAATGTTGTAACAGTGGATAATACATGACAACATCATGAATGTGAGTTCTTGATGTATGTGGAATGTTAGTAATTTATCATATATTTCATTAATGACATCACATGTTGCATATCTCATGTTCATAGATGCATACACACATGTTTCACATATAACATACCTATAGAATTGACTGAAAACAGTTTTGAACTAAATATAATGTATAAGTGCTTTCTATATTTGGTCATTAGTACATATCATTTATTTGAAAGAAAATGGTTTTTTTAGCTACTGAAAAATTATTTCTCATTATTGTACTGGTATGTATCAGATGCCTAGGTACTGTCTTATCATGGAGATTGAAGTGGTCGTGGTAAAAGTTCCTTTCTTAGGGACTTTTACTATATTAAAGGATATCTATATTATGTCTATTATAGAAATTCCACTTGAATTATCTGTGTACCTAGACAATAGACATAGATATGTACTTGTAGCCCTTTTACTTTGGTCTAAATTTTGTATGTTCTTTTTGGGTTAGAATTAAGAGTCCTATTTTTTTGGATGCATATAAAAGTGAGAAGGGCACTTACTTGAGATAGGATATGTGAAGGACCTGTCCATCAATAGTATTTTGTAAAGGGAGTTCGAGTGATAGGCTTGTTGTCTCCTTACTCCTTATGAATGGGTATCAAACAGTATAAATATATGATATGAAAAGTTTTATAAATTCTGCTGTGATTTATGAAATTTTATTTCTGTTGTGCCAAAGTATGTTCACCTGAGCAAAAGATCCCAAACCTAATCAAATAATAATTGATGATGGATTTCTATGCTCAGGCAAATTTATGAGATAAAAAGGTAAAGAATAATGTAACCACTTATCTTATTACATTTTATGATGTTGTTAAGTCAAGATAAGGGTTGTTACACTTCCTAATGATTTATCCTAGATCAGTGTTAGAGTTCTAATTCACTACTATTTAGAATTCCTCTTAATCCAGCAATCAATCAACCTCTATTTTCAAGTAAAGATTGATTGTTCTCTTTAGTTAGTTTCCAATTCCAAACATCATCTATTCAAGTTTTTGAGAGGAATTTAGATAGTTTTTCCTATGACGTCTTGTAATGAAAACTGAATTAATTCTTAACTAAAGGAAGGTCACACAATCTAATTTGTAATTCAATCACATTAAGTTCAAAATATCAACACAGTTTAAGAACCTTAAAAGGGTTCTACCAATCTCCATGGATGTTACCTTTGTAGAGAGATAAGGAAATTGAAGTGCCAAGGTCCAAGGGAAGGAAGGAGTTATATGCTCCAAACCAATCTTGTGCCCTCGGTTTCTCTCTCTTTAGTTGCCCCTTTCCTCTTCTTTCGCCCCCTCCTATTTATAGGCATATGTAGCATGTTTAGGGGGGAGCACAACCATGTGGTGGTGTGGAAAGTGGCACAACCATGTGGTAGCCTAGTTCATGCCCTTGGAGGTGTTGGTGACCATGTGGTAGGGCATGTTATAGAAGCCAAGGGGTAGCATGGCCATGTGGAAGGAATTGTTCTAGAAGCCTCCATACTTAGCCTTGGTAAAAGATGCGTTTTAGGGTGCTTTGAGCCTTTAGAGACTTGGTTTTGGTCCATTTTGCTTCAAAATTGCTTTGTACCTAATTAAAGCTTAGATAACATGAAAACAAGGTGAAAACTTGGTAATTTTGAATCAAACACATAAAACTTGCTTCTGATGCAAGTAAAAGTTATCAATTAAAACTGCATAATTATGTGCCTATCATTTAACTATTTACATTCCAGCCCTTGGGCCACTTTATGACTTTGGCTAACTAAACTTTCCCTTTTCAATTTAGTCCTTAGCTACATCTTAACTCAGATTTTGTTCCTTTCAACTAAGTCCCTGTACTAATGCAACTATATGCAATTGATGCAACATACACAAGCATTAAACTTAAATTGACAACTAACAAGCATCTCTTATTCATTTTAGGGTTCCAACAACTATTGGATCCCCTTCCACCAATACTATAACACCCCCAATCCTATAGTTCCTTTTAGTTATTTAGATAATATAATATAATATACTATAAGATTAGTGAGTTACTATTATCTCTACTAGAGTAAATATTTTTAACTTTTACCTAGTTAAATAATTCAATGCCATTTGGTTCGAGTCTCTACACTTAGGTTCTCACAGTAACACAACGAAAATAAAGAAAATAACCATACATATGTATTCATATACATTATGATTAGTTATAGATATATACAATCACATAAAAAAATTCTTTTCTAAGACATATACCTATAAATATGTGAGATTATCAACTATTTTTTAGTTAGGGTAAAGAGGCAGCAACCATGCCACTCATGCTCTTATCAAAAGCCTATTATTGGATAATACTATTTCTCTCACATATCTTAAATATATACATGCCCTCTTTTCTTGTACATCAAAAAATCAATAATCTTGAGCCTCTCCAAAAACATAATAAGGGGTTAGGATAAAGGGCATGTATAGCTCTACTTCAAATATTTACATGTCAAAATATAACAGCTACTATACTAGTCATGCAATTCCACCCCTCCTATAGGTAGGGGTGACGAGGGAACTTCTATAATAGCAACCATCCAAACTTCCTTTACTATCATGAAATACCTCAGAAAGGGTATTTCCTTCCATGCTATGTCTACCTCTAGCAACATATGAAACTTAGGCATCTGATACACACTAGCATTTATGCAAGAATAAATCTCAATAGTATAATAACCTATTTAAAAACCACTGGCTTGTACTACTGTATTCATACAAAAATTTGCTACATTCTTTTCATCATCAAATAGAAAATAGGATTTATTGGGATGCAATGCATGAATTATACAGTTATAGCATGTACTTATGAATGTATGCTTAGTTACAGTTCACCAGATGTCAACAATACTAGATATGTCATTTTGTCGTATATATTTGCCATGGTAACATGATCATATTCATATTTAAAACATGGGTAAGGAAAATGTAACGCCCCTATCTAGTATTATAATTCCTCTAATGCAACAGATAGGTTCGATACATTATTCTTATCCTTTTATTTATTTAATTTCTGAGCAGTTATACCATTAAGTTTCATTAAAGTGGGTTAGGTTAGGGATCTTTTACTTAGATTAAATCTCGTATTCACAGCAAAATAATAAAAAAATATTATACTACATAGCAAAAATTTAAACTTTCATATAATTCAAATAGTACATGTCTAATAATTTCCATTACATTCTAGTAAACATGGCCCCAGATATATGAAGTACCCATCCATCAAAAGTCAGGAGACAACAGGTCTGTCACTCAAACTTCCTTACAAATTTTTAAGGATGGACCGGTCCTTCACATATCCATCCCCAAGGATATCCCATGTACATCTCATATATACAGTTAAAAGAATAGTCCTAATCTAAATCAAATATATCTAAACTAGGACCCAAAATAGGGGTTACAAAATCTCACTCAAATTAAAATGGAACTCTTACCTCTTGGCCTTGCTACGTGTCCGTGTCTGATACATATTAACACATAAACAAGTTTTCCAGTAGCTTAACAATTCAGGGTTTAGAAATCAACTAATATGTATCAGGGTGCAAGCAGTAAAACATTTCATTCTACATCCTTGATATTAAAATGTAACATTATTCATAAATGCAAACAGGCAAGCATTGCATGATAAATTTATAGGTCAATGTGAAAATCAAATAACCCTTTTTCAAGTGAAACATATTCTAATAAAATTACATGTGTTATTGCATAATTAAATAGAGTACTTATGCATTAAATTCTTATACTTTTTGTTATAGATTAATTGAATGCCCTGAGATGTTATGTGGACACTAGGTCATAGGTATGGAGCACCTTTGATCAGACCTCACTAGGTCACTTGTGTGAAGCACCTTAGGCCACACCTCATAAATCGTTGACACTCGGCCACGCATGTAGACTCATCATGAGCATTAGGTTACAGGTATGAAGCACCTTAGGCCATACCTTGTAATTCGTGAACACCAAACCATGTATAGAGTTTCATTGTGAACGCTAGGTCACAGGCATGAAGCACCTTCAGCCATACCTCACTAGGTCACCCGTGTGGACCACCTTCGGCCACACCTCGTAATTTGTGGACACTCAGCCACGTATATAGATTCATCGTGAATGATAGGTGTAACACCCCTTATCTTATCTTAACAACGTCATACTGCTTATTTAGATAAGTGGTTAGATTAATTTCAATCTTTAATTATATTTATTTCTCCTGAGCATCTAATCCCTCATAGATTTATTATGCAATTAGGTTTGGGTTCTTTTGCTCAGGTAAACATTCTTTGGCATAGCAGAATATAAAATATCAAACATTACAACAGAGTATATAAAAACTTTTCTGATATACATACATTATAATAACTTTTTGGTACATCTTTTTGTATGCATATACTGGGATAGATGAAGTATCCATCCATAAGGAGTAGGGAGACAACAAGCCTGCCACTCATACTCCTTTACAAAATATCATGGGTGAATAGGTCCTTCACATATCCCTTTACATATGCCCTTTTTCCTTCTATATACAGCCAAAAATGTTAGTTCTAACTCCAACACAAAAAGAACATGTAGGGTTAGAACCCTAAAATGATCGAGCTATAGCTACATATTTAAGTACTTATCTACTCCAGAGGGAATTCGAAGACAATTATAACATAAACATCCTTCACTATAGTGAAAGTTCTCAGAAAGGGTATTTCCACTATTGACAGTTCAACCTCCATTATCAGGCAGTATCTAGGCATCTGATACATATCAATCCAATAATGAGAAATACATTCCCAGTAGCTAAACAAACCAGTTTATTTAAAATAACTGATATGTACCACTGTAATAGTACAGAAAACACCTCTACATTCAATTAAAACTTTAAACTCTTTTCATAAAGACCCTTGGGTATGACATATGTGAAATAGATGTGTATGTATCTATATACATGAGATATGCAACAAATTATATCATTCATGGAATGAACAATAAGCGATTAATGCTTATATGCCTAAATCATATTCACAAAAGTCACATTCATGCAATACAACTAATGGCCATGCAAAAATACTTTACTTTGGAAAGGTATACACTAGATAATTCCCTTCCACATCATGATGTTCTTTGGAGGTTTACACCAGATCATTCCTCTTACATTTTATCTCTTGGGAGTATACATTAGATCATTCTCCACAAGGTAACTTACTATGAAGGTATACATCAGATCATTCCTCCTCATAATTTTGGTCTTAGGAGGTATTCACTAGATCATTCCTCCTTGATCTTTAACTTTGGCCTTCATAATTGCATTTAAGCATTTTCATGCTATTCAGTCACTTTCACATGAATTTAGACATCTTACTATCAATGGAAAATTTTCATGTTATTTACTATTCATTCTTTACCATTACATCACTTTCCCTCTTATAATTTAACATAGGCCAATTTTGATGGCACCTTAGGCTAATTTAAATTCACATAGAAATTTAGCCATTCTAGGGAAAATCACACATAACATTCGGCCAAGGTAAGGAAATCATGAGAAAATGGCATTTCTAACTCACTTGGCTCATTTCTAGCCTTTTTCTTACCATCTAAACATTATGGTAACAATTTCCATAATTATGCCTAACACTTTCTTACACCTCAAAATTTTGTATGTGAACTTTAGGCCATCCTTTTTCCCATTTTTCTAGCTCACTTTCCATGCCAAATGTGATAATGCACACAATCTCACAACTTCACATTTTTATGCACACTTTTAAGGTGAAACGGTAAGGCTTTAAATTTGGTAAAATGGCTAAAACATTGAATTACCATAACTTTCTCTCTCATTCTTTCTTGGAACTAAATTTATGTGGTTTCTGGGCCATCTTTAAGAAAAATTTCAGCACCACTTACATGCATCAATTTGGCCAAGATAAGTAAGTCACACATTCATGGTTAATGGTGAAATTTGAATTTGAGAAAAATGCTTAAACACTAACTTACCTAGACTTTCTCTCTCTTACCATTTTCTAACACTTTCTCTCACTCTTGCTAACACAAAATGTTTCCAAAATTCAGCATCATTCTAAACCCTAGCATTCGGTCGAGAGGAGAAATCAAGCTAAATGGAGTGGTTTCATCACCTTACTTACAATACCACAACATTCATGCAAAAAGCATACAAAAATACCATTTTCTCACTCTTACAAACACAGACTCAGCCTTGGTACAAGTTAGGATTTGGCAAAATCAAAGTTCCAACCATGGAAATTTACCATTTCATGAGTTTCCATACATTCCAACATGTTTATAGCCATAAACACAAGTTGTTTTCAACGCGTCCGGATTCCTATTGGCGTGTGTCCTGTGGCGTGGGCGTTTTAGCGGGGTTTTTCCGTTGCTAAAGTTTTTTGCAACAAATATTATTGTCACTATAACTTTTGTTAAATTAATTATTTAAACAAAAGTTATAGCAGCAATAATATTCGTTGCAATAATATTAAAACACACTTTAGCGACGGATAAAACCGCCGCTAAAAAGCACAGCAGGGACTACAGCAGGGAGCGCCCAGCAGGGGATCCAATTCCGTTTTCAACATATTTCAAACCCGAGCATGCAAATCCAACATAAAAATTTAAAGAGAGAAATCGCCATCATTCTTGCAAATTGAAAACACCATAAACACACCATAAAACGAGAAAAGAATGACATAGGATTGTTTAGCTACGTTGAAAAGCCAATAAAAGTGTAATTTTCAAGTTGTTTTGGTGAGAACTCCTCCTTCTTCAAAGCTATGAAGCAATTCATCCTTCTCCCTCCTTCTTCACACTTTGACGACACTTCTAGCATATGAAGGAAGAAGAAGGCTGAAATATAGACTTTAGATTATTTACAAAAATGCCATTAGTGCAAAAATGTTCAATTTATCCCTTTTTCTTCTCTTTTTCAACAATGGCATTGTCTCTTCTTAACAATGTAATTTTATGCAACTTCCATGGGCTGGGACTGTTCTGCCCTTCAAGAATTTTGAAATTGCGTAGTGGTCCCTTAACTTTTCAGAAATTAAAATTTAGTCCCTAAGAAAAGTGCCATTTTGCCATTAAATCCAAATTAGCCATTTTTGCTCTAATTTTTTCCCTTTTCGGTCTCATGGTATAAAAATCACTTAAATAAGATTTTATAAAACTTATTTTTGTGATTTTACTAATTTATCCTTATTTTACCAAAATTACAATTTTGCCCCTAAGGAAAAATTACCATTTTGCCCTTTATGCCAAAGATTATCATTTCACCCTTTTCTTTCTTCTTTAAAGCATAGTTGGACAAGGATTTCTAATTTCTATTTTTCTTGAAATATTTAAGATAAAAATTTAAATTTTCTACATTATGTAAAATTACTAATATGCCCTTAGGGTGAAATTATGATTTTACCCTTCTCAGGGAAAATTGTCTTCTTAACAATAAAAGCACATAACTATATTCTTCTTCTATCTTAAATGAAAATAATAAGAGTCCTTTGATGTAACTTCATAAAATAAGAGAATTAAATCAATTTTTCCCTTCATGGTAAAATTACTATTTTACCCTTCCTTACCGAATTTCCAATTTTATTCTTTTATCACAAAAGTGATTATATCATGATAAAAATGTCCATTCTAACTCCTTAACAAATCATCCTTAACATCCCACAAATAATACTAACAATAATAGTGGTAACAACATCATTATAAAAATGAAAGTTTTTAGAGCTGATGTTACACTAGGTCACAGGCATGGAGCACCTTCCTATGCTTTCCCTTGTTAGTTATGTTTCCCTTTTTCTATTGGCATACAATACCTCTTTGTCATATTTATTTATGACAAATTTTGCCTAAATTAATTTAGTTCTCCATTATTAAATAATATATTTCTTCCATGATTTTGGGCCTAAGGAAACTCAAGGGAATTTCATGTTTTATCATTTAATTATTATTATTATTATTATTTACTCTTTCCATTCTTTAGATAATACCTTTAAAATGGAAGAATTTCTTTCCTAAACTTAGCACACCATTAATTAGCCAAATTTTCCTAACAAAGTTCATCATTAATTATCCATCATTTTCCATAACACCAATATTCATCATTGCTAACCATGATTTTTCCATGACAACATTCACCATTAATTACCCATAATTTCCCCATAACAATGGTTATCATTAACTAGCCTTGAATTTCGAATAATAATATTCATCATTGATCTAGCCAACCATTTCTCATAATCATGTGCATCATTATTACTAACCATAATTTTCCCACATTATTTTGGTTTAAAGTTTCCTTTCTTACACATGTTACATTTACTAACAATAATTTTATCATGGGAATCACAAGTCTACTCCAATACTAAGAGTCATAAGCCAAACGACGCATGCCATTGCAATTATCTCTTGTTATAGGCTCCTTCATGATTTTAAGAAAACAACATTACTAAGTTTAAGCATCAACTAGCTCATATATTTATCATGTAAGCTTAGTTAAGTGTCACTCCTAATTCAAGAATGTAGACAAGTATTCAAGTTCCATGGAAGCAAAATCATCATACATGTACACTAGATCATGGAACTAAAATTAATGAATTACTAACCTACCTCTTTGGTGCCCTAAGATGGCTTTTCTTGGCTTCCTTTTTGATTCCTTACTCCTTTTGCTTTCCTCCTTGAGCACCTTTACTTCTTCCTCCTCACACTCTTGGTGTTTTTCTCAAACTCATGCCCTCCCCCTCTCTTTTCTTCTTCTTTTCTTTCTTTTACATTTTTCTTTTTCTCTTCTTCTCTCTTTCCATGCATGTGTGTGTTATATGCATGCAAAATGAAAATGAACTTCCCACTCTTTTGTCTCTTGCTTAGGTGGCATGACATGCATAAAATTTTAAATTTCCTTTTTGCTTAGGTGGCATATGCAAGTATCCATAAAGTGCAATTTCCCATTCCTTCACGCCATACTTCATCTCCATATTTCAATATGGTACATTTCCTCTCTTTTCTTTTTCTTCACGTTACACCACCCTCTTCTCCTTAATTATTATTGTGCTTATCATTAATGTCCAAGGGTCCTCACGTGTGGTTCCTAATGTACACCTCCTTGCTTGCAAATCTTGGTTTACTTCTCCCAAATTCACATTGCACTTGTTTTTTTTTTCTTCATGTGAAATCCTCCTCTCCCTTCCATCTTCCTACTTGGCTTAAGAAAAAAAAAAGGTTGCACCTTGCTGTATACCTTCATGTTTCTAATTAACTTCCCTTCTTTCCTTCTTCTCCTTATGTGTGGAATGGCTTGAAATTATGCACCTTGTAGTTTCTTGCTTGCAACCTTGGCAATTCCTATCTTAATTACCTTCTTTTCTCTAATTCCCATGGTTTTCTTGGTGTGTAAGTTGCCTTATCCCCTCATTCACGCCACCTTTCCTTCTTCTCTTCATTACAATTTTCCATTCGGCCAAGTCAAAGGAAGTGGGATGCTGCACTTGTCCTTTCCTTCATCCATTGCATGTAGGAGGGGTACATTGTCTCTTTTCTCCACCATTGCACCTTAGTCACCCTCATTCACGTATGATACATGCAAAACACATACACACACACACATAAATCTTCTTCTCCACATCAGAAAAAATTCAAGGGAGGGGAAACGTGTTTCATACATTATTCCTTCCCTAGCTGTGTGGTACATGAAATTTTTGCAACAATGTTTTTACTCTTGCTTCTCTTGTATGCAAGACACCTATGCTAGCATTGCACATATTCCCTTTTCTTTTCTTCCTTATAGCACGTGTGCCTCTATTGCCATGCACCCCTTGAAATCTCCATGCATTTACATTACAAATTCTACACTCTCCCTTGCCTATTCGAGCACCTTAATTAGAAGGAATGGAAAATATATAAAGGGAAGAAAAGGGAAAGGCTAGTTTCACATGCCAATTGTCATCAAGTGTAGCCTTTTGTCCATTGCCATTCTCCTATTACCCATTGGCCATTAGAAACTAAGGCTAAAAGGGGATGTCATTCCTTCTTCCCATTGTCCCTTGGTCTCATGCAAGATACATATGTTAGTATCTTTTCTTCCTAGTTCACGTGTGATTTCCCATGCATATTCAATGGCTATTTCTTTATGGAATCTCATTTTCCACATGTGCAAGCATTCTTGAGTCTCCATGCTCCTAGCCGTGTGGACACATATATATTTAGATTGTTTCATTCCTCTTTCCTCCCCCTTTTTGTCTTAGCCATGTGATGTATATATATATGTATATATATACATGAGTATTTAGTTTGCTTTTCTCCTTGGTAATTAGTCTAATTGAAAGGAAGAAGAATTAAATTAAACACCTAAATTTGGCTAAAATGTTGAGTTAATCTAAATCAAACATCATAACAAATTGAAAGCATCTTTATTTTAAATAACAAAATCACATAAGAAATATTTATCCAATCAATTGAAGAACAATAATTCAGACTAATTGAAATTAAGGGGTGTTACATTTCTCCCCTCCTTAAAAATAATTTCGTCCTCGAAATTTATACATACCTAATGAGAATAATTCTGGATAGGCCTTGCGTATGTCCTCCTCCCTCTCCCAGGTAGCTTTCTATGGTGCCATCGGGTCCCGCTAGACCTTTACCACGAGAATGGCCTTATTCCTTAGGGTCTTGACCTCTGTGTCGATGATTTGTATAAGTTTTGGCCAATAAGTCAGATTATCCTTTAATTGTAGAGTACTGGCGTCAAGTATATGGGAGGGGTCGGGTATGTATTTTCTAAGCTGGGAGATATGGAAAACATTGTGAAGGTTGGACAATATAGAGGTAAGGCTATCTGGTGTGCTAATAGACCCACTTTCTTCAATATCTGGAATGGTCCAATGTATCTGGTGTAACGTCTGCTCCTAATATTTGCATTTTATGATGATGTTATTATTATTATTGTTAGTATTAATTGTGGGATGTTAAGGATAATTTATCAAGGAGTTAGAATAGACATTTTTATCACTATATAATCACTTTTGTGATAAAAGAATGAAATTGGAAATTTGGTAAGGAAGGGTAAAATAGTAATTTTACCATGAAAGGAAAAATTTATTTAATTCCTGTATTTCTTGAGATCTCATTAAAGGATTTTCATTATTTTCATTTAAGAGAGAAGAATCTAGTTACATAAGTGATTATGTGCAATGGTTGTCGAGACGGGCAAAACTATAATTTTACCCTAAGGGCATATTAGTAATTTTACATAATGTAGAAAATCTAATTTTTATCTTAAATATTTCAAAAAATAGAAATTAGAAATCCTTGTCCAATTATGCTTAAAAGAAGGAAGAAAAAGGGTGAAAATGATGGAATTGGATCCTATTTGGCGCTCCTGCTTTGTAGTCCTCTTTGTGCTTTTTAGCGGCGGTTTTATCCGTCGCTAAAGTGTGTTTTAATATTATTGCAACGAATATTATTGCTGCTATAACTTTTGTTTAAATAATTAATTTAACAAAAGTTATAGTGACAATAATATTTGTTGCAAAAAACTTTAGCAACGGAAAAAACTGCTGCTAAAACGCCCAGCCAATAGGACACGCCAAACAGGAATCCTGAAAAAATGATAACCTTGGCATAAAGGGAAAAAAGGTAATTTCGACTTAGGGGCAAAATTATAATTTTTCTAAAAGCAAGGTAAATTAGTAAATTCACAAAAATAAGTTTTATAAAATCTTATTTAAGTGATTTTTACACCATGAAGCCGAAAAGGGTGAAAAATGGAGCTAAAATGGCCATTTGGACTTAAATGGCAAAATGGCAATTTTCTTAGGGGCATATGTGCAAATTTCAAAAAGTTGAGGGTCCATTCTGTAATTTCAAAATTTTTGAAGGGCAGAAATGTCCCACCCCATGGAAGTTGAACAAAATTACATTTCCAAGGAGAGTGAATGCCATTGATGAAAAAGAGAAGAAAAAGGGATAAAATGGACATTTTAACACCAATGGCATTTTTGTAAATAACCTAAACCCTAAATTTCAGCCTTCTTCTTCTTCAAGGTGCTAGAATGGTCGAAGATGAGTGAAGAAGAAGGAAGTGGTCGAATTGCTTCTTAGGCTTGGAGAAGAAGATTTTCACATCAAAATAACTTGGAGATTCCACTTGTTTTACCTTTTCAAGGTAGCTAAACATGCCTATGCCATTCTTTTCTTGTTTTATGGTGTGTTTATGGTGTTTTAGTCTTGCAAGAATGATAGCTTTTCTCTCTCTACATCTTATGGTTGATTTGCATGAATGGGTTTGAAATATGTTGAAAACTACTTGTGTTTATGGCTATATACATGTTGGAATGCTTAAAATCCTAAGAGATGGTAAATTTTCATGGATGGAATCATAGTCTTGCCAAACCCTAACCTATACCAAGGCTAAAATGGTATTGTATAGAGTGAGAAAATGATGTTTTTGCATGGTTTTTTCTTGAATATGATTGTGTTATAAGCAAGATGGTGAAATAACTCCATTTCCTTGTATTTTTCACTTTGGCCAAATTATTGCTAGAGTAAGGGTGATGAAATTTGGTTAAAATGGTGTTAGAAAAAGTGTAACAAAGTGTTAGAAAATGGTAAGAGAGAGAAAATCTAGATAAGTTAATGTTTAAGCACCTTTTCCATTTTCTAACTTCACCATTAACCATGAATGTGTGACTTACTCATCTTGGCCGAATAGATGCATACATACATAGTTCACATATATCATACCCAGGGATCTATATGAAAAGAATTTTGAAATTTAATTGAATGTAGGTTTGTTCTCTGTATTATTACAGTGGTACATATCAGTTGTTTTAAATAAACTAGTTTGTTTAGCTACTGGGAATATATTTCTCATTGTTGTGCTAATGTGTATTAGATGCCTAGATATTGTCTAATCATGGAGATCGAGCTAGCAACGATGGAAGTTTCCTTCCTATGGACTTTTACTATCATAAAGGATATTTATGTCATATCTATCTTTGAATTTCCTCTAGAGTAGCTAGGCACTTTAGTATGTATCTGTAGCCCTTTTTATTTTAGGGTCCTGATTATACATGTTCTTTTTTTTTTTAATAGAATTGGGACTATCATTTTTTGGCTGTACATAGAGGGAAAAACGGGAACTTACTGGGATGAAGATATATGAAGGATTTATTCATCCTCAGTGTTTTGGAAAGGAGTTTAAGTGACAGGCTTGTTGTCTCCTTACTCCTTTGGATGAATACTTCATATATCCTAGTGAATTTATATCAAATGATGTAACAGATAGTTTGTATATATAATATGAAAGTTTTTATATATTCCTTTGTGATGTATGAAAATTTGTCATTCCGCTGTGCCAAAGTATATTTACCTGAGCAAAAGTAGCCGAACCTAATTGCAAAAGAATTATGTGATGGATTAAATGCTCAGGAGAAATTAATGCAATTAAAGACTAAGAATAATGTAACCACTTATCTAAATCAGTATTAGGACGTTGTTAAGATAAGGGATGTTACATTAAAGTTGGTATAAGAGTATAGCTACCTAGGTTAGAAAAGGGTAGATTCCTCAAGGAAGGGACTAGTTCAGGTTAGTTGGCTGTACCTATGTAGTTGGCTAATTTGTATTGTGTTTTGAACTTGAGGAATGAAGCATTAGGTTTGGGAAGATAGTAGCTCGTATAGGTGTTATAAATTCTCTACTTAATGGTCTATTATTGAGACTGATCACCTCAGTGATGTTTGTTTTGTAGAGAACACAATGGCACCACCTAGGAGAAGTGGAAACCCGAGCCAGGATAATAAAGTGAGTGTGTTTGAGGTAATGCAGACAATGAGAGGGTTGGATGAAGCTATGAGAGCTCAAGCTGCAGCAACATCAAAACAAGCTGTAGTTACAGCTGAAGCACTTCAACAGCTTCAATCTGATAGGAGCAAAGCTACTTAACCTAGAAATGAACAAGCAAGGAACCAGACTATAGGAGGATGGACCAAATTTCAGAGGGCTAGACCCCTTACTTTTAAGGGTGAATTAGATCATAAATTGGATGAGGAGTGGTTGCAAAAGATGGAAGAAATTTTTAACGTTTTAGGATGCACTGAAGGACAAAAGATCTCTTTCACAACCTACCAGTTGGAAGGAGAAGCCAAGCATCGGTGGAAGGGGACCAGGTAGTTGCTGGAAAGCCAAGAATTACATATCACATGAGAAACTTTTAAGAAAGCCTTCTTAAATAAATATTTTCCTCATAATGAAAGAAATGCTAAGGAAGGTGAATTTCTGAGAATTAAACAAGAAGGCAGACCCTTTGAAGAGCACTTAGCCCGTTTTGAAGAGTTGTCCAAGTTCTCTTCTTATTTACAGTGGAGACCAGATGAGACATGGAAGGTTATACACTTAGAGAGTAGTCTAGATCTAGAATTATACCATGAGATAGCCTCCTAAGAGACTCGAGATTACACCACTCTAGTCAATAAATGCCGTATTGTTTCCAAGTCATTAGCTACATTGAAGAAACGTAAACAAGAAATGGGTTCCTTTAAAAGAAAAGTATCATTTAAGTATGGTAAAGGACGAGAAAATAAATTTGCAAGAGGGCAGATAGGTAAAAGAACTATGAATGTCACTGTTGCTCTAGAGAACTATCAGAAATGTGAAAGATATCATGGGGACCGACCATGTCTGAGACGACACAATGTCTGCTTCAAATGTGGGAAACTCGGACATTATGATAGAGATTGCACACTCCCAAGGAAGCCAACTAAGGCCCAAAGACCTACCACCAAGGGGAGGGTGTATACCCTCAAAAGTGAAGAGGCGGCTTAGTGCAAGGATTTAATGAAAGGTATATGTTTTGTTAATGATGTTCCTTTGATTGTACTTTATGATTCTGGCACTACCCATTCTTTTATTTCAACAAAGTGTGCCCAAAAATTGAACCTACACATGTCTAGTTTACCTTATGAGTTATCTGTGACTTTTATAGATACCAAACCAGTAAACAGGGGAATTGAGAGGAAAAGTCAAAGAATGAGTTTTCTATGTTCCTAAGAGACAGAAATCCAATAGAAAGTAAGTGACATACCTGTAGTGTGTGAATTTCTTGATGTGTTTCCAGAGGAGATTGTAAGTCTTCCACCCGAGAGAGGGTAGAATTTTCTATAGAGCTGGTTCCTGATATAGGACCAATTTCCATAGCACCGTATAGGATGTCCCATGTAGAACTGAGTGAGTTGAAAGTACAAATAGAGGACCTCCTAAAGAAGGGATTCATTAAACCTAGTGCCTCATCATGGGGAGCCTTGGTGTTATCTGTAAAGAAGAAAGATGGTAGTCTAAGAATGTGCATAGATTACAGATAGTTAAATAAGGTAACTGTAAAAAATAAATATCCCCTCCCTAGAATTGATGACTTGCTAGATCAGTTAAGAGGTGCTACTATTTTCTCTAAAATTAATTTGAGGTTAGGATACCATCAGATCAGAGTAAGGGAAGAGGACATCCTAAGACTGATTTTAGGACTAGGTATGGACATTATGAGTTCCTTGTAATACCATTTGGCCTAACCAATGATCTAGCTATTTTTATGGATTATATGAACCAAATTTTTAGGCCTTATTTAGATCAGTTTGTGGTAGTATTCATTGACGATATTTTGGTGTACTCTAAAGATAGGCAGGAGCATGAACAACATTTTAGGATTGTGTTGGGAATTCTTAAGGAAAGGAAATTGTATGATAAACTAGAAAAATGTGTGTTTTTGCTGGAAGAAGTGAAATTTCTAGGGCATATGATTTCTAAAGATGGAGTGTCAGTGGATCCTAGTAAAAATGAAGTAGTAGTAAATTGGGAAAGGCCTACTACTATAACAGAAGTTTGTAGTTTTCTGGGTTTAGCAGGATATTATAGACGATTTATTCAACGATTTTCGCAAATAGCAATGCCAATGACTAAACTAACCTGAAACGATGCTCCATTTGTATGGGACGCCAAATGTGAGCAAAGTTTTCAAACCTTGAAGGAAAAATTGACCACTGCACTTGTTTTAGTGATTCCTCACCCTTTGGAAAAATTTGAGTTACACTATGATGCCTCTAAGAAAGGATTGGGATGCATTTTGATGCAAGAAGGAAGGGTAGTCGCTTATACTTCTAGACAATTAAGGCCTCATTAGAGAAACTATCGTACTTATGATCTAGAGTTGGTTGCCATAGTATTAAATATTTGGAGACATTATCTCTATGGGTCGAGATTTGAGGTATTTAGTGACCACAAAAGTTTCAGGTACCTTTTCGATCAGAAGGAGTTAAATATGAGGCAGAGGAGATGGATGGAATTCATTAAGGATTATGATTTTGAATTGAAATATCATCTAGGTAAGGCAAATATTGTGGCAAATGCACTAAGTAGGAAGTCCCTCCAGGTAGCTTAAATGATGATAAGTGAGATGAGCTTAATAAAGAAATTTAGGAACATGAACAAAATCTTTTTGAGTGAATTAAGAATTGAGAAAATTCTTAGAGCTCAAATCTTAGAAGCTCAAAAGAATGATGAATTCTTAGAGTCTTTAAAGGACTCAAAGGAATTCATAAAGGATGCTGATGGAATGATAACTTTCCATAATAGAATTTATATTCCTAATGTAAATGGATTGAGAGAAAAGTTATTAGAGGAAGCTCATCAAAGTAGATATACTATTCATCTTGGAGCCACTAAAATGTATCAGAATTTGAAGGAGAGATTTTGGTGGCCAAGTATGAAGAAGCATATAGCGGAGTATGTAGCTAAGTGCTTAGTATGTCAGCAGGTAAAGATTGAGCACCAAAAGCCTGCTGGATTACTACAGCCATTAGACATCCCAGAGTGGAAATGGGATAAAATTTCAATGAATTTTATGGTAGGCTTACCTAGAACCCAATTAGGGAACGATGCTATTTAGGTGATAGTGGATCGATTAACTAAATCTACCCATTAAGATTAACTACTCTATGGATAAGTTAGCTCAAATATATATTCATGAGATAGTGAGACTTTATGGTGTACCTATTAGCATTATCTTACATAAGGTTCCCAGATTTACCTCTAGATTTTGGAAAGCCCTACAAGAAGCCTTCCGGACTAAATTAAATTTTAGTGCACATATCACCCTTAAACTGATGGACAGACTGAGAGAACAATTCAAACTCTAGAAGATATGATAAGGGCTTGTGTTTTAGAGTATAAGGGAAACTAGGATAGGAGTCTACCATTAATTGAATTCTCTTATAACAACAGCTTCCAGTCTAGTATTGGTATGCCACCCTATGAAGCCTTATATGGGAGAAAATGTAGATCCTCACTATGTTGGTATGAAGTGGGTGAGAGATAATTGTTAGGACTTGAGTTAGTGTAACAAACAACCGATCAAATTAAAATGATCAGAGAGAAAATGTCAAAAGCTCAGGACAGACAAAAGAGTTATGCTAATAAGAGGAGGAGGCCATTGGAATTTGATGAAAAAGATCATGTTTTCCTTAAAATTTCCCCAACTACTAGGATTGGTAGGGCTATGAAGTCTAGGAAGCTGAGTCCAAGATACATTGGACCTTTTCAAATTCTGAAGAGGGTTGGTCCATCTGCATACCAGATAGCCTTGCCACCATTCTTGTCAAACCTCTATAATTTTTTCCTTGTATCTCAACTTCGAAAATATATCCTTGATCCCTCACATTCTTGAAGCTAGTACATTAAAATTAAAGGATAATCTGACATATAAACCAAAACCTTTGCAAATCATCAGTACTGAGGTCAAGAACCTGAGGAATAAAACTATTCCCTTGGTAAAGGTCTTGTGTGACAAAACATCACCACAGGAAGTTACTTGGGAGAGAGAAGAAGAAATGCAGAAAACCTATCCAGAGTTATTCACATGAGGTATGTATCAATTTCGAGGACGAAATTATTTTAAATGAGGGGAGAAATGTAACATCCGCTCCTAATATTTGCATTTTATGATGACGTTATTATTATTATTATTGTTAGTATTAATTTTGGGATGTTAAGGATGATTTATCAAGGAGTTAGAATGGACATTTTTATCATTATATAATCACATTTGTGATAAAAGAATGAAATTGGAAATTTGGTAAGGAAGGGTAAAATAGTAATTTTACCATGAAAGGAAAAATTTATTTAATTCTCGTATTTCTTCAGATCTTATTAAAGGGTTTTCATTATTTTTATTTAAGAGAGAAGAAGAATCTGGGTACATAAGTGATTATGTGTAATGGGTGCTGAGAAGGGAAAAACTATAATTTTACCCTAAGGGCATATTAGTAATTTTACATAATGTAGAAAATCTAATTTTTATCTTAAATATTTCAAAAAATAGAAATTAGAAATCCTTGTCCAATTATGCTTAAAAGAAGGAAGAAAAAGGGTGAAAATGATAACCTTGGCATAAAGGGCAAAAAGGTAATTTTTTCTTAGGGGTAAAATTATAATTTTTCTAAAAGAAGGGTAAATTAGTAAATTCACAAAAATAAGTTTTATAAAATCTTATTTAAGTGATTTTTACACCATGAAGCCGAAAAGGGTGAAAAATGGAGCTAAAATGGCCATTTGGACTTAAATGGCAAAATGGCAATTTTCTTAGGGGCATATGTGCAAATTTCAAAAAGTTGAGGGTCCATTCTACAATTTCAAAATTCTTGAAGGGCAGAAATGTCCCAGCCCATGGAAGTTGCACAGGAGAGTGAATGCCATTGATGAAAAAGAGAAGAAAAAGGGATAAAATGGACATTTTAACACCAATGGCATTTTTGTAAATAACCTAAACCTTAAATTTCAGCCTTCTTCTTCTTCTTCAAGGTACTAGAATGGTCGAAGATGAGTGGAGAAGAAGGGAGTAGTCAAATTGCTTTTTAGGCTTGGAGAAGAAGATTTTCACATCAAAATAACTTGGAGATTCCACTTGTTTTAACTTTTCAAGGTAGCTAAACATGCCTATGTCATTCTTTTCTTATTTTATCGTGTGTTTATGGTGTTTTTAATCTTGCAAGAATGATAGCTTTTCTCTCTCTACATTCTTATCGTTGATTTGCATGAATGGGTTTGAAATATGTTGAAAACTACTTGTGTTTATGGCTATATACATGTTGGAATGCTTAAAAACCTAAGAGATGGTAAGTTTTCATGGATGGAATCAAAGTCTTGCAAAACCTTAACCTATACCAAGGCTAAAATGGTATTGTATAGAGTGAGAAAATGGTGTTTTTGCATGGTTTTTGCTTGAATATGATTGTGTTGTAAGCAAGATGGTGAAATAACTCCATTTCCTTGAATTTTTCACTTTGGCTGAATTATTGCTTAAGTAAGGGTGTAGCAATTTGGTTAAAATGGTGTTTAGAAAAGTGAAAGAAGGTGTTATAAAATGGTAAGAGAGAGAAAATCTAGGTAAGTTAATGTTTAAGCACCTTTCCCATTTTCTAACTTCACCATTAACCATGAATGTGTGACTTACTCATCTTGGCCGAATAGATGCATACACACATATTTCACATATATCATACCCAAGGATCTATATGAAAAGAATTTTGAAATTTAATTGAATGTAGGGTTGTTCTCTATATTATTATAGTGGTACATATTAGTTGTTTTAAATAAACGGGTTTGTTTAGCTATTGGGAATATATTTCTTATTGTTGTACTGATATGTATCAGATGCCTAGATATTTTCTAATCATAGAGATCGAGCTAGCAATGGTAGATGTTCCCTTCCTAAGGACTTTCACTATCATAAAAGATATTTATGTCATATCTATCTTTGAATTTCGTTTAGAGTAGCTAGGCACTTTAGCATGTATCTGTAGCCTTTTTTTTTTGGGGTCTTAATTCTACATGTTCTTTTTTTGTTAATAGAATTGGGACTATCATTTTTTGGCTGTACATAGAGGGAAAAAGGGGAACTTTCTGGGATGAAGATATATGAAGGATTTATTCATCTTTAGTGTTTTGGAAAAGAGTTTGAGTGACAGGCTTGTTGTCTCCTTACTCCTTTAGATGAATACTTCATATATCCTAGTGAATGTATCAAATGATGTAACAGATAGTTTGTATATATTATATGAAATTTTTTATATATTCCATAGTGATGTATGAAAAGTTGATATTCCATTGTGCCAAAGTATATTTACCTGAGCAAAAGTAGCTGAACCTAATTGCAGAAGAATTATGTGATGGATTAAATGCTCAGGAGAAATTAATGCAATTAAAGACTACGAATAATGTAACCACTTATCTAAATCAGTATTAGGACGTTGTTAAGATAAATAAGGGGTGTTACATCCGGGACTTAACTTTCTAGACTTCATAGCTCTACCAATCCAAGTAGTTGGGGATACCTTTAGAAAAACATGGTTCCCTTCCTCAAATTCTAAGGGTCTTCTCCTCTTGTCAGGATAGCTCTTTTGTTTATGCTGAGCCTTTTCCATTTTCTCTCTGATCATCTTAATTTGATCAGTTGTCTGTTATACTAACTCAGGACTTAGCAATTGCCTCTCACCCACTTCGTACCAACACAATGGTGACCTACACTTCCTCCCAAAGAGGGCCTCACAGGGCGCCATACGTATGCTAGAGTGGAAACTATTATTGTAAGAAAACTCAATCAGTGGTAGACTCTTTTCCCAGTTTCCTTGGTATTCTAAGACACAAGCCCTAAGCTTATCCTCTAAGGTCTGAATGGTTCTCTCCATTTGTCCATCAGTTTGAGGATGATATGATACACTAAAATTTAGCCAAGTCCTAAAGGCTTCTTGTAGGGCTATCTAAAACCTAGAGGTGAATCGGGATCCCTATCTGAGACAATGCTAATGGGTACCCCATGGAGTCTCAATATCTCCTGAATATATAGATGTGCTAGTCTATTCAAGGAGTAGTTAATCCTAATGGGTAGGAAATAAGCAGACTTGGTTAACTTATTCACTATTACCCAGATAACATCATTCCCTGATTGGGTTCTAGGTAGTCCTACCACGAAATCCATAGAAATATTATCCCACTTCCACTCAGGAATGTCTAAGAGTTGTACTAACGTAGCAAGCTTCTGATGCTCAATCTTGACTTGCTATATGCTTCTTTATTCTTGCCCACCAGAACTTTTCCTTCAAGTCTTGGTACATCTTAGTGGCTCCAGTATGGACAGTGTACTTACTTTGGTGAGCTTCTTCTAAAATATTATCCTTCAGTTCTCCTATCTTAGGAACATACATCCTATTCTAGAAAGTTACCATTCCGTCTGCCTCCCTCATGAACTCCTTTGAATCCTTTAGAGATTCTAGGAATTCATCCTTCTTCTGGGCTTCTAAGATTTGGGCCATAAAGGTGTTCTCAATCCTTAACTCAATCAGGCAGATCTTATTAGGTAACACTAGAGTAGACAACCTCATGTTCCTAAACTTCTCTATTAAGTCCATCTCGCTCACCATCAGTCGAGCTACATAGAGAGACTTCCTACTTAAGGCATTTGCCACAATGTTTACCTTGCCTGGATGGTACTGTAATTCAAAATCGTAATCCTTGATGAATTCCATCCACCTCCGTTGTCTCATATTCAACTCATTTTGGTTAAAGAGGTACTTGAGACTTTTATGGTCACTAAATACCTCAAACCTAGACCCATAGAGGTAATGTCTCTAAATCTTCAAGGCAAACACTATAGCTGCCAACTCTAGGTCATGGGTAGGGTAGTTTCTCTCATGTGGCCTTAGCTGCCTAGAAGCATAGGCCACTACTCACCCTCCTTGCATCAATACACACCCTAACCCTATTTTAGAGGCATCACAATACAATTCAAACTTCTTCAAAGGGTCAGGGATAACTAGCATGGGTCCAGTGGTTAACTTCTCCTTCAAGGTTTGGAAACTTTGTTCATACTTTGTGTCCCACACAAATGGAACATCCTTCTAGGTTAGCTTGGTCATTGGCATCACTATTTGTGAAAACCCCTGAATGAATCGTCTATAGTATCCCGTTAAACCCAAGAAAATCTTGATCTCAGTCACTGTAGTAAGCCTTTCCTAGTTTACTACTGCTTTAACTTACTGGGATCCACTGACACTCCCTTATTAGAAATCACATGCCCTAGGAACTTAACTTCTTCCAACTAAAACTCGCACTTCTCTATCTTGGCATATAACTGCTTCTCCCTAAGTATTTGTAGCACTGTCCTGAGGTGCTATTCATGCTCTCATCTATTCTTGGAGTGCACTAATATGTCATTGATAAACAGTACTACAAACTGATCGAGGTAGGGCCTAAAGATGCGGTTCATGTAGTCCATGAAAATAGATTAAGCATTCGTCAGTCGAAAGGAAATCACGGGAAATTCATAATGGCCATACCAAGTCTTAAAGGCGATCTTAGGTATGTTTTCCTTCCTAACCCTGATCTAATGATACCCCGATCTCAAATCAATCTTAGAAAAGATAGTGGCCCTTCTCAATTGGTCTAATAGTTCATCGATCCTAGGGAGAGGATACTTATTCTTTATCGTCACCTTATTCAGCTGCCTATAGTCTATACACATCCTTATACTCCCGTCCTTCTTCTTGACAAACAATACAAGAGCTCTCTATGGTGACACACTGGGCCTAATGAATTGTTTTGCTATAAGGTCCTCTATCTACTCCTTCAACTCCTTTAATTCCATCGAGGACATCCTATAGGGTGCTATGGATATCAGTTCTGTCCCAGGGACTAGGTTTATGGAAAACTTTATCTCTCTCTCAGGTAAGAGACTAGTAATCTCTTTCAAAAAAACATTTGAGAATTCATTGACTACAAGTATGGTTTCTAACTTCTGCTTATTCTCTACCTCTGAGGAACATAAGAAACCCATTCTTTGGTTTTTCCTCTCTATCCCCACATTTACTGGCCTAGCGTCTATGAAAGTCACAGACTTAGCTAAGCAGTCCAAGATAACATTGTTTGAAGAGAGCTAGTCTATACCAAGGATGACATCTAATTTGACCATGGGTAAACAGATTAAGTCTAGAAAGAAGGTTTTGTTTTCAATTATAATGGAACATTTTAAAGAAATTAAGTATGTAGACATGTGTTCATTAGTGGGTACTACTATGGAAAGCTTATAGGGTAGGGTGGTTATGGGTAGTTTTAGTTTCTGAACACAGTCTATCGAAACAAAAGAATGGGTGGCATTAAAATCATACAACACAATTAAAGGAATATCATTAATAAAACACGTACCTTTCAACAAATCTTCAGACTAGGCCACCTCTTTCCCCTTTAAGGTATACACCCTTCCCTTGGTGAGAGGTCTCGAGGTCTCTTCCGGCTTCCTTAGGGTAGGGCAGTTCCAGGCTATGTATCTTGGCTTCCTACATCTGTAGCACACACTTTGCCCTATCAGGCATGGCCTATCCCTATAATTCTTCCCACATCTTGAACAACTGCTCTGGGATGTCGAATATTCACTGGCCTCTTCTCGGTCTGGCTCCTAAGGAACTTTCTGTCTTGGCCCCAGCTGAATTCTGTTGGGCTGTTTCTCTTAAGGAACCCTACTTCCTACCTCCCCTTCTTCAATACGGCTAAGGACCAAGAGGCTATCCTGCACTTATTTACCAGCGTTGGGTAGTCCTTGATCTCCTATACAGCCACATCATGGTACATTTTTGAGTCCAAGCTATTCTCTATATGTATGGCTTTCCATGCCTTAACAGGTCTCTACTTAAGGTAAGAAGAGAATTTTGACAACTCTTTGAACCTGGCTAAGTGCTCTTCAAAAGGCCTACCACCCTATTTTATCTATATGAACTCGCCTTCCTTCATATTCCTCTCACTTTGGGGAAAATACTTCTCTAAGAATACATCCTTGAAACTCTCCCAAGTGATCTGGGTCTCCTGTGCCTCCATCAGTTACTTCATTCCCCTCTACCAATATTTTGCCTCCCCCTTCAGTTGGTAGGTGGTGAAGGAGACCTTCTGCGGTTTTGCATTCCCTAGTACCTTAAATATTTCCTCCATCTTTTGTATCCACTCTTCAGCCTTCTTCGAGTTTACAGCCCCAGTAAAGACAGGAGGCTTGGCCCTCTGAAAGTTGGACTAGCCCTCACCAACTTGGGTCTTTATCTGTTCTGCCCCTATCTGAGTATCTTCGCCCTAGCCCGTCTAGGCCTATTGGAGTGCCTCAGCTATAACTGCAGCCTGGGCCCTCATATATTTGGCCATATCCCTCATGGTCTGAATGACTTCATTCACATCCACAAAACAAGCATTACCAAGGTGATCAGACTCAATAACAAATGATTATGCAAGTAACTTATAACACTAAAAGGAGCTTTTATCTTCCCAAAGCTAATGCTCAATTCCCTAGGTTCAAAAAAAAAAGAAAAAGCTAGCCAATTACCTTGGTACAGCCGACTAACTTGAACTAGTCCGTTACCTGGGGAATTTTAGCCCGCTCCTAACCTAGGTAGCTGCGCTCTGATACCAACTTAATGTAACATCCCTATATAGTATTACAATTCCTCTAATGCAACAAATAGGTTCGGTACATTATTCTTATCCTTTTATTTATTTAATGTCTGAGCAATTATACCATTAAGTTTCATTAAAGCGGATTAGGTTTGAGATCTTTTGCTCAGATTAAATCTTGTATGCACAGCAAAATAATAAAAAAATATTATACTACACAACAAAAATTTAAACTTTCATATAATTCAAATAGTACATGTCCAATAATGTCCACTACATTCTGGTAAACATGTCCCCGGATACATGAAGTACCCGTCCATCGGGAGTCAGGAGACAACAGGTTTTTCACTCAGACTCCCTTACAAATTTATAAGGATGGATCGGTCCTTCACATATCTGTCCCTAGGGATATCCCATGTACATCTCATATATGCAGTCAAAAGAATAGTCCTAATCTAAATCAAATATATCTAGACTAGGACCTAAAATATGGGTTACAAAAATCTCACTCAAATCAAAATGGAACTTCTACCTTTCGGCCCTGCTACACGTTCGTATCTGATACATATTAGCACATAAATGAGAAACACAAGTTTCCCAGTAGCTTAACAATTCAGGGTTTAGAAATCAACTAATATGTACCAGGGTGCAAGCACCAAAACATTTCATTATACATCCTTGATATTCAAACATAACATTATTCATAAATACAAAAAGCCAAGCATTGCATGATAAATTTTGAAGTCAATGTGAAAATCAAATAACCCTTTTTCAAGTGAAATATATTCTCATAAAATTACATGTGTTATTGTAGAATTAAACAAAGTACTTATGCATCAAATTCTTACACTTTCTTTTATAGATTAATTGAATGCCCTGGGATGTTACATGAACACTAGGTCACAAGTATAGAGCACCTTCAGCCACACCTCACTAGGTCACTCGTGTGGAGCACCTTCGGTCACACCTCGTAAATCTTGGACACTCGGCCACACATGTACACTCATCATAAGCACGAGGTTATGGGCATAGAGCACCTTCGGCCACACCCAGCTAGGTCACCTCTATGGAGCACCTTTGGTCACACCTTGTAATTTGTGGACACTCGACCATGTATATAGATTCATCGTGAATGCTACGTCATGGGCATGGAGCACCTTCGGCCACACCTCACTAGGTCACCTATGTAGAGCATGTTTGGCCACACCTCGTAATTTGTGGACACTTGGCCATGTATATAGTTTCATCGTGAACGCTAGGTCACAGGCATGGAGCACCTTCAGCCACACCTCGCTAGGTCACCCGTGTAGAGCACCTTCGACCACACCTCATAATTCGGGGACACTCAGCCACGTATATACATTCATCGTGAATGCTAGGTGATGGGCATGGAGCACCTTCCTATGCTTTCCCTTGTTAGTTATGTTTCCTTTTTTCTATCAGCATACAATACCTCTTTGTCATATTTATTTATGACAATTTTTGCCTAAATTAATTTAATTTTCCATTATTAAATAATATATTTCTTCCATGATTTTGGGCCTAAGGAAACTCAAGGGAATTTCATGTTTTATCATTTAATTATTATTATTTTTTACTCTTTCCATTCTTTAAATAATACCTTTAAAATGGGAGAATTTCTTTCCTAAACTTAGCACACCATTAATTATCCATCTTCCATAACACCAATATTCATCTTTGCTAACCATGATTTTTCCATTACAACTTTCACCATTAATTAGCCATAATTTTCCCATAACAATGGTCATCATTAACTAGCTTTAAATTTCAAATAATAATATTCATCATTGATCTAGCCAACCATTTCCCATAATCATGTGCATCATTATTACTAACCACAATTTTCCCACATTATTTTGGTTTAAAGTTTCCTTTCTTACACATGTTATATTTACTAATAATAATTTTACCGTGGGAATCACAAGTTTACTCAAATACTAAGAGTCATAAGCCAAACGACACATGCCATTGCAATGATCTCTTGTTCTAGGCTCCTTCATGATTTTAAGAAAACAACATTACTAAGTTTAAGCATCAACCGGCTCATGTATTTATCATGAAAGCTTAGCTAAGTGTCACTCTGAATTCAAGAAGGTAGATGAGTATTCAAGTTCCATGGAAGCAAAATCATTGTACATGTACACTAGATCATGGAACTAAAATTAATGAATTGCTAACCTACCTCTTTAGTGCCTTAGTATGGTTTTTCTTGGCTTCTTCTTTAAATCCTTTCTCCTTTTGCTTTGCTCCTTGAGCACCTTTACTTTTTCCTCCTCACACTCTTGGTGTTTTTCTCAAACTCACGCCCTCTCCCTCTCTTTTCTTATCCTTTTATTTCTTTTCCCTTTTTCTTTTTATCTTCTTCTCCTCTTCCATGTGTGTGTGTGTTGTATGTACGCAAAATGAAAATGAACTTACCACTCTTTTGTCTCTTGCTTAGGTGGCATGGCATGGATAAAATTTTAAATTTCCTTTTTCCCTAGGTGACGTATGCAAGCATCCATAAAAATGCAATTTCCCATTCCTTCATGCCATGTTTCATCTCCATTTTTCAATATGGTACATTTCCTTTTCTTTTTCTTCAAACTACACCACCCTCTTCTCCTTAATTATTATTGTGATTATCATTATTGTCAAAGGGTCCTCACATGTGGTTCCTAATGTACACCTCCTTCCTTGCAAATCTTGGTTCACATGTGATTTCCCATGCATATCCAAGGCCATTTGAAACTAAGGCTAAAAGGGGATGTCATTCCTTCTTCCCATTGTCCTTTGGTCTCATGCAAGATACATATGTTAGTATCTTTTCTTCCAAGTTCACATGTGATCCCCCATGCATATTTGATATGTCTTATTTTACACAATTTTACCTAATATTTTCTATCCATTTTTATGTGTTTTGTGTATTTTTTATTCTAAGAATCACCTAAATGTATATCTTATTGCATTTCAGGCATTTTATCAATCTATCATCAGTAAATGAGGCCTTTCTGGAGTCAAAACAACCATTTTGGGTCATTTGGGCCATTTTCTCCTATTGGGTCGAGCCAAAGCCCTTAATGGGCCTTTAGAGCGTGCATCCAAGGGAGGCAGGCCCAAGCAGCACGCAAGTGTGGAAATTTTGGAGCTTGGAATAGTGAAATTGGAGAAGAAAAACACAAGCAGCAGTGCACACATGGAGGAACCCATCGCGTGGAGAGAGCCCGAAGCCAAGCGTGAATGGAGGTGGTTTTAGGTGGAGTCCATAGCGGCGTGACCTTACTCCGGCAATAGGGGATGATGGGAGACCTACCACCGTTGTGCATTTTTCTTTGGAAAGCTGCAGATCGGTGAGAAAAGATGTGCGATTCGAGAGGAAACCCGTCTGAGATCGCGGCGCTTTGTGGCATTTTTGGCTGACCCACTGCCCACCATCGCTCCCTGCACCTGCAAGCAACTCCTCGGGCACCTTCCCCTAGCTCACCAATCGCCGAACAGGCCAGATCGGAGAGATCCAAATCGTGACCCATTTCGCTTTCGGAGTTGATTTCGGCATCGTCCGACCTGTTGGCCACAGAAAGTCAGTTCCCCGTCGATCAACACCCCAACCGCGACCTTCAGCCCCAGCTCAAGGCACCGTTTCAGCCATTTTCTAGCGAGTACCCAATACCAAAGGATACGACCTGCGACCTGACCCGTTTGCAACCCACTGGATAGATTTGAAATTGTATTTTCTGGTCCTTTTTTGGTAGCTTTCCAGCCACTATTTTGCACTGTTCCATCTGCCATTCAACAGAAAAGGGATGTATATAATTTTCACACTATTATTTCTCTGAATTGTGGATTTTCTGGACTGTTGGATGATGTTTATGTGTAACTAAATTTGTAAAACCCATTGGGTTCTGAATTATGTTGGTAGCCTAAATTTAATTTTCTTGGATGATTGAATATTGGTTATGTGATCTCCGTTACTGTTATGAATGATTGTTTATGTTTTCATTGATAAGAAGTCGTTATAGAAGCTCTTTAGATTTCTTTTAATAATCAACAGATTTTAATTGAAATTAGACATCTAATTGTAATGGATAATTTGTTACCGCTTAGAACTAACGTTAATAAATTTTTGGATTAAGAAGTAACGACTCTTAATAGTAGTGAATTAGACCGATAATGCTGATTTAAAATCAACCATTCAAAAGAACCAGCCAGCGGGAGATTTTAGGTTTAATAAATTCATTGAGATTCACAGAATTTGAATTTGAATTAGAATTCACTCACAGGTAGCAGAATTAGATTCAATCATTCATTATCTTTTGTGTTTACCAACTAGTTTAGGTTGCCATTGGGTTGCTTTTCTGTCTTAATTAATTCCCCTTCTTGCCAATTAGCGTTGAATAGTTATTATTGCATTTAGCTTAGTAATTAGTTTAATTATAACTGAAATCACTTTGAATTGTAGGCTAGATAAAAGAAAACAAGTAGTAACTCTAGGCTTTCCTATTCCCGAGGAATACGACCTTGATACTCACCATTGCACTAGGCTGCATTGATATGTTCACTGCCTTAGGTGTTGTTGCTTAGGTAGCATTGGCAGCACAAAGCATCAATTTTTTGGCTCCGTTCTCGAGGACTATTTTTGAAAACTAGAGTGAAATTTCTATCTATTACTTTAGCCACTTTTAATTGTCTTGTTTTGTTTTTGTTTTTAGTTAGTTGTGTCTTTCTATTTGTTGAATTATTAGCTTTTATTAATTTCATTTTGTCTATTGTTTATTTTATTTTATTTTTAGATTAATTATTTTTCTATTTTGGTGGGTTTTTAGTTATTTTGTTTTTGTTTCTGTCATTGGTTTTTAGCTGTCCTGTTTTAATTTTTGTTTTGGTTTATTTCTCTTTGATTTGGTTGGTGGGCTGTTTCACTATTATTGGATTCTAGTAGTTTATGACCAAGAGTTCCAATCCTGTACCTGTAGACCCTCTATCTGATCCAGAATGACTGTTGTGGACCCATGCACATCGTTGTCAAGAGGAGGTGCCAGTTGAGATATTGGAGGAGGAACTAGTTGAGATCTCTAATCTTACATCACCAAAGATGGCAGCTGCAAATAATAATGATGATGCCAACCAAACGATGTACGAGTTCGCTAGACCTTCATTGGAAGGGACACAAATGTGCATTACTCGGCCTACAATAGCAGCTAACAATTTTGATATCAAGCCAAATGTGATCTAGATGGTGCAGCAAACTGTACAATTTGGAGGGATGCCCAGTGAAGACCCTAATGCTCACATAGCTAACTTCTTAGAGATATGTGACACTTTCAAGGTTAATGGAACTACTGATGACGCCATTAAGCTTAGATTGTTTCCATTTTCCTTGAGAGACAGAGCAAAGAGATGGCTGCAATCCCTACTACCTAACTCCATCACTACTTGGGAGACTTTGGCTGAAAAGTTTTTGTACAAATATTTTCCACCAGCTAAGAATGAAAAACTATGTAACGACATTTCTTCTTTTGTGCAGATATCTGATGAGAGTATGTATGATGTATGGGAGAGGTACAAAGACTTGCTGAGGTGTTACCCACATCATGGATTGCCTGTGTGGATACAGGTGCAGACTTTTTACAGCGGTTTAAATACAACCACAAGGCAGATGGTGGATGCGGTAGTAGGGGGTGCATTAAATAATAAAACCCCTGAACAGGCCTAGAGTTTAATAAAGGAAATGGCCATGAACAACTATCAGTGGCAATCCTCAAGGGATAGGCTAGGACAGTAGGGAGTGGTTAACCAATCAGACTCTATATCAACCTTGGCAGCTCAAGTCGAGTTATGGCCAAGAAGATTGACCAACTCCAGATGCCAGTACAGGCAGCATAGTTAAGCTACGAGTTATGTGGTGGCCCGTATTATGGTGTCAATTATAATGCGGGAGGTATGTTTGCTAACCCCTCTTCTTCATTTTCTTCTTACAGTGGTACTTCTAATTTTGAACAGGTAGATTACAGGGGGGGCGCTCTGAGACAGCAGAATAATCCATACAGCAACATGTACAACCTTGGGTGTAGGAATCATCCAACTTTTGGATGGAGAAATACTAATAACCAAGGTTCACTATGTTTTCAGTGATTACAACAGCTGCAAGCTGCTCCAAATCAATTTCTTCAAGGGTAGGAGAAGAAGCCTCATATGGAGGAATTGATGATGAAATGCGTGTCCACTTTAGAGAGCAAATTCTAGCAAACGGACACAGAACTTAGAAATCAACAGGCCTCCATTTAGAACTTAGAGAACTAGATAGGTCATATTTCTAATGTGTTGGTTGAAAGACAGCCAGGGATGCTCCCCAGCACCACAGAGCCTAATCCAAGGGAGCATTGCAAGGCTATTACTCTAAGATTAGGCAAGCAAGTATCTGGTCCTTTACTTTTACCTAATGATGATAATACTGATGTGCAGGATGCAGCTATTAATAAAGACCAAGAGCCTGAGGTAACTAAGCCGGTGCAAGTTAAGGGCAAAAAGAGCCCTGTAAGAGAGTACTAACCACCCATTCCATACCCTGCTAGACTGAAGCAGGAGAAGGTGGATCATAGTTTGGTAAGTTTCTTGATCTATTTAAATAGCTGAGGATTAACCTTTATTTTGTTAAAGCCATTTCGTAGAAGCCTCGCTATGTGATTTTCTTGAAGGAAATACTGAGCAACAAGAGGAAATTGGAGGATTTGGGGCTGGTGACACTGAATGAGGAGTGCTCAGCAATCCTACAAAACAAGTTGCCTATTAAGAGGCGTGATCCAAGGAGCTTTACCATACCTTGTGTAATTAGTAAACTGTCTATCATGGATGCTTTAGTTGATCTAGGGGCTAGCATAAATTTGATGCCTACTATCTTGTTTGATAGACTAGGATTGAGTGAGCCAAAACCTACTAGGATGAATATACAATTGGCTTATAGAACTGTTAAATATCCTAGAGGTATAGTTGAATATGTACTTGTAAAGGTTGATAAATTTATATTTCCTGTTGATTTTGTTGTGATAGATATGGAGGGTGAGAGTAATGTACCCTTGATCCTAGGTAGGCTTTTCCTTGCAACATCTAGGGCTATTATAAATGTCTATGATGGGAAGCTGAAACTTAGAGTAGGGGATAAGAATGTTACTTTCGACTTAGCTACCTCAAAAAGATAATCTTTAGATCCTGATGATACTGTATATTCTGTGGATGTCTTGGATGATGTGGTTGAGTCTGAATTACAGGAATTTTTAATTGCTAACCCTTTATAGGTGACATTATAAGAAGATGAGGATGAGTTATCCAACGAGCAAGTGTTGGAACAACTAGCTCATTTTCTAGCTATCGAGCCTAGCAATTCTACTAACGCTTTTGTTTCTCTTGACAGGTTAGAGGTGCAGAAGGTGAAACCTTCAATTGAGGACCCCCCAACCTTGGAATTGAAGGAGTTACCTAAGCACTTGAGCTACGCCTATTTGGATGAGGCAGAGAAGCTGCCAGTAATCATAGCATCTGACTTGACACTTGAGGAAAGGGAGATGACTTTGACCTCTCTCAGGAAATACCCTAGGGCTTTTGCTTACAAGATGGCAGACATTCCTGGGATTAATCCTAGCTATTGTTCACACAAGATCCTGATGGAAGATAGCTATAGGCCAGTGGTGCAGCCACGAAGATGACTGAACCTAAACATGAAAGAAGTGGTGAAAAAGGAGGTAATTAAACTTCTTGATGCAGGTTTAATTTATCATATTTATGATAGCTCTTGGGTGAGTCCTGTGCAGGTTGTACCTAAGAAGGGTGGCATGACGGTGGTCAAGAATGAGAATGATGAACTCATACCCTCTAGGACGGTAACAAGTTTTTAATTTATAGGAGACTCAATGATGTAACTCGGAAAGACCATTTTCCTCTTTCTTTCATTGACCAAATGCTTGAACATTTGGCAGGTCACATGTTTTATTGCTTTCTTGATGGTTTTTTAGGTTATTTTCAGATTACCATTGCACCTGAAGACCAAGAGAAGACCACCTTTACATGCCCATATAGGAGGTTTGCTTACAGGAGGATGCCTTTTGGATTGTGTAATGCACCAGCCACTTTTCAGCGGTGCATGATGGCAATCTTCCATGATATGATTGAGGACTCTATGGAGGTATTTATGGATGACTTCTCAATTTTTGGTAACTCTTTCTCTCATTGTTTGCTTAATTTAGAGTGTATGCTTGCACAATGCATAGAAGCAAACTTAGTTCTTAAATGGGAAAAGTGTCACTTTATGGTGAGAGAGGGGATTGTTCTTGGGCATAAGATATCACATGCAGGGATGGAGGTAGATAAGACTAAGTTTGAGACCATATCAAAACTACCACCCCCTAGATCTGTTAAAGTTGTTAGGAGTTTCCTAAGGCATGCTGGTTTTTATAGGAGATTTATTAGAGATTTCTATAAGATTGCTAGGCCTTTAACTTAGTTGCTTGTCAAGGATGTACCTTTTGTGTTTGATACTGATTTTTTGCATGCATTTGAGTTACTAAAAGAAGGACTAACCACAGCCCTTATTATAGTTCCACCTAAGTGGGGGCTGCCTTTTGAACTAATGTGTGATGCTAGTGACTTTACAGTTGGAGCTGTGTTAGGTCAGAGGATTGATAAAAAGTTCCAACCAATTTATTATCCTAGCAAGACCTTGATTGATGCCCAGGAGCACTATACCACTACTGAAAAGGAGTTACTTGCAGTGGTCTATGCTTTCAACAAGTTTCGATGCTATTTGGTTCTATCCAATACTGTGGTTTACACGAATCATTTATCCTTGAGGTATTTTTTTGGTAAGCATGATGCTAAGCCTAGACTCATTAGATGGATTTTGCTCTTGCAGGAATTTGATATTGAGATCAAGGATAAGAAGGGTACGGAGAACTTGGCTGCAGATCACCTATCAAGGTTAGAGAATCCAAACTTGAAGGCCTTAGATGAGAGGGCCATTGAGGATAACTTCCTAGATGAGCATTTAGAGGTAGTTCAAGTATGTATTGATTCCCCTTGGTTTTGTGATTGTGCTAACTATCTGGTGGCAAGGGTTTTACCAAGGAGTATGACTACTGAAAAAAAGAAGAAATTCTTTTATGAGTTAAAAAACTACATTTGGGAAGATCCTTTTTTGTTTTGAATTTTTGGGGACCAGGTAATCAGGCGATGTGTATATAGGGAAGAAATCCACCAAATCTTGAAGCACTGCCATGAAGGACCAATAGGAGGCCACTAGGTTGCAAACAACACTGCTAGGAAGGTTCTTGAAGCAGGGTTCTACTAGCCAACCATATTCCAGGATGATAGAGCATATGTCCAGGTTTGTGATGCTTTTCAGAGGTCAGGTAACATCTTAGCCCGTGATGAAATGCCCCAAACAAGTACACAAGTGGTTGAAATCTTCGATGTTTGGGGTATTGACTTCATGGGACCTTTTCCTTCCTCATTTGGTAATAAGTATATTCTGGTAGCTGTTGAGTATTTCTCTAAGTGGCCAGAGGCTCAATCCTTCCCCACTAATGATGCCAGGATAGTGACTAGGTTCCTTAAAAAAATATTTGCTAGGTTTGGTACACCTAGAACACTAATTAGTGATAGAGGGACCCATTTTTATAGCTCACAACTTGAGAAAGTACTTAAAAATTATGGGGTATCTCATAGGTTTTCAACACCCTATCACCCACAGACCAGTGGACAAGTAGAGGTAACTAATAGGGGTTTAAAGAGAATCTTAGAGAAAACTGTAGGGGTGAGTAGGAAGGATTGGGCATCCAAATTGGATTATGCATTGTGGGCCTTTAGGACAGCCTATAGAACTTCTACTGGATTTACACTATATAGGCTAGTATATGGGAAGACTTTTCATTTACCTGTTGAATTAGAACATAAGGCATGTGGGCCTTTAAAACGTGTAATTTTGATGTTAGTTTTGCAGGTAAAGAGAGATTGTGGCAGCTGGATGAGGTAGAAGAATGGCATCACCAAGCTTATGGAAACTCATCCATTTACAAAGCTCGAACTAAGAAGTGGCATGACTAAAGGCTTTGTAACTCTAAAGATTTTTAGGTGGGAGATAGAGTATTACTTTATAACTCATGTTTTCATCTTTTTCCAGGAAAGCTTAGGAGTTGATGGTCAGGACCATTTGTGGTCAAGCAGGTCTTCCCCTATGGCACAGTTGAAGTGCATCACCCTGACCAAGGAGATTTCAAAGTGAATGGGCAGTGTCTAAAGCACTACTATAGAGGCCCATTGGAGTTTGAGGAAAGAGTGCATATGGTGCTTTTCTTAAAAGAATGATCACGGGAATGAGTCCAACTAAAAGACTCTGACAAAAAGAAGCAATCTTTTCCTTTTTATTTTTATTTATTTCCCTTTAATTTTGTCTTTCTCATTCTTATGATGTACTTTAAGACTATTGGATTTTCTATTTATTTTTTATTTAAATTTTCATTTATTGATACCCCTTTGCTGTACACTGAGGACAGTGTGTTCCTCAAGTGTGAGGTGGGTATCCATTGCCATTATTTTGATCATGTAGACTCTTTTCTATTATTTTGGCTCTCTCTCTTGAGTTAGTTTCGCATGGTTGTAAGTTGTATCTATATTGATAGAGGATGTAGGATAAGATACTTAATTTAGGATTGATTCTATGCACTTAAGTCTTTGATTGTCTTTTGAGCACGTATGATTCAGTCATGAATGGGCAGACATTGTTTCTCACAGTGCATGTTAGAAAGTAGTTTTAATGCCTAATGTATTTTTGGCCACGACTGGGTCATACCAGTGTTGCTTGATTACTTTTTTCAAATTGTTCAAATTTTGATTTAGGATGTTGATAATGCAATTTGCATGCACTGCTTGATTAGTAAGTCATATCCAAATATTTGAGAACCATATGCAATTTAGCCACACTTCAAATGTGAGATTTAAGCCTAAGATAAACATTCATTATAAATATGCTTCGAATTCTCTTTGTTGAGTGTGTATTTCACTTGATTGTGTCTCTAGAACTTGCTCTGTAATACTTGTTGAAGTTACATAAACTTTTGAATATCAGATAATTTGGGTAACTTAGGATACACTATTTTTTGCGAAAAAGCCTACCGTATGTGTCTTCCTTAGTTAGCCACTATTGGGCCTTGACTTTTCCTTCATCACTTACATTTTACACCTCATATTCCTTTCTATACATTATCTTCTTTCTTTACCCCATTTGCTGAAATTTGTGTGATTTACTCTTTATTTAGGGATTAAAATGCATTGCCTTCATTAATGATAGTACACTAAGTTCTTTTTATCATTCCAGATGCTCCCTTCAATCCAAAAGTGTAAGCATGCAGACTAAATATGAAAGAAAAAAAAAGAAAAAGAAAAAGAAAAGAGAGGAGATAATAATAAGAGTAGTCTGTCTATTGATATTGTATTCTCTGAGCATTACCAACTTCATTGAAAACTTAGTAAAAATTGTTATGTTTAGTATTTTTTGCATTTAATCATTTAATCCTTCATGATGCTTAAATTGCATGAATTTTCAGCATATATGCCACTTCTACCAAAAATTTCTTCCCTACCATCACCTTAGCCCTATTACAACCTGTAAGACCCCTTGATTTTGGTATTCAATTTTTTAGCAGTAGTGGAGATGAGATTTATGAGCAAGCATATAGTAGACATATTCTTGTGAAGTTGGTTGAGGGTTTTGTACCTTACCAGAATACACTTTGAGTGAGTTGAGTAATCTCTGAGAGGCATTGATTCTTAAATAATAGACATTGAATTGTTGGCTAAGTTGTGTATGCATTGTTATTATCTCCATTCTGTGTCATGGTTTTGCAATTTGGTCTGTGATTAAGTTTCACGGGGGATGTGCTAGGCATTATTAATTGTGGACTAGGTATGGACTAGGTATGGACTTTGAGAAATATTTACTATTTGTTTGAGAACTGAGTTAGTGTTTGCTTGAGGACAAGCAAAGACTTAAGTGTACGGTGATTGATATGTCTTATTTTACACAATTTTACCTAATATTTTCTAACCATTTTTTATGTGCTTTGTGTATTTTTTATTCCAAGAATCACCTAAATGTGTATCTTATTGCATTTCAGGCATTTTATCAATTTATCATTAGCAAACGAGGCCTTTCTGGAGTAAAAACAACCATTTTGGGTCATTTGGGCCATTTTCTCTTATTGGGCCAAGCCAAAGCCCTTAAAGTGCCTTTAAAGCGTGCATATATAAGGGAGGCAGGCCCGAGTGTGGACATTTTAGAGCTTGGAACAGTGAAATTGGAGAAAAAAAACATGAGCAGCAGCGCGCACATGGAGGAACCCATTGCTTGAAGAGAACACGAAGCCAAGCGTGAATGGAGGTGGTTCTGGGTGGAGTCCACGGCAGCAGAACCTTACTCTGACAACAGGGGATGATAGGCGACCTACCACCACCATGAATTGCTGCCGAAAAGCTATAGATCGGAGAGAAAAGACGCACGATTCGAGAGGAAACCTGTCCGAGTTCGTAGTGCTTTACACCATTTTTTGGTCAAGCCACCGCCTGTCGTCGTTCCCTGCACCTTCAGCCAACTCCTCTGGCACCTTCCTCTAGCTCATCGGTCGCCGAACAGCCCAGAGCGGAGAGATCCAAGATGGATTCGAATTACGACTCATTTCACTTTTAGAGTTGATTCTAGCGTCGTTTGTCCTGTTGGCCACCGGAAGTCAGTTCCCCATCGATCAGCGCCCCTACCACAACCTTCCACCCTAGCTCAAGCCGCCATTGCAGCTGTTTGCCGGCGGGTATCTGATACCAAAGGATCCGACCCCTGACCCAACCCTTTTGCTACCTGCTGGACAGATTTGAAATTGTATTATCTAGTCCTTTTCCAGCAGCTTTTCGATGACTATTTTTCTATGTTCCATCTTTCGTTTAAGAGAAGAGGGGCGTATATAATTTTCACACTGTTATTTCTCTGAATTATGGATTTTCTGGGCTATTTGATGATGTTTATGTGTAACTAAATTTGTAAAACCCATTAGGTTCTGAACTATGTTGGTAGCCTGAATTCAATTTTCTTGGATGATTGAATATTGGTTATGTGATCTCTGTTACTGTTATGAATGGCTATTTATGTTTTCATTAACAAGATGTTGTAAAGGAAGCTCTTTAGATTTATTTTAATAATCGATAGATTTTAATTGGAATTGGACACCTAATTGTAACAGACAATTTGTTATCGCTTAGAACTAAGGTTAATAAATTGCTGGATTAAGAAGTAACGACTCTTAATAGTAATGAATTAGACCGATAATGCTGATTTAAAATCAACCATTAGAAAGAACTAGCCAGTAGTAGATTTTAGGTTTAAGACATTTATTGAGACCGACAGAGAATTTAAATTTGAATTAGAATTCACTCACAAGTAGCAGAATCAGATTCAGTCATCCATTATCTTTTGTGTTTATCAACTAGTTTAGGCTCCCATTAGGTTTGCTTTTCTATCTTGATTAATTCCCCTTCCTGCCAATTAGCGTTGACTAGTTATTATTACATTTAGCTTAGTAATTAGTTTAATTAGAACTGAAATCACTTTGAATTGTAGGCTAGATAATAGAAAACAAGTAGTAACTCTGGGCTTTCCCATTCTAGAGGAAGACGACCTTGATACTCACCATTGCACTAGGCTGCCTTAGGTGTTGTTGCTCAGGTAGCATTGGCAGCACAAAGCATCAAGTTTTTGCAATGGCTATTTCTTCATGGCATCTCATTTTCTACGTGTCATGCATTCTTAAGTCTCCATGCTCCTAGTCGTGTAGACACACATATATATTTGGATTGTTTCATTCCTCTTTCCTCCCCCTTTTTGTCTTGGCGACGTGATGTATATATATATGTATATATATACATGGGTATTTAGTTTGCTTTTCTCCTTGGTAATTAGGCTAAGTGAAAGGAAGAAGAATTAAATTAAACACCTAAAATTGGCTAAAATGGAGAGGTAATCTAAATCAAACATCTTAACAAATTGAAAGCTCTTTATTTAAAAAAAAATCACACAAGAAATCTTTATCCAATCAATTAAAGAACAGTGATTCAAACTAATTGAAATTAAGGGGTGTTACAAAAATAAAGCATATCACAATGGCCAATGGTAAAATCATCATATGAGCTATCGAGAGAGTCACCCAACAAACAACTCCATGTGCTCCTACAACACTCATAGATGAGTTCTGAGTTAAGTTTCTCATGGTCCCTGACCACTAGGAGTCCATGCCTGCCCTATACTATCTAAAGCATCCTTTAGTGGATTTGAGTACACAATGGTCCCTGCTCTCTTGATAGATCATCCCTGACCAGCTAGATCAATCGCTATTCAGATATTTCAATTCCCTTTTGTCCCAAACGAAGCTGGTATAACTCACTTAATGGTCCTTGCCACCTCTAACAGATCATCCCTAACTAGTGGGATTGATATCCCATTGGATACTTCATTTCCTTTTCATCCCAGAAAGGGGCTGGTATAACTCACGAAATCATTGCCAACTCTGACAGATTATGCCTACTCTAACCTTGTGGAACATGTGGCTATGGAATCACCATCCTTTTTTGATGGATCACATTCCCAACATGCTATTCACAAGCATATATTCTAGAGTGATTCAGCTCTTGCTATAGTTATGCTAAATTCTAAGTATGTTACTACTTTGTGTTGGCCATACAAGAGTTCACTAACTTAGAATTTGCAACCATTATGGCGTTTTCAAAATCCTTTATGATCGAGTGGATGTTTTACCATCCTAAACTATGGTTTAATTGTGGAATGCCCAATGACTATCCCATACCAAAGGTAAGCCTATCAAAGCTATAATTTCCTTATGTAATGACATTATTGTTGACTTTATTGAGCAAAACCTTAAAAAAATAGAAACTTCAACTCAAAACTTCTTATAAACCTTTGGGGTTTCTTTTCAAAGATTAGGTGGCTCTTTTCAAATGAATTCTTTATGAAAAACACTATTTTTCCACCTAGTGGTCAACTTACACCTCATAGTAGTTCACTTATATAAATAAAACCTTGAAAAACTCAAATAGAAGGCTACAAGTTGATTGCTGAAACTAAACAAGTAGACTCCTGGCTAATAGAGAGCTACCAGTCAATTGTTAGGTCTGTAGCAATCGGCTACTAGTCTACTATAAGCTGGTAGTCGTTTACTAAAGGCCTGACAGTCAGTTGCTAGGAGTTGGCAATCAGTGGTTACCTGCTTATTCTGGAAAATTTCAAGCTGAAGAACATGAAAGGTGGCTTGTAGGATCTTGATGCTTAATTTTACTATAATAAAAGGTTACTAAATGTATATTTTATCTCTTTTCAGGTCTAAAAAAAGGCACGAGTTTAGTTTCTAGCATCAATTCATCATTTACTCTAAAAATCACTCACTTTGATGCTCAATATCATCCATCCAAGGAAATTTTAACACATTAAAACATGGTGAACAGTAAAAACCATTTCATATAATTTGAAACAAGCATGTATAAGTACATTATTCAGCATAAACACCCAATAGAAGTTAAAAAAACAAAGAATGTAGGTTTGAACCCCCTTCTTATCTCAAACAATATCAAAATCATCATTTTCAATAAAATGAGTAGTGTTTTTGAAAGATACATGGATTAGATTGTTTTCTACCTTGATTCTTGTTGAAGGAGTGTGTAAGTGATGTTAGATGGCCTCCTAAACTTCCCTGCTGCAAATTTTCACTTTAAATCATGCTAGAATTCCCACTGGATTCCTTTTCCTTCCCAATCTCTCGTTCTCTCTCTAAAGTGTTCTCTCTCTCTCTAGAAGTCTAGAAATAGGTTTTATGGTGGAGAGTTCTTGATTTTATATAATTCCCTTAACTTAAACTTTTCCTTTTCATTCTAGTCCTTATTCACTCTCTTTTAGTTAATTCCCTAAACTAATGCAACTATATGCAAGCTAATGTAGCATACACAAACATTTAACTCATTTAATAACTAACAAACATCTCATATAAAAGTAGGAGGGGATGTTACATTTCTCCTTTCCTTTAAAATAATTTTGTCCTCGAAATTAGAACATCCCTATTCAAATAATTTTGGGTAAGTTCTTTTCATATCTTCTTCCTTCTCCCACGTGGCCTCTTGTGGCAATGATTGATCCTATGATACTTTCACTAGTGGAATAGTCTTACTCCTTAATTACTTGACTTTAGTACCAATGATTCTCAAAGGTTTAGGATGATAATTTAGATTATCTTTCAACTATACTATACTGGCATCAAGAGTATATGAAGGGTCTAGAATATATTTTCAAAGTTTAGAAACATGGAAAACATTATGGAGATTGGAAAAAAATGAGGGTAAAGTCATTTGGTATGCGGATGAACCAACTCTTTTTAAAATTTGGAATGGTCCAATATATCTAGCATTTAGTTTTCTAGACTTAATAGCTCTTTGGACTTAATAGCTCTACCAATACCAGTAATTAGGGAAACCATGAGGAAAATATGATCTCCATCAAATTCAAGTGTTCTTCTTCTCTTATCAACATAAGTTTTGATGACCCTTCATTACTTACATATATTAGAGTGATCATGAAGCATGGAAATTTTCACTAAAAAATTTTCCTTTTAAAAACTCATACCACTCAGGCCGTCACTAGTTTAGTGTAACCCCAATAGACTCTCCTCTTAGTCTAATCAAACTCCACTCAACTACCACCTATGCGCAGCATATTCTAATATCACAATTTTTACAACCATGCAATCTGGAATACATAATTCTAAACCATTCATCATAAATAGTGAAGATACCATTTACATTAAAACTATTGAAATCAACTTCCCATCATCAAATCACATTTCAACAGAGTTTGTCTCTAAATTTTCCTGGCTACCTAAGCCATGCAAAATTTCATTAAAATAACCATAATATTTTTATTGTATACATACAATTCCTAGCCTACATGCCGTTAAACAAACCTATCTACAAACATGAAATCAACAATCTTCTTGGTTGCCTTGCAGCCCTCACACATCTCAAGCCCATCTAAGTTCTAGGCATATCCTGGCCCTAATTATCTAAACAACTTCATGAGATACAGTTATCCTAGTAGAGCAATTTACAAATTGATGTGCTACTAATGAACTATATGTAGCCAAACCTTAAGGCAGTGCACCTGTCAATGTAGTCTAGTACAAAGGTGAGTATCAAGGTCATATCCCACGGGAATGGGAAAGCCCAGAGTTACTACTTACTTGTTGTTATTTAGCCTAAGAAGAATAGTGGTTTATCTCAACTAAATATAACTACTACTATTGAGCTACGAAGAGAAAGTGAGGCAAGTGTTAAGATAAAGAATTATCAAGTTTCTAGAAAAGCAAACCCATTGGGATCTTAGACTGGATGATATGCAAACAAAAGATAATGGGTTATGAAATTGATTGTGCTACCTGTGGCAAAAAAATCTAGATTTTCGGTTGGTTTCAATGGATTTCTTAAACCTATACCTTCCATTGGCAATTCGTGTCCAATGGTTAAGTTTAGATCAGCATTAAGCTTTTTAGGAGTTTCTCCTGGTCCAGCAGTTGTCGACCTCTTAGTCTGAGCAAAGATCAACTATTCTCTCTAGTTAGTTTTCCAATTCCAAACATCATCAGGTAGAGTATTTGAGAGGAATCTAGATATTTTTTACTACCATGTCTCGTAATAAAAACTTGATTAATCTTAACTAGAGGAAGATCACACAATTCAATTTATAACCCAATCATGTTCAAATTAAAATATCAACATAGTCTAAGAGCCCTAATTGGGTTCTACCAATCTAGCTACTCATGTTCATGAATAAAACAACAAGAAATATAATAAAGGAAGAAGAACAAAATGGAGACAGTAACATCCTTATCGGTCAATTTTTGGATGGATAGCCTTGACTCTGAACTCTTCCTTGATTATACTCCTAATTGCCTCTTGATGCTTCCAACTTTTTCCTTCAATTCTTGATTGAATTTCCACGGCTTGTGACCTTTGTGAAAAGATAATGGAATTGAAGTATTAAGCTCTAAGGATTAGCAAGGATTGTCACACTCCAAGCTGCTCTAAATGCTCTTTGTTTCCTCTCTTGATCGCCTTTGAAGTGATGCCTTTCTCCCCTTGCACCATCTCCTATTTGTAGGCAAGGAAGGCACCTCTCTAGGCTTCCACATGGCCATGTGGGTGACATGGCCGTGTTGTAGGCCATGTTCTAGAAGACATCTATCCATGATGATTTTTTGGTCGTTCCTTGGTTGAAAATTGTTGATCTGGCCATGTAGGAAGGTGTATAAGATTTCTTTTTCATGTGGAGAGGTGTGTTCTAGAAGATTTACGACAGCATGGGCATGTGGCAGGGTGTGTTCTAGAAGGCTTCATGAGTGCCCCTACGAAAAGGTGCATTTTGAGGTGCTTTGAGCCTTTAGATGCTTGGTTTCAGTCCATTTTGCTTCAAAAATGCTTTGTACCTTGGAAAATCTTAGATAAAATGAAAACAAGTGGAAATATGGGTAATTATACATCAAACACATAAAATATACTCCTAAAGTGAGTGAAATTTAGCCAATAAATATGTATAATTTTGTACTTATCATAATACCCTACAGTTACACTTTTTCTTATCCTAAAGCAAACTTTCATTTTATTTGTACAAAGCAATAATAGCTCCTCATAGTTCATGTATACTCCATAGTCTATGTTACCTAATGCTTCCCAAATGAATTTTGATCATAATTTTATCATTGCAAAACCTTCACAGATAACAGGAACAGTTAGATTGTATGCAGTTCCTTAACAAGCATTTCATTATTTGATTAGGAACCACTGCCTCACAGAGATTACTCAATGTCGTTCAGAAGTGTATATAGGTGGAATGAAATCTCTCAACCAATTTTATAGTACCATGCCTTCCATGTGCTTGCTTATAAATCTCATCTCTATTACTTGCAAAAATTTGAATATCATGATCAGAGGGTCTTGACAGGGTTGTGATAGGGCTTGAGGTAGAGGTAGGTGAAGAATTTGGGAGAAAAGGGTACAGATATGTTGAAAATGCATGTGATCCTAAGGAAATTCCAAGGATTAAATGCGGTAGACATAGTTTTCACTGAGATTTTTAGTTCAGAGAATACCCTTTCCGAGGATAGTATAGAGACTACTTTGATTCTCTTTTTTTTCTTCTTCTTTTTCTATCTATCTTTCTTTCATTTTTCTCTTCTTCATATATTATTTTACTTTTTCTTTTTGCAATCTTGTAGTCTTTCTAATATTTAGTCTTGGACTAAGGGGGTATCTCAAAATAAAGAGGAGACTCAATGAATCCATTTATTGAGATACTGCATTTTAATCAAGCTATAAAGAACAAACCAAACAAGTTTCAACATATAGGGTGGCAAAGAAAGATAGTGTAGAGAGAAATGGAATATGGGGTGTAGAGGTGTATATATATGGAAGGACAAGTCAAGGCTCAATATGGTCAACTAAGGGAGACACATTGGGTAGGTTTTTTTGGTCATCAGTGGTGTAACCTAAGTTGTCCAAATCATATCCGATATTCAAAAATTCATGTAATTTTGACGAGTATTACAAAGCAAGTTCTAGAGGCATAGTAAAATGAAATGCACACTCTACAAGAAATTTTAGAGCATGTTTGTAATGAATGCTCTCTTGGCTCAAGTCCTCATAGTTATAGGGTACCTAAAATTTCTAATCAAATTGCCAGTCAAGTAATGCATGCATGTCTTCCTATCCATATTATCAGCTAAGAGTGTATGTAATGTAGAACATGATTAAAGATATTGGAGCATTTAAGTGTTATAGAACAATTTTTCTTTATGAGCTATGAATTACAATTATTGTTTAATATAAATTAAAGCAAAAGTTTTACTTGTAGGGACTTGAGTGTTTTCTAAGTCCTATCAATGCCCTAGACCAATGTAAAGTAGTGTATTTTAAAGTAATAAAGTTAAATAAATTAAAAAAAATTTGAAAAATTAGGCAATAAATGAAGAAATATAAAATAGAGAAGACATAAACTGGTTGAAGAATATAATAAAATAATTTAAAATTTTTAATTTTTTATAATAAAGCAAAGGAAAACAAAAATAAAATGAAATTGAAATAAACTAAAATAAACCGAAGGAAGTCACCCCACACTTGAGACAGACATTGTGCTCAGTGTATAACAAAATAGGGAGGACTCATTGACAAACTGAAAGTATAAAATGAGACGAAGGAGAATGTTACTGATTTACTTTGCTGGTGGATTCTTAGGAGATGATGGCAGAAGATCTTCAAAGTAGATGTCCAAGTTGTCTAAGTCAATAAGGGATGTTGGTAGTGCATCAACTAGCCTCTGGATCTGAGAAGTCATTTGATGTGACTATTGAATATGGATCTCTAATCCATCTGAGATATGTATGTGAGTGCTCTAGATAGTATCCTGGCATTCTTTGATTTCTTGCTGAAAAGATCTGAAGTCAGTAATATGTTACTGTTGATTTTCTGCTAACTTGGCTAATTGATCAGTTGAGATGCTGAGGGTTTTGGGCCTAAGGACTTCTGTTCCTACAGGAGATGGTGGATCATCTATTCTTGCAGGTTGTGCATCATTTCTTGAAGTGTCTCTGGCCTGTATGACCTGCTTTTGGCTCACCAACTTATAGGCTGGACCATTATGGCCACAGGATGTGTATATCATTCGCATATTGATCATCTGCTTTAAACCTACTGGCTGTATGTGTCCTACTTAAGTGAGGTCATTTATGGAATCATCTAGGACTCTTATCTTCCTTGCTAGCCAAGTGATGTATAGGCCAAAGCATATTGTACTCTTCTTGACATCTTCTATGAAAGTGGAGATCTAGTTTGCTAAAATGAAACCAAGATCTACTTTCTTATGTTGATGCATTGCCCATAAGAGGAACAAGTTTGTCTAGGTGAAAACTTTGAAGTTATCTCCTCTACCTATAATAGTATAAACTAAGATGGAATGAAGGTACCTTAAGCCATCAGGAAGGCTAGTGGCCTTAGAGTTGCTCGGGTTGTAACGGTTAAGTTTGAGTGCTATCTGATTCCACATCATATGGGAGGGAGCTGTTGGAGCATAGAGGCATCCTTTGTACTCATTTCCATGTAATTCTTCCATTGTCCATAGGCCTAAATTCCATCCAAAGTGAGGTATGGACATAGAGAAATCTACTCCCCCTAAGCAGAATGAAATAGTGTCCGGCTCAGTCCACTCAACAATATGCTTCTTTAAGGAGAAAGTGTTAAAAAACTCCAAGGTCAATTCCCTATACGTAGGTTTGTTGATGGTGAATAGCCTTGCAAAAGGTAGTGGATCTAGGAGTTAATGGATCTCATTAGTTAATCCTACTATCAGGATGTATTTAAGGTTGCTGTAGTGCTCAGCTCCTATCATCTTATAGCGAAAGACTTGGTACTTCTCCTCTTGCTCTGCTTTACGGAATGTCAGCAATCTATGTTGTGAGGGAGAAGGGTTTTCTTTAGGAGTTCCTCTTTTTCTTGATGTAATATATCTCATGTGGGAGAGTGTGACGGCTAAGTCTTTATTTAGGCAAAGAAAATCGTGTCCTTCTGGTCCTCAAGAGGGTCTCCATGGTAATGCTTGAGATAGTGACCGTTTACCTGTCTAACTCTGTAAGGCTTCTAAGTTTTCCTGGAAACTTGAGAATTTATTAATTTATACACTAAATAGAAGAAGAAAAAATGTATATGTATATATATATATGTGTTTGTGTGTGTGTCTTTGTATATCTATGTACATGTATATATGTAGATGTTGAGGAGTGGTTTAAGCTTTGTCTCATTCTGGTAGAAACGAGAGAGGTGGGGGAATCTTGTAAACAAGTGCCCTGATGTGGTCTCTGAGAGAGGCAAAAATTGTATCCCCTTCAGTAGGGATTAGGTCATCTGTGATGATCATTTGTAATTTATCCATTTGACACAGATGAGTACAGCTTGAGTGCATAGGTGATCCTTTCAATTTTAGCTCTTAGGGATCCTCAATTGAGGCTTTCTCCTTATGTACCTCTGACCTATCAAAAGAAAGAGAGAGGTTAGTATAGTTGCTAGGCTTAGTAGCCAACAAATCAGCTAGTTGTTCCAACGCTTGCTCATTAGACAACTCTTCCTCATTTTCTTGCAATGGTATTTGTGATGGGTTATTACGCAAGAATTCCTAAAGTTCTGACTCAATAACATCATCTAAAACATCCATAGAATAAACTGGATCATCATGGTCTGAGGAATGTCTTAAAGTAGTAGCTAAGTTAGAATAAACCTTCTCCTGCTTCAGTCTAGTAGGGTATGGAATAGGTGGCCGGTTCTCTATTATAGGACTCTTGTCCTCCACTTTCAATGGCTTACTTACCTCAGGCTTTGGCTCAATAATTTTATCAGTCAATAACAAAGGGTTAGATACTAGCTTACTAGATGTTAGAGTGATAACATTGTATTGCTCTCTTGGATTAGACTATGTGGTACTGGGGAGCATCTCAGGCTGTGTTTCAGCCAATATTTTAAACATTTGGCCTACTTAGTATTCTATGTTCTGAATGGAGGCCTGTTGCTCTTTAAGGATTGTGTCTGTTTGTTGGAAACTACTCTTCAAAGTGGACATGTACTCCATGATCATTTCCTCTAAATCAGATTCATTCTCTTGCAATTGAGAACATTGATTCAAAGTAGCTTGTTGTTTGGGTTGCAGCTGGTGTAACCACTGAAGATCTGGTGAACCTTGGGTATCATTATTCCATCCAAATTTTGGATAGTTACTCTACCCAGAGTTATATGTCTTGTTATATAGATTGTTCTGCTGACTTGGGGAATTCCCCATGTAATCGACCCGATCAAAATTAGTAGGATCAATTTAAGAGTTAACAAACATACCTCCTGCATTCCATTGTACACTATCATGTGGGCCACCACAAAATTCACAGCAAAATTGTGATGCTTGCTCTGGCTTTAGGAGTTTGATAATCTCCTTGGCTAGAAGATCATTTTGAGCTGTCAGAAGCTCCCTTTTGGCTTCCAAAAATGATGTCTAGTTTATAGTCACAATCTATGAAATTGGCAAAACAACCCAACAAATACATAAAAAAAAGAATAAGTAAAGGAATAAAGGGAATAAAAACAAAAAAATAAAACAAGTAACAATTCCTAATTTCACTCTAGTTTTCACAAAAATGTCCCCGCCAACGGCACCAAAAACTTGATTTGCTACCAATGAACTATATGAAGCCATGCCTCAAGGCATTGCACCTATTAGTGTAATCTAGTACAAAGGTGAGTATCAAGGTCGTATCCCACGGGAATGGGAAAGCCCAAAGTTACTACTTGTTGTTATTTAGCCTAAGAAGAATAATGGTTTATCTAAACTAAATCTAACTACTACTATTGAGCTACAAAGAGAAAGTAAGGAAAGTGTTAAGAAAGAGAATTATCATGTTTCTTGAAAAGCAAACCCATTGGGATCTTAGACTGGATGATATGCAAACAAAAGATAATGGGTTATGAGATTGATTGTGCTACCTGTGTAAAAAAAATCTAGATTTTCAATTGGTTCCAATGGATTTCTTAAACCTATACCTTCCATTGGCTATTTGAGTCCAATGGTCAAGTTTAGATCAGCATTAAGCTTTTTAGGAGTTTCTCCTGGTCCAGCAGTTGTCGACCTCTTGGTCCGAGCGAAGATCAACTGTTCTCTCTAGTTTTTTTTCCAATTCCAAACATCATCGGGTAGAGTTTTGAAAGGAATCTAGATAGTTTTTATTACCACGTCTCGTAATAAAGACTTGATTAAACTTTAACTAGAGGAAGATCACACAATTCAATTTATAACCCAATCATGTTCAAATCAAAATATTAACAAAGTCTAAGAAACCTAATTGGGTTCTACCAATCTAGCTACTCATGTTCATGAATAAAACAACAAGAAATATAATAAAGGAAGAAGAACAAAATGGAGACAGAAACACCCTTATCGGTCGAGTTTTGGATGGACAGCCTTGACTCTGAACTCCTCCTTGATTATGCTCTTAATTGCCTCTTAATGCTTCGCAACCTTTTCCTTCAATTCTTGATTGAATTTCCACAGCTTGTGACCTTTGTGAAAAGACAATGGAATTGAAGTATTAAACTCCAAGGATAAGCAATGATTGTCATACTCCAAGCTGCTCCAAGTGCTCTCAGTTTCCTCTCTTGATCGCCTTTGAAGTGATTCCTTTCTTCCCTTGCACCTTCTCCTATTTATAGGCAAGGAAGGCACCTCTCTAGGCTTTCACATGACCATGTGGGTGACATGGCCATGTTCTAGAAGACATCCATCCGTGATGATTTTTTGGTCGTTCCTTGGTTGAAAATTGTTGCTCTGGCCGTGTAGAAAGGTGTATAAGATGTCTTTGTCATGTGGAGAGGTGTGTTCTAGAAGATTTAAGGTAGCATGGGCATGTGGCAGGGTGTGTTCTAGAAGATTTCATGAGTGCCCATGCAAAAAGGTGCATTTTGAGGTGCTTTGAGCCTTTGGATGCTTGGTTTTAGTCCATTTTGCTTCAAAACTACTTTGTACCTAGGAAAATCTTAGATAACATGAAAACAAGTGGAAATATGGGTAATTATACATCAAACACATAAAATATACTCCTAAAGTGAGTGAAATTTAGCCAATAAATATGTATAATTTTGTACTTATCATAAATTTATAGTTTTATAAAACAGTTGAAAGTTCAGTTGTACCCCCTTGAGTATAGAAAACCTTCCCCTTTTAGTTATAATACACATGTGAATTGAAATTTCATATTCTAGGTAGGATCAATCATATAGGAAAGTTCACATTTCAATTTTACTCATAAATCAAATAAGTTTATAAAAATCATTGGAGTATAGGAGAAACATTCAAATAAAAATCATTGTTACAAAACACTTGTATTTCCATTTCAATTTCTATTTGCATAACATCTCTCGTGTTACTGCAAATATCACATAACTGATACGCATATGCTTCTTGCCATTTATAATGCTTGCTGCCAATGCTATCTAGCAACAACACCTGAGGCAGTGAACCTATCGATGCAGCCTAGTGCAATGGTGAGTATCAAGGTCGTATTCCTTGGGAACGGGAAAGCCCAGAGTTACTACTTGTTCTCTGTTATCTAGACTAGCAATTAAAATGATTAATTTTTTTTTTTATCTAAACTAACGTCTAACTATAAGCAATAATAAACTAACAGCGACAAGAAATAGAAGAAAATACACGGAGGCAAGAAATGCAAATCCATCAGGGAACCTACACTGGTTGGCAAACACACGAAGGATAATGGATTACTAAATTTAACTATGTTACCTGTGAGTGAATTCCAATGCAAATTCAAATTCTCTGTCGATCTCAATGAATTTCTTAAACTTAAAATCCACCACTGGCTGGTTCTTCCTAATGGCAAATTTTAAATCAGCATTATCTATCTAATTCACCACTATTAAGAGTCGTTACTTCTTAATCCAACAATTTATTAACCTTAGTTCTAAGCGATAACAAATTGTCCATTACAGTTAGTTTTCCAATTCCAATTATCATCTGTCGATCTCAAAAAGGAATCTAATTAACATTACCACGACGTCTCGTAAATAACGCTAGCATATACATTCATAATTGTAACGGAGATCACACATTAAATTCAACATCCATGCAAATTTAAACAGCAATCCAACACAGTTAGGGACCCCAATGAATTTTTACAAATCTAGCCACACATATTTACAGACAGCACACAATCCAACAGCAGATAATCCATAAGATAGTTAATTAAACAGCAATTAAAAATAATAAAAATTTATGCAATCCTGTCTTTTCAATTGTTCGATGATTACTGCACGAATTGGTCACCGGAAAACTGCTAGAAAAATGCCTGAAAAATCAAGTACAATGCTGTCCAACAAAGCGGGTCAAACGGGTCGGGTCAGAAATGGGTCGGATCGTGGGTCACGGATACCCGAACGAAAATAGCTCCAAAGACCATCGGAGCAGCGGCGTAAGGTTACAGGAGGGACGCCACACGACGGAGGGATGAATTTTGGTGGCCTACGACGCAAGCGACGCTGGGCGGGTCGCGAAACGCTGTCGGGTCGCGTCACTCGGGTCCGTCTCGGGTTGTGCGATCCATCGCGTTACGGCAGCTGATGGTCCGTCGGAAGGTGCGACTAGGTTGCCTGAAGCTGCAGGAGGCGACGACGAGCAGTGGAATGGCCGAGAAACGCGCGGAGAAGCTCGAACTCAATCGGGTTCCCAAACGGGTCGCGCCTCTCTCTCGCGGATCTCCACCGCGCTGGACGCCGAGAACGAGCACCGTAGAAGGCCGAGACGGAGGTGGCTCGGTCAGGTCTCTCACACGATTGGGTTGCTGGGTGGTTTGCGAGATGGGTGTGGGTCGTATGATGGGTGTGGGTCGCGTTCTCTCTTCTCCTCCTCCTCCACGATGGAGCTCTCTTCCTTTTTTTTTTTTTTACTGTTTACTCTTTCCTTTTTATTCCCCTCTTCCAAGCTTCCAAATTCTCCTTTTTGCACGCTGCTCGGCCTCCTCTCTTGGGCTCATGCCCCAAAGGCCCATTAAGGGCTTTGGCTTGGCCCAATAAGAGAAAAATGGCCCAACTGACCCAAAATAGCTGCTTTAACTCTAGAAAAGTCTCGTTTGCTGATGATAGATTGATAAAAAGCCTGAAATGCAATAAAATACACATTTAGGTGATTCCTAGAATAAAAATACACAACAAATACATATAAATGGACATAAAATATTAGGTAAAATTGTGTAAAATAAGACATATCAATCACCCCACACTTAAGCTTTTGCTTGTCTTCAAGCAAACATGAACTCAGTCCTCAAATAGACAGCAACAATTTCTCAAAAGTCCAAACCTAGTCCATAGTTAATAATGCCTAACACATCCCCTGTGAAACTTATTTATCGACCAAATTGCAAAAAAAAAAAAAAAAACTTGATGCAGAATAGAGATAATAACAATGCATACACAACTTAGCCAGCAATTCAATGGAAATTATTTAAGAATCAATGCCTCAAAGAGATTACTCAAATCACTCAAAGTGTATACAGGTAAGGCACAAATCCCTCAAGCAACTTCACAAGAATATGTCTACTATAAGCTTGCTCATAAATCTCATCTCCGCTACCACTAAACATTGAACACCAAAATCAAGGGGGGTCTTAACAGGGTTGTAATGAGACTAAGGTGATGGTAGGGAAGAAATTTTTGGTAGAAGGGGCATAGATGCTGAAAATTCATGCAATTAAAGCATCAAGAGGGATTAAAGGATTAAATGCAACAAATTCTAAACATAACAATTCTTACTAAGTTTTCAATAAAGTTGGAGATGCTCAGAGAATAAAATCAATAGACAGGCTACTCTTATTATTATCTTTCTTTTCTTTTCTTTTCTTTTGTTTTGTTTTGTTTTGTTTTGTTTTGTTTTTTTTCATAATTAGCTTTGCATCTTGACACTTTTGGATTGAAAGGAGCATCTAGAATGATAAAAAGAACTTAGTGCACTATTGTCAACTAAGGCAATGCATTTTAATCCCTGTACAAAGAATGAATCACACAAATTTCAGCAAAGGGGTGAAGAAAGAAGATAGTGAAAAGAAAGGAATGAGGTGTAAAATGTAAGTGATGAAGAAAAATTGAAGGCCCTAAAAGTGGCTAACTGAGGAAGGAAAAATGAGGTGTAAAATTTAAGTTGCCCAAATCATCTGATATTCAAAAGTTTATGTAACTTCAACAAGTATTACAGAGCAAGTTCTAGAGACACAATCAAGTGAAATACACACTCAACAAAAAGAATTCAAAGCATATTTGTGATAAATGCTTATCTTAGGCTCAAATCTCACATTTGAAGTGTGGCTGAATTGCATATGATTCTCAAATATTTCCATATGAATTACTAATCAAGCAGTGCATGCAAACTGCATTAACAACATCCTAAAACAAAATTGAACAATATGAAAGAAAATCAAGCAACATGGGTATGACCTAGTCGTGGTCAAGAATACATTAGGCATTAAAACTGCTTTCTAACATAAACTATGAGAAACAATGTGCGCCCATTCATGGTGAATCATACATGCTCAAAGGACAAACAAAGACTTAAGTGTATAGAATCAAGCAAAAATCAAGTATCCTGTCTTAGATATACTGTCAACACAACATCAGCAAAAAATAGCATCAAAATGCAGCGTCCTGAACTAGTAGAGGGAAAATGAGTCAAAATAATAAAGGCACACCACCCCACACTTGAGGTTCACACTGTCCTCGATTAATACTGACCAAAGGGGATACCATAGAAATAAAAGTAGAAAGCACAGCAACAAGCACAGAAAATCTAAAATTTTTAATGTACCTCAACAAATTGAAAAAAAAAAAAGAAAAAGAAAATAGACAAGAGTAAAATAACACAGATAAAATAGATAAAAAAAAATAGTGCTTTTTTTTTTTGTTCGAGTCTTTTAGCTGGACTCGCTCCTTCTATCATTCTTTCAGGTAAAGCATCATATGCACTCGCTCCTCGACCTCCAATGGGTCTCCATAGTAATGCTTTAGTCTGTGGCCATTGACTTTGAAATCTCCCTTGTCAGGATGATGCAATTCCACTGTGCCATAGGGAAAGACTTGCTTGATCACAAATGGTCCCGACCATCGGCTCTTAAGCTTTCCTGGAAAAAGACGAAGATGTGAGTTATAAAGTAATACCCTATCTCCAACCTAAAAATTTTTAGAGCCACGCAGCCTTTGATCATGCCACTTCTTGGTTCGAGCTTTGTAAATGGAAGAATTTTCATAAGCTTGGTGGCGCCATTCTTCTAACTCATCCAACTGTCATAACCTCTCTTTACCTGCAGAAATAACATCAAGATTGCATGTTTTAAGGGCCCAAAGTGCCCTATGTTCCAATTCAACAGGCAAATGACAAGTCTTTCCATACACTAGCCTATAGGGTGTAAATCTAGTAGAAGTTCTGTAAGCTGTCCTAAAAGCCCATAATGCATCATCCAATTTGGATGCCCAATCCTTCCTACTCACCCCTACGGTTTTCTCTAAGATTCTCTTTAAACCCCTATTAGTTACCTCTACTTGTCCCTTTGGTTTGTGGGTGATAGGGTGTTGAAAACCTATGAGATACCAGTAATGTTTTAGTACTTTCTCAAGTTGGGAGCTACAGAAATGGGTCCCTCTATCACTAATCAGTGCCCTAGGTGTACCAAACCTAGCAAACAATTTTTTTAGGAACCTAGTGACCACCCTGGTATCATTAGTGGGGAAAGCTTGAGCTTCTGGCCACTTGGAAAGATACTCAACAGCCACAAGTATATACTTATTACCAGATGAGGAAGGAAAAGGGCCCATGAAGTCAATACCCCACACATCAAAGATTTCAACCACTTGCATACTCGTTTGGGGCATTTCATCACGGGCAGAGATGTTACCTGACCTCTGACAAGCATCACAAACTTGGACATATGCTCTAGCATCCTGGAATATGGTTGGCTAGTAGAACCCTGCTTCGAGCACCTTCCTAGCAGTGTGGTTTGCAGCCTGGTGGCCTCCCGTTGGTCCTTCATGGCAGTGCTTCAGGATTTGGTGGACTTCCTCCCCATGTATGCATCGCCTGATTATTTGGTCTGCACAGATACGAAACAAGAAAGGATCTTCCCAAATGTAGTATTTCAACTCAGCAAAGAATTTCTTCTTTTGCTGGGTAGTCATACCCTTTGGTAAAACCCTTGCCACCAAATAGTTAGCATAACCACAAAACCAAGGGGAATCAGTACATACCTGAACCGTCTCCAAATGCTCATCTGCGAAGTTATCATTAATGGCTCTCTCATCTAAGGCCTCCCAGTTTGGATTCTCTAACCTTGATAGGTGATCTGCACCCTTCTTATCTTTGATCTCAATATCAAATTCCTGCAAGAGCAAAATCCATCTAATGAGTCTAGGCTTAGCATCATGCTTACCGAAAAAATACTTCAAGGCTGAATGATCCGTGTAAACCACGGTCTTGGATAGCACCAAATAGCATCGAAACTTGTCGAAAGCATAGACCACTGCAAGTAATTCCTTTTCAGTAGTGGTATAGTGCTCCTGGGCATCAGTCAAGGTCTTGCTAGCATAATAAATTGGCTGGAACTTTTTATCAATCCTCTGACCTAACACAGCTCCAACTGCAAAGTCACTAGCATCACACATTAGTTCAAAAGGCAGCCCTTACTTAGGTGAAACCATAATAGGGGCTGTGGTTAGTCGTTCCTTTAGTAACTCAAATGCATGCAGACAATCAGTATTGAAAACAAAAGGTACATCCTTGACAAGCAACTGAGTTAAGGGCCTAGCAATCTTAGAGAAATCTCTAATAAATCTCCTATAAAAACCATCATGCCCTAAGAAGCTTCTAACAACCTTAACTGAACTAGGGGGTGGTAGTTTTGATATGGTCTCAACCTTAGCTTTATCCACTTCCATCCCTGCATGTGATATCTTATGCCCAAGAACGATCCCCTCTCTCACCATAAAGTGACATTTTTCCCAATTAAGAACTAAGTTTGCTTCTATACATCTTACAAGCATACGTTCTAAATTAAGCAAACAGTGGGAGAAGGAGTTACCAAAAACTGAGAAGTCATCCATAAATACCTCCATAGACTCCTCAATCATGTCATGGAAGATTGCCATCATGCACCGCTGAAAAGTGGCTGGTGCATTGCACAATCCAAAAGGCATCCTCCTGTACGCGAACGTTCCATATGGGCAGGTAAAGGTGGTCTTCTCTTGGTCTTCAGGTGCAATGGGAATCTGAAAGTAACCTGAAAAACCATCAAGAAAGCAATAAAACATGTGACCTGCCAAACGTTCAAGCATCTGGTCAATGAAAGGCAGAGGAAAATGGTCTTTCCGGGTTGCATCATTGAGTCTCCTATAATCAATGCAAACCCGAAAACCTGTTACCGTCCTAGTGGGTATAAGTTCATCCTTATCATTCTTGACCACTGTCATGCCACCCTTCTTTGGTACAACCTGCACAGGACTCACCTAAGAGCTATCAGAGATAGGATAAATCAAACCTGCATCAAGAAGTTTAATTACCTCCTTTTTCACCACTTCCTTCATGTTTGGGTTCGATGCGTCTCGTGGTCGCACTCTCGCCTATAGCTATCTTCCATCAGGATCTTGTGTGAACAATAGCTAGGATTAATCCCAGGAATGTCCGCCATCTTATAAGCAAAGGCCCTAGGGTATTTCCTAAGAGAGGTCAAAGTCATCTCCCTCTTTTTAGGCGTAAGGTCAGCTGCTATAATTACTGGCAGCTTCTCTGCCTCATCCAAATAGGCATAGCTTAAGTGTTTGGGTAACTCCTTCAATTCCAAGGTTGGGGGTCCTCAATTGAAGGTTTCACCTTACGCACCTCGACTGTCAAGAGAAACAAAAGAATCAGTTAAGTTGCTGGGCTCAACAGCTAGCAAGTGAGCTAGTTGTTCCAACACTTGCTCGTTGGACAACTCATCCTCTTCTCCTTGTAATGCCACCTGTAAAGGGTCATCAAGTAAAAATTCCTGCAATTCAGATTCAACCACATCATCCAAGACATCCACAGAATATACAGTATAATCATGATCTAAAGATTGTCTCTTAGAGGTAGCTAAGTCAAAGGTAACAGTTTCATCTCCTACTCTAAGTTTCAATTTCCCATCACAAACATCTATAATAGCCCTAGACGTTGCAAGGAAAGGCCTACCTAGAATCAAGGGTACGCTACTCTCACCCTCCATATCCATCACAACAAAATCCACAGGAAATATAAATTTATCAACCTTTACAAGGACATCTTCAACTATACCTCTAGGATATTTAATAGTTCTATCAGCTAATTGTATGTTCATCCTAGTAGGTTTTGGCTCACCCAATCCCAATCTATCAAACAAGCTAGTGGGCATCAGATTTATGCTAGCTCCTAAATCAGCTAAAGCATCCATGACAGACAAATCACCAATTACACAAGGTACGGTAAAACTCCCTGGATCACGCCTCTTAACAGGTAGCTTGTTTTGTAAGATTGATGAGCACTCCTCATTCAATGTCACCAGTCCCAAATCCTCTAGTTTCCTCTTGTTGCTCAGTATTTCCTTCAAGAACTTTGCATAGCGAGGCATCTAAGAAATGGCTCCAACAAAAGGAAGGTTAATCCTCAGCTGCTTAAATAGATCAAGAAACTTACCAAACTGTTGATCTACTTTCTCCTGCTTCAGTCTAGCCGGGTATGGAATGGGTGGCTGGTACTCTCTTATGGGGCTCTTCTTGCCCTCAACTTGCACCGGCTTAGTTACCTCAGGCCCTTGGTCCTTATTGACACTTGTATCCTGCACATCATTATGATCATCAGTAGGTAAAGGTAAAGGACCAGCTACTTGCTTACCTGATCTTAGAGTGATAGCCTTGCAATTCTCCCTTGGATTAGACTCGGTGGTGCTAGGGAGTGTCCCTGGCTGTCTTTCACCAACACCTTAGAAATCCGCCTATCGATTCTCTAAGTTTTGAATGGAGGCTTGTTGGTTTCTAAGTCTTTGTCTGTTTGGTGGAATTTGCTCTCTGAAGTAGACACAAACTTCATCATCAATTCCTCTAGATTGGGCTTCTTCTCCTGCCCTTGCGGAAATTGACTTGGAGCAGCTTGCTGCTGGGGTTGCTGTTGGTGCAACCGCTGAAAACCTGGTGGGCCCTGGTTATTAGTGTTTCTCCATCCAAAATTGGGATGATTCCTCCACCCGGGGTTGTATGTGCTGCTATATGGATTGTTCTGATGTCTCGGAGCGTTCCCATGTAATCTACCTGTTCAAAATCAGAAGAACCATTGTGAGAAGAAAATGAAGAAGAGGGGTTAGCAAACATACCTCCCGCATTACAATTGACACCATAATGCGGGCCACCACAGAACTCGCAGCTTGACTGTGCTGCATGCACTGGCATCTGGAGTTGGTCAATCTTCTTAGCCAGAAGCTCCACTTGAGTTGCCAAGGTTGATATAGAGTCTGACTGGTTGACCACTCCCTGCAGTCTAGCCTATCCCTTGAGGATTGCCAGCGATAGTTGTTCATGGCCATTTCCTCTATTAAACTCGTGCTGTTCGGGGTTTTATTATTTAGTGCACCCTTCGCCGCCAAGATTCACCATCTGCCTTGTGGCCGTATTTAAACCACTATAGAAAGTCTGCACTTGCATCCACACAGGCAATCCATGATGTGGGCAACACCTCAGTAAGTCCTTGTACCTCTCCCATGCATCATACATACTCTCATCAGCCATCTGCACAAAAGAAGAAATGTCATTACGTAGTTTTGCAGTCTTAGCTGGTGGAAAATATTTGTACAAAAACTTTTCAGCCAAAGTCTCCCAAGTAGTGATGGAGTTAGGTGGTAGGGATTTCAGCCATCTCTTTGCTCTATCTCTCAAGGAAAATGGAAACAATCTAAGTCGAATGGCATCATCAGTGGTTCCATTAATCTTGAAAGTGTCGCATATCTCCAAGAAGTTAGCTATGTGGGCATTAGGGTCTTCGCTGGGCATCCCTCCAAACTGTACCGTTTGTTGCACCATCTGAATCACATTTGGCTTGATTTCAAAATTGTTAGCTGCTATTGTAGGTCGAGTAATGCACGTCTGTGTCCCTTCCAATGAAGGTCTAGCAAACTCATACATCGTTCTATTGGCTTCGTCATTATTATTTGCAGCTGCCATCTTTGGTGATGTAGGGTCAGGGATCTTAATTGGTTCCTCCTCCAATATCTCAGCTGGCACCTCCTCCTGACGCCGGTGTGCACGAGTCCACAACAGTCGTTCTGGATCGGATAGAGGGTCTACAAGTACAGGATTAGAATTCCTGGTCATAAACTACCTGAATCCAATAACAGTGAAACAGTCCACCAATCAGATCAAAAAGTAATAAACCAAAACAAAAGTAAAACAAGACAGATAAAACTCAATAACAGAAACAATAACGAAACAAATAAAAACCTACTAAAATAATAAAACAAATAATCCAAATAAATAAAATAAACTAAAATAAACAAAGGACAAAATGAAACTAATAGTTGAATGCAGAGAAAGACACACTAACCAGAAAAAAAAACAAAACAGAACAAATAAAAAATGGCTAAAGTAACAGATAGCAAATTCACTCTAGTTTTCACCAAAAGTCCCCAGCAACAGCGCCAAAAACTTAATGCTTGCTGCCAATGCTATCTAGCAACAACACCTAAGGCAGTGAACCTATCGATGCAGCCTAGTGCAATGGTGAGTATCAAGGTCGTATTCCTTGGGAACGGGAAAGCCCAGAGTTACTACTTGTTCTCTGTTATCTGGCCTAGCAATTAAAATGATTATTATTATTTTTTTATCTAAACTAACGTCTAACTATAAGCAATAATAAACTAACAGCGACAAGAAATAGAAGAAAATAAACGGAGGCAAGAAATGCAAATCCATCAGGGAACCTACACTGGTTGGCAAACACACGAAGGATAATGGATTACTAAATTTAACTATGTTACCTGTGAGTGAATTCCAATGCAAATTCAAATTCTCTGTCGATCTCAATGAATTTCTTAAACTTAAAATCCACCACTGGCTGGTTCTTCCTAATGGCAAATTTTAAATCAGCATTATCTATCTAATTCACCACTATTAAGAGTCGTTACTTCTTAATCCAACAATTTATTAACCTTAGTTCTAAGCGATAACAAATTGTCCATTACAGTTAGTTTTCCAATTCCAATTATCATCTGTCGATCTCAAAAAGGAATCTAATTAACATTACCACGACGTCTCGTAAATAACGCTAGCATATACATTCATAATTGTAACGGAGATCACACATTAAATTCAACATCCATGCAAATTTAAACAGCAATCCAACACAGTTAGGGACCCCAATGAATTTTTACAAATCTAGCCACACATATTTACAGACAGCACACAATCCAACAGCAGATAATCCATAAGATAGTTAATTAAACAACAATTAAAAATAATAAAAATTTATGCAATCCTGTCTTTTCAATTGTTCGATGATTACTGCATGAATTGGTCACCGGAAAAATGCTAGAAAAATGCCTGAAAAATCAAGTACAATGCTGTCCAACAAAGCGGTTCAAACGGGTCGGGTCAGAAACGGGTCGGATCGTGGGTCACGGATACCCGAACGAAAATAGCTCGAAAGACCACCGGAGCAGCGACGCAAGGTTACAGGAGGGACACCACACGACGGAGGGATGAATTTTGGTGGCCTACGACGTAAGCGACGCTGGGTGGGTCGCAAAATGCTGTCGGGTCGTGTCACTCGGGTCCGTCTCGGGTTGCGCGATCCGTCGCGTTACGGCAGCTGATGGTCCGTCGGAAGGTGTGACTAGGCTGCCTGAAGCTGCAGGAGGTGACGACGAGCAGTGGAACGGCCGAGAAACGCGCAGAGAAGCTCGAACTCAATCAGGTTCCCAAACGGGTCGCGCCTCTCTCTCGCAGTTCTCCACCGCGCTGGACGCCGAGAACGAGCACCGTAGAAGGCCGAGACGGAGGTGGTTCGGTCAGGTCTCTCACACGATTGGGTTGCTGGGTGGTTTGCAAGATGGGTGTGGGTCGCGTGATGGGTGTGGGTCGCGTGATGGGTGTGGGTCGCGTTCTCTCTTCTCCTCCTCCTCCACGATGGAGCTCTCTTTTTTTTTTTTTTTTACTGTTTACTCTTTCCTTTTTATTTCCCTCTTCCAAGCTTCCAAATTCTCCTTTTTGCACGCTGCTCGGCCTCCTCTCTTGGGCTCATGTCCCAAAGGCCCATTAAGGGCTTTGGCTTGGCCCAATAAGAGAAAAATGGCCCAACTGACCAAAAATAGCTGCTTTAACTCCAAAAAAGTCTCGTTTGCTGATGATAGATTGATAAAAAGCCTGAAATGCAATAAAATACACATTTAGGTGATTCCTAGAATAAAAATACACAACAAATACATATAAAATGGACATAAAATATTAGGTAAAATTGTGTAAAATAAGACATCAATTTACATCCCCATCACAATGCATGTTGTTTCCCAATCACAATTTTTAAAATATTCCAGGCAACCGTTATCCCAAAGAATGTTATAGGACTACTATCCATGTGACTGAGATTGTTACCATCATGGGGACCATTATCCCAATGATCATCATAGGACCATTAACTATCATGGTGCCCCCTGGCATGTGTACATCCTTCATTAATCTATTAATCTACAACTATACAGCAATATATACTGATAGATGACTAATACTTGGGGTTATATAGTATTTTCACTTAAACCAATTATTTGCCCAGTATAGACTCTCTTCCCTTTACTCCTTAAGTCTTTCATAGAGTTGTATTGGTTTAAAGAGCAACCTCTAACATATACAGACTATTACTATGGAAGATAATTCCATTTTATAAATTTGTCTGTATAAGAAACAATTAAGGACCGTCCCATACCAGCCATTAAATGTTCACCTCAAATTTCGTTTGTACTACAAGCATACAGCCCAATAGTCAAGTTGAAACAAGTAGCAGGGTTTATCTCATATTTCTCAAACACATACAAGCATTTTTCCTTATACTTGTATGAAAACATTTCCATTTCACAAGTATTTTCCTCAAACATTTCCCATTTCATAAGAATACATTTCATTTCAATTAATACAATTCACATTTTTATTTCAAGATAAGGGAGTGTAAATTACTATACCTTAACCATTTGTTCCTTTCTTGGTTAAGGCTTCCCTGTTTTCTCTTTGAGTTTGTCTCATAAGTCACTTCTTGAGAAATCACCTAGGTTTCTGATGTGCTTGCTACCTGTGCAACTACAACTAAGGTAGTGAACTTATCTATGCAGTCTAGCGCAATGGTGAATATCAAGGTCGCATTGGATGGAAATGGGAAAAGCCCAGAGTTACTACTTGTTCTTTCTTATCTAGCTTAGCAATTAAAATGATTGATTTTTAACTAAACTAATGTCTAACTACAAGCAATAATAACTACTAGCGACAATGAATGAAAAAGGAAATGTGTCAGGACAAGAAAAGCAAGTCCATTAAGGACCTATATTAGTTAGCAAACACATAAAGGATAATGGACTATTAAATCTAATGATGCTACCTGTGAGTGAATTCTAAGTTAAATTTAATTTCCCTCTTGAGATAAATAAATTTCTAAATCCAAGAATCTACTGCTGGAATCTCTTCCTAATGATTGATTTTAGATCAGCCTTACCATTCTAATTTACCACTATCAAGGATAGCTACTCCTTAATCTAGCTATTAATTAACCTTATCTCTAAGCCAAAATTATCTGTTCTATGTGATCAAGTTCCAATTTCAATTATCATCTCTCGATTTGAAAAAGAAATCTAATTAGCATTCACAATGATGTCTCATAATGAAAAATTAAATAATACATGCAAAATCACAAAGATCATAGCATCAAAATCAATATCCATACAAATTAAAAAAGAATACAAACACAATCAGGAACCCTAATGAATTTTACAAATTTAGCCACACATAACAACAGACAATTCCAAAAGCAAATAATCCATCAGACAATTAATTAAACAGGAGATAAAAATAGTAGAATTTATGCAAGCCCTATCCTCTTAAATGCCCAATGGTCACTGCACGGAATGGTTACTGGAAAACCACCAATATCTAGCCAAAAAATTACCAAAAAATCACCCAAAAAAATACAATTCAAATCTGTCCATAAAATCAGTCGCGAGTTGTAAAACAGGTCAAATCTTGAGTTCTTGGGTACTCGACAAAAAATGGGTGCAATAATGACTAGAGATAAGGTGGAAGGTCATAGACGAGGCACCAAGCAACAGAGGAGCGATTTCTAATGGCTAATCAGACGGACGACATTGGATGGGTCACAAAATCACTCCTGGATCACGTCTCAAGTCTGTGTCAGATCTTTCGATTTGGCATGCTATGATGGCCGACGAGTTAAGGGAATTTTGTAGTTGAGTTACCTGAAGTTAGAAGAATAACCATAGATTTTGTGATATTTTGGTGGCTGAAACTGATGGTGGTGTCCTAATCGTCATCTCCCATCATCGGCATGTTGTCACACCACTACGAAGCTCTGGTTGGATGCTATAAAATCTTGGTCTTCCCACTTTCTCGTGCACAGTCTGGAGAAGCCGAGCATTGGTGGAAAGGGCTAAGTAGTTAATGGAGGCCCGAGGAGTCTAAATCACCTGAGATTCGTTTAAGGAGGTATTCCTAGAGAAATACTTCCCCTAAAGCACAAGGAATGAGAAGGAGATAGAATTTATGAAGATAATACAAGGCTCTATGTCTTTTGATGATTACCTAACGAAGTTTGAGAAGCTTTCCAAGTTCTCCTATTTGTGGTTAAGGTAGGATGAAGCATGGAAGGCCATGCACTTATAGGTCGGGTTGAAACCAGAATTGAGGAGCATTATGGCTCCATTACAGATAAGGAAGTAAACCCTAAACCCTAAACCCTAGCAAAGACTCGAAGGGGGAAGAAAAATTTCAACCCCCTTAAGAGGAAATCACAGTTAGATTTTTCCAAGGGGGGAGAGCGCGCTTGGTAAAGCCTTATCGGGGAAAAAGCCCATGGTTGGGCAAGTTGCTTTAGACAATTATCCCAAATGTGGGAAGAACCATAGGAGTAGGCCCTGTTTTTTAGGTTAGAATGTTTGCTAGAAGTGCAATAAGTCGGGGCACTTCATTAAGGAATGCTCACTGGGGAAGAAGTCAATTGAAGCCCCAAAGCCTCTAACTAGGGGGAGGGTCTATACCCTCAAAGGCAAGGAAGTAGCCGAAACTGATGATTTGGTAAAGGGTGAGTGTTTTATAAATGGAATGTCTTTAATTTTACTGTTTGACTCTAACACTACCCATTCTTTTATTTTATGTGAATGTGTGAAGAAATTGAATTTACTTGTATCCCATTTACTTTATAAGATTATTGTTCCTATCCTTACTAAAGAGTAAGTTTTGACTTGACTTTTTTAAACTGCCACATTGTCGTTGAGAATAGACCTTTCGTTGTTGATCTTATTTGTCTTCCTTTAACTAATTTGGGTGTTATTCTTGGGATAGACTGATTGTCTTTTAATAAAGTGGTCTGAAACTATTTTGAGAAATCTATGACTTTTATAGATACTATACCTGTGAATAGGTGTTCTAAGGAAAAGATCCAAAGACTATGTTCTCTATGTTCTTTTGAGGTTGAGAGTTAGTATGACCTAGATGTTGCCCCTATAGTTAGAGAGTTTCTTGATGTCTTTCTCAAAGAGATCTCTAGTCCCCCTAAAAAGAGAAGTATAATTCTCTATATAGTTAGTTCCCGGGGTAGGACCAATCTATATAGCACCATATAAGATGTCTCCCTTAGAGATGAGTGAATTGAAAGTTTAAATAGAAAACCTCCTACAAAAGCAGTTCATTAGGCCTAGTGCTTCATCATGGCGAGCACTGTAACATCCACCTATAATACTTTGAGATTTATTTTGACATTATTGCTATCATTGATTGGACATGTTGATGTTATTTTTTATGTAATGATAAGGATGGTTTATTAAATAGGTAGAATGGACATTTTCATCAAGATGGAACCACTTTTATCATAAAAGGAAAAAATTGGAAATTTGGTAAAGAAGGGTAAAATAGTAATTTTATTATAAAAGAGAAAATAAATTGTATTTTCTTATTTCATGGAATTACATTAAGGACTTTTATCATTTTCATTTAAGAGAGAAGAAGAATTTAGTGTGAAGTGATTATGTTCACTTTGATGGAAAAATGGGAGTTTCCCCTTTAAAGGGCAAAGTTGTAATTTTACCCCCAGGGCATATTAGTAACTTTTCATAAGATAGAAAATTTAATTTTTACCTAAATACTTCATAGAAATAAAATTGGTAAGTCTTTACCCTTTTATTTTAAAAAGGAGAAAGAATAAGAGTAAATATAATAGTATTAGCATAAAGGGCAAAATAGTAATTTTTTCAAAGAAGGGTAAATTAGTAATTTCATAAAAATAAGATTTATGAAACTTTATTTAAGGATTTTTTGTTCATTAAACTCAAAAAGGGTGAAAATGGGGTTAAAATGGCTATTTGGACATACAGGGTAAAATGGTAATTTCATTAGGGATATAATGGTAATTTCCCAAAACGATGAAAGGCAAATCTAGAATTTCAAAAATTATAAGGGCAGAGTTATCCTAGCCTATGGAAGTTCCACAAAACTACAATTCTAAGGAGAGTGGATGCCATTCTTGAAAAGGAGAAGTAGTAAGAGTAAATTGGTCATTTTACACCGAGGGCATTTTGATAATTTCACCAAAATGCTAAATTAGGTTTTCTTCCTTTAGATGCTAAAATAGTCGAACAAGAGAGGGAGAAGAGGAGTTGGCTGAAACCATCTTCAAGCTTTGTGGAGGAAGAAAACAAGCTAGAACACTTGGAAGAGTGTACTCTTCTTGCATTTTCAAGGTAGCTAAACATGCCTAAAGCCTTATTTTCTTGTTTTATGATATGTTTAAGGTGTTTTAAGGTTTCAAGAAACTTAAGGCTTTCTCTCTCTACATTCTTATGGTTAATTTTCTTGAATGGGTTTTTTATATGTTGAAATCTTGTTGTGTTTATGAATATGGGCATGCTGAAATGCTTTAAAACATAAGAGAATGAAATTTTCTATGATTGGAACCTAGCTCTTGAAAAACCCTAATTCTTGATATGGCTGAAATGGTATGGAAAAAGTGAGAAAATTGTGATTTTGCTTGAGATGTACTTGAATATCAATGTCTTGTAAGCAAAATTGTGAGATAACTTCATTTCCTTACTTTTCTCTCTTTGGCCGAGAGCTTGCCTTTGTGATGGTTCTTAAATGTGTTTGAAAATGTGTCTAAAAATAGTGTAGGAACTTGTTATGAATTGGCAAGAGAGAGAAAATTATGTTAGGTTAATGTTTTGGCACTTTTCCCATTTTTTAACTTCACCATTAACCCTAAAAGTGTCCATTACCCTTCTTGGCCGAGAGCACCCATGGCAAATGTTGCTGAAATCCACTTGAAAAATGACTAGAAATACATATATGTTTAGCCAAAGGAGAGAAGGAGAGAGAAAATTATGGTATCTTCATGATTTTGGCAAATGTACCATTTTATAGTCTTACCATTTAACCTTGAAAGTATGCTAAAAAATTTGAAATAGTAAGATTATGTGCATTTTCATGTTTGGCATGAAAAATGAGCTAGAAAAGTTTGGAAAAGAACAGCTAAATGTATACTTATCCATTTTGAGGTGTGAGAAAGTGTTATGCATAATTATTAAAAATGTTGCCTTAATGCCTAAATGGTAAAAAGAATGCTAGAAATGAACCAAATAGCTTGGAAATACCAATATTTCATATTTTTCTTGCCTTGGCCGAATGCTATATACCTTTTTTCCCTTGAATGGCTAAATTTATGTGTTAATGGAAAGTAGCATAAGGTGCATTTTAAAATGGCCTATGCGAAGTGAAATGGGGAAAATTGATGAAATGATTAAATGTGAATGATAAATTGCATGCATTAAGCCATTGATGAGAATATGTTCAAAGTGATATAAATGTGATTGAATGCTTGAAATGATCCTTGTAATTGTGAAAGAAAGGGCATGAAAAGTCACCAATAAAGGGTGGAGCATGGCACTTTTATATCCCCCTTAAGTTGAACATGTCAAAGTTATGAATGTTATCCTAGGGGTAAGAGAATGATATTTTTATATCTTCCCCTAGAGATGATGAGAAATACAATGAATGACACCCGAAGGAAAGGACCGCAACACTTTTTATGTCCTCCTAACGGTCACCAATAAAGGGTGGAGTATGGCACTTTTAGATCCCCCTTGATGAGTATGTAATGGCATCACATAATACCCTAGTGGTGAGACTCCACAACATTATAATGAGTCCCCTTAGTGGTAATCACTCGATGACATTTAATGATACCTTAGTGGTGAGACTCCATAGCATTATAATGAGTCACCCTAGTGGTTAAGCGAGAATGATACCAAAAGATGGCTCTAAATAGAGTATGATGTTGTGGTAGTTGCTTAACATGAATGTTTATAAATGTGAGTTGTTGATGTATGTGGAATGTTAATATTTTACCATATATTTCGTTAATGACAAAACATGTTTCATATCTCATATTCATAGATGGATACACACATGTTTCACATATAGCATACCCATAAAATTGATTAAAAAGGGTTTTGAACTGAATGGAATTTAGAAATTTTTTTTTTGTATTAATACAGTGGTATATATTAGTTATTTGAAAGAAAATGGTTTGCTTAGTTACTGGGAAAATATTTCTCACTATTGTATTGGTATGTATTAGATGCCTAGGTACTGTCTCATTATGAATATTAAGGTGGCCAAAGTAAAAGAGCCTTTCTCAGGGACTTTTACTAAATTAAAGGATATTTACATTATGTCTATAATAGAACCCCCCTGAATGATCTGCAGACCTAGATAGTAGATTTAGATATGTACTTGTAGCCCTCTTATTTTGGTCCTAATTCTTTATGTCTTTTTGGGTTGGAATTAGGACTCTTATTTTTTGGATGTATATAAAGGGGAGAAGGGCACATACTGAGATAGGATATGTGAAGGACCTACCTATCAATAACATTTTGTAAATAGAGTTTGAGTGACAGGCTTGTTGTCTCCTTGCTCCTTATGAATGGGTACTTCATATATCCTGGAATATGTATCAGACAGTTTATATATATGATATGAAAATTTTTTATGAATTCTGCTATGATGTATGAAATTTTATTTTTACTGTGTTGAAGTATGTTCACCTAAGCAAAAGAACCTAAACCTAATCAAATAATAATTAATGATAGATTTAAATGCTCGGTAGATTAACGAGATAAAAGGTAAAGAATAATGTAACCACTTAGCTTATTACATTCTATGATGTTGTTAAGCCATGATAAGGGGTGTTACAAGCACCGGTGTTATTTAAGAAGAAAAAGGATGGAAGCATGAGAATGTGTATAGACTATAGGTAATTGAATAAAGTGGCCATGAAAAACAAATATCCAATCCCTATGATTGATGACCTACTGGATCAACTGAGAGGAGCAGTTGTGTTTTCTAAGATTACTTTGAGGTCGGGGTACCATCAAATCAAAGTAAGAACTGAGGATATACCTAAGAATGCTTTTAGGATTAGGTATGTGCATTATGAGTTTCTTGTAATGCCATTTGGTCTGACCAATGCTCCAACCATTTTCATGGATTACATGAATTGCATCTTTAGACCCTATCTCGATCAATTCGTGATAGTGTTTAATGATGACATTCTTGTGTATTCTAGGAAAAGGGAAGAGTATGACTAACACCTTAGGATTGTGCTACAAGTGCTTAGAGAGAGCTAGCTGTATGCTAACCTTGAGAAGTGTGAGTTCTGGTTAGAGTAAGTAAGGTTCCTAGGACATGTGATTTCCAAGGATGAGGTAGTAGTAGATCCTAATAAAATTGAAGTGATAGTTCATTGAGAGAGACCTACAACAGCGATTGAAATCCATAGCTTCCTCGGATTAGCCAATTACTACAGAAGGTTTATCCAAGGGTCTTCACAATTAGCAATGCCAATGACCAAACTAACCCGCAAGGATGTTTCATTTGTATGGGATTCCAAATGCGAGCATGGTTTCTAAAACTTGGAAGAGAGGTTAACCAGTGTATCAGTATTAGTTATCTCGAATCCTTTAGGTAATTTTGAGTAATATTGTGATGCATCCAAGAAAGGTCTAGGGTGTGTCTTGATGCAAGAGGGAAAATTAGTGGCTTATACTTCTAGAAAATTAAGGCATCACGAGAGTAATTACCTTACTCATGATCTAGTACTAGAAACCATAGTGTTTGCCTTGAAGATTTAGAGGAACTACCTTTATGAGTCTAAGTTTAAGGTATTTAGTGACTACAAAAGTCTCTAGTACCTCTTTGATCAGAAGGAGCTAAACATGAGACAGAGGAGATAGATGAAGTTCATTAAGGATTACAACTTTGAGTTGAAATACCATCAAGGAAAAGCCAATGTTGTGGCCAATGCCTTGAGTAGGAAATCCCTCCACATAACTCAAATGATGGTGAATGAGATGAGTTTAATAGAAACTTTTATCAATTTGAGCTTATCTGCATCGATGCTACTAAATAGAATATGTCTAGGTGAATTACGGATTGAGAATGACCTTAGGACTCAGATCCTAGAGGCCCAAGAAGAGGATGAATTCTTAAAGTCCCTAAAGGACCCAAAGGAATTCTATAAAGAGGCTGATGGGTTAATGAACTTCTAGAGTAAGGTCTATGTCCTAAGTATAGGGGAATTGAGGGAGAAAATCTTAAAGGAAGCCCAAAGAAGTGACTATATTGTTCATCACTAAGATACCTATGGATTTGTGGTAGGTTTACCTAGGACATAGTCAGGAAATGATGCTATTTGGGTGATAATAGACCGATTAACTAAGTCTGCACATTTTCTACCTATTAAGATTAATTCTTCCTTGGACAAGCTAGGTCAATTGTACATTCAAGAGATAGTGAGATTTCATGGGATCCCTACTAGCATTGTCTCAGATAGAGACTCTAGATTTACCTCTAGATTTTGAAAAGCCTTTCAACAAGCTTTCCATACTAGGTTAAGCTTAAGTACAGCTTATCATCCTCAAACGGATGGAAAAATAAAGGGGAGTATCTAGACTTTAGAGGATATGCTTAGGTCATGTGCCTTGGAGCATAAAGGGAGTTGGGACCAAAGCCTAGTATTGATAGAAGTCTCATACAATAATAGTTTCCATTCTAGCATCGAGATGGCACCCTATGAAGCTTTGTATGAGAGGAAGTGTAGATCACCTTTGTGTTGGTTTGAGGTAGGGGAAAGACAATTGCTCAGACCATAATTGGTTCAGCAAACTACAAACTAAATCAGAATGATCAGGGATAAGAGCCCAGGATAAGTAAAAGAAATACGTTGACAAAAGAAGATACCATTATAATTCAATGACAGGGATCATATTTTCGTTAGGTTATCACTGGTCACTGGAATAGGTAAAGCTATTAAGTTTAGGAAGTTAAATCCCAAATTTAATGGGCCATTCTAAATTTAGCTAGCTAAATACATGAAGTGGCCAAGGACTAGTTTGCAAATAAAGAAAGTTAAACTTTAGAAACCCTAATCCTAGCACACACAACTTAAACCTTAGAAATTTTCTAAAGAGAGACAAGGGTGAGTAGAGAGAGAAAATATTGATATAGGGCAAAGAGGAGAAGATTTTCTAGAGGAAAGGTCAGATTTGAAGCTAAGAAAGTGTTTTATTGTTGGGAACGTGTCATCTAAGCATTAAATACACGTCTATTGCAAAGAAAATCCAAGTTAGCAGCAAAACCTAAACCTCACTTTCATGAAATGTTTACTCTTAACTAAAAATGATGTTCATGAATGTTTTGTGTTGTGTTGGGGTTTAAAACCTATATTCCCTATGTTTTAGATGTCTATTGGGTATTGCTTGTTGAATGAATGTGCTTGTATGCATGTAAATGATGTTAGAAAATGGAGTTTTGCCTTGAGTATGAAAATAAGGTTTAATCTTTGTGTTGGGTGAAATGTAATGGAAATGTAGGCTATTTATTGATGTTAAATGATGCCTAGATGATAGTACTGAGTTCATAAATCTTAGGCACGAGTTGTAACTATGGTATGGGGCCAAAAATCTGGGTATATCAAATGTTTTTATGTAGTACAGAGCACTAGCAGCCGACTATTGGGCTTATAGTGAGCTACCAGTTGACAGCTAAGCCTATAACAGTCGACTAGCTTCTCTCAAGTTGGCTTCCCATTTTAAACATAGAGCTAGCAGTCGATTGCTAGCTCAAGGTTAGTCGACTACCAGACCAAAATAAAAGAAAATGGACTCTATGCCTTGATTTTGATGGAGAATTAGCCCAAAACCCCACCCAAACACAAGATTGAATCTTGGAATGTAATGGTAACAGGTAACAATCAAGTTATGACTTAATCAAACATGATAGTCCTTGTAAGAATCACATTAGATATGGCGATCTTTGTAATATTCGCTCTAATTATGATTAAAGAGATGTTCAATAATTCTTAATTTGATGTTTAATGCTTGTGTATGTTGCATTAGTGCATATAATTGCATTAGCCTAGGGACTAAATTGAAAGGAAATAAATAAAGGTTTAGTAAGAGGTTGCTAGGGACTCCATTAAAATGGGAAAAATGAGGGAGTTCAAGAGTACAAAATAGATGAGGGACCAAAGAGCAAATACCCAAACCTCCCTTAAACCCTAGCAGTAGCCCTAAACCCTCCCACACTTCCAACCTTTAACATTTTTAGAAAGAGAAGCAGAGGGACGGGTAGAGAGAGAAAGGGGCGAGCTAGGGCAAGGAAGGAGAGATTTTCTTAAAGGAAAGGCAGATTTAAGGCTAGAAATCAGTCCTACATTAAGGGGAGAGCCTTTCTAACACATCAAACACACACATTTGCAAGGAATCAAGGTAGCAATCCATCCTAAACTCTTTTCTTTTCTAAAATGTTTACTATTGCTAGAAAATATGAATTTCTAAATGTTTGAACTGAGATTAGGGTTAAACCTACATTTGGTATGCTTTTTTATTTCTATGAGATGTTGTGTGTTGAATGTATTATCATATATGTGCTTGTAATGGATTAGAAGGGCTGGGTTGTGTTCATCTAGAGATATATACTAGTTTTCCTTAAATGTACCATGTTTGAGCTAATGGATGAGAAATGTTGAATGAAAAGTAAATTTTGTTGTATGGAAATTAAGCTCATGTGTTAGAATTAAAAATAGAATGCATTATAGACTAGGTATTATCAAAACTATGTCTTCTAAACTGTAGCAGAGCATAATAATTGACTACTAAGCAAGAGACAATTGACTGTCATGTTCCTAGAAACCCAGAAGTGCAAACAGAGGCTTAGCAACCAACTGGCAGATTCCTAGCAGTTGACTGTTGGGCCTAGGTTTGCATTAAGCAGTTGACTGGCTACCGTTGCAGTCAATTGTCGTGCTCATAATTTACCCAGGATGCATTCTAGAAAACCACCAACTGGTTGTCTACTAGCCTACTGATTGGCAGTCGAGGAATACGGAGAGCTACCAGCCAACTGTTAGCCTTTCAGCAATTGACTAGCAGCCCTCTAGCTTGCAAAATAAGGTTTTGAATGGTAATTGAGCTTAGTAATTCTTCATACAAACTTAATTAAGGGCTCACAACATAGGTAAGCAAGGAAACTAGGATTTTGTAGTGATGAGACCCTTGTGATAGTGAAACAAAGAGTGAGCAAAAAACACAAAAAGGGAAAGAGGAAAGTATTCTCCATGTATGCCTTAGGGTAGATAGGCTCATAATCGAGTGACCATTTGTCGATATGGGACAGCCATTGGGCATTCAACAGTTGTGTCATAAATTAGGATGGTTAAACATCCACTTGAACTTAGATGATTTCGAAAACATCGTGATGGTTACGAACTTTAAGTTAGTGTCATCTCTCAAAGGTCATATGAGAAACACATACTTAGAGTTAAGCATAACCATAGGCATAGGTCAATTCACCCTAGAGTATATATAGAGAATAGCGTACTGGGAGTGTGATCTACCTCGAAGGAATGGTGGTAATTCTATAGTATTATGATCTGTCTAAAAGCGGAGAGAAAATGATCTGGGTAGAGTTGATGGTGATCTCATGAGAGTATACTAGCCCTGTTTAGGACGAAAGGGAGGAATCTCAGTGGTCAGGGATGATCTGTCGTAAAGGGATAGGGAGCATTACGGTACTTGGGTCCACAGGGGGACACCTCAGAAAGTACAAAATTTAAGGCATAGCTAAGTAGACATACGCTCATTCATATAGACAATGGTGCATAGAGTTGTTGCTGGGCGACCCTCCCGATTACTCTTAGGGTGTTTTATGTACTACTCATATGTTATGAAAGTGAAATGATGGAATTTTTACTATCACACATGTTTTATATGAAAGTACTGATGAGATTGATGATGAATACACTTCCCATGTTTTAAAGTTGATATGTTTTAAATACACATGTATACATATCAATATATAACATGATTAAGTACTGAACTCATTGCATTCCAATTGCATGTGATATGTTTTATGAAAGAATATAGAGGTTTTTTATACAAGCACAGTGGTACAAGTCAATAAATTTTGTAACTAGTTGTATTGCTACTGAGATTCATTTCTCACAATAGTGTTGGCATGTACTAGATGTGTAGGTCCCCTTGGGCTGGAGAAGAAGGTAAAGAATGAAGAAGTGTCCAATCTGGGCATATGGACTGTTTAGTTTGAATAGCATAAGTATATGGCAGGATTATTTTATATAGCCTATTCTAACTTATCTGTATAGGAATTAGGCTGGATGGATGAATAGACTATTGATGGGGTCATGAGTGGGAGGATTGTTGCCTCCATGCCTAATAGTTAACTGACTATATTTAATTAAGAATGCATGTCTATGTATAGTTAATCCTGGTGTATTTTATATGTATTTATTCTGCAGTGATGTTGAGAGAGCTCGAGAGTAGAGACCAACCTAAATGGCACTCAATTAATTAACTTGGTAAAAAGTTTAAAATTTACTCGAGTAGAAGTGATAGTAACACACCATTATTATGAGAATTTTATACATTATACCCTTAAACACTTAAAAGAAACCATAGGCTAATGGGGGTGTTACAATCCTTATGATAGAGAAGGAAAAGGAAAGGAATCCATGGAAAAGAAAAGGAAGGGAGTATTCCTAGGGTATGTATTAGGATAGATAGGCTCATGATTGTGTGACCAATGGTTGGTATGGGATGGCCTTGGGAGTTCCACGGTTATGCCATGATTTATGATAGTTTTGAAAACACAGTAATGGTTGTGAACTCTAAGTTAGTGCAATTTTTGAGGCCATTAAAGTGGACACATACTTAGAGTTAGGCATAACCATGGCATAAACCGAATCATCTTAGTTGATACCTTAGTGAATAGCATACTGGGATAAGATCCCATGAGCCAAAAAAGTAATCCCCTATGGGTTAGGAAGGGAAGTAATTCCCACTGTATATGGAATGATATGCTGTAAGGGCAGTGACCACTATCATAAGTAGTGCCTACAGGGTAGAAAAGGAAGTAAATTCCTGTTGTATATGGAATGATCTGTAGTAAGGGCAGTCACCACACGGTACTTGGATCCACTAGGGGACACTCTAGATAATACAAAAATATATGATGACTGAATAGTCACAAAGTTAAGTTATATATGTGGGTATTAAGTGGTATGTGGAGGTAGTCGCCAAGTGGCATTCCTTATGACTCTCATTATATGTTTGATTCTTGTTCATGTTTTTAAAAAAGAATATGTTGATGTTACCACATGGAATGTATTAGATGAAAGTTTTATGATAACCTTGAGATTAAGATGACATCCCATGATGATTTAATTTCACATATATTAAAGTACATGCATACACTCAAGCATAAACCATGACAGCATAATTCATGCATTACATCCCGATAGTGCATGTCATGTTTTGAATTTGAGATGAGGAATTTCCTTATAATTACAATGGTACAAGTTAGCATATTTTAAACAGGTTTGCTTGCTACTGAGATTCAATTCTCACATGAATACTGGTGGTTATCAAATGTGTAGGTACTGGCTGGCAATGGAGGCAACCTAAGGAGAGTTACTTTCCATTGGTATTTTGAGGAAGTACATCTAAATAGCTTAGGCTTTTACTTTAATGAGCTAGCCTTTATGATTTTTGGAAGTGTTAGCATAATTTATTTCATGTATAGCCTATAGCATATGTAGCATCATAGAAATTGACTAGATTAACTAGTGAACACTTGGATGGGGATCATTAGTGACAGGGATGTTGTCTGCATGACTCAATAGTTATTTTATGTTAATTATGAAAGTATTTACGCATAATGCTTGTATATATATAGCCCAAGTAACTTATGTATCATATTATTTTATTTTGCTATGAGATTGAGTGTAAACTCGAGAGTAGAGACCCGAACCTAACCTTACTCAAATAATTAACATGTAAAAAGTTTTAAATTTTCTTAGATGAAGTAACAGTAACACACTACTATTATAAGATACATATTATATCTTTTAGAAAACTAAAAGGAACCATAGGATAAGGGGTGTTATAGGCGTTACAACTACCACTAGTAGGTTCTTCCTAATGGTTGAGTTTATATCATCATTAACGTTTTAATTCATTACTATTAAGAATTGCTCTTAATCTAGCAATCAATCAACCTTAGTTCTAGTGGAGATTAACTGTTCATTTCAATCATTTTTGAATTCCCATAATCATCTGTTCAAGTTTTTGAAAGGAATCTAATTAGCATTCATTATGACATCTCGCATGGAAAACTTCAACAATTATTTATAATTTAAAGAAGATCACACAATGTCATTTATAATCGATGCAAGTTAAGATCAAATTGCCAATATAATTCAAGAACCCCTAATAGGTTTCATGTAACATCCCCTCTAAACACTTGCATTTTTATGATGACGTTGTTACCATTATTATTGTTAGTATTATTTGCGGGATGTTAAGGATGATTTATTAAGGAGTTAGAAGGGACATTTTTATCATGATATAATCACTTTTGTGATAAAAAGAATGAAATTGGAAATTTGGTAAGGAAGGGTAAAATAGTAATTTTACCATGAAGGGAAAATTTTATTTAATCCTTTTATTTCATGAATTTACATCAAAGGATTCTCATTATTTTAATTTAAAAGAGAAGAAGAATCTAGTTATGTAAGAGATTACTTGCATTTGATGTTAACAGGCAATTTTCCTGAGGAAGGGCAAAATCATAATTTCACCCTAAGGGCATAGTAGTAATTTTACATAATGTAGAAAATTTAAATTTTTTCTGAAATATTTTAGGAAAGTAGAAATTAGAAATCCTTATTGAAGTATACTTCAAAGAAGAAAGAAAAAGGGTGAAATGACAATCTTTAGCATAAAGGGCAAAATGGTAATTTTGCCTTAGGGAAAAATTATAATTTTGATAAAATAAGGATAAATTAGTAAAATCACAAAAATAAGTTTTATAAAATCTTATTTAAGTGATTTTTATACCATGAGGCTGAAAAGGGTGAAAATTGGAGCAAAAATGGGCAATTTGGATTTAATGGCAAAATGGCAACTTTCTTAGGGACTAAATTGCAATTTTTAAAAAGTTGAGGGACCACTATGACATTTCAAAATTCTTGAAGGGCAGAACAATCCCAGCCCATGGAAGTTGCATAAAATTACATTCTTAAGGAGAGACAATGCCATTGTTGAAAAAGAGAAGAAAAAGGGATAAATTGGACATTTTTGCACTAATGGCACTTTTGGAAATAATCTAAATTCTATATTTCAGCCTTCTTCTTCCTCCATATGCTAGAAGTGTCGTGAAAGGTGGAGAAAGAGGGAGAAGGCTGAATTGCTTCATAGCTTTGAAGAAGGAGGAGTTCTCACCAAAACAACTTGGAAATTACACTTTTATTGGCTTTTCAAGATAGCTAAACAATTATATGCCATTCTTTTCTTGTTATATGGTGTTCTCAATTTGCAAGAATGATGGATATTTCTCTCTCTACATTTTTATGGTGGATTTGCATGCTTGGGTTTGAAATATGTTGAAAACAACTTGTGTTTATGGCTATAGACATGTTGGAATGTATGGAAACTCATGAACTGGTAAATTTTCATGGATGGAACTTTGATTTTGTCAAACCCTAACTTGTACCAAGGCTGAGTTTGTGTTTGTAAGAGTGAGAAAATGGTATTTTTGCGAGAAAATGGTATTTTTGCATGAATGTTGTGGTATTGTAAGTAAAGTGATGAAACCACTCCATTTAGCTTGATTTCTCCTCTTGGCCGAATGCTAGTGTTTGGAATGGTGCTGAATTTTGGAAAAAATTTGTGTTAGAAAGAGTGAGAGAAAGTGTTAGAAAATGGTAAGAGAGAGAAAATCTAATTAGATCTACATTTAGGTACTTTTTCCATTTTCTAATTTCACAAGTAACAAAAAAAGTGTGTTTTATTCACCTTCGCAAAATGGATACATGTGAATGATGCTGAGTTTGCTCTTGAGGAATGACTTAGAAACCATACAAGTTTAGTTCCAAGAAAGGAAGAGAGAGAAAATTATGGCAATTTATGTTTCAAGCAATGTTGCCAATTTAAAGCCTTACCATTTCACCTTAAAAGTGTGCATAAAAATGTGAAGTTGGGAGATTGTGTACATTATCACATTTGGCATGGAAAGTGAGTGAGAAAAATCAGAAAAAGGATGGCCTAACGTGCACTTACCAAATTTTGAGGTGTGAGAAAGTGTTAGGCATAATTATGGGAATTGTTACCATAATGTTTAAATGGTAAGAAAAAGGCACGAAATGAGCCAAATGAGTTAGAAATGCCATTTTCCCATGATTTCCTTGCCTTCACCGAATGCTATGTGTGATTTTCCCTAGAATGGCTAAATTTCTATGTGAACTGAAAATAGCCTAATGTGCCATCAAAGTTGGCCTATGTTAAGTTACAAAAGGGAAAAATAGGTAATGGTTAAGAATGAATAGTAAATAGCATGCAATTTTTCCATTGATAGCAAGATGTTTAAATTCATGTGAAAGTGACTGAATAGTATGAAAATACTTAAATGCAAGTATGAATGCCATAGTTAAAGATTAAGGAGGAATGATCTGGTGAATACCTCCTGAGACCAAAATTATGAGGAGGAATGATCTGATGTAAACCTCCATAGTAAGTTATCTTGTGGGGAATGATCTAATGTATACTCCCAAGGGATAAAATGTAGGAGGAATGATCTGGTGTAAACCTCCAAAGAACATCATGATGTGGAAGGGAATGATCTAGTGTATACCTTTCCAAAGTAAAGTATTTTTGTGTGGCCATTAGTTGTATTGCATGAATGTAACTTTTGTGAATATGATTTAGACATATAAGCATTAAAAGCTTGTTGTTCATTCCATGAATGATATAATTTGCTGCATATCTCATGCATATAGCTGCATTCACATATGTGTCACATATGTCATACCCAAGGGTCTTTATGAAAAGAGTTTGAAATTTTAATTGAATGTAGAAGTGTTTTCTGTATTATTACATTGGTACATATCAGTTATTGTAAATAAAATGGTTTTTTTAGCTACTAGGAATGTATTTCTCATCATTGGACTGATATGTATCAGATGCCTAGATACTGTCTGATAATGGAGGTTGAACTAGCAACAGTGGAAATTCCCTTTCTAGGAACTTTCACTATAGTGAAGGATGTTTATATTATAACTGTCTTTGAATTCCCTCTGGAGTAGATAAGTACATAAATATGTAGCTATAGCCCGATCATTTTGGGGTCCTAACCCTACATGTTCTTTTTGGGTTGGAATTAGGACTGCCATTTTTTGGCTATATATAGAAGGAAAAAGGGCATATGTATAGGGATATGTGAAGGACCTATTCACCCACGATATTTTGAAAAGGATTATGAGTGGCAGACTTGTTGTCTACTTACTCTTTATAGATGGGTACTTCATCTATCCTAGTGTATGTACACAAAACAATGTACCAAATAGTTATGAAAATATATGTATAGTGGAAAAGTTTTATATATTTTATTGTGGTGTATGTATTTTATTTATTGATTTATTTATTTCTTCCGCTGTGGCAAAGCATATTTTACCTGAGCAAAAGAACCCAAACCTAATTGCATAATAAATTCACGATGGATTGAATGCTCAGGAGGAATTAATGTAATTAAAGGCTAAAGATAATGTAACCACTTATCTGAGTAAGTGTTATAACGTTGTTAAGACAAGATAAGGGGTGTTACATTTCACCAATCTAGCTACTCATGTTTATGATTAGTACAACAAGAAGAACAAATGCAAAGAAGAGAGAAGGAATTAGGAAAAAATACACCCTTATCTATCGAGTTTTGGATGGATAGCCTCAGTTCCAACTTCAGTTGAATTTATGCCTTATTGCCACTTGATTCTTTCCAATCTTCTCTCCCAATGTCTATTGAATCTTTATGGCTATTGCCCCTTTATAGATCTTCAAGGATAATTGGAGGTCAAGACACATGGATGGAAGGGAGTCTCACTCTCCAAACCACACACACTCACGGTTATACTTTCCCTTTCTCTTCGTCTGCCTCCCTATTTAAAGACAAGGACAGTGTGAGAGGTAACATATCCAAACTCTAATATGGAAAATGGCAAGGGCATGGTGGAGGGCATGTTCGAGGCTAGGCTTTGCTATTGGACATGTTGGAGGGCGTGTTTGAAGCTAGGCTTTGCTCTTGGGCATGTTGGAGGGCGTGTTCTAGACTCTTGAGGTAGCATGGTCATGGTGAATGGTGTGTCATGAAAGCTCCTCGTTTGGCTATACTCCAAGGTATGTTCTAGAATTTTTTCTTCAACATAGGTGTGCTCCATAGTGTGTTATGGAATCTTTTCTCAACATGGGCAAGCTCCAAGATGTGTTAGGCCATAAAATGCTTGTTTTCATCCCTTTTAACTCTAAAAAGCTTCACTGTTGATTATGACTTGATAAAACTCCTTAAAATGAGAAAGGATACACAATTGAATGATTATTGAGATAAAAAAAAAACATAAAATTCTTATGAAAATAGACAGAAAACATTAAGAAAATATGCATAAAATATGACATATGAAAAACACTGTGATGATTTCAAATTCTAAGTTAGTGTACTTTGCATATAGCTAATTGAAAGTCACAAAGTTAGAGTTAGGCATAATCATGGCTTAGAACAAATCATCCTAGTATATATACTTGTGAATCACATACTAAGAGTGTGTTCTGTCTAAGATGATGATTTCTTGGCCTCATTATTTTTCTATGACAGAGTGAAGATGATGTGTCTGGGATAGTGATCCTGTGAGCATGATATAATCCATCTAGGATGGTGATATATTTTGTTCTTGGATCCACTATGGAACGTCTCAAATAGTACTATGGTTTAGGACTATTAGGGACTTATTTAAGTAGAGCTAGTGTGGTAAGTTAAGAGGAAGGAAGGAGTGGTCATTAGGTGATGCTTTCTGATGAGCGACTCGATGGGTGATGCTCTCGATGCTCTCATTTTAAAATTAGGGCTAAGGCCCAACATTTTTTTAATATGTTATTCCTATGACCATATGATATTGAAATTTTCATATTACTATGCATTTGTATGATAAAGAGTTAAGTGAACATGCCCTGATTTATGCAATATTGATTGTTTATACTACAATGCATTTCATTAGTATAGGTTATTAGTAACATGCCCTTTGCATTGCATCCAATATTTTATTGCTATGAAATGAATGCATCAATGCATGGATGTTTCAATATGCATACAGTTGGTACCATCAACGATGTTGAAAATAGGCTACTATCATTGCTGACATTATGAAATCTCATCATCCATTGATGTGTCTAAATGCTTAGATATCACATTATGTTGGAGGTGGATGTGGAATGGATAAAGGTCCTAATTTTTGAACATTTTAGGATTGTATGAGAGGTTATAGTACTGATAGTGATAAGACCAACCTATACCCCATACAGGCTAATCATAATGATAGTTCTACATATATAGTATAGTTATTTTGATGTGCCTTTTTTATCCCTATCCCAAGTGCGTTGCCTTATATATTTTTAGAAAGTGTGGTGATAAGACCAACTTATGTTTTTTTGTATAAGAGGAGGGATGTTTGTGATAAATGAGGTATGTATATGATAACACTAATTTTCCAAAAGATGGGAACAGCTAGAATCTAAAAGGTAAACTTGTTGCCTTTGGAATTCCTTCTTTTTGGATGTTCTTATGCATATATATTTATATGAGATTTATAAAGTATGAAAACTTGATTGGTGTGTATTTGTTTTATTTTCTTACTTCTGCTGACTATAACATGTTAAATAAGACAAGTGAGATACTTAAGTGTAGTGACCTAAACTAAGACCTCACTATTTAGTAATAAATTGGTAAAAGTTAAAATTTACTCAGGTAGAAGATTTAGTAACTCACCAATCTTGTAGTTATATCTATATTACGTAATCAACTAAAATGAACTATAGGATTGGGGCGTTGCATGTATTCATATATTCTTTGCAAATATTGTAGTCACGAAAGAGATATTTCTCACTCATATCCTATTAGAAGAAATTCTTGTGGGAGAAAGAAATATTTTTGAGCTTTTAAAGATTCTAAAAGACATAATGTAACACCCCCAATCCTATAGTGCCTTTTAGTTAATTAAATAATATAATACAATATACTACAGGATTGGTGAGTTACTACTACCTTTACTTGAGTAAATTTTAACTTTTACCAAGTTAAATAATTAAGCGTCATTGGTTTAGGAATTCTACACTCTGGATTTTCACACATAATGTAGCAAAAAATAATTTGAAATATATATATAATTTCAAATACATACACATACATGTTTCATTTGCAATAGTCATACTTTAGTTATACAAGACATCTACTTTTGACATGTGAGGCTAAGTAGGGTAAGGAGGCAACAGCCCTGCCACTCATACCCCACTTTGAATCTTACAAGCGGATACTCTTTTAACATATCTTGAATACATATATGCCCTCTTTTTCCTTACATCAAAAATCTTTCTAACCCATTTAAAAAAGATAATAAGGGATCATGGTATTGGGTGTAACACACCCTTAGCCTATGGTTCCTTTTAGTTATTAATTGATATAATGTATTGGTATGTTGCTATCCTTCTACCTGAGTGATTTTAAAACTTTTTACAAGTTGATTTGGTGAGTGCATCTTGGGTTGGGTCTCTACTCTAGGGTTTTACTCACTCTCACAGTAGAATATAATATATATATATACATATATATAAATATACCTGAATTAACTATACATAAACATGCATCCTTAGTCAAATATAGTTAAATAACTATTGGGTATGGAGGCAACAATCTTGCTACTCATGACCCTATCAGCTAGTTTAAACATTCATTCATATACATCAAAAACTTAGATAGGCTATACAAGAGATATTCTAGACTAACCTTTCCAAAAATCATAAGAATAATAAAAAGATAGCATGTGCCTATACTATCTCAAAATAAATTAATCAATTCCATATACCCCTAGTGGGTATTTCTTCCCTTGTAACCTCCTCTTCAACCACGAGACCAATACATCTGATACATGCCAGCACTAATGTGAGAAATGAATCTCAGGAGCAATGTAACCAATCTTTAAAAATTAATAGCCTTACCACCATGCTTACACGAAAAATCTCTACATTCTTTCATCATAAAACATAATACATAGCATATACTATTAGGGTATAATGCAACATACTTTCAATCATGTGCTCAGATTTATGCATGTACATTTAAACATATCATCTTTCAAATAGTGGATGTCCATTCATCATTGTAACACCCCATTAGCATATGGCTCCTTTCAAGTGTTTAAAGGTATAATGTATATAGTTATCATAATAATGGTGTCTTACTATCACTTTTACTCGAGTAAATTTTAAACTTTTTACCAAGTTGATTAATTAATGCCAATTGGGTTGATCTCTACTCTCAGGTTCTCTCAACATCGTAACAGAATAAATATATATAGAAAACACCTGGATTAACTATACATAAATATGCATTCTTAATTAAATATAGTCAATTAACTATTGGGTGTGGAGGCAACAATCCTGCCACTCATAACCCCATCAATTAATCTATTAATCAATCCAGCGTAATTCCTATACAGATAAGTTAGAATAGGCTATAAAAAATAATCCTAAACTACCCTTTCTCAAACTATAAGGCTAGCTCCATTCTACCATGTACTTAAGCTATTCAAATTAAATAGTTTGTAAGCCCAGAATGGACACTTCTTCCTACTTTACCTCTGTCTTCAGCCCAACGGGACCTACACATTTGGTACATCCCAACATTGTAGTGAGAAATGAATCTCAATAGTAATGCAACCTATTACATTGACCTGCACCACCTTGCTCACATAGAAAACTTTACATTCCTTCATAAAACATATCACATGCTAATGGGATGTAATGAATGTAGCAGTTAATTAAGTTGTGTACTCATACATATGCATATTCATCAAAACATATCATTTTTAAAACATAGGAAGTGTATTCATCATCATCCTCATCATAAAACATTTCTTATAAAACACATGTGGGATAGTAAACATACCATCATTTCATTTCCATAACATATAAGCAGTACATTAAACACCCTAAGAGTAATTGGGATAGTCACCCACCAACAACTCCATGCACCACTATCTATATGAATGAGCGTATGTCTATTTAGCCATGCCTTAAATTTTGTACATTCTGAGGCGTCCCTCAGTGGATCCAAGTACCATAATGGTCCCTGCCCCTTTTTGGCAGATCATTCCTGACTATCGAGATTCCTCCCTTTCATTTTCACTTACAAATCACTGTCAACTCTAAGCGAGATTCCAAGTACCATAATGGTCTCATGCGATCACTGTCAACTCTACACGGATCATTTCCTTTTTGCTTTTAGGCAGATCAGAATACTATGAATCACCACCATTCCTTCGAGGTGGCTCACACTCCTGGTACATTATTCTCTACATATGTTCTAGGGTGAATCAGCCCATACCCATGGTTATACTTAACTCTAAGCATTTGTTTATCATATGGCCTTTGGGAGATGACACTAACTTAAAGTTCACAACCGTCACGGTTTTTTCGAAATCACCTAAGTTCAAGTGAATGTTTAACCATCCCAATTTTTGGCACAAACATGGAATGCCCAACGGCCGTCCCATATTGACAATTGGTCACTCGATCACAAGCCTATCTACCCTAAGGCATACACTGTGAATACTTTCCTCTTTCCCTTTTTGTGTTTTTTGCTCTCTCTTTATTTCACTATCACAAGGGTCTCATCACCCAAAACTCCAAGTTTCCTTGCTTACCTATGTTGTGAGCCCTTAATTAAGTTAGTATGAAGAATTTCTAAGACCAACAGTCATCCCATACTAGTTGGTGGCTTACTATAATGCGTCCTGGACAAAAATTAGAGCACAATAGTCGATTGCTAGGATGGCCAGTCAACTGAGCTCGACAGTCAACTACTAGTAATCTAGCATTTGGCTACTAAGCCTTTATCTGCATTTCTAGGTTTTCAGGAACACGAAAGTTGACTGCACCTTACGCAACAGTTGGCTGTTATGTTTTGTTGTAATTCAGAAAACATGATTTTGATAGTACCCAGTCCAGAATGCATTTCATTTTCCATTCTAAACACATGAGCTTAATTTCAATACAACAAAATTTACTTCTCATTAAAAATTTCTCATCCATTAGCTCAAACATGGTACATTCAAGGAAAACTAGTCTATATCTCTAGATGAACATAACCCAGCCCTTCTTATAATGCCCCTATCTAGTATTACTGTTAATTCTGATGTAAACAGATAGGTTTAGTACATTATTCTTAGCCTTTTATTTATTTAATGTCTGAGCAGTTATACCATTAAGTTATATTAAGCAGATTAGGTTCGAGATCATTTGCTCAGATTAAATCTCGTATGTACAGTGAAATAAAAATAATACACTACACAGTGAAAATTTAAAATTTCATATAATTCAATTAATACATGTTCGATAATGTCCATTACATGTTGATAGACATGCCCTCAGATATATGAAGTACCTATCCATTGGAAGTCAAGAGACAATAAGCCTGTCACTCAGACTCCCTTACAAATCATAAGGATGAATCGATCCTTCACATATCTATCCCTCAGGATAGCCTATATACAGCTCATGTATACAGTCAAAATAAATGTCCTATTCTAAATTAGATATATCTAGGACCCAAAATAGGGGATTGCAAAAATCTCACTTAGACTAAAATGGAACTACTACCTCTCAGCTCTACTGTAACACCCCTTATCTTATCTTAACAATGTCCTACTACTAATTTAGATAAGTGGTTACATTATTCTTAGTCTTTAATTACATTAATTTCTCTCGAGCATTTAATCCATCACATATTTATTCTGTAATTAGGCTTGGGTTCTTTTACTCATGTAAATATCCTTTGGCATAGCAAAATATAAAATTTTCATGCATCACAATAGAATAATAAAAAAAAACTTATATATTATATACACATAGAGTAACTATCTAGTACATTATTATGGATACATATACCAGGATATAGGAAGTACCTATCCATAAGGAGTAAGGAGACAACAAGCCTGTCACTCAAACTCTTTTTTCAAAATATCAAGGATGAATAGGTCCTTCATATATCCTTATACATATCCCCTTTTCCCTCTATGTACAACCAAAAAATGATAGCCCCAATTCTAACCCCAAAAAGAATATAGACAATTAAGACCAAAATGAAAGGGCTATGACTACATGCTCAAGTGTCTAATTTACTCATGAGGAAATTCAAAGATAGATAGAACATAAATATCCTTTATGATAGTGAAAGTCCCTAAAAAGGGAACTTCCACAGTGGCCAGCTTGATCTCCATTATTAAGAAGTATCTAGCCATTTGATACATATCAGCACAATAATGAGAAATATATTCCCAGTAGCTAAACAAACCAGTTTATTTTAAACAACTGATATGTACCACTGTAATAGTACAAAAAGTAACCCTACATTCAGTTAAATTTAAAAATTCTTTTCATATAGATACATGGGTATGATATATGTGAAACTTGTGTATATGCATTTATAAACATGAGATATGCAATAAGTTATGTCATTCATGAAATGGGTAATAGACTTCCAACATTCATCTCACATAGTCCACATATATGCAATACAAATTTATAGCAACAAATAAATATTTTATTTTGGAAAGGTATACACCAGATCATTCCTTTCCACATCCTTGTGTTCTCTAGAGGTATACATCAAATCATTCTGCCTGCATTTTACCCCTTAGGAGTGTCATTAGATCATTTCCCACAAGGTAGCTTGCTAGGGAGGTATACATCAGATCATTCCTCCTCATAATTTTGGTCTCAGGAGGTATTCACCAGATCATTCCTCCTTCGCTCTTTAACTTTGGCAATCATAATTACATTAAGAATTTTTATGCTATTTAATCACTTTCACATAAATTCAGACATCCTGCTATCAATGGCAAAATGCATGTTAGTTACCATTCATTCTTGACCATTACATCATTTTCCCTCTTTTCACTTAGCCTAGGTCAATTTTGATGGCACATTAGGCTATTTTCAATTGACACATAAATTTAGCCATTCTTGGGAAAATTCAACAAAGCATTTATCTAAGACAAGATAAGCATGAAGGATTGGCATTTCTAACCCATTTGGTACATTTCTGGCATTAATTTTTGCATCTAAGAATTATGGTAACCATTTCCATAATTATATGCAATACTTTCTCACACCTCATTTCCTTGTAAGTGTCCAATAAACCCTTTTTCACACATCTTTCTAGCCCATTTTTCATGGTAAATTTGTCAATGCACATTGTCTTACAACTTTACATGTTTATGCATAATTTCAAAGTGAAATGGTAACAATTTTAAAATGGTTCTTTTACTAAAACATAAAAGTACCATAATTTTCTCTCTCCTCTTTTCTTATGAAAAAATTGACAAGGTTTTCTAGCCATTTTCAAGCAAAATTTCAGCACCAATTACATGCATTAATTAGGCCAAGATGAGTAAGTCACACATTCATGGTTAGTGGTGAAATTGGGAAATGGGAAAAAGTGCTTAGACATTAACTTATCTAGATTTTCTCTCTCTTACCATTTTCTAACACTTTCTCACACTTTTTCTAACAACATTTTAAACCAAATTTCAGCACCCTTACTCAAGCAATGATTCGACCAAAGTGAAAAATACAAGGAAATGGAGTTATTTCACCATTTTGCTTACAATCCAATCATATTCAAGCAAAAACCATGCAAAAACATCAATTTCTCACTCTTAAAGCCACCATTTCAGAATTGGTATAGGTTATGGTTTGTCAAGACTATGATTCCATCCATGAAAATTTGCCATCTCTTAGGTTTTCAAGCATTCCAACATGTATATAGCCATAAACACAAGTAGTTTTCAACATATTTCAAACCCAATCAAAAAAATCAACCATAAGAATGTAGAGAGAGAAATTCCATCTTTCTTACAAGAGTTAGAACACCATATACACACCATAAAACAAGAAAATAATGGAATAGACATGTTTAGCTACCTTGAAAATGCAAAATAAGTGAAATCTCCAAGTTGTGTTCGTATGAAAATATTCTTCTCCAAGCCTAGGAAGCAACTCGGCCAGCCTTGTCTTCTCCCCCCTTCTTTGACATTTCTAGCACCTTAAGGAAGAAGAAGGCTGAAATTTAGGGTTTAGGTAATGTACAAAAATTCCATTGGTGTTAAAATGTCCATTTTGCCCCTTTTTCTTCTCTTTTTCATCAATGGTATTCACTCTCCTTGGAAATCTTATTTTGTGCAACTTCCATGGGCTAGGATATTTCTGCCCTTTAAGAATTTTGAAATTGCAAAATGCTCCCTTAACTTTTCAGAATTTGCACATATGCCCTTAAGAAAATTTTCATTGTGCCATTTAAGTCCAAATGTCCATTTAACTCCATTTTCACCCTTTTTCAGCTTTATGGTGTAAAAAATCACTTAAATAAGATTTTACAAAACTTATTTTTGTGAATTTACTAATTTACCCTTCTTTTAGAAAAATTATAATTTTGTCCCTAAAGAAAAATTACCTTTTTGCCCTTTATGCCAAGGTTATCATTTTCACCCATTTTCTTTATTCTTTTAAGAATAATTGGATAAGGATTTCTATTTTCTATTTTCTTGAAATATTTAAGATAAAAATTATATTTTCTACATTATGTAAAATTACTAATATGCCCTTAGGGTAAAATTACGATTTTTCCCTTCTCAGCATCCATTGAACATAATCACTTATATAACCAGATTCTTCTTCTCTCTTAAATAAAAATAATGGAAATCCTTTAATGTGATTTCATAAAATAAAAGAATTAAATAAATTTTTTCTTTCATGGTAAAATTACTATTTTACCCTTCCTTACCAAATTTCTAATTTCATTCTTTTATCACAAAAGTGACAATATAATGATAAAAATATCCATTCTAACTCCTTAATAAATCATCCTTGACATCCCACAAATAATACTAACAATAATAATAATAACAACGTCATCATAAAATGCAAGTGTTAGGAGCAGATGTTACACCTGCTATGCATCCAGATTTGATACATATTAGCACATAAATGAGAAACACATGTTTCCCAGTAGCTTAACAATTCAGGGTTTAGAAATAAGCTAATATGTACCAAGGTACAAGCACCAAAACATTTTATTCTACATTATTGATATTAAAGCATAATGTTATGCATAAATGTAAACAGTCAAGCACTGCATGATAAATTTAGAGGTCAATAGAAAATTAGATAACACTTTTTCAAGTGGCACCTATTCTCATAAATTACATGTGTTATTGCTGAATTAATAGGGTGCTTATGCATTTAATTCTTACTTTTACTGTTATGGATTAAGTGAACGTTCTGGGGTGCTACGTGAATGCTAAGTCACGGGTATGGAGTGCCTTTGGCCACACCTTACTAGGTCACTCATGTAGAGTACCTTCAGCCATACCTCATAAATCGTGGGCACTTAACCACGTATATAAAATCATCGGGGACACTAGATCATGGGTATAGGGCACCTTCAGCCACACCTTATAATTTGTGGACACTCAGCCATGTATATAAAATCATCGGGGGCACTAGATCACGGGTATAAAGCACCATCAGCCACACCTCCCTAGGTCATTCGTGTGGAGCACCTTCGGCCACACCTCGTAATTCATGTATGTTTCTATATTTTCCTATGTCAGTTGCCTTTCTTTTTCTATTGGCACACAATACCTTTTGGTCATATTTATTTATGACAAATTTTGCCTAAATCAATATAATTCTCAATTTTGAATAATATGTTTCAATTATAAAACCTTAATAATTTTCAAGGGGGAATTTCCATGATGTGGCCTAAGGAAAACTCAAGGGAATTTCATATGTTATCATTCAAATCTTACTCTTTCCATTCCTTAAATCACATTATTGAAATGGGATAATTCCTTTTCCATAACAATAATGTTCATCATTATTAACCATGATTTTTCCATAACAATAGTATTCATCATTACTAACTATAATTTTTCACACAATGGTTATCATTATCTAGCCATAAATTTCCCTTAATGATGTTCATCATTAATTAGCCTTAATTTCCCCCCACTAATATTCATTATCAACTAACCATAAAGTTTGACCATAACAACAATATTCATCACTAATCAAGTTAATTATTTCCCATAATCACATGTATCATTATTATGAATCATAAATTTTCCCTAATAGTTTGGGTAAGGTCTCTTATCTTACATAAGTTACATTTACTAACATTAACTTCATTATGGAAATCAAAATCTACTCCGCTATTGAGAGTCATAAGCTAAACAACCCAAGCCATTGAAATGATCTCTTATTCTAAGTTTTTTTATGCTTTTAAGAAAATAACATTTTTAAATTTTAAGCATTAACCACCTCCTATAATTATCATGCAAGCTCAATCACATGTTAAGCCTAAATCAAGAATGTAGACAAGTATTCAAGTCCCATAGAAGCAAAATCATTAAACATGTATACTAGATCATGGAACTAGAATTAATGAATTTTTCACCTACCTTGAAGATGACTAGGATGCTTAGCTCCCCTTCCTTTGACTTCTTCATTTCTTCTTTCTTTGATCTCTTAGTTTCTTCCCTCTTCAAAGCTTTGGTGTTTCACTTAACTCACGTTCTCTCTTCTTCTTTTCTCCTCTTTTTCTCTTTTCACTTGTGGTTATGTGTAGGTTGCATGAAAAATGAGATTTCAACCCCCTTCTCCTTCCACATGTGAGTGTTGTATCTATGCATGAAAAGTGAGATTCCCACTTTTTCTTCCTTTGGTAACGTGTTCTTGTGCCCATCATGAATTTACCGAAAATTACATGCCATTCCCAATTACTTTTTCCTCACTTCACGCTACACCACTTTTCTTTCCTTCTTCACGTGGGTCTTTGCATGAATTTCCCATATAAGAAATCTCTAACTCTTTTTTCTCTTGCTTAGGTGGCATATCATGCATGAAACTTTTAATTGTTCTCCCTCACTTTCATGCCACATCCCCCTCCTTTTCTTAATTATTATTGTGGTTATCCTTATTGTCTAATGGTCTTCATGTGTGGCTCCTAATGTGCAACTCTCATCTTGCTAGCAACTCTCATCTTGCTAACTAAGATTTTCTTATTCCTAAAGTCACGCTGCAATTGCTTCCTCCACCCTTTTCCTTTCCGTGTGGGTGCACTCCCAATTCTCTCTTTCATTGCACTTTATATTTGTTAAAGGGCTGCACGTTTGTCCTCAATCTTCCTTCCCTTTATTTATTTCTTGGTTGCACGTGTTTCTTCTCCCATATATGTTTAATTTTCTAAAAGAAATTCTACACTTTATTCCTTGGAGCACTCGGTCATGCAACTTCCTTTCCCTACTCTAATTTTTCATTCGGTCATCACCAATGGACATTGCACCATTCTTTATTTATTTCATTAGCGCTATTTAATTTCCATAAGAGTGTAATTTGCACTTCCTTGCAAGCCTAAGTTAGCAGTAGATCATGCAAGAGGGATAGGAGAAGAGAGTCATGTGTTGCAAGCTACCATCTTCTTCCTTATTGTATGTTTAATTTTACATACAAAAATTTTACACCTTGTACCTCCTTGCTTGCAATTGTGGCAACCCTTTTTGCTTGTTGCTTCTCTTCTTTCTAGTCGTGTAGTGCACTCCAAAGTGTTGCACCCTTTGTCTTCTTTTCTTAACCATATTTTCCATACCCCACGTGTGTCCTCATGTGCAGATTTCAATTAAAAATTTTACACTTCTCCCTAGCCCATTCGGTCACTTTGATTGAAAGTAATGGAGAATAAAAAAAAGGATGTGAATAAAATAATTGAAGACTCTTATCCATCTCTATTTGCACGTGCACTCCATGCATAATTGTTTTTCTTCCTCTGTTTTATTTCCCTATCCTCACGCAAGGTGGTACCATTTTGAGCAATTTTCACTCTACACTTCCCCTTTTTCTTTCCTCACGTGTGTGTGTGATTCTTATTCTTAATAATAGTGAATTAATTTTTGCTTAGACATGAGGTTAATTAATTACTGGATTAAGGTGAAGCTATTCTTAATAGTAGTAAATTAGAACGATAAAGCTGATATGAAATCAATCATTAGGAAGAGATTCTAGTGGTAGATCTTAGATTTAGAAATTTAATTGTCTCGAGAGAGAAATTAAATTTAACTTATAATTCACTCATAAGTAGCATCATTAGATTCAATAGTCCATGATCCTTTATGTGTTTGCCAACTAGTACAAGTTCCCAATGGGTTTGCTTTTCTTGTCTTGACACATTTCCTCTTTCATTCACTATCATTAGTAGTTATTATTGCTCGTAGTTAGACATTAGTTTAGTTAAAAATCAATCACTTTAATTGCTAGGATAGATAACAGAGAATAAGTAGTAACTCTGGGCTTTCCTATTCTCGTGGGATATGACCTTGATATTCACCATTGCACTAGACTGCATCAATAGGTTCATTGCCTTAGGTGTAGTTACACAAGTAGCAAGCAGATTAGTTGCCTAAAGTGGTGTTTTAGTAGTTATGTTTGGCTTAGTCTTTCTCCACTCAAGCCTCACTTTATGTAGTTAAAAACGTGGTTTAGCTTTCTATTTTAATGGTTTATGTTTGATGTAATTTTTCTCTTCATGAACCCACTTTAAATGCTTGATATGGTGGCTTTATGATGTTTGTCTAAGTGCTGATTTTGGCAATGTACCCTTCCTTTTGAAAACATCATTTCAAAGTGTTCAAGAGGCATTTTAAAGTTTTTTCTTGATTATAGGATGTTTAGCTTATCTTTCTCATTTAGAACCTCACTTTAAAGTATTCAAATGGTGTTTTTAAGGTGTTGTTTTAAGTGTCACTTTCTTGGCTTAATTTTATCACTTGAAAGCTCATTTTAGATGTGGTTTAATAAAGCATTGTTTTTGGGATGTTGTTTGATGACTTGTTCTTTTTCCTTGAAATTCCTTTTAGAAGTTTTTAAATGATCAATTAGAATGTGTTCAAGGTGTTAGTTGTTTTCTAGCTATTTTAGTTATGTTTTGGATGTTAAGACATGCTTTCAAGTTAAAATTTATGTGCCAAAGATGCTAGTTGACACTAAGTTATTTTAACTTTGATTGGCAAGAAATACTCTTAGGATGTTTGCTCCTCTTAAGCTTAATGATTCCCTCATAGCCCTCCTTCAAGAATAAAATTTGTCTTCGGTGGGCACCAACTGACATTCAAAGGATGGAAGAAGTAATGATTGAAGAAGCAGTGATTCAGCGAAGAGTGCTAGAGAGCCATTAACGAAGAAGTTCAAAATTTTTCAATGCCAATTTTATCTGAAAGTAAATACTCATAATGGTTGTTGAATGTCTAGTGGAAAAATCAAATTAGAAATGGTGCATGTGTGTTGACTTCATTAACCTTAAAAAAGCTCATCCTAAAGAGGTATACCCCATCCCTAACATTGGTAAGTTGGTCGATGAAACATTGGGGTACTGCTTACTTAGCTTCCTTGGTGCCTTTTCAAGGTACAACTAGATCAAGATGGATTCGATCGATGTAGAGAAGGCCTCCTTCATCATTGATTGAGGGGTCTTCTCCTAAAATGTGATGCCCTTTGGCCTGAGGAGCATTGGTACCGTATACCAGTGTATAATGGACATCATCTTAAAAAGTTGATTAGTAATAATTTTGAGGTATATGTTAATAACATGGTTTTCAAATCACTATATAAGTATCAACACCTCTGGGATCTCAAAGAGATCTTCAAGGAACTTAGATTAGCTCAACCCCTCCAAATGTTCCTTTAGGGTCTTAGTCAAAAAAATTCCTAGCTTTAAGATCTCTCAAAGGGGGATTGAATCAAATGCGTAGGAGTATTACACCATTCTAAACTCGGAACCACTGCAATCTATTAAGGAAGTACACCGACCTACAGGCCACCACACGGTCCTCTCTATATTTTTAATGAGGTATCTAAAGATACCCTTAGCTATATGATATGCCTTATTTTATACATATTTCCTTGTTGTTACTTGTCTATTTTATGAGGATTTAGTGTAATTTTATTCTAAAAATCACCTAAGTTTGTATTCTTTTCACTTTCAAGCATTTTATCAAGTTATCATTAGCAAACAGAGCAATTTTGGGCCTGGACAGCCTTTCGAGCACTCAAAATAGACAATTTAGGCCAATTTTCCTTATTGGGCCGAGCTAATGCCTTATTGGGCCTTAGACATGAGGGAGGACTATAACACCCCCTATTATCTTGATGGGTTTTGTAACATCCCATGTTCTCTTGATTGTCTTAAATTTATGTTTCATAATTAATTAGATGAATTACCATAAAGTGTGGTGAATTGCTTACATAATTTAATGGCTAGAAAAAAATGTGTGTGCTAAAGGATAATATCGCATAAAAATTTAGGCGTTTAATTTAAGTCCCTATTCTTCCTTTCACCTAGCTTAATTACCAAGAAGAAAAGCCAACTAAAAATACCTATACACCTACATGTGCAATTAGGAAAGGGAGGAAGTGTAGCATTGAAATATATATAACTACACAGTAAGGAACCTTTGGAAATGTAAGGAATGTATAGTAATTTATTATATACATATGAATGCACACGTGTAATTGGGAGTAGGGTGCAAAAAGGGGCAACCAAATCAATATATGTGTGGGAATAAGGGGAACAAAGAGGGCAGAATTTAAAACATAAATATACAATATACAATGCTACATTGTAGGTGACGTGTTTCCCCTTCCTTTTCTTCTTTTGGCGCCACCTAGGAATGGAATTATACATGCATGCACAATGCTAAAAATATGGGTCTTGCATGAAAAGGAGGGCTTACGTGCAAGTGGGGAATTAATCATTTCCAATTACTTGCAACAAGTTAGAGGAAAGAGTACAAAATTATTTTAGCAACAAACATGTGAGTATGTACGGCTAGTGGGGAAGATGGAAGAGGGAAGGAGGAAACGTGTGATACAAGTTTCCTCCCCTCCCTTGTGTTTCCTTCCACATGCTTAAAGAAGAAAGAAAGGAGTTATAGTCTTATGTAAGGATGAAATGGCATGAACTCCTCCCTTCAAACGTGATCGAATGGACAAAGGAAAAAGGGTGCAAAATTTTTCTAAACATACATAGAGAAAGGAAATAATTTAATACTTCCATATGCATAAGACTTTGGCCTTACGTGAAGTAAAAGGAATGTCCATAAACATGTGGTACAGTGTGGAGAAGATGGAAGGTGCAACCATGAAATAATATTAAGGAAAAGGATGAGTAGCTGAATGGAAAAAATAATACAAACTTTCATGGAAGTTAAGCTATAGCTTGCAATACGTGGCTTTCTTCCCCTCTCCCTCTTGTGTGATCTAGTGGCTAATTTAAGCTTGCAAGGAAGTACAAATTGTACTTAAAAGTACTCTCATGGCAATTAAACAACAATAATTAAAGAAAAAGAAACTGCAGCATGATTTCCCTCCTCCCTTCAAACATGACCAAGTGAAATTGCAAAGGTGGAAGCAATGTGAAGTCAGAGTACACGTGTAGCCATAGGAATAAAAATGTGACTTTCCTTCCCTCCTTTCCATTAACATGCCAAGTGGTTAACTTAAGAGTGCAAGGGAAGTAAAATGTACTTAAAAGTACACATGTGGCAAGTAGACAAATATAAATAATAATTAACTAAGAGTAAGAGGAGAAGTATCATCCATTTAACCAAGCGATAATGTGCATGAGGGAAGGGAATTAGAAATTGACACTGCAAGGAAGGGAGGGTGTGTAGCATGAAAATTGGATTAAAAAACACTAAATTACAATAAAGGTAGGCTATACTAAGGGAACACTAAAGGCAATAAAGGAAACTAATTAAATAATAATAATGAAGATGGAGATGGAAAGTGGATTATCTTTTAGTTAATTGCCACATACACAAGAGAGAGGGGGAGGAAGGGTGACTCAGCAAGGAAAGAAAGAAAAGGAGAAAGGGAGCAGCTCACATTTTCGGAAAAGCCATCCACCCATTCGGTCAAAGCAAGGAAAGGGAGGACTAGCCAAGTTGGCAACATACACAAGCAAGAGGGAGATCAATGAAGGGCTAAGATCATTCCCATCCTATTCATCTTTGAGGTAGGTTAACAATTTCCAAATTGTGTTCCATGCTTTAGTATATGTATTCACCATACTTTTGCAAGCCTTCATGGAACATGATTTTCTTCCCTACATTCTTGATGAAATGAATATTATGTTGGCTAAGCTTGTATGATATATTGGTATGTTGATTGACGTGATGAAATTAATGTTGTTGCTTATGGAAGGTTTATGGTTAGTTAATGACATTGTCATAGTGAAGTATGGTTGAATATGATATGAATGGTTGCATTATTTTGTAAACCAATTTTAGTTTGTAATTGGTGTTAAAATTTACCATGGATGCAAAGGAAAAGAGAAAGGAAATTATAATAAAAAAATGGAAGAAAATTTTCCTTGTTTAAAGCAAGCCTTGGCCAAAAAGGAAGGGGAAATCCATTTGAAATTTTCTAGGTAAAGTGAGGCTTAAGGCAAGGCTAGAATAATAAAAATAGTAGAAATAATTTTTGTTAAATTGAGAGTGTGAAATTTAGCCATTAACATGCGAAATCAAGTGAGGATCAAAAATTCCAATGAAAAGGGAGAATATGTCCATTTGCACCTTGAAGTAAATTTTCAAAGAATTAATGTTTAATTGTGTTTTATGGATACTAGAAATCAAATAAAATGGAATAAATGCTCATATGTCGTAATTAAAAAGATAAGAGTAATGTACCGAACTCATCTAATTACATCAAGGGAATTGTAATACTAGATAAGGATGTTACATTAAGTTGGTATCAGAGTATAGCTACCTAGGTTAGTAACGGGGTAGAATTCCTCAAGTAAAGGACTAGTTCAGGTTAGTCGGCTGTACATAGGCAGTGGGCGAGCTTGTATTTTGTTTTGAACTTGAGGAATGGAGTATTAGGTTTGGGAAGATTGAAGCTCCTATTGGTCTTCTATGTTACCTGGTTAATCATTTGTTATTGAGGTTGATCACCTCGGTAATACTTGTTTCATAGAGTGACGATATGGCATTGACATAGAGAAATAGACCCCAGGCCCAAAATGTGGAAGTTTATTTGAATGAGGTCATGCAGACAATGAGGGATATGGCTGAAGCTATAAGAGCCCAGGCTGCCATCACAGTCGAAGCACTTCTTCAGGCCCAGACAGATCAGAGTTAGAATATGCAAATAGGGGCTGAACAGATAAGGACCCAAGTTAGCGGGGGCTGGACTAAATTGTAAAGAGCCAGGCCTCCTGTAATAATCGAGATTATTTTTAAAGATTAAAACTGAATTTTGATATTGATTTCATTTAAACTAAGTTTAGCACAAATTTCAAGGTCAACGGTTGAAACCGGAGGGTTTTTCAGAGTCAGAAATGTGATCTGATGAAGGGAAATGCAGCCTAGTGATAAGATACTGACAGATGGAGTTTCAAACTTCGATTTCTTAGATAGAGGCCTGAACCTCTACATGGGAACTCGTGCCAACGTCCAGATTAAAGAAGACATCCCAAAGTTTCCTCAAGTGGTCCGAGAAAATTTAGAATTGCCCTCGGAAGCTTTAAATTCCCCGGAATCCCACAAATGTACATCATTTCCATCCTTTCCCTCTCTCTCCTCACTTTATTTTATCTCTCCTCTCTCTCCTCCTTCCACCACCGTACGCCACCACCAGGGCCACCGTAGGCCGCCACCTGACTTACCAACCTATATGCCTCACCACCCTCGACCTCCAGCAGCCACCCACAGCCACCAACGGCTGCCACGTTCGCCAAAAAATGCTGGTTTTTCTCCTCTATCGCAAAATTCTTAGGCCACTATAATCTTCGCCATCGGCCACCATTGGAGGTCACCACCACCACCAGCGTGTAGGCTGAGCTGCCAGCTTCCTCCCCCAGCTCGCTGAAGTAAAATGGAGGTCCCACACACCCGGATTAAGGAGATTTCTATCCCCCATGTGTCAACTTTCAGCGCCAAAAAATGCTAACCAAATGGCCATGAACTGCCACGCCACCCCCAGATTCAGACTCTCCATCTTGAGGGCTTCACTGTGGTGTAATTTTTGAGCCCAACTACACCGCTCTGTCGTGCACTGCTGCCAAAGAAGTTAGAAAGATGCCCAAAACTGTCCCGAAATAGATTTCCATCATTCGGAACCCCTGGTAAGGTCTGATTCACCTAGACCAAATGTATTTTGATTAATTTGGGTGCTGAACATAAATAGGAAATAAATCAGTTTAGGAAACTGTGAAATCGGATGTAGGATAGTAAAATCAACAACATAACGGACTAAAGTAATGATTTAAATGCCCAAGAAATTGATTAAGCTCAAATTCTGAGGATACGAGAAGTCCCAAATTGATTCGGAGCAAACAGAGACCAGGTAGGATAATTTACACTTCTTGAACGTTAGAATTGACCTTATGGATACCTGAACGATTTAGGTTAATTACATGGATTTACGTGCTACTTTCGACGGATTAAATTGCATGCCTGTGTGCTGGAAATACCATTTGCATGTTAGATGATTTGCCTATCGAGTTTAGATGCCATTAGGACAGATTAACTTAGGATAGGGTACTTAATAGCCAATATGGGACGGCCGTTAAGTATCCCGAGTGCAAGGGATTTCATGAATATATTGTTTTTAATTAGATTTAGCCTGCATTGCATTAGGGATCACACGATAAATCAGGATAACCTTAAGAAAGGTTTAAGGAGTATAAGAGGGGAAAGCCTATATGGTGAAACATTCTGATTTAGGCGTAATACCCTAGAACCATGAGGAATAGTCGACCGTGTGCAAATGAGTTCGAATAGACTGTATGAGGATGAGAATTAGCGTATGTGCACATGCTAGGGGACGCCCTAGATGTTGATTCTCACCCGGTCCTTGAGTGAGTGATTGGTGTTATGGATCACACTCATAACATAGGCGAGATTCGGGTGATTGGTGTTACGGATCACACCTAATGATAAGAGAGAACTTCTCTAGATGACGTGCAATTGGAGGATTTTAGACTCGGTTGCATATGACTTGTGGCCGACACGGATTTAGATACACCGAGCATGGGATTTCACTCAATTTTATTACCAATTTTCTGAGAAACAAATTTTTATGATTTTGAGAACTTGCCGCGATTTCCATACGAAATAATGATTTTAAAAGAATAAGGTATTTCACTATTTTTGAACCGAACACGGGAATTTTGTTTTTGGTGCTTGCACAGCTGAGTAATCAACCAGTTTTCGAACAGAATTATTAATTGTAAATTATTCTAATGGGATTTCAATATCTTATAAGGTTGTTTGCTCAGATGAACAAGAACAGGGGCTTAAAAGATAGCTGGGCAGACATTTGATGACAGACAAAAGTGAAGCTTAGTTTTAGGCTTGAATCTGATTGTATAATACTGTTGATGATTCTGTTGCTGGATTTATGTATTTACTGGTAGTTTCTGGTTGTTATTTGTTTTACCTGTTAGATTGAATTGTGATGTATATATTCTGTTGATATTTTTATTGGATTATGTACTTTTTGGTTTTATTTTCTGTCGGATTAGATGTAAATTGTTGAATTAATGTCTATTTGTACTTTGGGAACGTTCGAAATATAAGGGAGACTCTGTTGGATTTTTATCAGAGTTTAATGTTGTAAATGTGTAAGATTAAGATGGAATCTGTATGAATGGATTGTATGCTTGATGTATGCATTCTAGTTTAATCTTTCAGAGTATATTAGGATGAATGTATGTGTAATTAGCATAGCTACTTGTGATTTTGGGTTGAATGAAATTCGAATGGATGATGGAATGTCTATTTGGGTTACGCTCAACCAGTAGCAATCCCCGGATGTTTTCCCTAAAAGGGAAAAGTGAAAAATTATTGCGAAAACCCATATGCTTCTGCTATGCAGATAGAGGATAGTATATTGTGGATTAAGGGGTTGTTACAAGTTTGGTATCAGAGCCCGGTTTGTCGGATTGTCTGGTTTAGTGGGCTAGGGATTATGAATCTTTGAGCTTGCAACTTTTGGGTTTTAATTGACTTAACTCTGGAATATTAGGACCTTATCTTGAATCGATAAGTAATGGAATGAATTTAATGCCTTTCTGTTAACTGTTGCTGTTAAGACTGATCTGTTTTCTTTCTATGTTAGATAATTATGGTAGAACTAAGCAGGGATTGTACCCGTAGGCCCAGAGGAAGGCCAAGACACAGAAGTCAGGGCACTTCTGGTAGTGGCAGCATGGAGACCAATGTCGACATGCGAGAAATGATGGATTCCATTCGGATGATGGTCGATGCCATGAGGGATAAAGCCACTACTAGTGCCAACGTAATGAGGCAGTAGCAGGAAGACAAGCAGACCAGGAACGATGGAGCCACCCAGAATGCTAATCCGCTATATCAGGGATGGAGAATTTCAGAGAGTAGGTCCATCCTCGCTTACAGGTGCCTCTGATCCAGCTGCAGTAGAAGCCTGGCTGAAGGATATAGAGAAGATCTTCAGGTTGTTGCAATGTGATGATGAACAGAAGGTTACATATGCAACATATATGTTGAAGGGTGTAGCAGAACAATGGTGGACAAGTGCCTAGTAGTTGATGGAAAGCAGTGGTATCCCGCTCACCTGGGAATCCTTCAAGGGAGTCTTCATGGAGCAATACTTCCCTGAGAGTGTCAAACAGTCAAAGGAAGCATAGTTCTTAAAGCTCACCCAAGGAGGCAGGCCATTCGAGGAATATTTGAGACATTTTGAAGAGCTATCTAAATATTCCACATACCTATGGATGCACTATGATGAAGCCTGGAAGGCAAAATAGCTAGAAGAGGGCCTAGACTTACCGATGAAGACGCAGCTAGCCCCAATTGAGATCAGATACTTTGCGATGCTGGTGAACAAGTGTCGAATCTTGAGTAAAAACTTGGAGCAGAGACAGGCCCAGAACATGACCCAGAGGACAGGAAACCAGCCGAGACCACCAGCCAGGAATCTCAATATGAGAGGCAGCATGTTTAAACCGCAACCAGGGTCCTCAAGCAGCGACAGTAAACGGCCTGATAATACACCCTATCAAAAATGTGGCACCAGGCACCCTAATCAACCCTGTTAGTATCAAGCTCCATTACAATGTTGCAGGTGTGGAGGTATAGGACACATGGCAAGGTACTGCCCCTCAAGTGGAAGTCAGCAGGCACCAGGTGGCCAAAGACCGCCCGCTTCAGGGAGAGTCTTCACTATGGATGTGGCCAACATCGACAGGTCATCAGGTTTGATGCAAGATAGAGGTAAAATTTATAATTTTCGTTTGATAATATTATTTGATTCGGGTGCTACGTACTCTTGTATTGCCGATGCATGCATAGAGAAAATAAAATTACCTGTACAGACCCTGCCCTTTGATCTATATATATCCATACCCTTAGGAGAAGCCACTATTTCCCCACGTATATGGCTAAACTGTCCCTTCACCATTGATGATACCTTGTTTATCATGGACCTAGTGTGTATACACTTGACTGGAATTGACATCATCTTAGGAATGGATTGGTTAACTAGGAATCAGGTATTGTTAAACTGTTCTGAGAGGATAATCACTTACTTGGATAACGTGCCTGTGCGTGGGAGTGACAGAGTGTGTGAGATAGGTGATGTATCCCTAAATCTCTCTAAGGTAGAGTTGCAGGATAGGTTAAGCCTAATCCCAATCGCTAGTGACTTTTCGGAGGTATTTCCTTTGGAAGTAAGTAAACTGCCACCACCTAGAGAGATAGAATTCACTATTGACCTAATTTTGGGCGCGGGCCCAATAGCCATGACTCCATACCAAATGGCCCCAGTGGAATTGAGGGAATTAAAGGCCCAAATTGAGGATATGTTGGAGAAGGGGTTCATTAGGCCGAGTGTATCACCATGGGGAGCTCTGGTCTTATCCGTAAAGAAGAAAGACGGGAGTTTGAGATTGTGTATCAATTATCGGCAATTGAACAAGGTGACCATTAGGAATAAATACCCATTACTACGTATTGACAACTTGTTTGATCAGTTGCAAGGTGCGATTATGTTTTCTAAGATAGACTTAAGATCGGGATACCACCAGATTAGGGTTAGAGAGGAAGACATCCCTAAGACAGCGTTTAGTACTAGATACGACCATTATGAGTTTCTAGTGATGCTGTTTGGATTGACAAATGCACCTACTATCTTCATGGACTATATGAACAGAATATTTAGACCCTACTTAGATCAGTTTGTAGTGGTGTTCATTGATGATATCTTAGCCTACTCTAAGACTCACGAAGAGCATGCCCAACGACTTAGCACGGTGCTACAGATACTAGAAGAGAAACAATTGTATGCTAAGTTAGAGAAATGTGAGTTTTGGTTGGAAGAAGTGAAATTTCTTGGACACGTGGTAAATGGGGAAGGAATAGTAGTAGACCCTAAGAAGATTGAAGCAGTGTTAGATTGGGGTCAACCTAGGACGGTCACCAAAGTGAGGAGTTTTCTGGGTTTGGCTGGCTATCACAGGAAATTCATTCAAGGATTTTCTCAGATAGCCTTGCCATTAACCCAGTTGACTCGGAAGGGTGTGAACTTTGAATGAAGCAAGTAGTGTGAGAATAGTTTCCAAACTTCGAAAGAGAAACTGACCATCGCTCCTATACTAATTATTTTGAAACCCTTAGAACCCTTCACAGTGTATACGGATGCATCATTGAAAGGCTTAGGATGCATCTTAATGCAGGATGGGAAGGTAGTGGCTTATACATCACGAAAATTGAAACCTGTAGAGGAAAACTACCTTACCCATGACTTAGAATTAGCTGCCGTCGTGTTTGCCCTGAAGATTTGGAGGCATTACTTGTACGGGGCTGTATTCGAGGTGTATAGTGATCACAAGAGCCTTAGGTACTTGTTTGATCAGAAGGAATTAAACATGAGGCAGCATAGGTGGGTAGAATACCTGAAGGATTTTGATTTTGAATTAAATTACCATGCAGGGAAAGCAAATGTCATAGTAGATGCATTAAGCTAAAAGTCACTACAATTAGCTAGCCTAATGATAGGCGAGATGAGGTTACTTGAGGATTTTAGGAATCTCAGCCTCAACGTAATCTCGTTTCCAAAGAGATTAGTGGTGAGTGACTTCTTAATAACCTACAAGCTGAGAGGACAGATTAGACAAGCCCAATTAGAGGATGAATCCTTGGAAGTATACGCTAACCAACCTGATTTTGGACTAGCCCCTGATAGAGTATTAATGTTTAGAAAGAGGGTAGTGATCCCAAACCATCAGGAGCTGAGGGAAAAAGTGCTAGCAGAGGCTCATCAAAGCTATTATACTATTCACCTAGGTATTTCCAAGATGTATCAAGATCTAAGGAGGAATTTTTGGTGGCCTGCTATGCAGAAGGACATCACGAGCTACATAAATGCTTGTTTGACTTGTCAACAGGTCAAGATAGAACATTAGAAACCTGTAGGGCTACTAAAACCATTAGAGATACCAGAAAGAAAATGGGATCAAATAACCATGGATTTCATGGTACGATTACCTAGGACACCAGTTGGATTTGATGTCATTTGGGTGATAGTGGATAGATTGATCAAGTTTGCTCACTTTTTTCCTGTTAAGATGTGATACTCCATGAAGAAATTAGCCAAGGTATACCTTAGGGAAATCATGAGATTACATGGAATACCATCAGGTATAGTATCCGATCGAGACCCTAGGTTTACTTCAAGATTCTAGCAATTCCTACAGCAAGCCTTAGGAACCCAGCATAAGTTTAGCATAGCCTATCATCCTCAGACTGACAAGCAGCTTGAGAGGACTATCCAGACCTTAGAAGATATGTTGAGGGCTTTTGTGCTAGAAAAAAAAGGGAGTTGGGATAAACACCTACCGTTGATAGAGTTTGCATACAATAACAGTTATCACTCTACCATCGGTATGGCACCTTATGGGGCTCTGTATGGAAGGAGTTATAAATCACCCTTGAGTTGGGTAGAGATGGGGGAGAGTACCCTATTAGGACTTGAGATCGTATAAGAAACCACTGATCAGATCAAAATGATCAGGGAAAAGATGAGGGTTGCCCAACAGAGACAGGAAGCATATGCAAATAAGAGAAGAAGACCTTTATAATTCAATGAGGGAGAGCATGTATTCCTGAGAGTGTCCTCCACCACGGGTATCGGTAAACAGGTAAGGACCAAGAAACTAAGCCCTAGATTTCTAGTACCATTCCAAATCCTACAAAGGGTCGGTCCAGTCGCCTACCAAATTGCCTTACCTCCCTACTTATCCAACCTACATGATGTCTTTCACGTCTCTCAACTTCGTAAATATGCCTCAGAACCTACGCATGTATTAGGGAATCAACCAATAATGTTAAAGAAAAATTTGACTTATGAATTTACTCCTGTACAAATCCTTAACTTTAAGACTAAGCAACTCTGGAATAAATTAATCCCTTTTGTTAAGGAACTTTGGTAGGATGTAGCGTCGCAGGAGATGACGTGGGAGAAGGAAGACGAGATGAGGCAACGATACCCAGAGCTGTTCATAGGTATGAATTTTAGGGACAAAATTTCTTTTAAGAGGGGGAGAATGTAATAACCAAGATTATTTTTAAAGATTAAAAATGAATTTTGATATTGATTTCATTTAAACTAAGTTTGGCATGAATTTTGAGGTTGACGGTTGAAACCAAAGGGATTCATAAATGTGATCTGATGAAAGGAAACATGGCCCGACGATAAGATACTAACAGACAGAATTTCAGACTTTAGTTTCTCAGACGGAGGCCTGAACCTCTGCATGGGAACCCATGCCAACGTCTGGATTGCAGACGACATCCCAAAGTTTCCCCGGGTGGTTCCCAGAAGCTTTACATTCCCTAGAATCCCACAAATGTACATCATTTCCATCCTTTCCCTCTCTCTCCTCCTTCTACCACTACGCACCACCACCAGGGCCACCGTAGGCTGCCACCTGACCCACCAACTGACACGCCTCACCATCCTTGACCTCCAGTAGCCACCCACGGCTGCCAGAGTCGCCAAAAAATGCTAGTTTTTCTCCTTCATTGTGAAATTATTGTGCCACCGTGATCTCCATCGTTGGCCACCGTTGGATGTCACCGCCACCACCAGCGTGTAGGTGGTGCCAGACTTCCTCCCCACTGCCGTCATTTGAATGAAATTCCCATGCACCCAAATCGAGGAAATTTTTGTTCGCCGTGTGTCAACTTTTTCACCAAAAAATGCCAACCAAACGGTTGTGAACCATCGCGCTACCCCCAGATTCAGACTCTCCATCTTGAGGGCTTCACTGTGGTGTAATTTTCAAGCCCAACCGCACCTCTCCGCCATGTGCCGCCGTGCGCCACCGCTGGAGAAGTCAGAAAGACGCCAAAAATTGTCCCGAAATAGATTTCCATCATTCAGAACCCCCGTTAAGGTTCGATTCTCCTAAACTAAATGTATTTTGATTGAATTGGCTGCTAAACATAAATAGGAAATAAATCGGTTTAGGAAACTATGAAATCGGATGTAAGACAGTAAAATCGATGACGTAATGTACTAAAGTAATGATTTAAATGCCCAAGAAATTGATTAAGCTCGAATTCCTAGGATACTAGAAGTTCCAGATTGATTTGGAGCAAATGAAGACCAAATAGGATAATTTACGTTTCCCGAATGTTAGAATTGACCTTGTGGATACCTGAATGATTTAGATTAATTACATGGATTTACGTGCTGCTTTTGATGTATTAAATTGCATGGCTGTGTGCTGGAAATACCATTTGCATGTTAGATGATTTGCCTATCAAGTTTAGATGCCACTAGTACAGATTGACTTAGGGTAGGGTACTTAATAGCCGATATGGGATGGCCGTTAAGTTTCCTAAGTGCAAGGGATTTCATGAATATGTTATTTTTAATTAGATTTAGCCTGCATTGCGTTAGGGATTATGCGATAAATGAGAACGACCCTAAGAAAGGTTTAAGGAGTATAAGGGGGGATAGCCTATACGGGGAAACTTTGTGATTTAGGCGTAATACCCTAGAACCCTGAGGAATAGCCGACCGTGTGCATATAAATTCGAATAGACTGTATGAGGATGAGAATTGGTGTATGTGCACATGCTAGGGGACGCCCTAGATGTTGATTCTCACCTGGTCCTTGAGTGAGTGATTAGTGTTATGGATCACACTCACAACATAGGCGAGATTCAGGTGATTGGTGTTACGGATCACACTCAATGATAAGAGAGAACTTCTCTAGATGACGTGCAATTAGAGGATTTTAGACTCGGTTGCATATGACTTGTGGCTGACACAGATTTAGATACACCGGGTATGGGATATGACTCAATTTTATTACCGATTTTTAGAGAAATATATTTTTATGATTTTTGGGAACTTGCCGTGATTTCCATGCGAAATAATGATTTTAAAAGAATAAGGTATTTCACTGTTTTTGAACCAAACAAAGGAAGTTTATTTTTTGTGCTTGCATTGCTGAGTAATCAACCAATTTTCAGATAGAATTATTAATTGTAAATTATTCTACTGGGATTTCAATATCTCATAAAGGTTGTTTACTCAGATGAATAGGAACAGGGGCCTAGAAGAGAGTTGGGCAGACATTTGATGACAGATAGAAGTGAAGCTTAGTTCTAGGCTTGAATCTGATTGTATATATATATACTGTTGATGATTCTGCTGCTAGATTTATATATTTACTGGCAGTTTCTGGTTGTTATTGGTTTTACCTATTGGATTGAATTATCATGTACATATTCTATTGATATTTGTACTGGATTTTGTACTTTTTGGTTTTATTTTGCTGTTGGATTGGATGTAAACTGTTGAATTGATGTCTATTTGTACTTTAGGAACGTTCAAAATATAAGGGAGACTCTACCAGATTTTTATCAAAGTTAAATGTTGTAAATGTGTAAGATTAAGATGGAATCTGTATGAATGGATTGTATGCTTGATGTATGGATTCTAGTTTAGTCTTTCAGAGTATATTAGGATGAATGTATGTGTAATTAGCATAGCTGCATGTGATTTTGGGTTAAATGGAATCTGAATGGACGGTGAAATGTCTATTTGGGTTACGCTCAACCAGTAGCAATCCCCGGATGTTTTCCCTAAAAGGAAAAAGTGAAAAATTATTGCAAAAACCCATATGCTTCCGTTATGCAGATAAAGGATAGTATATTTTGGATTAGGGGGTCGTTACACCTCCTATCTTTAATGGCATGATGAATTCAAATAAGGTCAAAGAATGGATCCAGAATATGGAAGAGTTGTTTGAGGTATTGGGGAGTGCCAAGCCACAGAAGGTTACCTTCGTCGCCTAATAGCTAGAAGGGGAGGCAAAATATTGGTGGAAGGGAATGAAGCAGCTGATTGAAGCCTAGGAAACCTCGATCACTTGGGAAAGTTTCATAGACACATTCCTAGAGAAGTACTTCCCATAAAGTGAGAGCAATGCGACAGAGGGAAAATTTATGTAGATTAAGCAGGGAGGCTAATTTTTTAAGGAACACCTAGCCAGGTTCGAAGAGTTATCAAATTCTCTTCTTACCTGAAGTGGAGACTAGATAGGGCATGTAAAGCCATGCACTTGTACAATAGGCTAGATCTAGAGCTATATCATAAGGTGGCATCCTAAGAGATCAGGGATTACCCCACCTTGGTTAACAAGTGCATAATTGCCTCTAGGTCCCTGGCAGCACTAAAGAAGGGGAGACAAGAGGCGAGGTTCCTTAAAAGAAAGAGCCCAACTGGATTCAACAGGGGCCGAGATAGAAAGTTTCCAAGGAACTAGTCAGGGATGATGCCAGTGAGCATTCCAACTTCCTAGAGCAACTGTTCAAGATATGGGAAGAATCATAGGGATAGGCCATATCTGATAGGGCAGAGTGTGTGCTACCATTGTGGGAAGCCAGGATATATTTCTCAGAATTGTCCCACCCTAAAGAGGCTGGAGGAACCCACAAGACCTCTTACCAAGGGAAGGGTGTATACCCTGAAAGGTAAAGAGGTGGCCTAGTTTGAGGATTTGATGAAAGGTACGTGCTTTATTAATGATGTTCCTTTAATTATATTTTATGATTCAAGCGCCACCCATTCCTTTATTTTAGTAGATTGTGTTCAAAGATTGAAACTGCCCACAACCACCCTACCTTATGAGCTTTCCATAGTAGTACTAACTGATAAACATGTGTCTACTTCCTTAATTTTCTTAAACTGTTCTATTGTGGTTGAAAATAGAACCTTCCTTCTAGACCTTATCCGTTTACCCATGGTTGAATTAGATGTCATCCTTGGTATGGACTGGCTCTCTTCAAAAAATGTTATCTTGGACTGTTTAGCTAAGTCTGTGACATCCATAGACACTAAACCAGTGAATGTGGGGATAGAGAGGAAAAACCAGAGAATAGGTTTCTTGTGTTCCTCAGAAGTAAAGAGTCATGACAAGCTAGAAACCATCCTTATAGTCAATGAATTTTCATAGGTGTTCTCAGAGGATATTACAAGTCTCCCACTGAAGAGGGAGATAGAGTTTTGCATATACCTAGTTCTTGGGGCAGGATCAATTACCATAACACCATATAGGATGTCCTTGATGGAATTAAGTGAGCTAAAGGAGAAAATAGAGGACCTCTTAGCAAAATAATTTATTAGACCCAGTGTATCAACATGGGGAGCACTTGTGCTATTTGTCAAGAAGAAGGATGTGAGTATGAGAATGTGTATAGACTATAGGCAGCTGAAAAAGGTGACTGTAAAGAATAAGTACCCACTCCCTAGAATCGATGACCTATTAAACCAACTAAAAGGGGTTACTATCTTCTCTAAGATTGATTTGAGATCGGGGTATTATCAAATCAGGGTTAGGAATGGGGACATAACTTATACGACCTTTAGGACTAGGTATAAGCATTATGAATATCTCATGATGCCCTTTGGACAGACGAATACTTCGGCTGTTCTCATAGACTACATGAACAACATCTTTAGACACTACCTCGATCAATTCGTAGTAGTGTTTATCGATGACATATTAGTGTATTCCAAGAATAAACGGGAGCATGAATAGTACCTCAGGATAGTGCTACAAATACTCAGGGAGTAACAGCTGTATGCTAAACTAGAAAAATGCAAATTTTGGATGGAGGAAGTGAAGTTTTTAAGGTATGTAATTTCTAAGGAGGGAGTGTTAGTGGGTCCTAGTAAGACTAAAGCAATAGTAAATTGGGAAAGACCCACTACAGTGACTGAGATCAAGAATTTCTTGGGGTTAACAGGGTACTATAGACAATGCATTCAGGGATTTTTTCAAATAGTGATGCCCATGACCAAGTTGACTTGGAAGGATGGTTCATTTGTGTGGGACACAAAATGCGAACAAAGCTTCCAAACCGTGAAGGAAAAATTGACCACTAAACCCATTTTGATTATCGCCTACCCTTTGGGGAAATTTGAGTTATACTATAATACATCTAAGAAAGGTTGGGATGTGTATTGATGTAAAGGGGAGAGCAATGGCCTATGCTTCTAGGCAGTTAAGACTACATGAGAGGCACTATCCTACCCATGACCTAGAATTATTAGCCATAGTATTTGCCTTGAATATTTGGAGACATTACCTCTATGAGTCTATATTTGAGGAATTTAGTGATCATAAAAGTCTCAAGTACCTCTTTAACCAAAAGGAATTGAATATGCGGCAGAGGAGGTGGATGGAATTCATTAAGGATTATGATTTTGAATTGAAATACCATCCAGGCAAAGAAAACATTGTGGCAGATGCATTAAGTAGGAAGCCCCTCCATGTAGCTCGACTGATGGTGAGTGAAATGGACCTAATAGAGAAATTTAGGAACATAAGGTTGTCTACTCTGGTGTTACCTGATAAGATCTACTTGATTGAGTTAAGAATTGAGAACACTCTTAGGGCCCAAATCTTAGAAGCACAGAAGGGTGATGAATTCCTAGAATCTCTAAAGGATTGAAGGAGTTCATAAAGGAGGTTGATGGAATGGTAACCTTCCAGAATAGGATGTATGTTCCTAAGACAAGTGAATTGAGTGATAAGATTTTAGCTTCCCAAACTAGATACACTATTTATCCTTGAGCCACTATGATGTATTAAGATTTGAAAGAGAGATTTTGGTGACCAGGGATGAAGAAGCATATAGTCAAGCACGTAGCTAAGTGTTTAGTGTGTCAGCAGGTCAAGATTGAACTCTAGAAACTTGCTGGGTTATTGCAACCCTTAGACATTCCAGAGTCGAAGTGGAACAAGATCTCAATGGACTTCGTGGTAGGTCTACCTTGAACCCAATCAAGGAATGATGTCATCTGGGTCATAGTGGATAGGTTAACTAAGTCCGTTCATTTCCTACCCATTAAGATTAACTACTTCTTGGAGTGATTAGCTCATCCATATATTCAAGAGATAGTAGGACTTCATGGTATACCCATTAGCATCGTCTCAGATAGATTCACCTCTCAATTTTGGAGAGCCCTGTAGGAAGCCTTTGAGACTAGGTTAAGTTTTAGTACAGCATATCATCCTTAAACAAATGGACAAATAGAAAGAACCATTCAGACCTTAAAGGATATGCTTAGGGCTTATGTTTTAGAGTATCAAGGGAACTGGGAAAGGAATTTACCACTGATTGAATTTTCTTACAACAATAGTTTCCACTCTAGCATAGGTATGGCACACTATAAAGCCCTATATAGGAGGAAGTGTAAGTCCCTATTATGTTGGTATGAAGTGGGGGAGAGTTAACTGTTAGGTCTTGAGTTAGTGTAGTAGACAACTGATCAAATTAAAATGATCAAAGAGCAAATGGCAAAGGCTCAGGACAGATAGAAGAGGTATGCTGATAAAAAGAAAAGACCACTAGAATTTAAGGAAGGAGCCATGTTTTTCTGAAAGTATCCTCAACTATTGGGATTGGTAGAGCTATGAAGTATAGAAAGCTAAGTCCCTGATACAATAGACTTTTTCAAATATTAAAGAGAGTGGGTCTATCAGCATACCAGATAGCCCTACCCCCACATTTTTCCAACCTTCATAATGTTTTCCATGTCTCCCAGCTCAGAAAGTATATACCAGACTCCTCACATGTACTTAACACAAGTACTATGCAATTAAAGGAAAATAACATATCAGCCAAAACATGTACAAATCATCAGTACTGAGGCAAAGACCCTGAGGAATAAGGCCATTCCCCTGGTAAAGGTCTTGTGGGATCGGGTGTCACCACAGGAAGCCACCTGGGAAAGAGAGGAGGAAATGTGCAAGGCGTATCTAGAATTATTCCCCTGAGTTATGTATAAATTTCGAGGATGATATTATTTTTAAGGAGGGGAGAAATGTAATACCTCATGTTCTCTTGATTGTCTTAAATTTATGTTTCATAATTAATTAGATGAATTACCATAAAGTGTGGTGAATTGCATGCATAATTTAATGGCTAGAAAAAAAATGTGTATGCTAAAGGATAATATCACAGAAAAATTTAGGTGTTCAATTTAAGTCCCTATTCTTCCTTTCACCTAGCTTAATTACCAAGAAGAAAAGCAAATTAAAAATACCTATACACCTACACGCGCAATTAGGAAAAAGTGGAAGTGTAGCATTGAAATATATATAACCACACAGTTAGGAACCTTTGGAAATGTAAGGAATGCATAGCAATTTAATATATACATATAACCACACAGTTAGGAACCAAATCAATATATGTGTGGGAATAATGGGAACAAAGAGGGAAAAATTTAAAACATAAATATACAATATACAATGCTACATTGTGGGTGACATGTTTCCCCTTCCTTTTCTCCTCTTGGCACCACCTAGGAGAGGAATAGACATGCATGAACAATGCTAAAATTGTGGGTCTTGCATGAAGAAGAGGGCTTACGTGCTAGGGGGGAATTAATCATATACAATTACATGCAGCAAGTTAGAGGAAAGAGTGTAGAATTTTTTTAGCACCAAACATGTGAGTGTGTATAGCTAATGGGGAAGATGGAATAGGGAAGGAGGAAACGTGTAATACAAGTTTCCTCCCCTCCCTTATCTTGCCTTCCACATGCCCAAAGAATAAATAAAGGAGTTATAGTCCTGTGTGAGGATGAAATGGCGTGAACTCTTCCCTTTAAACGTGACCGAATGGACAAAGGAAAAAGGATGCAGAATTTTTCTAAACATACATAGAGAAAGGAAATAATTTAATACTTCCATATGCATAAGACTTTGGCCTTGCATGAAGTAAAAGGAATGTCTATAAACATGTGGTATGGTGAGGAGAAGAGGGAAGGTGCAGCCATGAAATAATATTAAGGAAAAGGGAGAGTAGCTGAATGGAACAAATAATACAAACTTGCATGGAAGTTAAGTTGTAACTTGCAATACGTGGCTTTCTTCCCCTGTCCCTCTTGCGTGATCTAGTGGCTAATTTGAGGTTTTAAGGAAGTATAAATTGTACTTAAAAGTACTCTCATGGCAATTAAATAACAATAATTAAAGAAAAAGAAAGTGCAATGTGATTTCCCTCCTCCCTTCAAACATGACCGAGTGAAATTGCAAAGGTGGAAGCAATGTGAAGTAAGAGTACATGTGCATCCATAGGAATAAAAATGTGAATTTCCTTCCCTCCTTTCCATTAATGTGCCAAGTGGTTAACGTAAGATTGCAAGGGAAGTAAAGTGTACTTAAAAGTACACATGTGGCAAGTAGACAAATAAAAATAATAATTAACTAAGATTAAGAAGAGAAGTAGCATCCATTTAACCAAGTGACTTTGTGCATGTGGTAAGGGAACTAGAAATTGACATGACAAGAAAGGGAGGATGTGCAGCGTGAAAATTGGTGTAAGAAACACTAAAGTTACAAGAAAGTTAGGCTATACTAGGGGCACACGAAAGGCAATAAAGGAAACTAATTAAATAATGATAATGAAGATGGGGATGGAAAGTGGATTCTCTTCTAGTTAATTGCCACAGACACAAGAGAGAGGGGGAGGAAGGGAGACTCGACAAGGAAAGAAAAAAAGGAGAAAGGGAGAAACTCACATTTTTGGAAAAGCCATCCACCCATTTGGTCAAAGCAAGGAAAAGAAGGACTAACCGAGTTGGCAACATACACAAGCAAGAGGGAGATCAAGGAAGGGCTAAGATCATTCCCATCCTATTCATCTTTGAGGTAGGTTAACAATTTCCAGATTGTGTTCCATGCTTTAGTATATGTATTCACCATACTTTTGCAAGCTTCCATGGAACATGATTGTCTTCCCTACATTCTTGATGAAATGAATATTATGTTGGCTAAGCTTGTATGATATATTGGTATGTTGATTGATGTGATGAAATTAATATTGTTGCTTATGGAAGGATTTTGGTTAGTTAATGATATTGTCATAGTGAACTATGGTTGGATATGATATGAATGGATGCATTATTTTGTAAACCATTTTTAGTTTGTAATTGGTACTAAAATTTACCATGGATGCAAGGAAAAGAGAAGGGTAATTATACTTGAAAAATGGAAGAAAATTTTCCTTGTTTAAAGCAATCCTTGGCCGAAAAGAAAGGGAGGAAAATCCATTTGAAAATTTCTAGATAATGTGAGGTTTTAGGCAAGGCTAGAATAATAAAAATAGTGGAAATAATTTTTGTTAAATTGAAAGTGTGAAATTTAGCCATAAACATGCGAAATCAAGTGAGGATCAAATATTCCAATGAAAAGTAAGAATATGTCCATTTGCACCTTTAAGTAAATTTTCCAAGAATTATTGTTCAATAGTGTTTTAAGGATATTAGAAATCAAATAAAATGGAAGAAATGCTCAGACGCCGTAAATAAAAGGATAAGAGTAATGTACCAAACTCATCTAATTACATCAGAGGAATCATAATACTAGATAAAGGAGTTATAGATTTTAAATTAATGTTCCCTTAATTACTTAGATGAGTAGCCGTAAAATGTGATGCAATTGCTTTAGTGACGTAATGAAAAATGAATATCACAAGGGAAAGAGTGCACCTAGATATTAAGTAGCATAAAAAGGGGACATGTGAAATTGATGTGCTTGAGGAGTTTAATTTGATTTCCTAATTTTTGTTCCTTTCGCCTAGCTTAATTTCTAAAGGAGAAAAGCAAACTAAAAATACATATATACATGCACGTGCAATTGGTGAAGGGAAGAAAAAGTGTTAACATCCATTAAATATATATAAATACAAATACATTCGAAGGAGTGAAATGGAAGCAAGGGAGAGATGTGTGGGAATGTCACTCTTTCCTTCTTTCTATCATTTCTTTTACCCCATCCTAACCGAATAGTTACCAATTAAATAGATAAAATATACAAAAGGAAAGTGGCTAATGCAAGAGTGCAGATTGTATTTCCATAAACAAAGCCACCACTTAAGCATCATGTGAATTAAGAAGAAAAGAAAATAGATATGTATAAAGGTACAATCCTAGCATGTGAAGCTTGCGTTAGTGCATTCCTTTTCTCCCTTTAGCGCCACCAAGAGATGGAATTAAATATGCATATATGCATGCAGCATGCTAGGGAGATAGTTTCACCATTTTATAATATAAAAATGCTAGAGTTAATGCCACAAAGCAAGAGAAATTGAGAAGAGGAAAGGAAAGTGCAGTGTGCAAAGGGAGGTGGCATGACCGTACAGCTAGCGTGAGGAAGGCAGTTTGCGTGAACTCATTTTTCCCTTTCCTTTAACATGACCAAGTAGGTAATGTAAAAGTGCAAGGAATGGGTTGTACTTAATAATAATAATTAAGACTAAGGAAGATGAGTAGCAACCCATTAAGTCGATTAGGTAGCTTACAAGAGGGGAATTTCATATGGATATATGATGTACACAACAAGAGGGAAAGGGGGCAGCATTGCAAAGAAAGGGAGTGTACTTGGGTACACGTGTGGCTATAATATGGGGATAATTAAAAACACAACTAAAAAAAGGCATAACATTCCATTTAACCATTAGATAGAAGGGAGAAATTGCATTTTAATATATATGTCTACAAGCATACAGCAAGAAAGAGAGGGAAAGAGCAACGTGAATATTTAATGAAACACAAAATTGCAAGGAAGATGAGGCTGCACTTAACTACACATGGGGCCATGAGATAATAATAATGAGAATAAATGTAAGGTCTATATGGGCTAAATAGAAAGTGTAAGGGAGAGAGAGGGAAGTGAGAAGGGAAGTAAACACACACACAGAGGTGATTGTATCCAAAAGGAAAAGAGAGTAGCATGCGTGTGAGAGAAAATGCAAAAGCTTTGGTGAGGGGAGGAAGGCCTAGGTGGACCAAAGGAAAGAGGAAGCAAGGAGTAAGGGAAAGTCCAAAGGAAGGGTCGAGATAATCTCATCCTAGTTCATCCTTGAGGTAGGTTAGCAATTCTCTTGGCTTTTGTTCCATGTTTTAGAATATATGCATCATGATTTTCCAAGCTTTCATGGAACATTAGTTACTTCACTACATTCTTGAAAAGGTGAATGTCTCTTGGTTAAGCTTGCATGGTAAATGGATGTGTTTGTTGATGTCTAAAATGGATGTTGTTATTATCAAGAAAGAACTATTGTTAGTAGAATTTAGCATGTATCATGGAAGGCTTTAACATAAGATAGTGCTGAAATTTTATTCTTGCATGGCTAGTATAGGTTCTACGTTATGAGCATAAAATGAATGTTGGTAGTTAGAATTTGGTTTAAAATTTAGGACATTCCTCATTTGTCTTACCAAATCTTAATGTAGCCCTTATGATGTATTAAAATTATGTAAAAAGAATTACACTTCGATTTGGCTAAGAGAAAGAAAGAAAATATGGATAAGTAAAGGCAGTTAACTAGAGCACCTTTTGCACCTAATAATGCCCACACCATTATTAAAACGTGAAAATTTAGATAGGTGTGTATCCTTAAAGTCAGTGTGTAGCATGCAACAAGAAAGCAAGTTGAATAAGTTATTAATGGTAACATTTACACAAATTAAATGAAGAAGAAAGTACCCTAGTAATTAATGCATAGTATCATTAAATTTAAAACACAGAAAGAAAGGAAAATTTGACAATGTGGCAAGGAAAACCCTAAGAATTATTACCCTATCATGTTGGCCAAAAATAATGGCTTATTTTAAGGCTAGTGGTCGAATCACATGCCAATTGTACACGAATTAGAAAGTGGGACGAATTACGGTTACAATTAATTTATCAAGGTGGCCAAGTGTCCACAAAGTGCCCGAGTGTGCACAATTAATTTATCAAGGTGGCCAAGTGTCCACAAAGTGCCTAAGTGTGCACAATTAATTTATAAAGGTGGCCAAGTGTTCACATTCCTTGAAGTGGGAACAAAGGTGCTTCACACTCTAAGGCAAGGTAAGTTTCAAGAATGAAATGTATCAATCATTATTGTCTATTTTAGTCTTAACATGTATGATCCCATGAAAAGATGTTTTATTTGAAAGAGGATGTCTACTTTTATCACATTGGCATTTCAAATAATAATGCAATGCTTGCCATTCGACATATATGAAAAGAGACTTTGTGTTAAATGACTAGAATGTAGCTGAAAAGGTCTTTGGTGCTTGCACCCTGGTATATATTAGTAGATTTTAAAATAATGAATTGTTAAGCTACTGGGAAACTTCTTTTTCTCATTTATATGCTAATATGTATCAGATGTGGATGTTTAGTAATATCGGAGAAGATAGAAGTCCCTTGTTGGCAAGAGCTTTTTGTATTCCTTGATTTTGAGTCCTGGTTCTTTATAGTGTTTTTGGATTAGAGTTAGGATTGTCATTTTTTGGTGTAGATAGAGAAAGGGAATTTATTGGGGAAAGGATACATGAAGGACCTGTTCATCCCCATTATTTTTGCAAGAGGAATTTGAGTGACAGGCTTATTGTTTCTTGACTCCTTATGGAAGAGTAATTCATATATCTTGCGATATGTTCACAAATAGATGTAACAGACCTTTATTATTGGACATTTATTATTTGTAAGATATGTAAGTTTTAAAAATTCTTGTGATGTATTAAATAAAATTTTTGCTGTGCATAAAGTATGGTTATCTAAGCAAAATAACCCGAACCTAATACATAATAATAATAACATTACTCAATGGTATAAATGCTCAGACGTTGTAAATGAATAATTAAGGTTAAGAATAATATACTAGACCTATCTGTTTATTTCGAAGGACTTGTTATACTAGATAAGGGCGTTATAAGGATCGTGCATTGTATTTTGAAGGAGAGAGCCACGCGTTTTGAAAAGACCCAAGAGAGAACGGATTATGTGAGAGGGAGAGAAGAATTGAGATTTTGGAGCACCTGGGTAGAGCTTTACTATAGTGTGATAGCATGCTGGTGACAGGGGATGATGAGCGGGACACCACCGCCAGTTTCAGCTACCAGAATGCCGCATAATCGTGGAGTTTTGACGAAAGACCCACGCTACCTGAGAAGAAGATCTGTTGACATTATAGCCATTCTGCGGCATTTTTCGGTTGACCCACCGTCCGTGGCCATTCCTCTAACTTCAAGAAACTCAACCATGACCTACCCTCAGCTCACTAGCCATCTTAATGTGCTAGATTGGAAGATCTGAGATAGACCCGAGACGTGATCCAGTTGTGATTTTGTGACCCGTCTGACATTTTTTGTCTGAGCTGCCACTAGAAATCACTCCTTCGTTGCTCGATGCCTCGTCCGTGACCTTGTGCCTACTTTGGGGTGGTCATTAAAACTATTTTCCATCGAGCATCCAAAGACCTGACCCGCGAGGCTTACATTAGATAGTCCAAAAATTTACATTTTCTAGTAGTTTTTCGCTCCATTTTCAATGGCTTTTTGGTGACCATTCTATACTGTGACCATTAGGCATTTGATAAGATAAGGCTTGCATAATTTCTACTACTTTTATCTATTGTTTAATTGACTGTCTGATGGAATTGCCTGTGAATATGTGTAGCTAGTCCTATAAAATCCATTGGGGTTCCTAACTGTGTTAGTGATCTTCTTTGTGAGTATGAATGTATTGTTTAGGTTTTCATTACGAGACGTCATTGTGAATGCTAATTGGGTTTCTTTTTTAGATCAAGATATGGTAATTGAAATTGAAATCTAATCGTAAAGAACAATTAATTTTCACTTAGAGATGATGTTAATTAATTCCTGAATTAAGGAGTAGCTATTCTTAATAGTGGTGAATTAGAACGATAAGGCTTATCTGAAATCAATCATTAGGAAGAGATTCCAGTGGTATATTCTTAGGTTTAGAAATTTAATTGTCTCGAGAGGGAAATTGAATTTAACTTAGAATTCACTCATGGGTATTAGAATCAAAATTAATAATTCATTATATTTTGTGAATATACCAATTAGTACTGGTCCCCAGTGGGTTTTCTTTCCTTGTTTTGGTTAACTCCTTTCCCATTCACTTGCCACTGGTAGTTTATTATTGCATTTAATTAATTAGTAGTTTAGTTAAAAATCAATCACTTTAATTGCTAGGCTAGATAACAGAGAACAAATAATAACTCAAGGCTTGTCCGTTCTTGAGGAATACGACCTTGATACTCGCCGTTGCACTAGGCTGCATTGATAGGTTCACTGCCTTAGGTGTAGTTGCATTAGCAGCACACATCACTATAGCATCTCATTTCCTTTTGTATTTTATGAATGATTAAAAGATAGCATGTACAAAGGTAATTGCCCTAGATTAACCCCTTCTTCGTAGTTTAAAGGATTTCATTAATCAATGAACCAAACTATTAGAAGCATAGTCAAATGAATAAGTCATTATGTCAGCACAGCCATTTGACATAATAGGAAATGGACATCCTAGGTCCTTCTCCAATCGCCTTCAGATAGTGAAAGTTTTTTGTATAAGTTTTTAGTTATTTGACCAAGTGGATCGAAGTAGAACCACTCGCTACCATTACTTCCCAAAGAATCTAAAGTTCTTATGGAAGAACATCATATGCCATTTTGGCCTTCCACACATAATCATTATAGATAATGGAAAACAATTCATTAGTGAATCATTCAAATAACCCAACCAATAGTGGCACATAAAGCTTTAGATGACAACCATAAAGTATCATTCTTCCAACAACCAAGTAAAGCTAGATAACCAAATCATTCTCCAAGGACTAAAGAAACTTCTTGGATTTGCAAAAGGAAATTGGGCAAAAGAATTGTATTTTTTAGTTTCATCCTATCAAAAAACACTACAAACATCCATCAATAAAACTCCTTCGCCCTTTCTTGTAGACACAAGGATATGATCCCTATTGAATTGAAGCAAGCTTTTGATTAAGTTCCCACTTACTTGTTCAAACAAAACATACAAGTCCTAGCCATAAGTTTAGATAGCTCAAAGGAGAAAAGAGAAAGGCATAAAAACAAGCTACAACCTATAAGTAATGACTAACTTGATCCCACAACAAAGGGATCAAAGATTGATCATTTGTAGAAGGAGACCTGGTATTACAAATTACTCTCAATAATCGCTTGGATTTTTCCAAGGGAAAGTGAGCACCCAACTAGGAAAGACCCTATCACATTACTCAAGCTCTACCCAATGGATCATATCGCCTAGCAGACATCTCGGGTGAACAAATTCCAAACACTTGGAATATATCTCGCTTGAGATGTTATTTTTTGTAAACTGTAAAAAATAGGGATGATACCTTTTTGCATATAAAGATTCATTTGAAGATTAAAAAAAATGGTTTTTTATCTCAAAACACTCACATTTACATGAGACAAACATTGATCCCACATCCAAGGACTTTTTAAACGATCAATCGACGATCAATTGCACCAACATTAGCCTTTCAGTTTCATCTATTGAACCTTAATCTTGCTAGACGATATTCAACCTTAAGGATAACTTTTCACCCTCTTTCATTGGCCCTTTTTTAATACCCTAAATCCTACGGCTCCTTTTAATTAATTAAATAATATAATACAATATACTATAGGATTGTACCTAAGTAAATTTTTAACTTATACCAAGTTTAATAATTAAGTGTTATTGATTTGGGATTTCTACACTTAGGTTCTCACACATAACGCAATAGAAATAATTGAAATAATATATATATAATTTCAAATACATGCACATATGTAATTCATTTACTATATCATATTGGCTTATACAAGACATATACCAATAGATATGTGAGACTTATCAACTAGGGTAAGCAGGCAATAACTCTGTCACTAATACCCATTTCTAAAACCTACTAATGGATACCTATCTCATATATCCTAATACATATATGTCCTATTTTCTATACCAAAATCATCATCCTTATCCTTTCCAAAAATAACAATAAGGAGTTAGGATGTTTGTCATCTTATATGTACACTCCATAAGCTTCAAACAGTTAAGATGTTGGAGGAATTTCTAACACAAAAATAATCCACAATTCTTTAATGACTAGGAAATACCCAAAAGGGTATCTCTACTATCTCCACCTCTACCACCAGTAGGGCTTAGTATCTAGGCATCTGATACAAATGAACATTTATATGAGAAAGATTTCTCAGTAGCAAGAACAACCTATTTCAAAATCCACTAGTCTATACCATCATAATCCTATGGAAATACACTATACTATTTTCATCATCAGATAATACATCGTGTCTATTGGGATACCATGCATAAATTATACAATTTTATTTCATACTTATGAATGCAAATATCATTTCATCACATATCCATCACACAAGATATATTATCTCATCACATCTCCATCACACAAGATATATCATTTCATCACATATTTATCACACGGGATATATTCTCTCATCACATACCCATCACATAGGATATATTCTCTCATCACATATCCATCACACAGGATATATTCTCTCATCACATATCCATCACACAGGATATATCGTTAGATTATAATGGTAACATGGTTACATTCACAAATAGAGCATAAATAAGGATTTCAGAGCATATCATCATGGCCATTGCAAAATCATTATCATTATAAGAGAAATCAGGAGAATCACCGAGCGAATAACTCCTTGTCCTAATCATCACCCAATGTTGAATTTCTTAAAGTAATCGTCACCCAATGGTGAATTTCTTATAGTCCATGACTACCCACAGTTCTCAACTACAATCTGTATATTATTCGACAGTCCTTTACTACAATCTGTGTACTATTTGGAGCGTACTCTAGTGGATCAAAATACAACCATCCTCAACAAACCCACAAGGTTCCCTGGCCACCTCTTTGGCAGTTTGATGTGTCTTCTTTTATACATAATTGCTTGATGTCAATTGTCCATTCTATGAGCATTTTATGTAATTTTATTCTTAAAATCACCTAAGTTTGCTTCATTTTCATTTTTAGGCATTTATCAAGTTATCATCAGCAAACGGAGGAAATTTGAATTTGGACAGCCTTCAGAGCACTCAAAATAGGCCATTTGGGCCAATTTTGCTTATTGGGCCTTCAATTAGGCTGATTAAGGGGAAAAAGTGGGAGACCAGCTTGGAACCCGCGTGAGACCCAATTGAAGTTAAGGGAATAGTACCTATGGCGTAAAACAGTTGAAGGAGCATGAAAAAAACTCGGACTCGTGCGCGAAGGAAGAAACCTGAGAGAGAACTGAGAAATGCACGTCATTTGGGCAGCTTTCCACAATGGTGCCACGACGTTCTGGTGTCAAGGGACAACGAGTTGGACACCGTCGTCCAAGTTGGCCACCAAAATGCGCCAGCATGGTAGAGATCCGTAAGAGAATGTGCAAGACCTGATTTGCGACATGTACAAGTTTGAGCTTCTCCGCGATGTTTTTCAGTCAATCCACTAGCCACCGTCACCCCTACAACCTTCAACAAATACTTTGCCACCTTCTCTTAGCTCACTGCCTGTCGAAACACTCCAAATCTTAAGATCTGCAGACGGACCCAATTCGTGATTCGGTTGCATTTTGAGCTAATTCTGCTGCTATCTATTCGAGCTGCCATCGAAAAATGACCCTCTGTCACTCAGCACTTCCCCTGCGACCCTCCGCCTCAATTCCTGTAGTCGTTGTTGTAGTTTTCCATCAGGTACCCGTTGACCTAAGGATCTGACTCGTTTAACCCGGCCGCGACCCATTTTTCTAGACAGCTTTGGAGTTTTTTTTTTGGCATTTTTTGACTATTTTTTGGTATGATTTTTGTGATTTTCTAGCAACCAATCCATTCAGTAACCATTAGACATTTGAGAAGACAGGGTTGTGCATAATTTTCACTATTTTTATCTCTTGTATAATTGATTGTCTGATGAATTTTCTAATGGATTGTCTGTTGTTGGATTTTTTACTATCTGTAAATATGTGTGGTTAAACTTGTAAAATTCATTGGGGTCCCTGACTATGTTGGATTGCTTTTTTAATTTGCATGGATAATTGAATATTGGTTATGCGATCTCCGTTACTTTTATGAATGAATGCTCATGTTTTCATTAACAAGACGTTGTAATGAAAGCTAATTAGATTTATTTTTGAGATTGAGAGATCAAAATTGAAATTGGACACCTAATTGTAAAAGAAAATTTGTTATTGCTTGAAGATGATGTTAATTAATTTCTGGATTAAGGAGTAGCTATCCTTAATAGTAGTGAATTAGACAGAATAATGCTGATTTAAAATTTATCATTATGAAGAACCAGCCAATGATAGATTTTAGGTTTAAGAAATTCATTGAGACTGATAGAGAATTTGAATTTGAACTAGAATTCACTCACAGGTAGCATAGTCAAATTCAGTAATCCATTATCTTTTATTTGTTTGCCAACTAGTGTAGGTTCCCTAATGGATTTGCATTTCCTGCCTTTGTACATTTTCTTCTATTCCCTGTCACTAGTTATTGTTTATTGCATTTAGTTAATTGTTAGTATTAGTTAAAAATCAATCACTCTGACTTTTAGGCTAGATAACAGAGAACAAGTAGTAACTTTGGGCTTTCCCGTTCCTGAGGAATACGACCTCGATACTTCTCCATTGCACTAGGCTATATCGATAGGTTCACTGCCTTAGGTGTAGTTGCATAAGTAGCATTGGCAGCACACATCACAGTTCCTTCCTTGTATATATGTGGGATTACTATTTTTAAGATATCATCTCCCAAAATGCTAGTCACAGGTATATAGACCAGGGTAATTTAGCTCATACCATGTTTATGTATAATTTTAAGTATGTGACTCCTTTAATTGGCTATAGGAGAGCACACTAACTTAAAATTAGCAACATCATGGTATTTTCAAATTCATTTAGTGGGAGCTTCACCATCTCTATTATAGTTCAACAATAGAATGTCCTCTACTGACAATTGGTCATTTGACATGTGCCTATCTACCGCATACCCATACACTAGGAATACTTTCTCATTTATTTTTTATGTCTCGTGCTCATTCCTTTTAAATATCATATCATTCTTGCTCTTTCTCTTTTTCAATTTCAACCACATGTTACCCATTACACATTCTAGGATTAGATCCCTTTTTTGAATAGAGTTTTGGGCTAATTACAGTTTACGCTACGTTATTGAGTTCATTTTCCAAAATAGAGGTTGGCCAATACCTCTATAGCAGGCAACCAACTTTTTACTCACTATGTTGCAAAATTTTACAAAGCCAAGGGCTACAAGTCAGTTGCCATGGACCTGACGATTGACTGTTACATTCTTGGTGATTTTCTGGAAAAGATGAGCATGGTAGTCGACCTCTAAGAGTTAGCAGTTAGCTGCTAGTCCTCAGTATGTGTTTATGGATAACTGAAGAACATGACAGTCGACATCCAAGAGTTGGCAATTGGCTGCTATGTTATGCTCTATTTTTCAAATTGGCTGTTAACCTAGTTTTTTGCCTAAGAACATGTTTGTAAGTCATTTTTTATAATCATCAACTCAATACCAGCATAAAAGCATCATTTAACACATATAAAAAGCCCAAATTACCATTTAATCTCACTCAAATCTTGGATTCAGCCTCAATTTCATGCATAGGTAAAAACTCATTTTTCATAATCTGATTTAAGCATACATAAGTACATCCATATAGTTTAAAAAACCCAATAGTAGTTGAAAACATCAAGAATGTAGTTTTTTATCTCTTCTCTGGCTTAAATAATCTAAAAATCAAAATTTTGAATACATAAATAGTAGTTTCAAAATGGAGAGGATTAGGTTGTTTGCTACCTTATTTCTTGTAATAAGTTGGATTCTTAATCTCAAATATCCTCCTAGACTTCTCTGTTGCAAGCTTCTTCAATTCACACTAAAATCACCACTTTCTTCTCACTCTCACTCTTTCTCTCTCTAAAACTTCTTTTTCTCTCTCTAAATGTTGAAGTTCAATATGAAAATGAGGCTTCTGAAGTCTGGCCCTATTTATAGGTGGTTTGAAAATTGCAACTCTTATCGTAATTCTCGATCATACGGCTTAAAATGATAATTTCTCTAGCCATATGTCAAATTACCATTTTGTCCCTAAACTATTGGTGGGTAATTTCAAAAATTTGGCAGCTACAGTAACTACTTTGGCTAAAATTATGTATTGCTACCCTTGAGATACTGAAAGCCTAAATAGCTTCCTCTACTAAGCCTTTTCTTTTCATTTAAGTCTCTACTCTTTTCTTTTCAATTTAGTCCTTTACTCCCATGCAACTACATGCAATCTAATGCAACATACACAAGCATTTAACTTATTTAAAAACTAGAAAACACCTTTTGGAAATAGGAAGAGTGGATGTTACATTTCTCCCTTCATTTTAAATAATTTCGTCCTTGAAATTAGTATGTACCTAGTCAAATAACTCGGGGTAGGTTCTCCTTATATCGTATTCCTTTTCCCATGTGGCTTCTTGCGGTGATAACTGATCCCATAATACCTTGTCCAGTGGAATATCCTTATTCCTCAATTGCTTAACCATAGTACCAATGATTTTTAAAGGTCTAGGACAATAGCCTTACCAATACCCATAAGTAGAGATACCCTGAGGAAAACATGATCTCCTTTCACAAATTCTAATGGTCTTCTCCTCTTATTAGCATAACTCTTTTGTCTATCTTGGGTCTTAGCCATCTTTTTTATGATCATTTTTATTTGATCTGTGGTTTGTTACACTAAGTCCAGCCCTAGAAATTGTCTTTTCCCCACTTTAAACCAACACAAAGGTGATCTACATTTTCTTTTGTACAAGGCTTCATATGGAACCATTCCTATACTGAAGTTGAAACTATTATTATAGGTAAACTCCACTAAAGGCAAATTCTTATCCCAACTCCCTTTTTGTTCTAATATACAAGCCTTAAGCATATCTTTTAGAGTTTGTATAGTTCATTTAGTTTGTGCATCAAATTGTGGATGATAAGCATTACAGAAGTTCAACTTAGCACCAAAGGCCTCTTATAAGGCTCTCCAAAATCTAGGGTCTCTATCTGACACAATGCTAGTGGGTACTCCATGGAGTCTCACTATTTCTTGTACGTACAATTGGGCTAACTTATCTAATGAGAAATTTATTTTATAAGGTAGAAAATATGCAGATTTAGTAAATCTATCTACAATAACCCAAATTGCATCATTTCTTAATTGAGTTCTAGGCAATCCTACCACAAAATCCATAGAGATTTTCTCCCATTTCCATTCAAGGATTTTGGGAGGTTGCAACAATCTTGTAGGTTTCTAATGTTCAATCTTCACTTGCTGGCATACAAGCATTTATCAACACACTCAGCTATGTGCATTTTCATGCCTGGCCACCAAAATTTTTCTTTCAAATCTTGGTACATCTTAGTGGCACTTGGATGAATATTATATTTGCCTTATGGGCTTCCTCTAAGATTTGGTCCCTCAATGCCACTGATTTTGGGATATACACTCTATTTTGAAAGGTTACTACCCCATTAGTTTCTTTCTTGAATTCCTTTGAGTCTTTCAAGGACTTTAAGAATTCATCCTCTCCTTGGGCTTCTAGGATATGAGTTCTAAGATGATTCTTAATTCTCATTTCACTAAGGCATATCCTATCAAACAATACAATAGTGGGCAAACTCAAATTCTTAAACCTTTCAATTAAGTTCATCTCATTCACCATCATGTGAGCTATGTGGAAGGATTTCCTACTGAAGGCATCTACCGCCACATTTGCCTTCCTTGGATGGTATTTTAATTCAAAATCATAATCCTTAATAAACTCCATCCATCTTCTTTGCCTCATATTTAATTCTTTCTTATTAAAGAGATATTTAAGACTTTTGTTTTCACTAAATACCTCAAATTTAGACCCATAAAGGTAATGTCTCCAAATCTTTAAGGCAAACACTATGGCTGCTAATTCTAGATCTTGAGTAGGGTAATTTCCTCATGAAGTCTCAAATGCCTAGATGCATATGCCATAACTTTCTTATCCTACATCAAGATGCACCCTAATCCTTCTTAAATGTATCACAATATACCTCAAAATTTTCTAAAGGATTGGGAATGATTAAGACAAGTGCTGTAGTTAGTTTTTCCTTTGTTTGGAAATTATGTTCACATTTGACATCCCACACAAATAGAACATTTTTCCTAGTCAACTTAGTTAAAGGCAATGCGATTTATGAAAACCCATGAATAAATCGCCTATAGTAATTGACTAATTTGAGAAAACTATGGATTTTGGTCACTGTAGTAGGCCTCTCCCAACTAACTACTACCTCTGTCTTACTAGGATTTACTGCTACTCCATCCTTTGTAATTACATGCCCTAAGAACTTCACTTCTTCTAATTAGAATTCACACTTCTCAAGATTAGCATACAATTACTTTTCCCTAAGCAACAGTAACAGAATCCTAAGTTGTTCATGCTCTTCCTTACTTTTAGAATATACAAGAATGTCATCAATAAATACTACCACAAACTAATCAAGGCAAAGTCTAAAGATATGATTCATGTAATCCATAAAAATAGCTAAAGCATTCGTTAATGCAAGTGGCATTACAAGAAATTCATAATGCCCATATTTGGTTCTAAAGGCAATCTTAAGTATGTCTTATGTTTTAACTTTGCTTTAATGGTACCTCACCCTCAAATCAATCTTAGAAAACACAATAGTTCTTCTCAATTGATCTAACAGATCATCTATTCTAAGGAGGGGATACTTATTCTTTACGGTCACCCTATTCAGTTTCTTATAATCTATGCATAACCTCAAGCTTTCATCTTTCTTCTTCACAAGCAACATTCGTACTCCTTATGGTGATGAACTAGGTCTCACAAATTAGTTCTCTAAGAGGTCCTTTATCTACACCGACAACTCCGTCAACTCTAAGGGAGACATCCTATAGGGTGCTATAGAGATCAGTCCCATTCCAGGAACTAACTCTATAGAGAACTCTACTTCCCTCTCAAGTTGAACACTTCAGGCTTCTTTGAGAAAGACATTTGAAAATTCATTTACTACAGGGATAACATTGAGCTTATGTTAATTTGAACCTCAGAAGAACACAAAAAATGCATCTTTTGGTTCCTTTCCTCAATACCCCTATTTACTGATAAGGTATGTATAAAAGTCATAGATTTTTATGAAGAGTCCAAGATTACATTGCTTAAGGACAACCAGTTCATCCAAAGAATAATTTCTAAATCAACCAAAGGTAAACAAACAAGATCCACAGTAAAAGATTTGTTCTTAACAATAATTAGGCAATTTAAGTAGGCTAAAGAAGTCAAAACTTGCTCCCCTGCTAGAATAGAAATAGATAATTGATAAAGTAAAATGGACACATGTAAATTTTATCTCTCCACACATTCTAATGAAATGAAAGAGTGGGTAGCACTAGAATCATAAAGTATAATTAATAATACATCATTTATCAAACATTTGCCTTTCATTAAATCATCAGACTGGGTCACTTCCTTGCCCTTAAGGGTATAGACTCTTCCAGTAGTGGGAGGTCTAGTGGTGTTAACCAGTTTCTTCCAATTTTGGCAATCCTTATGAAAATGCCCTTGTTTTCCACATTGGTAACAAATGCTTTGTTGCATTTGTTGGACTCTAAAAGGTCCACCATGACTTATTCCACACTTTGGGCAGACATTAGGCATTGCCTACCTCAACATTGGCCTCTTCCCATTCTAAGTCACATCAAATCTGTTGTCCCATACTCTAAAAGGTTTGGATTTTTTCCTTTTTAGGATGTTAGTTCTCTGCTTCTCTTTTTAAGCCTCGGCCAAATTTTTAGTGTATATATGACACATATTTACCAATGTGGCATAATTTCTTATCTCTATTAGAGTAACTACACTTTTCAATTCTGGGCTCAATCGAGCCTCCAAATGCATTGCTTTCCATCTCTCATTTGGTTGAAGCTTCAAATATGAAGAAAACTTGGGCAACTCTTCAATTTTTCCATGGTAGTCTTCAAAAGTCCTACTACCCTATTTAAGCTACATAAATTCTATTTCTCTTTAATTCCTCACACTTTGGTGAAAGTACTTTTCCAGAAATACCCTATTAAATGACTCCTAGGTAATCTAAATTACTTGAGCCCCCATCAATTGCTTGGCTCCTCTCCACCATTTTTCAGCTTCTCGAGTCAGCATGTATGTGGAGAACAAGACCTCTTAAGCATTAGTACTCTTAAGGACCATAAACAACTTCTCTATATCTACTAACCACTATCTTAGGATCTAACAAACACTTAATTATACATATTTATTGGCTAAATTTCACTCACTTTAGGAGTATATTTTTTGTGTTTGATGTATAATTACCCATATTTCCACTTGTTTTCATGTTATCTAAGCTTTTACCAAGTATAAAGTAGTCTTGAAGCAAAATGGACCAAAACCAAGCGTCTAAAGGCTCAAAGCACCCTAAAATGCACCTTTTAGCATGGGCACACATGGATTCTTCTATAACACACCCTACCAGATGCCTATGCTGCCTTAATGCTTCTAGAAGACACTTATCCACATGCCAAAGACATCTTATACACCTCCCTACATGGCCAGAGCAACAATGTCTAAGCAAGAAATGGCCAAAATCACCCTAGACGGATTTCTTCTGGAACATGGCCTACAACACGACTATGCCATCCACTTAGGCTACAACACGGCCATCCCACTTTCTAGGCTACCACGTGGCCATGTGGAAGCCTATAGAGGCACCTTCCTTGCTTATAAATAGGTGAAGGCACAAGGGAGGAAAGGAATCACTTCGAATACAATCAAGAGAGGGAACTGAGGGCACTTGGAGTAGCTTGGAGTGTGATAATCCTCGCTAATCCTTGGAGCTTAATACTTTAATTCCATTGTCTCTTCACAAAGGTCACAAGCCATGAAGATTCAATCAAGAATTGAAGAAAGAGATTGGGAAGCATCAAGAAGTAATTAGGAGCACAATCAAGGAGTAGTTCAAAGTCAAGGCTATCCATCCAAAAATCGACCAATAAGGGTGTTTCTGTCTCTATTTTGTTCTTCTTCCTTTATTATATTTCTTGTTGTTTTATTCATGAACATGAGTAGCTAGATGGGTAGAACCCAATTGGGGTTCTTAGACTATGTTGATATTTCGATTTGAACATAAGTGAGTTATAAATTGAATTGTGTGATCTTCTTCTAGTTAAAGATTAATCAAGTTTTTATTACGAGACGTGGTAATAAAAACTATCTAGATTCCTCTCAAATACTCTACCCGATGATGTTTAGAATTAGAGAACTAACTAGAGAGAACAATTGATCTTGCTCGAACTAAGAGGTCGACAACTGCTAGACCAGGAGAAACTCCTAAAACGCTTAATGCTGATCTAAACTTGACCATTGGACACGAATAGCCAATGGAAGGTATAGGTTTAAGAAATCCATTGAAACCAATCAAAAATCTGGATATGTTTTACACAGGTAGCACAATCAATCTCATAACCCGTTATCTTTTGTTTGCATATCATTTAGTCTAAGATCCCAATGGGTTTGCTTTTTTAGAAACTTGATAATTCTCTATCTTAACACTTGTCTCACTTTCCCTCTGTAGCTCAATAGTAGTAGTTAGATTTAGTTTATATAAAACACTATTCTTCTTAGGCTAAATAACAACGAGTAAGTAGTAACTCAGGGCTTTCCCATTCTCGAGGGATACGACCTTGATACTCACCATTGCACTAGGCTACACAGAAAGGTGCACTGCCTTAAGGTACAGCTACATATAGATCATTGGTAGCACATCAAGTTTTTGGCGCCATTGCCAGGGAATATTTGAGAAATCTAGAGTTAATTTTTGAATTGTTACTTTAGCCACTCTTATTTGTTTTATTTAATTTTTTTCTTTATTTATTCATTTTTGTCTTTCCTTATTCTTTTATGTACTTGTTGGGTTGTTTTGCCAATTTGGTAAATTGTGACCTTGAACTATACATCATTCTTGGAAGCCCAAAGGGAGCTTCTGACAGATCGAAGTAATCTTTCGGCCAAAGAAATTATCAAACTTTTGAAGCTAGAGCAAACATCATAGTTTTGCTGTGAATTTTGTGGTGGCCTATGTAATATCCTTAATTCTATGATATCAGGTATGTCTTAGAATCCTAGACTCAATATTTTTATGCCTGGAAAATAGTCCAAAAATCATTTTATATTACCTTAAACAAAGGAAGGACTAAACTGAAAGGAAATGATTAGGGACTAAAATGAAAGGAAATTTGTTTCACAAAATATCCTGATAGTAAGCACGCAAATTAAGGTGCATTTATGGCGCACATTTATGAGGTTAGAAAATGGCACCAATTTCATGAATGCTTCAAGAAAAATATTTAGGGGCAAAACGGTCAAAATTTTATCTAAAAATAAGAATAAAATATTTATTTATCAGATAAAATGGCTAATTTTTATCTGAAAAATTATGAAATTGCCTCTGGAATATTTTTCCAAAATTTTTCAAAAAAAAAAATTTGGTTTGGCACTTAAGAGGGGTAAAATGGTCATTTTACCATGAAGGGTAAAACGGTAATTTTGACCTTGAGGGTAAAAAGGTAATTTTATCACAACTACATAAGGGAAATTTTACCTAAAGAAACACTTTAAAATTCCTAAAATACCCTTTCATGTCAAGGTTTTAGGAAGGAAAAAGTGAAGGGTATTTTGGTTATTTTGCCACCAAGGGCAAAATGGTTATATTAGCCATTTTAAATAAGTCACACTTCTTCTTCTTCTCCTCCTTAGCAAAGACGACGTGAAGGCTTTTGGAAAGGAGAAAAACCAGAGGCTTCATAAGGGAGAAAATTGAGAAGAAAGCAAGGAAACTTCAAGGTTTTTCCTTTGTACGGCATTTAGGCCTATGGATAATGGAAGAATTACATGGAAATGAGTACAAAGGATACCTCTACGCTCCAACAGCTCCCTCCCACATAATGTGGAATTAGATAGCACTCAAACCTAGACAGTACAACCCAAGCAACTTCAAGGCCACTAACCTACCTGATGGCTTAAGGTACCTTCAGTCCATCTTAGTTTATACCATTACAGGTAGAGGAGATAGCTTTGTAGTTATCACCCGGAAAAACTTGTTCCTTTTATGGGTCGTGCATTAACAAAAGAAAGTGGATCTTGGTTTCATTTTAGCAAACCAGATCTCTACTTTCATAGAAGATGTCAATAAGAGTTCAATATGCTTTGGCCCATACATCACTCGGCTAGTAAGGAAGATAAGAGTCCTAGATGATGCATAAATGAACTCACTCAAGTAGAATGCATACAGCCAATAGGTCTAAAGCAGATGATGAATATGCGAATGATATACACATCCCATGGCCATAATGGTGCAGCCTACAAGTTGGTGAGCCAAAAGCAGGTCATACAGCCCAGAGACACTACAAGAAATGATGCACAACCTGTAAGAATAGATGATCCATCATCTCCTGTAACAAAAAAAGTCCCTATGCCCAAAAACCTCAGCTGATCAATTAGCCAAGTTAGCAAAGATTCAACAGTAGCATATTACTGAATTCAGATCTTTTCAGCAAGAAATCAGAGAATGCCAGGATACTATCTAGAGCACTCATAGAAATATCTCAGCTAGATTAGAGAGCCATATCCAGCAGTCACATTAGATGACTTCTCAGATCCAGAGGCTAGTTGATGCATTACCACCATCCCTTGCTGACTTAGACAACGTGGACATCTACTTTGAGGATCTTCTGCCACCATCTCCTAAGAATCCACCAGCATAGTAAATCAGTTACATTCTCCTTCGTCTCATTTTATACTTTTATTTTGTCAATGAGTCCTCCCCATTTTGTTATACACTGAGCACAGTGTCTATCTCAAGTGTTGGGTGACTCCTTTCGGTTTATTTTAGTTTATTTCAATTTTATTTTAGTTTTGTTTTCCTTTGCTTTATTATAAAAAAAATCTTTCAAAAAAAATTTATTTTCAATTATTTTATTTTATTCTTTAACCAGTTTATGTCTTCTCTTATATTTCTTTTTTTATTACATAACTTTTCAAAAAAATTTATTTTTAGTTTATTTTTATTTTATTTAACTTCATTACTTTCAAATAAATTGCTTTACACTGATCCAGAGCATTGATAAGACTTAGAAAACACACAAGTCCCTACAAGTAAAACTTTTGTTTCAATTTATATTAAACAATAATTGTAATTCATAGCTCATAAAGAAAAATAGTTCTATAACACTTACATGCTCCAATATCTTTAATCATGTTCTACATTGCATACACTCTTAGCTGATAATATGGATAAGAAGACATGCATGCATTACTTGACTGGCAATTTTATTGGAAATTTTAAGAACCCTATAAAACCACACCCTATAATTGTGAGGACTTGAGCCAAGAGAGCATTCATTACAAACATGCTTTAAATTTTTCTTGTAGAGGGTGCATTTCATTTTACTATGTCTTGAGAACTTGCTTTGTAATACTTGTCAAAATTACATGAATTTTTGAATATCAAATATGACTTGGGCAACTTAGGTTATGCCACTGATGACCAAAAAGCCTACCCTATGTGTTTCCTTTAGTTGACCATCATTGAGCCTTGACTTGTCCTTCCATATATATACACCTCTACACCCCATATTCCATTTCTTTCTACACTATCTTTCTTTGCCACCCTATATGTTGAAACTTGTGTGGTCTGTTCTTCATAGCGAGATTAAAATGCAGTATCTCAATAAATAGGATTCACTGAGTCTCTTCTTTATTTTGAGATACCCCCTCAGTCTAAGATTGAATATTAGAAAGACTGCAAGACTTCAAAAAGAAAAAGAAAAATAATATATGAAGAAGAGAAAAATGAAAGAAAGAAAGATAGAAAAAGAAGAAGAAAAAAAAATAGTATCAAAGTAGTCTCTGTACTATCCTCGGAAAGGGTATTCTATGAACTAAAAAGCTCAGTGAAAACTATGTCTACTGCATTTAATCCTTGGAATTTCATTAGTATCACATGCATTTTCAACATATTTGTACCCTTTTCTCCCAAATTCTTCACATACCTCTACCTCAACCCCCATTACAACCCTGTCAAGACCCTTTGATCATGATATTCAAATTTTTGTGAGTAGTGGAGCTAAAATTTATAAGTAAGCATATGGAAGCAATGGCACTATGAAAGTGCTTGAGAGATTTCACTTCACCCATATACAATTTCTGAGCTACATTGAGTGATCTCCATGAGGCAATGATTCCTAAATAAATAATGAATTGCTTGCTGAGGAAGTGCATACAATCTAACTGTTCCTATTATCTGTGAAAGTTTTGCAATGATAAAATTATGATCAAAATTCATTTGGAAAGCATTAGGTAACATAGAATATGAAGTATACATGAACTATGAGGAGCTATTATTACTTTTTACAAATGAAATGAAAGTTTGCTTGAGGACAAGCAAAAGTTTAAGTGTGGGGTATCATGATAAGCACATAATTATACATATTTATTGGTTAAATTTCACTCACTTTAGGAGTATATTTTATGTGCTTGATGTATAGTTACCCATATGTCCACTTGTTTTCATGTTATCTAAGCTTTTACTAGGTACAAAGCAGTCTTGAAGCAAAATGGACCAAAACCAAGCATCTAAAGGCTCAAAGCACCCCAAAATGCACCTTTTAGCATGGGCACACATGGATTCTTCTATAACACACATTGCCACACGCCCATGCTGCCTTAATGCCTCTAGAACACACCTATCCACATGCCAAAGACATCTTATGCCTCTTCCCACATGGTCAGAGCAATAATCTCCAAGTAAGAAATGGCCAAAATCACCCCGCGGACAGATTTCTTCTGGAACACGGCCTACAACATGGCCATGCCACTTCCTAGGCTACCACATGGCCATGTGGAAGCCTAGAGAGGCACCTTCCTTGCCAATAAATAGGAGAAGGCACAAGGGAGGAAAGGCATCACTTCGAAGGCAATCAAGAGAGGTAACTGAGAACATTTGGAGTAGCTTAGAGTGTAATAATCCTCACTAATCCTTGGAGCTTAATACTTGAATTCCAATGTCTCTTCACAAAGGTCACAAGCAATAGAGATTCAATCAAGAATTGAAGAAAGAGATTAGGAAGAATCAAGAGGTAATTAGGAGCATAATCAATGAGGAGTACAGAGTCAAGGCTATCCATCCAAAACTCAACCGGTGAGGGTGTTTCTGTCTCTATTTTGTTCTTCTTCCTTTATTATATTTCTTCTTGTTTTATTCATGAACATAAGTAGCTAGATTGGTAGAACCCAATTGGGGTTGTTAGACTATGTTGATTTTTTGATTTGAACATGATTGAGTTATGAATTGAGTTGTGTGATCTTCCTCTAGTTAAAGATTAATCAAGTTTGTATTATGAGACGTGGTAATAAAAACTATCTAGATTCCTCTCAAATACTCTACTCGATTATATTTGGAATTGGAAAACTAACTAGAGAGAATAGTTGATCTTTGCTCGGATTAAGAGGTTGACAACTGCTGGACCTGGAGAAACTCCTAAAAAGGTTAATGCTGATCTAAACTTGACCATTGGACACGAATAGCCAATGGAAGGTATAGGTTTAAGAAATCCATTGAAACCAACTAGAAATCTAGATTTGTTTTATATAGGTATCATAATCAATCTCATAACCCGTTCTCTTTTGTTTGGATATCATCCAATCTAAGATCCCAATGGGTTTGCTTTTCTAGAAACTTGATAATTCTCTATCTTAACACTTGTCTCACTTTCCCTCTGTAGCTCAATAGTAGTAGTTAGATTTAGTTTAGATAAAACACTATTCTTCTTAGGCTAAATAACAACGAGTAAGTAGTAACTCTGGGCTTTTCCATTCTTGAGGGATACGACCTTAATACTTACCATTGTGCTAGGCTACACTGATAGGTGCACTGCCTTAAGGTGGGGCTGCATATAGATCATTGGTAGCACATCAGGATTGAACTCACCCTAAAGGAAGGAGGGTTTGATTTATGGAACTCTGACCATCCTTGATAAGCTGGATTCCTGAATTATTCTGTAATAGGATTTGTGTCAGAGTAGTTATTATTTTCATTTTCATGAAATTGTTGGAGGACTTGGGTAGTAACTGCTGCTTGTTCTCTCATTGCCTCATCCACTCCTATCACGACTTGCGTCATTCTACTCATGCTATCCCTACCTTCCTTCTCCTTTCCAGTGTTCTTCCTAGGCGGGGCTATAGTTCACTCTACAAAACAAACATTACTGAGGTGATCAGTCTTAATAACATAATATTTATGAGATCCTATTGCACCAACAAGAAATTCTATCTACCTAAACCTAGCACTCCATTCCTCAAGTTAAAAAATTATACAAGTTAGTCAGCTGCCTAGGCTCAGCTAACTAGCCTGCTTTAGTCTCTATCCTGATAAATCTACCTTTCACTACTGAGCTAGCACCCAACTAGCCGTGGTAGCCATGCTCTGATACCAACTCACTATAACACCCCATAATCCTAAGGTTCCTTTTAATTGAGTAAATAATATAATACAATATACTATAGGATTGGCAAGTTACTATTACCTCTACCCAAGTAAATTTTTAACTTTTACCAAGTTAAATAATTAAGTGCTATCGATTTGGGATTTCTACACTCGAGTTCTCACATATAACGCAGTAGAAATAATTGAAATAAAATATATAGATATATATATATATCTTCAAATACATGAACATATGTAATTCATTTACAATATCATATTGGCTTATAAAAGACATATACCTATAGATATGTGAGATTTATCAACTAGGGTAAGGAGGCAATAACCCTCTCACTCATAACTGTTTCCAAAACCTACTAATGGATACCTATCTTACATATCCAAATATATATATGCCATATTTTCTATACCAAAATTAACATCCTTATCCTTTCAAAGAATAACAATAAGGAGTCAGCGTATTGGGCATGTTACACGTCAAAAACTTCATTGTACAACCCATAAGCTTCAAACAGTTAAGATGTGGGAGGAATTTCTAACACAAAAATAATCTATAATTCTTTAATGAGTGGGAAATACCCTAGAAAGGGTATCTCCACTATCTCCATCTCCACCTCCAACAAGACCTATTATCTAGGCATCTAATACAAGCTAGCATTTATATGAGAAAAATTTCTCAGTAGCAATAAAAACCTATTTTTAAAAACCACTAGTCTGTACCACCCTAATCATATGAAAATACACTATATTCTTTTAACATTAGATAAAACATCATGTCTATTGGGATACCATGCATGAATTATACAATTTTATTTCATACTTATGAATGCAAATATAATTTGATCACATATCCATCACATAGAATATATTATGTCATCACATATCCATAACATAGGATATATCATTTCATCACATATCCATCACACAGGATATATCATTAAATTATAATCGTAATGTGGTTACATTCACAAATAGAGCATAAACAAGGATTTCAGAGCATATCATTGTGGCCATTGCCAAATCATTATCATAACAAGAGAAATTAGGAGAGTTGCTGAGTGAACAACTCCTTGTCTGAATCATCACCCAAAGGTGAATTTCTTGTAGTCCATAACTACCCACAGTTCTTAACTACAATTTATATATTATCCGGCAATCCTTGACTAAAATTTGTGTACTATTTGGAATGTCCTCCAGTGGATGTAAGTATAATCATCTTCAACACCCCTACAAGGGTCCTTACCCTACCTCTCTAGTAGTTCCTCCCCTATCACCGAGTCCACAAGGCCCTAACCCACCTCTCTTCTAGTTCCTTCCTTGTATATATGTGGGATTACTATTTTCAATAGATCATCTCCCAAAACACTATTCCTAGGTATATAGACTAGGGTGATTAAGCTCATACCACGTTTATGTCTAATTTTATGTATATGACTCCTTTAATTGGCCATAGACGAGTGCACTAACTTAAAATTAGTAACCATCATGGCATTTTTGAAGTCATTTAGTGAGAGCTTCAGCATCTCTATTATAATTCAACCATGGTATGTCCAACGGCCATTCCATACCAATAATTAGTCATTCGACATGAGCTTATCTGTAACACCCGCCTCCAATATATTTAATAATATTATAATTGATAATGATGATTCTTAATGTAAATGGTTATGTGTTATATAGTGTTAAGAATAATGCAATAAAGGGGTAGAATGAACATTTTCATCAAGCAACATTAGTTTTACCATAAAGGGATAAAATTGAAATTTTTCCAAAGAATGGGAAAATAGTAATTTTACTATGACAGAAAAAGACAATAATTTCATCTAAGTACTTTAGGAAATGGTATTTGAAGGTTTTTACTCCCTTATCTTAGAAAGCGAGATGAAATATGGGTAAAAAATAAATATGTTGTCATCAAAGGAAAAATGATAATTTTCACCCAAGGGCAAATTGGCAATTGTTCCTATGGAGGGATGGAATATTAATTCCATAAATGAAACTTTATTTAAGAATTTTTTATGTTATGACTAACAAAGGAAGAAAATAAAAATGAATTGGCCATTTTAGGCATAAAGGGTAAAATGGTAATTTTACACAAGGACCTAAAGGTAAGTTCTGAAAAAGTTGAAGGGAAAATTGGGAATTAGAAATTTGAAAGGGTAAGGTAGTCATTTATCATGAAAGTTTCATGAAATTACCATTGGAAGGAGAAAGGATGCCATTGTTAAAAATGAGAAGTACTAAGGGTAACATGGTCATTTTACACTAAGGGCATTTTGGTAACTTCACCAAAACCTTAATTTATGTATTCTTCTTCATGAAGAAGAGGAAATTTTCAAAAGGGAGAAGAAGAGAGGGCATGAATGAGAGCTACCAAAGGAAGAAAAGAATGGAAAATCAAGCAAAACATCAAGGGTATTTCACTTATCTTACTTTTTTAAGGTAGCTTAACAATTCTATAACCTTAATTTCATGTTTTATGGAAAGATTAAAGTGTTTTTATGTTCATGAAACATAGGGTTTTCTCTCTCGACATTCCATAAGACTTGCTTTCAATACTTGGCTATGCTTTTTTGGAAATATGGTTGTGTTTACGAGTATGGCAATGTTTGCATGCTAGAAATCATGAAAGATTAAATGTTGGCATGTTTGGTAACATTTTCATGTAAAACCCTAACTTTTGAAAAGGTTGAAATGGTTTGGAAATGAAAGCGAAAACAATGATTTTGCATGAAAACATCTTGAAATTGAAAGCCTCATAAACAAAAGAGTCAAATACTCCAATTTTCTCTCTTGGTCGAGAGCACCCATGACAAATGGTGTTGAAATTTACTTGAAAAATGAGTAAAAATGATTATGTGTTCGGTCATTAGAGAGGAAGAGAGAGAAAGTTATGTTATCTTCATGATTTTGGCAAATTTTCCATCTTCTAGCCATGCCATTTAACCTTGAAAGTGTGCTTGTTAATGTGAAGATGAAGGAATATATGTATTTATGTGTTTGGCATGAAAAATGAGTTATGAAAGTAGAGAAAAGAAAGTCTAAACATATATATTCATATTTTAAGTATGAGAAAGTTCATGATTAATGAATGAAAATTGTACCATAATGCCTAAATGGTAGAAGGGATGGAAGAAAGGGAACAAATAATTTGAAAATCCCTATCTTTCACCCATTTCTTACCTTGGCTGAGAACATTACCCCATTTTTTCCCTTGATGGCTGAATTCATGTGTTAATGGAAAAAAGTCTATAATGTGTTTTAAAATGCCAATGTCAAGTGAAATGAGGGAAAGGATGAAATGATGAAATGGAAATGTTAATTGCATGTATGTGAGCCATTGATACAATTATGTTTCAACTTCATATGTTATGAGTGTCAAGTTTGAAATTTGCGTGCAAATGAGAAATGAAAGGCATTGAAGGTCACCAATAAAGGGTGGAGAACGACACTATAAAATCCCCCTTGAGGTGAATATGTAAAGGCTATGAATGTCATCTTACAGGTAAGAGAATGACACTATTTACATCTCCCCTAAGGATAAATAAAAAGGTAATGAATGTTCATAAAGAGGGTGAATCATGGCACTATTAATGTTCCCCTAAAGAGCACCAAGAAAGGGTGGAGGATGGCACTAATAAATCCCCCTTGAGGTGTATGTGATATCACTATATGATACTTTAGTGGTAATAACTCAATGACACTATAAAGAGTCACTTTAGTGGTAATGACTTGAAGGTAATAAGGTACCCCTACAAGTATAAAAAGTATGAATGACGTGATGAAATATCTGATGACAGATTATGTGTGAATGCATGATGATGTGATGCCATATAATATGTTCATGGCATGAAACAGTGATAATATCATATTTACAAATGCATATGCATATGTTTCATACAAAGTATGCCTATAGAATTGAATGGAACTATTTTGAAAGAAATGGAATATAGAAATGTTTTTTGTATTTGTACAGTGGTACATGCCAGTTATTTTGAAATTATATGGTTTGTTTAGCTATTGGAAAATTATTTCTCATTATTGTACTAGTATGTATCAGATGCCTAGATATTATGTAATCCTGAAAATTGAGGCTATTGTGGTAGGGTTTCCTTTTCTAGGGACCTTTACAGTCCTGAAGGATATATGCACATTTACCATATTTGAAATCCCCACAGCAGATATGCAAACTTAGAAAGAAACCATCATTATGTATCCATAGCCCTTTTTGTTAGTCCCAATTCTATATATGTTCCTTTTAGGTAGAATTAAGACTACCATTCTTTTTGGTTGGAAACAATGGAAAGAGGGCAAATATTTGAATTAGGATATGTGAAGGATTTATCCATTAGTAGAATTTTGGAAGGGGTTTGAGTGACAGGCTTGTTGTCTCTTTTCCCCTTATGAATGGGTACTTCATATATCCTAGAATATGTATCAGATAGTGTATACGATATATATATATGTATTACTTACAAATTTCACTATAATGTATGGAATTTTATTTTTGCTATGCTAATATATGGTAATCTGAGCAAAAGGGAGCCCAAACCTAATCAATTAGTAAATTAATAATGGAACTAATGCGCAGGCCAATATTTGAAATATTACGGTAAAGAATAATGTAACCACTTATCTTATTACATTTTATGACTTTTTCATGTAAAGATAAGGTTGTTACACTATCTACCACATACCCATACACTAGGAATACTTTCTCATTTCTCTTTTATGTCTCATACTTATTCCTTTTAAATCCCATATAATTCTTGCTCTTTATCTTTTTTAATTTCAACCACATGTTACCCATTACACATTCCAAGTTTATATCCCTTGTTTGAGCAGAGTTTTAGGCTAAGTACACTTCAAGCTAGGACAATGAGTTCATTTTCCAACATAGAGGCCATCCAATCGACTTGCACCAGTTGGTAATCGACTTTCCTCTCACTATCCTATAGAATTTTCCACGCCCATGGGCTACTAGTTGCTTGCGATGGACTCAACAGTCGACTATTACATTCTTAGTGATTTTCAATAAAAGATAAGTGTAACGACCCCCTAATCAACAACACACTTAAATCTATTAGAGTAGCGGAAGCATATGGGTTTTCAAAATAATTTTTCACCCTTTTCTCATGTCACGGAATCTTAGAGGGTCGTTACTAGTTGAGTGTAACCCAAATAGACTCTTACCACTACCCATTTTGATTCCACTCAACCCTAAGTCCTACGCAGCTAATCTAAATTCACATACAATCATAAAGCGCTTTAGAATATCAATTCTAATAACTATAAGATCAGAATACATAAACCATCCACATGCAATTCAACTTAAACTAAAATTCAGACATTCATTTCTGCCAAAAATCTGGTAGAATTTCCCCTATAATTCGGACATCTCCCAAAATACAAACAGTCATAAAACTAGTATATACATCCAATAAAAATCCAACAACAGTAGAATCATCAATACAGATATTTACAATAATAGATTCAAGCCTAAACTATGTTGCAACGTCCCTCTGTCATCCAATTTCTGCCCAGCTATCTCTTAGGCCCCTGTTCCTATTCATCTAAGCAAACAACCTTATGAGATAGTTAAATCCCAGTAGAGTAATTTACAATAAATAATTTCAAAATAGCTGGATGCTCAGCTGTGACAAAGTAAAAAAAACATCTCCCCATGTTTATTTCAAAATTCGATGAATTACCTTATCTTTTAAAATTGTTAAATTGCACGAAAAAAGAGGTAATAAATTAAATGAGTATAAAAATCTATTTTTTCTAAAAATCCGTAATGAAAATCTAGTTAAAATCCATTGCCTGGTGGTTTTCACAATCACATCAGTCACAAGTCTTATGTGACCATATATAAATCCATCCAATTGCATGCCATTTTACGGAAATCATTTCTTTTTCGTTGGGTGTGATTCATGACACCAATCACCCGAAATCATGCCTATATTGTGAGTGTGATCCATGACACCAATCACTCACTCAAGAACTGGGTGAGAATCAACATCTAGGGCGTCCCATAGCATGTGCACATACGCCAATCCTTATCCTCATATAGTCTATTCGGAATCACATGCATACAGTCGACTAGGTCTCAAGGTTCTAAGAAATTACACCTAAAGACTCTCCCTGGAGCTCTCAGTCTTCGGCCACCTGGTGTCTGCTGGCTTTCGCTTGATGACCTGTCAACTTTGCAAGATTTCCTGTACCCTCACACTTGTAACACTGCACTGGTATCTAATGCCAGCAAGGTTGGTTAGGATGCCTGGTTCCACACTTCTGGCAAATTGCTCTATTTGGACGTCTACCACTACTAGATGACCCTGGTTAACATTCTGCCCTTCACGTTAAGGTTTCTAGTTGGTGGTCTCAGCCTGTTACCTGTCCTCTGAGTCATATTCTGCTTTTGTTCTAGGTTCTTGCTCAGGATTCGACATTTGTTCACCAGCACTACGAAATCTCTGATCTCGAGCGGATCAATCTAATTCTTCATCAGCAAGTCCAAACCCTCTTCTAACTGACTTGCCTTCCAGGCTTCATCGTAGTGCATTCTCAGGATGTGGCCCTATTCTCTGAAGTTCTATCCACCCTTGATACATAGGATTGACATTTTGATTATTCCCGTCATATCTAGTCTGTCGGTCTTCCTGTTACTGTCTCATAATGTTGGTACTTGTAGTAGCTTAAACCCTCATAGCGTCGACCATTATCTGGATGGAGTCCATCATTTCTCGCATATCGACGATGGTCTCCATGCTACTACTACCTAAGGCGCCTTGGCTTCTATGTCTTGGCCTTCCTCTTGGTCTCCGGGTATTGTCCCTGCTAGGCTCTTCCATGGCTATCTTACACAAAAAGAGAATTGATTAGTCTTTAACAGCTACAGTTAACAGCAAAATATTAAATTCATTCCTTAATTCCTCAATTCAAAATCAAGTCCTAGATATTCCAGAATCAAATTAATTTAAAGTCCTAAAGCTACAAGCTCGAGGATTCACAACCACTAACCCACTAAACCAGTCAACCGATAAACCTGGCTCTGATACCAATATTGTAACGACCCCTTAATCCAGAATACACTTACCTCTATCAGAGTAACGGAAGCATATGGGTTTTCAAAATAATTTTTCACCATTTTTCTTGTGTCAAGGAATCTCAGAGGGTCGCTACTAGTTGAGTGTAACCCAAATAGACTCTTACCACTGCCCATTTAGATTCCACTCAACCCTAAGTCCTACGCAGCTAATCTAAATTCACATCATCATAAAGTGCTCTATAATATCAATTCTAATAACCATAAGATCATAATACATAAACCATCCATATACAATTCAACTTAAACTAAAATTCAAACATTCATTTCTGCCAAAAATCTGGTAGAATTTCCCCTGTAATTTAGACATCTCCCAAAATATAAACAGTTATCAAACCAGTATATACATCCAATAAAAATCCAACAACAGCAGAATCATCAATACAGATATTTACAATAACAGATTCAAGCCTAAACTATACGGCAACGTCCCTCTCTCATCTAGTTTCTACCCAGCTATCTCCTATGCCCCCATTCTTGTTCATCTGAGCAAAAAACCTCATGAGATAGTTAAATCCTAGTAGAGTAATTTACAGTAAATAATTTCAAAATAGCTGGATGCTCAGCTGTGATAAAGCACATAAAACATCTCCCCGTGTTTATTTCCAAAGTCGGTGAATTACCTTATCTTTTAAAATTGTTAAATTGCTCGAAAAATGAGGCAGTAAATCAAATGAGTATAAAAATCTATTTTTTCTAAAAATTCATACTAAAAATCTAGTTAAAATCCATTGCCCAGTGGTTTTCACAATCACATCAGTCACAAGTCTAATGTGACCTTATATAAATCTATCCAATTGTAAGCCGTTTTATGGAAATCATTTCTTTTTTGTTGGGTGTGATCCATGACACCAATCACCCGAAATCATGCCTATATTGTGAGTGTGATTCGTGACACCAATCACTCACTCAAGGACCAAGTGAGAATCAACATCTAGGGCGTCCCCTAGCATGTGCATATACACCAATCCTTATCCTCATACAGTTTATTCAGAATTACATGCACATAGTTGACTAGTTCTCAAGGTTCAAGGAAATCCCCCCTTATACTCCTTAAACCTTTCAAAAGGTCATCCTGGTTTACAGTGTAATCCCTAACGAGTGTAGGCTAAATCCAATTAAAATGATACAATTATAAAATTCTTTGCACTCGGGATACTCAACAGTTGTCCCATACCGATTATTAAGTACCCTACCCTAAGTCAACTCATTTCTATGGCATCTAAATCCAATAGCCAAATCGTTCTAACATGCAACAGGCATTTAGAGTACACAGGCATACAGATATACTCATTGAAAGTAGCACGCATTCCCATGCAATTAAATTATACTGAATTAGGTATTCGCAGGGTTAATTAATAGTCAGGGGGCAAAAATCACTCTACCTATTTACCGTTTGCTCATAATTAATTTGGGGCTTCCCATTTCCTCGAAATTCAAGCTTAGTTAGTTCCCAAGGCAATTTAATTAAAATCTCAAGCTTTTTCTTATTCAATTAAACTTTCTATGTCCGATTACACATTTTTCTAGGCCAATTTAATTCATACGAATGTTTCGCATTCAATTTCAATCAGAAAACATTAGATAAGAGCAATTTAGACCATACCAAGGGTTCCAGAAGGTGGAATTCTGATTTTGGACCGTTTCTGGCTTCCCCAGCAGTGGCACACGGTAGAGCATGGCTGTGCATGGCACTCACAGCGGCATACAGCGAAGGGATGCGATTGAGGTCAAAAATTACACCAGTGTGTAGCCCGCAAGTCGAGGAGCTAGATATGGGGTTAGTTTAGCAGTTTATGGTCGTTTGGATAGCGTTTTCTAGTAGAGAAAAATGATGCATGGTGTATTATTTTCTCCCCGTTTCGAGCGCGTGGTGGCGGCATTCATTGGCTGGGAGCTATCGGAGGAAGCTAGCAGCTCGGCCTTCCTAATGGTGGGGGCGATGTCACCGGACGACGTCAGACGATGGAGATTACGGCGGGAGGAGAAAATGTGCAATAGAGGGAAAAATGGTGTTTTCCTGTGACATTGGCATCCATCGTTGGCCGGTGATGGTGCCGAGAGGTTTAGGGTGTCAAGCTGCACCGGTGGCTAGGTCAGACGGCAGCGTAGGGCAGCTTTTTCAGCCATGCACGATGGAAAGCGTGGAGGAGTGAGAAGAGAGAGATAATTGAGGGAAGAGAGAGAGAGAAAAAGGAAAATAGGTGGGAAAATGAAGTTTTTGAAAGCTTAAAGCCTCTAGGGGCTATTCGGTCTTTTACCACTTCACCTGGGGGAATTTCCAAATGCTGTCTTTAATCTGGGCAAGGGCACCAATTCCCATGAAAGGGATTTGGCCTCTATGTAAAGGATTTAAAGTCCAAGACTTTATTTGTCAATTTTCTAATGCCAGGCCGCGTTTTCCTTCACCGGATCAAATTTTGACTCTGAAAAATTCCCAGATTTCAACTGTAGACTCAGAAAATTATGTCGGATTCAATTTTAATAAAATCATAATTACATTCACCCAATTTAATTATTTCAAAAATTATAGTTTATTATAATAAGCATGGCAGTCAACTTCCAAAACCTAGCAATCAGTGGCTAGCACTCTTTATGTGTTTTTAGGTAACTAAAGAACACGAAAGTTGACTTTCAAGAGCTGACAGTCAACTACTATGTTATGCTTTATTTTCCAAATTGTTTGTTGACCTAGTTTTTTTCCCAAGAACATGTTTGTAACCTATTTCTGATAATCATAAACTCAATACTAGCATATAAGCATAATTTAACACATATAAACAGCCTAAATCATCATTTAACGTCAGTCAAATCTTGGATTCAATGTCAATTTCATGCATAGGTAAAAACCCATTTTTCATAATCTGATTTAAGCATACATAAGAGCATCCATGTAGTTTAAAACACCCAATAGTAGTTAAAAACATTAAGAATGTAGTTTTTATCTCCTCTCTTGCTTAAATAATACGAAAATCACAATTTTCAATACATAAACAGTAGTTTCGAAATAGAGAGGATCAAATTGTTTGCTACCTTATTTCTTGTATAAAGCTAGATCCTTAGTCTCAGATATCTTCCTAAACTTTTCTGCTATAAGCTTCTTGCTTCTATTCACACTAAAATCTCCACTTTCTTTTCACTCTCACTATTTCTCCCTCTAAAACTTCTTTCTCTCTCTAAATTCTAAAGTTCAGTGTGAAAATGAGGCTCCTTGTAATGCCTGTAACACCCCCTTAGCCTATGATTCCTTTTAGTTCTTTAAAAGATATAACATATAAATATCATAGTGGTAGTGTACCACTGTTACATCTGCCCGAGTAAATTTTAAACTTTTATTAAGTTAGTTAATTGAGTGTCATTTGGGTTAGGTTCTACACTCGAGCTCTCATAATGTCATAGCGGAATATTGGATCGATTACATATACATAATTCATCCTAAGTAGCTATACACCAACCTACATAAATACTCATTCATTAACTCTAATTTAACTAATTGAGGTATGGGGGCAACAATCCTACCACTCATGACCCCATCAAATTCGCCTACTCATAATTTTTTATCAATTCATATACACCTAAGTCAATATAGGCTATATAAGAGATCTTCTCTACTAGCCTTTCAAAAAATTATAAGGACTACTATAAAGTAATTATATGCCTATACTATCCAAAATAAACATTCATTGTACCATATAGAAGGGTACTTCTTCCTATGTTACCTTCCTTTCTAGCCAAGGGACTTACACATCTGCTACACGCCAGCACTAGGGTGAGAAATTAATCTCAGCAACAATGCAACCTATTTGAAATTCTCTGACTTGTACCACTATACTTATACAAAAAACCTCTACATTCCTTTCATCATAAAAACATAACACATACTATTGGGATGCAATGCATGCAATACACTCTCATGTCATGTGCTTAGATTTATGCATGTACATCTAAAACATCTAAACTTTGAAATATGGGGTGTGGATTCATCGTTAATGTGTTGCTACTTGCTACCAATGGAACTACACCTGAGGCAATAAACCTATCGATGCAGTCTAGCACAAAGGTGAATATCAAGGTCATATTCCATGAGAACAGGAAAGGCTAGAGTTACTACTTGTTCTCTGTTATCTAGCCTAGCAATTAAAGTGATTGATTTTTAACTAAACTAATAATTAATTAAATGCAATAATGAACTACTAGTGACAAGGAACGAAAGAGAATATATCGAGGCAAGAAAAGTAAACCCATTGGGGACCTATACTAGTTGGTAAATACACAAAAGATAATGGATTACTAAATCTGATTATGCTATATGTGAGTGAATCCTAATTTAAATTCAAATTCTCTGTCGGTCTCAATGAATTTCTTAGACCTACAAACCTACCACTGGCTGGTTCTTCCTAATGGTTTATTTTAGATCAACATTATCAATCTAATTCACTACTATTAAGAGTCGTTACTTCTTAATCCACAAATTTATTAACCTTAGTTCTAAGTGATGAAAAATTGTCTGTTAAAATTAGGTGTCCAATTTCAATTAAAATTTGTCGATTACAAAAAGAAATCTGAAGAGCTTTCATTGCAACTTCTTGTCAATCAAAACATGAGCATTCATTCATAAAAGTAATGGAGATCACATAACCAATATTCAATTATCCATGCAAATTAAAATAGAACACCAACATAGTTAGGAACCCCAATGGATTTTACAGATCTAGCCACACATAACAACATCAAAAAATTCTAGCAACAGATAATCCATTAGAAAATTAATTAAACAGTAGATAAAAATAGTAAAAATTTATGCAAACCTTATCTTCTCAAATGCCCAATGGTCTCTGTACAAAATGGTGGTCAGAAAACTACCTAAGAAGGACTAGAAAATCACTAAAAAAATCAAATTCAAAGCTGTCTAGAAAAATAGGTCTTGGGTCGAGTTGTAAATGGGTCAAATCTTGAGTTCTCGAGTAACCAATGGAAAACTACTACAACGGTGGCCAAAGTTGAGGCGGCACAGATGGACGTCATTAGATGGGTAGCAAATCGCTCTTGGATCACTTCTCTAGGGTCCATCTCGGATCTTCTGATCTGGGGAGTTATGGTGGCTGGCAAGTTGGGGAAGGTCACAAGTAAGTTGTCAAAGGTTGGATGGTCAGTTACTGGCAGTGGGTCAGCAAGAAAATGCCACAGAATGGCACATTCTCTCTCAGGTTGCAAACCGTGTTGGTTTAGGTCTCTTACCAAAACTTCATAGTTTTGTAGTGTTCCAGTGGCTGAAACCAACTGAAGTGTCCCGCTCGTTGTCCCCCATCACCGTAATACAGTCACGTCACATGGAGCTCCAGTTGGATGCTACAAAGTCTATGGCTTTCTTTCTTGCGCACGGGTTGCTTCTCTTTTTGGTCTGCTACTGTTCCCACCTTCCATAGGTCTTTTCTTCCTCATATGGGTCTCTCTTTTTCTCATGCGGGCCACTTACTTTTTGCACAATCTACCTGCTTTCAGGGCCTAATAAGGGCATTTTCCTAGTCTAATAAACAAAATTGGCCCAAATGGCCTATTTTGGGTGCTCTAAAGACTGTCTAGGCTCAAAATTGCTCCGTTAGATGATGATGACTTGATAAAATGCTTGAAAATAAAAATGATGCAAACTTTGGTGAATTTTAGAATAAAATTACATAAAATGCTCATAAAATGGGCAATTCACATCAAGCAAATATGTATAAAATAAGACACATCAATCGACATTCTCATCATAACTTTCATATGAAACATATTGTAGGATAGTAAACATGCCTTTACTTAAACATATGAGCAGGAAAAAAACACATCATAAGAGTTATCGAGAGTGTTGCCTAGCGAACAACTCTATGTACCACTGTCCATATGCATGAGTTTATGACTATTCAGCCACCTTTTAGCTATAACTCTAGCTTTAACTCTAGCTTTAGCTTTAACTTTTACTTTAACCCTTTTGTACATTTTGAGACGTCTCTTAGCCAAATCTGAGTACCATCTCATAACTAGTGGGATAGCTGTCAACTCTACCCAACATTTCCCTTCCTTAAACGAGACTGGTTATCAACTCATGGGATCACCATTAACTCTACCTGGATCATTTCCTCCCCTCTTTTGGATAGATCATAATACTATGGAATCACCATCCCCTTCTAATGGATGACACTCCTGGTACGCTATTCCATAACATATACACTAGGGTGACTCAGCTCATGTTAATGGTTTTTCTTAACTCTAAGTACGTGTTTCTTAAATGGCCTTTATAAGATGGCACTAACTTAAAGTTTGCAACCATCATGGTATTTTTGAAATCATTTAAGTTCAAGTGGTTGTTTAACCATCCTAACTCATGGCACAATTGTGGAACGCTCAACAACCGCCCCGTCACTCGATCATGAGCCTATCTACCACTAGGCATACACTTGGAATACTCCCCTCTTTCATCTCTTATGTGTTATGCTCTCTTTATTTCACTATCACAGTGATCTCCTCATCCAAGTGATTCTTGACTCTATCTTTTGCATGTACCCACTACATCCCAGCTTTAGATCATTAGTTTGAGTGAGATTTCAGGCTATTTTCCTCTTAAAATGGTTATTTGAGCTCATTAACCAAGCCAGAGGGCTGGCAGTCGACTACTCTCTTGCTGGCAATCAGTGGCTAGTTTACTGTCCAATTTCTCCTATCTTGGCCGAGAGCTACTGTAATGCCCATAACACTCCCTTAGCCTATGTTCCTTTTAAGTTAATTAAAAGATATAATACATAAAATATATAATATAGTAGTGTGTTGTTGTTACATCAACTTGAGTAAATTTTAAACTTTTACCAACAAAATACTTTGAGTGCTATTTGGGATCAAGTTCTACACTCGGGCTCTCATAACGTCATAACGAAACATCAGATCATATATATATGTATTATTGATCCTAAGTAGCTATACGCAAACATGCATAAATACTCATTTCTTAACTTTAATTTAACTCATTAGGGTATGGAGGTAACAACCCTACCACTCAGAGCCCCCATCAAATTTTGTATCCATAAATTCAAACTAATCCATATACATCTAACTCAATATAGCCTATATAAGAGATATTATTTACTAGCCTTTCCAAAAATTATAAATACTAGTAAACTTTAAACATATGTCTATACTATCCAAAATACACAGTTTTAGGTACCCCTATGAAGGATAACTCCTTATCTAGCCTAGGAAACTACACATCTGGTACACGCCAGCACTTACATGAGAAATGAATCTCACTAGCAATGCAACCTGTCTTAGAAAACTAGTAATCTATACCACCGTATTGATACGAAATTCTATACATTCTTTCACCATAAAACATAACACATACTATATACTATTAGGATGAAATGCATGCAACATACTCCATGTCATATGCTCAAATTTATGTAAGTTCATTTAAAACATATAAACTCTAAAATATGGGATGTTCAATCCTCATCATCTCATTATAAATGTCATCTTAAAATTTTCATGTAAACATGTTGTGGGAAAATAAACATTCCTTTTCATTTATCATACGAGCAAGGAAAATAATGTCTTATAAGAGTTATTGGGAGCACCGCCTAGCGACAACTCCACGTACCACTGTCTATAAGCTTGAGTTTGTGACTATTCAGCCACCTTTTAGCTAACTCTAGCTTTTAACTCAAAATTTAAATTTTTGTACATTCTGAGGTATCCCTCAGCCAGATCTGAGTACTATCTCATAACCAGCAGGATAGTTGTCAACTCTACCCAACATCTCCTTTCCCCTTATAGGACAGGTTATCAACTAATGAGGATCACCGTCAACTCTACCCAGATCATTTCCTCTTCACCCCTGGTGAATCATTATACTATAGAATCACCATCCTTTTCTGATGGATCAGACTCCCGCTATGCTATTCTCTAACATATACACTAGGGTGACTCGGCTCATGTCCTTGGTTCTGCTAACTCTAAGTATGTGTTTCTTGAATGGCCTTTGAAAGATGACACTAACTTAAAGTTTGCCACCATCATGATGTTTTTGAAATCATCCAAGTTAGGTGGATGTTTAAACATCCTAATTCATGGCACAACAATAGAATACCCAACAGTTGTCCCATACTAACAATCAGTTACTCGATCATGAGCCTATCTACCACTAAGGTATATGTTTAGAATACTTTCCTCTTTCCTCTCTCTTTCTTATGTTTTTTTCTCTCTTTATTTCACTATCACAGGAATCTCATCATCTAATTAAATCATGAATTGATCTCTTGCATGTTACCCACTACATCTCAGGTTTAGATCCTTAGTTTGAGTGAGAGTTTAGGCTAATTTCCTCTTAAAAAAGCCATTGATTTCATTATCCAAGTGAGAGGGCTTGCAGTCAACTTCCCCATTGCTAGTAGTTAGCTGCTAGCTTACTATCTAAAGTCTCTTTTCTTGGCCGAGAGCTACCAGTCGATTTCTAAGGGCTTGGCAGTCAGTTGCTAGTCTCAACAGTCGACTCTAAGGGGTTGATAGTCGACTGCTAGCTGCTAGAAAAATTTTTTGGAAAACAAGGAACATGAAATTTGACTTCTAAGGGTCTGGCAGTTAGTTACTAGCATTATGTCATGCTTTTCTGGGTAAGGGATGAGCATAAGAGTGAACTTCTTGGGCTGGTAATCAATGCTAGTGCTCGGTCTATTTTAAAAATCATTGTTCCACATAGAATTTTGCCCCAAAAATATGTTCTCTAACTATTTCTCATGCTATGAACTCAAAGCCAACATTCAAGCATCATTTCACATTCATAACATGCCCAAAACTTAACTTATCATATCTCAAACTAAGATTAAACCATATATTCTTACTTAAGGCAAAAGCCCACTTTCATAATCAATTACAAGCATAAATCAGCATAACTAATTAGCAAGTATTGCCCAATAGCAGTTATAAACATAGAGAATGTAGGTTTTAAACCCCAAACTTAACTTTAAACATTCAAAATCACATTTATTAGTAAATTTTTTTGGATATTTTAAAAATGGGGTTTAAGATGAATTACTACTTGGATTTAATCCAAAATTTGCATGTAAGATGTGCTCAAATGACCCTCCTATTGTTGTAGGATTAATCCCTAGCCTTAAATCTCTCTTATACCTTCAAAAATCTCCCCTTTTGCCCTAACTCGCCCTTTTCTCTCTCTACTCGCCCTTCTGCTTCTCTCTTTAGAAATGCTAAAGGTTGGGATTATATGGGTGAGGGTTAGGGTTTATGAAGTTTAACTCTTCATAATTACACTCTAGTCCTTGCCTATTTTGTGACTTTAGCCTCACTCACTTTTCCCTTTTCAATGGGGTCCCTAGTCACACTTTTAACTCAACTTTTACTCCTTTCAATTAGGTCCCTGCACTAATGCAACTATATACAACTAATGTAGCATACACAAGCATTAAACATTAAATTAATGATTATCAAACATCTCTTAATCATAGTAGGAGCGTATGTTATAACTACCAGTCGGCTGTTAACGGCTTGGCAGTCGACTAGTAGTCTTAATAGCCATTCTCAAGGGTTAGCACTCGGCTGCTAGCTTTTTGAAAAAAATTTTAGAAAATGAAGAACATGATGGTCGACTTCCAAAGGGCTGACAGTCAGTTGCTAGGGTTATGTCTCACTTTTTTAGGTAGAGGATGAATGCGGCAGTTGACTTATAAGGCTGGAAATCGGTTGCTAGTGTCTGGTCTATTCTGAAAATTAGTACGTCACCAAGAGTTTTACCCTAAAAACATATTCTCCAAGCTTGTTCTCAAACTATGAACTCAAAGCCAACATTTAGGCGTCATATAACCCTTATGACAAACCTAAAACTTCACCTAACATTTCTCAAGCTAAGATCAAACCACATTTTTGCACTTAAGGCATAAGCCCATTTTCACAATCAATGACAAGCATAAATGAGTGGAACTTAATCAGCAGGCATCACCTATTAGTATAACATTCACTCCTAATGTGATTAAGGGATTTTTTTTTAATTACAAATTAAATGTTTGTGTATGTTGCATTAGTTGCGTATAGTTGCATTAGTGTAGGGACTTAGTTGCAAGAAATGAAAGTTAAGCTAAAAGTGTGACTAGGGACCTAATTAGAAAGGGAAATTTCAGCCAAGAAAAAGTTGTAAAATGACTTAAGGACCAAAGTGCAATTACCTAAACTACCTTTAAGCCCTAGATGAACCCTAAACACCCTTATAACATTCAAACTTTAGCAAACTTAGAGAGAGAAGGAGAAGGGTGAGTAAAGAGAGAGAGGGTGACTTGAGGCAAGAGTGAATCACATTTAGCTTGAAGAAAGGCCATATTTGAGCATAAATAAGTATTCCATAGCTAATAAGGCATCATTTAAACATCATATACATGTCTAACTCCCAAAAAATCCAAGGTAGCTATAAAACCTAAAGCCCACTTTCATGAAATGTTTACTCTTAATTGAAAATGATGTTTAAGAATGTTTTAAGTTGTGTAGGGGTTTAATACCTACATTCTCTATGTTTTAGATATCTATTGGGTATTGCTTGCCGAATGAATGTGCTTTTATGCTTGTAAATAATGTCTGAAAATGGGTTTTTCCTTGTGTGATAAAATGGGGTTTCATCTTTATGTTTGGCGAAATGTAATGGAAATGTGGGTTATTTATTGATGTCAAATGATGCCTAGATGATAGCACGAAGTTCATAAATCTTTGCCATGAGTTGTAACTATGTTTTTTGACAAAAAGTCTAGGTATATTAGATGTTTCTACGTAGTACAGAGCACTAACAGCCGAATAGCAGACCTTGGAAGTCAACTGCTATGTTCTTTATTACCCAGGAAATGTACCCAGAACACATCAGTTAACTTTCAGACCTTAGCAGCTGACTGTCGGGCTCATAGTGAGCTACTAGTCGACTGCCAGGCCTATAATAATTAACTAGCTACTCTCGAATTGGCTTCTCATTTTAGATAGAATGCATCAACCAACTGCCAAACATTAACAACCGATTGTCGGGCTCAAGTGAGCTACTAATTGACTACTAGGCCTTTAACATTTCACTGGCTACTCTTGAGTTTGGTTTCCCATTTTAGATAGAGAGCTAGTAGCTGACTGCCAACTTAAGGGTAGTCAGCTGCCAGCCCAAAATAAATGAAAATTGACTCTATGCCTTGATTTTGATGGAGAATCAACCCGAAACCCCACCTAAACATAAGATTGAATCTTGGGTTGTAATGGTAACAGGTAAAAATCAGCTTATGACTTACTCAAATAAGATGGTCCTTGTAAGAATCACATTGGATATGTCGATCCTTGTGATAAAGAAAGAAAAAGAAAGCAATCCATAAAAAAGAAGAGTAGTGGAGTATTCCTAGGGTATGTATTAGGATAGATAGGCTCATGATTGAGTGACCAATGGTTGGTATGGGATGGCCTTAGGAGTTCCACGGTTGTATAATGAATTAGGATGGCTAAACATCCACTTAAATTTAGATAATTTTTGAAAATACCATGATGGTTGTGAATGCTAAGTTAGTGCAATTTTCAAGGCCATTAAAGTGGACATGTACTTAGAGTTAGGCATAATCCTAGTGTATACCTTAGTGAAGAGCATATCGAGATATGATCCCATAAGTTAAATAAGCAGTCCCCTATGTGGTAAGAAGGGAAGTAATTCCCATTGTATATAGAATGATCTGCGATAAAGGTAGTGACCACTATCATAAGCAGTCCCAACGGGGTAAGAAGAGAAGTAAATTCTCGTTGTATATAGAGTGATTTACGGTAAGGGCAGTGACGACATAGTACTTGGATCCAATGTGGGATGCTCTAGATAGTATAAAAAAAATGTATGGTGGCTGAGTAGTCACAAAGTTATGTATATGGGTATGAAGTGGTATGTGGAGGCAGTCGTTAGGTGGCGCTCTTAATGACTCTCATTATATGTTCGATTCTTGTTCATTTTTTTGAAATAAATGTGTTGGTGTTACCGTATGAAATGTAAGAGATGGAAGTTTCATGATAAAGCATGATATTGAGATGACATCCCATGATGGTTTAAGTTCACATCTTTCAAAGCACATGCATACACTTTAGCATAATCCATGAAAGCATAATTCATGCATTGCATCCCAATAGTATATGTTATGTTTTGAATGTTGAGTATTTCCATATAATTACGATAGTACAAGTTAGTAGATTTTTAAAACCAGTTTGCTTGCTACTAAGATTCAATTCTCACATTAATGCTAGTGTATCAGATGTGTAAGCACTGGCTGGAGAAGGAAGTAACCTGAGGAGTAGTACCCTTCATGGGTATTTTGTGAATCTTATTTAGGATAGTATAGGCTTTTAATTTATTGGGCTAGTCTTCATGATTTTTGAGGAAGTGCTAGCATAGTTTATCTCATGTATAGCCTATATTGATTTAGATGTATTTGGATTAGCCAAGATTTATGAATAGACATGTTTGATGGGACCATGAATGATAGGGATGTTGTCTCTATGCCTAAATGGTTATTCTATGTTAATTATGGAATTACGCATGATGCTTGTACATATAGCTAGAGAAACTTATGTATCAAGTTGTTTTATTCTATTGCGAGATTGAGTGTAAACCCGAGAGTAGAGACCCCAAACCACACTCAAATAATTAACTTGTAAAAAGTTTTAAATTTTCTCGGGTAGATGTAACAGTAACACACTACTATTATAATATATATATTATATCTTTTAGAGAACTAAAAGGAACTATAGGATAAGAGGGTGTTACGGGCATTACAAATAGTAGTTAAAAACATAAATCACATTTTTTTAGCAAAAGAAGAGCATCTAAAAAAAAAGGGTTTAGGTTGAGTTACTACTTGGATTTAATCCAAAAATGTATGTGTATGATGAGCTAGAAGGTCCTTCCCTTGCTGTAGGATAAATCCCTAGCTTCAAATTAGTTCTTCTTCCAATAAGTCCCTTCCCCTTTGCCCTAACCTAGCACTTTCTCTCTCTACTCGTCCTTCTTCTCTCTCTAAAAATGTTGAAGTTTGGAATTGTGTTTTAGGGTTTTTGGTCTGCTGGTTATTAAATCTCACTATTTGCATTCTAGTCCTCAACCATTTTGTGACTTTATCCTTACTCAGTTTTCCCTTTTCAATTTAGTCTTGAGTCATACTTTGGCTCAGCTTTTCTTCCTTTCAACTAAGTCCCTACATTATTGCAACTATATGCAATTAATGAAACATACACAATATTAAACTCAAATTAATAACTAGGAAACATATCTTAATCATATTAGGAGCAGATGTTACACTTAATTCTAGCCTTATTTACAAGTGGTCTGAAAATTTAAACTCTTATCCCAATTCTTGATCATCTAGCTTAAAATGATAATTTCTTCAACCATATGCCATGTTACCATTTTTCCCCTGAACCATTGGCAGGCAATTTCAAAAATTTGGTAGCTACAATAACTCTTTTGGCTAAAATTATGTATTGTTACCCTTGAGATATTGCAAGCCTAAATAGCCTCCTCTATTAAGCCTTTTCCTTTCATTCAAGTCCCCGCTCTTTTCTTTTCAATTTAGTCCTTTACTCCCATGCAACTACATGCAATCTAATGCAAAATATACAAGTATTTTACTTATGTAAAAATTAGCAAACATCTCTCATGAATAGGAGGAGCAGATGTTACATCCTTGGCCCTCACTAAGCGATTAGTGGATGATCGCTTGCTTACAAAAGTAGTTATCCTTAAAATAAAATGCATAATTGCAGAAATCAATCATTTTCAAATGAAAGTAGAGAATGCTTTAATTTCAAAGACCTCAAAATAGGGCAATTAATCTAGTACATCCAAAAAAGATAAACAACCTTAAGGCCAAATTCAAAGATACAATAAAAACAAAAATCCTATTTTTGGGGATTAATCCCCTTATTTAAATTCGAAGGAATGATACCTCCTTCATCATCAACATCCCCCACCTACACTTTTGTTGCTTTGATGAACCATGGGAAGAAAAGCCTTAAGTGGAATGACATCAATAGGAGCACTTTCATCACTAGGACAATCGATAGTTGTTCCTTAGTTTGATCTTCCTCATCCTTAACTAGATTTATTCCGCTTAGCTCCCTAGGCCTCTCTAGTAGCTCTAGATTATAAACAAGGGGCTCGTCAAACCCTTCATTTTGTAGCCATATCATATCAACAAAGACCTCTCAGATAAAGTCTTCTCCTTCAGTGTGCAAGTTGGGATTGAGCAGCTGAAACTATCGCATGCAATTTTCCCAACCATACTCAAACATAATACAAGCTATGGAGAACATGATCATTCCCTCCCTTGCTAGAGATCCCTCTAATTTCTGTTGCATCACCTTAATCATTTTTTTAGTTGTCTCTAACTTTCTTTTGAGGTAATGTAGAAATTAGCCTCCACCTGCCTTTGGTCAACCATCCAAGCCGTGTGGATCACCTCATTACACTCACCAAAGGAACTCAACTTAAGATTTCTCAGTTAAGTCTTGCTCCTTGGCAAGGCCATTCCTTTTAGTCCATATAGATTCCATTCGAGCCTTGAATTGTAAATCCCTCAACCTATAGCTTCTTTTAATGATTAATAATTTATACATAATACTCATAGGTGTATGTATTAATACCTCATCTACTCGAGTTAATTTTAAATTTTACCAAGTAAATCATATTTAGTGGAGTTTGGTTTGTGCTTCTACACTCATTTCTCACACGCATATAAACTATTGCAACAAAATTAATAAACATCTAACCTATATATATATAAATATATATTTTTATATTCTTAGTTACTTTTTTTTTTTTGCTACAAGGGATAGAAATGAACAGGAAAACAAAACTAAACCAGAAAAAAAACTATATCGAAACCATCTTAGGGAAGGCACCACCCTAAATGTCAGCTCATAGGAGATTTAGACAAGATAAAGGGGATTATCTAGCTCGATAATAGCAAAATTATCTAAATCATATGCCCTATTAGCCAGTGTCAACTATGGTATTTCCTTCTCTATGGGTGTGCTGGAACTTCACTTTCTAGTCCCTCTTTGAGACATCTGAGATCCTCAAAAGGATATATGCAATAGTGTGAGGTTCACTCCTAAAATTAATCACAAGGTCAATAGCTATTTTTGAATCACCTTCCAAGATCACTTTCTTACTCCCACTTTGCCAGCAAATAACCAAACCAATAAGAATACCCCATAGTTTATCTCTCAAAGCATTACAATCTCCAAAAATTTGCATAAAACCTTTAATCCATTTGCATTGATTATCCCTTGTGACACCTCCGCACTTAGCATGAAACCTCCAATCCTTACTAGATTCATTAACATTACACTTGACCTAGCTAGGCAATAGGCTATCCCAATTCATTAGGATCTCTCTCTTCTTGTTTGAATACAGGAGACTTCAAATTTTTCTTTTCAATTCAAGAGCTTTAGCTACAATTTTGACTCAATAGGGACTATCACCTTTATTATCCTTCTCAAACACTAAGTCGTTTCTAGATGTTTAGATTTCCTAAAAGGTGATAGGGAAAATAAAACTCCAATTAGCACTAGAATTATTATGTAAGTTCATAAAGACATTTAGCTTAATCAAATTGATGAGGTTGCCTTCAAAGAAAGCCTCCCTCATAACCCTGTAGAAATTTTCTTCACATTTCTTCCTTGAGTGGGTAGTCTCTAAAGGCATGCAAGACTATTTCCTCCCTAGTAAGGCATCTTAGCTAACTACTGTCACTTCCTATATAGCACTTACCCTATTAGAATTCAATAAGAGCTTATATTTAGGAAGGGGGCATATCATCACAGAAAACTCTCTAGGGGAATTCTAGCCTCCACACCTTCTTCCAAATGTTGTCTTTCTCAAGACATGAGTTTTGGATTTAATAGTAAAGGTATCATCATTACTCCACATCCAAATTGAGATTCATCTCTAAGGCCATCCTTAAGAAGGGGAAATTCTCTAGACTTTTGGAAATGAGAGGAGGTACATTACTATGAATTTTGACCCAATTCCATATGCCATTGGTGTTTACAAAGTTAGTAATTGTAGTTCTTGCTACATTGGCTAAAGCATCCTTAGTTTTATATTGTTTTGTATAACATGCCTCAAATAGAAAACTAAAATTTTAAAGGCATGATATTCGTATTTAAGGGTTAAGTATAGCCTATAAAGTAAGTTATGAGCTATATCGAAAATTTAGCTAAAAAATTTAACCGAAACGAGGTTTGGTTTAAGAGAGAATGTGATTTTTAATAAATAGTACATTTGGGTAATATAATCCAAAGGATAACTAAAGAATTAAAATGAAAAAGTGGTATATGGAGGGATTACTTTTGTAAACTCTTTAAATTTAGAATTCCTCTAAGGGACTATTTAGCAAATATTTATGAATTTTAGTTAATTGCAATTCAACCCTTTTGAAAACCTTATTAGAGGAGAAAAAAGAGAAAAGAGTTTCAAAGAATTTGAACTGAAAGTGAGAGAGAGAGAAGAGGTAAGAAGAGAGAGAAAGAAGAAGAAATCAATACTAGAGTTAAAGGAAATTTTGGGAAATCCTAAATGTATATCTCATATCTGCTAGTTTGAAATAGGTGAGAGAGAATTTTCAATTCGGATTCTCTGCTTGGCACCTACTTGGCACTTAGCGGAAGTTTTTTCTGTTGCTAAAATTTATTGCAACAAAAAGTATTGTTACTATAAATTTTTCAAAATTAATTATTTAAACAAAATTTATAGTAGCAGTAATATTCATTGCAATAATATTAAAACAACTTTAGCAGCGAAAAAAATTGCCGCTAAAAGTGCTAAGCACGTGCCAAGCAGAGGATCCAAAATCGATAACTTTTATGTTCGTAACTTGTCCAAAAGAAAACTGGTCAGATCAATATGATCAGAAAAAAGATGTCTAAAGCTCAAGATAGGTACAAAAGTTATACTAATAAGAGGAGAAGACCCCTTGAATTTGAGGAAGGAGAACTTGTGTTTCTCCAAATATCCCTTTTAATAGGAATTCGTAAGGCAATAAAGTCTACAAAGTTGAGTCCAAGATATTTGGGACCATATAAGATTTTGAAAAGAATAGGTTTATTCACATATTAGATAGTCTTACTAATGTGCTACCAATGAACTATATGTAGCTACACCTTAAGGCAGTGCACCTGTCAGTGTAGTCTAGTGCAAAGGTGAGTATCAAGGTCGTATCCCTTGGAAACGAGAAAGCCCAAATTTACTACTTACTCATTGTTATTTAGCCTAAAACAAATGGTGATTTAATTAAACTAAGTCTAGCTACTACTACTTTAGCTATGGAGAGAAAGTGAGGCAAGTGTTAAGATAGAGAATTATCAAGTTTCTAGAAAAGCAAACCTATTGGAATCTTAGACTGGATGATATGCAAACAAAAGATAATGGGTTATGAGATTGATTATGCTACCTGTGTAAAACAAATCCAAATTTCCAGTTGGTTTCAATGGATTTCTTAAACCTATACCTTCCATTGGCTATTCATGTCTAATGGTTAAGTTTAGATCAGCATTAAGCTTTTTAGGAGTTTCTCCTAGTCCAGCAGTTGTCGACCTCATGGTCCGAGCGAAGATTAATTGTTCTCTCTAGTTAGTTTTCCAATTCTAAACATCATCAGGTAGAGTATTTGAGAGGAATCTAGATAGTTTTTATTACCACGTCTTGTAATAAAAACTTGATTAATCTTTAACTAGAGGAAGATCACACAATTCAATTCATAGCTCAATCATGTTCAAATCAAAATATCAACATAGTCTAAGAACCCCAATTGGGTTCTACCAATCTAGCTACTCATGTTCATGAATAAAACAACAAGAAATATAATAAAGGAAGAAGAACAAAATGGAGACAGAAACACGCTTATCGATCAAGTTTTGGATGGATAGCCTTGACTCTGAACTCCTCCTTGATTATGCTCCTAATTGCCTTGATGCTTCCAAATCTCTTCCTTCAATTCTTGATTGAATCTCTATGGCTTGTGACCTTTTTGAAGAGACAATTGAATTGAAGTATTAAGCTCCAAGGATTAGCAAGGATTGCCACGCTCTAAGCTACTCCCAAGTGCTCTCAGTTTCCTCTCTTAATCGCCTTCGAAGTGATGCTTCTCCTATTTATAGGCAAGGAAGGCACCTCTCTAGGCTTTCACTTGGCCATGTGGCAACCTGGAAAGTGGCATGGCCGTGTTGTAGCCAAAGTAGATGGCATGGCCGTGTTATAGGCTATGTTCTAGAAGACATCCATTCGTGATGATTTTTCTACCATTTATTGGTTGAAAATTATTGCTCTGGCTATGTAGGAAGATGTATAAGATTTTTTTGTCATGTGGAGAGGTATGTTTTATAAGATTTAAGGCAGCATGGGCATGTGGCAGCGTGTGTTCTAGAAGACTTCATGAGTGCCAATGCGAAAAGGTGCATTTTGAGGTGCTTTGAGCCTTTAGATGCTTGGTTTTGGTCCATTTCTCTTCAAAACCACTTTGTACCTGGGAAAAGCTTAGATAACATGAAAACAACTAAAAATGTGGGTAATTATACATCAAACACATAAAATATACTCCTAAAGTGAGTGAAATTTAGCCAATAACTATGTATAATTATGTACCTATCATAATACCCCACATTTAAACTTTTGTTTGTCCTCAAGCAAACTTTCATTTAATTTGTACAAAGCAATAATATCTCCTTATAGTTCATGTATACTTCATAGTCAATGTTACCTAATTCTTCCCAAATGAATTTTGATAATAATTTTATCATTGCAAAACCTTCACAGATAATAGGAATAATTAGATTGTATGCACTTCCTTAACAAGCATTTCATTATTTGATTAGGAATCACTGCCTCACAGAGATCACTCAATGTCGCTCAGAAGTGTATATAGGTGGAGTGAAATCTCTCAAGAAATTTCATAGTACCATGCCTTCCATATGCTTGCTTATAAATCTCATCTCTACTACTTGCAAAAATTTGAATATTATGATCAGAGGGTCTTGACAGGGTTGTAATGGGGCTTGAGGTAGAGGTAGGTGAAGAATTTGGGAGAAAAGGGTACAAATATGTTGAAAATGCATGTGATCCTAAGGAAATACCAAGGATTAAATACGGTAAACATAGTTTTCATTGAGCTTTTTAGCTTAGAGAATACCCTTTCCGAGGATAGTGTAATAACCGAGGGGTTTTTCAAAGATAAAAAAATTGAATTTCACGATAAATTCATGTAAACAAAGCTTGGCACAGATTTCAAGGTCGAGAGTTGAAATCAGGAAGCGATTTGAAGTCAGAAACACAATCGAATGAAAGAAATGCAATCCTGCGATCAGGAACTGACAGACGAAGATTCATACTTCGATGTTGCAAACGAAGGCCAGAATCACTGCATGGAAACTCGTGCCAATGTCTGGAGGGAAGCCAACATCCAGAAGTTTCCCCGGGTGATCTGAGAAAAGTCAGAATCGCCCCTGGAAGCTTTAAATTTCCCGAAACCCCGCCATTTGGCACAATTCCTTCCCTCTCCTCACTCTATTTTCTCTCTCCTCGCTCTCCTCCTTCCTCTACCGTGCGCCACCACCTGAGCCACTGTGAGCCACCACCTGGCATACCAATCGACTCCCCTCACCACCCTCAACTTCCAGCAGCCACCAACAGCCGCCAGTGCTGCCAGAAAATGGCATTTTCCTCCTCTATCGCGTGAAAACTTCGCCAGCTGAGATCACCACCGTTAGCCACCATTGTCCGTCACCGCCACCACCAGCGTGTAGCCTGAGCTGCCAGCTTCCTCCACCAGCTCACCGATGTTGAACGTAGGTCTGATGCACTCGGATCGAGGCTTTTTCTATCTTTCGTACATCGTTCTTCATGGCCAAAAAATACCATCCAAACGGTTGTGAACCACCGCGCCACCACCATATTCAGACTCCTCATTTTGCGTGCTTTATCATGGTGTAAATTTCGAGGCCAACCGCACCCATCTGGCATGCGCCACCGTACGCCACCGTGCTCTGCCGTGCGCCGCTGTGCCGAAGAATCTGGACATACACCGGGAGAAACCAAGACCACCCCGGGATAGATTTTCATCATCCGACAACACTGGTAAGGTCCGATTCCCCAAAAACTAATGAATTTTGATTGAATTAGCTGCTGAACACGATTATGAAATAAATTGACCTAGGTATTAGGGTAACCGGACTTAGAATCATAAAACAGATGACGTGACAAGCTTAAATATTCATGTAAGTGTCCAGGGAATTAATTTGGCTCAAAAATTGGGATTTCGTGAAGTTTTGAATTGATTTGGAGCAATAGGAGACCAGGTAGGATGATTTACGCTTCCCGAGTTCTAGATTTGACCTAGTGATTACCTGAACGATTAGATTTAATTGCATGGATTTACGTGCTGCTTTTGATGGACTAAATTACATGCCTGTGCGTTGGATATCCCAATTGCATGTTAGATGTTTTGTTTATCGAGTTTAGATGTCCTTAGGACAGATTTAATTAGGGTAGGGTACTTGATAGCCGGTATGGGACGGCCATTAAGTATCCCGAGTACAGGGAGTTTTGAAATGAGATTTTTTTTACCAAATTTAGCTTATACTGCGTTAGGGATCACGTGATAAATCAGGACAACCCTAAGAAAGGTTTAAGGAGTATAAGGGGGGATAGCCTCCATGGGAAAACGTTGTGATTTAGGGGTAATACCCTAGAACCCTTAGAATAGCCGACCATAAGCATGTGAGTTCGAATAGACTGTATGAGGATGAGAATTGGCGTATGTGCACATGCTAGGGACGCCCTAGATGTTGATTGTCACCCAGTCCTTGAGGGAGTGATTGGTGTTACTGATCACACTCACAATATAGGCGAGATTCGGGTGATTGGTGTTACGGATCACACCCAATGACAAAAGAGGTAATCTCTTTAGATGACGTGCAATTGGATGACGATTTAGATTTGGTCACAGAGGACTTGTGGCCTATATGGATTTAGATACACACCGGGCATGGTATTTTACCTGATTTTGATTACTAATTTTCAAAGAAATGGATTTTTATGATTTTGAGTATTTGCCGCGATTTCCATGTGATAAATGATTTTAAAGATAAGGTATTTCATTGATTTCAAAATGATTTCGGGAAGTTATTTTTGGTGCTCGCACCGCTGAGTATTCAACCAAATTTTGAATTGTATTTGAACTGTAAATTATTCTACTGAGATTTTATATCTCACCAAGTTGTTTACTCAGATGAACAGAAACAAGGACAGGAACCTAGACGTTAGCTGGACGATGACTTGGTGATAGACAGAAAAGAAGCTTAGTCTAGGCTTGAATTGCATTGTATATATATTTATCCTGAGGTTGTTGTATATTGGTCTTCTGTCATTTATGTTTTTTGTTGTAATTGGACTGGCTATATATCTGTAAATAGGTGACTGTTGTATTATGGATATGCTCAAAATACAGAGGAAACTCTACTGGATTTTTGGTAGGGTTTACCGCTGTAAACTTGCAATTTTAAGTTGGAATTTGTATGAATGATTGTATGCCGTATGTATGGATATTAGATTTCATTCTAGAGTAATTTATGATGTATGTATGTATAATTAGTTTAGTTGCGTGTGAATTAGGATTGAACGGAATCCGAATGGACAACGGGAAGTCTATTTGGGTTACGCTCAACCAGTAGCAATCCCTTGACATTCCCATAACGAGAATAACTACTTAGAAAAACCCATATGCTTCCGCTAATCAGATAAAGGATTGTGTATGTCATATTAGGGGGTCGTTACAGATAGTATAGAGACTACTTTGATACTCTTTTTTTTTTGTTGTTCTTCTTCTTTTTCTATCTTTCTTTCTTTCATTTTTCTCTTCTTCATATATTATTTTTCTTCTTCTTTTGTAGTCTTGCAATCTTTCTAATATTCAATCTTGGATTGAGGGGGGTATCTCAAAGATAAAAGGAAGACTCAGTGAATCCTTATCTATTGAGAAACTGCATTTTAATCAGATATGAAGACTAGACCACACAAATTTCAACATATAGGGTGGCAAAGAAAGATAATGTAAAAAGAAATGGGAAATAGGGCATAAGGGTGTATATAATGAAGAACATGTCAAGGCCCAATGATGGTCAACTAAGGGAAACACATAGGGTAGGCTTTTTGGTCAATAATGGTGTATCCTAAGTTGCCCAAATCATATCCGATATTCAAAAATTCATATAATTTTGACAAGTATTACAAAGCAAGTTCTAGAGGTATAGTAAAATGAAATGCACCCTCAGCACAAAAAATATTTTGAGCATGTTTGTAATGAATGGTCTTTTGGCTCAAATCCTGACATTTATAGGATGTGGTTTAATAGGTTGCTAAAATTTCAATAGAATTGCCAGTCAAGTAATGCACGCATGTCTTCCTATCCATATTATCAACTAAGAGTGTATGTAATGTAGAACATGATTAAAGATATTGGAGCATTTAAGTATTTATAAAACTATTTTTCTTTATGAGCTATGAATTATAATTATTGTTTCATACAAATTGAAACAAAAGTTTTACTTGTAGGGACTTGTGTGTTTTCTAAGACCTATCAATGCTCTGGATTAGTGTAAAGCAGTTTATTTGAAAGTAATGAAGTTAAATAAATGAACAAAAATAAAATTTTTTTTTGAAAAGTTATGTAATAAACAAAGAAATATAAGAGAAGACATAAAATGGTTAAAGAATAAAATAAAATAATTGAAAAAAACTTTTTTTTCAAAATATTTTTTTATAATAAAACAAAGTAAAACAAAACTAAAATAAAATTGAAATAAACTAAAATAAACCGAAAAGGGGTCACCCCACACTTGAGATGGACACTGTGCTCAGTGTATAACAAAATGGGGAGGACTCATTGACAAACTGAAAGTATAAAATGAGACGAAGGAGAATATTACTGATTTACTATGCTAGTGGATTCTTAGGAGATAGTGGTAAAAGATGCTCAAAGTAGATGTCCACATTGTCTAAGTTAGCAAGGGATGGTGGTAGTGCATCAATTAGCCTCTAGATCTGAGAGGTCATTCGATGTGACTGTTGAATATGGCTCTCTAATCTAGCTGAGATATATCTGAGAGTGCTCTAGATAGTATCCTGGCGTTCTCTGATTTCTTATTGAAAAGATTTGAATTTAGTAATATGCTGCTACTGAATTTCTGCTAACTTGGCTAATTGATCAACTGAGGTGCTAAGGTTTTTGGGCCTAGGGACTTCTGTTTCTATAAGAGATGGTGGATCATATGTTCTTATGGGTTGTGCATCATTTCTTGTAGCGTCTCTGGGCTGTATGACCTACTTTTGGCTCACCAACTTATAGCCTGGACCATTATGGCCACGGGATGTGTATATCATTCGCATATTCATCATCTGCTTTAAACCTACTCGCTGTATGCATCCTACTTGAGTGAGGTCGTTTATGGAATTATCTAGGACTCCCATCTTCCTTACTAGTCGAGTGATGTATGGGCCATGATGTATGGGCCATAGAAACCATAGCAAGAATGGAATAATGTGAAAGAAAGTTACAAGATTCTATAGTTTCCAAAATTTTTGTTTTGACGTTTGAAAGAATACGTAACAAGATTTTCCTACAAAACAAATGTTTCTTTCAGATCCTATATGATAGAATCTTATAAAAGGATGAATCTTTGGAGCCATGATGATGATACGATTATTGTATGCACATAAGAGATCAAAGAAGTGTGAATCTTGACAAAGAAATTATTAAAGAATGAATCTTGAAATTATGAGCATGAATCTTTAAAGAATGAATGTGACTATTAAAGGATAATGAATGCTATACATGTGAATAGTGAAATAATTTATGTATGAAATAATTAAAGAATACTCCTAAAATAATTATTATTTTTTTGAATGCTTATGAAAAGAGAAAGGAGAATTAAGGAACAAAACATACTTACTTGGTATGAAGAACAATTATGCTCGAGAGTTGCTCTTAGGGTGGCCAAAAATTCACACAAATGATTAAAAGAATTTGAAGCTTACTATCTCATGTAGGAGAGTGTGATGGCTAAGCCTTTATATAGGCAAAGGAAACCGTGTCCTCCTAGGAGAAGGAATCCACGCGTGAAGAGGAGGAAGGGATAAGCTTTTGAAATTAAATTTGGATAAGCCATATCTTTTGAAAAAAAAAAATTTAAAGGATTCTTGATAACTCTTTTTGAATTGATCATACTCTTTTGAAAGTGTTTGAAAGATCCTAAGGATAAGTTAATTTATGAATATATTTAAAATTTTGATGATCATATTATCCTCAAGAATTTGTGGATAATGCAAAGGATAATTCAAAACTTTTAACAGAATTAAAACAATTTAAAAGAGCTCCCTGCTTATTTGTAATTTCAAAAATTAAGGATAAGGCAAAATTGAAACAAGTTGAAATTAATTAAAAGGCCTACCATTTTCAAAAATTTAAGGATAAAGCAACTTTGAATTTGTTTGAAAGTTTTAAGATAATGTAAAATAATTCAAAGAAGCTTTGTATTTAAAATTTTGATGAGAAGCCTTTAATTTTTGAAATTTAAAGAAATTCAAATTGCCTTACTTTTCAAAATTTATGTCTTATGTTTTTTAAAGTTTTTAAGATGAAAAAGAATTCAAAATTCCTTCATCCTAATTTAAAATCTTTGAAGACCAAAATTACTTTTTAAGGGAAATTTTTAATTTTTCAAAAAATTATAAGATAATTAGGGAATCAATTTAATTTTTCAAAAACTTGAGACTTTTATATAAAGAAAGAAAAAATTAAAAATTTTGAAAGGATTGAAAATCTTTAAAATTCAAATTTGCTTTCATGAAATCTATTCCAAAAGGTTATCTCTTATGATAGACTATTATAATCTTAGTGATAGGCCATCATATGAGTTTGGTCTTTGAGTGACAGCTTATCATTGATAAGTTATTGGTCAGACCATGATTTCTTATCACTTGAAACTATGATAGTTTATTATGATTTCTTATCATTTGAAGTCATGGTAACTTATCATTTTCATGATAGGTTGTCATGAATCTTTTAATCCTAGTCGTTCCCCTTTCAACTGGAGTCCTTGGGGCACACTTTCTTTATTTCTTCAAGTAAGTTGGGAAAATTTTATTGGCAGGTGAGCTGAATAAGATAAAACTAAAAATAAAAGAATAATATGTTTTTTTTAACTCATTTATTTATCAGGTCATGAAGGAAGATTACCTGGTCCTCAAGATGGTCTCCATGGTAATGATTGAGATGGTGACCGTTTACCTATCTGACTGTGCAGGGCTCCTAAGCTTTCCTAGAAACTTGAGAATTTATTAGTTTTATGCACTAAATACAAGAAGAAAAGATGTATATGTATATATATGTGTTTATGTGTGTGTGTCTATATATCTATGTACATGTATATATGTATATGTAGAGGAGTGGTTTAAGCTTTGTCTCATTCTGGTGGAAACAAGAGAGGCAGGGGAATCTTGTAAACAAGTGCCCTAAGGTGGTCTTTGAGAGAGGCCAAAATTGTATCCCCTTTAGTAGGGATTAGGTTATATGTGATAATCATTTGTAGTTTGTCCATTTGACACAGATGAGTACAGCTTGAATGCGTAGGTGATTCTTTCAATTTTAGCACTTGGGGGTCCTCAATTGAGGCTTTCACCTTATGTACCTCTAACCTATCAAAAGAAAGAGAGAGGTCAGTATAGTTGCTAGGCTTAGTATCCAGCAAAGCAGCTAGTTATTCCAACACTTGCTCATTGGACAACTCTTCCTCATTTTCTTGCAATGCTATTTGCGATGGGTTATTACGCAAGAATTCCTGAAGTTCTGACTCAATAACCTTATCTAAAACATCCATAGAATAAACAGGATCATCATGATCTAAGGAATAACTTAAAGAAGTAGCTAAGTCAGAATAAACCTTCTCCTACTTCTGTCTAGCAAGATATGGAATAAGTGGCTAGTACTCTGTTATAGGACTCTTGTCCTCCACTTTCAATGGCCTCCTTACCTCAGGCTCAGGCTCTTTACTGATTGGCACATCCTGTGCAATAATATTATCATTAGTCAATAGCAAAGGGTCAGATACTTGCTTACTAGATGTCAAAGTTATAACATTGTATTGCTCCCTTGGGTTAGACTCTATGGTGCTGGGGAGCGTCTCTTGTTGTGTTTCAACCAATATCTTAAACATCTGGCCTACTTGGTATTCTATGTTCTGAATAAAGGCCTGTTGCTTTATCAGGATTGTTTCTATTTGTTGGAAACTACTATTTAAAGTGGACATATACTCTATGATCATTTCCTCCAAATCAGATTCATTATCTTGCAATTAAGAAAATTAATTCAGAGCAGTTTGTTGTTAAGGTTGTTGCTAGTGTAACCACTGAAGATCTAGTGAACCTTGGGTATTGTTATTCCATCAAAATTTTGGATAGATACTATACCTAGGGTTGTATGTGTTGCTATAAGGATTATTCTACTGAATTGGGGAATTCCCCATATAATCGACCTGTTCGAAATCAGCAGAATCAATGTAAGGATAAAGAGAATTAAAAGTGTTAGCAAACATACCCCCTGCATTACAGTGTTCACTATAGTGTGGACCACCACAGAATCATGTATAGTTCATGGTCACAATTTACCAAATTGGCAAAACAACCCAACAAGTACATAAAAGAATAAGGAAAGAAAAAAATGAATAAATAAAGAAAAAAATTAAATAAAACAAATAAGAGTGGCTAAAGTAACAATTCAAAAATTCACTCTAGTTTTCTTAAATATTCCTGGGCAATGCCGCCAAAAACTTGATGTGCTACCAATGAACTATATGTAGCCACACCTTAAGGCAGTGCACCTGTTAGTGTAGTCAAGTGAAAAGGTTAGTATCAAGGTTGTATCCCTTAGGAACGGGAAAGCCCAGAGTTACTACTTACTCGTTGTTATTTAGCCTAAAAAAATGGTGATTTAATTAAACTAAGTCTAGCTACTACTACTTTAGCTATGGAGAGAAAGTGAGGCAAGTGTTAAGATAGAGAATTATCAAGTTTCTAGAAAAGCAAACCCATTGGAATCTTAGACTGGATGATTTGCAAACAAAAGATAATGGGTTATGAGATTAATTGTGCTACCTGTGTAAAAAAAATCCAGATTTTCGGTTAGTTTTAATGGATTTATTAAACCTATACCTTTCATTGGCTATTCGTGTCCAATGGTCAAGTTTAAATCTGCATTAAGCTTCTTAGGAGTTTCTCCTGGTCCAGTAGTTGTCAACCTCTTGGTCTGAGCAAAGATCAACTGTTCTCTCTAGTTAGTTTTCCAATTCAAAACATCACTGGGCAGAGTATGAGAGGAATCTAGATAGTTTTTATTACCATGTCTCGTAATAAAAACTTGATTAATCTTTAACTAGAAGAAGATCACACAATTCAATTCATAACTCAATCATGTTCAAATCAAAATATCAACATAGTCTAAGAACCCCAATTGGGTTCTACCAATCTAGCTACTCATGTTCATGAATAAAACAACAAGAAATATAATAAAGGAAGAAGAACAAAATGGAGACAGAAACACCCTCATCAGTCGAGTTTTGGATGGATAGCCTTGACTTTGAACTCCTCCTTGATTATGCTCCTAATTACCTCTTAATGCTTCCTAATATCTTTCTTCAATCCTTGATTAAATCTCCACAGCTTGTGATCTTTGTGAAGAGAAAATGGAATTGAAGTATTAAGCTTCAAGGATTAGCAAGGATTGCCACACTCCAAGCTACTCTAAGTGCTCTCAGTTTCCTCTTTTTATCGCCTTCGAAGTGATTGTTCTCCTCCCTTATGCCTTCTTCTATTTATAGGCAAGGAAGGCACCTCTCTAGGCTTCCACATAGCCATGTGGAAGCCTAGAAAGTGGCATGGCCATGTTGTAGCCTAAGTGGATGGCATGGCTATGTTGTAGCCTAAGTGGATGGCATGGTCGTGTTGTAGGCCATGTTCTAAAAGACATCCGTCTGTTATGATTTTTCGACCATTTCTTGGTTTAAAATTGTTGCTTTAGCCATGTAGGAAGGTGTTTAAGATGTTTTTGTCATGTAGAAAGGTGTGTTATAGAAGATTTAAGGAAGCATGGGCATGTGGCAGGGTGTGTTCTAAAAGACTTCATGAGTGCCCATGCAAAAAGGTGCATTTTGAGGTGCTTTGAGCCTTTAGATGCTTGGTTTTGGTCCATTTCTCTTAAAAACTGCTTTGTACCTGGGAAATGCTTAGATAACATGAAAACAAGTGGAAATATTGGTAATTATACATCAAACACATAAATATACTCCTAAAGTAAGTGAAATTTAGCCAATAAATATGTATAATTATATACTTATCACTTACCCTCATTTCTTTCGAACCTTCAAAATGCCTTTCAAGTGTCTATGCTTAAAAACTATTTTCCTAACCCTTCCTATGTGTTGGATGCCCAAGTAGTGCAATTAAATGGTAATCTAACCTACATGATCATTCCTTTGATAAAATTATAGTTGGATGAATCATCGCCTCAGAAAGCCGCATGGAAAAAAAGAGGCGGATATAAGGACAACCTATCTAGAGCTATTTAAATAGGTATGCTTCTTAAATTTTAGGGTAATATTTTTAAAAAGAAGGGAGAATTATAACATTCCCCAAATAGCTAACTTAAATTATAAAGTTATAATGTTCGTATTTAAGGGTTAAGTATAGCCTATAAAGTAAGTTAGCAACTAGAATGAAAATTTGGATGAAAATAAAGCTGAAAGGAGGTCTAGTTTAAGAGAAAATGAGATTTTTAGTAAATGGTACATTTGGTGATGATAAAGGAGATTGGTGGTGTGCTCTTCAGGAACGATTGAGAGGTTCTTTTGTATAAAAGGGGATGGTTCTGGGATAATGGGAGTAGTGGTGGTAGTATTAATGTTCATGGGAGGAGATGGTGAGGATGGGAAGTAGCAGTAGGATTTCCAAGATTGGGGAGTAATGGTTCAGGATTGATTGAACAAGAAGAGGAATGAGGTGTGGCAGAAGTGTGTACCTTTGAGTGAACAAGATAAGTTTGAGGAGTAAGAACCTAGGCTACTAGAGTGGAGGTGTCCACTATAGGGGATCAAATAGTGATAGGATCGACGTCCATTAGGGATCAATCAGGAGAAGTCATTGGCTCCTTATCAAACATTGGGGTTGCCTTCTTACCTTGACCTTGATGCTTAGTTTCTATGGTGGTGTCCAGACAATGATGGATTTATTCAATAGGAAATGACAAGAACACATTGGTGCATCTATGAAGTTAGGATTGTATGTGCTTAAATTATAAGAAATCTCAAATAAAATATGATACTTAATTTAATAATCAAATGCTGCATTAGAAATTATAGAACTAAGAATAAAGGTGGGAGAAAAGTTTAAGAATCAATAGGATTTATAGGAGTTTAAGATAAATAGATGTGGAAGAGATTTCAAACCAAGTAATCAAAGAAAAGAGGAAGTCTTACATGCTAAAGACAAATTTAAAAAGGAGACAAATGAAATAAGATAAGAGAAATGGAAAAAAACAAGAAAAATCACCAAGAAAGTGTAGTGTTTAATTTAATAATTAAGTGCAACATGTAATATATCATAATGTAATGTAATATAATGTAATATTATATAATATAATACACACAATGAAATACAAAAGAAAAGAGATAAGAGACATGTGCCCCTTTTTCCACCCATACAAATAAACTAATTAAAGTAATGAAAGCTCATAATTATAAAATATTTGAGGTTATTGTCACAAGTAGGTTTTAGTTATATTGTAAGTAAATAATGCTTGCTTTACTCCTTTTTATTCACACTAGCTAAGAGAGTATAAGACAAATGCCTCTTCTTTTCCCCACCCATGTACAAGCAAATGGAAGACGTCTTAACTAAGCTAAACAAGAGAAAGAGAGAGGGAAAGAGGGAAACCGAGATGGAAGGAAAGAATGATGGAAAATTTTTGCCTAAAATGTAACTCCTTATATCATCCCCATGTAGCACCTATTGTCTTCACATAGAAGATAGCTCACACCATACTCCTTCACCTAGAAGGAAACTTGAATTAAGTTATAAAAAAAAGAGTTGAGACTGAGAAGAGGAAGAAAATCTCTAACCAAGCTTCACCCAAGTCGTTTGTGAGTGGGACTAAGTAGGGAGGAGCCACTAGAGCCTAAGAAACTAAATTTCATGCCAACTAAAGAAAACACTAAATAAAGAAGGGAAAGAGAGATAAATTAGGTGTACTTGGATAAAATTTCAAGGTGCAGAATTTTGGTTGAGGAAATAAAATAGAACCGAAGAAAGCCACTATCCCAAGCCCTACAATAAATAAATTCAGGAAATCAAGGTAGGTTGACTTCCTATACTTGCATGTGTTTCTTAGAATTTCCCTAGTCCTCCTTCTTTCCCCTGTGTATGAGTAAATAGTAAGAAATTATGGAAAATTATGCTTTAATGGTGTAAAACTCTAAGTTGAATCTATTCTAAAAACACAAAAATTTTGCTACACAAAAATGGATGAAATTGAGACTCTTTTGTTAGTGTTTTGTTAATTTCATGTGTATGTATTAAGTAGAAATCTATTTAGGTGAATATGGGTTTCATGTATATGTATTTTACTACACTTGTATTACTATCATGACAGAGATAATGCTAATTAAATTCTATTTTGGTATGTTCTATAGTACAAAAAGTTCCAAGGGAAAAAGGGGAAATTAAAGTGTTTGTTAGGGTAGGTTTTTTAGGAAAAATAGGAAAGGAAAGTGCCACAACTGAAAGTTGAATATTGCTATAATAAAATTGGTGTTTTCTGGTATGAATAGCTCCATTAGGTATAGGGAACACAACAATGCAAAAATGGAAAATTAAGAATAAAAACATTGTTAAAAGGTAGTAGAAACAAGGAATAGTTATAGTGCAATATGTAGGACATATTAGGCACTTTCTAGAATAGAGTGTAATGGGTATAAATTCTATAAAACCACTAAATTTTTGGGGACAAAATCATTGCCCTATATAGAATAAAAATATTATGCAGAATGGAGTGCAACTCATGGGCTAAAGGATCATTTTCTATTAGAATGGAAAGAAATAAGTTAGGAGGTATAATTCATGGGTTTTGGCATGGAAAAATGGGAATGTTGTCCTATTATGAAAGTGAGATATTGATCAAAGAAAAACCAAAATTATAATCCTAATAATGAAGAGAGATAACATAAAACAAGAGGAGTATGAAAGAATAGGAAAAAGGATAGAAGGGAACCATTAAGGGGCAAATAGAGTTTCTATAAAAGTTAGGTGCTTAATAGTGGATCTATTGCATTAATTAGGCTCAATAGTGGAGAGGAAAAATAAGTAAATAAAAAGAAAAGAATTGCTTAAAGATTTTATGAACTTAATGGTGAGAATAACACATAGTAATGTACATAATAAATTACCAATGTTAGTACTAAATTAAGGAAAAGAAGGAAGACCTTGTGATCTTAATTTAGAAATATATTTAAAAGGGGAAAATCCTAACGGGGTATATAGGCTCCATAATAAATGAGAAGACTTTGAGATTATTGATTCATAAAAGGAATTTGAAAATGGGAGTTATAATGGATAAGTTAATTCTAAATAAACTAGTAATAAGTGGCAAATGAGTTAGGATTAGAGTGATTGACTTTTACACCATAAGAGAATGAGTAAGTTGAAGAAAATAAATCTTTGAATGTTAAGAAAGAGAGGTAAACATAACCATACAAGGAATACGGAATAGAGGAAGAGCTATAGAGGTTGATGTGTAATTGGTGAAATCCTACATACATAAGTTGAGTAGTTGGCCATATAAACTTAATAATAAATGAGGAAATTCAATAAATAAAAATAGGAAACGATTAAAGATGCAAGGAAAAGTAACAATAAGAGGACTAATTAATAATGAACATATGAATTCACTCTATAAATGTTGAAGAAAGCAAGTAAAGGAAAATTTTGATATTTCTAACTTATGGTAAGAATTAGAGGAAAGAGGGAATTTAATGGGTGTTTTAATTATAAGTAAAACTAGTAACAGTTAGAAATTAAGCTTAGGTAGAAAGAGGGAACCCATATAAAATCCTAATAACCAAGAAAATCAAGATAGGAAGGAAAATCAAAATTGAATATATATATATATATAAGAATGTAAACAAATTTTCAATTAAACATATGAGGAAAGAAGAAATATTTAGGGGACGTTAAGGGGGAGATTTCTTTAAGAATAATTAATTGAAGCTAAACAATGCCAATGGAAGGAAAATCGAGACCTAAGTTTATGATATGATTCTTATGCAAAATTTTATGAATGTAATATATACATTAAATATAAATGCCATGACAGTGAAAGTATGCTTAAATTGTGATTTTGCCATGAGAATATTATGAAAATCAAGAAAAGCTGTCATAAATTCTTTCCCCAAATATATGTTTCATTTTAAAGTGTTTAAGAGTGGATAGCTATGGGTAGTATGGGATGCCCATGTTTTATCCTATGTGCGTGACTAATTCTAGCTAACTCTGAAGTTAGTTTATGCATATTAGGAGAAAGGAGTTAAGTGGGCTATCCCCGAAGGCCTAAGGGGTAGCTTACTTATATTCTCATTTTTCCTATGACTCTAAATATGATGAAAGATAATATATATTTTGGTATGTGGAAAAAAAAAAAAAGAAGAGAAGGGACATTGCAACCCTAGTGACCAAGGTCAAAGGACCTAGATGTTGCTCACAAAGGTATGACATGACAAGCTATATCTTTAAAGGATTATGGTAAGTATTACAATTTGAACTTGTACTATGAATGGTGAATTGTATCTGTATAATATTATATGTTTTGGAAGACTATGTTGATTCTAAATTACATGTGATGGTGAATTTTATGATTTGTTAACCTATTGAGAATGCATAATTCTCATTCCTACTAATGACTTTGTATTTGCGTCATTACCATTTGGTTCTAGAAGTTGAGATGGCCATGGTGACTATGCCACTGCTTGGCATGTTTACTATGGTACAGGATATCATAGCGATGCCCATGATGGAGTACTTGTATACTAGATCGAACCCTTTTGTTGCAATAAATTGTACGATGTATCATTTAAGAAAATTATTAGTTGTATGTATATATATGAATATAAATAAAGTTATAAGGTATTATGCACTTTATCATTTATTCTATTGCAATGTCTAAATAAGGAAATACATATTTGTACAACTTTTATTCAAACAAAAAGGGGTAGTTTGCCTTACTTGGAAGTAACATACCAACTTAGAAAGAAGTTTCTAAAAAGACACCGCACAAATTTTTAAATAGACCCTTAGACTAAGTTAGGATGTTACACTCTAGAGGTTTAAAGTGAGTGATCATGAAACAAACTCATTTAATGGGTGGTATGACTGGGGATAAATTATGATAAGCAAGAGGGGCAACTGACATTGTTGCTTCCTTTGGGTAGTCCCTATCATAGGAATTTTTGACTGACAAGTTCCCTAGCTCTCGACTTACTCAAATAATGTATGTTGGCTTGAGCACCTGTATGTTGTTATGATGTGTTATTTCTTATCCATGTTTGATATATTTCCATCCTACTGTGTTCATATGATGTAAGTTAAAGATTGCATGACTTTTCGTGTGGTTCACGACTAGAACCATTAACGGTAATATTTTCTTACTGGGTCCAGATGCGTAGGTACACATTTACCATGGAGATAGAGATAGAAGTATATGAGGTCTTAGGCCCTAAACACTGTGTTGATTGGAGGAGTACTTATATGGATTAAGGCAAATCTACCTACACCCCTAGAGGGTTAAAGTGGTAGTTAGTGTAGACTTTTCTCTTTTTCTTTTGGTATTACTCACTCATATACACCCTTAGCTTTTTTTGTTATGGCTACAGGTTAATAGTTGATTACAGGCATGAGTGGGAATTCTCTTTGGATATATTGAAATCGTGTATCCCATAATGGGTAGTTGGTCTTAGGGGATAGGCCTACTATTCCTAAAGCTCTCACCTTTGTTTTGGGCATATGTATATAGCACATCAAGTTGTAACATAACCTTATAAATTCTCCATATGTTTATGTGGTAAATTAATTATACTTTTGCTATTACATTAGAAATGGGAAAGGTACTCGAGAGACACCTAAGCCATTAAGTGAATTAATTAAATGATTTTGGGCATTTAATCTAAGTTGAACTTGGGTATTTAAAATAAAGAGATAAGCTAGTAGCACACCTCTCCTATGGGTTAGTTTATGTATAGTACCTGTAGGGGGCAGGTTGTTACATTTTGGTATTAGAGTACTGCTTTAACCTTGGTAGTGTTCCTTATAAGAATGGTAGGGGCTGAGTTATGTGATATGATGACTAGAGACTTAGATTTGGTGTATCTAGTATTTTTTGGTATGCTTCGTTGTATCTATAGGGTATTATGTTATTGAGACTTATCACTTTAGTGATATTTATTTTGTAGAAGGAAGCTATGGCACTATATAGAAGGAATGCTGGGAACATCGATAGGAATGAGGCTGGCGATAATAGAGTGATGCAGACCCTATAAGGAATGTTAGAAGCCATGAGACGTTAGGCTGATGCCACTACCCAATTACTGCAATTTCATTAAGAGGAAATAAATCCTATACCTAAACTTGAAGTATAAGGAAGCCAAATCTATAAGGACTGGTCAAAATTCCAGAAGGCCAAGCCTAAAACCTGTGAGGGAGAGTATAATCCCAACCTAGATAACGATTGGATTAAGAGTATGGAGAAAATCTTTAAGGTACTAGGGAATATTGCTGAATAGAAAGTGGAATTTGCCACCTACATGCTAGAAGGAGAATCAGAGTATTGCAGGAATGGTGTTCAATAATTAATGGAGGCCTAAAATACCTAATTTTAACATAGGAAAACTTTAAAATAACCTTTTTTGAGAAATATTTTCCCATTAGTGTGAAGAATAAGTGGGAGTTTGAGTTTATGTAGTTGAAACAAAATGAGAGGCCCTTTGAAGAATACCTAGATAGATTTGAGGAGCTATCTAAGTTTTCCTCTTATCTGAATCATCATACCAATGAAGCTTAGAAGTCTATGCACTTAAAAGTGGGATTAGATCTTGAAATGAAGAGGGTGATTTCCCCACTAGAAATCAAAAATTACGCCACTCTGGTGAATAAGTATAGGATTGTGGTGAGAAGTTTAGTATAAGAAGATAGGGAAAAAGGTAAAATGGATAACCCTGGGAAAAGACCAAATCTTTTTCCTTCTCCATGAAACCAAAAATTCAATATAATATTTATAGGTAAGAAACCCCAAATTAGTAAACTTATTCCTACTCTTTGTCTCAAATGTAAGAATCATCGGAATCGACCCTATCAGATGGGTCAGAGTCTATGGTACACCTATGGTAAACAAGAAAATTATTCCTGAAGTTGCCTAGGTAGGCAAGAGGCAATTGGTGAGGCAGACTATACCTAATGCTTGCTCAAAATGTCAGAGGAATCATGATGAGCCTTGTAGATGTCAACAAGGTGTTTGCTACATATGTGGGAAACTGAGACATTTTCTTAGGGATTATCCACAATGGAGGAAACCGACTAAAACCATTAAACCAACTACTAAGAGAGTCTACACCTTTAACAATAAAGAAGTGACTCAGTCTGATGATCTTATTAAAGGTAAATTTTTAATAGGTGGTGTATCTTTGATTGTACTGTTTGATTATGGCACTACTCATTCTTTCATTTCCTATCAATGAGTGAAAAGATTGGATCTACCTATATCTAGTTTTCCCTATGAGTTGTGTCTGTTTCCATCCCTGCGGGAGAGTAGGTTTTGACTTCTTTAGCTTGCTTGAATTGTCCAATTGTTGTTGAGAATAAACCTTTTGTTGTTGATCTCATTTGTTTACCATTAATTGATTTGGATGTTATTCTTAGGATGAACCGGTTGTCTTTAAACAATGTAATCTTGGATTGTTCTAAAAAATATGTGACTTTTATAGATACCATGCCTACAAATAGGGATATTGAGGAAAAGATCCAAAGAACATGGTTTTTATATTCTTCTAAGATTGAAATTCAACATAAGCTTAATGATATCCCTGTAGTTAGTGAATTTCTAGATGTCTTTCAAGAGGAAATCTTGAGTCTTCCACCTTAGTGGGATGTAGAATTCTCTATAGAGTTAGTTCCTAGCACGAGACCGATTTCTATAGCGCCTTATAGGATGTCTCCCTTAAAGTTGACTAAGTTGAAAGTACAGATAGAGGACCTCTTAGAGAAAAAATTTATTAGACTCAGTGCTTCGCCATGGGGTGCACCAGTGTTACTTGTGAAAATAAAGATAGAAGTCTAAGATTATATATAGATTATAGACAATTAAACAGGGTAACTATGAAAAATAAATACCCGCTCCCTAGAATTGATGACCTATTAGACCAACTAAGAGGAGCTATTATATTTTCCAAAATTGATTTGAGCTTGGGGTACCATAAAATTAGAGTCAGAGTTGAAGATGTGCCTAAGACTGCATTTAGGACTAGGTATGGCCATTATGAATTTCTAGTAATGCCATTTCAATTGATGAATGCTTTAGCTATTTTTATGGATTACATGAATCATATCTTTACACCCTACCTTGATTAATTCATGGTAGTGTTTATTGATGATATTCTTGTATATGCTAAAAGTAGGGAAGAGCATGAACAACACCTTAGGATTGTGCTACAATTGCCTAGGGAAAAGCGATTGTATACGAAACTAGAGAAGTGCGAATTCTGGCTAGAAGAGGTGAAGTTCTTAGGACATGTGATTACCAAAGATAGGGTAGCAATGAATCCCAGTAAGACAAAAGTAGTAGTTAGTTGGGAGAGACCTACAACAGTAACCAAAATCTGTAGTTTTCTCCGATTAGCTAGGTACTATAGGAGATTCATTCAAGGGTTTTCGTAGATTACGTTGCCTTTGACTATGTCAACTAGGAAGCATGTTCCATTTGTGTGGAATTTCGAATTGAACATAGTTCCTAAACCTTGAAGGAGAAACTAACAACTGCAACTGTCTTCACTATTCCTGATACCTTAGAAAACTTTGAATTGTATTGTGATGCATACAAGAAGGGCCTAAGGTGTTTCTTGATGAAGAATGGAAAAGTAGTAGCCTATGTCTCTAGAAAACTAAGACCTTATGAAGGAAATTATCCTACTCATGATCTAGAATTAGCAGTCATAGTGTTTGTCATAAAGATTTAGAGACATTATCTTTATGCATCTAGATTTGAGCTATTTAGTGACCATAAAAGTCTCAAATATCTCTTTAATTAGGAATTGAATATGAGACAAAGGAGATGAATGGAATTCATTAAGGATTATGAATTTGAACTAAAATAGCACCTAAGGAAGGCAAATGTAGTGACAGATGCCTTAAGTAGGAAATCCCTCCACATGGCTCGATTGATAATAAATGAGATGAGCCTAATAGAGACGTTTAGGAACTAAAGCTTGTCCACTCTGGTGTTACCAGATAGGATATGTCTAAGTGAGATGAGAATTGAAAATAACCTTAGGACTCAGATCTTAGAAGCTCAAAGAGAGGATGAATTCTTAAAGTCCCTAAATGACCGAAAGGGATTCAAGAGAGGGACTGATGATGTAGTAACATTTCAAGATAGGGTATATGTCCTAAAATTAAAAGGACTAAGGGACAAAATTTTAAAAGAAGCCCATAAGAGCAATTATACTATTCATCTTAGTACCACTAAGATGTACCAAGATTTAAAAGAAAAATTCTGGTAGCCAGGTATAAAGAAGCACATAGTTGAGTATGTTGCTAGATGTTTAATATTCCGGTAGGTGAAGATTGAACATCAAAAACTTGCAGGATTGTTACAACCTCTTGTGTAACACCTGTCCCTAATACCTTGCATTCTTTAATGTCATTATTATTATTATTAATTATGTGATGATAAGGATAGTTCATTAAAATGATAGAACAGACATTTTCATCAAGATAGAGTCATTTTCTCATCGAAGAACGAAGTTGGAAGAAAATTCTGGTAAAGGAGGGCAAAATGGTAATTTTATCATGAAATAGAAAATTTATTTAATTTTCTTATTTCATGAAATTATATTAAAGGACTCTTTTCATTTTTATTTAAGAGAGAAGAAGAATCTAGTTATGTAAGTGATTATGTGCTCTTGATGTAAAAAAGGCAATTGTCCCTGAAAAGGGAAAAATCATAATTTTACCCTAAGGGAATATTAGCAAATTTACATAATGTAGACAATTTAGTTTTTACCTTAAATATTTCAAGGAAATAGAAATTAGAAACCTTTACTCATTCTTGCTCAAAAGAAGAAAGAATGAGGGTGAAAATGTTAACATTGGCATAAAGGGAAAAAAGGTAATTTTACCTTAGGGGAAAAATTGTAATTTTGCTAAAAGAAGGGTAAATTAGTAAAATCACAAAAATAAGTTTTATGAAATCTTATTTAAGTGATTTTTACACATTAAAATTGAAAAGGATTGAAAATGGAGCTAAAATGGCCAATTGGACTTAAATGGCAAAATGGCAATTTCCTTAGGGGATTATTTGTACTTTCTAAAAATTTGAGGGACCATTATGTAATTTCAAAATTCTTGAGGGGCAGAAAAGTCCCAACCCATGGAAGTTCCATAAAATTACATTCTAGAGGAGAGTGCATGCCATTCTTGAAAAGAAGTAATAAAGGTAAATTGGTCATTTCACGCTAAGGGCATTTTGGTAATTTAACCAAAACCCTAATTTAAGTCTTCTTCTTCCTCAAGGTACTAGAAATGACGAAGAAGGGAGGAGAAGAGAGAGCTGGCTGAATTGCTTCCTAAGCTTGGAGGAAAGGATTTTCAAACCTAAACAACTTGGAGATTTCACTTATTTTGCATTTTCAAGGTAGCTAAACATGCCTATGCCATTCTTTTCTTGTTTTATGGTGTGTTTATGATGTTCTTACTCTTGCAAGAAGGATGGTCTTTCTCTCTCTACATTATTATGGTTGATTTGCTTGAATGGGTTTGAAATATGTTGAAAAATACTTGTGTTTCTAGTTATAGACATGTAGAAATGCTTGAAAACATAAAAGATGGTAATTTTCCATGGATGGAACCTTGGTCTTGAAAAACCATAACTTATACCAAGGCTGAAAAGGTGTTTTAAAGAGTGAGGAAATGATGGTCTTGCATGGTTTTTGCTTGAATATGGTTGTATTGTAAGCAAGATGGTGAGATAACTCCATTTTCTAGGTTTTCTCTCTTTGGACAAATGCTAGGTCTCTTATGGATGCTGAAATTTGGTTAAAATGGTGTTGAAAAAGTGTGAGAAAGTGTTACAAAATGGTAAGAGAGAGAAAATCTAGGTAGGTTAATGTTTAAGCACTTTTTCCATTTTCTAACTTCACCATAAATCATGAAAATGTGTCACACTGACCTTGGCCGAATGGAACAATGTAAATGGTGCTGAAATCTCACTTGAAAGTGGCTAGAAAACCTTGCAAAATTTGTCATAAGAAAAGAGGAGAGAGAAAACTATGGCACTTTTATGTTTTAGTAAAGGAAGCATTTCAAATTTCTTACCATTTCACTTTAAAATTGTGCATAACCATGTGAAATTGAAATATAATATACATTGAAAAATTTAGCATGAAAATTGGACTAGAAAAATGTGTGAAGAGAGAGTTTAATGTACACTTACAAGAAAAATGAGGTGTAAGAAAACATCACCTATAATTATGGAAATTGTTACCATAATTTCTAATTGGTAGAAATAATGCTAGAAATGAACTAAATGGGTTAGAAATGTCAATCCTTCATGTCTATCTTGCCTTGGCCGAATGCTATGTAAAATTTCCCTTAGGATGGCTAAAATTATATGTTCACTAAAAGTAGCCTAAGATGCATCCAAGAATGGCCTATGCAAAGTGAAAAGATGTAATGGTCAAGAATGAATGGTAATTAGTATACATTTTGCCATTGATAGAAAAATGTCCACAATCATGTGAAAATGATTGAATAGCATAAAAATGCTTAATGCATTTGTGAATGGCAAAGTCAAAGATAAAGGGAGGAATGATCTGGTGAATACCTCATAAGACCAAAATCATAAGGAGGAATGATCTGATGTATACCTGTAACAACTGAAAGGATTTTAAAAGATAAAACCTAATTTTTGATGCTAATTCCAATCAAACAAATCCTGGCACGAATTTTGAGGATAGTGATTCAAAACAAAAGGTTGTTCGAAGTTAGAAACACAATCAAACTGAAAGAAATGCAGTCCAGCGATCAGAAATTGACAAAAGACGTTTCGTGTGTTAATTTCACTGATGGAGGCCAAAACCTTTGCATGGAAATGCATGCCAATGTCTGGAAGGATGCTGACACCCTAAAGTATCCCCGGGTGGTCCGGGAAAAGTCGAAATCACCCCCGGAGGCTTTAAATTTCCTAGATTCCCTCCATTTCTCTCAAATCTCTCTCTCTCCTCACCACACTTTCTCTCTCATCTCTCTCCTCCTTCCTCTACCGTGCACTGCCACCACAGCCACCTTGGGCCGCCACCTGGCACACCAATCGACAGCCCTCGCCACCCACAACCTTCAGCAACCACCCACGGCCACCAATGGCCTCCACCGTCGCTGAAAAATGCCACTTTTCTCATCCATCGCGCGAAAACTTTGCCAGCTCAGATCGCCGCCGTCCGTCACCATTGGTCGTCACCGCCCCCACCATCGTGTAGCCTGAGCTGCCAGCTTCCTCCTGTAGTTCCCGACGTCGAACGAAGAACGGACGCGCCTGGATCGAGGCAATCTTCATTTACCATGTGTGAATATTCGTGGTCAGAAAACGCCGTCCAAAAGGCCGTGAACTGTCGTGCCACCACCATATTCGGACTCCTGGACTTGCGGGCTTCACCGTGGTGTAATTTTTGAGGCAAACCGCACCCCTTCACCGTGCGCCACTATACGCTGCCGTACGCCGCCGTGCCGGAGTTTCTGGACGTGCATCGAGAGAAACCGAGACCACCCTGAGACAGAATTCCATCATCCGATCACATTGGTAAGGTTCGATTTCCTAAAAATTGATGATATCTGATTGAAATAGCTGCCGAACGTAATTAGGCAATAAATTGACCTAGGTATTAGGGCAACCAGACTTAGAATTGTTAAACGAATGACATGACGAGTCTGAATATTTAATTTAATGTCCAAGAAATTAATTGGGCTCAGAAACTGAGACTACGTGAAGTTCTGAAGCGATTTGGAGCGATAGGAGACCAAGTAGGATAATTTACACTTCCTGAACCCTAGATTTGACCTAGTGGATACCTGAAATATTTAGATGATTTGCATAGATTTGCGTGCTGATTTTGATGGAATAAATTGCATGCCTATGTGCTGAAAACCCTAATTGCATGTTAGACACTTTGTTTATCGAGTTTAGATACCCTTAGGATGGATTTACTTAGGGTTGGGTACTTGATAGCCGGTATGGGACGGCCGTTAAGTATCCCGAGTACAGGGAGTTTTTAATTGACATCATTTTTACCTGATTTAGCTTGTACTGTGTTAGGGATCACGTGATAAATCAGGACGACCCTAAGAAAGGTTTAAGGAGTATAAGGGGGGATAACCTAGACGGGGAAACGTTGTGATTTAGGCGTAATACCCTAGAACCCTGAGGAATAGCCGACCGTGTGCATATGAGGATCAGAATTGGCGTATGTGCACATGCTAGGGGATGCCCTAGATGTTAATTCTCACTCGGTCCTTGAGTAAATGATTGGTGTTACGAATCACACTCACAATATAGGATTGATTCGGTGATTGGTATTACGGATCACACCCAATGAAAAGAGAGGTATTCTCTCTAGATGACGTGCAATTAGATGACGATTTAGACTTGGTTACAGTGGATTTGTGACCAACGTGGACTTAGATTCACCGGGCATAGGATTTTACCTGATTTTCATTATTGATTTTCAAAGAAATGGATTTTATGATTTTGATTAATTACCGCGATTTCCATGTGATAAAATGATTTTAAAGATAAGGTATTTCACTGTTTTCGAACTGATTTTAGGAAGATGATTTCGGTGTTCGCATCGGTGAGTATTCAGCCAATTTTTGAATTATATTTGAACTGTAAATTATTCTACTGGATTTTATATCTCATCAGGTTGTTTACTTAGATGAACAGGGACAAGGACAGGAACCTAGACGATAGCGGGACGATGATTTGATGACAGCTAGATGAGAAGCTTAGTCTAGGCTTGAATTTTATTATATATATATTTCGATGATGTTGTTGTATATGGATTTCTATCATTTATGTTTTCTGTTATTGTTGGACTAGCTGTATAATTATAAATAGATGATTATTGTATTTTGGGTATGGTCGAAATATAGAGGAAACTCTGCCGGATTTTCGGTAGGGTTTACCGCTGTAAACTTGTGAATTTAATTTGGAACGTGTATGAATGTATGACGTGACGTGTATATGAGTTTTAGATTTCATTCCAGAGTAATTGATGATGTATGTATGTATAATTAGTAGCTACGTGTAAATTAGGGTTCAACGGAATCTGAATGGACAACAGAAATTCTATTTGGGTTACGCTCAACCAGTAGCGATCCCCTGACATTCCCACATCGGGAATAACTATGCAAATCAACCCATATGCTTTCGCTAATTAGATAAGCATCGCGTATGTTGTATTAGGGGGTCGTTACAATTATGGTATCAGAGCCCTGCTTGTCAGATCATCCGATTTAGTGGGTTAAGGACTTTGAATCTTTGGGCTTGCAGCTTTAGGGTTTCGATTGATTTAACTTTGGATTGTTAGGACCTGATTTTGAATCGATAAGTAACGAAGTGAATTTAATGTATTTCTGTTAACTATTGTTGTATAACTGATTTGTTTACTTTCTGTGTGAAATAAGTATGGCAGAATCTAGCAGTGATGCCACTCGCAGGCCCAGAGGAAGGCCAAGGCACAGAAATCAGGGTGCTTCGGGTAGTGGTAGCATGGAGACTGATGTCGACATGCGTGATATGATGGAATCCATCTGATTAATGGCTGATACAATGAGAGATTAGGCCACTACCAGTGCTAATGTAATGAGATAGCAGCAGAAAGACAGAAAGATGAGAAATGACAGAGCCACTCAACATGTAAACCCGCTATATCAGGGATGGATCGAATTTCAGAGAGCAGGTCCATCTCCATTTATAGGTGCCTCCGATCCAGCTGTTGTAGAAGCTTAGGTGAAAGAAATTGAAAAGATTTTCAGATTGTTGCAGTGCGACGATGAGCAGAAGGTCACATATGCAACATACATGTTGAAAGGCGAAGCAGAACTTTGGTGGATAGATGCCCAGCAACTGATGGAGAGCCAAGGTATTCCACTTACCTGGGAGTCATTCAAGAGTGTCTTTATGGATCAATATATCCCTGAGAGCGTAAAGCAATCAAAGGAAGCATAATTTCTGAAGCTCACACAGGGAGGCAAGCCATTTGAGGAGTATTTGAAACAATTTGAAGAATTATCACGATACTCCACCTACCTGCGGATGCATTATGACGAGGCCTGGAAAGCGAAGCAACTAGAAGAAGGCCTAAATTTACCTATGAAGACTCAGTTAGCTACCCTGGAGATTCGAGACTTCGCCACACTGGTCAAAAGGTGCCGAATTTTGAGCAAGAATCTAGAACAGATACAGGCTCAGAATATGACACAGTGAACAGGGAACCAGCCCATACAAGTAACCAGAAACCTTAACGTGAGAAGCAATATGTTTAAACCGCAACCAGGGGCTTCTAGTAGCAGTGGGAGGTGACCTGATAATAATCCCTGTCCAAAGTGTGGCACCAAACATCCGAATCAGCCCTGCTAGCATCAGACTCCACTTCAGTGTTACAGGCGTGGAGGCACAAGACATATGGCCAGATATTGCCCTTCCACTGGTAATCAGCCAACATCCGGTAGCCGAAGACCACAGGTTCGAGGGAGAGTTTATGAATGCTGCCAATGTCAACAGGTCTTCGGGCTTGATGCAGGGTAGAGGTAAAATTTACAATTTTTCTTTAATAGTATTGTTTGATTCGGGTGCTACGCACTCCTTTATCGCTGATGCATGCGTATAGAGAATAAGATTACCTGTTTAAACCCTACCCTGTGACCTATACATATCCACACCCTTGGGAGAAACCACTATGTCCTCACGAATATGCTTAAATTGCCCTTTGACCATTGAAAATACTTTATTTCTTGTGGACCTAGTGTGTATACCATTGTCATGGATCGACATTATTTTGGGAATGGATTGGTTGACTAGGAATCGGGTCTTGTTGAATTATTCCGAAAGGACAATTACTTATCTGGATAACATACCTGTGCGAGGGAGTGACAGGGCTTGTGAGATAGGTGATATGTCCCTCAATCTCTTTAAGGTAGAGTTTCAGGATAGACTAAGTCAAATCCCAATCGTTAGTATTTTTCGGAGGTATTTCCTTTGGAAATAAGTAAACTGCCACCACCTAGGGAGACATAGTTCACCATTGATCTGATTCTGGGAGCAGGTCTAATAGCTATGACCCCATATCATATGGCCCCAGCAAAATTAAGAGAATTAATGGTCCAAATCGAAGATATGTTAGAGAAGGGGTTTATTAGGCCAAGTGTATCGCCATGGGGAGCTCCGGTCTTATTCGTAAAGAAGAAAGACAGGAGTTTAAGACTGTGTATTGATTACTGGCAGTTGAATAAGGTAACCATTAAGAACAAGTACCCATTGCCACGTATTGATGACTTGTTTGATCAGTTGCAAGTCGCGACTGTATTTTCTAAGATAGATGTAAGATTAGGATACCACCAGATTAGGGTTAGAGAAAAGGATATCCCTAAGACAACGTTTAGGACATGATACGGCCACTACGAGTTTCTAGTGATGCCGTTTGGATTGACGAATGCACCTGCTGTTTTTATGGATTATATGAATAGGATTTTCAAACCCTATTTAGATCAATTTGTTGTGGTATTCATTGATGATATCTTAGTCTATTCCAAGACTCACGAAGAGCATGCCCAGCATCTTAGCACAGTGCTACAGATACTGGAAGAGAAGCAGTTGTATGCAAAGCTAGAGAAATGTGAGTTTTGGTTAGAAGAAGTGAAATTCTTAGGACACGTGGTTAATGGGGAAGGGATAGCGGTCGACCCAAAGAAAATTGAAGCAGTATTAGATTGGGATCGACCTAAAACGGTCATCGAGATTAGGAGTTTCCTGGGTTTGGTCGGTTATTATTGGAAATTCATTCAAGGATTCTCACAGATAGCTGTGCTATTAACCCAGTTAACTAAAAAAGGGGTAAATTTTGAATGAAGCGAATAGTGTGAGACTAGTTTGCAAATTTTGAAAGAGAAATTAACCACCGCTCCTTTACAAATTATTTTGAAACCCCTATAACCCTTTACCATATACATGGATGCATCCTTGAGAGGCCTAGGTTGTGTTTTGATGCAGGATGGGAAAGTTGTGGCTTATGCATCGCGACAATTGAAACCTGTAGAGGAGAACTATCCCACCCATGACTTAGAATTAGTTGCCATCGCGTTTGCCCTAAAGATTTGGAGACATTACCTGTATGGCGCTGTATTTGAGGTATATAGTGATTATAAGAGCCTTAGGTATTTGTTTGATCAAAAGGAATTAAACATGAGGCAGCGTAGGTGGGTAGAATACTTGAAAGACTTTGATTTTGAATTGAAATATCATGCAGGAAAAGCGAATGTTGTGGCTGATGCATTAAGCCGAAATTCACTACAACTAGCTACTTTAATGATTGATGAAATGAGGTTACTTGATGATTTTGGGAATCTCAGCCTTAACGTAATCTCGTTTCCACAAAGATTAGTGATGAGTGACTTTTTGATAACCTGCGAATTGAGAGAATTGATTAGACAAGCCCAACTTGAGGATGAATCCTTGGAAGTATACGTAGACCAACCCGATTTTAGACTAGCACCTGATGGAGTTTTAATGTTTAGAAAGACGGTAGTGATTCCGAACCATCAGGAACTAAAGGAAAAAGTGTTAGCAGAAGCCCATAGAAGCCATTACACTATTCACCCCGTTATTTCCAAGATGTATTAGAACTTAAAGAGGAACTTTTGGTGGCCCAGTATGCGGAAGGATATCATAAACTACGTGAATGCCTGTTTGACTTGTCAATAGGTTAAGATAGACCATCAGAAACCCGCAGGGCTACTAAAACCATTGGAGATACCAGAGATAAAATGGGATCAAATAACTATGGATTTCGTGGTAGGATTACCTAGAACACCAGCAGGATTTGATGCCATTTGGGTGATAGTGGATAGGTTGACCAAATCTGCTCACTTTTTACCTGTCAAGGTGCGTTACTCCATGCAGAAATTAGCCGAAGTATACCTTAGGGAAATCGTGAGATTGCATGGAATACCGTCAGGTATAGTATCTGATAGAGACCCTAGGTTTACTTCGAGATTCTGGCAATCCTTACAGCAAGCCTTAGGAACCCAACTTAAATTTAGCATGACTTATCATCCTCGGTGATCGACGGCGATCTGAGAGGACTATTCAAACCCTAGAAGACATGTTAAGGGCTTGTGTGCTTAAGCAGAAAGGAAGTTAGGATAAACACCTGCCGTTGATAGAGTTTGCATACAACAATAGTTATCACTCTACCATTGGCATGGCAACGTATGAGGCTCTGTATGGAAGGAGTTGTAAGTCACCTTTAAGTTGGGTAGAAATGGGGGACAGTGCACTGTTGGGACCCAAAATGGTACAAGAAACCACTGATCACATTAAAATGATAATGGAAAAGATGAGAATTACCCAACAGAGGCAAGAATCCTATGCCAACAAGAGAAGAAAGCCTTTGGAATTTAACGAGGGAGATCACGTATTTCTGAGAGTGTCCCCCACCACAGGTATCGGTAGACAGGTAAGGACCAAGAAACTAAGCCCTAGATTCCTAGGACCATTCTAAATTTCACAAAGAGTCGGTCTCGTTGCCTACCGAATTGCTTTACCTCCCTATTTGTCCAATCTACATAATGTTTTCCACGTCTCCTAACTTCGTAAATATGTCCCAGATCCTACGCATGTATTAGGGAAACAACCGATAATATTAAAGGAAAATTTGACTTATTAATCTACTCCTGTTCAAATCCTTGACTATAAGAATAAGCAACTTCAAAGTAAAATGATCCCTTTAGTTAAGGTGCTTTGGCAGGATGTACCGTCATAGGAGATGAAGTGGGAGAAGGAAGAAGAGATGAGGCAAAGATACCCAGAAATGTTTACAGGTATGAATTTTGGGGACAAAATTTCTTTTAAGGGGGGGAGAATGTAACAACCGAAAAGATTTTAAAAGATAAAACCTAATTTTTTACGCTAATTCCAATCAAACGAAGCCTGGCACGACTTTTGACGATAGTGATTCGAAACGGAAGGTTGTTCGAAGTTAGAAACACGATCAAACTGAAAGAAATGCAATCCGGTGATCAGAAACTGACAAAGGACGTTTCGTGCATCAATTTCACTGACGGAGGCCAAAACCTTCACATAGAAATGCATGCCAACGTCTGGAAGGATGCCGACACCCTAAAGTATCCCCAGGTGGTCCGGGAAAAGCCGAAATCACCCCTAGAGGCTTTAAATTTCTCTGATTCCCTCTATTTCTCTCAAATCTCTCTCTCTCCTCACCACACTTTCTCTCTCCTCTCTCTTCTCCTTCCTCCACCGTGCACCGCCACCACAGCCACTGTGGGCCGCTGTAACGACCCCCTAATACGTCATACGCAATGCTTATCTGATTAGCGGAAGCATATGGGTTAGTTTACATAATTATTCCCTATGTGGGAATGTCAGGGGATCGCTACTGGTTGAGCGTAACCCAAATAGACTTCCCATTGTCCATTCAGATTCCGTTCAACCCTGATTCATACGCAGCTAACTAAATACACATATATACATCAATAATAACTCTGGAATGAAACTAAAGTCCATACATACGGCGTATAATCATTAAACTCAACATCCAAAACTCATATACATATACTGTCAAGCATTCACATACATTCTAACTGAATTTCTCAAGTTTACAGCGGCAAAACCCTACAGAAAATCTAACAGAGTTTCCTCTGTATTTCGATCATATCCAAAGTACAAAATCACTTGTTTACCATCAAACAGCCAGTCCAAAAACAACAATAAACATAACTAACATAAATCCATATACAGCAACATCAATTCATCACTACAATCCATATACACTATCTGAAATATTACATATACATTCAGTCCAATCCATACAGAAAGCATAAGAGACAGAACCCAATAAACAACAACGTCATCAGAGTATATATACAAACTATTCAAGCCTAAGCTAAATCATCCTCCGGTATATCCTCAAGTCAGTCTCGGCTATCGTCTAGGTTCCTGTCCCTGTCCCTGTTCATCTGAGTAAACAACCTAACGAGATATGAATCCCAGTAGAATAATTCACAATTCAAATATCATTCAAAAACCGATTGAATACACAGCGGTGCGAACACCGAAATTATCTTCCCAAAATCAATTCGAAAACAGTGAAATACCTTATCTTTAAAATCATTTATTACATGGAAATCGCTGCTGTTAATCGAAATCATAAAAATCCATTTCTTTGAAAATCAATCATAAAATCAAATAAAATCCCATGCCCGGTGTATCTCAATCCACGTTGGCTACAAATCCGTTGTAACCAAATCTAAATCATCATCTAATTACACGTAGTCTAGAGAGAATACCTCTCTTATCGTTGGGTGTGATCCGTAACACCAATCACCTGAATCAAGCCTATATTGTGAGTGTAATCCGTAACACCAATCACTCACTCAAGGACCGGGTGAGAATCAACATCTAAGGCGTCCCCTAGCATGTGCACATACGCCAATTCTCATCCTTATACAGTCTATTCGAACTCACATGCACTTGGTCGGCTATTCCTCAGGGTTCTAGGGTATTACGCCTAAATCACAACGTTTCCCCGTGTAGGCTATCCACCCTTATACTCCCTAAACCTTTCTTAGGGTCGTCCTGGTTTAATGCGTAATCCCTAACTCAGTACAGGCTAAATATGATAAAAATAATCTCGTTTAAAAGTTACCTGTACTAGGGATACTTAACGGCCGTCCCATACTGGCTATCTAGTACCCAACCCTAAGTAAATACGTCCTAAAGGCATCTAAACTCAATAAACAAGGTGTCTAACATGCAATTAGGGTTTTCAGCACACAGGCATGCAATTTATCCCATCGAAAGTAGCACGTAATTCCATGCAAGTCATCTAAATTATTCAAGTATTCACTAAATCAATTCTAGGATTCGGGAAGTGTAAATTATCCTACCTGGTCTCCGAATGCTCTAAATCACTTCAGAATTCCAAGCAGTCTCAGTTTCTGAGCCCGATTATTGTCCTGGACATAAAATTAAATATTCAGGCTCGTCACGTCATCCAATTTTCGATCTTAAACTCGGTTACTCAACTACCTAGGTTAATTTATTGCCTAATTTTTTTTGGCAATTATTTCAATCAGATGTCATCATTTTTTGGGAAATCGGACCTTACCAATGTGACTGGATGATGGAATTCTGCGTCACGGTGGTCTCGGTTTCTCCTTATGCACGTCCAGAAGCTCCGGCACGGCGGCACATGGCGGCACACGATGGCGCACGGCGACGTACGGTGGCGCACGGCAGAGGGGTGCAGTTTGTCTTGAAAATCACACCACGGTGAAGCCCAAAAGTCCAAGAGTCCGAATACGGTGGTGGCGCGGCGGTTCACGGCCGTTTGGGTGACATTTTTCAGCCACGAAGATTCTCGCACGGCAAACAGAGTTTCCCTCTATCTGGGCGCGTCTGGCCTCCTTTCGATGGCGGCGAGCTACTGGAGGAGGTTGGCAGCTCGGGCTACACGATGGTGGGGGCGGTGACGGTCAATGGCGACGGGCGGCGGCAATCTGAGCTGAAGAAGTTTCGTGCGATGGAGCGAAAAAATGGCATTTTTTCGGCGCCCGTTGGTGGCCGTGGTTGGTTGGTAGAGGTTGTGGGCAGTGATGGCTGTCAGTTGGTGCCCTTGGTGGCGGCCCACGGTGGCTGTAGCGGCCATTCACGGTGGAGGAAGGAGGAGAGAGAAAAGAGAGAGGAGAGAGAGAGTGTGGTGAAGAGAGAGAGAGAAATGAGAGAAATAGAAGGAAATCGTGTAATTTAAAGCCTCCAGGGACAATTCTGACTCTTCCCGGGCCGCCCGGGGATGTTTTAGGGTGTTGGTATCCTTTCAGACATTGGCACGCATTTCTATACAAAGGTTTTGGCCTTCATCAGCAGAATTGACGCATGAAACGTCATTGTCGATTCGATCGCCGATTGCATTTCTTTTCCGCTTGATCGTGAGCCGACTTGAACGACCTTCTATGTCCAGTTACTATCCTCGAAAGTCATGCCAGGCTTCGTTTAATTGGGATTAGGGTTAAAAATTCAATTTTATCTGTTAAAACTCTTTCAAAATGTTTCTGATTGTTACAGCCGCCACCTGGCACACCAATCGACAGCCCTCGCCACCCACAACCTCTAGCAACCACCCACGGCCCCCAACGGCCGCCAGCGTCGGTGAAAAACGCCACTTTTCTCCTCCACCGTGCGAAAACTTTGCCACCTCAGATCGCCACCGTCCGTCACCGTTGGCCGTCACTGCCCCCACCACCGTGTAGCCTGGTTCGAGGCAATCTCTGTCCGCCATGCATGAATCTCCGTCCAAACGGCCGTCAACCGCCGTGCCACCACCATATTCTGACTCTTGGACTTGCGGTCTTCACCGTGGTGTAATTTTTGAGGCAAGCCGTACCCCTGCACCGTGTGCCACTGTAGGCCGCCATGCCGGAGTTTGTGGATGTGCATGGGAGAAACCGAGACCACCCTGAGACAGAATTCCATCATTCGATCACATTGGTAAGGTTCAATTTCCTAAAAATTCATGATATCTGATTGAAATAGTTGTCGAACGTAATTAGGCAATAAATTGACCTAGGTATTAGGGCAACCAGACTTAGAATTGTTAAACGGATGACGTGACGAGTCTGAATATTTAATTTAATGTCCAGGAAATTAATTAGGCTCAGAAACTGAGACTACGTGAAGTTCTGTAGCGATTTGGAACGATAGGAGACCAGGTAGGATAATTTACGCTTCCCAAACCCTAGATTTGACCTAGTGGATACCTGAATGATTTAGATGATTTGTATGGATTTTGGTGCTACTTTCGATGGAATAAATTGCATGCCTGTGTGCTGAAAACCCTAATTGCATGTTAGACTCTTTGTTTATCGAGTTTAGATGCCCTTAGGATGGATTTACTTAGGGTTAGGTACTTGATAGCCGGTATGGGACGGCCGTTAAGTATCCCGAGTACAGGGAGTTTTTAATTGACATCGTTTTTACCTGATTTAGCCTGTACTACGTTAGGGATCACGCGATAAATCAAGACGACCGTAAGAAAGGTTTAAGGAGGATAAGGGGGGATAACCTAGACGGGGAAACGTTGTGATTTAGGCGTAATACCCTAGAACCCTGAGGAATAGCCGACCGTGTGCATGTGAGTTCGAATAAACTGTATGAGGATGAGAATTGGCATATGTGCACATGCTAGAGGACGCCCTAGATGTTGATTCTCACCCGGTCCTTGAGTGAGTGATTGGTGTTACGGATCACACTCACAATATAGGCTTGATTCGGGTGATTGGTGTTACGGATCACACCCAACGATAAGAGAGGTATTCTCTCTAGATGACGTGCAATTAGATGACGATTTAGACTTGGTTACAGCAGATTTGTGACCAACGTGGACTTAGATACACCGGGCATGGGATTTTACCTGATTTTCATTATTGATTTTCAAAGAAATGGATTTTATGATTTTGATTAATTACCACGATTTCCATTTGATAAAACAATTTTAAAGATAAGGTATTTCACTGTTTTCGAACTGATTTTGGGAAGATGATTTCGGTGTTTGCATCGCTGAGTATTTAGCCAATTTTTGAATTATATTTGAACTATAAATTATTCTACTGGGATTTTATATCTCATCAGGTTGTTTACTCAGATGAACAGGGACAAGGACAGGAACCTAGACGATAGCAGGACAATGATTTGATGACAGCTAGATGAGAAGCTTAGTCTAGGCTTAAATTTTATTGTATATATATTTCGATGATGTTGTTGTATATAGATTTCTGTCATTTATGTTTTCTGTTGTTGTTAGACTGGCTGTATAATTGTAAACAGGTGATTATTGTATTTTGGGTATGGTCGAAATACAGAGGAAACTCTGCCAGATTTTTGGTAGGGTTTACCGCTGTAAACTTGTGAATTTAAGTTGGAACGTGTATGAATGTATGACGTGATGTGTATATGAGTTTTAGATTTCATTCCAGAGTAATTGATGATTTATGTATGTATAATTAGTAGTTGCGTGTGAATTAGGGTTGAACGAAATCCGAATGGACAATGGGAAGTCTATTTGGGTTATGCTCAACTAGTAGCGATCCCCTGACATTGTCATATCAGGAATAACTATGCAAATCAACCCATATGCTTCCGCTAATCAGATAAGTATCGCGTATGTTATATTAGGGGGTCGTTACAATACCTCTCTAGCGAGCTACCTTATGGGGAATGATCTAATGTATACTTCCAAGGAATTAATTGCTAGAGGAATGATCTAGTGTATACCTCCAGAGAACATAATTATGTGGAAGGGAATGATCTGGTGTATACCTTTCCAAATTAAAGCATTATGTGATGTTATGATTTGTATTGCAAGAATGTGTTCTATGTGAGCATGATTAAATTATGTGAATGTTGAAAGTGCTATCCACCCCATGAATTACATAACTTGTTGCATATCTCATGTTTATAAATGCATACACACATGTTTCACATATATCATACCCAAAGATCTATATGAAAAGAATTTTGAAATTGAACTGAATGTAGAGTTGTTTTCTATATTATTACAGTGTTACTTATTAGTTGTGTTAAATAAAATGGTTTGTTTAACTACTGGGAATATATTTCTTATTATTGTGCAGATATATATCAGATGCATAGAATTTGAATAATGATGCATCCTCTAGCAGATGTAAAGAGTAAATAAAGATTACATAATGTAGCACCATTAGTCCTAATTTCTGACATCAGTATTTTGAGATAGAATTAGGACTATTGGTCTTTTGAAAAAAAAAAGAGTTTGAGTGACAGGATTGTTGTGTCCTTACCCCTATAGATATGTATATATTTGATATTTCCAAGAATATGTATCAAAAGATTTAAATGATATGCCTATAGTTATGGGATGTTTTATAAATTTTGCTGTGATGTATGAAATTATATTTTCACTGTGCATAAAGTATGTTTATCTGACAAAACAACCTAGACCTAATTATATGTTAAATTACTAATGGATTAAATGCTTAGGCCATTTATTGAAAATAAAAAGGTAAAGAATAATGTAACCACTTATCTGAATTTTTTATATGACATTGTTAAAATAAGATTAGGGGTGTTACATCTTGAAATCCCTGAATGGAAATGGGATAAAATTACTATGGATTTTTGGTTGGTTTGCCTAAGAATCAATCAAGAAATGATGCAGTTTGGGTGGTAATGGACCAATTAACTAAGCAAGCACATTTCCTACCCATTACTATAAATTTCTCACTGGATAAGCTAGCCCAGTTGTACATTCAAGAAATAATGAAACTCTATGGAGTTCTCACTAGCATTATATTAGATAGAGACCCTAAATTTACTTCTAGGTTCTAGAAAGCCTTGCAAGAGGCCTTCGGTACCAAACTTAACTTTAGCACTACTTATCATCCACAAACTAAAGGGCAGACTGAAAGAACCATACAGACATTAGAAGATATGCTTAGGGCTTATGCCTTAGAACAGAAAGGGAGCTAGGATAAGAATTTTCCATTAGTGGAGTTTGCCTATGATAATAGTTTCCACTCCAACATAAGGGAAAATGTCAATCACTGTTATGTTAGTTTGAAGTAGCAGAAAGACAATTACTAGGGCCTAAGTTAATTAGTGCAACAAACTATAGACCAGATAAGAATGATTAAGGGAAAGATGACTAAGGCCTCAGATAAACAAAAGATTTATGTTGATAAGAGAAGATCACTTGAATTTGATGAAGGAGATCATGTTTTCCTCAGGGTTTCCCCATACTTGTGTCGGTAGAGCTATTAAGTCTAGAAAACTGGATGCTAGATACATTGGACCATTCCAAATTTTCAAAAGAGTTGATTCATCCACATACCAAATAGCTTTACCTCTATTTTTGTCTAATCTCTATAATATTTTTCATGTTTTTCAACTTTGAAAATATATTCCAAACTTATAACATATTCTTGAAGCTAGTATAGTATAGTTAAAAGATAATCTGACTTATCATCTTAAACCTTTGAGAATCATTGGTACTATGGTCAACCAGTCAAGGAATAAGGCTACTCCACTGGTGAAAGTATTATGGGATCAGTCATCGTCACAAGAGGCTATGTGGGAGAAAGAAAAAGATATGATAAGGACCTACCCAGAATTTTTTAAATATGTATGTACTAATTTTGAGGACTAAATTATTTGTAAAAAGGGGAGAAATGTAACATTTGATCCTACTATTTATTAGGGATGTTTGTTAGTTATCAATTGGGCCGTTACTAGTTGAGCGTAACCCAAATAGACTCTTCTATCAGTCCATTCAAATTCTACTTAACTACTTCTTGTGTGCAGCATACCTAATATAATGAAGTGTTTTTCCATGAATTTAGCCTAGTTATACATATAATGTTTCGACCTTAGGCAAGGAAAAAGAGAGAAAACGAAGTTTGTTTCATAAAGTTCCTTCCATAAGCCATAAGGTCTTAGTTATAAACATATAGGTCAACAAAAAGGGGAAAAATGACATATTTATATGTACATATGAATACAATATGAGAATGGGATAAGTAGATGTATATACAGATGTGTTGTGGAAACATGAAAATGAAATGGAAATGGTGAAGGAATAGATTGGTAGTTCACCCAAAGCCCTTGTAGTGAGTTACAATATGGAAATTGTATAGCAATGGAAGGTAACTTATGAAAATGTATTTGTATAATGAGAAGGGTGGAAAATAGGGAATATAAAGAATAAAGCTTCTATTTTCCCTTGTTTTCTCCCTTTGGCCAAGACTACTCTCCTGTTTCCCTTTGAGATAGGCTAAATTTTTATAATAAACTTACAAGGAGAGTGATGTTCTACCAATGAGCTATATGTAACCACACCTTAAGGCAGTGCACCTATCAGTGTAGTCTAGTACAAAGGTGAGTATCAAGGTCGTATCCCACAGGAATGGGAAAGCCCAGAGTTACTACTTACTCGTTGTTATTTAGCCTAAGAAGAATAGTGGTTTATCTAAACTAAATCTAACTACTATTATTGAGCTACGGAGAGAAAGTGAGGCAAGTGTTAAGATAGAGAATTATCAAGTTTCTAGAAAAGCAAACCCATTGGGATCTTATACTGGATGATATGTAAACAAAAGATAATGGGTTATGAGATTGATTGTGCTACCCGTGTAAAACAAATCCAGATTTTCGATTGGTTTCAATGGATTTCTTAAACCTATACCTTTCATTGGCTATTCGTGTACAATGGTCAAGTTTAGATTAGCATTAAGCTTTTTAGAAGCTTCTCCTGGTCCAGCAGTTGTTGACCTCTTGGTCCGAGCGAAGATCAATTGTTCTCTCTAGTTAGTTTTCCAATTCCAAACATCATCGGGTAAAGTATGTGAGAGGAATATAGATAGTTTTTATTACCACATCTTGTAATAAAAACTTGATTAATCTTTAACTAGAGGAAGATCACACAATTCAATTCATAACTCAATCATGTTCAAATCAAAATATCAACATAGTCTAAGAACCCCAATTGGGTTATACCAATCTAGCTACTCATGTTCATGAATAAAATAACAAGAAATATAATAAAGGAAGAAGAACAAAATGGAGACAGAAACACCCTCATCGGTCGAGTTTTGGATTGATAGCCTTGACTCTGAACTCCTCTTTGATTATGCTCCGAATTGCCTCTTGATGCTTCCCAACCTTTTCCTTTAATTCTCGATTGAATTTCCACGGCTTGTGAACTTTGTGAAAAGATAATGGAATTGAAGTATTAAGCTCCAAGGATTAGCAGGGATTGTCACCCTCCAAGCTGCTCCAAGTGCTCTCAGTTTCCTCTCTTAATCGCCTTTGAAGTGATGCCTTTCTTCCCTTGCGCCTCCTCCTATTTATAGGCAAGGAAGGCGTCTCCTTAGGCCTCCACATGGCCATGTGGGTGACATGGCCGTGTTGTAGGCCAAGTTCTAGAAGACATCCATTCGTGATGATTTTTCGGGCGTTCCTTGGTTGAAAATTGTTGCTCTGGCCATGTAGGAAGGTGTATAAGATGTCATTGTCATGTGGAGAGGTGTATTCTAGAAGATTTAAGGCAGCAAGGGCGTGTGGCAGGGTGTGTTCTAGAAGACTTCATGAGTGCCCATGCGAAAAGGTGCATTTTGAGGTGCTTTGAGCCTTTGGATGCTTGGTTTCGATCCATTTCCTTTTAAAACTACTTTATACCTGGGAAAAGCTTAGATAACATGAAAGTAAGTGGAAATATGGGTAATTATAGATCAAACACATAAAATATACTCTTAAAGTGAGTGAAATTTAGCCAATAAATATGTATAATTATGTACTTATCAAAGAGTGTTAAAGGCCTTGAGCTAGTCAATTTAAAGGGAAAAGAAGTGGATGGCCATTATGTTGTCAAGTAGTTACAAAAGAAGGAATAGCCTACCATGTCCATACAATTTGATTATAAAAGTATTAGTAAAAGCATAAGGGTTATGTTTTAAAGAGAGTATAGTATCATGATAAATAAATGAAAGGAAATTCATTTATAAAGGGAAACATAGAATACAAAGATAGAGAACTTAGAGGAAGTATTTCCAATGTATGTTATAGGATAGATAGGAATGTAACCGAATTACTAATGGTCGGTATGGGATGACAGTTAGGTGTAACACCCCAATCTAATAGCCATTTCCTTTATAAAATATATTAATTTTAGTATAAATCCTCTGGCCATTAGATTGCTATGTTACTTTCACTTTTGTCCTTATTTATTACCTGAGTTAATATTAATTACCATTTAGTGTTGGATTAAGTTTTGGGTTCCTCTACTTAGTTATTCTTTATTTATACATTTCATAGCAAAAGACTATATAATAAAAATATCTAACTACATAATGGAAGATGAATATCATTTATACATGAACTCCTCATTAATATAAACTTCCCATACATAGAGTTCTAGTTATACATAGGGTAAGGAGGCAACAAACCTGCCACTCAAACCCTTGTTAATATTTTGCTATTACGATACATAACTTAGAACCCATAATCTCAGTAGTACTATGCTTGATTCTAGAAAAGATACTTTAGTCCATGTTACCTTTACCTCAGGTAGTGGGGTGTGCCTGGTTATCTAATATATACTAGGATAATTATGAGAAATAAATTCCCTGTAGCCAAAATATCCATTCTTTTGAAAAACCTCTGAGATGTACCACCATGATAACACGGAAAACATTCTAGTTCCTTTCTTTAAAATACCATACTATCTATTGGGATATCATGTATGGTTTATATATATATATCAATATCTATATCAATATGGCATTTATTTATGAAAGCATAGTATAATTCAATGCAAGGATGGAATATACCATCTTTATCATTTCATAACATCATTTCATAATGAAAGCGTCAAATATGTGTCATAAATGTATACATGGTTCATTCATCTTAATAAGATCATGGAGATCATAAAATCAGGGAAAAAGGAAAACAATTATAGCATTATGGCTAATTCCATTCTTTAGAGAAGAGAAGCCTAAGAGTATCGGGAGAGTTACGTAGTAAATTACTCCATGTACCACTTCTTATATGAGTGAGTTAATTTAACATCATATGTGATAATTCAGCCACTGGTATTATCTGAGGCGTCCTTTAGTGGATCTAAATACTTATTTACTTATTACTGCCCATAGGAAAATTGATAATTAATTTTTTTCAATTAAGCTCATAGGATTATTGCTAACTACAAAGATCATTTCCTCTCTGCTTTTATGGCAGATCATGATGCTATGGAATCACTACTGCTTTTCTAGTGGATTGCACTTCCAGTACACTATTTCTTATATATGATCTAGGATGACTTGACTTGTACCCATAATTACACTAACTTAGAATTTGCAATCTTTCTAAACTTCTTATACTGAGTGGATGTTTAATGTAATGACCCCCTTGTTTGCAATGATGATAATGATGATATTAAAGAATTACAAGGTATTGGGGCGGGTGTTACATTTTCCTTATAGATAATGAATGTTTTCCGTATTTTTGAATAGAGATGCTTTATGATCATGATATTAAAATAGCATATATGGTGAACTTCTGTAGTACATTGTCATACTACATTTTCATAAATGCATGCCATACATAATTATGCAATGTATATGTCACATCCTAATAGAACAAGAGAATTTTTTATGTAAAGAATGTAAAACTATTTTCGTATCACTATAGTGATACATGCCATAGTTTTAAAACGAAAATGGATTGTCTAGCTACTGAGAATCTATTTCTCACAATTATATCTGGTATGACCAGATGACAAGATATATGATCTTGCTTGAAATATAAGTGGCTCTGGTAGAAATTCCTTGGCTCGACTCCTTCACGGTAGTTCAGAACATATATATGACTGGATATGTGAAAGTTTATCCATTAGTAGGTAGATTTTATAAAAAGGGTTTGAGTGACAGTCTTGTTATCTCCTTACCCTGAGAAACCAAAAGAACTTCACATATCCAAAAATATATGTATAACAATGTAAATAATGAATGAATGGAAATATATATATAAGTTGCGTTGTTATCATAAATAATATTCTTAATTACTTAGATTTTCGCTATACAAAGTATGAATGACGTACCTGATTACTAAATCCCAAGCATAATAAAATATTAAATGAAAATTAATATGTTACTTGGGTAATGATAATAAAGGATAAAAGTGAATATAACATACAATCTTGTAGATGAACATTTTATTAAAGGTATTATTTATAAGAAAAACTATAAGATTAGGGTGTTCTAATTGAGATTGTTGTTATCACAGGGACCATGCTCCTAGTGATTATCACACTTCCTTTTTTCCATGTGATTTGTCACACTTCCTTTCAACCATGTGACTGAGATCTAACTTCCAAGGCATCCCCTAGCACGTGCACATTACTAGTCTCATCCTTTTCCTGACTATACAGCAATATATACAAATAGGTGACTAATGTGCCTTATTTTATTTGCCTAATGTTAATTGTCCATTTTATGAGCATTTTAAATAATTTTATTCTCGAAATCACCTAAGTTTGCATTATTTTTATTTTTATGCATTTTATCAAGTTATCATCAGCAAACAGAGCAATTTCAAGCCTGGACAGCCCTTAAAGCACCAAAAATAGGCCATTTGGGTCAATTTTACTTATTAAGCTGAGGTGAAGGCTTATTGGGCCTTGGACCAGGCTGGGAACAGGTAAAAAGTGAGCAGCCCGTGTGAGAAAAAGGAGACCGTGTGAGAAGAGTGAGACCCGGGAAGCTTGGAATAGTGCAGGAAGAACAAACCCGTGCAACGTGAGAAAGGGATAAGACCGAGCAAAGCTCTGCCGGTGCATAAAATTAGGCCGATAATGGGGGACAACGAGCAGGACACCTTCGTCAGATTCAGCCATCGAAACGTCATAAAAAATGGAGTTTTAGCAAGCTCTTCTTTGCGACCTAGTTTGCTATTTGTCAACATCACGTCTCCTCTGCGATATTGTTTGGCCGACCTACCATGAGCAACCATCCCTACAACCTTCAGTGGCTCATCTGCCACCTTTCCTCAGCTCGCTGGCCACCATAACACCCTATATCACGAGATTCGCGACAGACCCGAGAAGGACCCAAGATGCAATCTAGGAGTGCTTCACGACACGTCTGGCATCGTCCATCTAGTCTGTCACTAGAAATTTCCCCCCCAGTCGCTTGGTGCCTTGATTGTGACCTTCTGCCTTAGCTCCAGCCACTGTTGTAACCATTTTTCATCAGATACCTGAGAACTCGGGATCTGACCCATTTTGACCCTACCTATGACCCATGGAGCTTTTGGACAAATTTGAAGTTAATTTTTTTAGCAAAATTCTACCAATTTTCCATCGAGATTCTAGTGGTTTTCCAATGGCCAATCCGTGTAGCTACTGTTGGGCAATTGAGAAGATAGGGGCGTGCATAATTTTTACTATTTTTATCGCCTATATAATTGATTGTTTGATGGATTTGTTGTTGGAATTGTCTACTGTTGTAAATATATGTGGCTAAATAGTTTATCACTTAGAACTAAGGTTAATAAATTACTGGATCAAGAACTAACAACTCTTAAGAATAGTGGATTAGAACGATAATGTTGATCATAAATCAACCATTGGGACGAACCAACCAGTGGTAGGTTTGTAGGTTTAAGAAATTCATTGAGACCGATAGAGAATTTGAATTTAAATTAGAATCCACTCATAGGTAACATAGTCAAATTCAGTAATCCATTATCCTTTGTGTTTACCAACTAGTGTAGGTTCCATGATGGATTTTCTTTTCTTGCCTCGATATATTCTCTTTCATTCCTTTTCACTAGTAGTTTATTATTGCATTTAATTAATTATTAGTTTGGTTAAAAATCAATCACTTTAATTACTAGGCTAGATATTGGAGAACAAGTAGTAACTCTAGGCTTTCTTGTTCCTGAGGAATATGACCTTGATACTCACCATTACACTAGGCTGCATCGATAGGTTCATTGCCTTAGGTGTACTTGCATAAGTAGCATTGGCATCACAAATTAAGTTTTTGATGCCGTTGCGGGGGATTGTTTGTGAAAACTAGAGTGAATTTTTTATTTGTTACTTTAGCTATTTTTGTTTTATTTTATTTTGTTTCTATTTTTTTATTTGTTACTCTTTGATTTGGTTGTTAGGTTGTTTGGCCATCACTGGTTTCAGATAATTTATGACCATTGATTCTATATCAGTCTTGGTAGCTCAAATACAAAGGGAGCTTTTACCCAATCAAATTTCTCAATGCCTAATGCTAGAGTAGGCCGCACAGTTTGGCTATGTTTTGCGGTGACCCGCATTATGGTGTCAACTGTAATGCAGGAGGTGTGTTTGCTAATTCCTCTTCTTCATTTTCTCCTTACATTGTTTCTACTTATTTTAAATAGGTCGATTATATGGGAAATGCCCTAAGTCAGCAAAAGAATCCCTAGAGCAGTACATACAATTTTGGGTGAAGTAACCATCCAAATTTCAGATGGATCAACAATACCCAAGATCCATAAGATTCTTAGTGGCTACACCAACAGCAACTCTAACAATAAATCACTCATGATCAATTTCCTCAAGGACAAGAGGAGTTCAGTCTTGAGAAAATAATCATGAAATTTTTGTCTAAGACGAACACAACTCTTAGAAATCAATAAGCCTCCCTTCAGAACTTGAAGAATTAGATAGGCCAGATTTCTAAATTGTTGGCTAAGAGCTAACCAGAGGCGCTCCCTAGTATCACAGAGTCTAATTCAAGGGAGCATTGCAATGTTTTTAATCTGGAACCAGGTAAGTCACTATCTGACCCCTTACATTTGATTGATGATGATTATACTCTTGTGTAGGATATGCTAGTCAGTGAGGAGCCAGAACTTGAGGGGAGTAAACCAGAGCAAGCTCATGATATTTCTATAATTTTTATGGATGGTTCAAATGATATTGTTGAGTCTGAATTACAAAAATTTATGCTAAATAACGCTTTGAAGATAGCATTGCAAGGAGATGAGGAAGAGTTATCCAATGAGAAAGTGTTGGAATAACTAGCTAAATTGCTAGCTAGGATATACTATTTTTGGCCAAAAGCCTACCCTCTGTGTTTCCCTTAGGTTGTAATGCCCTTATCTAGTATTAAAATTCATCTGATGTAAATAGATAAGTTCAGTACATTAATCTTATCCTTTTATTATTAATGTCTGAGCATTTATACCATTAAGTGTTATTAAAGTGGATTAGGTTCAGGTTCCCTTGCTCAGATCAAATCTAATCTACATAGCGAAAATGAAATACTATACAACATAGCAAAATTTTAAAACTTTTATACAATACAATTAATAAATGTCCAATAAATGTCTAGTATAACCTTTGTAAACATGTACCAGGATATATGAAGCACCCATTGTAACGACCCCCTAATACAACATACACAATGCTTATCTGATTAGCAGAAGCATATGGGTTTGTCTAAATAGTTATTCCCGATGTGGGAATGTCAGGGGATCGCTACTGGTTGAGCGTAACCCAAATAGACTTCCCGTTGTCCATTCGGATTCCGTTCAACCCTAATTCACATGCAGCTATACTAATTATATATACATACGTCATAAATTACTCTAGAATGAAAACTAATATCCATACATGCAGCATACAATCTTTTAATGCGAATTCCAACTTAATTACTTAGGTTACAGCGATAAACCCTACCAAAAATCTGGTAGAGTTTCCTTTGTATTTCAAACATATCCATAATACAACAGTCACCTATTTACAGATATACAGCTAGTCCAATTACAACAGAAAACATAAATGACAGAAGACCAATATACAGCAACATCATCAAAATATATACAATGCAATTCAAGCCTAGACTAAGCTTCTTTTCTGTCTATCCCTAAGTCATCATCCAGCTAACGTCTAGGTTCCTGTCCCTGTTCCTATTCATCTGAGTAAACAACCTAGTGAGATATAAAATCCCAGTAGAATAATTTAAAGTTCAAATACAATTCAAAATCTAGTTGAAAACTCAGCAGTGCGAGCACCAAAAATATCTTCCTGAAATCAGTTCGAAATCAGTGAAATACCTCATCTTTAAAATCATTTTATCACATGGAAATCGCGGCAAATACTCAAAATCATAAAAATCCATTTCTTTGAAAATCAATTATCAAAATCAGGTAAAATCCTATGCCCGGTGTATCTAAATCCATCTTGGCTACAAGTCCTTTGCGACTAAATCTAAAATCGTCCAATTGCATGTCATCTAGAGAGATTAGCTCTCTTATCATTGGGTGTGATCCGTAACACCAATCACCCGAATCTCGCCTATGTTGTGAGTGTGATCCATAACACCAATCACTCACTCAAGGACTAGGTGAGAATCAACATCTAGGGCGTCCCCTAGCATGTGCACATACGCCAATTCTCATCTTCATACAGTCTATTCGAACTCACATGCTCACGGTCGGCTATTCCTCAGGGTTCTAGGGTATTACGCCTAAATCACAACGTTTCCTCGTCTAGGCTATCCCCCCTTATACTCCTTAAACCTTTCTTAGGGTTGTCGTGATTTATCGCGTGATCCCTAACGCAGTGCAGGCTAAATCTGATAAAAACAAGGTCATTTAAAACTCCCTGTACTCGGGATACTTAACAGCCGTCCCATATCAGCTATCAAGTATCCTACCCTAAGTAAATCCATCCTAAGGGCATCTAAACTCGATAAACAAAACATCTAACATGCAATTGGGATATCCAGCACACAGGCATGCAATTTAGTCCATCGAATGCAGCACGTAAATCCATGTAATTAAATCTAATTGTTCAGGTATTCACTAGGTCAAATCTAAAACTCGGGAAGCATAAATCATCCTACCTGGTCTCCTGTTGCTCTGAAACCAATTCAGAACTTCATGAAATCTCAGTTTTTGAGCCAATTAAATTCCCTGGACATTTAAATGAATATTCAAGTTTGTCACATCATCCGTTTTACGATCCTAAGTTCGATTATCCTAATTCCTAGGTCAATTTATTTCCTAATTGCGTTCGGCAGCTATTTCAATCAAAGTTCATCAGTTTTTAGGAAATTAAACCTTACCAGTGTTTTCAGATGATGGAATTTTGTCCCGGGGTGATCTCGGTGTCTCCTAGTGTATTCAGCGCGGTGGCGCACGACAGAGTACGGCGGAGGGGTGCAGTTGGCCTCAAAATTTACACCACGGTGAAGCCTGCAAGACGAGGAGTCCAAATATTGTGGTGGCGCGGCAGTTCACGGCTGTTTGGAAGACGTTTTTCGACCATGAAGAATGATACACGATGGATGGAAAAAGCCTCGATCCGGGCACGTCGGACCTCCGTTCAACGTCGGCAAGCTGGTAGCTCAGGCTACACGCTGGTGGTGGCAGCGACGGCCAACGGTGGCGGACAGCGGGGATCTCAGCTGGCAAAGTTTTCGTGCAGTGGAGGAAGAAAATGCCATTTTCTGGCGGCGCTAGCGGCCATTGGCGGCCGTGGGTGGTTTCTAGAAGTCAAGGGTGCCGAGGGGAGTCGATTGGTATGCCAGGTGGTGGCTCACGGTGTCTCAGGTGGCGGTGCGCGGTGAATGAAGTAGGAGAGAGAGGAGAGAGAAAATAGAGTGAGGAGAGATAAAGAATTATGCCAAATGGCAAGGTTTCAGGAAATTTAAAGCTTCCGGAGGCGATTCTGACTGTTCTCGGGCCACCTGGGGAAACTTTAGGATGTCGGCTTCCTTCCAGACATTGGCACGAGTTTCCATGTAAAGCTTTTGCCCTCCATCAATGAAACTGAAGTACGAAACATCGTCTGTTAGTTTCTAATCGCCGGATCGCGTTTCTTTCCATTCGGTCGTGTTTTTGACTTCAAATCGCTTTCTAAGTTCAACCATCACCTCAAAATACGTGCCAACCTTAGTTTAAATGGAATTAGCATTAAAAATTCAATTTTATCTTTCGAAATAGTTTCGGTTATTACACCCATCCATAAGGAGTTAAGAGATAACAATCTTGTTACTCATATTCCTTTACAAAAAATGGGAGTGAACAAGTCCTTCACATATCCTTTCCCAAAAAATTTCCCGTTCCCCTTTCATGTACACAGTCAAAATGATAGTCCTAATTCTACTTCAAAATACATCTAGAATTTAGGACCAAAATTACAAAATTACAAAACGCTTTTGATAAAAGAACTCATATCTTTCCTGGCACCGCTAAGCATTCGCATCTGATACATATTAGCATAAAAATGAGAAACACAAGTTTTCTAGTAGCTTAACAATTCATCATTTTAAAATCTACTAATATGTATCAGGGTGCAAGCACTAAAACATTTACATCTACATTCTCGCTATTTGAAAACATAACCTTATTCACAATATAAATTGGCAAGCAGTGCATGATCAATTTAGATGTCAATGTGATAAAAATAGATGTCCATTTTCACGTAAAATGTATTTTCATACGATTCTGCATGATGTCACAAAAAGAAATAAAATGCATTTATGCATTTCATTTTTAAAACTTACCTTTAAACATCGATTATGCACACTAGGGCACCTCGTGGACACTTGGCCACCTTTATGAAAATTTCTGTGCACACTTGGGCACTTGTGGACACTTGGCCACCTTTATAAAAATTATCGTGCACACTTGGGCACTTGTGGACACTTGGCCACTTTTATAAAAATTATCGTGCACACTTGGGCACTTGTGGATACTTGGCCACCTTTATGAAAATTATCGTGCACACTTAGGCACCTTTGGACACTTGGCCACCTTTATAAAAATTATGGTGTTGTAAAATTACCTATTAGTAGCAGTCTTAAATTAGCCACCATACTCTCTTAATTTTTCAATATAAGCACAGTAATGGTACGAATGGGGATAAGTTGCATTCACTCTTCCTTTAATTTTAACTTTCTCATTTTCCCTTGACTTTAATCATTAAAATACATTTTATAAGTCATCTCCCTTTACGTATGCATTCGACCACTTAGAACAGAAGGGTGACAATTGTGATCGGACATTATGGAACAATAATATCATCATTACCATAAGTCAATTTTATGATCTTTGGCATTAATATAATGAGGGTAGTTTCCTCCCATGTTTAATTTGTCACCACTACCATTCACACTTTATTCTACCTACCTTTCTGGTTCAAATTACATTGCATAAAATTTCAGTTTCATATGTTTATTTATTCTTACATCCAAATAGTAAGGTGAATCTTTATTTTCCAAAGTCAAAACTTCTATATTCTAATTTATCATAACCTTTTTTTTTCTTCCATTACATGCTAGCTAGAGATTTTATCATGGTATCCATAACTTAGCATATGTATTAATCGTACGAGGATACAATTTTTCCTATGTTATCTTGGGTTAAAGCTTTTCTTTTATACATGCTACATTTATCAACAATAAATCTATCATGGACTCACAACGTCTATTCCAATGCAAAGAAACCTTAGCCATGCATCACATAAGATTTCAATACTCTCTTATTCTAGGTGTAACACCCCATAATCTTAATTAGTTTAAATTAATGGTCTTCAATTAAATGGATGGAATTAATGGTTTCATTAATGAATTGCTTGCTTGCATAATTTAATGGGCCAAATGGTTATATTAAAGGGTAAGCTTGCATGAAAATTAGGTGCTTAAAATTAATTCTTCATTTCCTTTTTATTTACTTAGCCTAAGTACTGAGAGAGAAGCAATATAGGATGCAACTATTTGAGATATATGCATGTGTGTGCCTTGCATGTATCCTACATGAAAGAAAGGAATGGAAATTATATTTTATGCATGGGAACTCCAATTCACACGTGAGCTAGGGAGGAAAGAAATTTCATGCATCTTGTGTGGGACCAATGGAAAATACAAAGAGGGAAGAGAAGTTGAATTGCCATCTTGCATGCAAAAAAAAAAGGGGGGGCAAGGAGATACTTGTGGGTGTGTGAGCACGTGTAAGAGGGAAAGGCAAGATAGGATGCTATAATTAAAATATATGCATGAGTATGGGTGCATGTGCAAGTGGGGGAAAGATAAGCATGCATGGTTCACGTGAATTGAGAAATGAAGGAAGGAGAGCACACGTGGATTAAGGTTGGGAAGAAGAGACAAAAGGTGCAGCACTTTTCCCCCTATTATGACCCAATGGGCTAGGAAGAGATGCAGAAAATTTTAGGCAACATAGGAATTAGGTTTCTTGTAGAAGTAGGTAATCTAAACTTGCAAGAAATATATATAAAGAGTGTAGATTTATGTTGCTTATGGGATGCACCTAACATGTAAGGGAAGGAAGAGCAATTTCAAGCAAACAAAAGGAATTTAATTAAATAGAAAAGGTACAACAAATTTCCTTGTGTTAAGGTGAGAGATGGCGTGAAGCAAGTGACTAAAGTGGAGTGCAAAGGAAGTAAAGTCCATATGTGGCATAAACAATAATAAACCAAAACTAAATGAGGAATGTGCTGTACGTGGGGAGGGAAATGAATAGATGCATACGCCACCTAGGCTGCAATGTACACGTGAAATAGCAAACAAAAAAGAGAGAAGAAAAGAAAGGAAAAAGGGGAGAAGGTGCATGTGAAATGGTTCGGCCAAATGGAAAAAGAAAAGGGAAGGAAGAATTGGAAAATATAAATATACTTTAATATACTTGCATACACATGTGGGAAAGGAAACAAAAGGGGAGTTGAAAAGTGACTCTTGAGGCATACAATAAACCACACGTGAAAATATAGAAAAGGAGAGAAAGAAAAGAAAAGGAGAAAAGGGAGAGGGAGGACGTGAGACATCAAGAGGGAAAAACTAAGAGACCAAGGGAAGAAGAAGCAAGGAAGAACTCAAAGGAAAAGCCAAGGAAACTAAAGGAAGGGCCAAGAATATTCTCTCTAGCACACCATCAACGTAGGTTAACAATTATAACAAACTCATGTTCCATGTTTTAGTAACTACCATGTCTTCATAAGCCTTTCATGGAGCATGATGATAATCCCTACATTCTTGATAAAATGCATGCTTTATTGGCTAAGCTTGTATGTTAAGTTAATGTGATGGAATGAGGATTGTATATGTATAAGGGATATATAATTAATAACATGCTCATGATGAGCTAAGCTTGAGTATGAGGTGAAGGGAGGAATGAAAAGAATTTCCCTTAAGCCAAAAATTCTTCTTGAACTTGGTAGACCTCCATAAGAATTAATATTATTGTTATTATTGAGGAAAAGAAAATTTATTCTTAAGGGTAATAGAATTTCATAAGAAATACACATAAAGATGTGGTCTTTAAGAAAGAAGAAATTATCATGGAAATTATTAGAATTTTTAGAAAGAGAATGTATATTGGAATTAATTTCCAAGAGAAAGAAATTATTAGGACTTTTAGAAAGAAAATGTTCATTGGAATTAAATTCCAAGAAAAAGAAATTTTTATTGAAATTATTAGAATTTTTAGAAAGAGAATGTATATTGGAATTAATTTCCAAGAGAAAGAAATTATTATTGAAATTATTAGAATTTTTAGAAAGAAAATGTACATTGGAATTAAATTCTAAGAAAAAGAAATTATTATTAAAATTACTAAAATTTTTAGAAAGAAAATGTGCATTGGAATTAATTTCCAAGGAAAATAAATTATTATAGAAATTACTAGAATTTTTAGAAAGACAATGTGCATTCGAATTAACTTCCAAGAAAAAGAAGTTAATATTGAAATTATTAGAATGTTATAAGAAATATACTTAGAAATTATTTCTAAGGAAAATAGAAATTATTCTTTAAATATTGAATTTCCCATAAGAAATGTATATTTACATTAAATTGCAAGAAAGAGATAATTATCCTTGAAATTAATAGAAATTCCAAATGAAGTACATTAATGATACTTTCCAAGAAAAAGGAATTTTATCCTGGAAGTTATTAGAATTTTAAAGGGGATGTACACTAATAATGATTCTCAAGAAAATAAAATTTTCCTGGATAATTAAAGAAATATTAAAGGTGGCCAAGTGCCCACCTAGTGCCCAAGTGTTCGCAATGACCCTAAGAAGGTGGCCAAGTGTCCACATATGCCCAAGTGTGCACACAGAATATTAAAGGTGGCCAAGTACCTACATGTGGCCAAGTGTGAACAAAGAGTTTTAAGGGTGGCTGAGTGTCCCTAAATGCCCAAGTGTGCACAGTTAAAATACAAAGAAAATTTAAGAATGATAAGTCTAAATAATTTGTCAATGTATGGTAATGTATGCTACATCATGTTTTGTTTGACAACATATTAGTTCCATCCCATTGACCTTTTTAATGGACCATATATTGCTTTCCAATTTATAATTATGAATTGTGTTTTATTTTATTCCAAGAATGTTGAATTAATTATTTTAGTTCTTACACCCTGATACATATTAGTGGGTTTAAAACCTAAGTTGTTAAGCTATTGGGGAACTTGCGTTTCTCATTATATGCTAATATGTATCAGATGCGGACTCGTAGCTGGGCTAGGAGATCGAGTCCTTTTTGGGTTAAAGAAAATTTTTTGTGAACCCCATATTTTGGGGCCCTAGTATAGACTTAGTGTAGATCTAGGATTACTCTTTTGGTAGTGGACCTGAGATCTAATTTTAGAAAGAAACAGGGGAAAGGATAGGTGAAGGACCTATCCATCTTGGAAATTGTAAAGGGAGTCTGAGTGACAGGATTGTTGTGTACTAACTTCCTATGGATGAGTGCTTTGCATATCCTGATACATGGTACTGTAGTGTAATGGACATTATGGAAACTTATTTCATTGAATTGTATGAAAGTTTAGATTCCTCTGTGTAGCATAGTAAATCTTTTTTTCTGCTGTGCATGTAAGTTTATTTAATTTGAGCGAAAGATCCTGAACCTAATCTGCCTAATATAATTCAATGGTATAGTTGCTCAGACCTTAGTTAAATAAAGGATAAAGATAATGTACTGAATCTATCTGTTTATATCAGAATTAATGGTAATACTAGATAGGGGTGTTACACTAGGCTTTTTCATAGTAATAACAACATCTACTTTAACACATTCACAACATAACTATTTACCATGCAAGCTTAGCCAAGAGACATTCATTTTTGTGAGAAGGTTGAGAAGTAATTATTGTTCCATGGAAGCTTGGAAATTCATGATGAATATATATAGAACCATGGAAATTTGTAAGAATTGTTAACCTACCTCAATGATGAACTAAGATGGATTTAGCTTAGATTCCTCTTTGACTCTTCCTTTGAACTCTTTCCCTTAGTCCCTTGCCTCTTCTTTCCTTGGTCGACTTAGATCCTTCCTTCTCACAAACTTTTGTATTTTTTTTAGACTCATAATGCTCTCTCTTCCTTTCTCTTTTTTTTCTCTCTCTTGCCATGTGTGTATGATGCATGTATGTCAAAATGCAATCTCAATTCCTCCTTTCTCTTTGCTTAAGTGGTGTGTTCCCTTTTCCCTCCTTGATTATTGTTGTTTAATTGTTACAAGTGTACTTGGAAGCACAATTTGCATTTCTTTGGTCCACTTGGTCACACAAGCTCACTCTTCTTGATCACATTGTATTGAAATAAAACAAATTGGAAAGGAAAGGGGAAAACTAGTCCCATATGCCTCTCTTTCTTTCTCTCTTCTCAATTTCCATTGTCTATTCAGCTAATAGGGTGCTACACCTTATTCTCATATTAATTATTATTATTCTTATTATTAACCAATAGTCCCATTTGCAGCCCCCTTTTTGTTCCTTGAAATTTTGTATCTTATCCATTATTCACGCTGCACCCCTTCTTAATGCAATCCATCTTGTACTCTTTAAATTTCCATTAGTCACACCAAGGGAGGGAACGAAGGAAAGGCACGAAATCCTTACTCTTCATTATTTAATTCCTTCCTTCATGGCCTTTCATGTAACTCAAGTGTAGCCCTTTTTGCTTGTAAACTTTGTGTTACTTCCTCCAATATTCACGCTACATTCCCCTCTCCTTCTTACTCTCAGTTATTCTTTTTATGCTATAGCCTCACGTAAGGTTTTAGTGTAGCCCATTTCCAATATTCATGCTACACTTTTCCTTTATTTTTTTTTGTTTATTACTAATTATCATTGCTTATGCCACATGTGTACTTTTAAGCACCATTTCCTTGCAAACCTAGGTTTAGCTACTTGAACACGTTATTGGAAAGGAGAAGGGAATTCATGCAAAGGAAGGGAATTCACGCTAGCTTCCCTCTCTCACTTACACTTTTCTATTCCGCCAAAGAACATGGGACACCACCTTCATTTTCCTTAATGTTATTTCATGGCTGCTCTAAGTGTACTTTACGTACAATTTTCATTTCCTTGCAAGCTTAGGTTAGCTACTTAGACATGTTAAAGGAGAGAAGGAAAGTCATATTCTATCTTCATCTTTTGTTATCATTATTTAAGTATGGCTACATGCGTACCTTCCTAAATGTATGTTTAATATAGAAAAAATTCTACACCCTTTTCTTTTGTCCATTCGGTCATATTTGAAGGGATGAAGGAAGGGAAGGAGATCACGAAATACTCCTCCCACACGCCATATGTATGCCCTTTTTTCTCTTGCTTTATGTCATTACCTATTTGGCATTTTTTATTATGAATTTGTGAGGCTTCCTTGCTGCATACACATTCATATTTTTAACTTCATCCTTGTACCTAAATCACACCCTTCACGCAAGGCTCATGCATGCAAGGTATGCATGAGTTTTCCCCACATTGGAAGTAACACAAAGAGGGAGGGGAAAACATGGATCACACATTTCTCTTTCCTAGCCGTGTGGGTGTACTTTAGGTCAAGTAAATTCTGCACTTCCATTTATCTCGAGCCATCTCACTCTCCTATTACCCATTGTTTACTTGAAATTAAGGCTAAAGGGAAGGAAGGAAGCTTAATGCCACACATATTTCTCTCTTCCTCCTTGCCATATAGATATAGGATTTTGAAACTGTTTCTATAATTCCCACATCATTGCATGGTAGGATAGCTTAGGAGGATTTAAATTCTCCCTCTCTCACTCTTGCTTCACCAAATGCATGTATATATACATTTCAATGCTACACACTTCTTTCTTTTCCCTATTGCACGTGTACGTATATATATTTTTAATCACTTTATTCTTATTTCCTTTCCCCTTGTCTTAGCAGTGTGGGTATATATTTAGAGTAAATAAAATAAGTAAATTTCATATCCTTCACCAATTAGATGCGAATGCATTTTTGAATTGGCTATACTCTTTTCTCCTTTAGTGCTTCGATTTGAAAAAGGAAATTAATACAAGCAGGTTAAGTGCATCAAGCATTTGAAACAAGAAAGTGTGCTAAACACTAAGTTACACAAGCAAATTCATCCACTTAATTGAGGAGACATTAGTGTAGACTAATCAGGAAAATATGGGGTGTTACATAGTTGGCCATTGTTGAGCCTTGACATTTTCTTCATTATTGACACCTTTACACCTTATATTCCTCTCTTTCACATCATCTTCTTTTTCACCTTATATGTTGGAAATTGTGTGATTTACTCTTTATATTTGGATTAAATGCACTGTCTTGATTGGTAACAATCCACCAAGTATTTTCTTCAGATGCTCCCTTCAATCCAAAATTGTTTATTAGCAAGATTACAAAAATATATATATATAAAGAGACAAAGACAAAAAGACGAAAAAAATTTTGAAAAGCAGTTTTCATTATCTTGTTTATTAGACATGTTATACCTTGAGCATCTCCTATTTCATTGAAAACTTTGTGAAATTTTCTGTGTTTAGCACTTTGCTATTTTTAATCCTTTGAGTATTCACCATGTTGAAATTGCATAACTTCTAGCATATCTTTCACCTCTTCCCAAAATTTTTCCTCACCTTTATCTTAACCTCATTACAACCTAGTTAAGACCCTTTGATCTTAGTATTCAATTTTTCACAATAGCAGAGATGAGATTTATGAGCAAGCATATGGTAGGCAGATTCTTGTGAAATTGCTTGAGGGATTTGTGCTTTACCCTTATACACTTTGAGTGATTTGAATGATCCCTATGAAGCTTTGGTTTTTAAATTTTTGTTATTGAATTGCAGGTTAAGTTGTGTATGCATTGTTATTATTTCCATCTTGTGTTAAGGTTGTGCAATTTGATTTATGATTGAGTTTACCTTGGGATGTGCTAGGTATCATTAAATGTGGTTTAGATATGATTTTTGAGGAACTATTGCTATTTGTTTAAAGACTGAGTTAGTGTTTTCTTAAGGACAAGAAAAAGCTTAAGCATGGGGTGATTTGATGTGCCTTATTTTATACATATTTGCCTGATGTTAATTGTCCATTTTATGCAATTTTATTTTTGAAATCACCTAAGTTTGCATTATTTTTATTTTCAAGAATTTTATCAAGTCATCAACAATAAACGGAGTTATTTTGAGCCTGAATAGCCTTTAGAGCACCCAAAATAGGCCATTTAGGTCAATTTTACTTATTGGGCCGAGCTGAAGGCTTATTGGGCATTGGACCGGGCTAGGAATAGGGAAAAAGTGAGCAGCCTGCGTGAGAAAAAGGAGACCGTGTGAGAAGAGTGAGACCCAAGGACCTTGGAATAGTACAGGAAGAATGAACTTGTGCAGTGCAAGAAAGGGAGAAGACCGAGCAGAGCTTCGCAGCGGCGCGACAGTGGGCTGGTGACGGGGGACGATTAGTGGGACACCGGTGTCAGCTTCAGCCACCAAAATGATGCAATCCGTGATCTATCAACATCGTGACTCTTTCGTAGTATTTTTCGATTGACCCATCACCAGCAACTGTCCCTGCAACCTTCGACAGCTCATTCACCACCTTTCCTCAGCTCGTCGGCCGCCATAATGCCCTATATCATGAGATTTGCGACAAACCTGAGATGGACCCGAGACACGATCCAAGAGCTCTTCGTGACCCATCTGGTGTCATCTGTCTGGTCTACTGCCAAAAATTTCTCCTCTGTCACTTGGTGCCTTACTCACAACCTTTTGCCATAGCTTCGACCACTGTCGCAACCATTTTTTGTCAGGTACCCAAGAACTCAGGATTCGACCTATTTTGACCTAACCCGTGACCTGTGCAGCTTTTGGACAGATTTGAAGTTAATTTTTTTGGCAAAGTTTTGGCATTTTTTCGACGAGATTCCAATGGTTTTCTAGTGGATAATCCGTGCAGCTACTGTTGGGCACTTAAGAAGACAAGGCATGCATAATTTTTACTGTTTTTATTTCCTCTATTATTGATTGTCTGATGGATTTGCTGTTGGAATTTTTTGCTGTTGTAAATATGTGTGGCTGGATTTGTAATTTCATTGGGGTTCCTAACTATATGGGTATTCTATTTTAATTTGCATGGATAATTGAATATTAGTTATGTGATCTCTATTACTTTTATGAATGAATGCTCATGTTTTCTTTGACAAGACGTTGTAATGAAAGCTCTTTATATTTCTTTTAGTAATCGACAAAATTTAATTGAAATTGGATATCTAATTGTAACAGGAAATTTGTTATCACTTAGAACTAAGGTTAATAAATTTATGGATTAAGAACTAACAACTCTTAATAGTAGTGGATTAGACCGATAATGCTGATCTAAAATAAACCATTAGGAAGAACCAGCGAATGGTAGGTTTGTAGGTTTAAGAAATTCATTGAGACCGATAGAGAATTTGAATTTAAATTAGAATCCACTCGCAAATAACATAGTCAAATTTAGTAATCCATTATCCTTTGTGTTTACCAGCTAGTGTAGGTTCCTTGATAGATTTTCTTTTCTTGCCTCAGTATATTCTCTTTCGTTCCTTATCACTGGTAGTTTATTATTGCATTCAATTAATTATTAGTTTAGCTAAAAATAAATCACTTTAATTGCTAGGCTAGATAATAGAGAACAAGTAGTAACTCTAGGCTTTCCCATTCCCGTGGAATACAACCTTGATACTCATCATTGCACTAGGCTGCATCGATAGGTTCACTGCCTTAAGTGTAGTTTGTAACAACGGGAAAGATTCGAAAGAATTTTTAAAGAATTTTAAAAGATAAAACTTGATTTTTAACCCTAATTCCAATCAAACGAGCGACACGATTTTGAGGATAATGACTTGACCTGAAGGTAAGCGAAAACACGATCAAATGTGAGAAAGAAATGTAATCCGTGATCGAAACGGCGGAAGGAGTTTAGGCGCGTCACTTTCGTTAGCGGAGGCCAAGACTGCATGGAAATGCGTGTAGCGTGCGAGCGGATCTGCCGACACCTAAAAGATCCCCGGGTGGCCTGGGAAAGTCGGGATCGCCCCTGGAGGCTTTAAATTACGCGAAAGCCCGCCATTTCCCCCATTTCACTCTCTCTCCTCATCACACTCTCTCTCTCTTCTCTCTTTTCTCTCTCCACCTTCCTCCACCGCAGTGACGGCCACCACGACCGTGGGCCGCCACCAAGAGCCTGTACCAGCCGACCTCGCCCACATGACCACCGACAACCGCCACCAACTGGCCGGCCAGGAGCACGGAAAAACGCCGTTTTTCCTCCATCATGTGTGAAATTTCCCCCGGCCCGATCTCGATGCGCCGTCCGACGCAGTTGGCCGTCCACCGCCCTGCCAGTGTGGCGGCCGTTTGCCTCCAGAATCGTAGGTCCGAAGAGGCGGACGCGCGGATCGAGGTAAAACGCCGTCGTGAGGCGAGACTCTTCGTGGCAGGGAAACACCGCAGTTCAAGCGGTACCGTGAACCGTAGTGCCACCACCGTATTCGGACTCCCGAAGCTACGGGCTTCACCGTGGTGTGATTTTCGAGACAAACCGCGCACCTCATGCGTAGTGTGCGGCGCCACCGCCGCGGCTTGTATCAGTGTCTTGCGCGTCTTGGAGTTCTGGGACGTGCATCCCGAGCGAGATCACCGGACGTGGGAATTCCATAATCCGAGCACGGTGGTAAGGTCCGTTTTCCCAAAAATCGATGTTATATGATTGAAATGGCTCACGCGAACGTAATTAGGCAATTAATTAATCTAGGTAGCGTAGCAGGGTTTAGGATTGAAAATTGGATGACGTAGTGAATCTAAATATTCAATTTCATGTCCAGGGAATTAATTGGGCTTAGAAACCGAGATTTCACAGAGTCACGATTTGAATTGAAGCGACCAGGAGACCAGGTAGGATAATTTACACTTCAGAACCTAATTGATTTAGTGAATACCTAGCCGATTTAGGCGATTTGTATGGAATTGCGTACTGCTTTCGATGGGATAAAATTGCATGCACTGTCTTTGAAAACCCTAATTGCATGTTAGACACCTTGTTTATCGAGTTTAGATGCCTTTAGGGGCAGTTTACTTAGGGTTGGGTACTTGATAGCGGTATGGGGCGTAGTTAAGTATCCCTAAATGCAGGGAAGCTTTTAAAGCGAAACTATTTTTATCGATTTAACTTTGTCTTGAGTTAGGGATTGGCGTTAAACCAGAGACGACCTAAGAAAGGTTTAGGGAGTATAAGGGTGGATAACCTGCGGGGAGCGTTGTGATTTGGCGTGATACCCTAGAACCCCGAGGAATAGCCGGCCAGAGTGCATGTGAGTTGAATAGAAGCGTATGAGGATGAGAATTGGCGTATGTGCACATGCTAGGGGACGCCTAGATGTTGATTCTCACCCTGGTCCTTGAGTGAGTGATTGGTGTTACGGATCACACTCACAATATAGGCTTGATTTCGGGATTGGTGTTACGGATCACACCCAGCGATAAGAGAGGTATTCTCTACAGACTACGTGCAATTAGAAGATGATTTAGGGTCGATTCGGTGGATTTGTAACCAACGTGGATTGAGATATTACGAGGGCATGGGATTTCATTTGATTTTTATGGTGATTTTAAAAGCAGTTTCCAGTTGTGATATATTGCCGCAATTTCCATGTGTTTAAGCGATTTTAAAGATAAGGTATTCTTTGTTTTAGTGATTTAGGAAGAACGATTTCGGTGTTCGCACTCACGAGTATTCATTGGTTTTGAATGATATTTAAATTGTAAATTATTCTCTTGGGATTCATATCTCATTAGGTTGTGTACTCGGATGAACAGGGCGGCGAGCCAGGCGATGTAGGGGCCGACGTAAGGATAAACGAAGGATTATTTAGCTTAGGCTTGAATCGTTTGTACATATACTTTGATGACACTATTAATTATCGATTTTGTTTCTTGTAACTTATGTATGGACTACAAATTTGAATGTATATATGACGTTTGATAAAGTATGTATGGATTGTAGCGATGAATTAATGTTACGGTGTATGGATTATATTAGTATGTTTACTTTGTTATTGGAGTGGTTATTCGTTTTAAGCGGTGATTATTGGGATATGACCAAATTACAGAGGAAACTCTGCCGGATTTTCGGTAGAACTTACAGCCGTAAACTTATGGATTTGAATTGAAATGTGTATGAATGTATAATGAGACATGTATATCAGTTTTAGATTTCATTCCAGAGTTATTATTGATGATATATGTATGTGTATTTAGTTAGCTGCGTGAGAATCAGGGTTGAGCGAATCTGAATGGATAACGGAGAATCTATTTGGGTTCACGCTCAACCCGGTAGCGATCCCGGCGTTCCCACATAGGGAATAAACATTCAGAATGCCACATATGCTTCCGCTAATCAGACGAGCATCGCGTATGACGTATTAGGGGGTCGTTACATAGTTGCATAAGTAGCATTGGCATCACACATTAGTGACTAATACTTAGGATTATAGAGGATTACACTTAAACCAAAACATTTTCCCTGTTTAGAATATACTCCTTTTATTCCATGAAGTCTTGCATAGGGTTGTATTGGTTTAAAGAGTAACCTCTAACAAATACAAACCATTAATGATAAAAATAGTTTCATTTTACAAAGTAGTCTAAATATGGAACACTTAATGACCATCCCATACCAACCATTAAATGTCCACCCCAAATTTCATTTTCCTTACAAGCATATAACCTAATAGACAAATCAAAACAAATAGAAAAGGATTCATTTTCATACTTTTCAAACATGTACAGGCCTTTTTTCCTTATACTCATATGAAAATCATTTACTAGTTCGTAATTCATTTCATCAAACAATTCCCATCTCATAAAACAATTTCATTTCATATCAAACAATTCACAACATTATTTCAAAATAGGGAAGTGTAGATTACTCTTCCTTAACCGTTTATTTCTCTCTTGATCAAGGTCTTCCGCTTTCCCTTTTTACTTGATCTCACAAGTCACTTCCTAAGGAACAATCTAGATTTCACACCAGTCCTTCCTAAACATGAATTTTTTACAACATACTTTCTATGCAACCTAGGCTTAGAGTTTTACTATAGGATAACTCTCCTCCTTCCTTTCCTATTTTAATGTTACTCATCACCCAACATATGCAATTCTCATATATGATGACATTCTAAGCCTTTATTCATTGAATTTTAAGGGTTACCAAGCTCAATCCTTGTTTAAAAGTCATTTTTCATGTTGGAGGGCCATCAGTTCGCTGTGATGTAGCAAACAGTCAACTGATTGCTCTCTAGAGGGCTACTAGTTGAGTATTGTGAATGTAACACCCCATAATTTTAAGTAGTCTAAATTAATGTTCTTTAATTAAATGGATGGAATAAATTGTGTCATTTAATGATTAGTATGAATTTCTTGCTTTAAAATTACTTAGATGAATTAACTTAAGGAGGGGAAAATTTTTCTTGCATAAGTTAATGGCCCAAAATGGTTATATTAAAAGATAAGATGCATAATAATTAGGTGCTTAATTTAATTCTTTATTCTCCTTTTAAGTTACCTAGCCTAAGTACTAAGAGAGAAGTAATATAGGATGCAACAATTTAAATATATACATGTGTGTGCCTTGCATGCATCCTACGTGAAAGAAGGGAATGAAAATTATATTTTTATGCATGAAAACTTAAGTATCACATGAAGGCGGAAGGAAAGAAAACTAAAGGCATTCAAAATTATGTGTTAAATAAATAAGCACATGAAGTCACACGTGAACTAGGGGAAAGAAATGAGAGAACACATGCATGACATGAGGCATGGAAATATGGCTAAGAAAAGAATTTTAAAAGGTGCAGTGTTTTTCTCCCTACTATGGCCGAATGGAAATTAAGGAAAAGAAGGATGGAAGGTGACTTAAAGACTACATGAAAATTAAAATAAGAGAAGAAAGAAAGGTGGGAAAAAAAACATGGGAAGAGGTAACTTGCAAGCAAAGGAAGGTGTACTAGCAAGTACACTTGGTGCAAAATTTTGTCCAAGGAAATGAGCTTGTGTGTGCAATAAGGAAGCCCTACACATTATAAAAATGAAAGGGGAAAAGGTGCAGGATTTTTCCACTCCCTCACATGGAGATTGGAGGGAGAGATAAAGAGGGATTTCACATGAAGAAAAAAAGTGGACTACAGTGTTAGGTAGGAAGGCAGCATAAGGTTCATAGGAAGGAAGGGAGAATTGGAAATTTTATATTGATTACTCCCACACCCATCCACACGGCAAGAAAAAAGAAAATGATGAAATAAGTGCAGCTTGAGTTTGGGAAAAGTAAACCAAGACTTACAAGAAATGAGGTGTACATTAAGGGCCACACATGGAGACCATTGGACAAAAATGATAATCACAATAATAATTAAGAAGAAGAGGCTAAGTTGGCATGAAGAAAAGGGAAAGGAAATTGAAGAATTTTATGCATGACAAGCCACCTAAGCAAGAGACAAAATAGTGGGAGAAATTCATGCAATGCCACACGTGAAGAGAGATAGAGAAATGGAATTGAAATTTTAGTCTCATAAGGATACATGCACACATGAAGAGAAAGAAAACAAAAGCGAGTGGAGAGTTTCATTTTCATGCATGATACACATATACACACATGAAGAAAGAGAGGGGAAGTTGCATGAAAGTGAGAAGTAAGATGTGGCATGAAATCAAGGGAGAAAGAAGTTTAAAAAAAATTCCATAAATTGGGAAATTCATGCCATACCCACACATGAAGGGAGGAAGGAGAGTTGAAATTTCTTCTGTTGGAGATACATACCACACACGTGGAAGAATAAGAGAAGTTGAAATTTCCATGCATGCAACCTACTCCCACACAGTAAGAAGAGAGAAAAGAGAAAGGGAAAAGAGAAGCTCTATTTAGAGATACACATTCCACCTTCACGTGAAGAAGGAAAATGAAAGAGAGAAAAAGAAGAAAAGAGAAAGAGAAAGAGAGAGTGAAGGCGTGAGCTCACACTAAAATACCAAAATTTTAAGGAGGAAGAAGTAAAGGTGAGCACAAAGGAAAAGAAAGGGAGAAAAGGAAATAAAAGAGCAAGGATAAGATAAAGGAAGTGTAACGCCCCTATCTAGTATTACCCTTAATTCGAATATAAATAGATAGGTTCAGTACATTATCTTTATCCTTTATTTAATTAATGTCTGAGCAGTTATACCATTAATTATATTAAGTGGATTAGGTTTGAGATCTTTTGCTCAGATTAAAAACTTCCATGCACAGCGGACTAAAAGAAATTCTATGCTACACGATGGAATTTAAACTTTCATACAATTCAATGAGATAAGTTCCATAATGTCCATTACATTACAGTAAGCATGTATCAGGATATGTGAAGCACCAGTCCATAGGAAGTTAGGAGACAACAAACCTGTCACTCAGACTCCCTTTACAAATTTCCAAGACGGATCGGTCCTTCACCTATCCCTTCCTTTGTTCTTTCCTAATTACATCTTAGGTCTACTGCCAAAAGAATAATCCTAGATCTAAACGAAGTATGTCTAGACTAGGACCCAAAAATATTGGTTATAAAAATTTCTTAATCCAAAAAGAACTCGAACTCTCAACCCAGCGTTGCGTCTGCATTTGATACACATTAGCATATAATGAGAAACGCAAGTTTCCTAGTAGCTTAACAATTTGGGTTTTAAAAACATTTAATATTCATCAGGGTGCAAGTACCAAAACAATCAATTCTACATTCTTGGAAAAAAATGTAGCATAATTCAAAAATATAATTGGCAAGCAATATATGATCAGTTAAAATGTCAATAGTATGAAAATAACATACTTCCAAATCCCTTGTCCATTTCCAAGGGAGATTCTCTTTTCTTGAAAATTTATACTAGTTCACCTCTCTTTAAAATTCTAATTCCTTCGAGAGTAAATTCTCTTTTCTTAAAAATTAATACTAGTGTACATCTCTTTAAAATTCTAATTTCTTCAAGAGTAATTCTCTTTTCTTGGAAATTCATATCAATATACATTTCTTCTTTCTTCTTCTTTTCTTTTTAAAAATTAATTCTAGGGTACATTTTCTCTAAAAATTCTAATAATTCCAAGAATAATTTCTCCTTTCTTAAAAATTAATTCTTAATGTACATTCCTCATAAAATCTTAATATCTTTAAGAATAAATTCTCCTTTCTTGGTAATTAATATTAACGTAGACACATTTTTCTAAAATTCTAATATTTTTAATAATAATTTCTTCTTTCTTGGAAATTAATTTTAATGCACAATTTCTCTAAAAATTTTAACATTAACATTTCAAGTATAATTTCTCCTTCTGGAAAATTAATTTCTTATGTACATTTTCTTTTTCTAAGGATTCTAGCCTTTTTAGAATACTTACTCTCCTTACAATAATAATCTAATTTTTCTCTTGTGACATCAAAAATAATTTCCCATGCTTTGGATCAAAATCATGGTGCATAGCTTATAGGTTCCAAGAATGAATATCATGGACTTGGCCTAGGGAGTTTTATTGATTTGGCAATTCCATTTCCTTTCTTTTGTTCTTTACTTAATACACTTAAAAGGTTAGGGTTCTTTCTTTATGGTCATCATGAAGTTAACATCATCCAACCCTAATCCTTTTTCTAACAACATATTCATGCTATCTCATCCATCAACCTTTCATTGAACCACATATGCTAGCCAACATACATACATTTAGGTTAAGAATGTAGGGAAAACATAAGTTCCATGGAAAACTTGAACATAAGCATTGGATTGCATAACTAGAAAACGGAACAAAAGTTTAGATTGTTAACCTACCTTGCTTCCCTTTCTCTTCCCTTTTTGATCACTTTTACTTCTTGCTCCTCCCAATTTTTGTGCTTCACGTGCTTCCCTTCAAATGTTCTCCCAAAACCCTTGAAACCTCTTTTTCTTTTCCTTCTTCAAATGCGATTGTGGCATGTATTTCTCAACGATGGGATTCCTCTTGTCTCATGCCACTTTCTCTTTCTTTCTCTCTTTTTCTTCCCTTTCCTCACGTGTGTGTGTATGTGTGGCTTGCATGAAAATGAACTTTTCCCCTATCTCTTTCTTCCACGTGTGAATGGGGTGTGGTATGCATGCAAAATGAAATTCCCATTTTTTTCTTCCCTTGGTAACATGTCCTTGTTTCATACATAAAAAATCTCATGCCATTCCCATTTGCTTTTTCCTCACTTCACGCTACCCCTCCTTGCTTCCCTACTTCACGTGTGTATTTCTCCTTGTGAGACTAAAGTTTTAATTTCATTTCTCTATCTCTCCTTACCTGTGGCTTGGCATAAATTTTCTATTCTTTTTGTTTCTTGCCTAGGTGGCATGCCATGCACAACATTCCTAAATTTCCTTTCCCTCTTCTTCACGCCACCTTAGCCTCTTCTCCTTAATTATTGTGATTATCATTTTTCTCCAATGGTCTTCATGTGCAGCCCTTAGTGTACACCTCATTTCTTGCAAGTCTTGGTTTACTTTTCCCAAACTCGAGCTGCACTTATTTCCTCATTTTCCTTTTTCTTGCCATGTGGGTGGGTGTGGGAATAGCCAAATGAAATCTCCAATTCTCCCTTCATTCCTATGAACCTCACGCTGCCCTCCTACCTAACATTGCAGTCCATTTTTCTTCATGTGAAATCCCTCTTCATTTCTCCCTCCAATCTCAATTTTCCATCATGTGAAGCTTGGATTTTCTCTCTCTCTTTTTTTATTAGCAATGCTGCCATTTTCTTGCATAAAAATTCTGCACCATATATATTTATATATTTTCTTGCACCAAGTGTACTTGCGAGTACACTTTTCCTTTGCTTGCAAGCTTGGCATTACTTGTAGTTTAAGTATAGTCCACTTTACTTGTCAAATTGGTTTTACTTCTTCCCACTTTTCACAAATGCTTCTCCTTCGATTCCCATATTCCTATTCGTGTGATTCATGGAGAAAAAATCAGCACCTTTTGTCTTCCTTTCCTAACCTTAATTCCCTACCTCACATGTGCTTCTCATGTGCAACAATCAAATAAAAAAAATTCTCCACCTATTTGGTTTTGCTTTATGCCTTCATTTGTTGTTAATTCAATTCCCTCCATGCATACTTACACAATAAAATTCTGCACTTAATTGGTTTTGCTTGCTACCTTCATTTGTTGTTAGTTAAGTTCCCTCCATGCATACTTACACAATAAAATTCTACACCCCTTTCCTTTTACCTCATGCAAGGCTTGAGTTACTTTCTCCCTCCATGCTTTTTTAATCAATAATAAAAAAAATTGCTGCACCTTTTTGCTTCTCTCTTTCCTAGTTTACCAAACCTACATGTGTGCTTTAAACTTTTTACTCTACCTCATGTGCATATGATATATATAATATATTCAATTGTGGCATTCTTTCCTCCCATTGCATGAGTATTTTCATTGCCATGCATATATATATATTTTGCATCTTTCTTTCCTTTCTCAATTCACGTGAACCATGCATGGAGTTCATGTAAAATTTTCTTCTTCCACCCATTTGTACGTGAAACCCATGCAAGTCCACAATTCATGACACCCCTTTTTATTTCTTTGTTTTACTTCATCATTTGTTTGTGTATATATTTAGCTTTAATTCTCTCTTTCCTTTGGCAAATTGGTTAGCTTATTGAAAGGATAAAATTTAAATCAAGTACTTCAATTTTTATGCAAGCTTATCTTTTAATATAGCCATTTTGGCCTATTAAATTATGCAAGAAAGCAATTTATACTAATCATTTAACGACATCATTACTTCCATTAATTTAATTAAAGAGCATTAATTTAAGCTAATTAAAATTATGGGGTGTTACAGGAAGAGTCAATACCACTTCATCCTTTGGCATCGTATAAGGTAGGTTAACAATTTGAGATTTATGTTCCATGCTTAGTTTATGGAACCAACATGCTTCTTTTTGCTTTCTATGGAACAAAACTTGCCTCCCTACATTCTTGACCTAAATGTATGAATGTTGGCTAGCATGTGTGGTTCAATGAAATTTTGATGGATGAAATAGCATGAATATGTTGTTAGGAAAAGGATTAGGGTTGGATGGTGTTAACTTCATGATGACCACAAGGAAAGAACCCTACCTTTTTAGTGTGTTAAGTAAAGAACAAAGAAAGGAAATGGAATAGCCAATTTAAAAAATCTCCCTAGGCCAAGTCCATGAAATGCATCCTTGGAATTTATAAGCTATGCACTATGAATTTGATTCAAAACATGGGAAATTATTTTTGATGTCCCAAGAGAAAATTTAGATTATTATTGTAAGAAAAGTAAGTATTCTTAAAAAAGCTAGAATTTTGGTAAGAAATAAACATTATTAATTATTTCTAAAGAAGGAGAAATTATCCTTTAAATGTTGAAGTTTTCCGTAAGAAAAGTATATTAGAATTAATTTTTAACAAAGAAGGAAGTATTCTAAAAATTAGAATGTTTATAAAAAAAAAGTATACATAAAGATTTAATTTTTATGGAAGGAGAAATTCTTCTTGGAAATACTAGAATCTTTAGAAAAAGAAAATGTACATGAAAATAAATTTCCAAGAAAGAGAAAAATTAGTATTGCAAATATTAGAACTTATTCCTAAGGAAGGATAAATTTTTCAGAAAATATTGAAATTTTCCATAAGAAATGTGCATATAGAAATTATCCCCAATAAAGGAAAACATTTTTTTTAAATTTGAGAATTTTCGTAAGAATGGTACATTCACATTAATTTTCTAAAAAAAAGAAAAGGGAAATGTATCCTTGGAATACATAGAGAATTTTCTCAAATTAAATAAATTAATAATACTTTCCAAGAGAAGGGGAATTTTATCCTTAAAGATATTTGAATGTTAAAAAGTAATATATACTAATAATAGCTTTTAAGAAGATGGAAAATTTCCCTTGATAATTGACAAAGAATATTAAAGGTGGTCAAGTGTCCACATATGCCCAAGTGTGCACAAAGAGTATTAAAGGTGGTCAAGTGTCCACATGTTCCCAAGTGTGCACAAAGAGTTTTAAAGGTGGCCAAGTGTCCACAAGTACCCAAGTGTGCACAATTAAAATAAAAATAAAATTTAAGAATGATAAGCCTAAATAATTTGTTAATGTTATGATAATGTATGTCACAACATGTTTTATTTGAAAGTATATTATTTTCATCCTATTGACATTTTAATTGATCATATATTGCTTGCCAATTTATATTTATGAATTATGTTGTATTTCATTCCTAGAATGTAGAATTAATTATTCTGGTGCTTGCACCCTGATACATATTAGTTATTTTAAAACCCGAATTATTAAGCTACTAGGAAACTTGCGTTTCTCATTATATGCTTGTTCATTTCCAGGCTGAGTAGCTTCACTTCTATCAGATTGAATCTATCGAAGTGCTTCAGCTACAATGGCAGCTTGTTCAAATGTTGCTACAGCTTGAGCTCTCATGGCTTCAGCCAACTCTATCATTGTCTGCATTATCTCAGACATGCTCACTTGATTACCCTGGCTCTAGTTTCCACTTCTCCTAGGTGGTGCCATTGTGTTCTCTACAAAATAAACATCACTGAGGTGATCAGCCTCAATAATAGATCATTAAGCAGAGAATTTATAACACCCATAGGAGCTACTTCCTTCCCCAAACCTAATGCTTCATTCCTCAAATTCAAAATAAAATACAAGTTAGTTAACCACCTAGGTACAGCCAACTAACCTGAACTAGTCCATTTCTTGAGCAATCTACCCTTTTCTAACCTAGGTAGTTGTGCTTTGATACCAACTTAATGTAACACCCCTTATCTTATCTTGATAATGTCACACAACAATTCAGATAAGTGGTTACATTATTCCTTACCTTATTATTTTCAATAAATTGCCTGAGCATTTGATCCATCAGTAATTTAATATAAAATTAGGTCTGCATTCTTGTGCTCAGGTAAATATAATTTATGCACAGTGGAAATAAAATTTCATATATCACAGCGAAATCTATAAAACATTCTATAACTGTATACATATCATTTAAATCTCTAGATACATATTCATGGAAATATCAAATATACACATAGCTATGGGTTAAGGAGACAAAAATCCTGTCACTCAAACCCCTTTATCCAAAGATGTAGTCGATTCTATCTCAAAATACTGATGTCAAAAATTAGGACTAACGGTGCTACATTATATAATCTCTATTTACTTCTTACATCTGCTAGAGGATGCATCATTATTCAGATTCTAAGCATCTAATACATATCAGCATAATAATGAGAAATATATTCCCAGTAGCTAAACAAACCATTTTATTTAAAGCAACTGATATGTATCACTGTACGAATACATAAAACAACTATACATTCCATTAAGCATCAAATTCTTTTCATATAGATATATGGGTATGACATATGTGAAACATGTGTGTATGCATATATAAAAATGAGATGTGCAACAAGTTTTGTAATTCATGGGGTGAATAGCACTTTCAACATTCATATAATTTAATCATGCTCACATAGAACACATTATTGCCATACAAATCATAACATCACATAATGCTTTAATTTGGAAAGGTATACTCCAGATCATTCCCTTCCACATAATTATGTTCTCTGGAGGTATACACCAAATCATTCCTCCTGCAATTAATTCCATGGGAGAATTCATTAGATCATTCCCCACAAGGTAGCTTGCTAGGGAGGTATACATTAGATCATTCCTCCTCATGATTTTAATCTCAGGAGGTATTCACTAGATCATTCCTTCCTTTATCTTTGATTTTGCCATTCACAAATACATTAAGCACTTCCATGCTATTTAATCAATTTCACATGATTTTGGACATCTTTCTATCAATGGAAAAAGGTATACTAATTAACCTTCATTCTTGACCTTTACATAATAGCCTACTTTTGGATGGCATCTTAGGCTAATTTCAATTAACACATGAATTTAGCCATCCTAGGGAAATTGCTACATAGCATTTGGCCAAGGTAAGAAAAGCATGAGGGTTTGACATTTTTAACCCATTTGATTCATTTATAGCATTATTTCTACCAATTAGGAATTATGGTAACCATATCCATAATTATGGGTAATGTTTTCTTACACCTCATTTTTCCTTGTAAGTGTACATTAACCCTCCTTTCACACATCTTTCTAGTCCATTGTTCATGCTAGATTTGTCAATGCATATTATTTTTCAATTTCACATGATTGTGCACAATTTCAAAGTTGAATGGCAAGAAATTTGAAATGGTTCCTTACTAAAACATAAAAGTACCATAATTTTCTCTCTCATTTTTTCTTATGACAAATTTTACAAGGTTTTCTAGCCACTTTCAAGTGAAATATCAGCACCCTCCACATCAATCCATTCGGCCAAGATAGGTTTGTCATATTCTTATGGTTTATGGTGAGACTAGAAAATGGAAAAAGTGCCTAAACATTAATCTAACTAAATTCTCTCTCTCTTACCATTTTCTAACACTTTCTCTCACTCTTTCTTATACCATTTTAAACCAAATTTCAGCACAATATCACCACCTAGCAATCAGCCAAAGAGGGAAAAGCAAGAAAATGGAGTTATCTCACCATCTTGCTTACAATACAACCATATTCAAGAAAAAATCATATAAGAATATCATTTTATCACTCTTTAAAACACCATTTTAGCCTTGGTATAGGTTAGGGTTTTTCAAGACAAAGGTTCCATCCATGAAAAATTACCATCTCTTATGTTTTCAAGCATTTCAACATGTCTATAGCCATAGAACACAAGTAGTTTTGAATATATTTCAAACCCATTCAAGAAAATCAACCATAAGAATGTAGAGAGAGAAAATCCATCCTTCTTGTAAGATTAAGAACATCATAAACACACAATAAAACAAGAAAAGAATATCATAGGTATGTTTAGCTACCTTGAAAATGCAAAACAAGTGAAAATTTCAAGTTATTTTGGTTTGAAAATCCTTTCCTCCAAGCTTAGGAAGCAATTCAGCCAGGATCTCCTTCTCCTCCCTTCTTCGACATTTCTAGCATCTTGAGGAAGAAGAAGACTTAAATTAGGGTTTTGGTGAAATTACCAAAACGCCTCTGGTGTGAAGTGACTAATTTACCCTTATTACTTCTTTTCAAGAATGGCTTCCACTATCCTCAAGAATGTAATTTTATGCAACTTCCATAGGCTGGGACTTTCTTTCCCCCAATAATTTTGCAATTACAAAATGGTCCCTCAAATTTTCAGAAATTACAAATAAACTCCTAAGAAAATTGCCAATTTTCCATTCAAGTCCAATTGGCCATTTTAGCTCCATTTTTCACCCTTTTTCGGTTTCAATGTGTAAAATCACTTAAATAAGATTTCATAAAACTTATTTTTGTGAATTTACTAATTTATCCTTATTTTAGCAAAATTATAATTTTGCCCCTAAGGCAAAATTACCCTTTTGCCCTTATTCTTTCTTCTTTTGAGTAAGAATGAGTAAGGGTTTCTGATTTCTATTTCCTTGAAATATTTAAGGTAAAAACTAAATTTTCTACATTATGTAAAATTACTAATATGCCCTTAGGGTAAAATTATGATTTTACCCTTTTTCAAGAAATTTGTATTTTTAACATCAAGAGCACATAATCACTTACATAACTAGATTCTTCTTCTCTCTTAAATGAAAATAATAAAAGTCCTTTAGTATGGTTTCTTGAAATTAGAAAATTAAATAAATTTTCCCTTTCATGGTAAAATTACTATTTTGCCCTCCTTTACCAGATTTTTTTCCAACTTCATTCTTCTATAACAAAAATGACTCTATCTTGATGAAAATGTCCATTTTATCATTTTAATGAACTATCCTTATCATGACATAATTAATGATAATAATGATAATATTAAAGAATTGTAAGGTATTGGGGCGGATGTTACATTTCTCCCCACTTTAAAAATAATTTCGTTCTCGAAATTGATACATACCTCATGTGAATAACTCTGCATAGGTTCTCCTCATGTCTTCCTATTTTTCCCAGGTAGCTTCCTGTGGTGATTTCTATCCCACAAGACCTTTACCAAGGGAATGGTTTTATTCCTTAGGTTCTTGACCTTAGTACCGATGATTTGTAAAGGTTTTGGTTCATATGTTAGATTATCCTTTAATTGTACCGTACTAGTGTCAAGAATGTGTGAGGGGTCAGTGATATACTTTCTGAGTTGGGACACATGGAAGACATCATAGAGGTTTGACAATGAAGGTGGTAGGGCTATCTGGTATACGGATAGACCAACCCTCTTCAAAATTTGAAAAGGTCCAATGTATCTTAGACTCAGCTTTCTAGACTTCATAGCTCTACCAATCCCAGTAATTGGGGAGATTTTAAGGAAAACATGGTCTCCCTCATCAAACTCCCATGGCCTCCTTCGCTTATCAACATAACTCTTTTATCTATCCTAAGCTTTTGTCATTTTCTCTCTGATCATTTTAATTTGATCAGTTGTCTGTTGCACCAACTCAGGTCCTAATAGTTGCCTCTCCCCCACTTTATACCAATACAATGGGGATCTATATTTCCTTCCATATAAAGCTTCATAAGGTGCCATACCTATACTAAAGTGGAAACTATTGTTGTAAGAAAATTCTATCAATGGTAGACTCCTATCCCAATTTCTGTTATATTCTAAATTACAAGCCATTAACATGTCCTATGAGGTCTGGATTGTTCTCTTTGTCTGTCCATCTGTTTGGGGATGATAATTTATGCTAAAGTTCAATCTAGTCCCAAAGGCTTCTTGTAGGGCTTACCAAAATCTAAAGGTAAATCTGGGGTCCCTGTCTAAGACAATGCTAATGGGTACACCATGAAGTCTTACTGTCTCCTGAATATATAGCTGGGCTAATTTATCCAAAGAGTAGTTAAACTTAATGGGTGGAAAATGAGCAGATTTAGTTAATTTATTCACTATTACCCAAATAGCATCATTCCCAGATTGTGTTATAGGTAAGCCTACCACAAAATTCATTGAAATTTTGTCCCATTTCCACTCAGGAATATCTAATGGTTGTAGTAATCCAACAAGTTTCTAGTATTCAATCTTTACCTGCTGACAGACTAAGCAATGAGCCACATATTCTACTATATGTTTTTTCATACCTGGCCATCAAAACCTTTCCCTCAAATCCTGATACATTTCAGTGGCTCCTGGATGAATAGTATATTTACTTCGGTGAGCTTCCTCTAATAGTTTATCCCTCAGTCCACTTTCTTTAGGAATATAAATTCTATTCTGGAATGTTACCATTCCATCTGCTTCCTTTATGAACTCCTTGGAATCCTTTAGAGACTCTAGGAATTCATCATCCTTCTAAGCATCTAAGATTTGAACTTTAAGAGTGTTCTTGATTCTCAATTCACTAAAACAGATTTAATTAAGTAACACCAGAGAAGACAAGCCTATATTCCTAAATTTCTCTATTAAGTCCATCTCATTTACCATCATTTGAGCTAAATGGAGGAACTTCCTACTTTGTGCATCTGCCACAATATTTGCCTTCCCTGGATGATACTTTAATTCAAAATCATAATCCTTAATGAACTTTATCCATCTCCTCTGTCTCATATTTAGTTTTTTCTGATCAAAGAGGTATTTGAGACTTTTACAGTCACTAAATACTTCAAGCTTAGACCCATAAAGATAATGTCTCTAAATTTTAAGATCAAATACTATAGCTGCCAACTCTAGGTCATGAGTAGGATAGTTTCTCTCATGTTGTCTTAATTGCCTAGAAGCATAGGCCACTACTCTCCCTTCTTGCATTAACACACATCCTAACCCTTTCTTAGATGCATCACAATATAATTCAAATTTTTCTAAAGGGTAAGGGATAACTAAGATAGGTGCAGTGGTTAATTTCTCCTTCAAAGTTTGAAAACTATGTTCACATTTTGTGTCCTACACAAATGGAACATCCTTCTGGGTTAATTTAGTCATTGGCAATGCTATTTGCGAAAACCCTTGGATAAACTGTCTATAATATCCTGCTAAACCCAAAAAACTACGAACTTCTATTACCGTAGTAGGCCTTTCCCAATTTATTATTGTCTCAGTTTTACTAGGATCCACTGACACTCCATCTTTAGAAATCACATGCCCAAAAAATTTCAATTCTTCTAGCCGAAATTCACACATTTCTATTTTAGCATACAATTGTTTCTCCCTAAGAATTCCCAACACTATTCTTAAGTGTTACTCATGCTCTTGTCTGGTTCTGGAATATACAAGGATGTCATTAATAAACACTACGACAAACTGATCTAGGTAGGGTCTAAAGATGTGATTCTTATAATACATAAAAAGAGCTGGAGTATTTGTTAAACCAAATGGTATTACAAGAAACTCATAATGCCTATACTTAGTCCTAAAAGTAGTCTTAGGTATGTCTTCTTCTATTACTCTGATCTAATGGTACCCTGACCTCAAATTAATCTTAAAGAAAACAATGGCTCCTCTCAATTGGTCTAACAAGTCATCAATTATAGGGAGGGGATATTTATTCTTAATAGTTACTTTATTTAGTTTCCTATAGTCTACACACATTCTTAAGCTTCCATCCTTCTTCTTCATAAATAGTACCAGTGCTCCTTATGATAATGCACTAGGTCTAATGAACTATTTTGCTAAGAGTTCCTCTATTTGTGGTTTCAACTCACTTAGCTCTACAAAAGACATCTTATATGGTGCTATAAAAATTGGTTCCATTCAAGGAACTAATTCTATAGAAAATTCCACTTCTCTCTTAGGTGGGAGATTCTTAATCTCATATGGAAACACATCAGGAAATTCACACACCACAGGTATATCACTTAATTTCTGTAAAATTTTAGCCTCTGTAAGACACAAAAAACTCATTCTTTGATTTTTCCTCTCAATCCCCTGGTTTACAAGTTTGGTATCTATGAATGCCACTAATCTACCTGAATAGTCCAAAATAACATTGCTATAAGAGAGCAAGTCCATTCCCAAAATAGCATCCAGGTCAACCAAAGGTACGCATATAAGATCCACAAGGAAATGTTTATTTTCAATTACAATAGGGCAATTTAGACAAATACACGAAGTCAGAACATATTTATTAGTTGGGACGGCCATAGACATCTCATAAGGTAAGTTAGACATATGTAAGCTTAATTTCTAGGCACAATTAGTGGAAATAAAAGAATGGGTAGCGCCAGAATCGTATAATACAATCAAAGGAACATCATTAATAAAACATGTAGCTTTCATCAAATCCTCGGACTAAGCCGCCTCTTTACCCTTGAGGGTATACACCCTTCCCTTAGTGGCAGATCTTAGGGTCTCAGTTGGCTTCTTCACAAGTGTGCAATCTCTAGCATAGTACCCTGATTTCCCGCATTTGAAACAGACATTCTACCCGTATAAGCATAGTCTATCACTGTGGTTCCTTCCGCATTTCTGGCAATTCCTTGTAGTGGCTGTGGCATTCATGGGCCTATTGCCTATCTGACCCTTTGCAAATTTACTATCTCGTCCCTTGCCCTATCCAAATGGTGCCTTCCTTTTGAGGTAACCTGATTCTTACTTTCCTTTCTTCAAAGCCACCAGGGATCTGGAAGTAATACAGAATTTGTTGACCATGGTGGCATAATCCTGAATCTCCTGTGATGCTACCTCATTATATAATTCAAGATCAAGGTTGTTTTCTAAATGCATGGCCTTCCAAGCTTTATCTGGTCTCCACTTCAAGTAAGAGAAAATTTTTGATAATTCCTCAAACTGTGCCAAGTCTTTCTCAAAAGGTCAGCCTCCTTGCTTAATCTGTAAGAATTCTCCCTCCTTGGCATTACGTTCACTCTGAGGGAAATATTTATTCAAGAAGGCTCCTTTAAATACTTCCTAGGTGATCTGTGTTCCCTGAGTTTCCATTAATTGTCTGGTCCCTTTCCACCTGTGTTAGGCTTCCCCTTCTAGTTGGTAGGTGGAAAAAGCAACCTTATGCTCTTTCATGCTTCCTAGCACCTCAAAGAGTTCCTCTATTTTTTGTAACCATTCCTCAGCCACTTTGGAATCTAATTCACCATTAAATGTAAGGGGTCTAACCCTCTGAAATTTGATCCATCCTCTTATGTTCTAGTTCTTTGTTTGTTCATTTCCAGGCTGAGTAGCTTCACTTCTATCAGATTGAATTTGTTGAGGTGCTTCAACTGCAATTTCAGCTTGTTCAGATGTTGCTACAGCTTAAGCTCTCATGGCTTCAGCCAACCCTCTCATTATCTGCATTCTCTTAGACATACTCACTTCATTATCTTGGCTCTGGTTTCCACTTCTCCTAGGTGGTGCCACTGTGTTCTCTACAAAACAAACATCACTAAGGTGATCAATCTCAATAATAGATCATTAAGCAGAGAATTTATAACACCATAGGAGCTACTATCTTCCCCAAACCTAATGCTTCATTCCTCAAGTTCAAAACAAAATAAACATTAGCTAACCACCTAGGTATAGCCAACTAACCTGAACTAGTCCATTTCTTTAGGAATCTACCCTTTTCTAACCTAGGTAGTTGTGCTTTGATACCAACTTAATGTAACACCCCTTATCTTATCTTGATAACGTCACATAACAATTAAGATAAGCGGTTACGTTATTCCTTACCCTTTTATTTTCAATAAATTTCCAGAGCATTTGATCCATCAATAATTTAAAATAAAATTAGGTATGGGTTCTTGTGCTCAGGTAAATGTACTTTATGCATAGCAGAAATAAAATTTCATATATCACAGCGAAATCTATAAAACATTCCACAATTGTATACATATCATTTAAATCTCCAAATACAAATATACACATAGCTATGGGGTAAGGAGACAACAATCCAGTCACTCAAACCCCTTTATCCAAAAGATGTAGTAGTCCTAAATCTATCTCAAAATACCAATGTCAGAAATTAGGACTAACGGTGCCACATTATATAATCTATATTTACTCCTTACATCTGCTAGAGGATGCATCATTATTCGAATTCTGTGCATCTAATACATATCAGCACAATAATGAGAAATATATTCCCAGGAGCTAAACAAACTAGTTTATTTAAAGCAACTGATATGTATCACTGTACAAAGACAAAAAATAACTCTACATTCCATTCAACATCAAAATTCTTTTCATATAGATATATAGGTATGACATATATGAAACATGTGTGTATGCATCTATAAACATGAGATATGAAAAAGTTATGTAATTCATGGAGTGAATAGCACTTTCAACATTCATATAATTTAATAATGCTCACATAGAACACATTCTTGCCATACAAATCATAACATCACATAATGCTTTAATTTGGAAAGGTATACTCCAGATCATTCCCTTCCACATAATTATGTTCTATGGAGGTATACACTAGATCATTCCTCCTGCAATTAATTCCTTGGGATTATTCATTAGATCATTCCCTACAAGGTAGCTTGCTAGGGAGCTATACATCAGATCATTTCTCCTCATGATTTTGGTCTCAAGAGTTATTCACCATATCATTCCTCCCTTTATCTTTGATTTTACCATTCACAAATACATTAAACATTTACATGCTATTCAATTAATTTCACATGATTTTGGACATCTTTCTATCAGTGGCAAAAAGTATACTAATTACCCCTCATTCTTGACCATTACATCTTTTTCCCATCTTTTCACTTAGCATAGGCTATTTTTGGATGGCATCTTAGGCTAATTTCAATTAACACATGAATTTAGCCATTTTAGGGAAATTGTTACATAGCTTTCGGCCAAGGTTAGAAAAGCATGAGGGTTTGACATTTTTGACCCATTTGATTCATTTCTAGCATTATTTCTACCAATTAGGAATTATGGTAACCATATCCATAATTATGGGTAATGTTTTCTTACACCTCATTTTTCCTTGTAAGTGTACACTAACCCTCCTTTCACACAGCTTTCTAGTCCATTTTTCATGCTAGATTTGTCAATGCATATTATTTTTCAATTTCACATGATTATGCACAATTTCAAAGTTAAATGGTGAGAAATTTGAAATGGTTCCTTACTAAAACATAAAAGTACCATAATTTTCTCTCTCCTCTTTTCTTATGAAAAAATTTGCAAGGTTTTCTAGCCACTTTCAAGTGAAATATCAGCACCCTCCACATCAATCCATTCGGCCAAGATAGATTTGTCATATTCTTATGGTTTATGGTGAGACTAGAAAATGGAAAAAGTGCCTAAACATTAATCTAACTAAATTATTTCTCTCTTACCATTTTCTAACACTTTCTCTCACTCTTTCTTTTACCATTTTAAACCAAATTTCAGCACAATATCACCACCTAGCAATCGGCCAAAGAGGAAAAAGCAAGAAAATGGAGTTATCGCACCATCTTGCTTAAAATACAACCATATTCACGCAAAAACCATGCAAGAACATCATTTTCTCACTCTTTAAAACACCATTTTAGCCTTGGTATAGGTTAGGGCTTTTCAAGACAAAGGTTTCGTCCATGAAAAATTACCATCTCTTATGTTTTCAAGCATTTCAATATGTCCATAGCTATAAAATGCAAGTAGTTTTCAACATATTTCAAACCCATTCAATCAAATCAACCATAAGAATGTAGAGAGAGAAAAGCCATCCTTCTTGAAAGATTAAGAAAATCATAAACACACAATAAAACAAGAAAAGAATGGCATAGGCATGTTTAGCTATCTTGAAAATGCAAAACAAGTGAAATCTCCAAGTTGTTTTGGTTTGAAAATCCTTTCCTCTAGGCTTAGGAAGCAATTCAGCCAGCACCTCCTTCTCCTCCCTTCTTCGACATTTCTAGCACCTTGAGGAAGAAAAGACTTAAATTATGGTTTTGGTGAAATTACCAAAATGCCCTTGGTGTGAAATGACCAATTTACCCTTATTACTTCTTATTTTCAAGAATGGCATCCACTCTTCTCAAGAATGTAATTTTATGCAACTTCCATGGGCTGGGACTTTCTGCCCCTCAAGAATTTTAAATTACAGAATGGTCCCTCAACTTTTTTGAAATTACAAATAAACCCCTAAGGAAATTGCCAATTTTCCATTCAAGTCCAATTGGCCATTTTAGCTCCATTTTTCACCCTTTTTGGTTTTAATGTGTAAAATCACTTAAATAAGATTTCATAAAACTTATTTTTGTGAATTTACTAATTTACTCATATTTTTGTAAAATTACACTTTTGCCCTTTATGCCAATGTTAACATTTTCACCCTTATTCTTTCTTCTTTGGAGCAAGAATGAGTAAGGGTTTCTAATTTCTATTTCCTTGAAATATTTAAGGTACAAACTAAATTTTCTACATTATGTAAAATTACTAATATGCCCTTAGGGTAAAATTATAATTTTTCCCTTTTTAGGGAAATTTTTCTTTTTGACATCAAGAGCACATAATCACTTACATAACTAGATTCTTCTTCTCTCTTAAATGAAAATAATAAGAGTTCTTGAATATGATTTCATGAAATAAGAAAATTAAATAAATTTTCCCTTTCATGGTAAAATTACTATTTTGCCCTCCTTTACCAGATTTTTTCCAACTTCATTCTTCTATAACAAAAATGACTCTATCTTGATGAAAATGTCCATTATATCATTTTAATGAACTATCCTTATCATCATATAATTAATGATAATAATGATAATGTTAAAGAATTGCAAGGTATTGGGATAGATGTTACACTAATTCTAATCCAAAATATATCTAAAATCAGGATCTCAAAAACACAGGACAACAAAAAAATTTCTATCAGACGAATACCTTCTAATGCTAACCCCATCCTTCCCTGAGGTTGCTAAACAGCTGGATCTGATACCTATTAGCATATAAATGAGAAAACGGGTTTCCCAGTAGCTTAGTAATTCTTTCTTTTGAAATCTACTAATATGTATCAGGGTGCAAGCACCAAAACATTTTCATCTACATTCTCGATATTTAAAACATAGTCTCATTTATAAATACAATTGGCAAGCATTTTATGATTACTAGACATATCAATGTGGTAAAATAATTATTCTCCTTCAAGTAAAACCATTTTTCATGGATTATACATGTTATCAAAAAAATAAATAAAAATCATTTATGCATTTAAAACTCATCTTTATACCTTGGTTGTGCACACTTGGGCAGCTTTATGAATTAATTGTGCACACTTGGGCACTTGTGGACACTTGGCCACCTTAATAAAATTTATTGTAACATAATTCATTACACTTTATAATCCATGTACAATTGGCATGTGATTCGGGCACTAACATTAAAGTAAGCCATTAGTTTCGGCCACCATGATAGGGTAATGATTCTTAGGGTTTTTTTTTATGCCACATTGTCAAAATTTTCCTTTCTTTCTATGTTTTAAACTTAATGTTATCATGCATTAATTGCTAGGGTACATTCTTCTTCCTTTAATTTGTGTAACCATTACCAATAATAATTTATTCCACTTGCTTTCTTGGTTCATGCTACACACTAACTTTAAGGGTACACACTTATCTAAATTTTCACATTTTAATAATGGTATGGGATTTATTATGTACAAAGAAAGGAACTAATTAGCTATACCTCAATTGGCTATATTTTCATTCAAAACCGAATGGTAGCTCTCTTTTGCACAATTCTTATAATAAAATTTCCTACCTTACAAGGAAAATATCTATGCTCACCTAGAACATATGCTAACCATACAAGCATACAAGTTCTATTGTTAACATAATTTAAAATTCCCATTATTCATACCAATTTTTTACCAACAATAGATCTTCCATGGAGGCAACATTGACTACTTTAACATAAGGATACATTAGACATGCAAGGAGAAAATTTCAGCACTATCTTATGTCAAAGATTTCCATAACACATGCTAAATTTCACTAGCCATGGTTCTCTCACAATAATACAATATCTATTTTAACACATCCACTAACATATCCATTTGCCATGTAAGCTTAGCGAAGAGACACTCACATTTCAAGAATGTAGACAAGTAACTCATGTCCCATGAAAGCTTGGATAATCATGATGCCTATATTCAAAAACATGGAACAAAATCCAAATGAATTTCTAACCTACCTCAATGATGAACTAAGATGACATTAGCTTGGCTTCCCCTTTGACTTTCTCCCTTTAGTTCTTCCTTGATCCTTTGCTCCTTTCTTTCTTAGTCAACTTTGCTTTTTCCCTCTTCACAAAACTTTTTTTGTGCTCCCCTCACACTTACGCTGCTCTTTCCCTCTTGAAATTGGTTACATTGCTCAAGAAAAATATTACCTCCTCTCTCTCTTTCTTTCTTTTATTATTCTTATGTGCAGTCTAAGTGCACCCCACCCTTCTTGCTGATTTTGTTTTACTTAATCCCATATTCACGCTGCACTCACTCTCTCCTTCTTACCGTATCAATCTCTAATTCCTTTCCCTAATGTATATTGTCATTTGGTTAATGAGATGCTACTTCTCCTCCTTAGTCCTAATTATTGTTATTATTATCTACTTGCCACATGTGTACTTTTAAGTACAATTTACTTCCCTTACACTCTTATCTTAGTCACTTGGTCATGCCAAGGAAGGGAAAGAAAGGATTTCACGCTAGCCTTCCTCCCTCATTTCATTATCTATTATGCCAAAAGGAGATGCTACCTTCATTCCCATTATGCCTCCACGTGTGACTAAATGCAACCCCCTACTCCTTGCATTTCTCATTCGGCCACAAGTTAAAGGAAGGAAGGAAGTCATGAAATCCTCCTCCCTTATGCCACACGTACGGCCATGTAAGGCATATATTAGCTCCTATTCTCGTGCATATTGAAGATAACACAAGGGAGGGAAGAAAACTTGTGTCACACATTTCCTCCCTCTTTCTTCCATCTACCCCACAAACCGTACACACACATATGCATAGTTTATTTCAAATAAATGCTTCAACCTTTTCCTTTAGTCACTCGGTCACATTTGAAGGAAGGAAGGAAGGGAATGAAGATGAGTTCATATACCCCATGTGTAATTAGGTGTTGCCCCATTTTCCTTGCAATTCTTGGTTTAGTCACTCATGCACGTCAGTGGAAAGGAGGAGAGAAGTCATGCCAAGGAAGGGAAGGAAGGAGGTCACGTAATCCTCCTCCTTCACTCATATTGTACTGCCATGCAAGGCCCTTTGATGCTGCACCTTTCTCTCATCTTTTCAATTTTTTTTCTTACCTCGTGGAATCACCAAATGGCAATTTCTTTTTTTTTTTGTATTATAAACCTGTGAGGCTCTCTTCTTGCCTACACTAAAAACCTTTCATTTTAGCATTATTCATGCCTATGTAAACTCCTCCCTGATGCAAGGTGGTAAGGTTTAGGCAAGATTCACACTGCTACATGTTTTGGGTAATATAATTCAATTCCTATGTGAACTTATCATTCAGTAGCGCCAAGGGAAGAAAGGAAAAGGATTCATGTAGGTCACCATCCCACATGACAGCCTCCACCATGCAAGGCATATTGTTTTGCAATTATTTTTTTAATTCCTTATACCTAGTTTCCAATTGGCTCCTCCGTGCACCTACACATTTGACAACTTTTCTTTTGTTTATTTTACCCATTACTTGGCAACACCATTTAGTCCCTTGAGGAAGAAATTTGAAGGCCACATGTCACTAGTTTCCCTTGGCACTTCGTCTAGCAAAGGAAAATAAAGGAATATTAAATCAAGCACCTCAATTTTGTGCAATATTATCCTTTAGCACATTTATTCTAGCCATTAAATTACGCAAGCAATTCACCACACTTTATGGCTACTTATCTAATTAATTAAGAAAATATTAATTAAAAAAAATTCAAGAAAGTATGGGGTGTTACACGGTAAGTAGGAAGAAGAGCTTGGAAATTACTCAAATATAGATAGGCATTCGGTGATAGCAATGAGGATTAGGAAATAAAGTCTATGAAGAAGGAGAAAGAATCAGAAGAGAAGGAAGAAGGGAAGTTGGCCGAAAAGGTGAAGAAAAGAAGAAACTAAGACAAAATCAAGAAAAACATCAAGAAACTTTCACTTTTCTTGCATTCCTAAGGTAGCTTAACATTTCTATAGTTTTTGTTTCATGATTTATGGTATGTTTATAATGATTTGAAGCTTTCATGAAACATGAACTTTCTCTCTACATTCTTCAAGACACAAACCTTTCTTTGGCTAAGTTTGTATGATGATTTAGTGGTGCTTGTTGATGTGATGATGTGGATGTAGCTATTTTCATGAAAGAATGGTTGTTGTAAAAATTTTAGCATGCATCATGAAAAACCTTAGAATGAAAAAGTGTTGACATTTCATGTTTTGGAATGACTAATATATGTTTTAAGTTAAAAATACCAAAAGGATGCATGTTAGTTAGATTTTGGCTTGAAACCATGTCATTACCCTTTTAAACCTACCTAACTTGAAAGCATCTTTTTGATATATAAGTGCTTGTTAAAAAAGTGGGGGAAAGAGTTCCATTTTGTTTGTGATGTATCTTATTTTATACATAATTGCTTGATGTTAATTGTCCATTTTATGTAATTTTGTTCTTAATATACCTAAGTTTACTTTATTTTTATTTTCAGGCATTTTATCAAGTCATCATCATCAAACGAAGCAATTTCAAGCCTGAATAGCATTCATAGCACTTCAAATAGGCCATTTGGGCCAATTTTGCTTATTAGGCCTTGGATTGGCCTTATTGGGCTTTGGATTGGGCTAATTTAGGGGAGAATGGAGCAAATCTGTGCATTCAGAGTGAGACCCACACGCTTGGAGTGGAGAGAAGATCTAGTACCCAAACGAACCCAATAAGAATAGTAACTCGAACCTAAGAACCCATAGCGTGAAGAAAACCCGAGCAACGTATTTTGGAAAAAATGGGAACAGTAGCCCATCGCGTATCCCAAACTAGCATGCGTGAGACTTGAAAGAAGAGGAGAACTCGTGTGTCCACTGCCGCCAAGGGAGGCGTAGCAGCAACCCAGAGAGGCTCCACGGACAGTCATCCACCATCTTGGCCTACCTTCGGTGCCCGTTCCCAGTGTCCATAAAGCGAGCGAGAGAGAGATCCAAGCAAGGATCCGGTCTGCGATCCATGCATAAGGAGCCCAATCCGACCATTTTTGTACCATCCTCTGCCGTTCTGCTACACTGCCAGCCTATCGACCACCACCCATGCCGAATCGCCAAATCCGTGACGGACCCGAGAGGCGCGACCCGAAGGCATTTCATGACCTGTTCTTGTTTTTCGTTGGGTTTCCATCTGTTCCACTGTCAGTGCACCATCCTCAATGTTCCCCAACCATCCACTGCTGTCCAATCGATTGGAAAGGTGCAGATTCGTCGAGTACCCGAGAACTTGTGATTCGACCCATGACTCGTAGGGCTTTGGACAGCTTTGGGAGTTTTTTTTTAACATTTTTTGGGTAGTTTTTTGGTCCTTTTTTAGTGGTTTTTCGGTAGCCAATCCGTGCAGCTACCATTGGGTAATTGAGAAGCCAGGGGCATGCATAATTTTTTCTATTTTTATCTCCTTTATAATTAATTATTTAATGAATTTTTTGATGGATTATCTGCTATTGGATTGTCAGCTGTCTGTAAATATGTGTGGTTAAATTTGTCAAATCCATGGGGTTCTAGACTGTGTTGGATTGCTGTTTTAATTTGCATGGATAATTGAATATTGGTTATGTGATCTTTGTTACTTTTATGAAAGAATGCTCTTGTTTTCATTGATAAGACGTTGTAATGAAAGCTAATTAGATTTCTTTTTGAGATCAAGAGATGATAATTGAAATTGGACACCTAATTGTAATGGACAATTAATTTTTGCATAGAGATGATGTTAATTAATTGTTGGATTAAGGAGTAGCTATCCTTAATAATAGTGGATTAGACCAATAATGCTGATTTAAAATTTACCATTAGGAAGAACCAACTAGTGGTAGATTTTTAGGTTTAAGAAATTCATTAAGACTAACAAAGAATTTGAATTAGAATTAGAATTCACTCACAGGTAGCATAGTCAGATTCAGTAATCCATTATCCTTTGTGTGTTTGCCAACCAATATAAGTTCCCTGATGGATTCACATTTCTTACATCCATATATTTTCTTCTATCCCTCGTCGCTGAGCAAATCTAAGTGGAGAGCAGATCTGGTACCCAAACCAACCCAATAGGAACAGTAACCTAAACCCAAGAACCCATGGCATGAAGAAAACCTGAGCAGTGCGTTTTGGAAAAAATAGGAACAGTAGCCCATCACGTGAGACCCGAAAGAGGAGGAGAACTCGTGCATCCATCACCACCAAGAGAGGCCGAGCAGCAACCTGGAGAGGCTCCATGGATGGTCCTCCACCGTCTTGGCCATCCATAGCGCCCATTCCCGAAGTCTGTAACACGAGCGGGAGAGAGACCTACGCAAGGATCTAGTCAGTGAGCCACATCTAAGGAGCCTAATATGGCTATTTCTGCATAGTCTACCATCATTTTACCTTTGCAAGCTTTGTCCGACCAACGCCTGCCGTCTTGAATTACCACCTAAAGCGCCATATCCCAGCGGACCGAGAGGTTCAACCCAGTTGCATGTTACGACCCGTTTGTGTTTCCCAGAAAGTTTTCATTCGTTCCACCATCTTTGAACCATCCTCAGTGTTCCCCAGCTATTCGCCACCGTCCAACCGACTAAAAAGGTCTATCCGTCGGGTATCCAATAGCTTGGGATCCAACTCATTTCTTACTCGACCCATGACCTGTGGAGCTTTAGACAGCTTTGGGACTATTTTTCCAACTTTTTTTGGTAGTTTTTTGATCCTTTTTCGGTGGTTTTTTGGCAGCCAATCCATGCAGCTACCATTGGGCAATTAAGAAGACAGGGGCGTGCATAATTTTTATTATTTTTATCTCTTGTATAATTAATTATCTAATGAATTTTTTGATGGATTATCTACTATTGTATTGTCTACTATTTGTAAATATGTGTGGCTAAATTTGTAAAATCCATTGGGGTCCTTGACTATGTTGGATTACTGTTTTAATTTTCATGGACAATTGAATATTGGTTATGTGATCTTCGTTAATTTTATGAACGAATGCTCATGTTTTCATTGACAAGATGTTGTAATGAAAACTAATTAGATTTCTTTTTTAGATTGAGAGATGATAATTGAAATTGGACACCTAATTGTAATGGACAATTAATTTTCGCTTAGAGATGAGGTTAATTGATTGCTAGATTAAAGAGTAGCTATCCTTAATAGTAGTGGATTAGACCGATAATGCTAATTTAAAATTTACCATTGGGAAGAACCAGCCAGTGGTAGATTTTAGGTTTAAGAAATTCATTGAGATCGACAGAGAATTTGAATTTGAATTAGAATTCACTCATAGGTAGCATAGTCAGATTCAGTAATCCATTATCCTTTGTGTGTTTGCCAACCAATATAAGTTCCTCGATGGATTCACATTTCTTACCTCTGTATATTTTCTTCTGTTCCTCATCGCTGGTAGTTTATTGTACTTAGTTAAGTATTAGGATTAGTTAGAAACCAATCACTTTGACTTTTGGGCTAGATAACAAAGAACGAGTAGTAACTCTAGGCTTTCCCGTTCCCAAGGAATATGACCTTGATACTCACCGTTGTGCTAGGCTGCATCAATAGGTTCACTGCCTTAGCTATAGTTGCATAGATAGCATTAGCAGCACACATCAGTTTGGTAAAAGAAGAGAGAAAAATAATGGTAAATTGATGTATGATAAATTGTTTATTATTTTTCATATGATAAATTTTCATGTTATTGTCCTTGAGATGTAGGAATGATAAAATGTGTATAACCATAAATTTAGCATGCAAAATTAGCCAAGAAATGTCAAATAGTATGGTTACATAATTTGAATGTGAGAGAAAGTACCATAAAAATTTAATACATGGTATTATTAGGTTTGAAATATAGAAAGGATGGAATAATGTGAAAATTTAACATGAAAAACCTTAAATTCCATCCCTTTCTCATAATGGCTGAAAGCAAAATCTCATTTTAGTCTTGGTAGCCGAATCCATATGCTAATTGTAATTGATTTATAATGTGTCTTACAATGGCTAATTCAAGGGGAATTGGAAGTGTGATAGTAAGATGAATTGTGGTCACTATTTGTGTATATATGTGCCATTAATGTTCTTATGTTGGAAAATTTATGAGATTATGGATGGCTAATCTAAGATCACATATGAATAGAAAATTGCAACAATTCTTTATAAAAGTGGCCATGAGTTCAAAATGTGACCAAGTGTTTACTATTCTTACAAAGGTGGCCAAGTGTCTACATTTCTTGAAGTATGACCAAAAGTGTTTCACACTTCAAGACAAGGTAAGTTTTAAGAATGAAAGGTAAAGAAAATCATCTATTAATTAGATGTTCTATATGTATGTCTTGATATAAATTTCAAAGAGATTCTTTATATTCTTTCTATTAGAATATGTTATGTTTAAAATGAGCTAAATCCATTTTGTCACATTGGCACACCAATAGATTATGCAATGCTTGCCAATATGCACATATGAAGAAGATTAGGTATTAAATGATTAGAATTAGATGAAATGGTTTTCTGTGCTTGCATAGTGGTACATGCCAGTAAGTTTTATAAATGTTGAATTGTTAAGCTACTCAGAAGCTTGTTTTCTCATTTACGTGATGATATATACCAAATGCAAAGGTATAGCATGGTCATAGAGATTGAAGTGGCATGGGTGGAGGATCCTTTTCTTAGAAGTATTTTGGATCGTAAGGGTTTGAGTGATAGACCTGTTGTCTCCCTACCCTTATGAAAAGTTTCTTTGCAATTTTCAATTATATTAAATAATTTAATACTTGGGGAATAATATATGATGCTTAATGAATTTATCTCAAATTTATTATATTTTATTTTTGCTATGCTTACAAGTTATGATATGAGCAGAAGAATCCAAACCTAATCAATTTTAATAATATTGCGATGGTATAATTGCTCAGACGTTATTAATAAATAATTAAGGTTAAGAATAATGTACTGACCTTATCTGTTTACATCTGAGGTGTTGTAATACTAGATAAGGCGTTACATATAATACCCTCTTTTGGCTAAAATTACATTTCTATCCCTAGGCTAACGAGAATTTACATAATTCCCTCAACTTAACCTTTTTCCTTTTCATTTCAGTCCTTATCTCATTCAATTTCAATTTAGTCCCTGTACTAATGCAGCTATATGCAAACTAATGCAACATACAAAAGTATTAAACTCATTGAAACTAACAAACATCTCTCATAAAAGTAGGAGCGGATGTTACAGTAACCATTGTAATTTACTAGTAATAGTTGAACTACCACAAATTTAATGGCAATTGCTAACCTATAGTAATAGTGGTGGTTATGTTCACTACTAATAATGGCAGTTTACAATTGCAATTATTTAAAGACATTTATTTTTTTTTCATTTTATTAATGGTGAATTCTAAACCAACACTAAATCCCAAGAAGAATTTTTTTAATAATTTTTCATATTCATATTTATGTTACACTTGTAATTTTGTGTATTAAATATATCCATGTGAGAAGTAGCTTTTAGGATAATTTTAGTTTTTTTTACTGCATCTTTTATTGGTTTTTGTTGATTTCCTCTATATTTTCCTCTTATTTTAGCACTGCCTACAGTGGAGCCAAGTTCTTGTGTTTTCCCTCATTTTCACTACATTCCCCTTCTTTCCATGGGCACAAAGGCTAAGTCAACCTAGCTAGTCAACAATAAGTTCCAACCTGTCTACTCGAGCACATATAAGCCCTTCATCTCAAACATATGGGTGCCTTTTATCGCTAGCCAAAGGAAGCACATGAAACATCATCCCAACTCAGTCTATTATGGAAAGAGAAAAGAACACTGTAGTGGAACAGAGCCTATGATGAGCTAGGATGGCGTGGAAATTGTGATGAGAAAATCTTCCAAATTTACTTCCAAAGGCCTAAGGATACCACTACTTAAGGGAGGAGAATTCCCCTCAATTGTATCAACATCATATAGTAGTGCGTTACACCTTGCAGCAGTAGTTTTTTGCACTAGTGCAACACGATTTATTTTGGCTAGAAAGACCATACTTTTCTTGCTAAAAGTATGCTTTTTCTTTATGATTTTATCTCTATATCTATCTCTCTTTATCCCTTTGTTTCATCATAGCATTAACATTTTTCAATACCATTTCCCCTGTAACACCCCTTATCTTATCTTAACAACATCATATAAATATATTCAGATAAATGGTTACACTATTCTTAGCCTTTTATCATGTTAATTTTCCCGATCATTTAATCCATCAGTAATTTAATATATAATTAGGTTCAGGACCTTTTACTCAGGTAAACACACTTTTGCACAGTGATGTAAAAAATCTCATATCATTCAAATAAATGATATGTACCACTGTACGAATACAAAAAACAATTCTACATTCAATTTAGTTCAAAAATTCTTTTCATACAAATCTATGGGTATGACATATGTGAAACATGTGTGTATGCATTTATAAACATGAGATATGCAACATGTGATATCATTTATGGAATGAATAACAAGATTTCAATGTTCACATACATCAATCATTCTCACATAGAACACATTCATGGAACATAAATAATAATATCTAATAAATGCTTTACTCTTGGGAGGTATGCACTAGATCATTCTTCCATATGATTGTATTTTCTAGAGGTATACACCAAATCAATCCTCTTAAGCTTAATTCCTTGGGAGTATACACCAGGTCATTCCCCACAAGGTATTATTCTTAGGAGGTATGCATCAGATCATTTCTCCTCAAAATTCTATTCTTTGGAGGTATTCACCAGATCATTCCTCCTTAGAGCTTTAACCTTGACTTTCACAATTATAATAAGCATTTCTATGCAATTCAATCATATTCACATGATTTCGAACATATTTCTATCAATGGTAAAATGCATGCTATTTATCATCCATTCTTGACCATTGCATCATTTCCCCTCTTTTCACTTAGCATCAGGCCATTTTGGATGGTACCTTAGGCTACTTTCAATTAACACACAAGTTTAGCCATTAGAGGAAAAAATTTACATAGCATTCAGCCAAGGCAAGAAAGTCATGAGAATTTGGCATTTTTAACCCATTTGGTTCATTTCAAGCAATATTTTTACCATTTAATCATTATGGTAACAATTTCCATAATTATGGATAATGCTTTCTCACACCTCATTTTCTTGTAACTATACATTAACCTTTCTTTCACACACCTTTCTAGGTCATTTTTCATGTTAGGTATGACAATGCACATTATCTTACAATTTCACATACTTGTGCACATTTTTAAAGTGAAATGGTAAAATTTTGAAATGGTACATTGGCTAGAAACATAAAAATACCACAACTTTCTCTCTCCTCTTTTCTTATGACAAATCTTACAAGGTTTTCTAGCCATTTTCAAATGAAATTTCAGCACCATTTTGCATGAGTCCATTCTGCCAAGATGGTAAGTCACACTTTCATGATTAATGGTGAAGTTAGAAAATGGAAAAAGTGCCTAGACATTAACCTAACTAGATTTTCTCTCTCTTACCATTTTATGACACTTTCTCTCACTCTTTCTTGCTACAATTTTCAAGCCATTTTCAGTACCCACACAATGTTATGCATTCAGTCAAGTGGAGAAATGTAACATCCGCTCCTAATACTTGCATTTTATGATAATGTTGTCATTATTATTATGGTTAGTGTTAATTATGAAGGGTTAAGGATGATTGATTAAGGAGTTAGAATGCACATTTTTATCATTATATTATAACTTTTGTGATAAAAGAATGAAATTGGAAATTTGGTAAGGAAGGGTAAAATGGTAATTTTACCATGAAATGAATATTTAGTTTAATTCTTTTATTTCATGAAGTTATGTCAAAGGACTCTTATTATTTTCATTTAAGAGAGAAGAATAATCTAGTTATGCAAGAAATTACTTACATTGATGTTGAAAGACAATTTTCCCTAAAAAAGGTAAAATTGTAATTTCACACTATGGTTATGATAGCAATTTTATATGATGTGAGAAAATTTTAGTTTTTACTCTAAATATTCTATGAAGGTGGGAATTAGAAATCTTTACTCATTCTTGATCAAAAGAAGAAAGAGAGTGAAATGATAGTTTTAACATAAAGGACAAAAAGGTAATTTTGCCTTAAGGGAAAAATTGTAATTTTTCTAAAATAAGACTAAATTAGTAAATTCACAAAAATGAGCCTTATGAAATTTTATTTAAGTGATTTTTACCCCTTGAAACCGAAAAGAGTGAAAAATGGAACAAAAATGGCCAATTTGGACTTAATGGCAAAAAGGCACTTTTCTTAGGGACTAAAATGCAATTTTTGAAAAGTTGAGGGACCACTATGCAATTTTGAAATTCTTGAAGGGCAGAACAGTCCCAGCCCATGGAAATTGTATAAAATTACAATTGCAAGGAGAGACAATATCATTGTTAAAAAAGAAAAGAAAAATGATGAAATGGACAATTTAGCAAGAATGACATTTTTGTAAATAATTCAAACCTTAAATTTAGCCTTCTTCTTCTCCCACATACTAGAAGTGTCGTGAAAGGTGGAGAGGAAGAGGAAGAGGCTGAATTGCATATCTACCTTGGAGAAGAAGAAGCTTTCATCAAAACAACTAGGAAATCACACATATATTAGCGTTTCAAGGTAGATAAACAATCCTATGCCATTATTTTCATGTTTATGGTGTTTCCAAATTTGAAAGAATGATGGCTATTTCTCTCTCTACATGTTTATGGTGGATTTGCATGCTTGGAGGTGAAATATGTTGGAAACAACTTGTAGTTATGACTATAGACATGTAGGAAAGCATGGAAACTCATGAAATGATAAATTTTCATGGATGGAACTTTGATTTTGCCAAACCCTAACTTGTGTTAAGGCTGAGTTTGTGTTTGTAAGAGTTAGAAAATGGTGTTTTTGAATGAATGTCATTGTATTGTAAGCAAAGTGATGAAACAACTCTATTTTGCTTGTTTTCTCACCTTGGCCGAATTGTTAGGGCTATAATGGTGCTGAATTTTGGCAAAATTTTAGGCTAGAAAGTGTGCTATAAAGAGTGAGAAAATGGTAAGAGAGAGAAAGTCTAATTAGATTAATGTTTAGACATTTTTCTCATTTTTAGTTTCACCATAAACCATGGGAATGTTAATTGTAACGACCCCCTAATACAACATACGCAATGCTTATCTGATTAGCGGAAGCATATGGGTTGGTTTAAATAGTTATTCCTGATATGAGAATGTCAGGGGATCGCTACTGGTTGAGTGTAACCCAAATAGACTTTCCGTTGTCCATTCGGATTCCATTCAACCCTAATTCACACGCAGCTAAACTAATTATACATACTTACATCAAAAATTACTCTGGAATGAAATCAAAAATCCATATATACGTCACATCATGCATTCATATACATTCCAACTTAAATTCACAAGTTTACAGCAGTAAACCCTACCGAAATACAACAGTCACCTGATTTATACATATACAGTCAATCCAATCACTATAGAAAACATAAATGATAGAAACCAATATACAGCAACGTCATCGAAATATATACAAGACAGTTCAAGCCTAAACTAAGCCATTCTCCTGTTTATCACCAAGGCATCATCAGCTATCGTCTAGGTTCCTATCCCTGTCCCTGTCCCTGTTCATCTGAGTAAACAACCTGGTGAGATATAAAATCCTAATAGAATAATTTACATTTCAAATACAGTAAAAAATCTGGTTGAATACTCAGCGGTGCGAGCACCGAAAACATCTTCCTAAAGTCAGTTCGAAATCAGTGGAATACCTTATCTGAAAAATCATTTTATCACATGGAAATTGCGGCAGATAATCACAATCATGAAAATCCATTTCTTTTAAAAATCAATACTCGAAATCAGATAAAATCCCATGCCCGGTGTATCTAAATCCACGTTGGCCACAAATCCTCTGTGACCCAGTCTAAATCGTCATCTAATTGTACATCATCTAGAGAGAATACCTCTCTTATCGTTGGGTGTGATTCGTAACACCAATCACCCGAATCGAGCCTATATTGTGAGTGTGATCCGTAACACCAATCACTCACTCAAGGATCGGGTGAGAATCAACATCTAGGGCGTCCCCTAGCATGTGCACATACGACAATTCTCATCCTCATACAGTCTATTCGAACTCACATGCTCACGGTCGACTATTCCTCAGGGTTCTAGGGTATTATGCCTAAATCATAATGTTTCCCCGTGTAGGCTATCCCCCCTTATACTCCATAAACCTTTCTTAGGGTCGTCCTGGTTTAATGCGTAATCCCTAACGAAGTACAGGCTAAATTTGATAAAAACAATCTCATTTAAAAATTCCCTGTACTCGGGATACTTAACGGCCGTCCCATACCATTTATCAAGTACCCTACCTTAAGTAAATCCGTCCTAAGGGCATCTAAACTCGATAAACAAGCGTCTAACATGCAATCAGGATATCTAGCACACAGGCATGCAATTTATTCCATCGAAAGCAACACGTAAATCTATGCAATTAAATCTAATCGTTCAGGTACTCACTAGGTCAAATCTAAGACTCGGGAAGTGTAAATTATCCTACCTGGTCTCCTGTCACTCCAAATCGATTCAGAACTTCATGTAGTCTCGGTTTCTGAGCCCAATTAATTCCCTGGACATTCAATTGAATATTCAAGCTTGTCACGTCATCCGTTTAACAATTCTAAGTCTAGTTGCCCTAATACCTAGGTCAATTTATTGCCTAATTATGTTTGGCAGCTATTTCAATCAGATATCATTAGTTTTTGGGAAATCGGACCTTACCAATGTGATCGGATGGTGGAATTCTATCTCAGGGTGATCTCAGTTTCTCCCGGTGTATGTCTAGAAGCTCCGGCACGGTGGCGTACAGTGGCATATGGCGATGCACAATAGAGGGGTGCGGTTTGCCTCAAAATTTACACCACGGTGAAGCCCGCAAGACCAGGAGTCCGAATATGGTGGTGGCACGGCGGTTCATGGCTGTTTGGATGGCATTTTTCGGCCATGAAGAACGATGCACGGTGGATGGAAAAATCCTCGATCCGGGTGCATCGGACCTCTGTTCAACGGTGGCGAACGGTGGCGATCTCAGCTGGCAAAGTTTTCACGTGGTGGAGGAGAAAAATGGCATTTGCTGGCAGCGCTGGCGGCCATTAGTGGCCGTGGGTGGTTACTGGAGGTTGTGGGTTGCGAGGGCTGTCGATTGGTGTGCCAGGTGGTGGCCTACAGTGGGTGTGGTGGCAGCGCAAGGTGGAGGAAGGAGGAGAGGGAGGAGAGGAGAGATTTAAGAGAAATAGAGGGAATCTGGGAAATTTAAAGCCTCTAGGGGTGATTCTGACTTTTCTCAGACCACCAGGGGATACTTTAGGGTGTCGGCTTGCTACCAGACATCGACACGTGTTTCCATGCGAAGGTTTTGGCCTCTGTTAGTGAAATTGACACACGAAACATCGTCTGTCAGTTTTTGATCGCCGGATTGCGTTTCTTTCCATTTGATTTTGTTTTTGACTTCGAACAACCTTTCATTTCAAATTATTATCCTCGAAAGTTGTGCCAAGCTTCGTTTGATTGGAATTAGCGTCAAAAATTAGGTTTTATCTTTTAAAAATCTTTTCGGTTGTTACAAATGTGATATACCAATTTTGGCCGAATGAGTTCATGTGATTGGTACTGAAATTTTTACTTGTAAATGGTTAGAAAGCCTTGTAAAGGTCATAATAAAGAAAGACGAGAGAGAAAGTTATGGTAAATTTAATGCTTTAGTAAATTTTCCAATTTGAAGCCTTACCATTTCACCTTAAAAGTGTGCACAAAAATGTGAAGTTGTGGGATTAGATGTATTGCCATCATTGATATGAATAATGAGTTATAAAAGTATGAAAAAGGATGGCTTAAAGTGCACTTACACAGTTTTGAGTTGTGAGAAAGTATGAATTATTGCCAAAATGTTTAAATGGTGAAAATGATGCTAGAAAGGAATCAAATGAGTTAGAAATGTCATGTTCTCATGATTTCCTTGCCTTGGCGGAATGCAATATAGGATTTTCCCTAGAATGGCTAAACTTTTATGTCAATTGAGAGTAGCCTAAAGTGCCATCTAAATTGGTCTATGTTATGGGAAAAGAGAGATAATGATGTAATGATCAAGAATGAATGGTAAATAGTATACATTTTGGCATTGATAGAAAAATGTCCAAAATCTTGTGAATATGATTGAATAGCATAGAAATGCTTAATGTAATTGTGAAAGGCAAGGTTAGAGCTTCCTTGTGGGGAATGAGCTGGTGTATACTGGAGGAATGATCTGGTGTATACCTCTTAAGAAAAGCTTCCTTGTGGGGAATGATCTGGTGTAAACTCTCAAGGAATTAAATGAGAAGGAATGATCTTGTGAATCCCTCATGAGACTAAAAGCCTGTGAAGGAATAATCTGATGTATACCTTCTAGGGAAGTTACCTTGAGGGGAATGATCAGGAGTAAACCCCTAAGGAATTGAAATGTAGGAGGAATGATTTGGTGTATACCTCCAAAGAGTATAGTTAAGTGGGAGGGAATGATCTTATGTATACCTTCCCAGAATTTAGTATTTATGAAATGTTATGTTATGTATGGCATGAACGTGATTTATGTGATTATGATTATGACATGTAAGCATTAAATGCTTGTAGTCCATTCCATGAATGACTTAATCTACTGTGTATTTCATTTCTATAGCTGCATCCACATATGTTTTCATGATAAGTTGCATCCAAGTATCTATATGAAAAGAGTTTTGAAATTAAACTACATGTAGAGTGTTTTTTGTATGATTACAGTGGTACATTTCAATTGTCTTAAAATAAACTGGTTGTTGATCTACTGGGAATGTATTTCTCATTACTAAATTGATATATATCAAATGACTAGATATTGCATGATAATCAAGGTGGAGTTGGACATAGTGGAAATTCCCTTTTTGGGAACTTTCACTATTATCAAGAATGTTTATGTTATAACCATTTTTGAGTTTCCTATGGAATAGATAAGTACATAAATATATAGCTATAGCCTGACCTTTTGGAGTCCTAATTTTACATTTTCTTTTTGGGTTGGAATTAGGGCTGACATTTTTTTGGCTGTATATAGAAAGAGAAGGGCATATGTATAGGGATATGTGAAGGATCTATTCACCCATGATATTTTGTAAAAGGAGTATGAGTAGTAGGCCTGTTGTCTCCTTACTCCTTATGGATGTGTACTTCATCTATCTTATTGTATGTATACAAACGATGTACTAAAAAGTTATCATAATGTATATATATATCAGAAATTTTTTTATATATTCTGTTGTAATGTTTAGTATTTTATATTCTGCTGTGCCAAAGCATTTTACCTGAGCATGAGAACCCAAACCTAATTGAAAAATAAATCTATAATGGATTGGATGCTCAGGAGATTTAAATAAAATTAAAGACTAGAATTAATGTAACCACTTATCTGAAGAAGCAATATGACGTTCTTAAAATAAGATAAGGGGTGTTATAAGAAATCCATGGAAATAGAAGTGTGTCACTATATTGCTTATAAGATAACCATATTCAAGTAAATCCCATGCAAACACACCATTTTCTTACTCTTTAAAACACCATTTCAGCCTTGGTACAAGTTAGGGTTTTTCAAGACTAAGGTTCCAATCATGAAAAATTTCTATCTCTTAAGTTATCAAGCATTTCATCATGTCCATAGCCATAAACACAACAAGATTTCAACATATTCCAAACCCATTCAAGTAAATCTTCCATAAGAATGTAGAGAGAGAAAAACCATCCTTCCTAAGGATAAGCAAGAGCCAACTTCCAGGGCATCCCTCAGCATGTGCACACTGCTAGTCTCATCCTCATACAGTCTATATGACAATACATACACATAATTGATTAATACTCAAGGTTATAGGATATTATACTTAAACCACAACATCACCCAGTATAGGCTATCCACCCTTTACTCCTTAAACCTTCCATAGGGTTATCCTAGTTTAATGAATAATTTCTAACAAATGCAGATATATCCAAATAAAACAATCAATTTATAAAATAGTCTGCATAGGGAACATTCAACGACTGTCCTATACCAACTATTAAATGCCCACCCTATGTTAGCTCGTCCCTATGGCATATAATGCAATAGCCAAATCTAGCAAACATGTAATAAGCATCTTATTCACAAGCAAGTATTTTCTATACTTATATGAAAATAATAAGTAAATCAATCATGTTCAGTAATCATTCCCATTCAATAAATAATTCATTCTTAAAATAGGAATTCACCACATTAGTTAAAAGTTAGGTTCCTGAGGCAAACAATTCAAGTCTCACACAATTTCCCTTCTATCATGCAATTATGCAAATACTGTCTTAAGGTTTCACTAAGGTTCTCTTTAAATTCCCATTTTTCCTTATTATTTCTTTGGTTCTGTATCACTCTTCTCATGTAATTGTCATATAGGATGATGTTTGAATCTTATTCACATCAAAACAAGGTATTTTTAAGCTCAAATCATGTTTTGAAAAACATTTTTAGCGTAAAGGGATCTACCAGTCAGCTGCCAGGGATGGCAGTTGGTTGATTGCTCTCTAGATGGCTAAATTTCATAAGACAGTGGCATGATAGTTGACTGCCGCATGCCTGGTAGTCGACTGGAGCACCTCTATGTGTGATTCTAGGCTTTACAGTGACTCGATAGTCGACTGGTGCATGCATGACAGTCTACTGCTAAGCTACTATGTGCAATATTGGGCTTAAGAAGAACACAACAGTCGACTGTTCAGTTCTTCGATAGTCGAGAAATGTTAGTTTTCACCAAATGTAACCCAGATTACCAGCCCATAACATCTAAAAATTATATGAGCTTAGTCTCTAATCATTTCTGAGTAAAACCATAAATTTTTAAGTCCAAAACATCAACCAAATCGGAGAATCTACATGCAAACCGAGTGTAAGGAAAACCTAACTTTAAAATTCTGGTTTAGGCCTCAAAATTGCTAAATGGAAGCAGACAATCTTAGCATTTTAGTTCAGAAATCGATTCCTAACCTTAAATAAACATCTAAATCGGTTTATCTAGTTTAAATCATTGAAATCCGAAATGCCTTATGTTTTCCTATTTTCATTTCCCTTCTCAGATTTTGACAGATTTGGTGTTCTAATTGTAGAAAATCTAGCTAAATGATGTTTGAGAAGCTTAGTAAATCATAGATAAGGAATTTCCTACCTCAAATCTAGTTATAAAAGGATTCCACCTTGCTTCCCTTCTCTGTTCTCCACTACCCGTGCTGTTTTCTTCCTTCTTGGTGTTAAGGATGTATTGGTAGGAGGGGAAATGTTGCATTTAGAGGGATAAAAAAAGTGACATGATGGGAAGCTTTAGGGACCATCTTGCAAAAAGGAAAATATTACATTTTAGTCCTTTTATTCAAACTCTAGCTTCTTTATATCATTTGAACCCTTATAAATTTACAACATTGCAATTACCACAAAAATTCTTAGGAAGATGGGTATTACACTAGATACGTAAATCATCTGCATATTCATCATTTTCTTTAGACCTACTGGCAATATGTGGCCTACTTGGGTGAGTTCATTAATGCAATCATCTAAAACTCTTACCTTTCTTGCTAGGTGAGTGATGTATGGTCCGAAACACAGTGTACTCTTCTTAACGTCTGCAATGAAAGTGGAGATCTAGTTTGCTAGGATGAAGCCAACATCCACTTTCCTATGCTGATGCATTGCCTACAAAAGGAACAAGTCAGTTTGTGCAACCACCCCAAAACTATCTCCTCTACCTATAAGAGTGTAAACTAAGATGGAATGAAGGCACCCTAACCCATCACAGAGGTTAGTGGCTTTAGTGCTGCTTGCGTTGTAGTGGTTGGGTCTGGTTGCTATTTGATTCCACATGATGTTGAAGGAAGCTGATGGAGTGTACAGGCATCCTCTGTACTCCTTTCCATTGATTTCCTCCATTGTCCATATGCCCAGATGCCATCCAAAGTGAGGTATAGACATGGAAAAGTCTATACCTCCCAATCGAAATTATATGGTGTTAGGCTTAGACCAATCAGTGATCTGGGTCTTCAATGAGAATGTACTATAGGACTCCAAGGTCAACTCCCTGTAGGTAGGTTCATTAATATTGAAGAATCTTGCAAATGGGAGTGTGCCTAGAAGCTCATGAAGGTCATCTATCAGACCAAGTTTCTGGATGGCATTCAAGTTGATGTAATGTCCAGCTCCTATTAGCTTGAAGCAAAAGGCTTGATACCTCTTCTCTCGTTCAGCTTCTTAGAATGTCAGCAACTTGTGCCATTTAGAGGGAGAAGAATTGACTTCAAGTGTCCTTCTCGTCTTTGTGGTGACACTTTGAGATGAAGACTGAAACATGGTCCTAGATAAATATATGTTAGCTAAACATTTTTAAGCTTACAGAAAGATATGTAATCCTAAGTATGAATTTAGCATGTGAATGTAACGTGATCCTTTATTGTTTTTAACCTAAATACTTATAATTTATTTATGAATGAATTTTATTTTTGTGATTTTTTTATTTTTCTAAAAAAAAATTTCAAAATGAGTGGAGAGTAATTAAGGTTCTTGATGCATGAGTGAAACCAAACAAGAATTTATTTGATTCTTGCATAATGATAATTATTTATTTATGCCAAGGGAAGAATTGTGTATAATCTTTATTCAATTTTCAATAATATGTGAAGTTTTTTAATAAGAATTTTTTTACATGATCAATAAAGAAAACTTGAAATTCCTAATTGATATAAAACACTTATTGAATGTTCATGAGAGAGAAGAAGTAAAAGAACCTACTTCGAATGAAGAACACTTGTGTTTGAGAATTTGCTTAGGGGTGGCAAATCTTATGCAAGAGAGTAAGGCGGGTTGAAGCTTATGAGTTTATGGGGAAAATGGCATAGCTAAAGGGCTTTCTATGGGCAAGGCAAGTTGTGTTCTAGTAGGAGAGGGATTCCATTCGTGAAGAGAAGGAGAAGATAGGCTATCATTATTTTGAATTTTTGGATAAGCCATATCTTCTTGAATTTCCTTGAAAAATTTTTAAAATAGATTCTTGATAACTCTTTCAATTTGAAAATGATCATGCACTTTTGAAAATATTTGAAAGATACAAAGGATAAGTTGACCATATTTCAAAAATTTGAATGATGTTTCAAGAAGGTATTTTGAAAGTGTTTTGAAATTTTAATGATCATCCTTGTTAACCTCCGAAAATTATGGATAACTCACAAGATAAATTTGAAATTTCAAAGGGTTTGAAACAATTCAAAAGACCTTGATACTTCTTAAGTCTAAGGATAAAGCAAATTTGAAATAGTTAAAAGATTGAAGGGATAAATTAAGACAATTCAAAAATTCTTCTTAAAATTTTTTGAAACTTAAGGGTAAAGCAAGTTTGAATTGTTTTGAAAGATTTAAGATAATTTTAAACAATTCAAAGATGCTTCATATTCAATTTTGGAAACTTAAGGATAACCATGTTTGTTTAAAAAGAACATTTTTAAATTTTAGAAGTTTTAAGATGACTATAATTCAAGATTCTTTTATCTTTCAACTTGCTTTACCTATCTTAATTTTTCAAAATGAAGGATAACTCTTAAAAAAAAATTTTGAATTTTCAAAAATTTTAAGATAATTTTAAAAATAATTCAAAATTGCCTCATCTTTCTTAAATTTTCAAAAGCCTAGGATAATTCTTTTAAAAGCAAATTTGAAATTTTTGAAGGATGAGGAAAATTTTGAAATTCATAGATGCTTCCATGAAATCAAGGATTTTAATTAAAACAAAGAGTTATCTCTTATGATAGGCTATCATGATCATGTGAGAAGGGCCTAGTGATAGGTTACCATGTGAGTTTTATTTTTGAGTGATAGCCTATCAAGGTTCAATCTAGTGATAAGTTATCACTATGGGTTGATCTTTCCACTAATAGGTTATCACTTGAATCCACATGATAACTAATTACTAGGGACTCTTTTATTCAAAGCCTTTCCTTCCTTCTTTTAGTTGGAATCCTTAGACAAAGTTCCTTTATCTCTCTAAGTAGATTGAGGAATATTATTGACATGTGAACTGAATCGCGAAATAAAAGAGAAAGAAACAAAAAAAAAAGTGTTTGTTATGCTATTTTTTTTCTCTCTGAGTCCGTTAACTAACTCATTTATTTATTATGTCTTGAAGGAAAATTACCTGGACCTCCAATGGGTTCCCATGGTAGTGCTTGAGACGGTGCCCATTTACCTTGAAATTTCCCTAATCATGGTGATAAATCTTAACAAAAACATAAGGAAATACCTTACTGATTGTGTAAAGTCCTAACCATCGAGTCCTAAGCTTCCCTAGAAATAGATGGAGTCGTGAGTTGTAAATTAGCACTATGTCTCCTACTTGAAAGTTCTTGGGCTTGCGTATCCTTTTCTCATGCCATTCCTTTGTTTGTGCCTTGTAGATGGAAGAAATTTCCTATGCTTGGTGGCGCCATTCTTCCAACTTATTCAGCTACCATAGTCTTTCTTTCCCTGTAGACACAACATCTAGGTTACATGTCTTAAGGGCCCATAGTGCCATATGTTCTAGTTTAACAGGTAAATGGCAAGTTTTCCATAGATGAGTCTATATGGTGTGAATCTAGTGGATGTTCTATAGGATTTCCTAAAAGCCCACAATCCATTATCCAACTTTACTGGCCAATCTTTCCTATTTACCCCACAGTTCTTTCTAATATTCTTTTTAGACCCTTATTAGTCACTTCTACTTTCCTACTGGTTTATGGGTGATAGGGTGTTACGAATATGTGGGATACTCTATAGCACTTAAGCACTTTCTCAAGTTGATAGTTACAAAAATGGGTTTTTCTATCACTAATTAGTGCCCTAGGTGTGCCAAACCTAGCAAATACTTTCTTTAGGAACCTATTCAATACCCTAGCATCATTAGTGGGGAAGGCTTGAGTTTTTGAAAACTTAGAGAAGTACTCAACTATTACCAGGATATATTTATTAGCGAGGAAGGAAAGGGTCCCATGAAATCAAAACCCCACACATCAAAGATTTTGGAAACTTGTATGCTAGTTTGGGGCATCTCATTCTAGGTGGAAATAATACCTAACCTTTAGCATGCATCACAAACCTGGACATACTTTCATGTATCTTAGAATATAGTTGACTAGTCAAATCTTGCCTCTCATGCTTTCCTAGCAGTATGCTTTGCTGCTTGATGTCCTCCTATACACATCGATTGATTACCAAGTTTACACAAATTCAAAACAAGAAAGGGTCTTCCCAAATATAGTATTTTAATTCAGTAAAGAATCTCTTCTTTTGCTAAGTTTTCATACCCTTTGGTAGGACTCTAGCAACCAAGTAGTCAGCAAAATCTGAAAACCAAGGGAAGTTAGTGTATACCTGCATCACCTTTAAGTGCTACTCTAGAAAGTTGTCATTGATAGCGTTTTCATCTTGAGCTTCAAGGTCTGGGTTCTCTAACCTTGATAGGTGAACTCTAGTTAAATTTTCTACACCCTTTTTGTCCTTGATCTCTATGTCAAATTCCTATAGTAGTAAAACCCATCTTATTAGTCTAGGTTTTGCATTATGCTTTCCAAATAAATACATAAGAGCTAAATAATCCATGTAGACCATGGTCTTTGAGAGTAATAAAGTAGTTCCATAATTTGTCAAATGCATACACTACTACAAGTAGTTCCTTCTCTGTGGTGGTGTAGTTTTCTTGGTCGTTTATTAAATTCTTTCTAGCATAATAGATAGGTTGGAACTTCTTCTCAATCCATTGTCCTTGAATAGCCCTAACTGTGTAGTCACTGGTGTCACACATAAGCTCAAAAGGTAACCCCCAATCAGGTGAGATCATGATAGGGGCTATAGTCAGTCTTTCTTTAAGTAGCTCAAATGCTTGCAGATAGTTATCATTGAATACAAATGGTGTATCTTGGACAAGAAATTGAGTTAAAGGCCTGGCAATCTTGGAGAAGTCTTTGATGAATCTCTTATAGAATCTGGCATGTCCTAGGAAACTTCTTATGGCTTTAATTGAGCTAAGAGGTCGTAATTTTGATATGAATTTGACTTTTCCTTTGTCCACCTCTAGTCTTGCATATGATATTTTATGTCCTAGGATAATTCCCTCTTTTACCATAAAATGGCATTTCTCCCAATTCAAAACTAAGTTTGACTTTACACATTGAGCCAGCATTCTTTCTAAATTGTTTAGATAATGGGTGAAGGAATTGCCAAAAACTGAGAAGTTGTCCATGAAAACTTCCATTGTCTCCTCAATCATGTCATGAAAGATTGCCATCATGCACTAATAAAAGGTGGTTGGTGCATTACATAGTCCAAAACGCATCCTCCTATTTGCAAATGTTCCATAGGAAAGGTGAAATACTCTTCTCTTGGTCCTCAAAAGCAATAGGTATTGAGAAGTATCCTGAAAAACCATCGTGGAAGTAGTAGAACATATAACTTGCCAAATGTTCAAGCATATGATCAATAAACAGAAAGGAAAAATGGTCTTTTCGGGTAGCGTCGTTTAATTTGCGGTAGTCTATGCAAACCTAAAAACCTGTTACCGTCATTGTAGGTATAAGCACATCCTTCTCGTTCTTTATTACTGTAGTGCCTCCTTTCTTGGGCACCACTTGCACAGGACTTACCCAAGAGCTATCAGAGATAAGGTAGATTAAACCTACATTGAGAAGTTTAATCACCTCCTTCTTTACTAATTCTTTCATGTTAAGGTTAAGTCGTCTTTATGGTTGTACCACCGACTTATAGCTATCCTCCATTAAAATTTTGTGTGAACAATAGTTGGGGTTTATCCTAGGGATGTTTGCAATTTTTTATGCAAAGGGTTGAGAGTACTTTCTGATAGAGGCTAAAGTCATTTCTCTCTCTTCACAAGTTAAATCTATTGCTATAATAACTAGTAGCTTCTCCACCTCATCCAAGTAGGCGTAACTCAAATGTTTAGGCAATTCTTTCAATTCTAAGACTAGGGGGTCCTCAGTTGAAGGTTTTACCTCTTCCATCTCTTGCATGTCAATAAAGGAAATATGATCAGTCAATTCATCAGGCTGAGTGATTTGTTACCAATGATCTATATGTAGCCACACTTTAAGGCAGTGCACCTGTCAGTGTAGCCTAGTGCAATGGTGAGTACCAAGGTTGTATCCCATGGGAATAGGAAAGCCTAGAGTTACTACTTACTCATTGTTATTTAGCCTAAGACAAATAGTGATTTTACTAAAATAAATCTAATTAATACTATTTAGCTCTAGAGGGAAAAGTGAGGCCAATGTTTTTAAGATAAGGAAATATCAAGTTCCAGAGAAGTGAACCCATTAGGCTTATAAACTAGTTGATATGCAAACAAAGGATAATGAATTATAAAATTGATTGTGCTATCTGTGGGTGAATTCTACAATAAATCTAGATTTCTAGTTAGTTTCTATGGATTTCTAAAACCTATAACTTTTAATTGGTTGGTTCTTCCTAATGGTCAAGTCAAAGATCAGCAGTAATGGTTTAATTCACCACTATTAGGAATTCCTCTTATTCCAGCAATCGTCAACCCCTAGGTCCAAGCAAAGATCAACTGTCTCCCTAGTTAGTTTTCCAATTCCAAACATCATCAATTAGAGTTTTTGAGAGGAATCTAGATAGTTTTCCCTATGATGCCTCGTAATGAAAACATAATTAATCTTTAACTAGAGGAAGATCACACAATCTAATTTATAATTGAATCATGTTAAAAATCAAAATATCAACATAGTTTAATAACCCTAATTAGGTTGTACGAATCTAGTTACTCATGTTTGTAACATCTGCTCCAATTATTATTAAAGAGATGTTTGATAATTGTTAATTTGATGCTTAATGCTTGTGTATGTTGCATTAATGCATATAATTGCATTAGTATAGGGACTAACTTGAAAGAATTACAATTCCTTAGTTGAGATTGAGGCCAAGGACTTAAATGAAAAGGGAAATTGTGCTGAGACAAAAAGTGTAAAGTAAACCAAGGACCAAAGAGCAATTACCCAAACTTCCCCTTAAACCCTAGCTGCAACCAAAATTCCTACACATTTCCAGACCTTCAAATTTTAGAGAGAGAAGCAGAAGGGGCGATTAGAGAGAGAAAAGGGCGAGTTAGGACAAAAGAGGGAGATTTTACTGAAGGAAAGGGCTGATTGAAGCTAGAAATTAGTTCTGCAGCAAAGGGGGATCATTCCTAACACATCAAACACACATTTCGCAGGAATCAAGGTAGCTATCCATCCTAAACCCTTATCTTTTTCTAAAATGCTACTGTTGTTGGAAAATGTGGATTTTTACATGTTTGAACTGAGATTGGGGTTAAACCTACGTTCTATATGATTTTCTACTTTTATGGGATGTTGTGTTGCTGAATGTACGCTCATATATATGCTTGTAATGGATTGGAAGGGCTGGGTTGTGTTCATCTAGGGATATAGACTATTTTTCCTTGATTGTACCATGTTTGAGCTAATGGATGAGAAATGTTTAATGAAAAGTAAAGTTTAATGTATGGGAATTAAGCTCATATGTTTAGAATTGAAAATGGAATGCATTCTGGAATGGGTATTATCAAAATCATGTTTTCTGAGCTGCAGCGGAGCATAGCAGCTAACTGTTAACTAGGGACAGTCGACTACCGTGTTCCTGGAAAACCCAAAAGTGTAGACACAGGCTTAACAGCCGACTACCAGATACCTAGTAGTCGACTATCAAGCTCGGGTCTGCACTAAGCAATCGACTGACCATCCTCGCAGTCGACTATCGTGTTGTTGGAAACCCAGAAGTGCAGATGGAGGCTTAGCAGCCAACTGCCAAGTTCCTAGCAGTCGACTGTCAGGCCCAAGTTTGCATTGAGCAGTCAACTGTCGTGCTCGTATTTTTACCCATAACGCATTTTAGAAAGCCACTAGCCTGTTGTCAGCGTGCTGACAACCGACTGCTAGCTTATTTTCTAGTACTTGAGGAGTACAAAGAGCCACCAACCGACTGCTAGCCTTCCAACAATTGACTGGTAGCCCTCTAACTTGCAAAATGAGGTTTTTAATGACAATTGAGCTTAGTAATTTTCATACTAACTTAATTAAAGGCTCACAACATGGGTAAGCTAGGAAACTAGGAGTTTTGGGTGATGATACCCCTAGGATAATGAAATGAAGAGAGAGAGAAAAATAGAAAGAGGAAAAGAGGAAAGTATTCTCAGTGTATTCCTTAGGGTAGATAAGCTCATGATTGAGTGACCGATCATCAGTATGGGACGGTCATTGGGCATTCCATGGTTGCGCCATAAATTGGGATGGTTAAACATCTACTTGAACTTAGATGATTTCAAAAATACCATGATGGTTGCAAACTTTAAGTTAGTGTCATCTCCCAAAGGCCATATGAGAAACATATACTTAGAGTTAAGCATAACTATGACCATGGGCCGATTCACCCCATAGTATATGTAGAGAATAGCGTACTAGGAGTGTGCTCCATTGGAAAGGGATGGTGATTCCATAGTATTATGATCCACCCAAAAGCGGAGAGGAAATGATCCGGGTAGAGTTGATGGTGATCCCATGAGAGTATTCCAGCCCCATTTGGGACGAAAGGGAGAAATTTCAGGTCAGGGATGATCTGCTGGAAAGGGGCAGGGACCATTACGGTACTTGGATCCACTAGGGGATGCCTCAAAATGTACAAAAGGTTAAGGCATGGCTAAATAGACATGCGATCATTCATATAGACAGTGGTGCATGGAGTTATTACTGGGCAACTCTCCCGATAACTCTTAGGGTGCTTTATGTACTGCTTGTATGTTATGGAAATGAAATGATGTTATGCTTACTATCCCACATGTGTTTTATAAGAAATGTTTTATGATGAGAACGATAATGAATACACTTCCCATATTTTAAAGTTAATATGTTCTAAATGCACATGCATACATATGAGTATATAACATGATTAAATGTTACACTCATTGCATCCCATAGTATGTTATATGTTTTATGAAAGAATGTAGAGGTTTTCCGTGCAAGCATGGTGGTATAGGTTAATGGATTTTGTAACTGGTTGTATTGTTACTGAGATTCATTTCTCATAATAGTGTTGACATGTACTAGATAAGCAGGTTCCCTTGGGCTGGAGAAAGAAGGTAAGGTATGCAGAAGTGTCCAATCTAGGCACACAAACTGTTTATTTTGGATAGTATGAGTACATGTTAGGATTGAGCTAGCCTTCATGATATTTTGAGAAAGGTTAGTATAGGATTATTTTGTGTCGCCTATTCTAACTTATCTATATCTGAATTAGGCTAGATTGATGATTAGACTATTTAATAAGGTCATGAGCGGCAGGATTTTTGCCTCCATACCTAATAGTTAATTGATTATATTTAGTTAAAAATGCATGTCTATGTATAGTTAATCCAGGTGTATGCTATATGTATTTATTCCACTGTGATATTGAGAGAACCGAGAGTAAAGGCTAACCCAAATGACAGTCAATTAATCAACTTGGTAAAAAGTTTAAAATTTACTTGGGTAGAAGTGATAGTAACACCAACACTCTAATAATTATTTTCATATTATAGTTTTTAAAATAACTAAACGAACCATAGGATAGAGTGTGTTACAATGTTCATGAATAAAAAAACAAGAATTATAATAAAGGAAGAGGAACAAAATGGAAAAAAACACATCCTCATCTATTGAGTTTTGGATGAATAGTCTTGATTTTGAAGTACTCCTTGATTATACTTCTATTTGCCTCTTAATGCCTCCAAATCTCTTTCTTCAATTCTTGATTGAATCTCCACGGCTCGTACCTTTGTAAAGAGATGAGAGAATTGAAGTGTAAGCTCCAAAGACTAGCATGGATTGTCACGCTCAGCTACTCCAAATGTTCTCAATTTTCCTCTCCTTAAATGCCTCATCAAGCTCTTGTGCCTCATCCTATTTATAAGCAAAGGAGGTATGCATTTAGGCTCCCACACGGCTGTGTGGCTGCCTAGAAAATGGCACGGTCATATAGTAGCCAAGTGAGGGAGCACAACCATGTGGTTAGCTATGTTCTAGAAGCTAAGCCTCCTTTGTGCATTTTTTGCCTTCTTTTAATTGGAAATGGTTGTTATGGATGTATAGGGAGGTGCACAGGATGTCTTTGAGGTATGGAAGGGCATGTTCTAGAATATCTAAGGTATTATGGCCATGTGGTAGGGTGTGTTCTAGAAGATTTCTTGCTTGGCTTGCTACAAGATGCATTTTGAGTTGCTTTGAGCCTTTAGACACTTGGTTTTAGTCCATTTTACTTCAAAACTACTTTGTACTTGGTGAAAACTTGGATAACATGGAAACATGGTGGAAACATGGGTAATTATGCATAAAATATAGTTCTAAAGTGAGTAGAATTTATCAAATAAAAATGTATAATTATGTGCTTATCACATTACCCCACACTTAAGCTTTTTCTTATCCTTAAGCAAACTTTCATTTTGCCCATAAGAAATAATAATATCTTTTCATAGTTATTACATACTCCACACTCTATGTAACTCGCTGCTACATGAATCTTAACCATAATTTTTGGTGTTGCAGGCCCTTCACAAATAATAGAGATAGTTAGATTGAATGCATTTAGTTAGCAAATCAATTCATTGTTTGATTAGGAACCACTGCCTCATAAAGATCACTCAATGTCGCTTAGAAGTGTATATAGGTGTAGTGAAATCTCTCAATTCATAGTACCATGCTTTCCATATGCTTGCTTATAAATCTCATCTCCATTACTTGCTAGAACTTGGATATCATGATCAAAGGGTCTTGACAATGTTGTAATAAGGCTTAAGGTCAAGGTAGGAGAAGAATCTGGAAAGAAAGAAGGGTAACAGATATGTTGGAAACTTATGTGAATACTCATGTAATTCAATGAAGTTCCAAGGATTGAATGTAGTATACATAGTTCTTCACTAAGTTCTAAGTTCAAAGAGTATCATTTCCCAGTGAGTACAAAGAATGCTTATACATATTTTTTCTTCTTTTGCCTTCTTTTTCTTTTTCTTCAACTTTTCTTTTCATGGCAATCTTGCATTATAATATTCAGTTTTGGGATGAAGGGAGATATCTCAAAATGGAAGACTCAATGATTTATCATTTATTGAGGTGATGCATTTAATTCAGATGCGAAGAGTAGATGACATAAATTCCAACATATAGGGTGGAAAAGAAGGATAATGTAAAAAGAAGTGGAAAATAAGGTGTAAGGGTGTATCTAATAAAGAACATGTTAAGGCTCAATGACGGTTAACTAAGGGAAACACATAGGGTAGGCTTTTTGGTCATTATTTGTGTAACCTAAGTTGCCTAAATCGTGTCTAATATTCAAGAATTCATGTAATTTTGACAAGTATTACAATGCAAGTTCTAGTAGCATAGTAACATGAAGTGTACCCTCTTTAAGAAAAAATTAGTGCATGTTTGTAATGAATGCTCTCTTGGCTTAAATCCTCACATTTATAAGGTGTGGTTTTTATAAGTTCTTAAAATTTGCAATAAAATTGCTAGTCAAATAATGCATGCATGTCTTCCTATCCATATTATTAGCTAAGAGAGTATACAATGTAGAATATGGTGCAAGATGTGGGAGCTTTTAGGCGCCATAGAATTGTTTTTCTATATGACCTATGAAATGCATTTATTTTCTAGAATGGATTTAAAAACAAGAGTTTGACTTGTAGGATTGTGTGTGTTATATTTTATCCATGTTATAACTTAATTATAAAGCAATGTTGAAGAAAATGACCATCAGTAATATGATATCACTTTATTGTGATACACTTATTTGAAATGTGAAATGTGATTATCAAAGTAAGAAAAAAAGTAAAGCAAAAACAAAGTAAAACTAAACAGCAAATACGAGGAGTCACCCCACACTTAAGACAAACACTATCCTCAAGGTTACAAAAACAGGGACAACTCCTGGTCACCTATAATGAGGGTATAGGAAACGTTACTAATTATTGCCATATTGGATCCATAAGCAGTATGTGTCCCACTGAAGTTAGATCATGGATATGCTCATGTAGGACTGCAACCTTTTTGGCCAGTTGAGTGACGTAGGTACCAAATCATATACCACTCTACCTGACATCTCCAATGAAAGTGGATATCTGGGTTGCTAAAGCATACCTCAGATCCACTTTTCTATGCTGATGTATTGCCCATAGGATGAATAGGTCTGTTAAAGTTACTTCATTAAACTTCTCTGTTCAGCCTGTAAGAGTATGAGCTATAATGGAATGAAAGTACCTTAAATTATCATGGAGGCTCGTTACTTTAGCGCTATTAAGGGTGAACCATCTAGGTTTGGTGGTTATATGATTCCACATAGTGTTGGAAGTAACTATTGGAGTGTAAATACATCCTTTGTATGTGCCTCCATTTAGTTCTTCTGTAGTCCACAGGCCTAGGTGCCACCCAAAGTATGGTATGGACATGTAAAAATCCATGTCTCCTATAACATCCGCTCCTAGTATGATTAAAGAGATGTTAGTTAGTTGTTGATTTAATCTTAATGATTGTATATGTTGCATTAATTTTTATATAGTTGCATTAGCCTAGGGACTAAATTGAAAGGAAATACATTAAGGTTTAATAAGAGGTGGCTAGGGACTCAATTGAAAAAGGGAAAAATAAGTGAGTCTAAGAGTGCAAAAGAGCTTAGGGATTAGATAGCAATTTTTGAAAAATCTCTTAAACCCTAGTTGAAGCTCTAAACCCCCAAACTTCCAGCATACTATATTTTAGAGAGAGAAACTAAAGGGGGTGGCTAGAGAGAGAAAGAAATGAGCTAGGGCTTGAGGAGGGAATTTTACTAAGGAAGGAGCATATTTAAGGCTAGAAATCAGTCATACAACAAGGGAGAATCATTCCTAACACATCAAACACACACATTTGCAAGGAATCAAGGTAGTAATTTATTCTAAACCCTATTTCTAAAATATACAAGAAATTTTTTGATAAAATGTGATTTTTAATATTTTAAGTTAAGTCTAGGGTTTTAAACCTACATTCTATGTGTTTTCAACTGCTATTGGAAAATGTGTGCTGATTTACCTTGCTCATTTATGCTTGTGAATGATTTTGAAGTTGGATTTTTACCCTAAGTGAGAAATATGTGGTTTGATCTTAGTTTGAACATGTTAAGTTATGTTATTGGCATTTTAGGAACAAGAAATGATGTTTAAATGTTAGCATTGAGTTCATATTTAAGTAAAAGAACATGTTTTTAGAGCTAAACTTTGGTTAAACTATAATTTTTCAAGTAAACTGAGAGCTAGTAGCTGACTGCCAGCCATAAAAGTCAACTATCGTGCTCATCCTCTGCCCAAAAATGCAAGACTGAGCACTAGCTTTTGACCGCCAGACCCTTGGAAGTTGATTGTCGTGTTCTTCATTTTCTAGAAAGTTTCTAAAAGGCCAGCAACCGACTGCCAGACCCTTGAAAGTTGACTGTTGAGCCTAGTAGCTGACTATTTAACCCTACCAATTGACTAGTAGCTCTCGGCTAAGAGGAGAAATTTTAGACAGTAAGCTAGCAGTCGACTACCAGAAAGGGCAAATATTGATTGCCAGCTCTTTGATGTGGATAATGAGCTCAATTGACCATTTTAAGAGGAAATTAGCCCATATTTTCACTCAAACTAAGGATCTAACCTAAGGATGTAGTGGCTAACATGTAAGTAATAAAGTCACAAACCACTTGGGTGATGAGGCCCTTGTGATAGTGAAATAAAGGAAGAGAGAAGAAAACACAAAAGAGCAAAGAGCAAAGTATTCTAAATGTATACCTTAGAGTAGATAGGCTTATGATCGAGTGATCAATTTTTGGTATGGGATAGCCATTGGACATTCCATTATTGTGCCATAATTTGGGATGGTTAAACATCCACTTGAATTTAGATGATTTTGAAAACACCGATGGTTGCAAACTTTAAGTTAGTGTCATCTCCCAAAGGCCATATGAGCAACATAAACTTAGAGTTAAGCATAACTATAGGTGTGGGTCGATTCACCCTAGGGTATATGTAGAGAATAGTATGCCAAGAGTGTAATCCATTGAAAGTGATGGTGATTCTATAGTACTATGATTCACCCAAAAGAAAAGAGGAAATAATCCGGGGAGAGTTGACGATGATCCCATGAGTTTGTACTAGCCCCTTTGGGACAAAATGAAGGAAATCCAGTTGGTCAGGGATGATCTGCCAAAAAGGGGCAGGGACCATTAAGGTACTTAGATCTACTGGGGGACACCTTAGAATGTACAAAATTTAAGGCACGACTAAATAGCCATGGCTCATTCATATAGATATTGGTGCATAGAGTTATTGTTGGGCGACTCTCTCGATTACTATTAAAGTGTTTTATGTACTGCTCACATGCTATGAAAGTAAAATGATGGCATGTTTACTATCCCACATATGTTTTATATATAAGTAATGTTGATAAGGATGATGAATGAATATCCCATATTTGAAAGATATGTTTAAATGTACATGCATAAATATAAGCACATGATTAAATGTATGCTTGCATGCATTACACCTCAATAGTTTATGTTATGTATTATGTTTTGTGACGAAAGAAAGTAGAGACTTTTTGTGTGATCATGGTGGTACAAGCTGGTAGATTTTTAAAGTTAGATTGCATTGCTACTGAGATTCATTTCTCACTTTAGTGCTAGTGTGTACTAGATGTGTAGGTCCCGTGGCTGAAGAGGAGGTAACATGGGAAGAAATACCCACTAAGGGGTATATGGAATTGATTAATCTATTTTGAGATAGTATAGGCACATGCTATGATTGTACTAGTCTTATGATTTTTGGAAAGGCTAGTCTAGAATATCGCTTGTATAGCCTATCTAAATTTTTATTATGTATATGAATGAATGTTTAAACAAGCTAATGGGGTCATGAGTGGCAGGATTGTTACCTCTATTCCCAATAGTTATTTTACTATATTTGACTAAGGATGTATGTTTATGTATAGTTAATTCAGATATATTTATATATATATTCTATTTCGCTACGAGAGTGAGTGATACCCAAGAGTAGAGACCCAACCCAAGATGCACTCAACCAAATCAAATTGTAAAAAGTTGTAAAATCACTTAGGTAGAAGGATAGTAACACACTTATACCATATATTATATCCATTAATAACTAAAAGGAACCATAGTCTAAGGGGGATGTTACATTGGTTGGTATCATAGCTTGGCTGCCAAAGTTAGGACATAGCTGACACAATAGTGGTAGATGCTAATTAGGTAGTAAGGGTAAATTCTTCAGGATAGAAACTGTTACAGGTTAGTTATCTGAGCAAGGCAGTTGACTACTTGTGTTATGTTTTGACTTAAGGAATAGAGTATTAGGCTTGGGGAATGTATAGTATGTCCTGTGAAACCATATATTCTCTAATAAATATTCTGTTAATGAGATTGATCACCTCAATAATATTTGTTTTAAAGAGTAAACTATGGCGCCTCCAAGGAGAAATGGTACAAGGGACAAGGATGGAGAAGCAAATTTCGCTGGGGTAATGTAGACCTTGATGAGGATGGTGGAGGCTATGAGGGAACAGGTCACTACTACCACCTAATAGGCTACTGCTACCACATAATAGCTAGCACCATTATTGAAGTACTAAGGCAGATGTAGGAGGATAGGATGCAAACAAAAACCCTAACCTTAAGGGAGAACCAGTAAGGGATCAGACCTACAAAGGATGGTCTGAGTTTCAAAAAGCCAAACCTCTAACCTTTAAGAGTGAGTAAAACCTTAAGCTTATTAAAGAGTGGTTGGCTGAGATAGAGAAGTTTTTTGTAGTGGTGGGGAATACAGAGACCAAAAAGGTTTAGTTATCCACCTACATAATGGCTAGAGAGGCTGAGCATTGGTAGAAAGGGGCCAAGCAGCTGATAGAGGCCCAAAGAGTCTAGATCACCTAGGGCTCTTTTAAGGATGCTTTTCTAGAGAAGTACTTTCCTCAGAGTGTGAGGAATGAGAAAGGGTGAGTTTATGAAGATCAAACCATAAGGTATGTCTTTCGATGACTATTTGGCTAAGTTTAAGGAACTATCTAAGTTTTCCTCTTACCTACAAGCGAGATAGGATGAGGCATGGAAGGCCATCCTTCTTCTTTACAACTTTAAAGACTTTAAGAATTCATCACCCTTATGAGCTTCTAGGATTTTAGCCCTAAGAGTGTTCTTAATTCTCAATTCACTCAAACAAATTTTGTTTGGTAACACCAGAGTAGACAAACTCATATTCCTAATTTTCTCTATTAAGCCCATCTTACTTATCATCACCTAAGCTACATGGAGGGACTTCCTACTTAGTGTATCTACCACAATATTTACCTTACCTGGATGGTACTTCAATTCAAAATCATAATCCTTAATGAATTTCATCCATCTCCTCTGCCTCATATTAAATTCCTTCTAGTTGAAGAGGCACTTGAGAATTTTGTGGTCACTAAATAACTCAAACCTAGAGATAATGTCTCCAAATCTTCAAGGCAAATACTATAGCTGCCAACTCTGGGTCATGAGTAGGATAGTTTCCCTCATGAGGTCTTAACTGCCTAGAAGCATAGGCTACTACTCTCCCTCCTTGTATCAGGACGCATCCTAATCCTTTCTTAGATGCATCACAGTATAATTCAAACTTTTCCAAAGGTTTTGGGATAACTAAAATAGGTGCAGTGATCAATTTCTCCTTTTAAGTTTGAAAACTTTGTTCACATTATGTCCCGCACAAATGGAACATCCTTCTAGGTTAATTTAGTCATTGGCATCGCTATTTGCAAAAACCCTTAGATAAATCATCTATAGTATCCTGCTAAACCTAGAAAACTACAAACTTCAATTATAGTTGTAGGTCTTTCCCAGTTACTACTGTTTCAATTTTACTAGGATCCATTAACACTCCATCTTTAGAGATCACATGCCCTAGGAGTTTCACTTCTTTCAACCAAAATTCACACTTTTCTAATTTAGCATACAATTGTTTCTCCATAAGAATTTCCAACACTATCCTTAAGTGTTGTTCATGTTCTTGTCTGTTTCTGGAATATATAAGGATGTCATCAATAAACACTACCACAAACTGATCTAGATAGGGTCTAAAGATGCGGTTCATATAATCCATGAAAATAGCTAGGGCATTTGTTAGACCAAATGGCATTACAAGGAACTCAAAAATAAGTTTTATGAAATCTTATTTAAGTGATTTTTTCACATTAAAACCGAAAAGGGTGAAAAATGGAGCTAAAATGGCCAATTGGACTTAAATGGCAAAATGGCAATTTCCTTAGGGGCTTATTTGTAATTTTTGAAAAGTTAAGGGACCATTCTACAATTTCAAAATTATTGAGGGTCAGAAACGTCCCAACCCATGGAAGTTCCATAAAATTACATTCTTGAGGAGAGTGGATGCCATTCTTGAAAAGAAGTAATAAGGGTAAATTGGTCATTTCACACCAAGCGCATTTTGGTAATTTCACCAAAACCCTAATTTAAGTCTTCTTCTTCCTCAAGGTGCTAGAAATGTCGAAGAAGGGAGGAGAAGAGAGGGCTGGCCAAATTTCTTCCTAAGCTTGGAGGAAAGGATTTTCAAACCAAAATAACTTGGACATTTCACTTATTTTGCATTTTCAAGGTAGCTAAACATGCCTATACAATTCTTTTCTTGTTTTATGGTGTGTTTACGATGTTCTTACACTTGCAAGATGGATGGTCTTTCTCTCTCTACATTCTTATGGTTAATTTTGCTTGAATGGGTTTGAAATATGTTGAAAAATACTTGTGTTTATGGCTATAGACATGTTGAAATGCTTGAAAACATAAAAGATGGTAATTTTCCATAGATGGAACCCGTATCTTGAAAAACCTTAACTTATACCAAGGTTAAAATGGTGTTTTAAAGAGTGAGAAAATGATGTTCTTGCATGTTTTTTGCTTGAATATGGTTGTATTGTAAGCAAAATGGTGAGATGACTCCATTTTCTAGATTTTCTCTCTTTGGCTGAATGCTAGGTCTCTTATGGGTGCTAAAATTTGGTTAAAATGGTGTTAGTAAAAGTGTGAGAAAGTGTTACAAAATGGTAAGAGAGAGAAAATCTAGGTAGGTTAATGTTTAAGCACTTTTCCCATTTTCTAACTTCACCATAAACCATGAAAATGTGTCACACTTGCCTTGGCCGAATGGACCCATGTAAATGGTGTTGAAATCTCACTTGAAAGTGGCTAGAAAACCTTACAAAAGTTGTCATAAGAGAAGATCAGAGAGAAAATTATGGTACTTTTATGTTTTAGTAAAGGAAGCATTTCAAATTTCTTACCATTTCACTTTAAAATTATCCATAACCATGTGAAATTGAAAAATAATATGCATTGACAAATTTAGCATGAAAAATGAACTAGAAAAATGTGTGAAAAGAGGGTTTATTGTACACTTACAAGAAAAAAAATGAGGTATAGGAAAACATTACCCATAATTATGGAAATGATTACCATAATTTCTAATTGGTAGAAATAATGCTAGAAATGAACTAAATGGGTAAGAAATGTCAATCCTTCATGTCTATCTTGCCCTGGCCGAATGCTATGTAGAATTTCTCCTAAGATGGCTAAAATTATATGTTAATTGAAAGTAGCCTAAGATGCCATCCAAGAATAGCCTATGGTAAGTGAAAAGATGGAAAAAGATGTAATGGTCAAGAATGAATGATAATTAGTATACATTTTGCCATTGATAGAAAGATGTCCACAATCATGTGAAAATGATTGAATAGCATAAAAATGCTTAATGTATTTGTGAATGGCAAAGTCAAAGATAAAGGGAGGAATGATCTGGTGAATACCTCCTGAGACCAAAATCATGAGGAGGAATGATTTGATGTATACCTTCCTTGCCAGCTACCTTGTAGGGAATGATCTAATGTATACTCCCAAAAAATTAATTGCAGGAGGAATGATCTGGTATATACCTCCAGAGAACATAATTACGTGGAAGGGAATGATCTGGTGTATACCTTTCCAAATTAAAGAATTATGTGATCTTATGATTTGTATTGTAAGAATGTGTTCTATGTGAGCATGATTAAATTATGTGAATGTTGACAGTGCTATCCACCCCATGAATTACATAACTTGTTGCATATCTCTTGTTTATAAATGCATACACACATGTTTCACATATATCATACCCAGAGATCTATATGAAAAAAATTTTGAAATTGAATTGAATGTAGAGTTGTTTTCTGTATTATTACAGTGGTACTTATTAGTTGTTTTAAATAAAATGGTTTGTTTAGCTACTGGGAATATATTTCTCATTATTGTCCTAATATGTATCAGATGCATAGAATCTGAATAATGATGCATCCTTTAGCAAATGTAAGGAGTAAATAGAGATTATATAATGTAGCACCTTTAGTCCTAATTTTTTACATTAGTATTTTGAGATAGAATTAGGACTACTACTCTTTTGAAAAAAAAAGGGGTTTGAGTAATAGGATTGTTGTCTCCTTACCCCTATAGATATGTACATATTTCATATTTCCAAGAATATGTATCAGAAGATTTAAATGAGATGTATATAGTAATGGAATGTTTTATAATTTCCTCTGTGATATATGAAATTCGATTTCCACTGTGCATAAAGTATATTTACTTGAGCAAAAGAACCCAGACCTAATAATATGTTAAATTACTGATGGATTAAATGCTCAGGCCATTTATTGAAAATAAAAAGGTAAAGAATAATGTAACCACTTATCTGAATTTGTTATATGACGTTGTTAAGATAAGATAAGGGGTGTTATAGGTCTCGTACAAGAAACCAACCCTATAGAAAATTATACCTCTCTCTCAAGTGGGAGACTTACAATTTCTTTTGGAAACACATTAAGAAATTCACACACTACAAGTATATCACTTAGTTTCTGTTGGATTTTGACCTTAGAGGAACATAGGAAACTCATTCTTTGATTTTTCTTCTCAATTCCCTAGTTTACTGGTTTAGTATCTATAAAAGTCACAGACTTAGCTGAATAGTCTAAAATCACATTGTTAGAAGAGAGGCAGTCTATTCCCAGAATAATATCCAAGTTAACTAAGGGTAGGCATATAAGGTCCACAAGGAAATGCTTACTTTCAATCACAATAGGGAAATTTAAACAAACAAATGAAGTTACAACATGTTCATTAGTAGGAACAGCCACAAACAACTCATAAGGTAAACTAGACATGTGCAAGCTTAATTTTTGGGCACACTCTGTTGAAATAAAAGAATGGGTAGCGCCAGAATCACACAATACAATCAAAGGAACATCATTAATAAAACAAGTACCTTTTCTCAAATCCTCGTATTGGGTCGCTTCTTTACCTTTGAGGGTATACACCCTACCCTTGGTGGTAAGTCTTTGGGCCTTAGTTGGATTCCTTGAGAGTTTGTAGTCTTTGGTGTAATGTGATAGTTTCCTACACTTGAAGCAGACATTTTTCCCTCTTAGGCATAGTTTTCCCATGGTATCTTCCACATTTCTGATAGTTCTCTAGAGTAACTATGACATTCATGGGTTTCTTTCCTATTTGCCCCCTTACAAATTTATTGTCTCGTCCCTTGCTATGCCCTAATGGTGCTTTCCTCTTGAAGGAACCTGATTCTTGTTTGCCTTTCTTTAATGCGGCTAAAGACCTAGAAGCAATGCAACATTTATTAACTAGGGTGGTGTAGTCTCTGATCTCTTGAGATGCCACCTCATGGTATAGTTTAGGATCCAAACTACTTTCCAAATGCATGGATTTCCATGTCTCGTCTGGTCTCCACTACAAATAAGAGGAGAATTTGGATAGCTCCTCAAAACAGGCTAAATGCTCTTCAAAAGATTTACCTTCCTATTTAATTCTTAGAAATTCTCCCTCTTTAGCATTCCTTTCATTCAAAGGGAAATATTTGTTTAGAAAGGCTTTCTTAAAGGCCTCCCATGTAATATGTGTTCCCCAATTTTCCATCATCTGCCTGGTCCCCTTCCACCAATGCTTGACTTCCTCTTTCAATTGATAAGTTGCAAAGGAGACCTTCTGTCCTTTGGTGCTTCCTAAAACCCCAAAAAGTTCTTCCACCTTCTGCAGCCACTCCTCTGCCAATTTATAATCTAATTCACCCTTAAAGGTAGGGGGCCTAGCCCTCTGAAATTCAGTTCATCCTCCTATTGTCTGGTTCTTTGTTGGTTCATTTCTAGGCTGTGTAGTTTCACTCCTATTAGTTTGAATATGCCAGAGTGCTTCAACTGTAATTACAACTTGTTTAGATGCTGCTACAGCTTGAGCTCTCATTGCTTCAGTCAACCCCTCATTGTCTGCATTATTTCAAACATACTCACATCGTTATCCTGGCTCTGGTTTCCAGTTCTCCTAGGTAGTGCCATAGTTTTCTCTACAAAATAAACATCACTGAGGTGATTAGTCTTAATAACAGATCATTAAGCAGAGAATTTATAACACCCATAGGAGCTACTATCTTTCTAAACCTAATGTTTCATTCCTCAAGTTCAAAGCAAAATACAAGTTAGCCAACTGCCTAGGTACAGCCAACTAACCTGAATTAGTTCCTTTCTTGAGGAATCTACCCTTTTCTAACCTAGGTAGCTGTGCTCTAATACCAACTTAATGTAACACCCTTTATCTTAACAACGTCATAAAATATGATCATATAAATGGTTACATTAGTCTTTACCTTTTTATCATAATAATTTTCTTGAGCATTTAATCCATCAGTAATTTAATATTTAATTAGGTTCGGGTTCTTCTCCTCAGGTAAACATACTTTTGCATAGCGAAAATAAAATTTCATACCTCATAGAAAAATTTATAAAGACTTTCATACCATATATATATAATAATAATTGTCTGATACATCATTCTATATACATATACCAGGATATATGAAGTACCCATCCATAAGGAGTAAGGAGACAACAAGCCTGTCACTAAAACTCCTTTTACAAAATACTAAGAATGAACAAGTTACTCATATATCCTTTTCCCCGTAATTGCCCTTTTTCCCTTTTCTATATACATTCAAAAATAGTAGTCCTAATTCTAACCCCAAAAAAAAATAATAAATAGAATCAAGACCAAAATAAAGGGCTACACATGTATAACTAAAGAGCCTAGTTTACTTTGGGGGAAGTTCTATAATAGACATAATATATGGATCTTTTAGTATGGTGAAAGTCCCTAAGAAGAGGACTTCCACTGTTACTACCTCGATCTTCATAATTAGACAGTATCTAGGCATTTGATACATATCAATACAATAATGAGAAATATATTCCAAGTAGTTAAATAAACCATTTCTTTGAAATAAGTAATATATATCACTGTACGAATACAGAAAACATTTCTTCATTCTTTTCAATTCCAAAATTTATTTCATACAGTTCTATTGGTATGTCATATGTGAAACATATGTGTATGCATCATGAACATGAGATATGAAACATGTGATATTATTAATCGAATGTATATTAAGCTTTCAATGTTCACATAAATTAACCATTTTCACTTACAGCACATTCATGCAATATAAATCATAATATCTCCTAAATGTTTTGCTCTTTGGAGGTATACACTAGATCATTCCCCACATGGTGTTATTCTTGGGAGGTATACACTAGATCATTCCCTACAAGGTGTTATTCTTGGGAGGTATGCACCAAATAATTCCTCCTCAGTATTTTAATCTTTGGAGGTATTCACCAAATCATTCCTCCTCAAGATTTTAATCTTGCCTTTCTCAGATGCAATAAGCATTTCTATGCCATTCAATCATATTCACATGATTTTGAACATATTTCTATCAATGGCAAAAATGCATGCTACTTGTCATCCATAATTAATCATTTCATCATTTCTCCTCATTTCACTTAGCATAAGCCATTTTGGAATGTACCTTAGGCTACTTTCTATTAATATATAAATTTAGCCATTTAAGGGAAATTTTACATAGCATTCGAACAAGGCAAGAAAATCATGAGAAATTGGCATTTCTAACTCATTTGGTTCATTTCTATCATTTGGACATTATGGTGACAAATTCTATAATTATGCCTAACACTTTCTTACACCTAAAAATTAGGTAAGTGCACTTTAGGCCTTCCCTTTTCATACTTTTCTAACTCATTTTCCCATGTCAAATGTAACATTGCACATAATCTTACAACTTCACATTTTTAAGTATACTTTTAAGGTGAAATGGTAAAACTTTGAAATGGTACATTGGCTAAAAACATAAAAATACCATAAATTTCTCTCTCCTCCTTTCTTATGACTAATCTTACAAGGTTTTCTAGCCATTTTCAAATGAAATTTCAACACCATTTGCATGGATCCATTCAACCATGATAGGTAAGTCACATTTCCATAGTTAATGGTGAAGTTAGAAAATGGGAAAAGTGTCAAGACATTAGCCTAACCAAATTTTCTCTCTTACCATTTTATGGCAAGTTCTCTCACTCTTGTTAGGTACATTTTCAAGCCATTTTTAGCACCCATACAATGTCATGCTCTCGGCCAAGTGGAGAAAACTATGGAAATGGAATTGTTTCACCATATTGATTACAAAACAATCATATTCAAGTAAATCTCATGCAAAACCACCATTTTCTCACTCTTTAAGACACCATTTCAGCCATGACACAAGCTAGCGTTTTAAAGATTAAGGTTCCAATCTTGAGAAATTTCCATCTCTTATGTTTTCTAGCATTTCAACATATCCAAAGCCATAAACATAATAAGATTTCAACATATTCCAAACCCATTCAAGAAAATCATCCATAATAATGTAGAGAGAGAAAACCCATCCTTCTTGCAAGATTAAGAACACTTTAAACAAACCATTAAACAAGAAAATAATGGTTTTAGGCATGTTTAGCTACCTTAAAAATGCAAGATGAGTGGAATCTCCAACTTATTTTTCCTTGAAATCCTTCTTCTCCAAGCCTAGATATGTGTTCGACCAGCACCCTCTCCTCTTCTCTTCTTCGACTCCTTCTTCGACTCCTTCTTCTCTTAAAGGAAGAAGAAGACTTAAATTAGGGTTTTCGTGAAATTACCAAAATTCCTTTGGTATGAAATGACCAATTTACCCTCATTTCTTTTCCTTTTCAAGAATGGCATCCACTCTCCTTAGGAATGTAATTTTGTGGAACTTCCATGAGCTGGGACGTTTTTGCCCTATGAATTTTGAAATTATAGAATTAACCCTCATCTTTTTGGAAATTAGCAATATATCCCTAAGGAAATTACCATTTTACCCTTTTATTTCCAAATGGTCATTTTAACCCCATTTTTCACCCTTTTTGAATTTATTGGGCAATATCACTTGAATAAAGTTTCATAAAACTTAATTTTTATGAAGTTACTAATTTACCCTTCTTTTGGCAAAATAACCATTTTACCCCTAGGGCAAATTTACCTTTTTTCCCTTTATGTCAACACCATTGTTTTTAACCTTATTCTTTCTCCTCTTGAAAACATATGGGTGAAGACTTCTAAATTCGGATTCCCTTGAGTATTTAGGTAAAAATTAAAATTTTCTACCTTATGTAAAATTACTAATATGCCCTTGGAATAAAATTATAGTTTTTCCCTTTTCAGGGAAAATTTCCATTTCATAAAATAAGAAAATTAAATACATGACGAAAGTCCTTAAATGTAATTTCATAATAAAAATGATACATAACTCATGTGAATAGCTCCTTATCATCTTCCAAACTAAATAAGAAAATTAAATAAATTTTCCCCTTTATGGTAAAATCACTATTTTTCCCTTCTATATCGAATTTTTCCAATTTCGCTCTTTTATGGCAAAAGTGACTATATCTTGATGAAAATGTCCATTCTATATTTTTAATGAACCCTCCTTATCATCACATAATTATTAATAATAATAATTTCACTATAGAATGCAAATTATTAGGAACGGGTGTTACATTTCTCCCCTCCTTTAAATAATTTCATCCTCGAAATTGATACATACCTCATGTGAATAGCTCTGGATAGGTTCTCCTTATGTCTTCTTCCTTTTCCCAGGTAGCCTCCTGTAGTGATGGTTTGTCCCACAAGACCTTTACCAGGGGAATGGTCTTATTCCTCAGGTTCTTAACTTCAATACCGATGATTTGTAAAAGTTTTGGTTTATATGTCAAATTATCCTTTAATTGTAATGTACTAGCATCAAGAATTTAGGAGGGATCAAGGATACATTTTATGAGCTGGGATGCATGGAAGACATTGTGGAGGTTTGACAATGAAGGTGGTAAGGCAATCTGGCATGCAGATAGACCAACCCTCTTTAGAATTTGAAAAGGTCCAATATATCTTGGACTTATCTTTCTATACTTCATAGCCTTACCAATCCTAATAGTTAGGGAGATTTTAAGGAAAATATGGTCTCCCTCATCAAATTTCAGTGGCCTCTTCCTCTTATCAGCATAACTCTTTTTTCTGTCCTGAGCCTTTGCCATTTTCTCTATAATCATTTTAATTTGATCAGTTTTCTGTTGCACTAACTCAGGTCCTAACAGTTGCCTCTCACCCACTTTATACCAACATAATGGTGTCCCACACTTCCTCCCATATAAGGCTTCATAGGGTGCCATACCTATGCTAGAGTGGAAACTACTGTTATAAGAAAATTCAATTAATTGTAGACTCCTATCCTAGTTTCCTTTATACTTTAAAACACAAGCCCTAACCATATCCTCTAAGGTTTGAACTGTTCTTTCTATTTGTCCATTAGTTTGAGGGTGATATGCTGTACTAAAGTTCAATCTAGTCTTAAAGGCTTCCTTTAGGGTTTTCCAAAATTTATAGGTAAATTTGGGATCCCTATCTAAGACAATGCTAGTGGGTGCACCATGAAGTCTCACTACCTCCTAAATATATAGATGAGCTAATTTATCCAAGGAGTAATTAATCTTGATGGGTAGAAAATGGGCAGATTTAGTTAATCTATCCACTATTAGCTAAGTAGCATCATTTTCGGATTGGGTTCTAGGTAAACCTACAACAAAGTCCATTGAAATTTTATCCCATTTCCACTTGGGAGTATCTAATGGCTGTAGTAACCCAATAGGTTGTTGGTGCTCAATCTTTACCTACTGATTAAAATCTTGATTGACTTGGCTGTTATTCTGGGAATGGACTAGCTTTCTTCTAACAATGTAATTTTGGACTGTTCAGCTAAGTTTGTGACTTTCATAGATACTAAACTAGTAAACAGGGGGATTGAGAGGAAAAATCAGAGGATGAGTTTTCTATGTTCCTCAGAAGTAGAGATTCAACAAAAACTAAGTGATATCCCTATAGTGTGTGAATTTTCTGATTTTTTCTAGAAGAAATTGTGAGTCTTCAACCTAAGAGAGAAGTAAAATTCTCTATAGAGTTAGTTCTTGGAATGGGACCAATTTCTAAGCACCTTATAGAATGTCCTTGTAGAGCTAAGTGAGTTGAAAGTACAAATAGTGGACCTCATAGTGAAACAATTCATTAGGCCTAGTGCCTCATAATGGGGAGCACCGGTGTTGTTTTTAAAGAAAAAAGATGGAAGCATAAGAATGTGTATAGATTATAGACAGTTAAATAAAGTAACTGTGAAGAACAAATACCCCCTCCCTAGGATTGATGACTTGTTAGACCAGCTGAGAGAAGCCACTGTCTTTTGTAAGATTGATTTGAGATCAGGGTAAAAGAGGAGGACATACCGAATGCTCCAGCCATTTTCATAAACTATATGAACCGCATATTTAGACCCTATCTCGACCAATTTTTGGTTGTGTTTATTGATGATATTTTGGTATATTCTAGAAATAGACATGAGCATGAAAAGCCTACTTCTGTAATTAAAGTTCATAGTTTTCTGGGTTTAGCAAGATACTATAGATAGTTTATTTAAGGGTTTTCACAAATAGCGATGCCAATGACCAAACTAATCTGGAAGGATGTTCCATTTGTATGGGACACAAAATGTGAGCAAAGTTTTAAAACTTTGAAAGAGAAATTAACCACTACACCTATTTTAGTCATTCCAGAACCTTTGGAAAAATTTGAATTATACTGTGATGCACTAAGAAAGGATTAGGATGTGTCCTGATGCAAGAAGGAAGGGTAGTGGCCTATGCTTCTAGGCAATTAAGACCTCATAAGAGAAACTATCCTACCTATGACCTAGAGTTGGCAGCTATTGTATTTACCTAGAAGATTTAGAGATATTATCTCTATGGTTTTAGATTTAAGGTATTTAGTGACCATAAAAGTCTCAAGTACCTCTTTAACCAGAAGGAATTGAATATGAGATAGAGGAGATGGATGGAGTTCAGTAAGGATTATGATTTTGAATTGAAATACCACCCAAATGAGGCAAACATTGTGGTAGATGCATTAAGTAGGAAGTCCTTCCATGTAGCTTAAATGATGGTGAGTGAAATGGGCTTAATAGAGAAATTTAGGAATACGAGTTTGTCTAATTAGTGTTACCTAACAAGATCTGTTTAAGTGATTTGAGAATTAAGAACACCTGTAGGGCTTAGATCCTAAAAGTTTAAAAGGGTAATGAACTCCTAGAGTCTCTAAAGGATTCAAAGGATTTTATAAAGGAGACTGATGGAATGGTAACTTTCCAAAATAGAATTTATGTTCCTATAGTAGGAGGACTGAGGGACAAGATATTAGAGGAGGCTTACCAAAGTAAATATACCATTCATCCTAGAGACACTAAGATGTATCAGGATTTGAAGGAAAGGTTTTGGTGACTAGGTATGAAGAAGCATATAGCAGAGCATGTAGCCAAGTGCTTAGTATGTCAACAGGTGAGGATTAAGCACCAAAAACCTGTTAGTTTACTATAGCCATTAGATATTCCTGAGTGGAACTGGGATAAAATTTCAATGGACATTATTGTAGGTTTACCTAGAACCCAATCCGAAAATGATGCTACATAGGTAATAGTGGATAGATTAACTAAATCTGCCCATTTTCTACCCATTAAGATTAACTACTCCTTGGATAAATTAGCCTAGTTATATATTCAAGAGATAGCGATACTTCATGGTGTACCCATTAGCATTGTCTCATATAAGGATCCTAGATTTACCTCTAGATTTTAGAAAGCCTTACAAGAAGCCTTCAGGAATAGATTGAATTTTAGTACAGCATCATCCTCAAACATATGGACAAATAGAGAGAACAATTCAAACCTTAGAGGATATTCTTAGGGCTTGTGTTTTAGAGTATAAAGGAAACTAAGATAGGAGTTTACCATTGATTGAATTTTCTTATAACAATAGTTTCCACTCTAGCATAGATATGGAACCCCATGAAGCTTTATATGGAAGGAAGTGCAGGTCTCTATTATACTGGTATGAAGTAGTGGAGAGACAGTTGTTAGGACCTGAGTTGGTACAGTAAACAACTGATCAAATTAAAATGATCAGAGACAAAATGGCAAAAGCTTAGGACAGGCATGAGTTATGCTAATAAAAGGAAGAGACCACTAGAATTTATTGAGGGAGACAATGTTTTCCTTAAAATCTCCCCAACTACTGGTATTGGTAGAACTATGAAATATAGAAAGCTGAGTCCAAGATACATTGGACCTTTTCAAATTTTGAAGAGAGTTGGTCCATCTGCATACTAGATAGCCTTACCACCCTCATTGTCAAACCTCTATAATACTCTCTATATATTCCAGCTCAGAAAATATATTCCTGATCCCTCACACATTCTTGACACTAGCACATTACAATTAAAGGATAATTTGACATACAAGCCAAAACCTTTACAAATCATTGGTACTGAGGTCAAGAACCTGAGGAATAAAACAATTCCCCTAGTAAAGGTTTTTTGGGACAAAACATTACCACATGAGGATACTTTGGAGAAGGAAGAAGACATGAGGATAACCTACCCAAAATTATTCACATAAGGTATCTATCAATTTTGAGGACGAAATTATTTTAAAGGAGGGAAGAAATATAACATCCACCTCTAATACTTTAAGATTTATTATGACATTATTGTTATCATTGATTGGACATGTAGATGTTATTATTCATGTAATGATAAGGATGGTTTAAAAAAGGGATAGAATGGACATTTTCATCAAGATGGAACCACTTTTGTCATAAAAAGAGGAATATTAGAAATTTGGTAAAGAAGGGCAAAATAGTAATTTTACTATAAAGGAGAAAATAATTGTATTTTCTTATTTCATGGAATTACATTAAGGACTTTTATCATTTTCTCTTTAATAGAGAAGAAGAATGTAGTGTGAAGTGATTATGTCCACTTCGATGGCCAAATGGTAATTTTTCTTTAAAAAAAAGGTGAAGTTGTAATTTTACCCCAAGGGCATATTAGTAATTTTTCATAAGATAGAAAATTTAATTTTGACCTAAATACTTTATAGAAATAGAATTGGAAAGTCTTTACACTTTTATTTTAAAGAGGAGAAAGAATAATGATAAATATAATAGTATTGGCATAAAGGGCAAAATAGTAATTTTGCCAATGGAAGGTAAATTAGTAATTTCATAAAAATAATTCTTATGAAACTTTATTTAAGGAATTTTTTTGCCCATTAAAGTCAAAAGGGGTGAAAAATGGGGTTAAATTGGCCATTCGAACTTAAAGGGTAAAATGGTAATTTCCCAAAAAAATGAAGGGCAAATCTGAAATTTCAAAAATTATATGGGCATAATTGTCTTATCCTATGGAAGTTTCACAAAATTACAATCTAAAGAGAGTGGATGCCATTCTTGAAAAATAGTAAGGCTAAATTGGTCATTTTACACCAAGGGCATTTTGGAATTTTGCCTAAACCCTAATTTAAGTCATTATCGACTTTGAGAAGGGAAAGAAGTCGTGCAAGAGGGGAGAAGACGGGGTTGGCTAAGACATTTTCAAGCTTGGAGAAAGAGTATTACAAGGTAAACCAACTAGGAAATTTCACACTTCTTGCATTTTCAAGGTAGCTAAACATGCCTAAACCCTTATTTTCTTGTTTTATGGTTTGATTAAAGTATTCTTAAACTTGCAAGAAGGTTAGGGTTTTCTCTCTCTACATTCTCATGGTAGATTTCCTTGAATGGGTTTTGCATATGTTGAAATCTTGTTGTTTTTATGAATATGGACATATTGAAATGCTTGAAAACATAAGAGATTGTAATTTCTCATGATTGGAACCTAACTCTTGAAAACCCCTAAGTTTTGACATGGCTGAAATGGTGTGGAAAAGAGTGAGAAATGGTGATTTTGCATGAGATATACTTGAATATGGATGTCTTGTAAGAAAAATGGTGAACCAACATCATTTCCAAGCTTTTCTCCCTTTGTCCAAGAGTTTGTCCTTGTGAGGGTGCTGAAATTGGTTTGAAAATGTGTCTAAAAGTGGTGGAAGAACTTGTTATGACTTGCTAAGAGAGAGAGAGAAAATTATGTTAGGTTAATGTTTTGGCATTTTTCCCATTTTCTAACTTCACCATTAACCATGAAAGTGTACCTTACCCCTCTTGGCCGAGAGCATCTATGAAAATGGTGCTGAAATCCACTTGAAATGACTAGAAAAACTTATTTTTTTGGTCATAAGAAAGGAGGAGACAGAAAATTATGGTATTTTCATGTTTTTGGCAAATGTACCATTTTAAAATTTTATCATTTCACATTAAAAGTGTTCTTGAAAATGTTAAGATGTGAGATTATCTTCATTGTCATGTTTGGCATGAAAAATGAGTTAGAAAAGGGTGGAAAAGAAAGGCTAAATGTACAGTTACCCATTTTGAGGTGTGAGAAAGTGTTATGCATAATTATGGAAAATGTTGCCATAATGTCTAAATGGTAAAAAGAATGCTAGAAATGAACCAAATAGCTTGGAAATACCAATCCTTCATATTTTTCTTGACTTTTCCGAATGCTATGTCTACTTTTCCCTTGAATGGATAAATTTATGTGTTAATGAAAAGTGACAAAATATGTATTCTAAAGTGGCCTATGTTAAGAAAAATGCAAAAAATGATGTGATAACCAAAGGTGAATGATAAATTGCATGCATTTTGCCATTGACAGAAATATGTTCGAAATTATGTGATTGTGATTGAGTGGCTTGGAATGCCCTTTACAATTCTGAAATGAAAGGCATGAAAAGTCACCAATAGAATTTCCCGAAGGAGATCATGTTTTCCTCATAGTATCTCTAGTAACTGGTATTGGTAGGGCTATTAAGTCCATAAAATTGAATCCTAGATACATTGGACCATGCCAAATTCTGAAAAGAATAGGTTCATCTGCTTATCAAATAGCATTACCACCATTTTTTTCCAACCTCCACAATGTTCTTTATGTTTCTCAACTTCATAAATATATCCTAGATCCTTCTCATATTTTTGACGCCAATACTGTACAATTGAAGGATAATTTAACTTATGATCCTAGACCTTTAAAAATCATTCGTATTAAAGTCAAAAAATTGAGAAATAAGACTATTCCACTGGTAAAGGTATTGTGGGATCAATTGTCAGCGTAGGAAGCTACATGGGAGAAAAAAAATGATATGAGAAAATTTATCTAGAGTTATTTCATTAGATACATTTTAAATTTTGGTGACAAAATTTCTTAAAATGAAGGGAGAAATGTAACATCCACTCCTTTTCATGTTTATGAGATGTTTATTAAATTTAAGTAAAGTAAATGTTTTTGTTTGTTGCATTAGGCTGCATGTAGTTGCATTAGAATGAGAGATTTAAGGGAAAGGAAAGAATAAGGACTAAATTGAAAGGAAAAAGATGAAGTGACGATAGCTTGAGTGGTCCCTCTTCTTCTTGAAGTGACACTGTAGGACAAGGAACTCAACATGGTCCTGGATTGATATAAGTTACTTATGAAAGAATCAAGTCTAAAGAGCAGTTTATCAGTCTTTGAGTATGAATGCAAAGTTATCCTCATGATTTATTTAAATGTATAAATTTCCTTGACTAAACAGAATATTGTAAATAATAAAGATTCTATTGCTAGAATCTTGATGCATGCATGTAAAGAAACAAGAATCTTCTTTGATACTTGCACGATGATGATTTATGTTACAAAAGAATCAAGAAAAAATTAAGAATATGATTCTTTATTGCACACAGCATGAAGGAAAGAATGCAAGAATTTATTTTATTTGTGAAAGAAAGAAATGAAACAATGAATCTTATTTATAAAAGAATGAATTTATTTGTCAAGAATGATGATGAATGTATGGAGATCGAAGAATCTTAATTATGATTAAAGAATGGCTCTTGAAAAAGAATTTATTAAAGAATGATTCTCAAAGGTTCTAAAAATGCATCATAAACTTGAAAGAATAAATGTGATTATGGAAATAAAAAAAATTATGAATCTATATGTATGAATCTTGAAAGAATTCATGTATGTGAAAATAAATATTGAATATTCATAAAAAGAGAAAAGAGAGTTAAGGAAGAAAACATAATTGAAATGAAGACTAAGCGTGAGAGAGAGAGAGCTAGGGAGGTCGAGACTTCATAATAGAATAAGGGAGATTTGGAACTTACTTTGTGAGGGGGTGCATGGCTCAGAGCTTCTTATAAGGGAATTCCTTTCTTAGTGGGAGAGCTTCACTCGTGAAAAAGTGGATGGACAAGCTCTTGAAATTAAACTTTAGATAAGCCATTTAAAATGATATATATTTTTTTTACTCTTTTTGAATTGAAAAAGTGATCACGCTCTTTTTAAAAGATCCTAAGGGTTTTATTCTCAAGAAAATTTGGATAATTTTAATGATAACCCTTGAAAGATTTAAAAGAGCTTATCATTTTGCAACACTTAATTTTTGAAAATTAATTCAAAGGACTTTCATACAAATTTTTTGAAGACTTAGGAATAAGGAAACTTTGAATTTGAGCTGGCTTATCATGATAGCTTTGAATTTTATTCCTAGCTGTTCCCCCTTTTATCTTAACTCTTTGGCTATACTCTCTTTATTTATCCAAGTAAGTTGGGAAAATTTTTATTAACTATTAAACTGAATTTTGAAAGAATACAATAAAAATAAAAGGAAACTATGTTTTTATGTTGTTTTTTTTTCTCTTTCAGTACACTAAATGAACTCATTTAATTACTAAGTCATCAAGGAATATTGCTTGTTCCTCTAGTGGGTCTCAATTAATGCTTGAGATGGTACCCATTTACCTTAAAATTTCCCTAATCAGGATTATTGATTTCAATGGCACCATAGGGAAATACCTATTTGATTATAAAAGGTCTTGACCATCGGCTCCTTAGTTTCCCTAGAAAGTAATAGAGACGTGAGTTGTATTGATGTATCTTATTTTATACAAAATTGCTTGATGTGAATTGTCCATTTTATGTAATTTATTCTAAAAATCACCTAAGTTGCATTATTTTTCATTTTTAGGCATTTTATCAAGTCATCATCAGTAAATAGAGAAATTTTGAGCCTAAACAGCCTTCAAAGCACCTAAAATGGGCCATTTGGGCTAATTTTTCTTATTGGGCCTTGGACGGGGTTAATTAGAAGAAAAAAAAGTGAGGACCCATGTGAGAAAAGCATTGGAGGCCCGTGCATCGTGCATGAGAGGCTGGGAACAGTGTTTTTAAAAAGGTGAAACCCATCGCACGCCAAGGAGAAGACCTAAAGCCTCGTGTCAAAAGGACGTGGTTCTGGGTGGAGTCCATGGTAGCGCAACCTCACTCTAGCCACAGGGGACGACAGGCAAGCCACCACTGCCGTGCATAGCCACTGGATCGTAGCAAATTGGCAAGAGAAGACATGTGATCTGAGAGGAAAACCCATCCACAATGCAGCTGTCTGTGGTGTTTTTCGGTTGACCCACTGCCCGCCATCACTCCCTGCAACTTCAGGCAACCCAACTACAGTTTCCCTCAGCTCACCAGCCATTAAAACAGCCCAAATCTGTGAGATCTGTGACTGACCCGATTCTCGACCCATCTGCATTTTTTTGCCTCAGCTTTGACTGCCGTTGCTGCTATTTTTTGTCAGGTACCCAAGAACTCTGAATCTGACCCAGTTGACCTGCGACTTGCGACCCGTTTTTAGATTAAATTTGAGCTATATTTTTCTAGAGGTTTTCTGGCAGTTTTCTAACGAGATTTCGGTGGTTTTTTGGCTACCAATTCATACAGTATAATTGGGCATTTGAGAAAATAGGAACTGTGTACAATTTTATTATTATTTTATCTCCTATTTGATTAACTGTCTGATGAATTATCTGTTAGATTGTCTACTGGAAATATTTGTCATGTGTGGCTAAATTTGTAAAATCCATTGGGGTCTCTGACTGTGTTAGATTACTGTTTTAATTTGCATGGATATTGAATTGAAACTGTGACCTTCTTTGTAGTTATGCATATACTGTTTAAGTTTTCACTACGAGACGTCATTATGAATGTTAATTAGATTTCTTTTTGAGATCGAGAGATGATAATTGAAATTGGAACCTAATCACAGAGAATAATTAATTTTTGCTTAGAGATGAGGTTAATTAATTGCTAGATTAAGGAGTAGCTATCCTTAATAGTGGTGAATTAGACCGATAAGGCTGATCTGAAATCAATCATTAGGAAGAAATTCCAGTGGTAGATTCTTAGATTTAGATATTTAATTGTCTTGAGAGGTTAATTGAATTTAACTTAGAATTCACTCATAGGTAGCATAGTCAATTTCAGTAATCCATTATCCATTGTGTGTTTGTCAGCTAGTGTAGGTTCCCCAGTGGATTTACTTTTCCTGCCTTGGTATATTTTCTTTCTTTCCATGTTGCTGGTAGTTTATTTGCACTTATTCCTCAGTATATTTGATATCCTTTCTTGTTTTGTATTTGTGTAGACCAAGTAATCAGGCAATGCATACATGGGGAGGAAATCTGCCAGATTCTAAGGCATTGCCATGAAGGACCAATGAGAGGCCACCAGGATGCAAACCACACTTCTAGGAAGGTGCTTGAAGCAGGATTCTATTGGCGAACCATATTCCAGGATGCTAGAGCATATGTCCAGGTTTGTGATGATTGTCAGAGGTCAGGTAACATCTTTGCCCGTGATGAAATGCCCTAAATGATTGTGTAAGTGGTTGAAATTTTTTATGTGTGGGGTATTGACTTCATGGGCCTTTTTCCTTCTTCATCTGGTAATAAGTATATCCTTGTGGCTATTGAGTATCTTTCCAAGCGGCCAGAAGCTCAAGCTTTCCCCACCAATGATGTTAGGGTAGTGACTAGGTTCCTTAAAAAATTGTTTGCCAAGTTTGGTACACCTAAGGCATTGATTAGTGATAGAGGGACCCATTTCTGTAGCTCCCAACTTGAGAAAGTACTTAAACATTATAGGGTATCTCACAGGTTTTCAACACCCTATCACCCACAGACCAGTGGACAAGTAAAGGTAACTAATAGGGGTTTAAAGAGAATCTTAAAGAAAATTGTGGGGGTGAATAAAAAAGATTGGGCATCCAAATTAGATGATGCATTATGGGCCTTTAGGATAGCCTATAGAACTTCTACTGGGTTTACACCATATAGGCTAGTATATGGAAAGACTTACCATTTGCCTGTCGAATTAGAACACAAGGCACTTTGGGCCCTTAAAACATGCAATCTTAATGTTATTTCTGCAGGAAAAGAAAGGTTATGGCATCTGAATAAGCTAGAAGAATGGCGCCACCAAGCTTATGGAAATTCTTTTGTTTACAAAGCTCGAACCAAGAATTGGCATGATCAAAGGCTGCATGGCTCTAAAGATTTTCAGGTTAGAGATAGAGTATTACTTTATAACTTATGTCTACGTCTTTTTCCAAGAAAGCTTAAGAGCCGATGGTCAGGACCATTTGTGGTCAAGCAAGTCTTTCCTTATGGGATAATGGAACTGCATCATCCTAAAAAAGGAGATTTTAAAGTCAATGGGCACCAACTGAAGCACTATTATAGAGACTTATTAGAGGCCAAGGAATGAGTGCATATGGTGCTTTACCTGCATAAGTGATAGAAGGAATGAGTCCAATTAAAAGACTCAAACAAAAAGAAGAAGTTTGTTTTTTTTTTTTATTTACTTTATTAGTGTTATTTTATTTTTTTCTATTTTCTTCTTTTTCATATTTTTGAGGTATATTAAAACTTTTAGATTATCTTTGCTTATTGTTGTGCTTTATGCTTTTTTTTTCTGTGGTATCCTCTTTGCTGTACGTTTAGGGCAGTATCTTTCTCAAATGTGGGGTGGGTATCTATGATTTTGATGCTGTAGTTTACTGATGCTATATTTATTTTGATAGTGGATATAAGGTATGATACTTGATGTTTGCTTGATTCTATACACTTAAGTCTTTGATTGTCTTTTGAGCATGTATGATTCAGTCATAAATGGGTAGGCATTGTTTCTCATAGTGCATGTTAGAAATCAATATTAATGTTTAATGCATTTTTTACCATGCCCGAGTCACACCGGTGTTGCTTGATTATTTTTTTTCAAATTGTTCAATTTTTGATTTAGGATGTTGATAATGTAGTATGCATGCATTGCTTGATTGGTAATTCATATGGAATTATTTGAGAACCATATGCAATTTAGTCACACTTCAAACGTGAGATTTAAGCCTAAGACAAGCATTCATTATAAATATGCTCTGAATTCCTTTTGTTGAGTGTGTATTTCACTTGATTGTGCTCTAGAACTTGCTTTGTAATACTTGTTGAAGTTACACAAACTTTTGGATATCAGATGATTTGGGCAACTTAGGATACACTATTTTTTTCTTTTTTACCAAAAAGCCTACCCCATGTGTCTTTCTTAGTTAGCCATTGTTGGGCCTTGACTTTTTCCTTCATCACTTACATTTTACACCTCATATTCCTTTCTATACACTGTCTTCTTTCTTAACCCCATTTGCTAAAATTTGTGTGATTTACTCTTTATACATGGATTAAAAATGCACTGCCTTAATTGGTGATAGTACACTAATTTTTTTGTTTCATTGTAGATGCTCCCTTCAATCTAAAAGTGTAAGCATGCAAGCTAATTATGAAAAAAAATATGAAAAAAAGAGATAATAATAAGAGTAGTTTGTCTGTTGATATTATATTCTCTGAGCATCACCAACTTCATTGAGAACTTATTAAGAATTGTTATGTTTAGCATTTGTTGCGTTTAATCCTTTAATCCTTCATGATGCTTCAATTGCATGAATTCTCAGCATCTATGCCACTTCTGTAACACCCCATAATTTAATTGGCCTAAATTAATGTCTTTTAATTAATTGGATGCAATTACTTGTGTGATTTTGGTATTTAAATTAATTATGCTCTCAAATTGTAAAATATTAGATTTTAAATTACCTCTCCATTTTAGCCAAATTAGATGCTTAATTTAATTATCTAATTCTCCTTTTGAGTCACCTAGCCTAAGTGCCAAGAGAAAATCTAGATAGGTTGCAACATTTAAAAATATGTGCATGTGTGTGTGCATGAAAGTGGGAAAGGTTAAGCATGCATGGGAAGGGAAGGAATTTAAATATATGCATGTGTGTGCCATGCATGCATTCTACATGAGAGAAGGGATTGGAAATTTTACTTTATTGCATGGAAAATCCTAGCCATGTGAAAGGAATAGGAAAGAAGGATGAAACACTAAAAAAAATAATATATATATGTGTGTGGGGATTTTACGTGCACTAGGAAACAAAAGCCAATGTATGTGCCTTGAGTGGGACCAAAGAACAATAGGAAAGAGGATAGAAATTGATTACATATATATATGTGTATGCAACAAGTAACCCTATAGGTGCAGAATTTTCTTTTATTGAATTGTTGCATATGAGAAGCACACGTGAGGTAGAGAATTATGGCTAGGCCAAGAAGACAAAAGGTGCAACATTTTTCTCCCCACTATGGCTGAATGGAAATTTAAGAAAAGAAGGAGGGAAGGTGATGTGAAGGCTGAATGAAAATTAAAATAAGAGAAGAAAGAAAGGTGGAAAAAAACATGGGAAGAGATAACTTGCAAGCAAAGGAAGGTGTACTAGCAAGCAAAGGAAGGTGTACTAGCAAGTACACTTAGTGCAGAATTTTGTGGAAGGAAATGAGCTTGTGTGTGCAACAAGGAAGCCTCACACATTATAAAAATAAAAGGGGAAAAGGTGCAGGATTTTTCCACTACCTCACATGCCAAAGATAAGAGAAAGAGGGAAGAAATGGGCTGCACAATTTCATGAGATTGGAGGGAGAAATGAAGAGGGATTTCACATGAAGAAAAGAAAATAGACTGTAACGTTAGGTAGGAAGGCAGGGTGAGGTTCATAGGAATGAAGGGAGAATTGGAAATTTCATATTGACTATTCTCACACCCATCCACACGGCAAGAAAGAGGAAAATAAGGAAATAAGTGCAGCTTAAGTTTGGGAAAAGTAAACCAAGACTTGCAAGAAATGAGGTGTACATTAAGGGTCACACATACAAACCATTGGAAAAAAAATGATAATCACAATAATTAAGAAGAAGAGGCTAATGTGGCATGAAGAAGAGGGAAAGTAAATTTAAGAATTTTGTGCATGACAAGCCACCTAAGCAAGAGACAAAAGAGTGGGAGAAATTCATGCAATGCCACACGTGAAGGAAGAAAGAGAAATGGAATTGAAAATGCTAGTCTTACAAGGATGCATGGACACGTGAAAGGGGAGGAAACAAAAGGAAATTGAATTGTCTTACACATAGTACAACATGAAACTTGAGTAGGAAGGGAAGTCCATGTGAGCTAGAGAGAAGAAATAAAATAAAGAAAAATTTCATGGAAAGCCCATATGCATCTACACACTTGGACGTGTCCTTAAAGGAAAAGAGAGAAAGCATGCAACATCGAGAGCCCTACATACTCGGTCAAGGCAAGGAGAGAAAAAGAAAAAGAGAAAGGGAGAGGGTGTGCGTGAGAACACAACATCATTCAAGAAGGGGAGTGAAGTTGATCAAGAAAGGAAGTAAAGGAGGAAGGATAGGATAAAGGAAGAGCCAATACAACTTCATCCTTTGGCACCACAAGAGGTAGGTTAACAATTTGAGATTTATGTTTCATGCTTAGTTTATGCAACCAACATGTTTCTTTTGCTTTCTATGGAACATAACTTGCTTCCCACATTCTTCACCTAGATGTATGTATGTTGGCTAGCATGTGTGGTTCAATGAGATGTTGATGGATAAGATAGCATAAGTATGTTGTTGGAAAAAAAAAAGATTAGGGTTGGATGGTGCTAACTTCATGATGACCACAATAAAGAACCTTACCTTTTAAGTGTGTTAAGTAAAGAACAAAGGAAGGAAATGGAATATCCAATTTAATAAATCTCCCTAGGTCAAGTCCATGAAATGCATTCTTGGAATTTATAAGCTATGCACTATGATTTTGATTCAAAACATGAGAATTTATTTTTGATGTCACAAGAGAAAATTTAGATTATCATTGTAAGAAAAATAAGTATTCTAAAAAGGTTAGAATTTTGGTAAGAAATAAACATTTATAGTTATTTCTAAAGAAGGAGAAATTATCCTTAAAATGTTGAAGTTTTCCAAAAGAAGAGTATATTAGAATTAGTTTTCAACAAAGAAGTATTCTAAACATTAGAATTTTTATAAGAAATATACATACAGATTTAATTTTTATGGAAGGAGAAATTCTTCTTTGAAATGCTAGAATCCTTAGAAAAAGAAAATGTACATTAGAACATATTTCCAAGAAAAAAGAAAATTAGTATTTCAAATATTAGAATTTATTTCTAAGGAAGGAGAAATTTTCCTTGAAATCTTGGAATTTTCCATAAGAAATGTGCATCTAGAAGTTATCCCCAATAAAGGAAAAATTATTCTTTAAATTTGAGAATTTTCATAAGAATTGTACATTTACATTAATTTCCAAGATAAGGGGAATGTATCCTTGGAATATATAGAATTTTCTCAAGTGAAATAAATTAATAACAATACTCTTCAAGAAAAGGGGAATTTTATTCTTAAAGCTAATTGGAATTTTGAAAAAGGGATATATCCTAATAATAACCTTTAAGAAAATGGAAAATTTTCCCTTGATAATGGACCAAGAATATTAAAGGTGGCCGAGTGTCCACATGTGCCCAAGTGTGCACAAAAGAATATTAAAGGTGGCCAAGTGTCCACATATGCCCAAGTGTTCACAAAGAATATCAAAGGTGGCCAAGTGTCCACAAGTGCCCAAGTGTGCACAAAGAATATCAAAGGTGGCCAAGTGTCCACAAGTGCCCAAGTTACACAAAGAATATTAAAGGTGGCCAATGTCCACAAGTGCCCAAGTGTGCACAGCTAAAGTACAAAGAAATTTAAGAATGATATGCCAAAATATTCTGTAAATGTTATGATAATGTATGTTACAACATGTGATATTTGAAAGTATATTTTTTTATCCTATTGACATTTTAATTGATCATATATTGCTTGCTAATTTATATTTATGAATTATGCTGTATTTTATTCCAATAATGTAGAATTAATTATTTTGGTGCTTGCACCTGATACATATTAGTTGTTTTAAAACCCAAATTGTTAAGCTATTGGGAAACTCGCGTTTCTCTTTATATGCTAATATGTATCAGATGCGGACGCATAGCCCGGCTGGGAGTTTGAGTTCTTTCTGGGTTTAAGAAATTTTTGTAACCCCTATTTTGGGGTCTTAGTCTAAACATACTTTGTTTAGATCTAGGATTATTATTTTGGCAGTAAACCTGAGATGTAATTAGGAAAGAACTGGGGAAGGGATATGTGAAAGACCGGTCCATCTTGGAAAATTGTAAAAAGGGTCTGAGTGACAGGATTGTTGTCTCCTGACTTCCTAGGGATGGGTACTTCATATATCCTGATATATGTTCACAATAATGTAATGGACATTATGAGACTCTTATTATTTGAATTATATGAAAGTTTAATTTTTCGCTTGTAGCATAGAATTTATGTTATTTTGCTGTGCATGTAAGTTTTTAATCTGAGCAAAAGACCTGAACCTAATCCGCTTAATATAAATTAATGGTATAATTTCTCAGACATTAATTAAATAAAAGGATAAGAATAATGTACCAAACCTATCTAGTTGCATCAAGGAATTGTAATACTAGATAGGGGCGTTAAAACTTCTACCAAAAATCTCTTCCCTACCACCACCTTAACCTCATTACAACCCTGTTAAGACCCCTTGATTTTGGTTTTTAATTTTTAACAATAGCAGAGACGAGATTTATGAGCAAGCATATAGTAGACATATTCTTGAGAAGTTGCTTGAGGGATTTGTACCTTACCATTATACATTTTAAGTGATTTGAGTAATCTCTGAGAGGCATTGATTCTTAAATAATTGGCACTAAATTGTTGGCTAAGTTGTGTATGCATCATTATTATCTCCATTCTGCGTCAAGATTTTTCAATTTGGTCTATGATTCATTTTCACGGGGGATGTGTTAAGCATTATTAACTATGGACTAGGTATGGACTTTGAGAAACTATTGTTGTTTGTTTAAAGACTAAGTTAATGTTTGCTTGACAATAAGCAAAAGCTTAAGTGTGGGGTGATTTCATGTATCTTATTTTATACAAAATTGCCATATGTGAATTGCCTATTTTATGTAATTTTATTTTAAAAATCACCTAAGTTGCATTATTTTTCATTTTTGAGCATTTTATCAAGTCATCATCAGCAAACAGAGAAATTTTGAGCCTAAACAGCCTTTAAAGCACCCAACATAGGCCATTTGGGCCAATTTTTCTTATTGGGCCTTGGACAGGGCTAATTGGAGGGAAAAAAAAGTGAGGACCCATGTGAGAAAAGCATAGGAAGCCCGTGCATCGTGCATGAGAGGCTGGGAACAGTGTTTTTTAGAAAGGAGAAACCCATCGCACGCCAAGGAGAGGACCCGAAGCCTCGTGTGAACAGAGGTGGTTTTAGGTGGAGTCCACGATGGCGCAACCTCACTCCTGCCACAGGGGATGACAGGTAAGTCACCACTACTGTGCATAGCCACTGAAACGCAGTAGATTGGTTAGAGAAGACGTGTGATCCAAGAGGAAAACCTATCCACAATTCAACTGCTGTCTGTGGCATTTTCCAGCTGACCCACCACCCACCGTCACTCTCTACAACTTCAGGCAACCCAACCATAGCTTCCCCCAACTCAATGACTGTTAAAATAGCCTAGATTGACAAGATCTAAGACAGACCCGATTTGTGACTCATCCATGTTTGGAGTTGATTTTGGCATCGTCCGTCCGAGCTACTACTGGAAACCGACCCTCTATCGCTTAGCGCCTCTCCCGCGACCTTTTGCCTTAGCTTTGACCACCTTTGCTACTGTTTTCTGTCAAGTACCTGAGAACTCAGAATCTGACCTAGTTGACTCGCTACCTGTGACCTATTTTTGGATGGATTTGAGCTGTATCTGTAACAACCGAAAGGATTTTAAAAGATAAAAATTTGATTTTTAACCCTAACCCCTTTTAAACGAAGCCTGGCATGACTTTTGAGGATAGTGATTCGAAACAGAAGGTTGTTCGAAGCCAGAAACATGATCAAATAGAAAGAAATGCAATTCGGCAATCAGAAACTGACGGAAGAAGTTTCGTACTTCAATTTCATTGACGAAGGCCAAAACTTTTGCATAAAAATGCGTGCTGATGTCTGGAAGGATGACGACACCCTAAAGTATCCTCGGGTGGTCTGGGCAAAGTCGGAATCGTCCCCGGAGGCTTTAAATTACACGAATTCCCTCCATTTCTCTCATTTCTCTCTCTCCTCACCACACACTCTCTCTCCTCTCTCTTTTCTCTCTCCTCCTTCCTCCACCGTGAACGACTGCTACAGCCACCGTAGGCCGCCACCAAGGGCACCAACCGATAGCCCTCACTGCCCACAACCTCCAGCAACCAACCACGGCCACCAACGGCCACCGGAGCCGCCGAAAAAATGTCGTTTTCCCCCTCCATCGCGAGAAATTTCTCCAGCTCAAATCGCCGCCGTCCATCGCCGTTGACCGTCACCGCCCCCACCACCATGTAGCCTGAGTTGCCAGCTTCCTCCAGTAGCTCGCTGTCATCGAAAGGAGGCCAGACGCGCCCAGATCGAGGGAAACTCTGTCTGCCGTGCGAGAAACTTCGTGGTCGAAAAATGCCACCCAAACGATTGTGAACCGCCGTGCCACCACTGTATTCGGACTCCTGGACTTGCGGGCTTCACCGTGGTGTGATTTTCGAGGCAAACTACACCCCGCTGCCGTGCGCCACCGTACGCCACCGTGCCAGAGCTTCTGGACGTGCATCAGGAGAAACCGAGGCCATCGTGACGCAGAATTCCATCATCCGGACACATTGGTAAGGTCTAATTTCCCAAAAAATGATGGTATTTGATTGAAATAATTGCCAAACGTAATTAGGCAATAAATTAACCTAGGTAGTTGAGTAACCGGGTTTAGGATTGAAAATTGGATGACGTGATGAGCCTGAATGTTTAATTTTATGTCTAGGAAATTAATCGGGCTCAGAAACCGAGATTGCGTGGAATTCTGAAGTGATTTGGAGCGTTTGGAGACCAGGTAGGATAATTTACACTTCCCGAACCCTAGAATTGATTTAGTGAATACCTGAGTGATTTAGATGACTTGTATGGATTTGTGTGCTGCTTTTGATGGGATAAATTGCATGCTTGTGTGCTAAAAACCCTAATTGCATGTTAGACACCTTGTTTATCAAGTTTAGATGCCTTTAGGACGGATTTACTTAGGGTTGGGTACTTGATAGCCGGAATGGGACGGTCGTTAAGTATCCCTAGTACAAGGAGCTTTTAAACGAGATTATTTTTATCATATTTAGCCTGTACTGAGTTAGGGATTACGCGTTAAACTAGGATGACCCTAAGAAAGGTTTAGGGAGTATAAGGGTGGATAACCTACACGGGGAAACGTTGTGATTTAGGCGTAATACCCTAGAACCCTGAGTAATAGCCGACCGAGTGTATGTGAGTTCGAATAGACTGTATGAGGATGAGAATTGGCGTATGTGCACATGCTAGGGGACGCCCTAGATGTTGATTCTCACCCGGTCCTTGAGTGAGTGATTGGTGTTACGGATCATACTCACAATATAGGCTTGATTCGGGTGATTGGTGTTACGGATCACACCCAACGATAAGAGAGGTATTCTCTCTAGACTACGTGCAATTAGAAGATGATTTAGATTTGGTTACAGCGGATTTGTAGCCAACGTGGATTGAGATACACAGGGCATGGGATTTTACTTGATTTTGATGATTGATTTTCAAAGAAATGGATTTTTATGACTTCGATTAACTGTATCAATTTCCATGTAATAAATGATTTTTAAAGATAAGGTATTTCACTATTTTCAAACTGATTTCGGGAAGATGATTTCGGTGTTCGCACTGCTGGGTATTCAACCAGTTTTCGAACGATTTTTGAATTGTGAATTATTCTACTGGGATTCATATCTCATTAGGTTGTTTACTCAGATGAACAGGGACAGGGACAGGAACCCAGACGATAGCCGAGGCTAACTTGAGGATAGACCGGAGGATGATTTAGCTTAGGCTTGAATCGGTTGTACATATACTTTGATGACGTGTTGTTTATTGGGTTCTGTCTCTTATGTTTTCTGTATGGATTGGACTGAATGTACATGTAATATTTCAGATAGTGTATATGGATTATATTGATGAATTGACGTTGTTGTACATGGATTTATGTTAATTATGTTTATTGTTGTTGTCGGACTGGCTATTTGATTTTAAACAGGTGATTTTGTACTTGGGATATGCTCAAAATACAGAGAAAACTCTGCCGGATTTTTGGTAGGGTTTACAGCTGTAAACTTGGGGGAAATTCAGTTAGAATGTATGTGAATACATGATGGTATATGTATATAAGTTTTGGATGTTAAGTTTAATGATTGTACGTCGTATGTATGAACTTTAGTTTCATTCCAGAGTTATTGATGATGTATGTATGTGTATTTGTTTAGCTGTGTGTGAATCAGGGTTGAACTGAATCTGAATGGACAATGGGAAGTCTATTTGGGTTACGCTCAACCAATAGCGATCCCCTAACATTCCCACATAGGGAATAATTATGTAAACTAACCCATATGCTTCCGCTAATCAGATAAGCATCGCGTATAACGTATTAGGGGGTCGTTACAGTATCTTTCTAGAGGTTCTCTAGCATTTTTATGGCAAGATTTCGGTGGTTTTCTGGCGACAAATTCGTACAATATAATTAGGCATTTCAGAAAATAGGGGCTGTGTATAATTTTATTATTATTTTATCTCCTATTTGATTAACTGTTTGATGAATTATCTGTTGGATTATCTACTGGAAATATTTGTCATGTGTCGCTAAATTTGTCAAATCCATTGGGGTCCCTGACTATGTTGGATTGTTGTTTTAATTTGCATGGATATTGAATTTGATACTATGATCTTCTTTGCGATTATGCATGTATTGTTTAAGTTTTCATTACTGGACGTCGTTGTGAATGTTAATTAGATTTCTTTTTGAGATCGGGAGATGATAATTGAAATTGGAACCTAATCACAGAGAACAATTAATTTTTGCTTAGAGATGAGGTTAATTAATTGCTAGCTTAAGGAGTAGCTATCCTTAATAGTTGTGAATTAGACCGATAAAGCTTATCCAAAATCAATCATTAGGAAGAAATTCCAGTGGTAGATTCTTAGATTTAGAAATTTAATTGTCTCGAGAGGAAAATTGAATTTAACTTAGAATTCACCACAGGTAGCATAGTCAATTTTAGTAATCCATTATCCTTTGTGTGTTTGTCAACCAGTGTAGGTTCCCCAATGGATTTACTTTTCCTGCCTCGGTATATTTTCTTCCATTCCTTGTCGCTGGTAGTTTATTTACACTTAGTTAATTATTAGGATTAGTTAGAAATCAATCACTTTAATTGCCAGGTTAGATAACAAAGAACAAGTAGTAACTCTAGGCTTTCCCGTTCCTGAGGAATACGACCTTGATACTTACCAATGCACTAGGCTGCATCGACAGGTTCACTGCCTTAGGTGTAGTTTCATAGGTAGCATTAGCAGCACAACACACATCATGTACAAAAGTACCTTGTCTTCCACTTGAAAACTCTTGGACTTGTGTATTCCTTTGTCATGCATTTCTTTGTTTGAGCTTTGTTGATGGAGGAGTTTTCATGTGCTTGGTGTCGCCATTCCTCTAACTCATTAAGCTGCTATAGTCTTTCTTTTCCTAAAGAAACAAAATCTCAGTAGGGCCCATAGTGCCCTATGTTCTAGTACAACAAGTAAATGGCAGGATTTTCTATACACAAGCCTATATAGTGTGAATCTAGTGGATGTTCTATTTGCACATATTACCTTTTTGTCATATTTATTTATGACAAAATTTTGCCTAAATCAATCTAATTCTCCATTTTGAACAATATGTTTCAATTATAAAACCTTAATAATTTTTAGGGGAGAATTTCCATGATTTTGGCCTAAGGAAAATCTAAGAGAATTTCATATCTTATCATTTAAATTTTTCTCTTTCCATTCTTGAAATCATATTATTGAAATGGGGTAATTTCTTTTCCATAACAATAATGTTCATCATGATTAACCATGAATTTTTCCCTAACAACATTATTCACATTACTAACCATGAATTTTTTTTTTCACACACATGGCGATCATTATCTAGCCATAAATTTCCCATAATAATATTCATCATTAATTAGCCTTAATTTTTCCCAAATCCTATTCATCATTAACTAACCATAAAGTCTCACCGTAACAACAATAATCATCCTTAGTAACCATGATTTTCTATCACCATGTTCAACACTAACTAGCCATAATTTCCCATAATAATGTTCATCATTAATTAGTCTTAAAGTTTGACCATAATAATATTCATCATTAATCTAGTCAATTATTTCCCATGATCACATGCATCATTATTAATAATCATAAATCTTTCCATTATTTTGGGTAAGGTATTCTTCCTTACATATGTTACATTTATTGACATTAATTTCATCATGGAATTCACAATTCCACTTCAATATTAAGAGTGGTAAACCAAGCAACCCAACTCATTGAGATGATATCCTATTTTAAGTTCTTTCATGATCTTAAGAAAATAACATTTTAGGTTTAAGCATTAACCACCTCCTAGATTTATCATGCAAGCTAAGTCATATATTATTCCTAAATCAAGAATGTAGACAAGGGTTCAAGTTCCATGGAAGCAAAATCATTAAACATGCATACTATATCATGGAACTAGAATTTAATAGATTGCTAACCTACCTCAAAGATGCACTAAGATGGAGTCCCCTTGGATTTTCCTTTGAGTTCTTCCTTGCTTCTTCTTTCTTTGGTCTCTTAGTTCTTCCCCTCCTTACAAAATTCTTTGTATTTCCATCAACAATCAAGCCACTCTCTCCTCTTTTCCTTCCTGTGAGTGAGTTTTTTTCCAAGCTATGAAGTGCTCCCCCCTCCCTTCTTGTCGTGTGTGAATATGTGTGTGTTACCAATTCCAATTTTTAATTCTATTCCCTCTTTCTATTGTCCAAACCGCTCATGGTATGCTGCCCTCCCCCTTTTAATTATTATTATTATTATCATTTAGTAGCCTTTCATGTAGCTTAAGTGTAGCTATTTCTTTTCTTGCAATCCCACGTTACTCTTTTCGTCACGCCACGAAAGAGGAAGGAGAGACGTTAAGTAATGTAAGCTGCACACTTTACTCCATGTAGGTTGTATGGTCCAGCAACTGCACGTTGTGGCCTATAATTCAATTCCTATACACCCTCTATTTGGTGGCGCCTAAAGGGAGGAAAGATGGGGTTCACGTGCTTGTACGATTTATGTTGAAGCCCTTTTTAAGTGCTACACCTTCCTTGCCTTCTCCATCATTGGTTAGTGTTGTGTACTTCCTATGAATTGAATTAATTATTCCCATTTCCTCACCTTCATTTACTTCACTGCATGTATACTTAATGGTCTCTCACTCATTTATCTCCATTATCTCATGGTTAAAAAGGGATTCACATGTCCATGTAAGCTCACCACTCGGTGGCCTTGGACACGGATGAAAGGGAAGGCTAGCAACAGGGAATTTATTACACGCCTCTCTCTCTTTTCTCCCTTTTTTCCTTGTGGGTATATATACATATATAGATATGTATATATATTTCTTATTCCAATGGAAGCCCATCACTCGGTGACTTTAATTAATTTAAGAAAGAAGAAAGAGAAAGGGAATTGGCTAATCTCGTACACCCCCCTCACTTTCTTCACCGAGTGCATACATGAATATCTAAATTATGTTCCTCTCTTCCCAATTTGCTACATACAATTTTGTATATATGTTTTATTCCACTAAAATGCAAGGTGTTGTACTTTTCCTTGTTCCCCATTTGTAAAAGAAATTCTGTACTTTCACTTAATAATATTTTGTCCATTAAATTGGAAAATTCCCTCACATGCTTATCCCATAATGAAGGTTGCACGTCTTTCCCCTCTTTGCTCAAATGCCGTGTACATGCATATATATATATGCTACCAATTGGTTACTTAATCAATTAGCAAACCCCTCTACCGAATGCACATGTATATATATTCAAATGTTACGTGCTTCTTTCCTTTCTTAATTTGGCTACATAAAATTAAATCAAGCACCTCAAAATTTATTGAAGCACCTCAAGCACCTCAATTTTTTGCAATGTCATCCTTTCCAATATTTATTCTAATTATTACATCACATAAGCAATTGGATATAGTTCATGGAAATTTATCTAATTAAATAATGAATTTAAATATATTTGTAAGAACATGGGGTGTTACATTTTCTCTAATTGGTAGTTACAAAAATGGGTTCCTCTATCACTGATTAATGCCCTAGGTGTGCCAAACCTAGAAAATAGTCTTTTTAGGAAGTTAGTGACTACCCTAGCATTATTGGTGGGGAAAGCCTGGGCTTTTGACCACTTTGAGAAGTATTCAATGGCTACTAGAATATATCTACTACCATAGGAAGAAGAAAAAGGTCCCATGAAATCTATACCCCATACATCAAATATTTCTGTGACATGTATGCTTGTTTGGGGCATTTCATTTCAGGCAAAGATGTTCCCTGACCTTTGGCATGCATCATAAACCTAAACATACTTTCAAGCATCCTGGAATATAGTTGGCTAATAAAACCCTGCTTCTAGCACCTTCTTAGCAATATGGTTAGCTGCTTGGTGTCCTCATGTTGGTCCCTTGTGATAATGGCTTAGGATCTAGTTGATCTCTTCCCATGTACAAATCTCCTAATTACCTAGTTTGCACAAATTCGAAATAAAAATGGGTCTTCCAAATGTAATGATTCATCTCAACAAAGAATCTTTTCTTTATCTGAGTTGTCATATCCTTTAGTAAGACTCTAGTGACCAAATAGTTAGCATAATATGAGAACCAAGGGAGGTCACTGTATACTTGCATTACCTCTAAATGCTCTTCTAGAAAGTTTTCTTTTATTGCCTTTTTGTCTAGAGCCTCAAGGTTCGGGTTCTCTAGACTCGATAGAAGGTTTACAGTTAAATTCTCTGCACCCTTCTTGTCTTTCCTTTATGTCAAACTCTTGCAGCAATAATATCCACCTGATTAATCTAGGTTTAGCATTATTTTTCCTGAATAAGTATCTCAGAGCTGAATGATTCGTGTAGATCACAGTCCTTGAAAGTACTAAGTAGCTGCAAAATTTATCAAATGCATATACCACAGTAAGTAATTCTTTCTCAGTAGTGGTGTAATTCTCTTGGGCGTCAATCAATGTCTTGCTGGCAAAATAGATGTGTTCAAACTTCTTGTCAATTCTATAGCCTAGAACTACTCCAATTACATAGTCACTAGTTTCACACATAAGTTCAAAAGGTAGTCCCAAATTAGGTGAAATCATAATGGGGGTTGTGGTCAGTCTTTCTTTTAGTAACTCAAATGCTTGGATGCAGTTGTCAACAAATTCAAAGGGTGTGTCCTTAACAAGCAACTGAGTCATGGGTTTGGTAATCTTAGAGAATTCATTGATGAATCTTCTGTAGAATTTGGCATGTCCTAGGAAACTTCGTATTGCTTTGACAGAGTTAAGAGGTGGAAGCTTTGATACAACTTCGATTTTTGCTTTATCTACCTCTAGTCCTGCATGAGATATTTTATGACCTAGAACAATCCCTTCCTTTTTCATAAATTGCATTTTTCCTAGTTTAGAACAAAATTCACCTCTCATATCAAGCCAAAATTTGTTCTAAATCGTTTAGGCAATGCGTGAAGGAATTGCTGTAAATAGAAAAATCATCTATGAACATTTCTATCGAATCCTCAATCATGTCATGGAAAATTGCCATCATGCACCTTTGAAAATTGGCAAGTGAATTACACATTCCAAAGGGAATTCTCCTCTATGTAAATGTTCTATAAGGGCAGGTAATGGTCATCTTCTCTTAATCCTCAGGAGTAATAAGTTTCTAAAAGTATCTTGAAAAACCATCAAGGAAACAATAAAACATGTGACCTGCCAATTACTTAAGCATCTAATCAATGAATGAAAGGAGAAAATGGTCTTTTTGGGTTGTATCATTTAATCAGCGATAGTCTATACAAACCCGATAAACTGTTACAGCCCTTGTCAGTATAAGCTCATCCTTCTCATTCTTTATTACTGTAGTGTGTAACACCCTTAATCCTATGGTTCCTTTTTGATATTTTAAAAATTATAATATGAAAATAATTATTAGAGCGTTGGCGTTACTATCCCTTCTACCCGAGTAAATTTTAAAATTTTTACCAAGTTAATTAATTGAGTGCCATTTGGGTTGGTCTCTACTCTCGGGTTCTCTCAACATCACAGTGGAATAAATACATATAGAATACACCTGGATTAACTATACATAGACATGCATTCTTAATTAAATATAGTCAATTAACTACTGGGCATGAAGCCAACAATCTTGCCACTCATGACCCCATCAATTAGTCTATTCATCCATCTAGCCTAATTCCTATACAGATAAGTTAGAATAGGCTATACAAAATAATCTTACCATGTACTTATGCTATTCAAACTATATAGTCCATATGCCTAGATTGGATACTTCTTCATACTTTACCTTCTTCTCTATTGTGAGAAAGGAAATCTCAGTAGCAATACAACCAATTACGAAATCCATTGACCTGTACCACCGCTCTTGCACGAAAAACCTCTACATTCTTTCATAAAACATATCACATGCTATTGGGATGCAATGAATGTAGCATTTAATCAGGTCATGTACTCATATGTATGCATGTGCATTTAAAACATATCAACTTTAAAACATAGGAAGTGTATTCATCATCAATCTCATCATTACTTTCATATAAAAAATATGTGTGATAGTAAACATGCCATCATTTCACTTTCATAACATATGAGCAGAACACCCTAAGAGTAATCGAAAGAGTCGCCCAGCAACAACTCCGTGCACCATTATATATATGAATGAGCGTATATCTACTTAGCCATGCCTTACCTTTTCTAAATTCTGAGGCGTTCCCCAGTGGATCCAAGTACTGTGATGGTCCCAACCCCTTTCTGGTAGATCATCCCTGACCAACAGGATTCCTCCTTTTCATCCCAAAAGGGCTGGTATACTGTTATAGGATCACCGTCAACTTTACCCAGATCATTTCCTCTCTGCTTTTGGGCCAATCATAATACTATGGGATCACCACCATTCCTTCGAGGTGGATCACACTCCCGGTACGCTATTCTCTACATATACTCTAGGGTGAATTGGCCTAGGCCCATGGTTATGCTTAACTCTAATTATGTGTTTCTCATATGGCCTTTAGGAGATGACGCTAACTTAAAGTTCATAACCATCACGGTGTTTTCAAAATCATCTAAGTTTAAGTGAATATTTAACCATCACAATTTATGTCAGCCCAACGATCATCCCATATCGACAATCGGTTACTTGATTATGAGTCTATCTACCATAAGGCATACACGAAGAATACTTTCCTCTTTCCATTTTTGTGTTTTCTGCTCTCTCTTTGTTTCACTATCACAAGGGTCTCATCATCCCAAACTCTTAGTTTTCTTGCTTACCTATGTTGTGAGCCCTTAATTAAGTTAGTATGAAGAATTAGTAAGCTCAATTGCCATTCAAAACCTTATTTCACAAGTTAGAGGGCTGCCAGTCAATTGTTGAAAGGTAGACAATCAGCTGGTGGCTTTCTGTATTCCTCAAGTTCCAGTCAGTAAGCTAGTAGTCGGTGGCAGCTGGCTGGTGGCTTTCTGAAATGTGTCCTGGGAAAATTATGAGCATAACAATTAACTGTATGGGTGGCTAGTCAACTTCTTAGTGCAACCTCGAGCCCGATAGTTGACTGCTAGGAATTTGGCTTTCGGTTGCTATACCTCTGTCTGTACTTCTGGGTTTCTAAGAACACGACAATCGACTGCTTCATGCTTAGTAGTCAGCTGTTATGCTCCTCTGCAGTTCAGAAAACATTGTTTTGATAATGCCCAGTCTAGAATGCATTCCATTTTCAATTCTAAACATGTGAGCTTAATTTCCATACAACAAACTTTACTTTTCATTCAACATTTCTCATCCATTAGCTCAAACACGGTACATTCAAGGGAAACTGGTCTATATCTATAGATGAACACAACCTAGCCCTTCCAATCCATTACAAGCACATATATGAGCATACATTCAGCATACAACATCTTATAGAAATAGAAAAGCATACAGAATGTAGGTTTAACCCCGACCTCAGTTCAAACATTCAGAAATTCACATTTTCCAGTAATAGTAAACATTTCAGAAAAGAAAGGGGTTTAGGATGGATTGCTACCTTGATTCCTTGCAAAGTGTGTGTTGGAGGTGTTAGAAATATTCCTTCCTTATTGTAGCGCTGATTTATAGCCTCAAATATGCTCTTTCCTCAATAAAATTCCCTCGTCAAGCCCTAGCTCACCCCTTTCTCTCTCTATTCACCCCTTTCAGATTCTCTCTCTAAAATCTGGTATGGTAGAAGTGTATGAGGATTTTGGCTGCAGTTAGGGTTTAAGAGAGGTTTGGGTATTTGCCCTTTGGTTCCTCATCTATTTTGCACTCTTGGAATCACTTACTTTTCCCTTTTCAATTGGGTCCCCATCCACCTCTTACTAAACCTTTATTTATTTCCTTTCAATTTAGTCCCTAGGCTAATGCAACATACACAAGCATTAAACATCAAATTAACAATTAACATAAATCTCTTTAATCATAATTAAAGTAGATGTTACATAGTGCCTCCTTTCTTTGGCACTACCTATACAGGACTAACCCAAGAGCTACCATAAATGGGGTAGATCAAACCTGCATCTAGAAGCTTAATCACCTCCTTCTTTACTACCTCTTTCATATTAGGGTTCAGACATCTTTATGGTTGTACCACCGACTTATAGCTATCTTTCATTAAAATCTTGTGCGAGTAGTAGCTAGGTTTTATCCCATAGATATGTGAGATTTTATATGCTAAAATCTCGGGTGTATTTCCTGAGAGAGGCTAGTGTCATCTCCCTCTCTTCAAGAGTTAAATCTACTGCCATAATTGCTGGCAGTATCTCTTCCTTATCCAAGTAGGCATAATTTAAATGTTTAGGTAACTCTTTTAATTCTAGGGCTGGAGGGCCGTCAATTGAAGGATATGGTCTATAGTTCCATCTGGCTCACTTAGGATAGGGTTTCTGGGCTACACATCCAATAAACTTACCAATTGTTGTAATACCTGTTCATTTGTCAGACCATCATCTTCTAGTGGAGTCTTTTGAGAAGAGTCGCTCAAAAGGAATTCTTATAAATATGCTTCTATTTCATGATCTAGGACATCTATTGAGTAGACAATATCATCGTGATCAATGGATTATTGAATGGAGTTGGCTAGGTTGAAGGTGATTGTCTCATCCCCTACTGTAAGTTGCAACCTTTCATCACAAACATCCATAAGAGCTTTAGATGATGTGAGGAATGGTCTTCCCAAGATCAATGGTATGTTGCTTTCACTTGTCATATCCATTACCACGAAGTCCCTAAGAAAGATGAATTTATTGACTGTCACAAGTATATCTTCCACTGTACCCCTAGGATACTTGACTATTATGTGTGCCAATTGTATGCTTATCCTAGTGGGTTTTGTTTTACTTAGCCAAAGTTTATCAAAACAAGCTGGTTGGCATTAAGTGGATGCTAGTTCCTAAATCGGCTAAGGCATCCTTGATTGAGAGTTCACCAATTACACAAGGCACATTAAAGCTTCCTGTATCGCATTTCTTTGTAGGAAACTTGTTTTGTAAAATGGTTAAGCATTCCTCATTCAAAGTTACTAGTCCCAAGTCATTCAATTTCCTTTTGTTGCTCAAAATCTCCTTTAAGAACTTCACATAACGAGGCATCTGTGAAATGGCTTCAACAAAAGGTAGATTGATCATTAGTTGTTTAAGTAGGTCTAGAAACTTACCGAACTGTTGATCAATCTTTTCCTATTTTAGTCTAGCAGGATCAGGAATGGGTGGGTGGTATTCTGCCATCAGGTCTTTCTGCCTTTCACCAAGTACCGGTTCTTCTTTTGTCATCTCAGTTTCTTTATTGATTTGTTCAATGACATCTTTTCACTAAACTTGGGGAATGGTAAAGGCATAATTAATTCCTTGCCTAACCTCAAAGTGATAGCTTTGCATTGCTCCCTAGGATTGGATTTAGTATGCCTGGCTGCCTTTTAGTCAACATTTTAGACATTTGGCCTACTTGGTTTTCCAAATTTTGGATTGATGCCGATTGATTCCTAAGATCTCTATTTTCCTGTTGATGTCTATCCTCTAAAGAGAATATGAAAGGTTAGGTTTCTTTTCTTATCCTAGAGAGAACTGGTTTGGAGGATTCTGCTAAGGTTGCTACTAGTGCATCTTCTAAAATCTTGGTGGTCCCTAATTATTGTTGTTTTTCCATCCAAAGTTTGGATGGTTCCTCTATCCAAGGTTGTATGTATTGTTGTATAGGTTATTCTTCTATCTTGGGGCAGTCCCCATGTAATCTACTATTCTACTTCAACAGACCCATAGTTATATGAATAAGAGGATGAAGGGTCTGCAAACATACTACCCGTATTGCAATTTGAACTATAGTGTGGACCATATAGAATTCACAGCTTAGCTATGTTGCTTGTACTGGCATCTGGAGTTGGTATATTTTCTTGGTAAAGAGCTCTAATTGAGATGTCAAAAGTGATGTGGTGTCTGCTTGATAGGCCACTCCTTGCCGTATTGATCTTTCTCTAGAGCATTACGATTGGTAGTTTTTCATGGCCATCTCTTCTATTAAATTATGTGCCTGCTTTGGGGTTTTGTTGTTAAGACCTCCCCCTACTGCTACATCTACCATTTGCCTAGTGGTTGGGTTCAGTCTATTGTAAAATGTTTGTACCTACATCCTTACGAGCAGTCCATGGTGTGGGCAACATCTTAGTAGGTCCTTGTACCTCTCTCATTCATCGTACATGCTTTCATCAACCATCTGCACAAAAGAAGAAATAATATTGCACATCTGTGCATTCTTAACGGGAGGAAAGTACTTGTATAGAAATTTTTCTACCAATAAATGACTTAAGCCTAATGGCGTCATCGATGGTTCCATTTATCTTAAAGGTGTCACACATCTCCAAAAAGTTGGCGATATGAGAATTAGGGTCCTCACCGGGCAAACCTCCAAATTGTATTATTTGTTGCACCATTTGGATGATGTTTAGCTTGATTTCAAAATTATTGGTTGCTATGGTACGCCAACTAATGCATGTTTGTGTCCTTTCTAGTGAAGGTCTAGCAAAATCATACATTGTTCGATTACCATCATTATTATTATTGTTGGCCAGCTCTTGCTAAGTATGAACAGGAGTCTAAACTGGCTGTTCCTTAATAGGATTTAAACAAGACCTCAAACTATCGAGATATCATTCAGGTTTAGATAGAGGTTCTCGAGGAACAAGGTCAGAACTTCTGGTCACAAACTATTAGAGATCAATATATAAATGATAATTAAAAATTGAAAGAAGCAAAAATTTAATTATGAAATCTAACTAAACGAAACATAATAAAATGGCTAAAGTAACAATTCCTAATTTCGCTCTAGTTTTCTCACAAAAGTCCCCGGCAACGGTGCCAAAAACTTGATGTGTTACCAAAGATCTATATGTAGCCACACCTTAAGGTAGTGCACCTGTTAGTGTAGCCTAGCGCAATGGTGAGTACCAAGGTCGTATCCCACAAGAACGAGAAAGCCCAGAGTTACTACTTACTCGTTGTTATTTAGCCTAAGAAAAATAATTATTTGACTAAACTAAATCTAACTAATACTATTTAGCTATGGAGACAAAGTGAGGCAAGTGTTTTTAAGATAAGGAAATATAAAGTTCTAGAGAAGTGAAACCATTAAGGTCCTAATCTAGTTGATATGCAAACAAAGGATAATGAATTATTAAATTGATTGTGCTACCTGTGGGTAAATTCTACAATAAATCCAGATTTCCAATTGGTTTTGATGGATTTCTAAAGCCTATAACTTTCCATTGGCTGGTTCTTCCTAATGGTCAAGTCATAGATCAGCAGTAGTGCTCTAATTCACCACTATTAGGAATTCCTTCTAATCTAGCAATCATCAACCTTTAAGTTCGAGCGAAGATCAAATGTTCTCCCTAGTTAGTTTTCCAATTCCAAACAACATCTGTTAGAGTTTTTGAGAGGAATCTAGATAGTTTTCCCTATGACATCTCATAATGAAAACTGAATAAATGTTTAACTAAAGGAAGATCACACAATCTAATTTATAATTCAATCATGCAAAAAATCAAAATATCAACATATTTTAAGAACCCTAATTGGGTTGTACCAATCTAATTCTCATGTTCATGAATAAATCAACAAGAATTATAATAAAGGAAGTGGAACAAAATGGAAACAAAAACATCCTCATCTGTTGAGTTTTGGATGAATAGTCTTGATTCTGAACTCCTTGATTATGCTTCTATTTTCCTCTTGATGCTTCCCAATCTCTTTCTTCAATTCTTTATTGAATCTCCACAGCTTGTACCTTTTTGAAGAGACTAGCAAGGATTGTCATGCTCTAAGCTACTCCAAGTGCTCTTGTTTTTCCTCTCCTTAAACACCTCCTCCTATTTATAAGCAAAGAAGGCATGCATTTAAGGCTCCCACATGGTCGTGTGCCTGCCTTAAAAATGGCACGGCCGTGTGGTGGCTATGTTAGGGAGCGCAGCTGTGTAGTTGGCCATGTTCTAGAAGCTAAGCCTCCATTGTGTAATTTTAGCCTTCTTTTGATTGGAAATGGTTGTTATGGCCATGTAGGGAGGTGCACAGGATGTCTTTAAGGTATTGAAGGGCATGTTCTAGAACATCTAAGGTAGCATGACCATGTGGTAGGGTATGTTCTAGAAGATTTCTTGCTTGGCCTTGCTACAAGATGCATTTTAAGGTGCTTTGAGCCTTTAGACACTTGATTTTGGTCCATTTTTCTTTGAAACTGCTTTGTACCCAGTGAAAACTTGGATAACATGGAAACATGGGTAATTATACATAAAACACATTAAATATACTCCTAAAGTGAGTGGAATTTATCAAATGAAAATGTATAATTATGTGCTTATCACTCAATATCTCCAGGGTTCTTAGGCTTAGTAGCCAATAAGCTTGTTAGTTCTTGCAACACCTATTCATTGGTCAAACTATCTTCTTCTACTTGTGAGGCTTCTTGCAAATTGTCGCTTGAGAGGAATACCTGTAGATAGGATTCAATTGCATCATCCAAGACATCCACTGAATAGAAAACATCATCGTGATCTATGGATTGTCTCATGGATTTAGCTAGATTAAAGTGACAGTTTCATCCCCCACTTTGAGTTGTAACCTTCCATCACAAACATCTATAAGAGTTTAAGATGTTGTGAGGAATGGTCTTCTTAAAATTAGTGGTATGTTACTTTCACCTATCATGTCCATCACAATGAATTCCACAAGGAAGATGAATTTATCGACTCTCACACGGACATCTTCCACTATACCCCTAGGATACTTGACAGTTTAGTTTGCTAACTATATGTTCATCCTAGTGGTTTTGGTTCACTCAGTCCTAGTTTATTAAACAAGCTAGTTGGCATTAAATTGATGCTAGCACCCAAGTCCATTAAGGCATCCTTGATCAAAAGTTCACTAATGACACAGGGTAGGGTGAAATTTCCTGGATCACGTTTCTTTGTGGGCAACTTCTTTTATAATATTGCTAAGAATTCCTCGTTCAGGGTCACCAATCCAAAATCTTATAGCTTCCTTTCATTGCTCAAAATTTCCTTTAAGAACCTTGCATAACAAGGCATCTGCAAGATAGCTTCAATAAAAGGAAGATTGGTTGTTAGTTGTTTGAATAGGTCTTGAAACTTATCAAATTACTGATCCAACTTCTCTTGCTTTAATCTACCAGGGTACAGAATGAGTTGCTGGTATTCTACCACCGGGCTTTTCTGCCCCTTAGCATGCATAGGCTCTCTTTTTTCTTATTCAAGTTCTTCATTAACTAGTTCAGTTGGCACTTTCTCATTGTCCTTAGGCAATGTTTCATTCAACTGCTTGCTAGATCTCAGAGTAATGGCTTTGCAATGCTCCATTGGATAGGATTCTTTGGTGCTAGGAAGTGTGCTTGGCTACCTTTAGGTAACATCTTAGAAATCTGGCCCATTTTATTTTCTAAATTTTAAATTGAGGCTTGTTGATTTCTTAGAGCTATATCTGTTTGTTGCAGCCTATTCTCTAAAGTGGACATGAATTTGATCAATAGTTTCTCAAGGTTAGGCTTCTTTTCTTATCCTTAAGGGAACTGATTTGAAGGAACATGTTGCTGTGGTTGTTGCTAGTGCAACCTTTGAAATCCTTGTAAACCATGATTGTTATTGTTCCTCCACCAAAAATTAGGATGGTTCCTCTGCCCATAGTTATATGTATTTTTGTATAGGTTGTTCTACTATCTTGGGGTAGTCCCTATGTAATTTACTTGTTCTAGATCAGCAGAACCCAAGTTAGAAGAAAATGAAGATGCGGAGTTTGCAAACATACCTCTCGCATTATAGCTTGCACTATAATATGGGCCACCATAAAATTCACAGCCTAACTGTACCGCTTGTACCAACATTTGAAGTTGGTCAATTTTCTTGGCTAGAAGCTCTACTTAAGCTGCCAAAAGTGATGTAAAATCACCTTGATGGGCCACTCCCTGCCATCCAAATCTATCTCTAGAGGATTGCCATTGGTAATTGTTTATGGCCATCTCGTCTATCAAATTTTGTGCCTATCAGGGGTTTTTTTGTTTAGAGCGCCCCCTGTTGCTGCATCTACCATCTGCCTGATGGCTAGGTTCATATCACTATAGAAGTTCTGCACCTACATCCATACGGGCAGTCTATGGTGTAGGCAACACCTTAGTAGGTCCTTGTACCTTTCCCAATGATGTGCTACCAATGAACTATATGTAGCCACACCTTAAGGCAAAGCACCTATCAGTGTAGCCTAGTGCAATGGTGAGTATCAAGGTCGTATTGTAACGCCCCTATCTAGTATTACCATTAATTCTTATATAAATAGATAGGTTCGGTGCATTATCTTGATCCTTTATTTATTTTATGTCTGAGCAGTTATACCATTAATTCTGATATAAATAGATATGTTATTCTGCTATAGCACACAGTGGATATATAAAATTTCATTTGGTTCAAGTAATACAAGTCCAATAATGTCTAATACAGACTGATAAACATGTCCCCAGATATAGGAAGTACCCTTCCATCGGAAGTCAGGAGATAATAGGTCTGTCACTCAAACTCCCACACAAATTAGGGATAGACCAGTCCTTCACATATCCATTCCCCAGGATTCCCTATATACCTCTCATATATACAGTCAAAATAAATGTCCTATTCTAAATCAGATACATCTAGGACCCAAAATAGGGGGATTACAAAAAAAATCTTACATAACCAAAAGAACTGCTACCTCGCGGCCCTGCTACGTGTCTGGATCTGATACATATTAACACATAGATGATAAACACAAGTTTCCCAGTAGCTTAGCATTTTAGAGTTTTAAAATCAACTAATATATACCAGGGTGCAAGCACCAAAACATTTAATCTACATTCTCGATATTAAGCATAATGTTACGCACAAATATAAACCGACAAGCACTACATGATAAATTTAGAAGCCAACAAAAATTAAATAACTTTTTTTTAAATGACACGTATTCTCATAAGCTTACATGTGTTATTACGTAATTATGAGAGATCTTATGCGTGTTACGTGAAAACAAGGTCATGGACATGGAGCACCTTCGGCTACACCTCCCTAGGTCACCCGTGTCGAGCACCTTTGGCCATACCTCGTAATTCATGGACACTTGGCCACGTACATAAAAATCATCGGGACACAAGATTATGAGTATAGAGCACCTTTGGCCACACCTCCCTAGGTCACTCGTGTGGAGCACCTTCGGCCACACCTCGTAGTTCATGGACACTCGGCCACGTATATGAATTCATCATGAATGCTAGGACACGAGCATGGGGCACCTTTGGCCACGCCTTACAAGGTCACCGGTGTGGAGCACCTTTGGCCACACCTCAAAATTCATGAATCTTTCTATATTTTCCTTATGTTTGTTGCCTTTCTTTTCTATTGGCACCCATTACCTATTTGTCATATTTATTTATGACAAATTGGCCTAAATCAATCTAATTCTCCATTTTTGAATAATATGTTTCAATTATAAAACCTTAATAATTTTCAGGGGAGAATTTCATATTTTATCATCTAAATTTTCTCTTTCCATTCTTTAAATTATATTATTGAAATGGAGTAATTTCTTTTACATCACAATAATGTTTATCATTATTAATCATGATTTTTCCCCAACAACCTTATTCAACAATACTAACCATAATTTCTTTTACAACATTAGTTATCATTTTCTAACTATAAATTTCCCATAGTAATTGTCATCATTAATTAGCCTTAATTTTTCCCCAATAATATTCATTATTAATTAGTCTTAAGGTTTGACCATAGCAACAATATTCATCACTAATTTAGTCAATTATCCCTCATTACCACATGCATCATTATTAATAATCATAATTTTCCCCATCATTTCGGGTATGGTCTTCTTCATTACATGTGTTACATTTACTAACATTAACTTCATCATGAAAATCACATGTCTACTTTAATATTAAAAGTAGTAAGCCAAGCAACCCAAATCATTAAAATGAGCGTTTATTCTAAGTGGTTTCATGATCTTAATAAAATAACATTTTAGGTTTAAGCCCTAACCATCTCCTAGATTTATCATACAAGCTAAGTCATTTGTTATTCCTAAATCATGAATGTAGACAAGCATTCTAGTCCCATGGAAGAAAAATCAATAAACATGCATACTAGATCATGGAACTAGAATTTAATAAATTACTAACCTACCTCAAAAGGAAGCCAACGTGGATTGTCTTGGTTCTTCTCTTGAATTTCCTTTGCTACTTTGCTCCTTGGTTTCTTTCTTTCTTAGCTAATTCACTCCCCTCTCTTCACCAAATGTGGGTGTGGTTTTTCCTATTATGAAGCTGCTCTCTCTTTTGCATATTTTCCTTTCAATTAAGGTGATCCCATGCCTCCCTTTCTTTTGTTTTTTAATCATCTTCATGTTACAGCCACACGTGGACATTAAGTACACTCAATTCCTTGCAAGCTTTGCATTATCACTCAGACACACTAAGCAAGGGAGGAAGGGAAGTCACGTAATCCTCCTTCTCCATGCAAGTTTTACGGCTTCGAGAGGGCATTGAGCGCTGTAATTTTTTTTTTCCTTTCCTCACTGAATACATGGTTTATTTAGTGGTCCCAAGCAGCTCATGTTTTACACCCTTATTAACCTTTAAACATATGCCATTCGATGGTGCCAAAAAAGGGGAGAAAGAACCATGTGATCTGTAAAGTGCAGGCTAGAATTCTCACTTGAGTGCTGCACCATCATATGCCTTTAAGTAACTTACTTTAATTATCTTGGTAGCCTAGCATACGGACAAGGAGAAGGCAAAGGCCACATGTCTCTTTCCCCTTTTTCACCCTTGCTTCACCGTGCACCATAATTTACTTCTGTTTTAGATAGATGGGACACTCTCCTTCTAGCTTGCCACATGTACATATACATATATTTTATTCCTCTCCCTCCCTTTTAGTGTTTCAGCTACTCATGCAAGGTGTTGGTTTATTCTTTTCCTTTCCTCAATTTTTGTGTGCATGTACTTACACACATATTTATCTATTTAACTCTTTCCTTTCCCAATTCCTTTGTTGTCATGTATGTATATCTAAATTTGTTGCACATGTGCTTTGAATTCCTACTTCTACTCCTTGCATCTCTGAATAAGCTTCTTCTCTTTCCCTTTCCAAGTGTGCTTGCTGTGTGAGTTTATATATATATATAACTCACGTCCTACACATCAAGACCTCCTCCACTAAATGTGTATTTAATTTCCCCCATTACATGCTTACTCGGTTACTCTAAATTAATTGAAGGAATAATTTGTAATGGATTCCACATGCAGACATGTGTATTTATGCCATTTTCTTTTGCTTATTTTATCTATTAACTTGGGCAGGCTAGTAGATTTGGCAAAAAAGGAAGAAAAGGGAAATACTTCAAGCACTTTAATCTTATCCAAGCATTTCCTCTCTTCCCAATTTGCTGCATACAAATGTGTATATATATTCTTGTCAATTTCTTACTTAATCAATTAGCAAACCCCTTCACCGAAAGCCTATATACTTCTTTTCTTTCTTAATTTAGCTACATTAAATCAAACACCTCAAGCACCTCCAGCACCTCAAAATTTATTGAAGCACCTCAATTTTATGCAATGTCATCCTTTCCAATATTTATTCTAAATATTACATCGCAAAAACAATTTCATCCAATTAACTAAGAGAACATTGATTTAGACTAGTCAAGAAAATATGGGGTGTTACACGAATCCTATAGGAACAAGAAAGCCCAGAGTTACTACTTACTCATTGTTATCTAGCCTAAGACAAATGGTGATTTTAATTAAACTAATTTTAACTACTACTACTACTACTACTACTATGGCTACAGAGAGAAGGTGAGGCAAGTGTTAAGATAGAAAATTATCAAGTTTCTAGAAAAGTAAACCTATTGCGGTCCTAAACTATGTGATATGTAAACAAAGGATAGTGAATTATGAAAAGGGAAAATGGTCTTTTCGGGTTGCATCATTTAATCTACGATAGTCTATACAAACCTAGTAACCTATTATCGTTCTTGTCGATATCAACTCATCCTTCTCATTCTTTATTATTGTGGTGCCTCCTTTCTTTAGCACTATCAGCACAGGACTAACCCAAGAGCTACCAGAAATGGGGTAGATCAAACCTGCATTTAAAAGCTTGATTACTTCCTTCTTCATTACCTCCTTTATATTAGGGTTCAGATGTATCTGTGGATATACCATCAACTCATAGCTATCTTCCATCAAAATCTTGTGAGATCAGTAGCTGGAGCTTATCCCAAGGATATCTAAGATTTCATATACAAAAGATCAGGGGTACTTTCTAAGAGAGGCTAAGGTTAGCTCCCTCTTTTCAGGAGTTAAATCTGCTGCTATAATTACTGCCAGCTTCTCTTCCTTCCAAATAGGCATAATTCAAATGTTTAGGTAACTTCTTTAGTTTTAGGGCTAGAGAGTCCTTAATTGAAAGTGTTACCTCTTTTTCTTCTAGATATCCTCAATTGAAAGGATATGATCTGTAGATTTATTTGGTTTAGTTGATACAGGGTTACTGAGCTCCTTATCTAATAAACTTCGTAATCATTGCAACACCTATTCATCTGTCAAACCATCATCTTTTGGTGGAGTCTTTTGAGAAGAGTCGATCAATAGGAATTCTTGTAAATATGCTTTTATTTCATTATCTAGGACATCCATTCAGTAGATAGTATCATCTGATACATGGATTATTGAATGAAGTTGGCTAGGTTAAAGGTGACTATCTCATCCCTTACTCTAAATTGCAACTTTCCATTGCAAACATCTATAAGAGCTCTAGATGTTGCAAGGAATGTTCTTCCAAAGATCAATGCTATGTTGCTCTCACCTATAATGTCCATTACCATGAAATCTATGGGAAAGATGAATTTATCAAATCTCACAAGTACATCTTCCACTATACCCTCAGGATACTTGATTGTTCTGTCTACCAATTGTATGCTCATCCTAGTGGGTTTTGGTTCACTCAGTTTAAGTTTATCAAATAAGCTAGTTGTCATTAAGTTGATGCTAACTCCTAAATTGGCTAAGGCATCTTTGATCAAGAGTTCATGAATAACACAAGGCACGGTAAAGCTTCCTGGATTGCATTTCTTTATGGGAAACTTGTTTTGTAAAATGGCTAAGAATTCCTCGTTCATAGTTACTAATCCAAGTTCTTCCAATTTACTTTTGTTGCTCAACATCTCCTTTAAGAACTTTATGTAACAAAGCATATGTCAAATGGCTTTAACAAAAGGAAGATTGATCATCAGTTGTCTAAATAAATCTAAGAACTTACTAAACTATTGATCAATCTTCTCTTGTTTCAATCTAGTAAGATATGGAATGGGTGGCTAGTATTCTGCCACAAGGCTTTTCTACCTTTCACCAAGTAATGGTTCTTCTTTTACCATCTCAGTTTCTTTATTGATTTGTTTAGTCGGCATCTTTTCATTCTCTTTGGGCAAGGGTAAAGGCGTAATTAATTCCCTACCTGACCTTAGAGTTATAGCTTTGCATTACTCCCTAGGATTGGGTTCAGTGGTGCTCGGGAGTGTGCTTGGCTTCCTTTTAGTCAATAGTTTAGACATATGGCGATTTTCCAAATTTTAGATTGAGGCCCTTTGATTTCTAAGATCTATATCTTTCTGCCTTTCTATTGATGTTTACATGGGTCCATTCAGCCAAGATGGTTAAGTCACACTTTCATGATTAACGGTGAAGTTAGAAAATGGAAAAAGTGCCTAGACGTTAACCTAACTAGATTTTATCTCTCTTACCATTTCATAACACTTTCTCTCACTCTTTCTAGCACCATTTTAAACCAATTTCAGCACCAACACAAGACCTAGCATTCGGCCAAAGAGAGAAAAATAAGAAAATGAAGTTTATTTCACCATCTTGCGTACAATACAACCATATTCAAGTAAACCCCATGCAAGACTATCATTTTCTCACTCTTTAAGGCACCATTTCAGCCATGATACAAGCTAGGGTTTTTCAAGACTAAGGTTCCATTCTTGAAAATTTTCTATCTCTTAGGCTGTCAAGCATTTCAACATGTCTATAGCTATAAACACAACAAGTTTTCAACATATTCCAAACCCATTCAAGCAAATCATCCATAAGAATGTAGAGAGAGAAAAGCCATCCTTCTTGCAAGACTAAGAAGACTTTAAACAAACCATAAAACAAGAAAAGAATGGCATAGGCATGTTCAGCTACCTTAAAAATACAAGATGAATGGAATCTCCAAGTTGTTTTGGTGGATTTTCTCTTCCTATCTTCCCTTGGAAAGCTTCGGCTTCTCCTCCTAAAGGAAGAAGAAGACTTAAATTAGGGTTTTGGTGAAGTTAACAAAATGCCCTTGGTATGAAATGAACAATTTACTCTTACTACTCCTTTTCAAGAATGGCATCCACTCTCCTTAGGAATGTAATTTTGTGCAACTTCCATGGGCTGGGACATTGCTGCCCCTTAAGAATTTTTAAATTGCAGAATGGTCCCTTATCTTTTTATAAATTGTAAATATGCCCCTAAGGAAATTACCAGTTTGCCATTTAAGTCTAAATGGCCATTTTAGCTCCATTTTTCACCTTTTTTGGCTTTAATGTGTAAAAATCACATAAATAAGGTTTTATAAAACTAATTTTTGTGAATTTACTAATTTACCCTTCTTTTAGAAAAATTACAATTTTGCGCCTAATGCAAAATTACCTTTTTGCCCTTTATGCTAATGTTGTTATTTTTACCCTTATTCTTTCCCCTTTTTGAACATAAAAGGGTAAAGACTTCTAATTTCTATTTCATTGGAATATTTAAGGTGGAAATTAAATTTTCTACATTATGTAAAATTACTAATATGCCCTTGGAGAGAATTACTGTTTTTCCCTTTTTAGGGAAAATTGCCATTTTGACATAAAAAGACACATAATCACATACATAAGTAAATTCTTCTTCTCTCTTAAATGAAAATGATGAAAGTCCTCTAATGTCATTTCAGGAAATAAGAAAATTAAATTAATTTTTCCCTTTATGGTGAAATTACTATTTTCCCTTCTTTACCAGATTTTCCAGTCTCACTCTTTTATGACAAAAGTGACTCTATCTTAATGAAAATGTCCATTTTATTTTTTTTTATGAACCCTCCTTATCATCACATAATAATGATAATAATAATGCCATTATAAAATGCAAGTTATTAGGAGCGAGTGTTACATGGCAACATCTTAGTAGGTCTATGTACCTCTCCTATGCAACGTACATGCTCTCATCATGCATCAGCACAAAAGAAGAAATATTATTTCGCATTTTCACAGTCTTAGCAAGAGGGAAGTACTTGTATAAAAAAATTTCTGCTAACTCTTCCTAAGTGTTAATAGAATTAGAGGGGACAGATTGTAACCATCTCTTGGCCTTATCCCTTAATGAAAATGGAAACAACCTCAGCCAAATGGCATCATCAGTGGTTCCATTTATCTTAAAGGTATCACATATTTCTAGAAAATTGGTGATATGAGAATTAAGGTCCTCATTGGGAAAACCTCCAAACTGTACTATTTGTTGTACCATTTGTATGATGTTTGGCTTTATTTCAAAATTATTGGCCTCTATGGTAGGCCGGATAATGCATGTTTGTGTCCCTTCTAATGAAGGTCTAGCAAAATCATACATTGTTCAGTTACCATCATTGTTATTATTGTTGGCCATATCTTGCTGAGTAAGAATAAGAGTCTGAACTGGCTATTCATCAATAGGATGTGAGCAAGACCTCAAACTATTGAGATATCGTTCAGGTTCAAATAGAGGTTCTCGAGGAGCAGGGTCAGAACTTCTGGTCATAAAATATTAGAGATCAATATAAACTGATAATTTTAAAAATTGAAAGAAACTAACTAAACGAAACACAATAAAATGGCTAAAGTAACAACTCTTAATTTTGATTTAGTTTTCTCACAAAAATCCCCGGCAACGATGCCAAAAACTTAATGTGCTACCAATGAACTATATGTAGCCACACCTTAAGGAAGTGCACCTGTTAGTGTAGCCTAGTGCAAAGGTGAGTATCAAGGTCATATTCCACGAGAACGGGAAAGCCCAGAGTTACTACTTACTCGTTGTTATCTAGCTTAAGACAAATGGTGATTTTAATTAAACTAATTCTGACTACTACTACTATAGAAACAAAGATAAGGTGAGGCAAGTGTTAAGATAGAAAATTATCAAGTTTCTAGAAAAGCGAACTCATTGGGTTCCTAAACAATGTGATATGTAAACAAAGGATAGTGAATTATGAAAATTGATTATGCTACCTATGGGTGAATTCTATAGTAAATCCAGATTTTTGGCTGGTTTTAATGGATTTCTAAAACCTATGCCTTCCACTAGCTATTTGGCTCCAATGCTCAAGTGTAGATCAGTAGTACTGCTCTAATTCACCACTATTAGGAATTTCTCCTAATCTAGTAGTCGTCAACCTCTTGGTTCGAGCAGAGATCGACTGTTCTCTCTAGTTATTTTTCCAATTCCAAACATCATCGGTTAAAGTTTTTGATAGGAATCTAGATAGTTTTTCCCTACGATGTCTCGTAATGAAAACTAGATTATTCATTAACTAGAGGTAGATCACACAAACTAGTTTATAATTCAACCATGAAAAACTCAAAATATCAACATAATTTAAGAACCCTAATTAGGTTCTACCAATCTTGCTACTCATATTGATGAATAAAACAACAAGAATTAAAACAAAGGAAGAAGAACAAAATGGAAACAAAAGCATCCTCATCTGTCGAGTTTTGACTCTGAACTCCTTGATTATGCTTCTAGTTGCCTTTTGATGCTTCCCAATCTCCTTCTTCAATTCTTGAATGAATCTTCGTGGCTTGTGACCTTTGTGAAGAGACTATGGAATTGAAGTGTTAAGCTTCAAAGATTAGCAAGGATTGTCACACTCTAAGCTTTTCTAAGTTCTCTCAATTTTCATCTCTCTTTGAACACCTTCAAGTGATGCATCTCCTCCTTGTGCCTTCTCCTATTTAAAGGCAAAGGGGGCATGTATTTAAGCAGCCACACGATAGAAAATGGCATGACCATTTGGTGGCATAGTGAAGGGACACGGTCGTGTTATTGGCCGTGATCTAGAAGATAGCCTCCTAGTGTGTTTTCGGCCTTCTTTAAGTTGGAAATGGTTGCTACGGCTGTGTAGAGAGGTGCACAAGATGTCTTTGACGTGTGGAAGGGCGTGTTCTAGAACATATAAGTTAGCATGGTCGTGTGGTAGTTGGTGTTCTGGAAGACTTCATGCTTGGCCTTGCTACAAGATGCATTTTAAGGTGCTTTAAGCCTTTAGACACTTGGTTTTAGTCCATTTTGCTTCAAAACTACTTTATACCTAATAAAAGCTTGGATAACATGAAAACAAGGTGGAAACATGGGTAATTATACATAAAACACATAAATATGCTCCTAAAGTGAGTAGAACTTGTCAAATAAAAATGTATAATTATGTGCCCATCACTCAAGCATTGTACATGCTTTCATCATGCATCTGCACAAAGAAATATTATTATGCATCTGTGCTTTCTTAGCGGGAGGAAAGTACTTGTATAGAAATTTTGTTGCCAATGCATCCCAAGTGGTGATGGAATTGGGAGGAAGGTATTGCAACCATATTTTGGCCCTATCCCTTAAAGAAAATGGAAACAACCTAAGCCTAATGGAAACAACCATTGATCTTAAAGGTGTCACATATCTCTAAGAAATTAGTGATATGTGCATTGGGGTCCTTACTGGGCAACCCTCCAAACTATACAATTTGTTACACCATTTGGATGATGTTTGGCTTTATTTCAAAATTATTAGCCATTATAGGAGGCCAACTAATCCATGTCTGTGTTCCTTCTAATGAAGGTCTAGTAGAATTGTACATTATTCGATTACCATCATCATTATTATTGTTGGCCATTTCTTGCGGTGTATGAATAGGAATTTGAATTGGCTCTTCCTTAAGTAAACAAGCCCTTAAACATCTCAAAGAATGTTCAGGTTCGAAAAAAGGTTCAAGGGGAGTAGGTTCAGAAGTTTTGGTCATAAACTACATAAGACTAAGAATAATACACAGCTGCTAATAATATAGTATTGAAGAATAATGGAAATCTAATACTAATTTAAAAGAATAATTAAACAAAAGATTATTAACGCAAATGTAAATGATCACTAGTTACTGAAATGGAAGAAAAAAGATTAGAAGTAAAACAAGCAAAACCAAAAATTGGTTAAAGTAATAATTCCTAATTTCACTCTAGTTTTCTTAAAAAAGTCCCCGAAAACAGCGCCAAAAACTTAACGTTCTTTCAATGCTCTATATGTAACCATACCTTAAGGCAATGTACTTGTCAGCATAGCCTAGCACAATAGTGAGTACCAAGGTCGTATTCCACAGGAACAAGAAAGCCTAGAGTTACTACTTAGTCCTTATTATTTAACCTAAGACAAATAGTGATGGATTTTAACTAACTAAGTCTAACTAATTATAGAGGGAATCAATGACACTTGGTCAAAAAAGGAAAGTATCAAGTCAAGAAAAGAAAATCCATTGGAGTCCTAAACTAGGTGATATATAAACGAAGGATTATGAATTATGAAATTGACTGTGCTACCTGTGAGTGAATTATAAAGCAAATCTAAATTCTCTGTTGGTCCTAATGGATTTCTAAAACCTATAACCTTCCATTGGCTGGTTCTTCCTAATGGTTGATTCTAGATTAGCGTTAGTGTTCTAATTCATTATTATTAAGAATTCCTCTTAATCCAATAGTCAATCAACCTCTAGTTCCAAGTGAAGATTGACTATTCTCTTTAGTTAGTTTCCAATTCCAAACATCATCTGTTGAGTTTTTAAGAGGAATCTAGATAGTCTTCCCTATGACGTCTCATAATGAAAAATAAAGTAGTTCTTAACTAAAGGAAGATCGCACAATCTAATTTGTAATTCAATCATATTAAAATAAAAATATCAACATAGCTTAGGAACCCCAAATAGGTTCTACCAATCTAGCTACTCATGTTCATGACTAAAACAACAATAAATACAATTAAAAGGGATAAAGAACAAAATTGAAACATAAACACCCTTATCTATCAATTTTTGGGTGAATAGTCTTAGCTCTGAACTTCTCCTTGATTATGCTCTTAGTTGCCTCTTGATGCTTCTCAATATCTTCCTCTAATTCTTGGTTAAATCTACACAGATGTTACCTTTGTAGAGAGACAAGGGAATTAAATTGCCAAGGTCCATAGAATGGAAGGGATTGTCATGCTCTAAACCACTCTTGTGCTCTCAATTTTTCTCTCTCTAATCACTCCCTCTTTTTGTCCACCTCCTCTAATTTATAAGCGAGGATAGCATGTTGTAGGGGGTAATGTAACATACTATCTGATACATATTCCAGGATATATGAAGTACCCATTCATAAGGAGTAAGGAGACAATAAGCCTGTCACTCAAACTCCTTTTACAAAATACTATTGATGGACAGGTCCTTCATATATCCTATCTCAAGTATGTGCCCTTCTCCCCTTTATATACATCCAAAAAATAGGAATCCTAATTCTAACCTAAAAAGAACATACAGAATTAGGACCAAAATAAAAGGGCTATAAGTACATATCTAAATCTGCTATCAAGGTCTGCAAATCATTCAGGGGGGAGTTCTATTATAGACATAATGTAAATATCCTTTAATATAGTAAAAGTCCCTAAGAAAGGAACTTCTACTGTGACCACCTCAATCTCCATAATGAGACAGTACCTAGGCATTTGATAGATACTAGTACAATAGTGAGAAATATTTTCCCAATAGTTAAACAAAACATTTTCTTTTAAATAACTGATATGTACCACTGTATGAATACATAAAACATTTCTACATTCCATTCAGTTCAAAACCCTTTTTAATCAATTCTATGGGTATGCCATATGTGAAACGTGTGTATGCATCTATGAATATGAGATATGCAACATGTTATGTCATTAATGAAAAATATATTAAAATATTAACATTTCACATACATCAACAACTCACATTTATGTTTGGCAACTACCATAACATCATACTATACTCAAAGCCATCTTTTGGTATCATTCTTGTTTGACCACTAGGGTGACTCCATGGCACTTTAAATGTCATCAAGTGATTACCACTAGGGTGACTCATTATAGTGCCGTGGAGTCTCACTACTAGGGTATTATATGATGCCATTACATACACCTTAAGGGGGATCTAAAAGTGCCATACTCCACCCTTTATTGCTGACATTTAGGAGGACATAAAAAGTGTCATGGTCCTTTCCTTCAGGTGTCATTCATTGTCTTTCTCATTATCTCTAGGGGAAGATATAAAAGTGTCGTGCTCTTACCCTTAGGATAACATTCATAACTTTGACATGTTCACCTCAAGGGGAATATAAAAGGTGCCATGCTCCACCCTTTATTAGTGACTTTTCATGCCCTTTTCTTTCACAATTGCAAGGAGCATTTCTAGCCATTCAATCACATTCACATCACTTTGAACATATTCTCATCAATGGCATAATGCATGTAATTTATCATTCACATTTAATCATTTCATCATTTTTTCCCATTTCACTTAGAATAGGCCATTTTAAAATCCACCTTAGGCTACTTTCCATTAACACATAAATTTAGCCATTTAAGGGAAAAAGGTATATATATAGCATTCAGCCATGGCAAGAAAAATATGAAAGGTTGGTATATCCAAGCAATTTGGTTCATTTCTAGCATTCTTTTTACCATTTAGGCATTATGGCAACATTTTCAATAATTATGCATAACAATTTCTCACACCTCAAAATAGGTAAGTGTACATTTAGCCTTTCTTTTCTACACTTTTCTAGCTCATTTTTCATGTCAACCATAAAAATGCACATAATCTTACATCTTCACATTTTTAGGCACACTTTCAAGGTTAAATGGTAAAACTATAAAATGGTACATTTGCCAAAATCATGAAGATACCATAATTTTCTCTCTCCTCCACTCTTATGACTAAACATATAAGTATTTCTAGTCATTTTTCAAGTGGATTTCAACACCATTTGCCATGGGTGCTCTCGGCCAAGAAGGGTAATGGACAATTTCATGGTAAATGGTGAAGTTAGAAAATGGGAAAAGTTTCAAAACATTAACCTAACATAATTTTCTCTCTCTTACCAATTCATGACACGTTCTTCCACCATTTTTAGACATATTTTCAAACGCATTTCAACACCATCACAAAGGCAAGGTCTCGGCCAAAGAGATAAAAGCAGGCAAAAGAACTTATCTCACCATTTTGCTTACAATACATTGATATTCAAGTAGATCTCATGCAAAATCACCATTTTCTCACTCTTTCCATACCATTTTAGCCATATCAAGAATTAAGGCTTTTCAAGAGCTAGGTTTCAATCATGGAAAATTGCATTCTCTTATGTTTTCAAGAATTTCAACATGTCCATATTCATAAACAAAACACGATTTCAACATATGCAAAACCCATTCAAGAAAATCAACTATAAGAATGTAGAGAGAGAAAGCCTTAAGTTTCTTGAAACCTTAAACACCTTAAACATACCACAAAACAAGAAAAGATGACTTTAGGTGTAACATCCGCTCTTTTCATATTCAAGAGATGTTTGTTTATTTTAATGAATTTAATTTTTTTATTTGTTGCATTAAATTACATATAGATGCATTAGAATGAGAGTTTTAGGTGAAGAGAAAGAATAAGGACCAAATTGAAAGGAAAAAGATGAAGTGAGGATGAATGTGAAAATTTTTGAAACTTCAAGGCAATAGTTGGAAAAATTATCATTTTGGGCCAGATAGTCAGGAATTGGGAACAGAATTACAAAGGGCCGGATCACCTATAAATAGGTGAATACCTCAGAACTCTTTAATTGCATCTTAAATTCTAAAATTCTAGAGAGAGAATGACTGAGTAGAGAGAGAAATTAAAGGAGCAAAGAAGTGAATCCCGTTTCTAGCAAGATTTGAAGTCAGAAAAGTAATTAATAAGGCATTTACAACATTAATCATCATCCAAACATCATTTAAACACGGATTAAGGTAGCATAATAATCCAATCCATTTATTTTGGAGTTTATTGTTCATACTACTGAAATTTGTGAAATTAAACTTATTTGAGAGAAAAAGGGATTAAAAACTACATTATTATTGTTTTTAAATTACTATTGGGTATTTTAACCAATTGAAGATACTTGTGCACGCTTAAAATTGCTTTTGAAAAATGGACTTTTCAACCTGAGCAAAAATGAGTTTGAATCTCAGATTTGGACAAGATTATATGATGTTTCGGGCTATTTTCTTGCTTTAATTGTTGGTGAGAAGTTTATCTTGAGTTCATCAATTTCAAAATGGGTTTAGAAACAAGTTTTTGGATTCAAAATTTAGGTCAATGGAAAGTCATAAAATAGAGAAAGACGCAGTAGCAGTCGACTGTTGTGCTCTTGATGTGCCCAGAAACTTATACAGAATGCTAGCAGTCGACTGCCAGGCACCTAGAAGTCGACAACCATATTCTTTCATTTTTCAAAAATGCCCAAGAACAGAGTAACCGACTGCCCTGACCCAGTAGTCAATTATCAGCCCCACAGTAAGCTAGCAGCTGATTGCCAAGGTTTGGACAGAATGCAATCATTCAAATTGTAGCGCAATACTAGTTTACTACCACCTTTTGTGATGGAAAGATGAACTTAATTACATGTTTGAATGATATCTAGCCCAAAAACTTAATCCAAACTAGAGATTAAACTTAAATTATAAACGAGTTAACATATACTTTGAATGTAAATGAGAAAGAGCATGAAAGTGATTAATTTTAAAAGGAAAGAGCTAGAATGCATAAGAGAAATGAGAATTGTATTATTGATATATGTATTTGTGGCAGATACGTTCATATCTGAATAACTAATTATTGGTATGGGACATTGATTGGACATTCCACAAGTATCATGATAGTTGTGAATTGTAAGTTAGTAACTTAATGGCCACTATAAATGAAAAGTCACATACTTAGAATTTACAGAACTATAGTATGCATCGATTCACCCATATATATATATGTTTATGAATAGCATTTTGGGGACCCCAGTATGTACTCAATGTGTGGAACCAAAATGTGGGGATTCTATTGTACTTGGACCCACTGGAGGATGCTCCAGAATGTACACAAATATGATATGTAGTTGAGGACTGCCAATGGGCATAGTTGCCAGAGTACATATTCGAAAGTATGGAGTGGTGCACAGGATGACCCTCCAAATTTCTCTTATATTATGCAATCATATAATGATATTTGGCAGAGACCAACGAGAAGTGCTCTTATTTACTTATTGCTCTTTATTTTATAATTAAAGTTATATGAATGATGCTGTGTTACATGTGTGTTCTGACAAATTTATGAAATATATACTATGAGCTTAGCATATAGAGTAAGTAGTGCACACAAGTTTGAATGGTAAGTGAAATGTTGTAACACCCTATATTCTCTTGGTTATAATTAAATTTATGTTTCCTTAATTACTTGGATAAGTTTCCATAAAATGTGCTGCAATTGTTTTAGGGATATAAGGAAGAATCAATGTCACCAGGGAAAGAATGGACTTAGATATGAAGTAGCATAAAAAGGGGACATGTGAAATTGAGGTGTTTAATTTAATTTCATATTCTTCCTTTTCTTCTCCTAGCCTAATTGCCAAAGGAGAAAACCCATTTAAAAATATATCTATACATGCATGGCAAGGGTCATTGGGGAAGTGTAGCTGTGTAATTAGTGGAAAGTAGGAAGAACGATGTCAGTTTTAAATATATATATATCTATAACCATACGGCTAGGACAAATGGGAAATGGAGGAAGCGTGTGGCATTTAAGTGTACAAAAAGAAAGTGGCGAAGGCAAGAGTGCAAAATTTCTTTTAATAAACAAAGCCATCACCTAAGCACCACGTGAACTAGGAAGAAAGAGGGAATAAATATGCATAAAGGTAAAATACTAGCATATAAAGCTTGTGTGAGTGCATCCCTTTCCTTCCTTTGGCGCCACCAAGTGAGGGAATTAAATATGCATGTGAGTCTTTCGTGAAGGGAGTGGCTTATGCAGCACCCCTTATCTTATCTTATCAACGTCATATAACATGTTCAAATAAGTGGTCACATTATTCTTAGTCTTTTTATCATATTAATTTTCTCTAGCATTTAATCCATCAGTAATTTAATATATAATTTGGTTCGGGTCCTTTTGCTCAAGTAAACATACTTTTGCACAATGAAAATAAATTATCCCATACATTATAGCATAATTTATAAGAACTTGATATCATATATATATATATATAATAACTATTAGATACATAGTTCTATATACATATTCTAGGATATATGAAGTACCCATTCATAAGAAGTAAGGAGACAACAAGTCTATCACTCAAGCTCCTTTTACAAAGTATCATGGATGAACAGATCCTTCACATATCTTCATACATCTGCCCTTTTTCCCTCTATGTACAGCCAAAAAATGATAGTCCCAATTCTAACCCAAAAAGAACACAGAGAATCAGGACCAAAATGATAAGGCTACATATACATAACTAAAGTACCTAGTTCACTCTAGGGTATTTCTATAACAGATATAATATAGATATCCTTCAATATGGTGAAAGTTCCTAGAAAGGGAACTCCCACTGTAGCTATTTCAATCTCCATGATTAAGCAATATCTAGGCATCTGATACCTATTAGCACAATAATGAGAAATATATTCCCAGTAGCTAAACAAACCATTTTCTTTAAATTAACTGATATGTACCATTGTATGAATAAAGAAAACAATTCTACATTCAGTTTAGTTTAAAAATTCTTTTCATACAGATCTATGGGTATGCCATATGTGAAACATATGTGTATGCATCTATGAACATGATATATGCAACATGTAATATCATTGATGGAATGAATATCAAGATTTCAATGTTCACATACTTTAATCATTCTCACATAGAACACTTTCATGCAACATAAATAATAATATCTCAAAAATGCTTTACTCTTGGGAGGTATACACCAGATCATTTCTCCACACGGTTATATTTTCTAAAGGTATACATTAGATCATTCCTTCTAAAACTTAATTCCTTAGGAGTATACACCAGATCATTCCCCACAAGGTGTTAATCTTGGGAGGTTTACACCATACCATTCATCTTCAAAATTCTAGTTTTTAGAGGTATTCACCAGATCATTCCTTCTTAGAGGTTTAACCTTGCCTTTCACAATTACAATAAGCATTTTTATGCTATTCAATCATATTCACATGATTTTGAACATATTTCTATCAATGGAAAAATGCATGCTATTTACCAGCCATTCTTGACCATTACATCATTTCCCCTCTTTTCACTTAGTATAGGCTATTTTGGATGGCACCTTAGGCTACTTTCAATTAACACCTAAGTTTAGCCATTCTAAGGAAAATTCTACATAGCATTTGGCCAAGGCAAGAAAGTCATGAGAATTTGGCATGTCTAACCCATTTGGTTCATTTCTAGCATTATTTTGCCATTTAAACATTATGGTAACAATTTCCATAATTATGGATAATGCTTTCTCACACCTCATTTTCTTGTAATTGTACATTAAGCCTTTCTTTCACACCTCTTTCTAGCCCATTTTTTCATGTTAGATATGACCATGCACATTATCTTACAACTTCACATACTTATGCACATTTTAAAAGTGAAATGGTAAAATTTTGAAATGGTACATTGGCTAGAACCATAAAAATACCATAACACTCTCTCTCCTCCTTTCTTATGACAAATCTTACAAGGTTTTATAGCCATTTTAAATGAAATTTCAGCACCATTTGCATGGTTCCATTCGGCCAAGATGGTTAAGGCACACTTTCATGATTAATGGTGAGGTTAGAAAATGGAAAAAATACCTAGACATTATCCTAACTAGATTTTCTCTCTCTTACCATTTCATGACACTTTCTATCACTCTTTCTAGCACCATTTTAAACCAATTTCAGCACCATCACAAGAGCTAGCATTTGGCCAAAGAGAGAAAAACAAGAAAATAGAGTTATCTCACTATCTTGCTTACAATACAACCATATTCAAGTAAATCCCATGCAATACTATCATTTTCTTACTCTTTAAGACACCATTTCAGCCATGATACAAGCTCGGGTTTTTCAATACTAAGGTTCCATTCTTGAAAAATTTCTATCTCTTAGGTTATCAAGCATTTCAACATGTCCATAGCCATAAACATAACAAGTTTTCAACATATTCCAAACCCATTCAAGCAAGTCATCCATAAGAATGTACAAAGACAAAAACCATCCTTCTTGCCAGAGTAAGAACACTTTAAACAAACCATAAAACAAGAAAAAAATGGCATAAGCATGTTTAGCTACCTTAAAAATGCAAGATGAATGGAATCTCCAAGTTTTTTTGCCTTGAAAACCTTCTTCTCCAAGCCTAGGAAAGCTTTCGGCCAGCACCTCTTCTCCCTCACTTCTTTGACTTCTTCTCCTAAAGGAAGAAGAAGACTTAAATTAGGGTTTTGGTGAAATCACCAAAATGCCCTTGGTATGAAATGACCAATTTACCCTTACTACTTCTCCTTTTCAAGAATGGCATCCACTCTCCTTAGGAATGTAATTTTGTGCAACTTCCATGGGCTGGGACATTTCTGCCCCTTAAGAATTTTGAAATTTCAGAATGGTCCCTCATATTTTTGGAAATTACAAATATACCCTTAAGGAAATTACCATTTTGCCACCATTTAAGTCTAAATGGCCATTTTAGCTCCATTTTTCACCCTTTTCGACTTTAATATGTAAAAATCACTTAAATAAAGTTTCACAAAACTTATTTTTATGAATTTACTAATTTACCCTTATTTTAGAAAAATTACCATTTTGCCCCTAAGACAAAATTACCTTTTTGCCCTTTATGCCAATGTTATTATTTTCACTCTTATTCAAAAAGTACAATGTGTCTAGTGAATGATAATGATTAAAAATAAGAAAGAGTAGTAGCATCCCATGACTGAATGGACAAAAGACGAGGGAAATGGAATTGAAATTTTATTTTTTAAACTTAAATGTCAACGTGCATGACATGGCATTTGGTAAGAGAGTGATGAGCTGTATGCTACATGAGGAATGAAGATTTTGTGACTTCTCTCTCCCTCCTTTCCTTTATTATGATGAGTGGGTGATGTAGGAGTGCAAGCAAATGGGTGGTACTTAATAATAAAAATAATAATATATATGGGAAGTGGCATTCGATTGAGGGGATTAAGTAACACACAAGAAAGGGTTTTTCATGAAAAATATAGAGATACAAACGTTGCAAGGGGAAAAAAGAAAGAGAGTAGTGTGAATATGAGATGAAAAATAAAATTGCAAGGAAAAAGGGGAGCTGCACTTAAATCAATAGTAAGCCTATTAACTAAGAAGAATAAAAGAAAGAGAGAGAGGAGGTTGTATTCCTTTAGCCAATTAAACAAGATACAAGAGGGAAAGGGATTGGATTTGGCCGAAAAGAGAGGATAGAAAGGAGCAAAGGAGTAATAGAAATTCAAAGGGAAAGCTAAGACAATTCCACTTGAGTCCACCCTTGAGGTAGGTTAACAATTCTTTTAATTTGGTTCCATGATTTAGTACATATTTCCCATATTCTTTCTAGCTTTCATGGAACATGATTTTCCTCTCTACATTCTTGACAAAATGAATGTCATGTTGGCTAAGCATGTATGATAAATTGTATGTTGGTTGATGTGCTAAAATGTATATTGTGGTTAATGGAAGAATTAGGGTTGCAAGAAAAATTCAGCATGCATGATAGAAAGCTCTCACATAAGACATTGCTGAAATTTTGTATTTTTGCTGACTAGTATGAGTTCTAAGTTAGAGACATCAAAATGAAGGTTGCTAGCTAGAATTTGGTTTACAAATTATGACATTACTCTTGCTGTCTTGGTACAAATGGCTTGATGAAAATTGGTTTAAGAGAAGCTACACTTCGGTAGTGGCCAAGAGAAAGAAAGGAAATATGGTTAATTAAAGTCTAGCTAATTATTTCACCTTTTTGCACATAATAAAAACTGAATTATTAGTAAAATGTGCGAATTTAAATAGGTGTGTAATCTTAAAAATTTAGTGTATAGCATGAACTAATAAAGCAAGGGGAATAAATTATTAATGGCAATGGCTACACCAATTAAAGGTGGAGGAAAGTATCCTAGAATTTAATGCATGATCTCATTAAGTGTAAAGAATATAAAGGTAGGGAAAATTTGACAAGGTGGCATGGAAAACCTTAGGGATTATTAACTTATCCTTATGGCCGAACACAATCCCCCATTTTAGTGCTAGTAGCCGAATACATATGCAAATAATAATAACTTATAATGTGTCTTATAGGGCTAAAGTCAAGGGAAAATAAGAAAGTTAGAGTTAAAGGAAGGGTGATTGCAATTCATTCCAATTATGCCGTTAATGTTCTTATATTGAAAAAAATTTAAGAGATTACAGATGGCTAATTTAAGACCACATACCAATAGACAATTGCAAAATAAATAATTAATCAAGGTGTCCAAGTGTGGACAATTAATTTATAAAGGCAGCCAAGTGTTAACAAGGTGCCCTAGTGTGCATAATTAATTTATCAAGGTGACCAAGTGTCCACAAGGTGCCCAAGTGTGTACCATTAATTTATAAAAGTGGCCAAGTGTCCACAAGGTGCCCAAGTGTGCACCATTAATTTATAAAGGTGGCCAAGTGTCCACATCCCATGAAGTGTGACCAAAGGTGCTTCACACTCTAAGGCAAGGTAAGCTTTAATAATGAAATGTATAATTGATCATTGTTGTTTCAGTTTTGTTTTGATATGTGAGATTCCATGAAAAGATGTTTCATTTGACAGAGAATATCGGCATTTCAAATAATCATGCAATACAACCATTCGACATATATAAAAGAGACTTTGTTTTAAATGACTAGAATGTAGCTTGCACCCTCGTACATATTAGTAGATTTTAAAATAATGAATTGTTAAGCTACTAGGAAACTTGTGTTTCTCATATATATGCTAATATGTATCAGATGTAGATGTTTAGCAACGCCAGGGAATATGGAAGTCCCTTGCTGTCAAAAGCTTTTTGTATTCCTTGATTTCCAGTCCTGATTCCTTATAGTGTTTTTTTGGATTAGAGTTAGGACTATCATTTTTTTGTTGTAGATAGTAAATGGGGAATTTATTGGGAAAGATATGTGACGGACCTATTCATCCCCATTATTTTGTAAGAGGAGTTTAAGTGATAGGCTTATTGTCTCCTGACTCCTTATGGACGGGTACTTCATATATCCTGGGATATGTTCATGAATAGATGTGACAGACATTTATTATTAGACATTTAATTATTTGTCTTATATATAAGTTTTATAATTCCGCGGTGATGTATTGACTTTAATTTTCGCTGTGCATAAAGTATGATTATCTGAGTAAAAGAACCCGAACCTAATCCATAATAATAATACTTAATGGTATAAATGCTCAGACATCACTAATGAATAATTAAGGTTAAGAGTAATGTATCAAACTTATCTATTTACTTTGGAGGATTAGTAATACTAGATAAGGGCATTAAAAATGTAATACAAGATAACTCAATAGTTGTATTGTTTTTATAAAAATAATGTAGAATTTTTGTATAAGTTTACGGTGGTACAAACTAGCTGTTTTGAAAACTGGTTATTAATGCTACTGAGATTTATTCTTATAAAAATGTTGGTTTGTGTCAAATGCCTAGGTTCCAGATAGTGTGTGGAAGTGAAGGTGGAAGTGGTGGAGATACCCTTCCTAGGGTATTTTCCTATTATTCATGAAGTATGGGTCATATATATATGGGAAGTCCCTCCCACAACTTGAATATTTAAAGTTCTAGGAAAGTTTTTGGTATGCCCAATACCCTGAATCCTTATAATATTTTGGTAAAATGATTAGGAGAATAGTTTGATGCATAGGATAAGCGCAGATATATATTAAGATATGTGAGCTAGGAATCCACTAACTATTTTGGTTAAATGGGTATGAGTGACAGGCTTGTTGCCTCCTTACCTTATCTAACACCCTCACATATCCATAGATATATGTCTAATGAATGATATGTATACACTGTACATGGATGTGGATGTATATATATATATATGTTTTATGTCAATTAATATAATATATTTTTCACTACGTAACATGTGAGATCCCTAGTGTAGTAGCCCAAATCAGTGATACTAATTATTTCATTTGGTAAATATTAAAAATTATACTCGAGTAAAGAAAGTAGTAATTCATCAATCATATAGTATATTGTTTATATTATTTAAATCACTTAAAAAGGAACTATAGGATTGGAGGGTTGCATTAGGTATGTTTAGCTACCTTGAAAATGCAAGAGTACAATCTTCCAAGTGTTCTAGCTTGTTTTCTTCCTCGCCCAAGCTTGAAGATGGTTTCAGCCAACTCCTTTTCTCCCTCTCTTGTTCTACTATTTTAGCATCTAAAGGAACAAGAAGACCTAAATTAGGGTTTTGGTGAAATTACCAAAATACCCTTGGTGTAAAATAACGAATTTACCCTTACTACTTCTCCTTTTTAATAATGGCATCCGCTCTTCTTAGAATTGTAATTTTGTGGAACTTCCATAGGCTAGGACAATTCTACCCTTATAATTTTTGAAATTCCAAATTTTCCCTTCATCTTTTTAGGATATTATCATTACGTCACTAATGAAATTACCATTTTACCCTTTATTTTCAAATGGCCAATTTAACCCCATTTTTCACCCTTTTAGAGTTTAAAGGGAAAAAACTCCTTATAAAGTTTCATAAATCTTATTTGTATGAAATTACTAATTTACCCTTCTTTAGAAAAATTACCATTTTGCCCTTTATGCCAATAATATTATATTTACCCTTAGTCTTTCTCCTTTTTTTAAAATAAAAGGGTAAAGACTTTCCAATTCTATTTCTATGAAGTATTTAGGTAAAAATTAAATTTTCTATCTTATGAAAAATTACTAATATGCCCTTAGGATAAAATTATAACTTTACCCTTTTAAGGGAAAATTACCACTTTGCCATTAAAGTGGACATACTCACTTCACACTAAATTCTTCTTCTCTCTTAAAGGAAAATGATAAAAGTCCTTAATGTAATTCCATGAAATAAGAAAATACAATTTATTTTCTCCTTTATAGTAAATTAATATTTTTCCATTCTTTACCAAATTTTTAATTTTGCCCTTTTATGACAAAAGTGGTTCCATCTTGATGAAAATATCCATTCTATCCCTTTAATAAACCATTCTTATCATTACATAAATAATAACATCTACATGTCCAATCAATGATAACAATAATGTCAAAATAAATCTCAAAGTATTAGAGGTGGATGTTATAAGTAACATGACCATGTGGGGGTGTGGAAAGTGCCATAGTCATGGTGGAGCCTAGGGCATGCCCTTGAAGGTTTTAGTGGCTGTGTTCTAGAAGAGATGCTATAAAGGTGTGTTTTGGCCTTCTTTTGGATGAATTTGGATGCTATGGTTGTGTAGGAAGGTTCAAAAGGTGGCATGACCGTGTGGAAGGGGTGTTTTAGAACTTTAGGGTCGCATGGCTATGTGGTAGGGCATGTTGTAGAAGCTTCCACGCTTGGCTATGCTACAAGTTGCGTTTTAGGGTGCTTTAAGCCTTTACGCACTTGGTATAAACTGCTTCATACCTGGTTAGAGCTTGGATAAAATGAAAACAAGGTGAAAACTTGGGTAATTCTCAATCAAACAGATAGAACATACTCTTGATGTGAATGAAAATCCTCAATTAAAACTGTATAATTATGTACTTATCATGCAGAAAGGAGAATTCAAATAGAGGTGGAGCCAACTACCCAAAGAAATTCCTGAATCTGAGACAAACTCAAATGATTACATACTGGCTAGAGATAAGGGAATAAGATAAAGAAAAGCTCCTGAAAGGTATGTTTTTATAGAATTTATAGCATATGCCTTGATAATGGAAACTAAGAATGGTAGCTAAGACCCTGTAAATTATAAAGAAGCCATGACTAGCAAGGATTCTGAAAAATGGAAAGCTACCATGAAGGAGGAATATGATTCTCTCATGAAGAATCATACCTAGGAAATTATAGACAGACCTAAAAAGAAAAGGGTTATTGGCTGCAAATGGATTTTCAAAAGGAAACCTGAAATCCCTAGTGTTCAGAAGATCAAATACAAGGAAAGGCTTATAGCAAAAGGCTTCTCTCAAAAGGAAGGGATAGATTATATTGAAATTTTCTCACTTTTTATTAAACACACCAGTATAAGATTTATTCTATCTTTAGTTGCTATATATTATTTAGAACTTATCAACTGGATGTAAAAATAACAATCTTACATGGTGTGCTTGAGGAGAAAATATTCATGAAACAACTAGAAGGGCATGAAGTACTAGGAAAAGAAAATATGGTTAACTTGTTGAAAAAATCATTGTATAGACTCACACAATCCCCAAGGCAATGGCACTTAAGGTTTGACAGATTTGTTGTGTCCAAAGGCTACCTCAGAAGTGCTTATGACAGTTTTGTCTATTTCAAAAGGGATTCTACAAGGAACTACATATATTTGCTCTTATATGTATATGACATGTTAATAGCCAGCAAGGATGTTGAGGTTATTAAGAAACTAATGCAATTTATAAATTCAAAATTTGAAATGAAAGACTTAGGAGAAGGAAAAAAGAATTCTGGGTATGGACATTATAAGGGACATAAGTAAAGGCACAATTCATCCTAACCAAGGGAATTATGTTGAAAAGGTTTTTAAAAGGTTCAATATGTCTAATGCTAAACCTGTTTCTACTCCTTTCGCAGGACATTTCAAACTATCTTCAAACTTTCACCCAACAGTTAGGAAGAGCATAAGTTCATGAGCAACATTCCATATGCCAATGCATCTATTAGCTTAATGTATGCCATGGTCTGTTCTAGACTAGACATAGCCTATGGAGCAAGCTTGGTTAGCAAATTCATGGGAAATGCTGGCAAGGAACATTGGATGAAAGTTAAGTGGCTGTTCAGATACGTGAAAAAGACCATAAATGTTGGATTAAAGTTCAACCAACACGATACTGACAAGAATCCAATCATTAGCTATGTGAATGTTGACTATGCAAGAGATATGGACAAGAGGAGGTCAATAACAAGATATATTTTCACCCTACATGGGAATGTAGTCAGTTGGAAGGACAATCTACAATTTTTTATGGCACTGCCAACCATAGAATCTGAGTATATTGCCATGATTGAAGCCATAAAGGAAGATTTATGGATGAAAGGATTTGTAGAAGAATTGGAAGGAAATGAACTAAAATCTGAAGTCATGTGTGGCAGACAGAGTTTTATCTGCCTCTCTAAAAATAAGTCATTCCATGAAAGGACTAAGCTCATTGATGTAAGGTTCCATTTCATTCGAGACATTATTACAAAAAGGGTAATTCAAGTCAAGAAAATTGGTATAGAAAACAACCTTGTTGATATGCTAACTAAGGTCATTCCTGCTTAAAAGTTTGAACACTTCCTAGACTTAGTAAGTGTTTGCAAACTGGGAGAATGAAGTTTGAATGCAGAAACTTGGACATCTACTAAACTGAAGCTATCTATGAAGAACCAAGGTGGAGATTTGTAGAAAATAGTGGTCCTTCATTGGATGCAGCTTAGATAGCAGTGCATAACAGCAATAGCATTGCAGCAACTTGGCTAGATGTCATTTAAATAGTTAGTTAGGTGTTAGGTAGAGAATAACCTAAGCTTATGATGTATTGCTGTAATTCTGAAGTGTTGTAAGTCTCCCTATATAGAGGCCTAGCTAGGAGAATCAAAAAAGATTTGAGAATGAGAGTAAATAGCAAAAGTAAAGTGCAATTTTGGTGAGGTACCATATTGAGTGCTGAGAATTCAAGTGTGAGGGAAAGCTCTTGTAAAGTTCTTTAAGTCTCTTTCAATAAAGGTCTTAAAGCATCTTGAAGAGTGGATGTAGGATACAAATCTGAACCACTATAAATTTTTATGTCTTTTGTTGTTTCTTGTTGTTGTATTTGTCATCTTGGATTTCTTGCTACAATCTTGATTCTTGGGTTGCTGTACTGGTTTGTCTTGGTTGCTTGGACTGTCATTGTCTCATAAATCTCACAAATTGCTATGGTTCAATCAGATGGGGGCAATCGAGATACCTGATAGCTGATTGTTAGGTAGGGCTAATCTAGGTATACCATATACATATATTTATTTAAATATTTTTCTATAACTTTTCTTTTTATTATTTGTTAATTAAAAAGATAAAAAAATAGGTAGCTTATTAACTTTATAAAATAGTATAATTCTTGAAAACCTATGTATTCTTCCATGACTTTTGGTCTTATTTTAAAACTCTAAAATAATAATTAATTTTTTATTATCTTTATAAAATAGAATATTTTACATTAATATTTTAAAACATATATATAATATTGATAATATTTTTTTAATATTTTTTTATTGATACTTTAAATACTATCTAGGCTCGTCAATTCTTGAATTCTTGAAAAAAAATAAAAATAAAAATAAATTCCTCTAACATAAAAAATAAGTATAAGAATGAAGAATAGCGATAGGCAAAAGACAAAGAGCACACAATACTACGCTTTGTATCACCCTCCGCAACCATGGCGTCATTTTAAGTCATTTCATTCCACCATGTATCTCCTGTAAAATCAGCTCACAGTCTTCCTTAGTTCCCACGCCCATAGAGTGACTTTCTGGTTCTCTCAATCCGCGGTCATGGCGGACAATCCAGTTCCTGAATCGCCCCTCTCTTTCAAGGAGAAACTCAGATGCTCCTTGTGTTTCTTGTGCTGCTTTCACCGCCATCACCACCATCACGCATCGGTGAAGCCGAAATTGGTTAGGAGCTCGTCGCTTCAGAACAAGCCATCTCGCTCTTATGATCTGCCGCACCTGAAGGAGAAGTGTAACAACTTCATCTCCCGGATCGGCCGGCACGACCGACGGCATTCGGCGGATTTCCAATACGATGCGCTCAGTTATGCGCTTAATTTCGAAGATGAAGTGATTGACGACGACAGGCCAGCGGGCAATTTCATGAACATCTCGGCGAGGTTGCCAACTTCTCCGCCGCCCGGGATGTCATCAGATCCTTCGATAACGGGAAAATCGCCATTCTTAGTCGATCCGTAATGTCTAATATGTTATGTCCAGCATGAGATCTACAATGTGGAATAGTATTGTGAAGAAAAAAAAGACTGAGCGCAAATTTGAAGCCGGCGGCGGAAACCGTACAAGAATCGAGCAAAAGCAAATGTAAAATGCTGCCTTTTCCTTTTTCACTTTTCCTTCAATTCTTCGTTCTTTTCGTCATGTATTTTGTGCGTATTGTGATTTTGTCATCTGTGTTGAATTATACACCTACAGTGCTTGTCCAAATACCAAAGTTATACTGTTGGTAGATACTTTGATTCTTTAAATAAGTGAGTTTAGAAAAGATAAAATTGACTGGTTTAAAAAATAATTTTAAATCAACTTTGAGCGGGCCAATGATTCATCAAAAAATTAAAAATTTTAAAAGTAATATAAATTAATTTAAAATAAATATAAATATATAATTTAAAAATAACTTTATATGTTATATTATTATTTTATTCTTACAATATGAATAAAAAAATTAATCAATGACAAATCTAATAAAATATTAATTTAATATAAAACTAATACTAATATTTAAAATAATTACATTAATTTAAATATATTAGTTTTATTATAATAAATTTGATTATATTTTTGTAAATTCAATTCAAAAAGTAAAAAATAATATTAATTTTTATTTGTATTAAAAATAATTTTAAAATATTAAAATTTAAAAAAAGAAGAAAAATGGCTCACGGGCTAAAAGTGCATATTTAAACTTCATTATTCAAGCCTATGCAATTAACAAGTTAGTCCGTAACAATACAGATCAACCTCGTTATACACTATTACCCATAGTGGATGGAGTGCGGGACAAGCTTCTTTTGCTTAAACTTCTAAAATTTTATTTTGTGATGACTTCTCAAATTAGCCTTTAAGAAAAATTTTATGAGAGTAGTAGTTTGTATTTAACTAAGTTCCATTAGAGGAAAACAATTTAAGTTCTTTCTTAACAAACAAGACCAGTGCTCCCCATGGTGAAGTACTGGGTTTGATAAACTGTTTGGATAAGAGACCTTCTATTTGAGTTTTAAGCCCTTTGAGTTCTAGAGGAGATATTCTATAGAGTGCTATAAAAATAGGTCTCATGCCCGGAACCAACTCGATAGAAAATTTGATTTCTCTCTTAGGTGGTAAACTAGACACCTTGCTTTAAAAGACAACAAGGAATTCTCTAACAATAGAGATCTGATTAATTTTGTTGAACAGTTCTATGTCAGAGGATCCTTGAAAACCCATCCATTAATTTCTGTGCCTAATATCCCTATTTACAGTACTGGTACCTATAAAAGTCACAGTTTATTATTGCAATCCAAGACTACACCATTTTTAGACAACCAGTGTATCCAAAATATGATATCTATATCAGACATAGGTAAACAAATCAAATCAACAACGAAAGGTCTATTTTCCACAATAACAAGGCAATTCAAACTGTAACATCTGCTCCTTCTATTTATTGAGAGATTCATGCTAGTTATTAAATAAGTTAAATGCTTGTGTATATTGTATTAGATTGCATATAGTTGCATTAATAGGAAATTAAATTGAAAAGAACGGAGCCGGGACTTGAATGAAATGGAAATTTTTTAGTTAGGAAAGATATATAGGCTTTTGATACTCCAGGGGTTGTAAGTCATAATTTTAGCCAAAATATTAGTTACTGTAGCTAACAAAATTTTGAAATTTCCACCAAAGTTTTAGGGGCAAAATTGTAATTCTTTGCATGGCCAGGGAAATTGCTAATGAAGGTTGAATGATCAAAACTCGACCCGAACATCAGATAAGGGTTATAGTTTCTCCGACGGCCCAAACTACCTATAAATAGCCACAAAAATTTGAAACCCTCCACCATTTTCACCTAAATTTTTAAAAATTTTAGATAGCGAAATAGAGGGCATTCAAGAGAGAGTGTGAGAAATTGTAAAGGAAGAAGACTATATGTAACGCCTTTATCTATTATTACAACGTCTCAAATGTAAACAGATAAGGTCGATACACTATTCTTATCCTTAATTATTCATTAATAATGTCTGAGCATTCATACCATAGCAATATTACTCAAGTTAATTAGGTTCAAGTTCTTTTGCTCAGATCAAAACTTATATGCACAGTGAAAATAAAATGTAATACATCAGAAATAAATTCATAAAACCTTACATATCCTTTCATAAGTATTACATTGTTTCATCTAATTGAGTACTATCAAGAAACTTTTCATAAGATCAGGAGACAACATATTTGTCACTCAAACCCTTGTGATACAAAACACTCTTAATAAAAGAAACCTCCATTCATGCCACTTCCATTTATATGAAAATGCTAAACATCTGCATCTGATACATATTAGCACATAAATGAGAAAACTAGCTTCTTAGTAGCTTAACAATTCAACATTTTAAAATTTACTGACATGTATCACTGTGTAAGCATAGAAAACATTTTCATCTACATTCCAATCATCTAAAACATAGTCTCATTCACATAAACATATTGGCAAGCATTGCATGATTATTTGGTATGTCAATGTGATAAAGATGGTCATTCTCATTTCAATTATAACCTATTTTCAGGGAAATCTTACATATAAAAATTGAAATAGCCAATGATCATCTATATATTTCATTCTTAAAACTTACCTTGTGTAACACCCCATGATCTTACAAGCATATTTAAGTTATGATTTAATTAGATAAATTTCCATGAACTGTGTCCAATTGCTTGTGTACTGTAATATTTAGAATAAATATTGGAAAGGATGAGATTGTATAAAATTGAGGTGCTTAAATAAATTTTGAGGTGCTTGATTTTATTTTTGTTTTCTTCCTTTCAATTAGCTAGCCAAATGCATTAAAGGGGAGAGGGAGAAATAAAATATAATAGCATGCAACAATTGAGGGAAGTGGCTACACATTATAAAAAAAAAAAAGAACAAAAGACAAGCCTCATTCGGTTATGCCAAGAAATAAGGCAAAATAGAGAATGGATGAGTGATCTATGTGTCCTACTATTCCGGCCAAATTGAGAGAATGAAGTGGTTAGTTTGCTAAAGGCATTGATAGCAATAATACTAGGCATGTGTAAGCTTAGGAGGAAATGAAAGTAAGAGGGGAACATGACAATAAATATAGGTATATATATATATATATGGAGTGAGGTGGCAAAAGGAGAAAGAGTATTGCAATAACTTCTTCCCTTTCTTTTTCTCTAACCGCATGGCCACATGAAATGCTAATTTAAAATATATATGTGTGTACGGTGGAAGCTAATGGGGGACTAGATATAGGGAATTAAAATGCCAAACTGTGTGCTTTGCATAAGGGGTGGCATTCACGTGAGATGGTAGCTCACGTGAATCCATTTCCCTTCCTTTCCTTGGGTTCTTTTGACTCCACCGACTAGACAACACATGGATGTGGTTAAAGTACATAAAGGAATACGACAGCAACAAAGGAGAGGAGGGGAGAGAGTGTGGTACTCAAGTACATATATGTAAATAAATATATGTTGTCAAGAGGTGGAAGAAAGAAGGAGAAACGTGAGGAGCTTACGTGAATCTTGACAAGCCATACATTCCTTGCATGTAAGTAAGAGGTGGCGTAACTTTCCATCCTTTCTCTCTTCAATTCAGCTGAGTGGAAGTAATTAACTTGCAAGCAATAAGGATGGTGCTTGGAAATATACGTGTGGCTAGGAGATAACTCTAATTAAATAGGAGAATAGTGGGCAGCCTCCCTTTATCCGAATGGGTGCTGTACATGAGGGAATTGGAATTGAAATACACACGCATGACATGTTATATGGTGAGGGAGTGAGGAGCTTGCGTGAAAAAGGGATAATGTAAGAGAACAAGGGATAAGTGGTATTTAGTAATAATAATCAACTAAGAAGGAAGAGTAAACAAATATATCATGGGCAAGAAGAGGATGCAACGTGAAAGGTGAGTTAATCAATACCAAAATTGCAAAAAATTGGGGCTGCACGTAAGTCTCATTAAATAAAAATAATAAAAGAGAGAGATAGAGGAGATGCCACTCTTTTAGCCACAAATAAAGCTCAAAGGGAAGGGAGAGCACTTGAAACTTTGGGGACACAACACATGCACGGGAAGGAAATCTCAAGAAGAGAGAATGGCGTGAGTGTTAGTGAACATACAAAAAGTTTGGTGAGGAGGGGAAGAACTAAGAGACCAAAGAAAGAAGAAGCAATGTAGTACTCAAAGGGAAAGCTAAGGGAACTCCATCTTAGTGCATCTTTGAGGTATGTTAACAATGCTTTAATTCTAGTTCCATAATTTAGTATATATGTATGATGATTTTGCTTCCATGGAACTTGAATACTTGTCTACATTCTTGAAGGAATAGTGACCCTTGACTAGCTTGCATGATAAATACATGAGAGGATTAATGCTTGAAAATTTGTAATATTATTTTCTCAAATCATGAAAGAGCCTAGAACAAGAGAACATGGTAATGGCATGTGTTGGTTGGTTTATAACTTTTAGCATTGGAATGAACTTGTGATTTCCATAATAAAAATTTTTGTTAGCAAATGTAATATGTCTAGGAGAAGAAACTCTAACCCAAATTAATGGGGGAAAAACTATGGTTAGTGATAATGTTGCACATGATTAAGGAAAAATATTTGACTAGATCAAGGAGGAATATTGTTATTAAGAATTTAAGGCTAGTAAATGATGACCATTGTTATTGGGAAATTATAGCTAATTAATGGTGAATGTTGTCATGGCAAAATCATGGTTAGTAATGAGAAAAATTGGTAAATTATGGGCAATCAATGACAAACAACGGTTAGGGAAATTTAGCTAGTTAATGATGTGTTAAGTATAGGAGAGAAATTCTCCCATTTCAAAGGTATTAATTAAAGAATGTAAAGAGTAAAAATTTAATGATAAAACATGAATTTTCCTTGAGTTTCCTTAGACCCAAAATCATGGAAATTTCTCGTTGGACATTCAATAGAAATTCGACAAGAGAACTATATTATTTAAAAATAGAGAATTAAATTAATTCAAGCAGAAATTGTAATAAATAAAGGTGATGAACAGATATTGTATGCCAATGAAAAAAATAAAAGGGAAACTAACTAACAAGGGGAAGCATAGGAAAGTACACTAGTATGAAATGAAATGTGGCCAAAGTGTCCACGAATTACGAGGTATGGCCAGAGGTGCTCCACACGGGTGACCTAGTGAGGTGTGGCCGAAGATGCTCCACACCTGTGACTTAGAGTTCACGATGAATCTATATACATGGCTGAGTGTCCACGAATTACGAGGTATGGCCAAAGGTACTCCACACGAGTGACTTAATGAGGTGTGGCCGAAGGTGCTCCATACCCGTGACCTATAATTCACGATGAATCTATATAAATGGCCAAGTGTCTACGAATTACGAGTTACGGCCAGAGGTGCTGCACACGGGTGACCTAGTGAGGTGTGGGCGAAGGTACTCCATGCCCGTGACCTAGAGTTCACGATGAATGAATATACATGGCTGAGTGTCCAAAAATTACGAGGTGTGGCCAGAGGTACTCCACACGGGTGACCTAGTGAGGTGTGGCCGAAGGTGCTCCATGCCTGTGACCTAGTGTAACGCCCCTATCTAATATTACCATTAATTCTGATATAAATAGATAGGTTTGGTACATTATCTTTATCCTTTATTTAGTTAATTTTTGAGCAGTTATACCATTAAAATTATATTAAGCAGATTAAGGTTCAAGTTCTTTTGCTCAGATTAAAATCTTACATGCACAGCAGAATAAAAAAAATTGTATGCTACATAGTGGAATTTAAACTTTCATATAGTTTAATGAGATAAGTTTCATAATGTCCATTACATTACTATAAACATGTATCTGGATATATGAAGCACCTGTCCATAGGAAGTTAGGAGACAACAATCCTGTCACTCAGACTCCCTTTACAAATTTCCAAGATGGACTGGTCCTTCGCATATCCCTTCCCCTATTCTTTCCTAATTACATCTCAGGTCTACTGCCAAAAGAATAATCCTAGATCTAAACGATGTATGTCTAGACTAGGACCCAAAAATAAGGGTTACAAAATTTTCTTAACCCAAAAAGAACTCGAACTCCCGGCCCAGCTATGCGTCCGCATCTGATACATATTATCATATAATGAGATGTAATTTGGGTTTTAAAAACAACTAATATGTATCAGGGTGCAAGCACCAAATTAATTAATTCTACATTCTTGGAATAAAATATAGCATAATTCAAAATATAATTGGCAAGCAATATACGATCAATTAAAATGTCAATAGGATGAAAATAACAAACTTGAAAATAAACATGCGGTGACTTACATTACCATAACATTCATAAATTATTTAGGCTTATCCTTCTTAAATTTTCTTTGTACTTTAGCTGTGCACACTTAGGCACTTGTGGACACTTGGCCACCTTTAAAATTATTTGTGCACACTTGGGAACATGTGGACACTTGGCCGCCTTTAGTATTCTTTGTGCACCCTTGGGCACATGTGGACACTTGGCCACCTTTAGTAGTCATTGTGCACACTTGGACACTATGTGGACACTTAGCCACCTTCCTAGGGTCATTGTGCACACTTGGGCACTATGTGGACACTTGGCCACCACCTAGGGTCATTGCGCACACTTGGACACTAGGTGGACACTTGGCCACCTTTGAAATTCTTTGTCAATTTTCAAGGAAAATTTTCTTTTCTTGAAAATTCATATCAGTATACATTCCTTATGAAAATTCTAATATTCTTTAATAATAATTTCTTCTTCTTCTTCTTTTCCTTTTGGAGATTAATTCCAGGGTACATTTCCTCTAAAAATTCTAATATTTCCAAGAATAATTTCTCCTTTCTTAAAAATTAATTCTTAGTGTATATTTCTCATAAAATCCTAATATCTTTAAGAATAAATCCTCCTTTCTTGGGAATTAATATCAATGTACACATTTTTTTGAAAATTCTAATATTTTTAATAATAATTTCTTCTTCCTTGGAAATTAATTCTAATGCACATTTTAAAAAAATTCTAACATAACCATTTCAAGTATAATTTCTCCTTCTTGAAAATTAATTTCTTATGTATATTTTCTTTTTCTAAGGATTCTAGCATTTCCAAGAAGAATTTCTTCCTCTATAAAAATTTAATCTTTATGTATATTTCTCATAAAAATTCTAATATATAGAATACTTCCCTCTTTGTTGAAAATAAGTTCTAATATACTTTTCTTATGGAAAACTTCAACATTTTAAGGATAATTTCTCTTCCTTTAGAAATAATTGCTAATGTTTATTTCTTACCAACATTTCTAGCTTTTTTAGAATGCTTACTTTCCTTACAATAATAATTTAAATTTTCTCTTGTGACATCAAAAATAAATTTTCATGCTTTGAATCAAAATCATAGTGCATAACTTATAAATTCCAAGATCGAATATCATGGACTTGGCCTAGAGAGTTTTATTCATTTTGCAATTCCATTTCCTTTCTTTTTGTTCTTTACTTAATACACTTGAAAGGTTAGGGTTCTTTCTTTGTGGTCATCATGAAGTTAACACCATCCAACCCTAATCTTTTTCTAACAACATATTCATGCTATCTCATCCATCAACATTTCATTGAACTACACATGCTAGCCATCATACATACATTTAGGTTAAGAATGTAGGGACAACTTAAGTTCTATGGAATACTTGAATATAAATATTGGATTGCATAACTAGAACATGGAACAAAAGTTTAAATTGTTAACCTACCTCTTTGGTGCCCTAAGATGGTTTGCTTGACTTTCTCTTGATTCTTTGCTTCTTTTACTTTTCTTCTTGACCACTTTTCTTCTTGACCACCTAAGGTGCTCCACACGGGTGACGTAGTGAGGTGTGGCCGAAGGTGCTCCATACCCGTGATCTAGAGTTTATGATGAATTTATATACGTGGCCGAGTGTCCATGAATTATGAGGTGTGGCCAAAGGTGCTCCACACGAGTGACCTAGTGAGGTGTGGCTGAAGGTACTCCATACCCATGACCTAGAGTTCGCGATGAATCTATATACGTGGCCGAGTGTCCATGAATTACAAGGTGTGGCCAAAGGTGCTCAACACGGGTGACCTTGTGAAGTGTGGCCGAAGGTGCTCTATACTTGTGACCTAGAGTTCATGATGAATCTATATATGTGGCTGAGTGTCTACGAATTACGAGGTGTGGCTAGAGGTGCTCCACACGGGTGACCTAGTGAGGTGTGGTTAAATGTGCTCCATGCCCGTGACCTAGAGTTCACGATGAATCTATATACGTGGATGAGTGTCCACGAATTACGAGGTATGGCTAGAGGTGCTTCACATGGGTGACCTAGTGAGGTGTGGCCGAAGGTGCTCCATGCTTGTGACATAGTGTTCACGATGGTTTCATAAGGTGGCCTAGTGTCCATGTAATACCCCAGAGTGTTCGCTGAATCCATAACTGTAAGAGTAAGAATTAAACGTATAAGCACTCTGTTAATTCCGCAATAACACATGTAATTTTATGATAATATGTATCACTTGAAAAAAGGTTATCTAAATTTCCCCACTGACCTCTAAATTTTATCATGTAATGCTTGTCTTTTTGTATTTATGAAAAATGTTGTTTTGATATCAAGAATGTAGAATAAAATGTTTTGGTTCTTGCACCTTGATACATATTAGTTAATTTCTAAACCTTGAATTGTTAAGTTACTGGGAAACTTATGTTTTCATCTATGTGCTAATATGTATTAGATACGGACATGTAGCAGGGCCAAGAGGTAGCAGTTCCATTTTGGTTTAAATGTGATTTTTTGTAATCCCTATTTTGGGTCCTAGATATATTCGATTTAGAATAGGACATTTATTTTGACTGTATACATGAGATGTATATAGGGTATCTCGGGGGAAATAGAGATGTGAAGGACTGGTTTATCCTTAATGTGTAAAGGAGTCTAAGTGACAGACCTGTTGTCTCCTGACTTTCAGTGGACAGGTACTTAATTTATCCAAGGAAAGGTTTATCAGTATGTAATGGACGTTATTAAACTTATACTATTTGAATTACATGATAGTCCATATTTTCGCTGTGTAGTATAGTATTTCTTTATTTCGCTATGCATACAAGTTTTAATCTAAGCAAAAGATCCCGAACCTAATTCATTTAATACAATTTAATCGTATAACTGCTCAGACATTAATTAAATAAATAATTTATCGAACCTATCTATTTATATCAAAATTAATGACAATACTAGATAGAGGCATTAAACCTTGCCTGAGGGTGTGAAGCACATTCAGTCACACTGCAAGAAATGTGGACACTTAGCCACTTTTGTAAGAATCGTGAACACTTCATCACATTGTGGAATCTTGGCTACTTTTATGAAAAATGGTGAACACTTGGTCACATTGTGGTCTCTTGGCCACTTTTTTGAAAGATGGTGAACACTTGGTCACTTATATAGACAAATAGTAACCACAATTCATCTTGCTATTACCCTCGAATTTAGCTATTGTAAGACACTTTATGACTCATTTACAAATAGCATAGTGATTCGGCTATCATAAATAACATAAGAGATTACATTCGGCCATCATGGGAAAGGAATGAAATCTAAGGTTTTACATGTCACATTGTCACATTTTTACATTCTTTTTATAATTTAAACCTAACGGTACCATGCATTAAAATTATTTTGGTATTTTCTATCACATTCAAAATTATGTAATCATGCCATTGGAAATTTCTTCTACTTACTTTCTTGACTCATTTTACATAATAGATTTTAGGTTACACACATTCCCTATTTTTACATTTCAATAATAATGTGGACCTTTATTATGTGTAAAAGGGTAAGCCATTTGCTCTATATTAATTTACCATATTTTCTCTCCTTTTTCTTAGCCAAAACCTAATGGTAATCTTTCTTATACAATTTTTTAGCAAGCAATTCCATACCTTACAAAGGCCACTCTCAGATTTGATAAGCCAAAAGGGATAATGCCATAGTTTTAAGCCAAATTCTAGCTAGCATACTTCCTTTAGGTGTCTATAACCTAAAAGATACCTTAGCCATACAAGAACACAAAATCACAACACTTTTCTCATGCTAGGGTTTTCATTATGCATGCTGAAGTTCCCCAATGATCAACCTTCCATGGAATGGACAATATCCATATTCTCACATTAGCAATTATAACCAAATTACCATACAAGCTTAGCTAAAGGAAATTTACATATTAAAGAATGTAGAGAGAGAAGTTAATGTTCCATGAAAGCTTTAAATCATGATGAGTATGCTTGAATTCATAAAAAAAAAACCATAGAATTGTTAAGCTACCTCACTAATGCAAGAATGATGCAAGTTCCTTGGTATTTCCTTGAATCTCTCTTAGTATTTGCTTCTTCCCCCTTTGGTCATTTCTTGTCTCCCTCTCTTTCGAGTTCTCTTTTTTTTTTTCCTTTCTTCTAACGTTTATTTCCTAAGGTTTTATGTCACTGAATGCCTATGTAAAGTAGCATTAATGCCAATCTGCTCTCCCTCTCACCGAATACTTATGTGGTTTATTATAATTGCCAAACTCCTCCAAATGTTTCTCACTGTGCACACGTGCATATTTAATTCAACTTTTCTTTTGTCTATTTGGTTAGGCAAAAAGGAAGAAAAGTAAGGAAAGAACTCAAGCACCTTAATTGTAATGCATAATTCTCATCTCTCGATCACCTTGACGATAAAAGCAAGGGGAAGAAAAGAAAGAGAGCCATTGCAACACGTCTCTTCCTCTCTCCCACCTCTTCACCGAATGATTCCTTCCATTTCTACCTACTCTAGCGATTAAGGTACCATAAAAAGAATGCAAGGAGAAAGAGAAGAATATAATTACCACATGTCTCCTTTTCCTTCCTTCTTTCATTCATTACCGAATCACTCTTCTACTTAAACCTTCTTTCCAAATGTCATGAGTTCTTTGATAAAAAGGGAAATCATTTTACTTAATTCATATATCACCTTCCCTTCTTCTTTCTCATTTCTTCACCAATTGGAAGCATTACTTTTATTAGAATATAAATTGTGACAAGTCATAAGTCACTAAATGGAATCATTACTCTAATTAACATAAGAATTGTAAGAAGTCTCTCTTCACTCAAACTTACACTCTTTCGGCTAGAATAAACAAAAGAAGTCAATGTAATTTTTGTATTGTAATATCACTTCCCTTTTTCTCTTCTATCTTTCTCAGCGAGTAGATGTAGGCTTAGTTATTAAAATAATGTTTGTAAAACATTCTCTCCACTCACTTGTCTTCTCGGTTAAACTAAGGGAAGAAAAGTAAATTTTTACTACATTTCATTCCTTCCCTTCTTTCCTTAAGACTAAAATCCTCATCATCTTTTTTTTTCTTTAATTTAACTTCAACAAATTTCCTTTCCCAATTCACAAGCTTTCTCAGTTACAAGAAGGAACAAGCCAATTTTGTACGTCTTTTTCATTTCCCCTTTTTTTTTCTTCACGCATTACATTAGCTCTCTTCTTGTATGCTCCTTGGTGGCTTGTAAGAAAACACTTCAATATCAATCAATTCACACACATTTAATTCGGCTAAAATAAAAAGAAAAGGGACAATTTTTACATGTTTCCTTTTTCGAACATTTCATGCTACTTAATGTGTAGGTCCATTCATTCCCTTGTAACATTTATTTTGCACACTACATCACCAAAGCAGTTTCATCACATTTTATGGCAAACTCATCCAATTAATTAAGGAAAAAATAATTTAAAATTTTAAGAGAACAAGGGGTGTTACACTATAAGGAGAATTTTGATATCCTAGAAGCAAGGATTACACACCAGTAAGATTTTAAACAAATATTTATGAGATCTAAATCAGCAACAAGGTAGTAAACAATCTAATTTTCTCATTTTGAAAGTTTCAACTTATGTGTGAAAAATTGTGATTTTGCTGGTGTTTGAATGAGAGAGAACGTAAAATCTACATTTCTAGTATTTATAACATTTATTGGGTGATTTATGCCAATTATATGTACTTAGGATTTCTTGTTTCAGATTTAACAAAATAGGTTTACTATTCATTGAGTTGCAAGAGCTTGAATTTCCTTGGATGAATGATGTTTAAGCATGAACATGTGTAATATTTTGGGGAAAGTGAGGATTTAGGGTTAGAAACTCAATTCATGTCCTTTTCTATATGATTTCTATGGAAAAAATTGAGTTTAATAACCCTTTATATCCATGGGACCAAAGCTCAAGATCCTACCAGTCAACTTCCATGTTCTTTAACCTTGAATTTTGCATTCCAGAATGGTGCTTGTTGACTTATAGCCTATGGCAATCAATAGTCATGCTCCTAAACAAGATTTCCAATATACAACAAGCTAGAAGTCAACTTCCAAGAGCTATAAGTCGACTTGTAGCTCACTATTTTGAATTTTAAGGTTTTCTTGCTACCAATGGACCACCAAGATCTGAAAGTTAACTCCTGGGTAGGGGAAAAGCAATGTATTCTTTCTTTGATCAATTTTTAAGATTTCGAATTGGATTTATCCCTAAAATATTGTAAATTATTGGTAATCATCAAGGAAATTATATAGCTTGGGTAACATGTAACATGAGATTGAAAATAAAGAGAGTAAAACGTAAAAGAGAAAAGAGTAAAGTATTCCAAGTGAATGCATTAATGGTAGATAGACTCATGGTTGAGTGACCAATTATCGGTATGGGATGATCATTGGGCATTCCACTATCAAACCATATATTTAAGATGGTAAAACATCCACTAAAACATAAATGATTTTGAAAACATTGTGATGGTTGCTAATTCTAAGTTAGTAAACTTCTTTATGGCAACAAAAAGGATTCATATACTTAGAGTTAAGCATAACCATAACATAAGCTGATTCACCCTAAAATATATGCCCATGAATAGTGTTTTGGGACATGATCTATCAAAAAGGGATGGTGATTCCATAGCCTCATGATCCGTAAAGGCAGATCAGATGTGATCTGTTAGAGGTGGTAGTGATCTTATGAGTCTACCAGCCCCTTTATGTTTCATAATTTCATCCAAGGGTAGAATAGTAATTTTTACCTTAGGGGTAAAATGGTCATTTCATCATGAAAATTCTCATAGAGTCCCTCCCACAACACTTTTCAAAATTATGAAGCAAAGTGAGGGGTAAAATAGTCATTTTAACTAAAAGTGCAAAATGGTAATTTTACCAAAAGGACAAAATAGTCATTTTGACAAGGAAAATTTTGTAAAATTCCAAGGATGCCCTCTCACAAACCCCTTTATGAAGGAAAATGGAAGGGTAAATTGATCATTTTATCACCAAGGGCAAAATGGTAATTTTTTCACCCCTTTATGTTTCATGTCTTCATCACCAAGCCAAGAATGCAAAATGGACATGAGTGAAAGAGGGAGGAAAGCTGAGAAGGTGAAGGAGAAAGAGAAAGAAGAGAAAGGGAAGGAAAATTCAAGGAGAAACCATTTTTAATGGCAAATCAAGGTGGCTTAACAATCCTTTACCCTTTATTTTATGATTCATGGTGTTTTTTACATATTTGAAGAATTTCCATGGCTGCCATGAATTTAGGGTTTCTCTCTCTGCATTCTTATTTGCGTAAAAATCTATTGGCTTATGCTTATTGTGTTGTATGGATGTGTTTGTGAATGTTGGACTGATTGATTGAATGGTTTATGGTACTATTGTAAGTTTAGGTTCACCACTTTTATGAAACCCTCTTACTGGATTTGGTTATAAAATGTGTAGATATTCATAGTTATGGTGAAGAAATGGTATTTATATGCTTGTTCATTGATGAAATTGAGAGAAATGGAGAGATTGGTATGAAAGCACATGAATTCCCTCCCTTTCCCTCTTTGGCCGAGAGCTTGTAGCAATTCTTATGGAAAAGATTTTGTCAAATTTTGACTCATAAATGTTGTTATTGTCTTAGCCACAAACAAGGGTGAAAGAAGGAATTGGTGTTTACATGAAAGTATCTTATTTACTCTTTTATCATGTCTTGACCAATAGCATGAAGGGAAGTTTGGTATGAAAATTTTTCATGTATGTGAACCATGGTTTCGGTCAAGGCAAGAAGGAAAGGGATAGTGATGTATTTGAAGGTTTTTTGATGAAAAATTCACCATAACCATGGAGTCTTAGCATTGAATGTGTGTGCTACTAAGAAGGAAAAAATATATCAATGTGTTCATATGTGATTGTTATGATAAAAAGGATGCCTATGTGTATACATAGATATATTGAAAGGAAAAAGGAAATGAAAATGGTGAATAAATGATGGATAGTTCACCTTAAAACCTTAATGCGTATGAAAAAGAATTATGGGAATTATATGGAAATGGAAGAAAAAGTGATATAATTATACTTAGATGATATAAAGAATGAGAAAAAGGGAAGGTGTACCATGAAAGTCTCACTTTTTCCTTATTTTCTCGTTTTGGCCAAGACCTTCACCTTCTCTTGATATGGCTTAACTTTTAGCAATGAAATGGTAAGGAAAATATTGAGGATATTATGTTGAGTAATATCAAAGAAGGAGAAGTGGATGGTTAGGATTTAGAATTTTACCAAAATATGTTGTAAACTGCCTAAATGGAATGAATGACCTTCTATATCCATACAATTCAATTATGTGAATGATAGAAAACACATAAGGGTTTTATTCTAAATGGAAATGTAGTATCATGATAGATGAAAGAAAGGAAAGAAATGGAATATTTAAATAAAAAGGAGAAAATAAAATGGGAAGGAAAACATAGAATGGAAAGGAAAACTTAGACTATAAAGGAAGAGAACTTAAAAGAAGTATTTCCCATGTATGGTCTAGGATAGATAGGCTTGTAACTGAGTCACCAATTATCAGTATGGGATAGCAGTTGGGCATTACACGGTTGTCATAAATTGGGATGGTTAAAAAACCACTCAGAATAAAGATTTTAAAAAACATCGTGATGGCTGCAAATTCTAATTTAATGTAGTCTAGATGGCCAATAATAAGGAGAAATTTATTTAGAATTTAGCATAATCATGGGTACAAGCTATGTCATCCTAGATCATACATAGGAAATAGCGTACTGGGAATATGATCCACTATAAATATGGTGGTAATTCTATAGCATCATGATTCGCCCAAAGTAGAGAGGAAAAGATCTATTTCAATGACAATGATCTCGTAAGCTTAATTTTGACTAGCTATTGGGAGAAACCCCTTCGACTAGAAAAAGATCTGTCTATATGACATTGATCATCGACTGGGGAATGATTTATCTTTATGACATTGACCATTGACTAGAATAGGTACTTGGATCCACTGAGGGATGCCTCAGATAGTACTAGTGGCAGAAATGTCACATGACTGTAATTGGAAATAAAATTATCTCATTCATGTATGTAGTGGTACATGGAGGGTCCATTAGGTGGCACTCCTCATACACTTAAGTTCCCCTTTCATTAACTGTGGCTTCTAGTAAATGACTGATAATTGTTTTTCTTATGACTGGTAATTATTTTTCTGATAAATGTTGAATATGTTTTCCCTATTTATGATTGGAACTATTTCATGATCATGATACTGAATTGGTATATCTGATGATTTTTATGGTGAACTATTATGCCACATATTCATAAATACATGCCATACACATTTGTATTTTATATATTACATCCCAATAGAATAAATGATGCTTTAAAAATAAAGAATGTAGAGTCATTTTTCATATCACTACGGTTGTACATACCAGTGTTTTCAAAAGAAGAAAAAAGATTGTCTAGCTACTAATAATTTATTTCTCATAAGTTATCTTGGTATGTATCAGATATCGAAGTATAATCTACAAATTGAGATAGAAGTAACATTAGTTAGAATTTTCTTTCTATAGTCATGCACAATCTTGCAAGGGATATAATTATTGGAAGTATAGAGGAATAATGTAGAAATGTCATTGAAAAAGGGTTTGAGTGGTAGGATTGCTACCTCCTCACCCTATGTATTAACCAAAACTGCATGTATGAGAAATATATTTGTATTAATGAAATTTTATCTTCCACTGTGTCACTAGTAAATTTTATTGTGTAGTCTTCTACTGTGCAATGTATATGTTGAGAATACTTGAGTAAAGGAACCTAAACCTATTTGGTTATTAATTAGAAATGAAAATCAAGCTCAAATAACTATTGAGGATATAAGTGAGGATAACATACCAATCTTGTAGCCAAAGGATATTTTTACTGAAAATAATATACATTCTTAAAGAAAAGCCATAAGATTGAGGAGTTACAGTAGACGAAATGAGAGACCAAGCTACCATTATTGCCCAGATCTTTAGACAATTTCAGGAACAGGGGAAAAATAATAATAACCCTAACCCTTATGAAGGACTACTAGGGAACCCAGTGTATCATGGTTGGTTCGAATTCCAAAAAGCTAAACCCCCTTCCTTTAGGGGTGAGTTTGACCCGAAGGTGACTGTGGAGTGATTCAGAGAGATGGAGAAGCTGTTTGTGGTTCTCGGGACTATTGATGCCCAGAAGGTGTTATTTTCTACCTATATGTTGATTGGAGAAGCAAAACATTGGTGGAAAGGGGTGAAGCAATTAATGGAGGCTTAGGAAACTCAGATTACTTGGGATTCATTTAAGGAAGTGTTCCTTGGGAAGTATTTTCCTCAGAATGTGAGGAATCAGAAGGAAATCAAATTTATATAGATTAAGCTAGGCACCATGACATTTGATGATTATTTGGACAAATTTCAAAAATTGTCTAATTTTTCTTCCTACCTAAAACTTCAACCAGATACGACATGGAAGGCCATGCATTTAGAGGCTAGGTTGAGGCCAGAATTGAAGAGTGATATAGCTTCTTTTGAGATTAGGAATTATGCCATACTAGCGAATAAGTGTCGTATAGTTGCTAAGAACTTAGCGAAGCCTAAAAAAGAAAAACAAAAAGCAAATCTCTTCAAACAAAAATAACCCAGATTTTTTAGAGGCAAAGATAACTGGTTTAGTCAAGGTTAGGGAAGCAAGAGACCGATGGTGAAACTGGCAATGCTTCATAATTACCTAAAATGTGGGACAAGTCATGAGGGACCCTGAAAGTGGCAAAAAAATGGTCGTTATAAATGTGGAATGGTGGGACACTTTGTGAAGGACTATCTACAATGGAGGAAGCCTATAGAAACCAGTAAACCTTCAATGGTTGGAAGAGTGTATACTCTAAAAAGTAAAGAAGCGGCTTAGTCCGATGATTTAATCAAAGGTAAAGGCTTGATAGGTGATGTATCTTTAATTGTATTGTTTGATTCTGGCACTACCCATTCTTTCATTTCTTATGAATGTGTGAAAAGATTAAATTTACCTGTATCCTAGTTACCTTATGAGTTGTCTGTCTCTACACTTATGGGAGAAAAGATTTTGACTTCCTTAATCTATTTATATTGTCCAATCGTTGTTGAGAACCTATCTTTCATGGTTGACCTTATCTGTTTGTCATTGATTGAGTTAGATGTTATTCTTGGAATGAACTGGTTGTCTGTAAACAATGTAATCTTGGATTGTTTAGAGAAATCTGTGACTTTTATAGATATCTTACTTGTGAATAGGAGTACTGAGGAAAAGAATGAAAGGATGCATTTTCTGTGTTCTTTTGAGGTTGAAATTCAGTATAAGCTTGATACTATCCTGGTAGTAAGTGAATTTTCATTTATTTCCTTAAAAAATCTTAAGTCTTTCACTTAAGAGAGAAGTAAAGTTCTCTATGGAGTTGATTCCTAGAATGGGATCGATCTCTATAGCACCCTATATGATGTCTCCCTTACAACTGACAGAATTGAAGGTGTAGATAGAAGATCTGTTAGAAAAATAGTTTTTGAGACCTAGTTCTTCACCATAGGGAGCACTAGTGTTGTTTGTAAAGAAGAAAGATGGAAGCTTAAGGTTGTGCATAGATTATAGGCAATTGAACAGGGTGACAGTGAAGAATAAGTATTCCCTTCCTAGAATAGATGATCTATTGGACTAGTTAAAGGGCACTACTGTGTTTACCAAAATTGATTTGAGGTTGAGCTACCATTAAATTAGAGTAGGAATAGGAAATATACCTAAGATTGCCTTTAGAACCAGATATGGGCATTATGAATTTCTTGTGATGCCATTTGGATTGACCAGTGCTCTAACTATTTTTATGGATTACATGAATTGTATCTTTAGACCCTACCTTGATCAATTTGTGGTAGTATTTATTAATGACATTCTTACATATTCTAAAAGTAGGGAGGATCATGAACATCACCTTAGAATTGTGCTACAGTTACTTAGGGAAAAGCAATTGTATGCTAAATTTGAGAAATGTGAGTTCTGGTTAGAAGAAGTGAAGTTCTTAGAGCATGTAATTACAAAGGATGGAGTAGCAGTAGATCCCAAAAAGACAAAGGCAGTAGTTGGTTGGGAAAGGCCGACTATAGTGATTGAAATCCGTAGTTTTCTCGAATTAGCCGATTACTATAGGAGATTTATTCAAGGGTTTTCACAAATAGTGTTTCCTTTAACTAAATTTACTAGGAAAGATGTTCCATTTGTATGAGATTTCAAATGTAAACATAGTTTTCAAACTCTAAAAGAAAAATTGACTATAACACCTATCTTAATCATTCCAGATTCGTTATAAAATTTTGAAGTATATTGTGACACATCCAAGAAGGGCCTATAGTGTGTCTTGATGCAGAACAAGAAAGTAGTAGCATATGCATCTAGGCAATTGAGACCCTATGAGAAAAATTCTACCCATGATCTTGAGTTAGCAGCCATAGTGTTTGCCTTGAAAATTTAGAGACATTACCTCTATAGGTCTAGATTTAAGGTATTTAGTGACCATAAAAGTCTCAAATACCTTTTTAATAAGGAGTTGAATATGAGGCAGAGGAGATGGATAGAGTTTATTAAGGATTATGATTTCGAGTTAAAATACCATCTAGGAAAGGAAAATGTAGTGGTAGATGCTTTAAGTAGGAAATCCCTTCATATAGCCAAAATGATAGTGAATGAGATGAGCTCGATTGAGAAGTTTAGGAATTTGAGTTTGTCCACTCTAGTATTACCAGATAGGATATTCTTGAGTGAAATGAGAATTGAAGATAATCTTAGAACTCAAATCTTAGAAGCCCAAGGGGAAGATGAATTCTTAAAGTCCCTAAAGGACCCAAAGGAATTCAAGAAAGAAATTAATGGGGTAGTAACCTTCCAAAATAGGTTTTATATCCCAGAATTTGTGGGATTGAGAGATTAAATCTTAGAGGAAGCTCATAAGAGTAACTATACTATTCATTTTGGTGCCACTAACCTATACCAAGATTTGAAGGGAAATTTTTGGTGTCCAAGTATGAAGAAGCATATAGCTAAGTATGTTGCTAAATGCCTAATATGCCAACAAGTGAAGATTGAACATCAAAAACCTATAAGATTGTTGCAACCTCTAGAGATCCTTAAATGGAAATGGGATAAGATCACCATGGATTTTGTGTTAGGTTTGCCTATACCTCAGTTAGGAAATGATACAATTTGGGTGATTGTAGATAGATTAACTAAGTTTGCACATTTCCTACCCATTAGGATGAATTTTTTCATTAGATAAATTGGCCCAATTGTACCTTCAAGAAATAGTGAGACTCCATGGAGTATGTAATATGCACTTTTTATATCTTCAAGTACATTCTAAATTCTTAAATTTAGCAATTGCATACCTAAATGTATCTGTTTAAATTGCCCTAGGTTTTCTTAAACGAGAGAGGGACCAAATTGAAAGAAAAGTAGAGGAACTAAAGTGAAAAGAGAAAAGTTTCCTAAAAATATCTAAATGTCATCATTACCTGGCACAAAGATCAAGACACATGAATGACATGTAATCATGATGCCTAAAAACATTTAAAAAGTAATGATTACATTAGAAAATATCTGGAGAAAAATATTTGAAGACCATAATGACCTTAAGAAAATATCCTAAGGGCAAAAAAGTCTTTTTCTAACCAAAGGCAAAATGGTAATTTCACCCAAAGGTAAAATGGTAATTTTTACCTTAGGGCAAATAGTCATTTCATCTAGAAACATCATGACAATTTTCATGGAGTCCATCTCTCATCACTTTTCGAAATTATGAATGTAACACCTATTACACCCCCTAAGCCTATGGTTCCTTTTAGGTTAATTAAATACTATCATATATAAATATCATAATAATGTTGTGTTACTATTACTTTTGCTTGATTAAATTTTAACTTTTGCCAAGTTGATTAATTGAGTTTCATTTGGGGTCAAGTTCTACACTCGAGTTCTCACTCGAGAATCGTAGCGAAATATCAAATTATATATATATATACAATATACTCTAGATAACTATACATAAACATGCATAATTACTCATTAGTTAAATTTAAAGTTTACTACTGGGGTATAGAGGTAACATCCCTGCCACTTAAAGCCCCATCAAAATATCTAATGATAATTTCTAGTTAATCTCTTTACATCTAAGTTAATATAGGCTATACAAGAGATAATCTATACTAGCCTTTCTCAAAAATCATAAAGACTAGTACAAAATGAATATCTGCCCACACTACTCAATTTATATACTTTCATGTACCCCTATAGTGGGTACCTCTTCCTAGTTACCTTCCTCTCCATCAAAGGACCTACACATCTGATAAACACCAGTATTTATGTGAAAAATTAATTTCAGTAGCAATGCAACTTGCTTTGAAAACTATTAACATGTACCACCATACCCATACAAAAAATTCATCATAAAACATGATACATACTATTGGGATGCAATGCATGCAACATACTCTCATTTCATGTGCTCAGATTTATGCATGTACATCTAAAACACCTAAACTTTGAAATATGGGATGTGCATTTATCATCATTCTCATTATAACTTTCATATGAAACTTTCATATAACCATATTGTGGGGTAGTAAACATGCCTTTACATTTAAAATATGAGTATGAAAAATAACATATCATAAGAGTTATCGAGAGTGCCGCCCAAGAATAACTCCATGTATCACTTTCCTTATACATGAGTTTGTGACTATTCAGCTGTCTCTAAACTTTAACTTTAACTTTAACTTTATGTACATTCTGAGGGGTCCCTCAGTCGGATCCGAGCCCTATCTCATAACTAGTGAGATAGTTGTCAACTATACCTAACATTTCCCTTCCTTAAACGAGATTGGTTATTAACTCATAGGATCACCATCAACTCTATCTAGATCATTTTCCCTTTTCGCTTTTGGGTGGATCTCAATATTATGGAATCACCATCCCCTTCCGATGGATCACATTCCCAGTACGTTGTTCTCTAACATATACACTTGGGTGACTCGGCTCATGTCTATGATTTTGCTTAACTCTAAATACGTGTTTCATAAATAGCTTTTGGAAAATGACACTAACTTAAAGTTTGCAACCATCATGATGTTTTCAAAATCATCTAAGTCCAAGTGGATTTTTAGCCATCTTAATTTATTGCACAATCATAGAATGCCTCATGGCCGTCCTATACCGACAATCGGTCACTCGATCATGAGCCTATCTACCACTATGCATATGCTTAGAATACTTTCCTCATTCCTCTCTTATGTTTTTGACTCTTTATTTCACTATCACAATGATCCTCTTATCATAGTGACTCGTGACTCTATCTCTTGCATGTTACCCACTACAACCTAGGTTTAGATCTTTAGTTTGAGTGAAAGTTTAGGCTATCCACCTCTTAAAATGGTCATTGGGCTCATTATCTAAGTCAAAGGGCTAGCAATCGACTGGTTTCATGCTGGTAGTCAGTTGCTAGCTCACTGACCATCTTTCTCTATCTTAGTTGAGAGCTATCAGTTAATTGCTAAAGGCTTGAAAATTAACTACTAGCCTCGATAGTTGACTGCTAGAGTCGGGTAGTCAACTGTTACCTTTTTGGAAAATTTTTTAGAAAATGAAGAGCACAACAACCAACTTCCAAGGTTTAGCAGTCGGTTGCTAGCACTCAGTCTTACTTTAAAACTTACTGCTATAACCAAAGTTTTTTGCTAAAACATGTTCTCAAACTATGAACTCAAAGCTAACATTTAGATATCATATACCATTCATAATAGACCCAAAAATTAACTTAACAGCACACCATACTAAGATCAAACCACATTTTTGCACTTAAGGCATAATTATTTAGCAAGCATAACCCAATAATAGATAAAAACATAGAGAATGTAGGTTTAAACCCCAAACTTAACTCAAAACATTCATAAATCACATCTTCTATAGCCAAAGCTAAACATTCAGAAATAGGGTTTAGGTTAAGTTGTTACCTAGATTTTCATAAAGAAATGTGCATGTACACTTTGTTAAAATGGTCTTTCTCTTGTTGTAGGACAAATCCCTAACCTCAAATCTATCATTCTTCCAATAAATCCCTTCCCCTTTGCCCTAACTCAACACTCTCTTCTTTACTCGCCCTTCTCCTTCTCTCTTTATAAAATGCTAAAATATGAGTTGTGTGGGCCAGGGTTTAGGTTTCTAAAGTTTAAGTCTCATAAATTGTAATCATACCCTTGGTCCCTTTTATGAATTTGGCCTCACTCAGTTTTTCCCTTTTCAGTTGGATCCTAAATCATGCTTTAAATTAACCTTTATCCCTTGCAACTAAGTCCTTGCACTAATGCCACTATATGCAATTAATACAACATACACAAGCATTAAACGTAAATTGAAAACTAACAAACATCTCTTAATCATATTAGGAGCGGATGTTACAATGAAGGAAAATGAAGGGTAAAATGGTCATTTTTACCCTAAACCTTTTAAACCACCTTCTTTAAGGAAAAGAAATAGAAAATGACGGGAGAAGAAGAAGAAGGAAAGTTTAAGAAAAAGCTAAAAGGAAACCACTTCTATTGCTAAATCAAGGTAGCTAAACAATCCTATGCACTTTATTTCATGGTTTATGGGTTCTTTTAAGTGTTTGACAAATTTTCATGGCTTCCATGAATAGTGAGGGTTTCTCACTCTAGATTCTTTCATGCTTAAATTTCTATTGGGTTGTGTTTGTATGGTTGTATTGATGTATTTGTGAGTGTTAAAATGATTGATTGAATGAATTATGGAAAGTTTGTAGTTTTGGTTCATCATGTTCATGAAAAGCCCTCTTGATTGGATTGATTAAGTAATGTTAGGATTGATATGGTTATTGATGAAATTTGGAAAAAGGGAAGAATTAGTGTTAAACTCCTTCATTTTCCTTTTCTTCTTACTTTGGTCGAGAGCTTCCCTTTGGCACTATGGAGAATTTTTGCATGATTTTAGTCCATGGGTGTGTTGGTTATTTCAACCATAAGTAAGAGAGAAGGAGAGAATTGATGTTTTGATGAAACTCCCTTATTCCCCTTTTTCGTGTGACTTGGCCGAGAGCTTCATGAAGGTTGTTGGAATGAAAATGGCTCATTTATGTGTTCATGATTTCAACCAAGGCAAGAGATAGAGAAATAATGACATGTATGAGGGTTTGTTTGATGAATTTCTTTCTATAACCATGAAATCCTAATCTTGAATAAATATTCCAATGAGAGGGGATGTAACACCCCATATTCTTTGATTAGTTACAAAATAAATGTTTCATAATTAATTAGATAAGTTACCATAAAGTGGGGTGAATTGCTTGCATGACTTAATGGCTCAAAAAAAATGTGTGTGCACTAAAGGATAATATTACATAAAAGTTAGGTGATTAAATTAATTCCCTATTCTTCTTTTCACCTAGTTTAATTGCCAAAAAGAAAAACAAAAAAATATATATATATACTTATACACCTACACGTGTAATTAGGAGAGGGAGTGTAACGCCCCTATCTAGTATTACAATTCATTCGATGCAACTTGATAGGTTCGGTACATTATTCTTATCCTTTTATTTAATTGATGTTTAAGCAATTATACCATTAATTTATATTAAGCAGATTAGGTTTGGGATCTTTTTCTTAGAAAGAAAAAAAAACTTGTACGCACAGCGAAAAGAAATTCTATGTTACACAACAAAAATTTAAACAGTCATACAATTCAAAAAATATATGTCCAATAATGTCCATTAAATTACAGTGATCATGTATTAGGGTATATGAAGCACCTATCCTGAGCAAGTCAAGAGACAACAATCTTGTCACTCAGACCCCTTTACAAATTTCCAAGATTGACTGGTCCTTCACATATTTCGTCTCTAGTTCTTTCCCAATTACATCTCATGTCTACTGCCAAAAGAATATTCCTAGCTCTAAACGAAGTATGTCTAGATTAGGACCCAAAAATAAGGGTTACAAAATTCCTTAAACCCAAAAAGAACTCGATCTCTTGGCTTAGCTATGCATTTGCATCTGATACATATTAGCATATGAGAAACGCAATTTTCCCAGTAGTTTAACAATTTGGGTTTTTAAAAGAAACAACTAATATGTATCAGGGTGCAAGTACCAAAATATTTGATTCTACATTCTTGGAATAAAATACAGCATAATTCATAGTTATAAAACGACAAGCAATATATGATCAATTAAAATGTCAATAGGATAAAAATAATATACTTTCAAATAAAGCATGATGTGACATGCATTATCAGAACATTAACAAAATATTTAGGCTTATCCTTTTTAAATTTTCTTTATACTTTAGCTGTGTACACTTGAGCACTTGTGGACACTTGGCCACTTTTAATATTCTTTGTGCACACTTGGGCACATGTGGACACTTGGCAACCTTTAATATTCTTTGTCAATTATCAAGGGAAATTTTCCATTTTCTTAAAAGTTATTACTAGCATATATTGCTTTTTAAAATTCTAATATCTTTAAAGATAAAATTCCCCTTTTCTTGGAAAGTATTATTAATTCTTTCATTTGAGAAAATTCTATATATATTCCAAGGATACATTCCCCTTTTTTTTTTGGAAATTAATGTAACTGTGCAATTCTTATGAAAATTCTCAAATTTAAAGAATAATTTCTCCTTTATTGGGGATAAATTCTAGTTGCACATTTCTTGTGGAAGATTCCAATAATTCAAAGAAAATTTCTCCTTCCTTAGAAATAAATTCTAATATTTGAAATACTAATTTTCCTCTTTCTTAGAAATTTATTCTAATGTACATTTTCTTTTTCTAAAGATTCTAGTATTTTCAAGAAGAATTTCTCCTTCCATAAAAATTAAATCTTTATGTATAATTATAAAAATTCTAATGTTAAGAATACTTCCTTCTTTGTTGAAAATTAATTCTAATATAATTTTCTTATGGAAAACTTCAACATTTCAAGGATAATTTCTCCTTCCTTAGAAATAATTTCCAATGTTTATTTCTTACCAAAATTCTAGCCTTTTTAGAATACTTTTTTTTTTTTACAATAATAATCTAAATTTTCTCTTATGATTTCAAAGATAGATTCCCATATTTTGAATCAATATCATAGTGCATAGCTTATAAATTCCAAGAATGAATTTCATGGGCTTGGCCTATGGAGATTTATTAAATTGCCATTTCAATTTCCTTTCTTTGTTCTTTACTTAATACACTTAAAAGGTAGGGTTTCTTTCCTTTTGGTCATCATGAAGTTTACACCATCCAACCCTAATCCTTTTTCCAACAACATACTGATGCTATCTCATCCATCAACATTTCATTAAACCACACATGCTAGCCAACATACATACATTTAGGTCAAGAATGTAGGGACAACTTAAGTTCCATGGAAAGCTTGAATATAAACATTAGGTTGCATAAGTAGAACATGGAAAAAAAGTTTAAATTCTTAACCTACCACTCGTGATGCCAAAAGATGAAGTGGTATTGACTCTTCCTTTATCTTTTCCATGCTCCTTTGTTTCCTTTCTTGATCAACTTCCCTTTTGATGTCTTCCCTTCTTCTTCAAACTGACGTCCTCCCTCTCTCTATTCTCTTTTTCTCCTGTTTTTCCTTTTCTCTTTCCTTTCTTGCTGAGAGGGTGGGGTGTGTGTAGGCAAAATGAGAGTCTTAACTCCATTTTTCTTTATGCTTAGATGGCATGTGCATACAAAATATAATTTCCAAATTCCATTTCCTCACATTCGATCAAGGGTTGCACGCTCCCTCTCTCTCTTTCTCCTCTCTTTCATGCTAGCTTCCCCTTTCTTCTTCATGTGTGTATGTGTATTTCATTGAGTGGGATGCTACCCCCTTGTCCTTCCTTTTTTTTTGTGTTATTAGTGTAGCCCCTCTTTATTTCCTACTTCCCTTGTCATGTGTGGCCTAAGTGCATCCCACTTCTCTTGTAAGTTTTGGCTTACTTTCCCTCAACTCAAGCTGCATTTTTCTTTATGCATGGCTGCATCTTTTTCTTTTCTCTTCACCATACCACATGCTTTGTAACTTCACTTTTACCTTACACAAGTCTAAAGCATCATGCACATAGGGGTAGTAAATTATTTCCTTCTTCCATATCGGTTTAGAAAGTTTTGCACACCTTTGTTCTTTGTTTGCCTAGCTCCACGTGTTCCTTCATTTGTTTTATGGCTGCACCTTTTCTTTTTGTCTTTCCCACCGAGTGCATAAGTAATATGCATGCATTCTCTTTTCCTTCCTAGTGCACGTTAGTTGTACCCCACAAGCAACTACCTTTACAAAAATTTTCTGCACTCCTTATATGTAGATAATATATATTTTTTTTTCTGCACTCTATTTGTTGAAGCATTCGGTCATCACATGAAGCTTAGTCATATTTTTTTTATTTTTCCAACTCTCTCCCTCTCCCTCATGCAAGGCCAAAATTAGTGCATATAGAGTATTTATTTATTTCCCTTCTCCATGCATGTTTAGAGAAAAGAAAAGAAAAAAAATTCTACACCTTGTACTTCATTGCTTGAAACCTTGGTAATTCTTTTCCTTGCAAGTTTAGGTTACCTACTTTCACAAGCAACTAAATTTATAGATTACACAAAATTTTTGCACCCCATTTTGTCTTCTTTTCTTAACCATATTTCCATACATCATGTGTGTCCTCATGTGCATGTTTCAATTAAAAATTCTGCACTTTCTTTGGTTTATTTAAATAATATAATTTTTTATGCAATAAAAATTCTGCACTCCTTGCTTCATGATACGTCACTCTTCCTTACTTCCATTACACTCCACCTAATGCATATGTGTATCTATATTTATTTAATGGATGCTAACTCCTTTCCTTTGCAACTTCACGTGAGGCTTGAATTTCATGCATAAAAATAGAATTTCCATATCTTTTTATCATGTAGGGTGTATGCATGGCACACACATGCATATATTTAAATTCCTTCCTTTCCCATGCATGCTTAACCTTTTCCACTTGCATGCACACACACATGCACATATTTTTAAATGTTGCATCCTATCTTTTTTTTCTCTTGGCATTTAGGCTAGGTGACTCAAAAGGAGAAATAAAGAATTAAATTAAACTCCTAATTTGGCTAAAATGGAGAGGTAATCTAAAATCCAATATCTTACAAAAGGTAGAGCATATTTAATTTAAATACCAAAATCATGCAAGAAATTGTATCCAATTAATTAAAGAACAATAATTTAGGCTAATTGAAATTTAGGGTGTTACAGGGAGGAAGTGTAGCATTGATATATATAACCACACGGCTAGGTGTCTTTGGAAATGTAAGGAACGTGTAGCAATTTAAGACACATATAAATGCACATGTGTAATTGGGAATAGGATGCAAAAAGGGGCCACCAAATCAATATGTGTATCGGAATAAGGGGGGAACAAAGAGTGTAGGATTTAAAATATAAAAATATACTATACAATACTACATTATGGGTGACGTGTTTCCCCTTTTCTTTCCTTCTCTTGGCGCCACCTAGGAAAGAAATTAAACATGCATGAATAATGCTAAAAGCATGAGACTTGCGTGAAGAGCATGGTTTACTTGCAAGGAGGGAATTAATTCTATATAAATGCATGCAACAAGAAAAAGGAAAAGAATACAGAACTTTTTCTAAAATAAACACACATGGAGGAAGGCACACGTGCAATTGGGAAGAAGGAATGCAACAATTAAATATATGTACATTATATGTACATTTGGTAGAGTAAAAGGGAAGCAAGAGTACAAAATTTTTCCTAAAATAAACATACATGTAGAGTAGTTTATGTGTGGGAGTAGTAGGGAGATAGAATTAAGAAGAAAAAGGATGTGCAGCCATGAGAATTAGGAAAAAGAAAATAATTAAGGAAGGAGTGTAGAAATTTTCATATAACATACAAGTGTAGTTGCTTGTGGGGTGTAACTAACATGCAAAGAGAGGTAAAGTGTACTTATAAGTACACCTAGTGTAGTCATGAAAATATATGAAGGAAAGAGAGTGGAGCGTCCCACCCCCTTGGCCGAGTAGAAAAGGTGATGAGGGAGGGAAGCTAGTGTTGAACCTTTTTCTTTCCCTCCTTTGCTGTGAAGTGAGTGTCTAAGGTGGAGTGTAAGGGAAGTAAAGTGTACTTAAAAGTACAAAAGTGGCCTAAGCAATGATAATTCATAAAACACGAAAAAAAAGGGGGGAGAGAAGGAAGTGCAGCATGAAACATGGACAAAGTACCAAAGAAATGGACTGCACTAAATCTCATGTGACAGAAAGAAGGAGGGTTGCGTCTCATTGTGGCCAAGTAAGAAATATAGGTGAGAGATGGCATGAATGAATGAATTGAAGCTAGTATTTTGATATGTATGCACACATATACATAAGGAGAAAAAGAGAGGGGGAAAAACAATGGAAATGAGGAATGGGACTGCACATTTCTTCAACCACACGGCAAGCTACCATTGGGGAAAAAAAAGAAGAAATATATACAACCTTTAAATATGAAGATGACGTGTCTTACTTCATCCTTGCCTTAAAAGTAGCCAAATGAAGAAATGAATATACATAAATGTGCATGCAGTGTGAATATGGGGCATGTGGTGAATAAAAGAAAGTGCATTGCAAGTGTAGCTTACGTGAAGGAGAAAGAATTGGAAATGGTAATTTTAATACATGGATGCATGCACATGCTACCTAAGCAAAGAGAAAAGTACAATTGAGAGTTTGCTTTTGGACATATGCATCACACACACACGGACGTGTATCCTAAAGGGAAAGGAAGAGTGGCGTGAGTCTTTGAATACACACACGAAAGCTTGGGAGCAAAGAAAGAGCTAAGCAGGTCAAAAAAGGGAAAGAGCAAGGGAGAACTCAAAGGGAAATCCAACTTAGTCCATCATCAAGGTAGGTTAACAATTTCTAAGATTGTGTTCCATGCTTTAGTATATGCAATCATCATGCTTTTACAAGTTTTCCATGGAACATGATTGTCATCCTACATTCTTGATAAAATGCATGTTATATTGGCTAATCATGTGTGTGATTAATTGGGATGTTGGTTGATGTGATGACATGGATATTGTTGTTGTGAAAGGATTAGGATTAGATAATGTTATTTTCATAATGAACTATGATGGAATATGATAGAAAGGGATGGATGCCTTTGAAACCCATCCTTCCTCCATAAAACTCCCCTTTGGCCGAGAGGAAGATGAAACTTTACATTAAATGATGCCGGATTGTTAGTTATGATTGGTGTTAGAAAGGAAAATTTTACCATGAATGAAAAAGAGCACACCAATTTAATAGCATTATTCAAGGAATAGAAAAGGGAAATTTGAATTGCAACATAGTCAAATTTCTTGAATTTTGCCTTAGGCCAAGATCATAAAATTCACTCTTGAAACTTATTAGAATTATTCAAGAGATTTATATCATGCAAGAAAGGGAAATTTATCCTTGAAACTCATTAGAATTTCAGAAGAGATGTATATGATTTATTCAAGAAAGGGAAATTTATTCTTGAAACTTATTAGAATTTTTTGAGAGATTTATATTATGTAAGAAAGGGAAATTTATCTTTGAAACTTATTAGAATTTGATAAGGGTATTATATTATTATTATTTTTCAAGAACGGATAATTAAATTGATTAGGCAACACGGTCATAAAAGAGATAAAAGTGCCCAAGTGTGCACAAGAAATTTATAAAGGTGGCCAAGTGTCCACCAAAGTGCCCAAGTGTGCATAATTATTTGTAAAGGTAGTCAAGTGTCCACATAGTGCCTAAGTGTGCACAACTAATGTATAAAGATAAGTTTCAAGAATGATAAGCATAAATGATTTTAGGTCATTTTGTGATAACATGTTAATAGCATGCAAAGATGTTTTATTTGAAAAAAATATTATTTTACCGCATTGACATTTCCAATAATTATATAATGCTTGCCAAATTGTATTATGAATAATTCTATTTTTTTAAATACCAAGAATGTAGAAGTAAACATTTGGTGCTTGCACCCTAATGCATATTAGTTGATTTTTAAACCTTGAATTGTTAAGCTACTGGGAAACTTGTGTTTCTCATTTATATGCTAATATGTATCAGATGCGAACGCATAGCAGTGCCGGGGAAGATAGAAGTTCCTTTTTGGTCAAAAGAAATTTTTTGCAACCTCTTATTTTTGGGTCCTGATTTTAGATGTGTGTTAGGATTAGAACTAGGACTATTATTTTACTTGTAAATAGGAGAGGGGAATTTGTTGGGAATAGGATATGTGAAGGACTGGTTCATCCTTATTATTTGTAAGGGAGTCTGAGTGACAGACCTGTTGTCTCCTGACTTCCTATGGATGGGTACTTCATATATCCAAATGCATATTTACAAAGAATGTAATGGACATTTATTGGACATTATTATTTTGTATGATATGAAGTTTTATTTTTTCACTGTAATGTATGGTATTTTATTTTCGTTGTGCATATAAGATTTGATCTAAGAAAAATGAACCCAAACCTAATCTGTAATAATAACTCTTAATGGAATAACCGCTCATACTATAATAAAAGGATAAGAAGAATGCACCGAACTTATCTGTTTACATCAGAGGAATTGTAATACTAGATAAGGGCATTACAAGGGAGGGATATATTTATGTGTACATACATATGTTGTGAGAAAAAGGGCACTTATATGTATGCATAGATATATTGAAAGCTTAATGAAATGAAAATGGTGAAAGAAAAGATTAGTGGTTCACCTAAATGCATCTTGTAAACACAATTGAAACAAAAAACCAAAAGGGGTTTTAGCATCCCATTTAACCATTGGATAGAAGGGAGAATTTGCATTCTAAATTACATGTACACAAGCATACGAGGTGGTGCCTTGAGGCGGAGAGAGAGAGAGAGATTGCTTGAGACAAAGGAGAGTGAAAAATTTATTTACCCTAAAATACACCCACACGGCTAGGAAAGAAAAACATGTGATACACGCTTCCTTCCCCTTCCCTTGTGTCACCTTCCACACACTGAAAGAAGAGAGAAAGGAGTTATTGCCTAGTCGTACAGTCTTGCGTGTAGGCAAGAAATGGCGTGACTTCCTCCCCTCAAACGTGACCAAGTAATTAAAGAGAAGGTGTAGAATTTAGTTAAAATAAACATACATTGAGGTGGGTGTACACTTGGCATGAAGGGTGGTGTGTGAGGAGGCTGCATGAGTTCTTTTCCTTCCTTTCCCTTGGCGTGATCAAGTGGATAATGTAAGAGAGCAAGGAATGAGTTGTACTTAATAATAATAATTAAGACATTTATAATTCATTACATCACTAAGGCAATTGCATCATATTTTATGGCTACTCATCAAATTAATTAAGAAAGCATTTAATTGAAAACCAATTAAGAGAATATGGGGTGTTACAAAACACACAAGGGTTTTGCGAGAAGGGGAAACTCAAAGAAAGGCAATTTCATTATTTTGCACCACTTAAGTTAGGTTAGCAATTCTTTGACTATTGTTCCATGTTTTCAAATATATGTATGTCATGATTTGCCAAGCTTTCATGGAACATTAGTTGTTTGTCTACATTCTTAAAAATGTAAATGTCTCTTGGCTAAGCTTGCATGGTAATAGATAGGGTTTTTGATGTGCTAAAATTAATATTGTTATTTTATGGAAGGATCATTGTGAAAAATAAATTGTAGTATGTATAGTGAAATGCCTAAGGCATGATAAGGCTAGAAAATTTATATTATGTATGGCCAATTAATGATACAAGTTATAGATATCAAAATAAAAGTGGCCTTTGCAAGATAGTAATATATATGCTGAAAAATTGTGTAAGAAAGATAGAAATTCGGTTAGCTAAGGAAAGGAGAAAAAGAATTATGGCAAATTAGGATATAGAAGATTTGGCCTTGGCTAATAAAGATTCACATTGCAATTGGGATGTAAGAATAACTAAATGTATGTAAATGAAATTTTAGTATGAAACTTGAATCCAAAAAGATAAGAAGGATAACGTGACATGGAAATCCTAAATTGGATTCTTTCTCCATGGTGATCGAAGCCATATTGTATTTTAAACCTTGATGGTCGAATTTAACAAGGAAGGCATTAGAATGCATTTTATGAGGACTAATTGTAAAAGAGATTAAAATGTTAAAATAAAAGAAAATGTAGTTGCCATATGTATGTACAATTTCCCAAGTGTGCACAATAAATTTTATTAAGGTGGCCAAGTGTCTACAAGTGCCCAAGTGTGCACAATTAATTCATCAAGGTAGCCAAGTGTTCACAAGTTCCCAAGTGTGCGCAATAAATTTTATTAAGGTGTCCAAGTGTCCACAAGTGCCCAAGTGTGCACAATTAATTCATCAAGGTGATCAAGTGTCCACAAGTGCCCAAGTATGCACAATTAATTCATAAAGGTGGCCAAGTGTCCACAAGGTGCCCAAGTGTGCACAACCAAGGTATAAAGGTAAGTTTTAAGAATGAAATGCATAAATGATTTTTTTATTTATTTTTGTGATAACATGAAAAGAGGTTTTACTTAAATGAGAATGATTGTTTTCACCACATTGACATTTCCAATAATAATGCAATGCTTGCCAATTGTATTTATAAATAATACTATGTTTTAAATATCGAAAATGTAGATGAAAATGTTTTGGTCCTTCCACCCTGGTACATATTGGTAGATTTTAAAAGAAAGAATTGCTAAGCTACTGGGAAACTCATTTTCTCATTTATATGCTAATATGTATCAAATCTAGCTGTCTAACAATCTCAAGGAAGGATAGAGTTAGCATTAGAAGGCATTCATCTTATAGAAATTATTTTGTAGTCCTGCAATTTTTGGGTTCCTGATTCTAGATATATTTTTGGACTAGAAATTAGGACTATTATTTTGGTTGTGTATACGAAGGGGAAATGGGAAATTACCAGGGAAAGGATATATGAAGGACCTGTTCGTCCCTATTATTTGTAAAAGGAGTCTGAGTGACAGGCATGTTGTCCCCTGACTCCTTATGGATGAGTACTTCATCTATCCTGGTACATGCTTACAAAGAATGTAATAGACATTGATTGGACATTTATTATTTGTAATAAAGTAGTTTTATAAATTTCATTGTGCTGTATGATCTTTTATTTTCCGCTGTGCATATAAGATTGGTTTGAGCAAAAGAACCAGAACCTAATCCACTTTAATAAAACTTAATGGCATAAATGCTCAGACCAGTAAACAAAAGGATAAGAATAATGTACCAAACTTATCTATTTACATCGGGGGAATTGTAATACTAGATAAGGGCATTACACTTGGGCACCTTTACAACATAATTGTGAAATTTAGGTCATGAATGTGAAGCACCTTTGGTCACACTTTGAGAAATGTGGACACTTGGCCACCTTTATAACATAACTGTGAACACTAGGTCACAAGTGTGAAGCACCTTCGCTCACACTTCAAGAAATGTGGACACTTGGCCACCTTCATAACATAATTATGAACACTAGGTCATGAGTGTGAAGCACCTTCAGTCACACTTCAAGAAATGTGGACACTTGGCCACCTTTATAGAATAATGTGTTACAATTGTCTATTGTTATGTGGTCTTAGATTAGCCATCCATAATCTCATAAAATTTCTAGCATAAGAACATTAATGGCATAATTAGGAATAAATTGCAATCACCAATGATCTAACTATAACTTTCTCATTTCCCTTGACTTTAGCCATTATGAGACACATATAAGTCATTACCATTTGCATATGTATTCAGCTACTAAGACTAAAATAAAGGATTATGTTCAGCCATAATGACAAAGGGTAGAATCTAGGATTTTTCATATTAATTTTTTTCACATTCTTCCAATCTTTCCACATTTAAAACTTAATGATGCCATGTCTTGGAATTATTATAATAATTTCTCTTACATTTAAGTCATGTAATAATGCAATTTGCCATTTTGATTAGTTCTTTTCTTGGCTCATTTTAAATGCTACATTTTACAATTATTCATTTCATCATTCTCACTTCTCAATACTAATAACATCACCATTTATAAAAAGGCAACCCTTTACCTATGTTACTTTATTCTTATATTCTCTCTCTCCCTTTTTAATCAAAACTGAAATGGGATTCCTTCCTCCACATTTTCAGTAATTTCTTCTAGAGGTTAACATGGAAATCTCTCGAGTTAGGTAGATTCAAAGGGATAATGCCATAGTTTAAAGCCAACATCTAACTAATAAGCCTTCTTTAGGTCTCTTTAACACAAAAGATACATTAGCCATGCAAGAATACAAAATTTCAACACTATCTTATGTTAGAGTTTTCCATGATACATATTAAATTTTACTAACAATAGTTATTTCATGAACATGACAATATCCATTTTAGCATATCACCAAACACATCCCATTTACCACACAAGCTTAGCCAAAGATACATTTACATCTTCAAGAATGTAGAGAGGAAACTAATGTTCCACAAAAGCTTGGAAAAACATAATGAATACATTCTAAACCATGGAGCAAAATTAAAAGAATTGCCTTTAGTGTTGCAAGAATAATGGAGGTATCTTGGTGTTCCTTTTAAATCTTATCCTTTACTTCATTGCTTCCCTCCTTCTCGGCTAAACTAACTACTTCCTCACAGACTTCTCAAAACAATTTAAAATCACTTTATTAAAAGACATCCAATCCATTCCTAAGATGACATATAAATCCACAAAAGGCAGATAGATAAGGTCAACAACAGAAGGCTTATTTTCAACAATGATAGGACAATTTAAACAAGTTAGGGAAGTTAAGATATGTTTTCCAACTACAGTAGAAATAGATAAATCATATGGTAGTTTGGTCACAAGTTAACTTTTCCACACATTCATGAGAAATAAAGGAATGGGTAGAGTCAAAATCATATAGTATAATTAAAGGGATATCATTTATAAAACACTAACCTTTTATAGAATCACCAGATTGGTCCACCTCTTTGCCCTTAAGAATGTAGACTCTCCATTTAGTTAGAGGTTTAGGGCCTCAGCTGGTTTCTTCCACAATGGGCACTCCCAGCTAAAGTGTCCTGGCTTGCAACACTTGTAATAGATGTTTTGACCCATCAAACAAGGCTTACTCCTATGATTTTTCCCGCACTTCAGGCAGTTACCTAAAGCAACTTGCCCACCCATGGGCTTCTTCCCAGTCTGTACCTCTTTTCCCTTGGCATGGTTTTATGGCATTTTCCTCTTAAGAGGGTTATACTCCTTCCTCCCATTGGTAGCCCTTACTAGGCCTCCTACCACTATATGGCACTTGTTTACTAACAGAGCATAATTATTTATTTCTATAGGAGCCACGACTTTTTTCAGCTCCAAATTTAGCCCAAAATGTAACTGTATAGCCTTCTATGCCTCATTCTGTCACACTTGCAAGTAAGAGGAAAACTTAAATAACTCCTCAAACTTAGCTAAGTACTCATCACAGGATATATTGCCTTGCCTTATCTTCATAAACCCCACTTCCTTGTCATTCCTGACATTCTGAGGGAAGTATTTCTCTAAAAATACCTCTTTAAAGGAATCCCAGGTGATCTTGACTCCTTGGGCCTCCATCAACTGCTTGGCCCCTTTCCACCAATGCTCGGCCTCTCCCGCTAGCATGTAGGTGGAGAACTGAACTTTCTGGGCCTCTGTACTCCCTAAAACTGTAAACAACTTCTCTATTTCAGCCAACCATTCTTCAGCAAGCTTCGGGTTAAACTCACCCCTAAAGGTTAGAGGTTTAGCTTTTTGGAACTTAGACCATCCCTTGTAAGTCTGATCCCTCACTGGTTCTCCCTCAAGGATAGGGTTTCTGTTTGCATTCCTATCCTTCTGTATTTGTCTCAACACTTTAGTAGTGGTAGCCGCCTATTGTGTGGCAACAGCAACTTATTGGATGGCAGCAACAGCTTGTTCTCTCATGGTCTCTACCATTCCCATTAAGGTCTGCATTACCCTAGCTAAATTTGCTTCTCCATCCTTGTCCCTTGTACCATTTCTCCTGGGAGGTGCCATAGCTTACTTATCAAAACAAACATTATTGAGGTGATCTGTCTTATTAACAGAATATTTATCAGAGAATATATGGATTCATAGGAAATCTTGTACATTCCCCAAACCTAGCACTCCATTCCTCAAGTTAAAACATTACACAAGTAGTCAACTACCTAGGCTTAACTAACCTATTTGTAATAGTCTCTATCCTGACGAATCTACCCATACTACCTAATTAGCATCTATCACTATTGAGTTAGCTATATACTAACTATGATAGGCATACTATGATACTAACAAATGTAACACCCTCTATACTACGATTCATTTTAGATGTTTTAAAAACTATAATATGAAAATAATTATCAGAGTGTTGGTGTTTCTATCACTTCTACTCGACTAAATTTTAAACATTTTACTAAGTTGATTAATTGACTGCCACTTGGGTTGGTCTCTACTCTCGGGTTCTCTCAACATCATAGCGAAATAAATACATATAGCATACACCTAGATTAACTATACATAGACATGCATTCTTAATTAAATATAATCAATTTACTATTAGGCATGGAGGCAACAATCCTGTCACTCATAACCTCATTAAATAGTATATTCATTAATCTAGCCTAATTCATATATAGATAAGTTAAGATAGCCTATACAAAATAATGCTACACTAGCCTTTCTCAAAATATCATGAAGGCTAGCTCAATCCTAACATGTACTTATACTATCCAAAATAAATAGTTTTTATGCCCAAATTGGACACTTCTTCATATCTTACCTTTTTTCTCTAGCCCAAAGTGACCTACACATTTGGTACATGTCAACACTATTGTGAGAAATGAATCTCAGTAGCAATACAACCAGTTACAACATCCATTGACCTGTACCACCGTTCTCGCACGAAAAACCTCTACATTCCTTCATAAAACATATAACATGCTATTGGGATGCAATGGGTGTAGCATTTAATCATGTTGTATACTCATATGTATGCATGTGCATTTAAAACATATCAACTTTAAAACATGGGAAGTGTATTCATCATCAATCTCATCATTAATTTCATATAAACATATGTGTGATAGTAAACATGCCATCATTTCAGTTTCATAACATATGAACAATACATAAAACACCCTAAGAGTAATCAAGAGAGTTACCCAGCAACAACTCCACACACCACTGTTTATATGAATGAGCACATGACTATTTAGATATGCCTTAACCTTTTGTACATTCTGAGGCATCCCCCAATGGATCTAAGTACCATAATGGTCCTTGCCCGTTTCCGGAAAATCATCCCTTACCAGCAAGATTCCTCCATTTCGTCCCAAACAGGGCTGGTATACTCTCATGGGATCACCGTCAATTCTACCCAGATCATTTCCTTTCTGCTTTTGTGCGGATCATAATACTATGGAATCACCACCATTCCATCAAAGTAGATCACACTCTCAGTACGCTATTCTCTACATATACTCTAGGGTGACACGGCCCATGCCCATGGTTATGCTTAACTCTAAGTAGGTGTTTCTCATATGGCCTTTGGGAGATGACACTAACTTAAAGTTTGCAACCATCACGGTGTTTTCAAACTCATCTAAGTTCAAGTGGATGTTTAACTATCCTAATTTATGGCATAATCGTGGAATGCCCAACAGCCATCCTATAACGATAATCGGTCACTCGATCATGAACCTATCTACCCTAAGGCATTAATTGAGAATACTTTCCTCTTTCCCTTTTTTTGTTTTGTTCTCTCCCTTTATTTCTCTATCACAAGGGTCTCATTACCCAAAACTCCTAGTTTCTTTGCTTACCTATGTTGTGAGCCCTTAATTAAGTTAGTATAAAGAATTACTATGCTCAATTGCCATTAAAAACCTCATTTCGCAAGATAGAGAGCTACTAGTCAATTGTTGGAAGGCTAGAAGTTGGCTAGTGGCTCTCTGTAATCCTCTGGTGCTAGGCAGCAAGCTAGTAGTCAGCTGCCAACATGCTAGTAGCTAGCTGGTGGCTTCCTAGAATGCATCCTAGGCAAATTATGAGCATGACAATTGACTACGAGGATGGCCAGTTGACTGCTTAGTGCAAACCCAGGTCTGATAGTCGACTGCTAGGGATCTGGCAGTCAACTGCTAAGCCTCTGTTTGTACTTTTGGGTTTTCTAGGAACACGACAGTCGACTGCCCCATACTTAGCAGTCGGCTGCTATGCTCCGCTGTAGTTTAAAAAACATGATTTTCATAATACCCAGTCCATAATGCATTCTATTTTCAATTCTAAACACATGAGCTTATTTTTCATACCATAAACTTCTCTTTTCATTAAACATTTCTCATCCATTAGCTCAAACATGGAACATTCAAGGAAAACTAGTTTATATCTCTAGATGAACACAACCCAGCCCTTCTAATCCACTACAAGCATATATATGAGCATACATTCAACACACAACATCCCATAGAAATAGAAAACATACAGAATGTAGGTTTAACCCAGACATAACTTGAAACATTTAAAAATCGCATTTATCAGCAAGTTTTCTGTATATTTCAATAATGGGGTTCATAATGGATTAATACCTTGATTCCTTACAAATGTGTGTGTTTGATGTGTTAGAAAGGCTCTCCCCTTACTGTAGGACTGATTCCTAGCCTTAAATATGCCTTTCCTTCAGCAAAATCTCTTTCTCCTTACCCTAGCTTGCCCTTTTATCTCTCTACCTGTCCTTCAGCTTCTCTCTCTAAAAATGCTGAAGGTTGGAAGTGTGGGAGGGTTTAGGGCTTCAGCTAGGGTTAAAAGAGGTTTGAGTATTTGCCCTTTGGTTCCTCATCTATTTTGCACTCTTGGAATCACTTACTTTTCCTACACCTTTATTTATTTCCTTTTAGTTTAGTTCCTAGGCTAATGCAACTATATGCATTAATGCAACATACACAAGCATTAAACATCAAATTAACAATTATCAAACATCTCTTTAATCATAATTGGAGTGAATGTTACACCACACACCTCTTCCCTCTTTTCCTTTTTTTCGTGTAGTGATATAGGATTTAAAAATTTCCATAGTTCCCATAGCATTGTACGGTGGAATCATTAAGAAGAAATTAAATTCTCTCACTCACTCTTGTTTCATTGAATGCACGTGTATATATATATATTTAATAGAGCTTAAATTCTTTTCTCTCTTCTCCATTACTATTGCTGTGTGGGTTTATGTAGCTTTGACCAAAATCCAATTCACTCTTTCCTTGGCAATTCGGCTAGATAAAAGAAATAAAAGAAAAATTAAATCAAGCACCTTATTCTTTATGTAAGCACCTCAAAATCAGGCTTACTTCTAATGTACTCTTCACTCACCTTCTAATTCAGTTACACAAGAAAGAAGGTGTTATCCTTGAGCATATCTATTCCAAATATTAAATTACATAAGCAAATTCATCAAATTAATTCAGGGAACATTAATTTAAAACTAAGCAAGAGAATATGGGGTGTTACAACCATCTCTCTTTATTTCCTTAAAATGGATTGAATTTTTGTTAATATAATTATATGGAAAAATGTTAAAGATGTTATGTTGACCAATCACAAGGGAAAGATAAGTGGATGGCTAAGGCATAAGATTTTCGTAATGAATGTTATAATTGTTTAAAAGGAATGAATGGCCTTTCATGGCCATTCTTTCCAATAAGGAAAATGTCATTAAACACATAAAATTTATAGGTAGCGATGAGGGCATAGTATCATGAAAAATGAATGAAAGGAAAGGAAATTGGCAATGAAAGAAATGAGAGGGAAACATAGAAAAGGAAGCAAAATATAGACTGGAAAGGAAAAGAACGTAAAGGAAGTAATTCCACTATATGTTCTAGGATAAATAGGCTTGTAACCGAGTGACCAATTATCGATATGGGATGGCCGTTCGGCATTCCATGGTTCTATCATGAATTGGGATGGTAAAACATCCACTTGGTATAAAAGATTGTGAAAACACCATGATGATTGCAAATTCTAAGTTAGTGTAACCTAGTGTAGCTAATAAAAAGGGAACATTTACTTAGAATTTAGCATAATCATGGGTACAGGTCGAATCATCCTAGTCTATATATAGGAAATAGTGTACTGGGAATAGGATCCACTAGTAAGGGGTGGTGATTCTATAGCATCATGATCCACCCAAAAGTGGAGAGGAAATGATTTTTGTGAGGTGACAGTGATCTACTGAGCTTAATTTTCATATGTTAGCGATTTGCCTAAAGGTAGCAACCATTGACTGGAAAATTGATTGGAATGGGTACTTGGATCCACTAAGGAACACCTCAGATAGTACTAGTGATAGAATTGTCACATGATTGGAATTGGAAAGAAAATTATCTCACTCATGTATGTAGTAGTAGTCCACTGGGTGGCTCTCCTGATAGTCTTAAGTCTCTCTTTCATTGACTGTGGCTTTTAGCCAATGATTGATAAATGTTTTCCTTATGACAGATAAATATTTCCTTATGAGTGATGAATGTTTTCCTTATTTATGAATAGAAATGTTTTATGTTCATGATACTGAAATGACATATGTGGTGAACTTTTATGGTGAACTCTCATGATACATATTCATAAATACATACCATATACATGTAATTTATATGTCGAATCCCAATAGAATAAATGGTGTTTTAAAATATAGAATGTAGAACTCTTTTTCATATCACTACGATGGTACATACCAAAATGTTTTAAAAAGTGGATTGTCTAGCTACTGAGAAAATATTTCTCATAATTATATCTAGTATGTATCAGATGACTAGGTACATGATTTGGCTAGAAGTAGATGTGGCTTTAGTAGAGATTCCCTTCCTGGGAACCTTCACCTTGATACAAAATATATATGTAGTGACTGTAATGGAAGTCCCTCATCTTTAGAGGGGGTGAGAATTATATCTCTTTTTGGAAAAATGTAATTAAGTATAACATATCCCATTTTATCCTAATTCTCATATGTTTTTTGGAATAGAATTAGGATAAATCATTTTTGATGTACATAGCGAAATGAGCATATATAACTAGATATGTGAAAGTTTTATCCACTAGTAGGAAAATTTTGCAAGGGATCTAAGTGACAAGTTTATTAATCCCTTACCCTAAAGAACTGAAAGAACTTCACATATCCAGAAGTATATTTATGACATTGTAAATATTTAATGAATAGAAATATATGAATGAAGTTATTTTTTGCTGTGCTATTACTAAAATATTATTTTTATTGATTTAGTCTTCCACTGTGCAATGTATAAATGAAATACTTGAGTAACGAATCCCAAGCCTAATCAAATATGAAATAGAAACTAAAATCACACTAAAGTAATAATTAAGGACAAAAGTAAAGATAATATGTCAGTCTTATAGTCAAATGGTTTGAATAACAAATACCTAAAGGAAAAGTTATAAGATTGGGGTGTTATAGAGTACCCACTAATGTTGTATATGATAAAGACCCTAGATTTACTTCTAGATTTTGGAGGTCCTTACAAGAGGCCTTTAATACTAAGTTGAACTTCAGTATTGCTTACCATCAACAAACTGATGGGCAGACTAAACGAACCATACAAACTTTAGAAGATATGCTTAGGGCCTGTACTTTTGAATAAAGGGGGAGTAGGGATCAGAGTTTACCTTTAGTGGAGTTTTCCTACAGCGATAGTTTTCATTCTAGCATAAGGATGGCTCCATATGAAACCTTATATGGGAGAAAATGTAGATCACTCTTATGTTGGTTTGATGTGGGAGAAAGATAAATTTTAGGGTCAGAACTAGTGCAACAAACTATTGATCAAATAAAGGTGATAAGGGAAAAAATGGCTAAGGCCCAGGATAGACAAAAAAGTTATGCTGATAAAAGGAGAAGACCACTAGAATTTTCAAAAGGAGATCATGTTTTCCTCATAGTATCTCTAATTACTGGTATTGTTAGGGCTATTAAGTTAAGAAAACTAAACCCTAGATATATTGGACCATTCCAAATCTAGAAAAGAATTGGTTCATCCACTTATCAGATATCTTTGCCCTCATTTTTGTCCAATCTCCATAATGTTTTTCATATTTCTCAACTTTGTAAATATATCCCAAATATTTCTCACATTCTTGATTCCAGTACTATACAATTAAAAGATAATTTGACATCATCCAAGACCTTTGAAAATCCTTGATATTGAAGTCAAACACTTAAGAAATAAAACAATTCTACTCGCAAAGGTATTATGGGATTAGTCATTACCATAAGAAGCTATGTGGGAAAAGGGAGAAGATATAAGGAGAATCCACCAAGAGTTATTTGATTAGGTAAGCTCTAATTTCAAGGATAAAATTCTTTTAAAGAAGGGTAGAAATGTAACATACACTCATTTTATTTATTGAGAGATGCTTGCTAGTTATTAAATAAGTTAAATGCTTGTGTATATTGCATTAGATTGCATATAGTTACATTAGTAGGGAATTAAATTGAAAGAAAGGAGCAAGGACTCAAACGAAATGGAAAAGTTTTAGTTAGGAAAGATTGATAGGCTACCAATGCTCTTTGTTCAGCTACACCTAAGGCAGTGTACCTATCGATATAGCCTAGTGCAATGATGAGTATCAAGGTTGTATCCCACGGGAACTGGAAAGCCCAGAGTTACTACTTACTCCTTGTTATCTTGCCTAAACTAAATGGTGAATATCTAAACTAATGTTAAGTAACTAAAAAGGGAACCAATGACACTTGATCAAGAAAGGGAATTACCAAGCCGAGAAAATCAAACCCACCAGGATCCTAAACTAGATGATGTATACACAAAGAATCATGAATTATTAAATCGACTATGCTACTTGCGAGTGAATTCAAAATTAAACCTAAATTCTCTGTCGATTTTAATGGATTTCTAAAACCTATAACCTTCCAATGGCTGGTTCTTCCTAATGGTTGCTTCTAGTTCACCATTATCATTCTTATTCACTACTGTTAAGAATTTCTCTTAATCCAACAGTCAATCAACCTTAGTTCTAAGCAAGGATCGACTATTCTTTTCAGTTAGTTTTAAATCCCAATCATCATCACTTGAGTCTTTGAAAGGAATCTAGATAGTCTTCCCTATGACGTCTTGTAATGAAAAATTAAATAATTATTCTTAACTGAAAGAAGATCACATAATATAAATTATAATTCAAGCAATCTAACATAAAATCACCAATATAGTTTAGGAACCCCTAAATGGATCTTAATCACAATTATAATTATAGAACCTTGATAAATAATAGAAATAATAAGACTTCATGCAAGTCCTTAACAAAATATTTGTCATAAATTTAAGAACCAATGCTTGACAAAAAATATCACTTAGAAGTGTATGTAAGTGAGGTGAATTATCTCAAGTAATTTCATAGAACCATGCCTACCATATGGTTGCTTATAAATCTCATCTTCGCTACTATGAAAATTTGAATATCAAGATCAAAGGGTCTTTAATAAGGTTGTAATGGGGTTTGAGGTAAGGGTAGGAGAAAATTTAGGAAGAAGGGGTAACAAATATGCTAGAAACTCATGCGATCTAAAACAAAACTCCAAGTGTAACACCTTTTACCCTATGGTTCCTTTATGATAATTTTAAAACTATAATATGAAAATAATTATCTGAGTGTTGGTGTTACTATCCCTTCTACCGGAGTAAATTTTAAACTTTTTACCAAGTTGATTAATTGAGTGCCATTTCGTTTGGTCTCTACTCTTGGGTTCTCTCAACATCACAGCGGAATAAATACATATAGAATACACCTGGATTAACTATACATAGACATACATTCTTAATTAAATATAGTCAGTTAACTATTGGGCATAGAGGCAACAATCCTGCCACTCATGACCCCATCAATTAGTCTATACATCCATCTAGCCTAATTCCTATATAGGTAAGTTAAAATAGGCTATACAAAATAATCCTACCATGTACTTATGATATTCAAACCAAATAGTCCATATGCCTAGATTGGACACTTCTTCATACTTTACCTTCTTCTCCAACGCAAGGGGACCTACACATCTGGTACATGCCAACATTATTGTGAGAAATGAATCTCAGTAGCAATACAACCAGTTACAAAATCCATTGACTCGAACTATTGTGCTCGCATGGAAAACCTCTACATTCTTTCATAAAACATATCACATGTTATTGGGATACAATGAGTGTAGCACTTAATCATGTTATATACTCATATGTATACATGCCAACATTATTGTGAGAAATGAATCTTCGTAGTAATACAACCAGTTACGAAATCCATTGACTTGTACCACTGTGCTCGCACAAAAAACTTCTACATTCTTTCATAAAACATATCATATGCTATTGGGATGCAATGAGTGTAGCACTTAATCACGTTATATACTCATATGTAAGCATGTGCATTTAAAACATATCAACTTTAAAACATGGTAAGTGTATTCATCATCAATCTCATCATTACTTTCATATAAAACATATGTGTGATAGTAAACATGCCATCACTTCACTTTCATAACATATAAGTAGTACATAAAACACCCTAAGAGTAATCGGGAGAGTCACCCAACAGCAACTCCACAGACCACTGTCTTTATGAATGAGCGTATGACTATTTAGACATGCTTTAACCTTTTGTACATTCTGAGGCGTCCCCTAGTAGATCCAAGTATCATAATGGTCCCTTCCCATTTCTGGTAGATCATCCTTAACGAGCAGGATTCCTCCCTTTTGTCCCAAACGGGGCTGGTATACTCTCATGGGATCACCATTAACTCTACTCGGATCATTTCCTCTCCATTTTTTGGCAAATCATAATATTATGGAATCACCACCATTCCTTCGAGATGGATTACATTCTCGGTGCACTATTCTCTACATATACTCTAGGTTGAATCAACCCATGCCCATGGTTATGCTTTACTCTAAGTATGTGTTTCTCATATGGCCTTTGGGAGATGACACTAACTTAAAGTTTGCAACCATCACGGGTTTTTTGAAATCATCTAAGTTCAAGTGGATCTTTAACTATGCTAATTTATGGCACAACCATGGAATGTCCAACGCCTGTCCCATATTGACAATCGATCACTCGATTATGAGCCTATCTACCTTAAGGCAAACACGGAGAATACTTTCCTCTTTCCCTTTTTGTGTTTTGTGCTCTCTCTTTATTTCACTATCACAAGGGTCTCATTACCCAAAACTTATAGTTTCCTTGCTTACCTATGTTGTGATTCCTTAATTAAGTTAGTATGAAGAATTACTAAGCTCAATTGCCATTAAAAACCTTATTTTGCAACCTAGAGGGCTACCAGTCAACTGCTAGAAGGCTAGCGGTTGATTTGTGGCTCTCTGTAATCCTCTGGTACCAGATAGTAAGCTAGCTCTTTGTAATCCTCTTTGCTTTTCTGGAAGGCATTTTGCGTAAAAATATGAGCACGACAGTCGACTACTAGGTTGGCCAGTCAACTGCTTTGTACAAACCTGGCCCGCCAGTCGACTGCTAAGGATCTAGCAGTCAGCTGCTAAGCCTCTGTCTGCACTTTTGGGCTTTCCAGGAACATGATATATTGTAATCCTCTAGTACCAGACAGTAAGCTAGCCTCTGACTACTTAGTACATTCTAAAATAAGCCTATAAGGTTAAATATATTGTCCATCCTTGTGCCACTAAAATGTATTAAGATTTGAAAAGAAATTTTGGTAGCATTGTATGAAAAAGCATATAGCTAAGTATGTTGCGAGATGTCTAGTATGCCAGCAGGTGAAGATTGAACCTTATAAACTTGCAAGATTATTGTAACCTCTTGAAATCCCTGAATGGACGTGAGATAAAATCTTTATTGATTTTGTGGTGGGTTTACCTATAACTCAATCAGGAAATGATGAATTTTTGAGTGATAGTTGATAGACAAACTAAGTCTGCACATTTCCTACCCATTAAAATAAATTTTTCATTAGATAAGTTAGCCCAATTTTATATGCAAGAAATAGCGAGAATCCACGAAGTTCCCAGTAATATAATATCTGATAGAGGCCTTAGATTTACTTTTAGATTCTAGAGAGCCTTACAAGAGGCCTTAGGTACTAAACTCAATTTCAGTACCGCTTATCATCCACAAACTGATGGGTAGACTAAACAAACTATTCAAACTCAAGAAGACATGCTTAGGGCATGTGTATTAGTACAGAGGGAAAGTTGGGATAAGATTTTGTCATCAATAGAATTTACTTATAATAATAGTTTCCATTCCAGCATAGGGATGGCTCCTTATGTGGCCTTATATAGAAGGAAATGTCAATCACCATTATGTTGGTTTGAGGTGGGGGAAAGATAATTGTTAAGGCATAAGTTAGTCCAACAAAATATAGCTTAAATGAAAATAATCAGAGAAAAGATGGCTAAGGCCCAAGATAGGCAGAAAAGTTATATTGATAAAAGAAGAAGACCACTAGAAATTGAAGAAAGGGATCATGTATTCCTCATGGTTTCCCTAAATACTGGTATTGGTAGGGCTATTAATTGTAGAAAATTAAATCCTATATACATTGGATGGTATCAAATCTTAAAAATAATCGATCCATCCGCTTAACAGATCACTTTACCCCTATTTTTGTCTAACCTCTATGATATATTTCATGTTTCTCAACTTCATAAATACCTTTTAGATTCCTCCCATATTCTTGATGTCAGTATAGTATAATTGAAAGATAATTTGACTTATAATCCAAAACCTTTAAAAATCATTGGTACTGAGGTCAAGCAATTGAGAAGACTATTCCCTCAGTAGAGGTATTGTGGAATCAATCATCTCCATAAGAGGCAACCTAGGAGAAAGAAGAGGAGATGAGAAGAAATTTTCCAAAAATGTTTAATTAGTTATGTACAAATTTTGAGGATGAAATTTCTTAAAAAGAGGGGAGAAATGTAACATCTACTCCTATTTATATGAGGGATTTCTGTTAACTTTTAATTAATTACTTGTGTATGTTGCATTAGATTGCACAAAGCTGCATTAATACATAAATTGAACTAAATCAAAGTGAGAAATTAACATGAATGTGGTTAAGGACCAAAGGGTCACTATAGCTAATAGAATTTTGAGATTTCTCGCAAATGGATCAGGGGCAAAATGGTATTTTGGTATATGGCTGGAGAAATTGTCAATTCAAGCTAAAGGATCCAGAGTTGGGATTAGAATTTGCAATTTTTAGACCACCTATAAATAAGTGAAAATATCAGAAGCCTCATTTCTATCATGAAACTAGAAAATATAGAGAGAGAAAGAGAAATCAAGTAGAGAGAGAAAGTAAAGGAGAAAGAATCAAATCCCCACTTCCAGTAGGATTTAAATATAGAAAAGTGATTAGGAAGGCATCTAACACACTAATCAGTTGACAATCAAGGAATTAAGGTAGCAAAACAACCTAATCCCTATAAATTTGAATTATTATTCATGTTGATAAAAATGATGATTTTGATATTGTTTAAAGTAAGAGAGGGATTAAAACTACATTCTTGATGTTTTTGAGTGTTATTGGGTGTTTTAAATTGCATGAATGTACTTATGCATGTCTAAATCAGATTATGAGAAATGGGTTTTACCTATTGAATGAGAATGAGGTTTAATCCAAGATTTTAGTGAGATTAAATGGTAACTTAGGCTATTTTTATGTGATCAATAATGCTTATATGATGGTACTGAGTTCTTGATTATTAGAAAGGGTTTATAAACTAGTTCTTAGGAAAAAAATTTGGTCAACTGCAAGTTTGAAAAAAAGAGTATAACATAGCAACCAATTGCTAGCTCTTAGCAGTCGACTGTCATATTCTCGAGTTGTCTAGAAACGCATACAAAGCTTTAGCAGTTGATTGCTAGCTCATAGAAGTTGATTGCCATGCTTAAATTTTTTCAAGGAATTTCCAAGAACGTAGTATTCGATTGTCGGGCTTGTAGTAGTTGACTAGTAACTCTCGAGTTTAGAAAATTGGCCAGGTAGTGAGTGGGAAGTCGACTGCAAGAGGGTGAAAGTCAACTTGTTGGCCCCTGTTTTGGGAAAATGAACTTAATGGCATAGCTAGAAGTGTAATTAGCCCAAAACTTCACTCATAAAGGGATCTAAACCTAGAATTATGTAATGGGTAACATAAAGGTTGTGAATGAAAGAGAAAGAGCAAGAATGAAATGAGATGTGAATTAAAAAGGAAAGAACATGAGAAATGAATAAGAGAAGTGAGAATTGTATTCCTAGTATTAAATTAATGGTAGATAGGTTCATACTTAAATGACTAATTGCAAATATGGAACGATAATTAGGTATTCCATGGTCAGGTTATCAATTATTTTGAAAATATCGTGATAGTTGTAAATTGTAAGTTAGTGAACTTGATAGCCAATTTAAAGAGTCATATACTTAGAATTTCACATAACTATAGTATGAGCTGAATCACCTTAATTTTTCTACTTGTGAATTGTGTGATGAAATATGATCCATCTAAGATAGAGGGTGATCATATAGACTTATAGCCTCATGATTTACAAATACAGAGTAAGAAAATGAACTGTCTAAAGTGGCAATAAACTTATGTGTTGAGATATACCAGTCTCATTTTGGGTAGAAAGGGAAAGTAAGATATCAGAGGAGATATCAATCCCACTGGTTTAGGGATGATTTGCTAGATAGGGGGTGTGGTAAGGACCATTAGGGGTAACCTACCTAATAGGGGGGTGGTAGGGACCATCGTGAGTGTGTCAGAGACCTCATTGAGTACATGGATCCACTAGGGGATGCTCTAGATAGTACATGGAAGTTGAAGTGAACCACGAGTAGAGGAAAGTAAAGTGAAATAGAAGAAAAGAAAGAAAGAATAATTATTCCTGAGTGCTAAATTTAGTGCATGGAGTTATTTGCTTAGTGACTCTCTTAATTTCTCTTATTGCATTATAATGATTATGAGTTTGGTTAAGGTCACTGAGAAATGCCCTATTTTCCTTACTACTCTGTATGTGAAAATGTTTTTATGTGAGAATGATCATGTTACCATTATAGTATGATAATTTATCCTATGTAATGGATATGAGGTGAAATGCACATGCATTTATAAGTATGACATGTGATGACATTCATGCATAGCATCCCAATAGCCATGATATTTTACACGATGATGAGAAAAGAATGTATTGTATTTTTCTTATGAGTACAGTTGTAAAAACTAGCAATTTTATAAATTGGTTGTTATTGCTACTGAGATTTTTTCTCATTAAAAATATCGGTTTGTATCAGATGCCTAGATACCAAGTATTATTGGAGATTGAAGTGGATTATGTGGAAATACCTTTTTCGGTGGTACTTTCCTATTATCAAAGAATTTTGGATATTATTAGTAGTAGAAATTCCCCCAGTATTGTAAGAGACAGGGGATGATGTTTTGAATATTTTGGGCATGTAGACAGATATTTTGATGTAAGAAAAGCATGAAAGCATATATGTTAAGGATATGTGAGAAAAAAGGGGTATGAGTAGCAGGATTGTTACCTCCTTACCTTAGTTGACTAGTTTTTGTAAACTTAAATATCTATAGGTATATTTCTTGATAAGTAACTGTTTTGTATATAACTAATCAGATATGTGAATGAATATATATATGTTTTATTTCATTGATTTCTACAATGTAACATGTGAGAACCTGAGTATAGTAACCCAAGATAATGGCACTTAATTATCTAACTTGGTAAAAAGTTAAAATTGACACGAGTAGGGGTAGTAATAAATCACTAATCTTATAGTGTATTATATTACATTATTTAAATAACTAACAGGGACTATAACATTGGGGGGTTACATTGATACCTCTTCTCCTAATTTTCATTTGTGAATGTTAGCAGTCTATGTCTAAAAGATAGAGAAGGATTAACCTCCAGTGTCCTTCTCCTCTTTGATATATAGTGGGGTAATGAAAGCTGTGACATTGTTCCTAGTAAAAATATGTTAGCAAGAGAACAAGAAAGGAAGATAATCTAAGATAGTATAATTACTTATGCTAAAGTTGCCATCCATGAAATGGTATTAAGCTTCATGAGACAAATATGTTCGTGGTATAATGAGGAATGAAAATAATTAATTAATAGCAGGGGATGAGAGATTAATATATCAATTAGCATACAAGAAAAAAAGAATAAAATGTATGGAGTGAAGAACAATTCGCATGCAAGAGGTTCCTAGCCCTTATGAAATCTAAGTGCATGATGTTTCTTCTTATATCTTTGAAAGGAAGAAAATCACTTAGCAAATATCAACTATCAAACACGAGTAGGGAGACTTACTTGGTGGAGTTGATCACGTTCTTAGTAATTGCTCAAGGGGTGGCCGATTTCCTCAAGATAATATTGAATAAAAACTAGAGCTTTTTAGGATGGAAAAATGCCACGGCTAAGAGTGTTTAAATATGTAAGGCAGCTGTGTTCAAGGAGTCCTTGTTTCATGGAGATCCACGCATGAAGAAAAGGAGAGGATAGGCTAGAATAATTTTTAATTTTATTATGATAAAATTCTTTGAAAAATGATCATGAATTTTCAAAAGGTTTTAAAAGATAGTAGGATAAGTTAAACAAATTTTTGAAAATTATATGCTCTTTTAAGAAGGGTTTTCAAAAATGTTTAAAAATCTATGATCATACTTCTTAATTAACAAAAACTAAGGATGACTCAATTTTTTTTTTAAAAAAAATTGAAACGTTTTGAAAGATTATGATGTCTCAAAATTTTCAAAATTCAAAATTTCTTTCAAGAACTTAAAGAAATTTTTTTAAAAAAAAAAGAGTTATCTCTTAAGATATGCTATCATGATCATGTGAAATTGGCTTAGTGATAGGTTATCATGCGACTTGAGTTTTATAGTAATAGCTTATCATGATTCAACCTAGTGATAGATGATCACTTGGGTTGATCTTTCTAATGATAAGTTATCACTTGAAACCAACAATGATATCTTATCACTTGAGTTATCTTTTACCATAACCTTTCACTTCTCCAATTGGAATCCCTTGCGTGTTATTAGAAACAATACCTTGATCATGAGGATCATTTATCCCTCTTGGCACTCGAATAATTTATTACAATATGAATCAATTTGTAAAGACCGAATTACAATGACAAAAAGGGAAAAAGTGTTTACTTTTTTTTTCTTTTTTCTTTTCTAAGTCCCTTAGATAGACCGATTTATTTATTACTTATTGATGTAAGATCACCTTGAACTCTAATGGGTCTCCATAATAGTGCTTGAAATGGTCCCTGTTTACCTTGAATTCGCCTTGGTTAGGGTGATAAATCTCAATTGCACTGTAAGGAAATACCTGGTTGATTGTGTAAGGCCTCAACCATCGGCTCTTAAGCTTCCTTAGAAAGAGATGTGATGTGCTGCCAATGCTTTATATGCAGCCACACCTTAAGGCAATGCACCTATCAGTGTAGCCTATCATAATGGAGAGTACCAAGGTTGTATCCCATGGGAATGAGAAAACCCAGAGTTACTACTTGTTGTTATTTAACCTAAGACAAATAGTGATTAAATTGTGCTAAATTCTAACTACTACTATCTAATTACGGAGGGAATCAACGATGCTTGATCGAGGAAAGAAAGTATCAATTCTAGAAGGGCAAACCCACTAGGGTCCTAAATTAAGTGATATAAAACCAAAAGATTATGAATTATGAAATTGATTATGTTACCTATGAGTAAATTCTAATTTAAACCCAAATTCTCTGTCGATCTCAATGGGTTTTTAAAACCTACAACCTCTTATTGGCTGGTTCTTCCTAACAGGTGATTCAAGATCAGCATTAGAGTTTTAATTCACTACTATTAGGAATTCCTCTTAATCAAGCAATCAGTTAGGCTCTAGTTCCGAGTGAAGATCAACTATTCTCTTTAGTTAGTTTCCAATTCCAAAAATTATTGGTTAGAGTTTTTGAGAGGAATCAAAATAGTTTTCCCTATGATGTCTTATAATGAAATTTGGATTAAATCTTAACTAAAGGAAGATCACACAATAATTCAATCATATTTAACTCAAAATATCACTATTGTTTAAAAGACCCCAAATGGGTTCTGCTAGTCTAGCTACTCATGTTCATGAATAAAGCAACAAGAGATATGATAGAAAGGGATGAAGAACAAAATGCATTAGAAACAACCTTATCTGTCAAGTTTTAGGTGAAAGATTCTTGGCTCTAAACTTCGCCTTGATTATGCTCCTTGTTGCCTTTTGACGCTTGCAAATCTCTTTCTTCAATTCTTGGTTGAATCTCTATGGATGTTGCCTTTGTAGAAAGACAAGGGAATTAAAGTATCAATGCCCTAAGGAATGGAAGGGATTGCTGTAACATCCCCTACCTTCTTGACCATATTAAAAATATTAATTGGATATATTAATGTAGAAAATTTCTATTTCCTTTAACTTTACTTTAGACAATTGGATAAAAGGAAGAAAAGTAGGTAATGGATGAGGTAAGGAAGTAATCCCTCATTTATAATTAAACAACACATGTGAAAAAAAAAAGAAGAGAGAGTTCATGCACAAGGAAGGGATGGATGGATGAGTGATAGTGAGATACACTTTCTTCCCTCACTTTCCACTTTAAAGTGACTAAGAGAGTGCCTATAAAACGTGATGTGTGACCCCATTTCCCAGCCTCTTGCCAACCAAAAGAGGGAGGCGTGATTACTAACCAAAAGAGGGAGGCATGAATAGGTGCAAACACCAAGATAATTGAAGCCCACGGACTACACTTATGCTAAAAGAAGAATGGAAGGTGAGCTCACGGAGTACACGTGTTCTTAAAGGAGAATGGGAGGTAGGATCATATCACCATCATAGGGAGAATTCGGTGCAGTAAACAGAAAGGAAAACCCATGCATAAATAGCCTATGCCCCTTGTTTCAATCTATGCAGCATTTAAATCCCACTAAATGAGGGAGAAGAAGCATGCATGCGGTGAAAAGGTGGAAAAGTGAGAGAAGGACATGTGGAACTACATTAATCCTTTTCCCTCACCTTACTATTCCCTTCACGTAAGCTAGGGTGAGTAAGTTATTTAATCCCTCACCTACTGTTTCTCTTCCTTCCTGTGACCTACTTCCGTCAACCTAACTGAGAAGTTATAAAAAAATAAAATAGCCATATAGCCAACACCTCTTCCCTAGCCTGTAGGAGGACCGACCCAGCTTAGAATAGGCATGATTAACTCTACCCAGGTGTCACACATAAGGAGAAAAAGGATTTATAAGAATGTAGGAAAGTCATTCGGTGGGGAATAAGAGAGGAAGAAGAAAGGAAAGCCTGAGGAGAGGAGGAAAAATGCATAGATGAAACGAAACAAAAATAGCTAGATCGAAGGAGAAACAGACACGTTCATCATTAGTTCCCAAGCACAAGGTAACTTAATAATTCTCTTAGTTTTGGTTAGAAAATAAGGAACCAGATAGAGAGAGATTCTGAGCCCTAAAACAATGCATAAAACATCTACACCCCTCCTTGTGAATAGGAAAACATTCGTGCTTCCTATATAGAGTGATGAACTAGAAATTTAGGGGTGTGGGTACTCCTTTAATGATTATAAAAGTGGTAGAGAAAGTTCGTAGATTAACCTGGCGTGTGGCTGGCCGTGTGTAACTAATTAGAGGACGATATGAGCAGGTATAAACTAGTACTGTTACTAGTGTTTTACGGAATCTAACACACAGTATTCATGGATTAGTAATATATCTATATATATATCAGTGAGGTAGTGTTGTTATTTCAACGTGTAATATATCCGTAAATATTCCATGAACTAGATTATTGTGAATAGGAAGTAAACTGTCTAAGAATCCATTAAGACGCTGGTACACGAAGTTTAAATGAATTGATATTATAAATATATATATTTTTATATTAATGATGTAGTGATGGAGTTTTAACGGATTGTCTGTTGTAGCTGCTTCATAGCCATCGTGAGTGGAATTTAGAATACACCAGCACTTAGTTAACGTTGGGCTACTAAAGTATATGGAGAAAAAAAATTTAGTACGTGGCAGTAGATTAAGGCCAATGAATTGATCTAGATTAAATAAGTAACATAGTAATATGAACAGAACGACACATGGATAGAAAATATATAAATATACTTTGTATGGGAGTTGGCACGAAACATAAATGGGTGAAAAGAATGGAGGACCCTAGGAATAAAATAAAATAAAAAGGCATTTAAAGGCATAGGCCAGAATAATATTAATGGCAAATAAAACACTCAGGTTACTAATGATAAAATTTATAGAATCTAGTTAATTACGTATGTTGAATAAGAAGGGTCAAAGGCAAATTAGGAAAAGTAGTGGGATGTTGAGGTTAATCCAAGCTTTTAAAGGTAAAATGGAAAGATCATCTGAGTGAAGTAATTATGACCATATTATTGCAAGGTTAAAATCAAAAATATAAAATGTTATGTATAAATGGTAGCCAATGTAATAATGATGGTAGGGATTAAGATAAGTGACCAAATGTTCACTAATAGTAAAAGTGGCCAAGTGCCCACAATGTGACCAAGAGTTCACAAAAGCTATATGAGTGGCCAAGAGTCCACCATGTGTCCCAGTGTACACATAAAAACTTTAGTGGCCAATTGTCCACTTTTACTACAGGTATATATGCAAGGTAAGTTTTAAGAATGAGTACCGTATATATATATATATAGAAAATTACCAGCTGATGCAACTACTACTTAGAATTATATTCTGGTGTCATGACTAATGTTACTGTAGGTTATTAAAAATCTTCTATGTTTGTGTATTTATACAAAGCTTTAAATTGTGAATTATTAAGTTACTGAGAAATTAGTTCTCATATATTTGTTAATATGTATCAAATGCAGGCAATTAGCGAAGTTCTGAATAAGACGAGATTAGTATTAAGAAAGAATGTTGTAAGAATCCTCTGTAACTATGGGTTTAAGTGATAGAAATTATGTTGTCTCCTGACCCTAAGTTGGTAATCCTGAGGGTAAGACACTATTGTAATATTCACAGATATATAGTAACGTAGCCCACTGAAAAAGATATGTTCATTTCACTTTGCTTATCCGATTTATCAGAATCAAAGAATCAATAATCACAATTGTATGATAATAAGGAAGTGAGAGACTCTCAGTTAATAATAATAATGAATAAACAATGATAAAGATAAATGTAATGAAATTATCTATCTACTAGCATTAAGTGGTAATACTGGATAAGGACGTTACAATTGCCATGCTCTAAACTACTTCTTGTGCTAATGTTTTCTCTCCCTGAATGAATGCCTCCCTCATCATGTGCCTCCTCCTATTTATAGGTAAGGGAGGCATGTCTTCAGGCTAGGATATAGCTGTGTGTTGGCTTGAAAAAGGGCATGGCCATATGGTAGCCTAGGAAAGGGGTATAGTCATGTTGGTGTCTGTGTTCTTGAAGGGATGCCTCCATGGTGCATTTTTGGCCTTCTTTTTGTTGGAATTGGTTGCTATAGCTGTGTAGGGAGGTGCATAAGGTGTCATAGAGGTTGGAAGGGCGTGTTCTTGAAGATCTAAGGCAGTATGGCCATGTGGTAGGGTGTGTTCTAGAAGAGTTCATGCTTAGCCTTGCTATAAGGTGCATTTTGAGGTGCTTTGAGCCTTTAGAAACTTGGTTTCGGTCCATTTTGCTTTGAAAAAATGCTTTGTACCTGGTTAAAGCTTAGGTAACATGGAAATAAGATAGAAACTTGGGTGATTTTGTATCAAACACATAAAACATGCTTCTAATTCAAGCAAAAATTGTCAATTAAAACTATATAATTATGTCCCTATCAAACTACCCCACACTTAAGCTTTTACTTATCCTCAAGCAAACTTTTATTTAATTTGTAAAAAGCAATAATATCTCCTTATAGTTTATGTATACTTCACAGTTTATGTTTCCTAATACTTCCCAAATGAACCTTGATCATACTTCTATCATTGCAAAACCTTCATAGATAACAGAAATAGCCAGATTGTATGCAGTTTCTTAATAAGCAATTCATTGTTTATTCAGGAACCAGTGCCTCATAGAGGTCACTCAATAACACTCAAAAGTGTATATAGGTAGAGTGAAATCTCTTAGGCAATTTCATAAAACTATGCCTTCCATATGCTTGCTCATAAATCTCATCTTTGCTACTTCTGAAAAATTGAATATCATGATTAAAGGGTCTTAACAGGGTTGCAATGGGGCTTAAGGTAAGGGTAGGAGAAGAATTTTGGAAGAAAATGGTGCAGATATGTTGGAAACTCATGCAGTTTTAAGGAGACTCCAAGAATTAAATACAGTAAATGTAGTTTTCACTAAGATTCTTTTTCTCTTCTTCATTATATATATTTTTTCTTTTTGTAGTCTTGTAGCTTTTCTAATATCCAGTCTTGGATTGAAGGGGTACCTCAAAATAAGGAAAAGGCTTAGTGGACTGTCTTCTGTTGAGGTAATGCATTTTAATCCAATGGTGAAACATACACAAGTTCCAACATATAGGGTAGTAGAGAAAGATAATGTAAGAGGTGGAATATGGGGTGTAAAGGTGTATATAATGAAGAATATGTGAAACCTCAATGATAGTTAACTAAGTGAAACACATAGGGTAGGCTTTTTGGCTAGCAGTGGTGTATCCTAAGTTGCCTAAATCATTTTCAATATTCAAAGATTTATGTAACTTTGACAAGTATTGCAAAGCAAGTTCTAGAATCATAGTAAAATGAGATGCACACTCAAACAAGAAGATTTAGAGTATATTTGTCATGAATGCTCACTTAGGCTCAAATCCTTTCATTTGTATGGTAAGGTTTAATCGGGTTCCTAAAATTCTCAATTGAATTGCTAGTTAAGTAATGCATGTAAATCTTCCTATTACTATCATCAATTAATAGTTTATGCAATATAGGACATGATTAAAGACATTGGAATTTTTAGATGCCATAGAATTATTTTTCTATGAGCTATGAAATACAATTATTGTTTAATTTGAAATTAAAAAAGAGCTTGTCTTGCAGGATTGTGTATTATATTTTATTCATGTTATCACTTAGTAGAGAACAAAGCGATTATTAGTTTTGAAAAAAATAGAGATATAAAATGCTAAATTTTGAAATGCACATTAAAATGCACACTTATGAGAAATATAATGCTAAATTTTGGAATGCACACTTATTTGAAATGTGATAAGCAATAACTGAACATTGAATATTGAACTGAGAAGAGTTACCTCACACTTTAGACAAACACTGTCCTCAATGTATCAAAATGAGGAGAGCTCATTGACAACTAGAAATGAAAGTAAAGGAAAACGTTATCTTATCTCTTGAAATCATGATAGCTTATCACTTAAGGTCATGATAGCTTATCATTAGCCTTGAAGTCATGATAGCTTACCATTTACATGATAAGTTAACATGCATTCTTTAATCCTTGCCTTTCCTTCTTTTAGCTGGACTTCCTAGGCAAAATCCCATTTATTTCCCCAAGTAAATTGGGAAATTTTATTTATAGATGAATTGAATTGCAGAATAAAGGAAAACAAAAAAGAACAGAATATTTGTGGTTTTTTTTAAGTCCATTAATTGAACTCATTCATTTACTATATCTTGGAGGAAAATTACCTGGACCTCTAGTGGGTTTCCATGGTAGTGCTTAAGACGATGCCTATTTACCATAAAATTTCCCTGATCAGGGCAATAAATTTCAATGGCACCATATGGAAATACCTAACTCACTGTGTAGGGTCCTAACCATCAGCTTTCTTAACTTAACTAGAAAGAAATAGAGACATGAGTTGTAAAGAAGTATTATGTCTCCTACTTGAATGTTCTTGGATTTTCGTAGACTTTTGTCATGCCATTTCTTTATTCGAGCTTTATAGATGTAAGAATTCTCATACGCTTGTTGGCGCCATTCTTCCAACTCATTAAGCTACCATAGTCTTTCTTTCCCTGAAGAAACAATATCTAGGTTACATGTCTTAAGGGCCCATAAAGCCTTGTGTTCTAATTCAATAGGTAAATGGAAATTTTTCTCATAGACAAGTCTATATGGTGTAAACCTAGTGGATGTCTTATAGGCTATCCTAAAAGCCCACAAGGCATCATCTAGCTTTGCCGCCTAATCTTTCTTGTTTATACCTATAGTTCTTTCTAATATTCCTTTTAACCCCTTATTGGTTACTTCTACTTATTCACTAGTGGGTGACAGGGTGTAGCAAATCTGTGGGATACTCCATAGCATTTGAGTACTTTTTCTAATTGGTAGTTACAAAAGTGGGTTCCACTATCACTGATTAATGCTCTTGTTGTGCCAAACCTAGAAAATAACCTTTTTAGGAACCTAGTTATTACCTTAGCATCATCAGTGGTGAATGCCTGGACTTTTAGCCATTTAGAGAAGTATTCAACTGCTTCCAGGATACATCTGCTAGCATAGGAAGAGGGAAAAGGTACCATGAAATCAATGCCCCATACATCAAAGATTTCAACATGTATGCTAGTTTGGGCCATTTTATTTTAGTCCAAGAGGTTACCTAACCTTTGGCATGCATCAAAAACCTAGACATACTTTCATGCGTCCTAGAATATGGTTGGCCAGTAGAATCTTGCCTCTAACACTTTCCTAGCAGTATGGTTTCTACTTGATGTCGTCTTATTGGTCCCTTGTGACAATGGTTTAGCATCTGGAAAATCTCTTCCCTATGTACACATCGTCTAATTACCTGATCTGTATAAATTTGAAACAAATATGGATCTTCCCGAATATAATATTTTAGCTCAGCAAAGAACCTTTTCTTTTGTTGAGTTATCATACCTTTTGGTAGGACTATAGCAACCAAATAGTTAGCATAATTTGAGAACCAAGGGAGATCTGTATATACCTACATTACCTCCAGATGCTCCTCTGGGAAGTTATCATTACTAGCTTTTTCATTTAGAGCTTTGAGGTTTGGGTTCTCTAGTTTTAACAGGTGGTCTACAACTAAATTTTCTGTACCCTTATTATCCTTGACCTCTGTATCAAATTCTTGTAGTAGTAGAATCCATCTGATTAATCTTGGTTTAGCATTATTCTTTCTAAATAAATATCTTAGAGCCAAGTAATCTATGTAGACCACAGTCTTAGATAATACCAAGTAGCTTCAAAATTTATCAAATGCACATACCACTGTAAGTAGTTCCTTCTTAGTAGTGGTGTAATTTTCTTAGGTGTCAGTCAATGTCTTGTTGGCATAATAGATGGGTTGAAACTTCTTATCAATCCTTTGTCCTAAAATAGCTCTAACTTCATAGTCACTAGCAAAACACATAAGCTCAAAAGGTAGCCCCCAATTAGGTGATATCATGATAAGGGCTGCGGTCAATTTTTCTTTTATTAGCTCGAATGCTTGCAGACAGTTGTCATCAAATATGAAAGTTGTGTCTTTGGCAAGCAACTAAGTCATAGGTTTGGCAATCTTAAAGAAGTCTGTGATGAATCTTCTGTAGAATTTGGCGTGTCCCAAGAAACCTTTTATTGCTTTGACAGAGCTAGGAGGTGGTAGTTTTGATATAACTTCAACTTTTGCCTTGTCTACTTCTAGTCTTGTGTGGGATATTTTATGACCTAGGATGATTCCTTCTTATACCATGAAATGGCATTTTTCCCAATTCAGAATGAAATTTGACTCTACAAATTGAGCCAACATTTGCTACAAAATACTTAGGCAATGGGTGTAGGAATTGTCGAAAGCTGAGAAGTCATCCATGAAAACTTCCATTGACTCCTCAATCATGTCATGAAAGATCGTCATCATGTACCTTTGAAAAGTAGCTGGTGCATTACACAGTCCAAACGACATTCTTCTATATGCAAAGGTTCCATAGGGGTAAGTAAAGGTAGTCTTCTCTTGGTCCTTAGGAGTAATAGGTATATGATAATATCCTAAAAAACCATCGAAGAAGCAATGGAACATATGACCTGCTAATCTCTCAAGCATTTAATTAATAAATGGAAAGGGAAAAATGGTCTTTTCAGGTTACATCATTTAGTCTACAGTAGTCTATACAAACCCAGAAAGTTGTTACCATCCTTATCAGTATAAGCTTATCCTTTTTGTTCTTTATTATGGTAGTCCCTCCTTTCTTGGGCACTACCTGTATAGGACTAACCCAAGAGCTATTAAAGATAGGGTAAATTAAACCTGTATTGAGTAGTTTAATCACCTCCTTTTTTACTACCTCCTTCATCTTAGGGTTTAGTCATCTTTGTGGCTATACCACCAGCTTGTAACTATCCTCCATCAGAATCTTATGCGAACAATAGCTGGGATTTATCCCAAGGATTTCTAAAATTTATATACAAAAGATCGGGGGTACTTCCTGTGAGAAGCTAAAGTCATCTCTCTTTCCTCAGGAGTCAAATCTGTTACTATGGTTAGTGGTAGCTTTTCTACCTTATCTAAGTAGGCATAGCTCAAATGCTTAGGTAATTCCTTTAACTATTAGATAAAAGGGTCCTCAATTGAAGGTTTTACCTCTTCCATTTCTTGCCTATCTATAGAGGAGATATGATTAGTTAATTCATTTGACTTAGTGTTTAGAGGGTTGCTAGGCTCAGTAGGCAGTAAGCATGTTAGTTGTTGCAACACCTTTTCATTGGTTAAACTGTCTTCTTCTACTTGTGAAGGTTCTTGTAGAGTGTCTTTTAATAGGAATTCCTAGATGTAGGCTTCAATTTCATCATCTAAGATATCCATTGAATGGACACATCATCGTGATCTATGAATTTTCTTATGGATTTTGCTTAATCAAAGGTGACAATCTTATCTCTCACTCTATGTTGCAGTCTTCCATTGCAAACATGTATGAGATCTCTGGATGTTGCGAGGAATGGTCTTCAAGAATTAGTGGTATATTGCTTTCACCTATCATGTCCATTACCACGAAGTTTAATGTGCTACCAATGAACTATATGTAGCCACACCTTAAGGTTGCGCACCTGTCAGCGTAGCCTAGTGCAATGGTGAGTACCAAGGTCATATTCCATGGGAATGAGAAAGCCCAGAGTTACTACTTACTCATTGCTATTTAGCCTAAGAAGAATGATGAGTTTTTAATTATCTAAATCTAATTATCACTCTCTTAACTTTGGGGGGAAAGTAAGGCAAGTGTTACGATGATGAATTATCAAGTACTAGAAAAGCAAACCCATTGGGGTCTTAGATTAGATGATATGTAAACAAAAGATAATGAGTTATGAAATTGATTGTGCTACCAGTGTAAAACAAATCTAGATTTTCAGTTGGTTTTAATGGATTTCTTAAACCTAAACCTTCCATTGGCTATTCTTGTCCAATGGTCAAGCTTAGATCAGCATTAAGGCTTTTTAGGAGTTCCTCCTGGTCCAGTAGTTGTCAACCTATTGGTCTGATTGAAGATCAACTATTCTCTTTAGTTAGTTTTCCAATTCCACACATCATCAGGCAAAGCATTTGAGAGGAATCTAAATAGTTTTCTTATGATGTCTCGTAATAAAACTTGTTTAATCTTTAACTAGAGGAAGATCACACAACTTAATTTATAAACCAATCATCTTTAAATCAAAGTATCAACATGGTCTAAGAACCCCAATTGGGTTCTACCAATCTAGTTACTCTTTTTTATGAATAAGATAGCAAGAATTAAATCAAGGGAAGAAGAATGAAAGGGAAAAAAAACATCCTCATCTATTGAGTTTTGGATGACTAGTTTAGATTCTTAACTCCTTTCTTGACTATGCTTCGAATTGCCTCTTGATGCTTTCCAATTTCTTCCTTCAACTCTTGATTGACTATCCACGACTTGTGACCTTTGTGGGGAGGCAAGGGAATTAAAGTATTAGGCACCAAAGACTAGCAAGGATTGCCACACTCCAAGGTACTCCAAGTGCTCCTAGTTTCCTTCTTCTTAGACGCCTAAAAGTGATGCCTCTCCTCCTTTGCGCCTTTTCCTATTTATAGGCAAGTAAGGCACCTCCTTAGGCCTCCACATGGCTGTGTGGCAGCCCATAAAGGGGTATAGCCGTGTGGTAGCCAAAGTGGGTGACATGGCCATGTTATAGGCCATGTTCTAGAAGACATCTTTTCGTGATGATTTTTCATTTGTTCCTTAGTTGAGAATTGTTTCTCTTACTATGTAGGAAGGTCTATAAGATGTCTTTGTCATGTGGAGAGGTGTGTTCTATAAGATTTAAGGTAGCATGGGCATGTGGCAGGGTGCGTTGTAGAAGACTTCATGAGTGCCCATGCAAAAAGGTGAATTTTGAGGTGCTTTGAGCCTTAGATGCTTGGTTTTGGTCCATTTCTCTTCAAAACTGCTTTATACCTGGGAAAAGCCTTGATAACATGCATTCAAGTGAAAACATGGGTAACTATACATAAAACACATAAAATATACTCCTAAAGTGAGTGGAATTTAGCCATTAAATATGTATAATTATGTGTTCATCATAATACCCCACACTTAAACTTTTACTGTCCTTAAGCAAAATTTCATTTTATTTATAAGAGACAGTAACAATATTTCATAGTCAATACATACTCCACAGTCTATTCAACTTGATGCTATATGAATCTTAACCATGATCCTTGGCATTGCAGGCCATTCACAAATAACAAACATAGTTAGATTGAATGCATTTCCTCAATAAGCAATTTGTTGTTTTGATTAGAAACCACTACCTCATAGAGATCACTTAATGTCACTTAGAAGTGTATATAGGTGAAGTGAAATCTCTCAAGCAATTTCATATTACCATGTCTTCCATATGCTTGCTCATAAATCTCATCTCATCTCCATTACTTGCGAAAACTTGAATATCATGATCAGAGGGTTTTGACAAGGTTGTAATAGGGTTTAAGGTAGAGGTAGGTGGAGAATTTTGGGAGAAAAGGGTACAGATATGTTGAAAATGTATGTGGACCTAAGGAGATTCCATGGATTAAATGCAGTGGACATAGTTTTCACTAAGCTTTTTAGTTTAGAGAATACCCTTTCCTAGGATAGTTCAGAGATTGCTTTGATACTTTTTTCTTCTTCTTCTTCGTGCTACCTTTTTTCCTTTCCTTTTCTTCTTTTCTTCCTTTCTTTTCTTTTTCATATATTTTTTTCTTTTTTTTACTTTTAGCAGTCTCACAGTCCTTCTAATATTTAGTCTTGGACTAAAGGGGCATCTCAAAATAAAGAGGAGACTCAGTGAATCCTATATGTTGAGATACTGCATTTTAATCCAGCTATGAAGAACAGCCCATAAGAGTTTCAACATATAGGGTGTCAAAGAAAGATAGTGTAAAATGAAATGGAATATAGGGTGTAAAGGCCTATATATGGAAGGAAAAGTCAAAGATCAATGATGGTCAACTAAAGGAAACACATAGGGTAGGCTTTTTGGTCATTAGTGGTGTAACCTAAGTTACCCAAATCATATCTGATATTCAAAATTTCATGTAATTTTGACAAGTATTACAAAGCAAGTTCTAGAAGCGTTGTAAAATGAAATTCACCCTCAGTAAGAAAAAAAATTGAGCATGTTTGTAATGAATGCTCTTTTGGATCAAATCCTTACATTTATAAGGTGTGGTTTCATAGGTTCCTAAAATTTTCAATAACATTGCCAATCAAGTAATGCATGCATGTTTTTCCTATCTATATTATCAATTAAGAGTGTATTCAATGTAGAATATGGTGCAAGATGTGGGAGCATCTAGGTGCCATAAAACTGCTTTTCAGTATAAGCTATGAAATGTGTTTATTGTCTAATATGAATTGAAAACAAGGTTTGACTTTTGACTTGCAAGATTGTAAGTGTGTATTTTATGTTCATGTTATGACTTAATTATAAAGTAATGCTAAAGAAAATGACAATTACTAATATGATATACTTCAGAATTCACATTGGATAGCATCGTATTGTGATACACTTGTTTGAAATGTGAACTGCGATAAAAAAAAAAAAGAGAGAATATAAGAACAAAGTATAGCAATACAAAAACTAAAAAGCAAACTGCAAGAAATTTTTGAAATTTTTTTTATGTAATAAAGCAAAGAAAAAAAAACTGAAATAAGATTAAAATAAACTAAAATAATAAAACTGAGTTGAAATTGAAATAAACTAACATAAACTGAAAGGAGTCACCCTGTACTTAAGACAAACATTATGCTCAGTGTATAACAAAATAAGGAGGACTCATTAACAAACTGAAAGTATAAAATGAGATGAAGGAGAATGTTATCGATTTATTGTGCTAGTGGATTCTCAGGAGATGGTGGTAGATGATCCTCAAAGTAGATGTCCAGGTTGTCTAAGTCAGCAAGGGATGGTGGCGGTGCATTAACTAGCCTCTGGATCTGAGAGGTCATTTGATGTGATTGTTGGATATGGCTCTCTAATCCAGTTGAGATATGTTTGAGAGTGCTTTGGATAGTATCCTGGCATTCTCTGATTTCTTGTTGAAAATCTCTAAATTTAGTAATATACTGTTGCTGAATTTTTGCTAACTTGGCTAATTGATCAGATGAGATGCTTAGGTTTCTGGGCCTAAGGACTTCTGTTGCTACAGGAGATGGTGGATCATCTGTTCTTGAAGGTTGTGCATCATTTCTTGTAGTGTCTCTAGGCTGTATGACTTGATTTTGGCTTACCAACTTATAGGCTGGACCATCATGATCACGGGATGTGTATATCATTTGCATATTCATCATTTGCTTTAGACTTATTGGCTGTATGTGTCCTACTTGAGTGAGCTCATTTATGCAATCATCTAAGACTCCCATCTTCCTTGCTAGCCGAGCGATGTATGGGCTAAAGCATATTATACTCTTCTTGACATCTTCTATGAAAGTGGAGATCTGGTTTGCTAAAATGAAAACAAGATATACTTTCTTATGTTAATGCATGGCCCATAGGAGGAACAAGTCTGTTTGGGTGACAACTCCAAAGCCATCTCCTTTACCTGTAATGGTATAAACTAAGATGGAATGAAGGTACCTTAAGCCATCAAGGAGGTTAGTGGCCTTGGAGCTGCTTGAGTTGTACGAGCTAGGCCTCAGTGCTATCTGATTCCAAATTATATGGGAGGGAGCTGTTGGAGCATAAAGTCATCCTTTGTACTCATTTACATGTAATTTCTCTATTGTCCATAAGCCTAAATGCCTTTTAAAGTAAGCTATGGACATAAAGAAATATACTCCCCCTAAGCGGAATGTAATGGTGTTTGGCTCAATCTACTTAACTATATGCTTCTTTAGGGAGAAAGTGCTACAAAACTCCAAGATCAACTCCCTATACGTAGGTTCGTTAATGGTGAATAGCCTTGTAAAGGGTAGTGGATCTAGTAGTTCATGGATTTCATCAGTTAATCCTACTTTAGGATGTCTTTTAGGTTGATGCAATGTCCGGCTCCTATCATCTTGAAGCAAAAGACTTGGTACTTCTCCTCGTGCTCTACTTTACGGAACGTTATCAATCTATGTTGCGGAGGGAGAGAAGGGTTTTCTTTAGGGGTCCCTCTTTTTCTTGATGTAACACTGTAGGATGAGGAACTCGACATGGTCCTGTATTGACTTGAGTTAATTGCGAAAGAATCCAATCTAAAGAGTATATATCAATCTTTGAGCATGACTTCTGTAGGTAACATTATCCTTGTGATTTATTTCAAAATAAAAGATGTAAAGAAGAAATATTCTATAGCTAGAATCTTGATGCATGCATGAAAAGAAACAAGAGTCTTGTTTGTTTCTTGCATGATGATGATTTATTTTATAAAAGAATGAGGACAGAAACAAGAACAAGATTATTTATACATATATTTATTTTCAAGAATGGGTTTTCCTTGTCAAGATTTTATTAAAGAATAGTTCTTTGAAGTTCTTTATGAATACAAAAAAAATAATCTCATACACAACCATTTATAGAAAGAAAGAAGGATAGAAGATTCTATCAAGAAACCTTAGAAACTATAGAAAGAATGGATTAATGTGAAAGAAAGTTACAAGATTCTATAGTTTCCAAATTTATTTTTTTTATGTCTAAAAGAAATCACAACAAGATTTGTGCATAAAACAAATGTTTCTTTCAGATCCTATATTATTTTATGATAGAATCTTATTCTTATGTTCATAAAAGGATTAATCTTGGAAGTCATGATGATGACACGGTTATTGTATGCGCATAAGAGATCAAAGAAGCATGAATCTTGAAGAAGAAATTATTAAAGAATGAATCGTGAAACTAAAAGCATGAATCTTGAAAGAATGAATATGACTATTAAAGGATGATGAGTGCTATACATGTGAATAGTGAAAGAATTTATGAAATAATTAAAGAATGCTCCTAATTAAAATGAAGAAAAAATGATTTTTATTGAATTCTCATAAAAAGAGAAAAGAGAATTAATGGAAGAAAACATACTTGGTATGAAGAACAATTATGCTTGAGAGTTGCTCTTAGGGTGGCCAAAGATTCACAAAAGGGATTAAAAGAATTTGAAGCTTACTATTTCATGTGGGAGAGTGTCATGTATAAGCCTTTATATAAGCAAAGGAAACCATGCCCTCTTAGGAGAAGGATTCCACACGCGAAGAGGAGGAAGGGATAAGTTTTGAAATTAAATTTGGATAAGCCATATCTTTTGAAAAAAATTAAAAGGATTCTTGATAACTCTTTTTGAATTGATCATACTCTTTGGAAAGTGTTTGAAAGATCCTAAGGATAAGTTAATTTATGAATATGTTTAAAATTTTGATGATCATATTATCCTCAAGAATTTGTGGATAATGCAAAGGATAATTCAAAACTTTTGAAAGAATTGAAACAATTTAAAAGAGCTCCCTACTTACTTGTAATTTCAAAAATTAAGGATAAGGCAAAATTGAAACAAGTTGAAATTAATTCAAAGGCCTACCATTTTAGAAAATTTAAGGATAAAGCAACTTTGAATTTGTTTGAAAGTTTTAAGATAATGTAAAATAATTCAAATAAGCTTTATATTTAAAATTTTGATGATAAGCCTTTAACTTTTGAAGTTTAAAGAAATTCAAATTGCCTTACTTTACGAAATTTATGTCTTATGTTTTTGAAAGTTTTTAAGATGAAAGAGAATTCAAAATCCCTTCATCCTAATATAAAATCTTCGAAGACCTAAATTACTCTTTTAGGGGAAATTTCAATTTGTCGAAAAGTATAAGATAATTAGGAAATTAATTCAATTTTTCAAAAACTTGAGACTTTTAAAAAAATAAATAAATTTCAAAATATTGAAAGTGTTGAAAATCTTTAAAATTCAAATTTGCTTTCATGAAATCTATTCCAAAAGCTTATCTCTTATGATAGGCTATCTTTTGAAATCATGATAACTTATCATTTTCGTGATAGGTTATCATTAATCTTTTAATCCTAGCTTTCCCCTCTTTTAGCTAGAATCCTTGGGGCACACTTTCTTTATTTCTCCAAGTAAGTTGAGAAAATGTTATTGGTATGTAAGCTAAATAAGATAAAATTAAAAACAAAAAAAGAATATGTTTTTCTTTCCTGAGTCCACTAACTGAACTCATTTCTTTATTGGGTCATGAAGGAAGATTACCTAGTCCTCAAGAGGGTCTCCACGGTGATGCTTGAGACGGTGACCATTTACCTATCTGACATGTAAGGCTCCTAAGTTTTCCTAAAAACTTGAGAATTAGTTTATTTACTAAATGCAAGAAGAAAAGATGTATATATGTACATGTATGTATGTATATGTAGAGGAGTGGTTTAATTTTTGTCTCATTCTGGTGGAAACAAGAGAGGCAATGGAATCTTGTAAACAGGTGCCCTAAAAAGGTCTTTGAGAGAGCCAAAATTGTATCCCTTTCAGTAAGGATTAGGTCATCTATGATAATCATTTGTAGTTTTTTCATTTGACATAGATGAGTATAGCTTTAGTGATTAGGTGATTCTTTCAATTTCAGCACTTGGGGATCCTTAATTGAGGCTTTCACCTTATGTACCTCTAACCTATCAAAAGAAAGAGAGAGGCCAGTATAGCTGCTAGGCTCAATAGCCAGCAAAGCGGCTAGTTATTCCATCACTTTCTCATTGTATAACTCTTCCTCATTTTCTTGTAATGTTATTTGTGATGGGTTATTATGCAAGAATTCTTGAAGTTCTGACTCAATAACATCATCTAAAACATCTATAGAATAAATAGGATCATCATGATTTAAGGAATGTCTTAAAGAAGTAGCTAAGTTAGAATAAACCTTCTCCTGCTTTAGTCTTGCAGGGTATGGAATAGGTGGCCGGTACTCTATTTTAGGACTCTTGTCCTCCACTTTCAATGGTTTACTTACCTCATGCTCTGGCTCTTTACTGATTGGCGCATCTTGTACAACAATGTTATCATCAGATAATAGCAAAGGGTCAGATACTTGCTTACTATATGTCAAAGTGATAGCATTGTATTTCTCCCTTGGATTAGACTCTGTGGTTCTGGGGAGTGTCTTTGACTATGTCTCAGCCAATATCTTAAACATCTAGCCTACTTGGTATTCTATGTTCTGAATGGAGGCTTGTTGATCTCTAAGGATTGTGTTCGTTTGTTGGAAATTGCTCTCTAAAGTGGACATAGTCTTCATAATCAATTCCTCCAAATCGGATTCATTCTCTTGCAATTGAGAAAATTGATTCAGAGAAATTTGTTGTTGGGGTTGCTGTTGGTGTAACTATTGAAGATTTGGTGAACCTTAGGTATCATTATTCCATCCAAAATTTGGATAGTTACTCCACCCAGAGTTGTTTGTATTGCTGTATAGATTGTTTTGCTGACTTGGGGAATTCCTCGTGTAATCAACCTGTTTGAAATTAGCAAAATCAATGTAAGGATAAAAAGAATTGAAAGTGTTAGCAAACATACCCCTTGCATTACAGTGTCTACTATAATGTAGGCCACCACATAATTCACAGTAAAACTATGATGCTTGCTCTGGTTTTAGGAGTTCGATGATCTCTTTGGCTAGAAGATTACTTCGTGCCGTCAGAAGCTCCCTTTGGGCTTCCAACAATGATGTATAGTTCATGGTCACAAACTACCAAATTGGTAAAACAACCTAACAACCAAATAAAAGAAGAAAGAAAGAAAGAAAATGAATACAAATATAAACAAAAATAAAATAAAACAAATAAGAGCGACTAAAGTAACAATTCGCAAATTCACTCTAGTTTTCACAAAAAATATCCCCAGCAACGGCGCTTAAAACCTGATGTGCTACCAATGAACTATATGTAGCCACACCTTAAAGCAGTGCACCTATCAACGTAGCCTAGCACAATGGTGAGTACCAAGGTCGTATCCCACAGGAACAGGAAAGTCCAGAGTAGTTACTTACTCGTTGTTATTTAGCCTAAGAAGAATAATGGATTTTTACTTATCTAAATCTAATTGTCACTCTCTTGACTTTGGAGGGAAAGTAAGGCAAGTGTTAAGATGGTGAATTATCAAGTTCTAGAAAAGAAAACCCATTGGGGTCTTAGACCAGATGATATGTAAACAAAAGATAATGAGTTATGAAATTGATTATGCTACCTACGTAAAACAAATCCAGGTTTTTGGTTGGTTTTAATGGATTTCTTAAACCTAAACCTTCCAGTGGCTATTCATGCCCAATGGTCAAGCTTAGATCAGCATTAAGGCTTTTTAGGAGTTCCTCCTGGTCCAGCAATTGTCAACCTCTTGGTCTAAGTGAAGATTAACTGTTCTCTCTAGTTAGTTTTCCAATTCCACACATCATCAGGTAGAGTATTTGAGAGGAATCTAAATAGTTTTCTTATGATGTCTCGTAATAAAACTTGTTTAATCTTTAACTAGAGGAAGATCATAAAACTCAATTTATAACCCCAATCATATTTAAATCAAAGTATCAACATAGTCTAAGAACCCCAATTGGGTTCTACCAATCTAGTTACTCATGTTTATGAATAAGACAACAAGAATTAAATCAAGGGAAGAAGAACAAAAGGCAAACAAAAACATCCTCATCTGTCGAGTTTTGGATGACTATTTTAGATTCTGAACTCCTTTCTTAACTATGCTTCGAACTGCCTCTTGATGCTTCCCAATTTCTTCTTTCAACTCTTGATTGACTCTCCATGCTTGTGACCTTTGTAGGGAGGCAAGGGAATTGAAGTATTGGACTCCAAAGACTAGCAAGGATTGTCACACTCCAAGTACTCCTAGTTTCCTTCTCTTTAGACGCCTAGAAGTGATGCCTCTCCTCCCTTGCACCTTTTCCTATTTATAGGCAAGGAAGGTGCCTCCTTAGGCCTCTATATAGTTGTGTGCCAGCCTAGAAAGGGGCATGGCTGTGTGGTAGCCAAGTGGGTGACATGGCCGTGTTATAGGCCATGTTCCAGAAGACATCCATCTGGCTATGCTCCAGAAGATGTATAAGATGTCATTATCATGTAGAGAGGTGTGTTCTAGAAGATTTAAGGCAGCATGGGCGTGTGGTAGTGTGTGCTCTAAAAGATTTGATGAGCGCCCATGCGAAAAAGGTGCATTTTGAGGTGCTTTGAGCCCTTAGATGCTTGGTTTTGATCCATTTCTCTTCAAAACTGCTTTATACCTAGGAAAAGCCTTGATAACATGCATTCAAGTGAAAAAATGGGTAATTATACATAAAACACATAAAATATACTCCTAAAGTGAGTGGAATTTTGCCATTAAATATGTATAATTATGTGTTCATCAAAGTTCATAGGAAAAATGAATTTCTCGACCCTCACAAGCATATCTTCTACTATACCCTAGGATTTTGACAGTTCTATCTTCTAACTGTATGCTCATCTTAGTGGGCTTTGGTTTGCTCAGTCCCAGTTTATTAAACAAGCTGGTTGGCATTAAGTTATTGCTAGCTCCCAAGTCTACTAAGGCATCCTTGATCGGGAGTTCACCAATGACATAGGGTAAGGTGATTGAGGTTAGTTGTTTAAATAGGTCTAAGAACCTACCGAACTATAGATAAACCTTTTCCTGCTTTAATCTAGCAGGATATGGAATGGGTGGCTGATATTTTGCTAACAAACTTTTCTATCCTTTACCATGCATTAGTTTTCTTTTTGTTGATTCAAGTTCTTCATTATTTGGTTTATTCGGCACACTCTCACTATCTCCATTAAGGGTAAAGGTCCAATCAATTCATTGCCTAACCTCAAGGTGATGGCTTTGCAGTGCTCCCTTGGATAAGATTCAGTGGTGCTGGGGAGTGTGCCTAGCTGCCTTTTGGTTAGCCTCTTAGAGATCAAACCCATTTGATTTTCCAAATTCTAAATTGAGGCCTGCTGATTTTCTAAGGGTTGTGTCTGTTTATTGCAGTATATTCTTTGAGGTAGACATGAATTTAATCAAGAGTTTCTCAAGGTTAGGCTTCTTTTCTTGTCCTTGAGAGAACTGATTCAAAGGAACTTGTTGCTGAGGCTACTGTTGATGTAACCTTTGAAATCCTGGTGGAATATGGTTGTTATTGTTATTCCTTCATCTAAAATTGGGATGATTCCTCCAACCGGGGTTGTATGTGTTGTTGTATAGGTTATTTTATTATCTTAGGGTGGTCCCCTTGAAATCTACCTATTCTAAGTCAACAAAACCAATATTAGAAGTAAATGAAGATAAGGGATTTGCAAACATACCTCCTGCATTACAGTTCACACCATAACATGTGCCACCATAAAATTCGCAACCTAACTATGTTGCTTGTATTAGTATTTGGAGTTGGTCTATTATCTTCGCTATAAGCTCTACTTGAATTGCCAAGAGTGATGTAGAGTCTTCTTGATGGGCAACTCCCTACTATCCAGATTTATCTCTAGAGGATTCCCATCGGTAATTGTTTATGGCCATCTCTTCTATTAGATTTTGTGCTTCCTCAGGGGTTTTACTATTTAGAGCACCCCTACTGCTGCATCTACCATCTACCTAGTCGCTGGGTTCAAACCATTGTAGAAGGGTTGTACTTGCATCCTTACGGGCAATCCATGGCGTGGGAAACATCTTAGCTAGTCCTTGTACCTCTCCCACACATCATACATGCTTTCATTCTGCATCTTCAAAAAGGAAGAAATATTATTGTACATCTATGCAGTCTTAGTAGGGGGAAGTACTTGTATAAAAATTTATCTACCAATATAACCCAAGTGGTGACAGAATTTGGAGGGAGAGATTGCAACAATCTCTTGCCCTATCCCTTAAAGAGAATGGAAACAACCTAAGCCTAATAGCGTCATCGGTGATTCCATTTATCTTAAAGGTTTTATATGTTTCCAAGAAGTTGGTGATATGAGCATTAGGTCCTCATTGGGCAATCCTCCAAATTGTACAATTTTTTGTACATTTAGATGTTGTTTAGCTTGATTTCAAAATTATTTATAGCAATGGTAGGGCGATTAATGCATGGTTGTGTTCCTTCTAATAAAGGTCTTTTAAAATCATACATTTTTCAATTACCATCATTATTGTTATTATTGTTGGTCATCTCTTGCTGAGTATGAACATGAGCCTGAACTGGCTCTTCCTCAATATGATATGAATAAGACCTTGAACTATTGAGATACCGTTCAGGTTTAGATAGAGGTTCTTGAGGAGTAGGGTCAGAACTGTTGGTTATAAATATACGAGACCAAGAATAATATGGTAAATGAAATAACAATAAAAAGTAACTGAATAGAAAGCTAAAATAATGAATTTTTGAGACTAATAACTTGTAAAAATTGAATTGAAAACAATAAAATGGTTAAATTAATAACTCATAAATTCACTCTAATTTTCTCTTAATAAAGTCCCCAGCAACGGCACCAAAAACTTGATGTGCTGCCAATGCACCATATACAGCCACACCATAAGGTAGTGCACTTGTTAGTGTATCCCAGCACAATGGTGAGTACCAAGGCCATATCCTAAGAGAAAGGGAAAGCCCAGAGTTACTATTTACTTGCTGTTATTTAACCTAAGACAAATAGTGATGAAATTGTGCTAAATTCTAACTACTACTATCTAATTACGTAGTGAATCAATAATGCTTGATCAAAGAAAGAAATTATCAAGTCAAGAAGGGCAAACCCGTTGAGGTCATAAACTGTGTGATATACAACCAAAAGATTATGAATTATGAAATTGATTGTGTTACATGTGAGTGAATTCTAATTTAAACCCAAATTTCTTTATCGGTCTCAATGAGTTTCTAAAACCTACAACCTCTTATTGGCTGGTTCTTCCTAAAAGGTGATTCTAGATCAACATTAGAGTTTTAATTCACTACTATTAGGAATTCTGCCTAATCCAATAATTGGTCGGCCTCTAGTTCCAAGTGAAGAATGACTGTTGTCTTTAGTTAGTTTCTAATTCTGAACATCATTGGTTAGAATTTTTGAGAAGAATCTAAATAGTTTTCCCTACGACATATCTATAACTAAAATCACCCACACTTCCTTTATCACCATAAAATAACCCAAAATGGGTATATCTAACCAATCCACCTCCACTTCTAGTAGAATCTAGAATCTAGGCATTTGATACAAACAATCATTTAATGAGAATAATTACTCAGTAGCAATAACAACCTATTTTATAAATCTACTGGTCTTTACCACTATAATTATATGAAAACACACTACATTCTTTTTCTCATCCAATAACATATATTATATTTATTGGGATGCCATGCATGATTTACACATATATCTCATACTTATGAATACAAATGCCACTTATCTCATATCCATCACATAGGATACATTAATCTCATCACAATGGTAAAAGGATTATAGTCACACATCATTATGGAGCATAAATAAAGAAATTAGAGCATATTGCTATGGCCATAAACAAAAGGATCTAAAAGAAATCTCTAAAAATTCTCGCTCATAAATGAGTTTTTCTCATGGTCCATGACCATCTATAATATTCTTCTGGTTTATGACCGTCTACAATATTTTCGTGGCATTGACCAGTTACATTATTCTTATGATCTTCAATGACCATCTACAATATTCTCGTGGTACTAACCATTTGTAGTATTCTCGCAGTCTCTAACAAGTTGCAGTATTCTTGTGGTATACAACGATTTGCAGTTATTCTCATTTGTGGTTCGTGCTCATCTCTTTTTAAATCTCATAATATTCTTGTTCTTTCTCATTCACTTTCAACCCACATGTTACCATTTTGACATTCTATGTTCAAATCCCTTATTTGAATGGAATTTTGGGCTAACCATGCTTTAAACTAGGTCATTGAGTTCATATTCTAGAGCAGAGGGCAACCACACAACATCCACCCCTGGCAGTCGACTTTTAGCTCACTGTCCTACCAAAATTTTCAAATTCGAGGACTAACAGTTGACTGCCATGACCTCGATAGTTGGTTGCTCCATTCATGGTAATTGTTTAGAAAACATAAGCGCAACAGTTGACTTTCAAAGGCTGGAAGTTAACTTTCAAAGGCTGGTAGTCGATTGCTAGCAGTCTGTATGTGTTTCTGGGTAATTGAAGAATATGACAGTCAATTTCCACCATCAGGCAGTTAATTGCTATGTTATAATCTATTTTTTAAATTAACTTTTGACCTACATTTTCACCCAAGAACTTGTTTATAATCCATTTCTGATAACTCTCAACACAATACCAGCATATAAGCATTATTTAACACATAAAAATGGCCTAAATTATCATTTAATCTCACTTAAATCTTGGATTTAACCTTATTCTCATTCAATAGGTAAAAACCTATTTTTTATAATCTAATTTATGCATACATAAGCTGTAACACCTGTCCCTAATACCTTGCATTCTTTAATGTCATTAGTATTATTATTAATTATGTGATGATAAGGTTAGTTCTTTAAAATGATAGAACGGACATTTTCATCAAGATAAAGTCATTTTGTCATAGAAGAACAAAGTTGGAAAAAATTATGGTAAAGGAGGGAAAAATGGTAATTTTATCATGAAAGAGGAAATTTATTTAATTTTCTTATTTCATGAAATTATATTAAAGGACTCTTATCATTTTCATTTAAGAGAGAAAAAGAATCTAGTTATGTAAGTGATTATGTGCTTTTGATGTCAAAAAGGCAATTTTTCTTGAAAAGGGAAAAATCATAATTTTACCCTAAGGGCATATTAGTAAATTTACATAATGTAGAAAATTTAGTTTTTACCTTAAATATTTCAAGGAAATAGAAATTAGAAACCCTTACTCATTCTTGCTCAAAAGAAGAAAGAATGAGGGTGAAAATGTTAACATTGGCATAAAGGGCAAAAAGGTAATTTTGCCTTAGGGTCAAAATTGTACTTTTGCTAAAAGAAGGGTAAGTTATTAAATTTACAAAAATAAGTTTTATGAAATCTTATTTAAGCAATTTTTACACATTAAAACCGAAAAGGGTGAAAAATGAAGCTAAAATGGCCAATTGGACTTGAATAGCAAATTGGCAATTTCCTTAGGGGCTTATTTGCAATTTCCAAAAATTTAAGGGACCATTCTTTAATTTCAAAATTCTTGAGGGGCAGAAACATCCTAGCCCATGGAAGTTGTAGAAAATTACATTCTTGAGGAGAGTGGATGCCATTCTTGAAAAGAAGAAGTAATAAGGGTAAATTGATCATTTCACACCAAGGGCATTTTGGTAATTTCACCAAAAATCTAATTTAAGTCTTCTTCTTCCTCAAGGTGCTAGAAATGTCGAAGAAGGGAGGAGAAGAGAGGGCTGGCCGAATTGCTTCCTAAGCTTAGAGGAAAGGATTTTTAAACCAAAACAACTTGGAGATTTCACTTATTTTGCATTTTCAAGGTAGCTAAACATGCCTATGCCATTCTTTTCTTGTTTTATGGTGTGTTTATGATGTTCTTACTCTTGCAAGAAGGATGGTCTTTCTCTCTTTACATTCTTGTGGTTGATTTGCTTGAATGGGTTTGAAATATGTTGAAAACTACTTGTGTTTATGGCTATAGACATGTTGAATGCTTGAAAACATAAAAAATGGTAATTTTCCATTGATGAAACCTTATCTTGAAAAACCCTAACTTATACCAAGGCTGAAATGGTGTTTTAAAGAGTGAGAAAATGATGCTCTTGCATGGTTTTTGCTTGAATATGGTTGTGTTGTAAGCAAGATGATGAGATAACTCCATTTTCTAGGTTTGCTCTCTTTGGCCAAATGCTAGGTCTCTTATGGATGCTGAAATTTGGTTAAAATGATGTTAGAAAAAGTGTGAGAAAGTGTTACAAAATGGTAAGAGAGGGAAAATCTAGGTAGGTTAATGTTTAAGCACTTTTCCCATTTTCTAACTTCACCATAAACCATGAAAATATGTCACACTTACCTTGTCCGAATGGGCCCATGTAAATAGTGCTGAAATCTCACTTGAAGTGGCTAGAAAACCTTGCAAAATTTGTCATAATAAAAGAGGAGAGAGAAAATTATGGTACTTTTATGTTTTAGTAAAGGAAGCATTTAAAATTTCTTACCATTTCACTTTAAAATTGTGCATAACCATGTGAAACTGAAAAACAATATTCATTGAAAAATTTAGCATGAAAAATGGACTAGAAAAATGTGTGAAAAGAGGGTTTAATGTACACTTACAAGAAAAATGAGGTGTAAGAAAACATTACCCATAATTATGGAAATAGTTACCATAATTTCTAATTGGTAGAAATAATGCTAGAAATGAACTAAATGGGTTAGAAATGTCAATCCTTCATGTCTATCTTTCCTTGGCCGAATGCTATGTAGAATTTCCCTTAGGATGGCTAAAATTATATGTTAATTGAAAGGAGCCTAAGATTCCATCCAAGAATAGCCTATGCTAAGTGAAAAGATGGAAAAAGATGTAATGGTCAAGAATGAATGGTAATTAGTATACATTTTGCCATTGATAGAGAGATGTCCACAATCATGTGAAAATGGTTGAATAGCATAAAAGTGCTTAATCCATTTTTGAATGGCAAAGTCAAATATAAAGGGAGGAATGATATGGTGAATACCTCCTCATTCCTTATATTATGAGGAAAATACTTCCCAAGGAACACTTCCTTGAATGAATCTTAGGTAATTGGAATTCCCTCAGCTTTCATTGAATGTTTTGCTCCCTTCCACCAATATTTTGCCTCTCCAACTAGCACACAGGTGGAAAACAAGACCTTTTAGGCATCAGTCATCCCAAGAACCACAAACAGTTTCTCTATCTCTCTCAGCCACCTTCGGGTCAAACTCACTGCTAAAGAAAGGAGGTTTAGCTGTATTGAATTCAAACCAGCCATGGTACACTGGTTTCCTACTTGTCCTTCAGGAGGGTTAGGGTTATTATGATTGTTGTTGTTTCCCTATTCCTAGAATTCTCTAATAACTTGGGCAATAGCAACGACTTGGTCCCTTATAACCTTAGCCATTCTCGACATAGCTTGCATCATTCTCTCCATACATCCCTCACCTTCCTTCTAGTTTCCAGTATTCCTTCTAAGTGGGGCCATATTTCACTCTACAAAATAAACATTACCAAGGTGATCAATATCAATAACAAAATATTTATAAGAACAGATATGGAACCAATAGGAAATACTTTCTACCCCAAACCTAGCACTCCATTCCTCAAGTCAAAACATAACAAAAGTTAGTCAACTATCTAGACTCAGCTAACTATCCTGTATTAGTCTTTATCCTGAGGAATCTACACTCCACCATCGAGCTAGTACTCAACTAGCTGTGGTAGCAGAGCTCTGATACAAACTCAGTGTAACACCCTAATCCTATGATTCCTTTTAGTTAATTTAATAATATAATATAACATACGACAGGATTGGTGAGTTACTACTACCTTTACCTAAGTAAATTTTTAACTTTTACCAAGTTAAATAATTGAGCGCCATTAGTTTGGGAATTATACACTTAACAATGTCACACATAACGCAGCGAAAATGATTTGAATAATATATATATTTTCAACCACTTACACATATATGATTCATTTACATTAGAGTTTTAATTCACTACTATTAGGAATTCTTTCTAATCTAGTAATCGGTCAGCCTCTAATTTTGATCGAAGATCGACTGTTCTCTTTTGTTAGTTTCCAATTCCAAACATCATCGGTTAGAGTTTTTGAGAGGAAACTAAATAGTTTTCCCTGTGACGTCTCGTAATGAAAACTGGATTAAATATTAACTAAAGGAAGAACACACAATCTAATTTATAATTTAATCATATTAAACTCAAAATATCAGCATTGTTTAAGATGCCTCAAATGGTTTGTGCCGGTCTAGCTACTCATGTTTATGAATAAAACAAGAAGAGATATGATAGAAAGGGATAAAGAACAAAATGTAAATAGAAACACCCTCATCTGTCAAGTTTTGGGTGAAAGAGTCTTAGCTCTAAACTTCTTCTTGATTATGCTCCTTGTTACCTCTTGATTCTTTCAAATCTCTTTCTTCAATTTGTGGTTGAGGCTCTATAGATGTTACCTTTGTATAAAGACAAGGGAATTGAAGTATTAATGGCCTAAGGAATGGAAGGGATTGCCATGCTCCAAACCACTTCTTGTGCTCATGTTTTCTCTCCTTCAACGAATGCCTTTCTCTTTGTGTGCCTCCTCCTATTTATGGGTAAGGAAGGTATGTCTTTAGGCTAGGACCCGACCATGTGGTGGCTTGAAAGGATGCCTCCGTGGTGTGTCTTTGGCCTTCTTTTGGTTGGAATTGGTTGCTATGGCTGTGTAGGGAGATACATAAGGTGTCTTATATGTGTGTAGGGGCATGTTCTAGAAGCTTTAATGCAGCATGGCTGTGTAGTAGGGTGTGTTCTAGAAGACTTCATGCTTGGGCTTGCTACAAGATGCAATTTGAGGTACTTTGAGCCTTTAGACACTTGGTTTTGGCTCATTTTGCTTTAAAACAACTTTGTACCTAGTTAAAGCTTAGATACCATGGAAACAAGGTGGAAGCTTGAGTGTTTTTTAATCAAACACATAAAATATGCTTTTAATGTAAGTAGAAATTATCAAATAAAACTGTATAGTTATGTTCCTATCAAACTACTCCACACTTAAGATTTTGCTTGTCCTCAAGCAAACTTTTATTGAATTTGTAAAAAGCAATAATAGCTCCTCATAGTTCATGTATACTTCATAGTCTATGTTGCCTAATGTCTTCCAAATGAACCTTGATCATACTTTTATCATTGCAAAACCTTCATAGATAATAGAAACAACCAGATTGTATATTGTTCCTTAACAAGTAATTCATTGTTTATTTAGGAACCAATGCCTCACAGAGGTTGCTCAATATCACTCAGAAGTGTATATAGGTGGAGTGAAATCCCTTAAGAAATTTCATAAAACTATGCCTTCCATATGCTTGCTTATGAATCTCACCTCCATTACTTGCGAAAAATTGAATATCATGATCAAAGGGTCTTGACAGGGTTGTGATGCGGTTTAAGGTAAAGGTAGGAGAAGAATTTTGGAAAAAAAAGGTATAGATATGTTTGAAACTCATATGGTTCAATGAAGACTCCAAGGATTAAATGCATTAAGCATAGTTTTAACTACATCTCTTAGCTTATAAGATACCACATCCCAAGAAAGTACGGAGACTACTTTGATATTTATCATATCTATAATTTTACTTTTGCTTTCTTTTTCTATTTCTTTTCTTCTTTTCTTTTCTTTTTCTCTTCTCTATTTTTTTTCTTTTTGCAATCTTGCAATTTTTCTAATATTCAGTCTAGGATTGAGGGGGTATCTAAAAATAAAGAGACGGCTTAGTGAACTATCTTCATTGAGGCACCATGATTTAATCTAAATGTGAAGAGCAAACCAAAGAAAATTTCAACATATAGGGTGGCAAAGAAAGATAATTATGAAGTGGAATATAGGGTGTAAAAGGTTATATAACGAAGAATATGCTAAGGCTCAATAATGGTAAACTAAGGGAAACACATAGGGTAGGCTTTTTAGCTAGCAGTGGTGTAACCTAAGTTACCCAAATCATTTCTGATATTCAAAAATTCATGTAACTTTGACAAGTATTGCAAAGCAAGTTCTAGAGAAATAGCAAATGAAATGCACACTGAAACAAGAAAAATTCAGAGCATGTTTATAATGAATGCTCAGTTTAGGCTTTAATCCTTACAATTATAAGGCAAGGTTTTGTAGGGTTCCTAAAATTCTCAATTAGATTGCCAATTAAGTAATGCATGCAAATCTTTCTATTAATATCATCAATTAATGGTTTATACAATATAGGATATTGGAGTTTCTAAGTGCCATAGAACTATTTTTCTATATGAGCTATGAAATACATTTATCGTTTAATATAAATTTAAACAAGAGTTTGACTTGTAGGTTTGTAAATGTGTATTATATTTTATCCATGTTATGACTTAGTATAAAGCAAGGTGATTATTAAAGGGAAAAAATGAAAATTACTGGTATGATATGCTGAACTTTGAAATGCACATTGGAAAGCACACTAATTTGATACACTTATTGGAGTTGAGAGGAACAAACTAGAAGAAAACTAAGGCTAATGATTCACCCCACACTTAAGACAAACACTATCCTCAAGGTAGCATGATGGAGAGAGCTTATTGAGAACTAAAAGTGAATGTAAAGGAAAATGTTACTGATTTACTGTTGAGGTAGATTTACAGGAAGTTTGCATCCCACCAGAGTTAGATTACTGATGTAATCATCTAGGACTCCAACCATCTTTCCTAGCTGAGTGATGCATAGACCAAACCATATTAAACTCTTCTTGACATCTCCTATGAAAGTGGAGATCTGGGTTGCTAAGATATACCCAAGATCAACTTTTTTGTGTTGATGCATTGCCCAAAGAAGGAATAAGTCTATCTAGGTTACTTTTCTAAAACTTTCACCTCTGCCTATAAGAGTATGGACAAAAATGGAATGAAGATACCTTAAACAATCAGGGAGGCTAGTTGACTTAGCATTGCTAGAGGTGTACCGGCTATATCTGATGGCTATCTGACTCCACATAGTGTGGGAAGTAACTGTTGGAGCATAAAAGCATCCTTTGTATATGTTCTCATTCAGCTAAATGCCATCTGAATTAAGGTATGGACATGGAGAAATCTGTGCCTCCTAATTGAAATGAAATGGTGTTCGGGTCAATCCACTCAATGATATGCTTCTTTAGGGAGAAGGTACTGCAGAACTCCATGGTCAACTCCCTATAGGTAGGTTCACTGATGTTGAAGAACCTTGCGAAGGAGAGTGTGTCCAAGAGATTAGTTAATTCCTCAGCCAAGGCAACAGTCTGGACTGCACTTTGATTGATGTAGTGTCTGACTCCTATGAGCTTGAAGTGAAATGCTAGATATTTCTTTTCTTGCTCATCTTCTTGAAACATCAGCAATTTATGGCGCACAGGTAGAGAATGATTGTCATCAGGGGTCCTTCTTCTCTTTGAAGTGATGCTATAGGATGAATAATGTGACATTGTCCTAGGTAAAACAACAGTTATCTAAACAAATTTTAAGCATTAAAGGCAGATATGTATAATTTTTGCATGTAAATGTAACATAGTCCTTTTGATGAAAATATATTGTATAGTAAATATTTCTTTTAACTTTATAAAGAACGAGCTCAAGATATTCGAAGTTCTTTACTAGAATCTGGATGAATGTAAGAAAAGAACTTTCTAGGTTCTTGTGTGATGATGATGATTTACTTATGAAAAAAGTAACAACAAAAACTAGAATTTGATATGATCCTTATTTAAATTTCAAGATTACATGATGTTCTTTTTCAAGAATTTTTTTATTTAATTTCTAACTACAAGACACCTAAAAGAAACAACAAAAATATTTGCTATGTGATTTATGAGGGGTGTTTCTTTAGGATCCTAGAAAGTTTATTTCATATAATAGAGAAGAAATTATGAAAGAATCTTATTTTTATGCTCATGAAAGAATGAATCTCGAAATTTCTAATTATATTAAAGCTATAGGTATGAATGAGATTCACAAAGAATGATTCTTTTAGAATTCTATTTATTTTGCAATGAAATAATTGAACATTCAAAGAAGAGAGAAATAAAAGAATTTATCTAAGTGATTATTCAAGAATGAATCCTAAAAATTTTGTTGAAAGTTTCTAGAATAGAAGAAAGAATTGATTATAAACATTTGCTTGGAGTGAAGAGAATTGCGTGAAAGTTGCACTTAGAGTGGCCAAAAATTCACAAGAAAGAATAAGGGAGATGAAAGTTTATCAAGTGATGTGAGAGTCACGTCCAAGGCTTTATATAAGCAAGGCAAACCGTGTTGTAGTAGGATATGAAGTTCCACGCATGAAGGGAAGGAAGGGATAAGCTATGATTTTGAATTTTAGATAGGCCATTCATCATTTGAATTTCTTTGAAAATTTAAAAAGGATCCTTGATAACTCTTTGATTTTTGAAATTTGATCTTGCCCTTTTGAAAATATTTGAAAAGGTTCTAAGGATCATATTTTAAATATAAAAATTTTGATGACCATCCTTCTTAATCTTCGAAAATCATGGATAACTCAAAATTGAAATTGAAATTTCGAGATGTTTGAAGTAATTTGAAAGTGCTTTAACTTTCTTAATCTTTCTCGAAAATTAAGGATAAGGCAACAAAAAATTTGAATAATTTTTTTTTTAAAATGATTTATCTGTTACTTTGCCTTATTTTCAATTTTTGAAATTAAGTATCAAAATTTTTCAAAGTTTTCAAGATGGCTTAAAGGATGACACTTTTTTGCTTAAAAATAAATCTTGATTTTTTTTAAAACTTTAAAATTATTTCAAAATTGTTTTATTCACTTAAGTTTTTCGAAAATCAAAGGTACCCCTTTTAAAAGTAAATTGAAATTTTGGATGGAATTAGATGATAAGGGGAGTTTCAGAAATTACAAAGCTTTTAAAAAATTTTAATTGAAACAAAGAGTTATCCTTTATGATAGGCTCTCATGATCTCTTGAGACTATTCTAGTGATAGCTTATCACATAAGGTCGTGATAGCTTATTGTTAGCCTTAAAGTGATGATAGCTTATCACTTGCATGATAGGTTAACATGCATTCTTTAAACCTAGCCTTTCCTTCTTTCAACTGGACTTCCTGGGCAAAATCCCATTTATTTCTCCAAGTAAATTGGGAAATTTTATTTACAGATGAACTGAATTGCAAAAGAAAGGAAAACAAAAAAGAACAGAATATTCATTGTTTTTTTTTCTGAGTCCCTTAGCTGAACTCATTCATTTACTATATCTTGGAGAAAAATTACTTGGACCTCTAGTGGGTCTCCATGGTAGTGCTTGAGATGGTGCCTGTTTACCTTAAGATTTCCCTAATCAAGGTGATGAATTCCAGTGGCACTATAGGGAAATACCTGGTTCACCGTGTAGGGTCCTGACCATCGACTCCTCAACTTACTTGGAAAGAAATGGAGATGGGAGTTGAATAGAAGTACTCTGTCTCCTACTTGAAAGTTCTTTGGCTTGCGTAAACTTGTTTCATGTCATTTCGTTGTTCGAGCTTTATGGATGGAAGAATTCTCATATGCTTGGTGGTGCCATTCTTCCAACTCATTTAGCTACCTTAGTCTTTCTTTCCTTAAAAAAACAAATCTAGGTTACATGTTGATATGTGCTACTAATGCTACTTATGCAACTACACCTAAGGCAGAGAACCTATCGATGCAGCCTAGTGCAATGGTGAGTATCAAGGTTGTATTCCTCGAGAACAAGAAATCCTAGAGTTATTACTTGTTCTCTGTTATCTAGCCTACCAATTAAAGTGATTAATTTTTATCTAAACTAACGTCTAACTACAAGTAATAATAAACTACCAGTGACGAGGAACAGAAGAAAATATATGGAGGCAAGAAATGCAAAAACCATCAGGGAACCTATACTAGTTGAAAAACACACAAAGGATAATGGATTACTGAATCTGACTATGCTACCTGTGAGTGAATTCTAATTCTAATTCAAATTCTCTTTTGGTCTCAATGAATTTCTTAAACCTAAAATCTCCCACTGGTTGGTTCTTCATAATGGTAAATTTTAAATCAAAATTATCGGTCTAATTCATTACTATTAAGGATAGCTACTCCTTAATCTAGCAATTAATTAACCTCATCTCTAAGCGAAAATTAATTGTCCTATGCGATTAGGTTCCAATTTCAATTATCATCTCTCGATCTCAAAAAGAAATCTAATTATCATTCACAATGACGTCTCGCAATGAAAACTTAAACAGTACATGCATAACCACAAAGAAGATCACAACGTCGAAATCAATATCTATACAGATTAAACAGAATACCAACACAGTTAGGGACCCCAATGGAGTTTACAATTTTAGCCTAACATATTTATAGATATCAAATAATCTAACAACAGATGATCCATCAGAAAATTCATTAAACAAAAAATAAAATATAATAAAAATTTATGCAATCCTATCTTCTTAATTGTCCAATAGCCACTGTATGGATTGGTTACCGAAAAATGACCAAAAGATGATTGAAAAACTACCAGAAATATCAAATTCAAGCTATCCAACAAAAAGGGTTAGATCCTTGGGTCAACAGGTACCCAACGGGAAACTCCTGGATCGGTGGCCAAAGCTGGGGCAAAAGGTGGCGAAGGAGTTACTGGCGATAGAGGACTGATTTTTGATGGCATCTCGGATGGATGGCATCGGACGGGTCAAGAATTTCTCTTGAATCGCATCTCTTAGGTCTATCTCGGGTCACATGATCCGCCGCATTACGGTGGCCGATGATGGGTCAGATGTAACACCCCTTATCATAACTTAACAACGTCATAACGCTTATTTAGATAAGTGGTTACATTAATTCTAGTCTTTGATTACCTTTATTTCTCCTGAGCATCCAATTCATCATAGATTTGTTATGCAATTAGGTTTGGGTTCTTTTGCTCAGGTAACGTGCTTTGGCACAGCGGAATATAAAATATTAAATAATACAACAGAATATATAAAAACTTTTCTAATATACATACATTATATAACTTTTTAGTACATCATTTGGTATACATACACTGGGATAGAGGAAGTGTAACGTCCTTATCTAGTCTTATTGTTAACTCCAATATCAAAATATAGGTTCGGTACATTATCCTTACCCTTAATTTGATTAGTGTCTGAGCAGTTATAACATTCAATTATATTAAGTAGATTAGGTTCGGGATCCTTTGCTCAGAATAAAAACTTACATGCATAGCGGAATAAAAATACTACACTATACAACAAAAATTGAAAACCTTCATGTAATTCAAATAAATACAGGTCCAATAATTTCCATTACATGCTGATAAGTCACATCCCTGGATATACGAAGTACCCAACCATCAGAAGTTAGGAGACAATAGGTCTGTCACTCAAACTCTTGTATAAATGAAGGATGGTCCGATCCTTCAGATATTTGTTTCCCCTGCATATCCCAAATATAACTCATGTATACGGTCAACTATTGTCCTATTCTAAATCATACCTAGCTAGGACCTAAAATAGGGGATTACAAAAATCATACTCAATCAAAAAGAGACTATTACCTCGCGGCCCTGCTATGCGTCCGTATCTGATACATATTAGCACATAGATGAGAAACACAAGTTTCCCAGTAGCTTAGCAATTCATAGTTTAAAAGAAACTAATATGTACCAGGGTGTAAGCACCAAAACATTCAATATACATCCTTGATTTTAGGTGTAATATTACACGTAACTGTAAACTGGCAATCATTGCATGATAAATTTAGAAGTTAACGAAGATTACATATCTTTTTAAATAACACGTATTCTTATCATCTTAATGGTTTATTATGGAATTATCATAGTGTTTATGCGTGTTACGTGAACACTAGGTCACGAGTGCGGAGCACCTTTAGCCACACCTCCCTAGGTCAACCGTGTGGAGCACCTTCTGTCACACCTTGTAATTTGTGGACACTCGACCACGTACATAGCGTAATCATGAGCACTAGGTCATGGGCATGGAGCACCTTCAGCCACGCCTCGCTAGGCCACCCGTGTGGAGCACCTTTGGCCACACCTCGTAAATCGTGGACACTCAGCCACGTATAGAGCATAATCGTGAGCACTAGGTCCCGTATGGAGCACCTTTGGCCACACCTTGTAAATCGTGGACCCTCGGCCATGCATAGGGCATAATCAAGAGCACTAGGTCGTGGGCATGGAGCACCTTTGGCCATGCCTCGCTAGGCCACCTATGTGGAGCACCTTTAACATTTCTTATGAAAAAATTCAATATTTAAGGAATATTTTCTATTTTCCTTAGAAATAATTTTTAAGGTACATTTTCCTATATAATTATAATAATATCAATATTGATTTCCTTTCTTGGAAGTTGATTCCAATGTACATTTTTCTTTTAAGAATTTCAATAATTTTGATAATAATTTTCCTTTTCTTGAAAATTAATGCAAATGTGCATTTTTCCTTCTAAAATTCCAACAACTTCAATAATAATTTTCTTTTCTCGGAATTTAATTCTAATGGGCATTTTTCCTTCTAAAATTTTAATAACTTCAATAATAATTTTCTTTTCTTGGAAATTAATTCTAATGTGCATTTTTTTTCTTATAAAACTTCAATAGTAATTCATAATAAATTTTCGTTGCTTGGAAATTAATTCCCATATATATTCTCTTTCTAAAAATTTTAATATTTTTAATACTACTTTTCTCTTTCTTGGTATTAGTTCTATTGTACATTTTCTTTCTAGGAATTCTAATAATTTTCTTAATAATTTCCTTTGCTTGGAAATTAATTCCATTATATATTTTTTTCTTTCTAGAAATTCTAATCACTTCCACAATAATTTCCTTTGCTTAGAAATTAATTCCTATGTATATTTTCCTAGTAATTTTCCATAATCACATGCATTTTTACTAGCAATCATAAATGTTCAATAACCCCATTAATTTCATCATGGAAATAACAAGTCCATTACAATACTAAGAATAGTAAACCAAGCCAACCAAACCATTAAATAAATTTCTAAATCTAAGTACTCTCATGATCTCATGGAAGCAATAATTTAGAGATTAGCATTAGCCACCTTCCATCCTTATCATGCAAGCTCCATTAAATTTTTCCTAAATCAAGAGTGTAGACATGGTTCAAATTCCATGGAAGCTATATCATTGAACATGCATACTCAATCATGGAATAAGAATTTAACAAATTGCCAAACTACCTTGGAAGTGGGCTAGAGAAAATATTCTTGGCCTTTCCTTTGATTTCCTTGGTTTTCCCCTTGAGTTCTTCTTTACTTCCTCCTTCCTTGATCTCTCAATTCTCCCTTGATGCCTCACCTTCTCCCTCTCTTTTCTCCCTTCTTCTTTTCTTTCTCTCCCTTCCCTTATTTTCAAGTGTGGGGATTATGGTATGCCTCCCTCTTTTTTTCTTTCATTTCCTTATTTTCCTTTTTGGGTTGCTTGTAAATTGGTTTTCCTTCTTTTTTTCTTCCTTCCTATACATTAGATGCATCCCACTAGCCACTAGTTTTGTACAAAATTCTACACCTATTAGATTGCTTGTTTCCTTAGTATTCCTTTTCTTGCAAGTTTACCATTTCCCACTTCCACAAGCAACCTTAGTACATATATATTTTTAATTCTCTTCCCATTTTCCATTTCCATTTCTTTCTCTTTTTTTTTAATAAAAGTATGCACACTTTTGGATATGTATATATATATATTTGCACAAAGTGTACTTGCAAGTACACTTTGTCTTTGCTTGCACACTTAGTATTTCCCTTTCTTGCAAGTTTAGATTTGTCCACTCTTACAAGCAACTAACCTTTACAAGCAACCTTGTTATTTCTTTTTTTTTCTTTTTTCTATTCTCTCTTTTCCTCCCTCATTCACATGACACTTACACACACCTATATATTTTTGTTGCATCTCATTTTGCTTCTTACTTGGTACTTAGGCTAGGTAAATAAAGAAATCAAAGAATTAATTCTAAGCACCAAATTTCCCTTCCTTAAAAATAATTCATCTAATTAATTAGCAAGCAAGTAATTCAAACTAATTAATTAAATAACACCATTAATTTAGGCTAATTAAATTATGGGGTGTTACATGAAGTACCCATCCATAAGGAGTAAGGAAACAACAAGTCTTCCACTCATACTCCTTTACAAAATACCGTGAGTGAATAGGTCCTTCACATATCCCTGTACATATGCCCTTTTTCTTCCTATATACAGCCAAAAATATCAGCCCTAATTCCAAACCCAAAAAAATAAATGAAGAATTAGGACTCCAAAAGGTCGGGCTATAGCTATATATATTTACGTACTCATCTATTCTATAGGAAATTCAAAAACAGTGATAACATACACATTCTTGATAATAGTGAAAACTCCTAAGAAAGGAATTTCCACCGTGTCCAACTCCACCTCAATTACTACGCAATATCTAATCATCTGATACATATCAGTTTACTAATGAGAATTACATTCCCAGTAGATAAACAACCAATTTATTTTAAAATAAGCGCACGTACCCTTTGTAATAATATCTGAAAAACACTCTACATGCAGTTAATTTTCAAAACTATTCTCTTATAGATACTTGGATATGACATATCACGAAAACATATGTGGATGTAGCTATAGAAATGAAATACACATTCAATTAGGTCATTCAAGGAATAGGCTACAAGCATTCAATGCTTACATGCCATAATCATAATCACATAAATCACGTTCATGCAATACATACATAACATTTCATAATTACTCAATTCTGGGAAGGTATACATGAAATCATTCCTTCCAACTTAACTGTGTTCTTTGGAGGTATACACAAGATCATTCCTCCTACATTTCAATTTATTGGGGTTTACATCAGATCATTCCCCTTAGGGCACTTCCCTGTAAGGTATACATTAGATCATTCCTTCACAGGCTTTTAATCTCAAGAGGTATTCACCAGATCATTCCTCCTCATTTAATTCCTTGGGAGTATACACCAGATCATTCCCTACAAGGAAGCTTTAACCTTGTCTTTCACAATTACATTAAGCATTCTTTGCCATTCAATGACTTTTGCATAAATTTAAACATTTCACTATTTATGGCAAAATGCATGCTATTATTCATTCATTCTTGACCCTTGCATCTTTGGTCTCTCTTCCCTTAACATAGGCCATTTAGATGGCACTTTAGGCTATTTCCAACTCATTCATAAATCTAGCCACTCTAGAGAAAATTTCACATAGTATTCGGCCAAGGTAGAATGAACATGAATACTTTGTATTTCTAACCCTTTTGGCACATTTCTAGCCTTACTCTCATTAATGGAACATCATGGTGATAATCCCCATAATTATGCCTAACACTTTCTCACACCTAAAAATTAAGCAAGTGTACTTTAGGCCATTCTTTTTCATACTTTTCTAGCTTATTTTTCATGCCAAACATAATCACACATCTAATATCACAATTTCACATTTTTATGCACACTTTTAAGGTAAACAAGTAAGACTTTAAATTGGCAACATTGCTTGAAACATAAATTGTCATAATTTTCTCTCTCCTCCTTTCTTGGAACTAAACTTATATGGTTTCTAAATCATTTTCAAGAGCAAATTCAGCACCATTCATATGCATCCATTAGGCCAAGGTGACTAAAGCACATTTGCTTGGCTACTTGTGAAGCTAGACAATGAGAAAAGTACCTAAATGCAAATCTAATTATACTTTCTCTCTCTTACCATTTTCTAATACTTTCTCTCACTCTTTCTAACATAAAATTTGGCCAAAAATTCAGCACTCTTATAACCCTAGTAATTCGGCCAAGGTGAGAAAATAAGTAAAAATGGAGTTGTTTCATCACCTTGCTTGCAATACAATAATATCCATGCAAAATCCATGCAAAAATACAATTTTCTCACTCTAACAACCACAAACTCAGCCTTGACACCAATTAGGGTTTAATAAAATCAAGTTCCATCCATGTAAATTCACCATTTCATGAGTTTCCATGATTTCTTACATATCTATAATCATAACCACAAGTTATTTCCAACATATCTCATATCCAAGCATACAAATCCACCATACACATGTATAGAGAGAAATTGCCATCATGCTTACAAGTTTGAAAACACCATAAACATACCATAAAAGATGAAATTAATGGCATAGGATTGTTTATCTACCTTAAAAAGCTAATAGATGTGTGATTTCCTTGTTAATTTGGTGGAAGCTTCTTCTTCTCCAAGGCAAGATGCAATTCGGCCACTTCTCCTTCTTCTCCACCTTTCACGACATTTCTAGTAATTAGGAGAAGAAATAGGCTAAATTAAAGTTTGACTTATTTACAAAAATGCCACTCTTGCTAATTTGTCAATTTCATCCTTTTTCTTTTCTTTTTTAACAATGGCATTGTCTCTCCTTGCCATTCTAATTTTATGCAACTCCCATGGGTTGGGACTGTTCTGCCGTTCCAGAAATTTGAAATTGCCTAGTGGTCCCTCAAATTTTCAAAAATTACATTTTAGTCCCTAAGAAAAGTTCCTTTTTGCCATTAAGTCCAAATTGGCCATTTTTGCTTCCTTTTTCATTCTTCTCAGTTTCAAGGAGTAAAATTACTTAAATAAAATTTCATAAGGCTCATTTCCATAAATTTACTAATTTACTTCTATTTTTGGCAAAATTACAATTTTACCCCTAAGGCAAAATTACCTTTTTGCCCTTTATGCTAAAACTATCATTTCACTCTCTTACTTTCTTCTTTTAATCACAAATGAGTAAGGATTTCTAATTCCCACCTTCATAGAATATTTAGGATAAAAACTAAATTTTTCTCACCTCATATAAGATTGCTATCATACTCATAGTGTGAAATTATAATTTTACCCTTTTTAGGGAAAATTGTCTTTCAACATCAATGTAAGTAATTTCTTGCATAACTAGATTCTCCTTCTCTCTTAAATGAAAATAATAAGAGTCCTTTAACATAACTTCATGAAATAAAAGAATTAAACTAATTATTCATTTCATTGTAAAATTACCATTTTACCATTCCTTACCAAATTTTTAACTTCATTCTTTTCTCACAAAAGTGATTATATAATCATAAAAATGTTCATTCTAACTCCTTAATAAATCATCCTTAACCCCTTCACAAATAATGCTAATAATAATAATAACAAGAACATCATCATAAGATACAAATGTTAGGAGCGGATGTTACATCAGAAGGTGCGGTTGGGTTACCTAAAGCTGTAAGGAGTGATAAAAATCAATGAATCAGCTGAAACAAGACGCAGAGGGGCCTGATGCTCACAGATCGTGAATCGGGTTGGTTAGGATCTCGCACTAAAACTCTGTGGTTTTGCGACATTCTGGTGGCTGGTGGTGACGGTGATGTCCCACTCGTCGTCTCTCGTCACCAGCACGCGATTGATCCACCGCGAAGCTTCGGTTAGACGTTCAAAATCTTCAGCTCTCTCTGCTTCTCTCACGTGATGGGTTGCACAGTTTTGGTCTCTGGTTACTGTTCTAAGCTGCGCGGATCTCGCCTTCAAAATGCTGCACTTTGGGTATTTTTGCAGGTTTTCGGGTCTGCTTTCTTTTCTCACATGGATCCTCACTTTTTTCACCCAAATCAGCCCAGTCCAAGGCCCAATAAGCAATTTGTCCCAAATGGCCTATTTTAAGTGCTCTGAAGGCTATCCAGGCTCAAAATTACTCCATTTGTTGATGATGACTTGATAAAATGCCTAAAAATAAAATAATGCAAACTTAGGTGATTTTGAAATATAAAATTACATAAAATTTTCAAAAAATGGACAATTAAGATTAGGCAAATATGTATAAAATAAGGCTCATCACATGTCTTAAGGGCTTTTAGTGCCCTATGTTTTGATTTAGTAGGTAAATGGCAAGTTTTTCCGCAGAAAATTCTATATGGTGTGAACCTAATGGATGTCCTATAAGCTGTCCTAAAAGCTCATAAGGCATCATCTAGCTTTATTGCCCAATCTTTCTTATTTATCCCAACAGTTCTTTCTAATATTCTTTTTAACCCCTTATTCGTTACTTCTACTTGTGTATTGGTTTGTAAGTGATAGGCTGTAGCGAATTTGTGGGATACTGCATAGAATTTAAGGATATTTTCAAATTTGTAGCTACAAAAGTGGGTTCCTCTATCATTGATAATCTTTTCAGGAACCTAGTTACTACCCTAGAGTCATTAGTGGGGAATGCCTAGACTCTTGACCACTTTGAGAAGTATTCAACTGCTACCATGATATATGTACTACCACAAGAAGAGGGAAAAGGTCCCATGAAATCAATGCCCTATACATCAAAGATTTCAGCAATATGTATCCTAGTTTGGGGAATCTCATTCTAGGCAAAGATGTTACCTAACCTTTGGTATACATCACAAACCTAGACACACTTTCGTGCATCTTAGAATATGGTCGGCCAGTAGAATCCTGCTTCTAACACCTTCTTGGAAGTATGGTTTGTTGCTTTATGTCCTCTTGTTGGTCCCTTATGACAATGGTTTAGGATCTAGATGATCTCTTCCCCAAGTATACATCGTCTAATTACCTAGTCTGCACAAATTTGAAACAAAAAGGGGTCTTCCCAAATATAGTATTTTAGCTTAGCAAAGAACCTCTTCTTTTATTGAGTAGTCATACCTTTTGGTAGGAATCTAGTGACCAAATAGTTAGCATAATCTAAGAACCAAGGTAGATTAGTATATACCTGAATTACCTCTTGATGCTCCTCTGGGAAGTTGTCATTAATAGCATTTTCTTCTACAGCTTTAAGGTTTAGGTTCTCTAGTCTTCATAGGTGGTCTACAGCTAAATTTAATGCGCCCTTCTTATCCTTGACCTTTATATCAAATTCTTGCAGCAGTAGAATCCATCTGATTAATATTGGTTTAGCATTATTCTTTCCAAACAAATATCTTAGAGTTGAGTCATCTGTGCAGACCACGGTCTTAGATAATACCAAGTAGCTCTGAAATTTATCAAATGCATATACCACTGCAAGTAGTTCCTTCTCAATAGTGGTGTAATTTTCTTGGGCATCATTCAACATCTTGCTAGCATAATATATGGGTTGGAACTTCTTATCAATCCTTTGTCCTAAAACAACTCCAACCATATAGTCACTGGCATTACACATAAACTCAAAAGCTAGCCCACAATGAGGTGATATCATGATAGGGGCTATGGTCAGTCTTTCTTTCAGTAACTCAAATACCTGTAGACAGTTGTTATCAAATACAAAGGGTGTGTCATTGGCAAGCAACTGAGTCATAGGTCTGGCAATCTTAGAAAAGTCCTTGATGAATCTTTTATAGAATCTAACGTGTCCCAGGAAACCTCTTATTTCTTTGACAAAGTTGGGAGGTGGCAGTTTTAATATAACTTCAACTTTTGCTTTATCTATTTATAGTTTTGCGTGGGATATTTTATGACCTAAGATGATTCCTTCTTTCACCATGAAATGGAATTTTTCCTAATTGAAAACTAAATTTAACTCTACACATCGAGCCAACATCCACTTCAAATTGCTCTAACAATGGGTGAAGGAATCGTCGAAAATTGAGAAGTCATCCATGAGCGCCTCAATTGACTCCTCAATCATGTGGTGGAAGAATGCCATCATGCACCTTTGAAAAGTGTTTGGCGCATTACACAGTCCAAACGACATTATTCTATATGGAAAGATTCCATAAGGGTAGGTAAAGGCAGTCTTCTCTCGGTCCTCAAAAGCAATAGGTATCTGAAAGTATCCTGAAAAACCATCAAGGAAGCAGTAGAACATATGACCTACCAATCGTTCAAGCATCTGATCAATAAATGGAAGGGGAAAATGGTCTTTCTGGGTTACATCATTTAATCTACGGTAGTTTATACAAACTCAAAAACTTATTACTTTCCTTGTCAGTATAAGCTCATCCTTCTCATTCTTTATTACAGTAGTTGCTCCTTTCTTGGGCACTACCTAAAAAATATTGACTCAGGAGCTATAAGTGATAGCGTAAATTAAACTTGTATCGAGGAGTTTAATCACCTCCATTTTTACTAACTCCTTCATATAAGGGTTTAGTCATCTTTGTAGCTATACCACCCACTTAAATGTCCTCAATCAGAATCTTATGTAAACTATAGTTGGGATTTATCCCAAGGATGTCTAATATTTTATATGCGAAGGCTCGAGGGTATTTTTTGAGAGAGGCTAAAGTCATCTGCCTCTCCTGAGGAGTCAAATCTGTTGCTATGACTACTGACAACTTTTTCGCCTCATCCAAGTAAGTGTTGCTCAAATGCTTAGGTAATTCCTTCAACTTTAGGCCAGGAGGTTCCTCAATTGAAGGTTTTACCTCTTCCATTTATTTCCTATCTGTGGAGGAGATATGATAAGTTCATTCATCAAGTTTAGTGTTTATAGGGTTGCTAGGCTCAGTAGCCAGTAAGCACGTTAGTTGTTGCAACACCTATTCATTAGTTAAACCATCTTTTTTGATTTCATCATCCAGCACATCCACTGAATAGACAGCAACATCATGATCTATGGATTATCTCATGGATTTTGCTAAATTAAAGGTGAGAGTCTCATCTCTTACTCTAAGTTACAATCTTCCATCACAAACATCTATGAAGGCTTTAAATGTTGCAAGGAATGGTCTTTCAAGAATTAATGGTATATTGCTTTCACCTATCATGTCCATTTCCATGAAGTCCACAGGAAAGATGAATTTTTCGACACTCACAAGGACATCTTCCACTATACCCCTAGGATATTTGACGGTTATGTGCTCCAACTGTATGCTTATCCTATTGGGTTTTGGTTCACTCAATCCCAATTTATCAAACAAGCTGGATGAAATTAAGTTGATGCTACTCCCAAGTCTACTAAGGCATCCTTGATACGGAGTTCACCAATGACACAAGGTAAGGTGAAGCTTCCTTGATCTCACTTCTTTGTGGGTAGCTTGTTTTGTAAGATTGCTAAGCATTCTTAATTTAGGGTCACTAAGCTAAAATCTTCTAGTTTCCTCTTGTTACTCAAAATATCCTTTAATAATTTTGCATAACGAGGCTAATATGCCTTATTTTATACATATTTGCCTAATGTTATTTGTCTGTTTTATGAGTATTTTATGTAATTTTATTTTAAAAAAATCACCTAAGGTTGTATTCTTTTCATTTTCAGGCTTTTTATCAAGTCGTCATCAACAAATGGAGCAATTTTAGGCTTAGACAGCCTTTAGAACACTCAAAATAAACCATTTGGGTCAATTTTACTTATTGGGTTGAGCTAATGCCTTATTGGGCCTTGGATCGGGCTAGGAGGAGCATGCATCACATTTTGAAGGAGGCAAATACGCGTTTTTAAAAGCAGACTATGCATCATGATATTGGGAGGAGATCGTGACATTGAGGTGAAGGGCGATCCTTCTGGGTGGAGTTGAGCGGCGGTGTGACTTCAATCTGGTGACAGGGGACAGTGGGCAGGACACCATCGTCGTGTATAGCCTTTGGAAACCAATAGACCCGTGATAGACCTATATGACCCAATTTACAACCTATTCGAGTTTGCAGCTTCTCCGCATCATTTTTTAGCCGACCCACATCTGTGGCCATTCCTCTAAATTCAGGCAACTCAACCACGACCTTCCCTCAACTCATCGGCCACCGTAACACAATAGATTAAAAGATTCAAGATGGACCGGAGACGCGACCCGATTTAGATTTCGTAACCTGTTCAATGCTTTTCATCAGATCTGTAGTAAGAAATCATTACTCCTCCACTCGACGCCTCGTCCACGACCTTTCCCTTACTATCCAATCGTCGTTGCAGCTATTTTTCATCAGGCATCCGAAGACCTAACTCAACCCAACCTACGAGGCTTCCACTGAGCAGTTCAAAAATCTTAATTTTCTGGCAGTTTTTCGGCAAGATTTTGGTGGTTTTCCGGTGACTGTTCTATATAGTTACCATTGGGCATTTAAGAAGACAGGGCTTGCATAATTTTTACTATTTTTATCTCTTGTTTAATTAATTGTTTACTGGATTATCTGCTATTGGAATTGTCTGTTGTTATGTTTGGCTAAATTTGTAAAATACATTAGGGTTCCTATTTGTGTTGGTATTCTATTTTAATTTGTATGGATATTGATTTTGATGTTATGATCTTCTTTGCGATTATGCATGTATTATTTAATTTTTCATTATGAGATGTCATTGTGAATGCTAATTAGATTTCTTTTTGAGATCGAGAGATGATAATTGAAATTGGAATCAAATCACAAAGAAATGTTAATTTTCGCTTATAGATGAGATCAATTAATTGCTAGATTAAGGAGTACCTATTCTTAATAGTGGTGAATTAGAACGATGAGGCTGATCTGAAATCAATCATTAGGAAGAGATTCTAGTGGTAGATTCTTAGATTTAGAAATTTAATTGTCTGGAGAGAGAAATTGAATTTAACTTAGAATTCACTCACAAGTAGCATCATCAGATTCAATAGTCCATTACCCTTTATGTGTTTGCCACTAGTATAGGTCCTTAATGGGTTTTCTTTCCTTGTCTTGGTTAACTCCTCTCCTATTCACTTGTCATTGGTAGTTTATTATTATATTTAATTAATTGTTAGTTTAGTTAAAAATCAATCACTTTAATTGCTAGGCTAGATAACATAGAACAATTAGTAACTCTAGGTTTTCTCATTCCTGTGGGATACGACCTTGGTATTCAACATTGCGTTAGACTGCATCGATAGGTTCACTGCCTTAGGTGTAATTGCATTGGTAGCAAGCACATCAGAGGCATCTATGACATAGCTTCAACAAAAGGAAGATTGATCTTTAGTTATTTAAACAAGTCTAGGAACTTACTGAACTGCTGATTAACCTTTTCTTCCTTTAGTCTAGCAGGATATGGAATAGGTGATTGGTATTCTGCCACCAGGCTTTTCTGCCCTTTTCCATTCATTAGTTCTCTTTTTGTTGATTCGAGTTCTTTATTTTTTGGTTTAGTTGGCACACTTTCATTTTCTGTAGATAAAGGTAAAGGTCTAGTCAATTCCTTGCTTGACCTCAGGGTGATGGCTTTGTAGTGCTCACTTGGATTTGATTTGGTGGTGCTGGGGAGTGTGCCTAGTTGCCTTTCGGTTAGCATATTAGAGATATGCCCCATTTGATTTTCCAAATTCTGAATTAAGGTTGTTGATTTCTAAGGGTTGTGTTTGTTTGTTGCAGCCTATTCTCTAAGGTAGACATGAATTTAATCAAAAGTTCCTCAAGGTTAGGATTCTTTTCTTGTCTAGAGGAGAATTGATTCGGAGGAACTTATTGCTGAGGTGTACCCTCTGAAATCCTGTTGGAACCTATTTGTTAATGTTATTCCTCCATCCAAAATTGGGATGATTCCTCTAAGCGGGGTTGTGTGTATTGTTGTATGAGTTGCTTTGCTATCTTGGGGCGATTCCCATGTAATCTGCCTATTCTAAGTTAGCAAAACCCATATTAGAAGTAAATGGAGATAAAGGATTTACAAACATACCTCCTGCATTACAAGTCACAACGTAATATGGGCCACCACAAAATTCGCAACCTAACTATGCTGCTTGTACCGGTATTTGGAGTTGGTATATTTTCTTAGCCAAAAGCTCTACTTGAGCTGCTAAGAGTGATGTAGAATTTTCTTGATGGGTAACTCCCTGCTGTCCAGATCTATCTCTAGAGGATTGCCATTGGTAATTATTTATGGCCATCTCCTTTATCAGATTTTGTGCCTGCTCAGTGGTTTTATTATTCAGAGCGCCCCTTGCTGTTGCATCCACCATCTACCTAGTGGCTAGGTTTAGACCATTATAGAAGGTCTATACTTACATCCATACGAGTAGTCCATGGTGTGGGCAAAATCTTAATAGGTCCTTGTACCTCTCCCACACATCACACATGCTCTCAACATGTATTTGCACAAAAGAAAAAATATCATTGTGCATTTGTGCAGTCTTAAGGGGTGGAAAGTACTTGTATAAAAATTTTTCAACAAATGCAACCCAAGTGGTGATAGAGTTTGGAGAAAGAGATGGTAACCATCTCTTGGCCCTATCCCTTAGAGAGAATGAAAACAATCTCGGCCCAATGGCGTCATTAGTGGTTCCATTTATCTTAAAGTTGTCACATATCTCCAAGAAGTTGGCGATATGTGCATTGGGGTCCTCACTGGTAACTTCCAAACTGTACTTTTTGTTATGCCATTTGGATGATGTTTGGCTTTATTTTAAAGTTGTTAACTATGACGGTAAGCCGATTAATTCATTTTTATGTTCTTTTTAATGAAGACCTCGCAAAATCATACATCGTTTGGTTACCATCTTCATTATTTTTGTTAGCCATGTTGGGCTGTGTATGGTCAAGAGTTTGAATAGGTTCTTCCTCAATATGATGTGAGCGAGATCTCATACTATTAAGCTATCTCTCAGGCTTAGATAGAGGGTTTATTGGCTCAAGATCTTTACTCCTAGTCATAAACTAGACCCACAAAGCTGGATAGCAAAACAAAAAAAATAATTAAAAACAAAAAGTACTAAAAGCTAATGAATAAAAAAAAGGGTTAAAGTAACAATTTCTAATTTCACTTTAGCTTTCTCTTAACAAAGTTCCCTGACAACAATGCCAAAAACTTGTTGTGATACCAATGCTTCATATGCAGCCACACCTTAAGGCAGTGCACCTATCAGTGTAGCCTAGCACAATGCTAAGTACCAAGGTCGTATCCCATGAGAACGGGAAAGCCCAGAGTTACAATTTACTTGTTGTTATTTAACCTAAGACAAATTGTGATTAAATAATGCTAAATTCTAACTACTACTATCTAATTATGGAGGGAATCAATGACGCTTCATCGAGCAAAGAAAGTATAAAGTCAAGAAGGGTAAACCCACTTGGGTCCTAAACTGAGTGATATGCAACAAAAAGATTATGAATTATGAAATTGATTGTGTTACATGTGAGTGAATTCTAATTTAAAGCCAAATTCTCTGTCGGTGTCAATAAGTTTCTAAAACCTACAACCTCCTATTGGCTGGTTCTTCCTAATAGGTGAATTAAAGTTTTAATTCACTATTATTAGGAATTCCTCCTAATCAAGTAATCAGTCAGCCTCTAATTTTAACCGAAGATTGACTATTCTCTTTAGTTAGTTTCCAATTCCAAACATCATCGGTTAGAGTTTTTGAGAGGAATCTAAATAGTTTTCACTGTGACGTTTCATAATGAAAACTGGATTAAATATTAACTAAAGGAAGATCACACAATCTAATTTAAAATTTAATCATATTAAACTCAAAATATCAGCATTGTTTAAGAGGACTCAAATGGCTTCTGCTAGTCTAGATACTCATGTTCATGAATAAAATAAGAAGAGATATGATAGAAAGGGATGAAGAACAAAATACAAATAGAAACACCCTCATCTGTCGAGTTTTGGGTGAAAGAGTCTTAGCTCTAAACTTCTCCTTGATTATGCTCCTTGTTGCATCTTGATGCTTCCAAATCTCTTTCTTTAATTCATGGTTAAATCTCTACGGATGTTACCATTTTAGAAAGACAAGGGAATTGAAGTATCAATACCCCAAGGAATGAAAGGGATCGCCACACTCCAAACCACTTCTTGTGCTCATGTTTTCTCTCTTTTAACGAATACCTTTCTTTTCGTCCTATTTATAGGCAAGGGATTCATGTCTTCAGGCTGGGACTTGACCGTGTGGTGGCTTGAAGACATACACATCCACGTGGTAGCCAAGGAAAGGGTCACATTCATGTTGGTGGCTGTTTTCTAGAAGGGTGCCTCCTTAATGTGTTTTTGGCTTTCTTTTGGTTGGAATTGGTTTCTATGGCCTTGTAGGGAGGAGTATAAGGTGTCTTTGATGTCTGGAGAGTCATGTTCTAAAAGTTTTAAGGCAGCACAGTCGTGTAGCAGGGCGTGTTCTAGAAAAATTCATGCTTTGCCTTGCTGCAAGATGCATTTTGAGGTGTTATAAGCCTTTAGACACTTGGCTTTGGTTCATTTTGCTTCAAAACTACTTTGTACTTGGTTAAATCTTAGATACCATGGAAAAAAGGTGGTAGCTGGGTAATTTTGAATTAAAGACATAAAATATGCTTCTAATGTAAATAGAAATTATCAAATAAAACTGTATAGTCATGTGCCTATTAGTACCCTGACCATATATTGATTTTGGAAAACACAGTAGCTCTTGTAAACTGATCCAATAGATCATGTATTCTAGAAAGGAGGTCTTGATTCTATATATATTCTTTTTGGATTAGAATTAAGACTGCTATTTTTTTAGTTGTATATAGAAAAGGGAAAAAGGGTAATTACGGGAAAAGGATATATGAAGAACCTATTCATCCACAGTATTTCTTAAAAGGAGTTTGAGTGACAAGCTTGTTGTCTCCTTACTCCTTATGGATGGGTACTTCATATATCCTGGTATATGTATACAGAATGATATATTAGACAGGTATTATATATATAGTATGAAAGTTTTTATAAATTTTGTTGTGATGTATGAAATTTTATTTCTGCTGTGCAAAAGTATGTTGACCTGAGCAGAAGAACCCAAACCGAATTAAATACTAAATTACTAATAGATTAAATGCTCAGGAAAATTATTGAAATGAAAAGGTAAAGAATAATGTAACCACTTTTTTGATTATATTATATGACGTTGTTAAGGTAAGATAAGGGGTGTTACAAATAACTTATAGGATAATTCAAATACAAGTTCAATTTCTTCACACATTCCAATGAAATGAAAGAGTGGGTAGTGCTAGAATTAAATAGTATAACTAAAGATGCATCATTTATCAAACATTTACCTTTCATTAAATCATCGGTTGAGCCACTTCCTTACCCTTGAGGGTATAAACTCTTTCGGTAGTAGGAGGTCTAGTGGCATCACTTTTTTTCTTCCACTTGGGACAATCCCTAATAAAGTGTCCTTCTTTCCAACACTTATAACAAACATCTTGTTGTCCACTTTGTTGCCACTTACAAGGCCCCTCATGACTCTTTCGACATCTACGACAAACATTTAAAATCATTGGTTTCACCATTTGTCATTTACCTTTATGGCCTCTGCCAAACCTATTATCTCTTCTTTTTAAAGGTCCTGGTTGTTTTTGTTTGAGGAAATTGGCTCTTTGTTTTTCCTTCTCCGTCTCCACTAGATTTTTGGCAACTATGTGACACTTGTTTGCTAGAGTGGCATAGTTCTTGATCTCTAACAGAGCCACAACACTTTTCAACTCATATCTCAACCCAGCATTGAGATGCATGGCCTTCGATGTCTCAACTAGCCATGGTAGCCGTGCTCAGATACCAACTCAGTGTAATGCTCTCACTCTTATGGTTCCTTTCTGTTAATTAAATAATATAATATGTTGTACAACAGGATTGATGAGTTACTACCTATAGCTGAGTAAGTTTTAACTTTTACCAAGTTAAATAATTGAGTGCTACTATTTTGAGAATTCTACACTCGAGATTCTCACACATAATGCAACAGAATTTATTCAAAGAAGATACATATATATATTTGCATTCATACACATACATGGTTCATTTACAATAGTCATATCTTAGTTATACAAGACATATAAGGCATATACCTATAGATATGTGACGCTATATAGGGTAAGGAGGCAACAGACCTGCCACTCATACCCCTCTTCTTATCTTACAAGCAAGTATTCTTCTCACATATCTTGGATGCATATCTGCCCTCTCATCTTACACCAAAAATCTTCCTGACCCATTCCCAAAAAGATAATAAAGGATCAGGGTTTTGGGTATCACATATTTACATGTCAAAATAGAATACTACCAAACTAGTCCTGCATGTCTACCCCTTCGGTAGGCAAGGGCATAGGGAGAATGTCTATTAGCAAAAAGGCGAGTAGCCCTTTTTTCCATGGCATCAAAATAAAATACACTTTTAGCAGAATCTAGAATCTAAGCATCTGATATAAAGTATCATTTAATGAGAATAATTTCTCGGTAGCAATAATAACCTATTTTATAAATCCACTGGGTTATACCATCTTAATTATACAAAAATACACTAAATTCTTTTTCTCATCCAATAACATATATCATGTCTTTTGGGATGATGTGCATGAATTACACATATATCACATACTTATGAATGCAAATGCCACTTATCTCATATCCATCACATAGGATACATTAATCTCATCACAATGGTAATAGGATTATAGTCACACATCAATATAAAGCATAAACAAAGAAATTAAAGTATATTGTTATGGACATAAACAAAAGCATCACAAAAGAAATCTTTAAAAATTCTCGATCATAAATGAGTTTTTCTCATGGTCCTGGACCATCTGCAATATTCTTGTGGTTCATGACCATCTGCAATATTTTCAAGGTTTATGACCGTCTGCAATATTCTCGTGGCACTAACCAGTTGCAGTATTCTCGTGGTCTTCAATGACCATCTGTAACATTCTCATGGTACTGACCATTTGTAGTATTCTCACAGTCGCTAACCAGTTGCAATATTCTCGTGGTCTCTAACCATTTTCAGTTATTCTCATTTATGGTTCATGCTCATCTTTTTTTAAATCTCATAATATTCTTATTCTTTCTCATTCACTTTTAACCCACATGTTACCATTTAGACATTATAGGTTCAAATCCCTTATTTGAGTGGAATTTTGGGCTAACCATGCTTTATAATAGGTCTTTGAGTTCATATTCCAGAATAAAGGGCAATCAGTCGACTTTCACTCCTTGGCAGTCGACTTTTAGCTCATTGTGATGCTAATTTTTTAAAACCTAGGGCTACCACTTGACTACCATGACCCTGACAGTTGGCTACTCCATTCTTGGCAATTTTCTAAAAAATATGAGCATGACAGTCGACTGCTGACACTCTGTATGTGTTTCTAGGCAACCAAAGAACATGACAGTTGACTTCCACCATCGGGCAGTCGACTGCTATGTTATACTCTATTTTTCAAATTGACTTTTGACTATATTTTCACCCAAGAACTTGTTTGTAATCCATTTCTAATAACTCTCAACTAAATACTAACATATAAGCATTATTTAACACATAAAAATAGCTCAAATTACCGTTTAATCTCACCCTAATCTTGGATTTAACCTTATTCTCATTCAATAGGTTAAAACCCATTTTTCATAATCTAATTTATGCATACATAAGAACATCCATACAATTTAAAACATCCAATAGCAGTTAAAAACATCAAGAATGTAGTTTTTTACTTTCTCTCTAGCTTAAATAACATGAAATTGTAATTCTCAACACATGAACAATAAATTTTGAACATCCAATAGGATTAGGTTGTTTGCTACCTTATTTCATGTAAAATGATATGCTGGTCTTCATATATGCCTTCTTAAATCTCTTTGCTATTAATTTTCACTTCAGATCATAGTATAATCTCCACTTTCTTCTCAATCTCTAAATTTCTCTCTCTAAAACTTCTCACTCTCTCTCTCTAAGTTTGGAGTTTAAGATGCACATGTAAGGGTTCAAGTATTTTCCCTTATTTATAAGTGGTCCAAAAATTACAATTATGATCCTAATTCCTGACCATTAGGCTCAAAATTGATCATTTCTCTGATTATCTACCAAATTACCATTTTGCCCTTACACCCTTGGTGGAAAGTTTCAAAATTCTAGTAGCTATAGTAACTCTTTTGGCTAAATTTGTGGTCTGGTACTGATGCATGCTGCCAATGCTATCTAGCAACAACACCTAAGGCAGTGAACCTATCGATGCAGCCTAGTGCAATGGTGAGTATCAAGGTCGTATTCCTCGGGAACGGGAAAGCCAGAGTTACTACTTTTTCTCTGTTATCTAGCGTAGCAATTAAAATGATTAATTTTTTTTTATCTAAACTAACGTCTAACTATAAGAAATAATAAACTAACAGCGATAAGAAACAGAAGAAAATACACGAAGGGAAGAAATGCAAATCCATCAGGGAACCTACACCGGTTGGCAAACACACGAAGGATAATGGATTACTGAATTTAACTATGTTACCTGTGAGTGAATTCCAATGCAAATTCAAATTCTCTATCGATCTCAATGAATTTCCTAAACTTAAAATCCACCCTTTTGGTTCTTCCTAATGGCAAATTTTAAATCAGCATTATCTTTCTAATTCACCACTATTAAGAGTCGTTACTTCTTAATCCAGCAATTTATTAACCTTAGTTCTAAGCGATAACAAATTGTCCATTACAGTTAGTTTTCCAATTCCAATTATCATCTGTCGATCTTAAAAAGGAATCTAATTAACATTACCACGACGTCTCGTAAATAACGCTAACACATACATTCATAATTGTAACAGAGATCACACATTAAATTCAACATCCATGCAAATTTAAACAAAGAATCCAACACAGTTAGGGACCCCAATGAATTTTACAGTTTCAGCCACACATATCTACACATAGCAAACAGTCCAATAGCAGGCAATCCATCAGAAAATTCATCAAGCAATCAATTATACAGCAGATAAAAATAGTATAAATTAAGCACGCCCCTATCTTCTCAATTGCCCAATGATTACTGCACGGATTGGTTGCCAAAAAAAACCACTCGAATCTCCCTAGAAAGCGCGAAATTCACTAGAAAATACAAATCCAGTGCTGTCCAAAAGCTACACGGGTCAACGGGTCGGATCTTAGTCAAACGGGTCGGGTTGCGAGCCAAACGGGTACCCGCCGAAAAATGCCTAAATCGACGGCCTGAGCTGGGGCGGACGGTCGCCGTGGAGGCGCTGGTCGATGGAGAGTCGCTTTCCGGTGGTGACGTGGACAAACGGCAACGAAAGCAGCTCCAAAAGCAACCGAATCGCGAAACGGGTCGCGATTCGGGTCTTGCGATTTGGGCAGTTCCGGCGGCTAGTGAGCTGAGGTAAGGTGGCAGACTACCGCGGTGAAGCTCAAGCTGGACGGGTTGGCAAGATGAGTCGCGAGCCTTCTCTCGCGCTACGGATGTCGTGAACAGCGTCGTGAATGGCCAAGATAGTGGTAGACGTTCGTGGAGCTTCTCCAGTCGTTGGTCGGCCTCCCTCAGTGGCGGTGATGCACGGGCTCACTCCTTTCACACGGTGGCTCTCACGCTTGGGTCCCTATTCACGCATGGGTGTTGGGTCCTCTCTCTCTCTTCATTTCACCCGCGTGGCTTTTTCTTCTCCTCCTTTCACGCCTTGTTTTTCTCTTCTTTTTTTTTTTACTATTCACTTCAGCCTTTTTGCTTCAATTCACGCGTGGGACTCCTCTTGCACGATGTTTGGATTTTCCTTCACTCCAAATTACTCCGTTTGCTGACGATGACTTGATAAAATGCCTGAAAACAAAAATGAAGCAAACTTAAGTGATTTTAATAACAAAATTACACAAAATGCTCACAAAATGGACAATTCACATCAAGCAATTTTGTATAGAATCAAACACATCAGGTACCCTGGAGTGTTAAAAGCCTATATAACTTTTCTCATTAAACCTTCTTCTTTCATTCAAGTCCCCATGCTTTTCTTCCAATTTAGTCTCTCATTCTAATTCAGCTACATGCAATCTAATGCAACAAACACATGCATTTAACTTATTTGAAAATTAATAAACATCTCTCAGAAATAGAAGGAGTGGATCTTATAGCCTATCTATATAGGAGATATGATTAGTCAATTTATCAAGCTTAGTATTAGCAGGGTTGCTGGGGTTAGTAGCTAGTAAACAATCAAGTTGTTCCAACACTTGCTTGTTGGTCAACCCATTTTCCTCTTCTTCTGAAACTTCTTGCAAAGTGTTATTCCAGATAAATTTCTACAAATAGAATTCGATCACATCATCCAAGACATCTATCGAATAAACAATATGGTCATTCTACAGATTGTCTTAGGGACTCAGCTAGGTTAAAGGTGATAGTTTCATCCCCTTCTCTGATTTATAGTCTTCCATTACAAACATCTATAAGAGCTCTAAAGGTTGTGAGGAATGGTCTCCCTAAGATCAGTGCTCTCACCTGCCATATCCATTACAACGAAATCTATAGGAAAGATAAATTTATCAACTTTCACAAGTACATCTTTTACTATACCCCTAGGATACTTAACAGTTCTATGAGCTAGTTGTATGCTCATCCTAGTGGGTTTTGGCTTACTTTGTCCCAATTTATCAAATAGGCTGGTGGGCATCAAATTGATACTAGCCCCCAAGTCAGCTAAGGTGTCCTTTATCAAAAGTTAGCCAATGACACAAGGTAGGGTGTAACTTCTTGGATCACATTTCTTTGCTGGTAGCTTGTTCTATAGGATCACTGATCATTCCTCGTTCAAAGTTAATGGACCAAAATCTTCTAGTTTCCTTTGGTTGCTTAAGATTTCCTTTAAAAACTTTGCATATCGAGGCATTTAGGAAATAGCTTCAATAAAAGGAAGGCTGATCATTAGTTGTTTAAACAAATCATGGAACTTACCAGACTGTTGATCAACATTTTTTTGCTTTATTCTAGCGAGGTATGAAATGGGTGGCTGGTATTTTCCCATCGGGCTTTTTTTGCCCTTACCATGTATGAGCTCTCTTTTAGCTAATTTTGGCTCTTGATTGACTGCTTCAGTCTCTATAAATCTCATTGTCCCTAGTCAAGGGTAAAGGTCTAGTTATTTAGTTGCCAGATCTCAAAGTAATGGCTTTGTAGTGCTCCCTTGGATTGGATTCGGTGGTACTAGGGAGTGTGCCTAGCTGCCTTTCAGTCAACATCTTAGAAATTTAACCCATTTGATTTTCTAGGTTCTGATTTGAGGCCTGATGATTTTTAAGAATTATGTCTATTTGCTGCAGCCTATTCTCAAACTTGGACATAAATTTTATTAACAATTCCTTAAGGTTAGGCTTTTTTTCTTGTCCTTGAGGGAACTGATTTGATGCCACTTGTGATTAGGGTTGCTACTAATGTTAGCATAAAAAACCTAGTGGTTCATGGTTATTATTTCTCTATCCAAAATTTGGATAATTCCTCTTTCCAGGGTTGTGTGTGTTGCTATAAGGGTTATTCTGTTGTCTTTGGGCATTTCCCAAGTAGTTCAACCATTCAAAATTAGCAGAACCACTGTTAGAAGCAAATGAAATAGCGTTAGCAAACATACCTCTTTTCATTATAATGAACAACATAATCCAGGCCACTGCAAAATTCATAACTGAGCGTGCTGCCTGGACTGGAATTTGGAGTTATTCAATCTTTTTGGTCAGAATCTCCATCTAATCTGCCAAGACTGACATTGATTATGCCTGGTTAGTTGATCCTTGCCGTCTCTATCTATCCCTAGAGGATTGCCATTGGTAATTATTCATGTCCATTCCCTCTATTAGATTTCGTGCTTGCTCAGGGGTCTTATTATTTAGAGCACCTCGTGCTGCTGCATTCACCATTTTCCCAGTGGGTGGGTTTAGACCACTATAAAAAGTCCACACCTGCATTCATACAGGCAGTCCATGGTATGGGTAACACCTTAGCAGGTCCTTATATCTTTCCAAAGCATCATACATGCTTTCATCATTCAGCTACACAAAAGAAGAAATATTATTGCGCATTTATGTAGCCTTAGTGGGAGGAAAGTATTTATATAAAAAAAATTTTGCCAAAGCTTCCCAAGTGGTGATGGAATAAAGAGGGGGGGATTACAACCATCTCTTGGCCCTGTCCCTCAAAGAGAATGGGAACAACCTATGTAACACCCCATATTCCCTGGATTGGTTTTAAATTAAAATTTCCTCAGTTAATTGGATAAATTGCTTGTGATTTAATATTTAGAATAAATATACTATAGAATGACATTGCATAGAATTGAGGTGTCTAATTTAATTTTCTTCTTCTTCCCTTTACCTAGCCTAATTGCCAAGGAGAAAAGCAAACTAAATATCCATATGCACCTACACGTGCACATAGGGAAAAGGAAAGAGTGTAGCATTGAAATATATATATGAAAGTGGCTAAAGGTGCAAAATTTTTTAGTAACATGCACACATGTAGGTGTATGGTATAGTCAAATGGAAACTAGATATAGGAAATTAAAATGCAAAATAATGTCGTGCATAGGGGGAGGCTATCACGTGAGAAGGTGACCTACATGAATTCTTTTCCTTTCTTCCCTTGGTGCCACTTCATGATGAATTCAAGTAGGAATGTAATTAGGCTGACAAAAATGTGTGTAGCATTGCACTCCTTTGGCCGAATGGAAAATGCAATGAGAGAAGAAATGAAGGTGGCATCAACCAATGGGATATGGCAAACTTGCAAGCAAAAAAAAGTGTACTTACAAGTACACTTAGTGTAGCCATGAGAATTAGGAAAAAGAAAATAATTAAGGAAGGAGTGCAGAAATTTTTATTTAACATACAAGTGTAGTTGCTTGTGGGGTGCAACTAACGTGCAAGGAAAGGAATTACCAAATTGCAAGCAAGGAGGGAATTAATTATATATATAAAAATGCATGGAACAAGTAAAACAAAAAGGTGTAGAATTTTTTTTTAGAATGCATCTACATGGCTAGAAGGAAGAGAAAACTTGTAATGCAAGCCCCCTCCTCTCCTTTAATTTGTTTAATTAGTTAACCTAAGCTTGCAAGGAAGTGCAAAGTGTACTTCAAAGTATACTTATGGCAACTACGCAATAATTAAGGAGAGAAAAAAAAGGTGCAGCCACCACCCAAGCATCACGTGAAAGTGTAAGGAAAATGGGGCTATACCTAAACTTCAAATAATGCCAAGTTTGCAAGCAATAGTGTACTTAAAAGTACACTTGTAGCCGTGATTAGCAAGAAAAGAGGGAGAATGCAGTGTATGGTTCATGTGAATGAAGAAAAACAATTTTTTGTGCTTCCCTTCCTCTTTCCCATTGACGTGCCCTAGTAAGTAAACCAAGGAGTGAAAGAAATGTAAATGACACATGTGGCTGTAATAGACAAAAGGGAATGGTATGGGAAATTGTATTTTTAAGATGCATGCACATACGCACGACAAGAGAGGGAAAGAAGGGAAGCAACATGAAAATGGGAGAAAGTACAACAAAGTTGGCAAGCAAGGAAGGCTGCATTAAGAACCATACGTGAGGTCATTGGACAATAATGATAATCACAATAATAATTAAGGAGGAGAGGGTGAATGTTGCATGAATATTGGACCAAGTAACATAACATTAGCAAGGAAAGTGAGCTGCACTTAGGCTACACGTAATAAAGGAAAGAGAAAGAGGAAGAGGTAGCATGGATATTAAATAATAATGATAATAATTAAGGAAAGGAGTGCAATGTACCATGTAGCCAAGAGGTAAGACAAGTAACAAGCAAGAGAAGGCATTTCATTAAACATTAAGACTAATACACACGAGAAAAAAGGGAGGTAAGCAGCTCACATTTTGGAAAAAAAAAAAGACACACCCATTCTGTCAAGGCAAGAAGAAGGGGATTTAGCTAAAGAAACAAGAAGCAAGGTGTAATAGGGAGTTCAAAGAAGGGCTAAGATCATTCCATCCTTGTAATCTTTGAGGTAGGTTAACAATTCTAAATTTATGTTCCATGTTTTAGTATATGCCATCCCCATGCTTTTATAAATTCCATGGAATATTATGGTTTTCCTACATTCTTGATGAAACAAATGTTGTGTTGGCTAAGCATGTATGATGGATTGGGATGTTGGTTGATGGAAGGTAATGAATATTGTAGTTTATGGAATAATTATGTTTAATTAATGTTAGTTTATGATGAGCCATGGTTAAGCATGTTAGAGATGAAAGTATGATGTTGAAAACCATCTTTCTCCATGAACTTCCCTCTTTGGCCGATAAAAAGATGAAAGCTTACATTAAGTTGATGTTGAATTTCTAGCTATGATTGGTGTTAGGAAGGAAAATTTGACCATGAATGAGAGAGAGTACACCATTTTAATGGCGTAATTCAAGGAATAGAAAAGGGAGATTTGAATTGCCACATAGTCAATTTTCTTGTATTTTCCTTAGGCCAAGTTCATAAAACTCACTCTTAAAACTTATTAGAACTTTACAAGAGGTATATTATTTATTCAAGAAAGGGAAATTTATTCTTGAACCCTTTTTAGAATTTTACAAGAGATGTATATTATTTATTCAAGAAAGGGAAATCTATTCTTGAAATTTATTAAAATCTTACAAGAGATGTATATTATTTATTCAAGAAAGGGAAATTTATTCTTGAACCCTTTTTAGAAAGAGGTATATTATTTATTCAAGAAAGGAAAATTTATTCTTGAACCCTTTTTAGAATTTTACAAGAGATGTATATTATTTATTCAAGAAAGGGAAATTTATTCTTGAAATTTATTAAAATCTTACAAGAGATGTATATTATTTATTCAAGAAAGGGAATTTATTCTTGTAACTTATTAGAATTTTATAAGAGATGTATATTAGTATTAATTTTTAGAAAGGAAAATTTACTCTACAAATTTAATAGAAGTCAATAAGAGTATTATGTTATTATTAATCTTTGAATGGAGAATTAAATTGATTAGGCAACATGGTCATAAAAGAAACATAGTTAACAAAGGAAAACATAGCAAGATCTACAAGAATTTTATAAAGATGGCCAAGTGTCCACAAAAGCGCCTAAGTGTGCACAAGAATTTTTATGAAGGTGGCCAAGTGTCCACAAAAGTGCCTAAGTGTGCACCATTAATCTATAAAAGAAAGTTTTAATAATGATAAGCATAAATGATTTTTGGTCATTTTGTGATAACATGTTAATAGCATGCAAAGATGTTTTATTGGAAAAGAATGTTATTTTACCACATTGACCTTTCTAATAATTATACAATTCTTGCCAAATTTTATTATGAATAATGATATGTTTTTAAATTTCAAGAATGTAGAAGTAAACATTTTGGTGCTTGTACCCTGATACATGTTAGTTGATTTTTTTAAAACCCAGAATTGTTAAGCTACTGGAAACTTGTGTTTCTCATTTATATGCTAGTATTTATCCAATGCAGACATCTAGCAATGCTGCAGCAGATAGGAATTCTTTTTGTTAAAAGTATTTTGTATTCCCGTATTTTACGTCCTGATCCTAGATATATTTTTGGTTAGAATTAGGACTATTATTTTGGGCTGTGTATACGAAATGTAACTGGGAAATTATCGGGGGAAGGATATGTGAAGGACTAGTCCATCCTTAGTAACTTTTAAGGGAGGCTGAGTGACAGGCCTGTTGTCTCCCGACTTCCTAAGGATAGGTACTTCATATATCCGGATACATTTTTAAAAAGAATGTAATGGACATTTATTGGACATTATCATTTTTTATGATATGAAAGTTTTAAATTTCTATTGTGTAGTATAGCATTTTTAATTTCGTTGTGCATTCGAGATTTAATCTGAGTAAAAGATCTCGAACCTAATTCACTTTAATGAAACTTAATGGTATAACTACTCAGACATAATAATAAAAGGATAAGAATAATGTATTGACCTTATCTATTTACATCAGAGGAATTGTAATACTAGATAAGGGCGTTACAACCTAAGCCCAATAGCGTCATTGGTAGTTCCATTGATCTTAAAGGTGCCACATATCTCCAAGAAATTGGTGATATGTGCGTTTGGATGGTATGACAATTGTAATTTTGGCCAAAAGATTTACTATAGCAATAGAATTTTGAAAGCTTCCCGCTTTGGAAGAATTATCATTTTGGACCGAATGGTTGGGAATTAAGAGCGAAATTGAGAAGGGTCGGATCACCTATAAATAGGCCAATCCTTCAGACCCTTCAATTGCTTCCTGAAAGTCTAAACTTTAGAGAGAGAGAATAGACAAGTTAGAGAGAGAAACTTAAGGAAAAAGACAAAGAATTTAACTTCTAGCAAGAGTTGAAGTTAGAAAAGTGATTAGGAAGGCATCTACAGCATCAATCAGCATCTATACATCAGTTAAACACGTATTAAGGTAGCATAATAACCCAATCCCTTTATTTCAAAGTTTACTATTCATATTACTGAAATTTGTGAAATTAAACTTGTTTGAAAGAAAAAGGGATTACAAACTACATTATTATTATTTTTAATCACTATTTGGTGTTTTTAACTGATTGAAAATACTTGTGCATGCTTAAAATGATTTCTGAAAAATGGGTTTTTCAGCTTGAATGAAAATAAGTTTTAATCTTAGATTTGGACAAGATTACATGATGTTTTGGGCTGTTTTCTTGTGTTAAATGTTGCTAAGGAGTTTATCTTGAGTTCATCAATTTCAAAATGGATTTAGAAACAAGTTTTTGGATTGAAATGTTAGGATAACGACAATTTACAAAATAGAGCAAGACGCAGCAGCCGATTGCCCAGGTGCAGCATTCGACTGTCGTGCTCTTGAGATGCCCAAAATCGTATACAGAATGCTAGCAGTCGACTGCCAGGCACCTAGAAGTCAACTGCCACGTTCTTCATTTTTCCAGAAATGCCCAAGAATAGAGCAGCCGATTGCCTTGACCCAACAGTCGACTATCGGGCCCCACAGTAAGCTAGTAGCCGACTGCCAGGAACCTAGCAGTTGACTGCCAGCTCTCTGTATGGAATTTTGAAAATTTAGATAGAATGCAATCAGTCGACTTGCAGCATGATACCAGTCGACTGCCACCTTTGTGATGAAAAGATGAACTTAATGATGTATTTGAATGATATCTATCCCAAAAACTAAATCAAAACTAGAGATTAAACCTAAATTGCAAGAAAGGTAACATATACTTTGAATGTAAACAAGAAAGAGCATGAAAGTTAAAAGGAAAGAGCAAGAATGCATAAGAGAAATGAAAATTGTGTTCTTAATATATGTATTTATAGTAGATAGGTGCCAGCTCTCTGTTTGGAATTTTGAAAATTTAGACAAAATGCAATCAATCAACTTGTAGCATGATACCAGTTAACTGCCACCTTTGTGATGAAAAGATGAACTTAATGATGTATTTGAATGATATCTATGCCAAAAACTAAATCAAAACTAGAGATTAAACCTAAATTGCAAGCAAGGTAACATATAATTTGAATGTAAACAAGAAAGAGCATGAAAGTTAAAAGGAAAGAGCAAGAATGCATAAGAGAAATGAAAATTGTATTCTTAATATATGTATTTATGGTAGATAGGTCTATATTTGAATGACTGATTATTGGTATAAGACAGTGATCGGATATTCCATGATTATCGTGATAGTTTTGAATTGTAAGTTAGTAACTTTAATGGCCAATATAAATGAAAAGTTGCATACTTAGAATTTACAAAACTATAGTATGCACCGATTCACCCATATATATATTTATGAATAGTATTTTGAGGACCCCAGTATGTACTTAATGTGTGGGACCCAGAGTTGGGAACCTTATGGTACTTGGATCCACTGAAGGATGCTCCAGAATGTACACAATGTTATATGCAGTCGAGGACTGCCAGGCAGAGTTGCCACAGTACATATGCGAAAATATGGAGTGGTGCACATGTTGCCCCTTACCCTCAATCCTTGTGATATTTTGGAAAAAGGATTAGGATAATAGTTTCGATTTATAGGATAAGGGCATATATGTATTAGGATATGTGAGCTAGGAATCCACTAGCTATTTTTGTTAAATGGGTATAAGTGACAGGCTTGTTGTCTCCTTACCCTAGCTAACACTCTCACATATCCATAGATATATGTCTAATGAACGATATGTATACACTGTAAATGAATGTTTATGTATATGAATATATGTATGCACATGTATGTTATTTTAACTAATATGTTTTTATTTCCGCTGTGTAATGTGTGAGATCCCGAGTGTAGTAGCCCAAACCAATAATACTAATTATGTCATTTGGTAAACAATTAAGAATTGACTCGGGTAAGGGAAGTAGTAATTCACCAATCTTATAGTATATAGTTTATATTATTCAATTAACTTAAAAGGAACTGTAGGATTGGGGGGTTGCATCATGTGCTCATATTTATGCATGTATATTTAAAACATATAAACTTTGCAACATAGGATGTCCATTCATCATCATTTTCATCATAACTTTCATATCAAACATTTCATAGAGTAACAAATATGCCTTTACATTTAACATATGAGCAGGAGAAACAAGCATAACATACGAGTTATTAGGAGCATTGCCCAGTGAACAACTCCACGTACCAAAACATGTATGTATGATTTCATGACTATTGAACCACCCATTACTTTTTGTGCTATCTAAGACGTCCCTCAGCTGGATTCGAGTATTATCTCATACCCAGCTAGATTATTGTTAACTCTACCTAACTCATCTCCCTTATTCAAATGAGACTGGTTATCACTCATAGGGTCATGGTCTGACTCTAAACAAGTCCTCTTCACTCTACTTTTGCAGATCATGAGGTTATAGAATCACCATCCCTTTTTGATGGATCACACTCCCGATACACTATTCTTGAAAATATATACTAGGGTGATTCAGCTTATGTCTATGGTTATGTTTAACCCTAAGTATGTGTTTCTTAAATGGCCTTTGGAAGATGACACTAACTTAGAGTTCTCAACCATCACAATATTTTTGAAATCATCTATGTTCAAGTGGATGTTTAACCATCCTAATTTATGGCACAATCGTGGAATGCCCAACGGCCATCCCATACTGACAATTGGTTACTCAATCATGAGTCTATCTACCACTATTGCATATGCTTAGAATACTTTACTCTTCCTCTTCTTATGTGTTTCTACTCTCTTTATTTCACTATCACAAGGATTCTCTCATCCTAGTGACACGTGACCTTACAATTTTCATGTTACTAAAAATTGTTTAGTTTCCTTGTATGGCTACGTTGTGAGCCTTAATCAAAGTGCTATGGAGGATTTCTAAGCTCAATCTTTAATAAAAATCATGTTTCATATGTTGGAGGGCTATTAGACGGTTGATTGAGAGCTATCAATTGGCTAGTTGCTCTTTGGAATCCTTGGTTCACAAAATAGTGGGCTACCAGTCGACTATTAGAAGGCTAGCAGTCGATTGATAGACTGAAAAATGATTTCTAGGTAAAATGAAGAACATAGCAGCCGGATGTTGGAGGTCACCAGTCGATTGTTATGTAAAAACTCAGACCCAATAGTCAACTAATAGTGTAACACCCCATATTATCTTGAATGGTTTAAATTAATGTTTCCTTAATTAATTAGATGAGTTGCCATAAAATGTGATGCGATTGTTTTAGTAACGCAATGAAGAATAAATGTCACAAGGGAAAGATTGGACCTAGGCATTAAGTAGCATGGAATATTCATAAAAAGGGAAACATATGAAAATTAAGGTGTTTAATTTAATTTCCTACTTTTCTTCCTTTTACCTAGCCTAATTGCCAAAGGAGAAAACCAAATTTAAAATAAATATATGTATACAAGCACGACAAGGACAAATGGAAAGTGTAACTATAAAACCAATGGAAAATAGGAAGAAGCATGTGAATTTTTATATGTCACACGACAATGGAGAGGAAATAATTCAACCTCCAATAAATATATATATACACGTGCATTCGGTGAAGCAAGAGTGAGTGGAGAGGGATTTATTTTTATTCTTATACTAATTAAAATAATGTTTCCATTTGGTAAAGATAAAAGTGAGAAGAGGAAGAAGAATGTGACTTTCATGTAACCACAAGGTAATAGAAATTGAAAAGAGAGGTGTGTGGGAGTAGCCTTCCTCCTCTTTTTCCCTTTTTGTTTTATTTTCTCTTCCAATACCACATGGGCGAGGGATGAGTGAGCTTGTGTCAAGGTACAGCTTGCATAAACTTTACTTCCTTTCCTTTGGCGCCACCAAGTGAGGGAGTTCACGTGCATGTAAAATGCTTGGTCTAGAGGCTTGTGTGGAAGGTACACTCAGAGTGTGATACAAGTTATCTTCTCTTCCCATGTGCTGCATTCAACATGCTAAGAAAGGAAGTTAAGGAGTCCCTTGCATGGCCGTATGTTTGGCATAAGGGAGGAAGATTATGTGACTTTCCTTTCTTCCCTTCCTTGGCATAACTGAATGGTAATTGCAAGAGTACAAGGAAAATAAAATGTACTTAAGTACATGTACAACCCAATGTAAGAGATGAGGTGACTTACAAGAAAGTGGTTTTCATTAAACTATAGGGGTACGCATATAGCAAGGGAAAAAGAGAAAGAGCAGTGTAAGGAATGGAGTTGCATGACTTCCCTCCTCCTTTCCATTAACGTGCCTGAGTGGCTAACCCAAGATTACAAGGAAATGTAAATTGTACTTAAAAGTACACATGTGGCTAGTAAATAATAATGATTAAAAATAAGAAGGAGGAGTAGCTTCCCATTACCGAATGGACAATATACATGAGGGAGTAGAATTAAAATTTCATACGACAAGAGGGAAAGGGATAGAGTAGCGTGAATATTAGATTAAGTAACACCAAATTTGCAAGAAATCATTAAACTATAGGGGTACGCATATAGCAAGGGAAAAAGAGAAAGAGCAGTGTAAGGAATGGAGTTGCATGACTTCCCTCCTCCTTTCCATTAACGTGCTTGAGTGGCTAACCTAAGATTACAAGGAAATGTAAATTGTACAAGTACACATGTGGCTAGTAAATAATAATGATTAAAAATAGGAAGGAGGAGTAGCTTCCCATTACCGAATAGACAATATACATGAGGGAATAGAATTAAAATTTCATACGACAAGAGGGAAAGGGAGAGAGCAACGTGAATATTGGATTAAGTAACACCAAATTTGCAAGAAAGTTGGGCTGCACTTAAGTTACATGTAAGCCTATTAAATAAGAATAATAAAAGAAAGAGAAAGAGGAGGTAGCATTCCCTTAGCTGATTAAAGAAAATACAAGAGGTAGAGGGAATCATGTGGCATACGACAATAACACATGGCAAGAGAGAAAAGAGGGCAGCTTCACATTGAGAAGACACACAAACACATTTGGTTTGGTTAAGAAAGAGGGAGTGAATTTAGCCAAGAAAGAGAAGGGTAAGGGAGAAAGATACGATTCAAGGGACAAACTAGAAGGCCTTCATCATTTTTGCACCACTTGAGGTAGGTTAGTAATTCTTTGACTTTTTTTCCATGTTTTAGAGTATATGCATCATGATTTTCCCAAGCTTTCATGGAAGCTTCATCTCTACATTCTTGATGATATGAAGGTCATGTTGGCTAAGCTTGTATGGTGAATTTGATGTGTTGATGATGTGCTAAAAAGGGATATTGTTATCATCATGAAAGAACTATTGTTAGTAAAATTTTACATGTATCATGGAAACCTCTAACATAAGATAGTGCTAAAATGTTGTATTGTGGCATGACTAGTATAAGCTCTAAGTTAGAGACATCAAAATGAAGGTTGCTAACTAGAATATGGTTTACAATTTATGACATGGTTCTTGTTGGCCTACCAAACCCGAAAGTGGTCTTTGTAAGGCATGAAATGGCTTGATGAAAATTTTGTAAGAGAGATTACCATTCGGTTCTTAGAAGAAAAGAAAATATGATTAGCTAAGGTATAGTTAATAAGTTCACTTTTTTTACACATGATAAGACCCCACATTATTACTAAAATGTCAAAATGGAGAAAAATGTGTAAGCCTTAAATTTAGTGTGTAGCATGAACTAAGGAAGTAAGTAGAATAAATGGTTGAGTGTAACACCCCTTATCTTATCTTAACAACGTCATAACACTTATTCAGATAAGTGGTTACATTATCTTTAGCTTGCAATTACATTAATTTCTCCCGAGCATTTAATCCTTCATAAATTGATTATGAAATTAGGTTCGTGTTCTTATGCTCAGGTAGTCATGCTTTAGCACAACGGAATATAAAAAAATAACATACATTATAATAGAATATGTAAAAGCTTTCATACACTATATATATATACAATTATCTATTACATCATTTGATATACATTCACTAGGATATATGAAGTATCCATCCAAATGAGTAAGGAGACAACAAGCCTGTCACTCGAACTCCCTTTCCAAAATATCAAGGATGAATAGGTCTTTCATATATCCTTACACATATGCCCTTTTCCCCTCTATGTATAGCCAAAAAATGATAGTCCCAATTCTAACCCGAAAAAGACTATATAGAATCAGGACCCAAAAGAAAGGGCTATGACTACATGCTTAAATGTCTAATTTACTCCACAGGAAATTCAAAGATGGAGATAACATATATATCTTTTATGATAGTGAAAGTTACTAGAAAGGGAACTTCTACAGTAGATAACTCAATCTCCATTATCAAGCAGTATCTAGGCATTTGATACATAATAGTTCAAGGATGAGAAACATATTCCCAGTAGCTAAACAAACCAATTTATTTAAAACAACTGATATGTACCACTGTAATAATACAAAAAATCATCTCTACATTCAGTTTAATTTCAAAAATCTTTTCATGTAAACCTTTGGGTATGATGTATGTGAAACGTGTGTATGCATCCATATACATGAGATATACAGCAAATTATAACATTCATAGAAATGTCAAGGCTCAACAATAGCCAACTAAGGGAAACATAGAGGGTAAGCTTTTTGGCCAAAAGTAGTAGTGTATCCTAAGTTGCCCAAATCATCTCCTGATATTCAAAAGTTAATGTAACCTCAACAAGTATTATAGAGCAAGTTCTAAACTTAATTCAAGCAAAATGCACACTCAAACAAGAAAATTAGGAGCATAATTGTAATGAATGCTCAAAATAAGCTTAAACCTCACATTTCAAGTGTGGTAAAATTGCATATGGTTTTAAAAAATTTCCATTTGAATTATCAATCAATTGGTGCATGTAATTTCCAATATCAAAATCCTGAATCAAAATTGAGCAATTTGAAACACAATTAGGCAACACTGATATGACCAGATCGAGATGATGCCTTAGACATCACTAACTACTTTCTAAAGCGAACTAAGGAAAATAGTTCCTGCCAATTCATAAACTAAATTATAAATGCTCCAAAGATAAAAAAAACTTAAGTGCATGGAATCAAGCATAAAATCAAGTATCCTATCCTATATCCACTATCAGCATAGATACAACATCAGTAAAACATAGCATCCAAATATCGGCATCAAAAGCTAATAGAATAAAATGAGTCAAAATAATAGAACAAAAGAGAATGAATCAAAATAATAGATACTCAATCACCCCACACTTGAGGAAGACACTATCATCAGTGTATAGCGAAAGGGATATCACAAAATAAAACCATAAAGTGCAAAAAGAAACAGCAAATCCAATAGCCTGAAAGTATATCATAATAATGAAAAAGAAAATAAAAATAAAAATTAAATAGAAGGATTGTAACACCCTCCCCTAATACTTTGCATTCTTTAATGTCATCATTATTATTATTAATTATGTGATGATAAGAAGGGTTCATTAAAAAGATAAAATGGAGATTTTCATCAAGATAAAGTCACTTTTGTCATAAAGGAGTGAAATTGAAAAATCTGGTAAAGAAAGGCAAAATAGTAATTTTACTAGGAATGGGAAAATTAATTTAATTTTCTTATTTCATGAAATTAAATTAAAGGACTTTCATCATTTTCATTTAAGAGAGAAGAAGAATTTAGTTTTAAAAGTGATTATGTGCATTTTGATGTCAAAATGGCAATTTTCTCAAAAAAGGGCAAAACCATAATTTTATCCCAAAGGCATATTAGTAATTTTACATATGGTAGAAAATTTTCAATTTTTACCAAAATACTCCATAGGAACCGAATTTAGAAGTCTTTATCCATTTATTTTAAAAAGGATAAAGAATAAGGGTGATTAACATGGTATTAGCATGAAGGGCAAAAAGGTTATTTTGCCCTAGGGGCAAAATGGTAATTTTTTCAAAAGAAGAGTAAATTAGTAATTTCACAAAAATAAGTTTTATGAAACTTTATTTAAGTGATTTTTACCCATTAAATCCAAAAAGGGTGAAAATGGGGTTAAAATGGTCATTTGGACTTAGATGGCAAAATGGTAATTTCCTTAAGAGCATATTGGTAATTTCCAAAAAGATGAGGGGAAATTCTATAATTTCATAATTCTTAAGGGCAAAAATGTCCCAGCCAATGGAAGTTCCTCAAATTTACATTTCTAAAGATAGTGGATGCCATTCTTGAGAAGGAGAAGTAGTAAGGGTAAATTGGTCATTTCACACCAAGGGCATTTTGATAATTTCACCAAAACCCTAATTTAAGTCTTCTTCTTCCTTTAGGAGAAGAAGAAGTTCAAGAGAAGAAGAAAGGAGGGTGCTGGCCAAAACATTCCAAGGGAAGAAGATAAGAGAGAATCCACCAAAACAACAAGGAAATTTCACAAATCTCACACTTTTAAGGTAGCTAAACATGCCTAAACCATTCTTTTCTTGTTTTATGGTTTGTTTAAAGTGTTCTTACTCTTGCAAGAAGGATGGTTTTTCTCTCTCTACATTCTTATGGAAGACTTGCTTGAAAGGGTTTGGAATATGTTAAAATCTTATTGTGTTTATGGTTATGGACATGTTTAAATGCTTGATAGCACAAGAGATAGAAATTTCTCAAGATTGGAACCTTACTCTTGAAAAACCCTAGCTTGTACTGTAACACTCCTTATCTTATTTTAACAATTTCATATTGCTTCTTCAGATAAGTGGTTACATTAATTATAGTCTTTAATTTTATTTAAATCTCCTGAGCATCCAATCCATTATAGATTTATTTTTTAATTAGGTTTGGGTTCTCATGCTCAGGTAAAATGCTTTGGCACAGTGGAATATAAAATACTAAACATTACAATAGAATATATAAAAACTTTTCTGATATATATATATATACATTATGATAACTATTTAGTACATCGTTTGTATACATACATTGGGATAGATGAAGTACCCATCCATAAGGAGTAAGGAGACAACAAACCTGCCACTCATACTCCTTTTACAAAATATCATGGGTGAATAGGTCCTTCACATATCCCTATATATATGCCCTTTTTCTTTCTATATAGAGCCAAAAAATGTCAATCCTAATTCCAACCCAAAAAGAACATGTAGAATTAGGACTCCAAAAGGTCGGGCTATAGCTATATATTTATGTACTTATCTATTCCATAGGAAACTCAAAAATAGTGACAACATAAACATTCTTGATAATAGTGAAAGTTCCCAAAAAGGGAATTTCCACTGTGTCCAACTCCACCTCGATTATCATGCAATATCTAGTCATTCGATACATATCAGTTCAGTAATGAGAAATACATTCCCAGTAGATAAACAACCAGTTTATTTTAAGATAACTGACATGTACCACTGTAATCATACAGAAAACACTCTACATGCAGTTTAATTTCAAAACTCTTTTTATATAGATACTTGGATGCGACTTATCATGAAAACATATGTGGATGCAGCTATAGAAATGAAATATACAGTTAATTAAGTCATTCATAGAATGGACTACAAGCATTAAATGCTTACATATCATAATCATAATCACATAAATCACGTTCACGCCATACATAACATAACATTTCATAAATACTCAATTCTAGGAAGGTATACATAAGATCATTCCCTCCCACTTAACTGTGCTCTTTGGAGGTATACACCAGATCATTCCTCCTACATTTCAATTCCTTGGGGGTTTACACCAGATCATTCCCCTCAAGGTAACTTCCCTGAAAGGTATACATCAGATCATTCCTTCACAGGCTTTTAGTCTAAGGAGGTATTCACTAAATCAATCCTCCTCATTTAATTCCTTGGGAGTTTACACTAGATCATTCCCCACAAGGAATCTTTTCTTAGGAGGTATACACCAAATCATTCCTCTTTATTTCATTCCTTAGGAGTATACACTAGATCATTCCCCACAAGGAAGCTCTAACCTTGCCTTTCATAATTACATTAAGCATTTCTATGTGATTCAATCATATTTACATGATTTTGGACATTTTTCTATCAATGGCAAAATGTATACTGTAACAACCGAAAACGTTTTGAAAGAGTTTTAAAGGATAAAGTCAAATTTTTAACCCTAATCCCAATCAAACGAAGCCTGACATGACTTTCGAGGATAATAACTTGACACAGAAGGTCGTTCGAAGTCAGAAACACGATCAAACAGAAAGAAATGCAATCCGGCGATCAAAAACTGAGCGAAGAAATTTCGTGCGTCAATTTCATTAACGGAGGCCAAAACCTTTGCATGGAAATGCGTGCTGACATCTGGAAGGATGCCGACACCCTAAAACATCCCCGGGTGGCCCGGGAAAAGTCGGAATCATCCCCGGAGGCTTTAAATTACACGAATTCCCTCCATTTCTCTCATTTCTCTCTCTCCCCTCACCATACTTTCTCTCTCCTCTCTCTCTCCCTTCCTCTACCGTGAACCACCACCGTGGGCCGCCACCAAGGACACCAACCAACAGCCCTCACTGCCCACAACCTCCAGCAACCACCTACGGCTACCAGAGTCCCCGAAAAAATGCCATCTTTCTCCTCCACCGCGCGAAACTTTGCCAGCTCAGATCATCGCCATTCGTCGCCATTGACCATCACCGCCCCCACCACCATGTAGCCTGAGCTGCCAGCTTCCTCTAGTAGCTCGCCGACGTCAAACAGAGGCCAGACGCGCTCGGATCGAGGGAATCTCCGTCCGCTGTGCGAGAATTTTCATGGCTGGAAAATGCCATCCAAACGGACGTGAACCACCGCGCCACCACCAGATTCAGACTCCTGGACTTGCGGGCTTCACTGTGGTGTGATTTTCGAGGCAAACTGCACCCCTTCGTTGTGCGCCACCGTGCGTCGCCGTACCGGAGTTTCTGGACGTGCATAGGGAGAAACCGAGACCACCCCGACGCAGAATTCCATCATCCGATCCCATTGGTAAGGTCTGATTTCCCAAAAACTAATGCTATATGACTGAAATGGCTGCTGAACGTAATTAGGCAATAAATTGACCTAGGTATTAGCGTAATCGGACTTAGGATCGAAAAATGGATGACGTGACAAGTTTAAATATTCCATTTAATGTCCAGGGAATTAATTGGGCTCAGAAACCGAGATTTCATGAAGTCCTGACTTGATTTAGAGCGATCGGAGACCAGGTAGGATAATTTACACTTTCTGAACCCTAGATTTGACCTAGTGGAGACCTGATCGATTTAGATGAATTACATGGATTTGCGTGCTTCTTTCGATGGGATAAATTGCATGCCTGTGTGCTGAAAACCCTAATTGCATGTTAGACACCTTGTTTATCGAGTTTAGATGCCTTTAGGACGGGTTTACTTAGGGTTGGGTACTTGATAGCCGGTATGGGATGGCCGTTAAGTATCCCTAGTACAGGGAGCTTTTAAACGAGATTATTTCTATCAGATTTAGCCTGTACTGAGTTAGGGATTACACGTTAAACCAGGACGACCCTAAGAAAGGTTTAAGGAGTATAAGGGGGGATAGCCTATACGGGGAAATGTTGTGATTTAGGCATAATACCCTAGAACCCTAAGGAATAGCCGACCGAGTGCATGTGAGTTCAAATAGACTATATGAGGATGAGAATTGGCGTATGTGCACATGCTAGGGGACGCCCTAGATGTTGATTCTCACCCAGTCCTTGAGTGAGTGATTGGTGTTACAGATCACACTCACAATATAGGCTTGATTCGGGTGATTGGTGTTACGGATCACACCCAACGATAAGAGAGGTATTCTCTCTAGACGACGTGCAATTAGATGATGATTTAGACTTGGTTACAGCAGATTTGTAGCCAACGTGGATTTAGATACACCAGGCATGGGATTTGATTTGATGTCGAGTATTGATTTTTTCAAAGAAATGGATTTTTGATTTCGATTACTTGCTGCGATTTCCATGTGTTTAAATGATTTCAAAGATAAGGTATCTCACTGTTTTCGAACTAATTTCGGGAAGGAGATTTCGGTGTTCGCACCGCTGGGTATTCAACCAATTTTTGAATGACATTTGAATTTATAAATTGTTCTACTGGGATTTTATATCTCATTACGTTGTTTACTCAGATGAACAGGGACAGGGACAGGAACCCAGACGATAGATGATGATGCCGTGGTGATAGATAGGAGAATGACTTAGCTTAGGCTTGAATCGGCTTGTATATATATGCTTTGATGATGTTGCTGTATACTGGGTTCTGTTCTTTACGTTTTCTGTATGGATTGGATTAGTTGTACATGTATAAATCAGGAGTTTTATATTGATTGTATTGATGGGATTGACGCTGTTTTTATGGATTTCTGTGGATTATGTTTATTACTGTTGTTGGACTGGCTGTGTAAATATAAACAGGTGATTCTTTGTATTTTGGACATGATTGAAATACAGGGGAAACTCTGCCAGATTTTCGGTAGGGTTTACCGCTATAAATTTATGGATTTAAGTCAGAATATGTATGAATGTATAACATGACGTGTATATAAGTTTTAGATTTCATTCTAGAGAAATTTGTGATGTATGCATGTATAATTAGTTAGCTGCGTGTGAGTTAGGGTTGAACAGAATCTGAATGGACAACGAAAAGTCTATTTGGGTTACGCTCAACCAGTAGCGATCCCCTGACGTTCCCACATAGGGAATAATCATTTAGAATAACCCATATGCTTCCGCTAATCAGATGAGGATTGTATATGTTGTATTAGGGGGTCGTTACATATACTATTTACCATTCATTCTTGATCATTACATCATTTTCCCTCTTTTCCCATAATATAGGCCAATTTAGATGGCACTTTAGGTTACTCTCAATTGACATACAAGTTTAGCCATTTTAGGGAAAATTCTATATTGCATTTGGCCAAGGTAAGGAAATCATGAGAATATGGCATTTCTAACTCATTTGATTCCTTTCTAGCATCATTTTAACCATTTAAACATTTTGGCAACAATTCCAATAATTATGCCTAACACTTTCTCACACCTCAAAATTGTGTAAGTGCACTTTAAGCCATCCTTTTTCATATTTTTCTAACTCATTATTCATACCAATGATGGCAATACATTTAATCCCACAACTTTACATTTTTGTGCACACTTTTAAGGTGAAATGGTAAGGCTTCAAATTGGACAATTTACTAAAGCATAAAATTTACCATAACTTTCTCTCTCCTCTTTCCTTATGATGACCTTTACAAGGCTTTCTAAACATTTACATGCAAAAATTTCAGTACCATTATTGCCCTAGCAATTCGGCCAAGGTGAGAAAACAAGCAAAATGGAGTTATTTCATCACTTTGCTTACATTCATGCAAAAACCATGCAAAAACACCATTTTCTCACTCTTACAAACACAAACTCAGCCTTAAAACAAGTTAAGGTTTGGCAAAATCAAAGTTTCATCCATTAAAATTTACCATTTCATGAGTTTCCATGCTTTCCTACATGTCTATAGTTATAACCACAAGTTGTTTCCAACATATTTCACATCCAAGCATGCAAATCCACCATAAACATGTAGAGAGAGAAATAGCCATCATTCTTAAAAATTTGGAAAGACCATAAACATACCATAAAACATGAAAATAATGGAATAGGATTGTTTATCTACCTTGAGAAGCTAATATATGTGTGATTTCCTAGTTATTTTGATGAAAGCTTCTTCTTCTCCAAGGCAGATATGCAATTCAGCCTCTTCCTCTTCCTATCCCCCTTTCATGACACTTCTAGTATGTGGGAGAAGAAGAAGGCTGAATTTAAGGTTTGAATTATTTACAAAAATGCAATTCTTGCTAAATTGTCCATTTCATCCTTTTTCTTTTCTTTTTTAACAATGGCATTGTCTCTCCTTGCAATTGTAATTTTATGCAACTTCTATGGGCTGGGACTGTTCTGCCCTTTAAGAATTTTGAAATTGCATAGTGGTCCCTCAACTTTTTAGAAATTGCATTTTAGTCCCTAAGAAAAGTTCCTTTTTGCCATTAAGTCCAAATTGGCCATTTTTGCTCCATTTTTCACTCTTTTCGATTTCAAGGAGTAAAAATCACTTAAATAAAATTTCATAAGGCTCATTTTCATGAATTTACTAATTTACTCTTATTTTAGCAAAATTATAATTTTGCCCCTAAGGCAAAATTACCTTTTTTCCCTTTATGTTAAAACTATCATTTCACTCTCTTTCTTTCTTCTTTTGATCAAGAATGAGTAAGGATTTCTAATTTCCACCTTCATAGAATAGCGTAAAAACTAAATTTTTCTCACATCATATAAAATTGCTATCATAACCATAGTGTGAAATTACAATTTTACCCTTTTTAGGGAAAATTGTCTTTCAACATCAATGTAAATAATTTCTTGCATAACTAGATTCTTCTTCTCTCTTAAATGAAAATAATAAGAGTCCTTTGACATAACTTCATGAAATAAAAGAATTAAACTAATTATTCATTTCATGGTAAAATTACCATTTTACCCTTCCTTACTAAATTTCCAATTTCATTCTTTTATCACAAAAGTGATAATATAATGATAAAAATGTTCATTCTAACTCCTTAATCAATCATCCTTAACCCTCTACAATTAACACTAACCATAATAATAATAACAACGTTATCATAAAATGCAAGTATTAGGAGCAGATGTTACATACCATGGCTAAAATGTTGTGTATTAGAGTGAGAAAGTGGTAATTTTGCATGAGATATATTTGTTTATGATTGTCTTGCAACATAATGGTGAAAACACTTCATTTCCATGCTTGTCTCTCTTTGGCCAAATGGTTGTCATGGTGAGGGTGCTGAAATTTGCTTGAAATTGTGTCCAAAAGTAGTGAGAGAATTTGCTATAAAATGGTAAGAGAGAGAGAATTTGGTTAGATTAATGTCTTGACACTTTTTCCACTTTCAAACTTTGCCATCAACCAAGAAAGTATGTTTTACCTATCTTGGCCGAGAGAACCCATGCAAATGGTGCTGAAATTTCATTTGAAAATGGCTAGAAAACCTTGTAAGATTTGTCATAAGAAAGGAGGAGAGAGAAAGTTACGGTATTTTTATGTTTTTAGCTAATGTACCATTTTAAAGTTTCACCATTTCACCTTAAAAGTATGCTTGAAAATGTGAAGTTGTAAGATTATGGGCAATGTTACACTTGACATGGAAAATGAGTTAGAAAAGTATGAAAAGGGAAGGCCTAAAGTACACCTACCTAATTTTTAGGTGTGAGAAAGTGTTAGACATAATTATGGAATTTGTTACCATATTGTTCAAATGATAGAAATAATGCTAGAAATGAACCAAATGTGTAACACCCCATAATTTAATTGACCTAAATTCATGTTCTTTAATTTATTGGATGTAATTGCTTGTGTGATTTTGGTATTTAAATTAATTATGCTCTCAAATTGTAAAATATTGGATTTTAAATTACCTCTCCATTTTATCCAAATTAGATGCTTAATTTAATTCTCTAATTCTCCTTTTGAGTCACCTAGCCTAAGTGCCAAGAGAAAAGCAAGATAGGTTGCAATATTTAAAAATATATGCATGTGTGTGTGCATGCAAGTGGGAAAGGTTAAGCATGCATGGGAAGGTAAGGAATTTAAATATATGCATGTGTGTGCCATGCATGCATCCTACATGAGAGAAGGGATTGGAAATTCTACTTTATTGCATGGAAAATCCAAGCCATGTGAAAGGAATAGGAAAGAAGGATGAAACATCAAAAAATATATATGTTTTTGTGGGGATTTCACGTGCACTAGGAAAGAAAGGCAATGCATGTGCTTTGAGTAGGACCAAAGAACAATAGGAAAGAGGATGGAAATTGATTATATATATATGTATATGCAACACGTAACCCAATAGGTGTAGAATTTCTTTTTATTGAATTGTTACACATGAGAAGCACAGGTGAGGTAGGGAATTATGGTTAGGAAAAGAAGACAAAAGGTGCAGTATTTTTCTCCCTACTATGACCGAATGGAAATTGAAGAAAAGAAGGAGGTAGGGTGACGTGAAGGCTGAATGACAATTAAAATAAGAGAAGAAATAAAGGTGGGAAAAAACATGGGAAGAGGTAACTTGCAAGAAAAGGAAGGTGTACTAGCAAGTACACTTAGTGCATAATTTTATGGAAGGAAATGAGCTTGTGTGTGTAACAAGGAAGCCCTACACATTATAAAATTAAAAGGGGAAAAAGGTGCAGGATTTTTCCACTCCCTCACACGCCAAAGACAAGATAAAGAGGGAAGAAATGGGCTGCACAATTTCATGAGATTTGAGGGAGAAATGAAGAGGGATTTCACATGAAGAAAAAAACATAGACTGCAGCGTTAGGTAGGAAAGCAGCGTGAGGTTCATAAGAATGAAGGGAGAATTGGAAATTTCATATTGACTATTCTCACACCCATCCACATGGCAAGAAAAAGGAAATTTAATTATCTTACACATAGTGCAACGTGAGACTTGAGTAGGAAGGGAAGTCCACGTGAGCTAGAGAGGAGAAATAGAATAAATAAAAAATTTCATGGAAAGCCTACATGCATCTACACACTTAGACGTGTCCTTAAAGGAAAAGAAAGAAAGCATGCAACATTGAGAGCCCTATATACTCGATCAACGCAAGGAGAGAAAAAGAAAAAGAGAAAGGGAGAGGGAGCACATGAGAACACAACATCATTCAAGAAGGGGAGTGAAGTTTATCAAGAAAGGAAGCAAAGGAGGAAGGAAAGGATAAAGGAAGAGCCAATACAACTTCATACTTTGGCATCACAAGAGGTAGGTTAAAAATTTGAGATTTATGTTCCATGCTTAGTTTATGCAACCAACATGTTTCTTTTGCTTTCTATGGAATATAACTTTCCTCCCTACATTCTTGACCTAGATGTATGTATGTTGGCTAGCATGTGTGGTTCAATGTGATGTTGATGGATGAGATAGCATGAGTATGTTGTTGGAAAAAAAAAAGATTAGGGTTGGATGGTGCTAACTTCATGATGACCATAAATAAAGAACCCTACCTTTTAAGTGTGTTAAGTAAAGAACAAAGAAAGGAAATGGAATAGCCAATTTAATAAATCTCCCTAGGGCATGTCCATGAAATGCATTCTTGGAATTTATAAGCTATGCACTATGATTTTGATTCAAAACATGGGAATTTATTTTTGATGTCACAAGAGAAAATTTAGATTATTATTGTAAGAAAAGTAAGTATTCTAAAAAGGCTAGAATTTTGGCAAGAAATAAACATTAGCAATTATTTCTAAAGAGGGAGAAATTATCCTTAAAATGTTGTAGTTTTTCATAAGAAAAGTATATTAGAATTAATTTTCAACAAAGAAGGAAGTATTCTAAACATTAGAATTTTTATAAAAAATATACATAAAGATTTGATTTTTATGGAAGGATAAATTCTTCTTGGAAATGCTAGAATCCTTAGAAAAAGAAAATGTACATTAGAATAGATTTCCAAGAAAGAAGAAAATTATTATTTCAAATATTAGAATTTATTTCTAAGGAAGGAGAAATTTTCCTTGAAATCTTGGAACTTTCCATAAGAAATGTGCATCTAGAATTCATCCCCAATAAAGGAAAAATTATTCTTTAAATTTGAGAATTTTCATAAGAATTGTACATTTACATTAATTTTCAAGAAAAGGGAAATGTATCCTTGGAATATATAGAATTTTCTCAAGTGAAATAAATTAATAACAATACTTTTTAAGAAAAGGGGAATTTTATCCTTAAAGCTAATTGGAATTTTAAAAAAGGGATATATGCTAATAATAACCTTTAAGAAAATGGAAAATTTTCCCTTGATAATTGACAAAGAATATTAAAGGTGGCCAAGTGTCCACATATGCCCAAGTGTGCACAAAAGAATATTAAAGGTGGCCAAGTGTCCACATGTGCCCAAGTGTGCACAGAGAATATTAAAGGTGGCCAAGTGTCCACATGTGCCCAAGTGTGCACAAAAGAATATTAAAGGTGGCCAAGTGTCTACATGTACCCAAGTGTGCACAAAAGAATATTAAAGGTGGCTAAGTGTCCACATGTGCCCAAGTGTGCACAAAGAATATCAAAGGTGGCCAAATGTCCACAAGTACCCAAGTGTGCACAAAGAATATCAAAGGTGGCCAAGTGTCCACAAGTGCCCAAGTATGCACAAAGAATATTAAAGGTGGACAAGTATCCACAAGTGCCCAAGTGTGCACAGCTAAAGTACAAAGAAATTTAAGAATGATAAGCCAAAATATTTTGTAAATGTTATGATAATGTATGTTACAACATGTGTTAATTGAAAGTATATTATTTCCATCCTATTGGTGTTCTAATTGATCACATATTGCTTGGCGATTTATATTTATGAATTATGCTGTATTTTACCCCAAGAATGTAGAATTAATTATTTTGGTGCTTGCACCCTAATACATATTAGTTGTTTTAAAACCCAAATTGTTAAGCTACTGAGAAACTTGTGTTTCTCATTATATTCTAATATGTATCAAATGCGGATGCATAGCCGGGCTAGGAGTTTGAGTTCTTTTTGGGTTTAAGAAATTTTTGTAATCCCTATTTTTAGGTCCTAGTCTAGACATACTTCGTTTAGATCTAGGATTATTCTTTTGGCAGTAGACCTAAGATGTAATTAGGAAAGAACTAGGGAAGGGATATGTGAAGGACCGATCCATCTTGGAAAATTGTAAAAGGGATATGAGTGACAGGATTGTTGTCTCTTAACTTCCTAGGGATGGGTACTTCATATATCCAGATATATGTTCACTGTAATGTAATGGACATTATTGGACTCTTATTATTTGAATTGTATGATAGTTTAATTTTTCACTGTGTAGCATAGAATTTCTATTATTTCGCTGTGCATGTAAGTTTTGAATCTGAGTAAAAGATCCCAAACCTAATCCGTTTAATATAAATTAATGGTATAATTGCTCAGACATTAATTAAATAAAAGGATAAGAATAATGTACCAAACCTCTCTGGTTGCATCGGAGCAATTGTAATACTAGATAGGGCATTACAACATGGCTTAGAAATGCCAATTTCTCATGTTTTTCTTACCTGGGCTAAATGCTATGTAAAATTTCCCTTGAATGACCAAACTTATGTGTTAACAAAAAGTAGCCTAAGGTGTCATTCAAAATGGCCTATGCTAAGTGAAATGAGGAGAAATGATGAAATGGTTAATCATGGATGATAAATAGCATGCATCTTTGCCATTGCTAGAAATATGTTCAAAATCATGTGAATATGATTGAATGGCATAGAAATGCTTATTGTATTTGTGAAAGGCAAGATTAAAACTCTGAGGAGGAATGATCTGGTGAATACCTCCAAAGGCTAAAATTTTGAAGAGGAATGATCTGGTGTATACCTCTTAAGAAGAACATCTTGTGGGGAATGATCTGGTGTATACTCCCAAGGAATTAAGTTTTTAGGAGGAATGATCTGGTGTATATCCCCAGAGAATACAACCATGTGGAGGAATGATCTGGTGTATACCTTCCAAGAGTAAAACATTTAGGAGATATTATGATTTATATTGCATGAATGTGTTATAAGTGAGAATGGTTGATATATGTGAACATTGAAAGCTTGCTATTCATTCCATTAATGATATCACATGTTGCACATCTTATGTTCATAGATGTATACACACATGTTTCACATATGGCATACCCATAGATCTGTATGAAAATAATTTTGAAACTGAATAAAATGTAGAGTTGTTTTCTATATTCATACAGTGGTACATATCAGTTATTTCAAAGAATTGGATTGTTTAGCTACTAGAAATATATTTATCATTATTGTACTAATATGTATCAGATGCCTAGATATTGTCTGAATTTGGAGATCGAAGTACCGACAGTGGAAGCCCCCTTATTAGGGACTTTCACCATATTGAAAGATATATATATTATGTCCATTATAGAAAGGAAAAAGGGGCAATCACGGCAAAAAGAATATGTGAGGAACCTATTCATCCTCAGTATTTTGTAAAAGGAGTTTGAGTGACAGGCTTATTGTCTCCTTAATCTTTATGGATGGGTACTTCATATATCCCAGTATATGTATACAGAATGATGTATCAGACAGCTATTATATATATAGTATGAAATTTTTTATAAAGTCCGCTATGATGTATGAAATTTCATTTTCATTGTGCAAAAGTATGTTTACCTGAGCAAAAGGACCCAAACCTAATTAGATATTAAATTATTGATGGATTAAATGCTCGAGAAAAATTAACAAGATAAAAGCCTAAGAATAATGTAACCACTTATCTAAATATGTTATTTGACGTTGTTAAGATAAGATAAGGGGTGTTACAGGGATTGCTTAGGCATTGCCTCGATCTGGCAGCTCCGGGGGAGGAGGTGGTATCCTATAAGCATAGGCTATGGATTATTTCCTGAGAAAGCCCAAAGTTATTTCCTTCTCCTCAATTATCAAGTCAGCTACTGTAATCAATGGTAGCTTCTTCGCTTTATTCAGATAGGCATAGCATAGGTGCTTAGGTAATTCCTTAAATTCGAAGACTGAAGGATCCTCAATCGAAGGTCTCACCTTCTGCACCTCTGACCTATCAGTAGAAACAAAATGGCTAGTATAGTTACTGGGCCTATTAGCTAGAAAACACTCTAGTTACTCCAACACTTGTTCGTCGGACAGCTCTTCCTCATTTTCCTACAATGCCACCTACAATGGGTCATTAAGCAAGAATTCCTACAATTCAGACTCAACAACATCATCAAAGACATTCACAGAATATATAGTTGATGTGCTACTTGCTACCTATGCAATTACACCTAAGGCAGTAAACCTATCGATGTAGCCTAGTGCAATGGTGAGTATCAAGGTCATATTCCTCAGGAACGAGAAAGCCTAGATCTACTACTCGTTCTCTGTTATCTAGCCCAACAATTAGAGTGATTAATTTTTTAACTAAACTAATAATTAATTAAGTGCAATAAACAATAATCAGCGACAAGGAACGAAAGAGAATATACCAAGGCAAGAAAAGAAAACCCAAAGGGGACCTATACCGATTGGCAAATACACAAGGGATGATGGATTATTGAATCTGATTATGTTACATGTTAGTAAATTCTAACTTAAATTTAATTTTCCTCTCGAGACAATTAAATTTCTAAACCTAAGAATTTACCACTGGAATCTCTTCCTAATGATTGATTTCATATCAGCCTTATCGTTCTATTTCACCACTATTAAGAATAGCTACTCCTTAATCTAGCAATTAATTAACCTTATCTCTAAAAAAAAAATTAATTGTTCTCTGTGATTAGGTTCCAATTTCAATTATCATCTCTCGATCTCAAAAAGAAATATAATTATCATTCGTAACGACATCTCATAATGAAAACTTAAACAATACATGTATAACCGCAAAGAAGATCACACCATCAGAATTAACAATCCATACAATTTAAAACAAAATACCAACACAGTTAGGGACCACAATTGGTTTTACAAATTTAGCTATACATAACAACAAAAAATTTCAACAACAGATAATCCATCAGACAATTAATTAAATAGGAGATAAAAATAGTGAAAATTATGCAAGCCTAGTCTTCCCAAATGCCCAATGGTCATTGTACAGAATGGTCACCGAAAAACCATCGAAAAAGGACCAAAAAATAGCCAAAAAAGTGAGATTTTCAGATTGCCCAATGGTTGCCTTCGCAGTTTGGGTTACAAAACGGGTCGAATCTCGTGTTCTGGGCTACTTGAAAAAAAATGGCCGCAACGACGACTAGAGCTGAGGTGAAAGGTTGCGGACAAGGCACCAAGCGATAGATGAGTGATTTCCTATGGCAGCTTGGGCGGAGGACGTCTAACAGGTCATGAAACCGAATGGATCTAAGCTCTCGAGTCTGTCTTAGGGTCAACCGATGTGGAGCACTGCAGTGGCTAGCGAGCTGCAAGGAGGTCGCGGTTAACTTTCCTGAAGTTGCAAGGATGGCTATGAATGGTGGGTCGACCGAAAAATATAGCAGAACGGCCGTGAACTCGGGCCGATTGCAGTCTCTAGTCAAGCAATTTGTTACAGATCTGCTGCTTCACAATGGCTATGCATGACGGCAATGTCCAGCCCATTGTCTTCTGTCACCGGAGTGAAGTTAAGTCACTGTGTAGCTCCGCTTAGAAGGATCATTTTAGCCTCAAGCTCTCAGTTCTCTCTTCTTGCGTAATGTATAGTCTGCTACTGTTCCAAGCTTTTTTCTCCCTTTTTCCTCATGTAGTTCCCTACATTCCTGCCCAGTCCACCCACTTTCAAGGCCCAATAAGGGCATTAGCTCGGCGCAATAAGAAAAATTGGCCGAGATGGCCCATTTTGGTGCTCTAAAGGTTATCCAAGCCTAAAATTACTTCGTTTGCTGATGATGACTTGATAGAATGTCGAAAATGAAAATGATGCAAACTTAGATAATTTTTATAATAAAATTACATAAAATGCTCATAAAATGGACCATTAACATCAGGAAAATATGTATAAAATAAGGCATATGAAATCACCCCACACTTAAGCTTTTTCTTGTGCTCAAGCAAACATTAACTCAATTTTAAAACAAACAACCATAGTTCCTAAAAAGTCATATCTAATCCACAATTAATAATACCTAGCACATCCAAAGTGAAACTCAATCATAAATCAAATTGCACAACCTTAACACAAGATGGAAATAATAACAATGCATACACAACTTAACCTGCAATTTAGTAACAAAAATTTAAGAACCAAAGCTTCACAGGGATCACTCAAATCACTCAAAGTGTATAAGGGTAAAAGTACAAATCCCTCAAGCTATTTTTACAAGAATCTGCCTACTATATGCCTGCTTATAAATCTTACCTCTATTACTACAAAATATTGAATACCAAGATCAAAGGGTCTTGACAAGGTTGTAATGTGGTTAAGATAAAGGTGAGGAAAAATTTTGGGAAGAGATAATAGATATGCTAGAAGTCATGCAATTTCAACATGGTGAAGACTCAAAGGATTAAAAGCAGCAAAGTGCTACACATAAAAATTTTCACCAAGTTTTCAATGAAACAGGAGATGCTCAAAGAGTAACATATCCAATAAGAAAGAGAATAAAGACTGCTCTTCATAAATATGTATATATGTGTATATTTTTTTCTTTTCTTTTTTTTCTCTTTTTTTTGTCTCTTTTTTTTTTCAAAAATGCAATCTTGCTACTAAACAACTTTGGATTGAAGGGAGCATCCGAAGAAAAGAATTAGTGAATTATCATCCATCAAGACAATGCACTTTAATCCAAATATGGATAGTAAATCACACAATTTTCAACATATAGGGTTAAAAAGAAGACAATGTAAAAAATATGAATATGAGGAGAAAAGGTGCAAAAAGTGAAGAAAATGTCAAGGCTCAATAGTGGCCAACTAAGGGAAACACAGAGGGTCGGGTTTTGGCCAAAAGTAGTGTATCCTAAGTTGCCTAAATCATCTCTTGATATTCAAGAGTTCATGCAACCTCAACAAGCATTATAGAGCAAGTTCTAAAGGAAAAAATCAAGTAAAATGCACACTCAAACAAGAAAGTCAGGAGTCAAAATGGGCTCAAATCTCACATTTGGAGTGTGGTACAATTGCATATGGTTCTAAAAAAAATTTCAACTAAACTGTAATTCAAGCAATGCATGCGAATTGCAATATCAACATCCTAAATTAAAATTAAAAAATTTGAAGAATAACTAAGTAACACCGGTGTGACCCAGCCGCGATGATGCGTTAGACATCACTAATTGTTTTTCAACACAAATTAACGGAAACCATTTCTGTCAATTCACAAACTGAATTATAAATGCTCCAAAGACAAACAAAACTTAAGTGCATAACATCAAGCAAAAATCAAGTATCATATCCTATATCCACTATCAAAATAAATACAGCATCAGCAATTTGTAGCATCAAAATAATAAATACCCACCCCACACTTAAGAAAAATAATGCCCTCAGTGTACAGCAAAGGGCATACCATAGAAATAAAAGTACAAAGTGTAGCAATAAGCAAAGATAATCCAAAAGTCTTAATGTACCTCAAAAATATGAAAGAGAATAAAATAGAAAAAAATAAAATAACACAAATAAAGTAAATAATAATTAAAAAAAACACTGCTTCTTTTTGTTTGAGTCTTTTAGTTGAACTCGTTCCTTTTATCACTCTTGTAGGTAAAGCACCATGTGCACTCGTTCCTCGACCTCCAATAAGTCTCCATAGTATTGCTTCAGTCGGTGTCCATTGACTTTGAAATCTCCTTTGTCAGGATGATGCACTTCCACTGTGCCATAAGGAAAGACTTGCTTAACCACAAATGGTCCTGACCATCAGCTCTTAAGCTTTCCTGGAAAAATACGAAGATGTGAGTTATAAAGTAATACCCTATCTCCAACTTGAAAATCTTTAGAACCACGCAGCCTTTGATCATGCCACTTCTTGGTTCAAGCTTTGTAAATGGAAGAATTTCCATAAGCTTGGTGGTGTCATTCTTCTAGCTCGTTCAGCTACCATAACCTCTCTTTACCTGCAGAAACAACATCAAGATTGCATTTTTTAAGGGCCCAAAGTGCCCTGTGTTCTAATTCGATAGGTAAATAACAAGTCTTTCCATATACTAGCCTATATGGTGTAAATCTAGTAAAAGTTCTATAGGCTATCCTAAAGGCCCATAATGCATCATCCAATTTGGATGCCCAATCCTTCCTACTCACCCCTATAGTTTTCTATAAGATTCTCCTTAAACCCCTATTAATTACCTCTACTTGCCTACTAGTTTGCGGATGATAGGGTGTTGAAAACCTGTGAGATACCCCATAATGTTTAAGTACTTTCTCAAGTTAGGAGCTATAAAAATGGGTCCTTCTATCACTAATCAGTGCCCTAGGTGTACCAAACCTAGCAAACAATTTTTTAAGGAACCTAATCACTACCTTAGCATTATCAATTGGGAAATTCTGAGCTTCTGGCCACTTGTAAAGATACTCAATAGCCACAAGGATATAATTATTACTAGATAAGGAAGGAAAAGGGCCCATGAAGTCAATGCCCCAAACATTAAAAATTTTAACCACTTGCACACTTGTTTGGGGCATCTATTCTCAGACAGAGATATTACCTGACCTTTGACAAGCATCACAACATAAACATATGCTCTAGCATCCTAGAATATGGTTAGCCAGTAAAACCCTACCTCAAGAACCTTCCTAGCAATGTGGGTTACATCCTGGTGGCTTCCCGTTGGTCCTTCATGGAAATGCCTCAGAATCTGGCAGATTTCTTCCCCATATTCACATCACCTGATTACCAAGTCTGCACAAATGTGAAATAGAAAAGGATATTCCTAAATGTAGTATTTTAAATCAGAAAAGAATTTCTTCTTTTGTTGAGTAGTCATACTCTTTGGTAAAACCCTTGTAAGTAGATAGTTATCATAATCACAAAACCAAGGGGAATCAGTACATAACAAAACTACCTCCAAATGCTCATTCAGGAAGTTATCCTTAATGGCCCTCTCATCTAAGGCCTTCAAGTTTGGATTCTCTAACCTTGATAGGTTATCTACAACCAAGTTCTTTGCACCTTTCTTGTCCTTGATCTCTAAATCAAATTCCTACAAGAGCAAAATCCATCTAATGAGTCTAGGCTTAGCATCATGCTTACCGAACAAATACCTTAAAGCTAAATGATCCATGTAAACCATGGTCTTGGATAGCACCAAATAGCATTAAAATTTGTTGAAAACATAAACCACTACAACCAACTCATTTTTGGTAGTGGTATAGTGCTCTTGGGCATCAGTCAAGGTCTTGCTAGCATAATAGATTTGCTGGAACTTTTTATCAATCCTCTGACCTAACAAAACTCCAACTGCAAAGTCACTAGCATCACACATTAGTTTAAAAGGTAGCCCCCACTTAGGTGGAACCATAATAGGGGCTATGGTTAGTCGTTCCTTTAGTAATTCAAATGCATGCAAATAATCAGTATCAAACATAAAAGGTACATCCTTGACAAGCAATTGAGTTAAGGGCCTAGCAATCTTAAAGAAATCTCTAATAAATCTCCTATAAAAACTAGCATGCCCTAAGAAATTCCTAATAGCCTTAACAGAACTAGAGGGTGGTAGTTTTGATATAGTCTCAACCTTAGCCTTATCTACTTCCATCCTTGCATGTGATATCTTATGCCCAAGAACATTCCCCTCTCTCACCATAAAATGACACTTTTCCCAATTAAGAACTAAGTTTGCTTCTATACATCGTGCAAGTATACACTCCAAATTAAGCAAACATTGGGAGAAAGAGTTACCAAAAACTGAGAAGTCATCTATAAATACCTCCATAGACTCCTCGATCATGTCATGGAAGATTGCCATCATACACTGCTGAAAAGTAGCTGGTGCGTTCTGTAGTCTAAAAGGCATCCTCCTGTAAGTGAATGTCCCATATGGGCAGGTGAAAGTGGTTATCTCTTGGTCTTCAGATGCAATGGGAATCTAAAAGTAACCTAAAAAACCATTAATAAAACATGTGACCTGCCAAATGTTCAAGCATCTTGTCAATGAAAAGAAGAGGAAAATGGTCTTTCCGGTTTACATCATTGAGCCTCCTATAATCAATGCAAACTCGAAAACCTGTTACCGTCCTAGTGGGTATCAGGTCATCCTTCTCATTTTTAAAAATTTTCATGCCACCCGTCTTTGGTACAACCTGAACAGGACTCACCTAAGAGCTATCAGAAATAAGATAAATCAAACCAGCATTAAGAAGTTTAATTACCTCCTTTTTCACCACTTCTTTCATGTTTGGGTTCAAGTTTCTCTGTGGCTGCACCACTGGCCTATAGCTATCCTCCATTAAGATCTTGTGTAAACAATAGCTGGGATTAATCCCAAGAATGTCTACCATCTTGTAAGTAAAGGCCCTAGGGTATTTCCTGAGAGAGGTCAAAGTCATCTCCTTCTCTTCAAGTGTCAAGACAACTGCTATGATTACTAGCAGCTTCTCTACCTCATTTAGATAGGCGTAGCTTAAGTGCTTAGGTAATTCCTTCAATTCCAAGGCTGTAGGTTCCTCAATTGAAGGTTTCACCTTCTGTACCTCTGACCTATCAATAGAAACAAAAGGGTCAGTAGAGTTACTAGGCTCAACAACCAATAAATGAGCTAGTTGTTCCAACACTTTCTCGTTGGACAACTCATCCTCATCTTCTTGTAATGCCACCTGTAAAGGGTCAGCAAGTAAAAATTCCTACAAGTCAAACTCAACCATATTATCCAAGACATCCACAGAATATACAATATCATCATGATCTAAAGATGGTCTCTTAAAAGTAGCTAAGTCAAAAGTAACAGTCTCATCCCCTACTCTAAGTTTCAAATTCCTATCACAAACATCTATAATAACCCTAGATGTTGCAAGGAAAGGCCTACCTAGAATCAAGGGTACACTGTTCTCACCCTTCATATCCATCACAACAAAATCAAAAGGAAATATAAATTTATCAACCTTTACAAGTACATCTTCAACTATACCTCTAAGATATTTATTATATCTATCAGCCAATTATATATTCATCCTAGTAGGTTTTGGCTCACTCAATCCTAGTCTACCAAACAAGCTAGTAGGCATTAAATTTATGCTAGCTCCTAGATTAGCTAAAGCATCCATAACAGACAATTCACCAATTACACAAGGTACAGTAAAACTCCCTGGATCACATCTTTTAACAGGCAACTTATTTTGTAAGATTGCTGAGCACTCCTCATTCAGTGTCACTAGCCCCAAATCCTCTAGTTTCCTCTTGTTGCTCAGTATTTCCTTCAAGAACTTCGCATAGTGAGGCATTTGTGAAATAGCTTCAATAAAAGGAAGGTTAATCCTTAGTTATTTAAATAAATCAAAAACTTACCAAATTACTGATCAACCTTCTCCTGCTTCATTCTAGCCAAATATGGAATGGGTGGTTGGTACTTTCTTATAGGACTCTTCTTGTCCTTAACTTGCGCTGGCTTATTTACCTCAAGCTCTAGCTCTTTACAGACTATTACATCCTACATATCAGTATTATCATCATTAGTTAAAAGTAAAGGACCAAATACTTGCTTACCTGATCTTAGAGTGATAGCCTTGCAATGCTCCCTTGGATTAGACTCTGTCATGCTAGGGAGCGTCCCTGTCTATCTCTTAGCTAACACCTTAGAAATTTTTTCACTCTAATACACAACATTTCAGCCATGGAAAACACTAGGGGTTTTCAAGAGTTAGGTTCCAATTTTGGGAAATTTCTATCTCTTAGGTTATCATGCATTTCAACATATCCATAGCCATAATCACAATAAGATTTCATCATATGCAAACCCTATTCAAGTAAATCTTCCATAAGAATGTAGAAAGAGAAACCAATCCTTCTCGCAAGTTTAAAAACACTTTAATCATACCATAAAACAAGAAAAGAAGGGTTTAGGCATGCTTAGCTACCTTAAAAATGCAAGATTATTGAAATCTCCTAGATGATTTGCCTTGAAATCCTTCTTCTCCAAGCTTAGATGTGTGTTCGGCTAGCACCTCTTCTCCCTCTCTTGTTTGACTTCTTCTTCTCCTAAAGGAAGAAGAAGATTTAAATTAGGGTTTTGGTGAAATTACCAAAATACCCTTGGTGTGAAATGACCAATTTACCCTTACTACTTCTCTCTTTCAAGAATGGCATCCATTCTCCTTAAAGTTGTAATTTTGTGGAACTTCCATGGGCTAGGACAATTCTGCCCTTAAGAATTTTGAAATTCTAGATTTTCCCCTCATCCTTTTGGAAAATTACCATTATGTCCCTAAGGAAATTACCATTTTACCCTTTATGTCCAAATGGCTATTTTAACCCCATTTTTCACCCTTTTCGTTCTTAATAGGCAAAAATCACTTAATTAAGCTTTATAAAACTTATTTTTATGAAATTACTAATTTACTCTTCTTTTGGAAAAATTACCATTTTGCTCCTAGAGCAAATTTACCATTTTTCCCTTTATGCTAATACTATGATATTCACCCTTATTCTTTCTCCTTTTGAAAATAAATGGGTCGAGACTTCTAAATTCTATTTCCATGGAGTATTTTGGTAAAAATTAAAATTTTTCTACCTTATGTAAAATTAGTAATATGCCCTTGGGGTAAAATTACAAAATTGCCCTTTTAAGAGAAAATTAGCATTTTTCTATCAAAATGGACATCATCACTGCACACATTCAATTCTTCTTCTCTCTTAAATCAAAATAATGAAAGTCCTTAAATATAATTTCATGAAATAGGAGAATAAAAATTTATTTCCTCTTTATGGTAAAATTACTATTTTGCCTTTCCTTACCAAATTTCCAATTCTGACCCCTTTATGGCAAAAGTGATTTTATCTTGATGAAAATGTCCATTCTATCTCTTTAATAGAACATCCTTATCATAATAATAATAATAATAATACTGCCATGATCAAATATAAACTATTAGAGGCGGGTGTTACAAGAGTATGACCAAGGACCCAAGTGAAAAGGGAAGAGTTTAGCTAGATATAGTCACAAAATAGGCAAGGACTAGAGTACAATTATGAAGAGTTAAACTTCATAAACCCTAACCTAACCCACACATTCCTAACCCTCATTATTTGTAGAGAGAGAAACAAAAGGGTGAGTAAAGAGAGAAAGGGCAAGTTAAGGAAGAAGAGGGAGATTTCTAAAGGAAAAAGAGAGATTTGAGGCTAGGGATTGACCTTACAACAAGGGAGGATCATCTCTACACATCATACAGACACATTTCACTAAAGAATCAAGGTAGCAATCCATCCTTAACCCCATGTTTTGAAAATTGCAGAAGTTTTCTGTTAAATGCAATTTTGAATGTTAAGTCTGGGATTTTTAAACCTACATTCTCTAAGTTTTGACTGCCACTGGGTAATGCTTATTGATTTATAATGCTCATTTATCCTTGTTGATGATTTTGAAAGTGGGTCTTGCCCTAAGTCAGAAAATGTGGTTTGAGCTTAGTTTGAGATATGTTAAGTTAAGCTTTGGGTATGTTATGAACATTAAATGTGGTTTAAATGTTGGCTGATTTCATGGCTGCATATTTTTAGGGTAAAACTCTGGGTGAAACAAGGATTTTTAGAATAGAACAAGCACTAGCAACCAACTGCCAACCCTGGAAGTCAACTGCCATGCTCATCCTTTACCTAGAAACGCAAGATAGAATGCTAGTAACCGACTGCCAGACCCCTAGAAGTCGACTGTCATGTTCTTTATTTTTTAGAAATTTTTCCAAAAGGCTAGCAGTCGACTGTCAGACCCCTAGAAGTCAACCGTCATGTTCTTTTTTACAAAAAATTTTCCAAAAAGGAAGCAGTCGACTGCTAGACCCTTGGGATTCAACTATCGAGGCTATCAGCCGACTGCCAAGCCCCTAGCATCTAACTAGTAACTCTCGACCAAGAAAAGGGACTCTAGACAGTGATCTAGTAGCTAACTGCCAGCCCTCTGACTTAGATAATGAACTCAATGGCTTTTTTAAGAGGAAACTAGCCCAAACTCTTACTTAACTAAGGATCTAAACCTAGGATGTAGTGGGTAACAAGAAAGAGATCGAGTCACAAGTCACTTGGATGATGATATCCTTTTGATGGTGAAATAAAGAGAGTGGAAAACATATGAAAGAGAGAGAAAAGAGGAAAGTATTCTAAACATATACCTTAGTGGTAGATAGGCTCATGATCGAGTGACTGATTGTCGATATGGGATGGTTGTTGGGCATTACACAGTTATACCATGAATTAGGATAGTTAAACATCCACTTGAACTTAGATGATTTTGAAAACACCGTGATGGTTGTGAATGTTAAGTTAGTGTCATATTCTAAAGGCCATTTAAGAAACACATACTTAGAGTTAACATAACCATGGACATGAGCTAAGTCACCCTAGTGTATACGAAAAGAATAGTGTGCCAGGAGTGTGATCCATCAAAAGGGGATGGTGATTCCATAGTATTATGATCTGCCCAAAAGCGGAGAGGAAATAATCTAGGTAGAGTTGACATTAATCCCATGAGTGGATAACTAGTCCTATAAGGGGAAGGGAGACATTAGGTAGAGTTAACAACTATCCTACTGGTTATGAGATAATACTCGAATCTGGCTAAAGGACGCCTCAGAATGTACAAAAAGTTAAAGATAGAGTTAAAAGCTAGAGTTAGCTAAAGGGTGGTTGAATAGTCACAAACTCATGCATATAGACAATGGTACGTGGAGTTGTCACTGGGCGGCGCTCCCGATAACTCTTATGATATGTTGTTTTTCCTACTCGTATGATAAATGGAATGCCTGTTTATTTTCCCACAACATCTTTACATGAAAAGTTTGAGATGATGAGGATTGAACATCCCATATTTTAGAGCTTATATGTTTTAAATGAACTTACATAAATCTAAGCATATGACAGGAGAGTATGTTTCATGCATTGCATCCCAATAGTACATGGTATGTGTTATGTTTTATGATGAAAAAATGTAGAGATTTTCATATAAATACAGTGGTACAATTTTTCTAAGATAGGTTGCATTGCTATTGAGATTCATTTCTCACATGAGTGCTAACATTTACCAGATGTGTAGGTTCCTCAGCCTAAGAATGTCTATTTTGGAGAGTATAGGCACATGTTTCATTTGTACTAGTCTTTATAATTTTTGGAAAGGCTAGTAAAGAATATCTCTTGTATAGCCTATATTGATTTAGATGTATATGGATTAGTCTGAATTTATGGATACAAAATTTGAAGGGGTCATGAGTGGCATGGTTGTTGCCTCCATACCTTAATGAGTTAAATTAAAATTAATGAATGAGTATTTATATATGTTTGTGTATAGCTACTTAGGATGAATTATGTATATGACTTGAATCTAATATTCTACTGCTATGTGTGAGAATCTGAGTGTAAAATCTAACCCAAATGGCACTCAATTAATCAACTTGGTAAAAGTTTAAAATTTACTTGGGTAGAAGTAACAATAACACACTACTAATAATATATATTTATGTATTATATCTTTTAAGTAACTTAAAAGGAACCATAGGCTAAGGGGGTGTTATGGGCGTTACATACTTAGTTGGTATTAAAGCATGGCTGCCATGGTTAACACATAGCTGACTCAGTAGCAGTAAATGCTAATTAGGTAGTAAGGGTAGATTCCTCAGGATAGAGACTATACTACAAGTTAGTTCATTGAGCCTAGGCAGTTGACTACTTGTGTTTTGTTTTGACTTGAGGAATGGAGTGTTAGGCTTATGATGTAAAGTATTTCCTGTAGAGCCATATATTCTCTTACGAATTTCTGTTAATGAGACTGATCACCTTAATAATGTTTATTTTGAAGAGTAAGCTATGGCACCTCCCAGGAGAAACGGTACACAAGATAAAGATGAAGAAGCTAATTTAGCTGGGGTTATGCAAACCCTCATAGGGATGGCAGAGGCCATGAGGGAACAGGTTACTATTGCCACCCAACAGGATGCTACTGCCACCTAACAGGCAGCTACTGCCACTTAATAGGTAGCTACCATTGCTGAAGTACTAAGACAGATGGAGGAGGATAGAAATGGGAACCACAACCCTAATCTCAGGGGGGGAACTAGTGAGGGATTAGGCATATAAGGGGTGGTTTGAACTTTAGAAAGCTAAACCTCCTTCCTTTAGGGGCGAGTTTAACCCGAAGCTGGCAGAAGAGTGGTTGGAAGAGATGGAGAAACTATTCATAGTACTGGGGAATACAGAGGCCCAGAAGGTTTAGTTTTCCACTTACATGCTAGCTGGAGGGTTCAAGCACTGGAGGAAAGGGGCTAAGCAGTTGATAGAGGCCCAAGGAGTCCCAATTACTTGGAATTCCTTTAAGGAAGTATTCCTAGAGAAGTACTTCCCTCAAAATGTGAGAAACAATAAAGAGGCAGAGTTTATAAAGATTAGACAAGGCAACATGTCCTTTGATGATTACTTAGCAAATTTTGAGGAGCTCGCCAAGTTCTTCTCTTATCTAAAATTGAGGCAGGATGACACAAGGTAGGCCATGCACTTACAGGCCAGGCTAAATCTAGAATTAAGGAGTGTTGTGGCTTCATTGGAGATAAAGAACTACACTTTATTAGCTAACAAGTGTCAAATAGTGGCAAAGGATTTAGTAGAGACCGGCAAAGGGAAGAAGGAGTTCAATCCCCTTAAAAGGCAATCACATCCTAACTTTGCTAAGGGAAAGGAGGGCCAGTTCAGAAAAGCCTAGTCCAGAAAGAAGCCCATGGTTGGGCAAACTACTTCAAACAACTGCCCTAAGTATGGGAAGAAACATGGGAGCAAGCCATGTTTGCTGGGACAGAATGACTGCTACAAGTGTGGTAAGCTGGGACATTTTATTAAGGAGTGCCTGTTATGGACGAAACAAGCTGAAGCCTCTAAGCCTCTAACTAGAGGGAGAGTTTACACCCTCGAAGGCAAAGAGGTAGACCAATCCGATGATTTTATAAAAAGTTAATGTTTTATAAATGATGTTCCCTTAATTGTACTGTTTGATTTTGGCACCATTCATTCCTTTATTTCTCATGAATGTAAGGAAAGATTGAGCTTACTTGTAACCAAATTTCCATATGAGTTATCCATTTCTATGTGGCTGGAAAACATGTTTTAACCTTTTTGACTTGTCTAAATTGTCCTATCATTGTTGAAAGTAAACCTTTTGCTATTGACCTTATCTGTCTGCCTTTGGTGGATTTAGATGTTATCCTTGGAATGGATTGGTTGTCTTTTAAGAAGGTAGTTTTAAATTATTTTGATAAGTCTGTGACTTTTATGGACACTATACTTGTGAATAGGGGTACGGAGGAAAAGATCCAAAGATTATGCTTCCTGCGTTCTTCTGAGGTTGAGAGTCAGCATAGGATTGATAACATCCCTATAGTTAGAGAATTCCTTGATGTCTTTCCCGAGGAGATTTCTAGCCTTCCACTAGAGAAAGAAGTAGAATTCTCTATAGAGTTAGTTCCCAGGGTAGGATTGATCTCTATAGCACCTTATAAGATGTCTCCCTTAGAATTAAGTGAATTAAAGGTTCAAATAAATGACCTCATAGAGAAAAAATTCATTAGGCCCAATGCTTCATGATTGGGGAGCACCGGTGTTATTCCTGAAGAAAAGGAGTGGAAGTATGAGAATGTGCACAAATTATAAGCAATTGAATAAAGTGACAATTAAAAACAAGTATCCCCTCCTTAGGATTGATGACCTATTAGATCAACTAATAGGAGTAGCTGTGTTCACTAAGATCGATTTGAGGTTAGGGTAACATTAAATCAGAGTGAGAGGTGAGGATATACCTAAGACTGCTTTTAGGATTAGGTATGGGCATTATGAATTTCTTGTAATGCCGTTTGGTCTAACCAATACTCCAACTATTTTCATGGATTACATGAATCGCATCTTTAAACCCTACCTTGATTAGTTCGTGGTAGTGTTCATTGATGATATTCTTGTATATTTAAAGAATAGGCAAGAGCATGAACAACACCTTAGAATCGTGCTATAAGTGCTCAGAGAGAAACAGTTGTATGAAAAACTTGAGAAGTACGAGTTTTGGTTAGAGGAAGTGAGATTCCTAGGACATGTGATTACCAAGGATGAGGTAGCAGTAGACCTAAGTAAAATTAAAGCAATGGTTTTTGGGAGAAACCTACAATGGTGACTGAAATCCATAGTTTCCATGGATTAGCTGGTTACTACAAAAGGTTTATCCAAGGATTTTCGTAAATAGCGATGCCAATGACCAAGTTGACCTAGAAGGTTGTTCCCTTTATGTAGGATTCTGAATGTGAGCATAGTTTCCAAACCTTGAAGGAGAGGTTAACCACCTACCAATGTTAATTATCATGAACCCTTTGGAAAGGTTTGAACTATACTGCGATGTAACCAAGAAAGGTCTAGGGTGTGTCTTGATGTAGGAGGAAAAAATGGTGGCTTACACTTTTAGACAGTTAAAGCCTTATAAGAGTAATTATCCTACTCATGACCTAGAGTTAGCAACCATAGTGTTTACCTTGAAAATTTAGAGACACTACCTTTATAGGTCTAGGTTTGAGGTATTCAATGACCACAAAAGTCTCAAGTACCTCTTTGATTAGAAATAGCAAAACATGAGACAGAGGAGATGGATGGAGTTTATCAAGGACTATGACTTTGAGTTGAAATACCATCCAGGAAAAGCCAATGTTGTGGTGGATGCCCTGAGTAGGAAATCCCTCCATGTAGCTCAAAGGATGGTGAGTGAGATGACCTTGATTGAAAATTTTAGGAATCTGAGTTTATCCACTCTGGTGTTGCTAGATAGGATATACCTAAGTGAACTAAGGATTGAGAGCAACCTTAGAACTCAGATCCTAGAGGCCCAAAAGGAAGATGAGTTCTTAAAGTCCCTGAAGGACCTAAAGGAATTCCATAAAGAAGCTAATGGTGTAACGATCTCCTTAATCATGCTATACATTTATCTATCAGAATAGCGGAAGCATACAAGATTCTAAATAAATTTTTCACTTTTCCCATGTTAGGGAATGTCAGAGGGTCACCACTGGTTGAGAGTAACCTAAATAGACTCTTCTCACAGTCCATTAAAATCCACTTAACCATAAATCCTATGCAGTATTTCTATTATCACATTATAAACCATATCATACTCTGGAATATAAATTCTAACAACCATTAAAATACAATTGAGATATGCTATATCATACTACTAAATCCATTCATACATCAATAAATAATACTACAATCTATTAAATTCATTATACAAATCTACTCTCGAAAATATTCCCTACCAAAGATTCTGCATCCCCTAAAAATTGGACATTTCCCCATGTATACAATAGTCCAATATTCAAAAAAGTCCAGCAAATTTATCAATATAATTAAAAATCAACAATACAGATTTATATGTAAATTTAATCCTGATTTCTACATCCACATGACAGCTATCTCCTAGGCATTTCCTGTTCCTGGTCATCTAAGCAAATAACTTAATGAGACTATTAGATCCCAGCAGAGCAATTTACAAATTAAATATTTACAAAACAGTTGGATACTCAGCTGTGACAAAGCACAAAAAATGTCTCCCCAAATCGGTTTAAATACATGTGAATTACTAAATACTTTTAAATTTAAAATGAATATGGGAAATTAATGCAAAATAAAATAATATAATGAGTATAATATCTTTAATCTGAAAAATCATTCTTAAAATCATGCCTGGAAATTCTCATATATTTATCTATTACACATCTCATGTGATCATTCATTATTCACCTCAAGTTGCATACCATTTTATCTAAAAACATGGTTTTAGTTGGTTGTGATTCATAACACCAATCACTTGAAAACAACGTCCTATATTGTGAGTGTGATCTGTCACACCAATCACCTACTCAAGGACCGGGTGAGAACTAACATCCAGCATGTGCACAATAGCTAATTCTCATCCTCATACAGTCTATATAAAAATACATACACATAGTTGACCAATACTCAAGGTTATAGGATATTATACTTAAACCAAAACATCGCCCCATATAGGTTATCCACCTTTTTACTCCTTGAACATTTCACAGGTTTGTCCTGGTTTAATGAATAATTCTTAACAGATGTAGACCAATTCAATTAAAATAAATTAATTTACAAAATCGTCTGCATAGGGGATATTCAATGGTCACCCCATACCAGCTATTGAATATACACCTTAAATTCTAGCAAACATACAACAAGCATTCACAATACATAGGCAATCTTATATACTCATATATATAATTCTCATGCAAATCAATTATTTTCAGCACTCATTCTCATTCAATACAAATCATACTTAAAACAGTAATTCACAATGTCAATTAAAAGTTAGGAGAGTGTAGATTACTCTACCTTTTACTGTTTGCTCCTATTCAGACCAGGGATTTTCCTTTTTTTTTTTCTTCAGAGGTTGTTCTCACAATTAGTTTCCTGAGGAAACAATTCAAGTCTTATGCAAGTTTCCTTTCAATTATACTTTCTTAAATTTAATTGCCTATTTTATACTTCGGTCTATAAATCTAGTCATAATCAGAATCAAAATCTACAAGAAAATATCAACTTGGAGTTTTTTAAATTATACTAGAAGTTTTGGAAGTTTACAAATTGATCTCTGCTTCTTTCCAGCTACTCCGGCGATGGCGCACATCGGAGCACGGTGGCGCACGTCGACTCATGGTGGTACATGGTTGCAGATAGCGGCTAACGGTGAAAATTAGTACAAAACGTAGCCCGAAGCATAAGGATGCTAGATCTAGGATCGGTTCAGAAAAAAAGGCTATTTAATCACAATTTTCTCGCGAAATGTGGCAACTACTCTGAAACGTTTCTTCTCTGAAACATTTTTTCTCTGTTCATAGAGGCAAACCGTGTATGATGGGTCAGAACGTGTGCTACAGATGTGGGAAGCCAGGGCATATCTCCTGGGTTTATCCTACCTTGAAGAAGCCGGAGGAACCCACAAGACTCCTTACCAAGGGAAGAGTGTATACCCTAAAGGGTATAAAGGTGGCCTAGTCTGAGGATCTAATGAAAGGTACGTGTTTCAATAATAATGTTCCATTAATTGTATTGTATGATTCTGTCGCCACCCATTCCTTTATTTTAGTATACTGTGTTTAGAAATTAAAATTGCCAACAACCATCTTGCCTTATGAACTTTTCATAGTAGTCCCTACTAATGAATAATTGTTTACCTCATTAGTTCGTCTGAAATGCTCCAATGTGATTGAAAACTGACCCTTCATTGTAAACATTATCTATTTACCCATGATTGAACTGGACATTATCCTTAGTATGGACTAGCTCTCTTTAAATAATGTCATCTTGGACTGTTTATCTAAGTCTGTGACCTTCATAGATACTAAACCAGTAAATATGGGGATTGAGAGGAAGAACCAGAGAATGGGCTTCTTGTGTTCCTCAGAAGTGGAAAGTCATCAAAAGCTAGAAACCTTCTTGTATTCAATAAATTCCCTGATGTATTCCCTAAATAGATTACTAGTCTCCCACCAGAGAGAGAAATAGAGTTTTTCATAGACCTTGTCCTTGGGGCAGGACCAATTTACATAGTGCCTTAAAGGATGTCCCCAACGAAATTGAATGAATTGAAGGTGCAAATAGAGGATCTCTTAGCAAAACAATTTTTCAGACCTAGTGTGTTAGCATGGGGAGCACCTATGTTGTTTGTTAAGATGAAGGATGGAAGTATGAGGATGTGCATAGATTATAGGCAGCTAAATAAGGTGACTGTGAAGAATAAGTATCCCCTCCCTAGAATCGATGACCTGTTAGACCGATTGAGAGGGGCCACTATCTTTTCCAATATTGATTTGAGATCGGGGTATCATCAAATTAGGGTTAGGAATGGGGATATACCTAAGACTGCCTTTAGGATTAGGTATAGGCATTCTGAATTTCTCATGATGCCCTTTGACCTAAAAAATGCTCCAACTGTCTTTATGGACTACATAAACCACATCTTTAGACCCTACCTCGATCTATTCATAGTAGTGTTTATCGATGACATATTAGTGTATTCCAAAAATAGACAGGAGCATGAACAATATCTCAGGATAGTGCTACAAACACTCAGAGAGAAACAATTGTACGCTAAGTTAGAGAAGTGTGAATTTTGGCTAGAAGAAGTAAAATTATTAGGGTATGTGATTTCTAAGGAAGGAGTGATAGTGGATCCCAGTAAGACTAAAGTGGCAGTAAACTGGGAAAGACCCACTACTGTGACTAAGATAAGGAGTTTCTTGGGGTTAGCTGGGTACTAAAGATAGTTTATTCAGGGATTTTTGCAAATAGCGATGCCCATGACCAAGTTGACCAGGAAGGATGTTCCATTTGTGTGGGATAACAAAGCTTCCAAACTTTGAAAGAAAAGTTAACCACTGCACCTGTTTTAATTATCCTTAACCCTTTGGAGAAATTTAAATTGTACTGTGATGCATCTAAGAAGGGGTTAGGATGCATTCTAATGTAAGGAGGGAGAGTAGCCTATGCTTATAAGCAGTTAAGGCCGCATGAGATAAACTATCCTACCCATGACCAAGAGTTGGCAGCCATAGTATTTTCCTTGAAAATTTGGAGACATTACCTCTATAGGTCTAGGTTTAAGGTATTTAGTGACTATAAAAGTCTCAAATACCTTTTTGGCCAAAAGTAATTGAATATGAGGCAGAGGAGATGGATGGAATTCATTAAAGACTATGATTTTGAATTAAAGTACCATATAGGCAAGGCAAACATTGTAGCAAATGCCCTAAGTAGGAAGTCTTTCCATATAGCCTGACTGATGGTGAGTGAAATGGACTTAATAGAGAAATTTAGGAACATGAGGTTGTCTACTATAGTGTTACCTAAGAAAATCCGCTTAATTTAATTAAAGATTGAAAACACTCTTAGGGCCTAAATCTTAGAAACTCAAAGGGGTGACAAATTCCTAGAGTCCTTAAAGGATTTGAAGGAGTTTATAAGGGAGGTTGATGGAATGGTAACCTTCCATAATATAATGCATGTTCTTAAGGCAGGTGAACTGAGAGATAAGATATTAGAGGAAGCTCACCAAATTAAATACACTATTCATCCTAGAGCCATTAAGATGTATTAGGACTTGAGGGAGAGGTTTTGGTGGCCAGGTATGAAGAAGCAAATAACGGAGCATGTAGCTAAGTGCCTAGTATGTCAGTAGGTAAAGATTGAGCACCAAAAACCTACTAGGTTGTTATAGCCCTTAGACATTCCTAAGTGGAAGTGGGACAAGATTTCGATGGATTTTGTGGTAGGTTTGCCTAGAACCCAATCAAGGAATGATGCTATTTGGGTCATAGTGGATAGACTAACTAAGTCCGCTCATTTCCTACCCATTAAGATTAACTACTCCTTGGATAAACTAGCACAACTATATATTTAGGAGATAGTGAGACTTCATGGTGTACCTATGAGCATCGTCTCAGATAGGGATCCCAGATTTACCTCTAGATTTTGGAAAGCCCTGCAGGAAGATTTTAGGACTAGATTAATTTTCATCATAGCATAGCATCCTCAAACAGATGGACAGACGAAGAGAATAATTCAGACCTTAGAGGATATGCTCATGGCTTATGTTTTAGAGTATCAAGGAAGCTGGAAAAGGAGTCTACCATTCATTGAATTTTCTTACAATAATAGTTTCCACTCTAACATAGGCATGGCACCCTATAAAGCTCTATATGGAAGGAAGTGTAGGTCCCTATTATGTTGGTATGAAGTGGGAGAGAGGTAACTATTAGGTCCTGAATTAGTGCAATAAATAACTGATCAAATTAAAATGATCAGAGAGAAAATAACAAAGGTTCAGGATTGACAAAAGAGCTATGTTGATAAAAGAATACCCCTAGAATTTGAGGAAACGAACCATGTTTTTTTGAAGGTATCCTCGACTACTGGGATTGGTAGAGCTATGAAATCTAGAAAGCTAAGTCTCAAATACATTGGACCGTTACAAATCTTGAAGAGAGTGGGTCCATCAGAATACCAGATAGCCCTACCACCACACTTGTCAAAGCTTTATAATGTCTTCCATGTGTCCCAGCTCATAAAATACATACCTGATCCCTCCCATATACTTGAAGCTAGTACTCTGCAATTGAAGGATAGTCTAATTTATCAATTAAAGCCTTTACAAATCATCGATACTGAGGTCAAGACCCTAAGGAGTAAAACCATTCCCCTGGTAAAGATCTTGTGGGATCACACATCATCATAGGAAGTCACCTGGGAAAGAGAGGGGGACATGCACAAATCGTATCCAGAATTATTTACATAAGGTATGTATAAATTTTGAGGATAAAATTATTTTAAGGAAGGGAGAAATGTAACACCCCCTATATTCTCTCAGTCATATTTCAATTAATTGGATGAATTCGCTTGTGTGACTTAATATTTAGAATAAATATGCTAAAGGATAACAATTTCTTCCTTGTGGTAATCAAATTATAATTATAATGTGAGTGGGAGGAAAACATCACATAAGAGAAAATAAAGAGTTTAGGTGTTTAAGGTGCTTGAGGTGCTTACATAAAAGTTGAGGTGCTTAATTTCCCTTGCTTCTTTCTTTTTTAGCCGAATTACCAAGGGAAAATAGTGAGTGAAATAAAATACACATAAGTGATTGGACTTTGGTCAATTAATAAGTAAAATAAACCAATGGGAAATAGGAAGAAGGATGTGAGTTAAATATATATATACCTACACGGCTAGGAAAATTAGGACATGAGAGGAGTGCATAGTATTTATATATATATATATATACACATGTGCATTTGGAAGCAAGAGTGTAGCCTTATGTGAAGTGGGAAAGGAAAGAATAAATGTAGCATTTAAAATATATATAAATACACATGGAATGAAAAAACCAAATGGAAGGAAGAAGGAAGAGGCATGTACTACTAGCTTACTCTCCTTTCCTTAAAATATTCTCAGGATAACCGAAGGATGAGACCATTGAGATGCTTGGAATGGAATTAAGGTGCTTAACCCCTTTTCCTTTTGACCCCACATAAGCCTCAATTGGACTAAACTCTAATACATGAAGGTACATTGTAAATAAGTGGACCTTGTGTGAATCTGTTGGCACCACCGAGTGAGGAGCTTACATAGGCATGAATAATGCTAAGGTAAGAAGCTTGCATGAACGAGTGGCATTGCCAAACCAAAATAAATGAATTACACCAAGGAAAAAGGTATTAAACGTGGGTGTGTGTACGGTGAAGCAAGAGTGTAAGAGAGGAGAGAGGCGTGTGGAACTTGTCGTCCTTCTTTCCTTCTCTTTGTCTGTATGCAAGACCACCAAGAGATGAGAATGAGATACTTGAAACAAAGGAAAGTGTAGCACTCAAGTGGGGCTTGCAGCGTGAATCGTACAGCCTACGCAAATCCCTCTCCTTCCCCTCTCTTTTTGGACACCACCGTGTGATGAATAAATAAGAATTAAATTATAATCCTAACCATGTAATGCATGTTGTAGGCCTTGCGTGAGGGAGGAGATTTTGTGACTTTCCCTTCCTCCCTTCCTTGGCATGATCGAGTGGAAATACAAAGGGTGTAAGCAATGTGAATGGCACTTAACAAACGTGCATCCATGATTAATTAAGAAAGAAAAAGAGAGAGAGAGAGAGAAGGTAGGATTCCCTTTAGCTGACTAAGCAATACTTAAGAAGGAGAGGAAATTAAATGTGATATGGCAATAACACTTGGAAGAGAAGGAGAGACCAGCATGAGTTTTAGATGATACACCAAAAGTTTGTGAGGGAAAAAAGAGACTTAAGTGGACCAAAGAAAAAAGGAAGCAAGGAATAAGGGAAAGTTCAAAGGAAGAGTCAAGACAATTCCTTCTTAGTTCATCTTTGATGTAGGTTAGCAATTCTTTTAATTTTGTTCCATGGTTTTATAGATATTCACCATATTTTCCAAGCTTTCATAGAACATGATCTTCCTCTCTACATTCTTGATGAAATGAATGTCATGTTGGCTGAGCTTGTATGATAAATTGGTATGTTGGTTGATGTGCTAAAATGGATATTGTTGTTTATGGAAAATTATGGTTACAAGAATAAAATTCAGCATGCATGATAGAAGGCTCTCATATAAGAAACTGCTAAAATTTTGTATTTTTGCATGACTAGTATGAATTCTATGTTAGAGACATCAAAATGAAGGTTGCTAGCTAGAATTTGGTTCACAAATTATGTGTAACATCCCATAATTTTAATTAGTCTAAATTAATGCTCTTTAATTGATTGGATGAAGTGACTTGTGTTATTTAATGATTAGAATAAATGTGCTAAAAGATAATGTTGTCAAAAATTTTGAGGAGTTTGATTAATTATCCTTTTGATTAGCTGAATTGTCAAGGGGAGAAGAGCATAAACAATTTAAGAATCTCATGCACATTAAAAAAAAAAGGTGGTAAAGGATAAGAGTCCTTAAATTGCTTTATTGATATTCACCCATTGCATGAAGTGGCAACACATGGAACCCCACGTGTGCATTGCATGCCATGCAAGTTTTGCATGAAGGAAGGGGCCTACGTGAATCCTCTCATTTCCCTCCTTTGGCACCACAAATGATGAGTTCACATGCACACTAGGACAAGTGGCGTGAGATTAGCCTTTCCCTTTTCCTTCCCTTTTGTTTATTTTCCATTAGCCTTTCCATTACTTGCAATCAAGGTGACCGAATGGGCTAGGGAGAAGTGCAGAACTTTTAATTAAAATATGCACATGAGAACACACGTGAGGTATGGAAATATGGTTAAGAAAAGAAGACAAAAAGGTGCAGCCTTTATTTACATCAAAAACCATGTAAGAATGCAAGCTTTTCCCTCTCTCCTTTAACTTTTGTAAGAAGCTAACCTAAACTTGCAAGGAAGTGAAAATTCTACTTAAAGTACAATGGGAACAACCACGAAATGGAAAAATTAAGGCATGAGACATCTTTCCTTCATCTTGGTCGAATGGAAATTGAAGGAGAGAAGAAGGGAAGGTGGCATGAAGCTTGAATGGAAGTTAAAATAAGAGAAGAAAGAAAGGTGGAGAAAACAATGGGAAGAGGTAACTTGTAAGCAAAGAAAAGTGTACTTGCAAGTACACTTAGTGTAGAATTTTGTGTGAGGAAAATGAACTTGTGTATGCAACAAGAAAGCCCCACACATTATAAAAAAAAAATAAGAGAGGGGTGTAGCCATGAAATACATAAAAGAGAGAGAGTGTAGCATTCCACTCCCTTGGGTTGACCAAAGGTGTAAGTGGGAAAGAACAAGTGCAACGTGAGTTTGGGAGAAGTAAAGCAAGGTTGGGAAGAAAGGAGGTGTATATTAAAAGCCACACGTGAAGACCATTGGACAATAATGATAATCACAATAATAATTAAGGAGAAGATGGTGAGGCAGCGTGATGAAGGGGAAACACAAGAGTTTAAGAAAAGAAAAAATTAATAATACACTCAAAGAGGATGCTGGCAGCCATAGAATGATACCAAAGGATGAAGGAGAAAGTAAGAAAAAAAAAAAGGAAAGGCGTAGGCATGAGGGATGGCATGACAAGAGGGGAAAGATTCACCTTGCAAGAAAAGGAAACTGTACTTAAAAAGTACATAGGTGGCATGAGTAATGTCAATTAACAATAAACAAAATTGCATGGGAAAAAGGGGGAAAAGCAGCATGGAAATGGAGCTGCATTGGGTTCTCTCTCTCCTTCTCAATGACATACCCACATAGCTAAACCAAAGAGTGCAAGGAATGTATATGACACGTGTGGCTGTAATAAACAAAAAGAATGGAATGGGAAATTTTATTTTTATCCATTCATGGTTACATGTATGCGCCACCTAAGCAAAAGGGAGAAGAGAAGTTGAAATTTCATTTTTCATGCATGCAACAACCATACGTGAAGGAAGAAAAGGGACGTTAGCGTGAAAGTGAGGGGAAAGTGTAGAGTGGCCTGAGGGAGAAGAAATTAAAATGGTTTTTCTAATATGGATGCATGCCACCTAAGCAAGAGACAAAAAGAGTTGGGAATTTCATGCAATACCCACATGTGAAGAAAAGAAAAGAAAAAGGCAGCATCCCACTTAAGGAAAATATACACACACACATGGGATAGTGTCCAAAGAAAAGAGGGAGAGAGCTTGCAACATGGGAAACTACACATACACACACGTGAAAAAGAGAGAAAGGGAGAGAAAGTGGTTGAGGAAAAAACACCAAAAGTGTGAGGAGGAAGAAGGAAAGGTGATCAAAAAGGAAAGCAAAGGAATCAAAGGAACAAGGAGGAAGCAAGGAAAAGTTAAAGGAAAGGTCAAGCTAAAGTCCATTCTAGTCATCATCAAGGTAGGTTAACAATTCTTATGATTGTGTTCCATGCTTTAGTTTATGCCACCAACATGCCTTTACAAACTTTCTATGGAACATAATTTTTTCCCTACATTCTTGATAAAATGTGTAACATCTGCTCCAATTATGATTAAAGAGATGTTTGATAATTGTTAGTTTGATGTTTAATGCTTGTGTATGTTGCATTGGTGCATATAGTTGCATTAGTATAGGGACTAACTTGAAAGAAATACAATTCCTTAATTGAGAGTGAGGTTAAGGACCTAAGTGAAAAGGGAAAATATATGGAGACTAAAACTACAAAGTGGCTAGGGATTAGAATGAAATTTCCTAACTTTCTCATAAACCCTAGCTATAACCAAAACCCCCACACACTTCCACCATATCAGATTTTAGAGAGAGAAGCTGAAGGGGGCGGCTAGTGAGAGAAAGGGGTGAGCTAGAGCTTAAGGAGGGAATTTTACTAAGAAAGGAGCATATTTGAGGCTAGGAATCAGTCCAATAGCAAGGGAAGATCATTTCTAACACATCAAACACACACATTTTGCCAAGAATCAAGGTAGCAATCTATCCTAAACCCTTATCTTTTTCTGAAATGTTACTATTGCTGGAAATATGGATTTTTACATGTTTGAATTGAGATTGGGATTAAACCTACATTCTGTATGCTTTTCTACTTTTATGGGATGTTGTGTTGCTGAATGTATGCTTATATATGTGCTTGTGATGGATTGGAAGGGCTGGGTTGTGTTCATAGATAGATATAAACTAGTTTTCCTTGAATGTATCATGTTTACGCTAATTGATGAGAAATGTTAAATGAAAAGTAAAGTTTGTTGTATGGGAATTAAGCTCACATGTTTAGAATTGAAAATGGAATGCATTTTGGACTGGGTATTACCAAAATCATGTTTTCTGAACTGCAGCAGAGCATAGCAGCCAACTATTAAGTATGAGGCAGTCGACTACTATGCTCTTGGAAAACCCAAAAGTGTAGACAGAGGCTTAGCAGCCAACCGCCAAATACCTAACAGTCGACTGTCTGGCCCAGGTCTGCATTAAGCAGTCGAATGGCCATCCTCGTAGTCGACTGTCATGTTCTTGGAAATCCAAAAGTGCAGATAGAGGCTTAGCAGCCAACTACGAGGTTCCTAGCAGTCGACTGTCGGGCCTAGGTTTGCACTGAGCATTCGACTGGCTACTTTAGTAGTTGACTGTCGTGCTCATATTTTTACCCAAAATGCATTCTAGAAAGTCACTAATCAGTTGCTAGCGAGCTTTCTGTTTGGCATCTAAAGAATACAGAGAGCCACCAGCCGACTGCTAGCCTTCCAGCAGTCGATTGGCAGCCCTCCAACTTGTGAAATGAGGTTTTTAATGGCAATTAAGCTTAGTAATTCTTCATACTAACTTAATTAAGGGCTCACAACATCAGTAAGTAAGGAAACTAGCAGTTTTGGGTGATGATACCCTTGGGATAGTGAAGTAAAGAGAGAGTAAAAAACACAAAAAGGGAAATAGGAAAGTGTTCTCAGTGTATACTTTAGGGTAGATAGGCTCATGATCGAATGATCGATTATCGGTATGGGACAGCCGTTGGGCATTCCACGGTTGTGACATAAATTGGGATGGTTGAACATCCACTTGAACTTAGATGATTTCGAAAACACCGTGATGGTTGCGAACTTTAAGTTAGTGTCATCTCTCAAAGGCCATATGAGAAACACATACTTAAAGTTAAGTATAACCATGAGCATTGGCTGATTCACCTCATAGTATATGTAGAGAATAGAGTACCGGCAGTGTGATCCATTAGAAAGGGATGGTGATTCCATAGTATTATGATCTGCCCAAAAGCGGATAGGAAATGATCCGGGTAGAGTTAACAGTGATCCTATGAGAGTATACTAGCCCTGTTTGGGACGAAAGGGAGGAATCCCGCTGGTCAGGGATGATCTGTCGAAAAGGGGTAGGGACCATTACGGTGCTTTGATCGACTGAGGGAAGCCTTAAAATGTACAAAAGGTTAAGGCATGGCTAAATAGACATGCGCTCATTCATATAGACAGTGGTGCGTAGAGTTGTTGCTGGGCAACTCTCCCAATTACTCTTAAGGTGTTTTATGTACTGCTCGCATGTCATGGAAATGAAATGATGTTATTTTTACTATCCCACATGTGTTTTATAAGAAATGTTTTATGATAAGAATGATGATGAATACACTTCCCATGTTTTAAATTTGATATGTTTTAAATGCACATACATACATATGAGTATATAACATGATTAAATACTACACTCATTTCATCCCAATAGTATGCGATATGTTTTATGAAAGAATGTAGAGTTTTTTCGTGTGAGCATGGTGGTACAGGCCAATGGATTTTGTAACTGGTTGTATTGCTACTGAGATTCATTTCTCATGATAATGTTGATATGTACCAGATGTGTAGGTCCCCTTGGACTGGAGAAGGAAGGTAAGGTATGAAGAAATGTCCAATCCGAGCATATAAGCTATTTAATTTCAATAGCATAAGTACATGGTAGGATTGAGCTAGCCTTCATGATATTTTGAGAAAGGCTAGTGTATGATTATTTTGTATAGCCTATTCTAACTTATCTGTATATCAATTAGGCTGGATTGATGAATAAACTAATTAATGGGGTTATGAGTGGCAGAAGTGTTGCCTCCATGCCCAATAGTTAATTGATTATATTTAATTAAGAATGCATGTCTATGTATAGCTAATCCAGGTGTATGCTATATGTATTTATTCTGCTATGATATTGAGAGAACCCGAGAGTAGAGACCAACCCAAATGCACTCAATTAATTAACTTGGTAAAAAGTTTAAAATTAGCTCGGGTAGAAGTAATAGTAACACCAACACTCTGATAATTATTTTCATATTATAGCTTTTAAATATCAAAAAGGAACCGTAGGATAGAGGTGTTACAAAATGTATGATTGTTGGTTAGCATGTGTGGTTTATTGGGATGTTGATGGATGAGATGGCATAAGTATATTGTTGGGGAAAGGATTAGGGTTAGATAATATTATTTTCATGATGAACTATGATTATACATGATGGAAGTGGATAGATGCTTTTGAAAACCATGTTCCCCCATAACAATTCCCTCTTGGCCGAATGAGAAAAGAAAGTCATCAGAAGTTGGTTGTGAAACTCTAGTTATGCTTGGTGGAAAAAAATGGTGATGACTATGGAGGAAAGAAACCTTACCACTTTAATGGTTTTAGTAAAGAATAAAAGAGGGAAATTGAATTGCAAATTAACAAATCTCCTTAGGCCAAGTCCATGGAAATTCTTATTGGAATCTATAAGCTATGCACCATAATATTAATTCAAAATATATATATAGGAATTTATTATTAAAGTTTCCAAGAGAGGATATTATTATTGTTTTCAAGAAAGGAGAAATTATTCTTGAAAATATTAGAATTTTTATAAGAAATGTACATTAGAATTAATTTCCAAGAAAGGATAAATTATTCTTACAAATATTAGAATTTTTATAAGCAATGTACATTAGAATTAATTTCCAAGAAAGGAGAAATTATTCTTGAAATTATTAGAATTTTTATAAGAAATGTACACTAGAATTAATTTCCAAGAAAGGAGAAATTATTCTTGCAAATATTAGAATTTTTATAAGAAATATATATTAGAATTAATTTCCAAGAAAGGGGAAATTATTATTGAAGATATTAGAATTTTACAGGGATGTACATTGGTATTTTTTTTAAGAAAAAAGAAAATTCCCTTGAACTTGATAAAGAAATTTAAAGGTGTCCAAGTGTCCACATGTGCCCAAGTGTAGACAAAGAATTTTAAAGGTGGCCAAGTGTCCACAGGTGCCCAAGTGTGCACAAAGAATGATAAAAGTGGCTAAGTGTCCACAAGTGCCCAAGTGTGCACAATAATTTTTGAAAGGTGGCCAAGTGTCCACATAGTGCCCAAGTGTCCACAACTAATTTATAAAAGCAAGTTTAAGAATGATAAGCATAACTATTTTGTTAATTTTATGCCAATGTGTTTTATAGCATGCCAAACTGTTTTACTCGAAAACATGATTTGATCACATTGACATTTAAATTAATCAGACATTTCTTGCCAATTTATATTTATGAACAATGCTATATTTTTATTTTCAAGAATGTAGAATTAAATATTTTGGTGCTTGTACCCTGATACATATTAGTTGTTTTAAAACTGAATTGTTAAGCTACTGGGAAACTTGTGTTTCTCATTTATATGCTAATATGTATCAGATGTGGACGCTTAGCAGGGCTGGGAGATAGAGGTTTCTTTTGGTCTAAAGAGAATTTTTGTAACCCCTATTTTAGGTCTTAGTCTAGGGACTATTTTTTTGGCCGCATATATGAGATGTACATGGGATATCCTTGAGGAAGGATATGTGAAGGACCAGTCCATCCTTAGAAATTTGTAAGGGAGTCTGAGTGACAAACCTGTTGTCTCCTAACTTCCTATAGACAGGTACTTCATATATCCAGGGATATGTTTACCATAATGTAATGGACATTATTGGACTGATATTATTTGAATTATATGAAAGTTTAAGTTTCCGTTGTGTAATTTAGTATATTTTTATCTATTTCGTTGTGCATACAAGTTTTTAATCTGAGAAAAAGATCCCAAACCTAATATGCTTTAATGAACTTAATGGTATAATTGCTCAAACATTAATTAAATAAAAGGATAAGAATAATGTATCGAACCTATCTGCATACATCGGAGGAATTGTAATACTAGATAAGGGCATTACATTATGACATTGCTCTTGTTGTCTTGGTATGAATGGCTTGATAAAAAAATTTCTTAAGAGAAATTACATTTCGATTTTGACCAAGAGAAAGAAAGGAAATATGGTTAATTAAAGTATAACTAATTATTTCACCTTTGTGCACATAATAAAGCCCACCTTATTATTAAAACGTGTGAATTTAATTAGGTGTGTAACCTTAAAAATTTAGTGTGTAACCTTAAAAATTTAGTGTGTAGCATGAACTAATAAAGAAAGGGGAATAAATTATTAATGGCAATGGCTATACCAATAAAATGTGGAAGAAAGTATCCTAGAATTTAATGCACTATCTCATTAAGTGTAAAGTATAGAAAGGTGGGGAGAATTTGACAATGTGGCATGAAAAACCTTAGGATTATCAACTTATCCTTATGGCCGAACACAATCCCCTATTTTAGTGTTAATAGCCAAATGCATATGCAAATAATAAAGACTTATAATAGGCCTCGTAATGGCTAAAGTCAAGGGAAAATGAGAAAGTTAGAGTTAAAGGAAGGGTGATTGCAATTTAGCTCAATTTATGCCATTAATGTTCTTATGTTGAAAAATTTAAGAGATTATGGATGACTAATTTAAGACCACATACCAATAGACAATTGCAACACAATTAAATTATAAAGGTGGCCAAGTGTCCACAACGTGCCCAAGTGTGCACAATTAATTTATAAAGGTGGCCAAGTGTCCACATCCCTTGAAGTGTGATCAAAGGTGCTTCACACTTTAAGGCAAGGTAAGTTTTAAGAATGAAATGCATAAATGGTTATTGTTTAATTTAGTTTAACATGTATGATCCCATAAAAAGTTGTTTTATTTGAAAGAGAATATATACTTTTATCACATTGACATCTTAAATAATCATGCAATGCTTACCAATTGATGTATATATATAAATGAGACTGTGTCTTAAATAACTAAAATGTAGATGAAAATATTTTTGGTGCTTGCACCCTGGTACATATTAGTTCATTTTAAAATAATGAATTGTTAAGCTACTGGGAGACCTGTGTTTCTCATTTGTATCTAATATGTATCAGATGTGGACATTTAGCAGTGCCGGGGAAAGATAGAAGACTCTTTCTTAAGAGCATTTTGTATTCCTTTATTTTGGGGTCCTGATTCTATATATGTTTTTGGGATTAAAATTAGGACTATCATTTTGGGTGTATATAGAAAAGGGAAAGGGGCAATCATTGGAGAAAGGATATATGAAGGACCAGTTTGTCCCCAGTATTTTGTAAAAGGAGTCTAAGTGACAGGCTTGTTGTCTCCTAACTCCTTATGGACAAGTACTTCATATATCCTAGTATATGTTCACGAATAGAGGTAACAGACATTTATTATTGGAAATTTATTATTTGTATTACATGTAAGTTTTATAAATTCCGCTGTGATATATTGAATTTAATTTTCGTTGTGCATAAAGTATAGTTATCTGAGTAAAAGAACCCAAACTTAATCCATAATAATAATACTTAATGGTGTAAATGCTCAAACATCGCTAATGAATAATTAAGGTTAATAGTAATGTATCGAACTTATCTGTTTACTTTAGAGGAGTAGTAATATTAGATAAGGGCATTACAGTAATGACATTCCAAAACAAGGTTTATACATCAAGTCTAGGGGAGTTAAGGGAGAAAATCTTAGAGGAAGCTCATAGGAGCAACTACACTATTCACCCTAGTGCCACTAAGATGTATCAAGACTTGAAGGGAAATTTTGGTGGCCAAGCATGGAAAAGCACATTGCTAAGTATGTCGTTAAGTGCTTAGTATGTCAGCAGGTGAAGATTGAACATCAGAAACCCTTTAGGTTATTGCAACCTCTTAATATCCCTGAGTGGAATGGGATAAAATTTCCATAGACTTTATAGTAGGTTTACCTAGAACTCAGTCAAGAAATGATGTTATTTGGGTGATAGTAGACCGATTAACTAAGTCTACACATTTCTTACCCATTAAGATTAATTTTTCCTTGGACAAACTAACCCGTTTGTATATTCAAGAGATAGTGAGACTTCATGGGATCCCTACTAGCATTGTCTCAGATAGAGACCTTAGATTTACCTTTAAATTTTGGAAAGCCTTCCAAGAAGCCTTCGGTACTAGGTTAAGCTTGAGTACCACTTATCATCCTCAAACAGATGCACAAACTAAGAGAACTATCCATACCTTAGAGGATATGCTTAGGTCATGTGCCTTAGAGCACAAGGAGAGTTGGGACCAAAGCCTAGCATTGATAGAATTCTCATACAATAATAGTTTTCATTCTAGCATAGGGATGGCACCCTATAAAGCTTTGTATGGGAGGAAGTGTAGATCACCTCTTTGTTGGTTAAAGGTAAGGGAAAGACAATTACTCGGGCCAGAGTTAGTTTAGCAAACTATAGACCAAATCAGGATGGCTAGGGATAAAATAGCTAGGACCCAAGATAGATAAAAGAAGTATGCTGAAAAGAGAAGGAGACAAATGGAATTCGATAAAGGAGATCATGTTTTCCTTAGGGTATTGCCAATCACTGGTATAGGTAGAGTCATTAAGTCCAGAAAGTTAAATCCAAGATTTATTAGGCTATTCCAAATTTTGAGAAAAGTTGGTTAATTGGCTTATCATATAGTATTACCTCCATTCTTATCAAACCTCCATGATGTTTTCCATGTCTTGCAACTTCTAAAATGCATCCATGACCCATCCCACACTCTCGATGCCAGTACAATATAGTTAAAAGAAAATTTAACTTATCATCCAAAACCTTTGAAAATCATCGGGAGTAAGGTTAAGCAATTGAGGAACAAGGTCATCCTTCTGGTTAAGGTTTTATAGGATCAGTTATCTCCATAAGAGGTGACATGGGAGAAGAAAGAGGATATAAAGAAGTCCCATCTAGAATTGTTTGAATAGGTACGTTCTAATTTCAAGGATGAGATTATTTTAAAGGAGGGGAGAAATGTAACATCTACTCTTAATGTGATTAAGATATTTTTGATAATCATTAATTTAATGTCAAATTCTTGGGTATATTGCATTAGTGCATATAGTTGCATTAGTGTAGAGACCTAATTGAAAGGAATACAATGCTAAGTTAAGAGTACGACCAAGGACCTAAGTGAAAAGGGAAGAGTTCAGCTAGATAAAGTCACAAAATAGGCAATGACTAGAGTGCAATTATGAAAATTTAAACTTTAGAAACCCTAACCCTAACCCGTATATTCCCAAACTTAGCATTTTTAGAGAGAGAAGCAGAAGGGTGAGTAGAGAGAGAAAGGGCGAGTTTGGGTAAAAGAGGGAGATTTCTAAAGGTAAAACAGAGATTTGAGGCTGGGGATTGATCCTACAACAAGGGACGATCATCTCTACACATCATACACATGTTTCATCAAGGAATCAAGGTAGCAATCCATCCTTAACCCTATGTTCTGAAAAATGCAGAAGTTTTCTGTTAAATGTGATTTTGAATGTTGAGTTAAACCTAGGGTTTTTAAACCTACAATCTCTAAGTTTTGACTGCTATTGGCTAATGCTTGCTGATTTATACTGCTCATTTTATGCTTGTTGATGATTTTAAAAGTGGGCTCTTGCCCTAAGTCAGAAAATGTGGTTTGAGCTTAGTTTGAGATATGTTAAGTTTTGGGTATGCTATGAATGTTAAATGAGATTTAAATGTTGGATTTGAGTTAATAGCTGGAGAAAATAGTTTGAGAACATGTTTTTGGGGCAAAACTCTAGGTGAAACAAGGATTTTTAGAACAGACTGAGTGCTAGCAGCTGACTGCCAGCCCTAGAAGTTGATTGTCGTGCTCATCCTCTGCCCAAAAATATGAGACAAAATGCTAGTAGCTGACTACCAGACCCCTGGAAGTTGACTGTCGCATTCTTCTCTTTCCAGAAAGTTTTCCATAAGGCTAGCGGCTGACTACCAAACGCTTGGAAGTCAACTGTCATGTTCTTATTTTTTTCCAAAAAATTTTCCAAAAAGGGAGCAGTTAACTGCCAAACCCTTAAGAGTCAATTGCGAGGCTAGCAGCCGACTGCCAAGCCTCTAGTAGCTAACTGGTAGCTTTCGAGCAAGAAAAGGGACTTTAGATAATGAGCTAGTAACCGACTACCAGCTATGGGGAAGTCGACTGCCAGCCCTCTAACTTAGATAATGAACTCAATGGCTATTTTAAGAGGAAACTAGCACAAACTCTCACTCAACTAAGGATCTAAACTAGGGATGTAGTGGGTGACACGTAAGATATTGAGTCACGAGTCACTTAGATGATGAGATCCTTCTGATAGTGAAATAAAGAGAATAGAAAACATAAGAAAAAGAGAGAAAAGAGGAAAGTATTCTAAGCATATACCTTAGTGATAGATAGGCTCATGATCGAGTGATCGATTATTGGTACGGGATGGTCGTTGGGCATTCCACAATTGTGCCATTAATTAGGATGGTTAAACATCCACTTAAACTTAGATGATTTTGAAAACACTGTGATGGTTGTGAACGTTAAGTTATTATCATCTTCCAAAGGCCATTTAAGAAAAACATACTTAGAGTTAATAGAACCATGGACATGAGCCAAGTAACACTAGTGTATATGTAGAGAACAATGTACCGAGAGTGTGATCCATTAGAAGGGGATGATGATTCCATAGTATTATGATCTGCCCAAAAACGAAGAGGAAATGATCCAGGTAGAGTTGATAACTAGTCCCATAAGGGGAAGGGAGACGTTGGATAAAGTTGATAACTACCCCGCTGGTTATGAGATGGTACTTAGATCCGGCTAAGGAATGCCTTAGAATGTACAAAAAGTTAAAGATAAAGTTAAAAGCTATAGTTAGCTAAAGGGTGGACAGTGGTACGGGAGTTGTTGCTGGGTGACACTCCCGATAACTCTTATGATTTGTTGTTTTTCTTGCTCATATGATAAATGGAAAGGCATGTTTATTTCCCCACAACATGTTTACATGAAAAGTTTGAGATGAAATTTATGATGAGATGATGAGGATTAAAAATCCCATATTTTAGAGCTTCTATGTTTTAAATGAACTTGCATAAATCTGAGCATACGATAGGAGAGTATGTTGCATGCATTGCATCCCAATAGTACATGGTAAAAGTTTAAAATTTACTCAAGTAAAAGTAATAGTAACACATTACTAAAAATATATATTTATATATTATATCTTTTAAGTAACTTAAAAGGAACCATAGGCAAGGAGGTGTTACAAGAATTACACCTATGATTTTGATAAACTTATTTGATTTATGAGTAAATTTGAAAGGTGAATTTCCCATTTGATTAATCTTGCCTAAATTATGAAATTTCAATTCACTTGTGTATTATAATACAAGGGGGAGGTTTTCGGTACTCAAGGGGGTACCGCTAAACTTTCAACTATTTTTATAAAACTATAAATTTGTAAATTACTCTATTGGAATTATTATATCTCATAAAGTTGTTTGTTCAGATGAGTAGGGCCAGGATATGTCTAGAAATTAGCTGGGCTCAAGATATGAATTGGAGATGCAAAGCGATCTAGGAGAGTTGTAAATACTGAATGCTTGGATAGGGAATTTGAACTGGCACATAGGCCAGGATTTGTATATATGTAAATGATATCTATATTGCTAATTGATGAATGTTATAGGATGTGGGATTCTAAAATGGAGAAGGTTATGCTTAGTAGTATTTCTATAAATTATATCTCAATTGATTCTAAGTGGATGTTTAGAATTTTATATTCCAGAGTATATGTTTGTGTGAATGGTGGTATTAGACATGTTGCATAGAGAAGGTGGTTAAGTGGAATTTGAATGGACTAAAAGAAAAGTTTATTTGGGTTACACTCAACCAATAACGACCCTCTGAGCTCCCCAAATGAAAAAAAAATTGTAGAGAAAAGTCTACACTTCCAATTTACTCTGATAGATGTAAGTGAGTAAAGAGGGGTCATTACAGTATGCATTTCTAAATATCCTTTTTCTTTCATAATCATACATAGCTATACACATATGAAATTTATCCTTTCATTTTACAATTACATATTTTAATACAAGGATATCATGAAAATAATAATTTACATAATGGGTAAAATTTTTTTATGCCTTATTTCTCTTTTTTGTTGCATTTTGTTCAAAATAAATATTACAACTTTTCATGAGAATACCTTTTTACTTTAGCTAATATGCCTAAAATGAAGAAATAAGATAAATTTTATAAAGTATATGTTTCTTTTATTTTCCATTACTTTTAATTAAGAGTTAGCCAAATTGGATTTAGTATGATGGTTTCTCGATCAAGTGGAAGTAAAAGAAGAAAGCCAATGAAATTTTTTTTCTTCATCCCTTGCCTCACGCCCTTAGTCATTGAGAAAGAGACAAAGAAACAATAAAATTTTACTAAAACAATATCTTTCCTCTTCCCTTCCATATTCAACACAAAATGGAAGCATGAATATGTTTACATTGAAGATTATAAAATTTATTCTTCACTTCAGTATTAAAATCATGATTGCAATTTCCTTGACTTCTTGGTCAAATTAAAGAAAGTAAAGAAAAGAAAAGAAGACAAGTGTAACATGTCTCTTTCCTTTCTCCTTTCCTTCATCATCGAGTCACCTTCTTCCCTTTTTACAAAATTCCACTTTCAATTATACAAGTCTCTCAGTGAAAGAAGGAGTTAAATTAATTAAATTAAACATCATTTTCCATTTCTCTCTCCCACCTCTTCACCGAATAAAATAGCCTCTTTCATTAAAATACAATTTGCAATCAAAATCTCCACTCCAGTCACTAGCCATTTTTTATTAAAATAAGGAAGGAAGAAGCAAAATTTCACACGGCTCTTTCCTTCCCTTTTTGCCTTAAAACCAAGACACTCCTCATTATTCTTTACAATCAATTTCTCTTTCTCTCTTTTACATGCCTCCTCTCGACCAAGCATGGAAATTTTAGGAAAAATTAGTGTTTTCATCAAGTGGAACTATTTATCTTAATTTCATCATTTATTAGGCATAAAACATCATTTACCCATTATTTTCAAGAAAATCCATGCATTAAAAGCTCACATCCATGGAACTTCAATCTTTCATGAAAATGGAAGGATTTTTCTCAAATTTATCATAATACTTCAATCCATTCCAAAGATGCCTAGAATTGCATCCATACAACATTTTAAATACTTTTCCAATAGAAAATCAAGCAAAATAAGAATGTAGAATAATTTTCTACTATTCATGGCAGCCATTAATGGAAGAGAAAAGCTTGAAAAACTACTTAATCCATGAAAATAGTGGCATAGGAATTTCTATCTACCTTAAGTTTGCAATAGCAATGGATTTTGTTGGCTTTTCCCTTCACTTGAACTCTTCCCTCAAGCTTCTCCAACTTCACGGCTTACTCCTCCATTAAAGCTCCAAGTCGGTTTTGCCAAAAGGAAGGAGAAGAAGACGTGGCAATCTATTTGGGTGCAAAATGACCATTTTGCCCTTGGTGCAAAATGACTAAAATACCCTTCCAATTAATGAGGGAATGCTGTGAGATGAAGGGAGAAGTTTTATTGGAATTTCACAATCTTTATTTTACCAAAATGACAATCTTATCCTTTTATAAAATTACCATTTTACCCCTATTGTAATTTACCGCTTTACCACTAGATATTTTCTAAAGTAATCATTAATTTTTTAAAATATCTAGATATTTTTCTAGCATCATGATTATGAGTAATAAATGTGCCTTGATTTATGTGCAAGTAATGATGACGCTTATTATTTTAATAAACTTTTCTCCTTTTCATTTTGGTCTTTTTTTTTTCTTTCATTTCAGTATGTCCTTATTCATAGAAAATTAAGACAATTTAATTACAATTATTCAGGCATGAAAATATTAATTTATGAATTTAAGACGTACCTAAAATAAATAAAAATTCATATGTTACAAATAACTAGATGGGGAGTAATGAACATGAAGTTGCAAAATATTTGGGTGAACCAAGTTGTCATGAAGGTAAAGCTATAGGAAATCAGAGTGTACCCCTAATTGATGCATTCAAGTAGGATGGAGATGTCCATTCAAAGTATAGTGATAGTGATGAATTAGTGGGCTTAAATCAGTCTCTTAATGATGAAAGAGTTAGAAGATTGACCTTCAGTGAAGCTAAAAACTTTAAAAGACCAATCAACCTAGAATTTGGTCTGAAGTTTGCAAACTTTAGAATTTACCAAGAATCTTTGAAGCAGTACACTATCGAGAATGGGATGGTATTCAAATACCTAAGGAAAAAAATCAACAAAGGTCAAAGTTGTGTGCAATAAAAAATGTGGTTATCGACTCATGTAGCTAAGACTAAAAGAAGGAAAGCATTTGAAGTAAAGAGTTTCTACCACAAAGATCACAAATGTGGTTGGACCATGTTAGGGACCTTCCTAGTTGGAAGAGCACAACATTTTCTATATCTAGGTTCTAAACACATAGGGTAGAGAAAAAGGCCAAAAAGTAGATTAAGGGTAGCCATGCTCATCAATTTGGCAAGTTGTGGGGTTATTATGAAGCAATAAGGAGGTATAAAGTTAATAATACAATGAAGGTGAAGTTAGTGAATACGTGTTTCCAGATGCTGTACTATTGCTTAAACGCATGTAAGAAGGGGGTTTTAGTAACTTGCAAGCCAATCATTTGTGTCGATGGATGTTTCTTAAAGGAAAGTTTTAGAGGTCACATACTAGCTGCCATTTCTGAGGATGCAAATGAAAATATGTACCTCATAGCATACACTATCATGGAATCAGAGTGTAAAGATGGTTAGAAATGTTTTCTTGATCTGTTGTTGGTGATACTAGGACACCACATAACCGAGGATGGTGTGACACATCCAATTTTATTCAGTTACATATTTAGGGTTTCCCTTACTTCAATCCCCAAGTACATGCAATCATACTTGATCTTTAGGATTCCCTCACTGCTTGTTGTAAAACCGATCTATAAATAATCTGTGGCATTTGACTGATGCTAAAATACCTATGTTAGTGCAAGGAATTTCAATGAAGTCCTTACTATTGCAAGGAAGGGGCACTGTGACGAAATTGAAAGGCTAGGAGAATTTCAAGGGTAGAAATGTGATTTTCATCGGGAAGATTACTGTTGCTAACTGAATTTTGAAGCTTCCCACCATAATTGCAAGGGAAATAAAGTAATTTTCCATTCTTCCTAAGGTAATTTGAAGTGAGTTTAAGGGCTAAATTGCAAACTTTATTTCCTTTTTCCCTTCTTACATATTTTCTCCTTTCCCTACCTACCTCCCATTGATAACATAATTGAGAAGAGAGAGAAAGAGAGAGAGAAGCCATTACAAGTAACTTTAATAAGAGAGAGAAAGTGGGTTTTAGAGTTAAAAATGTTGATTTGAAGTGTGGAAATTACTCTAGAATTACCCTACAACACATCTAGACCAACATTTTTTCTTATTTCAACTAGTAAGGTAGTCAAATCTCCATTTTCCTTCTATTTTTTGCATGGTATTGTTTACTATGCATAAAATGTCATTTCTGATGATTTTTAATGAAATGAGGGACTAAAAACTTGCATTCTCTGTTTTCTTTATCTCTATTGGATGTGAAATGCTATTTTATTGTACTTACGATTGTTTGTATGGTAGATCTAAGTTCCCATGTATTGTTCATGTAAGAACAAGGGAGAAAATCTTAGATTTGATGGCTTTTGAGCTAAGAAATTGTCATATTTTACGTTAGAAACCTCATAGGAGTTTAAGAGACTAGGATTAAGTAATCAAATGTGATAATGAGCTGGTAAATGGGTTGAACATGGATGAAAATTTATTTATGTAAGGCAGAACAAAACATAACAGTTGACTGGCAAACCCTTGGAAGTCAATTTTCATGTTCTTTTCTCTACCCTGAATAAGGAAGAACCTAACAATCGATCATTAGGCTCCTAGAAATTGACTGTACAGATCTTATTTTGTCCCATACCCAAAATAGTAAGCAAGTAGCTAACTTCCAGTTCTCAAGTTCAAGTACCTTGTCTAGGCTAGGAACTACCAGCCAACCACCAAAGAGAGGGCAGTCGACTAGTAGGCCTAAGATAAGAAATGATGCCTTGTAGTCTCCTAATACTAGGTTTAAAGCTCAATTAACCTCTCAAATAGTAAGATCAAGAGAACTAAGTAAAATGTAACATGAATTAAGAGGGAAGAGAAGATGAGAGCTTATGAGAACGTAAGAAAATATTCCTAGTGTATTCATTAGTGGTAGATAAGCTCAAAATTGAGTGACTGATATTAGGTATAGGACAGTCATTAGGTAATCCACGATTTTGTCATAATCTAGAATGGTAAAACATCCACTTAACCTATTAAAAGAAATTTCAAAAATGTCATGACAGTTGCAAATTCTAGGTTACTGTACTCTATATGGCCAAGTAAGGGTTGCATACCTAGAATTAGGCATAATAGTGGCTTGAGTCGAATCACCCTAGTATATACACTTGCAAGAATAGCGTACCACGAATATGATCCACTGGTAAGGAGTAGTTATTTCGTAGCCTCATAATCCGTCTAGCATAAAGAGGAAGTGATCTACACTTAGAGAATTGATCCCGTGTGTAGGATATGATTCATCAAAGAGAGGGACAATAATCCATACGTTTGTACTTGGATTCACTAAGGGATGCCTCAAATAGTATTGAGGTTGTAACATCCCAAATATTTGACAAAATATTACTAATGTCAAAATTTACACAATTAAATATACTTATAGCTAATTAATTTTTTTGAAAATCTAATTATAGGAAGATTTCAATGAAATGTTAACCTTTAGACTAAAAGAGTGATAAAATAACAATTAGGATATCTTAAAATGGTAAATTGGAGATTTTAGGAAAAATGTATAATACTTGACTAGGGAAAATTTCCCTATTTAAACCATAATTTAATTATAATTCTAGAACTAAATTACTACAAAACTTTATTCCTTCCATATACCACTACTTATCCCAACCCATTCTCCAAATCTTTCCTTTAAATCTCCTTCTACTTCCCTTCGACACCCCACACCACAATTCACAAACACACACTCATGCCCCTAGAGAGAGAGAGAAGGAAAAATAGAGAGAGAAAGCTCTACTCCTTCCACCTCTTCCTCTATTTCATCTATATCCTCTATTAAACTCAAGAGCCAAGCTTTCCCAACTAAAGAAGAAGCAAACTTCACTTTTCTTGTGAACTTCAACTGAGGAAGAAGGAGTCGCATCAACCAAGCAAGTTCTTCTTGTCTTCCCACAAGTTTTCAAGTTAAGAAGCTTTGCATACCTCAATGTGGTGTAAGATATCCTCTAGTCTCATGTTTTGATTGTGTTGAGTAGTTGAAAGCTTTGTTTCTTGCTTGGCTTAAGTGGTTGGGAGAAAAATTCTATATATATATATACTACATACCATGTTGAGTGTTGTAGAGATTTTGATAGAGGGTGTGATGAACTCTTGATGTGGGTATTGTGTTATGTGTGTATGCATCTCATGGATGGCAAGTTGATTTAAGTGCAAAGACTTGGATTTTGTTTGTTTATTTGGATGGCATTTTTTAGGGGATTTTATGTTGTAAATGTAACATTTTCTTACACAAAAATGGCTATGGGTAAGCTTAGAAAGGTGTGGAAAGTGTAGAAAATTAGACTTGGTGCTGTAGAATCGAGGGAAATGCATTATGTGCACTTCGTCACGACAAAGAGGAGACTTCACAATGGTGAACTCCTCTTGTGCACTTTCCACAACCCTAAACCCTAAACCATAAGATAAGTATAGGGAAGATAGAAAAGGAAATTTGAGGAGAAAACTATAAAGGAAACTTAAACGAAACTAATAAAGTTAAATAACTAACTTGTGATTTTTTTTTTTCATAAAATTATGCATGTTAATTGAACATGATGTTGTAGTAATTGCATCTTCTATTAGTTGAAAATAGCATGAACAACATATGTGAAATATACAAGCACATTGTGACTGTGAACATAAGTAACTAAATTGTAATTGTGCCATTAAAGTTTTATTATGAAATTTTATTATAAAAGGTCATGAGAAAGTTGTCATAAGTTTTTTGCCTGAATATATGTTTCATGTTGGGGTATTTAAGAGTGGATAGCTATGGGTAGTATGGGATGCCCATGGTTTATCCTATGTGGGTGACTAATTCTAGTTAACTCTGGAGTTAGTTGACACATATTGGGAGAAAGGGGTTAAGTGAACTATTCTAAAGACCTAAAGGACAATTCTTACTTATATTCTCATTTCTTTGGTAACTTTAAATGTGGCGAGAGATAATATATACTTGAGGTGTATGGAAATAAAATATCATATGAACAAGGATATGGCAATCCCGATGGCACTAGAAGCGTGTACACACCAAGGGACACCTTGGAGTTAGTGGCCAAGGTCAAAGGACTAATATATGTTGCTCAAAGGTAAAGGATGACAGGATTTATATGTTCATATGAAATCAATGGATCATAGCAGGTATTACAATTTTTTAGTTGTGTTATGATTTTTTTCCTTATATGTTTTATATTATATGATAAGGAAAACTACATTGATTCTAACTTACACATGTTGAGATGGTTATATGTATAGACTACTTTTTTACTGAGAATTTTATTCTCACCCCTATTGATGACCCTACAAATGCCTTAGTACTACCTCTTACTAGAGATTGAGGTAGAGATGATTACGATGTCATGGTTGGGCACTTTCACTATGATTCGTGACATTATGGTGATATCTATGGTTGAAGTACAACCTATTCCAATTCCACTGGCATTCCCTCCTCTAGTATGATTGTGTGTGTGTGTGTGTGTATTCTATCTTATGTTAGGCCTCTTTTGTTGGATAGATGACCCCTAATTTTGGTGTATTTTGAATATATGACCTTATTCCATTAGGGGGACAAGTGTATGTGTATGTAGATGTATATATGTCCTTATCACTATGGAAGACCAAACTGATAAATATGTATTTTGATCAATGTATATATATATATATATAACTCTAACATAGCATTATGTTATATGTGTGATAATTCCGTTGAAATAATAGTTTTCTAATTAGAAACCAGATTAAGCTTTTTTGAAATTTCAAAGTTTCTTTTATCAAATAAAAGAATGTTAGGCTACTTAAAGAGATCCCAAGAAAATAAAATGGGCCATTAATTAGAGAGACTAATCAAACCACCACGTAATAATTAATATGTAACAGGGGTGTTAAAGTGGTCAGATACCACAAGGGCCTAGGGCCACCAGATTGCTCATTCATGTAGAGCTCAAGGGTACATAAGGTTGTTCATTGGGCGATTTCATCAAGAAATTGCTCTCTATTTTATAAGACTAGAGATGGGCCTTGAGGCCCAACTCTTATGTATTTTCCTAGTTGTTTAATTGAGGATGTTCATGTTATGATGCTTTATGATGATGATGTTATATGATATGCATGAATATGTCTTAAAAGTTTACCATGATTATTTAACTATACAAGCATCAATAAGTACATGTCATGATCATGCATTGCATCCAATAGATAATGATTTATATAAATAAGAAACTAGAGAGAATGTATGAATTTTTGTACGCATATAATTGGTACCGTTAGTGGTTTCTAAGTAGGTGATTTGGCTATTAATGTAACATCCAACTCTATTTCTATGAGAGATGTTTATTAATTTTAATTAATTGCTTGTGTATATTGCATTAGACTAGATATAGCATATAGTTGCATTAGTACCAGAATTGGACAAGAAAAGAATGAGAAAATTGATTAGAAAGGGGAGAAGGACTAAACTAAAAAGTGTAAAAGTTCAGGTACGAGAATTTCAATTTTGGCCAAAAGATGTATTGTAGCCAATAGAATTTTAGAATTTCTCCCGCCAATAGTTTAAGGGTAAAATGGTAATTATGGATATAGTTTGAAACTTACCATTTTGAGGCCAAATGATCAGAGATTAGGATCAACAATTATAAGTTTTGGGTCACCTATATAAGGCTAGGAGTTAGATCTCCCCATTACCCAAAATTCAAAACCACTTTTAGAGAAAGAAAGAGCGGTCGAGTAAAGAGAGAAAGTGAGGGAGAAGAAGTAACACCCCCTAATCCTATGGTTCCTTTTAGTTAATTAATTAATATCACATAATACAAGATTAGTGAGTTACTAATACCTTTACCCAAGTAAATTTTTAATTCTTACCAAGTTAAATAATTAAGTTCTACTAGTTTAGGAATTCTACACTCAGGATTCTCACATAATATCGTGGCAAAAATAATTAAAATAAAGCATATAGATAAAATATATATACATATATTTTCCTTCACATACATGATCCATTTACATTCATTATAGTTTCTGTACAACATACATATACCTATAGATATGTGAGAGTGTCAATTAGGGTAAAGAGACAACAAGCATGTCACTCATACCCATTTAATAAAGACCTCTAGTGGATTCCTAGCTCACATATCTTAATACGTATATGCCCTCTCTATTACACCCAAAAATCATCATCCTGATCCTTTTTCCAAAAGACTAATAAGGATCCAGGGTATCAAGCATGTCAGAACATTGTAAAATACCTAACACTCTATGCAATCAGGGTGTAGGAGGTACTTCAAACATGAAAATAATCCATAATTCCTTAATCACTGGGAAATATCTGAAAAAGGGTATTTCCACCATTTGCACTTCTATCTACAACAACACTTGATATCTAGGCATCTAATACAAACCAGTACTTCAAATGAGAATGAATCTCAATAGCAATAAACAACCTGTCTTTTAAAATATACTGGCCTGTACCACCGTACTTATACATAAAACACTACATTCTTCTTATCATAAAATAAAACATTATGCTTATTGGGATACAATGCATGAATTATATCATCTCATAATTATACTATGCATGCAATATTAAATCATTACATATCCATTTAGCTAGATATACATATATTATCTGATTATATTTCATATCCACCAAATAGGATATATACCACATATCCATCACACAAGATATATATCACATTATAATGGTAATAGGGCATCACATAGAAACAAGAGTATAAACTAGGAAATCAGAGCATATTCTCATGGCCAATGCCAAATTATAATCATCACAAGATAATACTAAGAGAAATCAAGAGAGTCTCCAAGCGAAAAACTCCTCACATAAAATCCTCACTCTCAGGTGAGTATCTCGTAGTCTGCAACTACCCGTAGCTCTCAACTGCAATATATCCATAATTTGGCAGTCCTTGACTATAATATATGTACATGTTAGAGTGTCCCTCAGTGGATCCAAGTACATCCATCCACAACACCCCCACGAGGGTCTCTATCCATTGCTCTAACAAATCATTCCCCACGTCCAAGAACCACAGGGTCCTTGCCCACCTCTCTGGCAGATCCGTCCCTATATATCTGAGAGTACTATTCTCAACAAATCATTTTCCCAAAATACTATTCAAAAGTCATAGACTAGGGTGATTCAGCTTATACCATGGTTATGTATAATTTTAAGTATGTGAATCCTTTAATTGGCCATAAGGGAATTGGTGTGTCTTATTTTATATATAATTTCTTAACGTGAATTGTCTATTTTATGTAATTTTATCCTAAAAATCACCTAAGTTGCATTATTTTTCATTTTCAAGCATTTTATCAAATTATCATTAATAAAAAGAGCAATTTTGAGCCTAGACACCTTCAGAGCACTTAAAATAGGCCATTTGGGCTAATTTTGCTTATTGGGCGTTAGATTGGGCAGATTTAGGGGAAAAAGGAGAAGAATTCAAGCATTTTGAAAAGAAACCTGAAGTGCAGCGCATTTAAAGTAGAGAGGAATAGTACCCGTGCATCCATTACCTAGCGCGTGAAAGAGAGAAATGACCCAAGAAGAATTGTAACAACGGGAAAGATTCGAAAGAATTTTTAAAGAATTTTAAAAGATAAAACTTGATTTTAACCCTAATCCCAATCAAACGAAGCGACCGTATTTTGAGGATAATGACTTGACACGAGAAAGGTCGGCTTGAAGCCAAAAACACGATCAAGCGAGAAAGAAATGTAATCGGCGATCAAGCCCGGCGGAAGGAGTTTAGGTGCGTCACTTTGGTTGGCGGAGGCCAAGACTTTTGCATGGAAATGCGTGCCCAGCGTCACGGAGGGATGCCGAGCACCACTAAAAGATCCCGGGTGGCCTGGGAAAAGTGGGATCGCCACGGAGGCTTTAAGTGCAGAAAGCCCGCCATTTCTCCCATTTCACTCTCTCTCCTCACCACACTCTCTCTCTCTTCTCTCTTTTCTCTCTCCACCTTCCTCCCACCGTGAGCAGCCACCACGCCACCGTGGCGCCACCAAAGTACCAGTAAGCGACCCTCCGCGCCCGCGACCACGACCAACCCACGCCACCAGCGGCCGGGAGGCAGCCCAAAGCGCCGTTTTCCCCTCATCGCGAAATTTCCCGGCCGTCTTGGCCGTCACGCCGTTGACCGTCACCGCCCACCACCAGAGTGTGGCATTGCCGGTGCCTCGATGGCTCGGCGCCATCGAAGGCGGACGCGCGGATCGAGAGGCAAAGCGCCGTCGGCCGTGCGAAGACTCTTCGTGGCCGGAAAACCGTTCAAGCGGCCAGTGAACCAGCCAGTGCCACCACCAGTATTCGGACCACGAGCTACGGGCTTCACCGTGGTGTGATTTGAGACAAACCGCACCTCGCGCGCCATAGTGCTGCGTCTTGCCGTGTCTTGCCGTCTGTGAGGAGTTCTGGGCGATGCATCCGGCCCCGAGATCAGGACGTGAGATTCCATAATCGAGCGATGGTAAGGTCCGTTTTCCCAAAAGCTGATGTTATATGATTGAAATGGTGCGAGCGTAATTAGGCAATTAATTAACCTGGGTAAGCGTATGCAGGGTTTAGGATTGAAAATTGGATGGCGTGGCGAATCAAATATTCAATTTCATGTCGAGGGGAATTAATTGGGCTCGGCGAGATTTCTGAGTCTGATTTGAATTGAAGCGAGGAGACCAGGTAGGATAATTTACACTTCAGAACCTAAATTGATTTAGTGAATACCTAAGCGGATTTAGGCGATTTGTATGGAATTGCGTCTTTGCTTCGATGGGATAAAATTGCATGCTGTGTCTTTGAAAACCCTAATTGCATGTTAGACACCTTGTTTATCGAGTTTAGATGCCTTTAGAGGCGGATTTACTTAGGGTTGGAGTACTTGATAGCGGTATGGGGCCACGTAGTTAAGTATCCCTCGTGCAGAAGCTTTAAGCGAAACTATTTTTATCCAGTTTAACTGTCTTTGAGTTAGGGATTGCGCGTTAAACCGGGGCGACCCTAAGAAAGGTTTAGGGAGTATAAGGGTGGATAACCTACACTGGAAGCGTTGTGATTTAGGCGTGATACCCTAGAACCTGAGGAATAGCGGCCCAAGTGCATGTGAGTTCGAATAGGCTTTGTATGAGGATGAGAATTGGCGTATGTGCACATGCTAGGGGCGCCCTAGATGTTGATTCTCCACGGTCCTTGAGTGAGTGATTGGTGTTCACGGATCACACTCACAATATAAGAGCGGTCGGTGATTGGTGTTACGGATCACACCCAACGATAAGAGAGGTATTCTCTCTAGACTACGTGCAATTAGAAGATGATTTAGATTGATTCTGATGGATTTGTAACCAGCGTGGATTGAGATACCGCAGGGCATGGGATTTCATTTGATTTTTATGGTGATTTTAAAAGAAACAGATTTCAGTTGTGATATATTGCACTTAATTTCCATGTGTTTAAGCGATTTTAAAGATAAGGTATTCCACTTTGTTTTGAGGCCCGATTTCGGGAAGAGCGATTTCGGTGTTCGCACCGTGAGTATTCAAGCGGTTTTTGAATGATATTTAAATTGTAAATTATTCTCTTAGGATTCATATCTCATTAGGTTGTGTACTCAGATGAAACAGAGGACGAGGCAGAGCCAGGCGATAAGCCGAGCGACTTGAGGGATAGGGAGAGGATTATTTAGCTTAGGCTTGAATCGTTTGTACATATGCTTTGATGACACTATTAATTATCAGTTTTGTTTCTTGTAACTTATGTATGGACTAGAAATTTGAATGTATATGGCGTTTGAGCGGTATGTCTTATGGATTGTATGGCGATGAATTAATGTTACGGTGTATGGATTTATATTAGTATGTTTCACTTCTTGTTATTGGGTGGTTGTTACGTTTTAAGCGGTGATTACGTAGCAGGATATGACCAAATTACTGAGAGGAAACTACTGTGGATTTTCGGTAGAACTTACATTAGTAAACTTATGGATTTGAATTGAAATGTGTATGAATGTATAATGAGACATGTATATCGATTTTAGATTTCATTCGAGTTATTATTGATGATATATGTATGTGTATTTAGTTAGGCTGCGTGTGAATCGAGGGTTGAGCGGAATACGAATGGATAACGAGAATCTGTTGAGTTCACGCTCAACCGTAGCGATCCACGACGTTCCCCGCATGGGAATAAACATTGAGAATGCCCACGTATGCTTCCGCTTGTCAGGCGAGCATCGCGTATAATGGCGTGATTAGAAGTCGTTACAAGAATCACTAGCGATCTTTGAGGGAGAACCACCGCCGAGAGAGGCCAAGTAGCTACCTGGAGAGGCTCTGTGGATGGTCCTCCACCGTCTTAGCTGTTTACGGTGCCCGTTCCTAGTGTTTGTAATGCGAGCGGGAGAGAGACCCATGCGAGGATCTGGTTCGCAACCTAAGGCAAGGAGCCTAATTCAGCCATTTCTGCACCGTCTACCACCATTTCGCTGCACAGCGAGCCTGTCTGACCACTGGCTATGCCAAATCACCGCCTAAGCTGCCAAATATGCGACGAAGGTGACGCGACCTAATACCAACCAGTTTTATCATTTCATGACCCAGCTTGCGTTTTTCATTGGGTTTTCATCCATTTCCACCATCCGTGAGCTGTCCTCGGTGTTCCCCAACTGTCTGTCGTCGTTCAGGTGATCGAAGGGTATAGATCTGTTAGGTACCCGAGAACTTAGGATCCGACCCATTTGATCTAACCTGCAACCCATTGAGCTTTTGGACATAATTTAAGTTAATTTTTTTGGCATTTTTTCAGTCCTTTTTCGGTGGTTTTTTAGCAACCAATTCGTACAGTATAATTGGGCATTTGAGAAAATAAGGACTGTGTATAATTTTATTATTATTTTTATCTCCTATTTAATTAATTGTCTGATGAATTATCTGTTAGATTGTCTGTTGGAAATATTTGTCATGAGTGGCTGAATTTGTAAAATCCATTGGGGTCCCTGACTGTGTTAGGTTGCTGTTTTAATTTTCATGGATATTGAATTTGATACTGTGATCTTCTTTGCGATTATACATGTACTTTTTAAATTTTCATTATGAGATGTCGTTGTGAATGTTAATTAGATTTCTTTTTGAGATTGAGAGATGATAATTGAAATCGGAACCTAATCGCAGAGAATAATTAATTTTCTCTTAAAGATGAGTTTAATTAATTACTGGATTAAGGAGTAGCTATCCTTAATAGTGGTGAATTATACTGATAAGGCTGATCTGAAATCAATCATTAGGAAGAGATTCCAGTGGTAGATTCTTAGATTTAGAAATTTAATTGTCTCGAGAGGGAAATTGAATTTAACTTAGAATTCACTCATAAGTAGCATAGTCAATTTCAGTAATCCATTATCTTTTGTGTGTTTGTCAACCAGTGTAGGTTCCCCAGTGGATTTACTTTTCCTGCCTCAGTATATTTTCTTCCGTTCCTTGTCACTGGTAGTTTATTTGCACTAAGTTAATTATTAGGATTAGTTAGAAATCAATCACTTTAATTGCCAGGCTAGATAACAAAGAACAAGTAGTAACTCTGGGCTTTCCCATTCCTGAGGAATACGACCTTGATACTCGCCATTGCACTAGGCTGCATCGATAGGTTCACTGCCTTAGGTGTAGTTACATAAGTAGCAGAGGTAGTAACACACATCAGGAATTCACTAACTTAAAATTAATAACCACCACATTATTTTCAAAACCATTTAATTTAGTCGTGGAGTGCCCCAATTGTTATCCCATACCAACAACTGGTCACTTAATATGTACTTATCTACCACTATCCATAAACTAGGAATGCATTCTCATTTCTTTGGTAATTCTTATGCTCATTCCTTTTCAATTATCATGTCATTCTTGCTCTTGTTCTTTCATTCTCAACCCTCTTGTTACCCATTATACATTCTAGGTTTAAATCCCTTATTTGATTGAAGTTATAGGCTAAACATGCTTCAAACTAGGTCATTAAGTTCATTTCTTTAAAATAAAGGCTTACCAGTCGACTTCCACCCTCCTGGTAGTCGACTTGCGGCTCACTGACTCAAAATTTTCTAAACCCGAGGGCTACCAGTCGACTTATACAAGCCCAATAGTCGACTTTTCTGTTCTTGGCAATTTTCTAGAAAATATGAGCACAATAGTCGACTTTCAGCCTCCTGGCAATCGATTGCTAGCACTCTGAATGTGTTCCTAGGCAACTGAAGAGCACAACAGTCGACTGCTAAAAGCTGCCAGTTAGCTGCTGCGTTATACTTTATTTTTAAGACTTGTGGATGACTAAAATTTCTACCCAAGAACAAGTTTGTAAACTCTTTTTAATCATTAACAACTCAATACAAGTAGGCAAACATCATTTATAACATAAAAATAGCTCAAACTACTGTTTAATTTCACCCAAATCTTGGATTAAACCTCATTCTCATTCAATAGGTAAAAATCCATTTCTTATAATTTGATTTCAGCATGCATAAGTATATTCATGCACTTTAAAACACCAAGTAGCATTCAAAAGCACCAAGAATGTAGTTTTAATCCCTCTCTTACTTTAAACCACAGAAAAATCATCATTTTCCAGAATACGAATAGTAAAGTCAAAATTAGAGAGAATAGGTTATTTTACTACCTTATTTCCTTGCTGGTGAACTAATTATTGTGTTAGATGCCTTCCTAAATCCTCTTTTGGATACAATCCTTGTTGAAAGTGGAGATTTGATCTTTTCTCCTTCACTTTCTCTCTTTACTTGATCTCCTATCTCTCTCTAGATTTCAGAATGCAAGGTGAGGAATAAGCTTTTAGAACTTGGCCCTATTTACAGGCGATCTAGGAATTGCCAATTCTGATCGTAATTCTTGATCACTCAGCTTAAAATGATAATTTTTTTGACCACATGCCAAATTACCATTTTCCCCCTAAACCATTGGCGGCAAATTTCAAAATCTTGGTAGCTACAGTAAATATTTTGGATAATATCACGGTATGCTACCCTCAATTATGGAATGTTTGCAAAACTTCCTCTACTCTAATGCAACTACATGCAATCTAATGCAACAAATACAAGCACTTAACTTATTTTAAATTAACAAAAGATCTCTTAATAAATAGGAGGAGCAGATGTTATAGAAGAAGCTAAATCTCCACTTTCAGTAAGAGTTGAATCCAGAGAAGTGTCTAGGAAGGCATATAATACGTTAATCAGAATCCAAAAAAAAAATATAAGGTAGCAAAATAACCTAATCCCTTTTTATTTTCAAAGTTACTATTTATGTAACTAAACTTGATGATTTTGAAGTTGTTTGAAGGAAAAAGGGATTGAAAACTACATTCTTAATGTTTTTACTTACTATTGGGTGTTTTGAATCGATTTAAGATACTTATGCATGTTTAAAATTGATTTTGAAAAGTGAGTTTTTTCTACTTGAATAAAAATGAGATCTAATCACATATTTTAGTGAGATTAAATGGTGTTTTGGATTGTTTTCACGTGTTAAATGATGCTTGAAAGTTTATCTTGAGTTCATAAATTTTAAAATGGCTTTATAAACAAGTTTTTGGATAAAAATTCTAAGTCAAAGGCAAGTTTTGAAATAGAGCATAATGCTGCAGCCAACTTGTGGCCTGTAGCAGTCGACTATCATGTTCTTGAGCTACCAAAAAATGCATACAGAAATCTAGTAGCTGACTGCTATGTTCTTCATTTTATAGAAATTTTTTCAAAAGGCTAACCGTCGACTGCCATGTCCAAACAGTCGACTGTCGGGCCCAATAGTAAGCTAGCAGTTAACTACCAGCCCTGCAGTAGTTGATTGATAGCTCTTGGGTTTGAATTTTAGAAATTGGACAGAATGCTACTAGTCAACTGTTAGCAGGGTACCAGCCGACTGCCAGCTTCTATGAGTGAATTATAAACTCAATGACATGTTTGAAAGGTATTTGGTCCAAAAAAAACCCAATTCAAGTAAGGGATTTAAACCTAGAATACAACAAGGGTAAAATGTACTTTAAATTTAAATGAAAAAGAGCAGAAGTATGATGAAATTGAGAAGGAAAGAGCAAGAATGCATAAGAGAAATGAGAATTTTATTCTTAATATATGTATTACTCATAGATAGATTCATAACTGAATGACTGATTGCTGGTATAGGACGGTGATTAGACATTCTATGATTATCGTGATAGGTGTAAATTCTAAGTTAGTGACTTAATGCTCAAGTTAAATAAAAAGTCACATACTTAAGATTTCACATAATTATAGTATGCACCGAATCACCCTAATGTATATGCTTATGAATAGCATTTTGGGGACCCTAGTATGTACTCAATGTGTGGACTCTATTGTACTTGGATCCCTTGGAGGACGCTTTATAATGTACACTAATATGATGTTGTAATCGAGGACTACCAATGGGCATATATTGCCAAAAGTTATGAGTTCGTATTCGAAAGTATAGAGTGGCTCGCTTGATGACCCTTATGATTTCTCTTATTATTGTTATTATATGATGATTATCATGATGATGGTAAATGCCAATGAGAAATGCTCTTATTTCCTTACTGCTCTTTATATGAAGTTATATAAATGAAATTATGTTAACTATATGGTTTGACTATTTTATGAGATATATGCCTTGTGTGGTACATATAGAGTAAGTAATGCATGCAATTATGAGTATCAAATGTAAATTTTGCAAGGTTGCCCAATAGGTATATTAATTTTCTGATGATGAGAAGAATTTAGAATTTTTTGTAAGGATTACGGTGGTACAAACTAATTATTTTATAAATTGGTTATTATTACTACAGAGATTTATTCTCATTAAAAATGTTGGTTTGTATTAGATGCCTAGGTATCAAATATTACTAGAAGTGGAAGTGGTACATATAGAGTAAGTAATGCATGCAATTATGAGTATCAAATGTAAATTTTGCAAGGTTGCCCAATAGGTATATTAATTTTCTGATGATGAGAAGAATTTAGAATTTTTTGTAAGGATTACGGTGGTACAAACTAATTATTTTATAAATTGGTTATTATTACTACAGAGATTTATTCTCATTAAAAATGTTGGTTTGTATTAGATGCCTAGGTATCAAATATTACTAGAAGTGGAAGTTGAGTTGATGGAGATACCCTTCTTGGGGTATTTCCCTGTTGTCAAGGAAGTGTGGGTTCTATATCCCACACCTTGAATGTATAAAGTTTTAGAAACATTTTGATATACTGATACCCTAAATCCTTCATAAATTTTTGGAAAGGATCAGGAGGATAGATTTTTTATGTATAGGATAAGGGCATATATGTATTAGGATATGTGAATTAGGAATTTACTAACAGTCTTTTGTTAAATGGGTATGAATGACAAGTTTGTTGTAGCTTAGAGAACCCGAGTGTAGTAGCCTATACTAATAGTACTTAATCATTTCACTTAGTAAAAATTTAAAATTTGACTCGGGTGAAGGAAGTAGTAATTCACTAATCTTATAGTATTATTATATTAATTAAATAACTGAAAAGGAACTATAGTATTGTAGGATTACAACTAAGATTATCAATATCATGTTTTCACTGATGTGTCCAGAGGTCCATTACTATATACTCCTTGAGATAGAGACCGCAATAGTAGAGGTCTTGTTTATGGGATAAGTCACAATAATAAAGGGACATATGGGTAGTTTTGGTATTGGAGGTACCCCTTATAGTGTCCCCTCCCGTTGGACCAGTACCTGATCAGCCTTTGCATTAGTAGCCATATCCCGTTACCATGTATTTATTTTAAGTATTTTAGGTATTCTATCTTTGGTCAAGGTCTTATATTATTTTGAAAATGACCCAGGGTATTCTTTTAGGTGTGAATAAGAGATGATAGATATATAGATGATAGCATATGTGACTTGGATTGTCCATTAATAGGTATCTTTTGGAGAACGAGATTGAGTGGCAAACCTATTGTGTCTTGTTCTCAAATCTCATTGTATACACATGTCCTAAGATCGCATATCTACGTATATATGTTTAGGAGAAAGGAATCTGTGCATATGCTGAAATAAGGAGTGATATATATATATGCATATGTATATTAATGTTATGCAAAAGTTTATTTATTTTGCTGTGACTATATATATATGTGTGTAGAAAAAATAGGAACACACCTATTTATGCGTGTAAATTATAAATTAATCTCACTCTAAGGGAATCATAGGTTGGCAGTGTTAAACTTGTCATTAACTTTAGCATCAACAGTGTACTTGGGAGCCTCCTATCCCTATGCATTTTTTTGCTACTTTTTCGGTGTAGATTCCTATGACCCTCTTTCTTGGATCAACTCCAATGATTCACATCATCAAATACCATAGGAAATTTAATTTAATGTTTATTCATAATCATTCCCAATAAATTTAATATTAAATTATTAAAAACTTAGTTGAAGAAAACTTGTTTGAAAGTTAATAATGAAAAGTTTTGATATTAAATATAACATTTAGTATGTTATGGACTAATTTCAACATTTGTCTTTTCTTTCGATATGCTCTCTATGTTGATCATTTACCACAATTTTTTTAACTGTTATGTAGTTATAATTTCTTTTAATACAATTATTATTTTACTTAAAATAAAAGTACAGCTACCATTCAGGTACAAATTCTAACTTTTTTACAATATTATGTACTAATCTCTAATTAATTAAATACTATTGGATACAAATATATATATATATATATATATATAACTTTCACAATTGAAATGTGATTGCATTTAGGTTAATATGAATCGACTAGAAAAAGGTTTAAATTCGGCTGGATATATAATTATATGCAACTGTTTGTAATAAATGTAGGAATTTTCATTGTGTAAGCAATTATATTATTGTTTTAGAGAAATATGGATTTTAACATATTAGTTTACAAATAGTTTGAATATATATTTTGACCAAATTTCAAAATGTTCTACCTAAGATATATACAAAGAAAAGAAAAATGGGTTTTATTTCATCAAATAAATGTTTTTGACGTGCATGAGAAAGGCATTTTTGGTATTGTCATTAAATAGTAAACTACTTCTAGAAAGAAATTGAATTGATGACCAACAAGATATATAGCCAATTTATCAAATAAAAACTATGGATTTCTCTAAAATAAAAAAGAGAAATACAGTGTTTAAAATAGGAGAAAGATAAAAAAAATATTAAATCTTAATTTATTTAAAATAAATCTTTTATTTACCTCACTTTTAATTTTTGTTTCTTATCTCTATATTTCAGATGATACTTTTAAAAAAATTATAATAAACTTCTACAAACCATGTCAAACGAACTCAAATTATAACCTTTTAAGAAAATTAATAATAATTATAGTAAAAACGCGACATGAATTTATAATAATATGCTATATACTATTTTGAGATAAACGGTACAAGTCACACAATTATTAGAACTACATTTTATATAATTGTGAACTATGAGTGAGTCATTTGCGTGTACTGAACTCCCATATAATAAGGAATTTCTGAGGTGAAAAGGAACTGATGGTCAGAAAATATGCCACAAAAAAAAGGGATAAATTTCCGAAAAGTTGAACATCATATCAGGCAAGGGAAAGAGATGCAACTAATTTCAGACCTGTCAGTAGAAGCATACTAACAATTCCTCTCTATACCCCTCATTTTCTGAATTTTAATATTCCGGATCACGCACCTTCTTCTCTCTCCTCCAATTTATATATAAACACCTTGGCCAGCTCGTTTTAATCTCGCTCATTTTCATTTTCAGTTCAACTAATCTATAAGGAAGTCCTTTCCCTCCCTTTTTCTCCTGTACCGTGATTCACTAATCACTATCATGGGGGCAGCCATTCTGCCAGATGTCGGAACGGAGATTTTGATTCCGGTATGTGCCCTCATCGGAATTGGTTTTGCTTTGTTTCAGTGGGTGCTTGTTTCTAGAGTAAAGCTTTCCGCTACTAGGGAGAATTCTCCTAACAACGGGGCCAAGAATGGTTACAATGATTATCTCATCGAAGAAGAGGAGGGTATCAACGACCACAACGTCGTCCTTAAATGCGCTGAAATTCAGAATGCCATCTCCGAGGGTATCTATTTCTTCTCCAAATGGGCTCTGGAATGTTGGACCAGATATATATCCACATTTTAGATTTATTTATTTATTTATAATGCTGTCAATGGATTGTTCAGATGAAAATATTAGGACGCGTGAACGAAAATTAGGTCCATTTGTTCATCGAATTACCCACAAAGTTAAATGTTAGTGTAGAGTTCATAATTTTCGTATTCTGAGAGCTACTTTCTTGCTTTGTGATATTTTATAATTTCTGTTTATTGGGTTTTTTCATGGGTAGATCTCGGCGTCTGCTTGTTCTGATCCTTTGCAGCTTATGTGAATTTCGGTTGTTGAGGTTGTAGTTTCGATTTCCTGTCGCAGCTTTTGCTCAGGGGAAAGTACATTTGACCCTTAATAACAATATTGGTAAGACGTAACACTTTGCCCTCGATGCTGTTACAAAAAACAAAAAGTGAAACAAGTAAATCATTTGTTAGCTTTAATGTCTAATAGTCAGGAAATGAAGGTCAACTATTGTGCCTTCGAAAGTTAGCATCAGCAATATCTTCTGATAAAAAAGAGTATTTTTTGTTAACTTTTGCTAATATCACTTTTTGTGATACTATGTAGGCCAAAGGTTACATTTTAACGTTTGGGTACCAATGTTATATTTCAAGGGAATAGTATACTTCCCCTTTTCCTTATAAGTTTGGTCATGTTAATGTATGGTTTGGTTTGGGTTTGAAATTAATTTTAGGTGATGATTTAGGGGGTAAAACTGCACCATGTGAACCTAATCACAAACTTGTATTAATTGGGTTTGCATGATTTGGTTTACTTTGTGTGGTTTCACCCTAAACCGTAAACTTGGTACATATTATTCTACCTTACTGTAACTACTGGACAATAACTTTTGAATGTATTAGTTGAATATTCATTGATGGAAATTGAAACACTAATAAACCAGATTTTTGGAACTAAACCAACTAACTGTGGTTTGGTTCAGCTATTCTGTTAGGACTTTTGGTTTGGGTTCCAAATATATAAACCGTTAAGGCAGGTAGGATTAAAGGTTGACCCTCAATCTACTATACCATGAGCACCCCTCTTTGCAATATTGCCCTTGACTTGTTTTTAGTCATTACTAATACTAGTACATTGTTGCTTGATAGGTGCTTTGTGGACTGAGATTGATTATGATTTTGACATTTTGTGTTTTCTGGTCTTTTTAATCCATCAAATTGCAACACTCTAGAGCTAGCTAGGTACTAGGTAGCTTAGACACCATTTGAACACATCATGATTATATGTTGCAATTATTGATTAAAGATTATGGATGTGTCTGGAAAATGAAGCTGATGATTTAAGAGACTTAATTTAATATTAAGTTATTGACTCAAATTTACATGTTTTTATGTGTTATGGTGCTGACAAATAGACCAGAATTTCTTATGTAATTGAATTTGACATCTCATATTATAATGGCAAAATAAAGGGGGACGTAAATCATAGGGTTCAAGCTAGGTGAATGAAATAGAATAAGGCTTTAGAAGTTATTTGTGATAAAAAAATATCATTCAAACTTAAGGAAAAATTTTATTGTACAACTATAAGACCTGTAGTTTTGTATGGTACTAAATGTTGAACGATGAAAGTTAACATGAGCAAAAATTCAACATTGTAGAAATGAGAATGTTGCATTAAATAAGTGGTCACACAAGAAGGGATATGATTAGAAATGAGTGCATTAGAGAGGAAGTCAGGGTAGCACCTATCATAGAAAAGTTTGTAGAAACATGCCTTAGGTGATTTGGTCATTAACAGAGGAGACTGTTAGAGGGTCCTATACTAAGAGTTAATCAGATAAAAGATAGTTCAATAACTAGAGGTAGGGGAAGACCAAAGAAAACAAGAGGGAAAACTATTAAGATGAATTTAACTGTTAATAACCTAACTATATAAATAAGCAAAGATAGAACATATTAGTGTTGTTTGATCCATATAGCCTACCCCACTTATTGGGAAAAGACTTTGTTTGTTATTGTTGTATATTTGAGCAGTATCTCTTTATTCAGTGATTAAAGAGACATGCTGGTGGTTTTATTAGCTTTAATCTAGCCCCCTTTTCTAAAAGAGTGCATCTTTTATTTACCATAATTCTTTAAACCTCGCAAAAAACTTCCAAGTCTTCCCTATAGCAAATTCTTTACTGCTTAAATATTGATGCCTAGTTACCAAATTCTTAATTGTTTGAATAGCTTTCGGAAGCAAGTTTGGAAGTGTCTTCTTAGCAATTTTTGAAAGCTAGTGGAAACTGAAATATGGAACTCATTCAAAAGCAATTATGCTGATTGAAATTTTCATTGTTCTTGTAAATCTAATTTATTCCTATGCTCTCTTTTGTTATCTTGGAAAACTGATAAGAATTGTAGGAGTTTACATCCTTTTATTGATTTGATCTTTCTGTCCTGTTGTCAGTTTGCATGTTTTATTATTTGATGTCTCATGTTACATTGTGTTATTTTTTTTTTTCTTTGCGTAATCTGGCCTTTAGTCCATTAACATTAAATATTTGAAAAGATGGAATCCTTTACATTTATAGCTTGGCCGTGTTTTTATGACATATATTCGTTTGGTTATTATAGTCATGGGTATTTCGGACATTTTTTGATTAGTGTCTCTGGGTCCTCTTCTTCTTCCAAATTTAATACTTGTTGCTGGAAGTATAAAGAATGTCCACTTATTTCCTGTTGCCTGAATACTGCAGGAGCAACTTCTTTCCTTTTCACTGAATACAAGTATGTTGGAATCTTCATGGTGGCTTTTGCAATCTTGATATTCCTTTTCCTTGGCTCTGTGGAGGGTTTCAGCACAGGCCACCAGCCTTGCACCTATAACCAAACTAAGATGTGTAAGCCAGCCCTTGTCACTGCTTTCTTCAGCACTGTATCTTTCTTGCTCGGTGGCATCACTTCAGTTATTTCTGGTTTCCTTGGAATGAAAATTGCTACTTATGCAAATGCAAGAACCACACTGGAGGCCAGAAAAGGTGTTGGAAAGGCTTTTATTGCTGCATTCAGATCTGGTGCAGTCATGGGATTTCTCCTTGCTTCAAATGGTCTTTTGGTTCTTTACATTGCCATTAATGTGTTCAAGATTTACTATGGTGATGATTGGGGGGGTCTTTTTGAGGCTATTACTGGTTATGGTCTTGGTGGGTCTTCTATGGCTCTGTTTGGAAGAGTTGGTGGAGGCATTTATACTAAGGCTGCTGATGTTGGTGCTGATCTTGTTGGCAAGGTTGAAAGAAACATTCCTGAGGATGACCCAAGGAATCCAGCTGTAAGAAATAACTCCCTGAATCTGGTCCTTCTCCTGTTTTATTAAAATTTTAATTTTACTTAGTCTATATCTGAATTAATTATTGTATATTCAGGTGATAGCCGACAATGTGGGTGATAATGTTGGGGATATAGCTGGGATGGGATCTGATCTTTTTGGATCATATGCTGAGTCATCCTGTGCTGCTCTTGTTGTTGCTTCCATATCCTCATTTGGGGTGAATCATGAGTTTACTGCAATGCTTTATCCACTAGTCATAAGTTCTGTAGGTATCGTAATTTGTTTGCTTACCACCTTATTTGCAACTGACTTCTTCGAGATCAAAGCTGTAATGGAAATTGAGCCAGCATTGAAAAAGCAGCTCGTTATTTCCACTGTTCTCATGACTTTCGGAATTGCAATTGCTAGTTGGATTGCACTTCCATCATCCTTCACCATCTTTAATTTTGGAGAGCAGAAAGTTGTGAAGAATTGGTAAGTTTCATCTTTTTCAGTTAGGTTTCACTTTTTCAAATGAAGAAATAATTGGATAATGCAGCTCTTGTCAATTTATAGAATAAACAGCATACTACTATTGTGTTTTATATGTATTTAAGGATTTTTTTTTAATAATCTATTTTCTCTTAATTTTAGATTTGGTTAAACAGAAACAAGAAAATAATTATAGATACTAATGTGATTTGATTTTTTTATAGAAATAGTTTTTAATAAGATGGATATATATTAAAGTAGATTAAATTTGTGTAAAATTAATTCTAGATGAGATTATTTTATAATAAAAATTATATGAAAATAAAATTACTTTGAAAAAAAGTAATTTTATAAAATTAAGACATGTAATAGATCTTTTTTTAGATTAAAAAAAAGTTTATTGAATAAATAGAGTAAATACAAGAGATTACATGAATAGCGGACAAGAGATCCTCTACAATTAAAACCTAAAACAAAGGAAAAGAACAAAGACTTCAACTCAACATAGTCTTGCAATTTGATGGAACCCAAGTGACGAGAGAGTGGGAAGTTAACTATCAACAACCTAACCATAGAAATGCCCATGTAGGCTGTAGCCAATCCCACCTAGTGAGAAAAGACTTTCTTTGTTTATTTGTTTGTTTGTTGTTGCTGTTGTTGTATCTCTTATGATTATATTTATAACCAAATATCTCCTTTTGGTACTTCAAATTACAAAATGCTACCTAAAGGAGTTGTCAGTTATCAGTAGGCATCCATGTCTCTTGTGCTGTAATCATTAGTTTTGTTTTTCTTCTTTTTTTTGATAGGCAAGAAAAGTTCGGTTTGGAGTCTTCATTTTGTTTTTTGAGACATTAGGGATGCTTTTGCAATGCCAAATTTCCTGGCCTAGTTTTTGATACAATAGGCTACATGAAGCAATATAAAAGGAGGAATAAGGAGGAGGGAGTGGCAGAGGTACCTAACCTTGAGGTATATTCTAGAAGAAACAAAAAAGAGGACAGAGAAAAGATTCTAACTAACTCTGCTGTGCAGGGTGGGGCGTGTGAGAAAGGGGGGACCACTTTAGAGGAGAATTAAGTGCTGCTAGGAGTCACCAGAGAGGGGAGGAAAAAATATTGAGGGACTTATTATGGGAGAGCACTAGCCTCTCGAAAGCTAGTATCATTTTCTATCTTCTTTCATTAGTGTTCTGTTTTCTGTGTCTGTCAATTAGCTACTGTGAGGAAGTGTGGATTCTGTTTTTGCCATTATAAACTTCTTCTTTCAGGTGTATGATCAATTGAGAAGAGAATAATTGTTACCTAGAATTATTTTCATAGAAGTTTGGTTGTGGTTAATAGGTTCTAACAATTTGGAATCAGAGCCGGTTCCGACAGGGAATGGTAAATACTAGGATGGAAGGAAGGGTGAATAATGTGGAAAAGGACATTGGGATATTGAAGGATGACATGAAGGAGATGAAAGGAGACATGAATGGAATGAAGGTATGGATGATGGAAATGAAGGAAATGATGACAAGGCTAGAAACAAGAGGTAGAGTGTTGGGGGAAAACATACAAGTGGAACCCTTAGAATCAATTGCCGGAGGGAACGCAAGAGGAGAACCAACCGAGATGCTGGAAAAAGACCCGAATAAATTCCGAAAACTGGAGTTACCGCTGTTTGAAGGTGAAGATCCCATAGGATGGCTGTTTAGGGCTGAATGGTACTTTGATATTAATGAAGTGAAAGGTAATGAATGCTTGGAAGCGGCGGCCGTGTGCTTGGAAGGCCATGCATTGAACTGGTTCCAATGGCTGGAAACTAGGAGTCTGGTGAGCTCTTGGTCAGAGTTCAGGAAGGAGCTGATTGAGCGTTTTCAGCATTCCCAGCAAGGTGACGCCTATGAACGGTTGATGGCACTGTGTCAGGAGGGAGAAGTTACTGAGTATGGGGAAAAGTTTGAAGCCATGTCAGCTCCCCTCTAGGATGCATCTGATGAGTGTTTGATGGGGGCTTTCAAAAATGGGTTAAAACTGGATATCCTGGCTAAGCTCCGTATGTTGCAGGCTGGATCCCTAAAAGAGTTGATGAATATGGCCCATAAAGTTGAGGAGAGGAATGCTGTTTTGGTAAAGGCCTGAATAGAAACATTCAGCAAGCAGAACAAGATCTTAAAGCCCAAGTAGATGTGTCGGACCGAGGCAAGGATGGAGCAGGGTCACGGGTAATCCTGACCTAGGACGGTTAGCACCCTTATCGTGAACAAAAATGCAGAACCCATGAAAGAGACGACAACGAGCGGATCTGCTATAGTGTCGTCTTCCACCGGCAACGCAAAGGCAGCGCCATTTCGACGGATATCGGTGGTTGAGGCCACGAGGAAAAGGGCCTTAGGTCTGTGTTTCAGGTGTGGTGAAAAATATAGCCCTACCCATCAATGCAAGAACAAACAGTTGCAAGTGATTCTGCTACAACCAGTTAATGAATTGGGGGAGTGCATATCAGAAGACATGACCATTAAAGATGCAGAAACAGAAGGTGAAATCGAAGGCAAGGATACCATGGAATTATCTATGCATTCAGTAGTGGGACTTACAGGCAACAACACAATGAAGGTGGTGGGACATTACAAAGGTGAGGAAGTAATTATTCTGATAGACAATGGTGCATCGCACAACTTTATCTCACTTGAAGTAGTGAGCAAGCTAGATATCCGAACCAATAAAACCCGACCCTTTGAAGTTTCAATAGGTGATGGTTACAAAGTGAGAGGAGGATGGGTATGCCCTGGATTAGAGTTGGAGATACAAGGGATGAAAATTCAGCAGCACTTTTATGTACTTGAACTGGGAGGGGCCAATTTAGTATTGGGAATTGAATGGCTACAATCACTTGGAGAGGTAAAGGTGAACTGGAGGCAACTAACAATGAAGGTTAGGATTGGCAGAGAGGAGAAATCTCTCAAGGGGGACCCAACACTAGCCAAGATTTTAGTCTCATTAAAGTCCTTGGTGAAGACACTTAAGCAGGGAGGTCAAGGTTTTTTTGTGGAGTTTGGCAGCTTGGAGATGCAATGTGGGAAGGAGGAAGAAGTTTCCAACAAAAATTCAAACTTACACATGGAAGTGCAAGAGCTGTTAGATGAGTTTCCAGTGCGGCTACCAAGGGACTTCCATTAAAGAGAAACCATGATCATGCCATTACTGTCAAACAAGGGGCACAACCACCCAATATCCGACCATATCGTTACCCCCATTCTCAAAAGGCTGAAATTGAGAAATTGGTACAGGAAATGTTGATAGCGGGAATTATCCAAACTAGTAACACCCCTTACTCTAGCCCAGTATTGCTAGTCAAGAAGAAGGATGGGAGTTGGAGGTTTTGTGTAGACTACTGAGCCTTGAACAAGATCACTATCAAGGATAAGTTTCCAATTCCAGCTATTGATGAACTATTAGATGAGTTGGGTGGAGCTACGATATTTTCCAAGTTAGATCTCAAATCCGGATATCATCAAATCTGGATTAGACCAGGAGATGTGGAGAAGACAGCATTCAGAACACACCAAGGGCATTATGAATTCTTGGTAATGCCATTTGGTTTGACTAATGCACCATCGACGTTCCAGGCATTAATGAATAATGTATTCAAGGAGCACCTACGCAAGTTCATTCTAGTATTCTTTGATGACATACTGGTATATAGTCCTAATAAAGATCACATGAAGCATTGGAAGGAGACTTTGAGATTACTAAAGAAGAATGAATTGGTAAACAACTTGAAGAAGTGTAATTTTGTGAAGACTAAGCTAGAGTACCTTGGTCATATAATATCCAAAAGAGAAGTTGAGGCAGATCCGGACAAAATCAAGGCTATGGTCACATGGCCTATACCGAGAGACTTAAAGAACTTGAGAGGTTTTTTGGGGCTGACTGGATATTATCGTAAGTTCGTAAAGAATTATGGAAAGATTGCTGCACCCCTCACTGCCCTAAAGAAGGACTCTTTTCATTGGAATAAAGAGGCCCAGGAAGCTTTTGAGACACTTAAAGAAGCCATGACCTCCGTTCCGGTTTTAAACATGCCAAAATTTTCCCTTCCCTTTGAAATTGAGACAGATGCCTCGGGGTTTGGAATTGGAGCTGTCCTCATGCAACAAAAGAGACCAATTGCTTACTTTAGCCAAGCTCTATCACCCAAGAGGAGAGCAAGTTCAGTTTATGAAAGAGAGTTAATGGCAATTGTGTTGGCAGTACAAAAATGGAGACACTACTTGATGGGGTACCCTTTTGTGATTAGAACTGATCAAAAGGCATTGAAGTTCCTATTTGAACAGCGAGAATTGGGAGCGGATCAATAGCGATGGGTCTCGAAATTGATGGCTACAAGTTTGAGATAGTGTACAAACCTGGGAGGGAGAATAGAGCAGCGGATGCGTTGTCAAGGAGGGAACCCGATGAATTAGAAGATTGGGAAAAAGAAGTAAAGGAGGATGAGAAATTATACCAGATTTGGCAGTGGGTAATTACTAATGAATCTGTACCAGAGGGCTATACCATTAAGAAGGGTTGTTTGCTTTATAGGGGCCAGATGGTGCTACCTAGAAATTCAGTGAGAATTCCCAGGCTGATTGCTGAATTCCATCAAACACCTATAGGAGGGCACTTAGGGTATGTTAGAACGTATCGAAGGATGGCCAGGTTTGTTTATTGGGAAGGCATGAAGTCGGATATTCAAAAGTTTGTGGCACGGTGCAGCATTTGTCAACAGAATAAGTATGAAGCAGTAAGCCCAGCTGGGTTGTTACAGCCCATACCAATCCCACAACACGTATGGGACGATATTAGCATGGATTTCATCATTGGGTTACCCCGTTCATCTAGGTTTGACGCTATCTTAGTAGTGATACACAGTGACTAAATATGGACATTTTTGCTCACCTGTTCACAACAAAGGATGTAGCAGCAGTATTCATTCGGGAAGTGGTCAAGCTACATGGATTTCCAAAGTCCATCATGGCAGATAGGGATAGGCTGTTCTTAAGTCTATTTTGGGAGGAATTATTCAAGCTATCCAGTACTACTCTTAAATTTAGTTCATCATATCATCCGAAAACGGAAGTGACCAATAGAAGTTTGGAAACATATTTACAGTGTTTTGTAGGGGAGAAACCGAAGAGTTGGGCCAAATGGTTACTGTGGACAGAATATTGGTTCAACACTTTTAATCAATCGACCAGGATGACTCCTTTTAAGGCATTGTATGGAAGGGATCCTCCGGCTCTTATGAGGTTAGATGATGTACCATCAGCAGTACAGCATGTTAACGAGCAAATTAGGCAGCGGAATGTGATCATTCAAGCTTTAAAGGAGAATTTGGAGAAGGCTCAGCAGCGAATGAAGAAGTATGCTGATGAAAAAAGGAGAGATGTGGAGTATAAGCTGGGAGATTGGGTTTACCTGAGAATGAGACCTTACAGGATGAAATCCTTAGCCAAAAAGTATAATGAAAAACTTAGTCCTAGATATTATGGACCCTTTAAGGTGCTGGAAAGGATTGGACAGGTGGCCTACAGACTTGAATTGTCACCTACTGCCCGTGTACACTCTGTTTTTAATGTATCCCAGCAGAAACGAACCTTAGAACCAACTACTCAAGCTTCAACGCTACCTCCTGGGTTGACAGATGAACTGGAATTAATTACAGAACCGGAAGAGATACAGCAGATCCGGAAATGCACAGATGGACAGTGGGAAGTTCTGGTTAAGTGGAAGTATCTTCCTTTACATGACAGTACCTGGGAATCTTATGATACCATACTTAACCTATTTCCAAGCTTCCACCTTAAGGACAATGTGAAACTCATAGGGGAAGGTATTGATACAATCAGCTACAAGAAGCAATATAAAAGGAGGAATAAGGAGGAGCGAGTGGCAGAGGTACCTAACCTTAAGGTAGACTTGAGAAGAAACAAAAAAGAGGACAGAGAAAAGATTCTAACTAACTCTGCTTTGCAGGGTGGGGCGTGTGAGAAAGGGGGGGGGGACCACTCCAGAGGAGAATTAAGTGCTACTAGGAGTCACCAGAGAGGGAAGGAAAAAATATTGAGGGACTTATTATGGGAGAGCACTAGTCTCTCGAAAGCTAGTATCATTTTCTATCTTCTTTCATTGCTGTTCTGTTTTCTGTGTCTGTCAATTAGCTATTGTGAGGAAGTGTGGATTCTGTTTTTGCCATTATAAACTTCTTCTTTCAGGTGTATGATCAATCGAGAAGAGAATAATAATTGTTACCTAGAATTATTTTCACAGAAGTTTGGTTGTGGTTAATAGGTTCTAACAGTTTTGCTTGTGATATTTATGTTTTTCTGAAAACACTGGACAAGATATATCTTATGAACTAGGTTAAGCATACCCACTTGTATGATGTATAAAAAAAATCTGGTATGCTGACAGCATCATAAACAGATGTCTGAGTGCCATGCAATATAAATGTAAAATCTGTTTTAGCCATCTTATGCAGCCTAGTACGCAGTGCTTATTTTCCTATCTGAGGACTTCTGGGATTTTGTTTTGCAGGCAGCTATTCTTGTGTGTTGTTGTTGGTCTGTGGGCGGGGCTTATAATTGGATTTGTAACTGAGTATTATACGAGTAATGCCTATAGGTAGGTGGTCTGGGGCCATTTTATTCTTTCACGGTTTCACCTGTTTGCATCCTTAGTTGCCTTGGTGTTACCTCTTTCAATCTGCTTTTTCAGCCCTGTGCAAGATGTTGCAGATTCCTGCAGGACTGGTGCTGCTACTAATGTTATATTTGGCCTTGCCTTGGGATACAAATCTGTCATTATTCCAATTTTTGCAATTGCAGTTAGCATTTTTGTTAGTTTTAGCTTTGCTGCCATGTATGGTATTGCTGTTGCTGCTCTTGGGATGTTGAGTACCATAGCCACTGGATTGGCCATTGATGCTTATGGTCCAATCAGTGACAACGCTGGAGGTATTGCTGAGATGGCTGGCATGAGTCACAGAATTCGTGAGAGGACTGATGCCCTTGATGCTGCAGGAAACACAACTGCTGCTATTGGGAAGGTCTGGCCTGTCTGGGTTTCATTTCTTGTTTCCTTTTGTTCTAATTCTTCTGATTCAAGAAAACATCTCCTGTCAGATGTGTAAGATTTTGTATGAATGATTTAGGGGTTTGCCATTGGCTCTGCTGCTCTTGTGTCTCTGGCCCTCTTTGGTGCCTTTGTGAGCCGAGCCAATATTTCAACAGTTGATGTGTTGACTCCAAAGGTCTTTATTGGCTTACTTGTGGGTGCTATGCTTCCATACTGGTTTTCTGCAATGACCATGAAGAGTGTGGGAAGTGCTGCTCTAAAGATGGTTGAGGAAGTACGCAGGCAATTTAATACCATCCCTGGCTTACTGGAGGGCACTGGCAAGCCTGACTATTCTACCTGTGTCAAGATCTCCACTGATGCTTCAATTAAAGAGATGATACCACCTGGTGCTCTTGTCATGCTTACACCCCTTATTGTTGGAATATTTTTTGGTGTTGAAACACTTTCTGGTGTCCTTGCTGGATCCCTCGTGTCTGGTGTACAGGTAATGTTCTTCGTACCTTTTGGAAGCAAGGGTTGGAGAAATACATTGCCTTCAAATTCTCTTTCTTTAAATTTGAATATTAGATTTTTGTCTGTCCTTCCATTCCTATCTTTTATGGTTGAGACTGCATTCTGCATTCTCATGAGAATGGCATTGATATAATGTTATTATGTTATTGAATCTGCTTTTTTATTTACTTGTGTCACAAAAGTTCTTCAGGAGACTGTTACAACTTTCAAGCTTCTTGTTCATCTTCCCTCTTGTACATTTTACTGTTTCTCTGAACTTGTTTCTTTACCATGTTGACAGATCGCTATTTCAGCATCCAACACTGGTGGTGCTTGGGATAATGCCAAAAAGTACATTGAGGTAAGTATTTGGCTAAAGTAGTTTAATCTGCAAACACTGGTGAGTATGATTATGATCTAATAAAGGTGATTTTGTCCTAAATATTTGGTTTGATAGGCTGGTACTTCAGATCATGCAAAAAGCCTTGGACCTAAAGGGTCGGATCCACACAAGGCAGCTGTTATTGGTGACACCATTGGGGACCCTCTCAAGGATACATCTGGACCATCACTTAACATCCTTATCAAGCTGATGGCTGTTGAGTCTCTTGTGTTTGCCCCCTTCTTCGCTACACATGGTGGTCTTCTCTTCAAGCTTTAAATATACTACAATGGCAAACAAAGGACTAGAATTTCTACAATGTCTTCTCTTAACACGGTTGTCATGCAGATTAAATTTTTGTTATTTTCCTTTGAACTTTTTGTTCCCCCTCCAATCAAAGTATGTTTAGTTTGTTTTTCTTAGCTTTGAATACCTAATTAGGTTGTTTTGTCATAGAATACTTTCCTTGTAAAGAGACCAACGATGATGATAATGATTATTATTTTCCATTATTTTTTTCAAATATTTTGGACTGCTTGGCTTTTTATTTCATTTTTTGGTGAATCTCTTTTTGACCTTTGAATATTGCAAAGGTTGCTTCTACAACATTATTTGTTACCTTCTGATTTTGCCCCGAGGTATACATTAGAAGTTGTAGGCAGGGAAATAAAGAAAGGAAGGCAAAAGAGCAAGTAGTGTAACTAATCCTCACAGCAAGCTGTGTTTTCCTTTGTTGGTTGGTTCTTTTATTGGTCTTTCATAAAAGATATATTCCACTGGTGGAATATGAGGAATTATACCGAGGCTTTTATCATATTTCTAGAGTTACAAGAATTTATGATCAAGAACTTTCCTGAGGTATGGTAAATACAAGGATGGAAGGAAGAGTAAAATAGTAGAGAATGTGCAGAAGAATTTGGTGGGTTTGGAAAGAAGAGGTGGTCATTATCAATCAGCGAAGCCATTGTTGATCTAAGAGCGAAGAGAAGAGATGACATGGTGCAACAAGGGAAAGAACCTAGGGATTGTCCCTCAATGGTTTGATAGCTAGTTCGTTTGGGACATCAGCGAACCCATGACTCTATATATATATAGACACACACATATATGCATATAAACACATTAAGGCAACCAAATATATATATATATATGTATATATATACACACACATACACACTAATACATAATATAATATGTATATATAAATTGAGATAAGTAAGCATACATATATAAACATGTACATGTATTTAATTATATAGTTATATGAATGTGCAAATATGTATATGAGTGTATGTATGTATGTATATTGTAACACCCCTAATCTTATAGTTCCTTTTAGTTAAGTAAATTATATAATATAATATACTATAAGAGTAGTGAGTTATTATTATCTCTACCTAAGTAAATTTTTAACTTTATCAAGTTAAGTAATTAAGTGCCACTAGTTTGGGTTTCTTTACTCATGCTCTCACACGTAACGCAATGGAATTTAAATAAAAGTAAACAATATATATATGTACTTTCAGATACTTTTTGATTAGTTATAGATATAGATAATATATACATTCACATTGAGTTCCTTTTTCAGACATATACCTATAGATATGTGAGTTTGGTAACCATCAGTCAGCCAGGGTAATGAGGCAACAACCCTGCCACTCATACCCTCATCAAAATCCTATTATTGGATAATATCATTTCCTCTCATATCTCGGATATATATATTCCCTCATTTTCTATAAACCAAAATTAATCATTCTAACCCTCTCCAAAAATATAATAAGGAATTAGAGTATTGGGCATGTACACTTCTATTCCAAATATCTACATGTCAAGATATATCAACTACCATACTACTTATAACTCTACCTCTTCTGCAGGTGGGGGTGATGGAGGGACCTCAATAACTGCAATTACCCATAACTCCTTCACTACCATAAAATACCTGAAGATGGGTATCTCTACCATAGTGACCTTTGCCTCCAGCATAATTTGAAATCTTGGCATTTGATACATGCCACCATTTATGTGAGAATACATCTCAGTAGCATAACAATCTGTTTAAAACTTCTGGTTTGTACCACCGTATTTATACGAAAATTCGTTACATTCTTTTTCCCATTGTAACACCCTAATCTTATGGTTCATTTTATTTAATTAAATAATATACTATAATATACTACAGGATTGGTGAGTTACTTCTACCTCTACTCGAGTAAATTTTAACTTTTACCAAGTTAAATGATTAAGTACTATTGATTTGGGAATTCTACACTCGGGGATTCTCACATGTAATGCAGTGTATAATAATTGAAATAAAATGCATATATAAATAGTTTCATATACATACACATACATAATTCATTTATAACTATTATTACTTCTGTACACGAGCCATTTACCAGACATATACTTATAAATATGTAAAAGTTATCAATTAGGGTAAGAAGACAACAGCCTTGTCACTCATACCCCTTTTTAGAATCCTATTAATGGATACCTATCTCATATATCATAATACATATATTCCTTATTTCTTACATCAAAATCATTATCCTGATCCTTTCAAAAATAATAATAAGGAGTCAGGGTATCGGGCATGTCAAAATTTTACTATACTGACCCTAAGACTTCATGTAGTCAGGGTGTGGGAGGAACTTCCAATACAAAAATAATCCATAATGCTTTAACAATGGGGAAATACCCTAAGAAGGGTATCTCTACTATCTCAACCTTCATCTTCAGCAATACTTGGTATCTAGGCATCTGATACAAACCAACATTTTATTTGAGAATAAATCTCAATAACATAACAATATGTTTCAAATCTACTAGGTTGTACCATTGTACTTGTACGAAAATCCACTACATTCCTTTTTATCACCAATTAAGACAAATAGTATCTATTGGGATGCAATGCATGAGCTATGTAGTTATGCCATCATAGTCTTTCAATATATATAACATGTACTTATGAATGCATGTACAATTTCAGTCCAATCCACCAGATGTCAACAATATAGACATATCATTTCATCATGAATGAGTTTCGAGTTGAGTTTCTCGTGGCCGTAACCACTGATAGTCCACGACTACCTATACTATTTTAAGCGTTCCCCAGTGGATCCAAGTACACAATGGTCCCTGTCAACTCTGAATGATCATCCCTAACCATCAGGATTGATATCTATTCTGATATTTCACATCCCTTTCGTCCCAACTGGGACTGGTATAACTCACTCAATGGTCCCTGCCAACTTTGACAGATCATCCCTGGCTAGTGGGATCTGTATCTGTAATAACCGAAACTATTTTTGAAAGATAAAATCAAAATTTTGATGCTAATTCCATTTAAACTGAGGCTGGCACGTATTTCAAGGTGATGGTTGAATGCGAAAAGCGATTTGAAGTCAGAAACACGATCGAATGAAAAGAAATGCAACTCGGCGATCAGGAACTGACAGACGACATTTCGTATTTCAGTTTCACTGATGGAGGCCAAAATCACTGTATGGAAACTCGTGCCAACGTCTGGAAGGAGGCCGACATCCCAAAGTTTCCCCCGGGTGATCCGGGAAAAGTCAGAATCGCCCCCGGAAGCTTTAAATTTTCTGAAATCCCGCTATTTGGCACAATTCCTTCTCTCTCCTCACTCCATTTTCTCTCTTCTCTCTCTCCTCCTTCCTCCACCATGTGCCGCCACCTGAGCCACCGTGAGCCACCACCTTGCATACCAATCGACTCCCCTCGCCACCCTCGACTTCTAGCAACCACCCACGGCCGCCAACAACCGCCAGCGCCATCGAAAAATGCCGTTTTCCTCCTCCATCGCGCAAAAACTTCGCCAACTGAGATCACCGCCGTCCGCCACCGTTGGCCATCACCGCTACCACCAGCGTGTAGCCTGAGATGCCAGCTTCCTCTACCAGCTCGCTGACGTTGAACAGAAGTTCAACACACCAAGATCGAGGCAATTTTCGTCCGCCTTACGTCATTCTTTGTGGCTAGAAAATGCCATCCAAACGGTCGTGAACTGCCGTGCCACCACCATATTCAGACTCCTCGTCTTGCGGGCTTCACCGTGGTGTGAATTTTGAGGTCAACCGTACCCCTCCGCTATGTGCTGCCGTACGCCGCCGTGGCGGAGAATCTTGATATACACCGGGAGACACCAAGACCACCCCGAGACAGATTTCAATCATCTGACAACATTGGTAAGGTCTGATTTCCCAAAAACTAATGAATTTTGATTGAAATAGCTGCTGAACGAAATTAGGAAATAAATTGACCTAGGAATTAGGATAATCGGACTTAGAATCGTAAAATGGATGTCGTGACGAGCTTGAATATTCATTTAAATGTTTAGGGAATTTAATTGGCTCAAAATTCAAGATTTCGTGAAGTTTTGAATTGTTTCGGAGCAACAGGAGACCAGGTAGGATGATTTGCTTCCTGAGTTTTAGATTTGACCTAGTGAATACCTGAACGATTAGATTTAATTACATAGATTTACGTGCTGCTTTCGATAGAATAAATTGCATGGCTGTGTGTTGGATATCCTAATTGCATGTTAGACGTTTTGTTTATCGAGTTTAGATGCCCTTATGATGGATTTACTTAGGGTAGGGTACTTGATAGCCGGTATGGGACGGCCGTTAAGTATCCCGAGTACAGGAATTTTTTAATTGATATTATTTTTACCAGATTTAGCCTGTACTGCGTTATAGATCACGCGATAAATCAAGATGACCCTAAGAAAAGTTTAAGGAGTATAAGGGGGGATAGCCTACACGGGGAAACGTTGTGATTTAGGCGTAATACCCTAGAACCCTGAGGAATAGCCGACCGTGAGCATGTGAGTTCCAATAGACTGTATGAGGATGAGAATTAGCGTATGTGCACATGCTAGGGGATGCCTTAGATGTTGATTCTCACCCGATCCTTGAGTGAGTGATTGGTGTTACGGATCACACTCACAATATAGGCGAGATTCGGGTGATTGGTGTTACGGATCACACCCAACGATAAGAGAGGTAATCTCTCTAGATGATGTGCAATTGGAAGATTTTAGATTTGGTCGTAGAGGACTTGTGGCCAAGATGGATTTAGATACACTGGGCATGAGATTTAACCTGATTTTTATGACTGATTTTCAAAGAAATGGATTTTTATGATTTTGAGTATTTGTCGTGATTTCCATGTGATAAAATGATTTTAAAGATAAGGTACTTCACTGATTTCGAACTGATTTCGGGAAGTTATTTTCGGTGCTCGCACCGCTGAGTATTCAACAAGATTTTGAATTGTATTTGAACTGTAAATTATTCTACTGGGATTTTATATCTCACCAGGTTGTTTACTCAGATGAAAAGGAACCAGGACCAAAACCTAGACGTTAGCTGATGATGCCTTGGTGATAAATAGAAGAATGGCTTAGTCTAGGCTTGAGTGTCATTGTATATATTTGTATTGATGATGATGTATATTGTATTCTATAATTTATGTTTTCTGTTGCTATTGGACTAGCTGTGTATCTGTAAACAGGATGACTGTTGTATTTGGGATATACTTGAAATACAGAGGAAACTCTGCCAGATTTTTGATAGGGTTTACTGCTGTAAACTTGTGGAATTAAGTTGGAATTTCTATGAATTCTTGTATGATGTATCGATGGGTTTTAATTTTCATTCCAGAGTAATTTATGATGAATGTATGTATAGCTAGTATAGCTGCATGTGAATTAGGGTGGAACGGAATCTAAATGGACAACGGGAAGTCTATTTGGGTTACGCTCAACCAGTAGCGATCCCCTGACGTTCCCACATCGGGAATAACCATTGCAAAGACCCATATGCTTCCGCTATGTAAACGTGGGATTGTGTATGTTGTATTAGGGGGTCGTTACAGTATCCCTTTGGATACTTCACCTCCCTTTTGTCCCATAAAAGGGTTGGTATAACTCATGTGATCACTGCCACCTCTGATAGATCACATCTACTCTGCCCTTGTAGATCATGAGGCTATGGAGTCATCATCCTCACTGATGGATCACACTCTCAACACCTTATTCTCAAGCATATATTCTAGGGTGATTCAGCTCATGCTGTAACATGCACCTCTAATACTTTGTATTTTATCATGGCATTATTATTATTATTCTTTATGTGATGATAAGGATGGTTCATTAAAGAGATAGAATGGACATTTTCATCAAGATAGAACCACTTTTTTCATAGAAGGGCAAAATTAGAAATTTGGTAAAGAAGGACAAAATAGTAATTTTACTACAAAGAAGAAAATAAATTTTATTTTCTTCTTTCATGGAATTAAATTAAGGACTTTTATCATTTTCATTTAAGAGAGAAGAATTTAGTGTGAAGTGACTATGTCCACTTTGGTGGCAAAATGGTAATTTTTCCTTAAAAGGGAAAAGTTGTAATTTTATCTCAAGGGCATATTAGTAATTTTTCATAAGATAGAAATTTAATTTTTACCTAAATACTTCATAGAAATAGAATTGAAAAGTCTTTACCTTTTTATTTTTAAGAGGAGAAAGAATAAGAGTAAATATAATAGTATTGGCATAAAGGATAAAATGGTAATTTTGTCAAAGAAGGATAAATTAGTAATTCTATAAAAATAAGTCTTATGAAACTTTATTTAAGGAATTTGTGCCTATTAAACTCGAAAAGGGTGAAAATGGGGTTAAATTAGCTATTTGGACATAAAGGGTAAAATGATAATTTCCTTAGGGACATAATGGGAATTTCCCAAAAAGATGAAGGGCAAATCTGGAATTTCAAAAATTATAAGGGCAAAATTATCCTAACCTATGGAAGTTTCATAAAATTACAATCTTAAGGAGAGTGGATGCCATTCTTGAAAAGGAGAAGTAGTAAGGGTAAAGAGGTCATTTCACACCAAGGGCATTTTGGTAATTTTACCAAAACCTTAATTTATTCCTTTAGGAGAAGAAGAAGTCGAACAAGAGAGGAAGAAGAGGTTCTGGTCGAAACTTTTATCTAGCTTGGAAGAAGTGGAAAATCAAGCAAACCAATTAGGAAATCTCACACTTCTTGCATTTTCAAGGTAGCTAAACATGCCTAAACCCTTATTTTTTTATTTTATGGTTTGATTAAAGTGTTCTTAAACTTGCAAGAAGGTTCGGGTTTTCTCTCTCTACATTCTTATGGAAGATTTTCTTGAATGTGTTTTGCATATGTTGAAATCTTGTTGTGTTTATGAATATGAACATGTTGAAATGCTTGAAAACATAAGAGATTGAAATTTCTCAACATTGGAACCTAACTCTTGAAAAACCCTAATATTTGTCATGGCTGAAATGGTATATTAAAGAGTAAGAAAATGGTGATTTTGCATGAGATCCACTTGAATATGATTGTCTTGTTAGCAAAATGGTGAAACTACTTCATTTTCATGCTTTTCTCCATTTGGCTGAGAGCATGTCATGGTGAGGGTGCTGAAATTGGCTTGAAAATGTGACTAAAAAGGGTGGAAGAACTTGTTATAAATTGGGTTAGGCTAATGTCTTGACACTTTTCCCATTTTCTAACTTCATAATTAACCATGAAAGTGTACCTTACTCTTCTTGGCCGAGAGCATCTATGCAAATGGTGCTAAAATGCATTTGAAAAATGACTAGAAAATCTTATAAGTTTAGTCATAAAAAAGGAGGAGAGAGAAAATTATGGTATTTTTATATTTTTGGCAAATGTACCATTTTAAAGTTTTACCATTTCACCTTAAAAGTGTGCTTAAGAATGTGAAGTTATAAGATTAGGTGCATTGTCATGTTTGGCATGAAAAATGGGCTAGAAAAGTATGTAAAAAAAAGGCTACATGTACACTTACCCATTTTGAGGTGTGAGAAAGTGTTATGCATAATTATGAAAAATATTGCCATAATGTCTAAATGGTAAAAAGAATGCTAGAAATGAACCAAATAGCTTGGAAATACCAATCCTTCATATTTTTCTTGCCTTGGCCGAATGCTATGTCTATTTTTACCTTGAATGGCTAAATTTATGTGCTAATAAAAAGTAGCTTAGGGTGCATTCTAAAATGGCTTAAGCTAAGTGAAATGGGGAAAAATGATGAAATGATTATATGTGAATGATAAATTGCATGCATTATGCCATTGATAAAAATATGTTCAAAGTTATGTGAATGTGATTGAATGGCTTGAAATGCTCCTTGCAATTGTGAAAGAAAAGGCATGAAAAGTCACCAATAAAGGGTGGAGCATGGCACTTTTATATCCCCCTTGAGGTGAATATGTCAAAGTTATGAATGTTATCCTAGGGGTAAGAGCACGACACTATTATATCTTCTCCTAGAGATAATGAGAATTACAGTAAAAGTTACCTGAAGGAAAGGACCATGGCACTATATGTCCTCCTAAAGGTCACCAATAAAGTGTGAAGCATGGCACTTTTATATCCCCCTTGAGGTGTATGTAATAGAATCATATGATACCCTAGTAGTGAGACTCCAAGGCACTATATTGAGTCACTTTAGTGGTAATAATTTGATGACATTAAAAGATACCCAAGTGGTGAGACTCCACGGCACTATAATAAGTCACCCTAGTGGTTCAGCAAGTATGATCCTAAAAGATGGCTTTAAGTCGAGTATGATATTGTGACTGTTTATGATACATAAATGTGTGTTGTTAATGTAAGTGGAATGTTGACATCTTACCATATATTCCATTAATGATATCACATATTACATATCTCATATTCATAGATGCACATACACGTGTTTCACATATGGCATACCCATATAATTGAATGAAAAGAGTTTTGAATTGAATATAGTGTAGAAATATTTTCTGTATTCGTACAGTGATAACTATAATTTATTTTAAAAAAATATTTTATTTAGTTACCGAAAAATTATTTCTCACTATTGTACTGGTATGTATCAGATGCCTAGGTACTGCCTCAATATAGAGATTGAAGTGGCCATAGTAGAAGTTCCTTTCTTAGGGACTTTAGCTATATTAAAGGATATTTACATTATGCCTATAATATAACTACCCCATAAATGATCTGCGGACCTATATAGCAGATTAGATATGTACTTGTAGCCCTTTTATTTTGGTCCTAATTTTGTATGTTCTTTTTGGGTTAGAATTAAGACTCCTATTTTATGGATGCATATAAAGGAGATAAGGGCACACACTTGAGATAGGATATAGGAAGGACCTGTCAATCAATAGTATTTTGTAAAAGGAGTTTGAGTGATAGACTTGTTGTCTCCTTACTCCTTATGAATGGGTACTTCATATATCTTGGAATATGTATCAAACATTTCATATATATATGATATGAAAAGTTTTTATGAATTCTGCTATAATGTATGAAATTTATTGCTGCTATGCTGAAGTATGTTCACCTGAGCAAAAAGAACCCAAACCTAATCAAATAATAATTAATGATGGATTTATATGCTTAACCAGATTAATGAAATAAAAATGTAAAGAATAATGTAACCACTTATCTTATTACATTTTATGACGTTGCTAAGTCAAGATAAGGGGTGTTACATTAAAGTGGTATCAGAGCATAGCTACCTAGGTTAGAAAAGGGTAGATTCCTCAAGAAAAGGACTAGTTCAAGTTAGTTAGCTGTACCTAGGCAGTTGGCTAACTTGTATTTCATTTTGAACTTGAGGAATGAAGCATTAGGTTTGGGAAGATAGTAGCTCTTATGGGTGTTATAAGTTCTCTGCTCAATGATCTGTTATTGAGATTGATCACCTCAGGGATGTTTATTTTGCAGAGAACACTATGGCACCACCTAGGAGAAGTGGCAATCAGAACCAGGATAATGATGAAAGTATGTATGAGATGATGCAGATGATGAAGGGGATGGCCGAGGCTATGAGGGCTCAAGTTGCAATAGCCTCTGAACAAGTTGCAGTCATGACTGAAGCACTTCGTCAGGTTCAAACTGATACGAGTGAGACTACCCAGCTTGGGAATGAACCAGCAAAGAATCAGACTATTGGAGGATGGACTGAATTTCAAAGGGCTAGGCCCCCTATCTTTAAAGGTGAATTAGATTATAAATTAGCATAGGATTAGTTGTAGAAGATGGAAGAACGCTTTAAGGTATTGGGAAGCATTGAAGGGCAGAAGGTTTCTTTTGTAACCTATCAATTGGAAGGGGAAGCAAAGTATTGGTGGAAGGGAACCAGGAAATTGATGGAAAGCCAGAGAACACAGATTACATGGGAAGCATTTAAGGAAGCCTTTCTAAATAAATATTTCCCTTCAAATGAAAGGAATGCTAAGGAGGGAGAATTTTTGTGAATTAAGTAGGAAGGTATACCTTTTAAAGAGCACTTAGCCCGTTTTGAGGAGTTGTTTAAGTTCTCCTATTATTTGCAATGGAGACCAGATGTAGCATGGAAGGTCATGCATTTGGAAAGCAGTTTGGATCCTGAATTATACCATGAGGTGGCATCCCAGGAGATCATAGACTTTGCCACCCCAGTTAATAAATGCCGCATTACTTCCAGGTTTTTGGTTGCATTAAAGAAAGGAAAGCAAGAATTAGGTTTCTTCAAGAGGAAGGTACCCTCTGGGTCTAGTAAGTGTAACATCCACTCTCAACATTTGCATTTTATGATGAAGTTGTTAGTATTATTATTATTATTATTATTATTATTATTATTGTTGTTGTTGTTGTTGTTGTTGTTGTTGTTGTTGTTGTTGTTGTTGTTGTTGTTGTTGTTGTTGTTGTTGTTGTTGTTTTTGTTGTTAATATTATCTATTGGATGCTACGGATGAATCATCAAGGAGATAGAATGGACATTTTCATCAATATATAATCACTTTCGCTATAAAAAGAATGAAATTGGAAATTTGGTAAGGAAGGGTAAAATAGTAATTTTACCATGAAAGGGAAAATTAATTTAATTTTCCTATTTCATGAAATTATATTAAAGGACTTTCATCACTTTCCTTTAAGAGAGAAGAAGAATCTAGTTATGTAAGTGATTATGTACAATGGATGCCAAAAAGGTAATGTTCTTTAAAAAAAAGGGCAAAATCGTAATTTCATCCTAAGGGCATATTAGTAATTTTATATAATGTAGAAAATATAATTTTTACCTTAAATATTTTAAGGGAATAGAAATTAGAAATCCTTATCCATTTATGCTCAAAAGAAGAAAGAAAAAGGGTGAAATGATAACATTGGTGATATGTCTTATTTTACACAATTTTACCTAATATTTTATGTCCATTTTATATGTATTTTTGTGTATTTTTATTCTAGGAATCACCTAAATGTGTATCTTACTGCATTTCAGGCTTTTAATCAATCTATCATCAGCAAATGAGACTTTTCTAGAGTCAAAACAACCATTTTGGGTCATTTGGGCCATTTTTCTCTATTTGGGAGAGCAGCGTGCAAGTGTGGAAATTTTGGAGCTTGGAATAGTGAAAAATTAAGTGAAAAGAAGTATGGAAAAGGACCAAAACACACATACCCGAGAGCCATTGTGAAAAGGGATACCATACGCGCATAGTGGGAAAATTTTTAGCATTGTACAATACACAAAAGGGAGTATACCTCTGGGTGTAGCCTGTGAAGAAAAGGAAGGAAAGCTTGGAATAGTGAAAAGAAGCATTGAACAGTAACAAAAACCTTCCCATCGTGAAAATAGTACAGACCCGTGAACCACCATTGGACCCATCATGCGTGAGACCTGAAGGAGGAGAAGAACCAGTTGTCCACCATCGCCGAGGGAGTTCAAGCTGCCACCGGAGAGGCTTCGTAGACGGTCCACCACCGTTCTATACGTCCAGCGCGTTGGAGATCCATGAGAGAGAGGTGCGACCTGGTTCGCGATCCACCCACATCGCGAGCTCCTTCACCTATTTTTGGCTGACCCACCATCCACCGTTGCTCTCTAAACCTCCAACAAGTCCTTCGGCACCTTCCCCCAGCTCAGGCCGCCAATCTAGGCTATTAGACTGTTTGATGTCTGTAATTATGTGTGGCTAGATTTATAAAGTTCATTGGGGTTCCTAACTATGTTGGAATGCTATTTTAATTGCATGGATAATTGAATGTTGGTTATGTGATCTCCGTTATTTTTATGAATGAATACTGATGTTTTCGTTGGCAAGACGTTGCAACGAAATCTATTTAGATTTCTTTTTGAGATCAAGATATGACAATTGAAATTGGACACCTAATTGTAACAGACAATTTGTTATCGCTTAGAACTAAGGTTAATAAATTGCTGGATTAAGAAGTAATGACTCTTAATAGTGGTGAATTAGATCGATAATGCTGATTTAAAATTTGTCCTTAGGAAGAACCAGCCAGTGGTAGATTTTAAGTTTAACAAATTCATTGAGACCGACAGAGAATTTGAATTTGAATTCACTTAGATGTAGCATAATCAGATTCAGTAATCCATTATTCTTCATGTGTTTGCCAACCAGTGTAGGTTCCCTGATGAATTTGCATTTCTTGCCTCTGTATACTTTCTTCCGTTCCTCGTAGCTAGTATTTGTTTATTGCATTTAATTAACTATTAGTTTAGTTAAAAATTAATCACTTTAATTGTTAGGATAAATAAAAGAGAACAAGTAATAGCTCTGGGCTTTCTCGTTACCAAGAAATATAACCTTGATACTCACCATTACATTAGGCTACATCGATAGGTTCACTGCCTTAGGTGTTGTTGCTAGATAGCATTGGCAGCATGCATTAAGTTTTTGGCACCGTTGCCAGGGATTATTTATGAAAACTAGAGTTAATTTGCTATCTGTTACTTTAGCCACTTTTATTTGTTATGTTTTGTTTCTATTTTTGGTTAGTTGTATCTTTCTCTTCATTCAGCTATTAGTTTTTATTAGTTTCATTTTGTCCTTTGTTTATTCTATTTTATTTTATTTATTTGGATTAATTGTTTTACTATTTTAGTGGGTTTTTATTTGTTTCGTTATTGTTTATGTTGGTGGCTTTTATCTATCTTGATTTACCTTTTGTTTTGGTTTATTACTCTTTGATATGTTTGGTAGGCTGTTTCACTGTTATTGGATTCAGGTAGTTTATGATTAGGAGTTCCAATCCTGTACCCATAGACCCTTTGTCCGATCCAGAATGACTGTTGTGGACTCGTGCACACCGTCATCAGGAGGAGGTGCTATTAGGGATATTGGAGGAGGAACCAGTTGAGATCCTTGATCCTACATCACCAAAGATGGCAGCTGCAAATAACAATGATGATGCCAACAGAACGATGTATGAGTTCGCTAGACCTTCATTGGAAGGGACACAGACGTGCATTACTCGACCTACAATAGCAGCTAATAATTTTGAGATCAAGCCCAATGTGATCCAGATGGTGCAGCAAATGATACAATTTGGAGGGATGCCCAGTGAAGACCCTAACGCTCACATAGCCAATTTCTTAGAGATCTGTGACACTTTCAAGATTAATGGAACTACTGATGACGCTATTCGACTTAGATAATTCCCATTTTCCTTGAGAGACAGAGCAAAGAGATGGCTGCAATCCCTACCACCTAACTCCATCACTACTTGGGAAACTTTGGCTGAAAAGTTTTTGTACAAATATTTTCCACCAGCTAAGACTCCAAAACTACATAATGACATTTCTTCTTTTGTGCAGATGACTAATGAGAGTATGTATGATGCATAGGAGAGGTACAAAGACTTGCTGAGGTGTTGCTTACATCATAGATTACTTGTGTGGATGTAGGTGCAGGCTTTTTACAGTGGTTTGAATACAGCCACAAGGCAGATGGTAGATGCAACAGTAGGGGGTGCATTAAACAATAAAACCCTAGAACAAGCATAGAGTTTAATAGAGGAAATGGCCATGAACAACTATCAGTGGCAATCCTCCAGGGATAGGCTAGGACGGTAGGGAGTGGTCAACCAGTCAGACTCTATATCAACCTTGGCAGCTCAAGTGGAGCTTTTGGCCAAGAAGATCGACCAACTCCATATGCCAGTGCAGGCAGTACAGTCAAGCTGCAAGTTCTGTGGTGGCCCACATTATAGTGTCAATTGTAATGCAGGAGGTATGTTTGCTAACCCCTCTTCTTCATTTTCTTCTCACGGTGGTTCTTCTGATTTTGAACAGGTAGATTACATGGGGAACGCTCTGAGACAGCAGAATAATCTATACAGCAACACATATAACCTTGGGTGGAGGAATCATCCAAAATTTTGATGGAGAAACACTAATAACTGTGGTCCACTGTGTTTTCAAAGCTTGCACCAAGAAGAACCCCAAAGAAGAAGTTACTCTAAATCAATTTCCTCAAGGGAAAGAGAAGAAGCCCAATCTGGAGGAATTGATGATGAAGTTTGTGTCCACTTTAAAGAGAAAATTCCAGCAAAAGGACACAGCACTTAGAAACCAGCAGGCCTCCATTCAGAACTTGGAGAACTAGATAGGCCAGATTTCTAAGGTGTTGGCTGAAAGATAGCCAGGGACGCTCCCCAGCACCAGAGAGTCTAATCCAAGGGAGCATTGCAAGGCTATTACTCTAAGATCAGGTAAGCAAGTAGCTGGTCCTTTACTTTTCCCTGATGATGATCATACTGATGTATAGGATGCAAGTGTCAATAAGGACCTAGAGCCTAAGGTAACCAAGCCAGTGCAAGTTGAGGGCAAGAAGAGCCCTGTAAGAGAGTACCAGCCACCCATTCCATACCCTGCTAGACTGAAGTAGGATAAGGTGGATCAGTAGTTTGGTAAGTTTCTTGATCTATTTAAATAGTTGAGGATTAACCTTCCTTTTGTTAAAGCCATTTCGCAGATGCCTCGCTATGCGAAGTTCTTAAAGGAAATACTTAGCAATAAGAGAACACTAGAGGATTTAGGACAAGTGACACTGAATAAGGAGTGCTCAGCAATCCTGCAAAACAAGCTGCCTGTTAAGAGGCGTGATCCAGGGAGTTTTACTATACCTTGTGTAATTGGTGAACTGTCTGTCATGGATGCTTTAGCTGATTTAGGAGCTAGCATAAATTTGATGCCTACTAGCTTGTTTGATAGACTAGGATTGAGTGAGCCAAAACCTACTAGGATGAACATACAATTGGCTGATAGAACTGTTAAATATCCTAGAGGTATAGTTCAAGATGTCCTTGTAAAGGTCGATAACTTCATCTTTCCTGTTGATTTTGTTGTGATGGATATGAAGGGTGAGAGTAGCATACCCTTGATTCTAGGTAGGCCTTTCCTTGCAACGTCTAGGGCTATTATAGATGTCTATGATGGGAAGTTGAAACTTAGAGTAGGGGATGCAACTATTACTTTTGACTTAGCTACCTCTAAGAGGCAATCTTTAGATCATGATGATACTATATATTCTGTGGATGTCTTGGATGATATGGTTGAATCTGAATTGCAGGAATTTTTACTTGATGACCCTTTATAGGTGGAATTACAAGGAGATAAGGATGAGTTGTCCAACGAGCAAGTGTTGGAACAACTAGCTCATTTGCTGGCTATTGAGCCCAGCAACTCCACTGACCCTTTTGTTTCTCTTGACAGGTCAGAGGTACAGAAGGTGAAACCTTCAATTGAGGATCCCTCGCCCTTGGAATTGAAGGAGTTACCCAAGCACTTAAGCTACGCCTATTTGGATGAGGCAGAGAAGCTGCCAGCAATCATAACGGCTGACTTGACACCTAAGGAGAGGGAAATGACTTTGACCTCTCTCAGGAAATACCCCAGGGCCTTTTCTTACAAGATGGCGGATATTCCTGGGATTAATCCTAGTTATTTTTCACACAAGATCCTGATGGAAGATAGCTATAGGCCAGTGGTGTAGCCACAAAGACGACTGAACCCAAACATGAAGGAAGTGGTGAAAAAAGAGATAATTAAACTTCTTGATGCAGGTTTGATTTATCCTATTTCTGATAGCTCTTGGGTGAGTCCTGTGCAGGTTGTACCAAAGAAGGGTGGCATGATAGTGGTCAAGAATGAGAAGGATGAACTTATACCCACTAGGACGGTAACAGGTTTTCGAGTTTGCATTGATTATAGGAGATCAATGATGCAACTCGGAAAGACCAGATGCTTGAACGTTTGGTAGGTCATATGTGTTATTGCTTTCTTGATGGTTTTTCAGGTTATTTTCAGATTCCCATTACACCTGGAGACCAAGAGAAAACCACCTTTACCTGCCCATATGGAACATTCACTTACAGGATAATGCCTTTTGGACTGTGCAATGCACCAACCACTTTTCAGCGGTGTATGATGGCAATCTTCCATGACATGATTGAGGAGTCTATGGAGGTATTTATGGATGACTTCTCAGTTTTTGGTAACTCTTTCTCCCACTATTTGCTTAATTTAGAACGTATGCTTACAAGATGTATAGAAGCTAACTTAGTTCTTAATTAGGAAAAGTGTCACTTTATGGTGAGAGAGGGGATTGTTCTTGGGCATAAGATATCACATGCAGGGATGGCGGTAGATAAGGCTAAGGTTGAGACTATATCAAAACTACCACCCCCTAGTTCTGTTAAGGCTATTAGGAGTTTCTTAGGGCATGCTGGTTTTTATCAGAGATTTATTAGAGCATTCTCTAAGATTGCTAGACCATTAACTCAATTGCTTGTAAAAGATGTACCTTTTGTTTTTGATACTGATTGCTTGCATGCATTTGAGTTACTAAAGGAACGACTAACCACAGCCCCTATTATGGTTCCACCTAAGTGGGGGCTGCCTTTTGAACTAATGTGTGATGCTAGTGACTTTACAGTTGGAGCTGTGTTAGGTCAGAGGATTGATAAAAAGTTCTAGCTAATTTATTATGCTAGCAAGACCCTGACTGATGCCCAGGAGCACTATACCACTACTGAAAAGGAGTTACTTGCAATGGTCTATGCTTTTGACAAGTTTCAATGCTATTTGGTGCTATCCAAGACCATGGTTTACACGGATCATTCAACCTTGAAGTATTTGTTCGATAAGCATGATGCTAAGCCTAGACTCATTAGATGGATTTTACTCTTACAGGAATTTGATATTGAGATCAAGGATAAGAAGGGTGTGGAGAACTTGGCTTCAGATCACCTATCAAGGTTGGAGAATCCAAACGGAGAGGCCTTAAATGAGAAAGCCATTGATGAAAACTTCCTAGATGAGCATTTGGCGGCAGCTTAGGTATATACTGATTCCCCTTGGTTTTGTGATTATGCTAACTATCTGGTTGCAAGGGTTTTACCAAAGGGTATGACTACCCAGCAAAAGAAGAAATTCTTTGCTGAGTTGAAATACTACATTTGGGAAGATCCTTTCTTGTTTCGTATATGTGCAGGCCAAGTAATTAGGAGATGCAAACATGGGGAGGAAATCCGTCAGATTTTGAGGCATTGCCATGAAGGACCAATGGGAGGCCACCAGGCTACAAACCACACTGCTAGAAAGGTGCTTGAAGCAGGTTTCTACTAGCCAACCATATTTCAGGATGCTAGAGCATATGTCCAAGTTTGTGATGCTTGTCAGAGGTTAGGTAACATCTCTGCCTATGACGAAATGCCATAAACAAGTATGCAAGTGGTTAAAATCTTTGATGTGTGGGGTATTGACTTCATGGGCCCTTTTCCTTCCTCATATGGTAATAAGTATATACTTGTGGCTGTTGAGTATCTTTCCAAGTGGCCAGAAGCTCAAGCTTTCCCCACTAATGATGCCAGGGTAGTGACTAGGTTCCTTAAAAAAATTTTTGCTGGGTTTGGTACACCTAGGGCACTGATTAGTGATAGAGGGACCCATTTCTATAGCTTCCAACTTGAGAAAGTACTAAAACATTATGTGGTATCTCATAGTTTTTCAACACCCTATCACCCACAAACTAGTGAACAAGTAGAGGTAACTAATAGGGGTTTAAAGAGAACGTTAGAGAAAATCGTGGGGGTGAGTAGGAAGGATTGGGCATCTAAATTGGATGATGCATTGTGGGCCTTTAGGACAGATTACAGAACTTCTATTGGATTTACACCTTATAGGCTAGTATATGGAAAGACTTGTCATTTGCCTGTTGAATTGGAACACAGGGCACTTTGGGCCCTTAAAACATGCAATCTTGATGTTATTTCTGCAGGTAAAGAGAGGTTATAGCAGATGGATGAGCTAGAAGAATGGCGTCACCAAGCTTATGGAAATTCTTCCATTTACAAAGCTCGAACCAAGAAGTGGCATGATCAAAGGCTGTGTGGCTCTAAACATTTTCAGGTTGGAGATAGAGTATTACTTTATAACTCACGTCTTTGTCTTTTTCCAAGAAAGCTTGAGAGCCGATGGTCAGGACCATTTGTGATCAAGCAAGTCTTTCCCTATGGCACAGTTGAACTACATCATCCTGACAAGGGAGATTTCAAAGTCAATGGGCATAGACTAAAGCACTACTATGGAGACTCATTGGAGGTCGAGGAGCGAGTGCAGATGGTGTCTCTAGAACTTGCTCTGTAATACTTGTTGAAGTTACATAAGCTTTTGAATATCAGATGATTTGGGCAGCTTAGGATTTTTACACAAAAAAAAAGCCTACCCTATGTGTCTTCCTCAGTTAGCCACTTTTGGGCCTTCACTTTTTCTTCGTCACTTACATTTTACACCTCATATTCCTTTCTATTCACTATCTTCTTTCTTCACCCCATTTGCTGAAAGTTATGTGATTTATTCTTTGTACAAGGATTAAAATGCATTGCCTTAATTAATGATAGTACACTAAGTTCTTTTTATCATTCTAGATGCTCCCTTCAATCCAAAAGTGTAAGCATACAGGCTAATTATGAAAAAAAATGATGAAAAAAAAGAAAAGAAAAGAAAAGAGAGATAATAATGAGAGTAGTCTGTCTGTTGATATTATATTCTCTGAGCATCTCCAACTTCATTGAAAACTTAGTAAGAATTGTTATGTTTAGAATTTGTTACATTTAATCCTTTAATCCTTCATGATGCTTCAACTGCATGAATTTTCAGCATCTATGCCACTTCTACCAAAAATTTCTTCCCTACCATCACTTTAATCTCATTACAACCCTGTTAAGACCCCCCCTTGATTTTGGTATTCAATGTTTAGTAGTAGCGGAGATGAGATTTATGAGCAAGCATATAGTAGAAAAATTCTTGTCAAGTTGCTTGAGGAATTTGTGCCTTACCTGTATACACTTTGAATGATTTGAGTAATCTCTGAGAGGCATTGATTCTTAAATAATTGGCATTGAATTGCTGGCTAAGTTTTGTATGCATTGTTATTATCTCCATCCTGCGTCAAGGTTTTGCAATCTGGTCTGTGATTAAGTTTCACGGGGGATGTGTTAGGTATTATTAACTGTGGACTAGGTATGGACTCTGAGAAATTTTTGCTATTTGTTTTAGGACTGAGTTAGCGTTTGCTTAAGGACAAGTAAAGACTTAAGTGTGGGGTGATTGATATGTCTTATTTTACACAATTTTACCTAATATTTTATGTCCATTTTATATGTATTTTTGTGTATTTTTATTCTAGGAATCACCTAAATGTGTATCTTACTGCATTTCAGGCTTTTTATCAATCTATCATCAGCAAACGAGACTTTTCTAGAGTCAAAACAACCATTTTGGGTCATTTGGGCCATTTTTCTCTATTTGGGTGAGCAGCGTGCAAGTGTGAAAATTTTAGAGCTTGGAATAGTGAAAAATTGAATGAAAAGAAGCATGGAAGAGGACCAAAACACACATACCCGAGAGCCATTGTGAAAAGGGATACCATGCACGCATAGTGGGAAATTTTTTAGCATTGTACAATACACAAAAGGGAGGATACCTGGGTGTAGCATGTGAAAAAAAGGAAGGAAAGCTTGGAATAGTGAAAAGGAGCATTAAATAGTAATAAAAACCTTCTTATCGTGAAAATAGTGCAGACCCGTGAACCACCATTGGACCCATCGTGTGTGAGACCCGAAGGAGGAGAAGAACCCATCGTCCATCGCCACCGAGGGAGTCTAAGTTGCCACTGGAGAGGCTCCGCAGACGGTCCACCACCGTTCTTGATGTCCAGCGCGGTGGAGATCTGCGAGAGAGAGGCGCAACCAGGTTCATGATCCACCCACATCGTGAGCTCCTCTGCCCATCTTTCGACCGACCTACCATCCACTGTTTCTCCCTACACCTCTAGCAAGTCCTCCGGCAACTTCCTCCAGCTCAGGCTGCCGATCTAGGCATATTTTGGCAGGTACCCATTAGGCTTGGAATCCGACCCGTTTGGCTCAGGATCTGACCCGTTTGACTCAGGATCTGACCCATTTTCCTAGGTAGCTTTCCAATTTAATTTTCTGGCAGTTTCTAGCGAGATTTTGGTGGTTTTCCGGTAACCAATCTGTGCAGTAACCATTAGGCATTTGAGAAGACAGGGACGTGTATAATTTTCATCGTTTTTATCTCCTGTATAATTGATTTTCTAATGAATTTTCTGATGGATTGCCTGCTGTTAGACTATTTGCTGTTTGTAATTATGTGTGGCTAGATTTGTAAAGTTCATTGAGGTTCCTAACTTTATTGGAATGCTATTTTAATTGCATGGATAATTGAATGCTGGTTATGTGATCTCTGTTATTTTTATGAATGAATACTGATGTTTTCGTTGGCAAGACGTTGCAATGGAAGCTATTTAGATTTCTTTTTGAGATCGAGATATGACAATTGAAATCAGACACCTAATTGTAACGGACAATTTCTTATCACTTAGAACTAAGGTTAATAAATTTCTGGATTAAGAAGTAACAACTCTTAATAGTGGTGAATTAGATCAATAATGCTTATTTAAAATTTGTCATTAGGAAGAACCAGCTAGTGGTAGATTTTAAGTTTAAAAATTCATTGAGACCGACAGAGAATTTGAATTTGAATTAGAATTCACTCACAGGTAGCATAATCATATTCAGTAATCCATTATTCTTCGTGTGTTTGCCAACTAGTGTAGGTTCCCTGATAAATTTGCCTTTCTTGCCTCCGTATACTTTCTTCCGTTCCTCATAGCTAGTATTTGTTTATTGCATTTAATTAATTGTTAGTTTAGGTAAAAATTAATCACTCTAATTGCTAGGCTAAATAACAGAGAGCAAGTAGTAGCTGTGGGCTTTCCCTTTCCCGAGAAATATGACCTTGATACTCAACATTGCACTAGGATACATCGATAGGTTCACTGCCTTAGGTGTTGTTGCTAGATAGCATTGGCAGCACGCATCAATTGGCATAAAGGGAAAAAAAGTAATTTTTCCTTAGGGGAAAAATTGTAATTTTTCTAAAAGAAGAGTAAATTAGTAAATTCACAAAAATAAGAATGATGCAATTCTATTTAAGGGATTTTTACACCATAAAGCCGAAAAGGGTGAAAAATGGAGCTAAAATGGCCATTTGGACTTAAATGGAAAAATGGCAATTTCCTTAGGGGCATAATTGCAATTTCCAAAAATTTAAAGGACCATTCTACAATTTTGAAATTCTTGAGGGACAGAAATGTCCTAGCCTATGGAAGTTGCACAAAATTACATTTCTAAAGAGAGTGGATGCCATTCTTGAAAAGGTGAAGTAATAAGGTTATAATGGTCATTTTACACCAAGGGCATTTTGGTAATTTCACCAAAATCCTAATTTAAGTCTTTTTCTTCCTCAAGGTGCTAGAAATGTCGAAGAAGGGAGGAGAAGAGAGGGCTGGCCGAATTGCTTCTTAGGCTTGGAGAAGAAGATTTTCACAGCAAAACAACTTGGAGATTTCACTTCTTTTGGATTTTCAAGGTAGCTAAACATGCCTATGCCATTCTTTTCTTGTTTTATGATGTGTTTATGGTATTTTTAATCTTGCAAGAAGGATGGCTTTTTATCTCTCTACATTCTTATGGTTAATTTGTAATAATTGAAACTATTTTTAAAATATAAAACTCAATTTTCACGATAAATTCATGTAAGCGAAGCCTGGCATGACTTTTGAGGACGACGATTTGAATCGGGAAGCGATTTGAAGTCAAAAACACAATCGAATGGAAAGAAATGCGACCCGGCGATCAAGAACTAACAGACGAAGTTTCGTACTTTGATTTTGCTTACGGAGGCCAAAATCATTGCATGGGGACTCTTACCAACGTTCGGATGGAAGCCGACATCCCGAAGTTTCCCCGGGTGGTCCAGGAAAAGTCAAAATCGCCCTTGGAGGCTTTAAATTTCCCGAAACCCTGCCATTTATTGCATTTCTCTCTCTCTCCTCACTCTATTTTCTCTCTCCTCTCTTTCTTCTCTCCTCCACCGTGCGACGCCACCTGAGCCACCACTTAGCATAGCAACCGAATCCCTTCGAGACCCTCGACCTCCACCAGCCACCTACGGCCACCAACGGCCACCAGCGTTGCCGAAAAATTGTGTTTTTCTCCTCTATCGCATGGGATTTTTGCCAGCTAAGATCGTCGCTGTCCGCCACCGTTGGCCATCACTGCCACCACCAGTGTGTAGCCTGAGCTGCCAGCTTCCTCCACCAGCTCACCGACATTGAACGAAGGTCTGACGTGCCTGAATCGAGGCATTTTTTGTCTGCCATGCGTAAGACTTTGGTGCTGGAAAACACCATCCAAATGGCCGTGAACTGCCACTCCATCACCATATTCAGACTCCTCGTCTTGCGGGCTTCACCATGGTGTGAATTTCGAGGTCAATCGCACCCCTCTACTGTGTGCCGCCATACGCCGTCATGCACCGCTGTGCCAGAGAATCTGGATATACACCGGGAGACACCGAGACTACCCCGGGACAGATTTCCACCATCCGACAACACTGGTAAGGACTGATTCCCCAAAAACTAATGAATTTTGATTGAATTAGCTACTAAACGTGATTAGGAAATAAATTGACCTAAATAATAGGGTAATCAGACTTAGAATCGTACAACGGATGACGTGAAGAGCTTAAATATTCGTGTAAATGTCCAGGGAATTGATTTAGCTCAAAATTTGAGACTACGAGAAGTTTTGAATTGATTTGGAGCAAATGGAGACCAGGTAGGATGATTTACGTTCCCGAGTTCTAGATTTGACCTAGTGAATACCTGAACAATTAGATTTAATTGCATGGATTTGCATGCTGCTTTCGATGGACTAAATTGCATGCCTGTGTGCTGGATATCCCAATTGCATGTTAGATGTTTTGTTTATCGAGTTTAAATGCCCTTATGATGGATTTACTTAGGGTAGGGTACTTGATAGTCGGTATGGGATGGTCGTTAAGTATCCCGAGTACAGGGAGTTTTTAAATGATATTGTTTTTACCAGATTTGGCCTGTACTGTGTTAGGGATCACGCGATAAATCAGGATGACCCTAAGAAAGGTTTAAGGAGTATAAGGGGGGATAGCCTACACGGGGAAACGTTGTGATTTAGGCGTAATACCCTAGAACCCTGAGGAATAACCGACCGTGTGCATGTGAGTTCGAATAGACTGTATGAGGATGAGAATTGGCGTATGTGCACATGCTAGGGGATGCCCTAGATGTTGATTCTCACCCGGTCCTTGAGTGAGTGATCGGTGTTATGGATCACACTCACAACATAGGTGAGATTCGGGTGATTGGTGTTACGGATCACACCTAACGATAAGAGATGAGATTTCTCTAGATGACGTGCAATTGGACGATTTTAGATTTGGTCGTAGAGGACTTGTGGCCAAGATGGATTTAGATACACTGGGCATGGGATTTAACCTGATTTCTATGACTAATTTTCAAAGAAATGGATTTTTATGATTATGAGTATTTGCCGTGATTTTCATGTGATAAATTGATTTTAAAGAAAAGGTATTTCACGGATTTTGAACTAATTTTGGGAAGTTATTTTCGGTGCTTGCACCGCTGAGTATTCAACCAGATTTCGAACTGTATTTTGAATTGTAAATTATTCTATTGGGATTTTATATCTCACCAGGTTGTTTACTCAGATGAACAGGAACAGTGACAGGGACCTAGACGTTAGCTGGTGATGCTTAGATGATAAACAGAAGAGCAGCTTTGTCTAGGCTTGAATTACATTGTATATATTTTGATGATGATACTGTATATTGGTCTTCTATAATTTATGCTTTCTGTTGCTATTGGAATGGATGTATATCTGTAAACTGGATGACTGTTGTATTTTGTGATACACTCGAAATACAGGAGAAACTCTGTCGGATTTCTGGTAGGGTCTATTGCTGTAAACTTGTGAATTTAAGTTGGAATCTGTATAAATGATTGTTTGATGTATATATGGATTTCAGTGTTCATTCCAGGGTAATTTATGATGAATGTATGTATAGTTAGAATAGCTGCATGTAAATTAGGGTTGAACAGAATCTAAATGGATGACGGAATGTCTATTTGGGTTATGCTCAACTAATAGCGATCCCCTGACGTTCCCACATCGGGAATAACTATTTCGAAAACCCATATGCTTCCGCTATACAGATATAGGATTGTGTATGTTGTATTAGGGGGTCGTTACATTGCTTGAATGGGTTTGAAATATGTTGAAAACTACTTGTGTTTATGGCTATATACATGTTGGAATGCTTGAAAACTTAAGAGATGGCAAATTTTCATGGATGGAATTATAGTCTTGAAAAACCCTAATCTATACCAAGGCTGAAATTGTGGTTTTAAGAGTGAGAAAATGATGTTCTTGCATGATTTTTGCTTGAATATGGTTGGATTGTAAGCAAGATGGTGAGATAACTCCATTTTCTTGGTTTTCCCTCTTTGGCCAATTGCTAGGTATCTTATGGGTGCTGAAATTTGGTTAAAATAGGGTTAGAAAAAGTGTAAGAAAGTGTTACAAAATGTTAAGAGAGAGAAAATCTAGTTAAGTTAATGTTTAAGCATTTTTCCCATTTTCTAACTTCACCATAAACCATTAAAATGTGTCACACTTATATTGGCCAAATGGACCCATGTAAATGGTGCTGAAATCTCACTTGAAAGTGGCTAGAAAACCTTGCAAATTTTGTCATAAGAAAAGAGGAGAGAGAAAATTATGTTACTTTTATGTTTTAGTAAAGGAATTATTTCACATTTCTTACCATTTCACTTTGAAATTGTGCATAGCAATATAAAATTGTAGAATAACATGCATTGACAAATTTAGCATGAAAAATGGACTAGAAAGATGTGTGAAAGAGGGGTTAACATACACTTACAAGAAAAATTAGGTGTGAGAAAACATTACTTATAATTATGGAAATGGTTACCATAATTCCTAATTAGTAAAAATAATGATAGAAATATACCAAATGGGTTAGAAATGACAATCCTTCATGCTTATCTTGCCTTGGCCGAATTCTATGTAGAATTTTCCCTAGAATGGCTAAATTTATATGTTAATTGAAAATAGCCTAAGGTGCCATCCAAAATGGCCTATGCTAAGTAAAAAAGGGGAAAATGATGTAATGGTTAAGAATGGATGTTAAGTACCATGCATTTTGCCATTGATAGTAAGATGTCTAAATTCATGTGAAAGGGATTGAATAGCATAAAAATGCTTAATGTGTTTGTGAAATCAAGGGAGGAATGATCTAGTGAATACCTCCTGAGACCAAAATCTTGGGGAGGAATGATCTAATGTATACCTCCTAAGAAAGTTACCTTGCGGGCAATGATCTGGTGTATACTCCCAAGGAATTAAGTGCAGGAGGAATGATCTGGTGTATATCTCCTGAGAACACAATCATGTGGGAAGGAATGATCTGGTGTATACCTTCAAGATTAAAGCATATATGAGAAATTAGGATTCGTATTGCATGAATGTGTTCTTTATAAGCATGATTAAAATATGTAGACATTGAAAGCTTGTTATTCATTCTATTGACGATACCACATGTTGTATATCTCATGTTTATATGTGCATATACACATGTTCCACATATATCATACTCATAAAACTATATGAGAAGAATATTTGTAACTGAACTGAATGTAGAGCTATTTTTTGTATTCGTACAGTGGTACATATCAACTATCTTTAAAGAAAATGGTTTGTTTAGCTACTGGGAATATATTTCTCATTGTGTGCTGATATGTATCAGATGCCTAGATACTACTTAATCATGGAGATCGAGCTAGCAACAGTGGAAGTTCCCTTCCTAGGGACTTTCACTATCATAAAGGATATTTATATTATATCTATCTTTGAATTTCCTCTAGAGTAGTTAAACACTTTATTATGTATCTGTAGCTCCTTTATTTAGGGGTCCTGATTCTACATGCTCTTTTTCAAAAAGAACTAGGACTATTAATATTTTTTGGCTGTAGATAGAGGGAAAAAGGGGCACTTACTGGGGTAAGGATATATGAATGATCTATTCACCCTCGGTATTTTGGAAAGGAGTTTGAGTGACAGGCCTGCTGTCCATTAGTCCTTTTGGATGGATACTTCATATATCCTAGTATATGTATACCGAATGATGTATCAGACAATTATTTTGTATATATATATAATATAGAAGTTTTTATGAATCTGCTATGATGTTTAAAATTTTTTATTCCGCTATGCAAAAGTATGTTTACGTGAGCTTAAAGAACCTAAGCCTTGTTATATTTTGAATTACTTATGGATTAAATGCTAAGGAAAAATTAACAAGATAAAGGCTAAGAATAATGTAACAACTTATCTGAATATATTATATGATGTTGTTAAGATAAGATAAGGGGTGTTACAGTAAGGGATGTAATAGTAAATTTTCCAGAAGTCAGATGGGTAAGAAGCCCATGAATGGCCCAGTTGTCACCAACAATTGCTAGAAGTGTGGAAGATACCACGGAGATAGACCTTGCCTAATGGGAAAAAATGTTTGTAATAAATGTGGAAAACCAGGGCATTATGCCAGAGACTGCACATTCCCAAAGAAGCCAGCCGAGGCCCTAAGGGAAGGGTGTATACTTTTAAAGGTAAAGAGGTGGCCCAGTCTGAGGATTTAATGAAAGGTACATGTTTTATTAATGATGTTCCTTTAGTTGTATTGTATGACTTTGGCGCTTCCCATTCTTTTATTTCATCAGAGTGTGCCCAAAAATTGAACCTACACTTGTCTAGCTTACCTTATGAATTGTTTGTGGCTGTCCCTACTAATGTACATGTTATGACTCATTCGTCTGTTTAAATTGTCTCATTATGATTGAAAAAAATATTTCTTTTTAGACCTTATATGTCTACCTTTGGTTGACTTAGATATTATTATTGTAATGGACTGGCTTTCTTCTAATAATGTAATTTTAGACTGTTCACATAAGTCTGTGACCTTTATAGACACCAAACCAATAAATAGGGGAGTTGAGAGGAAAAATTAAAGGGTGAGTTGAGATAGGATATAGGAAGGACCTATCCATCAATAGTATTTTGTAAAAGGAGTTCGAGTGACAGCTTGTTGTCTCCTTACTCCTTATGAATGGGTACTTCGTATATCCTGGAATATGTATCAGACATTTCATATATATATGATATGAAAAGTTTTTATGAATTCCGCTGTGATATATGAAATTTATTTTCGATGTGTTGAAGTATGTTCACCTGAGCAAAAAGAACCTAAACCTAATCAAAATAATTAATGATGGATTTATATGCTCAGGCAGATTAATGAGATAAAAAGGTAAAGAATAATGTAACCACTTATCTTATTACATTTTATGACATTTTTATGTCAAGATAAGGGGTGTTACACATGCTATGGTTATGCTTAAATCTAAGTATGTGACTCCTTTCACTGGCCATAGAGGAGTTCACTAACATAGAAATAGCCACATTCACAGTGTTTTCAAAATCATTTATGATTAAGTGGATGTTTTACCATCCTAAATTTATGGTTTAAACATGGAATGCCCAACGACCGTCCTATGCCGATAGTCGATCACTCAATCATGAGCCTATCTACCACTAAGACATATACTTAGAATACTTCTCTCTTTTCTCTTTATGTTTTTCTCTCTTTCTTTTTGACCTCATGTTACATGTTACCTAAAATCATACTTTTTCTTATTTGATGACACTATTGTTGACTCTCTTGAGCATACATTCAAGAAAATAGAAACTTGGACTCCATGACCTCTTCTAGACTCTTGAGGGTTTTATTTGAAAAACTAGGCAAATCTTTCAAAATAATTTCTTCATGTAAAACCATATTTTCCCACCTAGCAGTCAACTTATGCTTCATAGTAGTCAACTTGTAGCAATAAAATATTAAAAACTCAAATAGAGAGTTACCAATTGGCTGCCCGAATGCTAGCAGTAAGCTTGTAGTTGATAGAGAGCTACCAGTCAACTGTTAGCTTCTTGGCTATTGGCTGCTAATCTACTGCATTATGGAAATCAACATTAGGAGGATGATAGTCAATTGCTATAGGCTGGCAATCGGTTGCCACTTACATTTTCTGGAAAATATGAAGATGAAGAACACAACAATCGACTTGTAGGATCCTGAGCTTCGATTTTACTGCTAACATGCTACCAAATCCAATTTTTACCCTTTTTCAAGTCTAGAATTTTCATGAGATTAGTTTCTAATACTTAATCATCAATTATCTCTCATTAAAATGCTCAAAATTATCCATCACAATGGATTCAACTCAAGTCAACCATGGTGAATAATTCAACCCATTTTTCAGAATCTAAAACAAGCAATTCTATGTACATCTAATCAACATAAAGCACCCAATAGAAGTTAAAAACATAAAGGATATAGGTTTAAATTCCCCTCTCAAGTCGAAATAACAAAATTTGAAATTTCAACCAAATAAAGAATATTTTCAAAGTAGAGGGATTCAAATTGTTTTCTACCTTCTTATTGTTTGAAAACACAAAAATGTTTGTTCAAAGACTTGCTAGTGTGTTCTTCTTGCCTCTAGAATGCCCAAATTCTTCCATGATTCTCTTCCTTCTTAGTTTCTCACTTTCTCTCTCTCTCTATAAGTCTAAAGTTCAAGGTGAAATGGTGGAAAGTTATGATATTTTCACCTATTTATAGGTGGTCTGAGCGGTCAGAGAAACCTCAACCCTTATCTGATATCAGGGTCAAGTTTTGATCATTCAGCCTCAATTAGCAAGTTCTCTAGCCATATAAAGAATTACCATTTTACCCTTAAAACTTTGGCAGGAAATTTCAAAATTCTTGGTAGCTATAGCAACTTTTTTGGCTAAAATTACAATCTGCTACCCTTAGAGTATTGAAAGCCTACATAGCTACCTCCAACAAATATTTACCTTTCATTCAAGTCCCCGTTCTTTTTTTTTTTTTTCAATTTAGTTTCCCACTAATGCAACTATATGCCATCTAATGCAACATATACAAGCATTTAACTTATTTAAAAACTAGCAAACATCTCTTATAAATAGGAGTGAATGTTACATTTCTCCCCTCCTTTAAAATAATTTTGTCCTTAAAATTAGAACAAACCTACTCAAATAATTTAGGGTAGGTCTTCTTCATCTCATCTTCTTTTTCCTTTCACTAGTGGAATGACTTTATTCCTTAACTGCTTGACCTTAGTAACAATGATCCTTAAAGGTTTAGGATGATATGTTAAATTATCTTTCAATTGTACTATACTGGAATCAAGAACATGTGAAGGATCTGGGATGTATTTACAAAGTTGTGAAACATGAAAAGCATTGTGAAGATTGGACAAAAATGGAGGTAACACCATTTGATAAGTAGATGAACCAATTCTTTTCAAAATCTGGTATGGTCCAACGTATTTAGGATTAAGCTTTCTTGACTTAATAACCTTACCAATACTAGTAACTGGAGATACCCTGAGAAAAACATGGTCTCCTTTTGTAAATTCTAGTGGTTTTCTCCTCTTATTATAAAACCTAATCTTACAACCATTTCCATTAAATGCTTATTTTATAAATCATCTTGCTCTAAGATTGGTGTGGTACACTTACTTTTACCTGACTGTGATTCCAATTGCAATTTAATAATTGTGTTTTGGTTCCTTTACTTAGGTATCTCTTGGTTCATACATTGCACAGTGAAAGACAAGAAAGTGAAAATTAATAATAACACAACAGTTGAAGTTTTGGTCAATACATAAGGTAAGGAGGCAACATCCCTGTTACTGAAACCCTTATCAAAATGTTCCTTGTAACATCCACTCCTCCTATTTATTAAGAGATTTTTGTTAATTTTAAATAAGTTAAATGCTTGTGTTTGTTGCATTAGATTGCATGTAGTTACATTAGAAGGAGGGACTAAATTGAAAAGAGAAGAGCGGGGACCTAAGTGAAAAGAAAAGGTTTAGTAGAGGAAGCTATGTAAGCTTTCCATATTTCAAGTGTAGCTAACTATAATTTTTGCCAAAAAATTTACTGTAGCAACCAGAAATTTGAATTTGTCTGCCAATGGTTCAGGGGCAAAATGGTAATTTGGCATGTGACCGAGAAAATTATCATTTTTGGCCAAATGATCCAGAATTAGGATGGGAATTGCAATTGCCAGACCACCTATAAATAGGCAAAAATACCAGAACCCTTCAATTTGCTATTCTAAGTTTAGGACCTAGAGAGAGAAAGAGAAGTTCTAGAGAGAGAGTATAGAGAATTCAAAAGAAAAAGGAGATTTTAGAGTAGAGTTGATTACAGGAAAGATTAAGAAGGTATCTACCATCATTTACACACTTCTTCAGCAAGAAACAAGGTATCAAAACAACCTATTCCCTCTAATTTTGACTTTACTATTCATGTTCTAAAAAATAATGATTTTGTTGTTGTTTAAAGTAAGAGAGGGATTAAAACTACATTCTTGGTGTTTTTCAATGCTATTGGGTGTTTTAAATTGCGTCAATATACTTATGCAAATGGATATTAGATTATGGGAAATGAATTTTTACTTATTGTATGAAAATAAGGTTTAATCCAAGATTTGAGTGAGAATAAACAATAGTTTGGGCTTTTTTTATGTGGTAAATGATGATTGTATACTGATATTGAGTTGAGGAGTGTAACATCTACTCTAATTATGATTAAAGAGATGCTTGATAATTGTTAATTTGATGTTTAATGCTTGTGTATGTTGTATTAGTGCATATAGTTGCATTAGCATAGGGACTAAATTGAAAGGAAATAAATGAAGGTTTAGCAAGAGGTGACTAGGGACTAAATTGAAAAGGGAAAAGTGAGGGAGTTTAAGAGTGAAAAATAGCCTAGGGACCAAAGAGCAAATACCCAAACTTTCTCTTAAACCCTAGCTGAACCTTAAACCTTCTATACACTTCCCACTTTCATCATTTTAGAGAGAGAGGCAGGAGGGCAGTTAGAGAGAGAAAGGGGTGATCTAGGGTAAGAAAATAGAGATTTTACTGAAGGAAGGGTAGATTTGAGGCTAGAAATCAGTCCTACAGTAAGGGAGGATCATTTCTAACATATTAAACATACACATTCTTCCAAGAATCAAGGTAGCAATCCATCCTAAACCTCTTTCTTTTTTGAAATGTTTACTGTTGTTGGAAAATATAAATTTCTAAATGTTTAAATTGAGATTGGGGTTAAACCTGCATTCTATATGCTTTTCTATTTCTACGGGATGTTGTGTTACTGAAATGTATGCTCATATATGTGCTTGTAATTGATTGGAAGGGCTGGGTTGTGTTCATCTAGAGATATAGACTAGTTTTCCTTGAATGTACCATGTTTGAGCTAATGGGTGAGAAATGTTTAATGAGAATAAAGTTTGTTGTATGAAAACTAAGCTCATGTGTTTAAAATTAAAAATGAAATGCATTCTGTACTCGGTATTATTAAAAACTATGTTTTCTAAACTACAGCAGAACATCACAACTGACTCTACGTATGGGGCAGTCGAATGTCGTGTTCCTAAAAAACCCAGAAGTGCAGACAGAGGCTTAGCAACCGACTGCCAAATTCTTAACAGTCGACTGTTGGGTTTCCTCATACTAACTTAATTAAGCGCTTACAACATAGGTAAGCAAGGAAACTAGGAGTTTTGGTTGATGAAACCCTTAGGATAGTGAAAAAAATAGAGAGCAGAAAACACAAAAAGGGAAAGAGAAAAGTATTCTCAGTGTATGCCTTAGGGTAGATAAGCTCATAATCAAGTATCCAATTTTTGGTATGGGACGGCCGTTGGGCTTTCCACGAGTGTGCAATAAATTAAGATGGTTAAACATCCACTTAAAATTAGATGATTTCAAAACCACCATGATGGTTGTGAACTTTAAGTTAGTGTCATCTTCCAAAGGCCATATGAGAAACACATACTTCGAGTTAAGCATAACCATGGGCATGGGCCGATTCACTTTAGAGTATATGTAGAGAATAGTGTACCAGGAGTGTGATCCACTTGAAGAAATGCTAGTGATTCCATAGTACTATGATCCACCCAAAAGTGGAGAGGAAATGATCTGGGTAGAGTTGACAGTGATCCCATAAGAGTATACCAGCCCTGTTTGGGATGAAAGGAAGGAATCCCACTGGTCAGGGATGATCTACCAAAAAGGGACAGGGACCATTAAGGTACTTAGATCCACCGAGGGACGCCTCAGAATGTACAAAAGTTAAGGTATGGCTAAATAAACATGCGCTCATTCATGTAGATAGTGGTGCGTGGAGTTGTTGCTGGGCGACTCTCCTGATTACTCTTAGGGTGTTTTATGTACTACTCATATGTTATGGAAATGAAATAATGGCATGTTCATTATCCCGCATGTGTTTTAGAAGAAATGTTTCATGATGAGAATGATGATGAATGCACTTCCCATGTTTTAAGGATGATATATGCTTTAATGACTATGCACTTCCCATGTTTCATGATGAGAATGATGATGAATGCACTTCCCATGAATTACATCCCATTAGCATATGATATGTTTTATAAAAGAATGTAGAGTTTTCCATGTGAGCACGGTGTACAGGTTAATGGATTTTGTAACAAGTTGCATTACTACTGAGATTTAATCCTCATGTTATTGTTGGCATGTATCAGATGTGTAGGTCCCAGGCTAGAGAGAAGTAAAGTAGGAAGAAGTGTGCATTCTGAGCATATAGATTATTTTATTTGAATAGCTTAAGTACATGGTAGAATGAAGCTAGCCTTCATGATATTTTGAGAAAGGCTAGTGTAGGATTATTTTGTATAGCCTATGCTAACTTATCTGTATAAGAATTAGGCTGGATCGATGAATATACTGATTGATGGGACTATGAGTGGCAAAATTGTTGCCTCCATGCCCAATAGTTAACTGACTATATTTAATTAAAAATGCATGTTTATGTATAGTTAATCTAGGGTTATCCTATTTATATTTATTCCACTGCGATGTTGAGAGAACCTGAGAGTAGAAACCAAACCAAATGGCACTCAATTAATCAACTTAGTAAAAATTTTAAAATTTACTTGAGTAGAAGTGATGGTAACACACCATTATTATGAGAATTATATACATTATACCCTTAAAAACTTAAAAGAAACCATAAGCTAATCGGGGTGTTACAAGGAGGGTCAAAAATGATTTACAAACTTGTTCTTGGGCTAAATCTAGTTCAATGAAAGATTTGAAAAATAGAGTATAACATAGCAGTCAACTTATAAGCCCTATCAATTGACTTTCGTGCTTTTCAGTTGCCCAGAAATGCATCCAGAGTGCCAGCAGTAGATTGCCAGTTCATGGAAGTCAATTGTCGTGCTCATATTTTTTGGAAATTTGCCAAGTACATAGCAGTCGACTGTCAGGCTGTAACAGTTGACTAATAGCCCTTGGGTTTGGAAATTTTCAAGGCAGTAAGTTGCCAAGAGGGTGGAAGTCAACTGGCAGGACCCTGTTTTGGAAAAATAAATTCAATGACCTAGTTTAAAGCATATTTAGCCTAAAACTCCACTCAAACAAGGGATTTAGACCTATAATATATAATGGGTAACAAGAGGGTTGAGAATGAAAGAAAAAGATCAAGAAAGAAATGAGATTTTTAAAAGGAATGAGCATGAGAACTTTAAGAGAAATGAGAAAGTATTCCAAGCATATGGATAGTGGTAGATAGGAACATACTAAATGACCAATTGTTGGTATGGGACTACAATTAAAGCATTCCACAGTTAAATTATATGATTTTGAAAATACCATGGTGGTTATTAATTTTAAGTTAGTGGATTCCTTTATGTCCAATCAAAAGTCATGTACTTAAAGTTATAATAACTATGGTATGAGTTGAATCACCCTAATCTATATGCTTGTGAATAGTATTTTAGGGAAATGATTTGTTGAGTATAGTAAGCCCAGATATATGGGGAAGGATCTGCCAAAGAGGTGGGCAAGGACCCTATGGTTCTTGAAGGTAGGAAATGATCTGTCAAAGCGGTGGTAAAGACCCTCATGGGGGTGTTGTGGATGGATGTACTTAAATCCAATGGAGGACGCTCCAACATGTACAGAATTGCAGTCAAGGACTGTCGGATTATAAACAAATTGTAGTTGAGAACTGCGGGTAGTCGTGGACTACAAGAAATTGATGTGAGGAGTTGTTCGCTCGGTGACTCTCCTGATTCCTCTTGGTATGATCTTGTGATGATCATGATTTGGCACTGGCCATGAGAATATGCTCTGATTTCCTTGTTTATGCTCTTGTTTCTCTATGATGCCTTGTTACCATTATAATGTGATGTATATCCTATGTGATGGATATGTGATATAATTTGATGATATATGTATATCATGTGGGATAGATAGTAATGATTGTATAAGTATGAGTATGCGATGTGAGACATAACTGTATAATTTATGCATTGTATCACAATAGACATAATGTTTTATTTGATGGTAAGAAGAATGTAGTATTTTTTGTAAAAGTACATTGGTACAGGTCAGCAGTATTTAAAATCAGGTTGTTATTGCTACTGAGATTCATTCTTATATAAAATGCTGGTGTGTATCAAATGCCTATGTGCCAAGTCCTGCTAAAGATGGAAGTAAAGATGCTAGAAATACCCTTCTTGGGATGTTTCCCAGTTGTGAAGGAACTGTGGATTGTTTTGTAATAGAAGTTCCCTTTACACCTTGATTCTATGAAGTTTTAGGATTGTATAGTGAGATTTTGACAAGCCCAATACCCTGAATCCTTATTATCATTTTAGGAGGATCAAGAGAATGATTTTTGGATGTATAAAGTAAGGACACATATGTATTAGGATATGTGAGCTAGGAAACCACTAGCGGTCTTTTGTTAAATGGGTATAAGTGACAGGCTTGTTGTCTCCTTACTCTAGTTGACACTCTCACATATCTATAGGTATATGTCTGTTGCACAAAAACTATAACTACTATAAATAAACTATGTATGTGAATGTAAATAGATATATGTTTTATTTCAATTGTTTTAATTATTTTTTGTTGCGACATTACATGTGAGTACCCCGAGTGTAGAATTCCCAAATTAGTAGCACTTAATTATTTAATTTGATAGAAGTTAAAAATTTACTCGGGTAGAGGTAGTAGTAACTCATTGATCCTGTATATTATATTATATTATTTAGCCAACTAAAAGGAATCATAAGATTGGGGGTGTTACATTGAGTTGCTGTTAGAGCAGGCGACCATGGTTAGCATATCGCTAACTCGGTAGTGAAAGGTAGGTTCCTCAGGATAGAGACTAATGCAGGTTAATTAGCTGAGCCTAGACAGTTGATTGGCTTGTATTATGTTTTAACTTGAGGAATGGGGTCTTAGATTTGGGTAGACATTATTTCTTGTTGGTGCCATATAATCTCTTAATTAGCACTAAATGGTTTTTTTTTTTTGAATGGAATTAGGATAGTTTATTTTGATGTACATGAAATGTAATGGGCATATATAACAGGATATGGGGTAGTAATCCACTGCTAGATTTTTGATAGGGTATGAGTGGTAGGTTTGTTACCTCCTAGTCTAAGAAATTAGTAGAACTCTATATATCCTGTAGTATATGTAATAATTTTGTAAGTTTGAAATGGATATGGAAAGTATATAAATGATGGCTTAAATTTATGTTGCGTTTTATTGATTATTATGTATGTTTATTTAGGCTTCTGCTGTGTTATGAATGAATTTAATACCTGAGCAAGGATCCAAACCTAATCACAGTTATAAAGAAAAATGAAAATTTATAGAACTCAGGTAATAGTAATAAAGAACATAAGAGTATATAATATGCCAGTCTTATAGCCAAAGGATTTGTAAACATTATACTTATGCAAACAGCTATAAGATTGGGGTGTTATATTTGTTGGTATTAGCGCATAGTGGATCTTAGGTAGAAATGGAGTAGATTCCTCGTGGGATAGACTAATTCAGGTTAGCTAGTTAAACCTAGGCTGTTAACTAACTTGTAATTTTGTTTGACTTAAGGAATGGAGAATTAGGTTTAGAAAGATTGTAGCTCTGATGGATGTTATATACTTTCTATTGAATATTATGTTGTTGAGACTGATCACCTCAATGATGCTTATTTGGTATAATAGTCATGGCACCCAAAAGAAGAAGCAATGTACAAGGTCAGAGCAGAGATGAAAACATGATTGATGTGGTGCAAACTTTAATGGGAATGGTAGATGCTATGAGGGAACAAGTTGCTACCACTAACAAATAGGCTGAAGCCACAACTGAAGTGGTGAGATAGAATAATGAGAGGGATGTCCATGGAAACCTAAGAAATGAACAAGGAAAGAATCAAGGAAATAGAGACTAGTATGAGTTCCAAAATTCAAAACCTCCTTCATTTAGAGGAAGCTATGATCCAAAGGTAGTTGAAGAGTGGCTAAGTAAGTTAGAGAAAATTTTTGTAGTACTTAAGAGTATAGAGGAACAGAAAGTTTCATATTCCACTTATATGCTAAAAGGTGAGGCAGAACACTAGTGGAAGAGGGCCAGATAGTTAATGGAAGCCAGAGAGATTTAAGTTACATGGGAATCTTTCAAGGAAGTATTCATGGAGAAGTACTTTCCCTAGAACCTAAGAAATGTAAGAGATAGAGTTCATACAGATTAAGCAAGGTAAATCATCCTTTGAACACCACTTGATTAGATTTGAGGAGCTTTCCAAATTTTCCTTTTATCTGAAGCTAAAACCTAATGAGACTTGGAAAGTTATGCACGTGGAAGGGAGTTTGAACTTGGCATTGAGGAATGCTGGTGCATCCCAAGAGATCAGGGATTATGCCACTTTGGTAAACAAATGTCGTATCTTTTTAGAAATATTGACGACTATAGACAAAGAAAAGCAAGGATCTTAGTCTTTTAAAAGGAAGATGACACTGGGGTTTGTGTAAGGAAGAGGAGATAAATTTGCTAGAAACTAGAAGGGGAAGAAACCTTTGAATATGCTAGTCCTTGCAAGTTGTCCAAAGTGTGGAAGAAACCATGGAAGCAAACCTTGCATGATAGGGCAGAATGTTTGTTACAGATGTGGTAAGCCAGGGCATTTTGCAAAGGAGTGTCCTACACTAAATAAGCCAATGGAGAAAAAGTCTTAACCTCTTTGGTTTGTTTGAATTGTCCTGTTATGATTGAAAGTAAACCTTTTATGATTGATCTTATCTGCTTGCCTTTAGTAGATTTAGATATCATACTTGATATGGACTGGCTTTCAATGAATAATGTTATTTTGGATTATTTAACTAGAACTGTGATTTTTCTAGACATTATGCCAGTAAAGGGAAAAATTGATGAAACTAATTAGAGTCTGTGTGTAACACCCCATAATTTAATTAGTCTAAATTAATTTTATTTAATTAAAGGTATGGAATTAATAGTATTATAAATTCCTTAATATGAATTTCTAGCTTATAAAATTTAATGGGCTAAATATTTATATTAAGGGTAAACTTTGAAAAAATTTTATTGCTTAAAGTTAATTCTTGAAATTCTTTTTCCTAGCCTAAATATTAAGAAAGAAGCAATGCAAGATATTACCATGTAACCATATGCATGAGAGTGCCATGAATGCAAGGAGGGAATGGAAATTTAAATTTCTATGCATAGGAAACAAGGAGGCCACATGAAGTTGCAAAGAAAAGGGGACTAAAAGCATTAATTTTTACATATATATGTGCATGGCTCTCACGTAAGGATGGGAAGGAGAAGTAGATAAAATAATATATATATATATGTGGGGGAAACCATTAGGTGTAGGTGTAGGATTTTTTAGTTGCTTGTAAGATTGGATAATCTAGACTTGCAAGAAAACAAAAAAAAGTGCAGAATTATTTTGCTTATGGGACGCACCTAACGTGTGAGAGGAGGAGAAGCAAATTGAAGCAAACAAGAAGGAATTTAATTAATGGAAAATATGTAGAAAATTTCCTTGTGTGAAGGGCAGAGGGACGTGAAGCATATGACTAAGGTGGAGTGTAAAGGAAGCAAGGTTCACATGGGGCATGAACAAGAATAATTCAAAGTTAAATAAGTGTGTGCTGCATGTGGAGAGGAAGGGGAAACCGAAATGAGAGATTCATGGGCTGAAATGCACACGTGAAGTGACAAGAAGAAGAAAAGAGAAGAAATATATATATATACCAAAAGTGTGCAGAATTCCCTTTTAGAAAAGTGAAAAGAGAATGCAAAGAGGAACTCCACACACACACGCCACTTAGGCTACAAAGTATACGAAAAATATGGATTTAGAAGGAAAGGCAATGTGGCGTGAAGGAGAAGAGAAGAAGGGGGAGAAAGAGAAAGAGAGCATGCAACTTTTAAGCAAATGGTGAGGGTTAATGATGAATACCTTTATGAGGAATGCAATGGTGAGGAAGATGAATTAAGTTAGTGCTGTAAATTTATTGCCATGACCACATAAGAAATTAGTTAATGATGAATACCTTTATGAGGAATGCAATGGTGAGGGTTTAAGGTGAAGAATAGATTCCAAGTAGAACTTATTATGGCCTTTACTAATATTTTTACCAGGAATTTATGTGAGAATAAATTCTAAGAAAAGTGGAAAATATTATGTCCATTAATAATATTTTTGGAAGGAAATTTATGTAAGAATAATTAGAAAATATTATGTCCATTAATAATATTTTGGAAGGAAAATTTATGTAAGAATAAATAGAAAATATTATGTTCTTAATAATATTTTTGGAAGGAAATTTATGTGAGAATCTAATTCCAAGAAAAATAGAAATATTATGTCCAAAATTAATATTTTTGGAGTGAAATTTATGTAAGAATAAATTCTAAGAAAAATAGAAGATATTATGTCCATTATTAATATTTTTGGAGTGAAATTTATGTAAGAGTAAATTCTAAGAAAAATAGAAGGTATTATGTCCATTATCAATATTTTTGGAGTGAAATTTATGTGAGAATAAACTCCAAGAAAAATAGAAAATATTATGACCATTATTAATATTCTTGGAGGGGAATTTATGTGAAAATAAATTCCAAGGAAAGTAGAAAAGATTATGTTCATTGTTAATATTTTAAAAGGAACTTAAATCTAATTTCCCAGGAAAAAGCGAAATAATATGGAAGCTTCGAATTTATTCGAAACCGTCAAGGAATGAAACCTTTCCCTGGATAAAAACAGGGAAGTGTAGGGTGACACCACGCCCTTCGGGGCATCGAGTGTACACCAACGACCTAGCGAGGCGTGGCCGAAGGTGCTCTATGCCCATGACCTAGCATTCACGATCATGCTGAAATCATGGCTGAGTGTCTACAGATTATGAGGTGTGGCCGGAGGTGCTCCACACGAGTGACCTAGGGAGGTGTAGCTGAAGGTGCTCCATACCCGTGATCTAGTGTCCTGAGGATTTCATGTACGTGGGCCGAGTGTCCACAATTTACGAGGTGTGGCCAAAGGTGCTCCACATGGGTGGCCTGGCAAGGCACGAATGAAGGTGCTCCGTGCTTAAGACCCAGTGCTCGTGATTACGCTACATACGTGGCCGAGTGTCCACGAATTTTGAGGTGTGGCTGAAGGTGCTCCACATGGGTGACCTAGGGAGGTGTGGCCAAAGGAGCTCCACTCCTGTGATCTAGCATCCACACAGTATGCATAAATGCTTTGATGATTTTGAAATAATAAACCGGTACGCTTAAGAGAATACTGGTAATGTGAAACAGGATCTTTAACTTTTGTTAACTACTAAATTTATCATACAATAGTTACCTGTTTACAGTCTGTATTTTACTCCTAAATCAAGGATTTAGGTTGAACTTTTTTAGTTCCTGCACCCTGGTACATATTAGTTTCTTTTAAACTATGAATTGCTAAGCTACTGGGAAACCTGTGTTTCTCATCTATATGCTAATATGTACCAGATACGGACGCGTAGTAGGGACATGTGGTGGTAGTACTTATCGATCAAGTAAGGTTTTTGTAACCCCCATTTTTAGATCCTAGATGTACTCGAATTAGAATAGGACAGCTAATTTGATTGTATATACGAGTAGTTTTGGGAATACCGGGGAAAACGGATATGTGAAGGACCGGTCCATCACTATTTTATGCGGGAGTCTGAGTGGTAGGCCTGTTGTCTTCTGACTTCTATGGTACGGGTACTTCATATATCCGGGGACACGTGCATCAGTATGTAATGATTGTTATTATACTTGTATTATTGATTCATATGAAAGACTGTATTTTCATCGTGTAGCATAGAATTTTATTATTCCGCTGTGCATGTAAGTTTTATTTTTATCTAAGAAAAAGATCCTGAACCTAATTCGTTTAACATAAATTGAATGGTTTAATGGCTCAGACAATAATTAAAAGGATAAGAATAATGTATCGAACCTATCTAATATAGCGGAATGAGCAACAAGACTAGATAGGGGCGTTACACTGTGAGTTTTTTTATGTGTTTCCAGATGAAATATCTAGTCTCCCACCTGAAAGAGAAATAGAGTTTTCTATAGACTTGATCCCTGGAATAGGACCGATCTTTATAGCTCCTTATAGGATGTCCCCATTATAATTGAAAGAATTAAAGGTATAGATAGAAGATCTGTTAGAGAAAAAATTTATTAGGCCTAGTTCTTCACTGTGGGGAGCACCTGTATTATTTGTGAAAAAGAAGGATGGGAGTCTGAGATTGTGTATAGACTACAGACAATTGAATAAAGTGACCATAAAGAATAAAATCCTCTTCCTAGGATGGATGACCTGTTAGATCAATTGAAAGGAGCCATAATATTCTCTAAGATTGACTTAAGGTTAGGTTAACACCAGATAAGAGTGAGAAGTGAGGATGTCCCTAAGACAGCTTTTTGAACCAGATATGGACACTACGAATTTTTGGTAATGCCATTTGGATTGACTAATGCTCTGGCTATTTTCATGAATTACATGAATCACATCTTTAGACCTTACCTAGATCTGTTCGTGATAGTGTTCATTGATGATATTCTTGTGTATTCCAGAAATAAACAAGAGCATGCTTAACATTTAAGGATTGTATTACAAGTGTTAAGAGAAAAATAATTGTGTGAAATATGAATTCTAGTTAGAAGAAGTAAAATTTTTGGGACATGTGATCAATAAAGAAGGAGTCACTGTAGATCCTAGTAAAACTGAAGCAGTGATGAAATGGGAGAAACCTCAATTGTAACGAAGATTTATAGTTTTCTTGGGTTCGCAGGATACTACAAAAGATTTATTCAAGGATTTTCATAGATAGCTTTACCTTTAACTAAGTTGACTAGGAAGAATGTTTAATTTAGATGGGATTCTAAATGTGAACATAGCTTTCAAACCCTGAAAGAAAAGCTGACCACTATACCAGTATTAATGATTCTTGATCCTTTAGGGCCTTTTGAGATTTATTGTCATGCGTCTAAGAATGGTTTAGGCTATGTCTTAATGCAAGAAAGAAGAGTGATAGCCTATGCCTCAAGATAGCTAAGACCTCATGAAGAGAACTACCCTACCCATGACTTAGAGTTGGCCACTGTAGTATTTGCTTTAAAGATATGGTGGCATTATCTATATGGGTCTAGATTTGAGGTATTAAGTGTCCATAAAAGTCTCAAATACCTTTTTGTTTAGAAAGAATTGAACATGAGGCAGAGAAGGTGGATGGAATTTTTGAAAGATTATGAATTTGAGTTGGAATACCATCCTGGAAAGGCAAAAGTAGTGGCAAATGCATTAAGTAGGAAATCTCTTCACATGGCTCGAATGATGGTAAATGAAATAAGCCTGATAGAGAAGTTTAGAAACTTAAATCTATTCACTATAGTGTTGCCAGATAAAATTTGTCTGAGTGAGTTAACAATTGAAAATACTTTCAGAACTCAGATATTAGAAGCCCAAAAAGGAGACAAATATCTTAAATCACTAAAAGATCTCAAGGAATTTAGAAAGGAAACGATGGGGTAATGACTTACCAAAATAGATTATACATTCTTGAATCTGGAAGATTGAGAGAGGTGATATTAGAAGAAGCACACAAGAGCAATTATACAATTCATATAGGAGCCACAAAAATGTACTAAGATTTGAAAGAAAATTTTTGGTGGCCTGGTATGAAGAGGCAAATAGCCGAGTATGTTGCTAGATGTCTCATATGCCAATAGGTAAAGATAAAACATTAGAAACCTGCAGGACTATTACAACCTCTAGAAATCCCAGAATGGAAATGAGATAAGATTTTAATAGATTTTGTAGTAAGTTTACCCAAAACTCAAGTAGGAAATGATGTTATTTGGGTTATAGTAGACAGATTAACAAAATCTGTGCATTTCTTGCCAATCAAAATAAATTATTCATTAGATAAATTAGCGTAGATAAATCTACAAGAAATTGTGAAACTTCATGGTATTCCTACCAATATAGTTTCATATAGAGACCCTAGGTTCATTTCTAGATTTTGGCACGCGATACAAGAAGCCTTTGGAACTAGATTAAGCTTTAGTACTGCTTATCACCCTCATACTGATGGGCAGAATAAAAGAACCATTCAAACTCTAGAGGACATGGTTAGGTCCTGTGCATTAGAGAAAAAGGGAAGCTGGGATAGGAATTTATCTTTGATAGAATTTTCCTATAACAATAGTTATCACTCCAGTATAGGAATGGCAACTTATGAGGCCTTGTATGGCAGAAAATGTAGATCATCTGTTTGCTAGTTTGAAATAGGGGAAAGGTAGATTTTAAGGCCTGATTTGGTACAACAAACCACTGACCAAATCAAAATGATTAGAGTAAAAATGGCTAAGGCCTAGGATAGGCAGAAAAGTTATGTTAATAAAAGAAGGAGACCATTGGAATTTGACGAAGGAAACCATGTATTTGTAAAAGTTTCCTCAACAACTAGTATAGGTAGGGCTATTAAATCCAGAAAGTTGAGTCCAAGGTACATTGGACCTTTACAAATTTTAAAAAGAGTTGGTCCGTAAGCCTATCAAATAGCCTTACCTCCTTCATTGTCAAAATTACATGATGTTTTCCATGTGTCCCAACTCCGAAAGTATGTTTTCAACCCATCCCATATTCTTGACACTAGTATGATACAGTTAAAAGAAAACTTAACTTATCAACCTAAACCTATACAAATCGTTGGTACTAACATCAAACACTTGAGAAGTAAGACCATACCTTTGGTAAAAGTGTTATAGGATTCGTCGTCACCGCAAAAGGCCACATGGGAGAAAGAGGAGGACATGCAGAATAATTTTCTTAAGCTATTCATGTGATAATATAGCAAATTTTGAGGACAAAATTTTTTAAAGGAGGGGAGAATTGTAATATCCTGAATTCTATGATATCAGGTATGTCTTAAAACCCTAGATTCAATATTTTCATGCTTAAAAAATATCCAAAAATCATTTTATATTGCCTTAAACAAAGGAAGGAATAAACTGAAAGGAAATGATTTGGGACTAAGATAAAAGGAAATTAGTTTCATAAAATATCCTAAAAGTAAGCATGCAAATCGAGGTACATTTATGGCGCATCATGATGAAGTTTGAAATTGGAGCTAATGTCATGATTGCTTTAAGAAAAATATCTAGGGCCAAAATAGTCAAATTTTATCTAAATATATATATAAATATTTATTTATCAGATAAAGTGGCTAATTTTATCTGGAAAAATTATGAAATTACCTCTAGAATATTTTTTTCAAAATTTTGAAAAAAAATAGTTTGGGACTTAAGAGGGGGTAAAATGGTTATTTTACCATAAAGGGTAAAATGGTAATTTGACCCCAAGGGTAAAAAGGTAATTTTACCACAAGGACATAATGAGTATTTTGCCTAAGGAAACACTTTAAAAACTCCTTAAAATGCCCCTTGACATCATGATTTAGTGAAGATAAAGTAAAGGGCAAAATTGACTTCTTCTAATTAATTAACAAGTCTCCATTGTAACATCCGCTCCTAAAATTTGAGAGATGTTTGTTAATTTTAGTTAATTGCTTGTGTATGTTGCATTTATGTTATATTAGCTTGCATATAGTTGTATGAGTGCAAGAATTGGACTAGAAATGAGTGAGAAAATTGACTAGAACGAGGAAAAGGACTAAACTAAAAAGTGAAAAAGTTTAGGTATGACAATCACAATTTTAGCCAAAGGATTTCCTGTAGCAACAAAATTTTGAAAGCATCCTGCCAGTGAGCTAGGGACAAAATGGTAATTTAACATATAGTTGGAAGAATTATCATTTTGGACCAATGGTTGGGAATTAGGAGTAGTATTGCAAAAGGACCAAACTGTCTATAAATAAGCCAATCCTTCAGACCCTTCATTTGGCATCGTGAGTTCTGAAATTTTAAAGAGAGAAGGAAATTGAGTTAGAGAGCAAAAGCTAGAATTGGGAAGAAAGGAAGCTATTGGACGAATCTAAGCATTCTAAGAGCTAGGAAATCACTCCAGAACACTTTCCAATCATCAAATATTGATTAAAAACCAGCAAAAAGGTAGCATAATAAGCCAATCCCTTTATGTTAGAGTTTACTGTTCATACTATTGAAATTTGTGAAATTGAACTTGTTTGAAAGAAAAAGGGATTTAAAACTACATTCTTATTATTTTTAATCACTATTGGGTATTTTTAACCGATTGAAAATACTTGTGTATGCTTAAAATGATTTCTGAAAAATGGGTTTTTCAACTTGAACGAAAATGAGTTTTAATCTCAAATTTGGACAAGATTATATGATGTTTTGTGTAACACCCCATAAATTAATAAGCTTAAATTGATGGATAGAATTAGGGTGTTAATAAATTAATTTCTTGTTGCTAATGAATTTAAGAATTGGCTTAAGGAAGGAAAATTTCACTTGCATAATTTAATGGCCAAATTGTTTAGATTAAAAAGACAAGTTACATAAGAATTGGATGCTTAATTTAACCCCTTATTTTCTTTTGTTAAATAGCCTAAGTACCAAAGGAAGGAGTATTAAATTTTATGCATGGAAATCTTAATGCTACACGTGAGGTTAAGAGGGCTAAAGGCATTCAATGTTTTTTTTATATATGTGCATGGTTTTCACGTGAAGAAGAAAAGGAGAAGTAAGGTGGGATAAAATATATATACACACATACATGAGTGCCACATGAATAAAGGGGAAAAAGCTGGCAAACAAAGCCATTCTCCCTTGTGCTAGGATGCCACACATGAAGTATGAAAGCCATTATGTAGTGTAGAATTTTGTTGCATGAAAAAAATAGGTGAAGCCATGTGAAAGGAAGGGATAGGAATGCTAAACTCATGCATGAAACCTCTAAACTACACGTGAGCCATGAAGGAAAGAAAATTATGTAAATTGTGGCATGGGACCACACGCTAGGTAGGAAAGAGTGCAATAAATTTTTTTGTGATTGCTTGTGAAATTGGACAATCTAAACTTGCAAGGAAAGTCAAGACCAAGGTTGCAAGTAAGGGAGTACAAGTGCAAAATTATATATATATATGTATAAGCATGTGGAAAATAAAAAGGGAGAATAGGCAAGAATGCATCCTACACGGTAACTCCATCCAAGGAGAAATTAAGTGCAGCATCCCATGTCCTTCCAGCCAGCCAAATGGGAATTTGAAATGAAGAAAAGAGAGAGAGAAGGACAAGAGGCACACGCCACCTAGGCTACAGTGTCTACATAAAATAAGAATTTACAAGGAAAGGGAATTGGTGTGAAGTAGAAGAGAAAAAGAGAAAGAGTGCAGCTCTCCTTCCTTGGCTTGGACGAAAGAAAATAAGAAAGGAAAGAGAAGTGTGACGTGAAGGATGGGCACACGTGAAGAAGAAGGAAAGCAAGTAGCCTTGACCGAATAAGAGGGAGTGAAATTTGGAAATTTATTCTTGTTGCACACACCACCTAAGCATAAAGAAAAGAGAGTCAAGACTCTCCTCTTGTGATACCCATACCCACCATCTCGACAAGCAAGAAATGGGAGAGAGAGTATGCAACTTTTAAGCAAAAGAAATTAAGGAAAAGGGAATACACACGCCATATATGTAACAAACGGAATCATTTTTTTAAAAGATAAAACCCAATTTTCATGATAAATTCATGTAAGCGAAGTTTGGCACGACTTTTGAGGATGATGATTTGAAACAGAAGGTCGTTCGAGGTCAAAAACGTAAGCGAATGGAAAGAAATGCAATCTGACGATCAGGAACTAACACGACGTTTCGTGCATCAATTTCACTGATAGAGGCTAAAACCTTCACACAGAAACACGTGCCAATGTCTGGAAGGAAGCCGACACCCTAAAGTATCCCCGGGTGGTCCGAGAAAAGTAAGAATCGCCCCCGGAGGCTTTAAATTTCCCAGAATCCCTCTATTTCTATCAAATCCTTCTCTCTCCTCACCTCACTTTCTCTCTCCTCTCTCTCCTCCTTCCTCCACTGTGCGCCGCTACCACAGCCACCGTAGGCCACCACCTGGCATACCAATCGACAGCCCTCGCCACCGACAACCTTCAGCAACCACCCACGGCCACCAACGGTCGACAGTGCCGGTGAAAAACGGCATTTTCCTCCCCCATCGCGCGAAAACTTCGCCAGCTGAGATCGCCACCGTCCGCCACCGTTGGCCGTCACCGCCCCCACTATCGTGTAGCCTGAGCTGCTAGCTTCCTCCACCAGCTCGTCGACGTCGAACGGAGGTCTGACACGCCCGGATCGAGGCATTTTCCGTCCACTGTGCGTAAACTTTTGTGATCGGAAAACGCCATCAAAACAACTGTGAACCATCGCGCCACCACCATATTCGAACTCCTGGTTTTGCGGGCTTCAACGTGGTGTAAATTTCGAGGCCAACCACACCCCTCCGCCATACGCTGTCGTACGCCACCGTGCGCCGCCATGCCAGAGCTTCTGGACATATGCCGGGACAAACCGAGATCACCCCGGGACAGAATTCCATCATCTGATCATACTGGTAAGGTCCGATTTCCCAAAAACTGATGAATTCTGATTGAAATAGCTATCGAACGTAATTTGGCAATAAATTAACTTAGGAATTAGGGTAATCAGACTTAGGATCATAAAACGGATGACGTGACAAGCTTGAATATTCAATTAAATGTCTAGGGAATTTAATTGGCTCAGAAACCAAGACTACGTGAAGTTCTGAATTGATTTAGAGGGACAGGAGACCAGGTAGGATGATTTACGCTTCCCGAGTCCTAGATTTAACCTAGTGATTGCCTGAATGATTAGATTTAATTGCATGGATTTGCATGCTATTTTCGATGGAATAAATTGCATGCCTGTGTGCTGGATATCCTAATTTCATGTTAGACGCTTTGTTTATCAAGTTTAGATGCCCTTAGGATGGATTTACTTAGGGTAGGGTACTTGATAGCTTGTATTGGACGGTCGTTAAGTATCCCGAGTATAGGGAGTTTTCAAATGATACTATTTTACCAGATTTAGCTTGTACTGCGCTAGGGATCACGCGATGAATCAGGACGACCCTAAGAAAGGTTTAAGGAGTATAATGGGGGATAGCCTACACGGGGAAACGTTGTGATTTAGGCGTAATATCCTAGAACCCTAAGGAATAGCCGACCGTGAGAATGTGAGTTCGAATAGACTGTATAAGGATGAGAATTGGCGTATGTTCACATGCTAGGGGACGCCCTAGATGTTGATTCTCACTCGGTCCATGAGTGAGTGATTGGTGTTACGGATCACACTCACAATATAGGCTATATTTGGGTGATTGGTGTTACGGATCACACCCAACGATAAGAGAGGTAATCTCTCTAGATGACGTGCAATTAGATGACGATTTAGACTTGGACACAGAGGATTTGTGGCCAACGTGGATTTAGATACACTGGGCATGGGATTTTACCTAATTTCAATTATTGATTTTCAAAGAAATGGATTTTTATGATTTTGATTATCTGCCGCAAATTTTCATGCGATAAAATGATTTTAAAGATAAGGTATTTCACTGATTTCGAACTGATTTTGGGAAGATGTTTTCGGTGCTCGCACCGCTGAGTATTCAACCAAATTTTTGAATTGGATTTGAATTGTACATTATTCTACTGGGATTTTATATCTCACCAGGTTGTTTACTCAAATGAACAGGGACAAGGACAAGAACCTAGGCGTTAACTGGACGATGATTTGATGATAGACAGAAGAACAACTTAGTCTAGGCTTGATTTTCATGGTATATATTTTGATGATAACGCTGTATATTGATCTCCTGTAATTTATGTTTTCTGTTAATTTTGGACTGGCTGTGTATATTTAAACAGGTGACTGTTGTATTATGTATATGTTTGAAATACAGAGGAAACTCTACCAAATTTTCGGTAGGATTTACCGTTGTAAACTTATGGAATTAAGTTGGAATCTGTATGAATGATTGTATTCCGTATGTATAGATATTAGATTTCATTCCAGAGTAATTTATGATGTATGTATGTATAATTAGTTTTGCTGCGTGTGAATTAGGATTGAACGGAATCGGAATGGACAACGGGAAATCTATTTGGGTTACGCTCAACCAGTAGCAATCCCTTGACATTCCCACATCAGGAATAACTATTTGGAAAACCCATACGCTTCCGCTATGAGTGTGTATGTTGTATTAGGGGGTCATTACAAATATGGTATCAGATACCAGTTTGTCGAATTTTCTGGTTTAATGGGTTAAGGACTTTGAATTTTCGGGCTTGCAGCTTTAGGGTTTTGATTGATTTAACTCTGGAATGTTAGGACCTGATTTGAACCAATAATGAACGGAATAAAGTTAATGCCTTTCTATTAACTGTTGCTGTTAAAACTAATCTGTTTGCTTCTGTGTCAGATAAATATGGCAGAATCTAGCAAAGATGCCACTCGTAGGTCCAAAGGAAGGCCAAGGCACAGGAACCAGGGTGCTTCGGGTAGTGGAAGCATGGAGACTGATGTCGACATGCGCGATATGATGGAATCCATCCGGTTGATTGCTGATGCGATGAGAGATCAAGCCATTACCAGTGCTAATATGATGAGACAGCAACAGGAAGACAGACAGAGTAGAAATGACGGAGCCACCCAGCATGCTAATCCACTGTATCAGGGATGGATCGAGTTTCAGAGAGCAGGTCCATCTCCATTTGCAGGTGCCTCATATCCAGCTGCGGTAGAAGCCTGGATAAAAGATATTGAGAAGATTTTTAGATTGTTGCAGTGCGACAATGAGCAGAAAGTTACATATATAACATACATGTTGAAAGGAGAAGCAGAACTCTGGTGGAAAAATGCCCAGCAACTGATGGAAAGCAGAGGCATTCCACTTACCTGGGAGTCTTTCAAGAGAGTCTTTATGGACCAGTACATCCCTGAGAGCATAAAGTAATCAAAGGAAGCACAGTTTCTGAAGCTCACATAGGGAGGCAGGCCGTTTGAGGAGTATTTGAAACAGTTTGAAGAATTATCATGATACTCCACCTACCTGCGAATGCATCATGACGAGGCCTGGAAAGCAAAGCAATTAGAAGAAGGCCTAAACTTACCCATGAAGACTCAGTTAGCTACCCTAGAGATTCGAGACTTCGCCACGCTGGTAAACAAGTGCTGAATCCTGAGCAAGAATCTAGAATAGAGACAGGCTTAGAATATGACACAGAGAACAGGGAACCGGCCCAGACCAGCACCCAGAAATCTTAATGTGAGAAGCGGTATGTTTAAACCGCAACCTGGGGCTTCTAGTAGCAGTGGAAGACAACTTGACAACACACCCTGTCCGAAGTGTGGCACCAGACATCTGAATCAGCCCTACTGGCATCAGACTCCACTTCAGTGTTATAGGTGTGGAGGTACAGGACATATGGCCAGATATTGCCCTTCCACCGGGAACCAGCCGACATCCGGTAGCCGGAGACCACAGGCTCCAGGGAGAGTGTTTACTTTGAATGCGGCCAATGTCAACAGGTCTTCGGGCTTGATGCAGGGTAGAGGTAAAATATATAATTTTTCTTTGATAGTATTGTTTGATTCGGGTGCTACGTACTCCTTTATTGCTGATGCATGCGTAGAGAGAATAAGACTACCTATTCAAACCCTGCCCTGTGACCTATACATATTCACACCTTTGGGAGAAAGCCACTATGTCCCCACGAATATGCCTGAATTTCCCCTTAACCATTGAAGATACTTTGTTCATTGTGGACCTAGTGTGTATACCATTAACTGGGATCGACATCATTTTGGGAATGGATTGGTTGACTAGGAATCGGGTATTGATGAATTGTTCCGAAAGGACAATCACTTACCTAGATAACGTACTTGTGCAAAGGAGTGACAGGGCTTGTGAGATAGGTGATATGTCCCTTAATCTCTCTGAGGTAGAGTTGCAAGATAGGCTAAATCAAATCCCAATTGCTATTAATTTTCTGAGGTATTTCCTTTAGAAGTAAGTAGACTGCCACTACCCAGAGAGATAGAGTTCACCATTGACCTGATTCTAGGCGCGGGCCCAATAGCCATGACCCTATATTGTATGGCCCTAGCGAAATTAAGAGAATTAAAGGTCCAAATTGAAGATATGTTAGAGAAGGGGTTCATTAGGCCAAGTGTATCGCCATGGGGAGCTCCGGTCTTATTCGTAAAGAAGAAAGACGGGAGTTTAAGATTGTGTATTGATTACTGACAATTGAATAAGGTGACCATTAAGAATAAATATCCATTACCACGTATTGATGACCTGTTTGATCAGTTGCAAGGCACAACTGTATTTTCTAAGATAGACTTAAGATCAGGATACCACCAGATTAGGGTTAGAGAGGAGGATATCTCAAAGACAGCGTTTAGAACAAGATACGGCCACTACGAGTTTCTAGTGATGCCATTTGGGTTAACGAACGCACCAGCTGTCTTTATGGATTACATGAACAGGATTTTCAGACCCTATTTAGATCTGTTTGTAGTGGTATTCATTGATGATATCTTAGTCTATTCCAAGAATCACGAGGAGCATGCCCAACATCTTAGCACGGTGCTACAGATACTGGAAGAGAAACAATTGTATGCAAAGCTAGAAAAATGTGAGTTTTGGTTAGAAGAAGTGAAATTTTTAGGACACGTGGTTAATGGGGAAGGGATAGCGGTAGACCCAAAGAAAATCGAAGCAGTATTAGATTGGGGTCAACCTAGAACGGTCACCAAAATTAGGAGTTTCCTGGGTTTAGCTGGCTATTATAAGAAATTTATTCAAGGATTTTTTCAGATAGCCGTGCCGTTAACCCGGTTGACTCAGAAAGGGGTAGAATTAGAATGGAGCGAACAATGTGAGACTAGTTTTCAAATTTTGAAAGAGAAATTGACCACCGCTCCTGTACTAATTATTCCAAAACCCCTAGAACCCTTTACCGTATACATAGATGCATCCCTGAAAGGCCTAGGTTGCGTATTGATGCAGGATGGGAAAGTTGTGGCTTATGCATCACGGTAATTGAAACTTGCAGAGGAGAACTATCCCACCCATGACTTAGAATTAGCTGCTGTCGTGTTTGCCCTAACTATTTGGAGACATTACCTGTATGGCGTTGTATTTGAAGTGTATAGTGTTCATAAGAGCCTTAGGTATTTTTTTGATAAAAAAGAATTAAACATGAGGCAACGTAGGTGGGTAGAATACCTAAAAGACTTTGATTTTGAATTGAAATATCATGCAGGGAAAGCGAATCTCAGGGTTGATGCATTAAGCTAAAATTCACTACAGCTATTCAGTTTAATGATTGGTGAGATGAGGTTACTTGAGGATTTTGGGAATCTCAGCCTCAACGTAATCTCGTTTCCACAAAGATTAGTGATGAGTGACTTTTTGATAACCTGTGAATTGAGAGAATTGATTAGACAAGCCCAACTTGAGAACAAATCCTTGGAAGTATATGCAGATCAACCCAATTTTGGACTAGCACCTGATGGATTTTTGATGTTTAGGAAGAGGGTAGTGATTCTGAACCATCAGGAGCTAAAGGAAAAAGTGTTAGTAGAGGCCCATAGAAGCCATTACACTGTTCACCCCTGGTATTTCCAAGATGTATCAGGACTTAAAGAGGAATTTTTAGTGGCTCGATATGCGGAAGGATATCACGAACTACGTGAATGCCTGTTTGACTTGTCAACAGGTTAAGATAGAACATCAGAAACCCGCAGGGCTACTAAAACCATTAGAGATACCAGAGAGGAAATGGGATCAAATAAATATGGATTTCGTGGTAGGATTACCTAGGACACCAGCTGGATTTGATGCCATTTGGGTGATAGTAGACAGGTTGACCAAGTCTGCGCACTTTTTACCTGTTAAGGTGCATTACTCCATGGAGAAATTAGCCAAAGTATACCTTAGGGAAATCATGAGATTGCATGGAATACCGTCAGGTATAGTATCCGATCGAGACCCTAGGTTTACTTCGAGATTCTGGCAATCCTTATAGCAAGCCTTAGGAACCCAACTTAAATTTAGCACAGCCTATCATCCTCAAACTGACTGGTAGTCTAAGAGGACTATTCAAACTCTAGAAGACATGTTAAGGGCTTGTGTGCTTGAGCAAAAAGGAAGTTGGGATAAACACTTGCCGTTGATAGAGTTTGCATATAATAACAATTATCACTCTACCATCGGCATGGCACCTTACGAGGCTCTGTATGGGAGGAGTTGTGAATCACCTTTAAGTTGGGTAGAAATGGGGGAGAGTGTACTGTTGGGGCCCAAAATAGTACAAGAAACCACTGATCAGATTAAAATGATCAGGGAAAAGATGAGAGTTGCCCAACAGAGGCAAGAATCATATGCTAACAAGAGAATAAGGCCTTTGGAATTTAATGAGGGAGACCACGTATTTCTGAGAGTGTCCCCCACCACGGGTATTGGTAGACAGATAAGGACCAAGAAACTAAGCCCTAGATTCCTAGGACCATTCCCGTTGCCTACCAAATTGCCTTACCTCCCTATTTGTCCAACCTACATGATGTTTTCCATGTCTCCCAACTTCGCAAATATGTCCCAGATCCTGCGCATGTATTAGGGAATCAACCGATAATATTAAAAGAAAATTTGACTTATGAATCTACTCTTGTACAAATCCTTGACTATAAGACTAAGCAACTTCGAAGTAAAATAATCCCTTTAGTTAAGGTACTTTGGAAGGATGTAGCATCGCAGGAAATGACATAGGAGAAAGAAGAAGAGATGAGGCAAAGATACCCAGAACTGTTCACATATATGAATTTTGGGGACAAAATTTCTTTTAAGGGGGGAGAATGTAACAACCGGAATCATTTTTTAAAAGATAAAACCCAATTTTCACGATAAATTCAAGTAAGCAAAGCTTGGCATGACTTTTGAGGATCATGATTTGAAACAGAAGGTCGTTCGAGGTCAAAAACGCAAGCGAATGGAAAGAAACGCAATCCGGCGATCAGGAACTAACACACGACGTTTCGTGCATCAATTTCACTGAAGAAGGCCAAAACCTTTGCATAGAAATACGTGTCGACGTCTGAAAGGAAGCCGACACCCTAAAGTATCCCCGGGTGGTCCGGGAAAAGTCAGAATCGCCCCCGGAGGCTTTAAATTTCCTAGAATCCCTCCATTTCTATCAAATCCTTCTCTCTCCTCACCTCACTTTCTCTCTCCTCTCTCTCCTCCTTCCTCAACCATGCGCCGCCACCACAGCCACCATATGCCACCACCTGGCATACCAATCGACAACCCTCGCCACCCACAACCTCCACCAACCACCCACGGCCACTAACGGCTGCCAGCGCTGCCGAAAAATGACGTTTTTCTCCCCCATCACGTGAAAACTTCGCCAGCTGAGATCGCCGCCGTTGGCCGTCACCGCCCCCACCATCGTAGCCTCGAGCCGCCCGACTTCCTCCACCACCATCGACGCCAAATAGAGGTCCGACGCGCCCAGATTGTGGCATTTTCCCTCCGTCGTGCGTAAACTTTCGTGGCCGAAAAACATCGTCGAAACGGCCGTGAACCGTCGCACCACCACCATATTCAGACTCCTAGTCTTGCGGGCTTCACCGTGGTGTAAATTTCGAGGCCAATCACACCCCTCCATCATACGCAGCTGTATGCGACCGTGCACCGCTGTGTGCCACTGTGTCGAAGCTTTTGGACATACACCGAGAGAAATCGAGATCACCCCAGGACAAAGTTCCATCATTTGATAATAATGGTAAGGTTCGATTTCCCAAAAACTGATGAATTCTGATTGAAATAGCTGTCGAACTTAATTAGGCAATAAATTGACTTAGGAATTAGGGTAATCGAACTTAGGATCGTAAAACGGATGACGTGAAAAGCTTGAATATTCAATTAAATGTCTAGGGAATTTAATTGGCTCAGAAACCAAGACTACGTGAAGTTCTAAATTGATTTAGAGTGACAGGAGACCAGGTAGGATGATTTACACTTCCCGAGTCCTAGATTTGACCTAGTGATTGCCTGAATGATTAAATTTAATTGCATGGACTTGCATGCTATTTTTGATGGAATAAATTGCATGCCTGTGTGCTGGATATCCTAATTGCATGTTAGACGCTTTGTTTATCGAGTTTAGATGCCCTTAGGATGGATTTACTTAAGGTAGGGTACTTGATAGCCGGTATGGGACGACCGTTAATTATCCCAAGTACAGGGAGTTTTCAAATGATATTGTTTTACCAGATTTAGCCTGTGCTGTGTTAGGGATCACGCGATAAATCAGGACGACCATAAGAAAGGTTTAAGGAGTATAAGGGGGGATAGCCTACATGGGGAAATATTGTGATTTAGGCGTAATATCCTAGAACCCTGAGGAATAGCCGACCGTGAGCATGTGAGTTCGAGTAGACTGTATGAGGATGAGAATTGGCGTATGTGCACATGCTAGGGGACGCCCTAGATGTTGATTCTCACCCGGTCCATGAGTGAGTGATTGGTGTTACGGATCACACTCACAATATAGGCTAGATTCGGGTGATTGGTGTTACAGATCACACCCAATGATAAGAGAGGTAATCTCTCTAGATGACGTGCAATTAGATGACGATTTAGACTTGGACACAGAGGATTTTTGGCCAACGTGGATTTAGATACACTGGGCATGGGATTTTACCTGATTTCAATTATTGATTTTCAAAGAAATGGATTTTTATGATTTTGATTATCTGCCATAAATTTCCATGTGATAAAATGATTTTAAAGATAAGGTATTTCACTGATTTCGAACTGATTTCGGCCAGATGTTTTTGGTTCTCGCACCAATGAGTATTCAACTAGATTTTTGAATTGGATTTGAATTGTAAGTTATTCTACTGGGATTTTATATCTCACCAGGTTGTTTACTCAGATGAACAGGGACAGGGACAGGAACCTAGGCTTTAGCTAGACGATGATTTGATGATAGACAGAAGAACGGCTTAGTCTAGGCTTGATTTTCATTGTATATATTTTGATGATAACGCTACATATTGATCTCCTGTAATTTATGTTTTCTGTTGATTTTGGACTGGCTGTGTATATTTAAACAGGTGACTGTTGTATTATGGATATGTTCAAAATACAGAGGAAACTCTGCCGAATTTTCGGTAGGGTTTACTGTTGTAAACTTGTGGAATTAAGTTGGAATCTGTATGAATGATTGTATGCCGTATGTATGGATATTAGATTTAATTCCAGAGTATTTTATGATGTATGTATGAATAATTAGTTTAGCTGCATGTGAATTAGGGTTGAACGGAATCCGAATAGACAATGGGAAATCTATTTGGGTTACGCTCAACCAGTAGCGATCCCCTGACATTCCCACATTGGGAATAACTATTTGGAAAACCCATACGCTTCCGCTATAAGTGTGTATGTTGTATTAGGGGGTCGTTACAATATAAGAGAGAAGTAAAAGAGTGGGAGACTTCTTGGTGGAAGGCTCACGCGTGAAGAGAAAAAAAAAGAGGAGGGAGAAGCATTTCGTTCCTCTCATCTCACCTACACATGCACACGTGAGAAAAGGAAAGCAAGGGGAAAAAAAGGAATGAGAGAAGAAGAAAAGAAGGGAAAAAGAGTAAGATATCAAAGGAAATTCAAGAGAGAATCAAGACAAGCTGCATTGGGTTCCTTGTAAGGTAAGTTAGCAATTTCTTTGTTTTAGTTCCATAAGTTAGCATATATGTTTTGAAATGTTGCTTCCATGGGACTAGAGTAATTATCTTCATTCTTGATTTTAGGATGAAATTCTAGTATTTTTAAGAATAATTTCTAGTATTTTTAAGAATAATTTCTCCTTTCTTGGAATTAATTCCAATGTACATTTCTTACAAAAACTTTAATATTTTCAAGGATAATTTCTCCCCTCTTGAAAATTAATTTTCATATATAATTTTATCAATTTCAAGAATAATTTCCTTCCTTGAAAATAATAATAATAATAATATCCTTTCTTATAAAATTCTACTAATTCAAAAACAATTTCCTTTCTTCCAATAATAAATTCCCATATTTTTCTTGAAAATATATATTGGTGCATAGGTTCTAGATTCCAAGAATACATTTCATGGATTCGGCTTGGGGAGTTTTGTTCACTTGGCAATTCCATTTCCTTTCTTGTGGTTCTTTACTTAATACACTTAAAATGTAGGGTTCTTTCTTTGTGGTCACCATTCAACCTTAATCATTTTGCTAACAACATATTCATGCTATCTCACCCATCAATATTTCAATAAACCACATATGCTAGCCAACATGCATATATTTAGGTCAAGAATGCAGAGACAACTTAAGTTCCATGAAAAGTTTGAATATAAACATTAGATTGCATAACCAGAACATGGAACAAAAGTTTAAATTGTTAACCCACCTTGCTTACTTTCTCTTTAACTAACTTTCCCTTTTTTTCTTGATACATTTTCAGGCCCTTTTTCGGTAGGGTTTACCGCTGTAAACTTACGATTTTAAGTCAGAACTTGTATGAACGATTATATGCCGTATGTATGGATATTAGATTTTATTCCAGAGTAATTTATAATGTATGTATGTATAATTAGATTAGCTGCGTGTGAATTAGGGTTGAACGGAATCCGAATGGACAACGGGAAGTCTATTTGGGTTATGCTCAACCAGTAGCGATCCCCTAACATTCCCACATCGGGAATAACTATTTGGAAAACCCATATGCTTCCGCTATGAGTGTGTATGTTGTATTAGGGGGTCATTACAGCTTACCCTTCCACTTTTCAAAAATTACCAACGTGTCCTTGACTTACCCTTCCATTTTTCAAAAATTACCAATGTGTTCTTAAGTAGAATTACCATCTTACCCTTCCACTTTTTCAAAAGTTACCAATGTGTCCTAAGTGAAATTACCATTTTACCCTTCCACTTTTTCAAAAATTACCAATATGTCATTGGGTAAAATTACCATTTTGCCCTTTATGTCAACATAATTATTTTTATCCTTATTCCTTCTCCTTTTTAAAATAAAAGGGTAAAAGCCTTCAAACAAAATTTCATGAAATACTTAAATGGAAAATTTGGTCTTCTTTGTGCAAAATTATTATTTTGCCCTCTTTGGTAAAATTACAATTTTACCCTTATGGTAAGGTTAGTCTTATTTTAATAAAAATTTCTGTTCGCCCTTTTGGTAATTCATTCTTAACACCACATAAACTATCATTAATAATAAAAATAATAATATATCAAATTTACTAGAGGTGGGTGTTAAATATAGCATTTGTAATAGACCCAAAACTCAACTCAATAACACTCAAAACTAAGATCAAACCACATTTTTGCACCTAGGGCAAAAGCCTACTTTTATAATCAATTTCAAGCATAAATGAGCACAACCATTCAATAAACAACACCTAATAGGTGTTCGGATTCCCTGCTGGGCGTTTCCCTGGTGGGAGTTGCTGGGCGTTTTAGCAGCAGTTTTTTCTGTTGCTAAAGTTTTTTGGAACAAATATTATTGTCACTATAACTTTTGTTAAATTAATTATTTAAACAAAATTTATAGCAGCAACAATATTCGTTGCAATAATTTTAAAACACACTTTAGCGACAGATAAAATCGCCGCTAAAAAGCCCAGCAGGGCTCCCAGCACGGAGCGCCTAGCAGGGGATCCAAAAGCACCTAATAGAAGTCAAAAACATAAAGAATGTAGGTTTAAACCCTAAACTTAACTCAAAACATCCATAACAACACTTTTCAACAAAAAGATGAACATTTCAAAAATAGGGTTAGGTTGAGTTGCTACCTAGATTTCCTGAAGAAATGTGTGTGTATAACGTGCTAAAACGGCCCTTCCCTTGTTGTAAGACCAATCCCTAGCCTCAAATCTATTCTTCCTTCAGCAATTCTCTTCTCTTTGCCCTAATTCACCACTTTCTCTCTCTACTTGCCCTACTCCTTCTCCCTTTAGAAATGCTAAAATTAGAGTTGTGTGAGGGTTTAGGGTTTCTGAATCCTTAATGTAGCACCCCTTATCTTATCTTAACAACGTCATATAACATATTCAGATAAGTGGTTACATTATCCTTAGCCTTTTATATTAATAATTTTTCCCAAGTATTTAATCCACCAGTAATTTAATATATAATTAGGTCCAGGTTCTTTTGCTTAGGTAAACATACTTTGGCACAGTGGAATATAAAATTTCATGCATTACAGTGGAATTTATAAAAACTTTCATACTATATATATAATAACTGTCTGATATATTATTCTGTATACATATACTAGGACATATGAAGTACCCATCCATAAGGAGTAAGGAGACAACTAGCCTGTCGCTCAAACTTCTTTTACAAAATATCATGGATGAATAGGTCCTTTATATATCCCTATCCATTTGCCCTTTTTCCTTTATGTACAGCCAAAAGTGACAGTCCCAATTCCAACCCAAAAAGAACATATAGAATCAAGACCAAAATGATAGGGCTACATATACATAACTAAAGTACCCAGTTCACTTTGGGGGCATTTCTATAACAGACATGATATAAATATCCTTCAACATGGTGAAAGTTCCCAGGAAGGGAACTTCCACTGTAGTTATTTTGATCTCCATAATTAAGCAATATTTAGGCATCAGATACATATCAGCACAATAATGAGAAATATATTCCCAGTAGCTAAACAAACCATTTTCTTTAAATTAACTGATATGTACCACTGTATGAATACAGAAAACAATTCTACATTCAGTTCAGTTCTAAAATTCTTTTCATACAGATCTATGGGTATGCCATATGTGAAACATGTGTGTATGCATCTATGAACATGAGATATGCAACATGTGATATCATTGATGAAATGAATAACAAGATTTCAATGTTCACATACTTCAACCATTCTCATATAGAACACATTCATGCAACATAAATTATAATATCTCATAAATTCTTTACTGTTGGGAGTTATACTCCAGATCATTCCTCCACATGGTTGTATTCTCTGGATGTAACGCCCTTATCTAGTATTATAATTCCTCTGATGTAAATAGATAAATTCGATACATTATTCTTATTCTTTTATTCTTAAGTCTGAGCAGTTATACCATTAAGTTTCATTAAAGTGGATTAGGTTGGGGATCTTTTGCTCAAATTAAATCTCATATGCATAGCGAAATAAAAAGGCTATACAACACAGCAAAAACTTGAAACTTTTATATTACAACTGATAAATGTCCAATAATAAATGTTCATTACATCCTTCAGATAATATATTCTAGGATATATAAAGTACCTATCCATAAGGAGTCAGGAGACAATAATCCTGTCACTCAGACTCCTTTACAAATAATGGAGATGAACCAGTCCTTCACATATCCTATCCCCAACAATTCCCCTATCCTATACACAGGCAAAATAATAGTCCTAGTTCTAATCTCAACATGCATCTATAATTAGGATCCAAAAATAAGAGGCTACAAAAAAATTTCTTTTGACCAAAAAAGAACTTCTGTCTTCCCTGGCACTGCTAAGCATCCGCATTTGATACATATTAGCATATAAATGAGAAACATAAGTGTCCCAGTAGCTTAACAATTCGAAGTTTAAAAATTAACTAATATTTATTAGGGTGCAAGCATCAAAATGTTTACTTCTACATTCTTGGTATTTAAAAACATAGCATTATTCATAAATACAAATGGGCAAGCATTGTATAATTATTGGAAATGTTAATGTGGTGAAATAATAATTCTTTTCTAGTAAAACATCTTTGCATGCTATTAACATGTCATCACAAAATGAACAAAAATCATTTATGCTTATCATTATTAAAACTTACCTTTATACATTAGTTGTGCACACTTGAGCACTATGTGGACACTTGGCCACCTTTATGAAATAATTGTGCACACTTGGGCACTTTGTGGACACTTGGCCACCTTTATAAATATGGAAACTTTTTATCCCTCTTTAAACTCTTTCTCATATTTATTTATGGCAATGTTTCCTAAATCAATTTAATTCTCCCATTCTTGAAAAATAATAATATAATTCTCTTATAAATTTTAATAATTTCAAGGGAGAATTTCATGGTTTTAGCCTAAGGGAAGTTCAAGAAAATTGAATGTTCTATGATTTTAATTTCCTTTTTCCATTCTTTAATTATTGCCATTAAAATGGTATAATTTCTTTTCCATAATCAACACATATTCCCTCATCTAGACATTACACAATAGGATGCAAGGTGAACACTTTCTATTGTCTCACCAATCCTATTTTATTCAATTCCTAATACATCCATAAAGCAAAATTAAAAATTAACTCCTCAAAAATTTGCTTCAATGTGCAAATGGACATATTTTCCCTTTCATTGAGATATTTTTACATCACTTGGTTTTGCATGGTTATGGCAAATTCTCACACTATCAATTTAACAAAATTATTTCCATCCCTTTTATTAATCTAGCCTTGTCTAAAGCCTTACTTTACATAAAAAAATTCCCAATGAATTTCCTTTCCTTTCTTTCATGGCCAATTTTAACACTGATTACAAACTAACAATTTAACATCAATTTCGTGTAAAATTTCCTCTTCCATTCGGCCAAAAAGGGAAATTCATGGAGAAAAATGGTTTTCAAAATCATACTTCCATTTCTATCATATTCAACCATGGCTCATCATACAACTATCATTAACTAACCATAATTCTTCCATAAACAACAATATTCATTTCATCCCATCAACCAATATCCCAATCCATCATACATGCTTAGCCAACACAACATTTATTTCATCAAGAATGTAGGGAAAACAATAATTTTCCATGGAAGTTGTAAAAGCATGGTGATGGCAAATACTAAAACATGGAACATAAATTTAGAAATTGTTAACCTACCTCAAGGATGACTAGGATGAGATTAGCTTGACTCTTCCTTTGACTTTTCCTTGCTCCTTTGCTTCCTTGCTTGATCCCCTTCACTCTCCTTCTTTACTAATTTTGTTTGTGTCCCTACATCACCCTATCCTCCTTTTTTTCTTACCGTGGGTGCATATATGCTTTATGGACTTCCTCTTACCTTGTGTATGTTGCCAACTCGACTAGTCTTTCCTCTCCTTGCTTTGACCGAACGTGAGTGATTGTGGGTTGTAACACCCCATAATTTAATTAGCCTAAATTAATGGTCTTCAATTAAATGGATGGAATTAATGGTGTCATTAATGAATTAGTATGAATTGCTTGCTTGCTAATTAATTAGATGAATTAGCTTAAGGAGGGGTAAATTTTGCTTGCATAATTTAATGGGCTAAATGGTTATATTAAAAAGTAAGCTTGCATGAAAATTAGGTGCTTAAAATTAATTCTTTATTTTCCTTTTAAGTTACCTAGCCTAAGTACCAAGAGAGAAGCAATATAGGATGCAACTATTTAAGATATATGCATGTATGTGCCTTGCATGTTATTCCACGTGAAAGGAGGGAATGGAAATTATAATTTCATGCATGAAACCTCCAAGTCACACGTAAAATAAGAAGGAAAGAAATTTCATGTATCTTGTGTGTGGGACCAATGGACAATACAAAGGAGGATGGGAATTAAATTTTTAGCATGCAGAATTTTAATTGAATTGTTGCACATGGGACCACACGTGAGGTTGGAATTATGGTTAGGAACAAGAAGACAAAAGGTGTAGAATTTTGTTCTTGAACCACACAAATAGGGATGTGGGAATTACAAGGGAATGCATTTGAGAAAGGTGGGAGGAAGTAAAACTAATTTGACAAGTAAAGAGGTAACTTGCAAGCAAAGGAAGGTGTACTAGCAAGTACACCTAGTGCAAAATTTTTTTTGAAGAAATAAGCTTGTGTGAGCAACAAGGAAACCCCACACATTATAAAAATAAAAGGGGAAGAGGTGCAAAATTTTCTTGCACTCCCTCACATGCCAAAGACAAGAGAAAGAGGGATTTCACATGAAGAAAAAAAAAATAAATGGCAGCACCTAATCACCCATATGACATATGAATTCATCCTCTCTCCTTTCCCTCTTACATGACCAAGTGGGCAAGAGACAAGAGTGCAAAAATTTTCTTACAAATGAGGGGAATGCAGCGTGAATGGGGGGAAAACAATAGGAACAAGAATGGGCTGCACCTAAACTCTTAAAAAAAAATGCCAAGTTGCAACTAATTGTATACTTGAAAGTGCACCTACAAGCATGGTTGCCAAAAGCTAGGTGGCGTAGACACTAGGTGAGACACATGACCAAATAGAAATATAGAGGGAAGGAAAGAAGAAGCAATGTGGAGTGAAACATGGACACACACATGAAGAAGAAGGAAAGGAAGTGGGAGTGGTGTAAAGGAGAAGGAAATTGGAATGGTTTTTATGCATGACATGCCACCTAAGCAAGAGATAAAAGAATGAAAAAAAATTCATGCCATGCCACACGTGAAGAGAGATAGAGAAATGGAATTGAAATTTTAGCCTCACTTGAAACATGCATACATGAAGGGAAAGGAAATAAAAAGGGAGTGGAGAGTTTTATTTGTCTTAGGCATGAAATACAACCACACATGAAAATAGAGAAGAAGAGAGAAAGAAAAGAAAAGAGAAAGAAGGGATAGGGAGGACGTGACACATCAAAAGGGAAGAACTAAGGGATCAAGGAAAGAAGAATCAAGGAAGAACTCAAAGGAAAAGCCAAGGGCACTCCATCTAGTTCCATGATCTAGTATGCATGTGTAATGATTTTGCTTCCATGGGGCTAGAATACTTATCAACATTCTTGATTTAGAAATAACAAATGACTTAGCTTGCATGATAAATCTAGGAGATGGTTAATGCTTAAATCTAAAATGTTATTTTATTAAGATCATGAAACAACTTAGAATAAGAGCTCATTTCAATGATTGGGTTGCTTGGCTTACTACTCTTAATATTAAAGTAGACTTGTGACTTTCATGATGAAATTAATGTTAGTAAATGTAACACATGTAAGAAAGGAGACCATACCCTAAGTGATGGGGAAAAATTGTGATTATTAATAATGATGCATATGATTATGGGAAATAATTGACTAGATTAGTGATGAATATTGTTGTTATGGTCAACTTTAAGACTAAGTAATGGTGAATATTATTGGGGAAAAATTAAGGCTAATTAATGATGACCATTATTATGGAAAATTTATGGCTAAATAATGATGATCATTGTTGTAACAACCCATAATTTAATTAGTCTAAATTAATGGTATTTAATTAAGGGGATGGAATTAATGGTGTCATTAATTCCTTAGTATGAATTTCTAGCTTGCATAATTTAATGGGTTAAATAGTTATATTAAAAGTAAACTTGCAAAAATTTGTAATGCTTAAAATTAATTCTTGAATTTCTTTTATTATCTAGCCTAAATACTAAGAAAAAAAAAACCAATGCAACATGTTACTATTTAAACATGTGCATGAGAGTGCCATGCATGAAAGGAGGGAATGGAAATTTAATTTGTATGCATGGGAAACAAGGAAGCCATGTGAAGTTGCAAAGGAAAGGAGACTAAAAGCATTCAATTTTTTTATATATATATGCATGGCTTTCACATGAAAAGGAGAAGGAGAAGAAAGAGGCAACAAAAAAAGATATATCTATATATCTATATGTTTGTCATGTGAACTAAGGGAAAAGCTAGCATAAAATCAATCTTTCCCTTTTTTTTAGGACACCACACTTGATGAAGGGAAGCTATTAGGTGTGAGTGCAGAATTTTTTTAGCATATAAACTAGTTGCTTGTGATATTGGATAAACTAGACTTGCAAGGAAGGGAAAAACCAAGTGTGCAAGCAAAGACAAAGTGTACTTGCAAGTACACTTTGTGCAAAAATATATATATGATTAGCAAAGGTGTGCAGAATTTTTGCAAGGAAACCCACACACATACACATCCACATGCCACCTAGGCCAAAAGAGACAAGAGGGAATTAAAAATTGGTTTTATGTGCTACAAACCACACATGAAGGGGAAGGTTTCATTCACATAACCTATAGATAATAAAAGAAAAGAGAGAGTGCAGCCTTTCCCTTGGCTTAGACAAAAGGAAATAAGAAAAGAAGAAGGAGAGGTAGCATGAGATATAGGCACACACGTGAAGGAGAGTTGGTGTGAAAGAGAGGATAAAAAGGAGAGAAATTATGCAGACTTTGATAAAAAAAATAAGGAAATGGAATTTGGAAATTTCATTATTCAAAGAATGCATACACACGCCACATAAGAAAGAGGTAAAGGAGTGGGAAATTTCTGGTGTGGAAGGGGGAATACCACACTCACACGTGAAGAGAGAGGAGGAGAAGAATTTCGTTCCTTTCATCTAACCTACACATGCACACTTGAGAAAAGGGAAGCAAAGAAGAAGAGAAAATGGAAGAGAAGAAAGGAAGGGAAAAGAGAGAGCAAAGGAATCAAGGTAGGTTGTCAATTTGTTAAAATTCATATTCCATGATTGAGTATGCATGTCCAATGTTATAGCTTCCATGGAATTTGAACCCTTGTCTACACTCTTGATTAAGAAAAAATTTAATGGAGCTTGCATGATAAAGATAGAAGGTGGCCAATGGTAATCTCTAAATTATTGTTTCTTTAAGATCTTGAGAGGACTTAGATTTAGAAATTTATTTAATGGTTTGGCTAGCTTGGTTTGCTACTCTTAATATTGTATTGAACTTGTTATTTCCATGATGAAGTTAATAGGGTTATTGAACATTTATGATTGCTAGTAATAATGCATGTTGTTATGGGAAATAATTGACTAGGTTAGTATTGGAAATTTTGTTATGATTATCTATGAGATTAAGTAATGATGAACACTAGCATGATGAATTTGATTTTGGGGGTCGAGACCAATAAGGATGACCATGGATAGAAAGAAAATTATTATGGAAGTGATTAGAATTTTTAAAAAGAGAATATATATATTGGAATTAATTTCCAAGAAAAGGAAAGTATTAGGAAAATTATTAGAATTTCTAGAAAGAAATTGCACAATAGAACTAATTCCTAGAAAGAGGAAATTTGTATATTAAAACTTTTAGAAAGAGAATATACATGAGAATTAATTTCCATGCAAAGGAAATTATTACGAATTATTATTAAAGTTATTGAAATTTTAGAAGGAAAAATGCACATTAGAATTAATTTCCAAGAGAAGGGAATTATTATTAAAGTTATTGAAACTCTTAGAAGAAAATGCACATTGAAATCAACTTCCAAAAAGGGAAATTAATATTGAGATTATTAGAATTTTATAGGAAAAGGTACCTTAGAAATTGTTCTAAGGAAAATAAAAACTATTCCTTAACTATTGAATTTTTCATAAGAAATGTTAAAGGTTACACAGTGCCCATATATTGCCCTGAGTGTGCACCAATGACCTAGTGTTCACAGTGAGTTTATATACGTGGTCGAGTGTTCATGAATTACGAGGTGTGGCCAAAGGTGCTCCACACGGGCGGCCTAGTGAGGTATGGCTGAAGGTGCTCCATGCCCATAACCTAGTACTCACGATTATGCTATATACGTGGCTGAGTGTTCAAAAATTACGAGGTGTGGTCGAAGGTGCTCCACACGAGTGACCTAGAGAGGTGTGGTTGAAGGTGCTCCATACCCGTAATCTAGTGTCCCGATGATTTTATGTACGTGGTTGCCCACGATTTACGAGGTGTGGTCGAAGGTGCTCCACACGGGTGACCTAGGGAGGTGTGGCCAAAGGTGCTCTATACCCGTGATCTAGTGTTCCAATGATTTTATGCACATGGCCTAGTGCCCACGATTTATGAGGTGTGGCGAAAGTGCTCCACACAGGCGAACTAGCGAGGCATGGCCAAAAGTGCCCCATGCCCATGACCTAGTGCTCACGACTATGCTAAATACATGGCCGAGTGTCCACAAATTACGAGGTATGGCCGAAGGTGCTCCACATGGGTGACCTAGGGAGGTGTTGTAACGACCCCCTAATCCACAATATACTATCCTCTATCTACATAGCGGAAGCATATGGGTTTTCGAAATATTTATTCCCGATATGGGAACATCAAGGGATCGCTACTGGTTGAGCGTAACCCGAATAGACATTTCGTCATCCATTCAAATTGTTTTCAACCCAAAATCGAATGCAGCTATACGAATTACACATGCAAACATTCAATAAACTTTGGAATAATAAAACTAGATTCCATACATAAAACATGCAATTTATTCATGTAAATTCCATCTTAAACTTAAACATTTAAAACATTAAATGTTACTAAAAATCTGACAGAGTCTCCCCTATATTTCAAATCTTTCCCAAGTACAAACAGACAATAGTTTAGAAATTTACATCCAGTCCATCAACAAAATAAAACCAATAATTACATAATCCAATACAAAACATCAACAGAATATATACATCATAATTCAAGCCTAAAACTAAGCTGCTCGTCCATCTATCATCACGTCGTTTCCCAGCTATCGTCTAGGCCCTTGTTCTTGTTCATCTGAGCAAACAACCTTATGAGATATTGAAATCCCATTAGAATAATTTATAGTTAACAATTCTGTTCGAAAACTGGTTGATTACTCAGCGGTGCAAGCATCGAAAGCAAACTTCTTATGTTCAGTTCAAAAATAGTGAAATACCTTATTCTTTTAAAATCAATGTTTCACATGGAAATTGCGGCAAGTTCTCAAAAATCATAAAAATCTATTTCTCTGAAAATCAAAAATAAAATCGAGTCAAATCCCATGCCCGGTGTATCTAAATCCATGTCGGCCATAAGTTATATGTGACCGAGTCTAAAATCCTCCAATTGCACGTCATCTAGAGAAGTTCTCCCTTATCATTGGGTGTGATCCGTAACACCAATCACCCGAATCTCGCCTATGTTGTGAGTGTGATCCGTAACACCAATCACTCACTCAAGGACCGTGTGAGAATCAACATCTAGGGCATCCCCTAGCATGTGCACATACGCCAATTCTCATCCTCATACAGTCTATTTGATCTCATATACACACGGTCGGCTATTCCTTAGGGTTCTAGGGTATTACGCCTAAATCACAACGTTTCCCCATGTAGGCTATCCTCCCTTATACTCTTTAAACCTTTCTTAGGGTTGTCCTGATTTATCACGTGATCCCTAGCGCAATGCAGGCTAAATCTGGTTAAAAACAATATATTCATGAAATCCTCTGCACTCGGGATACTTAACGGTCGTCCCATACTGGCTCTTAAGTATCCTACCCTAAGTCAATCCATCCTAATGGCATCTAAACTCGATAGGCAAATCATCTAACATGCAAATGGTATTTCCAGCACACAGGCATGCAATTTAATCCATCGAAAGCAGCACGTAAATCTATGTAATTAATCTAAATCGTTCAGGTATCCACAAGGTTAATTCTAACGTTCGAGAAGCGTAAATTATCCTACTTGGTCTCCGTTTGCTCCAAATCAATTCAAGACTTCTCGTATCCATGAATTTCGATCCTAATCAATTTCCTGGGCATTTAAATCATTACTTTAGTGCGTTACATCATCGATTTTATTATCTTACATCCGATTTCACAGTTTCCTAAACCGATTTATTTCCTATTTATGTTTGGCAGCCAATTCAATCAAAATACATTAAGTTTAGGTGATTTAGACCTTACCGGGGGTGCCGAATGATGGAAATATATTTTGGGACAGTTCTGCCATCTTTCTGAGTTCTCTTGCGGCAGCGCACGACAGAGGGGTGCGGTTGGGCTCAAAAATTACACTGCGGTGAAGCCCTCAAGATGGGGAGTTCGAATCTGAGGTTGGCATGGAAGTACATGGCCGTTTAGACGGCATTTTTCAGCGTTGAAATTTGACGCACGACGGATGGAAATCTCCTCGATTCAGGCACATGGGAGCTCTATTCGGCAGCGGCGAGCTGGGGGAGGAAGGTGGCAACTCGGCCTACACGCTGGTAGTGGCGGTGACGTCCAACGGTGGCTGATGGTGGAGATCACAGCAGGCGAAAAATCATGCGATAGAAGAGGAAAACTAATATTTTTCGGCAACTATGGCGGCCGTTGGTGGCCGTGGATGGCTGCTGGAGGTCGAGGGTGGTAAGGTGTGTCGGTTGGTGGGTCAGGTGGTGGCCCACGGCAGTCCTGATGGTGGCGCGCAGTGGTGGAAAGAGGAGAGAGAGAAGAGAGAAAATAAAGTGAGGAGAGAGAGAAATGTTGGAAATGGTGGGAATTTATGGGTTTTTGGGGAATTTAAAGCTTCTGGGGGCGATTCTAACTTGTCCTAGATCACCCGGGGAAACTTCTGGATGCCGTAACTGATCCGGTCGTGGACATAGCTTCCCATGCAAGGATTTTAGCCTCCGTCGAAGGAACCAAAGTCCAAAACTCTGTCTGTTAGTCTCTTATCACTGGGTCACGTTTTCTTTCATCAGATCACGTTTCTGACTCCGTAAAACCCTCCGGTTTCAACTGTTGACCTCAAAAATCATGCCGAACTTAGTTTAAATGAAATCAATATCAAAATTCAGTTTTAATCTTTAAAAATAATCTCGATTATTATAGGTGTGGCTAAAGGTGCTCCGCACCTATGACTTACTGTTCACGTAACACACATAAATGCTCTGTTAGTTCCATAATAACATCGGTAAGCTTATGAGAATACGTGTCATTTGAAAAAGAATTATTTAATTTTTATTGACTTCTAAGTTTATCATGTAATGCTTGCCAGTTTATAGTTATGTGTATTCTTATGCCTAATATCAAGAATGTAGATTAAATGTTTTGGTGCTTACACCCTGGTACATATTAGTTGTTTTAAAAAACTCTGAATTGCTAAGCTATTGGGAAACTTGTGTTTCTCACCTATGTACTAATATGTATCAGATACGGTTGCGTAGCAGGGCTATAAGGTAGCAGCTTTTTTAATTAAGTATGATTTTTTGTAATCCATTATTTTGGGTCTTAGCTAGATCTGATTTAGAATAGGACATTATTTTGACTGTATACTTGAGTTGTAATTAGGGTATATAGGGGAAACGGATATGTGAAGGACCAGTCTCCCTTAATTTGTACGGGAGTCTGAGTGACAGTTCTATTGTCTCCTGACTTTCAAAGGATAGGTACTTCATATATCCAGGGATATGTCTTATCAACATGTAATGGAAATTATTCGACATGTATTTATTTGAATTACATGAAGGTTTTAATTTCTGCTGTGTAGTGTAATATTTTTATTCCGCTGTGCATGTAAGTTTTTATTCTAAGCAAATGATCTCGAACCTAATGCGCATAATATAATTCAATGGTTTAACTGCTCAGACTTTAATAAAATAAAGGATAAAGATAATGTACTGAACCTATCTCTTGATATCAGAGTTAACAATAAGACTAGATAGGGGCGTTACAATTATTGTGAGAAATTATGGTCAGTAATGTTGATTAATGTTGATTAATAATGATAAACAATATTGTGGTGGAAAAGAAATTTCCCCATTTCAATAATATGATTTAAAGACTGGAACGAGAAAATTTAAATGATAAAATATGAAATTCTCCCCTGAAAATTATTAAGGTTTTATAATTGAAACATATCATTCAAAATGGAGAATTAGATTGGTTTAGGCCAATTTGTCATAAATAAAAATGACAAATAGGTAATGTGTGCCAATAGAAAAGAAAGGCAACAAACATAGGAAAAACATAGAAGTGTTCATGAATTTTGAGGTGTGGCCAAAGGTGCTCCACACCAATGACTTAGTGAGGTATGGCCGAAGGTGCTCTTTGCCCGTGACCTAGCATTCATGATGTATTCATATACGTGGACGAGTGTCCATGAATTATGAGGTGTGGCTGAAGGTTCTCCACAGGAGTGACCTAGGAAAGTGTGGCTAAAGGTGGTCCATACCTGTGATCTAGTGTCTCAATAATTTTATATACGTGGCCAAGTGTCCATAGTTTACGAGGTGTGCCTGAAAGTGCTCCACACGAGTGACCTAGGGAGGTGTGGTTGAAGGTGCTCCATACCTGTGATCTAGTGTCCCGATGATTTTATATATATGGTCGTGACCTAGTGTTCACGTAACCCCCAAGAACACTCATTTAACCCATAATGGTAAGATTAAGAATTAAATGCATAAGTGCTTTGATAATTCTGTAATAACACATGTCATTTTATGAGAGTATGTGTCACTTGAAAAAGGAGTTATCTAATTTTTTGTCGACTTCTAAATTTATCATGCAGTGCTTGCTGGTTTACATTTATGTAACATTATGTTTAAAATCAAGAATGTAGATCAAATGTTTTGGTGCTTGCACTCTGATACATATTAGTTGTGTTTTTAAAACCCTGAATTGTTAAGCTACTGGAAAATTGGTGTTTCTCATCCACGTTCTAATATGTATCAGATTTGGATGCATAGCAGGGCCGAGGAGTAGTAGTTCTTGTTGATTTAGGTGAGGCTTTTGTAACCCCTATTTTGGGTCCTAGATAAATTCAATTTAGAATAGGACAACATGAGATGTATAGGGGGTATACGGGGGAAACATATATGTGAAGGATCGGTCCATCCTTAATTTGTATGGGAGTCTGAGTGACAAACTTGTTATTTCTTGAATTTTGAGGGACGGGTACTTCATATATTCCAGGACATGTCTATCATGTGTGTAATGGACATTTTGAGACTTGTATTATTAGAATTACATGGAGTTTAAATTTTCGCAAATTTTCATTATGTAACATAGTATTTATTTTATTCTGCTGTGCATACGAGTTTTATTCTGAGCAAAAGATCCTGAACCTAATTTGCTTAATATAATTTAATGGTGTAGCTGCTCAGACATTAATTAAATAAAGGATAAAGATAATGTACCGAACCTATCTTTTTATATCAGAATTAATGGTAACATTAGATAAAGGCGTTACATGGGCTGCTCTCCTTTACTTTTTCCCTTACCATGTATGTGTGTAGTTTAATGAGAATCCTCTTGCTGAGTCACCCTACCTCTCTCTTCCTTTTTGTCCTTTGTTTTCGGCTAAGAGAGTTCCATCTCCTCTCTCTCTTTCTTTTATTATTCTTGTCTAATGGAAATCACGTGTAGCCCACTTTCTTATAACATTGGTGTTACTTGTCCCATATTCACACTGCCTCATTTCCTATTTCCTCATATATTTTGTTCACTCCTTCTCCTTAGTTAATTATTATTATCAAGTACCACTCCTTCCTTGCTCTCTTAGGAATACTACACGTGTAATCTCTCCTTCTCTCTTACCAAGTGGGTGCATGTGTGCATATAAAATATACAATTTCCAATTCTCTCTTCCCTTTTCATTTTCTATTCAGCCAGACCAACATTCACGTTGCACCTTTTCCCTTTTTCCTTTTTTTTTTTTTATTGCTAATGTTCATTGCTTATGCGACATGTGCACTTTTACGTACCACTTGCTTCCCTTACACTCTTCCCTTATCCACTTGCTCATGCCAATGAAGGGAAAGAAAGAAAAATGCAGCTAGCTTCCCTCTCTCACTTTCATTTTTCTATTCGTCCAAAGGGGAATGTTGCCTTCATTCTTGTTATTATTATTATTTCATGGTTGCATGTGTACCTTAAAGTACACTTTACCTTTCCTTGCACCCTTGGTTTAACCTCTTAGACATGTTAAAGGAGGGAAGGAAGTGAGTCACAATTCATCTTACATGTTTTTTATTCAATCATAGCTGCATCCTTTTCCTTTTTCATTCGGTCACGTAAGGAGAGAAGGGAAGGAGATCATGGGTTACTCCTCCTATATGCCACACATATGGCTCTTTTCCCTTGCTTTGGGTTATTACCCAATTGGCACTTTTATATTATAATTTTTGAGGCTTCCTTGCTGCATACAAAATCATATTTTTAACTCCTCCCTTGTACCTAAATCACTCCTCTCACGTAAGACCCATACATGCAAAGCACACCCATGCAAACTTAACTCTCTCACTTGGTGGCACCAAGAGAAGGGAAGAAAGAACACACGCCACTCAATAATGTAGCGTTGTATTTTTGTATTTATATTTTAAATTCTACACTTTGTTCCCCCCTTATTCCCACACCTATATTGATTTGGTTGCCCCTTTTTGCACCCCACTACCTATTACACTTGGGCATTATATATGTATCAAATTGCTATACACTTCTTACATTTCCAAAGGTCCCTAACCGTGTGTTTATACATATTTTTCATTGCTACACTTCCTCCCTTTCCTAATTGCACGTGTAAGTGTATAGCTCTTTTTAGTTGCCTTTTCTTCTTGCCTATTAAGCTAGGTGAAAGGAAGAATAAGGAATTAAATTAAACACCTAAATTCTTATGCAATATTATCCTTTAGCACACACATTTATATATATTTATATTTTTTTGAGACATTAAATTATGCAAGCAATTCACCCCACTTTATGGTAACTCATCTAATTAATTATGAGATATTTATTTTGTAACTAGTTAAGAATATAGGCTGTTACACTGAAGGTATGCACCAGATCATTTCTCCTCAAAATTCTAGTCTTTGGAGGTATTCACCAAATCATTCCTCCTCAGAGCTTTAATCTTGCTGTAACAATCAGAATCATTTTTAAAAGATAAAACCTGATTTTCACGATAAATTCACTTAAACGAAGCTTGGTATAACTTTCAAGGATGATGATTTGAAATGGAAGGTCGTTCGAAGTCAGAAACACAAGAGAATGGAAAGAAACGCAATCTGGCGATCAGGAACTGACAGACGACGTTTCGTGCATCAATTCCACAGAGGGAGCCCAAAAGCTTTGCATGGGAACTCATGCCAACGTCTGGAGAAAGCCGACATCCTAAAGTTTCCCCGGGTGATCTGGGAAAAGTCAGAATCGCCCCCGAAAGCTTTAAATTTCCAAAATCCCTCCATTTCTATCAATTCTCTCTCTCTCCTCACCTCACCTCACTTTCTCTCTCCTCTCTCTCCTCCTTCCTCCACCACGCGCCGCTACCTGAGCCACTGTGAGCCACCACCTGGCATACCAATCGACTCCTCTCAACACCCTCGACTTCCAGCAACCACCCACGACCGCCAACGACCGCCACCACCGCCGAAAAATGACGTTTTCCATCTCCATCGTGCGAAAACTTCGCCAGCTGAGATCGCCATCGTTGGCCGTCATCGCCACCACCAACGTGTAGCCTGAGCTGCCAGCTTCCTCCACCAGCTCACCGACATCGAATGGAGGTCTAAAGCGCTCGGATCGAGGCTTTTTCTGTCCACCATGCGTCATTCTTCGTGGCCAGAAAACACCATCCAAACGGCCGTGAATCGCCGTGCCACCACCATATTCGGACTCCTCGTCTTGAGGGCTTCACCGTGGTGTAAATTTTGAGGCCAACTGCACCCCTCCGCCGTGCGCCGCCGTACGCCACCGTGTGCCATCGTATGCCACTGTGCGCCGCCGTACGCAGTCATGCCGGAGCATCTGGACATACAACGGGAGAAATCGAGACCACCCCGAGACAGATTTCCATCATCCGACAACACTGGTAAGGTCCGATTTCCCAAAAACTAATGAATTCTGATTCAATTAGCTGCCAAACGCAATTAGGAAATAAATTGACCTAGGTATTAGGGTAACCGGACTTAGAAGCGTAAAATGGATGACGTGATAAGCTTGAATATTCATTTAAATGTCCAGGGAATTTAATTGGCTCGAAAATTGAGATTTCATGAAGTTCTAAATTATTTCGGAGGAACAAGAGACCAGGTAGGATGATTTACGCTTCTCGAGTTTTAGATTTGACCTAGTGAATACCTGAACGATTAGATTTAATTACATAGATTTGCATGCTACTTTCAATGGAATAAATTGCATGCCTGTGTGCTGGATATCCTAATTGCATGTTAGAAGTTTTGTTTATCGAGTTTAGATGCCCTTAGGATGAATTTACTTAGGGTAGGGTACTTGATAGCTGGTATGGGACGGCCGTTAAGTATCCCGAGTACAGGAAGCTTTTAATTGACATTGTTTTTACTAGATTTAGCCTGTACTGCGTTAAGGATCACACGATAAATTAGGATGACCCTAAGAAAGGTTTAATGAGTATAAGGGGGGATAGCCTATATGGGAAAACATTGTGATTTAGGCGTAATACCCTAGAACCCTAAGGAATAGCCGACCATGAGCATGTGAGTTCGAATAGACTGTATGAGGATGAGAATTGGCGTATGTGCACATGCTAGGGGATGCCCTAGATGTTGATTCTCACCCGGTCCTTGAGTGAGTGATTGGTGTTACGGATCACACTCACAACATAGGCGAGATTCGGGTGATTGGTGTTACGGATCACACCCAACGATAAGAGAGGTAATCTCTTTAGATGACGTGCAATTGGATGACAATTTGAGATTTGGTCGCAGAGAATTTAGGGCCAAGATGGATTTAGAAACACTGGGAATGGGATTTAACCTGATTTCTATGATTGATTTTCAAAGAAATGGATTTTATGATTTTGAGTATTTACCGCGAAATCCATGTAATAAATGATTTTATGGATAAGGTATTTCACTGATTTTGAACTAATTTCGGGAAGATGTTTTCGGTGCTTGCACCGCTGAGTATTCAAATAGATTTCAAGCTGTATTTTGAATTGTAAATTATTCTACTGGGATTTTATATCTCACCAGGTTGTTTACTCAGATGAACAGGAACAGGGACAGGAACCTAGACGTTAGCTAGACGATGACTTGATGATAGATAGAAGAACGGCTTAGTCTAGGCTTGAATTACATTGTATATATTTTGATGATGATGCTGTATATTGGTCTTCTGTCATTTATGTTTTCTGTTGTAATTGGGCTGGCTGTATATCTGTAAACAGGTGATTGTTGTATTATGGATATGTTCGAAATATAGAGGAAACTCTGCCGGATTTTTGGTAGGGTTTACTGCTGTAAACTTGCGATTTTAAGTTGGAATTTGTATGAACGATTATATGCCGTATGTATGGATATTAGATTTTATTCCAGAGTAATTTATGATGTATGTATGTATAATTAGATTAGCTGCATGTGAATTAGGGTTGAATGGAATCCGAATGGACAACGGGAAGTCTATTTGGGTTACGCTCAACCAGTAGCGATCCCCTGACATTCCCACATCGGGAATAACTATTTGAAAAACCCATACGCTTTCACTATGAGTGTGTATGTTGTATTAGGAGTCGTTACACTTGCCTTTCACAATACCATAAGCATTTCTATGCTATTCACTCATATTCACATTATTTTAGAATATGTTTCTAGCAAAGGAAAACATGCATGCTATTTATGATCCATACTTGACCAGTTCATCATTTTCCCTCTTTTCACTTAGCATAGGCCATTTTGGATGGCACCTTAGGCTACTTTCTATTAACACATAAGTTCAGCCATTTAAGGGAAAACTTTACATAACAGTCAGCCAAGGCAAGAAAGTCATGAGAAATTGGTATTTCTAACCCATTTGGTTCATTTCTAGCATTATTTTTACCATTTAAACATTATGGTGACAATTTCCATAATTATGGATAATGCTTTCTCACACCTCATTTTCTTGTAAGTGTGTATTAAGCCTTTCTTTCACAAATCTTTCTGGCTCATTTTTCATGGATATGACAATGCACATTATCTTACAACTTCACATACTTATGCACATTTTTAAAGTGAAATGGTACATTAGCTAAAACATAAAAATACCATAACTTTCTCTCTCCTCTTTTCTTACGACAAATCTTATAAGGGTTTCTAGCCATTTTCAAATGAAATTTTAGCACCATTTGCATGGGTCTATTTGGCCAAGATGGGTAAGTCACATTTTCATGGTTTATAGTGAAGTTAGAAAATGGGAAAAGTGCCTAGACATTAATCTAACTAGATTTTTTCTCTCTTACCATTTTATGACACTTCCTCTCACTCTTTCTTGGTACATTTTCAAGCCATTTTCAACACCCACACAATGTCATGCATTCGGCCAAGTGGAGAAATCCATGGAAATGGAATTGTCTCACAATATTTCTTACAAGACAATCATATTCAAGAAAATCCCATGCAAAACCACCATTTCAACCTTGGTACAAACTAGGGTTTTCCAAGACTAAGGTTCCAATCTTGAAAATTTTCTATCTCTTAGGTTATCAAGCCTTCAACATGTCCATAGCCATAAACACAACAAGTTTTCAAATATTCCAAACCCATTCAAGAAAATCATCCATAAGAATGTATAGAGAGAAATACCATCCTCCTTGCAAGAGTAAGAACACCTTAAACAAACCATAAAACAAGAAAAGAATGGCATAGGCATATCTAGCTACCTTAAAAATGCAAGATGGGTGGAATCTCCAAGTTATTTTGGTGGATTTTCTCTTCTCTTCTTCCCTTGGAAAGCTTTGGCCAGCACCCTCCTTTCTCCTTCTCTTAGACTTCTTCTTCTCCTAGAGGAAGAAGAAGACTTAAATTAGGGTTTTGGTGAAATTACCAAAATGCCCTTGGTGTGAAATGACCAATTTACCCTTATTACTTTCAAGAATGGCATCTACTCTCCTTAGGAATGTAATTTTGTGCAACTTCCATGGGCTGGGACATTTCTGTCCCTTAAGAATTTCGAAATTTCAGAATTTCATAATGGTCCCTCATCTTTTTGGAAATTGTAAATATGGCCCTAAGGAAATTACCATTTTGCCATTTAAGTCCAAATGGCCATTTTAACTCCCCTTTTCACCCTTTTTCGGATTTAATGGGTAAAAATCACTTACATAAGGTTTCATAAAACTTATTTGTGTGAATTTACTAATTTACTTTCTTTTAGCAAAATTACCATTTTGCCCCTAAGGCAAAATTACCCTTTTGCCATTTCTGCCAATGTTGTTATTTTCACCCATATTCTTTCCCCTTTTTGAACATAAAAGGGTAAAGACTTCTAATTTTTATTTCCTTGGAATATTTAAGGTAAAAATTAAATTTTTTATATTATGTAAAATTACTAATATGTCCTAGGAGTAAAATTATGATTTTGCCCTTTTCGGGGAAAATTGCCATTTTGACATCAAATACACACAATCACTTACATAACTAAATTCTTCTTCTCTCTTAAATGAAAATGATGAAAGCCATTTAATATAATTTCATGAAATAAGAAAATTAAATTAATTTCCCCTTCATGGTAAAATTACTATTTTACCCTTCTTTACCAGATTTTCCAATTTCACTCTTTTAAGACAAAAGTGACTCTATCTTGATAAAAATGTCCATTCTATCTTTTTAATGAACCTCCTTATCATCACATAATTAATAATATTAATGATGACATTTAAGAATGCAAAGTATTAGGGGTGGGTGTTACACTTAAGTCTCACAATTTGCATTATTGTCCTTGGGCCACTTTATGACTTTGGCCTAACTAAACTCTACCTTTTTAATTTGGTCGTTAGCCACATCTTAACTCAGCTTTATTTCTTTCAACTAAGATCCTACACTATTGTAACTATATGCAATTAATGCAACATACACAAGCATTAAACTTAAATTAACAACGAAAAAGCATCTCTTATTCATATTAAGAGTGGATGTTACAACAAACTTTAAAAATTTGTTAGCTACTAAATATTTTATCTAAAATTGTGGTTTCCATACTTAAAGTTTTTCTTTTTCATTTTAGTCCCTATCCACCTTCAAGTCAATTTCTCACTCCCATTTAATTCAATTTCTACACTAATGCAAATATATGCAAACTAATACAACATATGCAACCAATTAAATTATTTAATAGCTAACAAACATCTCTCATAAGATAATTAAGAGTGGATATTACATTTCTCTCCTCCTTTTAAGAAATTTTGTCCTCAAAATTTGTATGTACCTATTCAAAAATTTCTAAAAACTTTCTTCTCATCTCTGCTTCTTTCTCCCAAGTTGCCTCTTGTGGTGATGATTGATCCCACAATACCTTTACTAAGGGAATAATCTTATTTCTCAATTTTTTGACCATTAACCAATGATTTTCAAATGTTTCGGAGTATAAGTTAAATTATCTTTCAATCATACTGCACTGGCATCAAGAATATGTGAACGTTTGGGGTGATATTTACAAAGTTGAGAAATATGAAATACATCATGGAGATTGGACAACAATAGGAGTAAAGCAATCTGATAAGTGGATGAACCAATTTTTTTAAGGATTTGAAAAGGTCCAATATATCTTGGATTAAATTTCTTGGACTTAATACCCCTACCAATACATGTAATTAGAGAAACTCTAAGGAATTCATGATCCCCTTCATTGAATTCTAGTGGTTTTCTCCTTTTATCAGCATAACTTTTTTGCCTATCCTAGGCCTTAGCCATATTTTCTTTGATCATTTTACTTTGATCTATAGTTTGCTGAAATAATTTTAGCCCTAATAGCTGTCTCTCCCCACCTCAGACTAACACAAGGGTGATCTACATTTCCTTCCATACAAGGCTTCATAAGAAGCCATTCCTATGCTGGAGTGGAAGCTATTATTGTAAGAAAATTCTATCAGAGGTAAATTTCTATCCCAACTTTCTTTCTGCTCTAATATACATGCCTTAACCATTTCTTCTAGAGTTTTTATGGTTCATTTAGTCTACCTATTAGTTTGTGAATGATAAGCAATACTGAAACTAAGTTTTATGCCAAAGGCCTCTTGCAAGGCTCTCCAAAATCTACAAGTAAACCTAGGGTCCCTATCATACACTATATTAGTGGGAACTCTGTAGAGTCTGATTATTTCTTGTATATACAATTGGGCCAACTTATCTAATGAAAAATTTATTTTTATGGGCAAGAAATGTGCAGACTTAGTTAGTTTATCTACTATTACCCAAATTGCATCACTTCCTGATGGTGTTCTAGGTAAACCCACCATAAAATCCATAGAAATCTTATCCCATTTCCATTCAGGGATTTCAAGAGCTTGTAGTAATCCTGCAAGTTTTGATGTTCAATTTTTGCTTGCATACTAGGCATCTAGCAACATACTCAGCTATATGCTTCTTCATACCTAGCCACCAAAATTTCTTTTTCAAATCTTGATACATCTTAGTGGCGCCAAGATGAACAGTATAGTTACTCCTATGGGCTTCCTCTAGAATTATGTCCCTCAATTTTCCTGACTGGAACATAAATCCTATCTTGGAAGGTTACTACCCTATCAATTCCTCTCTTGAATTCTTTTAAGTCATTTAGGGACTTTAAGAATTCATCTTCTCCTTGAGCTTCTAATATCTAAATTTTAAAGTCATTTTAAATTCTTAACATACTCATAATATCCTATCTGATAATACCAGAATGGATAGGCTCATATTTCTAAATTTATCTATTAGGCTCATTTCATTTATCATTAATTGAGTCATGTGGAGGGATTTGCTACTTAAAGCATCTGCCACTACATTTGCTTTTCTTGGATGGTATTTTAACTCAAAATCACAATCTTTTAAAAATTCCATCCATCTCCTTTGCTTTATGTTTAATTATTTTTGGTCAAATAGATATTTAAGAATTTTGTGGTCACTAAATACCTCAAACCTTGACCCATATAGATAGTGCCTCTAAATCTTCAGGGCACACACTATAACTACTAATTCTAATTCATGGGTAGGATAATTTTCTTTATGAGATCTTAATTGTGTAAAAATATATGCCACTACTCCTCTATTTTGCATTAAGACACACCCTAGGCCTTTCTTGGACGCGTTACAATACACTACAAAATTTTCTAATGGATCGGGAATGATCAAGATAGGTGTGGTGGTTAATCTTTCTTTCAAAGTTTGGAAACTATGTTCACATTTGGAATCCCATACAAATGGAACATCTTTCTTAGTCAATTTAGTCAAAGCCAACATGATCTACGAGAACCCTTGGATAAATCTCCTATAAAACCCAAATAATCTGAGGAAACTACAAATTTTAGTCACCATGTGGGTCTCTCCCAACTAATCACTGCCTCTATCTTACTGAGATATATTGATACTCCATCTTTTGTGATTACATAACCTAAGAATTTTACCTCTCCTAAGTAGAATTCACATTTTTTCAGTTTGGCATGCAATTGCTTTTCCCTAAGCAAATGTAGCACAATTCTAAGATGTTGTTCATGCTCTTCGCTACTTTTAGAATACACAAGAATGTCACAAGGGAAAGAATGGACCTAGGCATTAAATGTTCATAAAAAAAAAGGAACATGTGAAATTGAGATGCTTGATTTAATTTTTCTTTTCTTTCATTTAGCTAGCTGAATTGCCAAAGGAAAAGGGGAATTAAACCTAAATATATAACCTCATGGCAAGCACCCTTGGGAAAGGAAAGAAGAGTATAGCATTTAAACATATATATATACATGCATTCGGTGAAGCAAGAATTTAAAATTCTTCTTAATGAGTACACCGTACAATGTTATTTTTTTAAAACCTATAATACCACCTGACAAAGAGGAAAGGAGGGAAGAGGTGTGTGTCAATTGTTTTTCTCTTTCCTTCCCTTGACTTTTCTTCAAGGTAACGAGTAATTATGAGATAGATGGAGTTAAAAATATATATACATGCCGCGAGTTAAGGAGGAGAGTGAAAAATTTATTTAAATTAAAAGGTAAATGTAGGAGTACAGTGAAAGCCAAGGGAGAACTAGACATAGGGAATTGAAATACAAAACCAAAAGGAGGCATAGCATCCCATTTAACCATTAGATAAATGTACATGTACACAAGCATAAGGGAATGTCCCTTGGGAAAGGAGAGTTAAGATTGCTTGAGATAAAGGGTAGTGCAACACTTAGAAGAAGCTTGCGTGGAAGGTGCATCCGGTGTGTGATACACGTTTTCCTCCCTTTCCCTTGTGTTGCCTTCAACATGCTGAGAAAAGGAGAGAAGGGAGTGCCTTGCTTGGCCATACACCTTGTGTGAAGGAGTAAGATTACGTGGCTTTCCTTTCTTCCCTTCCTTGGTGTGTTTGAGTGACTAATGCCAAGGATGCAAAATTTTTTAAATGAACCTACATCTAAGGAGGCATACAGTGAGGGAGAGCATGAACTGAATGCCTTGTATGAAAGGGTCCTTACATGACTCTCCTTCCTCCCTTCCTTTAACATGGCTGAGTGGTTAATCCACTAATACAAGCTTTCCATTAGGGCAGATTGTACTTAAGGGCATGTGTGGATAAAATAATAAAATAATATAATAATTAAGAGAGAGAAGGAGTGTAGCATCCCATTTTTTCCAAATAGAGAATGTGTGTAATGTCCTTATCTAGTATTACAATTCCTCTGATGTAAATAGATAAGTTTGGTACATTATTCTTATCCCTTTTTTTTATTAACATATGATCATGTATACCATTAAGTTTTATTAAAGAGGATTAGGTTCAGGTTCTTTTGCTCAGATCAAATCTCATACGCACAGCAAAAATAAAATATCATACATCATAGTGCGAATTTATAAAACTTTTATATTACAAAGAATAAATGTCTAATAAATGTCTATTACATCCTTTGTAAACATGTACCAGGATAGATGAAGTACCCGTCCATAAGGAGCAGGAGACAATAAGCCTGTCACTCAAACTCCTTTTACAAATAACAGGGATGTACCGGTCCTTCACATATCCTTTCCTGGCAATTTCTCGTTTCCCTTTCATATGCACAGCTAAAATAATAGCCTTAATACTAATCCAAAATATATCTAGAATTAGGACCCAAAATAAGGAATTACAAAATGCTTTTAACCCAAAAAGGACTCCTATCTTCCCTGGCACTGCTAAACGTCCGCATCTGATACATATTAGCATAAAAATGAGAAAAACAAGTTTCCTAGTAGCTTAACAAATTCATTATTTTAAAAATTTACCAATATGTACTAGGGTGCAAGCACCAAAACATTTAAATTTACATTCTTGGTATTTGAAAACATAGCCTTATTCATAAATACAAATTGGCAAGTGTTGCATGATTATTGGAAATGTCAATGTGATAAAAGTAGATATTCCCTTTTAAGTAAAACATTTCTTTCATGGGATGCATGATAAAACTGGAATAGGCAATAATCATTTATGCATTTCATTCTTAAAACTTACCTTGCTAATTGTGCATGCATAGGCACCTTGTGGACACTTGGCCACCTTTATAAATTAATTGTAACCATAATTTATTTACCACTAGCATAGTAATTTAGTTATCATATATAGCATAAAAGATTACATTCGACCATTATGGATAAGGAATGAAATCTAATGGTTTACATGTTACATTGCCACATTTCCATATCCTTGCCATAATTTAATCCCCAATGGTACTATGCATAAAATTATTTTGGAATTCAAAATTACGTACTCATACTAATGGCACTTTTTCCTCCTTACTTTCTTGGTTGATTTTTCATACTAGAATTAAGGTTGCACACATCCCTCATTCTTACATTTCAACATTAAAGGTGGACCCTTATTATGTGAGAAATGGTAAACCCTTCACTTTATATTAATTCACCATATTTTCTCTCCTTTTCTTAGCCCAAAACTGAATTGTACTCTCTCTTATATAATTTTCAGCAAGCAAATTCATACCATGCAAAGGCCATTTTCGATTTTGGTAGGCCCACAAGAGCTATTTCATAATTTTAAACTAGACGCTAGTTAGCAACCTCCATGTTGGTGTCTATAACTTAAAGCATATACTAATCATTCAAGAATATAGAATTTCAGCACTTTCTTATGTTCGAAGTTCCCATGGTACATGCTAAATCCTACTAACAATAGCTCTCTTATGATAATAATAACATCCATATTAGCACATTAACAACCACATCTATTTATCTTGCAAACTTAGCCAAGAGACATTTACTTTTGCAAGAATGTAAAGAAGCAAATAATGTTCCATGAAAGCTTGGAAAACATGGTGACTATGTACAAAACCATGGAACAAAATATAAGAATTGCTAACCTACCTCAAGGATGAACCAAGGTGGAATCTTCTTAGCTTCCCCTTTGAATTTCCCTTGCTTCCTCCCTTTCTCGGCTGGGCTAGGTTTTCCTTACCAAAGCTCTAAGTTTCTCTCCAGTTCTCACGCTGCCCTCTCTCTCTTTTTCCCCTTGTCGTATGTGTTAGTGGGTTTTCTAAAAGATGAAGTGCTCTCTCTTTCTTTTTCCTTTGCCGTATGTGTATGCATGTATGTTAAGAATGCCATTTCAATTCCATTCCCTCTTGTCTATTATATAATTAGCTCATGGGATGCTTCCTTCCTTCTCTTTAATTATTATTATTATCCAATAGCCCCATGTGTGGTTTAGTGCAGCCCAATTTTCCTTGAAATTTTGTATTCTCACTTGGTTAAAGGGGACGCTGCCTTTACTCTCATCATTAGCATTTCACGGCCTCATGTGTAATGAAGTGCATCCCCATTTTACCTGTAACTTGTGTTTTGTACAATATTCATTAGTCACATGTGTACTTTTAAGTACAATTTACTTCCCTTGCACTCTTACCTTAGCCACTCGATCACGCCAAGGAGGGGAAAGAGGAAAGTCACGTATTTCAAGCTACTCTCTTCCTTTTTCTTCTCTCTCTTTTTTTTTCCATCTTAAAGTATTACTTGCTAGACACCTGTGTACTTAAGTACACCATAATTTCCATGCAAGTTGGTAGCACTTGCTCCACTCAGCTACGTCAAGGAAGGGAAGGAAAAGAATTCATGCAACCTCCTCATGCAAACCACTCTTCATTCCAAGCGTACAACTTCCTAAATTTATGTTTAATTTAAATAAATTCTGCACCTTTTCCTTTAGCCACTTAGTCACGTCATGCAAGTCTCCTACTCCACGTAAGGCTGTACGTCCCTTAAGCTTCATAGTTTGGCCTCACCATTTCAATCCCTATATAACTCTTCACTTGGTGGAGCAAACCAAGAAAGAAAGAAAAGTCACGAAAGTAACACCCTATATTTTCCTGTTCAATCTAAACTAATGTTTCCTTAATTAATTGCATGAATTTTCTTGTGTAGCTTAGTGTTTAGAATAAATAAGAACACTCTCTTGTTGGAAATGCTTGATACATTTAACATGCTTGCATTAATTTCCTTTTTCTAACCGAAGCACTAAAAGAGAAAGGAGTGTAGCCAATTCAAAGAACTGCATGCATGTCCAATTGGTGAAGGATATGTGTCTTTAATTATTTTATACATATACCCACACGGCTAAGATAGGGGGCAAGGAAAGAAGAATAAAGCATTTAAATATATATATACAACCACACAGCTAAGAACATTCGAAAATGCAAGGAATAAATACCAATTAAATATACATATAAATACACACGTGTATTGGGAGGAGAGTGAGATTTGCTTTAAACAAAGGGAAGTGCATAATTTATTTAACCAAGTACACCCACACGACTAGGAAAGAAAAACGTGAGATACACGTTTCCTCCCCTTTCCCTTATGTTGCTTCTAAAGAAACTCGTGTGTCTTGCATAAAATTTAGGTCTTGCGTGAGGGATTGACTTACTTACCATGTGTGTGTTTAAATATATATATATACATGCAGCATAAATTCATAAGAAGGAAGGGGAGGTGGGAGAAGTGGAATGCTAATCAAATCATAGAGAATTAAAACACAAAACCCCAAGCCTTGTGTGAAAAGGGTGACTTACGTACAAGGGGAGAGGTATGTGTGTGTGTCAAATTCTTTTCTTTGTCCTTCCCTTGACTTTCCTTCAAGTTAACCGAATGACCATGAGGTAGGTGGAGTAAAAAAAATAAAAATATATATATGTATATACATGGAGTAATTTAAGGGAAGGAGTGCAGAATTTAATTTACAATAAAAGATGTATGTAAGTGTATGGTGAAGCAAGGATGCAAGAAAGGAAGGAGACATGTGAAGCAAGTTTTTCTTTCTTCCTTCCCTTGCATCATCTCAAACACAACTGAATGAAGAAGTGAACATACATGTGTGCATGCAATGTGAATATAGGGCATTTGGTGAAGGAAATACGGTGTAATGAGGTAGCTTGTGTGAAGGAAAAGGAACTCAAATTCATGAAATAAAAGTGTCATTGGTAATGCCACAAAGTGAGGAGAAAGGAAAAAAATTAATATTTCCATATGCAATTGATGAAGGAAAGGAAAAATGTAGCGCCAAGTATAGCTTGTGAAGATACATCCAGCATGTTATACAAGCCACCTTCCCCATCCCATGTGTTACCTTTGACATACCAAGAAAGAAGACCAAAAAGACTTCCATGCATGGCCGTACTTATGGTGTGAAGAAGGAGGGTTTTGTGCCTTTCCTTCCTTCCTTCCCTTGGCATGACTAATGGAAATTGCAAGAGTACAAGGAGAATTGCACTAAGAAGGAGTGCAATGTGAAAAATGGACGAAATACCAAAGTGTAAGGAAATGGGTTGCATTAGACCACATGTGGGACTATTGGATAATAATGATAATAATTAAGGAGGAGGAGGGCAGCATTCTATAAGCCATTGGATAATAGACAAGAGGAAAGGAAATTTAAATTTCCATTTTAATATGCTTGGATGCACACACACAGTAAAGGGAAGAGGGAGAGAGAGAATTTCATATGTTAGGAAAGAAAGACAAACACGCCAGCTAAGGAAAGAGAAAAAGAGGAATTGAGATTTTGTATACTTGCATCACGCATACACAGTAAGAAAGAAAGAGAAAAAGAGGAAGGGAGAAAGAGCAGCGTGAGTCTAAACAAAATACAAAAGATTGTGTGGAGGGAAGAGCTAAGTGGATCAAGAGAGAAAGGAGCAAAGGAGCAAGGAAGAAGAAAAGGGAGAAAGTCAAGGAGGAAGCCAAGCTAGTCTCATCCTAGTTCATCAAAAAGGTAGGTTAACAACTTCTAAAATTGTGTTCCATGGTTTAGTATATGTAATCACCATGGTTTTACAAGCCCCCATGGAACATTATTGTCTTCCGTACATTCTTGAAATATAAATGTTATATTGGCTAAGCTTGTATGATAGATTGGTATGTTGGTTGATGTGATGAAATGAATATTGTTGTTTATGGAAGGATTATGGTTAGTTAATGATATTGTCATGATGAACTATGGTTAAATATGATAGAAATGGATGTATGATTTTGAAAACCATTTTTTCTCCATGAAACTCCCTTTTTGGCCGAGTGGAAGATGAAAGTTTACAATAAATTGATGTTAATTTTTAGTTTGTAATTAATGTTAAAATTGACCATGGATGAAAGAGAAAAAGAGAAAGGGAAATTTTCTATGTAAAGTGAGGCATTAGGCAAGGCTAGAATAATGAAAGTGATGGAAACATTTTTTGTTAAATTGAGAGTGTGAAATTTTGCCATAACCATACAAAATCAAGTGATGTACAAATATTCCAATGAAAAGGGAAAATATGTCCATTTGCACATTGAAGTTAATTTTTGAAGAGTAAATGTTTAATGGTGTTTTATGGATGTATTAGAAATTATATAAAATAAGATTGGTGAAATAATAGAAAGTATTCACCTAGCATCCTTTGTGTAATGCTTAGATGAGGGAATATGTGTTAGTTATGGAAAAGAGATTATACCATTTTAATGGTGTTATTTAAAGAATGGAAAAAGGAAATTTTGAATTGCAAAATATTCAATTTTCTTGAATTTCTCTTAGGCCAAAATCATGAAATTCTCTCTTGAAAATTATTAGAAATTTATAAGAGATTTATATTATTATTATTTTTCAAGAATGGAGAATTAAATGGATTTAGACAACATTGTGATAAATAAATATGACAAAGAGTTTAAAAAGGGATAAAAGGTTTTCCATATTCAAAAAATTCCAATATGACAATGTTAACATACACATAAGGGCAAGGGTTTATTTTAACCATAATTATTGAGTCTTGATAGTAAAATAGAGAAATAGGAATATTGTATTCTGATAGAAAAGGGAAACATAGTGAACAAAGGAAAACATAGAAAGATATACAATAAATTTTATGAAAGGTGGCCGAGTGTCCACAAGTGTCCAACTGTGCACAAGAAATTTTATAAAGGTGGCCAAGTGTCTACAAATGCCCAAGTGTGCACAAGAAATTTTATAAAGGTAGCCGAGTGTCCACAAGTGCCCAAGTGTGCACAAGAAATTTTATAGAGACCCAAGTGTGCACAAGAAATTTTATAAAAATGGCCAAGTGTCCACAAGGTGCCGAAGTGTGCACAATCAATTTATAGTGGTAAGTTTTAAGGACAAAATGCATGAACTATCTCTATTTATTTGCTTGTGATTACATGCATAATCCCATAAAAAGATGTTTACTTACTAGAGAATATCTATTTTATCACACTGATATTTCCAATAATCATGCAATGCTTGCCAATTTGTATTTATGAATAAGGCTATGTTTTCAAATACCAAGAATGTAGATGTAAGTGTTTTGGTGCTTGCACCCTGATACATATTAGTAGATTTTTAAAATGATGAATTGTTAAGCTACTGGGAAACTTGTGTTTCTCATTTGTATGATAATATGTATAAGATACAGATGCTTAGCAGTGCCGGGGAAGATAAGAGTTCCTTTGTCAATAGCACTTTTTTAATTCCTTATTTTTGGATCTTGATTCTAGATATATTTTGGATTAGAATTAGGACCGTCATTTTAGCTGTGTACATGAAAGGGAAAACAGGAAATTATTTGGGAAAGGATATGTGAAGGACTTGTTCACCCTTATTATTTGTAAAGAAGTCTAAGTGATAGGATTGTTTTCTCTAACTCCTTATGTATGGGTGCTTCATATATCCTGATACATGCTTACAAAGAATGTAACAAACATTATTGGATATTTACCAGTTATAATATATAAGTTTTAAATTTTGGCTATATTGTATAGTATTTTATTTTCGCTGTGCATATGAGATTTGATCTGAGCAAAAGAACCCGAACCTAATCCACTTTAATAAAACTTAATGGTATAAATACTCAGACGTTAATAATAAAAGGATAAGAATAATGTACCGAACTTATCTATTTACATCAGAGGAACTGTAATACTAGATAAGGGTGTTACAATGAAAGCTTCATTTTCTAAGCAAGTTGTATGGCTCTTTATTCTCCTTCCTCAGGCACGTTAAGGTAGCACAAGGGAAGGGAAAAAGGTAGTGTTCATCACATGCCAATGTCCTTCCACACAAGCCTTACCTCTCATGCAATCTACACTGCTTGGCGTTTCTAATTTCATGAAGTTGTGAAGCCATTTCCCTAGCTTGCTGCATGCATATTTACATACTTAACTCCACCCCTTACACATAGGTTTTTCCCTTTACGCAAGACATCACGTTCCATGCAAGGCACACGTGAGTCTCTCACTTTGAGCACATTGGAGGCAACACAAGGGAAGGGAAGGAGACTTGCCCCACACGTCTCTTTCTACTTTTGCACTCTTGCTTCACCGTACCCACACAAATATCATTTTCCTTTGTTTATTGAAATTAAATTCTACACTCTTGCATTAGCTATTTTCCTTTTGTATATCTAAATGCTACACCCTTCTTCCATTTCTCACTTGCCTAGCCATGTGGTTATAAATATATATACTTTAAAACTCCCATCATTCTCCCTTTCACCATTTGGTTGTGCATATATTCAAATTGGCTATACTCTTCTTTCCCTTAGTAATTCGGCTAACTTAAATCAAGCACCTCAATTTTATGCAATATTATCCTTTAGCACATTTATTCTAGCCGTTAAATTACATAAGCAATTCATCATACTTTATAGCAAATTCATCCAATTAATTAAGGAAACATTAATTTAAATATACTAAGAGGATATGGGGTGTTACATTTCTCCCCTCCTAAAAAAAAATTTCATCCTCAAAATTTATACATACCTCATATAAAAAACTTTGGATATGCTCTGCGTATGTCCTCCTCTCTTTCCCAGGTGGCTTCCTGTGGTGATGTGTGATCCCACAAGATCTTTACCAGAGGAATGGTCTTATTCCTTAGGGTCTTGACCTCAGTATCGATAATTTGTAAAGGCTTTGGCTGATATGTTGATTATCCTTTAATTGCAGAGTACTGGCGTCAAGTATATGTGAAGGATCAAGTATGTATTTTTTAAGCTGGGAGACATGGAAGACATTATGAAGGTTTGACAAGTGTGGTGGTAAGGCTATTTGGTATGGTGATGGACCTACTCTCTTCAATATTTGGAAGGGTCCAATATATTTAGGACTTAGCTTTCTAGACTTCATAGCTCTACCAATACTAGTAGCCGGGGCTACTTTTAGAAAGACATGGTTTCCTTCCTCAAACTCTAGGGGTCTTCTTCTTTTGTCAGCATAACTCTTTTGTTAGTCCTGAGCCTTTGCCATTTTCTCCCTGATCATCTTTATTTGATCAGTTATCTGTTATGCTAACTCAGGTCCTAACAGTTGCTTCTCACCCACTTCGTACCAACATAATGGGGACTTACACTTCCTCCCATATAGTGTAACACCCCATACTCTTTTGATTGGTTTCAATTAATGTTTTCTTAATTAGTTGAGTGAGTTACCATAAAGCATGATGGAATTGCCTGTGTAGTTTTGGAACAAAGATGGTAAAAGATACCCCTTCTTGTGGAGATCGAATTGTAATGAGAATAGGGAAGGAAACACTGCCTAAAAATTGAGGTGCTTGAGGAACTTAATACCTTTAACCTGCTTGCATTAAATTTCCTTATAACTAATCGAATTATCAAAAGTGGGTAAGTAGCATAGCCAATTTAAAATATACATGCATGGCAACATAGGAATTGGGAAAGGAAAGAATTTAAAAATATATAAGAATTGAAAGGCAAGAAAGGATGTAACATTTAATACATATATATAGTGAAGCGGCAAGAGTACATGTGAGGTGCTTAAATGGAATTTAGGTGCTTAAATTCCTTTCTCTTGTTTCTTTTGATTTCACCGAGTAAGCATCAAATGGAGTAAAATAAATTGTATAAAAGTGTTCAGCAAAAACAAGTGAGAGGTCAGGAGGAAACATAGCATCCAATAAAATATAAATGTACTTGATGAAGAGGTGGAAAGGGGAAAGAGAAACATGTGGGAGTAGCCTTCCTCCTTTTCATTCCTTTTGTTTTATTTTTCCAATATACTATGACCAAGAGATGAGTGAGGGAAAGGACATTTAGAACTTCACTCTTAATTCACTTGGCATTACTAGCTAGATAATATACAAGAGAAAGATTGCATGCATACGTGTAGTAGGGAGATAAAATTAAGAAAAGAAAAAGTAGTTAAGCAAGAAGTGCAGAATTTATCTCACATAAAATACACCCACATAGTTAGGAAAGAAGAAACTTGTGAAGCTAGTCTTCCTTTTCCTTCCCTTGACTTTCCTCTAAAGTAACCGAGTAATCATGAAGCTAGGAGGAGCTAAATAGATATATATACATGCAGCAAGTTAGAGGAAAGAGTATAGAATTCAATTTAAGTAATATGCATAAAGGTGTGAGTACAGTTAAACAAGGATACAAGAGAGGGAAGAGGCGTGTGAAGCAAGTTTCCCTCTTTCTTTCCTTGTGTCATCTCCAATGCAACTGAACGAAGGAGTTAAATATATATATGTGCATTCAGCGTGCTAGAGGATGGCTTCACAACTCCACAGAATAAGAAGTGACATTCAGTAATGCAATGAAGCAAGAGAAGGTGAGGAGAGGAAAAGGAAAGTACAATGTGTAAAGGGTAAGGGGGTGGCATGACTGTATTGCTGGCATAAGGAATACAACTTGTGTGAACTCCCTTTTCCCTTTTCTTTGGCATGATCAAGGGGATAACGTAAGAGGGCAAGGAATGAGTTATACTTAACAATAATAATTAATACTAAGGAGAGGGAGTGGCATTCCCTTGGCCGAGTAAACAAAGTACATGAGGTGGAGTGTGCAGCTTGCATTGTGTAACTTCCCCCCTTTCTCCTCCTAGACATGGCTGAGTAGAGCAAAGGGATACAAGCTTGCATGAGGTGGAGTGTACTTAGGTACTCGTGTGGTTGCAATGTAAGGAGAGTAGACACAAGGGAATGGAATTGGAATTTGTATTTTTTGATATACATGGATGCACACGCACGGAAAGAGGAAAGGTGAGAGAGAGCACTTCATATTTTCGAAAGAATCACACACACACACACAGAAAGTACATCCTAAAAAAAGAGATAGAGTGGCATGAGTGTTAGTGTGAAAGGAAATACAAAAATCTTGGGAGAGCATTTTGAGGAAGAGAGCAGCTCACATTTAGGGGAAAACACGCAAGAACACATCTCAATTTAGTGGGGGAAAGGTTGAACAAGAAAGAAAGGAGCAAAGGAGCAAAGAAGAAGTAAAGGGAGAAAGTCAAGGAGGAAGACAAGCTAATACCATCATAATTCATCATTAAGGTAGGTTAGCAATTCATTGGGATTTTTTTCCATGTTTTAAAATATATTCATCATGATTTTCCAAACTTTCATGGAACATTAGTGGTTTGTTTTGTAAATGTCTCTTGGCTAAGCTTGCAAGGTAAATAGATGTGGTTGTTGATGAGCTAAATTGATATTGTTGTTTTATGGAAGGATCATTGTTAAAAATAAATTATACATGTATAGTGGAAACCCTAAGGCATGATAAGGCTAGAAAATTTATATTATGTATGGCCAATGAATGTTACAAGTTATAAACATCAAAATAAAAGTGGCTTTTGTAAGATAGTAAATTGCTTTCTAAAAATTTTTGTAAGAAAGATAGAAATTCAGTTAGCTAAGGAAAGGAGAACAAAAAGAAAAATGTTATGACAAATTACAATATAGAAGGTTTGGCCTTGGCTAATAAAGATTCTTATGGCTATTGGGATGTAAGAATAATTAAATACATATGTAATTGAAATTTTAGTATGTAACTTAAACCCAAGGAGGAAAGTAGAATCACATGGCATGGGAATCCTAAATTGGATTATTTCTCCATGGTGGCCGAAACCACATTGTGTTTCAAACCTTAGTGGCCGAATCTAAGAGTAAATGCATTAGAATGTATTTTATGATGACTAAATGCAAGATAGATTAAAATGTTAAAATAAAAGAAAATGTAATTGCCGTATGTATGTACAAAATGCCCAAGTGTGCACCATAAATTTTATAAAGGTAGCCAAGTGTCCACAAAGTGCCCAAGTGTGCACAATAAATTTTATAAAGGTGGCCAAGTGTCCACAAAGTGCCCAAGTGTGCACAATAAATCCTATTAAGGTGGCCAAGTGTCCACAAAGTGTCCAAGTGTGCACAATAAATTTTATTAAGGTGGCTAAGTGTCCACATAGTGCCCAAGTGTGCACAATTATTTTATTAAGGTGGCCAAGTGTCCATAAGGTGCCTAAGTGTGCACAATCGATTCAGAAAGGTAAGTTTTAAGAATGAAATCCGTAAATGATTTCTATTTATTTTTATGTTTAACTTGCATCCCATAAAAGAAATGTTTTACGTGAAAGGGAATATCTACTTTTATCATGGTGAAAATTCTAATAATTATGCAATGCTTACCAATTTTCATTTATGAATATGGCTATGTTTTCAAATGCCGAAGAATGTAGACGTAAATGTTTTTCGTACTTGCACCCTGGTACATATTAGTAGATTTTAAAATAATGGATTGTTAAGCTACTGGGATGCCAATATGTATCAGAGGTGGACGCTTAGCAATGCCGGGGAAGATAGGAGTTCTTTTTGTCAAAAGCATTTTTCGTAATTCCTTATTTTGGGTCCTGATTCTAGATATATTTTTGAATTAGAATTAGGACTATTATTTTGGCTGTGTATATGAAAGGGAAATGGGAAATTGCTGGGGAAAGGATAAGTGAAGGACTAGTCCATCCCTGTTATTTTAAAGGGAGTTTGAGTGACAGGCTTGTTGTCTCTTGACTCCCTATGGATGGGTACTTTACCTATCCTAGTATATGATTAAAAAGGATGTAACAGACATTTATTATTTTTATATGATGTATGGTGTTTTAAATTTTGCTGTGATGTATTTTTATTTCCGCTGTGCATATGAGATTTGATTTGAGCAAGAGAACCTGAACCTAATCCACTTTAATAATACTTAATGATTTAAATGCTCAAATGGTAATAATAAAAGGATAAGTATAATGTACCAAACTTATCTATTTACATCAGAGGAGTTGTAATACTAGATAAGGGCATTACATATATGGTTTCATAGGGTGCCATACCTATGCTAGAGCAGAAACTATTGTTGTAAGAAAATTCAATCAGTGGTAGACTCTTATCCCAATTTCCCTGATACTCTAAAACACAAGCCCTAAGCATATCCTCTAAGGTCTGAATTGTTCTCTCCGTCTGTCTATCTGTTTGAGGATGATATGCGGTACTGAAACTTAATATAGTCCCAAAGGCTTCTTACAGGGCTTTCCAAAACCTGGAGGTAAATCTGGGATCCCTATTTGAGACGATGCTAATGGGTACCCCGTGAAGTCTTACTATCTCCAGAATGTATAGTTGTGCTAATTTATCTATGGAGTAGTTAATCTTAATGGGTAGGAAATGAGAAGACGTAGTTAATCTATCCACTATTACCCAAATAGCATCATTCCTTGATTGGGTTGTAGGTAGACCTACCACAAAATCCATTGAAATTTTGTCCCACTTCCACTTAAGAATGTCTAAGGGTTGTAACAACCCAGCAGGCTTTTGGTGTTCAATCTTTACCTGCTGACATACTAGGCATTTAGCTATGTGCTTCGCTATCTGTTTCTTTATACCTGGCCACCAAAACCTCTCCTTCAAATCCTGATACATTTTAGTGGCTCCAGGGTGAATAGTGTATCTATTATGGTAAGCTTCCTCTAATATCTTATCCCTCAATTCACCTGCCTTAGGAATATACATTCTATTATAGAAAGTTACCATTCCATCTGCCTTTCTTATGAACTCCTTCGAATCCTTTAGAGACCCTAGGAATTCATCACCCTTCTAAGATTCTAAGATTTGGGCCCTAAGAGTGTTCTCAAGTATTAATTCACTCAAGCAGATTTTATTAGGTAACACCAGAGTAGACAACCTCATGTTCCTAAATTTCTCTATTAAATCCATTTCACCCACCATCAGTTAACCTACATGGAGAGACTTCCTACTTAATACATTTGCCACAATGTTTTCCTTTCCTGGATGGTACATCAATTCAAAATCATAATCCTTAATGAATTCCATCCACCTCCTTTGCCTAATATCAACTCCTTCTGTTCAAAGAGGTACTTAAGACTTTTATGGTCACTAAATACCTTAAACCTAGACCCATAGAGGTAGTGTCTCTAAATCTTCAAGGCAAATACTATGGCTACTAACTCTAGGTCATGGGTAGGATAGTTCCTCTCATGTGGTCTTAACTACCTAGAAGCATAGGCTACTACTCTCCCTCCTTGCATCAAGATGCATCCTAACCCCTTCTTAAATGCATCACAGTACAATTCAAATTTCTCCAAAGGGTCAGGGATAATTAAAATAGGTGCATTGGTCAACTTCTCCTTTAGAGTTTGGAAACTTTGTTCACTTTTTGTGTCCCACACAAATGGAACATCCTTCCCGGTTAACTTGGTCATAGGCATCGCTATTTGCAAAAATCCTTGAATCAATCATCTATAGTATCATGCTAACTCCAAGAAACTTCTGATCTCAATCACAGTAATGGGTCTTTCCCAATTTACTACTGCTTCATTCTTACAGGGATCTACTGCCACTCCTTCCTTAGAAATCACATACCCTAAAAATTTTACTTCTTCTACCCAAAATTCACACTTCTCTAACTTAGCATACAACTGTTTCTTCCTCAGTGTTTACAACACCATCCTGAGATGCTATTCATGCTCCTGTCTATTTTTGGAATACACTAATATGTTATCGATAAACACTGCTACGAATTGATTGATGTAGGGTCTAAATATGTGGTTCATGTAGTCCATAAAGACAGTTTGAGCATTTGTCAATCCAAAGGGCATCACGAGAAATTCATAATGCCCATACCTAGTCTTAAAGGCATTCTTAGGTGTGTTCTCATTCCTAACCATGATTTAATGATACCCCGATCTCAAATCAATCTTAGAAAAGATAGTGGCCACTCTCAGTTGGTCTAACAGGTCATCGATTCTAGGGAGAGGATACTTATTCTTCACTGTCACCTTATCCATCTACCTATAATCTATTTACATCCTCATACTCTCATCCTTCTTCTTTACAAACAACACAGGTGCTCCCTATGATGACACACTAGGCCTGATAAATTGTTTTGATAAGAGGTCCTCTATTTGTACCTTCAATTCATTTAATTCCATAAGGGAAATCCTATAGGGTGCTATGGTAATTGATCTTACCCCAAGATCTATGAAAAACTCTATTTCTCTCTTTGGTGGGTGACTAGTAACCTCCTCAGGGAATACATCAGGAAATTCATTGACCACAGGAATGGTTTCCAGCTTCTGCTAACTTTCCACCTCTGAGGAACACAAGAAACCCATTCTCTAGTTTTTCCTCTCAATCCCCGTACCTATTGGTTTAGTATCTATAAAGGTTACAGACTTAGCCAAAAAATCCAAGATAACATTGTTTGAAGAGAGTCAGTCTATGCCAAGGATGACATCTAGTTCAATCATGGGTAAATAGATAAGGTTTACAAGGAAGATTCTGTTTTCAACCACAATAGAATAATTCAAACAAATTAATGAAGTAGACACATGTTCACTAGTAGGTATTGCTATGGAAAGCTCATAAGGCATAGTGGTTGTAGGTAATTTTAATTTTTAAATATAGTCTACTAAAACAAAGGAATGGGTGGCGCCTGAATCATACAATACAATTAAAGGAACATCATCAATGAAACACGTACCTTTCATCAAATCCTTGGATTGGGCTACCTCTTTACCCTTCAAGGTATACACCCTTCCCTTAGTAAGGGGTCTTGCGATCTCCTCTGACTTTTTCAGGGTAGGATAAACGTAGGAGATATGCTCTGGTTTCCCACATTTGTAGCACACGTTTTGACCCATTATACACGGTCTGTCTCTATAATTCTGCCTAAATTTTGAGCTGGTACTTTGGGAAGTTAGAGCATTCATTGGCCTCTTCTTAGTCTGATTCCTCGGGAACTTATTATCACGACCCCTGATAAATCTAGACGGGTTCTTTCTCTTAAGGAACCCTAATTCTTTCCTTTCCTTCTTCAGTGCTGCTATGGACCTAGAGGCTATACGACACTTATTAACCAATGTTGGGTAGTCCCTAATCTCCTGGGATGCCACCTCATGATACAATTCTGGGTCTAAACTATTTTCCAAGTGCGTGGCTTTCCACGCCTTGTTCGGTCTCCACTTTAGGTATGAAGAGAACTTTGAGAACTTTAGCTAAGTGTTCTTCAAAGGGTCTGCCACCCTGTTTTATCTGCATGAACTCACCCTCCTTAGCATTCCTCTCGATCTGAGGAAAATACTTCTCTAAGAAGGCATCCTTGAAACTTTCCAGAGTGATCTGGGTCCTCTAGGCTTCCATTAGCTACATCATTCATTTCCACTAATATTTCGCCTCCCTTTCTAGCTGGTATGTGGCAAAAGAGACTTTTTGCTGCTTAGTGCTCCCCAGTACTTCGAATAACTCTTCCATCTTATGTACCCATTCTTCTGCCTTCTTCGAGTTCATCACTCTAGTAAAGATAGGAGGCCTGGCTCTTTGAAATTTAATCCAACCTCCCCCAACTTGAGTTCTCATTTGTTCAGCCCCATTCTGCATATCTTCACTCTGATCAGTCTGGGCCTGACATAGTACTTCAACTGTGACTATAGCCTAGGCTCTCATGGCATTTTCCATATCTCTCATGGTCTGCATAACCTCATTCAAATCTACCTCCGCATTTTGAGCCTGTGATCTACTCCTCCGTGTCAGTGCCATACAGTCACTCTACCAAACAAATATTACTAAGATGATTAGTCTCAAAAACAAATTATTAAGCAGGTAACATATAACACTAACAAGAGCTTCTCTCTTCCCAAATCTATCACTCCATTCCTCAAGTTCAAAAAGAAAATACAAATTAACTAATCGCCTAAGTACAGCTGACTAACCTGAACTAGTCCCTTACTTGAGGAATCTACCCTTTTCTAACCTAGGTAGTTGTGCTCTGATCATGTATACCATTAAGTTTTATTAAAGAGGATTAGGTTCAGGTTCTTTTGCTCAAATCAAATCTTATACGCACAGCGAAAATAAAATATCATAAATCACAGCAAAAATTTATAAAACTTCTATATTACAAAGAATAAATGTCTAATAAATGTCTATTACATCCTTTGTAAACATGTACTAGGATAGATTAAGTACCTGTCCATAAGGAGTCAGGAGACAATAAGCTTATCACTCAGACTCCTTATACAAATAACAGGGATGGACCGGTCCTTCACATATCCTTTCCCTAGCAATTTCCTGTTTCCCTTTCATATACACAACCAAAATAATAGTCCTAATTCTAATCCAAAATATATCTAGAATCAGGACTCAAAATAAGGAATTACACAATGCTTTTAACCCAAAAAGGACTCCTATCTTCCCTGGCACTGCTAAACATCCGCATCTAATACATATTAGCATACAAATGAGAAACAAAGGTTTCCCAGTAGCTTAATAATTCATTATTTTAAAAATCTACCAATATGTACCAAGGTGCAAGCACCAAAACATTTACATCTACATTCTTGGTATTTGAAATATATCCTTATTCATAAATACAAATTGGCAAGCGTTGCATGATTATTGAAAATGTCAATGTGATAAAAATAGCTATTCCCTTTTAAGTAAAACATTTCTTTCATTCGATGCATGTTAAAACTAGAATAGGAAATAATCATTTATGCATTTCATTCTTAAAACTTACCTTGCTAATTGTGTATGCTTGGGCTCCTTGTGGACACTTGGCCACCTTTATAAATTAATTGTGCACACTTAGGTACTATGTGGACACTTGGCCACCTTTATAAATTAATTGTAACCAAATTCATTTACCACTAGTATAGTAATTCAGTTATTATATATAGCATAAAAGATTACATTCAGCCATTATTGATAAGGAATGAAATCTAATGGTTTACATGTTACATTGCCATATTTCCATATCCTTGCCATAGTTTAGTCCCCAATGGTACTATGCATAAAATTATTTTGGAATTCAAAATTATGTACTCATACTAATGGCACTTTTTCCTCTTTACTTTCTTAGCTGATTTTCATACTAGACTTAAGGTTGCACACATCCCCCATTCTTACATTTCAACATTAAAGGTGGACCCTTATTACATGAGAAATGGTAAACCCTTCACTTTATATTAATTCACCATATTTTCTCTCCTTTTTCTTAGCTCAAAACCGAATTGTACTCTCTCTTACATAATTTTTACCAAGCAAATTCATATCATGCAAAGGCCATTTTCAGTTTTGGTAGGCCCACAAGAGCTATGTCATAATTTTAAATTAAATGCTAGTTAGCAACCTCCATGTTGGTGTTTATAACTTAAAGCATATACTAATCATTCAAGAATATAAAATTTTAGCACTTTCTTGTGTTCAAAGTTCCCATGATACAAGCTAAATCCTACTAACAATATCTCTCTTATGATAATAATAAGATCCATATTAGCACATTAACAACCACATCTATTTATCATGCAATCTTAGCCAAGAGACATTTACTTATGCAAGAATGTAAAGAAGCAATTAATGTTCCATGAAAGCTTGGAAAACATGGTGAATATGTATAGAACCATGGAATAAAATTTAAGAATTGCTAACCTACCTCAAGGATGAACTAAGTAGCTTCCCCTTTGAATTTCCGTTGCTTCCTCACTTTCTCAGCTAGGTTAGGTTTTCCTCACCAAATCTTTGAGTTTCTCTCCAATTCTCACACTGCCTTTCTCTCTTTTTCCTCTTGTCGTATGTGTTGGTGGGTTTTCTAAAAGATGAAGTGCTCTCTCTTTCTTTTTCCCTTGCTCTGTGTGCGCATGTATGTTAAGAATGCCATTTTAATTCCATTCCCTCTTGTCTATTGTCCAATTGGCTCATGGGATGTTATCCTTCTTCTCCTTAATTATTATTATTATTATGCAATAGCCCCACGTGTGGTTTAGTGCAGCCCATTTTCCTTGAAATTTTTTATTCTCACTTGGTTAAAGGGGACACTGCCTTCACTCTCATCATTAGCATTTCATTGCCTTATGTGTATTTAAGTGCAGCCTTATTTTCCTTGCAACTTGTGTTTTGTCCAATATTCATTAGTGACATGTGTACTTTTAAGTGCAATTTACTTCCCTTGCACTCTTACCTTAGCCACTCGATCACGCTAAGGAGTGCAAAGGGGAAATTCATGTATTGCAAGCTGCTCTCTTCCTTTTTCTTCTCTCTTTTTTTTTTCCATCCTAAAGTAATACTTGCTAGCCACCCTTGTACTTAAGTACATCCTAATTTCCATGCAAGCTGGTACCACTTGCTCCACTCAGCTACGTCAAGGAAGGGAAGGAAAAGAATTAATGCAACCTCCTCACGCAAGCCACTCTTCATGCCAAGCGTACACCTTCCTAAATGTATGTTTAATTTAAATAAACTTTTCACCTTTTCCTTTAGCCACTCGGTCACGTCATGCAAGTCTCCTACTCCACATAAGGCTACATGTCCCTCAAGCTTCATGGTTTGGCCTCACCATTTCAATTCCTATGTAAATCTTCACTTGGTGGCGCCAATCAAGGAAGAAAGAGAAGTCACGAAAGCTTCATTTTCCAAGCAAGCTTTACAACTCTTTATTCTCCTTCCTCGGGCACATTAAGGTAGCACAAGGGAAGGGAAAAAAGGAAACGTGCACCACACACCAATGTTTTTCCATGCAAGCCTTACCTTTCATGTAATCCACACAGCTTGGCGTTTCTATTTTCATGAATTTGTGAAGCCATTTCCCTAGCTTTCTGCATGCATATTTACATACTTAACTGCACCCCTTACGCATAGGTTTCTCCCTTCATGCAAGACATCATGTCCCATGTAAGGCACACGTGATTCTCCCACTTTGAGCACATTGGAGGCAACACAAGGAAAGGGAAGGAGACTTGCCCTACACGTCTCTTTCCTCTTTTGCACTCTTGCTTCACCGTACCCATACACATATTTAACTATTATCATTTTCCTTTGTTTATTGAAATAAAATTCTACACTCTTGCATTAGCTATTTTCCTTTTGTATATCTAAATGCTACAACCTTCTTCCATTTCCACTTGCCTTGCTATGTGGTTATAAATATATATACTTTAAAACTCCCATCATTCTCCCCTTCACCATTTGCTTGTGCATATATTCAAATTGGCTATACTCTTCTTTCCTTTAGTAATTCGGCTTACTAAGTGAAAGAAATGTGAAATTAAATCAAGCACCTCAATTTTATACAATATTATCCTTTAGCACATTTATTCTAGTCATTAAATTACACAAGTAATTCATCATACTTTATAGCAAAGTCATCCAATTAATTAAGGAAACATTAATTTAAATATACTAAGAGGATATTGGGTGTTACAATGTGAGGGAGAGAGGGAAGTAAATATACACACACACGGCAAGTGCATCCAAAAAAAAGGAGAGAGAGTGGCATGAGAGTTAAAGAAAATGCAAAAGCTTGTGTTAGGAGAGAAGAACTTGGCTAAGAAGGAAGAAACAAGGGGGTAAGGGGAAAATTCAAGAGGAAATCCAAGATAATCTCATCCTAGTTCATCCTTGAGGTAGGTTAGCAATTCCTTGACTTTTGTTCCATGTTTTACAATACATGCATTATGATTTTCCAAGCTTTCATGGAACATTAATTACCTCTCTACATTCTTGAAAAAGTGAATGTCTCTTGGCTAAGCTTGCATGGTAAATGGATGTGTTTGTTGATGTGCTAAATGGATATTGTTATTATTATTAAAGAACTATTGTTAGTAACATTTAGTATGTACCATGGAAAGCTTTACCATGAGATAGTGCTGAAATTTTGTACTTTGGCATGACTAGTATATGTTTTGAGTTGTAGACATCAAAATGATGGTTTCTAGCTAGAATTTGGTTTACCATTTATGACATTGCTCTCATTAGCTTGCCAATCCAAAATTGAATTTTGTAAGGTACGAAATGGCTTGATGAAAATTATGTAAGAGGAATCACACATTGGTTTTGGCCAAGAGAAAGAAGGAAAATATAGCTAGTTAAGGTAGAGTTAATTTGTTCATTTTTGTTTTGTATATAATAAGGCCCCATATTATTATTAAAATGAAAAAGAATAGAGGAAAGTGTGTAAGCATTAAACTTAGGGTGTAGCAAGAACCAAGAAAACTAGCATAATAAATGGGTAATGGTAAAGGTTGAACAAATTAAATGTGGGAGAAAGTACCCTAAAAATTAATGTATAATGTGATGAAGTTTAACTTATAGTAAGGATGGAAAAATATGGTAATGTAACATGAAAAATTCTAAATTTGATTAATTTTGATGGTAGCCGAAACCTATATTTTATTTCAACCCTTGGTGGTACAATCACTATGCTAATAATGAATAAATGAGAATGTGCCTTATGAGGGCTAAATGCAAGGGAGATGAGAATGATAAAAATAAAAGAAATTGTCAATGACATGATTACATGATTTTAAATGTAAGAAGATATCATAGGAATTTTAATGCATGGTGTCATTTGGTAAAAGTGTGACCTAGTGAAGTATGGCTGAAGGTGCTCCACACGTGTGACCTAGTGTTCACAATGATAAAGGTGGCCAAGTGTCCATAATTTCTGAAGTGTGGCCGAAGGTGCTCCACACATGCGACCTAGTGAGGTGTGACCAAAGGTACTTCACACCCGTGACCTAGTGTTCACAATGATAAAGGTAGCCAAGTGTCCATAATTTATGAGGTGTGGCCAAAGGTACTTCACACATGCGACCTAGTGAGGTGTGATCGAAGGTGCTTCAAACCTGTGACCTAGTGTTCACAATGATAAATGTGGCCAAGTGCCCACAATTCATGAGGTGTGACTAAAGGTGCTTCACATTTTAAGATAAGGTAAGTTTTAAGAATGAAATGTAAATTGATCATTGTTTGTTTTAGTTTTTGTATGAATGGTTCCCTGAAAATATGTTATGTGTGAAATGAGAATATCTACTTTATCACATTGACAAATTAATCATGTTTTGGTTGCCAATCTGTATATGTGAATGAGACTATGTTTCAAATGCCGAGAATGTAGATGAAAATGTTTTAGTGCTTGCACCCTGTTACATATTAGTTCATTTTAAAATAATGAATTGTTAAGCTACTGGGAAACTTGTGTTTCTCATCTATATGCTAATATGTTATAGATGCTGATGTTTAGTCGTGCCGGGGAAAGATGGAAGTCCTTTTCTTAGAGTATTTCTCTTTTTGTAGTCTTTTATTTTGGGTGCTAGTTCTATATATGTTTTTGTGATTAGAATTAGGACTATTATTTTGATGTATATAGAAAGGGGAAATGGGAAATTGCTAAAGAAAGGATATGTGAAGGATCGGTTCATCCCCAGTGTTTTTTAAAAGGGGTTTGAGCGACAGGCTTGTTGTCTCCTGACTCCTGATGGACGGGTACTTCATATATCCTGGTATATATTCACAGAAGAATGTAACAGACATTTATTATTGGACATTTATTATTTGTATCATATGTAAGTTTTATAAATTCCACTGTGATGTATTAAATTTAATTTCCACTGTGCATAAAGTATGGTTATCTAAGAAAAAGAACCCGAACCTAATCCATAATAATAATACTTAATGGTATAAATGCTCAGAAGTTGCAAATAAATAATTAAGGTTAAGAGTAATGTACCGAACTTATCTATTTACATCGAAGGGCTTGTAATACTAGATAAGGGTGTTACACACAATCTCAAGCTTCCATCATTCTTTTTCAAAAATAAGATTGGTGCTCCCCATGGTGAAGCATTGGGTCTAATAAATTATTTCTCTAAGAGATCTTCTATTTGGATCTTTAGTTCGTTCAACTCTAAGGGAGACATTCTATAAGGCGCTATAGAAATTGGTCCCGTTTTAGGAACTAATTCTATAGAGAATTCTATCTCTCTCTCAGGTGGAAGACTTGAAATTTCTTTTAGAAAGACTTCTGAAAATTCACAAACTATAGGGATAGCATTAAGTTTATAGTAGATCCAAGTCTCATAGGAACACAGAAAACTTATTCTTTGGATCTCTTCCTTATTTTTCCTATTTACAAGTATGGTATCTATAAAAGTCACAGACTTCTTAGAACAATCCAAGACTACATTATTTATAGAAAACCAGTCCATCCCAAGGATAATGTCTAATCCCACCAAAAATAGACAAATAAGGTCAACAACAAAAGATTTATTCTCAACAACAATTAGGCAATTCAAGCAGGCCAAAGAAGTTACTACCTGCTTTCCTCCGGTAGTGGAAATAGATAGCTCATAGGGTAATTTAGATAAAGGTAAATTCAATCTTTCCAAACATTCAGAGGAAATAAAGGAATGAGTTGTGCCAAAATCAAACAGTATAATAAAGATATATCATTTATTAAACATTTACCTTTCATTAAATCATTAATCTAACCCACTTATTTTCCTTTGAGAGTATAGACTCTCCCAGTAGTTGTAGGTCGAGCAGGTTCAACTATTTCTTCCACTCTAGGCAATTTTTACAAAAATTTCTAGGTTTTCCACACCTATAACAAACACCTTGCTAGAATCTACAAGGTCCATCATGGGTCTTCCCAAACCTTGGACAAGCATTGGGCACTGTTTTTCTCATCATGGGCCTCTTCCCTTTTTGATTTCCTTCACCTCTGTTGTCCCTTCCTCTAAAAGGTCTAGGTTATTTCCTTATGAAGAAATTATTTCTCTATTTTTCTTTTTCAGCATCTGCCAGATTCTTTGTAACTATCTGACAATTATTCACAAGCGTGGCAAAGTCTTGATTTCCATTGGGGCAACTGCACTTTTCAATTCTGGCCTCAATTCGACCTTTAGATGCATTGTCTTCCATTTTTCATCCGTTTGGAGCTTCAAGTATGAAGAGAACTTGGACAACTCTTCAAATTTTGCGAGGTAATCTTCAAAAGTCTTGTTACCCAGCTTAATCTACATAAATTCTATCTCCCTCTCATTTCTCACATTTTGAGGGAAATACTTCTCCAGAAAAACCTCTTTGAACGATTTCCAGGTAATCTAAATACCCTGAGCTTCCATTAATTGTTTAACTCCTCTCTACCAATGTTTTATCTCTCCAGTCAGCAAATATGTGGAAAATAAGACCTTTTGAGCATTAGTACTCCCAAGAACCAAGAAAACTTTCTCCATTTCCATCAGCTATTCTTCGGTTATAGTGGGATCAAACTCACACCTAAAGGAAGGAGGGTTTGATTTGTGAAACTTTGACCATCCCGTCCAATCGAATTAAGGTTAGGGCGGTTATTGTGTTCATTATACCATAATTGGCGAAACATTTGGGTAGTAGCTGTAGCTTGCTCCCTCATAGCTTCAACCACCCCCTCCATAGCCTGCATCATCCTTTCCATATCAATCCCACTTTCTTTCTCCTTTCTAGTATTCATCCTAGGTGGGGCCATAGTTCACTCTACAAAACAAATATTACCGAGGTGATCAATCTCAATAACATAATATTTATAAGAGATCATATGGCACTAATAAGGAATATTTTTCTACCCAAACCTAGCACTTCATTCCCTAAGTCAAGACACAACACAAGATAGTAAACTGCCCAAGCTCAACTAACTGCCCTGCATTAGTTTCTATCTTGATGAATCTACCCTCATTACCTAGTTAGCATTTATCACTACCAAGTCAGCTATGTGCTAACCGTGGTAGCCATACTCTAATACCAACTAAGTCTAACCCCTCAATCCTATAGTTCCTTTTAATTAATTAAATAATATAATATTTATAATATACTATAAGATTGGTGAATTACTATTACCTTTACCCAAGTCAAATTTTAACTTTTTGTCAAGTTAAGTTATTAAGTGCCATTAGTTTAGGTTGCTACACTTGGGCTCTTCACATGTTACGTAGCAGAAAGAATTTAATTAAAACATATATATATATACATACTCATTAACATACATGATTAGTTACATACACATCAGTTACCTATCAAGACATATGCCTATAGATATGTGAGTTTTCAAAATTAGTTAATCAAGGTAAGGAGGCAACAATCCTGCCACTCATACCTCTTTCTCCTCACATATCCTTATACATATATGCCTTTATGCTTTCTTACCTCAAAATATTTATCTATATAGTTCAAATATTCAAAATATCATCCCTTGCCTTTTGAAAGTACTGAGGGAACTTCTACAATTATAAGTACCCAAAATTCCTTAATAATAGGAAAATATCCCAAAAAGGGTATTTCTACATACTCCACCTCTATCTCCAAAAGCACGTAGTACCTAGGCATCTGATACAAACCAACAATTTTTCTATGAGAATAAATCTCAATAGCAATAACAACTTGTTTACAATACCACTAGTTTGTATTACCGTACTTATATGGAAAATACACTACATCCTTTTAGCATTATACAATAAATCATGTCTATTAGGTTACCATGCATGAATATAATCACATATCATACTTATTAATGCATGCACAGTTCATTACATATCCATCACACTGGATATTTATTTACATATAATCAAATTATACTGGTAACATAATCAATTTCACATATAGAGCAATAAGGAAGTAAAGCATATCATAATGGTCATAGCCAAAACATTATCATAACAAGAGAAATCATGAGTGTCGCTAAGCGAACAGCTCTATTTATTAAATCAACACTTATATGTGAGTTTTCTTGTGGTTCTTGACCAATTGTAGTTTTTAACTGCTAAGTAATATCAGTGTACTATCTAGAGCATCTCCCAGTGGATCCAAGTACAATCTACCTCAACATCAACTACACAAGTGTCCCTACCCATTGCTCTGGCAGATCCTTCCCCAATTCACCAAATACAACAGGGTCCCTACCTATCGTTCTAGTAGATCTTCCCCCATATCACCTTATAACATACAATAAGTTCCCTGCCCACCACTTTAGTAGATCTTCCCCTATATACAAGAGATTACTATCCCTTTTGATAGGTTATCTCCTAAAACACTATTCACAAGCATATAAATTAGAGTGATTCATCTTATACCATGGTTATGTCTAATTCTAAGTATGTGACTCCTTTATTTGGCCTAAGGTTCACTAACTTAAAATTAGAAACCATCACAGTAATTTCAAAATCATTTTACTTAACCGTGGAATGCCCAATGGCCGCCCTATACTGATAATTAGTCACTTAATATGAGTCTATCTACCACTATCCATACAATAAGAATACTTTCTCATTTCTCTTGTATTTCTCATGCTCATTCCTTTTTAAATTCCCATTTCATTCGTGCTCTTTCTCTTTCACTTTTAACCCACATGTTACTTATTATACATTCCAGGTTTAGATCTCATATTTGAGTAGAGTTTTGGGTTAATTACACTTCAAGATAGGTTATTGAGTTTTTTTTCCAAAATAGAGGCCGACCAATCAACTTCTACCAATTGGAAGTCAACTCTCACCTTACTGCCTATAAAATTTTCTAAACTTGAGGGCTACAAGTCGACTACCATGTGCCTGACAATCGATTGCTCCATTCTTGGTAGTTTTATGGAAAATATGAGCACGACAATCTACTTTTAAGAGCTGGCAGTCAATTGCTAGAGCTCTAAATGCATTTCTAAGCATATGAAGAATGCAACAGTCGACTGCTTCAAGCTACCAGTCAACTGTTATGTGATGCTCTGTTTTATAACTTGCTGGTCACCCAAAATTTTTATCCAAAAACTTGTTTGTAAGCCCATTTTGAAATCTATGAACTCAAAACAAACATGTGAACATTATCTACCACATAAAAATAGCCCAAAACACAACTTACTCTCACTCAAATCTTGGATTTAACCTCATTTTTGTCCATGGATAAAAGCCCATTTCTCATAATCTAATTTAATCATGCATAAATATATTCATGCAATTTAGAACACCTAATAGAAATTGAAAACAACAAGAACGTAGTTTTAATCCCTCTTGTACTTTAATTAATATCAAAATCATGCTTTCAATAATATGAAAAGTGAATTCAAAATTAGAGGGAATATGTTGTTTTGCTACCTTAAATCCTTGTTTATAAGTTTGTTATGTGTTAGATACCTTCCTAGGCACATTTTTAGGTTTAAATCTTGTAAGAAGTGGAGTTTGATCCTTCTCTTTCTCTTTTTCTCTCTCTAGAAACTGTCTCTCTCCCTCTCTTAAAGTTCAAAAAGTGATTTGGATAAGGAGGGAGTCTGACTTCCAGCCTCATATAGGAGGCCCGAAAATTGCAATTTTGATCCTAATCTCTAATCATTCGTCTTCGAAATGGTAATTTTTTTCAAACTATATACATAATTACCATTGTAACCTTGAACCATTGGCCGGAAACTTCAAAAATCTGTTAGCTATAGTAAATCTTTTGGCTAAAATTGTGTTTTCCATACTTAAACTTTTTCCTTTTTCATTTTAGTCCCTATCCACCTTCAAGTTAATTTCTCACTCCCATTTAATTTAATTTCTACACTGATGCAACTATATGCAAACTAATACAACATACACAAGTAATTAAATTATTTAATAGCTAATAAAAATCTCTCATAAGATAATTAGGAACAGATATTACAACTGCTGCTTGCATTTTCTAAAAAATTTCAAGCTGAAGAACATGGAAGTCGACTTGTAGGATCTTGAGACTTAGTTTTACTGCTATAGAAGGTTACTAAGTCCGAATTTCACCTCTTTTCAAGCCTAGAAGAAGTCATGAACATAGTTTCTAGCATTAATCCATCATTCACTCCAATTATCACTCTCTTTCTTGCTCAATATCGTCCATCCCAAGGAATTAAAATACTTTTCACTCATGGTGAACAGTAAACCCATATTTCAAAATCTGATACAATATGATTTAAGCATATATAAGTACATCCATATAGCATAAAACATTGAATAGAAGTTAGAAATACAAAGAATGTAGGTTTAAACTCTTCTCGTATTCAAACAACCTTAAAAATCACTATTTTTAGAAAAATAAGTAGTAACTTTCAAAAATGAGAGGATTAGATTGTTTGATACCTTGTTTCTTGTTAAAGATAGTAGATGGTGTTAGATGCTTGCTCAGAGATTCTCTAACGCAATTTCTAGTGTTAAAATTCAAGCTAGATCCCTTCTCTTACACAAATTTCTCTCTTTCTCACTCTAACTCACCCTCTCTCTCTCTCAAGTCTAAAATTAGGTTTTATGGTGGAGGGTGTAATATCCGCTTCCTTAAAGTATGTACTTTGAGGATAAATTGGTGTAATATAAAAGGAATAAGTGGCTAAATCCTAAAACAAGATTGGAAAGGATAATCTTAGAAATTTCTTCATGTAAGGACTAAAATGAATATTATAGGGCCAAATGTGAATGGAAACTAGTTATTAAGTGCTACTAATGAGATTTATGAAACCCAAGGACTTAAAGGCAACTTTCATGTTTTGCTAGGAGGTCTCTGAAGCTCCAACTGTGCCAATCCTTTAAGTCCATTTATATGCATACTTTCCCTCTATATCAGCATATTCCAACATTTAAGAAGGAGAGGAAAGGCATGGGTGAAGGAGGAAAAGAGGAGAAACCAAGGTGGAAACAACCTCTAACCAAATTTGAGGTAAGATGTAACATCCCATAATTTAATTAGCCTAAATTAATGTTCTTTAATTAAATGGATGGAATTAATGGCGTCATTTAATGATTAGTATGAATTGCTTGCTTTCTAATTAATTAGATGAATTAGCTTAAGGAGGGGCAATTTTTTCTTGTAGAATTCAATGGGCCAAAACAGTTATATTAAAATGGTAAGCTTGCTTGAAAATTAGGTGCTTAATTTAATTCTTTATTTTCCTTTTGAGTTACCTAGCCTAAGTACCAAGAGAGAAGCAATATAGGATGTAACAATTTAAATATATGGTAAATAAGTTTACACATAAGGACACATGTGCAATGGAGGTAGGAAAGGAAAAAGGGTTAGCATCCAAAAGAAAATAGTAATAATAATAATAAATTTATATAGCTAAGGGTGTGCGTTCACTATGAAGTAATAGTGCAAAATTTAATTATAATAATTGCATGTCTGCATGTAAGGAGGGAAATGAAATTAAGGAGAGAGAAAGAAAGAAATTGCATTGGGTTTATCCCTTGTCTTCCTTGACAACACCATGTGAAAGGGTTACATGGGTGTATATGGATAGCCTTATGTAGAATGGATGAAAGAGCAAGGGACTTTAGAGCTTATTTTATAAGGAAGCATGCATGCACATGGCAACTCCATAAAAAAGAAAAAGAAGTGCAGTGTTTTCTAGCCAAAGAGAAATGGGAAGATGGAACCACACGAGCAAGTGTAGCGTCCTTCCCTAGCTTGGCCGAATGGAGAGTGAAATGAAAGTTACATGAGGGTGGCGTGTCTCATGAGAAGAGGTAGCTTACAAGGCTAGAAAAGTGTACTTACAAGTACACATAGAGTAGCCATGAAAATTAGGAATATGGGAAGAAAGGAATTAACAAAGAGTTATCCAAGTGTGCAAGAAAGAAAGTACCATGTGTAGCCCTTCCATGCCTCCCACATGCTAGAAAAGAGGAAATTATGAAAAAATGAGAGGAGGAAAAGGGGGCAGTGTCCCACTCTAGGAAAGACACACACATGTGAAGAAGGAAAGGGGAGCTAGCGTGAAAGAGAGGAGAAAGAGAGAGGGAGCGTGCATCCTTGACCAAATGTGAGGAAATGGAAGTTGGAAAATTTATGCACATAATCTATAAATAGTAAAAGAAAAAGAGAGAGAATGTAGCATTTTGATATAGCCCACGTAACAAATACCAAGCAAATGGAAAGAGAGATAATTGAGATGCACATGTGGCATATAATACTAAAAAGCCAAGAGGAAAAAGGAAGTAAAAACTTGCATGGGGAGCCTACATACACCACAAACTCAAATGTGCACTCTGGCAAGAAAGAGAGAGCACTTAACCCATACACACACACCTACTTGGAAGGAAAGGAAAAGAGAAAGGAGACAAGGGAAAACTAGCTGAATTGGCAAGATACACAAGGCAAGAGAGGGATCAAGGAAGGGCTAAGAGCATTCTATCCTAGTCACCTTCAAGGTTGGTTGACAATTCTTAGAAATAGTGTCCTAAGATTTCATTTGTACATACCATGTTTCTACAAGCTTTCAAGGGACATTGTTTCCTTCTTACAATCTTGATACTAATTATGTTTTGCTGGCCAAATTTGCATGATAGAGTGATATATGGGTATATGATAAAATGAATATTGTTGTTTTGGGAAATGTAGGTTAATTAATAATGTTACCATGATGGAATACGGTTGAGTATAATAGAAATGGATGCATGTTCCTTGAAAACCATTTTCTCCATAATGGGAGTGATAGAGATATTTTAGCATTATTGGTAGTGTGAACTCTTGCTATAACCATGTAAATGCAAGTGAGGTAACCATATTCTAATGAAATGGATGATATGTCCATTTGCTTAGTGAAGCCAATTTTTCTCAAGGTTTAATTGTGTTTTAGGGATACCTTAGAACCCAAAAAAAAAAAAAAAGAAAGAAGGAAGAAGAAAGGAAATGTGGTAATAAAGAATCCCAATTTTAATGGTGATATTTTAAGAATTAGAAAAAGGTAAATGTATTATTAAATGATTCCAATTGTAATGGTGATATCTTAGGACTACAAAAAGAGAAATGCATGATTAAATTACCCCAATTTAATGGTGATAATTTAAGGATCGAAAAAAATGGAATGTATTATTAAACTATCCCAAATTAATGGAGATATTTAAGACTAGTAAAAAGGGAATTTAGATGGCCAAACACTAAATTCTCTTGCATTTTCCTTAGGTCAAAATCATGGAAATTCTCCCTTGAAAAATTATTAAGGTTTTATAATTGAAACATATTATTCAAAATGGAGAATTAGATTGATTTAGGCAAAATTGTCATAAATAAATATGGCAATAAGGTAATGTGTGCCAATAGAAAAAGGGGAAAGGCAACTAGCATACGAAAAACAAAGAAAGATTCATGAATTACGAGGTGTGGCCAAAGGTGCTCCACACCAGTGACCTAGTGAGGCGTGGCTGAAGGTGCTCCATGCCCGTGACTTGGCATTCACAATAAATTCATATATGTGGCCGAGTATCCACAAATTATGAGGTGTGGCCAAAGGTGTTCCACTCGGGCGGCCTAGCAAGATGTGGCTAAAGGTGCTCCATGCCCATGACCTAGTGCTTGCGACTACTCTATATACATGGCCGAGTGTCTATGATTTATGAGGTGTGGCCGAAGATGCTCCAAACGAGCAGCCTACCGAGGTGTGGATGAAGGTGCTCCATGCCCATGACCTAAAGCTTGTGACTACTCTATATACATGGCTAACTGTCCACGATTTATGAGATGTGGCCGAAGGTGCTTCACATGAGGGTCCTAGAAAGGTGTGGCCGAAAGTGCTCCATACCCATGATCTAGTGTCCACAGTGATCTCATAAAGGTGGCTTAGTAGCCCCGTAACACCCCAGAGTGTGTAATTAATTCATAAAAGTAAGAGTAGGACTTTAATGCATAAGCACTCGATTTAAATTCTGCAATAACCCATGTAATTTTATGATAATATGTATCTCTTGAAAAATGGTCATTTGATTTTTTATTACCCTCTAAATTTATCGTGCAATGCTTGCCTGTTTACATTTATGAATAACACTATGTTTTAATATCAAGAATGTAGATTAAATATTTTGGTGCTTGCACCCTGATACATATTAGTTGATTTCTAAACCCTGAATTATTAAGCTATTGGGAAACTTGTGTTTCTCATCTATGTGCTAATATGTATCAGATACAGATGCATAGCCGGGTCGTGAGGTAGCAGCTCTTTTTGATTAAGTAAGAGTTCTGGTAACCCCTATTTTGGGTCTGAGATATATTCGATTTAGAATAGGACATTTATTTTGACTGTGTACATGAGATGTGTATGGGGTATACAGGGGAAACGGATATGTGAAGGACCGGTCTATCCTTAATTTATACCGGAGTCTAAGTGACAAACCTATTGTCTCCTGAATTTCGAGGGATAGGTACTTCATATATCCGGGGACATGTTTAACAATATGTAATGGACATTGTTAGATTTATGCTACTTGAATTACATGGAAGTCTATATTTCTGTTACGTAGTATAATATTTCTTTATTTTGCTGTGCTTGTAAGTTTTTAATTTAAGTAAAAGATCCCAAACTTAATCTGTTTAATATAATTTAGTTGTATAACTGCTTAGACATTAATTTAAAAAGGATAAAGATAATGTACCGAACCTATCTAATCATATATAAATTAATGACAATACTAAATAGGGGTGTTACATAAGAAATATTCATCGATAGCTTAGTAAACATCTTAGCCATAATCTAGGAGTAGATTTCTTCTTCCAAAATGCATTAAACATGCTGAAATCTTTTGAGATAGCAAAAATGGCCAAGTTAGGTTATTTTCAAAATCTCAGTTTTCTTAGCTTGAAATAATGATTGTGAGGTTGTTGGGAGTTAGGAAAAGGTTTCTAAACTAAAATGCTAGAGTCTTTAACTTCTATTAAGATTTTTCTAGGCTTGAATCAGATTTGGAAAGTTAGGTTTTACTATTCACCCATTTTGGATGTGTAAATTGACTTGTATGAGTGATATTTTAGCATGAAAATAGTTATAAATTAAAGGGAATGACCAATAGGGGTTAGAAAGTAAGATTATAACTTTTAATCTTGAAAAATATTGGATTTTGGATTGGAAAATTTTGAAAATTTGGTTTCTCAAATTGTCACAGAACATAACAACTAACTAATAGCATGTGCCAGTCAACTGTCATATTCTTGACAAACCCAGAATTTCATGTAGAGACGCAGCAGTTGACTGGTAGCCTCATCAATCAATAGTCAAGTCCAATTTTGGCCTAGCAATCTACTGGTAACCTTTTATCAACCGACTGTTAGCTTATTGTCTAACGAAGTTCAGGATTCTAGAGAGCCACCAGTCGATTGTCAGCTTTATAACAATTGACTGGCAGCCTTCTAGAGAGTAACCAACTAACTGCTAGCTTTATGGCAACCGAATAATAGCCCTCCAATATCAAAAATGACTTTAAAGTGAGAAATGAGCTTGGAAATCCCTAATATTGGCTTAAACGAGGCTCAAAGTGTCATCATACATGAGAATTACATAGTTAGGTGATATGTGACACAAAAATAGGAAAGGAAAGAGAAGAGTTATCAAGTTATCAAATCTCATAGGAGAAATTTTTAGAAATCCTATAGCAAAGCTCTAGGCCTAACTTGCATAGAAAGCATATTCCAATAAATGCATATTTAAGAAGGACTATTGTGAAATCTAGATTATTTCTCAGGAAGTGACTTGTGAGGCCAAGTCAAAGAGGAAAGAGGGAAGCCTTGGTCAAGAAAGGAACAAATGATTAAGATAGAGTAATCTACACTCCCCTATTTGAAGTGATGATGTGAATTGTGTTATTGAAATAAAATTCTTTTACTACATAGGAAATATTTGATGTAATCTATTGTCAAATAGAAATATTTTCATACAAGTATAAAGAAAAGTACCTGTATAGGTTTGAAAAATACGACATAAATCCTTTGCTGCTTGTTTTAATTTGACTATTAGGTTGTATGCTTATAGTGCAAGTGAAACTTGGGGTGGACATTTAATGGCTGGTATGGGATGGTAATCAAGTGTTCCATATGCATACTATTTTTGTAAAAATGTAATTTTTTTCATCTATGATGGTCTTTATTTGTTAGAGGTTACTCTTTAAACTAATATAATCCTATGAAAGATTTAAGGAGTAAAGGGAGAATAGCCTATATAGGGTAAATGAATTGGTTTAAGTGGAAAACTCTATAACCCTAAGTATTAGTCACCTATCTGTATACATTACTGTATAGTTGTGGATAAAGAGACTAGCGAATGATGTGCACGTGCCATGGGATGCCTTGATAGTTAGATTCTCAATCATATGGATAATAGTCGTATGATAATCGTTGGGATAATAGTCCCCGTGATGATAACAATCTTAATCACATGGATAACGATTTTATGACATTCACTGGGATAACGGTACCTTTGAATCTTAAAAATTGAGATTGGGAAATAGTATGCATTGTGATATGCATATCAATTATGAGAGAATATGTAGTTTTTATGTGTTATTTGTAGTAACACAAGAAATATTATGTAAATAGGATTTGAAATGGGAATACATGTATTATGAAATAATGATTATGATTTGAATGTTTCTCCTATACTCTTATGATTTTGATGAGTTTATCCAATTTATGAGTAAATGAGAAATGTGAATTTTCCATATGATTGATAATGTTTAGAATATGAAATTCCAATTTGTAACATCCACCTCCAATATTTTTGATATATAATTAGTATTATTAATAATGATTATTTATATAGATGTTATTATTTTTTTCATGTTAAGAATGATTTACCATAATGGTAGAATGAACATTTTCATCAAAGTAGAACTAACCTTACCATAAGGGTAATATTGTAAATTTTACCAAAGAGGGCAAAATATTGTGGCAGAAGAAGAGTTGAATATGACACAAAGAAGATGGAAGGAGTTCATAAAATATTATGACTTTGAACTTAAATACCATCCCGGTAAATTATGTAACATCCGCTCGAATTATTATTAAAGAGATGTTTAATAATTGTTAATTTGATGTTTAATGCTTGTGTATGTTGCATTAATGCATGTAGTTTCATTAGCTTAGGGACTCAATTGAAAGGAAATAAATGAGGGTTTAGTAATAGGCGATTAGGGACTCAATTGAAAAGGGAAAAGTAAGTGAGGCCAAGAGTGCAAAACAGCCTAGGGACCAAAGAGTAATTTCCCAAACTTCCTAAAACCCTAGCTAAAGCCCCAAAACTCCCACACACTTCCAAACCTTCATATTTTAGAGAGAGAAGTAAAAGGGGCAAGTAGAGAGAGAAAGGGGCAAGCTAGAGCAATAAAGGAGAGGTTATGCTGAAAGAAGGGCAAATTAAAGCTAGAAATTAGTTCTGCAGCAAGGGGGGATCATTCCTAACACATCAACCACGCACATTTCGTAGCAATCAAGGTAGCAATCCATCCTAAACCCTATTTCTGAAATGTGCATAACTTTTTAATAAAATGTGATTTTGAATGTTTTAAGTTGAGTTGGGGTTAAAACTTACATTCTGTATGTTTTTCTATTTCTATGGGGTGTTGTGTTGCTGAATGTGTAATCATATGTGTGCTGCAATGGATTGGAAGGGCTGGGTTGTGTTCATCTATATATATAGACTAGATTTCCTTGAATGTACCATGTTTGAGCTAATGGACAAGAAATGTTTAACGAAAAGCAAAGTTTGTTGTATGGAAATTAAGCTCATATGTTTAGATTTGAAAATAGAATGCATGCTGGACTAGGTTTTTTTCAAAATCATGTTTTCTGAACTGCAGCGAAGCATAGCAGCCGATGCCAAGCAGGGGCAATCGACTGCCGTGTTCCTAGAAAACCCAGAAGTGTAGACAGAGGCTTAGTAGCCGACTGCCAGACACCTAGCAATCGACTGTCGGGCTCGAGTCTGCAATAAGCATTCAATTGGCTATCCTCGCAGTTGACTATCGTGTTCTTGGAAACCCAGAAGTGCAAACAGAGGCTTAGTAGCCGACTACTAGGTTCCTAGCAGTCGACTGTCGGGCCCAGGTTTGCACTGAGCAGTCGACTGGCAGTCCTAGCAGTCAACTGTCATGCTTATAATTTTACCCAGGATGCATTCTAGAAAGCCACCAGCCGACTGCTAACCTTCCAACAGTCGACTGGCAGCCCTCTAACTTGCAAAATGAGGTATTTAATGACAATTGAGCTTAGTAATTCTTCATACCAACATAATTAAGGGCTCACAACATAGGTAGGAAAGGAAACTAGGAGTTTTGGGTGATGATACCCTTGGGATAGTGAAAGAAAAGAGAGTAGAAAACATAAAGAGGGAGAGAGGAAACTATTCTCAGTGTATGCCTTAGGGTAGATAGGCTCATGATCGAGTGACCGATTGTCGATATGGGACGGCCGTTGGGCATTCCATGGTTGTGCCATAAATTGGAATGGTTAAACATCCACTTGAACTTAGGTGATTTCGAGAACACCGTGATGGTTGCAAACTTTAAGTTAGGGTCATCTCCCAAAGGCCATATGAGAAACACATACTTAGAGTTAAGCATAACCATGACCATGGGCTGATTCACCCCATAGTATATGTAGTGAATAGCATACCGGGAGTGTGATCCATCAGAAAGGGATGGTGATTCCATAGTATTATGATCTGCCCAAAAGCAGAGAGGAAATAATCCGGGTAGATTTGACAGTGATCCCATGAGAGTATACCAGCCCCGTTTGGGACGAAAGGGAGGAATCCCACTGGTCAAGGATGATCTGCCGGAAAGGGGCAGGGACCATTATGGTACTTGGATCCACTGGGGGACGCCTCAGAATGTACAAAAGGTTAAGGCATGGCTAAATAGACATGCGCTCATTCATATAGACTATGGTGCATGGAGTTATTGTTAGGTGACTCTCCCGATTACTCTCAGGGTGTTTTATGTACTTCTCGCATTTTATGAAAATGAAATGTGTTATGCTTACTATCCCACATATGTTTTATAAGAAATTATTTATGATGAGAATGATGATGAATACACTTCCTATGTTTACAAGTTGATATGTTTTAAATGCACATGCATACATATGAGTATATACCATGATTAAATGCTTCACTCATTGCATCCCCATAGTATGTGATATGTTCTATGAAAGAATGTAGAGGTTTCCCGTGCAAGCACGGTGGTATAGGTTAACGAATTTTGTAACTGGTTGTATTGCTAATGAGATTCATTTCTCACTATAGTGTCGACATGTACCAGATGTGTAGGTTCCCTTGAGCTGGACTAAGAAGGTAAGGTATGCAGAAGTGTCCAATCTAGGCACATAAACTGTTATTTTGGATAGTATAAGTACACGTTAGGATCAAGCTAGCTTTCATGATATTTTGAGAAAGGCTAGTGTAGGATTATTTTGTATAGCCTATTCTAACTTATCTGTATATGAATTAGGCTGGATTGATGATTAGACTATTTAATAGGGTTATGAGTGGCAGGATTGTTGCCTCTATACCTAATAGTTAATTGATTATATTTAATTAAGAATGCATGTCTATTTATAGTTAATTCAGGTGTATGCTATATGTGTTTATTTCGCTGTGATATTGAGAGAACCCGAGAGTAGAGACCAACCCAAATGATAGTTAATTAATTCACTTGGTAAAAGTTTTAATTGTACTTGGGTAGAGGTAATAGTAACACCAATACTCTAATAATTATTTTCATATTATATCTTTTTAAATACCTAAAAGGAACCATAGGCTAAAGGGGTGTTACAAAGTAAATATTGTGGCAGACGCTTTAAGTAGAAAATTTCTTCATGTAGCTTAAATGATGGTATGTGAAATGGAGTTAATAGAAAAATTTAGGAAAATGAGATTGTCTACTCTGGTGTTACCTAACAGAATCTGATTGAGTGAGCTAAAAATTAAGAATACCCTTAGAACCCAAATTCTAGAAGCTTAGAAGGATGATGAATTTCTTAAATCCCTAAAGGATTCAAAGGAATTCATAAAAGAAAATGATGGATTAGTAACATTCCATAATAGAATATATGTTCCTAAAATTAGAGGATTGAGAGAAGTAATTTTGGAAGAAACCTATCAAAGCAAGTATATTGTCCATCCCAAAACCACTAAGATGTATCAAGAGCTTAAGGGAAGGTCTTGGTGGCCAGGTATGAAGAAGAATATAGCAAAACATGTAGCCAAATGTCTAGTATGCCAACAGGTTAAAAGTGAACATTATAAGCCTGTAGGGTTATTACAACCCCTAGACATTCTTGAGTGGAAATGAGATAAGATCTCAATGGACTTTGTAGTGGGACTACCTAGAAATCATTTAGGAAAAGATGCTATTTGGGTGATTATGGATAGGTTAACCAAATCAACACATTTCCAATCATATATATTCAAGAGATAGTAAGACTCCATGGAATTCCCACTAGCATTGTTTCATACAGAGATCCCTGATTCACCTTGAGATTTTGGAGGGCTTTATAAGAATCCATTGGTACTAGATTAAATTTTTGTACCGCTTACTATCCCCAGATTGATGGACAAACAGAAAGAACTATTCAAACTCTCGAAGACATGCTTAAGGCTTGCACCTTAGACAAAGGGAATTGGGAGCAAAGTTTACCATTGACAGATTTTTCCTATAATAATAGTTTCCACTTTAGTATAGGAATGACACCCTATGAGGCCTTGTATGAGAGGAAATGTTGATCCCCATTATATTGGTACAAGGTTGGGGAGAGACAATTATTAAGGCTTGAACTGGTTCAAACCACTAATCAAATTAAAATGATCAGAGAAAAGATAGCTAAAGCTCAAAATAGATAAAAGAGTTATGTTGACAAAAGAAGAAGACCATTAGAATTTGAGGAGGGAGACTATATTTTTCTCAAAGTTTCCCCGACTACTGGTATTGGTAGGGTTATGAAATCTAGAAAGTTGAGTCCTAGATATGTTGGACCTTTCAAAATATTGAAGAGAGTAGGTCCATCAGAATATCAGATAGCCTTGCCACCACACTTATGAAATCTCCATAATATTTTCCATGTATCTCATCTTAGGAAATACATACCCGATCCTTCACATATACTTGACGCCAGTACTCTGCAATTAAATGAGAATCTAACATATCAGCCAAAGCCTTTACAAATTATCAGTACTAAGGTCAAAACCCTAAGGAATAAAGCCATTCCCCTAGTGAAGATCTTGTGGGATCAAACATCACCATAGGAAGCCACCTGGGAAAGAGAAGATATGAAAAGAGCTTATCCAAAATTATTTACATGAGGTATGTATAAATTTTAAGGATGAAATTATTTTCAAGGAGGGGAGAAATGTAACACCCACTTTTTCTTTTGATTTTTAAATTATTGTTTCCTTAATTATTTGAATGATTTTTCCATAAACAATGATGAAAATGTTTTTGTGATTTAGTGTTTAGAATAAATATGTTAAAAGTGAACACCCTTTCTTTCTTGTTTTAGCCAAATTAACATGTGTGGGAGAAAGAATTGGAAAAGGGAGGATTTATTTATATTAATGTGTTTCCTCCTTATCACCAAGAAGCTTGCAAGAGAGAAATGATAATTGGTTAAAAGAAGATAATGTGATGCGTGAGGAAGGAAAGGAGAATGAAGGAGACGTGTTGGACTTGTATTCTTCTCTTTTCCTTTCATATATTATTATTAATTTTACTAAGAAGACAAATGGGATGAATGCATTCGGTGGAAGCTATATAGAAAGGGAATTGAATTTACAATGTAAGAATTTTAATTGCTTCTCTTTTGTCTTACCTTGACCGAGTATAAGTATGAAGGGAGAGAAGGATGTATCACTATTATTGTAAGGGAAAAGAATTAATTACATTTGGTGAAGAAAATGGAAAGAAAGGAGAACTGAGAAGACATGTAGGAAGAAAAAAGGAATTTTGCTTCTTCTTCTTCCCATTTAACTGTGAAACCAATTGAGAGTAGGAAGGAGAATTTGGCTCTTATTTAAATACATATATGCATATGGAAATAGCAATGGAGAATAAGGAAGAGAGTTTAGCATTCCATTCTAATATATATATATATATATTCGGTAAAGAGGTGGAAGAGAGAAAAAGGAGACGTGTGACCGAGAGATGAAATGAATGAATTACAAAATATAAAATTATCCCAATGGCTCGGTCATGAATTGGTCATGAAGCAAGTAAGGTACTTGATTTCTTTCTTTTCTTTTCTTCCTTTTTGTTCAACCGAATAACCAAAAGAAGGAATTTAATTAAAAATATATATATGTATACGGTGAAAGGAGCTTGGCATTTACTAAAATTTAGATAGGCATTCGGTGAGTGCAATTAGAATTAGGAAATACAACCTATGAAGAAGGGAAAAAAACTCGAAAGAGAAGGAAGAAGAGAAGTTGGCTGAAAGGGGTGAAGGAAGAAGAAACTAAGGCAAAGTCAAGGAAAACCTTAAGACACTTCCATTTTCTTGCATTCCTAAGGTAGCTTAACATTTCTATGGTTTTTGTTTCATGAATTATGGTATGGTTATAATGATTTGAAGTTTTCATGAAACATGAACTTTCTCTCTACATTCTTCAAGATGCAAACCTTTCTTTGGATAAGCTTGTATGATGATTTGGTTGTGTTTGTTGATATGATGATGTGGATGTGGCTATTTTCATAGAAGAGTAATTGTTGAAAAAAATTCGGCATGCATCATGAAGAACCCTAGAATGATAAAGTGTTGAAATATCATGTTTTTGCATGATCAATGTATGTTTTATGTTAAAGATAACTAAAGGAAGCTTACTAGTTAGATGTTGGCTTTAAACCATGGCTTTATCCCTTTGAATTTACCTAACCCGAGAGCATCCCATGTTGGGATCTAGAAGGACTTGCTGAAAAATGTGGGAAAAGAAGTCCCATTTTGGTTTTGGTTAAAAGGGAGAGAGAGAATATAATAATAAAGTAAAATATGGTAAATGGTTTACATTTTTCACATGATAAATGGTTATGTTAGTAGTATTGAGATGTGAGAATAATGAAATGAAGGTAATCATAAATTGTAGCATGTAAAATAAGCCAATAAAGTAAGTAAAGGAAATGGCTAGTTGTATGTTACATAATTTGAATATGAGAGAAAGTACCATAATAAATTAATACATGGTATCACTAGGTTTGAAATGTAGAAAGCATGGAAGAATGTGAAAATTTAGCATGAAAAACCTTAGATTCCATCTCTTTCTCATAATGCCCAAAAGCAAGTCCTCATTTTAGTCTTGGTGACCTAATTCATGTGCTAATTGTAATTGATTTCTAATGTGTCTTACCATGGCTAAATTCAAGGGAAATTGGAAGGGTGATAGTAATATGAAATGTGGTTGTTAATTGTATGTACATGTGCCATTAATGATCTTATGTTGAAATTCTATGATAGTATGGATGGCTAGTCAAACATTACATACCAAGAGGCATTTGCACTACAATCTTTTCTAGAAGCGGCCAAGAGTCCACAATGTGACCAAGTGTTCACAATTCTTCATAAAGGTGACCAAGTTTCCACATTCCTTGAAGTATGACCAAAAGTGTTTCCCACTTCAAGACAAAGTAAGTTTTAAGAATGAAAGGAGAAGCCAATCATCTATTAATTCAATTCTATATGTGTTGCTTGATATAAATTTCAAAGAGATTCTTTATATGCATTATTAATTCAGTTTTCTATATGTTTAGCTTGATATAAATTTCAAAGAGATTCTTTATATGCATTCTATTAAATTATGTTAAGTGTAATATGAAAAAAAATCCATTGTTGTTACATTAACACACATCACTAAATTATACAATGCTTGCCAATGTACATATATGAAAGAGATTAAGTATTAAATGATTGGAATGTAGATGAAAATGTTTTCTATACTTACACAGTGGTACATGTTAGTAAGTTTTAAAATGTTGAGTTGTTAAGCTACTGAGAAACTTGTGTTCTCATTTATATGCTGATATGTATCATGTAGCACCCCCATTAGCCCATGGTTCCTTTTAAATGTTTAAAGGTATAAGGTATATAATTATCAAGATAATGGTGTGCTGCTATCAATTTTACTTGAGTAAATTTTTAACTTTTTACCAAGTTGATTAATTGAGTGCCATTTAGGTAGGTATCTACTCTCGGGTTCTGTCAACATCGTAGTGAAATAAATATATATAGAATACACCTGGATTAACTATACATAAACATGCAATCTTAATTAAATATAGTCAATTAACTATTAGGCATGGAGGTAACAATCCTACCACTCATAATCCCATCAATTAGTCTATACATCAATCCAGCTTAATTCTTGTACAGATAAGTTAGAATAGGCTATACAAAATAATCCTACACTAGCCTTTCTCAAAATATCATGAAGGCTAGCTCAATCCTACCATGTACTTAAGCTATTCAAATTAAACAGTTTGTATGCTCAGAATGCACACTTCTTCCTACTTTACCTCTCTCCAACCTGGGAACTGCACATATGATACATGCCAATAATAACATGAGAATTGAATCTTAGTAGTAATGCAACCTGTTACGAAATCCATTGACATGTATCACCGTTCTTGCACGAAAAACTTTACATTCTTTCATAAAATATATCATATACTATTGGGATGGAGTGATGTAACATTTAATCATGTTTTATACTCATACATTTGCATATTCATCAAAACATATCATCTTTAAAACATAGGAAGTGCATTCATCATCATTATCATCATTACTTTCATATAAAATATATGTGTGATAGAAAACATGCCATCATTTCACTTTCATAACATATGAGCAGTACATAAAATACCCTAAGAGTAATCAGGAGAGTCGCCCAGCAAGAACTCCACACACCACTGTCTATATGAATGAGTGCATGTCTATTCAGTCATGCCTTAACTTTTGTACATTCTAAGGCATCCCCAGTGAATCTAAATACCGTAATGGTCCCTACCCCTTTCTAGCAGATCATCCCTAACCAACGGGATTCCTCCCTTTTGTCCTAAATGGGGCTGGTATAGTCTCATGGGATAACCATCAACTCTACCTTGATCATTTCCTTTTCGATTTTGGGCAGATCATAATACTATGGAATCACCACCATTCCTTTGAGGTGGATTACACTCTCAGTATGCTATTCTATACATATACTTTAGGGTGAATCAGCCCATACCCATGGTTATGCTTAACTCTAAGTATGTGTTTCTCATATGGCCTTTGGGATATGACACTAACTTAAAGTTTGCAACCATCACGGTGTTTTCGAAATCATCTAAGTTCAAATGGATGTTTAAACATCCCAATTTATGGCACAACCGAGGAATGCCCAACGACCATCCCATACCGATAATCGGTCACTCGATCATGAGCCTATCTACCTTAAAGCATACACTGAGAATACTTTCCTCTTTACCTTTTTTTGTTTTCTACTCTCTCTTTTTTTTACTATCACAAGGATCTCATCACCTAAAATTCCTAGTTTCCTTGCTTACTTATGTTGTGAGCCCTTAATTAAGTTAGTATAGAGAATTACTAAGATCAATTGCCATTAAAAACCTCATTCCGCAAGTTGGAGGGCTGACAGTCGACTGATGGAAGGCTAGCAGTTGGCTGGTGGCTCTTTATATTTCTTGAGTGCCAGATAGTAAGCTAGCAGTTGGCTGGCAGTGGCTGGCAACCGGATTGTGGCTTGCTAGAATGCGTCCTGTAACATCCGCTCCGATTATGATTAAAGAGATGTTTGATAATTGTTAATTTGATGTTTAATGCTTATGTATGTTGCATTAGTCCATATAGTTACATTAGCCTAGGGACTAAATTGACAGGAAATACATAAAGATTTAGTAAGAGGTGGCTAGGGATTTAATTGAAAAGGGAAAAGATGAGGGAGTCTAAGAGTGCAAAATAGCTCAAGGACCAAATATCAATTTCCCAAAATAACTTAAACCCTAGCAGCAGCCCTAAACCCTCCCACACTTCCAACCTTCAGCATTCCTAGAGAGAGAAGTAAAAGGGGTGAGAAGAGAGAGAAAGGGGCGAGTTAGGGCAAAGGACAGAGATTTTGTTAAAGGAAAGAGTGGATTAAAGCTAGAAATTAGTGCTACAGCAAGAGAGGGTCATTTCTAACACATCCAACACACACATTTGCAAGGAATCAAGGTAGCAATCCATCCTAAACCCCTCTCTTTTCTAAAATTTTTACTGTTGCTGGAAAATGTGAATTTTTGAATGTTTGAACTGATTTTGAGCTTAAACCTACATTCTGTATGCTTTTCTATTTCTATGGGATGTTGTGTTGCTGAATGTATGCTCATATATGTGCTTGAAATTGATGGGAAGGGTTGGGCTGTGTTCACCAAGAGGTATAGTCTAGATTTCCTTGAATGTACCATGTTTGAGCTAATAGACAAAAAATGTTTTATGAGAAGTAAAGTTTGTTGAATGGAAACTAAGCCCATGTGTTTAGAATTGAAAAAGGAATGCATCTTGGATTGGGTATTCTCAAAATTATATTTTCTGAACTGTAGCAGAGCATAGCAGCCAACTACTAAGTAGGGGTAGTCGACTGTTGTATTCCTGAAAAACCCAGAAGTGTAAATAGAGGCTTAGCAGCCGACTGCCAGATTCCTGGCAGTCGACTATCGAGCCCAGGTCTGCTCTAAGTAGTTTACTAGCCATCCTCACAGTCGATTTTCATGCTCTTGGAAACCCAGAAGTACAGACAGAGGCTTAGCAGATGACTGCCAGATTCCTAGTAGTCGACTGTCGAGCACAGGTTTGCACCAAGTAGTCGACTAGGCATCCTAGCTTGCTGTTTGCCATTTGAGGAATACAGAGAGCCACTAGCCGACTGCTAGCCTTCCAACAGTCGACTGGCAGCCCTCTAGTTTGCGAAATGAGGTTTTTAATGGCAATTGAGCTTGGTAATTCTCCATACTAACTTAATTAAGGGCTTACAACATAGGTACGTAAGAAAACTAAGCATTTTAGGTAATGAGACCCTTGTGATAGTAAAATAAAGAGAGAGCAGAAAACACAAAAAGGGAAAGAGGAAACTATTCTCAGTGTATACCTTATGGTAGATAGGCTCATGATCGAGTGACCGATTGTCGGTATGGGATGGCCATTGGGCATTCCACGGTTGTGCCATAAATTGGGATGGTTAAACATCCACTTGAACTTAGATGATTTCAAAAACACCGTGATGGTTGTGAACTTTAAGTTAGTGTCATCTCCCAAGGGCCATATGAGAAACACATACTTAGAGTTAAGCATAACTATGGACATGGGCTAATTCACCCTAGAGTATATGTAGAGAATAGCATACCGAGAGTGTGATCTACCTCGAAGGAATGGTAGTGATTCTAGAGTAATATGATCTGCCTAAAAGCAGAGAGGAAATGATCCAGGTAAAGTTGACGGTAATCCCATGAGAGTTATACCAACCCCGTTTGGGACGAAAGGGAGGAATCTCACTAGTCAGGGATGACCTGTAGGAAAGGGCCAAGGACCATGTGGGACTAGGGGATGCCTTGAATGTACAAAAGTTAAGGCATGGCTAAATAGAAATGTGTTCATTCATATAAATAGTAGTGCGTAGAGTTGTTGCTGGGCGACTCTCCCGATTACTCTTAGTGTTTTTTATGCACTGCTCATAAGTTATGAAAGTGAAATTATGGCATGTTTACTATCACACATGTTTTTTATGAGAAATGTTTTATGATGAGAATGATGATGAATGTACTCCCCATGCTTTAAAGATGATATGTTTTGATGAATATGCTTATGTATGAGTACAAAATATGATTAAATGCTACATGCATTACATCCCATTAGCATGTGATATGTTTTATAAGAGAATGTAGAGTTTTTTTGTGCGAGCACAGTGGTATAGGTCAATGGATTTCATAACAGGTTGTATTGCTACTGAGATTCATTCCTCACGATAGTGTTGACATGTACTAGATGTGTAGGTCCCCTTGGGCAGGAGGTAAAGGTAAAGTATGAAGAAGTGTCCAATTTGGGCACACAAACTATTTAATATTGGATAGCTTAAGGACATGGTAGAATGAAGCTAGCCTTCATGATATTTTAAGAAAGGCTAGTGTAAGACTATTTTTTATAACCTGGTCTAACTTATCTCTATATGAATTAGGCTGGATTGATGAATAGACTAATTGATGGGTTATGAGTGGCAAGATTGTTGCCTCCATGCCTAATAGTTAACTAATTATATTTAATTAAAATCCATGTCCATGTATAGTTAATCTAGGGTTATTCTATATACATATATATTTATTCTACTGCAATGTTGAGAGAACTCGAGAGTAGAGACTAACCTAAATAGAACTTAATTAATCAACTTGGTAAAAGTTTAAAATTCACTCGGGTAAAAGTGATAGTAACACACCATTATTATGATAATTATATACATTATACCTTTAAACACTTAAAAGGAACCATAGGCTAATAGGGGTTGTTACAATTTGCAAAAGCGGAGTGGATAGGACTTGTTTAGAAGAAGACATTTTCGAAAGGGAGAGGAAAGGAGGGCGTGACCGAAAGCTTCCAAGGGAAGAAGAGAAGGAAAAATCAAGTAAAACTTCAAGGAGATTTCACTAATCGTGCACTTTTAAGGTAGCTAAACATGCCTAAACCCTTATTTTCTTGTTTTATGGTTTGATTAATATGTTCTTAAACTTGCAAGAAGGTTAGGGTTTTCTCTCTATATATTCTTATGGAAGATTTACTTGAATGGGGTTTGCATATGATGAAATCTTGTTGTGTTTATGGCTATGGATATGTTGAAATGCTTGAAAACATAAGAGATAGAAATTTCTCAAGATTGGAACCTAACTCTTGAAAAACCCTAATGTTTATCATGGTTGAAATGGTGTGTATTAGAGTGAGAAAATGGTGATTTTGCATGAGATCTACTTGAATATGATTTTCTTGAAAGCAAAATGGTGAAAACACTTCATTTCCATACTTGTCTCCCTTTGACCGAGAGGTTTTCATGGTGAGGGTGATAAAACTGGCTTGAAAATGTGTCCAAAAAGAGTGAGAGAATTTGCCATTAAATGGTAAGAGAGAGCAAATTTAGTTAGGTTAATGTCTTGACACTTTTCCCATTTTCTAACTTCACCATTAACCATGAAAGTGTGCCTTACCTTTCTTAGCCAAGAGGATCCATGCAAATGGCATGGTGCTGAAAATGCATGTGAAAAATGACTAGAAAACCTTGAAGTTTAGTCATAAGAAAGGAGGACAGAGAAATTTATGGTATTTTTATGTTTTTAGCAAATGTACCATTTTAAAGTTTTACCATTTCACCTTAAATTTGTGCTTAATGTAACATCCCATAATTTTGATAAGTCTAAATTAATGTTTCCTCAAATAATTGCATGAATTTACTTATAGCTTAGTGTTTAGAATAAGTAAGAATACTTTTGTTTGAGATGCCTAATACATTTAACGTACTTGCTTTAATTTCCTTTTTACTAATCGGAGCACTAAAGGGGGGAAAGGAGTATAGCCAAATTTAAATGCATGCACGTCCAAGGGGTAAGGGATATGAGTTTAAATATATACCCACATGGCTAATACAAGGGGAAAGGAAAGAGGAATAAGGCATCCCAAAAATGTATATACATATGTGTGTACACGTGCAAATTGGAAAAAGGAAGGAGAGTGTGACAAGTATAGCATTTAAAAATAATATACATACACCCATCAAATGAAGTGACAAAGTGGAACCCACGTGTGTCTTGCATAAAATAGAAGTCTTACGTGAAGGGAGAAAAGGAAAAATGTGTAAAACTTCACTTTTAAATTACTTGGTAGGTAGATGGCATATAAGATGGAGATTGCATGCATGCATATGTGTGATTGGGAGTAGAGTGAAAAAGGGGGGCAACCAAATCAATGTGGGAGTGGAAGTAAGGAAACAAAAGAGTACAGAATTTATCTAAAGTATACACACATTTAGGAAGGGACACGTGCAGCCATTTCTTTCTTTCCTTCCTTCAAACATGACTGAATGGATAGAGGAAAAGGGTGTAACATTTATTTAAATTAAACAATGTATGAATGCAAGTACGGTGAAGCCATTCCTTCCTTCCTTCCTTACAGGACCGAATAGGCTAAGGAAAAGGGTGCAAATTTTTTTACAAAGAATGCATGTACATGGCTAGGGAAAAAGGGAAACATGTAATGCAAGCTTTTCCCTCTCTCCTTTAGCTTGTTTAAATGGCTAACCTAAGCTTGCAAGGAAGTACAAATTTTACTTAAAGTACAATTAGAAAAACCATGAAATAACAAAAAAAAAAGTGAATAAAGGTGGCATCCTTTCCTTTATCTTGGCCAAATGGAAATGCAAAGAGAAAGGGAAGCTAGCTGTGTTATTTTTCTTTCCCTTCATTGGCGTGAGCAAGTGGATGAGGGAAGAGTGCAAGGAAGAAAGTGGTACTTGAAAGTACACATGTGACTAATGCATATTGAGTAAAACACAAGATTATAAGGAAAAAGAAAAAGGGGAGGGTGCACATGGGACTCTTTGGTAATGATAATAAAAATAATAAGGACAAGGAGGGCGTCTCATTTTTGCCAAGGGGGAAATGTAGGTGAGAGAGGGAAGTGAAGGGGCAAGTGCAGTGTCATTTCCTACCTTTCTTCCTTCAAACTGAATGACTAAAGGACAAGAATACAATGCAACCATAGAAAAAAAATGTGACTTTCCCTCCCTTCTTTCCACTAACTTGTTCAAGGAGATAAACCAAGGTTTGCAAAGAAATGGTACCTAAAGGTACATGAGTGGCTACAATGTGAGGAGAATAGACAAAAGGAAATGGAATGGAAATTACCATAGGAATATACATGCATGCACACACACACGAGAGAAAGGGAGAGGAGAAAGAGAGAGAGAAAAGGGGAATCTCATAAAATATTGGAAACCCACATGGCTAGAGGGAAAAGAGAAAACATCTTGTAACACCCCTTTAGCCTATGGTTCCTTTTAGGTATTTTAAAAGATCCAATATGAAAATAATTATTAGAGTATTGGTGTTACTATTACCTCTACTTGAGTCCAATTAAAACTTTTACCAAGTGAATTAATTAACTATCATTTGGGTTGGTCTCTACTCTCAGGTTCTCTCAATATCACAGCAGAATAAACACAAATAGCATTCGCCTGAATTAACTATACATAGACATGCATTCTTAATTGAATACAACCAATTAACTATTGGGTATAGAGGCAACAATCCTGTCACTCATAACCCTATTAAATAGTCTAATCATCAATCCAGCCTAATTCATATAAAGATAAGTTAGAATAGGCTATACAAAATAATCCTACACTAGCTTTTCTCAAAATATCATGGAGGCTAGCTCAATCCTATCATGTACATAAGCTATTCGAATTAAACAGTTCATATACTCGGAATGTATACTTCTTCCTACTTTACCGTCTTCCTTCAGCTCAAGGGAACCTACGCATTTGGTACATGTCAACACTATTGTGAGAAATGAATCTCAGTAGCAATACAACCAGTTACAAAATCCATTAACCTGTACCATCATGCTTGCACGGAGAACCTCTACATTCTTTCATAGAACATATGACATACCATGGGGATGCAATGAGTGAAGCATTTAATCATGATATATACTCATATGTATGCATGTGCATTTAAAACATATCAACTTGTAAACATGGGAAGTGTATTCATCATCATTCTCATCATAAAACATTTCTTATAAAACACATGTGGGATAGTAAACATAACATCATTTCATTTCCATAACATATGAGCAGTACATAAAACACCCTGAGAGTAATCGGGAGAGTCGCCCAGCAACAACTCCATACACCACTGTCCATATGAATGAGCGCATGTTTATTTAGCCATTCCTTAACCTTTTGTACATTCTGAGGCGCCCCCTAGTGGATCCAAGTACCATAATGGTCCCTGCCCCTTTCTGGCAGATCATCCCTGACCAGCGGGATTCCTCCCTTTCGTCCTAAACGGGGCTGATATACTCTCATGGGATCACCGTTAACTTTACCCAGATCATTTCCTCTCCGCTTTTGGGTGGATCATAATACTATGGAATCACCATCCCTTTCTAATGAATCACAATCCTAGTACGCTATTCTCTACATATACTATGGGGTGAATCGGCCTATAGTCATGGTTATGCTTAACTCTAAGTATGTGTTTCTTATATGGCCTTTGGGAGATGACACTAACTTAAAGTTCGCAACCATCACGGTGTTTTTGAAATCATCTAAGTCAAGTAGATGTTTAACCATCCCAATTTATGGCACAACTGTGAAATGCCCAACGGCCGTCCCATATTCACAATCGGTCACTCGATCAAGAGCCTATCTACCCTAAGGCATACACTGAGAATACTTTCCTCTCACCCTCTTTGTGTTTTTTTCTCTCTTTTCTTTCACTATCCCAAGGGTATCATCACCCAAAACTCCTAGTTTCTTGGCTTACCTATGTTGTGAGCCTTTAATTAAATTAGTATGAAGAATTACTAAGCTCAATTGTCATTAAAAGCCTCATTTTGCAAGTTAGAGGGCTGCCAGTCGACTGATGGAAGGCTAGCAGTCGGGTGGTGGCTCTTTGTAATCCTCTGGTGCCAATCAGTAAGCTAGCAGTCGCTGCCAGCGTGTTAGCAACCGGCTGGTGGCTTTCTGGAATGCATCCTGGGTAAAATTATCAGCATCACAATCAATTGCTAGGACTGCCAGTCGACTGCTCAGTGAAAACCTAGGCCTGACAGTTAACTGCTAAGAACCTAGCAGTCAGCTGCTAGGCCTTTGTCTGCACTTCTGGGTTTCCAAGAATATAACAGTCGACTGAGAGGATTGCCAATCGACTACTTAGTGCAGACCCAGGCCCGACAGTCGGCTACTAAGCCTCTGTCTACACTTCTGGGTTTTCCAAGAACACGACAGTCGACTGCCCCTGCTTAGCAGTCGGCTGCTATGCTCCGCTGTAGTTCAGAAAACATGATTTTTAAAAAAACCCAGTCCAACATGCATTCTATTTTGAAATCTAAACATATGAGCTTAATTCCCATACAACAAACTTTACTTTTCATTAAACATTTCTTATTCATTAGCTCAAACATGGTACATTCAAGGAAATCTAGTCTACATATCTAGATAAACACAACCCAGCCCTTCTAATCCATTACAAATACACATATCAGCATACATTCAGCAACACAACATCCCATCAAAGTAGAAAAGCATACAGAATGTAGGTTTTAACCCCAATCTCAGTTTAAACATGTAAGAATCCATATTTTCCGACAATAGTAACATTTCAGAAAAAGATGGGGTTTAGGATGGATTGCTACCTTGATTCTTGCAAATGTGTGTAGAATGTGTTAGAAATGATCCCCCCTTGCTGTAGAACTAATTTCCAGCTTTAATTTGCCCTTCTTTCAGCACAATCTCTCCTTTCTTACCCTAGCTTGCCCCTTTCTCTCTCTACTCGCCCCTTCTCTTTCTCTCTCTAAAATCTGAAGGTTTGGAAGTGTGTGGGAGTTTTGGGGCTTCAACTAGGGTTTTAGGAAGTTTGGGAAATTGCTCTTTGGTTCCTAGGCTATTTTGCACTCTAAGCCTCACTTAATTTTCCCTTTTCAATTGAGTCCCTAACCACCTCTTACTAAGCCTTCATTTATTTCCTTTCAATTTAGTCCCTAAGCTAATGCAACTACATGCATTAATGCAACATACACAAGCATTAAACATCAAATTAACAATTATCAAACATCTCTTTAATAATAATTGGAGCAGATGTTACACATCCCACACCTTAGAACATACACATCCACACATTCGGTTAAGGCAAGGAGAGAGAGATCTAGCCAAAGAAAAAGGAAGCAAGGTGTAAGTGGGAGTTCAAGAGAAAGGACAAGATCATTCCATCCTAGTCATCCTTGAGGTAGGTTAGAAATTCTTTGGTTTGTGTTTCCATTTTTTTGAATAGCACACATCATGATTTACTAAGCTTTCATGGAACATGAGACCCCCTCTACATCCTTGAATAGGCGAATATTCCTTGGCTAAGCATGTAGGATAAACTAGTTATGTTGTAGATGTGATAAAGTGTATGTTGTCATTTCCATGAAAGAATTATTATAAGTAAATTTTATCCTGCATAATGAAAGATTCTAGCATGAAATAGGGCAAAAATGTTGCAATCTTGAATGGTTAATACATGTGCTAAGTTATAGACCCCTAAATGAAGAATTCTAGTTAGAATTTAGTTTTAAAATTTTAATGTTTCTTGATGGCATACTAAATTCGAAAATGGCTTTTTGCAATATATAAATTGCTTGCTTGAAGTCGTTTAAGTGAGATGGCATTTCAATTTTGGCTAAGAAAGAGAAAGAAAATATGGTTAATTAAATTATAGTTAATTATTCCACCCCTTGTACACATAGTAAAACCCATATTATTATTGAGGTAGGGGAATTTAAATAGTATGTGACCTTAAAATTTAGTGGGTAGTATAAACCAATAAAACAAAGGGGAATAAAGTATTAATGGCCATGTGATAAGAAAAGAAAATTTTAAATTTGATTATGTCCTTATAGTGACCGAATTACTATGGCAATAGTGAATGCATGATAATGTGCCTTGTAGGGACCAAATGCAATAAATTGTCAATGTCATGGTTGCCTAATTTGAACAAAAAAAACATTGTAAGAATTTTAATGCAAGGTGTTATTTAGTAAAAGCGTGACATAGTGAGGTGTGGCCAAAGGTGCTCCATACCTATGATCTAGTGCGCATGAAAATCTCACACATATGACCTACGAGGTGTGGCCAAGGGGCTCCATACCCATGACCTAATGTTCACAGATATAAATATGGCCAAGTGTCCACGATTCAGAAGGTGTGGCCAAAGGTGCTCCACACATGTGACCTAGCGAGGTGTGGTCGAAGTTGCTCCATACCCATGACCTAGTGTTCACAGATATAAAGGTGGCCAAGTGTCCACGATTCACAAGGTGTGGCCAAAGGTGCTCCATACCTGTGACCTAGTGTTCATAGATATAAAGGTGGCCAAGCGTTCACGATTCATAAGGTGTGGACGAAGGTGCTCCACATAGGTGACCTAGTGAGGTGTAGCCGAAGGTGCTCCATACCCGTGATCTAATGTCCATGGCCCATTTATAAAGGTAGCCAAGTGTCCACAAGGATTGTCGCTAAGAATGAAATTTATAAATGATTTTATTTCTGTTTGTTTCAGTTTTGATGTGCATTCCATGAAAAAATGTTTTTATTTGAATGAGAATTTCTACTTTTATCACATTGACATTCCTAGTTATCATGAACTTCTTGCCAAATCTGTACATGTGAATGAAGTTATGTTTAAATAATAGGAATGTAATGGAAAGTGTTTTGGTGCTTGTACCCTGATACAGATTGGTAGTTTTTTAAATGACGAATTGTTAAGCTACTAAGAAACTTTTGTTTCTCATTTATGTGCTAATATGTATTAGATGCGGACGCTTAGTGGTACCGGGGCAAGATGGGAGTCTTTTATTGAAAACATTTCTGTAATCTCTTATTTTGGGGTCCTAATGCCAAAGATATCTTGAGTAGGATTAGGACGATTATTTTGGCTATGTACATGAAAAGGATATGTGAAGAACCTATTCATCCCATAGTTGTAAGAGGAGTTTGAGTGACAGGATTGTTGTCTCCTGACTCCTTATGGATAGATACTTCATATATCTTGGACTATATTCTTTGAAAGATGTAATGGACATTCATTATTGGACATTTAATGTTCGTAAGTTTTAAATTTTTGCTGTGTTACATGATATTTATTTTCGTTGTGCATATGAGATTTAATCTGAGCAACAGATCCCGAACCTAATCCGTGTTAATGAATCTTAATGGTATAGCTGCTCATACTTAATAATAAAAGGATAAGAATAATGTACTGAACTTATCTGTTTACATCGGAAGAATTGTAATACTAGATAAGGGCGTTACACTTAAAGATGTTAAGTTGTAAGATTACGTGTATTGTCATATTTGGCATGGAAAATGAGCTAGAAAATTGTATGAAAGAAAGGCTTAATGTGCACTTACCTAATTTTTAGGTGTGAGAAAGTGTTATGCATAATTATGAAAATTGTTACCATAATGTCCAAATGATAGAAATAATGCTAGAAATTAACCAAATGGGTTAGAAATGCCAATCCTTCCTGCTTTTCTTGCTTTGGCCGAATGCTATCTCTACCTAAGAAAAAGAACCTAGGCCTAATCATATATTAAATTACTAATTGATTAAATGCTCAAGAAAATTAATGAGATAAAAAGGTAAAGAATAATGTAACCACTTATCTTATTACAATATATGACGTTGTTAAGCCAAGATAAGGGGTGTTACAATATGGGAAATTCACATTTCAAATTTACTCATAAATAAGATAAATTTATCAAAATCATAAGAGTATAGGAGAAACATTCAAATCAAAACCATTATTTCATGAAACCTATAATTTCATTTCAAATCATATTTGCATAACATTTCTCATGTTACTGCAAATATCACGTAAAAACTGCATATTCTCTCACAATTGATATGCATATGTTTCCAGCAATTCACATCCCTATCATAATGCATAATGTTTCCTAATCTCAATTTTAAATATTCAAGGGGACTGTTATCTATGTGACTGAGATCATTATCATCACAAGGATCGTTATCCCAGTGATCGTCATAGGACCGCTATCCATATGACTGAGAATATAACTATCAAGGCATCCCTTGGCACGTGCACATCCTTCGTTAGTCTCTTTATCCACAACTATACGACAATGTATATAAATAGGTGACTAATACTTAGGGTCATAGAGTTTTTCCACTTAAACCAATCCATTTGCCCCATATAGACTATCCTCCCTTTACTTCTTAATTCTTTCATAGGGTTGTATTTGTTTAAATAGCAACCCTAAATTTTGTTTGCACTATAAGCATACAACCTAATAGTCCATTTAAAACAAGCAATAAGGGGTTTATCTCATCTTTCTCAATCACATACAGGCAATTTTTCCTTATACTCGTATGAAAATATTTCCATTTCACAATAGATTTCATCAAATATTTCCCATGTCATAAACAAATTTATTTCAAAAAACACAATTCACATCATCACTTCAAGTAGGGGAGTGTAGATTACTTTACCTTAATCATTTATTCCTTTATTGATTAAGGCTTCCCTCTTTCCTCTTTGAATTGGCCTCACAATTCACTTCCTTGGAAATAATTTTCACACTAGTCCTTCTCAAATATGTATTTATTGCAATATGCTTCTTATGCAACCTAGGCTCAGAGTTTTACTATGAAAATTCCTCCAAATTTCTACTATGAGATGTGGTAACTTGAAAACTCTTCTCTTTCCCTTCCTACTCTCATGTTACTTATCACCCAACCTATGATATTCTAAAGTATGATGAAATTTTGAGCCTCATTCTAGCCAAGACTAGGGGTTTCTAAGCTCAATTCTTGTTTAAAAGATCGTTTTCCAAGTTAAAAGGCTGTCAGTCGACTGCTATAGAGCTAATAGTCGGCTGGTTGCTCTTTGAAGGGCTGCTAGTTAACTATCATAAAGCTAGCAATCAGCTAGTAGATCTCTGAAATTATGAATTTTGTGAGACAGTAGCCTACCAGTTAGCTGTTATAAGACTACTAGTCGACTGCTAGGCAAAAATTAGACCTGATAGTTGACTGCTAAGGCTACCAGTCAACTGCTGCAGTCCTATATAAATTTCTAGGTTTGTCAAGAACACAATAGCCGACTAATACAGGTTATCAATTGGTTGTTCTAAAATAGTTTGAAAAAACCAAGTTTTCAAAATTTCCAGTCTAAAATTGAGTATTTTTTGAGATTAAAAGGTGTGTTCTTAGTTTCTAACCATTTTTCCCCAAATCCTAACCATTTTCATGCTAAAATATCACTCGTACAAGTTGATTTACACATCCAAAATGAGTGAATAGTAAAACCTAACTTTCCAAATCTGATTCAAGCCTAGAAAATGGTTAATGGAAATTAAAAACTCTAGCATTTTAGTCTAGAGATCTTTTCCTAACTCCCAACAACCTCAAAATCATCATTTCAGGCCAAGAACACCAAGATTTCACAACTAACCTAACTTGTCCATTTTTTCCTATCTCAGAAAATTTTAGTAGATTTGATGCATTTCAGGTAAAGTAATATACTCCTAGATGATAGCCAAGGTGCTTGCCGTAGGTGAAGATTTCTTACCTCAAATTTAGCTATGGAAGATTTTTTATGGAGCGGGTATTACGCTAGGCATTTGATACAAAACCAGCACTTTTATGAGAATGATTTCTCAATAGCAATAACAACCCATTTTAAAACTCCTAATATGTACCACCGTATTCATACGAAAATATACAAAATTCTTTTCTGATACTCAGATAATACATCATGTCTATTGGGATACCATGCATGAATACAATTATATCACATATGAATGCAACATCACATACCCATCACATAGGATGTAACGCCCCTATCTAGTATTACAACTCCTCCGATGTAAACCGATAAGTTTGGTACATTATTCTTAACCTTAATTATTCATTTACAATGTCTGAGCATTTATACCATTGAGTATTATTAAAGTGGATTAGGTTTAGGTTCTTTTGCTTTAGATCAAAACTAATAAGCACAGCAAAATTAAAAATTCATACATCACAACGAAATTTATAAAACTTTCATATTATATAATGACTATCTGTTACATCCTTCTGTGAATATATACCAAGATATATGAAGTACCTATCCATAAGAAGTCAGGAGACAATAAGCCTGTCACTCAAACTCCTTTTACAAAATACTAGGGATGAACAAGTTCTTGACATATCCTTTCCTTAATAATTGCCCTTTTTCCTTTACTATATACAGCCAAGAATGATAGTCCTAATTCTAATACAAAAACAATATATAGAATCAGGACCCCAAAATGAAGGACTACAAAAATGCTCTTAACAAAAGGACTCCTTCTAATGTTACTTCCATCCTTCCCTAACATCGCTAAATGTCTGCATCTGATATATATCAGCGCACAAATGAGAAAACTAGTTTCTAAGTAACTTAACAATTTTATATTTTAAAATCTACTCATATGTACCAGTGTGCAAGAACAGAAAACATTTTCATCTATATTCCAGTCGTTTAAAACATAGTCTCATTTATATAACAGATTGGCAAGCATTGCATGATTATTTGGAATGTCAGTGTGATAAAGATGGTCATTCTCATACATCATATTTTCAGTAAAAGAATACATATAACCATTAAAATAGCTAATGATCATCTATATATTCTCATTCTTAAAACTTACCTTGCCTCAAAGTGTGAAGCACCTTCGGTCACACTTCAAGGAATGTGGACACTTGGCCACCCTTGTAAGAATTGTGAACAGTTGATCACATTGTGGACTCTTGGCCACTTTTATAAAAATTTGTGAACACTTGGTCACATTATGGACTCTTGGCCACCTTTATGAAAATTTTTGAACACTTGGTCACATTGTGGACTCTTGGCCAACTTTATGAAAATTTGTGAACACTTGGTCACATTGTGGACTCTTGGCCACCATTGTGAAAATTTGTGAACACTTGGTCACATTGTGGACTCTTGGCCACCTTTAGCAGAATTTGTGTTACAATTGTCTATTGTTATGTGGACTTAGATTAGCCACCCATAATCTCATAAATTTTTTAGCATAAGAACATTAATGGAATAAATAGGAATAAATTGCAATCACCATTCATCTAACTATAACTTTCTCACTTTTCCTTGACTTTAGCCATTATAAGATACCTTATAAGTCATTTACCATTGCATATTCGGTCACTACAATTTAAAATGAGGGATTGTTTCGGCCATCATGAAAAAGGTGGGATCTAAAGTTTTTCATATCCCATTTATCACATTCTTCCATCCTTTCTATATTTTAAATCTATTAATGCCATACCTTGAAATTATTATGCTACTTTCTCTCATATTTAAGTTATGTAACAATACAATTTTCCATTTCTTTTACCTCTTTTCTTGTCTTATTTTACATGCTACACTTTATAATTACATACATGTTACATTGTTGCATTTTTACCTCCTTTCTATGATTTACGCTTAATGATACCATACATTAAAATTTCTATGGTACCTTCTCACACATTCTATAGTAAACAATTCCATACTTTACAAGGGCCCTCTCAGTTTTGGTAAGCCAACAAGGATAATACCATAGTTTAAAACCAAATTCTAACTAGCATACCTCCTTTTGGTGTCTATAACCTAAAACTTACCTTAGCCATACATGAATACAAAATTACAACACTTTTCTCATGCTAGCATTTTCATTATGCATGCTGATTTTTGCTAATAATCATTTTTGCATGGAATTGACAATATCCACCTTCTCACATTAACAAACATAACCAAACTACCATACAAGCTTAGAAAAAAGAAATTTACAATTCAAAGAATGTAGAGAAGAAGGTTAATGTTCCATGGAGTGAAAGCATGATAAATGTATTAAATCATGAAACAAAAACCATAGAATTGCTAAGCTACCTCAAGGATAAACTAAAATGGAGTTATCTTGGATTCCTCTTTGAATTTCCCTTTTCTCCTTGCTTCTCTCCCTCTCGGCTAGCTCTTTCTCCCCTCACAAAAGCTTTTGTGTTTTGTTTAATACTCATGCTGCCCTCCCTCTCCTTCTTGCCATATGTACCTTTCATTCAATCTATCTCTTGCATATTTTCTATTCCCTTCCGTTGAGTGCTAGATGTGTACTTAAGTACAATTCATGATAATTGCAAGCTTGTACTAATTAATCCACTCGGTTATGCCAAGGAAGGGAGGAAGGGAAAGTCATGCAAGTTACACACTCTAAGCAAGGCGTACGGTTCATGCAAGAGGCACATTCCATGCAAGATATACCTCTCACGCAAGCTACAACGTTTGACATTACAATTTAGTTCTTATATCTAGTTCCTATTTGGTGAATTCAAGAGGGATTGCTTCCACCATACACACTGTAACACCCCATAATTTAATTGGCCTAAATTAATGGTGTTATTTAATTAATTAGTTTGAATTGCCTGCTTACTAATTAATTAGATGAATTATTTTTAAGGAATGGAAATTTGGTGCTTAGAATTAATTCTTTGATTTCTTTATTTACCTAGCCTAAGTACCAAGTAAGAAGCAAAATGAGATGCAACTATTTAAATATATGCATGGGTGTGTCTTGCATGGAAGAAGGGAATGGAAGTTAAACTTTTTGCATGGCAATCCCAAGCCACACGTGAGGTAGAAAGGAAAGGAGATCAAAAGCATTCAAAATTTTTTTTTATTATACATATATATATGCGTGGGTTTCGCATGAATGGAGAAGGGGAAGAAGGATGCAACAAAAGATGTATATATATCTAGGAATGTGTCACGTGAAAAGCTAGCATAAAAAGCTAATTCTTCCTTCTTTTTGGATGCCACATAGGAGGAAAAAGTGGTGGCAAGTGTGCAATAAGTTAATAAAGGTGCAACACTTTTTTGATTACTTGTGAGAATGGACAAACCTACACTTGCAAGGAAAAAGGAACACCAAAGCAACAAGCAATCCTAATTAAGTGCAGAATTTTTTTTGTAAAATATGCACATGGGAAGATGAGAGACATGGAAACATAGCAAGAGGAAGAATTCTAAATTATGCAGAATTTTTCTTTTGAAAGGGACACATGGAGCTTCACGAGAAGGAGGGAATTTTGGCTAGGGAGAATAAACAAAAGGTGCAGTATTTTTCTTGTTGTAATGGCCGAATGAGTTAGGAAGAAGTGCAGAAAAATTTTAGGCAACATAGGTAGTAGATTGCTTGTGGAAATAGGTAATCTAAGCTTGCAAGAAAACATACAAGAGTATAAATTTATCTTACTTGTGGGACACCTTTCATATGTAAGGGAAGGGAGAGCAATGGCAAGCAAACAAAAAGGATTTAATTAAGTAGAAAAGGTGCAAAAAAATTTCTTGGTGTCAAGGGAGGAAGTGGCGTGAAGTAAGGGAAAAGGAAACAAATGGGCAGCCCTTTTCATGAAAGACCCACACCCACCCATGCGTAAGGAAAGGAACGAAAAATAGAAGAAAAAAAAAGAAGGAAAGGAGGGAGAAGGAACATGCTCGCTCGAATGGAAAGAGAAAAACGGAAGGAAGAATTGAAAATTGCAAATGTACTTTAACACTTGCATGCACACATGAGGGGGGAGGGAAACGAAAAGAAAAGGGGGGAGTTGAAAAGGGACTCTTGAAGCATACCATAACCACATGTGAACAAGGGAAAGGAGAGAAGGAAAAGAAGAAGAGAGAAAAGAGAGGGAGAACATGAGGCATCAAGGGAGAATTTAAGGAACAATGAAGGAGGAAGTTAAGAAGAACTCAAGGAAGGGAAGCCAAGGGAATCAAAGGAAGGGCCAAGAATGTTTCCTCTAGCACACCTCTAAGGTAGCTTAACAATTAAAACTTGTTTCCATGTTCTAGATATGCAATTCAATGACTATATTCAAGTTTCCATGGAACTTAGATTGTATCTACATTCTTGGTTTACATTTATGGTTGTTAGCTAGCATGTGTGGTTATGAAATTGTTGATGCATGGATAGCATTAGGATGTTGTTGGATTAGGATTAGAAATTGTGATGACAAATGAAAGAAAACCAAATCCTTTGAGTGCACTAAGCAAAGAACAATAATAAAGGAAATGGAATTTTCCACATGAATATAATTCCCTACCTAAGTCCATGAGATTCATTCTTGGAAATTTTTGGCCATGCAATATGACTTTGAATCAAGTAAAGAAATAATTATGGACATTATTAGACTTTTTAGAAAGGAATTAGATATTGGACTCAATTTTCCAAGAGAAAGAAGTAATTAGGGATATTATTAGAATTATTAGAAAGAAATTATATATTGAAATCAATTTTCCAAGAAAGAAAAATAATTATGGATATTATTAGAATTTTTGGAAAGCAATTACACATTGAAATCAATCTCCCAAGAAAAAGAAATAATTATGGATATTATTATAATTTTTGGAAAGCAATTATATATTGAAATTAATTTTCCAAGAAAAAGAACAAATTATGGATGTTATTAGAATTTTTGGAAAGCAATTATATATTGAAATCAATTTTCCAAGAAAAAGAAATAATTATGAAATACATTAAATTTTTTAGAAAGAAATCTACATTGGAATCTATTTCCCAAGGAAAGAGAGAATCATTAGAGAAGTCATTAGAGTTTTAAGAAGAGATTGAACATGGGAATTAAATTCCAAGAAGAAGAAACTTTAGGGAGATTACTAAAAGTGTGTAGAAAGAAGAATAGAAAAGTAACATCAAAATTGATAGTATTTTACAAGAGCTAGACCTTAGAAATTAACTTCAAGAGAAATGGAAAATTGGTCCTTAAATGTTACAATTTCCCATAAGAAATGTGTCTTTGCCTTAACTTACAGGAAGAAGAAAGTTTCCCTTGAAAAAGTTAATAGGATTTTCAAAGGCAGCCAAGTGCCCACATAGTGCCCAAGTTTGCATAATTACCCTAGGTGGTGGCCAAGTGTCCACACAGTGCCCAAGTGTGCACAATGACCCAAGGAAGGTGGCCAAGTGTCCACAAAGTGCCCAAGTGTACATAATTATCCTAGGTGGTGGCCAAGTGTCCACATAGTGCCCAAGTGTGCACAATGACCCTAGGAAGGTGGCCAAGTGTCCACATGTGCCCAAGTGTGCACAATAGATTTTAAAGGTGGCTGAGTGTCCACGAGTGCCCAAGTGTGCACAGTAAAAGTTCATATAAATTTAAGAAGGATAAGCTTAAATAAATTGATACCGTTATGCTAACGTAAGTCACCGCATAAGTATTTATAAGTACATTGTTTTCATCTTATTAACATTTTAATTGATCACTTATTGCTTGCCATTTGTATTGTGTATTATGCTATATTTTATTCCAAGAATGTAGAATTGCTATTTTGGTTCTTGCACCTTGGTACATATTGGTTGTTTTAAAATCAGATTGTTAAGCTACTAGGAAACTTGCATTTCTCATTATATGCTAATATGTATAAGATACGGATGCATAGCTGGGTCAGGAGTTTGAGGTCTTTTTTTTGGGTTAAGAAATTTTGTGACCCCTAATTTTGTTTGTTTAGACATACTCTAAATAGGACTAGGATTATTCTCTTGGCAGTAGTCCTGCGAGGTATTTAGGCAAGAATGGGGGAAGGGATAGGTGAAGGACCGGTCCATCTGAAAAATTTGTAAAGGGAGTCTGAGTGCCAGGATTGTTGTCTCCTGACTTCCTAAGGATAGGTACTTCGCATATCTTGATACATATTCACTGTATTGTAATGGACATTATGAAACTTATTGAATTGTACGAAAGTTTAAATTCCACAAAGTAGTATAGTATTTCTTTATTCTGCTGTGCATGTAAGTATAATTAATCTGAGCAAGGGATCCTGAACCTAATGCGTATAACATAATTTGATGGTTTAACAGCTCTGACTTTAAATAAATAAAGGATAAAGATAATGTACCAAACCTATCTGTTTATATCAAAATTAATACTAGATAGGGGCATTACACACACACACATCTTTAACTACTTTCTTTTCGTGTATTTTATTTATTTGGTTTGGCAACACTATAACACCCCATAATTTTAATTAGTCTAAATTAATGTCCTCTAATTTAATGGATGGAATTTAATTGTGATATTTAATGATTAGTATGGATTGCTTGCTTCATAATTAATTAGATGAATTAACTTAAGGAGGGGAAAATTTGCTCGCATAATTTAATGGACCAAAATGGTTATATTAAAAGGTAAGCTTACATGAAAATTTGGTGCTCAATTTAATTCTTTATTCTCCTTTTAAGTTACCTAGCCTAAGTACCAAGAGAGAAGCAGTATAGGATGCAACAATTTAAATATATACATGTGTGTGCCTTGCATGTATCCTATATGAAAGAAAGGAATGAAAATTATATTTTATGCATGGGCACTCCAAGTCACAAGTGAACTAGGGAGGAAATAAATTTCATGCATTTTGTGTGGAACCAATGGACAATACAAAGAAGGAAGAGAATTTGAATTTTCACCTTGCATGCAAGAGAGAGTGCACGTGTATTTGGAAGGAAAAGAGAGAATAGAAAAAGGGAGATGGAACACGTGAATTAGGCGAAGCAATTAAATAAAGGTGTAGAATTTTTTTTATGAAGCATATAAATTAGTTGCTTGTGAAAGTAGGTAATCTAAACTTGCAAGGAAAAGAAATACCAAGGTAGCAAGCAAAACCAATTAAGTGCAGAATTTTATTTTATAAGTATGCATGGAGGGAATTTAATTAACAAGAAATGAAGGTAGCAAGCAAAACTAATTAAGTTCAGAATTTTATTGTGTAAGTATGCATAGAGGGAATTTAATTAACCACAAATGAAGGCATCAAGCAAAACCAAATAGGTGCATAATTTTTTTAGTGGATTGTTGCACATGAGCAGCACATGGATATAGGAAATTTTGGTTAGGAAGAGAAGACACAAGGTGCAGAATTTTTTTTATGCAACATGTGAATTTAGTTGCTTGTAAGAATAGATAACCTAAAACTTGCAAGGAAGGGAATTACCAAGATTGCAAGCAAAGGCAAAGTGTACTTGTAAGTACAAGTAGTGCAAGAATATATATACATATATATATACAAATATAAAAAGTGCAAAATTTTCATGTAGGAAAAAGACATGTGTAGCGTGAGTTTGGGATGAATAAGTCAACAAATGAAAGGGAGAAGGTATGCATTAGGAGCCACCCATAAAGACCAATGGACAAGAATGATATTCAATAATAACTAAGAAGGAAGGGGAAATGTGGTGTGAAATGAGGGAAGAGAGACTTAAAATTTGTTTTATTTTTTTTATATGATATGCCACCTAAGCAAAAGTTAAAAGAGTGGAAACTTCTTGAATGAGAAATCATGCCATACCTACATGTGAAGGAAGAAGGAAAAGAGGGTGTGAGTGGCGTAAATCATAAGGAAATTAGAATGACTTTATGCATGACATGCCACTTAAGAAAGAGACAAGAGGGAATTGAAAATTTGACTTTTATACTGTAACACCCCTATGTAGTATTACCATTAACTCTGATATAAATAGATGGTACATTGTCATAATCCTTTATTTAATTAATGTCTGAGCAGTTAGACTACTAAATTATATTAAGCAAATTAGATTCAAGATTCTTTTGCTCAGATTAAAACTTACATGCACAGTGGAGTAATATAAATTCTACGCTATAGTGAAAATATAAACTTTCATGTAATTCCAATAATACATGTCCAATCAAGTCCATTACATACTGATAAACACGTCCTCAGTTATATGAAGTACCCGTCCATTGAAAGTCAGGAGACAACAGGTCTGTCACTCGGACTCCTTTACAAATTAGGGATAGATCAGTCCTTCAGATATCTGTCCTTAGGGATGCCTATATACATCTCATGTATACAGTCCAAAATAAATTTCTTATTCTAAATTAAATCTAGCAAGGACCCAAAAGAGGGATTACAAAATCTCACCTAATCAAAAAGGCTTCTCACTTAATCAAAAATACTGCTACTCCTCACCCCTGCTACACATCCAAATCTGATACATATTAGCACGTGAATGAGAAACACAAGTTTCCCAGTAGATTAACAATTCAGGGTTTTAAAAGTCAACTAATATGTATCAGGGTGCAAGCACCAAAACATTCAATCTACATTCTTTATTTTAAAACATAATGTTACAAATAAATGTAAACCAACAAGCGCTGCATGATAAATTAGAAGTCGACAGAAAATTAGATAACTCCTTTTTCAAGTGACACGTATTCTCATAAAATTACATGTGTTATTACGGTATTATCAGAGCGCTTATGTGTTTAATTCTTACTCTTATCATTACGGAGTAAATGGATGTTTCTTAGGTGTTACGTGAACACTAGGTCACGGGTATGGAACACCTTCGGCCACACCTCGCTACGTCACTCATGCGGAGCTCCTCTTGCCAAACCTCGTAAACCGTGGACCCTCGGCTACATATATAAAATCATTGGTACACTAGATAACAAGTATAGAGCACCTTTGGCCACACCTCCCTAGGTCACCCGTGTGGAGCACCTTCGGCCACACCTCGTAATTCTTGGACACTCGGCCATGTATATGAATTCATTGTGAATGCTAGGTCACGGGCATGGAGCACCTTCAACCACGCCTTACTAGGTGATCGGTGTGGAGCACCTTCAGCCACACCTCAAAATTTATGAATGCTTCTATGTTTTTCCTATGGTTATTGTTTTTCTTTCCCATCGGCACACATTACCCATTTGTCATATTTATTTGTGACAAATTGGCCTAAATCAATTTAATTCATCATTTTTGAATAATATGTTTCAATTATAAAGCCTTAAAAATATTTAGGGAAAAATTTTCATCATTTTTGGCCTAGGGAGAATTCAAGAGAATGTTATATCTTATCATTTAAATTTTCTCTTTTCCATTTTTAAAATCATATTATCAGAATGGGGAAATTTCTTTTCCACAACAATAAGGTTTATCATTATTAATCAACATCATTCAACATTGCTAGCCATAATTTCTCACAACAAAGGTCATCATTATTTAGCCATGAATTTCCCCATAATAATGGTCGCCATTAATTAGCCCTAATTTTTCCCCTATCATATTCATCATTAATTAGTCTTAAAGGTAACCATAACAACAATATTCCTCACTAATATAGTCAATTATTTTCCCATAATTATAAATTTTCCCTATCACTTTGGGTATGGTCTTCTTTCTTATATGTGTTACATTTACTAACATTAATTTCATTATGAAAATCACAAGTCTACTTTAATATTGAGAGTAGTAAGCCAAGAAACCCAATCATTGAAATGAGCTCTTATTCAAAGTTATTCCATGATCTTAATAAAATCACATTTTAGGTTTAGGCATTAACCATCTCCTAGATTTATCATGCAAGCTAAGTCATTTGTTATTTCTAAATCAAGAACGTAGACAAGGATTCTAGTCCCATGGAAGCAAAATCATTAAACATGCATACTAGGTCTTGGAATTAGAATTTAATAAATTGCTAACCTACCTCAAAGATGCACTACGATGGAGTCCCCTTAGCTTTTCCTTGAGTTCTTCCTTGCTTCTTCTATCCTTGATCCCTTAATTTTTTTTTCCTCTTCACAAAATTTTGTGTATTTTTCACTAATACTCACGCCCCACCTTCTTCTTGAAATTTCCTTCCCTTGTGTGAGTTGTTTCCCAAGCTATGAAGTGCTCTCTCTTCCCTTCTTGTCGTGTGTGAATATGTGTGTTACCAAATTTCAAATTTTTAATTCTATTTCCTCTTTCTATTGTCTGAACCCCTTATGCTATGCTGCCTTCCCTCTTTTAACTATTATTATTATCATTATTTGGCAGCCTTACGTGTAACAGACGTGTAGCTCCCTTCTCTTGCAAGTTTTGTGTTACTTAATCCCTCACAATTTTTATCCTCACGTGAAATTCTAGTGCAACCTCCCTTTTCCTTATAGTTTTACGTATTAACCCATATTCAAGCTGCACATTCCCTTCCTTCCTTACCGTGTCCACTAGACATTCACTTCCCTCATGAGTATTGCCATTTGGTTAATAAGGTGCTCTTTCTCCTCCTTAATATTATTTATTAAGTCCCACTCCCTTTACCTGTACTCTTCCACCACCTTCTCGTCACACAAAGAGGAAGGAAGAAAGAAATCTCTTATGCACGCTACACCTTGTACAATTCTCTCCATGAAAAGTTATTTGTGCATTCTTTTTTTTTTCATTAATTGGTGGCACACGCAACCCTTAGTTGCTGCACACTTATATATATATATTTTATCCTTCATAGTTGTTCGGTTAGGAAGAGAAGAAAGGAATTATAAAAATCCCAGCACCTGAATCTTCATTCTCAGCCATCTAGGAATTAAAATAGAAAGCGACGAAAGGAAAACTACACTTACACATATCTCCTTCTTCCCTCCCCTTCCTCACAATATATATATGTTCGAGTACCACAATCTCTCCCTTTCATTTCTTTTGGTGTTGCCATATCCCCTATGTAATATTTAATCTCATCTATACATTTTCTATTCGGTGGAATCACATGAAGCCAAGGAAAGGAAGGGAAATGGGTTCCACGTGCACACATGTGTATTTATGCCATTTTTCTCTTGCTTATTTTATCTATTAACTTGGCAAGCTAGTTGATTTGACAAAAGGAAGAAAAGGGAAATACTTCAAGCACTTTAATCTTATCCAAGCGCTTCCTCTCTTCCTAATTTGCAGCATACAAATGTGTATCTATTTATTTTACTAATGACTTACTTAACCAATTACCAAACCCCTTTCACCAAATTCACATGTAGCTTCAAATGTTACATGCTTCTTTCCTTTCTTAATTTTGCTACATAAAATTAAATCAAGCACCTCAAAAGTTATGCAATATCATCCTTTCCATTATTTATTCTAATTATTACATCACACAATAATTGGGCACAGTTCATGGCAATTTATCGGATTAAATCATGAATCTAAACATGCTTGTAAGAACATGGGGTGTTACATTTCTCCCATCTTTAAAATAATTTCATCCTCAAAATTTATACATATCTTATAAGAATAGTTTCAGATGGGCCTTGCACATGTCCTCCTCCCTATCCCAGGTAGCTTCCTGTGGTGCTGTCGGGTCCCACAATACCTTTACCTGGGGAATGACCTTATTCCTTACGGTCTTGACCTTAGTACCAATGATTTGTATAGGTTTTAGCTAATAAGTCAGATTATCCTTTAATTGCAGAGTCCTAATGTCAAGTATATGGGAGGGGTTGGGTATATACCTTATGAGTTGGGAGACATGGAAAAAATTGTGAAGGTTGGACATGTGTGGGGGTAAAGCTATTTGGTATGCTAATGGACCAACTCTCTTTAATATATGGAAAGGTCCAATGTATCTGGGACTTAGCTTCTTAGACTTCATAGCTCTACCAATCCCAGTAGTCGGGGATACTTTCAAAAAAACATGGTTCCCTTCCTCAAATTCTAGGGGTCTTCTCCTCTTGTCAGCATAGCTCTTTTATTTATCCTAAGCCTTTGCCATTTTGTCTCTGATCGTATTAATTTGATCAGTTGTCTGTTACACCAACTCAGGACCTAGTAATTGCCTCTCACCCACTTTGTACCAACACAACAGGGATCTACATTTCTTCCTATACAGGGCCTCATAGTGTACCATGCCAATGCTAGAGTGGAAACTATTATTGTAAGAAAACTCAATCATTGGCAGATGCTTTTCCTAGTTCCCTCAGTACTCTAAGACACAAGCCCTAAGCATATCCTTTAAAGTTTGAATGGTTCTCTTCGTTTGTCCATTAGTTTGAGGATGATAGCTGTACTAAAATTTAGCCTGGTCCCAAAGGCTTCCTATAGGGCTCTCTAAAACCTAAAGGTGAACCTAGGATCCCTATCTGAGACAATGCTAATGGGTATCCCATAAAGTCTCACTATCTCCTGAATATATAGTTGTGCTAGTCTATCCAAGGAGTAGTTAATCCTAATGAGGAGAAAGTGAGCACACTTGGTTAACCTATCCACTATAACCCAGATAGCATCATTCCCCGATTGGGTTCTAGGTAGCCCTACCACAAAGTTCATAGAAATCATGTCCCACTTCTACTCAGGGATATCTAAGGGTTGTAATAACCCGATAGGCTTCTGATGTTCAATCTTGACCTGTTGGAACACTAGGGACCTAGTTACATGCTCTTCTATATTCCTTTTCATTCCTGGCCACTAGAACTCCCCTTTATGTCATGATACATCTTGGTGGCTCCAAGATGGATAGTATGCTTACTTTGGTGAGCTTCCTCCAAGATCTTATCTCTTAGTTCACCGGTCTTAGGGATATACATTCTATCCTAAAAAGTTACCATTCTGTCAGCCTCCCTTGTGAACTCCTTCGAATCCTTTAAGGATCCTAGGAATTCATCCTCCTTCTGGGCTTCTAAGATTTGGGCCCTAAGGGTGTTCTCGATCCTTAACTTACTTAGGCAGATCTTATTAGGTAACACCAAAGTGGATAACCTCATGTTCCTAAATTTCTCTATTAAGTCCATCTTGCTCACCATCAGACGAGCTACATGGAGAGACTTCCTACTTAGTGCATCAGCCACAATGTTTTCCTTGCCCGAATGGTATTTTAATTTAAAATCATAGTCCTTAATGAACTCTATCCACCTTCTCTATCTCATATTTAATTATTTTTGGTAAAAGAGGTATTTGAGACTTTTATGGTCACTAAATATCTCAAACTTAGACCCATAGAGGTAATGCCTCCATATCTTCAAAGCAAACACTATGGCTGCTAACTCCAAGTCGTGGGTAGAGTAGTTTCTCTCATGCGAACGTACCTGCCTAGAAGCATAGGCCACTACTCGCCCTCCTTGCATCAGTACACATCCTAACCCTTTCTCAGATGCATCGCAATATAACTTAAACTCTTCCAAAAGGTTAAGGATAATTAGTATGGTTTTTGTGGTTAAATTTTCCTTTAGGGTTTGGAAGCGTTGTTCACACTTTGTATCCCACAAAAATGGAACATCCATCCAAGTCAACTTGATCATTGGCATCGCTATTTGTGAAAACCCCTAAATAAACCTCCTATAGTATCCTGTTAAACCCAGAAAACTCTCGATTTTAGTTACTGTAGTAGGTCTTTCCCAGTTTACTACGGCTTCAATCTTACTGGGATCCACCAACACTCCCTTATCAAAGATCACATGCCCTAGGAACTTGACTTCTTCTAACCAAAACTCACACTTTTCAAGCTTAGCATATAACTGCTTCTCCCTGAGTATTTGTAGCACAATCCTAAGGTGCTGCTCAAGCTCTCGTCTATTCTTGGAATACACTAATATGTCATCTATAAACACTACTATGAACTGATCGAAGTAGGGTCTAAAGATGTGATTCATGTAATCCATGAAAATAGCTAGGGCATTTGTTAGTCCAAAGGGCATTATGAGAAATTCATAGTGCCCATGCCTAATCTTAAAGGTAGTCTTGGGTATGTCTTCCTTCCTAACCCTGATCTGATGATACCCCAATCTCAGATCAATCTTAGAAAAAATGGTGGCCCCTCTCAGTTGGTCTAATAGGTCATCGATCATAGGGAGAGGATACTTATTCTTTATCGTCACCTTGTTCAGCTGCTAATAGTCTACGTACATCCTCATACTCCTATCCTTCTTCTCGAAAAACATTATATAGGAGCTCCCCACGATGATGCACTGGGCTTAATGAATTATTTTGCTAAGAGGTCCTCTATCTACTCCTTCAACTACTTTAATTCCATTGGGGACATTCTATAGGGTGCTATGAAAATTGGTCCTGCCCTAGGAACTAGTTCTATGGAAAACTCTATTTCTCTCTTAGGTGGAAGGCTAGTAATCTCTTCCAGAAACACATCCAGGAATTCCTTGACTACAAGTATGGCTTCTAGCTTTTGCTGACTTTCTACTTCCGAGGAACATAAGAAACCCATTCTTTGGTTCTTCCTCTTTGTCCTCGCATTTACTGGCCTAGTGTCTATGAAAGTCATAGACTTAGCTAAGCAGTCCAAGATAACATTATTTGAAGAGAGCCAGTCCATACCAAGGATGACATCTAGGTCGACCATGGGTAAATAGATAAGATCTACCATAAAGGTTTTGCTTGCAAATCACAATGGAACGGTTTAAACAAATCAAGGATGTAGACACGTGTTCATTAGTGGGTATGGCTATGGAAAGTTCATAAGGAAGGTGGTCGTGGGTAATTTTAAGTTGTGAACAAGTCTACTGAAATAAAGGAGTGGGTGGCGCCAGAATTATACAACACAATTAAAGGAATATCATTAATGAAGCACGTACCTGTCATCATATCTTTGAACTGGGCCACCTCCTTCCTCTTTAGGGTATACACCCTCCCCTTGGTAAGAGGTCTAGTGGGTTCCTCTGGCTTCCTTAGGGTTAGGCAGTTTTGATCGATGTGTCTTGGTTTTCCACATCTGTAGCATACGTTCTGCCCCATCAGACATGGCTTATCTCTGTGGTTCTACCCGTACTTCGAGCAGGTGGTCTGGCTAGCTAGAGTATTCACCGGCCTCTTCCCGGTCTGGTTCTTCTGGAACTTCCTGTCTTGACCCCTGTTGAATTCAACTAGGCTCTTTCTCTTAAGGAAGCTAACCTCCTGTCTCTTCTTCTGTAGTGCAGCCAGAGACCTAGAGGCTATTTTGCACTTATTCACTAGTGTCGGGTAATCCTTGATCTCCTGTGGATCCACTTCATGGTACAGCTCCGAGTCCAAGCTATTCTCTAAGTGTATATCCTTCTATGCTTTGTCAAGTCTCCACTTCAGGTACAAAGAGAACTTGGACAACTCTTCGAATCTGGCCAGATGTTCTTCGAAGGGCCTGCCTCCCTGCTTGATTTGCATAAACTCCCCTTCCTTCGCATTCCACTCACTCTTAGGGAAGTACTTTTCCAGGAATGCATCTCTGAAGCTCTCCCAAGTGAGTGGGATCCCCTGAGCCTCCATTAATTGCTTCATCCCTTTCCACCAGTGCTTCACCTCCCCCTTCAACTGGTAGGTGGCGAAGATGACTTTTTGCGGCTCTGCAGTCCCCAATACCTCAAACAACTCTTCCTTCTTTTGGACCCATTCCTCAGCCTTCTTTGAGTTCACCAAGCCATTAAAAATAAGAGGTCTGGCTCTTTGGAAATCAGACCAGCCTTCGCCAACTGGGGTCCTCAACTACTCTGCCCCTATCTGGGTATCTTCGCTTCAATCTGTCTAGGCCAGAGGAGTGCCTTGGCTCTAACTGCAGCCTGAGCCCTCATAGTTTCTACCATTTCATGCATGCTCTAGAGGACTTCATTCACATCTACTTTCGCACGTTGGACCTGCACTTTGCCTCTTCGTGCCGGCGTCATATCATCACTCTACAAAACAAGTATGACCGAGATGATCAGGCTTAATAACAAATGACTAAGTAGGTAACATATGACACTAATAGGAGCTCCTATCTTCCCAAACCTAATGCTCCATTCCCCAAGATCAAAACAAATACAAGCTTACCAACTGCCTAGGTACAGACTAGCCTAAAGTAGTCCCTTACTTGAGGAATTCTACCCCGTCCTAACCTAGGTAGTTGTGCTCTGATAATAACTTAATGTAACGCCCCTATCTAGTATTACCATTAACTCTGATATAAATAGATAGGTTCAGTATGTAACATCCGCTCATAACACTTGTATCTTATGATGACGTTGTTGTTATTATTATTGTTAGCATTAATTGTGAAGGGTTAAGGATGATTTATTAAGGAGTTAGAATGAACATTTTTATCATTATATAATCACTTTTGTGAAAAAAAAAAGAAAAAAAGAAAGAAAACAATGAAGTTAGAAATTTGGTAAGGAAGGGTAAAATGGTAATTTTACCATGAAATGAATAATTAGTTTAATTCTTTTATTCTATGAAGTTATGTTAAAGGACTCTTATTATTTTCATTTAAGAGAGAAGGAGAATCTAGTTATGCAAGAAATTACTTACATTGATGTTGAAAGACAATTTTCCCTAAAAAGGGTAAAATTATAATTTCACACTATGAATGAGTATGATAGCAATCTTATATGAGGTGAGAAAAATTTAGTTTTTACCCTAAATATTCTATGAAGGTGGGAATTAGAAATCCTTACTCATTCTTGATCAAAAGAAGAAAGTAAGAGAGTGAAATGATAGTTTTAACATAAAGGGCAAAAAGGTAATTTTGCCTTAGGGAAAAAATTGTAATTTTGCCAAAAATAGAAGTAAATTAGTAAATTCATGGAAATGAGCCTTATGAAATTTTATTTAAGTAATTTTACTCCTTGAAACCAAAAAGAATGAAAAAGGGAGCAAAAATGGCCAATTTGGACTTAATGGCAAAAAGGCACTTTTCTTAGGGACTAAAATGCAAATTCCAAAAAGTTGAGGGACCACTATGCAATATCAAAATTTTTGGAAGAGTAGAATAGTCCCAGCCCATGGAAGTTGCATAAAATTACAATGGCAAGGAGAGACAATGCCATTGTTAAAAAAGAAAAAAAAAAGGATGAAATTGACAAATTAGCAAGAGTGGCATTTTTGTAAATAAGTCAAACTTTAATTCAGCCTATTTCTTTTCCTAATTACTAGAAATGTCATGAAAGGTGGAGAAGAAGGAGAAGTGGCTGAATTGCATCTTGCCTTGGAGAAGAAGAAGCTTCCACCAAATCAACAAGGAAATCACACATCTATTAGCTTTTCAAGGTAGATAAACAATCATATGCCATTAATTTCCTGTTTTATGGTATGTTTAAGGTGTTTTCAAACTTGTAAGCATGATGGCAATTTCTCTCTCTACATGTGTATGGTGGATTTGTATGCTTGGATATGAGATATGTTGGAAATAACTTGTGGTTATTATGATTATAGATATGTAAGAAAGCATGGAAACTCATGAAATGGTGAATTTACATGGATGGAACTTGATTTTATTAAACCCTAAGTGGTGTCAAGGCTGAGTTTGTGGTTTTAGAGTGAGAAAATGGTATTTTTGCATGGATTTTTCATGAATGTTGTTGTAATGTATGCAAAGTGATGAAACAACTCCATTTTGCTTGTTTTTCTCACCTTGGCCGAATTACTAGGGTTATAAGAGTGCTGAATTTTTAGCCAAATTTTATGTTAGAAATAGTGAGAGAAAGTACTAGAAAATGGTAAGAGAGAGAAAGTCTAATTAGATTTGCATTTAGGTACTTTTCTCATTGTCTAGCTTCACAAGTAGCCAAGCAAGTGTGCTTTAGTCACCTTGGCCAAATGGATGCATATGAATGGTGCTGAATTTGCTCTTGAAAATGATTTAGAAACCATATAAGTTTAGTTCCAAGAAAGGAGGAGAGAGAAAATTATGGCAATTTATGTTTCAAGCAATGTTGCCAATTTAAAGTCTTATTTGTTCACCTTAAAAGTGTGCATAAAAATGTGAAATTGTGATATTAGATGTATGATTATGTTTGGCATGAAAAATAAGCTAGAAAAGTACAAAAGAAATGGCCTAAAGTACACTTACCTAATTTTTAGGTGTGAGAAAGTGTTAGGCATAATTATGGGAATTGTCACCATGATCCATTAATGAGAGTAAGGCTAGAAATGTGCCAAAAGGGTTAGAAATACAAAGTATTCATGTTCATTCTACCTTGGCCGAATACTATGTGAAATTTTCTCTAGAGTGGCTAGATTTATGAATGAGTTGGAAATAGCCTAAAGTGCCATCTAAATGGCCTATGTTAAGGGAAGAGAGACAAAAGATGCAAGGGTCAAGAATGAATGAATAATAGCATGCATCTTGCCATAAATAGTGAAACGTTTAAATTTATGTAAAAGTGATTGAATGGCAAAGAATGCTTAATGTAATTGTGAAAGACAAGGTTAAAGCTTCCTCATGGGGAATGATCTGGTGTATACTCCCAAGGAATTAAATGAAGAGGAATGATCTGGTGAATACCTCCTGAGATTAAAAGCCTGTGAAAGAATGATCTAATGTATACCTTCCAGGGAAGTGCCCTAAGGGGAATGATCTGATGTAAACCCCAATGAATTGAAATGTAGGAGGAATGATCTTGTGTATACCTCCAAAGAGCACAGTTAAGTAGGAAGGAATGATTTCATGTATACCTTCCCAAAATTGAGTAATTATGAAATGTTATGTATGTATTGCATGAACGTGATTTATGTTATTATGATTATGGCATGTAAGCATTGAATGCTTGTAGCCTATTCCTTGAATGACCTAATTGAATGTGTATTTCATTTCTATAGCTACATCCACATATGTTTTCGTGATATGTCATATCCAAGTATCTATAAGAGAATAGTTTTGAAAATTAACCGCATGTAGTGTTTTCTGTATTATTACAGTGGTACATGTCAGTTATTTTAAAATAAACTGGATTTTTATCTACTGGGAATGTATTTCTCACTTCTGAACTGATATGTATCAGATGGTTAGATATTACATGGTAATCGAGGTCGAGTTAGACACAGTGGAAATTCCTTTCTTAGGAGTTTTCACTATTATCAAGAATATGTATGTTATCACTGTTTTTGAATTTCCTATAGAATAGATGAGTACGTAAATATATATAGCTATAGCCCGACCTTTTGGAGTCCTAATTCTTCGTTTATTTTTTTGGGTTTGGAATTAGGGCTGATATTTTTGGCTGTATATAGAAAGAAAAAGGGCATATGTATAGGGATGTGTGAAGGACCTATTCACTCACGATATTTTATAAAGGAGTATGAGTGGCAGACTTGTTGTCTCCTTGCTCCTTATGGATGGGTACTTCATCTATCCCAGTGTATGTATACCAAATGATGTACTAAACAATTGTATAATGTATGTATATTAGAAAAGTTTTTATATATTCTGCTGTATTATTTAATATTTTATATTTCAGTGTGCCAAAGCACGTTACCTGAGCAAAAGAACCCAAACCTAATTGCATAACAAATCTATGGTAGATTGGATGCTCGGGAGAAATAAAGGTAATCAATGTAATAACCGGAATTCTTTTTAAAAGATAAAACCCGATTTTCATGATAAATTCATGTGAACGAAGCCTGGCATGACTTTTGAGGATGACGATTTAAAATGGAAGGTCGTTCGAAGTCAGAAACATAATCAAATGAAAAGAAATGCGATCCGGCGATTAGGAACTAACAGACGAAGTTTCATACTTCAATTTCACAAACAGAGGCCAAAATCACTGCATGGAAACTTGTGCCAATTTCTGGAGGGAAGCTGACATCCTGAAGTTTCCCCGGGTGGTACGGGAAAAGTTGGAATCGCCCCCGGAAGCTTTAAATTTCTCAAAATCCCTCCATTTCTATAAATTCTCTCTCTCTCCCCCACTTTATTTTCTCTCTCCTCCTTCCTCCACCGCGCGCCGCCACCTGAGCCATCGTGAGCCACCACCTGGCATACCAATCGACTCCCTTCGCCACCCTCGATCTCTAGCAGCCACCCACGGCCGCCAAAAAATGCCATTTTCCTCCTCCATCGTGTGAAAACTTCGCCAGGTGAGATCGCCGTCGTCAGCTACTGTTGGCCGTCACCGCCACCACCAGTGTGTAGCCTAAGCTGCCAGCTTCCTTCACCAGCTCTCCGACGTTGAAAGGAGGTCCGACGTGCTCAGATCGAGGAATTTTTTATCCACTGTGCATAAAACTTTGGGGCCTGAAAATGCCGTCCAAACAGCCGTGAACCGCCGCGCCACCACCATATTCGGACTCCTCGTCTTGCAGGCTTCATCGTGGTGTGAATTTCTAGGTCAACCACACCCCTCTGTCGTGCGCTGCCCTGGGATAGATTTCCATCATTTGACAACACTCGTAAGGTCTGATTCCCTAAAAAGTAATGAATTTTGATTGAATTAGCTGCTGAACGCAATTAGGAAATAAATTGACCTAAGTAATAGGGTAATCAGACTTAGAATCATAAAACAGATGACGTGACGAGCTTAAATATTCATATAAATGTCTAGGGAATTTAATTGGCTCAAAATCTAGGATTTCGTGAAGTTTTGAATTGATTCGGAGCAATAGGAGACTAGGTAGGATGATTTACGCTTCTCGAGTTCTAGATTTGACCTAGTGAATACTTGAATGATTAGATTTAATTGCATAGATTTACGTGCTACTTTCGATGGACTAAATTGCATGCCTGTGTGCTAGATATCCCAATTGCATGCTAGATGTTTGTTTATCGAGTTTAGATGCCCTTAAGACGGATTTACTTAGGGTAGGGTACTTGATAGCTAGTATGGGATGACCGTTAAGTATCCTAAGTACAGAGAGTTTTTAAATGATATTGTTTTTATCTGATTTAGCCTGTGCTGCGTTGGGGATGACACGATAAATCAGGATGACCCTAAGAAAGGTTTAAGGAATATGAGGGGGGATAACCTAGACGGGGAAACATTGTGATTAAGGCGTAATACCCTAGAACCTTGAGGAATAGCCGACCATGTGCATGTGAGTTCGAATAGACTATATAAGGATGAGAATTGGCGTATGTGCACATGCTAGGGGACGCCCTAGATGTTGATTCTCACTTGGTCCTTGAGTGAGTGATTGGTGTTACAGATCACACTCACAACATAGGCGAGATTCAGGTGATTGGTGTTACAGATCACACCCAACGATAAGAGATAAGATTTCTCTAGATGACGTGCAATTGGACGATTTAGATTTGGTCGCAGCGGGCTTGTGGCCTATATGGATTTAGATACACTGGGCATGGGATTTAATCTGATTATTTATTTCTGATTTTTTAAAGATATGGACTTTATGATTTGTGAGTATTGGCCGCATTTTTCCATGTGATAAATTGATTTTAAAGATTTAGTATTTCACATATTTCAAACTGATTTCGGAAATTTATTTTCGGTGCTTACACCGCTGAGTATTCAACCAGATTTCAAACTATATTTTGAATTGTAAATTATTCTACTGGGATTTTATATCTCACCAGGTTGTTTACTCAGATGAACAGGAACAGGGACAGGGATCTAGACGCTAGCTAGACGAGGCAATGGTGATAGCCAGGAGATCAGCATAGTCTAGGCTTGAACTTACGATGTATATATATCTGTATTGTGGATGTCTGTACTGAATGACGTAATTATGCGTTATTTCATTGTTAAATTGGATTTATACTGTTTAATGGATATATTCTGTTGTATTGATGACTGGTTGTACTATTGGGATATGTCCAAATTACAGAGGAGACTCTGCCAGATTTTCGGCAGGGTTTATTGTTGTAAATATATGAAATTAAGTTAGAATCTGCATGAATGCCTGATATGATATATATATATATGGATGTTAGTTTTCATTCCAGAGTAATTTATGATGAATGTATGTATAGTTAGTATAACTGCATGTGAATTAGGGTTGAATGGAATCTGAATGGACAACGAAAAGTCTATTTGGGTTACGCTCAACCTGTAGCGATCCCCTGGCATTCCCACATCAAGAATAACCATTTCAAAGACCCATACACTTCCGCTAGACAGATAAAGGATTGTGTATGTTGTATTAAGGGGTCGTTGCAATCAAAGACTAGAATTAATGTAACCACTTATCTGAATAAGCGTTATGACGTTGTTAAGTTATGATAAGGGGTGTTACACAGTACATTATCCTAATCGTTTATTTAATTAATGTTTGAGAAGTTACACTACTAAATTATATTAAGCGAATTAGGTTTGGGATTCTTTTGCTCAGATTAAAACTTACATGCATAGCAAAGTAATATAAATTTTATGTTATAGCATAAATATAAACTTTCATGTAATTCCAATAATATAAGTCCAATCAAGTCCATTACATACTGATAAACACGTCCTCGGATATATGAAGTACCTATCCATCGAAAGTCAGGAGATAATAGGTCTATCACTCAGACTCCTTTATAAATTAGGTATAGATCGATCCTTCAGATATCCGTCCCCTGGGATACCCATATACATCTCATGTATACAGTCCAAAATAAATGTCCTATTCTAAATCAAGTCTAGCTAGGACCCAAAATAGGGATTACAAAATCTCACCTAATCAAAAAGGCTGCTCACCTAATCAAAAATACTGCTACTCCTCGGCCCTGCTACGTGTCCAGATCTGATACATATTAGCACATGAATGAGAAACACAAGTTTCCAGTAGATTAACAATTCAGGGTTTTAAAAGTCAACTAATATGTATCAGGGTGCAAGCACCAAAGCATTCAATCTACATTCTTTATTTTAAAACATAATGTTGCAAATAAATGTAAACCAATAAGCGTTGTATGATAAATTTTGAAGTTGACAAAAAATTAGATAACTTCTTTTTCAAGTGACACGTATTCTCATAAAATTACATGTGTTATTACGATATTATTTGACCGCTTATGTGTTTAATTCTTACTCTTACCATTACGGAGTAAATGGAAGTTTATTGGGTTTTACGTGAACACTAGGTCAAAGGTATAGAGCACCTTCAGCCACACCTTGCTAGGTCACTCATGCAAAGCAGCTTTGGCCACACCTCATAAACCATGGACACTCGGCCACGTATATAAAATCATCAGTACACTAGATCATGGGTATGGAGCTCCTTCAGCCACACCTCCCTAGGTCACCCGTGTAGAGCACCTTCGGCCACACCTCATAATTCGTGGACACTCGGAAACTTATATGAATTCATTGTGAACGCTAGGTCACGGGCATGGAGAACCTTCGGCCACGCTTCACTAGGTCACGGGCATGGAGAACCTTCGACCACGCTTCACTAGGTCACGGTATGGAGCACCTTTGGCCACACCTCAAAATTCGTTAATGCTTCTATGTTTTTCCTATGTTTATTGTCATTCTTTCCCATCGACACACATTACCCATTTGTTATATTTATTTGTGACAAATTAGCCTAAGTCAATTTATTTCTTCATTTTTGAATAATATGTTTCAATTATAAAGCCTTAAAATTTTCAAGGAAAAATTTTCATCATTTTTAGCCTAGGGAGAATTCAAGAGAATTTCATATCTTATCTTTTAAATTTTCTCTTTTCCATTTTTAAAATCATGTTATCAGAATGGGGAAATTTCTTTTCCACAACAATAAGGTTTATCATTATTAATCAACATCATTCAACATTGCTAGCCATAATTTCTCACAACAAAGGTCATCATTATTTAGCCATGAATTTCCCCATAATAATGGTCGCCATTAATTAGCCCTAATTTTCCCCCTATCATATTCATCATTAATTAGTCTTAAAGGTAACTATAACAACAATATTCCTCACTAATATAGTCAATTATTTTCCCATAATCATAAATTTTCCCCATCACTTTGGGTATGGTCTTCTTTCTTATATGTGTTACATTTACTAACATTAATTTCATTATGAAAATCATGAGTCTACTTTAATATTAAGAGTAGTAAGCCAAGCAACCCAATCATTGAAATGAGCTCTTATTCTAAGTTATTTCATGATGTTAATTAAATCACATTTTAGGTTTAGGCATTAACCATCTCCTAGATTTATCATGAAAGCTAAGTCATTTGTTATTTCTAAATCAAGAATGTAGACAAGGATTCTAGTCCCATGGAAGCAAAATCATTAAATGCATACTAGGTTATGGAATTAGAATTTAATAAATTGCTAACCTACCTTAAAGATGCAATAAGATGGAGTCCCCTTAGCTTTTCCTTGAGTTCTTCCTTTCTTCTTCTTTCCTTGATCCCTTTGTTATTTTTTTCCTCCTCACAAAATTTTGTGTACTTTTCACTAGCACTCATGCCCCACCTTCTTCTTGAAATGTCCTTCCCGTTTGTGAGTGTTTTCAAGCTATGAAGTGCTCTCTCTTCCCTTCTTGTCGCGTGTGAATATTTGTGTTACCAAATTTTAAATTTTAAATTCTATTCCCTCTTTTTATTGTTTGAACCCCTCATGCTATGCTGCCCTCCCTCTTTTAACTATTATTATTATCATTATTTGGCAACCTGGCATGTAACGTATGTGTAGCTCTCTTCTCTTGGAAGTTTTGTGTTACTTAATCCCTCACAATCTCTATCCTCACATGAAATTCTATTGCAGCCTCCCTTTTCCTTGTAGTTTTATGTCTTAACCCATATTCAAGCAGCACATTCCCTTCCTTCCTTGCTGTGTCCACTAGACATTCACTTCCCTCATGAGTATTTAATAGGGTGCTCTTTCTCCTCCTTAATATTGTTTATTAAGTCCCACTCCCTTTACTTGTACTCTTCCCCCACCTTCTCGTCACGCAAAGAGGAAGGAAGAAAGAAATCTCTTATGCACGCTGCACCTTGTATGATTCTCTCCATGCAAACTTATTTATGCATTCCTTTTTTTTCCATTAATTGGTGGCACACGCAACCCTTAGTTGCTGCACACTTATATATATATTTTTATCCTTCATAGTTGTTCGGTTAGGAAGAGAAGAAAGGAATTATAAAAATCCCAGCACCTGAATCTTCATTCTCGGCAATCTAGGAGTTAAAATAGAAAGGTACAAAAGGAAAACTACACTTACACGTCTCTCCTTCTTTCCTCCCCCTCCTCACTATATATATATGTTCGAGTACCACAATCTCTCCCTTTATTTTCTTTTGGTGTTTCCGTATCCCCCATGTAATATTTAATCTAATCCATGCATTTTCTATTCGGTGGAATCACAAGAAACCAAGGAAAGGAAGGGAAACGGGTTCCACGTGCACACATGTGTATTTATGCCATTTTTCTCTTGCTTATTTTATCTATTAACTTGGCAAGTTGGTCAATTTGACAAAAGGAAGAAAAGGGAAATACTTCAAGCACTTTAATCTTATCCAAGTGCTTCCTCTCTTCCCAATTTGCTGCATACAAATATGTATCTATTTATTTTACTAATAGCTTACTTAACCAATTACCAAACCCCCTTCATCAAATGCACATGTAGCTTCAAATGTTACATGCTTCTTTTCTTTCTTAATTTGGCTACATAAAATTAAATCAAGCACCTCAAAATTTATGCAACGTCATCCTTTACATTATTTATTCTAATTATTACATCACACAACAACTGGACACAGTTCATGGCAATTTATCGAATTAAATCATGAATCTAAACATGCTTGTAAGAACATGGGGTGTTACATATACTACAAACCACATATGAAGTGAAGAGGAAAGAAGGGAGAAAAGGAAGAGAGACCTTGCAACATACAAAACTACACATAAACACGTGAAAAAGAGAGAAAAGGGGAGAGAATGTGAGGTTCGGGGAGAAACACCAAATCTTGAAAAGGAAGAAGCGAAGGTGGTCAAGAAGAAAAGTAAAAGAAGCAAAGAATCAAGAGAAAGCCAAGAAAAACTATCTTAGGGCATCAAAGAGGTAGGTTAACAATCTAAACTTTTGTTCCATGTTCTAGTATGCAATCCAATATTTATGTTCAAGTTTTCCATGGAATGTAAGTTGTTCCTACATTCTTAACCTAAATGTATGTATGTTGGCTAGCATGTGTGGTTCAATGAAAGGTTGATGGATGAGATAGCATGAATATGTTGTCAGAAAAAGGATTAGGGTTGGATGATGTTAACTTCATGATGACCAAAAAGAAAGAACCCTAACCTTTTAAGTGTATTAAGTAAAGAACAAAAAGAAAGGAAATGGAATTGCCAAATGAATAAAACTCCTTAGGCTAAGTCCATGATATTCATTCTTGGAATTTATAAGCTATGTACTATGATTTTGATTCAAAGTATGGGAAATTATTTTTGATTTCACAAGAGAAAACTTAGATTATTTTTGTAAGGAGAGTAAGTATTCTAAAAAGGCTAGAATCCTTAGAAAAAGAAAATGTACATAAGAAATTATTTTTCCAAAAGGAGAAATAATATTTGAAATGTTAATGTTAGAATTTTTAGAGAAATTATGCATTAGAATTAATTTCCAAGAAAGAAGAAATTATTATTAAAAATATTAGAATTTTAGAAAAAAATATGTGTACGTTAATATTAATTACTAAGAAAGGAGAATTTATTCTTAAAGATTTTAAGATTTTATGAGGAATGTATATTAAGAATTAATTTTTAAGAAAGGAGAAATTATTCTTGAAATTATTAGAATTTTTAGAGAAAATGTACCTTGGAATTAATTTCCAAATAGAAAAGAAGAAGAAGAAGAAATTATTATTAAAGCATATTAGAATTTTCATAAGGAATGCATATTGATATGAATTTCCAAGAAAAGAGAATTTACTCTTGAAGAAATTAAAATTTTAAAGAGATGTACACTAGTATTAATTCTAAAGAAAAGAGAATTTCCCTTGGAAATTGACAAGGAATTTCAAAGGTGGCCAAGTGTTTACCTAGTGCCTAAGTGTGCACAATGACCCTAGGTGGTGGCCAAGTGTCCACATAGTGCCCTAGTGTGCACAATGACCCTAGGAAGGTGGCTAAGTGTTCACATAGTGCCCAAGTGTGCACAATGACTATTAAAGGTGGCCAAGTGTCTCCAAGTGCCCAAGTGTGCACAATTAAAATACAAAGAAAATATAGGAATGATAAGCCTAAATAATTTGTTAATGTATGATAATGTTTGTCACAACATGTTTTATTTGATAGTATATTATTTCCATCCTATTGAAATTTTAATGGATCATATATTGCTTGCCAATTTATAATTATGAATTATGTTGCATTTGATTCCAAGAATGTAGAATTAATTATTTTAGTGCTTGCACCCTGATACATATTAGTTTTTTTAAAAACCTAAATTGTTAAGTTACTGGGAAACTTGCGTTTCTCATTATATGCTAATATGTATCAGATATAGACGCATAGTTAGGCTAGGATTTCAAGTTCTTTTTAGGTTAAGAAATTTTGTAACACCTATTTTTGGGTCCTAGTCTAGACATACTCTATTTAGATCTAGGATTATTCTTTTCGCAGTAAACCTGAGATGTAATTAGGAAAGAACAGCGAAAGGGATAGGTGAAGGATCGGTCCGTCTTGGAAATTTGTAAAGGAAGTCTAAGTGACAGGATTGTTGCCTCTTGACTTCCTATGGATGAGTGCTTTGCATATCTTGATACATGTTTACTGTAATGTAATGGACACTATGGAACTTATTTAATTGAATTGTATGAAAGTTTAAATTTCGCTGTGTAGAATATAATTTCTCTTATTCCGCTGTGCATGTGAGTTTTTAATCTGACCAAAAGATCCCAAACCTAATCTGCTTAATATAATTCAATGGTATAACTACTCAGACATTAATTAAATAAAGGATAAAGATAATGTACTGAACCAATCTATTTATGTCATAATTAATGGTAATACTAGATAGGGGCATTACAAACACCACGCGGTTATCTTGAAATAAAAAGCAAGAGAGGAAAAATGAAGAGAGCCATTGCAACACGTCTCTTCCTCTCTCCCACTTCCCTTCCACTCCCATTCACATGCTCGGCTAATAATGCAAAGTGAATTAAGAATGAGGTGTTGCACCTCTTTTCCTTTTTCTCACTTACTATTACCGTAGGTTTATATAGGTTTGATTAAAAATTCAATTCCCTTACCCATTCCTAATAGCCTTCACGATTGGCTAGAATAAGAAGCCAAATTCCCTTTTACTTCCTTCATGGCACAATTCCCTCTTGCTTTCATTTTACTCCACCGAATGCATGTGTATATATATATATTTAATGGATGTGAACCTCTTTTCTTTCCCTTCTCAATTTCTATTGCCGTGTATATAGGTTCACCTCACTCCTTCATTTGGCAATTTGGCTAGATAAAAGGAAGAGAAGAAAAATTTAAATCAAGCACCTCATTCTTTATGTAAGCACCTCAAAATCAAGCTTACTTCTAATGTACTCTTCACTCACATTCTAATTCGGTTACACGCGAAAGAAGGTGTTATCCTTTAGCATATCCATTCTAAATATTAAACTACACAAGCAATTTCATCATACTTTATAGCAAACTCATCCAATCAATTAAGGGAACATTAATTTAAAACTAATCAAGAGAATATGGGGTTTTACATAGGATATATTATCAGATTATAATCAACTCACATATCCATTACACAGGATATATCATAATGCTAACAGGGTTATATTCATATATAAACACAGAGCATACATAAGGAATCCAGAGCATATTTTCATCGTCATTGCCAACTCATTATCATAACAAGAGAAATCAGGAGAGTCGCCGAGTTAACTACTCCTCATATTAACCATCACTTATAGGTGAATTTCTCATGGTTCTTAACTATTTGCAGTTATTAACTGCTATTTTTGTACTATCTGAAGTGTCCTTTAGTGGATCCAAGTATAATCTTACTCATCTCCACCATATGGGCTGCTACCCACCTTTTTAGCAAATCCTTCCTAAATATCATCACGAACAATAGGGTCCCTGCCCAGCTTCCTGGTAGATCTTCCCTTGATAATATGAGATATGTTCAACATGCTCAACACCTCCACTAGAGTCCTTGCCTTACCTTTCTGGCAGATCCTACTTTAAATTACCGATTTTAATACATTATCCTCCTTATTACCCCTTCTCAAGGGTCCTTGCCCACTTCTCTAGTAGTTCTTTCCCTATATATATGGGATTACTATTTTTCATAGATCGTTTCCTATGAAATTATTCACAAGGAATTCATAAAGGAATTCATTAACTTAAAATTAGTAACCATGACTGTGTTTTCATAACCATTTAGTTCAGCTATCGAATGTCTAACTACTATCCCATATCAACACTTGGTCACTTAACATGAGCCTATCTACCACTATTCATACACTAGGAATAATTTCTCATTTATCTTGAGTATCACATGCTCATTCCTTTTTAATTCTCATTTCATTCATGCTCTTTCTTTTTCACTTTTAGCCTACATGTTACCCATTAAATATTCTAGGTTTAGATCCCTTGTTTGAGCAAAGTTTTGGGCTAATTATACCTTAAGCTAGGTCATTGAGTTTATTTTACAAAAGAGGGGCCAGCAATTCAACTTCCACTCTTTGGCAGTCGACTTCTCGCTTATTGTCTAGCTAATTTTTCCAAACCCAAGGGCTGCAAGTCAACTACCATAGGCCCGATAGTTGACTACTCTATTTTTACCAATTTTCTGGAAAGGATAAGCACAACAGTCGAGTTCCACCCTCTGGCAGTTGTAATACCTATTTCGTTGAAATTATTACCATTCAGGATAATTTTGGAAACTTTCTCCAAGGATTTAAAATAAAGTAAGAAATTTGAAGATTTAAGAAAAAAGGACTTAAATGAAATAAGGAATTTGGGATTTCAATAAGAAGGACTAAAATGCTAATTTCATGTTTTTGCAAGATGGTCCCTGAAGCTTTCCACTGTGCCATCCCTTTTTACCCCTCCTTGTGCAACATTTCCTTCTAACCAATGCATTTCCACCCTTGAGAAGTAAAGGAAACACACGAGCAGAGGAGAAAAGGGAAGGGAAGCAATGGAAATTCTTCTATAACTGGATTTGAGGTAAGAACTCTTCATATATATCTTAGTAAATATCATAAACACTATTTAGGCATAAATTTTTGCACTTAGAACTCCTCCATCTTCTGCAATTTCATAAAGAAAGTGAAGATAAGAAAATTGGGCATTTTTGGATTTTTGGGTATATTAAGTAAAAGATCTAATTTTGAGGTTTCTTGGAGATAGAAATAGGTTTATGAACTGAAATGCTAGCATCATTAACTTCCATTTAGCAATTTCTAGGCTTAAATCAGATATTCAACCTAGGTTTCACTATTTACCTTATTTGAATTTGTGAATTGACTTGTATGATGGATTTTTAGCCTTAAAAATGGTTAGGATTTGGAGGTAAATGATTAGAAACTAAGCTCATGCATTTTAAAACTAGAATAGGATGGAATTTGGATTGAAAATTGGTGAAAACCAGAGTTTCTAAGCTGTCAATGTAACACCCCTTATCTTATTTTAACAACGTCATATTGCTTCTTCAGATAAGTGGTTACATTAATTCTAGTCTTTAATTTTATTTAAATCTCCTGAGCATCCAATCTATTATAGATTTATTTTTCAATTAGGTTTGGGTTCTCATGCTCAGGTAAAATGCTTTGGCATAGTGGAATATAAAATATTAAACATTACAACAGAATGTATATAAAAACTTTTCTGATATATATATATACATTACAATAACTATTTAGTACATTGTTTGTATACATACACTGGGATAAATGAAGTACCCATCCATAAGGATTAAGGAGACAACAAGCCTGCCATTTATACTCCTTTTACAAAATATCATGGGTGAATAGGTCCTTCACATATCCCTATATATATGCCCTTTTTCTTTCTATATACAGCCAAAAAATGTCAGCCCTAATTCCAACCCAAAAAGAACATGTAGAATTAGGACTCCAAAAGGTCGGGCTACAACTATATATTTATATACTTATCTATTCCATAGGAAACTCAAAAATAGTGATAACATAAACATTCTTGATAATAGTGAAAGTTTCCAAAAAGGGAATTTCCACTGTGTCCAACTCTACCTCGATTATCATGCAATATCTAGTCATCTGATACATATCAGTTCAGCAATGAGAAATACATTCCCAGTAGATAAACAACCAGTTTATTTTAAGACAACTGACATGTACCACTGTAATCATACAGAAAACACTCTACATGCGGTTTAATTTCAAAACTCTTTTCATATAGATACTTGGATGCGACTTATCATGAAAACATATGTGGATGTAGCTATAGAAATGAAATGCACAATCAATTAAGTCATTCATGGAATGGACTACAAGCATTCAATGCTTACATGTCATAATCATAATCACATAAATTACGTTAATGCCATACATAACATAACATTTCGTAAATACTCAATTCTGGGAAGGTATACATAAGATCATTCCCTCCCACTTAACTGTGCTCTTTGGAGGTATACACTAGATCATTCCTCCTACATTTCAATTCCTTGGGGGTTTACACTAGATCATTCCCCTCAAGGTAACTTCCTTGGAAGGTATACATCAGATCATTCCTTCACAGGCTTTTAATCTCAGGAGGTATTCACCAGATCATTCCTCCTCATTTAATTCCTTGGGAGTTTACACCAGATCATTCCCCATAAAGAAGCTTTTCTTAGGAGGTATACACTAGATCATTCCTCCACATTTCATTCCTTGGGAGTATACATTAGATCATTTCCCACAAGGAAGCTCTAACCTTGCCTTTCACAATTACATTAAGCATTTCTATGCTATTGAATCATATTCACATGATTTTGGACATTTTTCTATCAATGGTAAAATGTATACTATTTACCATTCATTCTTGATCATTACATCATTTTCCCTCTTTTTCCATAACATAGGCCAATTTGGATGGCACTTTAGGCTACTCTTAATTGACATACAAGTTTAGCCATTCTAGGGAAAATCCTATATTGCATTTGGCCAAGGCAAGGAAATCATGATAACATGGCATTTCTAACTCATTTGATTCCTTTCTAGCATCATTTTCACCATTTAAACATTTTGGAAACAATTCTAATAATTATGCCTAACACTTTCTCACACCTCAAAATTGTGTAAGTGCACTTTAAGCCATCGTTTTACATATTTTTCTAACTCATTATTCATACCAATGATGGCAATACATTTAATCCCACAACTTTACATTTTTGTGCACACTTTTAAGGTAAAATGGTAAGGCTTCAAATTGGATAATTTACTAAAGCATAAAATTTACCATAACTTTCTCTCTCATCTTTCCTTATGATGACCTTTACAAGGCTTTCTAACCATTTACAAGTAAAAATTTTAGCACCAATCACATGAACTCATTCGGCCAAAATAGGTATATCACATTCCCATGGTTTATGGTGAAACTAGAGAATGAGAAAAATGTCTAAACATTAATCTAATTAGACTTTCTCTCTCTTATCATTTTCTCACTCTTTATAGCACACTTTCTAGCCTAGAATTTTGCCAAAATTCAGCACCATTATTGCCCTAGCAATTCTTCCAAGGTGAGAAAACAAGCAAAATGGAGTTGTTTCATCACTTTGCTTATAATACAATGATATTCATGCAAAAATCATGCAAAACACCATTTTCTCACTCTTACAAACACAAACTCAGCCTTAACACAAGTTAGGGTTTGGCAAAATCAAAGTTCCATCCATGAAAATTTACCATTTCATGAGTTTCCATGCTTTCCTACATGTCTATAGTCATAAACCACAAGTTGTTTCCAACATATTTCACATCTAAGCATGCAAATCCACCATAAACATGTAGAGAGAGAAAGAGCCATCATTCTTGAAAATTTGAAAACACCAAAACATACCATAAAACATGAAAATAATGGCATAGGATTGTTTATCTTCCTTGAAAAGCTAATATATGTGTGATTTCCCAGTTGTTTTGATGAAAGCTTCTTTTTCTCCAAGGTAGATATGCAATTCAGACTCTTCCTCTTCCTCTCCACTTTTCACGACACTTCTAGTATGTGGGAGAAGAAGAAGGCTGAATTTAAGGTGTGAATTATTTACAAAAATTCCATTCTTGCTAAATTGTCCATTTCATCCTTTTTCTTTTCTTTTTTAACAATGGCATTGTCTCTCCTTGCAATTGTAATTTTATTTAACTTCCATGGGCTGGAATTGTTCTGCCCTTCAAGAATTTTGAAATTGCATAGTGGTCCCTCAAATTTTCAAAAATTACATTTTAGTCCCTAAGAAAAGTGCCCTTTTGCCATTAAGTCCAAATTGGCTATTTTTGCTCTATTTTTCACTCTTTTTGGTTTCAAGGAGTAAAAATCACTTAAATAAAATTTCATAAGGCTCATTTTCATGAATTTACTAATTTACTCTTATTTTAGCAAAATTACAATTTTGCCCCTAAGGCAAAATTACCTTTTTGACCTTTATGTTAAAACTATCATTTCACTCTCTTTCTTTCTTCTTTTGATCAAGAATGAGTAAGGATTTCTAATTCCCACCTTCATAGAATATTTATGGTAAAAACTAAATTTTTTTTCACATCATATAAAATTGCTATCATAACCATAGTGTGAAATTACAATTTTACCATTTTTAGGGAAAATTGTCCTTCAACATCAATGTAAGTAATTTCTTGCATAACTAGATTTTTCTTCTCTCTTAAATGAAAATAATAAGAGTCCTTTGACATAACTTCATTAAATAAAAGAATTAAACTAATTATTCATTTCATGGTAAAATTACCATTTTACCCTTCCTTACCAAATTTCCAATTTCATTCTTTTATCACAAAAGTGATAATATAATGATAAAAATGTTCATTCTAACTCCTTAATCAGTCATCCTTAACTCTCCATAATTAATACTAACCATAAAAATAATAACAACGTTATCATAAAATGCAAGTATTAGGAGCGAATGTTATAGTCAAAGAACATAATAGCCGACTGCCAGCATGTACCCATCGATTATCGTGTTCTTGACAAACTCAAAAACTGATACGGAGGCACAGCAGTTGACTGGTAGCCTCATCAATCTACTGTCGGGTCCATATTTATGCCTAATAGTTGATTGGTAGCCTACTAACAGTTGACTGGCAGGCTACTATCTTGTAAAATCCAAAATTCCAGAGAGCCACCAGCTAACTGCCAGCTTTACAACAGTCAACTATACCGCCTTCAAGAAAGCAACTAGTCGACTGCTAGCTTCCTGGTAGTTGACTAGGAGCCCTCTAATGTGAAAAATGATTTTTAAAACAATAATTGAGCTTGGAAACCCTTAATTTTGGCTGGAATGAGGTTTAGAATATCATCAGACATGAGAATTTCATATGTTGGGTGATAGATAACATAAAAATAGAAAGGGAAAGGTGAAGGTAGCTAAGTTATCATATTTTATAAGGGAAATTTGGAGAAAACCTATAGAGGAACACTAAAGTCTTAGTTCCATGGATGCACATTTGAAGAGAATTAGTCTAAAACTTAAGTTATTTCTCGGGAAGTGATTTGTGAGGGCATATCAAAAAGGAAAGAGGAAGAACCTGGTCAAGAGAGAAGCAAACAGTTAAGGTAGAGTAATCTACACTCCCTTATTTTGAAATAAAAATGTGAATTGTATTGATGTGAAATGAAATGTATTTCTTTGGAATGGGAAATGTTTAATGAAAATGCTTGTGAAATGAAATGTTTTCATATGAGTATAAGGAAATATACCTGTATGTGTTTGAAAGCATGAGATAAATTCTATGCTGCTTATTTCAATTTGACTACTGGGTTATATTCTTGTAGTGCAAACAAAATTTAGGGTGGACATTTTATGGCTGGTATAAGACAGTTATTAAGTGTTCCTTATGCAGATAAATTTTTATAAAATGTAACTATTTTTATTAATAGTTTGTATATATTAGAGTTTGCTCTTTAAACTAATACAACCCTATGAAAGACTTAAGGAGTAAAGGAAGAAGAGTCTATATGAGGCAAATGAATTGGTTTAAGTGGAAATACTCTATAACCCTAAGTATTAGTCACCTATCTATATACATTGCCATATAGTTGTGGATAAAGAGACTAACAAAGGATGTGCATGTGCCAGAGGATGCCCTGATAAGTTAGATTCTCAATCATATGGATAACGGTCCTATGACTATTCTCGGAATAATGGTCCCCATGATGATAAGAATCTCAGTCACATAGGTGAAAGTCCTATAACATTCTTTGGGAAAATGGTCCCCTGGAATATTTTAAGAATTGATATTGGGAAACAACATGCATTGTGATGGGGATGTAAATGGCAGGAAACGTATGCTTATCAATTATGTATTTTTTGCAGTAACAAAATGATGTTATGCAAATAAGAATTGAAATGGAAGTATAGGTGTTTTGAAATAAATATTTTTAATGCGAATGGTTCTCCTATAGTCCTATGATTTTGATAATCTTATTTGATTTATGAGTAACTTTGAAATGTGAATTTCCTATATGATTGATTTTGCCCCGTATGTTAAATGTCAATTTGCATGTGTATGGTAATCACAAGGGGGTACCGCTGAACTTTCAACTATTTTTATAAACCTGTAAATTTGTAATTACTCTATTGGGATTATTATATCTCATAAAGTTGTTTGTTCAAATGAGCAGGGCTAGGATATGTCTAGAAATTAGATGGGCTCAAGATATGAATTGGAGATGTAGGGCGATCTAGGATAGTTGTAAATATTGAATGCTTGAAAAGGGAATTTGAATTGGCACGTAGGCCATGATATGTATATATGTAAATGATAACTATATTGTTATTTGATGAATGTTATGGGATACGGGATTCTATAATGGAAAAGGTTATGCTTAGTAGTATTTCTATAAATTATATCTCAATTGACTCTGAATGAATGTTTAGAATTCTATATTCCAAAGTATATGTTTGTGTGAATGGTGGTATTAGACATATTGCACAAGGAAGGTGGTTGAGTGGAATTTGAATGGACTGAAAGAAGAGTCTTTTTGGGTTACACTCAACTAGTTACAACCCTCTGAGCTACCTAAATGAAAAAAGAATTTTAGAGAAAATTCTATGCTTCCAATTTACACTGATAGATGTAAGTGAATAAAGAAGGGTCGTTACATCTATCAGCTGCTTGTAACACCCCATAATTTAATTAGCCTAAATTAATGTTCTTTAATTAAATGGATGGAATTGATGGTGTTATTTAATGATCAGTGTGAATTGCTTGCTTCATAATTAATTAGATGAATTACCTTAAGGAGGGGCAAAATTTGCTTGCATAATTTAATGGGCCAAAATGGTTATATTAAAAGGTAAGCTTGCTTGAAAATTAAGTGCTTAATTTAATTCTTTATTTTCCTTTTGAGTTACCTAGCCTAAGTACCAAGAGAGAAGCAATATAGGATGCAACAATTTAAATATATGCATGTGTGTGCCTTGCATGTATCCTACATTAAAGAAGGGAATGGAAATTATATTTTATGCATGGAAATTCCAAGCCTCACGTGAAGTGGAAAGGAAAGAAGGATGAAACACCAAAAAAAAAATGTGTGTGTGGGTTTCATGTGCACTAGGAAAGGAAAGGCAACACATGTGCCTTGAGTGGGACCAAAGAACAATAGGAAAGAGGCATGAAACTGATTATATATATGTGTGTGTATGCAACAAGTAACCCAATAGGTGCAGAATTTTTTTTAGATTGTTGCACATGAGAAGCACACGTGAAGTAGGAAATTATGGTTAGGAAAAGAAGACAAAAGGTGCAGAAATTTTTATACAACATATGAATTTAGTTACATGGGAGAGTAGATAACCCAAACTTACAAGGAAAAGAATTACCAAGATTGCAAGCAAAGGAAAAGTGTACTTTCAAGTACACTTTGTGCAAGAATATATATATAAATAAGGTGCAAAATTTTCTTGCAAGAAAATGGCAGCACAAATTATTTAAAATTGCTAATCAAGGAAGAGGATACACGTGCAATTGGAAGAAGGGATGCCACAATTGGATATCTATTTACTATTGAACAAATATGCATATCATATGCACAATTAGTGGAGTAAAAGGAAAGCAAGAGTGCATAATTTTTTTTTGACAAATATAGTTACTTGTGGGAGGGGGCTAATGTGTAAGAGAAGGGATCACCAAGTTGTAAGCAAAGAGGGAATTAATTATACATACAAAGGCATGTATCCATTAATAAAATAAAAAATAAAAAGGGAAACATGGATGGATAGGTAGCTTACACAAATTCATCTCTTATTTCCTTGGTGCCACCACCTGAAGAGAGTAGGTGAGAGTGGTGTGAATTATGGAGAAAGGAAAAAGAGACAAAAGGGAATTGGACATTTGACTTTATGCATACAACAAACCACACATGGGAGGAGAGTAGAAGTTGAAATTTCCATCTTTTTGCGTGCATGTAATCCACTCCCACATGGCAAGAAGAGAGATAGAGAAATGGAATTGAAATTTAGTCTCACAAGAGACATGCACACGTGAAGGGAAAGAAAACAAAAAGTAGTAGAGAGTTTCATTTGTTTTATGAATAAAACACACCCATATGTGAAAATAGAGAGGAAGAGAGAAAGAAAAGAAAAGAGAAAGAAGTGAGAGGGAGGAGGTGAGTTGAAGAAGAAGAAGTGAAGACATCAAGAAAGGAAACAAAGGATCAAGGGGAAACCAAGCACACCACCTTAGTACACAAAAGAGGTAGGTTGACAATTTTTTAATTCTCGTTCCATGATCTAGTATGCATTTTGCTTCCATTGAACATGAATATTTACTTATATTCTTGATAGAAGAGTGACCTTTGACTAGCTTGCATGATAAACACATGAGGAAATTAATGCTTAAAAGTAATAATGTTGTTTTCTTAAATCATGGAAGAGCCTAGAATAAGTGAGCATGGTAATGGCATGTGTTGTTTAGTTTATGACTCATAGCATTGGAATAGACTTGTGATTTCCTTAATAAAAATTATGGTAGTAAAGAGAATATGTTTAAAGAATGGGAACTCTAACCCAAGTTGATATGGGAAAACTTATGGTTAAATTAATGATGACCATCGTTATGGGAGAGCTATGGCTAGTTAGTGTTGATTATGGTGATAGAAAATGATGGTTAGTAAGGATGAATATTGTGCTATAGTCAAACTTTATGATTAAATTAATGATGAATATTATTGGAAAAAAATTTAGGCTAATTAATGATAAACATTATTATGGAAAAATATTGACTAGATTCATTAGAAATATTGATATTAAGAATTTAAGACTAATAATAATGATCGTTGATATGGGAAAATTATGGCTAAATTAATTGTGAATGTTGTCATGGAAAAAAAATCATGCTTAGCAATGAGGAATATTGGTGTTATGGAAAATGATGAGCAATTAATGATGAACATTATTATAGGAAATTTATGGACAGAAAATGATGACCATTATTGTGAAAAAATTTTGGTTAGTAATGTTGAATAATGTTGTTAGGGAAAAATCATGGTTAATAATGATAAACATTATTGTTATGGAAAAGGAAATTACCCCATTTCAATAATATGATTTAAAGAATGGAAAGAGTAAAATTTAAATGATAAAATATGAAATTCTCTTGAATTTTCCTTAGGCCAAAATCATGGAAATTCTCCCCTAATAAATTATTAAGGTTTTATAATTGAAACATATTATTCAAAGGGGAGAATTAGATTGATTTAAGCAAAATTTTTCATAAATAAATATGATAAAAAGGTAATGTGTGTTAATAGAGGAAAAAAAAAAGAAAGGCAACTAACATAGAAAAAACAAAGAAAGATTCATGAATTACAAGGTGTGGCCATAGGTGCTCCACATTGGTGACCCAGTGAGGTGTGGCCGAAGGTGCTCCATGCCTGTGACCTAACATTCACAATGAGTTCATATATGTGGCCAAGTGTCCACAAATTACGAGGTGTGATCGAAGGTGCTCCACACGGGCAGCCTAGTGAGGTGTAGCCAAAGGTGCTTTATGCCCATGACCTAGTGCGCACGATTACTCTATGCATGTGGCCGAGTGTCTATAAATTACGAGGTATGGCCGAAGGTGCTCCATACCCGTGACCTAGTGTCCATAGTGATCTCATAAAGGTGGCTTAGTGGCCCCGTAACACCCCAGAGCATGTAATTAATTCATAAAGGTAAGAGTAGGAATTTAATGCATAAGCACTCGGTTTGATTCCATAATAACCCATGTAATTTTATGATAATATGTGTCACTTGAAAAAAGGGTCATCCGATTTTCTATTGTCCTCTAAATTTATCATGCAGTGCTTGGTTGTTTACATTTATGAATAACATTATGTTTTAATATCAAGAATGTAGATTAAATGTTTTGGTGCTTGCACCCTGATACATATTAGTTGATTTCTAAACCCTAAATTGTTAAGCTACTGGGAAACTTATGTTTCTCATCTATGTGATAATATGTATTAGATATGGACGCGTAGCTAGGCCGTGAGGTAACATCTCTTTTTGATTAAGATTTTTTGGTAACCCCTATTTTGGGTCTTAGATATATTCGATTTGGAATAAGATAATTATTCTGACTGTATACATAAGATGTATATGGGGTATACAGGGGAAACAAATATATGAAGGACCAGTCTATCCTTAAAATTGTACGGGAGTTTGAGTGATAGACCTATTGTCTCCTAACTTCTGAGGGACAGGTACTTCATATATCCGAGGACATGTTTAACAATATGTAATGGACATTGTTAGACTTGTACCATTTGAATTACATGAAAGTCTATATTTTCACTGTGTAGTATAGTATTTCTTTATTCTGCTGTGCATGTAAGTTTTTAATCTGAGCAAAAGATCCTGAACCTAATCGACTTAATATAATTTAGTGGTATAACTGCTCAGACATTGATTCAATAAGGATAAAGATAATGTACCAAACCTATCTAATTGTATATGAATTAATGGTAATACTAGATAGGAGCGTTACAATGCTATCGCTCGGCGTGTGTTTCTGAGCAACTTAAGAACACGACAGTTGACTTCCACGAGCTGGTAGTCAACTGCTATGTTATACCCTATGTTTCAAATTGGTTGTTGACCTAGATTTTTATCCAAGAACTTCTTTGTAAACCCCTTTTTGATAATCATCAACTCAAGTTATCATTTAATCTTACTCTAGTCTTGGATTAAACCTCATTTTCATTCAATAGAAAAAATCATTTTTGATAATCTGATTTAAGCATACATAGGTACATCCATGCAGTTTAAGAAATCCAATAGTAGTTAAAAACATCAAGAATGTAGTTTTTAGCTTCCTCTCTCATTTAAATCACATGAAAATCAAAATTTTCAGTAGATGAATAGTAATTTCATTATAGAGAGGATTAGGTGGTTTGCTACCTTATTTCGTGTAAAATGATATGCTAGTGATGGTATATGCCTTATTAAATCTTCTTGCTACTAAATTTCACTTCAGATTATAGTATAATCTCCACTTCCTTCTCAATCTCTCTCCTTCTCTCTCTCTCTATAGAATTATGAAATCAGGATAGAAATGAGAAGGTCTGATATTTCCACCTATTTATAAGTGGTCCAGAAATTACAATTTCTAATCCTAATTCTCGATCATTCTACTCAAAATTATCATTTCTCCTGCAATATGCTAAATTACTATTTTATCCTTGAACCATTAGGGAGAAATTTCAAAAACTAGTAGCTATAGTAACTCTTTTGGCTAAAATTACGTCTTGCTACCCATGGAGTATTGAAGGCTTATGTAGTTTCCCTAACTAACCTTCTCCTTTCGTTTAGGTCCCCACTCTTTTTCCTTTCAAGTTAGTTTTCAACTAATGAAACTACATGTAGTTTAATGCAACATAAACAAGCATTTAGCTTAATTTAAACTAACAAAAATCTCTCATAAATAAAAGGAGCGAATGTTACATTTCTCCCCTCCTTTAACATAATTTCGTCCTTGAAATTAGTACATACCTACTCAAACAACTTGGTGTAAGTTCTTCTCATATCATCTTCCTTCTCCCAAGCAGCTTCTTACTGTGATAACTGATCCCACAATACCTTTACCAGTGGAGTAGTCTTATTTTGCAATTGCTTGACCTCGTACTAATGATTCTTAAATATCTAGGATGATATGTCAAATTATCTTTCAATTGCACTGTACTGGCATCAAGTGTAATATCCACTCCCTTAAAATTTATTATTGAGGTATGATATAAATGAAATATGTAACTAAATCCTAAAGTAAAGCTTGGTAAGGATAATCTTAGAATTTTACTTTAAGGATTTAAATGAACAAGAAGCTTGGGGTTAAAAGGAGAAGGAAAAAAGAGTTATTTTTCCTATTTGCTATGAGGTCCCTGAAGTTTCAACTGTTGCACTCTTTTCCTTCCTTTAATATGCCTTTTTGCTTCATACCAAAACAGAAGGCAGAAACTTCAAGAGAGAAAGGAAGAAAGGAAACTGAGCAGAAGGGAAAGGAGAAGGAAACCAAATTGGAAGCATCAAGTAGCAGGATTCCAAGAAAGAAATCTTCACCTACACTTATCTTAGATTCCATTTAGAAGTGCATACTCTTCCTACAGCCCATCAAATCTACTGAAATGCTTAGGATTAGAAAAAAAATGGAAAAATCTCCTTTTCTTCAAAAATTTCTAGTTTTTTGGGTTAAAATGATGATTTTGAGATTGTTTAGAGATAGGGAAGGGTTTCTAAACCATAATGTTATAGTCATTAGCTCTTATTCAGTGCTTTCTAATTTGATTTCAGATTTTTCAAGTTAGGTTTTACTATTCACCCATTTTGGATGTGTAAAATCAACTTGTGTGAGGGATATTTGAGCATGAAAATGGTTAGGATATGTGGGAAAATGGGTAGAAACTAAGCTCATACCTTTGAAATGTGAAAAGTAGTTGAATTTGGACTAGAAAATTGTGAAAATATGAGTTTTTAAATTGTCGAAAAGCATAGTAGCCAACTAATAGCATGCACTAGTTGATTGTCATGTTCTTGACAAACCCAAAAATTTATATAGGGACGTAGCAATTGACTAGTACCCTCATCAGTCAATTGTCAGGTTTAATTTTTTCCTAGCAGTCGACTAGTAGCCTTCTATCAGTCAACTGGCAGCCTACTATCTTATGAAGTCTAGAATTTCAGAGAGCAACCAACTAACTGCTAGCTTCATGGTAGCCAGCTGATAACCTTCCAACATGAAAAATGATTTTTGAAACAAGGATTGAGGTTAGTAACCTTTAAAATTCAATTAATTAAGGCTCAAAGTGTCATCATACATGATAATTACATATGTTGGATGATAAGTAACATGAAAATAGGAAGGGAAAGAGAAGAGTTGTTAAGTTATCAAACCTCATAGGAGACATTTGGGGAAATCCTATAGTAAAACCTCTAAGCCTAGGTTGCATAAAGAGCATACTGCAATGGATGAATATTCATAAGGATTACTGTGAAATGTTGAGGTTTATTCTTAGGAAGTGAAAGAGGTGACTTCTGAGACCAAGTCAAAGAAGGAAGCCTTGATCAAAAGAGGAACAAATGGTTAAGGTAGAGTAATCTACACTCCTCTAATTTAAAATGATAATGTGTATTTGCTTGTTTTGAAATGAAAATCTATTTATGAGATAGGAATTTTCTTAATGAAATGAATTATGAAATAATACATGGTTTTCATATGAGTATGTGGAAAACTTTGCCTTTATGTTGAAACATGAAATGGACTCTTTATTGCTTATTTTAATTTGGCTATTGGGTTGTATGTTTATAAGGATGATGAAATTTTGGGTAGACATTCAATGGCTGGTATAGGATGGTCATTAAGTGTTCCCTACGCAGACTACTTTGTAAAATATGATTGCTTTCATATTTAATGGTCTGTATTTGTTAGAGATTACTCTTAAAACCAATACCACCATATAAAAGACTTTATGGAGTAAAAGGAGGATAGTCTAGATGGGGAAAACATTTTGGTTAAGTGTAAAACTCTATAACCTTAAGTATTAGTCACCTATTTGTATATATTACTGTAATTTCAAGAAAAAGGATGAGACTAGCGATGTGCGCATGCCGAGGGATGGCCTGGAAGTTAGATTCTCAGTCACATGGATAAAAGGAAGTGTAATAATATCACATGAATAAAAGGAAGTGTGATAATCATTGGAAGTATGGTCCCTATGATAACAACAATCTCATACATATGGATAAAAGAAAGTGTGACCATCACATAGATAAAAGGAAGTGTGATGATAGCTTGAGATTGGAAAATAACAAGCAAAAGAGAGTATGATTTTTATAATGTTGTGATGGTATGCATATTGATTCCCAAAAATATTCGAATTTAACATGAGTATTGTTATGCAAATAAGGTTTGAAATGAAATCACAAGCATTATGAAATGATGCTTTGACCAGAATAATGGTCCTATACTCTTATGACTTTGATATAAATTTTGTAAACCATGGCCTTGATGAAATATGTTAAATTCCCATGTGTTTGATGAAAATAGAATATGGAATTGCAATTCACTGTATGTTGATACGATACATGGGAGAGCTTTTTTGTACCATAAAGGGGTACAGTTGAACTTACAACTAATTTTATAAAATGGTAAATTGTAAATTACTTTACTGGGATAATTGTATCTCATTAAGTTGTTTGTTTAGATGGTCAGGGCCAGGATATGCCTAGGAATTAGCTAGGCTTGAGGTGTGTACTGAAGCTGTAAGGTAACCTAAAAGTGTGTATATTCTAAATTCATGAACTAGAGATTTGTAATGGCATGTAGGCCAAGGATCATATGTATATAATGAGAATTATATGGTAATTTGATAAATTCCATGGGGTGTGAAGTTATGTAACAGAGACAATTGTACTGAAATATGATTAGTTAATAGTAAGTTTATTTCAATAGCATTTTAGTAAGCTATATCTCAGTGTTCATGAATGGATGGTTTAAAATTTTATGTTCTAAAGTATATGGTTATATGAATTGTGGCATTAGAATATGCTATGCATAGGAGGTAGTTGAGTGGAATTCGAATGGACTAAGAAAAGAGTCTATTTGGGTTACACTCAACTAATAACGGCCTGAGTGATAAAAGGAAAAATTTTTAATGAAAAGTTCCACACTTCATGGTCACTCTGATATATGTAAGTTATGAGGGATCGTTACATCAAGAACATGTGAAGGACCAAGAATATATTTATGGAGTTGTGAAACATGAAAAACATTATGGAGATTGGACAAAAAGGCAGGTAACGCTATTTGATAAGTGGATGAACCAATCTTTTTCAGGATTCGGAAGGGTCTAATGTATATAGGGTTTAGTTTTTTGACTTACTAGCCTTACTAATATCAGTTATTGGAAATACTCTGAGGAAAACATGATCTCCTTCTGCAAATTCAAGTGGTCATCTCCTCTTATCAGCATAACTTTCCTGCCTATCCTAGGCCTTAGCCATCTTTTCCCTGATCATTTTTATCTGATTAGTGGTTTGTTGCACTAATTTTGATCCTAACAATTATCTCTTTCCTGCTTCAAACCAACACAAAGGTGATTTGCACTTTCTCCTCTATAAGGCTTCTAAGATTCAAGTTCTAAAATTATTCTCAATTCTCATTTCACTTAGGTATATCCTATCTGTTAATACCGAAGTAGACAAACTCAAATTCTTAAATTTCTCAATCAAGTTCATCTCACTCACCATCATGTGAGCTATATAAAGAGATTTCCTACTTAAGGAATTTGCCACTATGTTTACCTTCCCTGGATGATATTTTAATTCAAAATAATAATCCTTTATGAATTCCATCCACCTTCTCTGCCTCATGTTTGACTCCTTCTAATCAAAGAGATATTTAATACTTTTGTGGTCACTAAATAGCTTGAATTTAGACCTATAGAGGTAATGTCTCCAAATCTTTAGAGCAAACACTGTGGCCATTAATTTAAGATTATAAGTGTAATAGTTTCCCTTATGAGGTCTCAGTTGTCTAGATGCATATGCTATCACATTTCCATTTTACATTAAGACACACCCTAGGCCCTTTTCAGATGCATTACAATATAATTCAAAATATCCTAGGGGATCAGGAATAGCTAAAACAATTATGGTTGTTAGTGTTTCTTTTAGAGTTTGGAAACTATGCTTCCATTTGGCATCCCGCACAAATGGAACATCCTTCCTAGTTAACTTAGTCAAAGGCAACGCTATCTATGAAAACCCTTGAATAAATCTCCTATAGTAACTAGCAAATCTGAGAAAACTATAGATTTCAATCATTGTTGTGGGTCTCTCCCAACCAATTACTGGTTTCGTCTTATTAGAATCTACTACTACTCCATCTTTTGTAATTACATGTCCTAAGAATTTTAAGTCTTCCAACCAAAACTCACATTTCTCTAGTTTGGCATACAATTGCTTTTCTCTAAGCAACTGCAGCACAATTCTAAGATGATATTCATGCTCTTTCCTACTTTTAGAATATACAAGAATGTCATCAATAAACACTACCACAAACTAATCAAGGCAGGGTCTAAAGATATGATTCATGTAATCCTAAAAAATACTTAGAGCTTTCATTAATCCAAATGGCACTACAAGAAATTCATAATACCCATATTTGGTTCTAAAGGTAGTCTTATGTATATCTTCTATTCTTACCTTGATTTGATGGTGCCTCGACCTCAAATTAATCTTGGAAAACATAGTACCTCCTGTAACACCCGCTCCTAACATTTGCATTTTATGATGATGTTGTTATTATTATTACTGTTAGTATTATCTAAGGGATGCTAAGGATGATTCATCAACAAGATAGAATGGACATTTTCAGCAATATATAATCACTTTTGCTATAAAAAAATGGAATTTGAAATCTGGTAAGAAGGGTAAAATGGTAATTTTACCATGAAGGGAAAAATTAATTTAATTTTCATATTTCATGAAATCACATTAAAGGACTTTCATTACTTTCATTTAAGAGAGAAGAAGAATCTAGTTATGTAAGTGATTGTAATGGATGCCAAAAAGGCAATTTTCCCTGAAAAGGGAAAAATCGTAAATTTCACTCTAAGGGCATATAATAAATCTTACATAATGTATAAAATCTAATTTTTATCTTAAATATTTCAAGGAAATAGAAATTAGAAATCCTTACCCATTTATGCTCAAGGGAAGAAAGAAAAAGGGTGAAATGATAACATTGGCAAAAAGGTAATTTTGCCTTAGGGGTAAAATGGTAATTTTGCTAAAATAAGGATAAATTAGTAAATTCACAAAAATAAGTTTTATGAAATCTTATTTAAGTGATTTTTACACCTTAAAATCGACAAGGGTGAAAAATAGAGCTAAAATGGCCATTTGGACTTGAATGGCAAATTGGTAATTTCTTTAGGGGCATATTTGCAATTTTTGAAAAGTTGAGGGACCACTCTGAAATTTCAAAATTCTTGAGGGGTAGAAACATCCCAGCCCCATGGAAGTTGCACAGGTTTACATTTCCAAGGAGAGAGAATGCCATTGTTGAAAAAGAGAAGAAAAAGAGATAAAATGGACATTTTAACACTAATGGGATTTTTATAATTTACCTAAACCCTAATTTAAGTCATCTTCAACCTTAATGGGGGGAGAGAACATGCAAGAGAGATAGTAGAGAGGCTTGACCGAAATATACAAGGAGGAGAAGAAGAAGTGCAAAAGCAAGGCAAAACAAGTTGGAGATTCCACTTGTTTTGCATTTTCAAGGTAGCTAAACATGCTTATGCCATTCTTTTCTTTTTTTATGGTGTATTTATGGTGTTCTTACTCTTGCAAGAAAGATAGTGTAACAACTGGAATCATTTTTAAAAGATAAAACTCGATTTCCATGATAAATTCCATTTAAACTGAGGTTGGCACATATTACGAGGCAATGGTTGGACTCAGGAAGCGATTGGAAGTCAAAAACACAATCGAACAGAAAGAAACGCGATCCGGCGATCAGGAACTGACAGACGACGTTTCGTGCGTCAATTCTATAGACGGAGGCCAAAATCATTGCATGGAAACTCGTGCCCACATCTGGAAGGAAGCTGACATCTCAAAGTTTCCCCGGGTGATCTGGGAAAAGTCAGAATCGCCCTCGGAAGCTTTAAATTTCCTGGAATCCCTCAATTTCCATCAATCCTATCTCTCTCCTCACCTCACTTTCTCTCTCTTCTCTCTCCTCCTTCCTCCACCGTGTGCCGCCACCTAGCATACAAATCGACAACCCTCGCCACTCACAACCTCCAGTAACCACCCACGGCCACCAACGGCCGCCAGCGCCGCCGAAAAATGCCATTTTCCAACTCTATCGCACGAAAACTTTGCCAGCTGAGATCACCGCCGTCCGTCACCATTGGCCATCACCTCCACCACCATCGTGTAGCCTGAGCTGCCAGCTTCCTCCACCATCTCGCTGACGTCGAATGAAGGTCTGACGCGCTCGGATCGAGGCTTTTTCTGTCCATCATGCGTCGTTCTTCATAGTCAAAAAATGCCATCCAAATGGCCGTGCACCGCCGTGCCACCACCATATTCAGACTCCTCATCCTGCGGGCTTCACCGTGGTGTAAATTTTGAGGCAAACTAAACCCCTTCACGTGCGTCGCCGTACACCGCCGTGATGGAGCATCTGGATATACACCGAGAAAAACCGAGACCATCCCGAGATAGATTTCCATCATCCGACAACACTGGTAAGGTCTGATTTCCCAAAAACTGATGAATTTTGATTGAAATAGCTGCTGAACCTAATTTGGGAATAAATTGACCTAGGAATTAGGATAATCGGACTTAGGATCGTAAAACGGATGACGTGATGAGCTTGAATATTCATTTAAATGTCCAGGGAATTTAATTGGCTCAAAAATTGAGATTTCGTGAAGTTCTGAATTTTTTCGGAGCAACAGGAGACCAGGTAGGATGATTTACGCTTCCCGAGTCATAGATTTGACCTAGTGATTGCTTGAATGATTAAATTTAATTGCATGGATTTACGTGCTACTTTCGATGGAATAAATTGCATGCCTGTGTGCTGGATATCCTAATTGCATGTTAGAAGTTTTGTTTATTGAGTTTAGATTCCCTTAGGACGGATTTACTTAGGGTAGGGTACTTGATAGTCGGTATGGGACGGCCGTTAAGTATCCCGAGTACAGAAAGCTTTTAATTGATTTTTTTTTTATCCGATTTAACCTGTACTGCGTTAGGGATCACGCGATAAATCAAGACGACCCTAAGAAAGGTTTAAGGAGTATAAAGGGGGATAGCCTACACGGGGAAACATTGTGATTTAGGCGTAATGCCCTAGAATCCTGAGGAATAGCTGACCGTGAGCATGTGAGTTCGAATAGATTGTATGAGGATGAGAATTGGCGTATGTACACATGCTAGGGGATGCCCTAGATGTTGATTCTCACCCAGTCCTTGAGTGAGTGATTGGTGTTACGGATCACACTCACAATATAGGCTAGATTTGGGTGATTGGTGTTACGGATCACACCTAACGATAAGAGAGGTATTCTCTCTAGACGATGTGCAATTAGATGACGATTTTAGATTTGGTCACAGAGGACTTGTGGTCAAGATGGATTTAGAAACACTGGGCATGGGATTTAACCTGATTTCTATGATTGATTTTCAAAGAAATAGATTTTATTATTTTGAGTATGTGCCGCGATTTCCATGTGATAAAATGATTTTAAAGGTAAGGGATTTCACTGATTTCGAACTAATTTCGGGAAGATGTTTTCGATGCTCGCACCACAGAGTATTCAACCAGATTTTGAACTGTATTTGAAATGTAAATTATTCTACTGGGATTTTATATCTCACTAGGTTGTTTACTCAGATGAACAGGGACAAGGACAGGAACCTAGACGTTAGCTGGACGATGACTTAATGACAAAAAGAAGAACGGCTTAGTCTAGGCTTGAATTACATTGTATATATTTTGATGATAATGCTTTATATTAGTCTTCTGTCGTTTATGTTTTCTGTTGTTATTGGACTGGCTGTGTATCTATAAACAGGTGAATGTTGTATTATGGCTATGTCTAAAATACAGAGGAAACTCTGTCGAATTTTTGGTAGGGTTTACCGCTCTAAACTTGTGGAATTAAGTTGGAATTTGTATGAATGATTGTATGTCGTATATATGTATGGATATTAGACTTCATTCCAGAGTAATTTATGATGAATTTATGTATAGTTAGTATAGCTGCATGTGAATTAGGGTTGAACAGAATTCGAATGGACAACAGGAAGTCTATTTGGGTTACGCTCAACCAGTAGCGATCCCCTGACGTTCCCACATTGGGAACAACCACTGCAAAGACCCCATATGCTTTCGCTATGTAAATGTAGGATTGTGTATGTCGTATTAGGGGGTCCTTACAGATAGTCTTTCTCTCTCTACATTTTTATGGCTATAGACATGTTGAAATGCTTGAAAACTTAAGAGATGGTAATTTTTCATGAATGGAACCTTTTTCTTGAAAAACCCTAACTTGTACCAAGGTTGAAATGGTAGTTTTAAGAGTGAAAAAATGGTGGTCTTGCATGGGATTTATTTGAATATGGTTGTATTGTAAGCTAGATGGTGAGATAACTCCATTTTCTTATTTTTCTCTCTTTGGTCGAATGCTAGGTCTTGTAATGGTGCTGAAATTTGGTTAAAAATGGTGATAGAAAGAGTGATAGAAAGTGTTATAAAATGGTAAGAGAGAGAAAATCTAGTTAGATTGATGTTTAGGCACTTTTTTCATTTCCTAACTTCACCATTAACCAAAGAAGTGTGACTTACTCATCTTGGCTGCATGGTTGCATAACGTATGAGAACCTGAGTGTAGTAGCCCAGACTAATAGTACTTAATTATTTCACTCGGTAAAAATTTAAAATTTGACTCGAGTGAAGGATGTAGTAATTCACTAATCTTATTGTATTATTATATTAATTGAATAACTAAAAAGGAACTAAAATCTACCCTTAACTATTGAGCCATTACTCAACTAGCTTTGGCAGTTGTGCTCTGATACCAACTTAGTGTAACACCCCCAATCTTATAGTTCGTTTTAGTTAATTAAATATAATTATATAATATACAATAGGATTCGTGAGTTACTACTACCTCTACTTGAGTGAATTTTAACTTTTACTGAGTTAAGTAATTAAGTGCTATTAATTCAGGAATTCTACACTTGGTTCTCACACATAACACAGCGAAATTAATTAAAATGAAACATATATATATTCACATTCATAATATATACAATAGTCATTTACAATAATTAGGAATTTAGTCCACTAGGCATATCCTATAGATATGTGAGATTCGTCAGTTAGGGTAAGGAGACAACAAACTTGTCACTCATACCCATATAAAAAAAAGCCTACTGGTGGATATTTGTCTCACATATCCTAATACATATATGCCCTCATTTCACACGCCAAAAATTATCATCCTGTTCCCTTCCTAAAACAATAACAAGGGATCAGGGTATTAGGCATTACATATTTACATATCAAAATACAAAACTCCCACGCTAATCCTGCATATCCACCCCTCCTGTAGGTGGGAGTGATTAGGGAATTTCTATAACTAAAATAACCCAGACTTCCTTTATCACCTAAAAATACCCCAATAAGGGTATGTTTACCCAATCAACCTCCACTTCTAGTACCATCTAGAATCAAGGCAACTAATACAAATTAACACTTTTATGACAATGATTTCTCAGTAGCAATAACAACTCGTTTTAAAAACTGCTAATATTTCTTTATCACTTGAAAATACCCCAATTGGGGAATTTCTAATACTCAGATAATACAACATGTCTATTGGGATACCATGCATGAATACAATTATATCACATATTTATGAATGCAACATCATATACCTATCACACAAGATATATTATCATATTATAATTAACTTACATATCCATTACACAAGAAATATCACAATGGCAATAGGGCTATATTCGTATATAAACATAGAGAATCCACAAGGAATCCAAAGCATATTATCACGTCTATTGCCTACTCATTATCATAACAAGAGAAATTAGAAGAGTCACCGAGCAAACTACTCCTCATATTAACCATCACTTATAGGTGAATTTCTCGTTCTTCTTAACTATTTACAGTTTTTGACTACTGTTTGTGTACTATCAAAAGCGTCCTTAAGTAGATCTAAGTACAATCTTACTCATCTCCACCGCATGGGTCCCTGCCCACCTTTCTGGCAGAACCTCCCCAAATTTCATCACGAACCATAGGTCTTTGCCCACCTCCCTAACAGATCTTCCCCTGATAAAATAAGATATGTGCAACCATTCTCAACATCTCCACTAGAGTCCCTGCCCTACCCCTCTGGTAGATTCTACTCTAAGTTACCAATTTGAATACAATATCCTCCTTATTACCCCTCATCGAGGGTCCTTGCCCACTTCCTTGGTAGTTCTTTCCCTACATATATAGGATTATTATTTTTCATAAATCATTTCCTAAAATACTATTCATAAGTCTATAGAAAGGGGTGATTCAGCTCATACTATCATTATGCCTAAATTTAAGTATGTGACTCTTTTAACTAATCATAAGGAAATTCACTAACTTAATATTAGTAACCATCATGGTGTTTTCATAACCATTTAGTTCAACTATGGAATGTCCAACTATCATCCTATACCGACACTTGGTCACTCAATATGAGCCTATCTACCACTATCCATACACTAGGAATACTTTCTCATTCCTTTTTAAATTCTCGTTTCATTCATACTTTTTCTCTTCCACTTTCAACCCACATGTTACCCATTATACATTCCAAGTTTAGATGCCTTATTTTGAGCAAAGTTTTGGGCTAATTGCACTTCAGGCTAGGTCATTGAGTTTAATTTTACAAAACAGAGGCTAGTAAATTAACTTTAATCCTTTGGCAGTTGACTTGTCGTTCACTGTTCAGCCAGTTTTTCTAAATCGAAGGGTTGTAAGTCAACTGCCATGGGCTCGATAGTTGACTGCTCTGTAGTTGACAATTTTTTGGAAAGGATGAGCATGGCAGTCAACTTCCACCCTCTGGTTGTTGGCTACTAGTGTTTAGTATGTGTTTTTAGGCAACTGAAGAACACGATAGTCAACTTCTACCCTCTAGTAGTTGGCTACTAGTGTTTGGTATGTGTTTTTGGGCAACTGAAGAACACGATAGTCAACTTCCAAGAGTTGGCAGTCAACTACTATGTTATACCCCATTTTTCAAATTGGCTATTAACCCAGATTTTTGCCCAAAAACTTGTTTGTAAACCCCTTTCTGATAATCATCAACTCAATACCAACATATTAGCATCATTTATCACATAAGAATAGCCCGAGTTACCATTTAATCACTTAAATCTTAGATTAAACCTCATTTTCATTCAATAGATAAAAATCCATTTTTTGTAATCTAATTTAAGTACAACCATGTAGTTTAAGACATCCAATAGTAGTTAAAAACATGAAGAATGTAGTTTTTAGCCTCCTCTCATTTAAATCACATGAAAATCACAATTTTCAGTAGATAAATAGTAATTTTGAAATATAGAGGATTAGGTTGTTTGCTACCTTATTTTGAGTAAAATGATACGCTTGTGATGGTATATGCCTTCTTAAATCTTCTTGTAACTAAATTTCACTTTAGATCATAATATAATCTCCAATTTCTTCTCAATCTCTCTCCTTCTTTCTCTAGAGCTTCTTCTCTCTCTCTCTATAATTCTGAATTCACGATAGAAATGAGAAGGTCTAATATTTCAACCTATTTATAAGTGGTCTAGAAATTATAATTTCTGATCCTAATTCTCGATCATTCAACTTAAAATGATAATTTCTCTAGCAATATGCCAAATTACTATTTTGCCCCTAAACCATTTGTAGAAATTTCTAAAATTTGGTAGGTACAGTAACTCTTTTGGCTAAAATTATGTCTTGCTACCCTTAGAGTATTGAAAGCTATGTACTTTCCCTAACTAAACTTTCTCCTTTCGTTCAAGTCCCCACTCTTTTTCCTTTCAAGTTAGTTTCTCACTAATGCAACTACATGCAGTCTAATACAACATACACAAGCATTTAGCTTAATTAAAACTAAAAAACATCTCTCATAAATAAAAGGAGCTGATGTTACATAATCCTACCACAACATCCTTTGTGCTTTGATCCCATTTCCACTCTAGTATTTCTAAGGGTTGCAAGTAGCTTGGGTTTTTGGTGTTCTATCTTGACTTGTTGACAAGTCAAGCACTAGCTCACATAAAGAGCTATGTCCCTTTTCATTCTTTGCCATAAAAAATTCCTTCTTAGTTCCTTATACATCTTAGTGGTACTAAGGTGAATGACATAATTTTTACTATGATCTTCATCTAGGATTTTCTCTTTTATGCCTCGATCATTTGTAATGACAATTTGGTTCATAAACAAAATCACACCATCCAGTGTCATATCAAAGTTAGGTCAGTTCTTTACTTTCTCCAAAAATTCATTGTTTTCTTGAGCCTCTCTAATTTCTTTCCTCAATTCACATTATATCTAAAATTCACTTAATGTGAGTTTATCTAAAATAGTGGTGACATTCAAATTTAAATCCCTAAAATGCTCTATCATTTCCATCTCACAAATCATTAATTAGGATATTTACAAGGATTTTCTACTTAATCCATCAGCCACTACATTTGCCTTCCCTGGGTGTTACCTTAGCTCGAAATTATAGTCTTTCAAAAATTCTACCATTCTACGTTGTCTTATGTTAAGTTCTTTTTTATCAAATAAGTATTTTAAACTCTTATGATCACTGTAAACTTCATACCTAACTCTATAGAGGTAGTGTCTCCAAAATTTCAAAGCAAATACTACGGCAGCTAACTCCATGTCATGGGTGGGGTAATTCTACTTATGTGGTATGAACTGTCAAGATGCATATGGTATAACCTGTTTGTTTTACTTCAGCACACATCCTAAGCCTTTCTTAAAGGCATCAACGTAAACTTCAAAAGGTCCTAAGGGTCGGAAAGGGTCAATACTAGGGGTATGCTTAATTTCTCCTTCAGAGTTTGGAAATTATGTTCACATTCAACACTCCACACAAATAGGGTTCCCTTTCTAGTCAATCGATTTAGGGGTAAAGTTTTCTAGGAGAATTCTTAAATAAACCTTCTTTGATACCCAACTAAACCTAGGAAAATTCTTATTTTAGTCACCATCTTAGGTTGTTCCCACTGCAACACTGACTGAATCTTACTAGGGTCCACTACCACTCCCTCTCAATTAACTATGTGACCTAGAAATTTCAATTCCTTAAACCAAAAGTCACACTTCTCAAATTTTTCATACAAATGCTTCCACCTTAAGACTTGCAGCACTATCCTAAGGTGTTTGACACGTTCTCTAGGGGTACCTAAATATACTAATATGTCGTCTATGAAAACCACTACAAACTTGTCTTGATAGGGTTTGAAGATTTGATTCATGTAGTCTATGAATACAGCAAGGGCATTGGTTAATTCGAAAGACATCACCAAGATTTTAAAATAGTTATACCTTGTCCTAAAAGCATTTTTTGGGATATCTTTAGTTTTAACCCTAATCTAATGGTATCCGGACCTGAGATTTATCTTTGAGAACACAGTGGCACCTCGCAATTGATCTAACAAATCATCTGTCCTAGATAAGGGGTATTTATTCTTAATGGTAACTGTATTCAATTGTCTATAATTTATATATAGCCTTATGCTCCCATCCTTCTTCTTTACGAAGAGCATATAGGAGCTCCCCATGGTGCACACTAGGCCTAATGAATTTCTTGGACAATAAGTCCTCAATATGAGTTTTCAACTCTTGTAGTTTAGGTGGATCCATCCTATATGGTGGCATAGATATGGATCTTGTTCCTAGAATCAAGTCTATGGAGAATTCTACTTCTCTCCTAGGAGGTAAGTTGGTAACCTCTGGGGGAAATACATGGATAAATTCCCTCACTATAGGTATAGCCTCAAGTTTCTAGTTCATTTATGTCTTTAAAATTTTCAAGAGAACATGTTCATGATCAATCAACATTAGGTCCCTATTATCTGAGTCAGTAGTCAAATATTCAATAGATTTATCATAAAAATTTATTTTGACTTGATTCTCAAACAACCAATCCATCCTTAAGATTACATCTACATTTTTCATAGGCAAGCAATCAAGAGTTACTTTAAATAAAAGATCATGTATTTTAACAGGAGAATCTAAAAAAGCATAAGTAGACACAATATGGTCTCCTATAGGGGTGGTCACATAAACATCATAAGGTAAATTAAAAACAAGTAGCTAAAGTTTTGACAAACAATCTTGTGAAATATAAGAATGGGTTGCACCCAAGTCAAACATTATAGTTATAAGGGTATCATTTATCTTACAGAAATCCCATATGAGATCATGAGTTTTGTGACTTTTGTGACCATCCAATGTAAACACCCTAGCCTTTGTTTGTCACCCTTTTTAATTTCATTTATGAGGTGGGATTTTAACATAGCAGTCCTTCGTAACTGTTGCCGCACATAGACGTCTTACTAGAAAATACTTCACGTATCTACCAATACTAATTTATGGATGGGTATTTAGGGTATAATCATATTCCTATACATCCAAAAGATAAAGAGAAGACTACATTCATTACACATTAGGGCACCTTCTACTACAAGGTTATGCTTTGTGGATTAAAGAATGCTGAGGTAACTTACCATTATGCAATAGTTTTTCTTTTTAATGACATGATGCATAAGGAGATCAATGTTTACATGGACAACATGGTGGCCAAGTCAGTAGAAGGGGAGAGATATGTGAAGTTCCTTCTTAAGCTATTTGAAAGGCTATAAAAATTCAAACTCTAACTAAACGCTAATAAATGTGTCTTTAAGGTGCTTACTGGAAAGCTTCTTAGGTTCGTTGTAAGTCAATAGGGCATTGGACCCCAAAAAAATCAAGGCCATCTGTGACATGCCTCCACCTAAGACTAAGAAGCAAGTGTGCAGTTTTTTGGGTAGACTAAATTACATTGCTCGATTCATAGGAACCTAACTGTCACTTGTGAGTCTATTTTCAAGCTCTTAAGCAAGAATCAACCATCGAAATGGAACGAAGAATGCTAGCAAGCCTTTGATAAGGTCAAAAAATACCTTTAGAAACCACATGTGTTAGTGCCTCCCACACTTGGCCAATGACTCTTATTATACCTGACCATCTTGATTAGCTCCATGGGTGCCATACTAGGGCAACATTACAACTCTAGAAGGATTGAAAGAGTTATATATTACCTTAGCAAAAATTTTAGTGTTTGTGAGATAAAATACTCTATGATCGAAAGAACTTACTGTGGTTTAGCCTGGATGACAGATGACTCAGAAAATACATGCTCTACCATGAAACTTAGTTGATCTCACATATGGATCCAACAAGTATATCTTCGAAAGCCCTATGTCTTGAAAAGGTTCTCAAAATGGCAAGTGGTCTTTGGCAGACTACAATATTAAATATATGACCAAGAAGTTAGCCAAGGGTAGCGCCATAGCCAATCATTTAGCTGCTAACCCTATAATGGAATATCAAACTCTAGATTTTAGTTTCCTTAATAAGGAAATTTGCATAATTGAGGAAGAAGGAGGACAGGAATCCTTAAGCCAATGGAAAATGTACTTTGACAAGGCAGTCAACATGCACATCAATGCCTTCAGGGCTGCTCTCATGTCTCCTAAAGGGAAAAAATTTCTCGTGGAAGTCAAGTTAAATTTCTACTGCACCAATAACATGGCACAGTATAAGACATTCATTAGTGGTTTGAAGGTTGCTATCTCTCTAAAAATTAGAGAACATGACATCTATAGGGACTCTGCCCTCATAATTTACCAAATCAAGGGAGAATGGCAGACTAAAGATGACAAATTAATTTCATATAATAAATACCTTAGTCAACATTACAAGGAATTCGATGAGATCTCTTTCACTCATCTTTCCAATGACAAGAATCTCTTTGCAGAAGCCTTAGCCACCCTAGCTATGATGGTGAAGCTAGAATGTAGAGTCCACCTATAGCCCATATGAGTAGAATCCCAAGATACATTCTCCTATTGCATAAATGTAGAAGAAGAACTCGATGGTCTACCCTGGTTCCATGACATCAAAACATACATCATGAAATGAGAATACCTAACTAGGGTAAGTGAAAATGATAGAAGAACATTTCGAAGGCTAGCAATGAATTTCTTCCTTAGTGGTGTGCTATACAAGAGGAGTCATGATAGTACACTACTCTATTGTGTGGATGCTAAAGAAGCCAATAGGAAAATGGCCGAAGTGCATAAAGGAATTTTTAATACCCAAGCCAATGGTCACACTATAACCTAACAAATCCAAAGATGCAATTATTTCTAGATGACGATGGAGAAAGATTGTAGGGCTTACATGCGCAAATGCCACTAGTGTAACATCCACTCCTATTTCTATGAGAGATGTTTGTTAATTTTTAATTAATTGCTTGTGTATGTTGCATTAGATTGCATATAGCTGCACTAGTACAGAAATTGAACTAAATCAAAGTGAAAAGTAATATGAAAGAGGATAAGGATGAAAGTACAAAAGGGAAAAGGTGTATAAAATACAATTTTAGCCAAAAGGGTTACTGTAGCTAATAGAATTTTGAGATTTCTAGCCAATGGTTCAGGGTCAAAATGGTATTTTGGTATGTGGCCAGAGAAATTGTCATTTTAAGCTAAATGACCTAGAGTTGTGATCAAAATCTATAATTTTTAGACCACCTATAAATAGGTGAAAATATCAAAAGCCTCATCCTAAAACTAGAAAATCTAGAGAGTAGAGAGAGAAAGTGAAGGAGAAAGAATCAAATCTCCACTTCTAGCAAGATTTGAATCCAGAAAGGTGATTAGAAAGGCATCTAACACAATAATTAGCTTACAAGCAAGGAATCAAGGTAGCAAAACAATCTAATCCCTCTACTTTCAAAATACTGTTCATGTCAATGAAAATGATGATTTTTGATGTTGTTTAAAGTAAGAAAGGGATTAAACTACATTCTTGATATTTTTTAGTGTTATTGGGTGTTTTACACTGCATGAATATACTTATACATGTACTTATTGACTGAGAATGAGGTTTAATCCAAGATTTGAGTGAGATTAAATGGTAACTTGGGTTATTTTTATATGATAAATGATGCTTATATGCTGATATTGAGTTGTTAATTATCAGAGAGGGTTTATAAACTGGTTCTTAGGCAAAAATTTGGGTCAACTGCAAGTTTAAAAAATAGAGTGTAAATAGCAGCCGACTGCCAGCTCCTAACAGTCAACTGTCATGTTCTTGAGTTGCCTAGAAACGTATCCAAAGCTCTAGCAGTCAATTGCCAGCTCGTGGAAGTCGACTGCTATGCTTGAATCTTTTCAGAAAATTGCCAAGAATGTAGCAGTCGACTGTCAGGCTTGTAGCAATTAACTGGTAGCTCTCGGGTTTGGAAAATTGGCCAGGCAATGAGTGGAAGTCGACTTACCAATCCCTATTTTGGAAAAATGAACTCAATGACCTAGCTGAAAGTGTAATTAGCCCAAAACATCACTCAAACAAGAGATCTAAACCTAGAATTATGTAATAGGTAACATGAGAGTTGTGAATAAAATAGAAAGAGAAAGAATGAAATGAGATAAGAATTAAAAAAGAAAGAGCATGAGAAATGAATAAGAGAAGTGAGAATTGTATTCCTAGTATATAGATTAATGGTAGATAAGTTTATACTTGAATGACTAATTGTGGGTATGGGACAATGATTAGGTATTCCATGGTCAAGTTATCAATTATTTTAAAAGTACCATGATAGTTGTAAATTCTAAATTAGCGAACTTGACAGCCAATTTAAGGAGTCATGTACTTAGAATTTCACATAACTATAGTATGGGTCAAATCACCTTAATTTATCTACTTGTGAATAGCGTGATGAAATATGATCCACTTGAGATAGATGGTGATCATATAGTGTAACATCTGCTCCACTTATTATTAAAGAGATGTTTGATAATTGTTACTTTGATGTTTAATGCTTGTGTATGATGCATTAGTGTATATAGTTACATTAGCCTAGGGACTAAATTGAAAGGAAATAAATAGAGATTTAGTAAGAGGTGGGTAGGGACTCAATTGGAAAGAGAAAAGATGAGGGAGTCTAAGAGTGCAAAATGGCTCAAGGACTAAACAAAAAATTCCCCAAAATCCTTTAAACCCTAGCTACAGCCAAAACCCCTACACACTTCCACTATACCAGATTTTAGAGAAAGAAGCTGAAGGGGCGGCTAGAGAAAGAAAGGGGCGAGCTAGGGCTTGAGGAGGGAATTTTACTAAGGAAGGTGCAGATTTGAGGCTAGGAATCAGTCCAATAGTAAGGGAGGATCATTTCTAACACATCCAACACACACATTTGCAAGGAATCAAGGTAGCAATCCATCCTAAACCCCTTTCTTTTCTAAAAAGTTTACTGTTGCTGCAAGATATAAATTTCTAATTGTTTGAACTGAGATTAGGGTTAAACCTACATTCTATATACTTTTCTATTTCTATGGGATGTTGTGTTACTGAATGTATACTCATATATATGCTTGAAATTTATGGGAAGGGCTGAGTTATGTTCACCTAGAGGTACAAACTAGATTTCCTTGAATGTACCATGTTTGAGCTAATAGATGAAAATTTTTTTATGAGAAGTAATTTTTGTTGTATGAAAACTAAGCTCATGTGTTTAGAATTGAAAATAGAGTACATCCTGGACTGGGTATTCTCAAAATTATGTTTTTTGAACTACAGCGAAGCATAGCAGCCGACTGCTAAGTAGTGGTAGTTGACGGCTGCGTTCCTCGAAAACCCAAAAGTGTAGACCGAGGCTTAGCAGCCTACTACCAGATTCCTAGCAGTCAACTATCGGGCCCAGGTCTGCACTAAGCAATTGACTAGCCATCCTCGCAGTTGATTGTCGTGCTCTTGAAAACCCAGAAGTGTAGACAGAGGCTTAGCAGCTGACTGCCAAATTCCTAGTAGTTGACTGTCAGGCCCAGGTTTGCATTAAGTAGTCGACTGACCATCCTAGCAGTCAACTGTCGTGCTTTTATTTTACTCAGGATGCATTCCAAAAAGCCATCAATCTATTGCCAGTGCTTGCTGTTTGCCACTTGAGGAATACAGAGAGCCACCAACCGATTGCTAGCCTTTTAGCAGTCGACTAGCAGCCCTCTAGTTTGCGAAATGAGGTTTTTAATGGCAATTGAGCTTGGTAATTCTCTATACTAACTTAATTAAGGGCTCACAACATAGGTAAGCAAGGAAACTAGGAGTTTTGGGTGATGAGAACCTTGTGATAGTAAAACAAAGAGAGAGAAATAAACAAAAAAAAGGGAAAGAGGAAAGTATTCTCACTGTATGCCTTAAGGTAGATAGGCTTATGATTGAGTGACCGATTGTCAGTATGGGACGGTCGTCGGGCATTCCAAGGTTATTCCATAAATTAAGATGGTTAAACATCCACTTAAACTTAGATGATTTTAAAAACACCATGATGTTTGCGAACTTTAAGTTAGTGTCATCTCCCAAGGGCCATATGAGAAATATATACTTAGAGTTAATCATAACCACGAGCATGGGCCAATTCACCCTAGAGTATATGTAGAGAATAACATACCAGGAGTGTGATCCACCTCGAAGGAATGGTGGTGATTCCATAGTATTATGATCTGCCCAAAAGCAGAGAGGAAATGATCAGGGTAGAGTTGACGATGATCCCATAAAAGTTAACCAGCCCTATTTGGGACAAAAGGGAGGAATCTCGCTGGTAAGGGATGATCTACTAAAAAGGGGTAAGGACTATTAAGGTACTTGGATCCACTAGGGAATGCCTCAGAATGTAAAAAAGTTAAGGCAAGGTGAAATAGACATGCAATCATTCATATAGATAGTGGTGCATGGAGTAGTTGCTGGGCGACTCTCCTGATTACTCTTAGGGTGTTTTATGTACTGCTCATATTTTATGAAAGTGAAATTATGGCATGTTTAGTATCACATATTTGTTTTATGAGAAATTTTTTATGATGAAAATGATGATGAATGCACTCCCCATGATTTAAAGATTATATGTTTTGATGAATATGCTTATGTATGAGTACACAATATGATTAAATGCTACAAGCATTACATCCCATTAGCATGTGATATGTTTTATGAGAGAATGTAGAGTTTTTCCATGTAAGCACAATGGTACAGGTCAATGGATTTCATAACTGGTTGTATTGCTACTGAGATTCATTTCTCACAATAGTGTTAGCATGTACCAGATGTGTAGGTCCCATTGGGCGAGAGGTGAAGGTAAAGTATAAAGATGTGTCCAATCTGGGCACATAGACTATTTAATATTGGATAACTTAATTACGTGGTAGAATGAAGCTAACCTTCATGATATTTTAAGAAAGGCTAGTGTAGGACTATTTTGTATAGCCTATTCTAACTTATCTGTATATGAATTAGGTTGGATTGATGAATAGACTAATTGATGGGTTATGAGTGGCAGGATTGTTTCCTCCATGCCCAATAGTTAACTAATTATATTTAATTAAAATGCATGTATATGTATAGTTAATCCAGGGTTATTATATATATATATGTATTTATTCCGCTACGATGTTGAGAGAACCCGAGAGTAGAGACCAACCCAAATGGAACTTAATTAATCAACTTGGTCAAAAGTTTTAAAAAAAATTTCCTTGGGTAGAAGTGATAGTAATACCAACACTCTAATAATTATTTTCATATTATAGTCTTTCAAATATATAAAAGGAACCGTAAGCTAACAGGGGTGTTACATATAGTCTTATAGCCTTATGATCTACGAGTGCAGAGTAAGAAAATGAATTGTCCAAGGTGGTAGTAAACTCATATGTTGAGATAAACTAGTCCCATTTTGGGTAAGAGAAATTAAAATATTAGAGGTGATATCAATCTCGCTAGTTTAGGGATGATCTCTCGGACAGGGGGTGTGATAGGGACCATTAGGTTACTGCCGAACAGGGAGTGTGGCAGGTACCATTAGGGTAACTGACCTGATAGAGGGTTTGGTAGGGACCACAATAAGTGTGGCAGAGACCCCATTGAGTACTTGGATCCACTAGGGGATGCCCCAGATAGTATATAAAGTTGAAGTGAACCACGAGTAAAGGAAAGTAAAGTGAAATAGAAGAAGAAAAAAAAAGAAAGAATAACTATTCATGAGTGCTAAATTTAATGCATGGAGTTGTTCGCTTGTCGACTGTCCTAATTTCTTTTATTGTATTATAATGATTATGAGTTTGGCTAAGGCCACAGAGAAATGCTCTGATTTCCTTATTGCTTTATATGTGAAAATATTTTTATGTGAGAATGATCAAGTTACCTTTATAATATGATAATTTATCTTGTGTAATGGATATAAGGTGAAATGCACATGCTATAACACCCATCTCCAATATTTTGATATATTATTATTATTAATGATTATTTATGTAGATGTTATTGTTTATGTGGCTTTAAGAATGACTTACCATAAGGGTAAAATTGTAATTATCACCAAAGGGGGCAAAATAGTAATTTTACCATAAAGGAGAAACATCAAATTTTCACTTAAGTGTTTCATGAAATAGTGTTTGAAGGCTTTTACCCTTTTATTTTAGAAAAGAGAAGGAATAATGGTAAAAATAATTATGTTGACATAAAGGGCAAAATGGTAATTTTACTTAGTGAAGGATAAAATAGTAATTTCATAAAAGAGGCTTTATGGAACTTTATTTGAGAAGTTTTTGCCTACCAATTTCAAAAAAGAGGAAAAATGAAGGTAAAATGGTTATTTGGACATAAAAGGTAATATGGTAATTTTGCCCAAGAACATATTGGTAATTTTTGAAAAAGTGGAAGGGTTAAATGTTATGATCCATAAAAGTTCCATGAAATTACAATTTGAAGGAGAGTGGATACCATTCTTGAAAAAGAGAAGTAAGGAGGGTAAAATAGTCATTTTACACCAAAGGCATTTTGGTAATTTCACCTAAAACCTAATTTAACCTTCTTTTTCATGAAAGGAGAAGAAGAAGTTGAAGAAGGAGAGGAGGAGGCATCTTGGTTGAAAGGAAGAAGAAGGCAAGGAGAAAGGAAAAAACAAGGGAAAACATCAAGGAAACTTCACCTTTCTAGCAAATTTAAGGTAGCTAAACATTCCTAAACCCTTGATTTTATGTTTAATGGATTGATTTAAGTGCTTTAAAGTTTCATTAAAGTTAAGGGTTTCTCTCTCTACATTCCTTATGGCTAGTTTTTCTATTGAGTTTTGCTTTTTTGGAAATATGGTTGTGTTTATGAATATTGAAATGTTTGTATGAAGGAAATATTGAGAAAATGGGACTTTTTTAAGATTGGTACTTATTTTCATGAAAACCCTAATTTTGAAATGGTTGAAGATGGCTTGAGATTGCATGGAAATGAAAGGTAAAATGTTATTTTGAACTTTTATATTTTGAAAATGGAAGCTAAGTAAGCAAGGGATTGAAACCCTTTAATTTTATCTCTTTTTCCCTTGTGGCCGAGAACACCATGTGAGATTATGGCAAAAATTTTCATGGCAATGTTCATAGATGTATATGAAATGGTCATGAGTGAGAAAGAGAGAGAAAGTAAGGTTCATGATGTTACATTGTCAATTTTGCCTTTCATAGCCATGTAATTCAATCTTGAAATGTGTCTTTATGATGAAAATGAAGATCTATGTGTAAATATATGTATGGCACAAAAAATGAATCATGAAAATGAAGGAAATGAAGGCTATACATATAGTTACACATTAAGTATAAGAAATTGCCATGAGTAATGGAAGGAAATTATATCGTTATGCTTGAATGGTAGAAAGGATGGAAGAAAGGGAATAAATAACATGAAAATCCCTAGCATCCACTCTTTTCTCACCTTGGCTGAAAGCATCTACCTATTTTTTTCCTTGATGGCTGAATTCCTATGCTAATGGGAAAGAGATTAAAATGTTTTTTAAAATAGCCAATATCAAGAGAAATGGAGAGGAGGAATGTATATGATGAAATGCGAATGGTAATTGCATGCATTGAGACATTGATACATTTATGTTTAAATTCATATGATCATGAATTTCAAGTTTGATAGCATGCAATTGAGGAATGAAAAGTATTGAAGGTCACCAAGAAAGGGTGGATGATGGCACTAATAAAATCCCCCTTGAGGTGAATGTGATGGCACTAAATGTTACCCTAGGGGCGAGATGATGGAACTAATAAAATCTCTCCCTAGAGGCAAAATAGAAGGGCAATGAATGCCACCTAAAAGGGGTGAATGAAAACATTAATAATATTCTCCCTGAAGGGCACCAAGATAGGGTGGATGGCGGCATTAATAAAATCCCTCTTGAGGTGTATATGAGGGTACTATATGATACCCTAATGGTGGACTTGACAGCACTAATAAAATGTCACCCAAGTAGAGGAATGAATGGCACTAAATTGCTACTATAGGTATAAAGGTATGAATGATGTGATGATGTTCAATTGTGTATGAATGTTATGTAATTATATTCATGACATGTATTGTTAATAGTTTCATATTCATAAATGTACATACATATGTTTCATATAAAGCATGTCAATAGAATTGAATGGAAATGTATTTTGAAAGGAATGAAATGTAGAAATATTTTTTGTATTTGTACAGTGGTACATGCCAATTATTTTTTTCTTTTTAATGAATTGATTGTTTAGCTACTGGGAAATTATTTCTTATTATTGTACTAGTATGTATCAGATGCATAATGGAAATAGTTGAGATCCCTGTAATGGACTAGCATATTTAAGGAGTAGATTTAATTATGTAGTTATAGCCCTTTTTGTCCTAATTCACAATATGCTCTTTTTAGGGTAGAAGTTGGACTACTATTTTTTTGGTTGTATATAATAGAAAAAGGGCACATATAGGTGCTGTGATTTATAAAGAATCTACCATTATTAGGATCCTTTTTGGAAAGGGGTTTGAGGGGTGGGCTTGTTTTCTCCTTACCCCTCCGAATGAATACTTAACATATTCCAAAAATGTGTATCAGACAGTGTAAATGATATACATATATATGTGTAATGTTTTACAAATTCTACTATGATGTATGGATTTTTATTTTTGCTATGCTAAAGTGTAATAACTTGAGCAAAAGAGCCTAAACCCAATCAAATAATGAATTATTGATGGAATTAATGCTCAAGCTAATTCTTGAAAATACTAAGGTAAAGATAAATGTGACTATTTATCTTATTACATTTTATGAAGCTGTAATGTAAAGATAAGGATGTTACACATGCATTTATAAGTATGACATGTAATAAAATTCATGCATAGCATCCCAATAGCCATGATATTTTACATAATGATGAGAAAAGAATTTAGAGTATTTTTTGTATGAGTACAGTGGTATAAACTAGTGATTTTATAAATTGATTGTTATTGCTACTGAGATTTATTCTCATTAAAAATACTGGTTTGTCTCAAATGCCTACATACCAGGTCTTATTGGAGATTAAAGTGGATTATGTGGAAATACCCTTTTTGGGTTACTTTCCTATCATTAAAGAATTTTGGGTGTTATTATTAGTAGAAATTCCCCTAGTATTGTAAGAGACAGGGGATGATATTTTGAATATTTTGGGCATAAAGATAGATATGTTGATGTACGAAAAGCATGAAGGCATATATGTACAAGGATATGTGAGGAAAAAGGGGTATAAGTGCCAGGATTATTGTCTCCTTACCTTAGTTGACTAATTTTTGTAAACTCACATATCTATAGGTATATGTCTTGATAGATAACTGTTTTGTATATAACTAATCATATATGTGAATGAATATATATATGTTTTATTTCTATTATTTTTGTTGTGTAATGTGTGAGAACCCGAGTGTAGTAACCCAAACTAATAGCTCTTAATTATCTAACTTGGTAAAAATTTAAAATTGACTCAGGTGGAGGTAGTAGTAATTCACCAATCTTATAGTGTATTGCATTATATTATTTAAATAACTAAAAGAGACTATAAGATTAGGGGGTTTACATTTAGTTGGTATCATAGCATGGCTACCACGGTTAGCACATAGCTGACTTAGTAGTGATAAATGTTGATTAAGTAGTAAGGTAGATTCCTTAGGATAGAGACTAATGCAGGGTAGTTAGCTAACCCATGGCAGTTGACTGACTTATATTATATTTTGACTTGAGGAATGAAGTGCTAGGTTTGGGTAGACAATATTTCTTATTGTGTCATATGATCTCTGATAAATATTATGTTATTGAAACTAATCACTTGGGCAATGTTTGTTTTGTAGAGTGAAATATGGCTCCACTTAGAAAGAATACTAGAAAGGAGAAGGAAGGAGAGGGTAATATAGAGAGAGTAATGCAAGTTACGATAGGAGTGGCAGAGGTTATAAGGAGCAAGTTGCCGCTACTGTTCAGGTCTTTAGACAATTTCAGGAATAGGGGAAAAATAATAATAGCCCTAACCCTCATGAAGGACAAGTAGGGAACCTAATGTATCATGGTTGGTTCGAATTCCAAAAAGCTAAACCTCCTTCCTTTAGGGGTGAGTTTGACCCCAAGGTGGCCAAGGAGTGGTTGAGAGAGATAGAGAAGGTTTTTGTAGTTCTCGAGACGACTGATGCCCAAAAGGTGTTATTTTCCACCTATATGCTGATTGAAGAAGCAGAACACTAATGGAAAGGAGCAAACAAATGATAGAGGCTCAAGGAATCCAGATTACCTTAGAATCATTTAAGAGGGTATTTTTAGAGAAGTATTTTCCTCAGAATGTGAGGAATGAAAGAGAAATAGCCTTTATGCAAATAAAACAGGGTAATCTGCCTTTAGATGACTATCTAGCAAAATTTGAAGAGTTATCTAAGTTTTGTTCCTATTTATAGCTTCGACCGAATGAGGTTTGAAATTTCATGCATTTGGAAGCTGGGCTGAGGGCAAACTTGAAAAATGTTGTAGCCCCGATGGAAATTAGAAATTTTGCCATATTAGTAAATAAATGTCGGATAGTTACACAAAATTTAGCATATGTCGACCAAAAAAAAATCAAGAGCTAATTTCCTCAAGAGGAAGCAACCCGAATCCTTCAAAGAAAAAGATTACAGATCTAACACAGGCCAAAGAGGAAACAGGTTGATGATGAGGTGAGCAATTATAACATCTGCTCCATCTGCGCATTAAGAGATGTTTGTTGATTTTGAATGAATTAAATGCTTGTGTTTGTTGCATTAAATAGCATATAGATGCATTAAAATAAGATAGAATAATAATTTTAAGGGAAAGGAAGGAACGGAGACCAAATTGAAAGGAAAAAGATGAAGTGAGGATAGATGTGTGAATTTACAAAACTTTAGGGCAATAAGCCATAATTTTAGTCAAAAGATTTACTGTAACAACATAAATTTGAAAACTTCCTACCAGTGAGTTAGTGATAAAATGGTAATTTAACATAAAGTTAGAGGAATTATCATTTTGGGCTGAATGATCAGGAGTTAAGAGTAGAATTGCAAAGGGCCAGATCACCTATAAATAGGTGAAAACCACAGAACCCTTCATTTTCATCCTGAGTTCTAAAATTCTAGAGAGAGAAGAGACCAAGTTAGAGAGAGAAAGAGTTGGAATTGTGAAGGAAGAAAGTTGTTGGACAGATTTAAGCATTATGGGAGCTATGAAATCACTCCATAACACTTCCTAAACATCAACCACTAAGTATAAAATAGCAAAAAGGTAGCAAATCACCAATCTCTCTCATTTGTGAAATATCACTATTTATAACTGAAAACTTTGATTTTTCTGTTGTTTAAGTTTGAAAGAGATTAAAACCTACATTCTTAGTGTTTGTGATGGCAATTGGATGTTTTAAAATGCATAACTATGCTTATGAATGACTGAATGCAAATCTGAAAAATGGGTTTTTCATGGTTTTTGAGAGAGAGTTTAAATCCAAGATTTGAGCACGAGTAATCAGTGGTTTAGGCTATTTTTTTGTGGTAGATGAAGTTCTTATGCTGTTATTGAGTTTTTAATTATCAAAACCATTTTAAAAACATGTTCTTGGGCTAAGAAAATTGTTCAAATGTGAATTTTAAAATAGAGCATAATGTAGCAGTCAACTTTTAGCCCTTACTAATCGACTGTTGTGCTCTTGAGTTGCTAGAAATGTGTCCAAAATGCTTGTAGCCAACTGCTAAGAGGCTGAAAATTGACTGTTGTGTTCTTATTTTCTAAAAATTAGCCTAAAACAGAGCAGTCAACTGTCTGTAACATCCGCTCCTAACATTTGCATTTTATGATGACATTGTTATTATTATTGTTAGTATTAATTTTGGGATGTTAAGGAAGATTTATCAAGGAGTTAGAATGGACATTTTTATCATTTTATAATCACTTTTGTGATAAAAGAATGAAATTGGAAATTTGGCAAGGAAGGGTAAAATAGTAATTTTACCATGAAGGGAAAAATTTATTTAATTCTCTTATTTCTTGGAATCACATTAAAGGATTTTCATTACTTTCATTTAAGAGAGAAGAAGAATCTAGTTACCTAAGTGAATATATGCAATGAATCTGAGAAGGTCAAAACTATAATTTTATCCTAAGGGCATATTAGTAATTTTACATAATATAGAAAATCTAATTTTTATCCTAAAATATTTCAAGAAAGTTTAAATTAGAAATCCTTACCCATTTATGCTGAAAAGAAGAAATAAGGCAATTTTTCCTTAGGGGCAAAATTGTAATTTTGCAAAAATAAGGGTAAATTAATAAAATCATAAAATAAGTTTTATGAAATCTTATTTGAGATCTTAACACAATAAAGCCGAAAAGGGTAAAAAATGAAGTAAAAATGGCCATTTGGACTTAAATGGCAAAATGGCAATTTTCTTAGGGGCATATGTGCAAATTCCAAAAAGTTGAGGGACCACTATGCAATTTTGAAATTCTTAAAGGGAAAAAAAGTCCCAGCCCATGGAAGTTGCACAAAAATTACATTTCCAAGGAGAGTGAATGCCATGGATGAAAAAGAGAAAAAAAGAGATAAAATGGACATTTTAACACTAATGGCATTTTTGTAAATTACCTAAACCCTAAATTTCAGCCTTCTTCTTCCTTCAGGTGCTAGAATGGTCGAAGAGGAGTAGAGAAGAAGGGAGTGGCCAAATTGTTTCCTAGGCTTGGAGAAGAAGATTTCCACACCAAAACAACTTGGAGATTTCACTTGTTTTGCATTTTCAAGGTAGCTAAACATGCCTATGCTATTCTTTTCTTGTTTTATGGTGTTTCTAATCTTGCAAGAAAGGTGGCTTTTTCTCTCTCTACATTCTTATGATGGATTTACATGAATGGGTTTGAAATATGTTGAAAACTACTTGTGTTTATGGCTATAGACATGTTAGAATGTTTGAAAACCTAAGAGATGGCAAGTTTTCATAGATGGAATCATAGTCTTGGAAAACCCTAACCTATACCAAGGTTGAAATGGTATTATATAGAGTGAGAAAATGATGTTTTGCAAATGGTTTTCCCTTGTATTCTTCACTTTGGCTAAATCATTGCTTGAGTAAGGGTACTAAAATTTGGTTAAAATGGTGTTAGAAAAAGTGTGAGAAAGTGTTAGAAAATGGTAAGAGAGAGAAAATCTAAGTAAGTTAATGTTTAAGCATTTTTTCCATTTTCTAACTTCACCATTAACCATGAATGTGTGACTTACTCATCTTGGCCGAATATCATGCAAAGTTTTCCCTAGAATGGCTAAACTTATATGTTGATTGAAAATAGCCTAAGGTGCCATTAAAATTGGCCTATTCTAAGTGAAAAGAGAAAAATTGATGTAGTGGTCAAGAATGAATAATAAATAGCATGCATTTTTCCATTGCTAGCAAGATGTCTAAAATTATGTGAAAGTGATTGAATAGCATAAAATCACTTAATGTGGTTGTGGATGGCAAAACTAAAGATCAAAGAAGGAATGATCTATTGAATACATCCTGAGACCAAAATTATGAGGAGGAATGATTTGTTGTATACCTCCATAGCAAGCTACCTTGTGGGGAATGATCTAATGTATACTCCCAAGGGATAAAATACAGGAGGAATGATCTGGTGTAAACCTCAAAAGAATACAATGATGTGGAAGGGAATGATCCGGCGTATACCTTTCCAAAATAAAGTATTTATGTGTTGCTATAATTTGTATTGCATATAAGTGGGCTATATGAGATGAATATTGAAAGTCTGTTATCTATTCCATGAATGACATGACTCATTGCATATCTTGTGTTTATAGATGCATATACACATGTTTCAAATATATCATACCCAGGGATCTATATTAAAAAGAATTTTTAAATTTAACTAAATGTGGAGCTATTTTCTGTATTCTTACATTGGTACATATAAGTTGTTTTAAATAAACTAGTTTGTTTAACTACTGGGAATATATTTCTCATTTTGTATTGATATGTATCAGATGCCTAGATACTGCTTAATAATAGAGATCGAGCTGGCCACTGTGGAAGTTCCTTTCTTAGGGACTTTCACTATCATAAAGGATATTTATGTTATATCTATCTTTGAATTTCCTCTGGAGTAAATTAGACACTTTAGCATGTAGTCATAGCCCTTTCCTTTTGGTCCTGATTCTCTATATTCTTTTTGGGGTTAGAATTGGGACTATCATTTTTTGGCTGTACATAGAGGGAAAAGGGCATATGTATAAGGATATGTGAAGGACCTATTCCCCTTTGATATTTTGAAAATGGAGTTTGAGTGGCAGGCTTGTTGTGTCCTTACTCCTTATGAATAGTACTTCCTATATCTTAGTGTATGTATCCAGAATGATGTACCAGACAATCACTATATGTGTATATTATAAAGAATTTTTTTTTATTTCCGTTGTGGTACATAAAATTTTTATATTCCACTGTGCCAAAGGATATTTACCTGAGCATAAGAACCCGAACTTAATTAAAGATTAAGAATAATGTAACCACTTATCTAAATTAGTATTATGACATTGTTAAGATAAGATAAGGGGTGTTACACTGTCGGGGTCTTGCAAGTCGACTGGTTGCTCTTTGTTTGAAACATTTTTGGGATAACAAGCTATAAGTCAACTGCCAAGAGGCTGGAAGTCGACTTGTAGCTCTCTATTTTGGGAAATTTGACTCAATAACCTATATTAAGCCAAAATTAGCCCAATACTTCACTCAAATGTAGGATTTAAACCCAAGATGTAATGGTTAGCATGAGAATTGAAAATACTTGAGAATAAATGAAATGGAAGAGAGAAACCTAAGATTTTATGAGATGAGCATAAACCATAAATGAGAGTAACTTCAACTGGTTGATCCACGAGAATAGCTGTATTTGGTTATGCTGCAAGAATAGCTGCAATTGGTTATACTGCGAGAATAGCTACAACTGGCTACAATCCAGGAAAATTTTTACAAATAGTTAACCACGAGAATGATTGCAGACGGTTAACCATGAGAATTAATGCAAACAGTTAACCACAAGAATTAAAGTAGATGGCTAACCAAAAGAATGATTGCAGACGGTGAAAACCATGAGAATGATTGCAGGTGGCTCATGACCATGAGAGAACTCATTTATGAATGGAAATGTTTAAAGATTTCTTTTGTGATCCTTTTGATTATGGCCATATCAAATTTCTTGTTTTCTTTGTTTATGTTCTATATTGATCTCTTTATTTATAAATAACTATTAATTGCTATTGTTACGATATAAGAATATATCATGTGTGATAAATATCTAATGGCATGCACATGTATTCATAAGTATGTTTGTATAATATTCATGTATATTATTATTCCAATAGCATAATATTTCAATTATTGTGAATGAATGTGGTGTATTTCTATAGTGGTACAAGTTAGCAATTTTTTTAATTACAGGTGATTCTTGCTACTGAGAAATATTTCTCATTAAATGTTGATTTGTATCAGATGCCTAGGTTTCAGATCATGCTAGAAGTGGAAGTGGATATAGTAGAGATACCCTTTCTGGGGTATTTTCCAGTTATTAAATAAATATGGATTGTATATGTATGGGAAGTTCCTCCCACTCCTTGAATGCATGAAACCTTAAGAACTGTATAGTAATATTTTGACACGGCCGTTACCCTGAATCCTTGTAAAGATTTTGGAAGGATCAGGAGAATGACTTTTGATGTAAGTAAGAAGGGCATATATGTATTAAGATATGTGAGATAGGAAATTTTGTTTAAAACTGGGTATGAGTGACAAGCTTGTTGTCTCCTTACCCTGCTCAGGATCACATATCAATAGGTACATGTCTGCACACACTAATGTTTATGTATGTATAAATATTATGTACAGTTGAATGTGAATGTAAATATCCCTATATCTATCTATTTTATTTAAATTTTTTTATTTAATTCCACTGCGTAACATGTGAGAACCTAAGTGTAGCAACCCAAACTGGTGGCATCAATTATTTAACTTAGAAAAAGTTAAAAATCTATTTGGGTAGAAGCAATAGTAAACTCATCAATCCTATCTTATATCTTTTTATATTATGTAATTATCTAAACGAAATATAGGGTTGGGGATGTTACAGCAATACTTAATGTCTGTCTAAGATTTAGAAAGAAACACAGTGGGCCTTCTAAACCCCAGCAAAATAATTGTTATAAATGTGGAAAATCAAGTCATTTTATTAGAAATTGCTTAGAGTGGAAGAAACTAGTTGAACCCACAAGATCTACAATTATTGGGAGAGTTTATACTCTCAAGGTAAAGGAAGTGGCTCAATCCAATGATTTGATGAAAGGAAAATGTTCAATAAATTGTGCATCTTTAATTGTACTATATGATTCTAGTGCCACTCATTCTTTCATTACTTTTGAATGTGTGGAAAGATTGAGTTTACCTTTATCTAAATTACCCTATGAGGTATCTATTTCCACTGTTGTGGGAAAGTAGGTTGTGACTTCTTTGGCTTGCTTAGATTGTCTGATTGTTCTTAAGAATAAGCCTTTTATTGTAGATCTCATTTGCTTATCTTTGATCGATCTATATATTATTCTTGAGATAAACTGGTTATCCTTAAACAATGTAGTCATGGATTGTTCAAAGAAATCTATGACTTTTATAGATACTATATCGGGGAATAGGAAAATCTAGGAAGAGATCCAAAGAATGGGTTTTATGTGTTCTTCCAAGATTAAAGTTCAGCATAAACTTAGTGTTATCCTTATAGTTTGTGTGAATTCCCAAATGTCTTTCCTAAAGAAATTTCAAGTCTTCCACCTAAAAGAGAGATAGAGTTTTCTATAAAATTGATTCCTGGTACAGGGACTAATTTCTATAGCACCTTATAGAATGTCTCCCTTAGAGTTAAGTGAATTGAAGATACAAATAGAAGATCTCTTAGGTAAATACTTCATCAGACCTAGTGCTTTGCCATGGGGAGCACCAATCTTATTTGTGAAAAAGAAAGATAGGAGCTACTATGTTTTCTAAAATTGATTCGAGATCGGGTTATCATCAAATCAGAGTGAGAATAGAAGATATACTTAAGACAACCTTTAGAACCTGATATGGGCATTATGAATTTCTTGTTGCAACACCCATATTCTTTCCATTATATTTAAATTAATGTTTTCTTAATTAATCAAATGAGTTTCCATAAAATGTGATGCAATTTCTTTAGTAATGTAATAAATGTCACGAGGGAAATATGTGAAAATTTGGGTACATGACTTAATTCTTAATTACCCTCTTTTACCTAATCGGATTACCAAAAGTAAAGAGTATAGCCAACTTAAAATATGTGCTCGTGCAATGGAGGAAGAGAAGAAAAAGGGTTAGCATCCAATATATATATGTACAAACGCAATTGGTGGAGTGAAATGGAAGCAATAGAGTGTGGCATGTGTCATTAAATTTCCTTCCCTTTCCTTTTCCTCAAGTGTTCGAATGGCTTTGCCAATTAATAAGTAAAATAAGACAAGGAAAAATAGCTGAATGTGTATGTGTATCACGAAGCAAGGAGTGCAGAATTTTGTTAACAAGAAATACACCCACATGGCTAAGAAAGGGGGGAAAACGTATGAAGCTAGTTAACCCTCCCTTGACTTTTCTTCTAAGTAACCAAGTAATCACAAGGGTCAAGGGATTAATCATATGCAAGTACATGCAACAAGTTAGAGGAAAGAGTGCAGAATTTTTAAGCAACAAACATGTGAGTGTGTCAGCTAGTGGGGCTGCTGGATAATACAAATTAAGGAGAGAAAGGAAGTGCAAAAATCATCTAAAGAAATGTGCACATATATGTGCATGTATGGTGGAACCATCACCTTTCTTCCTTTCCTTTGGCACAAAAAATGGGGAAGCTCACGTGCATGAAAAAAACTAGGAGGAGTGGCGTGTGGGAGAGGGTTTTGTCTACTTCCTTAGCATGACTTCTTTCCCTCTTTCCTTTAACTTAGCTGAGTGGTTAATCCATGCACACAAGAATTCCATTATACGTTGTATTTAAAGGTACACATGTGACTAATGCATATTGAGTAAGACACAAGATTCCAAGGAAAAAGGGGACTGCACGTGGGACTCTTTGTTAATGATAATAATAATTAACTAAGGAGAAGGGGGAAATAAAATACAAGCATGAGTTGTGGAGAAAGGAAGGACAGCTCAACGTGGGAAAATGAGGCTACACATGAGGCATTCTTTTCCCTTCCCATTAACGTGATGAAGTAGCTAAGACAAGAGTGTAAGGGAAGTAAATAGTACATTGGAAGTACACTTAAGGCAACCATCAATGATGAAGAAGAAATCACGCCACCTTAAGCAAAAGTAAAAGACGAATTAGAGTGAGAAAAGGGAGGGCAGAGCGGTTGGAAGAGAAAGATGGCAGCATAAATATTAAATAATAATTAAGAGCAAGGAGTAGAAATAGCATTCCATTAACTAAATGACAATGTACATAAGGGAAAGGAATTACAAATTGACATGGCAAGGAGGAGGGAATGAGTGCACTGTGAACGTTGGGTTAAGTAATACTAAAATTGCAAGAAAGAGAGGCTGCACGTAATTCCCATTAAGCAAGAATAATTAAGGAAAGAGAAAGAGAAGAGGGCAGCATAGATATTAAATAATAATAATAATAATAATTAAGGAAATGAGGGTAGCGTCCCATGTAGCCAAGAAGTAAGACAAAATAACATGCAAGAGAAGGGACTTCATTAAACATTAAGACAAACACACACAGGAAGAGAAAAAAAGGGGGGGAGAGCAGCTCATATTTTGAAAACGAGACACACACATTCGATCAAGGCAAGGAGAGAGAGATTTAGCCAAAGGAAAAGGAAGCAAGGTGTAAGAGGAAGTTCAAAGAAGGGCTAAGATCATTCCATCCTAGTCATTTTTTAGGTAGGTTAACAATTTCTAAAATTTTGTTCCATGTTTTAGTATGTGTAATCACCATGTTTTTACTAGCTTCCATGGAACATGATTGTCCTCCCTACATTCTGAATGAACTAAATGTTATGTTGGCTAAGCTCATGATAAATTGGTATATTGGTTGGCATGAGGAAATGAATATTGTTGTCTATGGAAGGATTAGGGTTAGATGATGATATTTCATGATGAACTATAATTGAATATGATAGAAATCGATAGATTATTTTGAAGACTATCCTTCCTCCATAAAACTCCCTTCTTGCCAAATGGAAGATGAAAGTTTACTCCAAATTGATGTTGAATTTTAGTTGTGATTATTAAAAGAAAAATGACCATGGATGAAAGAGATTATACCCTTTTAATGGTGTTACTTAAGGAATAGAAAAGGGAATTTCAAATTTCAAAATAGTCAATTCCCTTAGGCCAAGTTCATGAAATTCACTCTTGAAATTTATTAGAATTTTATAAAAGAATTAGATTATTATTAAATTTCAAGAATGGAAAATTCACTCTTGTAACTTATTAGAATTTTATAAAGGAATTAGATTATTATTAAATTTCAAAATGGGAAATTCATTCTTATAACCTATTAGAATTTCGTAAAAGAATTAGATTATTATTAAATTTCAAGAATGGGAAATTCACTCTTGTAACTTATTAGAGTTTTATAAGGGAATTAGACTATTATTATTAAATTTCAAGAATGGGAAATTCACTATTGGAATTTATTAGAATTTTATGAGAAATTATATTATTATTATTTTTCAAGGATGGAGAATTAAATTGATTTAGGCAACCTTGTCATAACTATATATGACAAAGAGTTTTAAAAGGGACATAAGTTTTCCATATTCAAACAAAACCAATATGACAACGTTAATATACACATAAGGACCAGGGTTATATTTTAGCCATGGTTATTGTGTCTCAATAGTAAAATAGGGTAATAGAAGATATAGTCTCCTGATAAGAGGAACCCTAGTGAACAAAGGAGAGCATAGAAAGATACACAATTATTTTACAAAGGTGGCCAAGTGTCCACAAAAGCGGCAAGTGTGCACAATTATTTTATAAAGGTGGCCAAGTGTCCATAAAAGTGTCCAAGTATGCATAATTATTTTATAAAGATGGCCAAGTGTCCACATGGTGCCCAAGTGTGCACAATGACTTTATAATGGTGGCCAAGTGTCCACATAGTGCCTAGTGTGCACAATCCAAGTTTAAAAGTAAGGTTTAAGAATGGTTCATATAAACCATTTCTATTTGATTTCCTGATGACATGCACAATTCTATGAGAATATGTTACACTCAAAGAGGATATCTATTTTTATCACGCTGACATCTAAATTTATCATGCAATTCTTGCCAATTTGTATTTATGAATAAGACTATGGATTTCATAAATTGAGAATTTAGATGTAAATATTTTGGTACTTTTACCCTGGTATATATTAATGATTTTTTAAAACCTTGAATTGTTAAGCTACTGAGAAACTTTTGTTTCTCATTTATATGCTATTATGTACCAGATGCGGATGCTTAGCAAAGCCAGGGGAGATAGTGTAATAACTGAAACTATTTTTGAAAGATAAAATTGAATTTTTGATGCTAATTCCATTTAAACTGAGGTTGGCATGTATTTCAAAGTGATGGTTGAACTCAGAAAGCAATTTGAAGTCAGAAACACGATCGAATGAAAAGAAACATAATCCGATGATCAGTAACTGACAGAAGACGTTTCGTGCTTCAATTTTACTAACAGAGGTAAAAATCTTTGCATGAGAACTCATGCCAACGTCTGGATGGAAGCCGACATCCTAAAGTTTCCCCGGGTGGTCTGGGAAAAGTCGAAATTGCCCCGGGAAGCTTTAAATTTCCCGAAACCCTGCCATTTGGCACAATTCTCTCTCTCTCCTCACTCTATTTTCTCTCTCTTCTCTCTCCTCCTTCCTCCACAACGTGCCGCCACCTGAGCCACCGTGAGCCACCACCTGGCATACCAATCGACTCCCCTCGCCACCCTTAACCTCCAGCAGCCACCCATGGCTACCAACGGCAGCCAACGCCACTGAAAAATGATGTTTTCCTCCTCTATCGCGCGAAAACTTCACCATCTAAGATCGCCACCGTTAACCACCATTGGCCGTCATCGTCACCACTAGCGTGTAGCCTGAGCTGCCAGCTTCTTCCACCAGCTCACTGATGTTGAACGGAGGTCCGACGCACCTGGATCGAGGCATTTTCTCTCCACCGTGCATCATTCTTTGTGGCCAAAAAACACCATCCAATGAACCGCTGCACCACCACCATATTCAGACTCCTCGTCTTGCGGGCTTCACCGTGGTGTAAATTTTGAGGCCAACCGCACCCCTCCACTGTGCGCTGACGTACGCCGCCATGCGCCGCCACGCCAGAGAATCTGGATATACACCGAGAGACACCAATACCACCTCGGGACAGATTTCAATCATCCAACAACACTGGTAAGGTCCGATTTCCCAAAAACTAATGAATTTTGATTGAATTAGCTGTCGAACGCAATAAGGAAATAAATTAACCTAGGAATTAGGATAATCAGAATTAAAATCGTAAAACAGATGACGTGACGAGCTTAAATATTTGTGTAAATGTCTAGGGAATTGATTTAGCTCAGAATTTGAGACTACGAGAAATTTTAAATTGATTTAGAGCAACAGGAGACCAGGTAGGATGATTTACGCTTCCCGAGTTCTAGATTTGACCTAGTGAATACCTGAACGATTAGATTTAATCGTATGGATTTACGTGCTGCTTTCGATGGACTAAATTGCATGCCTATGTGCTAGATATCCCAATTGCATGTTAGATGTTTGTTTATCGAGTTTAGATGCCTTAGGATGGATTTACTTAGGGTAGGGTACTTGATAGTCGGTATGGGACGGTCGTTAAGTATCCCAAGTACAAGGAGTTTTGAAATGATATTGTTTTTATCCGATTTAGCCTGTACTGCATTAGGGATCACGCGATAAATCAGGACGACCCTAAGAAAGGTTTAAGGAGTATAAGGGGGGATAACCTAGACGAGGAAACTTTGCGATTTAGGCGTAATACCCTAGAACCCTGAGGAATAGCCGACTGTGAGCATGTGAGTTCGAATAGACTGTATGAGGATGAGAATTGGCGTATGTGCACATGCTAGGGGACGCCCTAGATGTTGATTCTCACCCGGTCCTTGAGTGAGTGTTGGTGTTACAGATCACACTCACAAGATAGGCGAGATTCGGGTGATTGGTGTTACGGATCACACCCAACGATAAGAGAGGTAATCTCTCTAGATGACATGCAATTGGATGATTTTAGATTTGGTTACAGAGGACTTGTGGCCAAGATGGATTTAGATACACTGGGCATGGGATTTTACCTGATTTCTATGACTGATTTTCAAAGAAATGGATTTTTATGATTTTGAGTATTTGCAGTGATTTCCATGTGATAACTTGATTTAAACGATAAGGTATTTCACAGATTTTGAACTGATTTCGGGACATTATTTTCGGTGCTTGCACAGCTGAGTATTTAACCAGATTTTGAACTGTATTTTGAATTGTAAATTATTTTACTGGGATTTTATATCTCACCAGGTTGTTTACTCAGATGAACAGGAACAGGGACAGGGACCTAGATGTTAACTGGAGATGCTTTGATAATAGACAGAAGAGCAGCTTAGTATAGGCTTGAATTACATTGTATATATTTTGATGATGATACTGTATATTGATCTTTTGTAATTTATGCTTTCTGTTTCTATTGGACTAGATGTATATTGTTTAATGGATATATTTTGTTGTGTTGATGACTGGTTGTACTATTAGGATATGTCTGAATTATAGAGGAGACTCTGCCGTATTTTTGGCAGGATTTATTGTTGTAAATATATGAAATTAAGTTAGAATCTACATAAATTCCTGATATGATATATATATGGATGTTAGTTTTCATTCCAGAGAAATTTATGATGTATGTATGTATAATTAGTATAGCTGCATGTGAATTAGGGTTAAACAGAATCCGAATGGATGATGGGAAGTCTATTTGGGTTACACTCAACCTGTAGCGATCCCCTGGCATTCCCACATCGGGAATAACCATTTCAAAGACCTATATGCTTCCGCTAGACAGATAGAGGATTGTGTATGTTGTATTAGGGGGTCGTTACATATAGGAGTTCTTCTTGTTAAAGTTTTTGTAATTCCTTATTTTGGGGTCCTAATTCTAGATACATTTTGCGTTAGAATTAAGACTATTATTTTGACTGTGTATAGGAAGGAATACGGGGAATTGCCGGGGAAAGGATATGTGAAGGACCTGTTCGTCCTATCATTGTAAAAGGAGTTTGAGTGACAGGATTGTTGTTTCCTGACTCCTTATAGACGGGTACTTCATATATCCTATTATATAGCCTCAGAAAGATGTATCAGACATTCATTATCGAACACTAATTATTGTATTGAACACAGAACATTTGTATTGTATGAAGTTTCTTGATTTTCGTTGTGCTAAATGAAATTTTAATTTTCGATGTGCATAAGGTATGATTATCTGAGCAAAAGAACCTAAACCTAATCTATAATAATAATACTTAATGAAATAAATGCTCAGATGCTGCGAAGAAAAGGATAAGAGTAATGTACCGAACTTATCTAATTACATCGAAGGAATTGTAATACTAGATAAGGGCGTTACACTTGTAATGCCATTTGAATTGACAAATGCTTCAGCTATTTTTATGGATTACATGAATCGTATCTTTAGACCCTACCTTGATTAGTTTGTGGTAGTTCTATAGATAACATTCTTGTATATTCTAAAAGTAGTGAAGAGCATGAACATCATCTTCAGATTGTGCTATAGTTGCTTTAGGAAAAGTAATTGTATGCCAAGTTAGAGAAGTGCGAATTCTGGTTAAAAGAGGTATAATCACCAAAGATAGAGTGGCAGTAGATCCTAGTAAGATAGAGGCAGTAGTTAGTTGGGAGAGACCCATAACAGTGACAAAAATCCAGAGTTTTCTCGAATTAGCAGGCTATTATAGGAGATTTATTCAAGGGTTTTCACAAATTGCATTACATTTGACTAAATTGACCAGGAAAGATATTCCATTTGTGTTAAATTCCAAATGTGAACATAGTTTCCAAACCTTGAAGAGAAACTAACTATAGCACTTGTCTTAACAATTCCTGATCCCTTAAGAAGTTTTGAACTTTATTGTCACGCATCCAAGAAGGGCCTAGGGTGTGTCTTAATGCAAAATGGGAAAGTAATAATGTATGCTATAACACCCCATATTCTCTTGATTGGTTTAAATTAATGTTCCCTTAAGTAATTAAATGAATTTGCTTGTGTAACTTAGTGGTTAGAATAAATAAGAACACTTTCTTCCTTGAGGTAACTGAATTATAATGTGAGTGAGAGGAAAAAACCACATGAAAAATTCTTAAGTGCTTGAGTTGCTTACATAAAATTTTAGGTGCTTAAGGTGCTTACATAAAATTTTAGGTGCTTGAGGTGCTTGATTTAATTTTTCCTTTCTTCCTTTTTAGTTAGCCAAATTGCTAAGGAGAGAAGAATACAGCAAATTAAATATGTGTACATGTGCACTTGGTGGAAGAAATGGATGTACGAAAGTGGTTTATTCCTCATAAATTGTAGCCAAGGAGACAAGTGGATGGAGAGCTTTATTTTTACTCTTATGCTAATTAAAATAATGCTTCCATTTGGTGAAGATAAAAGTGAGAAGAAGGAGGAGAGTGCAGAATTTATTTAAAAATAAAATACACGTGTAGGTGTACGGTGGAAGCCATTTAGAAACTAGATGAAGGGAATTAAAATATAGGATGCAAAGTCGTATGCCTTGCGTGGGGAGTAGCTTACATGAATTCATTTTTTCCCTTCCCTTTGGCGCCACCGAGTGATGAGGTTGCATATGCATAAAACGCTGGTCTTGCATAAAGTAAAAGGAATTCACATAGGCATGAAAGATGCTAAGACATGGTAGCTATGTGGGCATACATCTTGTGTTAATCCCTTTCCTTTCCTTCTTGGTGCCACCGAGTGAGGAATTTACTTATACAAGCAAAATGCAAACACATGAGTCTCGCGTGAAAGGTGCATCCTACGTGTTATGGTGTCTTGTGTGAACCTCTCCCCTTCCCTTTACTTAACATGGCCAAGTTGGTAATCCACTAATACAAGATTTCCATTAGGGTGAATTGTACTTAAGGACATGTGTGGCTATCAAATAATAATTAAGAATGGAAAGGAGGGCAGCGTCCCATGTAGCCAAATGGTAAGACAAAATGGCAAGCAAGGTGAAGCGTACAAAGAGTACAAGTGTAGCACCTAAATGAAAGGGATTAGATAACATACAAAAAAAGGGATTTCATAAAACATAGATATACACATACGGCAAGGGAAGGAAGGGAGAGCAACGTGAGAGTTAAAGAAAACGCAAAATTTTTGTGAGGGTAAAAAGAGATCTAAGGGGACCGAAGAAAAGAGGAAGCAAGGAATAAGGGAAAGTTCAAAGGAAGAGTCAAGACAATTCCATCTTGGTTCATCCTTGAGATAGCTTAGCAATTCTTCTAATTTTGTTCCATGGTTTAGAATATGTTTAACATGTTTTTCCAAGCTTTCATGGGATATTAGTTTCTTCTCTACATTTTTGAATATGTGAATGGTTCTTTGGCTAAGCCTGCATGACGATTTGCTTGTATTTGTTGATGTGATGATGTGGATGTTGTTTATTTCTATAAGAGAATGGTTGTCACAAAAATTTCAACATGCATCATGGCAAAAACCTAGAATAAGAAAGTGGCAAAATTTTATGTCCTTGCATGATTAATGTAGGTCTTATGTTAAAAATAATGCCTAAAGGGAGTATACTATCTAGATGTTGGTTAAAACCATGGCATTACCCTTGTTAACCTATCAAACCTGAGAGTGACACTTGTAATCCATGGAAGAGCTTGCTACAAAATGTGTGAGGAAGGTTATATTTCTATTTGGTTAAGAAAGGGAGAGAACATAATGATAAATTAACATATGGTAAATGGCTTATCTTCTTTCACACTTAATAAGAACCCACCTTGGTATTGAAATGTAAGAATGGAGACTTTGTGTAGCCTTAGACTTAGTATGTAACATGAATCTAGAAATTAAGTAAAATAGATTGCAAATGATATAATTACCTAACATGGAAGGTGGGAGAAAGTACCCTAGAAATTCTAAGGCATGGTGACCATTAAGTTTAAAACATAGAAAGAAGGGAAAAATAGGGCAATGTGACATGAAAATCCTAAGTTTGAATTTTTTTTATGGTGGCCAAAACCCATAATTTATTTCAGACCTTGGTGGTTGAATCACTATGCTAATAATGCATGCATTAGAATGTACCTTATAAGGGCTAAATACCAGGGAGATTAAAATGATAAAAATAAGAGGAATTGTAGTGCTATATGTCTGTATGTGTGACCTAGTGAGGTGTGACCAAAGGTGCTTCACACCCGTGACCTAGTGTTCACAATGATAAAGGTGGCCAAGTGTCCACAATATGACCTAGTGAGGTGTGACTGAAGGTGCTTCACACCCGTGACCTAGTGTTCACAATGATAAAGGTGGCTAAGCGTCTATAATGTGACCTAGTGAGGTGTGACCGAAGGTGCTTCACACCTGTGACCTAGTGTTCATAATGATAAAGGTGGCCAAGTATCCACAATGTGACCTAGTGAGGTGTGACCGAAGGTGCTTCACACCTGTGACCTAGTGTTCTTAATGATAGAGGTGCCTAAGTGTGACCGAAGGTGCCTCATACCCGTGACCAAGTGTTCACCATTATAGAGGTGGCCAAGTGCCCATAATTCTTAAGGTGTGGGCAAAGGTGCTTCACACTTTGAGGGAAGGCAAGTTCTAAGAATGAAATGCATAATTGATCATTGTTTACTTTTGTTTTAACATGTATGATCCCATGAAAAAATGTTATACTTGAAATGAGAATATTTATTGTTATCATATTGACATTTCAAATAATCATGCAAGGCTCGCCAATCGGTACATATATACATAAGATTGTGTTTTAAATTCCTAGAATGTAGATGAAAATATTTTTAGTGCTTACACCCTAGTACATATTAGTTCATTTTAAAATAATGAATTGTTAAGCTACTGGGAAACTTGTGTTTCTCATTTATATGCTAATATATATTAGATACGGACGTTTAACAGTGCAGACGAAAGATGGAAGTCCCTTTTGCTAAAGAGCACTTTGTATTCCTTTATTTTGGGTCCTAATTCTATATATGTTTTTGGGATCAGAATTAGGGCAGTTATTTTGGGTTATATACAGAAAAGGGAAAAAGGGTGATCATTGGGAGAAGGATATGTGAAGGACCGGTTCATCCCTAGTATTTTGTAAAAGAAGTTTGAGTGACATACTTGTTGTCTCCTAACTCCTTATGATCTACTTCATATATCATGGTATATGTTCACAGAAGGATGTAATAAACATGTATTATTGGACATTTATTATTTGTATTATATGTAAGTTTTATAAATTCCATTGTGATATATTAATTTAATTTTTGCTGTGCATAAAGTATGGTTATCTAAGCAAAAGAACCCGAACCTAATCCATAATACTTAATGGTATGAATGCTCAAATGTTGCAAATGAATAATTAAGGTTAAGAATAATGCATCGAACTTATTTGTTTACACCGGATGAATTGTAATACTAGATAAGGATGTTACATATGCCTCTAGACAGCTAAGACCTCATGAAGAAAACTATCCAACCAATGACTTAGAGTTATCAGCCATAGTGTTTGCCTTAAAGATTTGGAGACACTATTTGTATGGGTCCAAATTCGAGGTATTTAGTGACCACAAAAGTCTTAACACCCTAATATTATAGCTTTTTATATGAATACTTATTCAATAATTCATTTGCCAAAAGACTTGGATGTTATATTTATCTTTATCCTTATTTATAATCTGAGTAAGATTTTTAACTTGTAATTTACATTGCATTAGGTTTGGGACTCGATTTACTTAACTGCATCATAGTGGAAACTAAATATTAAAAACATTTATATACTAGAAAAATCATTCATATATTCCCATACAAAAAATACAATATTATACATATATTTATGGATATGTTAAGTACTGATAATATTCCAGGGTCAGGAGGCAACAAACCTACCACTCAAATCCCATTACAAAATATTCATCATCTACTATTACTTTCACATATCCAGACATATATGCCCTCAATATTATGTACAACCAAAAATGACTCATCCTTACTCTTTCTCAAAACATATATGTAATCAGGATAAGAGGGCTATATTCTATCTATTTACATCAAGCATCAAAAGATAGATAGTCTGGTTCCTCTATATAAGAGGAACCTCCACTACATATATGTTTTGCTCGTAGGTGAAGGGGCTCAACCAAGGTATTAGCACCAATGCAATGTCAACAACAAGAAAAATTAGATACACACTAGTTATTATAGTGAGAAATAAATTCTCAGTAGTTAGACATTCTATTTTCTTTTAAAACAATGGTATGTACCACCTTAGTGATACAGAAAACCATTCTACATTCTTTATTTTCAAATACATTTATTTCTATTGGAATTCAAGATATAATTCATCCACGTGTATGGCATGCATTTTAGAGTAAAAACTACATTAGTATATCATGTAAGTTCACCATATAAGTATCCTCATAGTATCAAGAACATAAGACATATTAGTCTTGTATAGAGAAACAACATCAATAATCATAGGAAAACAATCATAATACATAAGGAAAACAAGCGTATGTCATTGGCTAAAAGCCACATACAATGATAAAGACACTTAAGAGTATCGGGATAGCCATTAGATGAACTTACCCATGTACTACTACGTACATGAGTGAGATACTTTTCTCTATATCTGTGGCATGACAAAAGTCACTATACAATCTGAGGTATCCCCTAGTGGATCCAAGTACCCCTTTATATCATAATTACTACATTTTGAGCAAATTATTAACATGTTGAGAATTAAGCTCACGGAATCATTATTTTCTATAGATAGATCATTTCCTCTCTGCTTTTGGGCGGATCATGGTGCTAGGGAATCACCTCCCCTTTCTAGTGGATCATATTCCAAGTACGCTATCTCTAATATATGAACTAGGATGATTTGGCTTGTACCTATGATTATGCTAAATTCTAAGTAAATGTACCCTTTTTATTCAGCCATTATAGATTACACTAACTTAGAATTTGCAATCATCAGTGATTCCATCTTTTGTGGAATAACTAACTGCTGTCCCATACTGACAGTCAATTATTCAGTTACAAGCTTATGTATCCTAGAACATATACTAGAAATACTTCTTCTAAGTTCTTTTCATTGTTGATCTATGTTTTCCTTTCTTTATACGTTTTCCTCTATCTTTTCTATGTTTCCCTTCTTTATTTTATAAAGCTATCATGATGTTATACTTTTCATTATTATTTATTTCATTATAGTTATGTATGCATTTCTAAATATCCTTTCTCTCAAAATAATTCACATAATGCATACATATCTATATACATATATATATTTATAAAATTATATATTTTTATCCTTCCATTTTATAACTACACATTTTTAATACAAGGATGTCATGAAAATAATAATTTATATAATCGGTAATTTCTTAATGTCTTCTTTCTCCTTTTTAATATATTTTGGCCAAGATTAAAATAAACACAACAAAATTCTCATGAAAATGCCTTCATGTCTTGGCTAAAATACTCAAAATCAAGAAAATAGGATAAATTTTATGAAATATAAATTTTTCTATTTCCTATTACTTGAAACTAAGAGCTAGCCAAATTGAATTTTTCGTGTATCCTATTATAGAGATTTCTTGGTCAAGTGGAAGAAAAAGGAAAAGATAACATAATTTCATTTATATAATATTTTTCCTTCTTCTTTCATGTCATAACCGAACATATGTGGCATTAAAACAAAAGTAAATATACAATTTCTCTTTCCACCTTTGTAGGATTCTCGGCCAAATGAGGGGAAAAGGAAAATCAATAAGACTTTCTTTTTACATAGTCTTCGGTCAATGAGGAAGGAATAAAATAAGCAATATCATAATATTAAAACATCACTTTCCATTTTCTCTCCCATCTTCCTCACTGAGTGAAAGTGTTGTTATTATTAAAACAATTATTGTAAAATTCTTTCTCCACTCACACTTGCATTCTTGGTCAAAATAAAACAAAAGAGAAAGCAATATAATTTTTATTGTAAAGTTACTTTCCCTTCCTCTTTCCTCATGACCGAACCAACATCGTCATTAGTTACAAACAAATATTTCCTTTCCACTCTCCTAAGCTTTCTCGGCCAAGTAAGGGACTTTTGGAAAAATTTTCTAGTTTTCAACCAATCATGCTATTTATCCCATTTTCATTATAAAAAAAGTCACAAAACATCTTTTACCCATTAATTTCGTGATAATCCATGCATTAGAAGATTACTTTCATGAAAAATAAATTTTTCATGAAAATGGAAGGAAATTTCTCAAATTCACCACCACATTTTAATCCATTAAAGAAACACTTAAGAATGCATCCATATAACACTTTAAACACTTTTCCAATAGAAAATCAAGCAAAACAAGAATGTAGAAAATTTTTGCTACTATTCATGGTAGCCATTAATGGAGGATAGAAGCTTGAAAAATACTTAATCCATGAAAATAATAGCAAAGGGATGTCTAACTACCTTAGTTTTGCAATAAAGATGGACTTTCTTGGTTGTTTCCTTCACTTGAATCCTTCCTCCTAGCTTCTTCAACACACGATTTTCTCCCTCACCTATCCTTCACATCAGTTTTGCCAAAATAGGGAAGAAGAAGATGTGGCTTTAATTTGAATGGAAAATGACCATTTTGCCCTTGAAGGAAAAATGACTAAAATACCCTTCCATTTTAATGAGAAAAGCCATAAGAAGGAGGGAGAGATTTTCTTGGAATTATAAAATTTTTCTTTTGCCAAAATAACAATTTTATCCTTTTGGTAAATTATCATTTTATCCCTAGTGATAAATTACTATTTTACCCTTAGATATTTTCTAAAGGTAATCATTACTTTTTAGATATTTTCTCTAGATATTTTATAAAGTAATCATTACTTTTTAGAAATATCTAGATATTTTCTAGTATCATGATTGCGCGTAATAAATGTACCTCGATTTGCATGCAAAGTCATGATGACGTTTATTATTTTTATAAACTTTTCTCATTTTTACTTTGGTCATTTTTCTTTTCTTTCAGTTTAGTTTATCCTTTATCCATAGGAAATTAAGATAATTTAATTATAATTACTCAGGCATGAAAGTACTAATTTAGGAATTTAAAACATACCTAAAATAAATAAAAATGTAGATATTAAATTAAATATCTCTTTGATAAGAAAGACTTAAACATGAGGCAAAGGAGATGGATGGAATTTTTTAAAGACTATGATTTTGAGTTAAAAATACCATCTTGAAAAAGCGAATGTAGTGGCAGATGCGCTAGTAGGAAATCCCTCCATATGACTCAATTAATGATAAATGAAATGAGCTTAATAGAGAAATTTAGAAATATGAGCTTATCCACACTGGTGTTACCAGATAGGATATATATAAATGAGTTAAAAATTGGGAACAACCTTAGAACTCAGATAATAGAGGCTTAAAGGGAAGATGAGTTCTTGAAGTCCCTAAAGGATCCAAGAGAATTCAAATTTTATGTTCAAGACTCAGAAGGACCAATGCATGTTGCCAATGCAACTACACCTAAGGCAGTGAACCTATTGATGCAGTTTAGTGCAATGGTGAGTTTCAAGGTCGTACCCCACTGGAATGGAAAATCCTAGAGTTACTACTTGTTCTCTGTTATCTATCCTAAAAGTCAAAATGATTGATTTCTAATTAACTAATGTCTAACTACAAGCAATAATAACTACTAGTGACAGTGAATGAAAAAGAAAAGCAAACCCAAAGGGGACTTGTACCAGTTGGCAAATACACAAGGGATGATGGATTATTGAATCTGATTATGCTACCTATGAGTGAATTCTAAGTTAAATTCAATTTCCCTCTCGAGACAATTAAATTTATAAACCTCAAAATCTATCACTAGAATCTCTTCCTAATGATTGATTTTAGATTAGCCTTATTGTTGAAATTCACCGCTATTAAGAATAGTTACTCCATAATCTAGCAATTAATTAACCTTATTTCTAAGCAAAAATTAACTATTCTCTACAATTAGCTTCCAATTTCAATTATCATCTCGATCTCAAAAAGAAATCTAATTAGCAATCACAATGATGTCTCGTATTGAAAACTTAAACAATGCTTTCATAGTTGCAAAGAATATTACACATTCAGAATCAAAAATCCATACAACTTAAAAAAGAATACCAACACAATCAAGAACCCCAATGGGTTTTACAAATTTAGCCACATATAACAACAGACCATTCCATCAGATATTCCATCAAATAATCAATAATACAAGAGAGAAAATTAATAAAAATTATGCACGCCACTATCTTCTCAAATGTCGAATGGTTGTAACAATCGGAATCATTTTTAAAAGATAAAACCCAATTTTCATGATAAATTCACATAAGCGAAGCCTGGCATGAATTTCGAGGACAATGATTTGAAATGGAAGGTCGTTCGAAGTCAGAAACACAAGCGAATGGAAAGAAACGCAATCTGGCGATCAAGAATTGACAGACGACGTTTCGACCGTTAATTCCACAGACGGAGGCCAAAATATTTGCATGGGAACTTATGCTAACATCTGGAGGGAAGCCGACATCCCGAAGTTTCCCCAGGTCATCCGAGAAAAGTCAAAATCGCCCCCGAAAGCTTTAAATTTCTCGAAATCCCTCTATTTCTATCAATTCTCTCTCTCTCCTCACCTCACTTTCTCTCTCCTCTCTCTCCTCCTTCCTCCACCGTGCGCCGCCACCAAAGCCACCGTGAGCCACCACCAGGCATACCAATCGACTCCACTCGCCACCCTCGACTTCCAGCAACCACCCATGGCTGCCAACGGCCGCCAGCGCTGCCGAAAAATGACGTTTCCCACCTCCATCGAGCGAAAACTTTGCCAGATGAGATCGCCGCCGTTCGCCACCGTTGGCCTTCACTGCCACCACCAGCGTGTAGCCTGAGCTACCAACTTCCTCCACCAGCCCGCTGACGTCAAACGGAGGTCCGACGCACCTGGGTCGAGGCTTTTTTGTCTATCATACGTCGTTCTTTGTGGTGGGAAAACGCCATCCAAACGGCCGTGAACCACCACGCCACCACCATATTTGGACTCCTCATCTTGCGGGCTTCACCGTGGTGTAAATTTTGAGGCCAATCTCACCCATCCACCATGCGCCGCCATACGCCACCGTGCGCCGCCGTGCCGGAGCATCTGGACATACACCGGGAGAAATCAAGACCACCCTGAGATCGATTTCCATCATCCGACAACACTGATAAGGTCTGATTTCTGAAAAATTGATGAATTCTGATTGAATTAGCTACCGAACGCAATTAGGAAATAAATTGACCTAGGAATTAGGATAATCGGACTTAAAACCGTAAAACAGATGATGTGACAAGCTTGAATATTCATTTAAATGTCCACGGAATTTAATTGGCTCAAAATCTAAGATTTCGTGAAGTTCTGAATTGTTTCGAAGCAACAGGAGACCAGGTAGGATGATTTACGCTTTCGGAGTCTTAGATTTGACCTAGTGATTGCCTGAACGATTAGATTTAATTGCATGGATTTTCATGCTGCTTTCGATGGAATAAATTGCATGCCTGTGTGCTAGATATCCTAATTGCATGTTAGATGTTTTGTTTATCGAGTTTAAATGCCCTTAGGATGGATTTACTTAGGGTAAGATACCTGATAGCCGGCATGGGACGGTCGTTAAGTATCCCGAGTACAGGGGGTTTTTAATTGACATTACTTTTACTAGATTTAGCTTGTACTGCGTTAGGGATCATGCGATAAATCAGGACGACCCTAAGAAAGGTTTAAGGAGTATAAGGGGGATAGCCTACACGGGGAAACATTGTGATTTAGGCGTAATACCCTAGAACCCTGAGGAATAGCCGACCGTGAGCATATGAGATCGAATAGACTGTATGAGGATGAGAATTGGCGTATGTGCACATGCTAGGGGACGCCCTTGATGTTGATTCTCACCCGGTCCTTGAGTGAGTGACTAGTGTTACGGATCACACTCACAATATAGGCGAGATTCGGGTGATTGGTGTTACGGATCACACCCAACGATAAGAGAGGTAATCTCTCTAAATGACGTGCAATTGGATGACGATTTAAGATTTGGTCGCAGAGGATTTGTGGCCATGATGAATTTAGATATACTGGGCATTGGATTTAACCTGATTTCTATGATTTATTTTCAATGAAATGGATTTTATGATTTTGAATATTTTTCACGATTTCCATGTGATAAAATGATTTTAAAGATAAGGTATTTCACTGATTTCGAACTGATTTCGGGAAGATGTTTTCGGTGCTCGCACCGCTGAGTATTCAACCAGATTTCAAACTGTATTTTGAACTGTAAATTATTCTACTGGGATTTTATATCTAACCAGGTTGTTTACTCAGATGAACAGGAACAGGGACAGGAGCCTAGACGTTAGCTGGATGATGCCTTGGTGATAAACAGAAGAACGACTTAGTCTAGGCTTGAATGTCATTGTATATATTTTACTGATGATGATTTATAGTGGTCTTCTATCATTTATGTTTTCTCTTGTGATTGGATTGAATGTATATGTATAAATCAGATGACTATTGTATTTGGGATATGTTCAAAATATAGAGGAAACTCTGCCGGATTTTCGATAGGGTTTACCGCTGTAAACTTGCGATTTTAAGTTGGAATTTGTATGAATGATTATATGCCGTATGTATGGATACTAGATTTCATTCCAGAGTAATTTATGATGTATGTATGTATAATTAGATTAGCTGCGTGTGAATTAGGGTTGAACAGAATCCGAATGGACAACGAGAAGTTTATTTGGGTTACGCTCAACCAGTAGCGATCCCCTGACATTCCCACATCGATTATACATACATACATTAGGGGGTCGTTACAATTATGAGTGTGTATGTTGTATTAGGGAGTCGTTACAATTATGGTATCAGAGCTCGGTTTGTCGGATTATCGATTTTAGTGGGCTAGGGATTGTGAATCTTCGAGCTTGCAGCTTTAGGATTTTGATTGATTTAACTCTGGAATGTTAGGACCTAATCTTGAATCGATAAGTAACAGAATGAATTTAATGCCTTTTTGTTAATTGTTGCAGTTATGACTGATCTGATTGCTTCTGTGTCAGATAAGCATGGCAGAATCTAGCAGGGATGCAACCCGCAGGCCCAGAGGAAGGCCAAGGCACAGGAACCAAGGTGCTTTCGGGTAGTGGTAGCATAGAGACTGACGTCGACATGCGCGATATGATGGAATCTATTTGTATGATGGCTAATGCGATGAGAGATCAAGCCACTACCAATGCTAATGTGATGAGACAGCAATAGGAAGACAGCCAAACTAGAAATGACAGAGCCACCTAGCATGCAAACCCACTGTATCAGGGATGGATCGAGTTTCATCGAGCAGGTCCATCTCTATTTATAGGTGCCTCCAATCTAGCTGTGGTAGAAGCCTGGATGAAAGATATTGAAAAGATTTTCAGATTGTTGCGGTGTGACGATGAGCAGAAGGTTACATATGCAACATATATGTTGAAGGGTGAAGTAGAACTCTGGTGGACAGGTGCCTAGCAACTGAAGGAAATCAGAGGTATCCTGATCACCTGGGAGTCCTTCAAGAGAGTCTTTATGGACCAGTACATCCCTAATAGCGTAAAATAATCAAAGGAAGCACAGTTTCTAAAGCTCACACATGGAGGCAGGCCATTTGAGGAGTACTTGAAACAATGTGAAGAATTATCCCGATATTCCACCTACCTGCGAATGCATTATGATGAGGCCCAGAAAGCAAAGCAATTAGAAGAAGGCCTAGACTTACCCATGAAGACTCAGCTAGCTACACTTGAGATTAGAGACTTCGCCATACTGGTAAACAAGTACCAAATCCTAAGCAAGAATCTGGAGCAAAGACAGGCTCAGAATATGACACAGAGAACAGGGAACTAGCCAAGACCAACACCCAGAAATCTTAATGTGAGAAGCGGTATGTTTAAACCGCAACCAGGGGCTTCTAGTAGTAGTGGAAGACGTTCAGACAACACAACTTGTCCGAAGTGTGGCACCAGACATCCGAATCAGCCCCGCTGGCATCAGACTCCACTTCAGTGTTACAGGTGTGGAGGTAGAGGACATATAACCAGATACTGCCCTTCCACCGGGAACCAGCTGACATCCGGTAGTCAAATACCACAGGCTCTAGGGAGAGTGTTTACTTTGAATGCGGCCAATGTCGACAGGTCTTTAGGCTTAATGTAGGGTTGAGGTAAAATCTATAATTTTTCTTTGATAGTATTGTTTGATTCGGGTGCTATACACTCCTTTATTGCTGATGCATGCGTAGAAAGAATTAAACTACCTGTTCAAACCCTGCCCTGTGACCTATACATATCCACACCCTTGGGAGAAGCCACTATGTCCCCACGCATATGCCTGAATTTCCCTTTAACCATTGAGGATACTTTATTCATTGTGGACCTAGTGTGTATACCATTGACTGGGATCAACATCATTTTGGGAATGGATTGGTTGACTAGGAATCGGGTCTGGTTGAATTGTTCCGAAAGGAAAATCACTTACCTGGATAACGTGCCTGTGCGAGGAAGTGACAGAGCTTGTGAAATAGGTGATATGTCCCTTAATCTCTCTGAGGTAGAGTTGTAGGATAGGCTAAGCCAAATCCTAATTGCTAGTGACTTTCCGGAGGTATTTCCTTTGGAAGTGAGTAAACTGCCACCACCTAGGGAGATAGAGTTCACCATTGACCTGATTTCGGGTGTGGGCCCAATAGCCATGACTCCATATAGTATGGCCCCAGCGGAATTGAGGGAATTGAAGGTCCAAATCGAAGATATGTTGGAGAAGGGGTTCATTAGGCCGAGTGTATCGCCATGGGGAGCTCTAGTCTTATTCGTAAAGAAGAAAGACGGGAGCTTGAGATTGTGTTTTGATTACCGGCAATTAAACAAGGTGACCATTAAGAATAAGTACCCATTACCACGTATTGATGACTTGTTTGATCAGTTGCAAGGTGTGACTGTATTTTCTAAGATAGACTTAAGATCAGGATACCACCAGATTAGGGTTAGAGAGGAGGATATCTCTAAGACAGTGTTTAGAAAAAGATACGGCCACTACAAGTTTCTAGTGATGCCGTTTGGATTGACGAATGCACCAGCTATCTTTATGAATTACATGAACAGAATCTTTAGACCCTATTTAGATCAGTTTGTAGTGGTATTCATCGATGATATCTTAGTCTATTCCAAGACTCACGAAGAGCATGCCCAGCATCTTAGCACGGTGCTATAGATACTGGAAGAGAAGCAATTGTATGCAAAGCTAGAGAAATGTGAGTTTTGGTTAGAATAAGTGAAATTCTTGGGACACGTGGTTAATGGGGAAGGAATAGCGGTAGACCCAAAGAAAATCGAAGTAGTGTTAGATTGGGGTAGACCTAGGAAGGTCATCAAGATTAGGAGTTTCCTGGGTTTGGCTGTCTATTATAGGAAGTTCATTCAAGGATTTTCTCAAGTAGCCATGCCATTAACCCAGTTGACTCGAAAAGGGGTAGATTTTGAATGGAGCGAACAGTGTGAGACTAGTTTTCAAATTTTGAAAGAGAAATTGACCACTGCTCCTGTACTAATTATTTTGAAACCCCTAGAACCCTTTACCGTATACACAGATGCATCCATGAAAGGCCTAGGTTGCGTGTTGATGCAGGATGGGAAAGTTGTGGCTTATGCATCACAAAAATTGAAACTTGTAGAGGAAAACTACCCCACCCATGACTTAGAACTAGCTACCATCATGTTTGCCCTAAACATTTGGAGACATTACCTGTATGGCGCTGTATTTGAGGTATATAGTGATCATAAGAGCCTTAGGTATTTGTTTGATCAGAAGGAATTAAACATGAGGCAGCGTAGGTAGGTAGAATACCTAAAATACTTTGATTTTGAATTGAAATATCATGCAGGGAAAGCGAATGTCATGACTGATGCATTGAGCCGAAAGTCACTACAATTAGCTAGCTTGATGATAGGTGAAATGAGGTTACTTGAGGATTTTAGGAATCTCAGCCTCAACGTAATCTCATTTACGCAAAGATTAGTGATGAGTGACTTTTTGATAACCTGCGAATTGAGAGAATTGATTAGACAAGCCCAACTTGAGGATGAATCATTGGAAGCATACGCCGACTAACCTAATTTTGGACTGGCACCTGATGGAGTCTGGATGTTTAGGAAGAGGGTAGTGATTCCGAACCATCAGGAGCTGAAGGAAAAAGTGTTAGCAGAGGCCCATAGAAGCCATTACACTATTCACCCTGGTATTTCCAAGATGTATCAGGACTTAAAGTGGAATTTTTGGTGGCCTGGTATGCGGAAGGATATCACGAACTACGTGAATGCCTGTTTGACTTGTCAACAGGTTAAGATAGAACATCAGAAACTCGCAGGGCTACTGAAACCATTGGAGATACCAGAAAGAAAATGGGATCAAATCACTATGGATTTTGTAGTAGGATTACCTAGAACACCAGTAGGATTTGATGCCATTTGGGTAATAGTGGATCGGTTGACCAAGTCTACGCACTTTTTACCTGTTAAGGTACGTTACTCCATAGAGAAATTAGCCGAAGTATACCTTAGGGAAATCGTGAGACTACATGGAATATCGTCAGGTATAGTGTCCGATAGAGACCCTAGGTTTACTTCGAGATTCTGGCAATCCCTACAGCAAGCCTTAGTAACCCAGCTTAAATTTAGCACAGCCTATCATCCTCAAACTAATGAGAAGTCTGAGAGGACTATTCAAACCCTATAAGATATGTTAAGGGCTTGTGTGCTTGAGCAGAAAGGAAGTTGGGATAAACACCTGCCATTGATAGAGTTTGCATACAATAGCAGTTATCACTCTACCATCGGTATGGCACCGTATGAGGCTCTGTACGGGAGGATTTGTAAGTCACCATTAAGTTGGGTAGAAATGGAGGAGAGTGCACTATTGAGACTTGAAATAGTACAAGAAACCACTGATCAGATTAAAATGATCAGGGAAAAGATGAGAGTGGCCCAACAGAGGCAAGAATCCTATGCCAACAAGAGAAGAAGGCCTTTGGAATTTAATGAGGGAGAGCATGTATTTTTGAGAGTGTCCCCCACCACAGGTATCCGTAGACAGGTAAGGACCAAGAAACTAAGCCTTAGATTCTGAGGACCATTCCAAATCTTATAAAGAGTCGGTCCCGTTGCCTACCAAATTGCCTTACCTCTCTATTTGTCCAACCTACATAATGTCTTCCATGTCTCTTAACTCATAAATATGTCCCAGATCCTACGCATGTCTTAGGGAATCAACCGATAATATTAAAGGAAAATTTGACTTATGAATCTACTCCTGTACAAATCCTTGACTTTAAGACAAAGCAACTTTTAAGTAAAATAATCCCTTTACTTAAGGTACTTTGGCAAGATGTAGCATCGCAGGAGATGACATGGGGGAAAGAAGAAGAGATAAGGCAACAATACCCAGAACTGTTCACAGGTATGAATTTTAGGGACAAAATTTCTTTTAAGGGGGGGAGAATGTAACACCGGAATCATTTTTAAAAGATAAAACCCGATTTTCAACATAAATTCACGTAAGCGAAGCCTGGCATGACTTTTGAGGACGATGATTTGAAACGAAAAGTCATTCGAAGTCAGAAACACAAGCGAATGGAAAGAAACACAATCCAGTGATCAGGAACTGACAGACGATATTTTGTGTGTCAATTCCACAGACGGAGGCCAAAATCTTTGCATGGGAACTCGTGCCAACATCTGGAGGGAAGCTGACATCCTGAAGTTTCCCTGGGTGATCGGGGAAAATTTGGAATCGCCCTTGGAAGCTTTAAATTTCCTGAAATCCCTCAATTTTTATCAATTCTCTCTCTCTCCTCACCTCACTTTCTCTTTCCTCTCTCTCCTCCTTCCTCAATCACGCGCTGCCACCAGAGCCACCGTGAGCCACCACCAGGCATACCAATCAACTCCCCTCGCCACCCTCGACTTCCAGCAACCACCCACGGCTACCAACGGTCGCCAGCGCCGCCGAAAAATGATGTTTTCCACCTCCATCGAGCGAAATCTTCGCCAGTTGAGATCACCGCCGTCTGCCACCGTTAGCCGTCACCGCCACCACCAGCATGTAGCTTAAGCTGCCAGCTTCCTCCACTAGCTTGCTGATGTCGAACAGAGGTCCGACGCGCCTGGATCGAGGCTTTTTTGGTCCGTTGTGCGTCATTCTTTGTGGCGGGAAAATGCCTTCCAAAAGGCCGTGAACCGCCGTGCCACCACCATATTCGGACTCCTCGTCTTGCGGGCTTCACCATGGTGTAAATTTTGAGGCCAACCGCACCCCTCCGCAGTGTGCCACCGTACGCCACCGTGCGCCGCCATGCCGGTGCATCTGGACATACACCGGGAGAAACCGAGACCACCCCGGGATAGATTTCCATCATCTGACAACACTGATAAGGTTCGATTTCCCAAAAACTGATGAATTCGGATTGAATTAGCTGCCGAATGCAATTAGGAAATAAATTAACCTAAGAATTAGGATAATCAGACTTAGAACTGTAAAATGGATGATGTGACAAGCTTGAATATTCATTTAAATGTTTAGGGAATTTAATTGTCTCGAAATCTGAGACTTCGTGAAATTCTGAATTATTTCGGAGCAATAGGAGACCAGATAGGATGATTTACGCTTCCCGAGTCTTAGATTTGACCTAGTGATTGCCTGAACGATTAGATTTAATTGCATGGATTTTTGTGCTACTTTCGATGGAATAAATTGCATGCCTGTGTGCTGGATATCCTAATTGCATGTTAGATATTTTGTTTATCGAGATTAGATGCCCTTAGGATAGATTTACTTGGGTAAGGTACTTGATAGCCGGTATGGGACGGCCGTTAAGTATCCCGAGTACAGGGGGTTTTTAATTGGCATTGCTTTTACTAGATTTCGCCTATACTGCATTAGGGATCATGCGATAAATCAGGACGACCCTAAGAAAGGTTTAAGCAGTATAAGGGGGGATAGCCTACACAGGGAAACGTTGTGATTTAGGCGTAATACCCTAGAACCCTAAGGAATAACCGGCCATGAGCATATAAGTTCAAATAGACTATATGGGGATGAGAATTGGTGTATGTGCACATGCTAGGGGATGCCCTAGATGTTGATTCTCACCCGGTCCTTGAGTGAGTGATTGGTGTTACGGATCACACCCAACGATAAGAGAGGTAATCTCTCTAGATGACGTGCAATTAAATGACGATTTGATATTTGGTCGTAGAGGATTTGTGGCCAAGATGGATTTAGATACACTGGGCATGGGATTTAACCTGATTTCTATTATTGATTTTCAAAGAAATGGATTTTATGATTTTGAATATTTGCCGTGATTTCCATGTGATAAAATGATTTTAAAGATAAGGTATTTCACTGATTTCGAACTGATTTCAGGAAGATGTTTTCGGTGCTCGCACCGCTGAGTATTCAACCAGATTTTGAACTGTAAATTATTCTACTAGAATTTTATATCTCACCAGGTTGTTTACTCAAATGAACAGGAACAAAGACAGGAACCTAGACATTAGCTGGACGATGCCTTGGTGATAAACAAAAGAATGGCTTAGTCTAGGCTTGAATGTTATTGTATATATTTTGCTGATGATGATGTATAGTGGTCTTCTATCATTTATGTTTTTTGTTGTGATTGGATTGACTATATATGTATAAATCAAATGACTGTTGTATTTGGGATATGTTCAAAATACAGAGGAAACTCTGCCAGATTTTCGGTAGGGTTTACTGCTGTAAACTTGCGATTTTAATTTGGAATTTGTATGAATGATTATATGCCATATGTATGGATACTAGATTTCATTCCCGAGTAATTTATGATGTATGTATGTATAATTAGATTAGTTACGTGTGAATTAGGGTTGAACGGAATCCAAATGGACAACGAGAAGTCTATTTGGGTTATGCTCAACCAGTAGATATCCCCTAACATTCCCACATCGAGAATAACTATTTGGAAAACCCATACGCTTCCGCTGTGAGTGTGTATGTTGTATTAGGGGGTCGTTACAATGGTAACTGTACAAAATGGTAGACAAAAAACCATTGAAAAAGGACCATAAAACTGCCAAAAAATTTAAATTCTCGGACTACCCAGTGGAAGCCTTACGGGTCGAGTCGGATTGGGTCCTCGGGTACTCGATGAAAAATAGCTTTATAGACTACCGACGAGCAGGCGAAAGGTCTTTGTTGTGTCACGAGGGACAGACATATGATTTCTAGTGGTAAATCGAATGAAAAATGCCGAATGGGTTACAAAATCCCAACCGGATCGCATCTTGAGTCTGTCTCGAGTTGCTCAGATCTAACATGTTAGGTAGATGGATAAACGAGTAGCCATAAATAGGTTTCCTGAGGTTGGAAGGGCGGCCATGGAAGGTGGATCAGACAAAAAATGCACAGAACAACCGCAATGCAAATAGGTTGTCATCTTAGGTCACGTAGGTCTGTAGCCGAAGTTCCATTGATCTAAAGCATTTTGGTGACCGAAGTTAACGACAGTGTCCCACTCACCATCCCCTGGCACCAGCACGTTGTCGCGCTGTTATGGAGCTCTACCCAGGAAAATTGCTCGAGCTCTAAACTGCCTCGGTCTCCTTTTCAAAATGCACGCTCATGGTCGAGGTCTTGTTACTTGCACAGGTCTTCATGTTTTTTCCTTGGGTTACCCATTCTCAAGGCCCATTAAGGGCTTTGGCTTGGCCCAATAAGGAAATTTGACCCACATGGTCTATTTTGGGAGCTCTAAAGGTTGTCCATGCCCAAATTTGTTCCATTTGCTAATGAAGACTTATAAAATGCCTGAAATTGAAAAAGGATGCAAACTTAGGTGATTTTTAGAATAAAATTACACACAATGATCATAAAATAGACAAATAACATTAAGCAAATATGTATAAAATAAGTCACATCAAGAACTGAGGGACATAATTTTAGAAGAAGCCCATAAGAGTAACTATACTGTCCTTCCTGGTGCTACTAAAATGTACCAAGATTTGAAAAAGAAATTCTAGTGGCCAGGTATGAAAAAGCATATAGTTGAGTATGTTGCTAGATGTTTAGTATGCCAGCAGGTGAAGATTGAACATAAAAAACCTGTAGGATCATTACAACCTCTCAAAATCCCTGAATGGAAATAGGATAAAATCTCTATGGATTTTATGGTGGGCTTACCTATAACTCAATCAGGAAATGATGCAAATTTAGGTGATAGTTGATAGACTAACTAAGTTTGCACATTTCCTGCCCATTAAAATAAAATTTTCATTAGATAAGTTGGCATAATTGTATATGCAAGAAATAGTGAGACTCCACAGAGTTTCCACTAATATAGTATCTGATAGAGACCCTAAATTTACTTATAGATTCTGGAGAGCCTTGCAAGAGGCCTTCGGTATTAAACTCAATTTCAATAGTACTTATCATTCACAAACTAATGGGCAAACTAAACGAACTATTCAGACTCTAGAGGCCATGCTTAGGGTGTGTGTATTATAATAGAGGGGAAGTTGGGATAAGAGTTTGTCATTAATAGAATTTTCCTATAAAAATAGTTTCCATTCTAGTATAGGGATGGCTCCTTATAAGGCCTTATATGGAAGGAAATGTCGATTTCCATTATGTTGGTTTAAGGTGGGGGAAAGACAATTATTAGGGCCTGAGTTATTCCAATAAACTGCAAATCAAATTAAAATGATCAGAGAAAAGATGGCTAAGGCCCAAGATAGGCAGAAAAGATATGCTATAAGAGGAGAAGACCACTAGAATTTAAAGAAGGGGATCATGTATTCCTTAAGGTTTCTCCAATTACTAGTATTGGTAGTGCTATTAAGTCCAGAAAATTAAATCTTAGATACATTAGACCTTATCAAATCTTAAAAAGAATTGGTTCATCCACTTACCAGATCGCCTTGCCCTTATTTTTGTCTAACCTCCATGATGTATTTCATATTTCTTAACTTCAAAAATACCTTTCAGATTCCTCCCATATTCTTGATGCCAATACAGTACGATTGAAAGATAATTTAACTTATAATCCAAAACCTTTGAAAATCATTGATACTAAGGTTAAGCAATTAAGAAGTAAGGATATTCCCTTAGTGAAGGTATTATAGAATTAATCATCTCTACAAGAAGCAATCTGGGAGAAAGAAAAGGAGATGAGAAGAAATTTTTCAAAAATTTTTAATTAGGTATGTACAAATTTTGAGGACAAAATTTCTTAAAACGAGGGGAAAAATGTAACATCCGCTCCTATTTCTATGAGAGATTTTTGTTAATTTTTAATTAATTGCTTGTGTATGTTGCATTAGATTGCATATAATTGCATTAGTACATAAATTGAACTAAATCAGAGTGATAAATCAGGGTGAGAAATTAACATGAAAGAGGATAAGGATAAAAGTACAAAAGGGAAAAGGTTAAGTGTATAAAATACAATTTTAGCTGAAAGGGTTATTATAGCCAACAGAATTTTGAGATTTCCCGCCAATGGTTCAGGAGCAAAATGGTATTTTGGTATGTGGTAGGAGAAATTGTCATTTTAAGCTAAATGGCCTAGAGTTGGGATCATAATTTACAATTTTTAGACCACCTATAAATAGGTGAAAATATCAGAAGCCTCATTTTTATCCTGAAACCAAAAAATCTAGAGAGAGAAGTTTGAATCCAAAAAGGTGATTAGGAAGGCATCTAACACAATAATCAGCTTACAAGCAAGGAATTAAAGTAGAAAAACAACCCAATCCCTTTAATTTTGAATTACTATTCATGTTGATAAAAATGATGATTTTAATATTGTTTAAAGTAAGATAGGGATTAAAGTTACATTCTTGATATTTTTTAGTGTTATTGGGTGTTTTAAACTATATGAATATACTTATGGATGTCTAAATCAGATTATGAGAAATGGGTTTTACCTATTGAATGAGAATGAGGTTTAATCCAAGGTTTGAGTGAGATTAAACGGTAATTTGGGCTATTGTTATGTGATAAATGATGCTTATATGCTGGTATTGAGTTGTTGATTATTAGAGAGGGTTTATAAACTAGTTCTTGGGCAAAAATCTGGGTTAATTGCAAGTTTGAAAAATAGAGTATAACATAGCAGTGGACTGCCAGCTCCAAGTAGTTGACTGTCGTGTTCTTGAGTTGCCTAAAAACATATCCAGAGCTCTAGAAATTGACTACCAACTCGTGGAAGCTGACTGCCATACTCAAATTTTTCCAAAAAATTTCCAAGAATGTGGCAGTCAACTGTTAGGCTTGTAGCAATTGACTGGTAGCTCTCAAGTTTGGAAAATTGGCCAGGCATGAGCAGAAAGTCAATTGCCAAAGGGTGAAAGTTGACTTGTCGACCCTTATTTTGGAAAAATAAACTCAATGACCTAGCTGGAAGTGTAATTAGCCGAAAACTTCACTCAAACAAGGGATCTAAACCTAGAATTAGGTAATGGGTAACACAAGGGTTGTGAATGAAAGAGAAAGAGCAAGAATGAAATGAGATGAGAACTAAAAAGGAAAGAGCATGAGAAATGAATAAGATAAGTGAGAATTGTATTCCTAGTATATAGATTAATGGTAGGTGGGTTCATACTGGAATGACTAATTGCAGTATGGGACGATGATTAGGTATTCCACTATTAGGTTATCAATTATTTCAAAAATACAATGATAGTTGTAAATTCTAGGTTAGTAAACTTGATGGCCAATTTAAAGAGTCATGTACTTAGAATTTCACATAACTATAGTATGAGTCGAATCACCTTAATTTATCTATTTTTGAATGGCGTGATGAAATATCATCCATCTGAGATAGATGGTGATCATATAGACTTATAGCCTTATGATCCACGAAAGCAGAGTAAGAAAATAAACTGTCAAAGGTGGCAGTAAACTCATGTGTTGAGATAGACCAGTCCCATTTTGGGTAGAAAGGGAAAATAAGATATCCTAGGTGATATCAATCCCGCTAATTTAGGGATGATCTATCAGACAGGGGGTGTAATGTAATGCCCCTATCTAGTATTAATTTTGATATAAATAGATAGGTTCGGTACATTATCTTTATCCTTTATTTATTTAAAGTCTGAGCTGTTAAACCATCGAATTATGTTATACGCATTAGGTTCGGGATCCCTTGCTCAGATTAATTATACTTACATGCATAGCATAATAAAGAAATACTATGCTACTTTGCGGAATTTAAACTTTCGTACCATTCAATAAGTTTCATAATGTCCATTACAATACAGTGAATATGTATCAAGATATGTGAAGTACCCGTCCTTAGGAAGTCAAGAGACAACAATCCTAGCACTCAGACTCCCTTTACAAATTTCTCAGATGAACTGGTCCTTCACCTATCCTTTCCCCCGTTCTTGCCTAAATACCTCGCAGGACTACTGCCAAGGGAATAATCCTAGTCCTATTCAGAGTATGTCTAGACAAACAAAATTAGGGGTCATAAAATTTCTTAACCCAAAAAGACCTCGAACTCCTGACCCAGCTATGCGTCTGTATCTGATACATATTAGCATATAATGAGAAACGCAAGTTTCCCAATAGCTTAAAAATCTAATTTTAAAACAACCAATATGTATCAGGGTGCAAACACCAAAATAGCAATTCTACATTCTTGGAATAAAATACAACATAATACACAATATAACTGGCAAGCAATAAGTGATCAATTAAAATGTTAATAAGATGAAAACAATGTACTTATAAATAATCATGCGGTGATTTATGTTAGCATAACGATATCAATTTATTTAAGCTTATCCTTCTTAAATTTCTGTAAACTTTCGTTGTGCACACTTGGGCACTTGTGGACACTTGGCCACCTTTAAAATCTATTGTGCACACTTGGGCACTAGGTGGACACTTGGCCACCACCTAGGGTAATTATGCACACTTGGGCACTTTGTGGACACTTGGCCACCTTCCTAGGGTCATTTTGCACACTTGGGCACTGTGTGGACACTTGGCCACCACCTAGGGTAATTGTGCATACTTGGGCACTATGTGGGCACTTGGCCGCCTTTGAAAATCTTATTAAATTTTTCAAGGGAAACGTTCTTCTTCTTATAAGTTAAGGCAAAGACACATTTCTTATGGGAAATTGTAACGTTTATGGAACAAATTTCTATTTCTCTTCAAGTTAATTTCTAAGGTCTATCTCTTGTAAAATACTACCAATTTCGATGTTACTTTTCTCTTCTTCTTTCTACACATTTTTAGTAATCTCCCTAAAGTTTCTTCTTATTGGAATTTAATTCCCATGTTCAATCTCTTCTTAAAACTCTAATGACTCCTCTAATGATTCTCTCTTTCCTTGGGAAATAGATTCCAATGTAGATTTCTTTCTAAAAAATTTAATGTATTCCATAATTATTTATTTTTCTTGGAAAATTGATTTCAATATATAATTGCTTTCCAAAAATTCTAATAATATCCATAATTAGTTCTTTTTCTTGGAAAATTGAGTCCAATATATAATTGCTTTCCAAAAATTCTAATAATGTCCATAATTAGTTCTTTTTCTTGGAAAATTAATTTCAATATATAATTGCTTTCCAAAAATTCTAATAATATCCATCATTATTTCTTTTTCTTGGAAAATTGATTTCAATATATAATTTCTTTCTAATAATTCTAATAATGTCCCTAATTATTTCTTTCTCTTGGAAAATTGAGTCCAATATCTAATTCCTTTCTAAAAATTCTAATAATGTCCATAATTATTTCTTCACTTTAATTCAAAGTCATATTGCATGGCCAAAAATTTCTAAGAATGAATCTCATGGACTTAGGCTAGGGAATTATATTCATGTGGCAAATTCCATTTCCTTTATTATTGTTCTTTACTTAGTTCAGTCAAATGATTTGGTTTGCTTTCATTTGTCATCACAATTTCTAATCCTAATCCAACAACATCCTCATGCTATCCATCCATCAACAATTTCATAACCACACATGCTAGCCAACAACCATGTATTTAAATCAAGAATGTAGAGACAACCTAAGTTCCATGGAGAATTTAAACATAGACATGGGATTGCATAACTAAAACATGGAACAAAAGTTGGAATTGTTAACCTACCTTGGAGGTGTGCTAGAGGAAATATTCTTGGCCCTTCCTTTGATTCACTTGGCTTCCCTTCCTTGAGTTCTTTTTAACTTCCTCCTTCCTTGTTCTCTAAATTCTCCCTTGATGCCTCACGTTCTCCCTCTCTTTTCTCTCTTCTTCTTTTTCTTCTCTCCTTTCCCTTGTTCACGTGTGGTTATGGTATGCTTCAAGAGTCCCTTTTCAACTCCCCCTTTTTCTTTTCATTTTTTCTTCTATTTTTTGTTCCTTTCCTTACGTGTGGGTGGGTATGGGTCTTTCATGAAAAGGGCTTCCCATTTGTTTCCTTTTCCCTTACTTCACGCCACTTCCCCCCTTGACACCAAGAAATTTTGCTGCACCTTTTCTACTTAATTAAATCCTTTTTGTTCGCTTGCCATTGCTCTCCCTTCCCTTACACGTGAAAGGTATCCCACAAGTAAGACAAATTTGTACTCTTGTATGTTTTCTTGCAAGCTTAGATTACCTATTTCCACACGCAATCTACTACCTATGTTGCCTAAAATTTTTTTGCAATTCTTCCTAACTCATTCGGCCATTACAACAAGAAAAATACTGCACCTTTGTTTATTCTCCCTAGTCAAAATTCCCTCCTTCTCGTGAAGCTCCAAGTGTCCCTTTCAAGAGAAAAATTCTGCATCATTTAGAATTCTTCCTCTTGCTATGTTTCCATGTCTCTCATCTTGCCATGTGCATATCTTACTAAAAAAAATTATGCACTTAATTAGGATTGCTTGTTGCCTTGGTGTTCCTTTTTCCTTGCAAGTGTAGGTTTGTCCACTCTCACAACCAATCAAAAAAAGTGCTAAACCTTTATTAACTTATTGCACACTTTCCACCACTTTTTCCTCCCATGTGGCGTCCAAAAAGAAGGAAGAATTGGCTTTTTATGCTAGCTTTTCACGTGACACATTCCTAGATATATATACATCTTTTTTTGCATCCTTCTTCCCCTTCTCCATTCATGTGAAACCCATGCATATATATATGTATAATAAAATTTTTTTTGAATGCTTTTGATCTCCTTTCCTTTCTACCTCACGTGTGGCTTGGGATTGCCATGTAAAAAGTTTAACTTCCATTCCCTTCTTCCATGCAAGACACACTCATGCATATCTTTAAATAATTGCATCTCATTTTGCTTCTTACTTGGTACTTAGGCTAGGTAAATAAAGAAATGAAAGAATTAATTCTAAGCACCAAATTTTCATTCCTTTAAAATAATTCATCTAATTAATTAGCAAGCAGGCAATTCAAACTAATTAATTAAATAACACCATTAATTTAGCCCAATTAAATTATGGGGTGTTACATGTAATAGGGACCATTAGGTTACTGTCAGACAGGGAGTGTGGCAGGGACCATTAAAGGTAACCTACCTAATAGGGGATGTGGTAAGGACCATAGTGAGTGTGACAGAGATCCCATTGAGTACTTGGATCCACTACGGGACACTCTAGATAGTACATGAAAGTGAAGTGAACCATGAGTAGGGGAAAGTAAAGTGAAATAGGAGAAAAGAAAGAAAGAATAATTATTCATGAGTGCTAAATTTAATGCATATAGTTGTTCACTTGTTGACTCTCCTAATTTCTCTTATTGTATTATAATGATTATGAGTTTGGCTAAGGCCACTGAGAAATGCTCTTATTTCCTTGTTGCTCTATATGAGAAAATGTTTTTATGTGAGAATGATCATGTTACCATTATAATCTAATAATTTATCTTGTGTAATGGACATAAGGTGAAATACATACGCATTTATAAGTATGACATGTAATGACATTCATGCATAGCATCCCAATAGCCACAATATTTTACATAATGATGAGAAAAGAATGTAGAGTACTTTTCGTATGAGTACGATGGTAAAAACTAGAAATTTTATAAATTAGTTATTATTGCTACTGAAATTTATTCTTATTAAAAATGTTAGTTTGTATCAGATGCCTAGATACCAAGTATTATTAAAGATTGAAGTCCATGTGGAAATACCCTTTTTGGGGTACTTTCCTATCATTAAAGAACTTTGGGTGTTATTAGTAGTAGAAATTCCCCCAATATTGTAAGAGATAGGGGATGATATTTTGAATATTTTGGGCATGTAGATAGATATTTTGATGTATAAAATGTAACACCCCACACTTTAATTAGCCTAAATTAATGATTTTTAATTAAATGGATGGAATTAATTGAGTCATTTAATGATTATTATGAATTTCTAGCTCGCACAATTTAAGGGGCTAAATGGTTATATTCAAAGTAAGTTGCATAAAATTTTTAATGCTTAAAATTAATTCTTGAATTAATGTAATTACCTAGTCTAAGTACTAACAAAGAAGCAATACAAGATGCATATATTTAAACATATGCATGAGTATGCCATGGAAATTTAAATTTTTGCATGAAAAACAAGGAAGCCACGTTAAAAAGGGGAAATGGAACTTTTAATTTCATTCAATCTCCAAGCCACACGTGAATTAAGAGGAAGAAGGATTAAAAATAAATAAATAATAAAAAGTGCAGCTTAATTTATGGAATAGGAAAATCCAAGTTAGCAAGAAAGGAAAGAGGTGCACATTAGGAGCCACCTATGGAGACCATTAGGCAATGAAGTTAATCACAAAAATTATTGAAAAGAGGAGGAAAGAGAGAGAGGGACGTGCAATAAATTTCCCTTGCTAGCTTTTCCATTCGTCCGAGTGGTGAGTTGATATAGACACATGAATCTTATCTTTAACCATAAGGTAGTGGAGATAAATGAGAGAGGGAGAGACCATTAGATATATAGGTAGTGGATGGAAAAGGCAAGGAAGGTGCAACACGTAAAAGAAAAGGTGTCAACACCAAACATACAAGCACGTGAACCCACCTTTCTTCCATTAGACACCACTGAATAGAGAATATATATATAATTAATAAAGGTGAAAAACATGAGCTGCTTAGAACCGTACATCCAACATGAAACCAAAAGTGGTGTGTCTTCCGTTCTTTCCATTTTCAATCCAGTTGAGTAAGGGTGAGCAATTTCAAGCAAAAAGGATAGTACATGGATTCCACGTGTGACTAGGAAATAACGTTAATTAAGGTGTAGAATAGCAGGCCACCTTCCTTCATCCAAATGAGTGCCACCCGTGGAGGAGCTTGGGAATTAAAATATACACACACGGTATGTCTTAGGGTGAGACAAAGAAGAGCAGTTCACGTGAAGAGAGCACCTTGCGTATCCCTCTCATGTTCCTTTCCTTGTCGTAGATGAGTGGTTAATCCACTAATGCAAACTTCCATTATTTTAGGATGGTACATGCTAATAATAAAAGGAAGAGAGAAGGGAGGTGCCAAATTTTTGGAGATTAGCCAAAACAAAACTCAAAAGGAAAAAGAAAAAAACAAAAAAAGGGGAGCACAGGATCACTTAAAGAAAGGAAAAACATACAAGAGAGAGGGAGTGGGTTAGCCAAGGAAGAAAGGAGCCAAGGAGCAAGAAGCAAGGGAAATTCAAGAGAAAGCCCAAGAATATTCTCTCTAGCACACCACAAAGGTAGGTTAGCAATTCCTTTACTTTAGTTCCACGATTTAGTATACATGCTTTAAAATTTTTCTTTCATGGGACTAGAGTGATTATCTACATTCTTGATTTTGGGATAAACTTGAATTAGTATGCATGATAAATATAGGAGTTGGCTAAGGTGAATGAAATTAAGAGATGTGATTCTCCTACAAGAAATTAGCTCTAGAGATCATCTTAATGTTTGGGTTACTTGAGTTATTGATCTTAGTATTGAAGTGAGCTTGTGAATCCCCTAATGAAATAAATGGCAATACACATAACTCATGCAATAAGAAATGCCTTGTTCAAAATGAATGGAAAATTTATGGTGACTAATAATAATGCTTGAGATTATGGGAAATTTATGTTTATTCACAATAATGCATGTGATTAAGGGAAATGATTGACTAGGATAGTAATGGATATTATTGTTATGTCTGCCTATGAAACTAATCAACGATGAACACCACCATGAGAAATTTGAATTGGAGGGTTTAAGACTAATAATAATGATCATGGATAGGAGGAACATTATTATGGAAATTATTAGAACTTTTAGAAAGAAAAATATAAATTGGAATTAAATTCCAAGCAAAGTAAATTGTTATGGAAATTATTTTGAAATTTCTAGAAGGAAAATGCGCATTGAAATTAATTTCCACAAAAAGAAAGTGATATTAAGATTATTAGAATTCTATAAGAAAATGTATCTTAGAAATTATTTATAAGAAAGATAGATACTATTCCTTAAATATGGGTTTTTCCATAAGAAATGTATAATTACATTAAACTATAAAAAAGAGAAAAGTTTTCATTGAAATTAATAGCATTCCCTACGAAGTATATTAATGGTAAAATCCAAGACAAGAAATGTTAAGTCATTAGAATTTAGAGGGGATGTATGCTAATGATAATTCTCAAGAAAAGAAACTTTTCCCTGGATAATTAAAGAAATGTTAAAGGTACTCCACACGGGCGCCCTAGCGAGGCATGGCTGAAGGTTACGTGGCCGAGTGTCCACAATTTATGAGTTATGGCCAAATGTACTCCACACAGGCGCTCTAGCGAGGCATGGCCGAAGGTTCTCCATGCCCATGACCTAGTGCTCGCGATTATGCTATATACGTGGCTGAGTGTCCATGATTTACAAGGTGTGGCCAAAGGTGCTCCACACGGGCGGCCTAGTGAGGTATGGCCAAAGGTGCTCTATGCCCATGACCTAATGCTCGTGATTACGCTATATACGTGGCCGAGTGTCCACGATTTACGAGGTGTGGCTAAAGGTGCTCCACACGGGCAGCCTAGTAAGGCGTGGCTGAAGGTACTCCATGCCTATGACCTAGTGCTCGTGATTACACTATATACGTGGTCGAGTGTCAACGGATTATGAGGTATGGCCGAAGGTGCTCCACACCCGTGACCTAGTGTTCACGTAACACACATAAACACCCTGATAATTTCGTAATAAATCGGTAAGCTTATGAGAATCCGTGTTATTTGAAAAGGATATTTAATCTTTGTTAACTTCTAAATTTATCATGCAATGATTGTCAGTTTATAATTATGCGTATTCTTATGCCTAATATCAAGAATGTAGATTGAATGTTTTGGTGCTTACACCCTGGTATATATTAGTTGATTTTAAAAACTCTGAATTGCTAAGCTACTGGGAAACTTGTGTTTCTCACCTATGTACTAATATGTATTAGATACGGACGTGTAGCAGGGCCGTGAGCTAGTAGTCTTTTTGATTGAGTATAATTTTTTGTAATCCCCTATTTTGGGTCCTAGCTAGATCTAATTTAGAATAGGACATTATTTTTACTGTATACATGAGTTGTAATTAAGGTATATAGGGGAAATGAATATGTGAAAGACCGTTCCCCCTTAAGTTGAACGGGAGTCTAAGTGACAGGCCTGTTATCTCCTGACTTCTGAGGAACGGGTACTTCATGTATTCAGAGACATGTCTTATTAGCATGTAATGGAAATTATTGGACATGTACTTATTTGAATCACATAAAGGTTTTAATTTTTGCTGTGTAGTGTAGTATTTTTATTTCGTTGTGCATGTAAGTTTTTATTCTGAGCAAAGGATCCCAAACCTCATGCACATAATATAATTCGATGGTTTAACTGCTCGGAATTTAATTAAATAAAGGATAAAGATAATGTACCGAACCTATCTCTTGATATTGGAGTTAACAATAAGACTAGATAGGGGCGTTACATAAAAAGCTTGAAGGCATATATGTATAAGGATATGTGAGGAAAAATGGGTATGAATGGCAGGATTGTTGCCTACTTACCTTAGTTGACTAATTTTTGTAAACTCAAATATCTATAGGTATATGTCTTGATAGGTAACTATTTTGTGTAACGCCTGTAACAGCCCCTTAGCTTATGGTTCCTTTTAAGTTAATTAAGGTCTATAATATATAAATATCATAATAATGGTGTATTACTATTACTTTTACTCGAGTAAATTTTAACTTTTACCAAGTTAATTAATTGTGTGCCATTTGAGGTCGGGTTCTACACTCAAGCTCTCACTCAAGAATCGCAATGGAATATCAAATCATATATACATAGAATATGCTCTAGATAACTACACACAAACATGCATAATTACTCATTAGTCAACTTTAAAGTTTACTATTTGGGTAGAGAGGCAACATCCCTACCACTCAAAGCTCCGTCAAAATATCTATTGACAATTTTCATTTAATCCATTTACATCTAAGTTAATATAGGCTATGCATCAGATAATTTATACTAGACTTTCTCAAAAATCATAAAGACTAGTACAAAATGAATATATGCCTATAGTATTCAAAATATATACTTCCATGTATCCCCACAGTGGATACCTCTTCCCAATTACCTTCCTCTCTAGCCAGGGACTATTCAATGAACAACTCCACATACCACTTTCTTTATTTCATGAGTTTGTTTGTAACAACCGAAAATGTTTTTAAAAGATAAAACCAAAATTTTAACACCAATTCCATTTAAATCAAGTCTGGTATGTATTTTGAGGCGATGGTTGAACTTGGAAAGCGATTTGAAGTCAAAAACATGATCGAATGAAAAGAAACGTGATCCAGCGATCAGGGATTGACAGACGAAGTTTTGCATTTCGATTTCACAAACGAGGGCTAGAATCATTGCATGGAAACTCGTGCCAACATCTAGAGGGAAGCCAACGTCCTAAAGTTTCCCCGGGTGGTCCGGGAAAAGTCAGAATCGCCCGGAAGCTTCAAATTTCCTGAAACCCTGCCATTTGGCCTAATTCTCTCTCTCTCCTCACTCTATTTTCTCTCTCCTCCTTCCTCCACCGCGCCCTGCCACTACAGCCACCGTGAGCCACCACCAGGCATACCAATCAACTCCCCTCTCCACCCTCGACTTCCATCAACCACCCATGGCCTCCAACGGCCTCCAAAAAATGACATTTTCCACCCCCATCGCACGAAAATTTTTCCAGCTGAGATCATCGCTGTCTGCCACGTTGGCCGTCACCGCCCCCACCATCGTGTAGCCTAAGCTGCCAGCTTCCTCCACCAGCTCGCCGACGTTGAACGAAGGTCTGACGTGCCTGGATCGAGGCTTTTTCAGTCCACTGTGCATCATTTTTCATGGCCAGAAAATGCCGTCCAAACGGCCGTGAACCACCGCGCCACCACCATATTCAGACTCCTCATCTTGCAGGCTTCACAGTGGTGTAAATTTTGAGGCCAACCGCACCCCTCTGCCATGCGCCGTCATACACCGCCGTGCCGGAGCATCTGGATATACACCAGGAGACACCGAGATCACCACGGGATAGATTTTCACCATTTGACAACACTGGTAAGGTCTGATTTCCCAAAAACTAATGAATTCTGATTGAATTAGCTGCCGAACGCAATTAGGAAATAAATTAACCTAGGAATTTGGATAATCGGACTTAAAATCGTAAAATGGATGACGTGATGAGCTTGAATATTCATTTAAATGTTCAGGGAATTTAATTGGCTCGAAAACTGAGATTTTGTGAAGTTCTGAATTGATTTGGAGCAACAGGAGACCAGGTAGGATGATTTACGCTTCCTGAGTTCTATATTTGACCTAGTGAGTACCTGAACTATTAGATTTAATTGCATGGATTTATGTGCTGCTTTCGATGGAATAAATTGCATGCTTTTGTGCTGGATATCCTAATTGCATGTTAGACGTTTTGTTTATCGAGTTTAGATGCCCTTAGGATGGATTTACTTAGGGTAGGGTACTTGATAGCCGGTATGGGATGGCCGTTAAGTATCCCAAGTACAGGGAGTTTTTAATTGACATTATTTTTAGCAGATTTAGCCTGTACTGCGTTAGGGATCACGCGATAAATCAGGACGACCCTAAGAAAGGTTTAAGGAGTATAAAGGGGGATAACCTAGAAAGGGAAATGTTGTGATTTAGGCATAATACCCTAGAACCCTGAGGAATAGCCAACCGTGAGCATCTGAGTTCGAATAGACTGTATGAGGATGAGAATTGGCGTATGTGCACTAGGGGATGCCCTAGATGTTGATTCTCACCCGGTCCTTGAGTGAGTGATTGGTGTTATAGATCACACTCACAATATAGGCGAGATTCGGGTGATTGGTGTTACGGATCACACCCAACGATAAGAGAGGTAATCTCTCGAGATAACAGGCAATTGGATGATGATTTATATTGGGTCGCAGAGTACTTGTGGCCTAGATGGATTTAGATACACCGGGTATGGGATTTAACCTGATTTCTATGATTGGTTTTCAAAGAAATGCATTTGATGATTTTTTGTATTTGCCGCAATTTCCATGTGATAAAATGATTTTAAAGATAAGGTATTTCACTGATTTCGAACTGATTTCGGGAAGTTATTTTCGGTGCTCGCACCGCTGAGTATTTAACCAGATTTTGAATTGTAATTGAACTGTAAATTATTCTACTGGGATTTTATATCTCACCAGGTTGTTTACTCAGATGAACAGGAACCAGGACAGAAACCTAGACGTTAGCTGATGATGCCTGGGTGATAAATAAAAGAACGGCTTAATCTAGGCTTGAATGTCATTGTGTATATTTTTACTGATGATGATGTATATTGGTTGCCTGTAATTTATATTTTCTGTTGTTATTGGACTGGCTGTGTATCTGTAAACAGGATGACTATTGTACTTGGGATATATTCGAAATACAGAGGAAACTCTGCCAGATTTTTGGTAGGGTTTACCATTGTAAGCTTATAGAATTAAGTTGGGATTTGTATGAATGCTTGTATGACGTATCGATGGGTTTTAATTTTCATTCCAGAGTAATTTATGATGAATGTATGTATAGTTAGTATAGTTGCATGTAAATTACGGTTGAACGGAATCTGAATGGGCAACGAGAAGTCTATTTGGGTTACGCTCAACCAGTAACGATCCCCTGACGTTCCCACATCGGTAATAACCATTGCAAAGACCCATATGCTTTCGCTATGTAAACTTAGGATTGTGTATGTCGTATTTGAGGGTTGTTACAATTATGGTATCAAAGCCCAGTTTTTTAGATTGTCTAGTTTAGTGGGCTAGGGATTGTGAATTTTCGGGCTTGCAGCTTTAGGGTTTTGATTGATTTAACTCTGGAATGCTAGGACTTAATCTCGAATCGATAAGTAACGAAATGAATTTAATGCCCTTCTGTTAACTGTTGCTGTTATGACTGAATTGTTTGCTTTCTGTGTCAGATAACTATGGCAGAATCTAGCAGGGATGCCACTCATAGGCCCAGATGAAGGCCAAGGCACAGGAACCAAGGTGCTTTGGGTAGTGGTAGCATGGAGACTGATTTCGACATGCGCGATATGATGGAATCTATCCGTATGATAGCTGATGCAATGAGAGATCAAGCCACTACTAGTGCTAATGTGATGAGACAGCAGTAGGAAGACAAACATACTAGAAATGACAGAGCCACCCAGCATGCTAACCCATTGTATCAGGGATGGATCGAGTTTCAGCGAGCAGGTCCATCTCCATTTACAGGTGCTTTTGATCCAGCTACGATAGAAGCCTGGATGAAAGATATTGAAAAGATTTTTAGATTGTTGCAGTGTGACGACGAGTAGAAAGTTACATATGCAACATACATGTTGAAGGGCGAAGTAGAACTCTGGTGGATAGGTGCCCAGCAATTAATGGAAAGCAGAGGCATTCCACTTACCTGGGAGTCTTTCAAGAGAGTCTTTATGGACCAGTACATCCCTGAGAGCGTAAAACAATCAAAGGAAGCACAGCTTCTGAAGCTCACACAGGGAGGTAGGCCATTTGAGGAGTATTTGAAACAATTTAAAGAATTATCCTGATACTCCACCTACCTGCGAATGCATTATGCCGAGGCCTGGAAAGCAAAGCAATTAGAAGAAGGCCTAGACTTACCCATGAAGACTCAACTAGCCATATTGGAGATTAGAGACTTCGCCACACTAGTAAACAAGTGTCGAATCCTGAGCAAGAATCTAGAATAAAGACAGGCTCAGAATATGACACAGAGAACAGGGAACCGGCCAAGACCAGTAACCAGAAATCTTAATGTGAGAAGCGGTATGTTTAAACTGCAACCAAGGGTTTCTAGTAGCAGTGGAAGGCGACCTGATAATACTCCCTGTTCGAAGTGTAGCACCAGACATCCGAATCAGCCCTGCTCGCATCAGACTCCACTTCAATGTTATAGGTGTGGAGGTACAGGACATATGGCCAAATACTACCCTTCCACCGAGAACCAGCCGACATCCAATAGCCGAAGACCACAGAATCTAGGGAGATTGTTTACTTTGAATGCGGAAAATGTCGACAGGTCTTTGGCTTGATGCAGGGTAGAGGTAAAATCTATAATTTTTCTTTGATAGTATTGTTTGATTCGGGTGCTACGCACTCCTTTATTGCTGATCCATGCGTAGAGAGAATAAAACTACCTGTTCAAACCTTGCCCTGTGACCTATACATATCCACACCTTTGGGAGAAGCCACTATGTCCCCACGCATATGCCTGAATTGCCCCTTAACCATTGAGGATACTTTGTTCATTGTGGACCTAGTGTGTATACCATTGACCGGGATCGACATTATTTTTGGAATGGATTGGTTAACTAGGAATCGGGTCTTGTTGAATTGTTCTGAAAGGATAATCACTTACTTGGATAACGTGCCTGTGCGAGGGAGTGACAGGGCTTGTGAGATAGGTGATATGTCCCTCAATCTCTCTGAGGTAGAGTTGTAGGATAGGCTAAGCCAAATCCCAATCGCTAGTGACTTCCCGGAGGTATTTCCTTTGGAAGTGAGTAGACTGCCACCACCTAGGGAGATAGAATTCACCATTGACCTGATTCCAGGCACGGGCCCAACAGCCATGACTCCATATCATATGGCCCCAGCGGAGTTAAGGGAATTAAAGGTCCAAATTGAAGATATGTTGGAGAAGGGGTTCATTAGGCCAAGTGTATCACCATGGGGAGCTCCGATCTTATTCATAAAGAACAAAGATGGGAGTTTGAGATTGTGTATAGATTACCGACAATTAAACAAGGTGACCATTAAAAATAAGTACCCATTACCACGTATTGACAACTTGTTTGATCAGTTGCAAGGTGCGACTATATTTTTTAAGATAGACTTAAGATCAGGATACCACCAGATTAGGGTTAGAGAGGAGGATATCTCGAGGATAGCGTTTAGGACAAGATACGACCACTACGAGTTTCTAGTGATGCCATTTGGATTAACAAACGCACCAGCTGTCTTTATGGATTACATGAACAGGATTTTCAGACCCTACTTAGATCAATTTGTAATGGTATTCATTGATGATATCTTAGTCTATTCCAAGACTCACAAAGAGCATGCCTAGCATCTTAGCACAATGCTACAGATACTGGAACAGAAGAAATTGTTTGCAAAGCTAGAGAAATGTGAGCTTTGGTTAGAAGAAGTAAAATTTTTAGGACACGTGGTTAATGGGGAAGGGATAGCGGTAGACCCAAAGAAAATTGAAGCAGTGTTAGATTGGGGTCGACCTAGGACAGTCACCGAGATTAGGAGTTTCCTGGGTTTGCCCGGCTATTATAGGAAATTCATTCAAGGATTTTCTCAAATAGCCGTTCCATTAACCCAGTTGACTCGGAAAGGGGTAGATTTTGAATGGAGCGAATAGTGTGAGACTAGTTTTCAAATTTTGAAAGAGAAATTGACCACCACTCCTGTACTAATTATTGTGAAACCCCTAGAACGCTTTACTGTATATACAGATGCATCCCTGAGAGGCCTAGGTTGCGTATTGATGGAAGATGAGAAAGTTGTGGCTTATGCATCGCGACAATTGAAACCTGCAGAGGAAAACTACCCCACCTATAACTTAGAACTAGCTACCGTAGTGTTTGTCCTAAAGATTTGGAGACATTACCTATATGGCGATGTATTCGAAGTATATAGTGATCATAAGAGCCTTAGGTATTTGTTTGATCAAAAGGAATTAAACATGAGGCAGCGTAGGTGGGTAGAATACCTGAAAGATTTTGATTTTGAATTGAAATATCATGCAGGGAAAGCGAATGTCGTGGCTGATGCATTAAGCTGAAAGTCACTACAACTAGCTAGTTTAATGATTGGTGAGATGAGGTTACTTGAAGATTTTAGGAATCTCAGCCTCAACGTAATCTCGTTTTCGCAAAGATTAGTGATGAGTGACTTTTTGATAACCTATGAATTGAGAGAGCTAATTAGACAAGCACAACTTGAGGATGAATCCTTGGAAGTATACGCAGACTAACCTAATTTTGGAATGGCACCTGATGGAGTTTTAATGTTTAGAAAGAGGGTAGTGATTCTGAACCATCAAGAGCTAAAGGAAAAAGTGTTAGCAGAGGCCCATAGAAGCCATTACACTATTCACCCCAGTATTTCCAAGATGTATTAAGACTTAAAAAGGAATTTTTGGTGGCCCGGTATGCGGAAGGATATCACGAACTACGTGAATTCCTATTTGACTTGTCAACAGGTCAAGATAGAACATCAGAAACCCGCAGGGCTACTAAAACCATTGGAGATACCAGAAAGAAAATGGGATCAAATCACTATGGATTTCGTAGTAGGATTACCTAGAACACTAGCAGGATTTGATGCCATTTGGGTAATAGTGGATAGATTAACCAAGTCTGCACACTTTTTACCTGTAAAGGTGCATTACTCCATGGAGAAATTAGCCGAATTATACCTTAGGGAAATCGTGAGGTTGCATGAAATACCGTCAGGTATAGTATCCGATCGAGACCCTAGGTTTACTTCGAGATACTGGCAATCCCTATAGCAAGCCTTAGGAACCCAGCTTAAATTTAGCATAGCCTATCATCCTCAGATTGACGGGCAGTCTGAGAGGACTATTCAAACCCTAGAAGACATGTTAAGGGCTTGTGTACTAGAATAGAAAGGAAGTTAGGATAAACACCTGCCGTTGATAGAGTTTGCATACAATAACAGTTATCACTCTACCATCGATATGGCACTGTATTAGGCTCTATATGGGAGGAGTTGTAAGTCACCTTTAAGTTGGGTAGAAATGGGGGAGAGTGCACTGTTAGGACCCAAAATAGTACAAGAAACCACTAATCAGACTAAAATGATCAAGGAAAAGATGAGAGTTGCCCAACAGAGGCAAGAATCCTATGCCAACAAGAGAAGAAGGCCTTTAGAATTTAATGAGGGAGAGCACGTATTTTTGAGAGTGTCCCCCACCATGGGTATCGATAGATAGTTGAGGACTAAGAAACTAAGCCCTAAATTCCTAGGACCATTCCAAATCTTACAAAGAGTCGGTCCCGTTGCCTACCAAATTGCCTTACCTCCCTATTTGTCCAACCTACATGACATTTTTCATGTCTCTCAACTTCGTAAATATGTCCTAGATCCTGCGCATGTATTAGGGAATCAACCGATAATATTAAAGAAAAATTTGACTTATGAATCTACTCCTGTACAAATCCTTGACTTTAAGACTAAGCAACTTCGAAGTAAAATAATCCCTTTAGTTAAGGTACTTTGGCAGGATGTAGCATCGCAGGAGATGACGTGGGAGAAAGAAGAAGAGATGAGGCAAAGATACCCATAACTGTTCACAGGTATGAATTTTGGGGACAAAATTTCTTTTAAGGGAGGGAGAATGTAACTACCGAAAATGTTTTTAAAAGATAAAACCAAACTTTTAACACCAATTCCATTTAAATCAATTTTGGCATGTATTTCAAGGTGATGGTTGAACTTGGAAAGCGATTTGAAGTCAGAAACACGATCGAATGAAAAGAAACTCGATCCGGCGATCAGGAACTGATAGACTAAGTTTCGTACTTTGATTTCGCAAACGGAGGCCAGAATCGTTGCATGGAAACTCATACCAACGTCTGGAGGGAAGCCGACGTCCTAAAGTTTCCCCGGGTGGTCCGGGAAAAGTCATAATCGCCTACGGAGGCTTTAAATTTCCCGAAACCCCACCATTTAGCCTAATTCTCACTCTCTTCTCACTCTATTTTCTCTTTCCTCTCTCTCCTCCTTCCTCCACTGCGCCCCGCAATAGCCACCGTGAGCCACCACCAGGTATACCAATCAACTCCTCTCGCTACCCTCGACTTCCAGCAACCACCCATGGCCGCCAACGGCTGCCAGCGCCACTGAAAAATGACGTTTTCCACCCCCATCGCGCGAAAATTTCTCCAGGTGAGATCACCGCCGTCTACCAGCGTTGGCCATCACTGCCCTCACCATGGTGCAGCCTAAGCTGCCAGCTTCCTCCACTAGCTCGCTGACGTTGAACGGAGGTTCGACGCACCCAGATTGAGGCTTTTTCCGTTTGTCGTGCGTCAGTTTTTGTGGCCAAAAAATGTCATCCAAACGGCTGTGAACCACCGCGCCACCACCATATTCAGACTCCTCGTCTTGCGAGCTTCACCGTGGTGTAAATTTTGAGGCCAACCGCACCCCTCCGCCGTGCGCCGCCGTGGTGGAGCATCTATATATACACCAGGAGACACCGAGATCACCCCGGGATAGATTTCCACCATCCAACAACACTGGTAAGGTCCGATTTTCCAAAAACTAATGAATTCTGATTGAATTAGCTGCCGAACGCAATTAGGAAATAAATTGACCTAGGAATTTGGATAATCTTTAGAATCGTAAAACGGATGACGTGACGATCTTGAATATTCATTTAAATGTCCAGGGAATTTAATTGGCTCAAAAATCAAGATTTTGTAAAGTTCTGAATTGATTTGGACCAACAAGAGACTAGGTAGGATGATTTACGCTTCCCGAGTTCTATATTTGACCTAGTGAATACCTGAGCGATTAGATTTAATTGCATGGATTTCCATGCTGCTTTCGATGGAATAAACTGCATGCCTGTGTGCTGGATATCCTAATTGCATGTTACACGTTTTGTTTATCGAGTTTAGATGCCCTTAGGATGGATTTACTTAGGGTAGGGTACTTGATAGCCGGTATAGGACGGCCGTTAAGTATCTCGAGTACAGGGAGTTTTTAATTTACATTATTTTTACCAGATTTAGCCTGTACTGTGTTAGGGATCACGTGATAAATCAGGACAACCCTAAGAAAGGTTTAAGGAGTATAAGGGGGGATAACCTAGATGGGGAAACGTTGTGATTTAGGTGTAATACCCTAGAACCATGAGGAATAGCCGACCGTGAGCATGTGAGTTCGAATAGACTGTATGAGGATGAGAATTGGCGTATGTGCACATGCTAGGGGACGCCCTAGATGTTGATTCTCACCCGGTCCTTGAGTGAGTGATTGGTGTTACGGATCACACTCACAAGATAGGTAAGATTCGGGTGATTGGTGTTACGGATCACACCCAACGATAAGAGAGGTAATCTCTCTAGATGACGTGCAATTGGATGATGATTTAGATTGGGTCACAGAGGACTTGTGGCCTAGATAGATTTAGATACACCGGGCATGGGATTTAACCTGATTTCTATGATTGATTTTCAACGAAATGTATTTTATGATTTTGAGTATTTGCCGCAATTTCCATGTGATAAAATGATTTTAAAGATAAGGTATTTCACTGATTTTGAACTGATTTAGAGAAGTTATTTTCGGTGCTCGCACCGCTGAGTATTCAACCAGATTTTGAATTGTAATTGAACTGTAAATTATTCTACTGGGATTTTATATCTCACTAGGTTGTTTACTCAGATGAACAGGAACCAGGACAGGAACCTAGACGTTAGCTAATGATGCCTAGGTGATAAACAGAAGAATGACTTAGTCTAGGCTTGAATGTCATTATGTATATTTTTGCTAATGATGATGTATATTGGTTGTCTGTAATTTATGTTTTCTGTTGTTATTGGACTGGCTGTGTATCTGTAAATAGGATGACTATTGTACTTGGGATATATTCGAAATACAGAGGAAACTCTGCCAGATTTTCGGTAGGGTTTACCACTGTAAACTTATGGAATTAAGTTGGGATTTGTATGAATGCTTGTATGACGCATCAATGGGTTTTAATTTTCATTCCAGAGTAATTTATGATGAATGTATGTATAGTTAGTATAGCTGCATGTTAATTAGGGTTGAACGGAATCCGAATGGGCAACGGGAAGTCTATTTGGGTTACGCTCAACCAGTAATGATCCCCTGACGTTCCCACATCGGGAATAACCATTACAAAGACCCATATGCTTCCGCTATGTAAACGTAGGATTGTCTATGTCCTATTTGGGGGTCGTTACATTGTTACTATTTAGCCACCTCTAAACTTTAACTTTAACTTTTTGTACATTCTGAGGCATCCTTCAATTGGATCCGAGTACCATCTTATAACCAGAGGGATAGTTGTCAACTCTACCCAACATTTTCCTTCGTCAAATGAGACTGGTTATCAACTCATGGGATCACTATCAACTCTACCCAGATCATTTTCTCTTTTCGCTTTTGGGTGGATCTCAATACTATAGAATCACCATCCCTTTTCGATGGATCACATTCTTATAACACCCTAATTTTATAGCTATTTGCAAAATTATAATGTTCATAAATCCTTTGGCTATAAGAATGGCATGTTATATACTCTTCTGTCCTTTATTATTATTACCTGAGTTCTATAATTTCCATTATATATTATCAATGTGATTAGGTTTAGATCCTTCCTCAGGTATTAAATTCATTCATAACACAGCGGAAGACTAAATAATCATACATCATAATCGATCAATGAAGAAAAAATTTAAACCATCATTTATATACTTTCCATATCCATATCAAACTTACAACGTTATTACATATACTACAAGATATATGGAGTTACACTGTTTTCTTAGGGTAAGGAGGTAACAAACCTACCTCTCATACTCCTATCAAAAACCTAGCAGTGGGTCACTACCACATATCCTGTTATATATGCCCATTACATTTCATGTACATCAAAATAGGCTATCCTAATTCCATTCCAAAAAAAAAAACCATTTAGAATTAGGATAATGGGCTAACTAACTATAAACATTCCAGTCATAACCAAAAAGTGTTATTTCTTCACTCCTCTACCGAGGAGGAGGATGAACTTCCGTTACAGAAATTACCCAGATTGCTTGAACCACTGAAAACTATCCCAGAAATGGAACATCCACATATGCTATCTCAAACTCCAACCATACTATATGCCTAGGCATCTGATACATATCAGATACAATCGTGATAAACAATTTCTCAGTAGCTTAATAATCTAGTTTAAAAATTTATCTGATATGTACCACCATAGTGATACGAAAAACAGTTCTCTGTTCTTTCTTTCTCTACCATAGGATATTCTATCGAGAAAATACTGTCAACATTTGATGATTATGTATGGCAATGTATTTAAGAATAAATTTATATATCAATATAAATATGAATTTAAATATGAATATGGCATTTTATTTCACATACTAGTTCACTGCAAAAACATACTCTGGTGTCAAGATAATAAAACACTTTTGTTAATAACACAGGGAAAATATTCATCAATAATTGGAAAATGTTCATAAATCTTAGCTAAAAGCCATAAAATAAACAGATAGGAGAATTTAAGAGTCTCGGGAGAGTCACTAAGTGAACTACTCCATGTACTACTATGTACATTAATGAGATAATTTTCCTACTATGTGACAGTTTTGCCACTAGTACTATCTGAGGCGTCCCCAAGTGGATTCGTGTACTTAAAATGATTAATGTATTTTTACAGATCATTAATGGAGTGAAAATTTAATGCTCATGGGATCACTACTACTGTGTAGATTATTTCCTCTCCGCTTTTTGGGCGGATCATGGTGCTATGAAGTCACCACCCTCCTGTTGGTGGATCACACTCCTAGTACGCGATTTCATATATATAATCTAGGATGACTAAGCTTGTACACATGGTTATGCTAAAATGTAAGTAGATGTTTCTTTTTATCTGGCCATCTAGGCTACATTAACTTAGAATTTGCAACCATCACGGCGTTTTTCTAAAATCTTTATTCCAAGTGGATATTTCACCATCCATATTTATGAAACAACCATGGAATGCACAATGGTCGTCCCATAATGACAATTGGTCACTCAGTTACAAGCTTTTCTATCCTAGATCATATTTTAGAAATACTTCCTCTAATTCTCTTGTGTATCTTTCTATGTTTTCCTTTGTATACTTGTTTCCCTTTTCTATTGGAATACAATAGTCCTATTTCTCTACTTTACTATCAAGACACAATAACTATGGTTAAAATATAACCCTTTCCCTTATGTGTATGTTAACGTTGTCATATTGGAATTGTTTAAATATGAAAATTTTTTTATCCTTTTCTAAACTCATGTTCATATTTATTTATGAAAACATTGCCTACATCAAATTAATTCTCCTTTCTTGAAATTAATAATAATATAAATCTCTTATAAAATTTTAATAATTTTCAAGGAAAAATTTCATGATTTTGGCCTAAGGAAAATTCAAGAAAATTGAATGTTCTACAATTTAAATTTCCATTTTCTATTCTTTAAATAATACCATTAAAATGGTATAATCTCTCTTCCATAATCAATACATATTCCCTCATCTAAACATTACACAAAAGGGTGCCAGGTGAACACTTTCTATTATTTCACCAATATTATTTTATTTAAATTCTAATATATCCATAAAACACCATTAAACATTAATTCTTCACAAATTAATGTCAATGTGTAAATGGACATATTTTTGCATCTCATTGGAATATTTGTACATCACTTGAATTTGCATAGTTATGGCAAAATTTCACACTATCAATTTAACAAAAATATTTCCATCACTTTTATTATTCTAGCCTTGCCTAAAATCTCACTTTGCATAGAAAAATTTCATTGAATTTCCATCCCCTTTCTTCTTGGCCAAGGCATGTTTTCAACCAAAAGAATTTTTCATTTTTCAAGTAAAATTCCCTTTCTCCTTCCCCTTTCCTTCATGGCCAATTTTTTAACACCAATGGCAAGCTAAAATTTTAACACCAATTTAGTATAAAATTTTCTCTTCCTCTCGGCCAAAAAGGAATTCCATGGAGAAAAATTGGTTTTCAAAATCATACCTCTATTTTTATCATATCTAACCAAAATTCATCATCAAAATATCATTACCTATCCATAACCAAAGCAAATCAAGGATTACAACCCATCCAACAAGAAATCTTCAAAAAATGGTGAAAATTCAAGAGAATTTTCCATGTAGTCATATATCATCCAATAAATTCCATAAAAATTCTTAAATACATCCATACAAACCATATAGACATTTCCCAATAGAAATTTATGCAAGGAAAATTGTAGAAAGAGAATATTTTACTATTCATGGATTTCATATATTTGCCAAAACTTGCAAAAACATCCATAAATCTTGAAAATAAATGTGGCAGATTGATAAGCTACCTTGTTTTCCTATTGTTTTGTGATTTTCCTTCAAGCTTCCAAGTTTCTCTCCTCCACAACGTCTTCTTCTTCTCCTTCTTGGTATGTTTGATTTTCTCTTTCTTTTTCCCATTTTTCACACTGCCTTTTTGCTTGGTTGGAGAAGAAGATAAAGGCTTATTAATTAAGTGGAAGAGAACAGACCATTTTGTCCCTTGCTTTATCCTTACTTAGTCATGATGTCAAGGGGCATTTTGGGGAGTTTCTAAAGTATTTCTTTAGGCAAAATACCCATTATGTCCTTGTGGTAAAATTACCTTTTTACCCTTAGTGTCAAATTACCATTTTGCCCTTTATGGTAAAATGACCATTTTACCCTTGTTAAGTCCTAAACTGAAAGTTTCTTTCAAAATTTTGGGAAAAATATTCCATAGTCAATTTCATAATTTTTTTCAGATAAAATTAGCCACTTTATTTGATAAATATATATATATTTTTAAGTAAAATTTGACTATTTTTCTCCTAGATATTACTCTTAAACCAATCATGACATTGGCGCGAATTTCAACCCTCATCATGATGAGCCATAAATGCACCATAACTACACCTCGATTCACGTGTTTACTTTTAGGATATTTTGTGAAACTAATTTCCTTTCATTTTAGTCCCTAATCATTTCCTTTCAGTTTAGTCCTTCCTTTGTTTAAGGCAATATGAAATTATTTTTGGACTATTTTTCAAGCACAAAAATATTGAATCTAGGGTTTTAAGACGTACTTGATATCATAGAATTAAGGATATTACATTCTCGGTACACTATTCTCTCACATATAAACTAGGTTGACTCGGCTCATGTCCATGGTTTTACTTAACTCTAAATATGTGTTTCTTAAATGGCCTTTGGAAGATGACACTAACATAAAGTTCACGACCATCACGGTGTTTTCAAAATCATCTAAGTTCAAGTGGATGTTTAACCATCCTAATTTATGGCATAACTATGGAATGTAACACCCCAATCTTATAGTCATTCCCTTAAATTTTGTATATTTATTTCAGTAAAAATTCTCTGGCTATAAAACTAGTATGTTATCATTACTCTTTATCCTTGTTATTTACCCGAGTAAAAATTTTAAATTTTCATTTTATGATTGATCAGGCTTGGGATTCATTACTCAGGTATTTTACTCATACAATACACAACAAAAGAATAAAATAATAATAATATTAAATTGCAACGAAGCAGATAAAAACTCATTTTTTTCCATATATATTGCATTGATTCATATTTACAATGTCATACATATATTTCGGGATATGTGAAGTTATTTTAGTCTTTAAGTGTAAGGAGGCAACAAACCTGCTACTCATATCCTTTTTCAAAATTACCTACTAGTAAATACAATTTTCACATATCCAGATATATATGCCCATCTCACTATATACATCCAAAAAATATTTATCTTAATTCTATTTCCAAAATATAAAAGAATTAGGATAAAATGGGCTACTCTCTATGTAATTACATTATATTCCAAAAAGACATATTTTCTACCCCCTCTACTGAGGATGGACTTCCATGACTATTACTATGTAAATGCCTTGAATTACATTAAAGGTTCCTAAGAATGGAACTTCCACTAACACCACTTCTACCTCAAACCACACCATGTACTTGGGCATATGATACACACTAGATACAATCATTAGAATATTTTCTTAGTAGTTAAGCAATCTAATTCATTTTATAAAACATTTGGCATGTACCACTATAGTGATACAAAAAATGTCTCTACCTTCTCTTTCTTTTAAATAATTTTAATTCTAATGAAATGCAATGCATATGTGTGTGTGTGTGTTTGTGTATCATATGGACATATATGGCATACAACATTTAAAACATTAAAAGCTATCAATTTGGCATCAAAATAAAATCAATCACATTTCCTTTTCCATTTTATCAACTCATGACATTAATAAACAAGGAAACATTTCAGTCACTAATTTAGATAACTTCATGTTGCACACCTCACCTCTTGATGCCACCACTTAAGACCACTCACCTTAGGGATTCTTTCAGTACCATTTATCCCTTAGGTGTCTATTTAGTGCCATCTACCATAAGAGGCATTTTAGTGCTATTCCTCCCTTAGGTAGTCATTTAATGCCATTCACCATAAGGGGAAATTTAGTGCCATTCATCCCTTAGGTAGTCATTTAGTGCCATTCACCATCCACAATGTAATGCCATCTCAATTTAGTTCCATTCACAATACCATTCACAACATAATGCCATTTCAATTTAGTGCCCTTAACAATACCATTCACTATAGCATCTATAACTTATATTAATTACAACCTAGTGCCATCATAATATGCATCAATTACCTTTTTCATTGCACCTCGTATTTCCCTTAAATTTTAGGTCAACATAGTCCACTCATGGTCTCTTTTCTTTTAAATGATTAAAATTGAATCGTTAAGGGAAAAAGGAGTATCATTTCGGCCAACAAGAGAAAGTGATGAAGATAAGAAATTTTCATGTCATTTTCTTTCTTTACATCATCCTTTCCATTATGTAAATACAATTTACATACAAATATAACCTTCCTCTCTTTTATTCACATGCATAACACCCTCCTTCCCACTAAATTGCATACTTTTAACATAGCATTTCATAAATTATAGAGGAAATGTATCAACTCAAATTTTAAAAATTTTCTTTGCTTCATTCAAACCAAATCAAGAACCACTCATGTGAAAACGCTTAGATAAACCTTATTACTGGGATCTACTGCTACCCCATCTTGGGTGATCACATGTCTTAAGAATCTCACCTCCTCTAACCAAAACTCACATTTCTCAAGTTTTGCATACAGCTGCCTCTCCCTAAGCACTTGCAACAAAATTTGAAGGTGTTGTTCATGCTCTTGCCTATTTCTAGAATATACAAGAATATCATAAATGAACATTACCATGAATTGATCAAGGTAAGGTCTAAATATGCGATTCATGTAATCCATGAAAATAGTTGGAGCATTTGTTAAACCAAATGGCATTATAAGAAATTCATAATGCCTATACCTAGTCCTAAAAGCAGTCTTAGGTATATCTTCACCTCTTACTTTGATTTGATGGTACCCTGACCTCAAATCAATCTTAGTGAATACAACTGCTCCTCTTAATTGATCTAAAAAATCATTAATCTTAGGTAGTGGGTATTTTTTTTGTCATGGTCACTTTATTTAATTGCCTATAGTCTATACACATTCTCATACTTCTATCATTTTTCTTCACAAATAACACCAGTGTTCTCCATGTGAAGCACTAGGCCTAATGAATTGCTTCTATAAAAGGTCTTCTATCTGAACCTTGAGTTCATTGAGCTCTAAGGAAGACATCCAATATGGTGCTATAGAGATCAGTCCCGCCTCGGGAACTAACTTTATAAAGAATTCTACTTCTCAACCTTAGGAATTAACTTTAACTGCTCATAAAATAATTAAAAAGGACAAGAAGAATGTACCAAACCTATCTATTGATATTGAAATGAAAAACAAGACTAGATAGGGGTGTTACAACATGGACACTGAGCCACCACCTAGGGTAATTGTGCACACTTAGGCACTCTGTGGACACTTGGCCACCTTCCTAGGGTCATTGTGCACACTTGGGCACTACGTGGACACTAGGCCACCACCTAGGGTAATTGTGCTCACTTGGGCACTTTGTGGACACTTGGCTACTTTTATGATTCTTTGACAATTCTCAGGGAAACTTTTCCTTTTATTAAATCATAATACTAGTGTACATCTCCTTAAAATTCAAAAATTTTAAGAATAAATGTCCCTTTCTTTGAAATTAATATCGATTTACACTTCTCATAAGAAATTGCATTAATTTCATGAAGAATTTCCCCTTTCTTTGAAAATTACTATAAATGTACATTTCTTATGAAAGTACTAATATTTTTTAGAATACTTTCACTTTTCTTGAAATTTAACTCTAGTGTACAATCCTTATAAAAATTCTAGTATTTTCAAAAATGATTTCTCCTTTATTGAAAATAAAATTTAATGTGCATTTCTTATAAGGATTCTAATAAATCCCAGAGTAATTTTCCTTTCTTGAAAATTAATATCAATGCACATTTCTTATAGAATGTTAAAAAACTCAAGAATAAATTTCTCTTTTCCTTAAAAATTACATTGATGTGCATCTCTTATAAACTTCAAGAATAAATTCCCTGATTTTTTAAAAATAATACTAAGGTGCATCGCTTGTAATTTACAAGGATAAATTCCATGGACTTGGCCTAGGGAGATTTATTAATTGAGAAATTCTATTTTCTTCCTTCATTCTTTACTAACACCCATAAATGGTAGGGTTTCCTTCCTTCAGCTTGAATTTAACACCATGCAACGCTATTCTTTTTTTTTTTTTAACAGCATACTCATGCTATCTCATCTATCGACATTTCAATAAACCACACAAGCTAGCCAACAGACTTATATTTTATCAAGAATGCAGGTATACCATTATGTTCCTAAGAAAACTTGCAAAGCATGTTGGTTGCATCATTAAAACATGGAACATAATCTCAAATTGTTAACCTACCTTGAGGATGACTAGAAGGAAGTGATCTTGGCCCTTCCTTTGATCTCCTTCTACACCTTGCTTCCTTTAATTCTCACTTCCCTACAATAAATGCCAAATTTTCACTTCGGTCCAATCATTAAGGAACAGTTGGACATAAAATCCACAGGAAAACATCAAATTAGGGTATTTTAAATTATACCAGAGGTTCTGAAAGCTCGAGATCTAATTTCTACGATTTTCCAGTAGTTCCGGCAATGGCACACGATGGCATACAATGGTAGACAGCGGTTGGGGTTAAAAAGCACTCCAAAATGTAGCCTGTAACATGAGGATGCCAGATCCGGTTTCTGTTAAGTGAAACACGGCTGTTTAGATGGTGTTTTTGACAATGAAGGCGATGAATGACAGAACTATTTTCCCCCTTTTTAGGCACATGGCGGCGGCGCTCCATCGGGTAGAAGCTAGCTAAGTAAGCTGGTAGCTCAGGCTTCCCAACGGTGGTGGCGGTGTGGCCAGACGGCGTCGAACGGCGGAGATCGCAATGTGGCCTTGAAATTGCGATAGGAAGGAAAAATGCCATTTTTTGGCGGCTGTGGTGACCAGCGGTCGCTGCAGTGTCTTGCTGCGACGTCGAGCTGAGCTGCTAAACCTTCCAATAGAGACGGATGGCAATGTAGTGGCCGATTGCTAAGCGAACGGTGGTGGCAATTTTTTAGGGGAAAGGAGAGCGTGAGAGAGAGAAAGAGCACAAGGAAAGAGTGCAAATGAGGGAAAAATGGAGAATAATGGGTTTTAAATCTCCTGAGGGCATTTTGGTCTTTTCTCACTTCGCCTTAGATAAATTTCGAATGTATTTTTCGATTTAGGCATGAATTTAGGACGATATGGAAGGAATTTGGAAATTTTCACACTACCTCAAGCTTCTCAAAATTATTTACAAAGTTTCTCAAAGCAAATCAAAATCCTGCTATTAGATATAATTTAATTCTGAAAAATTCTCAAATTTTAGCTAAAAGCTCAGAAAATTTTCCTTAATTCAATTTTAACAAAATCTAAATTTATTTTACCCAATTTAATTTATTTTAAAAATCAGGTTATTACAATTTGTATATTAAAACTTTTAGAAAGAGAATATACATGAGAATTAATTTCCAAGTAAAGGAAATTATTATTGAAGTTGTTGAAATTCTAGAAGGAAAAGTTCACATTTGAATTAATTCCAAGAAAAGGAAATTATTATTAAAGTTATTGAAACTATTAGTGCAATAAACGGAATTTTTAAAATAATTAAACTGAATGAAACTGATCGTGATTTCATTAAAATTAAATTTGGCATGATTTTTTGAGGTTACGGTTGAAATCTGAGGATTTTTCAGAATTAAAATCTGATCTGTTGAAAGAAAACGTAGCCCGGCGTTAAGAAATTGACAGAAAGAGTATCAGACTTCAGATTCGTAAACAGAAGCCAAATCTCTTGCATGGGAACCCGTGCCCTCACCCAGATCAAACACGGCATCCGAAAGTTTCCTCGAGTGATATGGCAAAAGACCAAATTACCCCTGGAGGCCTTAAATTTCCCAAGATCCCATAATTTCCCTCCATTTTGCAAATTCTCTTTCTCTCTTCCCTCTACACTCTCTCTATTCTCTCTCCTCCCTTCACCATTGCGCGTGGCCACCGCCGCCGCCCTGTGCTACCGTCTGACCTAGCAACCGATGCACCTCACCACCCCTGACCTCCAGCAACTACCCATGGCCACCAACAGCCGCCATCCGACGCCGTTTACTGTCATCGCCACGCCACTGGGAAGGTCAATCTGCCAGCTTTCTCCCACAGCTCGCAGCCACCGAAAGAAGCCGCCACGCACCCGAATCAAGGAATTTCTTCCGTCGTGAGTGGAATTTTTCCACCGGAAAACACCACCTTAACCGCCGAGAATCGCCTCGCTAACCCCAGATTTGGACTCCTCATCTTGAGGGCTTCACTTTGGTGTAAATTTTGACCTCAGCCACACCTCTCCGCCGTGCACAGCCATGAGCCGCCATACTCTGCTGTGCGCTGCCGCCGGAGAAGCCAGAAAGAATCCAGAAGCAAATTTCCACCTTTCGGAACCCCCGATATGATCTAAATTGTCCTAATTTAATGTATTCTAACTAAATTACATGCCGAACATGTATAGAAAACCTATCGGCCTAGGAAAATGTGTAATTTGACGTAAGAAAGTGAAATTGAATAAGTAACGGACTAAAACATTGACTTAATTGCCCAGAAAATTAACTAGACTCGAATTTCGAGGATAAGGGAAGCCTCATACTTAATTAGGAGCAAATAGAAACTAGCTAGGGTAATTTACGTTCCTTTGATTTTAGATGGATTTCGTGAATACCTAAATGATTTAATTTGATTGCGTGGAAATGTGTGCTACCTTTAATGAGTATAATTGCATGCTTGTGTGTTGTAGATACCTGTTGCATGTTAGAATGACTTAGCTATCAGATTTAGATGCCATAAGAGTGAGTTGACCTAGGGTAGGGTACTTAATAGCCAGTATGGGACGACCGTTGAGTATCTCGAGTGCAGAGAATTTTATAAATGCATTGTTTTTCATTAGACTTAGCCTTCATTCATTAGGAATTACGCAATAAACTAGGACGACCCTAAGAAAGGTTTAAGGAGTATAAGGGGGGATAACCTATACGGGGAAACATTGTGATTTAGGCGTAATATCCTAGAACCTTGGGAACTAGTCAACCGTGTGCATGTGATTCCAAAGACTGTATGAGGATGAGAATTGGCGTATGTGCACATGTTAGAGGATACCCTAAATGTTGATTCTCACCCGATCCTTATGTAACACGCCTTTAGCCTATGGTTCCTTTTAAACATGTAAAAAGATATAATATGAAAATAATTATCAGAGTATTGGTGTCACTATTACCTCTACCCGAGTCAGATTAAAACTTTTACCAAGTGAATTAATTAACTATCATTTTGGTTAGTCTCTACTCTTAGGTTCTCTCAATATCACAGCAGAATAAATATACATAGAATAACCTGGATTAAATATACATAAACATGCATTTCTAATTGGATATAGTCAGTTAACTATTGGGCATGGAGGCAACAATCCTACCACTCATAACCCCATTAAATAGTCTAATCATCAATCCAGCCTAATTCATATATAGACAAGTTAGAATAGGCTATACAAAATAATCCTACACTAGCCTTTCTCAAAATATTATAGAGGCTAGCTCAATCCTATCATGTACTTAAGCTATTCAAATTAAACAGTTCGTATACTCGGAATGTATACTTCTTTCTACTTTACCTTCCTCCAACCCAGGACCTACACATCTGATACATGCCAACAATAACGTGAGAATTGAATCTCATTAGCAATGCAACCTGTTTCAAAATCCGTTGACCTGTACCACCGTGCTCACACGGAAAACCTCTACATTCTTTCATAAAATGTATAACATACAATAGGGATGCAATGAGTGAAGCATTTAATCATGGTATATACTCGTATGTATGCATGTGCATTTAAAACATATCAACTTGTAAACATGGGAAGTGTATTCATCATCATTCTCATCATAAAGCATTTCTTATAAAACATATGTGGGATAGTAAGCATAAAATCATTTCATTTTCATAACATGTGAGCAATATATAAAACAACCTGAGAGTAATCGGGAGAGTCACCCAGCAACAACTCCACGCACCACTGTCTATATGAATGAGTGCATGTCTATTTAGCCATGCCTTAACCTTTTGTACATTCTGAGGCATCCCCCAGTGGATCCAAGTACCATAATGGTCCCTGCCCCTTTCTGGCAGATCATCCCTGACCAGCGGGATTCCTCCCTTTCGTCCCAAACGGGGCTGGTATACTCTCATGGGATCACTGTTAACTTTACCTAAATCATTTCCTCTCCGCTTTTGGGCGGATCATAATACTATGGAATCACCACCATTCCTTCGAGGTGGATCACACTCCTGGTAAGCTATTCTTTGCATATACTATGGGGTGAATCGGCCCATAGTCATGGTTATGCTTAACTCTAAGTATGTGTTTCTCATATGGCCTTTAGGAGATGACACTAACTTAAAGTTCGCAACCATCATAGTGTTTTCAAAATCATCTAAGTTCAAGTGGATGTTTAACCATCCCAATTTATGGCACAATCGTGGAATGCCTAACGGCCGTCCCATACCGACAATCAGTCACTCGATCATAAGCCTATCTACCCTAAGGCATACACTGAGAATACTTTCCTCTCACCCTCTTTGTGTTTTCTGCCCTCTTTTATTTCACTATCCCAAGGGTATTACCACCCAAAACTCTTAGTTTCCTGGCTTACCTATGTTGTGAGCCTTTAATTAAGTTAGTATAAAGAATTACTAAGCTTAATTGTCATTAAAAACTTCATTTTACAAGTTAGAGGGCTGCCAGTCGACTGTTGGAAGGCTAGCAGTTGCCTGGTGGCTCTCTGTAATCCTCTAGTGCCAATCAATAAGCTAGCAGCTGTCTGGTGCTTTCTGTAATACATTTTGGGTAAAATTATAAGCACGAACGATCGCTAGGCTTCCAACACCGCTCGGTGAAAACCTCGGCCTGACAAATGATCGTTAGAACTGGCAGTCGGCTACTAAGCCTCTATTTGCACTTATGGGTTTCCAAGAACATGACAGTCGACTGCGAGGATGGCCAGTCGACTGCTTAGTGCAGACCCAGGCCTGATAGTCGACTGCTAGCTATCTGCTAGTCGGCTGCTAAGCCTCTGTCTACACTTCTGGGTTTTCCAAGAACATGGCAGTCGACTGCCCCTACTTAGCAGTTGGCTGCTGTCCTCCGCTGTAGTTTAGAAAACATGATTTTGATAAAACCCAGTCCAACATGCATTATATTTTCAAATATAAACATATGAGCTTAATTCCCATACAATAAACTTTACTTTTCATTAAACATTTCTTGTTCAATAGCTCAAACATAGTACATTCAAGGAAATCTAGTCTATATATCTAGATGAACACAACCCAGCCCTTCCAATCCATTGCAACACACATATGAGCATACATTCAGCAACACAACATCCCATTAAAGTAGAAAAGCATACAAAATGTAGGTTTTAACCCCAATCTCAGTTCAAACATGTAAAAATCTACATTTTCCAATAACAGTAACTTTTCAGAAAAAGATGGGGTTAAAGATGGATTGCTACCTTGATTCCTTGTAAATGTGTGTTTTTGGTGTACTAGGATGACTCTTCCTTTACTATAGGATGAATTCCCAGCCTCAAATTCGCCTCTCCCTTTAGAAATTCTTCCTCTCCCTCTTGCCCTAGCTCTCTCTCTCTACTCGCCCTTGACCTCTCTCTCTCTAATTTTCTGAAGTTTGGGCATTATAGGAGGGTTTAGGGCTTCAACTAGGGTTTTAAAAAGTTTGGGAAATTTCTCTTTGGTCCCTGGGTTATTTTTCACTCTTGGCTTCACTTACTTTTCCCTTTTCAATTGAGTCCCTAACCACCTCTTACTAAACCCTCATTTATTTCCTTTCAATTTAGTCCCTAAGCTAATAAAACTACATGCATCAATGCAACATACACAAGCATTATGTAACAACTGAAAACATTTTGAAAGAGTTTTAAAGGATAAAATCGAATTTTTAACCCTAATCCCAATCAAACGAAGCCTGGCATGACTTTCGAGGATAATGACTTGACACAGAAGGTCGTTCGAAGTCAGAAACACGATTAAACGGAAAGAAATGCAATCTGGCGATTAGAAACTGACAGAAGATGTTTCGTGCCGACATCTGGAAGGATGCCGACACCCTAAAGCATCCCTGAGTGGTTCGGGAAAAGTTGGAATCGCCCCCGGAGGCTTTAAATTTCACGGATTCCCTCCATTTCCCTCATATATCTCTCTCTCCTCACCACACTCTCTCTCTCCTCTCTCTCCTCCTTCCTCCACCGTGAACCGCCGCTACAGCCACTGTGGACCGCCACCCAGCATACCAATCGACAGCCCTCACCACCCATAACCTCCAGTAACCACCCACGGCCACCAACGGCCGCCAGCTTCACCGAAAAATACCACTTTTCTCCTCCACCGTGCGAAAACTTCACCAGCTCAGATCGCCACCGTCTATCGCCATTGACCGTCACCGCCCCTACCACCGTGTAGTCCAAGCTGCCAGCTTCCTCTAGTAGCTCACCGACGTCGAACGGAGGCCGAACGCGCTCTCATCGAGGGAATCTCCATCCGCCGTGCGAGAATCTTTGTGGCCAGAAAACACCGTCCAAACGGCCGTGAACTGTCGCGCCACCACCAGATTCGGACTCCTGGACTTGCGAGCTTCACCGTGGTGTGATTTTTGAGGCAAACCGCACCCCTCCACCGTGCGCCACCATAGGCCATAATGCGCCGCTGTGCCGGAACTTTTGGACGTGCATCGGGAGAAACCGAGACCACCCCGACACAGAATTCCATCATCTAATCCCATTGGTAAGGTCTGATTTCCCAACAACTAATGGTATCAGACTGAAATGGCTGTCGAACGTAAATAGGCAATAAATTGACCTAGGTATTAGGGTAACCAGACTTAGGATCAAAAAACGGATGACGTGACGAGTCTAAATATTTAATTTAATGTCCAGGATATTAATTGGGCTCAGAAACCGAGATTTCGTGAAGTTCTGAAGTGAATTAGAGCGACAGGAGACCAGGTAGGATAATTTACACTTCCTGAACCCTAGATTTGACTTAGTGGATACCTGATTGATTTAGATGATTTGCATGGACTTACGTGCTACTTTCGATGGGATAAATTGCATGCCTGTGTGCTGAAAACCCTAATTGCAACTTAGACACCTTGTTTATCGAGTTTAGATGCCCTTAGGACGGATTTACTTAGGGTTGGGTACTTGATAGCCGGTATGGGACGGCCGTTAAGTATCCCTAGTACAGGGAGCTTTTAAAGGAGATTATTTTTATCATATTTAGCCTGTACTGAGTTAGGGATTACGCGTTAAACTAGGACGACCCTAAGAAAGGTTTAAGGAGTATAAGGGGGGATAGCCTACATGGGGAAACGTTATGATTTAGGCGTAATACCCTAGAACCCTGAGGAATAACCGACCATCAGCATGTGAGTTCGAATAGACTGTATGAGGATGAGAATTGGCGTATGTGCACATGCTAGGGGACGCCCTAGATGTTGATTCTCACCCGGTCCTTGAGTGAGTGATTTCTGTTACGGATCACACTCACAATATAGGCTTGATTCGGGTGATTGGTGTTACGGATCACACCCAATGATAAGAGAGGTATTCTCTCTAGACGACGTGCAATTAGATGATGATTTAGACTTGGTTACAACGGATTTGTGACCAACGTGGACTTAGAAACACCGGGCATGGGATTTTACTTGATTTTGACGATTGATTTTAAAAAGAAATGGATTTTATGATTTCGATTAATTGCCTAAATTTCCATGTAATAAAAGGATTTTAAAGATAAGGTATTTCACTATTTTCGAACTGATTTCTGGAAGATGATTTCGGTGTTCGCACCGCTGGGTATTCAACCATTTTTCTAATGATATTTGAATTGTAAATTATTCTACTGGGATTTTATATCTCATCAGGTTGTTTACTCAGATGAACAGGGACAGGGACAGGAACCCAGAAGATAGCGGATGAGGCCTTAATGATAAACTGGAGAATGAATTAGCTTAGGCTTGAATCGTTTGTATATATTTTGATGACGTTGCTGTTATTGGGTTCTGTCTTTTATGTTTTCTGTATGGATTGGATTGATTGTACATGTATAAATCAGGTATTTTACGTTGACTGTAGTGATGGAATTGATGTTGTTGTATATGGATTTCTGTTATTATGTTTCATGTTGTTGATGGACTGGCTGTATGATTGTAAATAGGTGATTTTGTATTTGGGTATGTTTAAAATACAGAGGAAACTCTGCCTGATTTTCGGTAGGGTTTACCATCAGAACCGTGGATTTAAGTCGGAATATATGTGAATGCATGATATGATGTATATACGAGTTTTAGATTTCATTCCAGAGTAATTTAATGATATATGTATGTCTAATTAGTTAGCTGCATGTGGATTAGGGTTGAACAGAATCTGAATGGACAACGGGAAGTCTATTTGGGTTACGCTCAACCAGTAGCAATCCCCTGACATTCCCACATCGAAAATAACTAATTGAACTAACCCACATACTTCTGCTAATCAGATAAGCATCGCGTATGTCGTATTAGGGGGTCGTCACACATTAAACATCAAATTAACAATTATCAAACATCTCTTTAATAACAATTGGAGCGGATGTTACACCTTGAGTGAGTGATTAGTTTCACAGATTACACTCACAATATAGGCTTGATTTCGGGTGATTATTGTTATAGATCACACCCAATGTTAAGAGATTCATTTCTCATAAAATAACATGCAATTGGACAGATTCAGATACAGTCACATGAGACTTGTGATGGTTGTGAATGTGAAAACCACCGGGCAACGAATTTGATTAGATTTTGATCACAGATTTTCAGATAAATAGATTTTATATTCATTGAAAGATTGCCTTGTTTTTCCATGCCATTTAACGATTTTAAAGAGATAAGGTATTTCACTAATTTTCAATATAAACATGGGAGTTATTTTCGGTGCTTGCACCGCTGAGCATTCAGTTAGCTTTGATTTATTTATTTACTGTAAATTACTCTACTGGGATTTAACTATCTCATGACGTTGTTTGCTCAAATGAATAGGGAAAAGGGCCTAGAAGATAGCTGGGCAGATACTTGATAAACAGATAGAAGAGAAGCTTAGTTTCTAGGCTTGAATTGTAATATGTAATTAATTGTATTGGTTGTTGATGATTTTATTTGTTGTTAGACTGGATTCTGTTAGATGTATTACTAAATTGTTGACTGTTTATATTTAGGAGATGTTCAGAATATAGGAGAAACTTTGCCGAATTTTTGGCAGGGATTAATGTCTGGGATTTTGAGTATTAAGTTATCATGCATGTGAATGGATGTATATGTTATTTGTGGTTGTTAGTTTTAATATTCTAGAGTTTATTGTGGTAATTGCTTGTATATTTAGTATAGCTGCAATTGATTTATGGTTGAACGGAATTCGAATGGATGATGGAAAAGTGTATTTGGGTTTCGCTCAACCAGTAATGATCCCCTGATGTTCCCTGAAAGAGAAAAGAGAAAAATTATTTTGAAAACCCAAATGCTTCCGCTACACAGATAGAGGATAGTGTATTGTGGATTAGAGGGTCGTTACACTTAGAATAAAAATGCACATTGGAATCAACTTCCAAGAAAAGAAATTAATATTGAGACTTTTAGAATTTTATGGGAAAATGTACCTTCGAAATTATTTCTAAGGAAAATAGAAACTACTCTTGAAAGATTGAATTATTTTTTTAAAAAAAATTTATAGTCACATTAAACTATAAGAAAGAGAAATTTTTCCTGGAAATTAATAGCATCTCCAATGACGTACATTAATGGAAATTCCTAAGAAAAGGAATGTTATTTTTGAAGTTACTAGAATCTAAAAAGAGGATGTATGCTAATGATAATTCTCAAGAAAAGAAACTTTTTTCGGGATAATTAAAGAAATGTTAAAAGTGGCCCAGGGCCCACATATTGCCCGAGTGTGCACCAGTGACCTAGTGTTCACAGTGAGTTTATATACGTGGCCGAGTGTCCATGATTTACGAGGTGTGGGCAAAGGTGCTTCACACAAGCGGCCTAACGAGGCGTGGCCAAAGGTGCTCCATGCCAATGACCTAGTGCTCGTGATTACGCTATATACATGGTCGAGTGTCCATGAATTACGAGGTGTGGCTGAAGGTGCTCCACACAGGTGACCTAGAGAGGTGTGGTCGTAGGTGCTCTATACTAGTGATCTACTGTCTTGATGATTTTATGTATGTGGTCGAGTGTCCACGATTTACGAGGTGTGGCCGAAGGTGCTCCACACGGGTGACCTAGGGAGGTGTGGCCAAAGGTGCTCCATACCTGTGATTTAGTATCCCAATGATTTTATGTACGTGGTTGAGTGTCCATGATTTACGAGGTGTAGCTAAAGGTGCTCCACATGGGTAGCCTAGCGAGGCATGGCCGAAAGTGCCCCATGCCCATGACCTAGTACTCGCGACTACGCTATATGTGTGGCCGAGTGTTCACAAATTACGAGGTGTGGCCGAAGGTGCTCCACACGGGTGACCTAGGGAGGTGTGGTCGAAGGTTCTCCACACTCGTGACCTAGTGTTCACGTAACACGCATAAATGCTCTGATAATTCCATAATAACATCGGTAAGCTTATGAGAATATGTGTCATTTGAAAAAGAATTATTTAATTTTTATTGACTTCTAAGTTTATCATGTAATGCTTGCCAGTTTATAGTTATGTGTATTCTTATACCTAATATCAAGAATGTAGATTAAATATTTTAGTGCTTGCACCCTGGTACATATTAGTTGATTTTAAAAACTCTAAATTGTTAAGCTACTAGGAAACTTGTGTTTCTCACCTATGTACTAATATGTATTAGATACAGACGCGTAGCAGGGCCGCAGGGTAGCAGCCTTTTTGATTAAGTATGATTTTTTGTAATCTCCTATTTTGGGTCATAGCTAGATCTGATTTAAAATAGGACATTATTTTGACTATATACATGAGTTGTAATGGGGTATACAGGGGAAACGGATATGTGAAGGACTGATCCCCCTTAATTTGTACGAGAGTCTGAGTGATAAGCCTGTTGTCTCCTGACTTCCAAGAGACAAGTACTTCATATATCCGGGGATATGTCTTATCAACATGTAATGGAAATTATTGGACATGTATTTGTTTAAATTACATAAAGGTTTTAATTTTTGCCGTGTAATGTATTATTTTTATTCTGCTCTGCATGTAAGTTTTTATTTTGAACAAAGGATCTCGAACCTAATGCGCATAATATAATTCAATGGTTTAACTGCTCAAACTTTAATAAAATAAAGGATAAAGATAATGTACCGAACCTATCTCTTGATATCAGAGTTGACAATAAGACTAGATAGGGGCATTACAATGGACACTTGGCCACCTTTATAAAAATTTATTATACGCACTTGGGCACTTGTGGACACTTGGCCACTTTTATAGAAATTTCTTGTGCACACTTGGGCACTTGTAAACACTTGGCCACCTTCCTAGGGTCATTGTGCACACTAGGGCGGACACTTAGCCACCTTTCTAATTCTTTGTCAAATTTCAAGGGAAATTTTTCTTTTTCTTGAAAAGAAAAACTAGTGTACATCTCTTTAGAATTCTAATTTCTTCAAGAGTAAATTCTCCTTTCTTGAAAATTCATATCAATGTTCATTTCTTATGAAAATTCTAATATTTTGAATAATAATTTCCTCATCCTTGGAAATAAATTCTAATGTACATTTTCTCTAAAAATTTTAATATTTTCCAGAATAATTTCTCCTTCCTTAAAAATTAATTTTTAATGTACATTTCTTATTAATTCATCATTGGCCTCGGAATTCAATTTGTCATCCCAATTAGAGCTAGAAAATGTGAGAGAAGGGTTCAGAACAATTTGAATCGAAAATGAAACGAAATATGAGATAGAAAACATATTTTAGAGAAACTTAGTGAACAAGTAAGCTTAAATAGATTCCTTCATTCATCATTGGCCTCGGAATTTGATTTGTCTTCCCAATTAGAGCTAGAAAATGTGAGAGAAAGATTCAGAACAATTTGAATCGAAAACGAAATGAAATATGAGATAGACAACACATTTTAGAGAAACTTAGTGAACAAGTAAGCTTAAATAGAATCTTTTTTCATCATTGGCCTCAGAATTTGATTTGGCTTCTCAATTAGAGCTAGAAAATGTGAGAGAAAGATTCAGAACAATTTGAATCAGAAATGAAAAGAAATATGAGATAGACAACACATTTTAGAGAAACTTAGTGAACAAGTAAGCTTAAATAGATTCTTTTATTCATCATTGGCCTCGGAATTTGATTTGTCTTCCCAATTAGAGCTAGAAAATGTGAGAGAAAGATTCAGAACAATTTGAATCGAAAACGAAACAAAATATGAGATAGACAACACATTTTAGAGAAACTTAGTGAACAAGTAAGCTTAAATAGATTCTTTTTTTCATCATTGGCCTCGGTATGTGGTTTGTCTTCGCAATTAGAGCTAGAAAATGTGAGAGAAAGATTCAGAACAATTTGAATCGAAAATGAAACGAAATATGAGATAGAAAACACATTTTAGAGAAACTTAGTGAACAAGTTAGCTTAAATAGATTCTTTCATTCATCATTGGCCTCGGAATTTGATTTGTCTTCCCAATTAGAGCTAGAAAATGTGAGAGAAAGATTCAGAACAATTTGAATCGGAAATGAAATGAAATATGAGATAGAAAACACATTTTAGAGAAACTTAGTGAACAAGTAAGCTTAAATAGATTCTTTTTTTCATCATTGGCCTCGAAATGTCGTTTGTCTTCCCAATTAGAGCTAGAAAATATGAGGGAAAGATTCAGAACAATTTGATTCGAAATGAAATGAAATATGAGATAGACAACACATTTTAGAGAAACTTAGTGAACAAGTAAGCTTAAATAGATTCTTTAATTCATCATTGGCCTCGGAATTTGATTTGTCTTCCCAATTAGAGCTAGAAAATGTGAGAGAAAGATTCAGAACAATTTGAATCGAAAATGAAATGAAATATGAGATAGAAAACACATTTTAGAGAAACTTAGTGAACAAGTAAGCTTAAATAGATTCCTTCATTCATCATTGGCCTCGGAATTTGATTTGTCTTCCCAATTAGAGCTAGAAAATGTGAGAGAAAGATTCAGAACAATTTGAATCGAAAATGAAACAAAATATGAGATAGAAAACACATTTTAGAGAAACTTAGTGAACAAGTAAGCATTAATGAATTCTTTTTTCATCTTTGGCCTCGGAATGTGATTTGTCTTCCCAATTAGAGCTAGAAAATGTGAGAGAAAGATTCAGAACAATTTGAATCGAAAATGAAACGAAATATGAGATAGAAAACACATTTTAGAGAAACTTAGTGAACAAGTTAGCTTAAATAGATTCTTTAATTCATCATTGGCCTCGGAATTTGATTTGTCTTCCCAATTAGAGCTAGAAAATGTGAGAGAAAGATTCAGAACAATTTGAATCGGAAATGAAACGAAATATGAGATAGACAACACATTTTAGAGAAACTTAGTGAACAAGTAAGCTTAAATAGATTCTTTTATTCATCATTGGCCTCGGAATTTGATTTGTCTTCCCAATTAGAGCTAGAAAATGTGAGAGAAAGATTCAGAACAATTTGAATCGGAAATGAAAGGAAATTTGGGATAGAAAACACATTTTAGAGAATCTTAGTGAACAAGTTAGCTTAAATAGATTCTTTCATTCATCATTGGCCTCGGAATTTGATTTGTCTTCCCAATTAGAGCTAGAAAATGTGAGAGAAAGATTCAGAACAATTTGAATCGAAAACGAAATGAAATATGAGATAGACAACACATTTTAGAGAAACTTAGTGAACAAGTAAGCTTAAATAGATTCTTTTTTTCATCATTGGCCTCGGTATGTGGTTTGTCTTCGCAATTAGAGCTAGAAAATGTTAGAGAAAGATGCAGAACAATTTGAATCCAAAATGAAACGAAATATGAGATAGAAAACACATTTTAGAGAAACTTAGTGAACAAGTAAGCTTAAATAGATTCTTTTATTCATCATTGGCCTCGGAATTTGATTTGTCTTCCCAATTAGAGCTAGAAAATGTGAGAGAAAGATTCAGAACAATTTGAATCGGAAATGAAACGAAATATGAGATAGAAAACACATTTTAGAGAAACTTAGTGAACAAGTAAGCTTAAATAGATTCTTTTATTCATCATTGGCCTCGGCTTAGATTTGTCTTCGCAATTAGAGCTACAAAATGTTAGAGAAAGATTCAGAACAATTTGATTCGAAATGAAATGAAATATGAGATAGACAACACATTTTAGAGAAACTTAGTGAACAAGTAAGCTTAAATAGATTCTTTCATTCATCATTGGCCTCGGAATTTGATTTGTCTTCCCAATTAGAGCTAGAAAATGTGAGAGAAAGATTCAGAACAATTTGAATCGAAAATGAAATGAAATATGAGATAGAAAACACATTTTAGAGAAACTTAGTGAACAAGTAAGCTTAAATAGATTCTTTTTTTCATCATTGGCCTCGGTATGTGGTTTGTCTTCGCAATTAGAGCTAGAAAATGTGAGAGAAAGATTCAGAACAATTTGAATCGAAAATGAAATGAAATATGAGATAGAAAACACATTTTAGAGAAACTTAGTGAACAAGTAAGCTTAAATAGATTCCTTTTTTCATCATTGGCCTCGGAATGTGATTTGTCTTCCCAATTAGAGCTAGAAAATGTGAGAGAAAGATTCAGAACAATTTGAATCGAAAATGAAACGAAATATGAGATAGAAAACACATTTTAGAGAAACTTAGTGAACAAGTAAGCTTAAATAGATTCTTTTATTCATCATTGGCCTCGGAATTTGATTTGTCTTCCCAATTAGAGCTAGAAAATGTGAGAGAAAGATTTAGAACAATTTGAATCGGAAATGAAAGGAAATATGAGATAGAAAACACATTTTAGAGAAACTTAGTGAACAAGTAAGCTTAAATAGATTCTTTCATTCATCATTGGCCTCGGAATTTGATTTGTCTTCCCAATTAGAGCTAGAAAATGTGAGAGAAAGATTTAGAACAATTTGAATCGAAAATGAAATGAAATATAAGATAAAAACCACATTTTAGAGAAACTTAGTGAACAAGTAAGCTTAAATAGATTCTTTTATTCATCATTGGCCTCGGAATGTGATTTGTCTTCCCAATTAGAGCTAGAAAATGTGAGAGAAAGATTCAGAACAATTTGAATTGAAATGAAATACGAGATAGAAAACACATTTTAGAGAAACTTAGTGAACAAGTAAGCTTAAATAGATTCTTTTATTCATCATTGGCTTGGAATGTGATTTGTCTTCTCAATTAGAGCTAGAAAATGTGAGAGAAAGATTCAGAACAATTTGAATCGGAAACGAAACGAAATATGAGATAGAAAACACATTTTAGAGAAACTTAGTGAACAAGTAAGCTTAAATAGATTCTTTTATTCATCATTGGCCTCGGAATTTGATTTGTCTTCCCAATTAGAGCTAGAAAATGTGAGAGAAAGATTCAGAACAATTTGAATCAGAAATGAAATGAAATATGAGATAGAAAACACATTTTAGAGAAACTTAGTGAACAAGTAAGCTTAAATAGATTCTTTTATTCATCATTGGCCTCGGAATTTGATTTGTCTTCCCAATTAGAGCTAGAAAATGTGAGAGAAAGATTCAGAACAATTTGAATCAGAATTGAAATGAAATATGAGATAGAAAACACATTTTAGAGAAACTTAGTGAACAAGTAAGCTTAAATAGATTCTTTTATTCATCATTGGCCTCGGAATTTGATTTGTCTTCCCAATTAGAGCTAGAAAATGTGAGAGAAAGATTCAGAACAATTTGAATCGAAAACGAAATGAAATATGAGATAGAAAACACATTTTAGAGAAACTTAGTGAACAAGTAAGCTTAAATAGATTCTTTTTTTCATCATTGGCCTCAGTATGTGGTTTGTCTTCGCAATTAGAGCTAGAAAATGTGAGTGAAAGATTCAGAACAATTTGAATCAGAATTGAAATGAAATATGAGAAAGAAAACACATTTTAGAGAAACTTAGTGAACAAGTAAGCTTAAATAGATTCTTTTATTCATCATTGGCCTCGGAATGTGATTTGTCTTCCCAATTAGAGCTAGAAAATGTGAGAGAAAGATTCAGAACAATTTGAATCGGAAATGAAATGAAATATGAGATAGAAAACACATTTTAGAGAAACTTAGTGAACAAGTAAGCTTAAATAGATTCTTTTATTCATCATTGGCCTCGGAATTTGATTTGTCTTCCCAATTAGAGCTAGAAAATGTGAGAGAAAGATTCAGAACAATTTGAATCGAAAATGAAACGAAATATGAGATAGAAAACACATTTTAGAGAAACTTAGTGAACAAGTAAGCTTAAATAGATTCTTTTATTCATCATTGGCCTCGGAATGTGATTTGTCTTCCCAATTAGAGCTAGAAAATGTGAGAGAAAGATTCAGAACAATTTGAATCAGAATTGAAATGAAATATGAGATAGAAAACACATTTTAGAGAAACTTAGTGAACAAGTAAGCTTAAATAGATTCTTTTATTCATCATTGGCCTCGGAATTTGATTTGTCTTCCCAATTAGAGCTAGAAAATGTGAGAGAAAGATTCAGAACAATTTGAATCGGAAATGAAACGAAATATGAGATAGAAAACACATTTTAGAGAAACTTAGTGAACAAGTAAGCTTAAATAGATTCTTTTTTTCAACATTGGCCTCGAAATGTGGTTTGTCTTCCCAATTAGAGCTAGAAAATGTGAGGGAAAGATTCATAACAATTTCAATGCAAATGAAAAGAAATATGAGATAGAAAACACATTTTAGAGAAACTTAGTGAACAAGTAAGCTTAAATAGATTCTTTTATTCATCATTGGCCTCGGAATTTGATTTGTCTTCCCAATTAGAGCTAGAAAATGTGAGAGAAAGAATAACAATTTGAATCAGAAATGAAATGAAATATGAGATAGAAAACACATTTTAGAGAAACTTAGTGAACAAGTAAGCTTAAATAGATTCTTTTATTCATCATTGGCCTCGGAATTTGATTTGTCTTCCCAATTAGAGCTAGAAAATGTGAGAGAAAGATTCAGAACAATTTGAATCAGAAATGAAACGAAATATGAGATAGAAAACACATTTTAGAGAAACTTAGTGAACAAGTAAGCTTAAATAGATTCTTTTATTCATCATTGGCCTCGGAATTTGATTTGTCTTCCCAATTAGAGCTAGAAAATGTGAGAGAAAGATTTAGAACAATTTCAATTGAAATGAAATGAAATATGAGATAGAAAACACATTTTAGAGAAACTTAGTGAACAAGTAAGCTTAAATAGATTCTTTTATTCATCATTGGCCTCGGAATTTGATTTGTCTTCCCAATTAGAGCTAGAAAATGTGAGAGAAAGATTCAGAACAATTTGAATCGGAAATGAAACGAAATATGAGATAGAAAACACATTTTAGAGAAACTTAGTGAACAAGTAAGCTTAAATAGATTCTTTTATTCATCATTGGCCTCGGAATGTGATTTGTCTTCCCAATTAGAGCTAGAAAATGTGAGAGAAAGATTCAGAACAATTTGAATCGGAAATGAAACGAAATATGAGATAGAAAACACATTTTAGAGAAACTTAGTGAACAAGTAAGCTTAAATAGATTCTTTTATTCATCATTGGCCTCGGAATTTGATTTGTCTTCCCAATTAGAGCTAGAAAATGTGAGAGAAAGATTCAGAACAATTTGAATCAGAAATGAAATGAAATATGAGATAGAAAACACATTTTAGAGAAACTTAGTGAACAAGTAAGCTTAAATAGATTCTTTTATTCATCATTGGCCTCGGAATTTGATTTGTCTTCCCAATTAGAGCTAGAAAATGTGAGAGAAAGATTGAGAACAATTTGAATCAGAAATGAAACGAAATATGAGATAGAAAACACATTTTAGAGAAACTTAGTGAACAAGTAAGCTTAAATAGATTCTTTTATTCATCATTGGCCTCGCATTTAGATTTGTCTTCCCAATTAGAGCTAGAAAATGTGAGAGAAAGATTCAGAACAATTTGATTCGAAATGAAATGAAATATGAGATAGAAAACACATTTTAGAGAAACTTAGTGAACAAGTAAGCTTAAATAGATTCTTTTATTCATCATTGGCCTCGGAATGTGATTTCTGTTCCCAATTAGAGCTAGAAAATGTGAGGGATAGATTCAGAACAATTTGAATCGGAAATGAAATGAAATATGAGATAGAAAACACATTTTAGAGAAACTTAGTGAACAAGTAAGCTTAAATAGATTCTTTTATTCATCATTGGCCTCAGAATGTGATTTGTCTTCCCAATTAGAGCTAGAAAATGTGAGAGAAAGATTCAGAACAATTTGAATCGAAAATGAAATGAAATATGAGATAGAAAACACATTTTAGAGAAACTTAGTGAACAAGTAAGCTTAAATAGATTCTTTTATTCATCATTGGCCTCGGAATGTGATTTGTCTTCCCAATTAGAGCTAGAAAATGTGAGAGAAAGATTCAGAACAATTTGAATCAGAAATGAAACGAAATATGAGATAGAAAACACATTTTAGAGAAACTTAGTGAACAAGTAAGCTTAAATAGATTCTTTTATTCATCATTGGCCTCGGAATTTGATTTGTCTTCCCAATTAGAGCTAGAAAATGTGAGAGAAAGATTCAGAACAATTTGAATTGGAAATGAAATGAAATATGAGATAGAAAACACATTTTAGAGAAACTTAGTGAACAAGTAAGCTTAAATAGATTCTTTTATTCATCATTGGCCTCGGTATGTGGTTTGTCTTCCCAATTAGAGCTAGAAAATGTGAGAGAAAGATTCAGAACAATTTGAATCAGAAATGAAATGAAATATGAGATAGAAAACACATTTTAGAGAAACTTAGTGAACAAGTAAGCTTAAATAGATTCTTTTATTCATCATTGGCCTCGGAATGTGATTTGTCTTCCCAATTAGAGCTAGAAAATGTGAGAGAAAGATTCAGAACAATTTGAATCAGAAATGAAATGAAATATGAGATAGAAAACACATTTTAGAGAAACTTAGTGAACAAGTAAGCTTAAATAGATTCTTTTATTCATCATTGGCCTCGGAATGTGATTTCTGTTCCCAATTAGAGCTAGAAAATGTGAGAGAAAGATTCAGAACAATTTGAATCAGAAATGAAACGAAATATGAGATAGAAAACACATTTTAGAGAAACTTAGTGAACAAGTAAGTTTAAATAGATTCTTTTATTCAACATTGGCTCCAAATGTGATTTGTCTTCCCAATTAGAGCTAAAAATTGTGAGAGAAAGATTCAGAACAATTTCAATCGGAAATGAAATGAAATATGAGATAGAAAACACATTTTAGAGAAACTTAGTGAACAAGTAAGCTTAAATAGATTCTTTTATTCATCATTGGCCTCGGAATTTGATTTGTCTTCCCAATTAGAGCTAGAAAATGTGAGAGAAAGATTCAGAACAATTTGAATCGAAAATGAAATGAAATATGAGATAGAAAACACATTTTAGAGAAACTTAGCGAACCAGTAAGCTTAAATAGATTCTTTTATTCATCATTGGCCTCGGAATGTGATTTCTGTTCCCAATTAGAGCTAGAAAATGTGAGAGAAAGATTCAGAACAATTTGAATCGGAAATGAAACGAAATATGAGATAGAAAACACATTTTAGAGAAACTTAGTGAACAAGTAAGCTTAAATAGATTCTTTTATTCATCATTGGCCTCGGAATGTGATTTGTCTTCCCAATTAGAGCTAGAAAATGTGAGAGAAAGATTCAGAACAATTTGAATCGGAAATGAAACGAAATATGAGATAGAAAACACATTTTAGAGAAACTTAGTGAACAAGTAAGCTTAAATAGATTCTTTTATTCATCATTGGCCTCGAATATGGTTTGTATTTCCAATTAGAGCTAGAAACTGTGAGAGAAAGATTAAGAACAATTTGAATCGGAATTGAAATGAAATATGAGATAGAAAACACATTTTAGAGAAACTTAGTGAACAAGTAAGCTTAAATAGATTCTTTTATTCATCATTGGCCTCGGAATGTGATTTGTCTTCCCAATTAGAGCTAGAAAATGTGAGAGAAAGATTCAGAACAATTTGAATCGGAAATGAAACGAAATATGAGATAGAAAACACATTTTAGAGAAACTTAGTGAACAAGTAAGCTTAAATAGATTCTTTTATTCATCATTGGCCTCGGAATGTGATTTGTCTTCCCAATTAGAGCTAGAAAATGTGAGAGAAAGATTCAGAACAATTTCAATCGAAAATGAAACGAAATATGAGATAGAAACTACATTTTAGAGAAACTTAGTGAACAAGTAAGCTTAAATAGATTCTTTTATTCATCATTGGTTTCGGTATGTGGTTTGTATTTCCAATTAGAGCTAGAAAATGTGAGAGAAAGATTCAAAACAATTTGAATTGGAAATGAAACGAAATATGAGATAGAAAACACATTTTATAGAAACTTACTAAACAAGTAAGCTTAAATAGATTCTTTTATTCATCATTGGCCTCGGAATGTGATTTGTCTTCCCAATTAGAGCTAGCAAATGTGAGAGAAAGATTCAGAACAATTTGAATCGAAAATGAAACGAAATATGAGATAGAAAACACATTTTAGAGAAACTTAGTGAACAAGTAAGCTTAAATAGATTCTTTTATTCATCATTGGCCTCGGAATGTGATTTGTCTTCCCAATTAGAGCTAGAAAATGTGAGGGAAAGATGCAGAACAATTTGAATCCAACATGAAATGAAATATGAGATAGAAAACACATTTTAGAGAAACTTAGTGAACAAGTAAGCTTAAATAGATTCTTTTATTCATCATTGGCCTCGGAATGTGATTTGTCTTCCCAATTAGAGCTAGAAAATGTGAGAGAAAGATTCAGAACAATTTGAATCGAAATGAAACGAAATATGAGATAGAAAACACATTTTAGAGAAACTTAGTGAACAAGTAAGCTTAAATAGATTCTTTTATTCATCATTGGCCTCGGTATGTGGTTTGTCTTCCCAATTAGAGCTAGAAAATGTGAGAGAAAGATTCAGAACAATTTGAATCGGAAATGAAATGAAATATGAGATAGAAAACACATTTTAGAGAAACTTAGTGAACAAGTAAGCTTAAATAGATTCTTTTATTCATCATTGGCCTCGGAATGTGATTTGTCTTCCCAATTAGAGCTAGAAATTGTGAGAGAAAGATTCAGAACAATTTGAATAGAAAACGAAATGAAATATGAGATAGAAAACACATTTTAGAGAAACTTAGTGAACAAGTAAGCTTAAATAGATTCTTTTATTCATCATTGGCCTCGGAATTTGATTTGTCTTCCCAATTAGAGCTAGAAAATGTGAGAGAAAGATTCAGAACAATTTGAATCGGAAATGAAACGAAATATGAGATAGAAAACACATTTTAGAGAAACTTAGTGAACAAGTAAGCTTAAATAGATTCTTTTATTCATCATTGGCCTCGGTATGTGGTTTGTCTTCCCAATTAGAGCTAGAAAATGTGAGAGAAAGATTCAGAACAATTTGAATCAGAAATGAAATGAAATATGAGATAGAAAACACATTTTAGAGAAACTTAGTGAACAAGTAAGCTTAAATAGATTCTTTTATTCATCATTGGCCTCGGAATGTGATTTGTCTTCCCAATTAGAGCTAGAAAATGTGAGAGAAAGATTCAGAACAATTTGAATCGAAATGAAACGAAATATGAGATAGAAAACACATTTTAGAGAAACTTAGTGAACAAGTAAGCTTAAATAGATTCTTTTATTCATCATTGGCCTCGGAATGTGATTTGTCTTCCCAATTAGAGCTAGAAAATGTGAGAGAAAGATTCAGAACAATTTGAATCGAAAATGAAACGAAATATGAGATAGAAAACACATTTTAGAGAAACTTAGCGAACAAGTAAGCTTAAATAGATTCTTTTATTCATCATTGGCCTCGGAATGTGATTTGTCTTCCCAATTAGAGCTAGAAAATGTGAGAGAATGATTGAAAAATTTGAATCGGAAATGAAATGAAATATGAGATAGAAACTACATTTTAGAGAAACTTAGTGAACAAGTAAGCTTAAATAGATTCTTTTATTCATCATTGGCCTCGGAATGTGATTTGTCTTCCCAATTAGAGCTAGAAAATGTGAGAGAAAGATTCAAAACAATTTGAATCGGAAATGAAATGAAATATGAGATAGAAAACACATTTTAGAGAAACTTAGCGAACAAGTAAGCATAAATAGATTTCTTTATTCATCATTGGCCTCGAATATGGTTTGTATTTCCAATTAGAGCTAGCAAATGTGAGAGAAAGCTTCAGAACAATTTGAATCGGGAATGAAATGAAATATGAGATACAAAACACATTTTAGAGAAACTTAGCGAACAAGTAAGCTTAAATAGATTCTTTTTTTCATCATTGGCCTCGGAATGTGATTTGTCTTCCCAATTAGAGCTAGAAAATGTGAGAGAAAGATTCAGAACAATTTGAATCGGAAATGAAATGAAATATGAGATAGAAAACACATTTTAGAGAAACTTAGTGAACAAGTAAGCTTAAATAGATTCTTTTATTCATCATTGGCCTCGGAATGTGATTTGTCTTCCCAATTAGAGCTAGAAAATGTGAGAGAAAGATTCAGAACAATTTGAATCGGAAATGAAATGAAATATGAGATAGAAAACACATTTTAGAGAAACTTAGTGAACAAGTAAGCTTAAATAGATTCTTTTATTCATCATTGGCCTCGGAATGTGATTTGTCTTCCCAATTAGAGCTAGAAAATGTGAGAGAAAGATTCAGAACAATTTGAATCGAATACGAAATGAAATATGAGATAGAAAACACATTTTAGAGAAACTTAGTGAACAAGTAAGCTTAAATAGATTCTTTTATTCATCATTGGCCTCGGAATGTGATTTGTCTTCCCAATTAGAGCTAGAAATTGTGAGAGAAAGATTCAGAACAATTTGAATCGAAAACGAAATGAAATACGAGATAGAAAACACATTTTAGAGAAACTTAGTGAACAAGTAAGCTTAAATAGATTCTTTTATTCATCATTGGCCTCGGTATGTGGTTTGTCTTCCCAATTAGAGCTAGAAAATGTGAGAGAAAGATTTAGAACAATTTGAATCGAAAATGAAATGAAATATGAGATAGAAAACACATTTTAGAGAAACTTAATGAACAAGTAAGCTTAAATAGATTCTTTTATTCATCATTGGCCTCGGAATGTGATTTGTCTTCCCAATTAGAGCTAGAAAATGTGAGACAAAGATTCAAAACAATTTGAATCGAAAATGAAATGAAATATGAGATAGAAAACACATTTTAGAGAAACTTAGTGAACAAGTAAGCTTAAATAGATTCTTTTATTTATCATTGGCCTCGGAATGTGATTTGTCTTCCCAATTAGAGCTAGAAAATGTGAGAGAAAGATTCAGAACAATTTGAATCGGAAATGAAATGAAATATGAGATAGAAACCACATTTTCGAGAAACTTAGTAAACAAGTAAGCTTAAATAGATTCTTTTATTCATCATTGGCCTCGGAATTTGATTTGTCTTCCCAATTAGAGATAGAAAATGTGAGAGAAAGATTCAGAACAATTTGAATCGGAAATGAAATGAAATATGAGATAGAAAACACATTTTAGAGAAACTTAGTGAACAAGTAAGCTTAAATAGATTCTTTTATTCATCATTGGCCTCGGAATGTGATTTGTCTTCCCAATTAGAGCTAGAAAATGTGAGAGAAAGATTCAGAACAATTTGAATCAGAAATGAAACGAAATATGAGATAGAAACTACATTTTAGAGAAACTTAGTGAACAAGTAAGCTTAAATAGATTCTTTTTTTCATCATTGTCCTCGGAATGTGATTTGTCTTCCCAATTAGAGCTAGAAAATGTGAGAGAGAGATTCAGAACAATTTCAATCGGAAATGAAACGAAATATGAGATAGAAAACACATTTTAGAGAAACTTAGTGAACAAGTAAGCTTAAATAGATTCTTTTATTCATCATTGGCCTCGGAATGTGATTTGTCTTCCCAATTAGAGCTAGAAAATGTGAGAGAAAGATTCAGAACAATTTGAATCGAATTGAAATGAAATATGAGATGGAAAACACATTTTAGAGAAACTTAGTGAACAAGTAAGCTTAAATAGATTCCTTTATTTATCATTGTACTTGGAATGTGATTTGTCTTCCCAATTAGAGCTAGAAAATGTGAGAGAAAGATTCATAACAATTTGAATCGGAAATGAAACGAAATATGAGATAGAAAACACATTTTAGAGAAACTTAGTGAACAAGTAAGCTTAAATAGATTCTTTTATTCATCATTGGCCTCGGAATTTGATTTGTCTTCCCAATTAGAGCTAGAAAATTTGAGAAAAAGATTGAGAACAATTTGAATCGAAATCGAAATGAAATATGAGATAGACAACACATTTTAGAGAAACTTGGTGAACAAGTAAGCTTAAATAGATTCTTTTATTCATCATTGGCCTCGGAATGTGATTTGTCTTCCCAATTAGAGCTAGAAAATGTGAGAGAAAGATTCAGAACAATTTGAATCGAAAATGAAATGAAATATAAGATAAAAACCACATTTTAGAGAAACTTACTAAACAAGTAAGGTTAAATAGATTCTTTGATTCATCATTGGCCTCGGAATGTGATTTGTCTTTCCAATTAGAGCTAGAAAATGTGAGACAACGATTCAAAACAATTTGAATCGGAAATGAAACGAAATATGAGATAGAAAACACATTTTAGAGAAACTTAGCGAACAAGTAAGCTTAAATAGATTCTTTTTTTCATCATTGGCCTCGGAATGTGATTTGTCTTCCCAATTAGAGCTAGAAAATGTGAGAGAAAGATTGAGAACAATTTGAATCGGAAATGAAACGAAATATGAGATAGAAAACACATTTTAGAGAAACTTAGTGAACAAGTAAGCTTAAATAGATTCTTTTATTCATCATTGGCCTCGGAATGTGATTTGTCTTCCCAATTAGAGCTAGAAAATGTGAGAGAAAGATTCAGAACAATTTGAATCGGAAATGAAACGAAATATGAGATAGAAAACACATTTTAGAGAAACTTAGTGAACAAGTAAGCTTAAATAGATTCTTTTATTCATCATTGGCCTCGGAATGTGATTTGTCTTCCCAATTAGAGCTAGAAAATGTGAGAGAAAGATTCATAACAATTTGAATCAGAAATGAAACGAAATATGAGATAGAAAACACATTTTAGAGAAACTTAGTGAACAAGTAAGCTTAAATAGATTCTTTTATTCATCATTGGCCTCGAAATGTGATTTGTGTTCCCAATTAGAGCTAGAAAATGTGAGAGAAATATTCAGAACAATTTGAATCGAAAATGAAACGAAATATGAGATAGAAAACACATTTTAGAGAAACTTAGTGAACAAGTAAGCTTAAATAGATTCTTTTTTTCATCATTGGCCTCGGAATGTGATTTATCTTCCCAATTAGAGCTAGCAACTGTGAGAGAAAGCTTTATAAAAATTTGAATCAGAATTGAAATGAAATATGAAAAAGAAAATACATTTTAGAGAAACTTAGTGAACAAGTAAGCTTAAATAGATTCTTTTAGTCATCATTGGCCTCGGAATTTGATTTGTCTTCCCAATTAGAGCCAGAAAATGTGAGAGAAAGATTCAGAACAATTTGAATCGAAAATGAAATGAAATATGAGATAGAAAACACATTTTAGAGAAACTTAGTGAACAAGTAAGCTTAAATAGATTCTTTTATTCATCATTGGCCTCGGAATGTGATTTGTCTTCCCAATTAGAGCTAGAAAATGTGAGAGAAAGATTCAGAACAATTTGAATCGGAAATGAAACGAAATATGAGATAGAAAACACATTTTAGAGAAACTTAGTGAACAAGTAAGCTTAAATAGATTCTTTTATTCATCATTGGCCTCGGAATGTGATTTGTCTTCTCAATTAGAGCTAGAAAATGTGAGGGAAGGATTCAGAACAATTTGAATCAGAATTGAAATGAAATATGAGATAGAAAACACATTTTAGAGAAACTTAGTGAACAAGTAAGCTTAAATAGATTCTTTTATTCATCATTGGCCTCGGAATGTGATTTGTCTTCCCAATTAGAGCTAGAAAATGTGAGAGAAAGATTAAGAACAATTTGAATCGGAAATGAAATGAAATATGAGATAGAAAACACATTTTAGAGAAACTTAGTGAACAAGTAAGCTTAAATAGATTCTTTTATTCATCATTGGCCTCGAAATGTGATTTTTCTTCCCAATTAGAGCTAGAAAATGTGAGAGAAAGATTCAGAACAATTTGAATCGGAAATGAAACGAAATATGAGATAGAAAACACATTTTAGAGAAACTTAGTGAACAAGTAAGCATAAATAAATTCTTTTATTCATCTTTGGTCTCGGAATGTGATTTGACTTCCCAATTAGAGCTAGAAAAGGTGAGAGAAAGATTCATAACAATTTGAATCGGAAATGAAACGAAATATGAGATATGAAATACATTTTAGAGAAACTTAGTGAACAAGTAAGCTTAAATAGATTCTTTTATTCATCATTGGCCTCGGAATGTGATTTGTCTTCCCAATTAGAGCTAGAAAATGTGAGAGAAAGATTCAGAACAATTTGAATCAGAATTGAAATGAAATATGCGAAACAAAACACATTTTAGAGAAACTTACTAAACAAGTAAGCATAAATAGATTCTTTTATTCATCATTGGCCTCGGAATGTGATTTCTGTTCCCAATTAGAGCTAGAAAATGTGGGGGATAGATTTTGAACAATTTGAATCGGAAATGAAACGAAATATGAGATAGAAAACACATTTTAGAGAAACTTAGTGAACAAGTAAGCTTAAATAGATTCTTTTATTCATCATTGGCCTCGGAATGTGATTTATCTTCCCAATTAGAGCTAGAAAATGTGAGAGAAAGATTCAGAACAATTTCAATCGGAAATGAAATGAAATATGAGATAGAAAACACATTTTAGAGAAACTTAGTGAACAAGTAAGCTTAAATAGATTCTTTTATTCATCATTGGCCTAGGAATATTATTTGTCTTCCCAATTAGAGCTAGAAAATGTGAGACAAAGATTCAGAACAATTTGAATCGGAAATGAAACGAAATATGAGATAGAAAACACATTTTAGAGAAACTTAGTGAACAAGTAAGCTTAAATAGATTCTTTTATTCATCATTGGCCTCGGAATGTGATTTGTGTTCCCAATTAGAGCTAGAAAAATTGAGAGAAAGATTCACAACAGTTTGAATCGATAATGAAATGAAATATGAGATAGAAAACACATTTTAGAGAAACTTAGTGAACAAGTAAGCTTAAATAGATTCTTTTATTCATCATTGGCCTCGGAATGTGATTTGTCTTCCCAATTAGAGCTAGAAAATGTGGGAGAAAGATTTAGAATAATTTGAATCAAAAATGAAATGAAATATGAGATAGGAAACACATTTTAGAGAAACTTAGTGAACAAGTAAGCTTAAATAGATTCTTTTATTCATCATTGTCCTCGGAATGTGATTTGTCTTCCCAATTAGAGCTAGAAAATGTGAGAGAAAGATTGAAAATAATTTGAATCGGAATGAAATGAAATATGAGATAGAAAACACATTTTAGAGAAACTTAGTGAACAAGTAAGCTTAAATAGATTCTGTTCTTCATCATTGGCCTCAGAATGTGATTTGTCTTCCCAATTAGAGCTAGCAAATGTGAGAGAAAGATTTAGAAAAATTTGAATCGGAAATGAAGCGAAATATGAGATAGAAAACACATTTTAGAGAAACTTAGTGAACAAGAAAGCTTAAATAGATTCTTTTATTCATCATTGGCCTCGGAATGTGATTTGTCTTCCCAATTAGAGCTAAAAAATGTGAGAGAAAGATTCAGAACAATTTGAATCGGGAATGAAATGAAATATGAGATAGAAAACACATTTTAGAGAAACTTAGTGAACAAGTAAGCTTAAATAGATTCTTTTATTCATCATTGGCCTCGGAATGTGATTTGTCTTCCCAATTAGAGCTAGAAAATGTGAGAGAAAGATTCAGAATAATTTCAACCGGAAATGAAACGAAATATGAGATAAAAAACACATTTTAGAGAAACTTAGTGAACAAGTAAGCTTAAATAGATTCTTTTATTCATCATTGGCCTCGGAATGTGATTTGTCTTCCCAATTAGAGCTAGAAAATGTGAGAGAAGGATTAAGAACAAGTTGAATCAGAAATGAAATGAAATAAGAGATAGAAAACACATTTTAGAGAAACTTAGTGAACAAGTAAGCTTAGATATATTCTTTTTTTCATCACTGGCCTCGGAATGTGATTTTTCTTCCCAATTAGAGCTAGAAAATGTGAGAGAAAGATTCCGAACAATTTGAATCAGAATTGAAATGAAATATGATATAGAAAACACATTTTAGAGAAACTTAGTGAACAAGTAAGCTTAGATATATTCTTTTTTTCATCACTGGCCTCGGAATGTGATTTGTCTTCCCAATTAGAGCTAGAAAATGTGAGAGAAAGATTCAGAACAATTTGAATCAGAAATGAAATGAAATATAAGATAGAAAAGACAATTAAGAGAAACTTAGTGAACAAGTAAGCTTCAATAGATTCTTTTATTCATCATTGGCCTCGGAATGTGATTTGACTTCCCAATTAGAGCTTGAAAAATTGAGAGAAAGATGCACAACAATTTGAATCAGAATTGAAATGAAATATGATATAGAAAACACATTTTAGAGAAATTTAGTGAACAAGTAATCCTAAATAGATTCTTCTATTGATCATTGGCCTCGGAATGTGATTTGTCTTCTCAATTAGAGTAAGAAAATGTGAGAGAAAGATTCAGAACAATTTGAATCGAAAATGAAATGAAATATGAGATAGAAAACACATTTTAGAGAAACTTAGCGAACAAGTAAGCTTAAATAGATTCTCTTTTTCATCACTCGCCTCGGAATGTGATTTGTCTTCCCAATTAGAGATAGAAAATGTGAGAGAAAGATTCAGAACAATTTGAATCGGAAATGAAATGAAATATGAGATAGAAAACACATTTTAGAGAAACTTAGTGAACAAGTAAGCTTAAATAGATTCTTTTTTTCATCATTGGCCTCGGAATGTGATTTGTCTTCCCAATTAGAGCTAGAAAATGTGAGAGAAAGATTCAGAACAATTTGAATCAGAATTGAAAAGAAATATGAGATAGAAAACACATTTTAGAGAAACTTAGTGAACAAGTAAGCTTAAATAGATTCTTTTATTCATCATTGGCCTCGGAATGTGATTTGTCTTCCCAATTAGAGGTAGAAAATGTGAGAGAAAGATTTAGAACAATTTGAATCAGAATTGAAATGAAATATGGATACAAAACACATTTTAGAGAAACTTAGTGAACAAGTAAGCTTAAATAGATTCTTTTATTCATCATTGGCCTCGGAATGTGATTTGTCTTCCCAATTAGAGCTAAAAAATGTGAGAGAAAGATTCAGAACAATTTGAATCGGAAATGAAATGAAATATGAGATAGAAAACACATTTTAGAGAAACTTAGTGAACAAGTAAGCTTAAATAGATTCTTTTATTCATCATTGGCCTCGGAATTTGATTTGTCTTCCCAATTAGAGCTAGAAAATGTGAGAGAAAGATTAAGAACAATTTGAATCGGAAATGAAATGAAATATGAGATAGAAAACACATTTTAGAGAAACTTAGTGAACAAGTAAGCTTAAATAGATTCTTTTATTCATCATTGGCCTCGGAATGTGATTTGTCTTCTCAATTAGAGCTAGAAAATGTGAGGGAAGGATTCAGAACAATTTGAATCGAAAATGAAATGAAATATGAGATAGAAAACACATTTTAGAGAAACTTAGTGAACAAGTAAGCTTAAATAGATTCTTTTATTCATCATTGGCTCGGAATGTGATTTGTCTTCTCAATTAGAGCTAGAAAATGTGAGAGAAAGATTCAGAACAATTTTAATCAGAAATGAAACGAAATATGAGATAGAAAACACATTTTAGAGAAACTTAGTGAACAAGTAAGCTTAAATAGATTCTTTTATTCATCATTGGCTCGGAATGTGATTTGTCTTCTCAATTAGAGCTAGAAAATGTGAGGGAAGGATTCAGAACAATTTGAATCGAAAATGAAATGAAATATGAGATAGAAAACACATTTTAGAGAAACTTAGTGAACAAGTAAGCTTAAATAGATTCTTTTATTCATCATTGGCCTCAGAATGTGATTTGTCTTCCCAATTAGAGCTAGAAAATGTGAGAGAAAGATTCAGAACAATTTGAATCGGAAATGAAACGAAATATGAGATAGAAAACACATTTTAGAGAAACTTAGTGAACAAGTAAGCTTAAATAGATTCTTTTATTCATCATTGGCCTCGGAATTTGATTTGTCTTCCCAATTAGAGCTAGAAAATGTGAGAGAAAGATTGAGAACAATTTGAATCAGAAATGAAACGAAATATGAGATAGAAAACACATTTTAGAGAAACTTAGTGAACAAGTAAGCTTAAATAGATTCTTTTATTCATCATTGGCCTCGGAATGTGATTTGTCTTCCCAATTAGAGCTAGAAAATGTGAGAGAAAGATTCAGAACAATTTGAATCGGAAATGAAATGAAATATGAGATAGAAAACACATTTTAGAGAAACTTAGTGAACAAGTAAGCTTAAATAGATTGTTTTTTTCATCATTGGCCTCAGAATGTGATTTATCTTCCCAATTAGGGCTAGAAAATTTGAGAGAAATATTGAGAATAATTTGAATTAAAATTGAAAAGAAATATGAGATAGAAAACACATTTTAGAGAAACTTAGTGAACAAGTAAGCTTAAATAGATTCTTTTATTCATCATTGGCCTCGAAATGTGATTTGTCTTCCCAATTAGAGCTAGAAAATGTGAGAGAAAGATTCAGAACAATTTGAATCAGAAATGAAATGAAATATGAGATAGAAAACACATTTTAGAGAAACTTAGTGAACAAGTAAGCTTAAATATATTCTTTTTTTCATCACTGGCCTCGGAATGTGATTTGTCTTCCCAATTAGAGCTAGAAAATGTGAGAGAAAGATTCAGAACAATTTGAATCAGAATTGAAAAGAAATATAAGATAGAAAACACATTTTAGAGAAACTTAGTGAACAAGTAATCCTAAATAGATTCTTTTATTGATCATTGGCCTCGGAATGTGATTTGTGTTCCCAATTAGAGCTAGAAAAATTGAGAGAAAGATTCACAACAGTTTGAATCAAAATTGAAGCGAAAAATGAAATAAAAAAGACAAGTTGGAGAAAGTTGGTGAACAAGTAATCCTAAATAGATTCTTTTATTCATCATTGGCCTCGGAATGTGATTTGACTTCCCAATTAGAGCTAGAAAAATTGAGAGAAAGATTCACAACAATTTGAACCGACAATGAAATGAAATATGAGATAAAAAACACATTTTAGAGAAACTTAGTGAACAAGTAAGCTTAAATAGATTCTTTTATTCATCATTGGCCTCGGAATGTGATTTGTCTTCCCAATTAGAGCTAGAAAATGTGAGAGAAAGATTCAGAATAATTTGATTCGGAAATGAAATGAAATATGAGATAGAAAACACATTTTAGAGAAACTTAGTGAACAAGTAAGCTTAAATAGATTCTTTTATTCATCATTGGCCTCGGAATGTGATTTGTCTTCCCAATTAGTGTTGGAAAATGTGACCGAAGGATTCAGAAGAATTTGAATTAGAATTGAAATGAAATATGAGATAGAAAACACATTTTAGAGAAACTTAGTGAACAAGTAAGCTTAAATAGATTCTTTTATTCATCATTGGCCTCGGAATGTGATTTGTCTTCCCAATTAGAGCTAGAAAATGTGAGAGAAAGATGCAGAACAATTTGAATCCAAAATGAAATGAAATATGAGATAGAAAACACATTTTAGAGAAACTTAGTGAACAAGTAAGCTTAAATAGATTCTTTTATTCATCATTGGCCTCGGAATTTGATTTGTCTTCCCAATTAGAGCTAGAAAATGTGAGAGAAAGATTGAGAACAATTTGATTCGGAAATGAAATGAAATATGAGATAGAAAACACATTTTAGAGAAACTTAGTGAACAAGTAAGCATAAATAAATTCTTTTTTCATCTTTGGTCTCGGAATGTGATTTGACTTCCCAATTAGAGCTAGAAAAGGTGAGAGAAAGATTTATAACAATTTGAATCGGAAATGAAACGAAATATGAGATAGAAAACACATTTTAGAGAAACTTAGTGAACAAGTAAGCTTAAATAGATTCTTTTATTCATCATTGGCCTCGGAATTTGATTTGTCTTCCCAATTAGAGCTAGAAAATGTGAGACAAAGATTCAGAACAATTTGAATCGAAAATGAAAAGAAATATCAAATAGAAAACACATTTTAGAGAAACTTAGTGAACAAGTAAGCTTAAATAGATTCTTTTTTTCATCATTGGCCTCGGTATGTGGTTTGTCTTCCCAATTAGAGCTAGAAAATGTGAGAGAAGGGTTCAGAGCAATTTGAATCGGAAATGAAATGAAATATGACATAGAAAACATATTTTAGAGAAACTTAGTGAACAAGTAAGCTTAAATAGATTCTTTTATTCATCATTGGCCTCGGAATGTGATTTGTCTTCCCAATTAGAGCTAGAAAATGTCAGAGAAAGATTTAGAACAATTTCAATCAGAAATGAAACGAAATATGAGATAGAAAACACATTTTAGAGAAACTTAGTGAACAAGTAAGCTTAAATAGATTCTTTTTTTCATCATTGGCCTCGGAATGTGATTTGTCTTCCCAATTAGAGCTAGAAAATGTGAGAGAAAGATTCAGAACAATTTGAATCAGAAATGAAACGAAATATGAGATAGAAAACACATTTTAGAGAAACTTAGTGAACAAGTAAGCTTAAATAGATTCTTTTATTCATCATTGGCCTCGGAATTAGATTTCTCTTCCCAATTAGAGCTAGAAAATGTGAGAGACGGGTTCAGAACAATTTGAATCGGAAACGAAACGAAATATGAGATAGAAAACATATTTTAGAGAAACTTAGTGAACAAGTAAGCTTAAATAGATTCTTTTATTCATCATTGGCCTCGGAATGTGATTTGTCTTCCCAATTAGAGCTAGAAAATGTGAGAGAAAGATTCAGAACAATTTGAATCGGAAATGAAATGAAATATGAGATAGAAAACACATTTTAGAGAAACTTAGTGAACAAGTAAGCTTAAATAGATTCTGTTATTCATCATTGGCCTCAGAATTTGATTTGTCTTCCCAATTAGACCTAGAAAATGTGAGAGAAAGATTTAGAACAATTTCAATTGAAATGAAATGAAATATGAGATAGAAACCACATTTTAGAGAAACTTAGTGAATAAGTAAGCTGAAATAGATTCTGTTATTCATCATTGGCCTCGGAATTTGATTTGTCTTCCCAATTAGAGCTAGCAAATGTGAGAGAAAGATTTAGAACAATTTGAATCGGAAGTGAAATGAAATATGAGATAGAAAACATATTTTAGAGAAACTTAGTAAACAAGTAAGCTTAAATAGATTCTGTTATTCATCATTGGCCTTGGAATTTGATTTGTCCTCCCAATTAGAGCTAGAAAATGTGAGAGAAAGATTCAAAACAATTTGAATCGGAAATGAAACAAAATATGAGATAGAAAACACATTTTAGAGAAACTTAGTGAACAAGTAAGCTTAAATAGATTCTGTTATTCATCATTGGCCTTGGAATTTGATTTGTTTCCCAATTAGAGCTAGAAAATGCGAGAGAAAGATTCAGAACAATTTGAATCACAATTGAAATGAAATATGAGAAAGAAAACACATTTTAAAGAAACTTAGTGAACAAGTAAGCTTAAATAGATTCTTTTATTCATCATTGGCCTCGGAATGTGATTTGTCTTCCCAATTAGAGCTAGAAAATGTGAGAGAAAGATTTAGAAAAATTTGAATCGGAAATGAAGCGAAATATGAGATAGAAAACACATTTTAGAGAAACTTAGTGAACAAGTAAGCTTAAATAGATTCTTTTATTCATCATTGGCCTCGGTATGTGGTTTGTCTTCCTAATTAGAGCTAGAAAATGTGAGAGAAAGATTTAGAAAAATTTGAATCGGAAATGAAGCGAAATATGAGATAGAAAACACATTTTAGAGAAACTTAGTGAACAAGTAAGCTTAAATAGATTCTTTTATTCATCATTGGCCTCGGTATGTGGTTTGTCTTCCCAATTAGAGCTAGAAAATGTGAGAGAAAGATTGAAAACAATTTGAATCGAATTGAAATGAAATAGGAGATAGAAAACACATTTTAGAGAAACTTAGTGAACAAGTAAGCTTAAATAGATTTTTTTATTCATCATTGGCCTCGGAATATTATTTGTCTTCCCAATTAGAGCTACAAAAAGTGAGAGAAATTATTCAGAACAATTTGAATCGGAAATGAAAGGAAATATTGGACAGAAAACATATTTTAGAGAAACTTAGTGAACAAGTAAGCTTAAATAGATTCTTTTTTTTAACATTGGCCTCGGA